>JAWNOR010000340.1:0-2520951 GCA_035045885.1 Drosophila borealis | reverse complement strand
CAGCTAATGTGACGAATTGGTAAGCTCATCGGGTGATTCAAGAAAACTTTCTACTTCCCTTTCGATTAGAATGTCAGCAATTTCATTGTCTGAAATACCGAGTGCAAATGTTGTACAAATGCTTCAGATTGCTTGTCATCAGTCTTACACCATTCGCCATTACTCTTACGAACTATTGTGTTTCTCTTAGCAGGTCGTTTGAGATATTTAGTCGCTTTCAATAGATTATGCTCGTAGTTGCAAGAATGGGGGTCTAGATTTCTGATGCGGCTTTATTATACAATCTTTTCTCAGCAGGGTATCGGCTTTCTTGCCATCGTTTCCGCAAATTTCTTTTATTCTGTATTTGTCGCCGGACTTCAGCTGAAAGATACGGCTGGTTTATTGATGCCTAACTGCAGATGCGATGTATACAAATAGCTCGCTTTGTAAATGGCATTTGTAAGACGCTCTACAGCAAAGTCTATCTCATCTCCTGTTTTTAACGAAATATCCAAGTTAATATTTGTTTCTAGATAGTTTTTGTCTGTTGTTGCAGAGATTATTTTGTATGGCTTCGCTAGCTATTGAGCTATAGTACTGTACGTCACTATTATCGGAGAATGGTCTGAAATTGGATCAAAGCTTTCCGCAATATGCATATGTGATTGTGAGATTCCAGTGTATACTGGCTGTCAGTAGGCCAATATGTAGGCTTGCCAGTTGAAAGAGTTTCAAAGTTATTATTTCTTATATATTTGTATAGCTCGCTTCCCTTTGGATTTGTCAGTCTGGAGCCCCACTATGGGTGTTTGGCGTTGAAGTCACCACTAACAATAAACTTCGTTCCGAGTTTTTAATAAAAAAGTTGCAAAAGTAAGTTTATTTGAGTGCGAATCGTGGGAAGGTATATCGCTATGACTATTACGTCTGCATTTTGACATTTGATCTCAATTGTGGCAGCTTGTATAGCGTTTTCCCTGGTGCTGTCCATAATTTTAAGCTTTAAGCCTTTTTTAATGAGAATAGCAGCACCTTCGTTAGCTCCACCGGCCGGCTGGTCAGCTCAGACTATTTCAAATCCAATCATTCTATTTATTTCAAATCCATATCAAGTAAATTATTAGCGGCATGATCTTCAAGGCAGTTGGCACATTTTGCAAATAATTCTTTGTCTTTCGGGCAAGTATTACTTGGATGTAAGAGGTAGGACTATGCGACTCCTAGCCAATGATGTGCCCACATCTGTATGTGGCCATCATACAGAAACTGGAAGAACATAAAATTGAGTTATATTCATACCAGCTGCAGGAGGAGAAGCCCTACCGCATAGTAATCACAGGCCTTCACCACTCCACACTTAACCGAGAGCTCATCGAAGACCTGCGTAGCCAGGGCCATACCGTTCTCCATGTACACAATACAAGCAGCAAAGTCACCAAGGAGCCAATGAATATTCACTGCATTAACTTGCAGCCGGCGGCCAACAACAAGGAGGCTCTTACCATCAGGAAGCTGTGCAAGCAGGTGGTCAAGATCGAGACTGCTCGGAGAAGCCAGGATGTGGTGCAATGCAATAGATGTCAGGAGTACGGGCACATGGCCAAATACTGTGGAAAACAACACAAATGCGTTAAATGCGGGCCCAAACATCGCACTGCCGATTGCAACCGGCCCGACTCAGTTCCGCAACATTCGCCCGCTGCGGTGATGATCACCCTGCTAACTATAAGGGCTGCGAGTGGTTCACCGAATATACAAAGCGTGCGGGAGCCCCAAAGCCCGCCAAAATAAAAAATATCCCACCGACTCAAGCGAGCCGAAGCCACAGCAATAAAGTTCATGGGCCTACACCTCTTGACTTCCCCCCACACACCACTGAAGGTGATTATCTGTACTATATACTGTGTATTACTATACTGTAAAGTACTAGAGCTGGAGGCCCTAGTACAAAAACACGCCTTGGGAATAATTCTTCTGTCAGCAACTAGAACCAACAGTCCTACTTTCCCCAGAATCCTTGGTGTGCTGTCCTCGTCTGGAGTAACTTGGTTCACTTCCCGCAATTGAGTATTACTAATCGTGTTTACCAATATTCGACTGTGAAAGTCTTCCCTAATGCTGGTAACGTGGTCAGATACCTGGTGGGAGGCGGCTGGAATGCACATCACAGGCTGAGGGGCGCAAATAACAGCAATGCGCGTGGCCTTCAACTAGCTAGCGCATCGTCAAGCGAAGGTACTGGCCACAGGTTCTCCCACCAGCAGAGCACTCCGCCTTGCATAGACTACCAGGGGATCCCTGCCAGTTCTCTCAGTCGCTGTCGTTTGGGATCTCCCCAGCGACCACCTGGCCCTGGTAGTTACCCTGGAGAGCAGGGCCGGGGTGGCCAGCGCAATACAGAGGCTGAATTGAATAGCTTGGTCTTCAATAAAATCATTAATACTATAAATATATATCCGCTCTTTTTTTGTATATGGTATATTTGAATATTTTGAAGATTTTATTTTTGCACAAATATCCGCTGGTCATAAAATTAATTAAGCGATCAGTTACTTGTCCTACATATGCGAGTGCAGGTGCTTGCCAAGCGTTTACCCTTTCGGCCCAACGGGCTGTTTCAGGTAATAAGGGGTCAACATTCATCCATCAATTCAAACCCAAAATCATTAAAAAGAAGGGCGAGCGTCAGACGCGTGCCAATCTTTTTTTTTATTATTATTATTATTTTATTTTTTTATAAATATTTATTGTATTGTCAAAAAAAAGCATACATTTTTATTACAACACAGTTGGCTTAGTTGATATTTTGCCAAGCCTGGTTGAGTCCTTATCGTTTACAAACGTCAAAGGCGGCTTTTTTAAATAAGGCTGCATCGCCACGTAGGTAGTCGGGGGACTCTGGGGCATCTCCTATGTCGTGGTTGGAGGAGGTCCTTGATCGATCTTCTCTTGATCCTCTTGACTACACACCTCCCAGCGAAATCTCTTGCTACCCGGTTGCAGTGTCATTGCAAGCGTTCGTTGTACCGGTTGGTGAATGCTCCGACTTGGCTGTACGTACCAGTCAGCACAGGTCATTCGGCGCAAGGCCAAGTTTTGGAGTGTCTGAATCCGTCTTCGATTTTTTCGAGATGCAATGCCCCAAACCTGGATACCGTATCTCCAAGTTGGCGCCACCATGATGTTGTAAACTGCCCGTGTGCAGCGAAGTCGCAATGAGCTGTTGGGGTTTAGTAGCAAGTTGGCCTTGGCCATCATATAGCGGCACTGCTTGAGAAGGCTGTCAATGTGCGCCCGCAAGAGAAACCTCTGCCAGGGTGAAGGGTGAAGAAGATGGCAGCCCATCTATCCAGACTGCTGTAGCCTTGCCACGCCTCAGTGTGTATTATGTATTTGTGCACTACACTAAGATGAGTAACGCGCATACATTTCAAGCCTAGCTTCTTATCTGGCTATTCTCACTTCACACGACATGCCAGCCGACTGGCTGTACGCTCTCCAAAAGCCAGACGAATGAATACCAAAGTCGAGTCTTCCTGATGCTGACACGAACAATGAAGTTAGTCGACAGCCTGCCTCCAGCAAAGCTGGACGATAATACTTTGGGCCGCTTCGTTGTCGAAGTACAATTGAGCGAAAAAGTTTTAAACTTACGATCGACGCATAGTACTTTTGCTTTATCCATGCAATGCATGCTTTATTTGAATGATAAATTTCCCTAGATACTCATGATAAATTTTACACAAAAATTAAAAAGTAAAATAATGTGTTCAAAACTTGCGCAACTTGTGTAATAGCTTTATTCCTAAAATATAGTATAGATTTTACTTTTGTTTTTGGACAGTGTATGCTCGAGAAAAGTTCTTGGCGTGCAAGCACCTATGTTTGTATGCGTGAGTTATGCATGCATAAGTACATCAAAATATGTATATATGTGTTCTTATTCACAGTTTTGGTAAAGAAATAAATTTTCTTAGTTTTCTAGTGCTGCTCATGACCTATCCCAAATTTGTATTCACATATGCATGTTGTGTACTGAGGTTGGCTCGGTAGAAAATCTGTATTTTTAAGTCGATGAAAATATTTAAATAATTTCTTTATGTTTGATTATTGACATGGAACACATTACTGTTATTTCCCAACTAATATAACCTTATAGATTAAATTAAATACAGAATTTTATTTATATTTAAATAGGGTTTTTCCGTTTTTGCTGCTGCCAGCAACATGGGTAGGTTCAGAGATTTGTCTTTTCTAACACTCTGCTTTAATAATGGACGACAATAACTATGCGCCCAAAAAAAAAACAAACAAATAGAGTAAATTCAAAATTTCAAATTTATGTTTAAAAACAAAAAATTTGCACTCCTCTGTTTCTTAATTGGGGAATAAAAACAATAATTATTTCATTAATAACTTAATTTAAAGAAATTATATAAATTTTTACATCGACTTAAAACAAATGTCAGCGCTAGAAAACGAACAAAATTTATTTCTTTGCCAGCAAAAAAAAACTAGCCTAGTAAATACCAAAACATTCAAATATGCTGTTATGTAAGTTTTGTCTTCTGCGGGGGCTGCTGGTCAGATCGAATTGTAATTGAATGTGAATGTCTTCTTAGGACGATTAGAGTGGAAGGCTTGACTTCGCTTTCTTATTACTGGCCTTGGGCTCAATAATGATTTGTCGAATGATAACAACAATTTTACGGCCAACTGAGCAAGTATTACTTTATTGTATTACAGTCGAGTGTTCATACAAAACTGAATCTTAAGAACTAGAAGCCACAGCGGCTGGTGCATAAAAATGATAATATGGAGCTTTTGCAACAACAGTCAGCAAGCCGACTAAGCATAAGCGATAACGCTGCTCTTGCTCAGGTTACCGACGCTGCCCATTTCAATGAGAGCACATGCCACCAAGATTCGATGTGTCAGCCCCATGCGCGCAACTGTTGGCCAATGTTTTGCTTCTACTCATTACCTTGTATGTATATTGACACACATACAAACATAATTACTTGCACGGCCCTCAAAGAGCCGTAGCTGAGATCAAATTCTATTTTTAGCGTTTTCGCTCTTTCGGCTGTGAGAGCGCAATGATACTGCTTTCGTTTTCGTTCTCAATTTTCAAAAAATCAATCTGCATAGTAACATTTTGTTGTATGGCGTTACTCATCTTACTGTGTATATTGTCTTTGGTATAAACAAAATTCTAAAAATACAAAAGAAAGCCACAACAACGAACTTCACTTCGTTAGCGAGCATCAACCCGATCAGGCAAACATCTGAGACCTCGCTTTTATAATCAGCAGTTGTGTTTGTTTACCATTACCTGTTCTAGTGCTTAGTTGTTTTCGTAAAGTATAGCTTCCAGTCTGTGTGCGTCTGTAGATCTAGGCTGACAATAACCCCCCTCTAATAGGTTGCTTTTGTTTACCTGTAGCAGTAACGTTGTACGTACATATGTATGAACTATGGGGTACACTGAGAGCAATTACAATTAGTTCTGATGAATTTCATCAAATGTTAGTTGCTCCATATCATATGGAGTATTTATTTTTCAATATGCCTGTTTTCACCCCTGCGGATATTGCATATAATGGTCTAGCTTCCACAGTTTGAGACAATAAGCGGCTATAGAAGTCACGTTTGGCCTACGAAGCTGGTTATTTTGGATCTGGATACCATGCCAAGAAACGTAGTTGGCTTTGCTAACTCTGAAAAATTGGTTCAATATAGTAATTAATTGCTCGTTTGGTTTTCTGATGTTTGTAGAAGCCGTTTTATTAAGTTTACAGTATACTGATTGTCAATGAGATAAACATTTTCTGCGTAGCTTATTCGATTAGGGTGGACACAAATTGTATGAAGTTAAATTGGATAGCTAGTATGTTGCTTTTCTTAAAGTATATTGACATTGTTGACTGAAACTCGTGATCATGCTACCTTTGCCGATTAATTAACTATACGGACAAAAAAACAATTTGAAACGGATACCCTAGTTATGGATAACACGCATCCGTGTTCTTCAAGGCAAGAAGACATTCAGACGGACAGACAGGAAAAGTGACAGACAGAAAGTTAGGCTGACAGACAGACAGACAAACAGGCAGATAGACTAGCAGACAGACTAACCGAGAAGCAGACAAGCAGGAAGAGAGATAGGCGCACAGAGCAACAGGCGGACAGACAGACAAGCAGAGAGTCAGGCAGACAAACAGACAGGCATACAGAAAAACAACCATGTATATCATATTGCTGGCATAGGAAAAGTAAATTCTTGTATTGAAAAGTTTGTTGTTTGTCAAGATATCTTGGCATTTGTTAGTTTTTTTGCTTCGCATATATATACCAAAGCTTGGATGGAAAACAGTGTTATTTATCAAGATATCTTGACCGATCCTGCTACATATTAGATTTTCTTTAGATTGCTCGATCGAGATGCAAGCCTAGATACTTCACAGAGCTGCTTTGCGGAAATGCTGAACCGTTAAATAAATCTTCTGGGCAATCGCCCTTTTTGAAGTAAATGTTATTTCAAAGATTTTAGGGCGTTTACTTTAATTTTGCAACGGAGAAACCAAGCTTCAATAAGGTTGAGTTCTGACTGCAGGTATTGGGAAGCTTCCCCTTTTGATGAGCTAATTGCTATAATGGCTGTGTCATCCGCGTATGTTGCAACATATGGCATGAACAGGGTATACAAGGCAGGTCCTAAGACGCTTCCTTGCGGAACACCTGCATTTATGGGAAACAGTTGCGACGATTCACTTTTTGCTGCACATAGAAGTATCGTTTATCCAAATACGACTTTAATAATAAATAGCCAATTCTTTATTTTATATAGGATATACCGTTATGCCAAACGCGATCAATCGCAGCTAATGTGACGAATTGGTAAGCTTGGTGATTCAAGAAAACTTTCTACTTCCCTTTCGATTAGAATGTCAGCAATTTCATTGTCTGAAATACCGAGTGCAAATGTTGTACAAATGCTTCAGATTGCTTGTCATCAGTCTTACACCATTCGCCATTACTCTTACGAACTATTGTGTTTCTCTTAGCAGGTCGTTTGAGATATTTAGTCGCTTTCAATAGATTATGCTCGTAGTTGCAAGAATGGGGGTCTAGATTTCTGAGGCAAGAGATTCATTTTTCATATCAGACAATCATTTCTTGAGATCAGATGCGGCTTTATTATACAA
Source organism: Drosophila borealis (assembly GCA_035045885.1). Classification (NCBI taxonomy): domain Eukaryota; kingdom Metazoa; phylum Arthropoda; class Insecta; order Diptera; family Drosophilidae; genus Drosophila; species Drosophila borealis. Next base: position 2,513,761 of record JAWNOR010000340.1, on the reverse strand, counting down.
TCTTTTCTCAGCAGGGTATCGACTTTCTTGCCATCGTTTCCGCAAATTTCTTTTATTCTGTATTTGTCGCCGGACTTCAGCTGAAAGATACGGCTGGCTGGTATACAGATAGCTCGCTTTGTGAATGGCATTTGTAAGACGCTCTACAGCAAAGTCTATCTCATCTCCTGTTTTTAACGAAATATCCAAGTTAATATTTGTTTCTAGATAGTTTTTGTCTGTTGTTGCAGAGATTATTTTGTATGGCTTCGCTAGCTATTGAGCTATAGTACTGTACGTCACTATTATCGGAGAATGGTCTGAAATTGGATCAAAGCTTTCCGCAATATGCATATGTGATTTTGGGATTCCAGTGTATACTGGCTGTCAGTAGGCCAATATGTAGGCTTGCCAGTTGAAAGAGTTGCAAAGTTATTATTTCTTATATATTTGTATAGCTCGCTTCCCTTTGGATTTGTCAGTCTGGAGCCCCACTATGGGTGTTTGGCGTTGAAGTCACCACTAACAATAAACTTCGTTCCGAGTTTTTAAAAAAAGTTGCAAAAGTAAGTTTCTTTGAGTGCGAATCGTGGGGGAGGTATATCGCTATGACTATTACGTCTGCATTTTGACATTTGATCTCAATTGTGGCAGCTTGTATAGCGTTTTCCCTGGTGCTATCCATAATTTTAAGCTTTAAGCCTTTTTTAATGAGAATAGCAGCACCTTCGTTAGCTCCACCGGCCGGCTGGTCAGCTCAGACTATTTCAAATCCAATCATTCTAAAGAATGATCTGTTGGTAAAATGAGTTTCAGATATTAACATGATGTGAATCTCATAAGTAATAAAGATATTTTATTTACATGGTTGGAAAGCCCATTGGCATTCCATGTTCCGATATTTAGATTTACTTGCATAATTTGTTTACTAGTAACATGATCATATTAAGTAAATTATTAGCGGCATGATCTTCAAGGCAGTTGGCACATTTTGCAGATAATTCTTTGTCTTTCGGGCAAGTATTACTTGGATGTAAGAGGTAGGTCTATGCGACTCCTAGCCAATGATGTGCCAACATACAGGGCCATCATACAGAAACTGGAAGAACATAAAATTGAGTTCTACTCATACCAGCTGCAAGAGGAGAAGCCCTAGCGCATAGTAATCAAAGGCCTCCACCACTCCACACTTAACCGAGAGCTCATCGAAGACCTGCGTAGCCAGGGCCATAACGTTCTCCATGTACACAATACAAGCAGCAAAGTCACCAAAGAGCCAATGAATATTCACTTCATTAACTTGCAGCCGGGGGCCAACAACAAGGATGCTCTTACCATCAGGAAGCTTTGCAAGCAGGTGGTCTAGATCGAGACTGCTCGGAGAAGCCAGAATGTGGTGCAATGCAATAGATGTCAGGAGTACGGGCACATGGCCACATACTGTGGCAAACAACACAAATGCGTTAAATGCGGCCCCAAACATCGCACTGCCAATTGCAACCGGCCCGACTCAGTTCCGCAACATTCGCCCGCTGCGGTGATGATCACCCTGCTAACTATAAGGGCTGCGAGTGGTTCACCGAATATACAAAGCGTGCGGGAGCCCCAAAGCCCGCCAAAATAAAAATATCCCACCTACTCAAGCGAGCCGAAGCTACAGCAATAAAGTTCATGGGCCTACACCTCTTGACTTCCCCCCACACACCACTGAAGGTGATTATCTGTACTATATACTGTATATTACTATACTGTAAAGTACTAGAGCTGGAGGCCCTAGTACAAAAACACGCCTTGGGAATAATTCCTCTGTCAGCAACTAAAACCGACAGTCCTACTTTCCCCAGAATCCTTGGTGTCGACGCATACACTGTACACTAGACTCAAAATCGCTCAGCTGGTGGCGACTGTGCTGTCCTCGTGTGGAGTAACTTGGTTCACTTCCCGCAATTGAGTATTACTAATCGTGTTTACCAATATTCAACTGTGAAAGTAACGTGGTCAGATACCTGGTGGGAGGCGGCTGGAATGCACATCACAGGCTGAGGGGCGCAAATAACAGCAATGCGCGTGGCCTTCAACTAGCTAGCGCATCGTCAAGCGAAGGTACTGGCCACAGGTTCTCCCACCAGCAGAGGCACTCCGTCTTGCATAGACTACCAGGGCATCCCTGTCAGTTCTCACAGTCGCCGTCGTTTGGGATCTCACCAGCGACCACCTGGCCCTAGTAGTTACCCTGGAGAGCAGGGCCGGGGTGGTCAGCGCAATACAGAGGCTGAATTGAATAACTTGATCTTCAATAAAATCATTAATACTGTAAATATATATCCGCTCTTTTTTTGTATATGGTATATTTGAATATTTTGAAGATTTTATTTTTGCACAAATATCCGCTGGTCATAAAATTAATTAAGCGATCAGTTACTTGTCCTACATATGCGAGTGCAGGTGCTTGCCAAGCGTTTACCCTTTCGGCCCAACGGGCTGTTTCAGGTAATAAGGGGTCAACATTCATCCATCAATTCAAACCCAAAATCATTAAAAAGAAGGGCGCGCGTCAGACGCGTGCCAATCTTTTTTTATTATTATTATTATTTTATTTTTTTATAAATGTTTATTGTATTGTCAAAAAAAAGCATACATTTTTATTACAACACAGTTGGCTTAGTTGATATTTTGCCAAGCCTGGTTGAGTCCTTATCGTTTACAAACGTCAAAGGCGGCTTTTTTAAATAAGGCTGCATCGCCACGTAGGTAGTCGGGGGACTCTGGGGCATCTCCTATGTCGTGGTTGGAGGAGGTCCTTGATCGATCTTCTCTTGAGCCTCTTGACTACACACCTCCCAGCGAAATCTCTTGCTACCCGGTTGCAGTGTCATTGCAAGCGTTCGTTGTACCGGTTGGTGAATGCTCCGACTTGGCTGTACGTACCAGTCAGCACAGGTCATTCGGCGCAAGGCCAAGTTTTGGAGTGTCTGAATCCGTCTTCGATTTTTTCGAGATGCAATGCCCCAAACCTGGATACCGTATCTCCAAGTTGGCGCCACCATGATGTTGTAAACTGCCCGTGTGCAGCGAAGTCGCAATGAGCTGTTGGGGTTTAGTAGCAAGTTGGCCTTGGCCATCATATAGCGGCACTGCTTGAGAAGGCTGTCAATGTGCGCCCGCAAGAGAAACCTCTGCCAGGGTGAAGGGTGAAGGAGATGGCAGCCCATCTATCCAGACTGCTGTAGCCTTGCCACGCCTCAGTGTGTATTATGTATTTGTGCACTACACTAAGATGAGTAACGCGCATACATTTCAAGCCTAGCTTCTTATCTGGCTATTCCCACTTCACACGACATGCCAGCCGACTGGCTGTACGCTCTCCAAAAGCCAGACGAATGAATACCAAAGTCGAGTCTTCCTGATGCTGACACGAACAATGAAGTTAGTCGACAGCCTGCCTCCAGCAAAGCTGGGCGATAATACTTTGGGCCGCTTCGTTGTCGAAGTACAATTGAGCGAAAAAGTTTTAAACTTACGATCGACGCATAGTACTTTTGCTTTATCCATGCAATGCATGCTTTATTTGAATGATAAATTTCCCTAGATACTCATGATAAATTTTACACAAAAATTAAAAAGTAAAATAATGTGTTCAAAACTTGCGCAACTTGTGTAATAGCTTTATTCCTAAAATATAGTATAGATTTTACTTTTGTTTTTGGACAGTGTATGCTCGAGAAAAGTTCTTGGCGTGCAAGCACCTATGTTTGTATGCGTGAGTTATGCATGCATAAGTACATCAAAATATGTATATATGTGTTCTTATTCACAGTTTTGGTAAAGAAATAAATTTTCTTAGTTTTCTAGTGCTGCTCATGACCTATCCCAAATTTGTATTCACATATGCATGTTGTGTACTGAGGTTGGCTCGGTAGAAAATCTGTATTTTTAAGTCGATGAAAATATTTAAATAATTTCTTTATGTTTGATTATTGACATGGAACACATTACTGTTATTTCCCAACTAATATAACCTTATAGATTAAATTAAATACAGAATTTTATTTATATTTAAATAGGGTTTTTCCGTTTTTGCTGCTGCCAGCAACATGGGTAGGTTCAGAGATTTGTCTTTTCTAACACTCTGCTTTAATAATGGACGACAATAACTATGCGCCCAAAAAAAAAAACAAACAAATAGAGTAAATTCAAAATTTCAAATTTACGTTTAAAAACAAAAAATTTGCACTCCTCTGTTTCTTAATTGGGGAATAAAAACAATAATTATTTCATTAATAACTTAATTTAAAGATATTATATAAATTTTTACATCGACTTAAAACAAATGTCAGCGCTAGAAAACGAACAAAATTTATTTCTTTGCCAGCAAAAAAAAACCAGCCTAGTAAATACCAAAACATTCAAATATACTGTTATGTAAGTTTTGTCTTCTGCGAAGGCTGCTGGTCAGATCGAATTGAAATTGAATGTGAATGTCTTCTTAGGACGATTAAAGTGGAAGGCTTGACGTCGCTTTCTTATTACTGGCCTTGGGCTCAATAATGATTTGTCGAATAATAACAACAATTTTACGGCCAACTGACCAAGTATTACTTTATTGTATTACAGTCGAGTGTTCATACAAAACTGAATCTTAAGAACTAGAAGCCACAGCGGTTGGTGCATAAAAATAATTATATGGAGCTTTTGCAACAACAGTCAGCAAGCCGACTAAGCATAAGCGATAACGCTGCTCTTGCTCAGGTTACCGACGCTGCCCATTTCAATGAGAGCACATGCCACCAAGAATTCGATGTGTCAGCCCCATGCGCGCAACTGTTGGCCAATGTTTTGCTTCTACTCATTAGCTTGTATGTATATTGACACACATACAAACATAATTACTTGCACGGCCCTCAAAGAGCCGAAGCTGAGATCAAATTCTATTTTTAGCGTTTTCGCTCTTTCGGCTGTGAGAGCGCAATGATACTGCTTTCGTTTTCGTTCTCAATTTTCAAAAAATCAATCTGCATAGTAACATTTTGTTGTATGGCGTTACTCATCTTACTGTGTATATTGTCTTTGGTATACAAAAAATTCTAAAAAAAACAAAAGAAAGCCACAACAACGAACTTCACTTCGTTAGCGAGCATCAACCCGATCAGGCAAACATCTGCGACCTCGCTTTTATAATCAGCAGTTGTGTTTGTTTACCATTACCTGTTCTAGTGCTTATTTGTTTTCGTAAAGTATAGCTTCCAGTCTGTATGCGTCTGTAGATCTAGGCTGACAATAACCCCCCTCTAATAGCTTGCTTTTGTTTACCTGTAGCAGTAACGTTGTATGTACATATGTATGAACTATGGGGTACACTGAGAGCAAGTACAATTAGTTCTGATGAATTTCATCAAATGTTAGTTGCTCCATATCATATGGAGTATTTATTTTTCAATATGCCAGTTTTCACCCCTGCGGATATTGCATAGAATGGTCTATCTTCCACAGTTTGAGACAATAAGCGGCTATAGAAGTCACGTTTGGCCTACGAAGCTGGTTATTTTGGATCTGGATACCATGCCAAGAAACGTAGTTGGCTTTGCTAACTCTGAAAAATTGGTTCAATATAGTAATTAATTGCTCGTTTGGTTTTCTGATGTTTGTAGAAGCCGTTTTGTTAAGTTTACAGTATACTGATTGTCAATGAGATAAACATTTTCTGCGTAGCTTATTCGATTAGGGTGGACACAAATTGTATGAAGTAAAATTGGATAGATAGTATGTTGCTTTTCTTAAAGTATATTGACATTGTTGACTGAAACTCGTGATCATGCTACCTTTGCCGATTAATTAACTATACGGACAAAAAAACAATTTGAAACGGATACCCTAGTTATGGATAACACGCATCCGTGTTCTTCAAGGCAAGAAGACATTCAGACGGACAGACAGGAAGAGTGACAGACAGAAAGTTAGGCTGACAGACAGACAGACAAACAGGCAGATAGACTAGCAGACAGACTAACCGAGAAGCAGACAAGCAGGAAGAGAGATAGGCGCCCAGAGCAACAGGCGGACAGACAGACAAGCAGAGAGTCAGGCAGACAAACAGACAGGCATACAGAAAAACAACCATGTATATCATATTGCTGGCATAGGAAAAGTAAATTCTTGTATTGAAAAGTTTGTTGTTTGTCAAGATATCTTGGCATTTGTTAGTTTTTTTTGCTTCGCATATATATACCAAAGCTTGGATGGAAAACAGTGTTATTTATCCAGATATCTTGACCGATCCTGCTACATATTAGATTTTCTTTAGATTGCTCCTTATAAATATACCAAAACATAAGTCTCCTATCGAGATGCAAGCCTAGATACTTCACAGAGCTGCTTTGCGGAAATGCTGAACCGTTAAATAAATCTTCTGGGCAATCGCCCTTTTTGAAGTAAATGTTATTTCAACGGATTTTAGGGCGTTTACTTTAATTTTGCAACGGAGAAACCAAGCTTCAATAAGGTTGAGTTCTGACTGCAGGTATTGGGAAGCTTCCCCTTTTGATGAGCTAATTGCTATAATGGCTGTGTCATCCGCGTATGTTGCAACATATGGCATGAACAGGGTATACAAGGCAGGTCCTAAGACGCTTCCTTGCGGAACACCTGCATTTATGGGAAACAGTTGCGACGATTCACTTTTTGCTGCACATAGAAGTATCGTTTATCCAAATACGACTTTAATAATAAATAGCCAATTCTTTATTTTATATAGGATATACCGTTATGCCAAACGCGATCAATCGCAGCTAATGTGACGAATTGGTAAGCTCATCGGGTGATTCAAGAAAACTTTCTACTTCCCTTTCGATTAGAATGTCAGCAATTTCATTGTCTGAAATACCGAGTGCAAATGTTGTACAAATGCTTCAGATTGCTTGTCATCAGTCTTACACCATTCGCCATTACTCTTACGAACTATTGTGTTTCTCTTAGCAGGTCGTTTGAGATATTTAGTCGCTTTCAATAGATTATGCTCGTAGTTGCAAGAATGGGGGTCTAGATTTCTGAGGCAAGAGATTCATTTTTCATATCAGACAATCATTTCTTGAGATCAGATGCGGCTTTATTATACAATCTTTTCTCAGCAGGGTATCGACTTTCTTGCTATCGTTTCCGCAAATTTCTTTTATTCTGTATTTGTCGCCGGACTTCAGCTGAAAGATACGGCTGGCTGGTATACAGATAGCTCGCTTTGTGAATGGCATTTGTAAGACGCTCTACAGCAAAGTCTATCTCATCTCCTGTTTTTAACGAAATATCCAAGTTAATATTTGTTTCTAGATAGTTTTTGTCTGTTGTTGCAGAGATTATTTTGTATGGCTTCGCTAGCTATTGAGCTATAGTACTGTACGTCACTATTATCGGAGAATGGTCTGAAATTGGATCAAAGCTTTCCGCAATATGCATATGTGATTTTGGGATTCCAGTGTATACTGGCTGTCAGTAGGCCAATATGTAGGCTTGCCAGTTGAAAGAGTTGCAAAGTTATTATTTCTTATATATTTGTATAGCTCGCTTCCCTTTGGATTTGTCAGTCTGGAGCCCCACTATGGGTGTTTGGCGTTGAAGTCACCACTAACAATAAACTTCGTTCCGAGTTTTTAAAAAAAGTTGCAAAAGTAAGTTTCTTTGAGTGCGAATCGTGGGGGAGGTATATCGCTATGACTATTACGTCTGCATTTTGACATTTGATCTCAATTGTGGCAGCTTGTATAGCGTTTTCCCTGGTGCTGTCCATAATTTTAAGCTTTAAGCCTTTTTTAATGAGAATAGCAGCACCTTCGTTAGCTCCACCGGCCGGCTGGTCAGCTCAGACTATTTCAAATCCAATCATTCTAAAGAATGATCTGTTGGTAAAATGAGTTTCAGATATTAACATGATGTGAATCTCATAAGTAATAAAGATATTTCATTTACATGGTTGGAAAGCCCATTGGCATTCCATGTTCCGATATTTAGATTTACTTGCATAATTTGTTTACTAGTAACATGATCATATTAAGTAAATTATTAGCGGCATGATCTTCAAGGCAGTTGGCACATTTTGCAGATAATTCTTTGTCTTTCGGGCAAGTATTACTTGGATGTAAGAGGTAGGTCTATGCGACTCCTAGCCAATGATGTGCCAACATACAGGGCCATCATACAGAAACTGGAAGAACATAAAATTGAGTTCTACTCATACCAGCTGCAAGAGGAGAAGCCCTAGCGCATAGTAATCAAAGGCCTCCACCACTCCACACTTAACCGAGAGCTCATCGAAGACCTGCGTAGCCAGGGCCATAACGTTCTCCATGTACACAATACAAGCAGCAAAGTCACCAAAGAGCCAATGAATATTCACTTCATTAACTTGCAGCCGGGGGCCAACAACAAGGATGCTCTTACCATCAGGAAGCTTTGCAAGCAGGTGGTCTAGATCGAGACTGCTCGGAGAAGCCAGAATGTGGTGCAATGCAATAGATGTCAGGAGTACGGGCACATGGCCACATACTGTGGCAAACAACACAAATGCGTTAAATGCGGCCCCAAACATCGCACTGCCAATTGCAACCGGCCCGACTCAGTTCCGCAACATTCGCCCGCTGCGGTGATGATCACCCTGCTAACTATAAGGGCTGCGAGTGGTTCACCGAATATACAAAGCGTGCGGGAGCCCCAAAGCCCGCCAAAATAAAAAATATCCCACCGACTCAAGCGAGCCGAAGCCACAGCAATAAAGTTCATGGGCCTACACCTCTTGACTTCCCCCCACACACCACTGAAGGTGATTATCTGTACTATATACTGTGTATTACTATACTGTAAAGTACTAGAGCTGGAGGCCGTAGTACAAAAACACGCCTTGGGAATAATTCTTCTGTCAGCAACTAGAACCAACAGTCCTACTTTCCCCAGAATCCTTGGTGTGCTGTCCTCGTCTGGAGTAACTTGGTTCACTTCCCGCAATTGAGTATTACTAATCGTGTTTACCAATATTCGACTGTGAAAGTCTTCCCTAATGCTGGTAACGTGGTCAGATACCTGGTGGGAGGCGGCTGGAATGCACATCACAGGCTGAGGGGCGCAAATAACAGCAATGCGCGTGGCCTTCAACTAGCTAGCGCATCGTCAAGCGAAGGTACTGGCCACAGGTTCTCCCACCAGCAGAGCACTCCGCCTTGCATAGACTACCAGGGGATCCCTGCCAGTTCTCTCAGTCGCTGTCGTTTGGGATCTCCCCAGCGACCACCTGGCCCTGGTAGTTACCCTGGAGAGCAGGGCCGGGGTGGCCAGCGCAATACAGAGGCTGAATTGAATAACTTGGTCTTCAATAAAATCATTAATACTATAAATATATATCCGCTCTTTTTTTGTATATGGTATATTTGAATATTTTGAAGATTTTATTTTTGCACAAATATCCGCTGGTCATAAAATTAATTAAGCGATCAGTTACTTGTCCTACATATGCGAGTGCAGGTGCTTGCCAAGCGTTTACCCTTTCGGCCCAACGGGCTGTTTCAGGTAATAAGGGGTCAACATTCATCCATCAATTCAAACCCAAAATCATTAAAAAGAAGGGCGCGCGTCAGACGCGTGCCAATCTTTTTTTATTATTATTATTATTTTATTTTTTTATAAATGTTTATTGTATTGTCAAAAAAAAGCATACATTTTTATTACAACACAGTTGGCTTAGTTGATATTTTGCCAAGCCTGGTTGAGTCCTTATCGTTTACAAACGTCAAAGGCGGCTTTTTTAAATAAGGCTGCATCGCCACGTAGGTAGTCGGGGGACTCTGGGGCATCTCCTATGTCGTGGTTGGAGGAGGTCCTTGATCGATCTTCTCTTGAGCCTCTTGACTACACACCTCCCAGCGAAATCTCTTGCTACCCGGTTGCAGTGTCATTGCAAGCGTTCGTTGTACCGGTTGGTGAATGCTCCGACTTGGCTGTACGTACCAGTCAGCACAGGTCATTCGGCGCAAGGCCAAGTTTTGGAGTGTCTGAATCCGTCTTCGATTTTTTCGAGATGCAATGCCCCAAACCTGGATACCGTATCTCCAAGTTGGCGCCACCATGATGTTGTAAACTGCCCGTGTGCAGCGAAGTCGCAATGAGCTGTTGGGGTTTAGTAGCAAGTTGGCCTTGGCCATCATATAGCGGCACTGCTTGAGAAGGCTGTCAATGTGCGCCCGCAAGAGAAACCTCTGCCAGGGTGAAGGGTGAAGGAGATGGCAGCCCATCTATCCAGACTGCTGTAGCCTTGCCACGCCTCAGTGTGTATTATGTATTTGTGCACTACACTAAGATGAGTAACGCGCATACATTTCAAGCCTAGCTTCTTATCTGGCTATTCCCACTTCACACGACATGCCAGCCGACTGGCTGTACGCTCTCCAAAAGCCAGACGAATGAATACCAAAGTCGAGTCTTCCTGATGCTGACACGAACAATGAAGTTAGTCGACAGCCTGCCTCCAGCAAAGCTGGGCGATAATACTTTGGGCCGCTTCGTTGTCGAAGTACAATTGAGCGAAAAAGTTTTAAACTTACGATCGACGCATAGTACTTTTGCTTTATCCATGCAATGCATGCTTTATTTGAATATAAATTTCCCTAGATACTCATATAAATTTTACACAAAATTAAAAAGTAAAATAATGTGTTCAAAACTTGCGCAACTTGTGTAATAGCTTTATTCCTAAAATATAGTATAGATTTTACTTTTGTTTTTGGACAGTGTATGCTCGAGAAAAGTTCTTGGCGTGCAAGCACCTATGTTTGTATGCGTGAGTTATGCATGCATAAGTACATCAAAATATGTATATATGTGTTCTTATTCACAGTTTTGGTAAAGAAATAAATTTTCTTAGTTTTCTAGTGCTGCTCATGACCTATCCCAAATTTGTATTCACATATGCATGTTGTGTACTGAGGTTGGCTCGGTAGAAAATCTGTATTTTTAAGTCGATGAAAATATTTAAATAATTTCCTTATGTTTGATTATTAACATGGAACACATTACTTTTATTTCCCAACTAATATAACCTTATAGATTAAATTAAATACAGAATTTTATTTATATTTAAATAAGGTTTTTGCGTTTTGCTGCTGCCAGCAACATGGGTAGGTTCAGAGATTTGTCTTTTCTAACACTCTGCTTTAATAATGGACGACAATAACTATGCGCCCAAAAAAAAAAAAACAAACAAATAGAGTAAATTCAAAATTTCAAATTTATGTTTAAAAACAAAAAATTTGCACTCCTCTGTTTCTTAATTGGGGAATAAAAACAATAATTATTTCATTAATAACTTAATTTAAAGATATTATATAAATTTTTACATCGACTTAAAACAAATGTCAGCGCTAGAAAACGAACAAAATTTATTTCTTTGCCAGCAAAAAAAACCAGCCTAGTAAATACCAAAACATTCAAATATACTGTTATGTAAGTTTTGTCTTCTGCGCAGGCTGCTGGTCAGATCGAATTGAAATTAAATGTGAATGTCTTCTTAGGACGATTAGAGTGGAAGGCTTGACGTCGATTTCTTATTACTGGCCTTGGGCTCAATAATGATTTATCGAATGATAACAACAATTTTACGGCCAACTGAGCAAGTATTACTTTATTGTATTACAGTCGAGTGTTCATACAAAACTGAATCTTAAGAACTAGAAGCCACAGCGGCTGGTGCATAAAAATATAATATGGAGCTTTTGCAACAACAGTCAGCAAGCCGACTAAGCATAAGCGATAACGCTGCTCTTGCTCAGGTTACCGACGCTGCCCATTTCAATGAGAGCACATGCCACCAAGATTCGATGTGTCAGCCCCATGCGCGCAACTGTTGGCCAATGTTTTGCTTCTACTCATTAGCTTGTATGTATAGACACACATACAAACAAATTACTGCACGGCCCTCAAAGAGCCGAAGCTGAGATCAAATTCTATTTTAGCGTTTTCGCTCTTTCGGCTGTGAGAGCGCAATGATACTGCTTTCGTTTTCGTTCTCAATTTTCAAAAAATCAATCTGCATAGTAAATTTTGTTGTATGGCGTTACTCATCTTACTGTGTATATTGTCTTTGGTATAAACAAAATTCTAAAAAACAAAAGAAAGCCACAACAACGAACTTCACTTCGTTAGCGAGCATCAACCCGATCAGGCAAACATCGAGACCTCGCTTTTATAATCAGCAGTTGTGTTTGTTTACCATACCTGTTCTAGTGCTTAGTTGTTTTCGTAAAGTATAGCTTCCAGTCTGTGTGCGTCTGTAGATCTAGGCTGACAATAACCCCCTCTAATAGGTTGCTTTTGTTTACCTGTAGCAGTAACGTTGTATGTACATATGTATGAACTATGGGGTACACTGAGAGCAAGTACAATTAGTTCTGATGAATTTCATCAAATGTTAGTTGCTCCATATCATATGGAGTATTTATTTTTCAATATGCCTGTTTTCACCCCTGGGATATATAGAATGGTCTAGCTTCCACAGTTTGAGACAATAAGCGGCTATGGAAGCCACGTTTGGCCTACGAAGCTGGTTATTTTGGATCTGGATACCATGCCCAGAAACGTAGTTGGCTTTGCTAACTCTGAAAAATTGGTCAAATAGAATTAACATCAATATGTATAAAGTCTAAATCTCACATGTTTGCTCGTTTGGTTTCTGATGTTTGTAGAAGCCGTTTTGTTAAGTTTACATATACTGATTGTCAATGAGATAAACATTTTCTGCGAAGCTTATCGATTAGGTGGACACAAATGTATAAGTTAAATTATAACTAGTATGTTGCTTTTCTTAAAGTATATGACATTGTTTACTGAAACTCGTGATCATGCTACCTTTGCCGATTAATTAACTATACGGACAAAAAACAATGAAACTGATACCCTATATGGATAACACGCATCCGTGTCTTCAAGGCAAGAAGACATCAACGACAGACAGGAAAGGACAAAAAATACTACAACTAAAACTACTCCTATACCTCTCCCCTCTCTCACAAATCCCATCCCCCCCCCCCCAACCCCCCCCTCTCCCCTCCCCCCTATCCCCCCTCCCACCCCCCCCTCCCCACCCCTATCCCTTCCCCATCTCCTCCCCCCCCCTCTTCCCCCTCCCCCCCTCCCCTCCCCCTCCCCCCCCCCCCCCCCCTCTCCCTCCCCCCCTCCTCTCTCCCCCTCCTCCCCTCTCTCCTCCCCCCTCTCCCTCCCCCCCTCTTCTTCTCTCTCCCCTCTCTCCCCTCTCTCCCCCCTCCCCCCCTCCTCCCCCTCCCCCCTCCTTCTCTCCCCCAACCTAACCATCTCTCCCACCATATTTAAACTCCCTCACAATCCAATACTGTTGGGTTTATACAATTGGCCTTGCCATCATATAGCCACGCTTGAAAGGCTGTCAATGTGCGCCCGCAAAGAAACCTCTGCCAGGGTGAAGGGTGAAGGAGATGGCAGCCCATCTATCCAGACTGCTGTAGCCTTGCCACGCCTCAGTGTGTATTATGTATTTGTGCACTACACTAAGATGAGTAACGCGCATACATTTCAAGCCTAGCTTCTTATCTGGCTATTCCCACTTCACACGACATGCCAGCCGACTGGCTGTACGCTCTCCAAAAGCCAGACGAATGAATACCAAAGTCGAGTCTTCCTGATGCTGACACGAACAATGAAGTTAGTCGACAGCCTGCCTCCAGCAAAGCTGGGCGATAATACTTTGGGCCGCTTCGTTGTCGAAGTACAATTGAGCGAAAAAGTTTTAAACTTACGATCGACGCATAGTACTTTTGCTTTATCCATGCAATGCATGCTTTATTTGAATGATAAATTTCCCTAGATACTCATGATAAATTTTACACAAAAATTAAAAAGTAAAATAATGTGTTCAAAACTTGCGCAACTTGTGTAATAGCTTTATTCCTAAAATATAGTATAGATTTTACTTTTGTTTTTGGACAGTGTATGCTCGAGAAAAGTTCTTGGCGTGCAAGCACCTATGTTTGTATGCGTGAGTTATGCATGCATAAGTACATCAAAATATGTATATATGTGTTCTTATTCACAGTTTTGGTAAAGAAATAAATTTTCTTAGTTTTCTAGTGCTGCTCATGACCTATCCCAAATTTGTATTCACATATGCATGTTGTGTACTGAGGTTGGCTCGGTAGAAAATCTGTATTTTTAAGTCGATGAAAATATTTAAATAATTTCCTTATGTTTGATTATTAACATGGAACACATTACTTTTATTTCCCAACTAATATAACCTTATAGATTTAATTAAATACAGAATTTTATTTATATTTAAATAAGGTTTTTGCGTTTTTGCTGCTGCCAGCAACATGGGTAGGTTCAGAGATTTGTCTTTTCTAACACTCTGCTTTAATAATGGACGACAATAACTATGCGCCCAAAAAAAAAAAAAAAACAAACAAATAGAGTAAATTCAAAATTTCAAATTTATGTTTAAAAACAAAAAATTTGCACTCCTCTGTTTCTTAATTGGGGAATAAAAACAATAATTATTTCATTAATAACTTAATTTAAAGAAATTATATAAATTTTTACATCGACTTAAAACAAATGTCAGCGCTAGAAAACGAACAAAATTTATTTCTTTGCCAGCAAAAAAAACCAGCCTAGTAAATACCAAAACATTCAAATATACTGTTATGTAAGTTTTGTCTTCTGCGCAGGCTGCTGGTCAGATCGAATTGAAATTGAATGTGAATGTCTTCTTAGGACGATTAGAGTGGAAGGCTTGACGTCGATTTCTTATTACTGGCCTTGGGCTCAATAATGATTTGTCGAATGATAACAACAATTTTACGGCCAACTGAGCAAGTATTACTTTATTGTATTACAGTCGAGTGTTCATACAAAACTGAATCTTAAGAACTAGAAGCCACAGCGGCTGGTGCATAAAAATGATAATATGGAGCTTTTGCAACAACAGTCAGCAAGCCGACTAAGCATAAGCGATAACGCTGCTCTTGCTCAGGTTACCGACGCTGCCCATTTCAATGAGAGCACATGCCACCAAGATTCGATGTGTCAGCCCCATGCGCGCAACTGTTGGCCAATGTTTTGCTTCTACTCATTAGCTTGTATGTATATTGACACACATACAAACATAATTACTTGCACGGCCCTCAAAGAGCCGAAGCTGAGATCAAATTCTATTTTTAGCGTTTTCGCTCTTTCGGCTGTGAGAGCGCAATGATACTGCTTTCGTTTTCGTTCTCAATTTTCAAAAAATCAATCTGCATAGTAACATTTTGTTGTATGGCGTTACTCATCTTACTGTGTATATTGTCTTTGGTATAAACAAAATTCTAAAAATACAAAAGAAAGCCACAACAACGAACTTCACTTCGTTAGCGAGCATCAACCCGATCAGGCAAACATCTGCGACCTCGCTTTTATAATCAGCAGTTGTGTTTGTTTACCATTACCTGTTCTAGTGCTTAGTTGTTTTCGTAAAGTATAGCTTCCAGTCTGTGTGCGTCTGTAGATCTAGGCTGACAATAACCCCCCTCTAATAGGTTGCTTTTGTTTACCTGTAGCAGTAACGTTGTATGTACATATGTATGAACTATGGGGTACACTGAGAGCAAGTACAATTAGTTCTGATGAATTTCATCAAATGTTAGTTGCTCCATATCATATGGAGTATTTATTTTTCAATATGCCTGTTTTCACCCCTGCGGATATTGCATAGAATGGTCTAGCTTCCACAGTTTGAGACAATAAGCGGCTATGGAAGCCACGTTTGGCCTACGAAGCTGGTTATTTTGGATCTGGATACCATGCCCAGAAACGTAGTTGGCTTTGCTAACTCTGAAAAATTGGTTCAATATAGTAATTAACATTAGATATGTATAATAGTCTAAATTCTCACATTGTTTGCTCGTTTGGTTTTCTGATGTTTGTAGAAGCCGTTTTGTTAAGTTTACATTATACTGATTGTCAATGAGATAAACATTTTCTGCGAAGCTTATTCGATTAGGGTGGACACAAATTGTATGAAGTTAAATTGGATAACTAGTATGTTGCTTTTCTTAAAGTATATTGACATTGTTTACTGAAACTCGTGATCATGCTACCTTTGCCGATTAATTAACTATACGGACAAAAAACAATTTGAAACTGATACCCTAGTTATGGATAACACGCATCCGTGTTCTTCAAGGCAAGAAGACATTCAGACGGACAGACAGGAAGAGTGACAGATAGAAAGTTAGGCTGACAGACTGTAAAGAAGCTACTGGCCGGGGTATACCTCTCAGTCTTACCAGGTCTAGCGAGTCACAAGATATTTATAATTTCGCTGGGAGAGAGGGTTTAAGGGGGAGGGGGGGTGAGCATCCTGACCTAACCATGCCTAACTCGGCTTCCGTACACATATACTACCGGACCGTGGCCTCACCCTAATTACTCCTTCGGGCCGGGGCCTCGTACCAACTACGCTATCCGGCCGTGGCCTCGTACCAACTACACTAGCGGGCCGTGGCCTCGCACCAACCACACTATCGGGCCGTGGCTTCGCACCATCTACACTATCGGGCCGTGGCCTCGTACCACAACTCTATCGGGCCGTGGCCTCGCACCAACTACACTATCGGGCCGTGGCCTAGTACCACTACTCTACCAACCAGTAATGCCCAACCCGGGACCACAATCCCGTACCACATGCTCCTACTCTAGGTTAGGTCGAACATCGGTTGACTCCGATGTTAAGGCAAGCCGGGTTACCAAAAAACAAAGAACTATCCAGTTTCCTCTCGATAATTACAACATATGCACTTTATTCACGTCTTACTTACTACTACTTTATAGTATCTCACGATCTAAGCCCTGTCGCACTGTCTTGGAGCCCTAGCGCTCCGCTATACACTCTATGATCTTTCTCGTCTCGCGATGCACGTCTACTCACCTCGGAGCTTTCGCTCTTCGCCGCCGAATTGAAGTTGCGTTCTCGAAGACGGTGTTGAATAGCCGATCGACAACGCACGGTTGCAGCGGTGGCCGACGGTTAAATTCAAATTTGCTCTTATTAATGATAACATTTGTGGTTCCTTGCCTCTTGACTCATTTAATACGAAATAATAATATCTTTGACGGCTTCTTGCCTCTTACATACCTAAAACATAATAATAATATCTTTGACGGCTTCTTGCCTCTTACAGAACTAATACATAATAATAACATCTTTGACGGCTTCTTGCCTCTTACAGAACTAATACAACATAATAATATCTTTGACGGCTTCTTGCCTCTTACATAACTAATACATAATAATAATATATACTATAATATATAATAATAGTAACTAATCCCGCCAGCAACTCCTTGCCGTGATTTGGCTTTCGGGAACGATGGCTCCTTGATGAAAACTGTGGGGCGGCGGACTTCAGTAGCCGCCTCACACCCCCCCCCCCTTACTTCGAGAAAGTGAGGGTCACGTCGCGTTCAGTGTAACGCTGTAATCACGCTCCCCGTCGGACACGTGGAAACGGGTGCGCCGGCATCGGAACCGGCGGACTTGTGCCTCCCTCGCGATCAGTTCCATCACGCCCGGAGACAGCAGCGTTCCGCGAGGAAACACTCTCCAACCCACAGGGTGGCATCGGGCACGGGTTCCTCGGTATGACTTTCCAGCGTAACCTCAACGTCGGCTCTGCGGGCGACCGTTTCGGCATTGAGAGCGGCCTCCATTTCTAACACCGAGTCAAGACTAGTATCCCACCCGTCGATACCGTCGAAGAGGTCGGCGATGTCATCCCATAACTCGCTCTCCATGGGAGTCTTTAGAACCACTGGGGAAGGGTTCGCGGTTGAACCGTAAAGCTTGGGTGACGAAGCTGTTACCACCGTGTCCTCTTCATCGGACCACACTTCATCTTTGTCCTCCTGGCGAGTAGCGAAGGACGCCTCTAGGGGCGGCGCCTTGCTTTCTTGGCCGAACCACGCGTCCTCCAACTCCCTTCGAGCGATGGTGTCGGGTGTCTCAGCACGGGCTGTGGACACGGGCGAGTTCGCGCATCCTTGTCGCCGAGACGGCATTCCTCCACGACCATCTGGCAGAATGCAATCGGTGCCGGCCAGGGTTCGGAGTGCCCTCCTCGAGAAGCGGCTGCGATCCTCCTGGCTCCTCGGTCTGCGGACGAAACCTCTTCGTGACTGACGACGACACCCCCTCGGGACTGGGTCGGCGTTGGCCTCTGGTCGCTCGACTCTGGCAGTCGCTCCTGGCCCCCTGTGTCCGTGTGGATTCTGGACATTGCTTCTACTCCGTCCTTTCCCTGGCACGTTCCCGCCGTGCCGCTTCCGTAGCCAGCATAGGTCCGCTTTTGCAGCTCTACGCGCCGCCTCTTGGGTTCTTCAGGCTCTTGATCTGAGCCGGACCTGACTTCCCTTTTCCTGACCTTTTCCATCATGTGCCGAGCAGGTGCTCCCCTTCCATGACCTGGGGACCTTCCTCCGACTCTCTCTGTAGCCGAGCAGGTGCTCCCCTTTCATGACCTGGGAGGCCCTGCTCCGACTCTCTTTTTAGCCGAGCAGGTGCTCCCCTTTCATGACTTGGGAGGCCTTGCTTCGACTCTCTCTGTTGCCGAGCAGGTGCTCCCCTTTCATGACCTGGGAGGCCTTGCTCCGACTCTCTCTGTAGCCGAGCAGGTGCTCCCCTTTCATGACCTGGGAGGCCTTCCTCCGGCTCCTCGCTCATTCCTGGCCCCACGCCTGGTGCCGTCACTGTCTCTAGTACCAGTTCCGCCTCGCCGCACCGTATTGTAGTGCCCATTGCACCCAAGAAATCCATACCCAGGATTACGTGGTCCAACATTGAGGGCATGATGAACATCGTCATGCTGATCGTTTTTCCTCCTAAGCTGACGTCTACTCTCAAGGCTTTCTCCACCTGTAGGGTGGACCCATCTGCCAGGCGGATTCGTGCCTGTATTTCCTCCACTCTTCCCCGAATCGTCCACTTGCGTACGCAGTCTTCACTCATGAAGCTACGAGTGGCTCTAGTATCGATCGTGGCAGGCATCGTTCGCCCGCCAATCTCCACCGTAGCGACGATTCAGCCTCCGTCCACCTTTAGTGGGTGTCCTACTTCTGGGTTTCGTGTGTATCGGCGCCGACCCGATCCTGACCCGGGCGACGCCGTTGCCCGTTTCCCGCCTCCGCGCGGCGACAACACTCCTGACTACTTCTGCCCCGGCTTCCACATACCCAGCAAAACAAGACGGGGCCATTGGTACATTCCCTAGCGAAGTGCTCCTCTTGCCCGCACCTACGACACGCTCGTCGCGGATCTTAGCCGATGGGCCACCTCTGCGTGAGTTATGGCAGGTGGGGCGGGGACCAGGTTGTCCACAACGGGTTGACATGCCCCCCGGGGACTGTGCCGCCCTCGCCCATTCAGCACTATTCGAACTCGAGACGCCCTGGCTCAAAAGTTGGCTTCCTGAGTCTTCCACCCTCTGCCTCATGACTGTCTCGTACTCCACGGCCATTTGCATAAGCTGGGACAAAGTTGAAAACGTCGCACGTAGAGTTTGTATTCTGGGGCGGCATTCTCGTAGATCCGGTGCAACTCCTGCGCCGGCTCGTACCTGGCGTGATGCATAAGAGCCCTCAGCTCTATCAGGTACTCCTTGAACTCTTCGCCTATGCGCTGCCTACGGGACCGGAACTCGTCCTCAAGCCTCTCGAAGTAACGAGGGGGTAAGAAAAACTTCAGGAAACACGGCCCACGGCACATCCCTTAGCCCACTGCTCAGAAACCAACGAGCCGCCCTGTAGCAGAACACTTCGCTCATCGCCCTGGGCATTCAGTCGAGGGCGATGCCATAGGTGATGGCGCGCTCCTCGAGGTCTTCCAAGAACCCAAGGGGGTCGGAGCGGCCATCGTATCTCATGCCCCACTTCCGAACTTGCTCCGGAACGTTGGGAAGAGGCCTCGCTTCCGAGTGAGGGTACGGTCTAGTGTGGTAAGGATTACTACTCAGTTCGGCAGGGGAACGCCCCACCTCTGCGTCGACCGCAGTTGTTCGACGTTCTTCATTCCCACCGAGAGCAGGAGCCACCTCCACGCCCGAGACGGACAAGCTCGGGGTGGGCGCCTGCAAACGCCCGTACAACTGGGAGCTCTTGAGGTCAGGCTCCATCTTTTGACGTGATCGGGTGGGACGCCCCATGATGGCGACTCAAGAGTTTTGGCGTACTGAGATTCCAGCTCGGCAAGCCGAGCCCAAATCTCAGTTGAGTGACCGCCATCCTGAACGTAGGTGGACAGCCGCTTACGCAACTCCTCCGCGCGCCCCTCCTTTTCCAACCCAAACTCATGGGCGATCGCCACTAGCTCCTCTTTGCGTCGCTGGTGAATCCAACGGACACCTACCCCCGGGTTTTGGCACTCACCTGCCTCCATCCTTTATTATATACCTTCTTGGTAGCCGGCGTCGCTGTTTCCCTCTCTTCCTGTTTTAGGGGTTCCGTCGGTCCCTTTATTATTTTTCTCCTTTTCTTTTTTTGATCCGTTGGTGTCTTTGTCACTTTACGCCGATTTTACTCAGCCACTTTTGTTCCTTTTAGTTTTCTTTTTATTTTGTCTTTATATCTTCCACCAAACAAATAATAAAAAAATTCAAATTTTTTTTTCCAAAAAAAAACTCAACAAAATATACTTAAATTTTCCTTTTCACTTTTTCACTTTTAGGCCGCTCCTCACTTGGTCGCTGCCTTCGTCTTTATTGTTTCCCTTGGTTTATTCTCGTGTATTCAATTGTTTGTTTTATTTCCTTTAATTAATTTTATTCAATTAATTTTATTTATAAAAATTTTATTTGTATCCACTTATTTTTGTTTATCGTTGGCCACTTTACAAAAAAATAATTCTCTTGCCGCTCTTTACACTTTAACCCGCGTTCAATTGATTCGTTTGGTGCTTGTTTTGTTCTTATTGTCCACTTCGTTCGCATTCAATCTTAAAAATGCGATCATCCTCACTGCCCTCGACAACTGTACTCCCGAATTCAACTTTCCATTGCGCGCGAGTTGAATTCGTCCCACTGTGCAGTCGCTGCCGCGACGCCTTAACGGCCCTTCGACGCCAACGTCGACTGCGCCGCGCGTTCGGGCACCCGTATGCAAGCGTGATCTCGGCGTCGCCCGTCTGTCGCGCGCGCGCTGTACTTTTACGACCGACCGTTATAATTTCGACTCTTTGCTTTGTACACTAGATCTGCACACATTTTCGTCGCTCAAATGTTGCTGGTGTTCATTTTTTTCCTATGCCTAACACAGGGTATACAAATGTTCGCTAGGGTATGCTGGACTACCTTTAAATTCCTTAAAATCTTCTTTCTCTCCTGGGCCTGACAATATCCCTAGTTGTCTACTCAAGGAGTGTAGTTCTTCCCTTGTTTATCCATTGCTAAAGCTTTTTAATCTATCCCTTGAATCTTCTGTCTTTCCATCTCTTTGGAAAGAATCTTATATCATTCCTCTCCACAAGAAAGGTGGAAAGTCTGATATACTAAATTACAGGGGCATTGCAAAACTGTCCGCTATTCCTAAATTATTTGAAAAAATAATCACTTCGAATTTGCAGCATTTCTGCAAATCAGTTGTTTCCCCTGTTCAACATGGATTCGTAAAGAATCGGTCAACTACGACCAATCTGCTTGAGTTTACTTCCTTGGTAAATGATTATTTCCTCTCGAAAATGCAAACTGATGTCATTAACACTGACTTCAGTTAGGCGTTTGACTCTGTGCACCATGACATTTTAGTTTCTAAACTTGACCGAATAGGTTTCCCTCCGTCTCTTTTGCCTTGGATTAGTTCTTATTTAAGAGGTAGGACCCATCATACACTAATCCCCTACACCATCCTCGTCTTCAAGATGATTTGAACGCTATGCAACTTTGGTGTTCGGCCAATCAATTGCATCTGAATTGTTCAAAGTGAATGTTTATGACATTTAATCGTACTACACCTTATCTTGTGAGTTATACAATCGACAATACCCGCATGCAACGTATACTAACAGTTAAGGATCTAGGCGTTCTTTTTGATTCTAAGCTCTGTTTCAATCTTCACATGGATACCATCGTTAATGAGGCAAAAGGTGTACTTGGATTCATTAAACGATGGTCTAAAGAGTTTAACGATCCTTTTATAACGAAACTTCTGTACATCTCTCTTGTTCGCCCTTACCTTGAATACCGCTCTTGCATCTGGTCTCCGCAGTATAACAATAGCCAGGATCGTATTGAATCCGTTCAGAAGCAATTTCTGCTTTTTGCCTTACGAGGTTTAAATTGGGACCCTAATCTTCGGTTGTTATCCTATTCCACCAGGCTGCTTCTTCTTAATCTTCCGTCGTTAACCAACCGTAGGACAATTCTCGGTGTTGTCTTTCTACATAAGTTGGTTGTTGGCGATATCGATTCTCCTTTTCTGTTAGGGCGTCTTCAATTCTCTGTTCCGGCTAGACCAACCAGAAATTACCGCCCCTTATTCCTATCGACGTGCACAACAGACTACGCTATGCACAATTCTTTTCGCGTGCTATTTAAAAATTACAATAGTTTGCATCACGTTTTCTCTACCGAACTTTCTCTACCCCTTATAAAATCGTTGCTTTCAGGATACCTTCGGGAAGTCACTGACCATTCCCAGCTATGAGCAGGGGCATGGCTAGCCGGACTGGCTGATTACCCATTACTTTCCCAATACTATCTCTTTATTCTATCTACTTAACACTCTGTATATCTAGCATACAGTTCTATACTTTATTAACAATCTTCCTCCTTTCTTTTCTCCTATTTATGGTAAATTCTTAAATATTATAGCAAATTAACATTATTTTTAATTTTACGTAAGAACACTTTTTCCTACTTACACCCTTCTTTTTAGATGTAGGCTCTAATAGCGTCACTGACAAAATTAGCTGTGAAAAGGGGCACAGCTGGCCGGACTGGCAAATAAAACACCTCCATCGGTCGGTGATGCTATTTGAAATTTGTGTTTTCTATCTAGGCTTTTAGCATTTAATTTTTCTACTTGTATTTATAATGTGTTGAGTAATTGGAAGACACTCGTTTTGTCGACCACATATAAATAAATAAATAATATAAAAAATACCCTAGTTTGATACTTCGCCTATATAATAATAATACTTAATTTTATTCCCTTATCCTCCGCTAGGGTGCCCTGACTCTAGGGTATGCCCGGCTAAAAATACCCTGTATACAAAAAAATTTTTTTTTTAAGAAAATAAATACCTATTTGGGCATGTTTGCGGGGCTTTAATCCGCCGACATGCCACGCCCCGTAAACACCTCTTCGTCCCTGCTCGGGCGCCACTTGTTAAGAAGCTACTGGCCGGGGTATAACTCTCAGTCTTACCAGGTCTAGCGAGTCACAAGATATTTATAATTTCGCTGGGATAGAGGGTTTAAGGGGGAGGGGGGGTGAATATCCTGACCTAACCATGCCTAACTCGGCTTCCGTACACCTATACTACCGGGCCGTGGCCTCACCCTAATTACTCCTTCGGGCCGGGGCCTCGTACCCACTACGCTATCGGGCCGTGGCCTCGTACCAACTACACTAGCGGGCCGTGGCCTCGCACCAACCACACTATCGGGCCGTGGCCTCGCACCATCTACACTATCGGGCCGTGGCCTCGTACCACTACTCTATCGGGCCGTGGCCTCGCACCAACTACACTATCGGGCCGTGGCCTCGTACCACTACTCTATCGGGCCGTGGACTCGTACCAACTGCACTATACAAACACCAACCAGTAATGCCCACCCCGGGACCACAATCCCGTACCACATGCTCCTACTCTAGGTTAGGTCGAACATCGGTTGACTCCGATGTTAAGGCAAGCCGGGTTACCAGAAAACAAAGAACTATCCAGTTTCCTCCCGATAATTACAACATATGCACTTTATTCACGTCTTACATACTACTACTTTATAGTATCTCACGATCTAAGCCCTGTCGCACTGTCTTGGAGCCCTAGCGTTCCTCTATACACTCTATGATCTTTCTCGTCTCGCGATGCACGTCTACTCACCCTTAACGTTCATTCCCAAGTGCCGGCGAGCCATGCGCTTGCCTCGGCCGCTCAACTTCGCCGCGAGCTTTCGCAACTTCACCTCGGAGCTTTCGCTCTTCGCCGCCGAATTGAAGTTGCGCTCTCGAAGACGGTGTTGAATAGCCGATCGACAACGCACGGTTGCAGCGGCGGCCGGCGGTTAAATTCAAATTTGCTCTTATTAATGATAACATTTGTGGCTCCTTGCCTCTTTACTCATCTAATACGAAATAATAATATCTTTGACGGCTTCTTGCCTCTTACATACCTAATACATAATAATAATATCTTTGACGGCTTCTTGCCTCTTACAGAACTAATACAACATAATAACATCTTTGGAGACTTCTTGCCTCTTACATAACTAATACATAATAATAATATATACTATAATATATAATAATAGTAACTAATCCCGCCAGCGGCTCCTTGCCGTGATTTAGCTTTCGGGAACGATGGCTCCTTGATGAAAACTGTGGGGCGGCGGACTTCAGTAGCCGCCTCACAAGACAGACAGACAAACAGGTAGACTAGCAGACAGACTAACCGAGAAGCAGACAAGCAGGAAGAGAGATAGGCACACAGAGCGACAGGCGGACCATGTATATCATATTGCTGGCATAGGAAAAGTAAATTCTTCTATTGAAAAGTTTGTTGTTTGTCAAGATATTTTAGCATTTGTTAATTTTTTTTTTGCTTCGCATATATATACCAAAGCTTGGATGGAAAACAGTGTTATTTATCCAGATCTCTTGACCGATCCTGCTACTTATTAGATTTTCTTTAGATTGCTCCTTACAAATATACCAAAACATAAGTCTCCGATCGAGATGCAAGCCAAGATACTTCACAGAGCTGCTTTGCGGAATCGCTGAACCGTTAAATAAATCTTCTGGGCAATCGCCCTTTTTGAAGTAAATGTTATTTCAACGGATTTTAGGGCGTTTACTTTAATTTTGCAACGGAGAAACCAAGCTTCAATAAGGTTGAGTTCTGACTGCAGGTATTGGAAAGCTTCCCCTTTTGATGAGCTAATTGCTATAATGGCTGTGTCATCCGCGTATGTTGCAACAGTTGTTTATTTAGAAACTGCCATGAACAGGGTATACAAGTAATACTTAAGATATCAAAAATAACGACACCTTTGATATCCAGCTTACCAACATTTGGTTCCCGCACGTGGCCATTCAACGTGCTGGGAAAAGCTGAAGCAAGGTGTCGCGTATGCACTTTTAGGTGCATAGCAGATCAACGCGCTCATGGGACAGCTAACCGTGGGATCGGTAAATTGGCATATTTACCGCACATGCCAATAATTTGTGGAATCAGCGGAACCAATAAAGTTCGTTGGTTCCCAAGAAATGCGAAACCGTGCGAAATGCAGAATGGGGGCATTTCCTCATTCGCAACAACACCAAGCTGGAGACGCCGACGCCGACAGCGATGCTTCTTCGTTGGACTGAGGTTTCATTAGCGATTAATGAAGATATAACAACTAGTTTATAACTGGAACTCAATGTAAGCACATAGTGCTGATAAATAATAAAAATTATATTTTTTTATAAATATTACCATTGAATTAGTTAATTGGCGCCTGAGCAGGGACCCGCGAAACTTCTAAAAACAAAAAAAAATCATAAGAAGTTCGTTCAGCTAAAGCCAATAAAGGCTACAGTTTTTAAAGTTTTTTCGCGAGTCAAACGTTTATAGTGATTGGCCCCTTAGTAGGCTACCAACACAAGTGTAGTGCAAAAAAGAGGGACGTGTTTAGTCCCAGCCACATCCTGTAACAATTATATAAATTCACATAGTGAAGAAACACAAATATTCACGTAGTGATTACTAATAACAAAAAATTTCACATAGTGAAAAAAACACATCAAAATCAAAACAGTGATTTCAAAAAAAGAAATTCACGCAGTGAAAAAAATCTCCCGATCAATAGAGATCATTATTAAAAAAAAATAATATAATAGTGAATAAACTCAGTTCACCAATAAACAAAAAAATCTACAAAAAAATGTTAAAGGATTCTTACCATCCGAGAAAAGCTAAAAAATAAAAAAATAAAATCGGCCATAAACAACCATAACACAAAGCCCAGAAGAAGGAAGAAGAAACAAGAACTACAAAAACATCTACTACAAGAAGATCAACTCCAACTATAACTAGTCCGAAAATACCCACATGGATTCCAGTATAGTTTTAATTTTAATGTAAGTCATTATTATCATTTATATTGTTAAACTTCAAGAGCCTCAACAATTAAGAATCACTACTATTAAGAAAAAAGAAAAACTTAAAGAAATACAAATTATATGAACGCAGAAGAGCTTATAATAGAATACTTGTCAACAATGTCACTTAATAATTTGCCCAATACGACTTACCCCTCTGGTCCTTCCCGACTTACTCTTTTTTCCACATCCCAAAAAATAGAACTAAAAAACTTGATTGAACAGGTAGTTAGGAACGCGGTTAATCCGGTTATAGAAGAAGATGACGAGCCACAAATAGATTTCAGCAGAAACCTCTCGGATTCTGAAAAAGTACCAGACATAGTAAAATGTCTCAGGGAATTTTCAGGAAAAGCAAGTGAGTTTAACTCATGGAGAAAATCAGTTAAAGAATATTAAAAATGTACGAAAGTCAGAAAAATTCACCAAAATACTTTGCCATTTTGCATACTATCAGACACAAGATTATAGGAGAAGCCGATACTGCACTAGAGTCGTATCGTACGCCTCTTAACTGGACCAAAATCAGACGTTGCCTCATGCAACATTACGCAGACAAACGAGATATTGCTACCTTATAATACCAATTAAACACGCTAGTTCAAGGCAGAGATAATATAAACTCCTACTATCAAAAAATCTACGAGATTCTTTCGTTAATCCGGGACAAGATCGACTGTCTAGATTATAAGGAAGAAGCATTGCTTGCAATGACTAATTCTTATAGAGATAAGGCATTAGACACGTTCATAAGAGGATTAAACGGCAACTTGCCAAGTCTGTTAAGTGTTAATAGACCTACAAGCTTGCCAGAAGCCTTGAACATTTGTCTTAAGTTGGACAACCTAAATTTTAGGGCGAATCAAGCTAACACTATGTATAACACCTTGTCGCATAACGTTAGACGTGGTCCGAAGCCAACATACTACAACAACGGAGGCAGACAACTACCTCAAAGACCAGTACGTAACCAAAACTTTTTCCCAGAATTAGCACATTTTGGAAAAGGTCAGATTCGTACAACAGCAACAACAATTCCCACCCTCATTACCGCCAAGGCGTCAACTTCCACCCACTCCGATGGAGGTATATAGTTCCGTACAAACGCGTCAAGTTAACTACCAAAATAGACCTCAAATAGCAGTTCAGCGTCCAAATACCACACAACAGAGTTAAAGACAAACAGTTCCGCAAACTAGACAGAATAATCAGGCTCCGCAGCAAATGAAACGACCTCTTTCTCAGGTCACACACCAACCCAACAAACAACAGAGAGTTTACAATACAGAAGTTATCATAGAAGAAGAACAGGGTTATGAAGAAGAACAAGATTATAACGAGCAAGAGTATGTTCTAACCGATAATCAAGAATTAGAGACCCCAGAAAAGTACGAATACGAAATAACCGATGATGTCAATTTTTTAGACGAGGTTCATCCTCATTACCTTTCTTAGAGATTAAAATGAGGAACGAGAAAAAAATAAAATTTTTAATAGATGCCGGCTTCAACAAAAATTACGTAAAACCTTCACTCATTCGGGCACCCATACCGAATGAAGTATGCTTCGCAGCAAAGTCCATAGGAGGCAAGACCAATATCACGCACTATGCAAACATAGATATTTTCGGCAACGGAATAGGCAAAATTCAATTTTTCCTCTTATCAGAACTAGGTACCTTTGACGGTATCATAGGTCACGACACATTAAAAAATTTAAAGGCCATAATAAATACACATGGAAACTAATTTACGCTGTTAAGAAAATTTAAATACAAAACTAAGGAACTGTCAATGTGACTTATAAGTAACATAGAACTTAGACTTTCTCACTTAGATAACCAAACTTGCCAAATAATAGATTCAATAGTTAAAGAATCGACGAACAGGACAGAAAACTCACCTTCGTCACTCAAGTTAGAGGTGAAATAAAAACTAAAAGCGATAATCCTGTCTATTCCAAAGCGTACACCTACCCTATGGCACTAAAAGAAGAAATAGATAGTCAGATAAAAGAATTGTTAGCCGACGGCATTATTCGACCGTCGCGCTCCCCATATAGTTCTCCAGTTT
Source organism: Drosophila borealis (assembly GCA_035045885.1). NCBI lineage: Eukaryota > Metazoa > Arthropoda > Insecta > Diptera > Drosophilidae > Drosophila > Drosophila borealis. Next base: position 2,485,322 of record JAWNOR010000340.1, on the reverse strand, counting down.
TCATTGTTCCAAAAAAAGAAGACGCGTCAGGGGAAAAAAAATACCGCTTGGTAATCGACTACAGAAAGTTAAACGAAATTACCATCCCTGACAGGTATCCAATGCCAGAAATAAATAGTACCTTATCAAATCTCGGTGAGAACAACTTCTTCACCACAATAGACCTCAAAAGCGGATTTCATCAAATCGCTTTAAAAGCTTCAGACATCGAAAAGACAGCCTTTTCTATCAATAATGGAAAATTCGAATTCCTCAGACTCCCCTTTGGGCTACGCAACGCCCCAGCTATTTTTCAAAGAACTCTTGATGACATATTAAGAGAACACATAGGTAAACGATGCTATGTTTACATAGATGACATCGTAATATTCGGAAAAACAAAAGAAGAACATATTAACAACTTACGATTAGTTTTCGAGACGCTCGAACGAGCCAATCTCAAAGTTCAATTGGACAAATGCGAATTTATGAAAGATAATTTAGAATTTTTAGGATTTGTAATCAGCAAAGACGGTTTAAAAACCAACCCAAAAAAAATAAAAGCAATAGTCAACTTTCCTAAACCATTTTTAGGCATGTCTGGATATTATCGCAGATTCATCAAAGGTTACGCAGAAACAAAACCATTAACTACGCTACTTAGAGGAGAAGCGGGTAGAATCTGGAAAACAATTTCAAAAAGAACTCATATCAACTTAGATACAAAACAAATAGAAGCCTTCAATAAAGTAAAAAATTGCCTCATTTCCGAAGATGTAATATTACATTTTCCCAAATTCACTGAACCATTTGAACTAACCACTGACGCATCAAACTATGCTTTAGGCGCTGTCCTTTCACAAGGAGGCAGGCCAATAACCTTCCTTTCACGAACACTTAGTTCATCCGAAGAAAATTACGCTACAAACGAAAAAGAAATGCTAGCAATTATTTGGGCACTTCGAGAGCTACGCTGTTTTCTCTATGGTGTAAGCAAACTCAAAATTTTCACAGATCACCAGCCGCTAACCTTTGCGCTTAGCAACAAAAACACCAACGCTAAATTGAAAAGATGGAAGGCTCAGTTAGAAGAATATAATTACGAACTTTTTTATAAACCAGGCAACACCAACGTAGTTGCAGATCTTTTATCTAGACCCCCTCAGGCCAGTTTAAATTCATTAACACCTACTATGCACAGTAGCGAAAGCTCGTCAAAAAATTTAATACATTCAGTAGAAATTCCTATTGATGCCTTTAAAAATCAAATATTACTTGAAATTAACGAAAGTTCGTCATACCAATTCAAAAAAGTATTTCCCACGTATCACCGACACATAATTAAAGAAAAAGAATTCTCGATTGAACATTTAAAACAATTACTTAAGCGATATCTAAACTCGTCAGTCATAAATTGCATAAAAACAACTGAACCAATTATGCTTAAAATCCAAAGGATTTACCCATTACATTTTTCAAATTGTAGTAGAAGACATAACGAACGAGCAGGAGCAGCGCGAAATCATAATAAAAACCCACAATAGAGCACACAGGAACGAAAAAGAAAATAGACTTCAAATTTTCGAAACAGCATATTTTCCATCTATGAGACAAAAAATTAAAAATATTCTTAAACTTTGTAAAATTTGCAAGGAAAATAAATATGAACGACACCCAAATAATATAAAACTTGGAGAAACACCCTTACCCAGGTATCCAGGACAAATACTTCACATAGACATTTTTTCAACAAACAGAGAACTCGTACTTACTTCTATAGATAAATTTACAAAATTAGCAGTAGTTAAACCATTAGAAAACAGGAGCATTGAGGCCATCAGAAAACCATTACGAGAAATTTTGTTTTATTTTGGACTTCCGAAATCGGTTATCATCGATAACGAAAAGTCCCTTAATTCACAGTCAATAGAGTTCATGCTAAAAAATGAATTAGGTATTGAAGTTTTCAACACACCCCCGCACAAGAGTACAGTAAATGGTCAGGTCGAGAGGTTCCACTCAACTCTAATAGAGATAATGAGATGCATAAAACAAGAAAAAGGCATAGAGAATTTTGACGAACTACTAGATTTGGCAGTGTGCGAATACAATCATACTATTCATTCTACCACAGGAAAAAAACCCGTTAATTTATTTTTTGGAAGACCTACTAACTTTGGTACAGCCAGAAACAATCAGAAACAATAATAATGAAAAACTCGTCAAAAAACAACAACAGGATTTAGATTTTCACAACAAAAATAAAAAAGAAGTTATTCAGTATGCACCTGGAGAAAAAATCTTTGTAAAACAAAATATCAGAGTAGGGACTAAAATGTCTAAACGTTTTAAAGAAGCAATAGTAAAAGAAAACAAGCACTCTACTGTTACTACGCATCCGGAAAAATTGTCCATAAAAATCATATAAGAAATTAAAAATTTCTTCTTTCTCCCATGCCCACCAGGTACATCTCATTTTGCTATGCCACATACGAAATTTTGGATTACTCCAAGTCCGAGGTAGCCATCATCGAACTCGGAAATAGAAAAGTACAGTCAGGAAATTTTAAAATTCTACACCATATTAACATTAACGACTATAAGGCCACCACAGATCAAATAGAAAAAGAACTCACTAACATTTCCCAAAACAATCCTCTTTTCCCTTTTATAAAGAATGAAATCAATCTAATTAACTTTCAAATTAATAAACAAATTTCCCACGTTATACGTAAACGGGCCATAAACGAAATCGGATCTGTATGGAAATAGATTGCAGGAAATCCAGACCATGAAGATTTCGAGATAATCTCAAATAACTTAAACAATATAATAAAAAACAATAATGAACAAGTTCTAATAAACAAAGACATTATAGATAGGATAAATAAGATAACCAACGACAATAATGTCATAATTAAAAATTTAAAAAATGCAGAAAACTTCCAAAATATTCTGGCTACGCAGTTAAAATGTAAAATAGATTTAATTAAAGAAGATTTAAGTAACATAAACCTTGCGATACATTTGTCGAAAGCCAATATTGTAAACACTTTTATAATTTCCGAAGAGGAAACTAGAATAATAAGTAACATTTTTGCTGAAGAAAATATTCCATTTAATAACATAGAAGAAGCCTTAAATTTTGCAAATATCAAAATCGCATTTAATGGCGAAAAGCTCATTTATGTAATCGACATACCTAAATCCGACAAAGAAATTTGTAAACACTTACTTTTAAAACCTTTAAAGAAGACAGGAAATGTAATTAAAGTAAAATATGAAAACATAATAAAATGTAAAAATACAGTTTTTGCTATTAACAATCAATGTTAAAATATTAATAAAATTAGTATGTGTCTAAAGGCAAACATTATAGATATCTCAAACGATAATTGTATTGCAAAGTTACTAACAAGCAGGCACAATAATTGTACCATTACCAATATTGACCACATAAAAACAGTAGAATCAATAGATACAGGCATTATTCTGCTTAATGATTTTAAAGGTAACATTTCTATCGATAACGAATTAAAACCCATTAAAGGGTCCTTTGTTATTAAGTTTAACAACTGTACATTAGGCATAGGAAACGAATTTTTTTCTTAATATGAAACCTCCAACTTTAAACCACTAACAGCGATGATTCAACTGGAAAGGCCAGTAACCGCAATAGAAGAGGTGTTGTCTCTACAGCTAATGAGAGATCTCCATACTAAGAACACTGAGAAGATAGGCATACTACGAGACAATTTCAAAACAAACACCATCACTAATTTCGGAGTAACTGCCGGAATACTATTGGTCTTTGTGGTTTATGCACTAAAACTCAAGCTGTGCAGGCAAGCCACTGTTATTGAAGTTACAGCCATCCCCACCAGCAACGAACAGCGCCCAGACAAAGTTGACGTAACTGAAACTCCCCCGGAAAGCCACGTAAAAAAACACAGAAGCATCCACGATTTACCTGGTTTCTAACTATCGACCGGGACGTTCGAGATCAGAGAGGGAGGAGTTAATACCTAAATATCATAAATAACAACACCTTTGATATCCAGCTTACCAACATTTGGTTCCCGCACGTGGCCATTCAACGTGCTGGGAAAAGCTGAAGCAAGGTGTCGCGTATGCACTTTTAGGTGCATAGCAGGTCAACGTGCTCATGGGACAGCTAACCGTGGGATCGCTAAAATGGCATATTTACCGCACATTCCAATAATTTGTGGAATCAGCGGAACCAATAAAGTTCGTTGGTTCCCAAGAAATGCGAACCCCTGCGAAATGCAGAATTGGGGCATTTCCTCAATCGCAACAACACCAAGCTGGACACGCCGACGCCGACAGCGACGCTTCTTCGTTGGACTGAGGTTTCATTAGGGATTAATTAAGATATAAAAACTAGTGCTAGTGGTGCTTTTGTATTGTTTATTTGTTTAATCTCTGTTAAAATTTCCTCGCAGCTAATGTGACGAATTGGTAAGCTCATCGGGTGATTCAAGAAAACTTTCTACTTCCTTTTCGATTAGAATGTCAGCAATTTCAGACAGATTGCTTGTCATCAGTCTTACACCATTCGCCATTACTCTTACGAACTATTGTGTTTCTCTTAGCAGGTCGTTTGAGATATTTAGTCGCTTTCGATAGATTGTGCTCGTACTTGCAAGAATGGGGGTCTAGATTTCTGAGGCAAGAGATTTTTCATATCAGACAATCATTTCTTGAGATCAGATGCGGCTTTATTATACAATCTTTTCTCAGCAGGGTATCGACTTTCTTGCCATCGTTTCCGCAAATTTCTTTTATTCTGTATTTGTCGCCGGACTTCAGCTGAAAGATACGGCTGGCTGGTATACAGATAGCTCGCTTTGTGAATGGCATTTGTAAGACGCTCTACAGCAAAGTCTATCTCATCTCCTGTTTTTAACAAAATATCCAAGTATAATATTTGTTTCTAGATAGTTTTTGTCTGTTGTCGCAGAGATTATTTTGTATGGCTTCGCTAGCTATTGAGGATTCCAGTGTATACTGGCTGTCAGTAGGCCAATATGTAGGCTTGCCAGTTGAAAGAGTTGCAAAGGTATTATTTCTTATATATTTGTATAGCTCGCTTCCCTTTGGATTTGTCAGTCTGGAGCCCCACTTCCCCACTTCGTTCCGAGTTTTTAAAAAAAGTTGCAAAAGTAAGTTTCTTTGAGTGCGAATCGTGGGGGAGGTATATCGCTATGACTATTACGTCTGCATTTTGACATTTGATCTCAATTGTGGCAGCTTGTATAGCGTTTTCCCTGGTGCTGTCCATAATTTTAAGCTTTAAGCCTTTTTTAATGAGAATAGCAGCACCTTCGTTAGCTCCACCGGCCGGCTGGTCAGCTCAGACTATTTCAAATCCAATCATTCTAAAGAATGATCTGTTGGTAAAATGAGTTTCAGATATTAACATGATGCGAATCTCATAAGTAATAAAGATATTTTATTTACATGGTTGGAAAGCCCATTGGCATTCCATATTCCGATATTTAGATTTACTTGCATAATTTGTTTACTAGTAACATGATCATATTAAGTAAATTATTAGCGGCATGATCTTCAAGGCAGTTGGCACATTTTGCAGATAATTCTTTGTCTTTCAGGCAAGTATTACTTGGATGTAAGAGGTAGGTCTATGCGACTCCTAGCCAATGATGTGCCCACATACAGGGCCATCATACAGAAACTGGAAGAACATAAAATTGAGTTCTACTCATACCAGCTGCAGGAGGAGAAGCCCTACCGCATAGTAATCAAAGGCCTCCACCACTCCACACTCAACCGAGAAATCATCGACGACCTGCGGAGCCAGGGCCATACCGTTCTCCACGTGCACAATCCGAGCAGCAAAGCTACCAAGGAGCCCATGAACATCCACTTCATCAACTTGCAGCCGGCGGCCAACAACAAGGAGACTCTTACCATCAGAAAGCTGTGCAAGCAGGTGGTCAAGATCGAGACTGCTCGAAGAAGTCAGGATGTGGTGCAATGCCATAGATGCCAGGAGTACGGGCACACGGCCACATACTGTAGAAAACAACACAAATGCGTTAAATGCGGGCTCAATCATCGCTCTGCTTATTACACTTCGTCCACTGCGGTGATAACCACCCTTGCGACTAAGGGGTATGCAAGTGGTTCACCGAATATGCAAAGCTTGCGGGAGCCTCTAAGCCCGCCAAAATGAAAAATCTTCCACCGACTGAAGCTAACCGAAGCCGCAGCAATGAAGTTCATGGGCCTACACCTGTTGTCTTCCCCCGTACAGCACCGACTGAACAAGTAGACGGGCTTTCATACGCCGCTGCCACCAGAAGAGGACTAGCTGCATTCAGCAAAGAGAACAACGTCCCCAGCGCTAGCCAGCGGGAAGGACCAGCGCAAGCTAGCCTACATAGATTGCTGAGGGAACAGCAACAGGAGAGTCTGACTGCGTAACAACAGCAACAGCAGATATCTGGAAACGGGGAAGGACTTTCCTCTGCCATCAAGGACATGAGCCGAGCTATCGAAAGGATGGCAGAAATGCAACAGCAGGTTTTGGGTATGCAACTGCAAATCCTTACCCTTCTAACCTCGTTTCTATCCAAATGAACACACCAAAGTGCTAATCTGGAATGCCAATGGCATTTCAGGTTAAGTACTAGAGCTGGAGGCCCAAGTTCAAAAACACTGGAATGCACATCACTGGCTGTGGGGCGCAATGCGCGCAGCAATGCGCGCGGCCTTCAACTAGCTAGCAGCCTAGCGCATCGTCAAGCGAAGGTACTGGCCACAGGTTCTCCAACAAGATACGGCAGCAGAGGCACTCCGTCTTGTATAGACTTCGCCATCTACCAGGGTATCCCTGACCAGTGCCTCCCAATCGCTGACGATTGGGATCTCCCGAGCGACCACCTGGCCCTGATAGTTACCCTGGAGAGCAGGGCCAGGGTGGTCAGCGCAATATCGAGGCTGATATCGGTAACTTCCAGAGACAGATGAGTGAAAGTATTCACCTCAACACCGAAATCTGCACTGGACGGGATGTAGAGGATGCCATTGAGCTGCTCAACGCAAAGATTCGCGCAGCAGCAGCCGAAGCCACCTCCCCACCAGTTGCCAGGCGGCTGGACAATGCTGGCAACGGGCTGCCGCAGACATAGCCAACCTGCTCAGGATCAAAAGGCGGTGCAGACGCAGGTTCCAGACGACACATCAGAGCGAAGCGACAACTCAAGGAGGCCCTTTGCAGACACAAAGACGCATCCTTCTCTAGAAGGTTGGAGAGCATGGACCATACCCATGACTCAGGATACTCGCTCTGGCGAGCAACTAAAACCCTGATGCGCCAACCCTGGAGAACCATTCCCCCTCTTTGCCACAATGGTAAATACTGCCTTACAGACTAAGAGCAAGCTAAGAGCCAGCCCCCTGGAGGAACGGTTTACACCTTTCGATCTGGCCTCCCCAGAAGAGCTCGATGAAACAACCCGAGCGTTGGAGACACCGCTACAGATGTCACCACCTTACGGCCCCATCCGCGTGGAGGAGGTGATCAACGTCGTCAAAGCCCTTCCCAGGGCTAAAACACCGGGCCATGATGGAATATGCCACACCACTCTGAAGACCCTACCAATGCGCGCGCTCCTTTTTATAACGGTGATCCTCAACGCCATATTAAGGACGCAACACTTCCCTGCCCAGAGGAAGTTAACGAGGATCCATATGATCCATAAGTCGGACAAGCCGGAATATGACCCTGAGTCATATCGGCCGATCAGTCTCCTGCCTTCATTGTCGAAGGTCTGGGAAAGACTGATTGTTGGCCGACTTTCAAGGCATATGGATCACATGGCCATCCTTCCTGATCACCAAATTGGATTCAGGGGAGGGTATGGCGCTGTTGAACAGGTTCACAGAGTGATTAAACATATTCGTCTTTGTAGACGTTAAGCAGGCCTTCGAACGAGTCTTAATTGATGGATTGCTCCAGAAAATCAAGATGAGTCTTCCCGCCCCCTTCTTTCTTCTTCTGCGCTCTTATCTTATGGAGCGAAAGTTCAAAGTCAAATTTAGAGCAGCAATCTCTCCTGTTAGCAAAATGAAGGCGGGTGTCCCTCAAGGCAGCGTACTGGTCCTCTTTCTCTACAATTTGTACACGGCAGACAACCCCACTGCGGATGAACTACACGAGTTTGCCACCTCAGGCAAATACTTGATGGCCACATTTGCCGATGACGTTGCAATATTTTACTCCGCCCACTGCGAGTATGAAGCCACTGACGGGGCCCAGGAATACATCCATTTGCTTGAGAGCTGGACACGCAGATGGAACATCAAGCTCAATGCATCGAAGTGCCAGGCGGTCAACTACACACTGAGGCGTGGCAAGGCTCCAGCAGTCTGGATAGATGGTAGCCCCCTTCACCCTGGTAGAAGCGCCAAGTATCTTGGAATTGTACTGGATAAGAGGCTTCTCTTACGGGCGCACATTGACAGCCTTCTCAAGCAGTGCCGCTATAAGATGGCCAAGGCCAACTGGCTAAACCCCAACAGCCCATTGCCACTTCGCTGCAAACGAGCAGCTTACAACGTCGTGGTGGCTCCAACTTGGAGATACGGTATTCAGATTTGGGGCATTGCATCTCGGACAAATCGAAGACGGATTCAGACACTCCAAAACTTGGCCTTGCGCCGAATTACCGGTGCTAACTGGTACGTCAGAAATTCTACCTTGCACAGAGACCTCAAAATGGAGACCATAGACAGCCAAGACGGAGCATTCGTCAACCGGTTCAAGGACCTCCTCCAACCACGACATAGAAGACGATGCAGCCTTACTCAAAAAAACCGCCTTTGACGTTTGTCCACGATAAAGCCTGAGGACTCAACCAGGCTTAGCGTATTATCACCTAAGCCAACTGTGTTGTAATACAAATTTATGCCATTTTTGATTCAATTATTTTATTATTATTATTATTTTCAGATGGCAATGATTTGTTAGCTACTGAACGTTTAAGTTCAACCGAGTTTAATACTCGCATAGCGCATTGGCTGACCACTAATAATATCAGCAAAAAGACAGGAAATGGATTGCTTTTGCTGTTGGGCGAAATAATTTCTGCCTTACCACGGGGTATACGTACTTTAAAATGTACTCCACGTGGTATTATTAAACGAATTGCTGAGCCAGGCGAGTACGTTCACTATGGTTTAAAAGACGCGTTAACGGATTTCCTTACCAATTTTACCCATCTATCTCCCAATATAAGTTTAAATATTAATGTAGACTGGTTTCCATTGTGTAAAACCACAAAAGAACAAACATAGCCAATGTTGATTAACTCCAATGGTATAAAGCCAGTATATGTAGCTGGAATATATGCAGGTCAATCCAGGCCCCGTGATCCAAAAGTTTATTTGAAAGAATTTGTCTGCGAATTATAAGAATTAATCACAGAGGGCACGCAAACAAATTTGCCGATTGATTTGGTAAATCAGTTTCCGCTAGACTTTATGAATGTAGTTTGCCTTGGCGTCACAAAATCGGTTTTTGTGGCTTTAGCGTGTGCCAAAGGTCATTCCCTTTCTTTGAGTCGTCACTCCCTAATTTCTGTTAATAATAAACTGACGTACTTAAAAAATTTGTCAAATAGAGAATTCAATAAAGAAGTTAGATCTTTAGATAATCACGACAGAGTTAAGGCCTCGATTTTCGTACTTTATTATTATATACTGGACACGGTCTATGGAATGCCTGCGGTGGGCTTGCGGCCGCAAAAGGCACAAATGTGTGAACAGTCAATGAAAACAGGAGAACCGCATTTGTAGCTTGTTTGCACACTGATTCGGACAACTTTCCGGTCTCTCTGGGCCCTGCCTTTAGCCTGGGGCTTGAATATCGCCAGCACTCCCGATTTTTGGCCGTTGTTGTCTCGCCAGCTCGGCCCCGAAAATGTTGTCGGCCGGTTCAGCGCCCTCAACTTGAGCTTTCGATCTTTATCTATTGGTGTGTACGGCACTCGGTTTGCCGAGTTCAGTTTAAGTTTTTCTTGGTATTTACAGTCTAAGATTATTGGGTGGCCCAAAAATTTGGGGACAATTAAAGTCTCGCGCTGTTCGATATATATTACAATTAAAAATGGGTAAAAGGGGTATAATGTATTTGTGCAAATGTATGTAAGAGGCAGAAGGGAGCATCTCCGACCCTATAAAATATATATAGTCTTGATATATTCTTGATCAGCCTCAATAGCCGAGTCGTTCTAGCCATGTCCGTCTGTCTGTCTGTCCGTCCGTCCGTATGTATGAATGCAAGGATTTCAGAACCTATAAGAGCTAGAGACTTGACTTGACTTGACTAGGTGTAGGTCCTCCTAGTGCCCGCGCAGAAAGAGTTTGTTTCCGATATTCGATAACTTGTCCGGTTCCAAGCAATCAACAAAAATCTATATCGAAATCCTCTTTTTTGAGGAATTTCGGTAAATAATATGAGCTAGAGTCACCAAACTTGACATGTAGCTTCTAGAATTGTATATATATATCAAATATCTTTCATTCTATAGCTATCCCCACCTCCCCGCTACTACTTCATAGACATAAATAAAAAAAAAACAATATATACAGCCCCCCATCAAAACCACAATTTAAATGTAATTGACTTTTTGAGAATATACAAATTACCTATAGCAGAATAAGATCTACTGTAGCAAATTTCATCAAGATCGTTTAAGAAACACTGAAGTAATTAAAGAAAACATACTTTAACTGGCCTCAAGTTTGGGGCAGCAAGCGTAAATTGCTTGCATCTTGTTTTCGTTGTTAATGCGCATAATTGGCTAGTTTGGACCCGGCCGATAATATCGAATGCAACATATTTTCACAGATAACGGCCTAAAATGGACAGCAGCTGTGCATATAGAGCTCGATTTATCAATCAGTTTGCTTTTTATTTCATTAAAATCAACGGTACAGTTTTTGAGAAAATCTTTACAATGTTTACAAAATATTTATCGTCACGTGTAAAAAGGCTGACAGATTTTTTACTTACTGTCACAAGGTTACATCTTTATGTTCGCATTAGCTTTGCATTCGATCTTATTAATGAACTTCTTACCATAATTACGTGGCTTTGGGTGCAGAACGTGCAGCCCACCTTTGAGTAATTGGGATATCAGGTATCACATGCAAGGCTACCAATATAAATAAGATTAATATTCGCCACATGTTGGACTTACACCAAATTTACACCTTACGCTTTTACTGCTCATAAAATAATAACAGTTTGTTAACACTTTACGAGCAACTATCGAGGTATAGTTAACAGCCCCTTTTTTTATTTGGTATCCCCAGTAGGTCTAATCCACAATGCATAAGTATTTATTAATTTTCAATATTTCAAAATACATAAACATCCTATCTAAATACATTGGTCAGGGAGAATAACCTTGTAGCAACGTAAGCAGATGGGACTGCTATGCTGACCAGTATTCACCTAATAGACACTGCCTCTGAGGCGTTACATGAATACCTGCGTAGCTTCGAAACATGGGCCTCAGAATGGAACATCACCATCAGTAGTAGCAAATGTGCAAATTTTACGTTTGTTACTAGGAGAAAGTCCTGTAGTGTTTCTAGGCTCTACTTTAAAACATGAATCCACACACAAATATCTCGGAGTCATTTTGGACACAAAGACAGACATGTCTCAATGGTCCACCGAACGGTATTGCCTAAATCTACAAGGATGACATGGCTGCTTTCTGCTAAAAACACGCTCTCACAAACAAATTTAAGATTTATAATTCAATACTGACTCCTATATGGACCTATGCGCTACAAATGTACAACAAAATAAGAGTCTTTCTAAGCAAGATTCTTAGAAGGATTTGCAGTGCTTCTTGGTATTTGCGTACTTGGGGTATCGAGAGAAACCTAAGAGTTCCCAAAGTAGGAGACGGTATCTGTCAACATGCCAAGCGATACTCTTAGCTCCTTCGCACCAATTCCAACCCGCGAGTAAAGCGTCTTGCTTCTCCTGGCAGAAGTAGAATTAGGTGCCCCATTACTGGAGCTTGGCTCTTTAGGAAAAGAAAGAGAAGGCTCAAACGATGCCACGCACAGGATATACCTGGCAGAATTCTCTTAGCCAACACCCATTGATATAATCAACATAATTATATACTTAACTTTGTAACCCTTAGCCTAAATAACAGTAAGTCTTGTTATATTTTTTTTTATTACAAATATTATTGAGCCCCAAGGCCAATAATTGGAAGTTCACTTCCCAACATAATCTTCACTGGTGACCCCTTAATATCTGCGTACAAAATAAATTATTTATTAACCACTACTACAACTATTTTTAATATTATAAACAAACTAATTTAAATTAAAACAAATGTATTTGCATTAACATAAAATAATATAGTGTATATAATTGACATGCTTTAAATATTTAAGGCGCATATTCTGCACCGCAGCATATTTAAGGTTGGAATTTTGTCGTGAAATGTGTAACGCATAGAAGGAGACATCTCCGACCCCATAAAGTATATATATTCATGATCAGTATCAACAGCCGAGTCGAAATAGCCATGTCCGTCTGTCTGTCTGTCTGTTTCTATGCGAACTAGTCTCTCAGTTTTAAAGCTGTCTTTATGAAACTTTGCAGAAGTCCCTCTTTCTGCTGCACGCAGTTCATATGTCAAAACCAGCTGGATCGGACCACAATATCATATAGCTGCCATAGGAACGATCGGTCAAAAAGTAGGTTCTTGTATGAAAAACATTTTTGTTTATAAAGATATCTTGACCAAACTCGGCATTTATTTGTTTTACTATGCTCCTCATATATATGCAAAATCCTATTAGGATCCGACTACTATATCATATAGCTGCCATAGGAACGATCGGTCGAAAATTAAGTTGTATGGAAAATTTGTTTGTTTTTCACGATATCTTGAACAAACTCTACATTTATTTGTTTTACTATGCTCCTCATATATATGCAAAATCCTATTAAGATCGGACCACTATATCATATAGCTGCCATAGGAACGATCAGTCGAAAATTAAGTTGTTGTATGGAAAACTTTTTTATTCAAGATATCTGAACCATACTCGGCATCAACTATTCTCCCTGTGCTTCTTAGATACGGGCAAATCACCATGAGCATTATTAAAAGCTTGGGTCTGCAAGGGTATTAAATCTCCGGCGTGCCGAAGATAGCCCTTCTTTCTCGTTTTTTGATCATTTCGATATTCTTTTTTGAAACATTTATCACATACAAAACGATGGCATTTAGGTCAGCGAGATTCAAAAGGTCCTTTAGTCTTAAACGAGCAGTGTAGAAATAGCCTTATAACTAACCTTGAGAATTTTATCAAACATATCATTTAAAAAAAATGGCTACCAGCACCATATTACCTCATAACAAAGTCGTATCTCAATAGCAGAACATTTTATGTCCAAAAACAGGATAGCTCATCCAAGCTATACGCCATCAACGCTGGAGTGCCACAAGGAAATGTGTTAGGACCAGTCCTACACACAATTTTTGCGGCTGACATACCCATCAGTCAAAACGTTGCGGCAGCTACATATGCTGCTGATACTGCCATCATTGCAAGGAGCACGTCTCCAGTTGTTGCATCCCAGTGCTTGCAAGAGGAACTCTGCTTGATCGAAAAGTGGTTGGCTAAATGGAGAATAGTGGTCAATGCCCAGAAATCGGTCCAAGTCACATTTTCATAAAGGCAAGGAAACTGCCCGCCAGTAACATTAAATGGCTCCACTATACCAGTTAATGACTCTGTAAAATACTTGGCAGTGTATATGGACCGAAGACTCACATGGAAGCTTTATATAAATAGAAACAAACGCAGCTCAAAGCGAAAAAAAGATAAATGTACTGGCTATTAGGATTGCGCTCACAACTGAGTCTTGAGAACAAAGTTCGTCTTTACAAGGCGATTCTTAAACCAGTGTGGACATACGCTATGCAACTATGGGGAACAGCAAGCAACTTCAACATAGAAATCCTGCAAAGGTACCAGTCTGTGACTCTAAGAACTATCACAGACTTTCCTTGGTGAGGTCTTATGAGCAACTATGACATTCATTAAGACCTAAACATGCCCTTCGTCAGAAGTAAAATAAGTAGACGTGCTGTGAGGTATATTAATAGATTACACAATCATAAAAAAACTTGGTTCTGGGTCTCTTAGACAGTAGTATGGACAAACGACGATTAAAATGATTACACGTATTGGATCTTCAACACATAAATTAGGTTAACAAACTAATCTCTATATATAAAACTGTTTGTCCTACCTGACTGACTGAGTGATTGGTGATCAACGCACAGCACAAACCGTAAGAGCTAGAAGCTGAATTTTTCACTGTAGTTACCTTATGTGATGTAGGTGCACGTTAAGACGGGGTTTCGGGAAATTCCACTCGCAAGTGTGGAAAAATCGCGAAAAACGTTTGTATGTAACTTTTTTGTTTACCATCCGATCGGCCTCAAACTTATTTTCAAAGATCTTTGTTCAAATTCATTTGAGGGGTGTTTCACACTTTTAGGAAAATCCATTCCTCCTTGGTGGAAATAGAGGTCAAAGATTTGGTGGGTGACGTTTCGCGCTCAAATTCGTTTCCAAAGATCTTTAAGAAAAATCATTTGAGACGTGTTACACATTTCGCAAAATCTAAACTCCTTCGGTGGACAATGCATTTCAAAGAGTTTTTTGGGAATTTTAAGTTTTGTCCGATTTGCATAAAAGTTGTTTGATTGAACTCATTGGAGCTAAAACAATCCTGTCGTTTTACCTTTAATTGCTAAACAATTTGTTTATTTTCAGATTGACAGATTACAAATAAAATACGAGATAAAAAAAATGTCAAAATAGGTCATATTTGTAATTGAAAAGTTTGAGATACATCTTTTCACAAACTGTGAAATCAGACTGCCACAATTGTAGGCATCCGATTGCACATCATGTTATATTTGGGACACTGAATAATTAACATATGACTTCAAACGCTTCAATATTTTTATACCCTTAACCCATTAAAAATGGGTAAAAAGGGTATAATGTTTTTGTGCAAATGTATGTAACAAGCAGAAGGAAGCATATCCAACCCCATAAAGTATATGTACTCATCAAGTGCTGAGTTGATCTAGCTATGTCCGTCTGTCTGTCCGGCTGTCCGTCCGTCCGTCTGTCGGTCCGTATGTACGAATGCAAGGATCTCAGAACCTATAAGAGCTAGAGGCTTGAAATTAGCTGTAGGTCCTCCTAGTCCCCGCGCAGATCTAGTTTGTTTCCGATATTCGATAACTTGCTCCGTTTCCAAGCAATCGATATCGAACTCCAGTTTTTTCAGCAATTTCGGCAAATAATATGAGCTAGAGTCACCAAACTTGACATGTAGCTTCTAGAATAATACATATATAACAAGTATCTTTCATTTTATACCTATTGCCACCTCCCCGCTACCACCGCAAAGCGATAAATCAAGTTAATTATCACCCTTGTATTGACCATCAATTTAAGCCACAATTTATCTGCAATCGACTCTTTGAGAACACACAAATATGCTATATTATATTCTACAATAAGATGTACTGTCGAAAATTTCATTAAGATCGGCAAAGAAACACAAAAGTTATGTGCGCACCTGTTAGCTGCAGCTAGCGCAAATTCCAAGAATTTCTGTATACATGTACACACATTCAAGCCTGCTTTGAATTCTATCAACAGCATTGTAATTGCGATTGTATTGTTTTCGGTGCATCTATTTCAATTCTTTTTTTCTCATTAAAACTCAATTATTGGTGTGGCTCTTGAGTAGAGGCGGCGGCAAGTAGTGTGGTGAGTTGCGAGTTCGAACACTGCCAAGGGAACAATTTGTTTTTTTTTAATATTTCTTTATTACTACTAAAGCAAACGAGCGCGTAGCGCGAGCTGCATTTGGTGTTGAAGAAGAGGGTTCAGGATATACCCTAGTCGGGAGGTCCCGACTGGAACTTGTTAAATAATAATTTTCAAATACATGAGCCCTTTGAGAATTCCCAAAGCGGTTGCAGAAAATCCAGTTTCGCAAGTTCGACTTGTCTTGTTGTGTTGTACTTTGAGAACTCATCCAGCTTACGGATGAATCGTCCTACCTTTGCTCTTATATTGTAAAACAAGTTGTGTTACTTCTGCACGTATTTTTAAAAATTTTAAGTTTTAATGGATATGGACAGCATTATTCCATTTTTGCTATCCTCCAATATTATTTAAAGAATATGCACAACCCAAGGCGTTTGTTAAAAACGATCTGAGGTCAGTATTGTCCAAGCCAACTAACTACGTCATCTATTTTGCGACACAATTATTTGAAAGCTAACATTAGGTATAGTTCTTTAACATATAGGCCATTTAAATTTATTTTTCATACAAATTCCCGCAGTTCTCATAAAAATTTGACTAAATCATACGATGAATGATTGGAGAAAATTTCATCAGAGAGAGAAATCTCAGCTAAGAGTGATTGACGTGTATAACTTGTGCTCCAAGATTTGTATGTCTTTTTTCGCTCCAACCTGCTTTTTGTTTCTAAATTTTTTATCTTTTGTGCTTTATTTAAAATGCTTTTATAACTTGTGCAAATACATATCTATCTGTTGTGCAGCGTAAGATTTTTAATTATTGCATTTGTAGAACGCGGCCGTATTGCCTGGGCTAAATATTCTATAGCCAAGTTGAACTTTTCGCTGAATTCTCACTTCTCTGAACATTATCTTACTCGTTACAAAAGGCAATGCGCCCAAAATCCAAAACAGGTTTATAATTTTGTAAACTTTAAGCAATGATTCCGATTCTGCTTACCTCATTGCTAATTTTTCCAAACAACTTACTCCTCTGTCTGTCCTAATAATAATTCTTAACCTTATCATATTACTTCCTCTAGTTCTATATTTGCTCCTATTATACCCATTCCTCTCGCCTTTCTGCTATAAAGACTATAAAATCTTCTTACTCTCATGCGCCTGATAATATTCCTAGTTGTCTATACAAGGAGTGTAGTGCTTCCCTTCTTCGTCGATTGCTAAAGCTTTTTAATCTATCCCTTGAATCATCTGTTTATCCATCTCTTTGGAAAGAATCTTATATCATTCCTCTCCACAAGTAAGGTGGAAAGTCTGATATAAAAAATATAAGTGCATTATAAAATTGTCCGCTATCCCTAAATTATTTAAAAAAAAAATCACTTTTAATTTGCAGCATTTCTGCTGTTTGTGGGGGAGGCGTTAGATAGATAAACCTTCAGGTGGTGGAAAATCAGTCTGATTTTTGTGTTACATATTATAACTTTATTAAAAGATTTCGGCTGCATATAACGAACTTTACATTAGAAGTGATTTGCATATTCTTCAATCGGAGCTGTTGAGATGGAGTGGAGTCCGGGGGGAGAGCTCTGAGCGTACGCTGGATCCTATGCATGTGTGAGTCTCTCTCATTGAGTGAGTCTCTCTCATTGAGTGACTCTCTCTAACTAAGTGAGGCTCAGCCAATGCTGCGTTTAGACTAGCATTGAACTGGCATCAACATTCTCCCCCCCCCCCCCCTGACAATATGCAGATTGCAAGGATCCCTATTGTATGCATGTGCCAGAGAGGATCCATCCAAACTTAGAATTTCGAGCCATAGGCAGGCCGCCTTCGCACGGGAGGATACCCGCTAAGATAATGTCTGGGTAGACGTCGGCGCCGAGAACCAATGCCACTAGGGATGGGCGGAATCGGTCGTTGTCCGCCAAAACGACGTTGCTGAACTGGTCTTTCATGTCCGCCCTGATGAATCTGGCTGGAGTTGTGATGCTTAGTTGTGGGTCAGCTTTTAAAATTACCTTTCGAGACATCTGAGTTGTATTGAAGCGTAGCACGGCTGTGCACCTTCTGCGCCAATGCGTGTGACGGAAAGGCCAAAAGCCCTTGCCAAGGTTGTATTAATGCGGCTTACTGGACAACACGGATCAATCAAGGCCCGAGTCTCAAGGGTCTTCTTCCCGGGGTCGAGGAGCACTGTGGCGGTGGAAAAGATGCTAGGCCCTTTGTGCTGGAGATGGGACGTATGCGACGTCCGTATCGTGGAAGGTCTTGAACTTGGTGGTGATGTATCGCTGGAGGGAGAGGAGCCAGAAGCTCTCCTGGGGATTTCTGGATTTCCGAGAAGGTCGAGCGCCACGGGGATCACGCATCTGAAGAAGGGTGTTATGATCCTTTTTGCAGATTTTGAGCCAGGCAGTTAGAGCAATATTTATTGCTTAAAACTGATGGAAGGCACTTCTTGGGCGTAAGCTTCATGAAGCGCTGGCACTTGCGTATCGCATGGATGCCTCTACACACTCGGCATCTGAAGGAATCCGCTCCCTGGCGTTGATTGGGTCGCTTACATGCTGGTTCTCTACAGGGCTGTGAACTGGAGAATAACATGTAGGAGAAGTGGTATTACTGAATGAAGGAAATTATATATTTTTTTTTTAAGGTAGGATTAGTCGATGGTATTATTCGCCTCAGTAGGATGAAGGACCAATTTGAATATTGGCCTTCGGAAGACACCACGAGTGGTAAGCAAGTCCACTACGCGGACCTTGTCATCTGTGCCTGGGCAAGCGAGTTGGGCTCGGCCAAGGCACCATTCATTTATTGGTAAGTTATCTTCCTTGATAATCACCATGTCACCGACTTGGAGGTCCCTTGTAGGGGATTGCTATTTCTTTCGCTTGTACTTTTAAGTATTCATTCTTCCACCGAAAGCAGAATTGCTGGTGGAACGCGGCATCTTCTTTGACTACTGGCTTGTTAGTTGACAGTAGAGAGCCGTTAAATAGGCCTGGACTTAGAGCCAATAAATCGGGCGGCTCTTTCGACATTGGAGAGAGTGGCCTCTCCTCAAATTTATATTTTGAGAATGAGATGGATTTGTCCATGTGAGGAGCGCCAGGAGGATTGAAATGCCAACACAAGTTTTGGTGGCTGGGCTTGGATAAGATGAGCTCCTTGGTCGCTTGCAAGAAGTCTCTCGAAAACGGATGAGGCTCCCACAAATGTTTTGACATTATCTGAGTACATCTTTTGGGGAAGGTTATGTCTTGCTCTAAGCTGCGAAAATACGGCCAGGAATCTCTCCATGGTTAGGTCTGTGGCAGCTTCTAAATGGGTTACTTTCGTGCTGAAAAAGACACAGACATAACTCTGGTAATTTTGCAAGCTTGACCAATGAAGCTTTTAATATCGAAAGGTCCGGCAAAATCAACACCCGTGTGTGTGAGGGGTCGGGAAAAGGTTGATCTTGCCCTTGGGAGATCGCCCATAAGTTGGGTCTGGAGTCGACATCGGTGTATTACACAGACCTTGCAGGAGTTTTTGGTAGATTTTACCAGGACCTTAAGCTTTGGGATCCAGTATTTGGCTCTTATCAGGCGCATTACCAAATGATTGCCTCCGTGAAAACAAATGAGATGGGTAAATCGGACCAGGAGGCGTAAAAACTCACAATTGGCCGGAATGATTATGGGGTGCCGCTCATCATAGCCTAATGAGGTTGACGCTCTCACACGCCCACAGGATCAGAATGCCCCTCTGGTCGACGAAGGGGTTTAAATTGCGGATGCTGCTTGATCCTTGAATTTGCTTTTTATCAAGCAAACAGCTATAATCCTTAAAATAAGCTTGCCGTTGAGTATACTGGATAAGAAGGACCTGAACTCTCGTAATTTCTTCATTACAGAGCTCAGCAGGAAAGTGGATCGCTGGATTTCCACAGCGCTGGATAAAGCGAAAGACATATGCGATAACTCGCAATGCCCTTTCGAATCTGCAGAATCATTCCAGAATGTTGTAGGAGGTTAACTGTGAGACATTGCACCTAACTGCGCGTTGTTCTATCTCTGTCTCAAGTACCGTAACAGGAACTGGCCATTGGTCTTGTGGTAGTTGTAACCATTCCGGTCCATGCCTCCGCAAAGAGCAGCACAACAGGTCCCGAGGAAAAACACCCCGACTAGCTAAGTGAGCTGGGTTATGTTCGGGTCGAACATGGGACCATTTGCCATTGATTGACGTTATCTTGGCTACCCGGTTAGCCATAAATATAGACCATTTGCATGGAGGTTTATCCAGCCAGGCAAGAGCCATGTAGAGTCTGTCCAATTGAATGTTTATCTACTCTGGATAGGGAACTGCCACACAGCTCTAAGAGTGGTAGTGATACCGTCTTAACTGGCGCGACTCTCGTTTTTTCTGCGAGAAGATGAGAGGAGATGAATAAGTTTATCTCGACGCGCAAATAAAGTGCAGCATCATATACGCGCTGGGACGCGTCGCAGAGGCCGTGGAACTGCACTTTTGTCTTAGGCTGGAAATCGACCGATCTTAGGATACGGATCTCTTCGAGAGAGCACAAAAAAAACACGTCTGTTCGCTTCAAAGAGGAGAACGAATCTGTAGGTCCTCCTAGTGCCCGCGCAGATCGAGTTTGTTTCCGATATTCGATAACTTGCTCCGTTTCCAAGTAATCGATAAAAATCGATATCGAAATTATGTTTTTTGAGAAATTTCAGTAAATAATTTGAGCTAGAGTCATCAAACTTGACATGTAGCTTTTAGAATAGTATATATATATCAATTATCTTTCATTTTATACCTATCGCCACATCCCCGCTACCACCGCAAAGCGATAAATCAAGTTAATTATCACCCTTGTATTGGCCATCGATTTAAGCCACAATTTATGTGCAATCGACTCTTTGAGAATACACAAATATGCTATATTATATTCTACAATAACATGTACTGTCGAAAATTTCAATATGATCGGTTAAGCAACACAAAAGTTATGTGCGCACGTGTTAGCAGTAGCCAGCGCAAATTCCAAGAATTTCTGCATACATGTACACACATGCGCGTCTGCTTTGAATTTTATCAACAGCGTTGCAATTGCGATTGTATTGTTTTCTGTGCTGCTATTTTAGTTGGTTTTTTTCTCATTAGAACTCAATTACTGGTGTGGCTCTTGAGTAGAGGCGGCGGGAAGTGGTTCGGTTAGTTGCGAGTTCGAACCCTGCCAAGAGAACAATTTTTTTTGTATTTTAATTTTTCTTTATTACTACTAAAGCATTTGGTGTTTGAAGAAGAGGGTTCAAAGTATTCCCTAGTCGGGAACTACCGACTAGAATCTCTTACTTGTTTAAAATTCTTATATGTAAACATAGTACATTTGATATGTGAATTTTTACTGGAGTTCGCAGATAGATGGGCTGATTGGCGCTGATATCCTACCGTCCATACTAACGGCTCCCATCCTATATATGTGGCACGTTGCTGGGTCAAGAAACTATTTTCGGCTGGATTCGAACAGGCCCAGTTTCAAAGACTGCAACCAACGCTATTTCGTCATTCTCAACTCGCATATCCGCATCTCAAGAAGAACAATTAGACATTTTTTCACAACATTTTGTGAGGTGGAGGATATTTCAGCCAAACTGGTAAAGAGCTCCGACTCTTTCTGTGAGAGTAATTTCATCCAAACTACAACGAGGAACGAGAGTGACAGATATGTAGTCACTTTCCGCGAAGCTAATTACATAGACTTAGGACATTCAAGATCCATCGCACTAGCTCAGTTTCTCAAGAACGAGCATCTTTTAAAAAGAAACCCTTAATTGTAAAAGCAGTACGACTCCGTAATTCAGGAGTACTTCGACTTAGGTCATATGATGCAAGTCTCTTAAACAGCAACCCCAGTAATTTGTATTTGCAACAAAGTTTAGCGTTGTGTTTAACGCTTTCAGCCCGTCTTCCAATGGCAAAAGCCTAAATGATATCCTACACACGGGACCAGTACTCCAATCTGATCTGACGATTAAAGTGGTGGTTCTACCGCTACGTTTTCAATGCCGATATAACTAAGATGGATCGGCATATCCTGGTCGTTCCAACACATAAGCCCTACCAACGAATAATATTTCGCAATGAGAACGAATACCTTTGCGACTTCGAACTCAAACAATTACCTTTGAGATAAACTGTGCTCCATACCTCGCAATCTGGGTCATCCATCAACTTGCTCGTGATATACAAGAACTTTGTCCCATCGCTTTCGATATAAATGAGAATTATATGCATTTCGATGATGTTTTAGCAGTGGCACACACAAAGCAACGAGCAATTTCAGCAATAGCATAACTTCGCACGGCACTCGACAGAGCCGTGTTCCCTTTGAGAAAGTGGACATCGAACACATAGGATGTGTTAAAAGGAATCCTTAGGGACCACTTACTGTGTGCGGATTTCCTAGAAATTGAAGAGGCTAGCGTCGCCAAACACTAGGCATTCGATGGCAAGCGACAACAGACCAGTTTCTCTTTGCTCCGTCTAAAATGATATCTCAAAATTCACTCACTAAACGTGAAGTACTACCACAGATGGCATTTGTTTGCTTGATAAGAAGCAAATTCAAGCAGCATCTGCAATTTAAACCCCTTCATCGTCCAAAAGGGCATTCCGCGATCCTGTGGACGTGTGAGAGCGTCAACCTCATTAGGCTATGATGAGCGACACCCCATAATTATTCCGGCCAATTGTGATTTTTCACGCCTCCTGGTCCGATTTAGCCACTTCATTTGTTTTCACGATCAGTTGGTAATGCGCCTCATAAGAGCCAAATATTGGATCCCAAAGCTTAAAGTCCTGGTGAGATCTATCAAAAATTCCTGCAACGTCTGAGTAATACACCGTCGACGACTTCAGACCCAACTTATGGGCGAGCTCCCAAGGGCGAGATCAACGTTTTCCCGACCGTTCATACACACGGGGGTAGATTTTGCCGGACCTTTCGATATTAAAAGCTTCATTGGTCGAGCTTGCAAAATTACCAAGGGTTATGTCTGTGTCTTCGTGTGTTTTAGCACGAAAGCAACCCATTTAGAAGCCACCATAGACCTAACCACGGAGAGATTCCTGGCCGTATTTTCGCGGCTTAAAGCTAGACATGGCCTTCCCCAACAAATGTACTCAGATAATGGGAAAATATTTGTGGGAGCCTCATCCGTTCTTTCGAGAGACTTCTTGCAAGCGACCAAGGAGCTCATCTTATCCAAGCCCAGCCACTCAAAACTAGTGTTGGCATTTCAATCCTCCTGGCACTCCTCACATGAGCGGATTCCCCTCATCCTCAAAATTTACATTTGATGAGTTCTCGACACTCCTGTCCAAGAGTGAAGCCTGCCTTATCCCCAGGCCAATCTCTCCAATCTCTCCAATTTGCCGACCGATTTATTGGCTCTTAGTCTAAGTCTGCCAACTAACGAGCCAGTAATCATAAAAGACGTCATCTCAATAATTAACCGCTGGCAGCGACTTGAATTCTGCTTTCGGTGGAAGAATGAGTACATTCCCTAAAAGGGACCTCCAAGTCGGTGACATTGTGACATTGCCATAAAAATGCACTAGTAGGCTTTTAATCGGATAATTATTATATATACAGAAAATTGCCAATCGCTTTCTTAAAGGAAAAAAGTATGACGGAAAAATTTGACGGATGTTGCCGAATGTATATATGTCCATATATGGGAAAGAAAGTGTATAGTTACTTATCTTGTGCCAAAAACTTGTGTAGAGGCGAACTCTTGATGATAATCCGGCTCGAAGGACCAAAGTTTTGTGGGGAAGGCGTCAGATTAATATCCTTCAGGTGGTGGAAAATCAGTATGATTTTTCTGTAATATAATATAACTTTATTAGAAGGTTTCGGCTGCATATAACGCATTTTACATTAGAAGTGATTTGCATATTCTTGTATCGGAGCTGTTGAGGTGGAGTAGAGACCATGGTTCTGAGCGTACTCTGGATCCTATGCGTGAGTAAGTCTCTCTCATTGAGTGAGTCTCTCTCACTGAATGACCCAAACAGTCATGCTGAGGTTTACTACCTCGAAACAGGTTCACGTTATTGCGAGTGTTCCTCAACGCAGTCATCTTAGACCTTTACTCTTTACTTTATTTATCAACGATCTCCCCTCTGTTATATCACATGCCCATGTACTTATGTAGTTGGACGATGTGCGACTTATTCTTTAATACACTGATCCCTTACATCACTCTTGTATACTAAATTGCCCAAACTCTTTTTTAATCTTCATATAGCTACCATTGTTAAAGAGGCCAAAGGTGTTCATTAAACGTTGGTCTAAGGAGTTCAATGATCCTTTCATAACCAAACTCCTATACATCTCTCTTGTTCGCCTTATCCTTAAATACTGCTCTTGCACCTGGTCTCCGCAATATAACAATAGCCAGGATCGTATTAAATCAGTTCAGAAGTTTTTTGCCTTACGAGGTTTAAATTGAGACTCAAAATCTTCGGTTGGCATCCTACTCAAGCAGGCTTCTTCAACTTGATCTTCCTTCGTTAACCAAATGTAGGACAATCCTCAGTGTTGTCTTCCTACATAATTTGATGGTTGGCGACATAGATTCTTTTCTGTTAGGGCGTCTTCAATTCACTGTTTCGTCTACGTGCACAACAGATTACGCTATGAACAATTTTTTTCATGTACTATGTAACAATTACAACAGTTTGTATTACGTTTTCTCCACCGATATTTCTCACCCCCTTATAAAATCTTTGCATTCAAGATACCTTCGGGAACCCACTGACCATTCCCAGCTTTGAGTAGGGGCATAGGTTGCCGGACAGGCTATAAATTTCCCCCTCCTGGTCGGTGATTTTCCATCACTATCTCTTTATCCTATCTACTAATCACTCTATATATCAAGAATAAGTTAATCGTTTTTCCCAAATAATATAGTAAAATAAAATCATTTTTAATTTTTACTTAAGAACACTATTTTCTCTACTAACACCTTCCTTCATAGCCGTAGGCTCTAATAACGTTACAGACAAAATTAGCTGTGTAAAGGGCATAGCTGTCGGACGGGCAAATAAAACACCCCCATCGTGTAAGTGTTTCTTGTCGATCATTAATAAATTAATAAGTTTTCGTTTTTTAACAAAGTTCATTGGCTGCACTACATTTCCAGTAGCATCAGTATGCAATGTGCGTAGTTAATACTTAAATGCAACATCGTAGAAAGAAATTGAATAAATTTAGCATACCCATTAGAAATCATATCCAACATACCTTTTAACATACGAAATACAATTTCCATAAAAGGGAAGTTTCTCTTTGGTTCATTACCAACTCTGGCTCGAGACATATTCATTTTAATAATTTTTTTAATCAATTGATTTAGTGGCTCCCTAAGTTCTAGGAAACTCATGACAGTATTCAAGTTATAACCAGAAAGTATTGCTCGGGAACCTTTCAAATTACTTACTAACTGAACTGACAGTATTTTAATGTTGCTTCAATAAATTTTGCGTCATTATTTATTTCGGACAGATAGTTAATGGTTTTCACTAATAATAATTCTACTTCCTAAATTAGATGAGTTACAAATACAGCCATTATCCCGTCCTGAACTTCGTTTAAGTGCTTAGCCTGAAACAGTTAAAACAAAAACGTTAGAACTAAGTTTATAACAAAATTTCAAAATGTATGATTTACTTAAACGTTTGAATCTTCTCTTATTAACCTTGAGATTATCTGTCTATGAAACCCTGCCCAATTTCTTTCTATAAGCTTATTGATGGCAATAAATATTATAGTTCGAAAATTAGACTGACTTAAATTTTCAATCGGAGATTGAATCCAAGGAATAGATTCCTAAAATATTAAAATTTGTATGCACAAAAGACCAGGAAAAGAGTACATAGCGAGACTAAGTTTCAAGAAATCGTGGTATCATCTTAAATTATTAATATATACCACTTTCATTATACCCTGAACCCATTGAAAATAGGTAAAAAGGGTATATATATATATACCCCATTAAGTATATATATTCTTGATCAGCATCAATAGCCGACTCGATCTAACCGTGTCCGTCTGTCTGTCCGTCCGTCTGTCCGTATGTATGAACGCAAGGATCTCAGAGCCCATAAGAGCAAGAGACTTCAAAATTTGAACGTAGGTTCTTCTAATGGCTTGCCCCGTTTCCAAGCAGTCGATAAGAACCGATATCGAAATACTGTTTTTTTTTATCCAATCTAATAGGTTTTAGAGCTAGAGTCGCCAAACTTGAATTGTCGCTTCTTAAATGGTATATATAAATCATGTATATTTCATTTTATAGCTATTGCCACCCCTTGCCACAACTTAATGGCTATAAATCAAATAAATATATCGATTGGAACTACCCACCAATTTGAGCCACAATTTTAATGCTGTTTTCTTTTTTAGAGTAAACGAATATTTTATAGCACAATAAGATCTACTGCTGAAAATCGCATCAATATATGTTAAGAAAAAAGGAGGTATTAAGTAAAACGTGTTGTTATATGTATATATATTGGAAGTCCACGTTCAGCAGCAGCTAGCGCACATACGCACACATGTATACACACAAATGGACTTACAATTGCGATGCATATGTGCTGCTATTTTACTTATTTTTTTATTATAAGCCAGCAGTCACAGCTTCCCAGTCAATCTCTTGAACTGGATCTCAGAGTACTTACGTAACAGAACCCAAATGGTTCTTCCGGTGTTCCTCAAGGTAGTCATCTTAGCACGCTACACTTTACTCTTATCATCAATGACCTTCTCTCGATACTGTCTCACTCTCGAGTATTAATGTATGCTGATGATGTGAAATTATGCCTTGCATATAAAGATATGCGTTTCAGTCTTGGTATCTAGCCAACCTCTTAAATTTAAACTGCTCTAAATGTAAGGTAATGACTTCCTATTGAAGCCCTCCTCAATTGGTATCTTACATCCTTGATAGCTTTCCGGTCGAGCGTGACAACAGTTCTTATAATGAGGTTAATGATCTAAGTGTCATTCTAAGGCCGGAACTGTTTTGGGTTTCATTAAGCGATGGTCGAAGGAATTTGACGATCCGTAACACGACAAAGCCCCTTTTTATATCTTTGGTACGAACTGTACTTGAGTGTTCCTCATGTATCTGGTAACCACAATATTCTTCAAGACAGAATTGAATCTGTACAGAAACATTTCCTGTTGTTTGCCCTTCGTGGATTAAATTGGGATCCTCGTGTGCGGTTACTGTCATACTCTAGCAGAATTTTGATAATTAATCTTCCTTCCTTAATCAATCGTAAAGCCATGCTTGGTGCAATATTTTTTTTATAAGCTAATTACGGGTGAAACAGACTCTTCTGTATTGACTAGCCAATTAAATTTTTCGATCCCTACTAGACGAACACGTAATTTTACACCATTAACTATTCCTTGCAAGATCCGTTCAGGATCCTCTGTGATGATTATAACAAGCATTACAGAGTATTCTGCTCAGATTTTCTCTTCCTCGTATAAAGCCTTCTATTCTTAACTATTTGAAAATTTAATATCTTTATTAAAGCTGACGGAAGAATGTAATCATATTAATGTATATAATAACGTAGTCATAAGTTTGAAAATAAAAAGACTTTATTTCACGAGAGTGAATTTGTATCAGTTCATTATGTTGAATATCTGGATTGAGACTGAAAACTAAAATTGGCTTACGCTATATTTAAAGCTAAATAATAATTGTTGTACGTGACTTTTTGCAAAGGGACAGCAGCTGCAACTTGTTTATGCTAGTGCCTTTCTGTTGGTCAGTTATTGTTTATAATGATTGTTGACAATATGTGAGCTTGGCTGCAGAAGGCATTCTGCTCTTATGATTTTTGCTGCTGTTAACATTATTTGAATTCGGCTGCAGAAGGCATGATATTGTTATGATTATCCCATTTATACCATGGAATGCAGCTTATGAATAACGGTGGTTCTGTTGTTGTGAATATGTCACTATATATATTCTTATACATACAAACACTGTTGCTATAAATTTGCGCGCGTAATTTTAGAATTATGATTTGTAAATATTTATTATAATTACATGTTTTTAATAATTTATAATCCTGCTGTTAAATTAGTAGTTTATCTTAAAGATGTTGACTGATGCATTAATAAATATTATTATTAGATCGATGTAGTTATATATATGATAATTAAGTAGCGAGCGCATATTCATATGTACATACATATATATATATTTATTTTTGAAAAACTATTATAATTGTGTAGTTGCAAGCCTTTTTGCAACTAATTTATTCTTACTGCTTGTGAGCAGCCACATTCATAGACCTATATTTTTTATTTCAAATGTATTTATTCACCGCGCAGGGCACTTATTAGAATCTATTAATTATGAAATTGTTGCTTGGCAGCCTACTCGAATTAGTTGTGTCTAGGTTGCGATCATAGGAAATACTTAAAACCAACGATTTGTAAAGCGAACGAAATGGAGCTCCGCTCAGAACGATGGGCAGCGGCGTCAATGCAGAAGGCAAAGGGCCAACGAAAGAGAGTGGGCAGCAGCTTACAAAGAGCGCGGAAATAAATATTCTCTGCGCCAAAGGGCCCAAATTACTTGTTAGAGATATGTGACACGCTAAAAATAATTAAGCCTATTAAAGTTAAGCTGCCTTAGATGAGGCTCAATGCATGACGAAGATGGCGCTATACCCAGGAAGTTTGCGGGTGTCAAGACGTCATGATCTCCTGGATGCTCTGAAAGTGGAAGTAATGGTCGAGAATTAATAATTGCCGTGATGTGGCAGACGAACGTGCGCAGCGAATCGAAATCCAAAATGGAAGAGCAAACAGATCGATAAAAGTGGTGCTTAGCAGTCTTCACAGCGGCTTCCCATAGTCCGCCAAAGTGCGGAGAGCGAGGAGGGATGAACAACCATTCGATTGAGTCGGTTAGGCAAAACTCGTTAACGGCCTTGACATGCTCGTCACTCAGGAACAAGCGGCTCAGATCTGCTAGTTCGTTCTTGGCACCTGCGAAGTTTGTCGCATTGTCAGACCAGATCCTTGAAGGTCTAGAGCTAGTCAGGATAAACCGTTTTAGGGCGTTTGGGAATGATGTTGTTTACAAATTCTTTACAAGCTCAAAGTCCACCCCCTTTGTAGCGAAGCGTATGAACCGGCTGATAAAACATTTCACTGGTGGACTGTTGCGCACTTCGCTCTTGTAGAAAAATGGTCCACAGAAATCAACGCCAGTGACCATAAAAGGATATGATGTGTCAAGACGATCAGCTGGTTCTGGAGACTGTTTTATGACTGCTAATAGGCCAGTACTGAAGCCGAATCGAAGACAATAAGGCGCG
Organism: Drosophila borealis; assembly: GCA_035045885.1. Taxonomy (NCBI): domain Eukaryota; kingdom Metazoa; phylum Arthropoda; class Insecta; order Diptera; family Drosophilidae; genus Drosophila; species Drosophila borealis. The sequence goes on along the minus strand of JAWNOR010000340.1, from coordinate 2,456,025 downwards.
AGGTCCAGCATGTAAGTTCCGTTTATGAAATCATCAAGGAATGGCGCAAGAGAGGCCATTGAGCTAGATGCTTTGATATGCCTTCCTTCCTTCAGTGCCGTGTAGTCATCGCCAAGAGTAGCCATTTGCACTGACTGCAGCAACAAAAGTGTGCCATGATGCACTTGGTCTACAGTAAGTTCAGCTCCAGGGATTCAATTTAGAAATTTTTAAATACAAGCAAAGACCCGTTGCAGCTCGGAGAACGAATTGATGAACTTGCAGCCAATCGAGAGATCAAGTTGCGCTGCAGTTCCGAATAATACCTTGTGTCGAAGTTCTGGAAAGGATTCGACAGGTACACATAATACCACCCTTCCTTTTCCTTGCTGAGAAAACTCGGGCCATGGGCCCTTAATGAAGACCGGCAGAGTATACTAATCAGCGCTCCTCGTGAAATTATATCCGCCGGTTTTAATTCAGTGGGAATATGATGCCATTCCATGCCAGAGGTGAGCTCTTGGATATCTGCGACCCGATTGGCGACGAAAACATTGAATTTAGAAGCATCATTGCGAATACAAGCCAAAATCACAGCAGAGTCTGACCAAAAGTAATGCCGACAGCCGAATACTTTCATTTGGCATATATCGCTGAGAAGTTGAGCTAGTAATGCTGCTCCGCAGAGTTCCAGCTTTGGTACAGTGAAGGGCGCGACACGCGACTTGAAGCACAAGAGACGTACGCTGGTGTTGCCATGGCATTTTAAGACTGTAACGGAGCATGCGCCATAAGCGCTCAGGCTGGCATCACAAAATCCGTGAATCTCCACTGTACGGGGATACTGGAATTGCTGAGTATGTTCAAAATCAGCGCAGAAGCTGACCCAGGTTGTGCTTAAGTGTACAGGCAGGCACTCATCCCAGTCCAGTTTTTCTCTCCAAAGATCCTGTATTAAAATTTTTGATGTTGTTATTACAGGACCAACCGGACCAAAGGGGGCGTAAAAGCGAGCAATTGGGAATAGGATTGATCGTTTTATCAGTCTGGAGGGTAGCCCCAGTGGAGAGAAGGAAAAAAGGAAACAGTCTGATGCAGGATCCCAAACGAGGCATAACGTTTTCGTGATTTCGCTGCCAACGTCGAACTTAAGCAGCGATTCTCTATCCTCTTCCGGTATGTTTTGGAGTACAGTTGTGTCGCTGGAACACCATTAAGGGCAGCTTAAATTTGCCCTTGGCGACTAGTCCAGACGTTTGCTTCAGCAACAGTAGAAGACCCTTTTAACAATGTCAGAGCCAATAGCAAATGTTTTGTGCACATCCATGGCCAGTTGGTCCACTGAGAAAAACGATGCTTGTGCCGTAGGTGACGGTGTCTAATTAGTAAATCTGTATCTTCTGATGCTAAGACTTATGCCAAAGGATGCATTGAAAATAGCTGTCTGTGGGTTCGACTCGTACGCACCGTTAAATTTTGCATATATCAACTGTGAGGGCGATGGCAAATGTACGAAACCGCATCAGAATCGAAAACAGCTTCAGTTGGATGGTAGGACCTGCTATCAGCGCGTCATTCAGCGAGTGTCCAAAGGTAGTAGCTGCCGAACCATTAAACACGACCCTTAGCTTGGTTGTAGTGCGACCCTCCTTCAGCACGCAGTGATGTGACATATGATCCAAGTCAAGAGATTTTTTTTTGATAAATGCTGCATACTGCGTATGCAAAATAGAATTGCGGTCTAGTGTTCTCTCTAAATTAAGGAACCGACGAAGCGCAGGTTGAAATTACGTCGGGGTCACCAAATTGTGTAGTTGCACAACTATGTAATTAGTTCACACTGCTTGTGTGCACCGAAATTCAAAGACCTATTTTTTTTGTTTCATATGTATTTATTGGCCGCGCAGGCCACTTATTAGAATTTATTAATTATTATATTATTGATTGGCAGCCAAGTCGAATTAGTTGTGCCTAAGTTGCGATCAAACGAAAAACACAAAATAAACGATATGTAAAGCGAACAAAATGGAGCTCTGCTCAGAACGATGGGCAGCGGCGTCAATGCAGAAGGCAAAGGGCCAACGAAAGAGAGTGGGCAGCAGCTTACAAAGAGCGCGGAAACATTATTTGCTCTTAGGCTGCTATTATGATTGTTCTTCTGCTATTACTGGACGCAACCGTCGGTGTGGTCTCTGCTGATTACTTGACCAAACAATAACCTTTCTATTAAATTTTAAAAAGTGTAAAAACGCAAAAACACAATTAATCGAAAAATATAATCTTTCCATTTTGCGATTCATGGAGCCATTATGTTATTTGTTGTAAATACGTTTTTTGTTGAACACTGTTAAAAAATGATATTGCCAGCATTTGTAGTAGAAAAATAGGTAAATCAGAATTTCTCAAAAACGGGCTAGTCGTTTTTTTTATATAAAGAGTAAAATTATTGATAATTTGAGGTCTATGTCAGCCTATCGTAAATTTGGGGCTATTATCAGAGAACAAAATAGGTTTAAATATGTTGAAATATTGGCACATGATCTGTTGCCTAATATAGAAGCATAATATTTTACTAAAAAGTGTGTTTTGCTGTTAAGGGCCAATTGATTCAATGTTTTATTTTCTTTAACATACATATGTATACAAATAATTCAAGTTAATTTGTTCCCTTCAGTGCTGTATACAATTGATCATCACTGAATCCAAGCATTGGTTCAGTTCACGTTGGAACTGGTAGTTCGAAAGAATTTTCGAATGAACAATATGAGGTTTGTTTACACGTCCTAGAACATGAATTTTCAAAATGGTATAACATTTATTGCAGGCCGTTATCCCTGAAATAAGGGTTTAAAGTTCATATGCAAGGGTAATTTTTTGTAGTCAATTTGTATGAGGCTAGAAACGAGGCCTCGTCACTTGTGTACAAATATCTCAAAAACGTTCTGACCGCTTATTATAATATTTTTCGACATTCGTTAAGTGAAACTAAAAGCTTTATTCGTATATACAACACCATTTTCAAATTCACTCTAAATCCTATTTTTTTTCTATATTCTCTCTACATTCTCATATATTAATAAAAAACAAAAATAAAAACAACAAAAAAAAAAAAAACAACACAAATAAAAAAAAAACAAATTCCCAAAACAACCCACCAAACCCACCCAACCCCCCACCCAACCCCCAAACCCAAAAATTCACCGAAATAATCCCCCCTTTGCTTTTAACATCTCACCTTCCTCTTTGATTTCCCCCCCTCAATCATATCATTTACACAACACCAAAATCCCAAAATGCAATCCAATAATAAATTTATATAATAACCGCCCAAAAAAACACAAAAAAAACCCCCCCCCCCCCCACACCCCCCCACACCCCACCACCCACACACACCCCCCCCCACACCCCCCAACACCACCACACACACCGCCACCCCCACACACCCCCCCCACATAAACCAGCACCCCCCCCCACCGGCTTTCCATCCCTCCCACCCCCGCTTTTCGCAAATATTATATTATCAACCACCCCATCACCCCCCCCCCCCACAAACACCACCAAACACCCCCCCCCTGGCCCCCCGTGCCTGCCTCTCAAAAACCCATTCCCCCCCCCCACCCCAAAAACACACACCTTCCCCACAACCCCCCCCACCACACACTTCCCCCTCTTATCCCACCACACCCCCCCCCCCCCCCCACACCCCACGCGCCGAAACCCCCCCAACAAACACCCCCCCCACCCCCAAAAAAAAATACCCCAACTAATACCCCCAAAAACAATTACCCCCACCCCCCCCCCCCCCCCTCCCAATATTATACCACCACTATAGTTCCCATTTTTTTTTATATCCTTTGCAAGAACCACCGCACAAATCCCCTTTTTTTTTTTTTTTTTTTTTTTTTTTTTTTTTTTTTTTTTGTCTTCCCTAAAACAAAAAAATATACAAAAAAAATTAAGAAGAAATAGTATAAACAGAAAAAAAATTAAAAAATAATTTTGTCTTTTTTCATTTTGCAAACAATTACTTGACAAACTGTACATATCTGAATGAGGTTATTTGATTAACCCATATTAGAAGCTTAAATTCAACAAGAAATGAATGTAGGCAGTTAATAATTTAAATTCTGTATTAAAATGTATTTGGTTTTTTGCTTCAAAACATAAATAAATGCATTCATATGTGATTATTTCCAGCGAATTTAAGATCTAAAAATCAACGCTAAGTAAATGTCGCTATTTTGACGCGTATGTAGATATGCATCGTTTATGAAAGACTGCACGAGTTGCTCTGAATTTGTTCTAAAGTTCAGTAGTTCATTTTATTGACCCGTTCATTAGAACTTGGTCTGAATTGAACGACACAGCTCTAGAAAAAACTATTCTATTTAAATTCGTTTTGTATATATTTGTGGCAGTTGATAGGTAGAGTAAGCTGTCTTTTAAGAGCTGGGCTGTTACCTAGCGGCTCATACATATGTTTATATTCCTTGGCGTTATACCACACTGGAAAATTAACTTACAATTCGTATATAATATAGAAATGAAATTGTTCTATGCGAGAGTCTATAAGTTTTTAAACACATATGTTAAATTTGATAAATATTCATAAAGATTTAAGTTAAGTAATAAAATTTAATATACCATTTCTTTAAGGCTGCAATAAGCAGGATAAATCAAATTTTTTTGTAAAAATGCCAGAATTAGACGGTAAAAAAGCTGTCCTGGCAACCCTGGTGAGTATCGAATTTATTCAGAGGAATTCGATTAAACTACTAAACGAGTCTTTTTGTCTTAGTTCTCTTGCAAATTTTAAGCTATAATCCACTTACATATATAGTTCTTATGTGCATTTTTAAGTTCCTTATGAAAGTGAAGTCAAATAATTTAATATCTATAACTATATGCCAAATTAAGTAATTACATATGTATGTACATACATTGTATGTATGTACATACATTGTGTGTATAAGTGTAAATAATAAATAAATACTCATTCATTCTCATACAAATAATGAATGAAAATTAATATTGCAAAAATATATTTCTGTGCTTTTAGACTGTTTACATACATTTTTTTTCAATTAAAAAATCGCTTATGAATATGTCTATATGAATGCATATGTATGTATATTATATAGAAATGTATGTTTAAACAAATGAAAATAGGTACTTGATGGTTACGTGTAGAATAACTTCCATTTTGTACGTAATTGATTATATACACTTTCACGCAATTGTAAATATATACTGGCTCCTATTTTTAATCTCATCCCATGCACCGTATTTATGTGTCTGTGCATTTTTATACCGTGAACACATTAAAAATGGGTGAAAGGGGAATAATATATATGTGCAAATGTACGTACAGGCAGAAGGAAGCTTCTTTGATCAATAGCCAAGTCGATCTAGCCATGGTCGTCTGTCCGTCAGAGCGTCCGTTTGTATGAAGGCAAGAATCTCAAACCATATACGCAAGAGCTAAAAACTTGAAATTTTGAACGTAGGTCCTCCTAGTGCCCGCACAGTTTGTTTCCGATATTTGATAACTTGTATGCATCAAGTATCTTTCATTTTATAGCTATCGTTACCTCCCCGCTACCAGCACACAGCTATAAATCAAGTAAATAAACCTATTTAAATCGCCCGCCAATTTAATCAACAATTTGAATGCAATTGACATTTTGAGAATATACAATTATTTGATGGTACAATAAGATCTACTGTTAAAAATTTCATCAAGATCGGTTAAGAAACAGAAGTTATTAAAGAAAGTGTGTGTACACAAACAAAATCGTGCAATAAAAGTTAATGCGAAACGAACGAAAGAGAAGAAATCACGCCGGGCTCACCAAATTGTGTAGTTGCAAGACTTTTTGCAACTAATTAGTTCTCACTGCTTGCGTGCACCGAAATTCAAAGACCTATATTTTTGTGTCATTTATTTGCCGCGCAGGGCACCTTTTAGACTTTATTAATTATTATATTGTTGCTTGGCAGCCAACTCGAATTAGTTGTGCCTAAGTTGCGATCAAACGAAAAACACAAAATAAACGATATGTAAAGCGAACAAAATGGAGCTCCGCTCAGAACGATGGGCAGCGGCGTCAATGCAGAAGGCAAAGGGCCAACGAAAGAGAGTGGGCAGCAGCTTACAAAGAGCGCGGAAACATTATTTGCTCTTAGGCTGCTATTATGATTGTTCTTCTGCTGTTACATGACGCAACCGTCGGTGTGGTCTCTGTTGGTTACTTGATCAAACAATAACCTTTCTATTAAATTTTAAAAAGTGTAAAAACGCCATGAAGACAATTAATCGAAAAATAAAATCTTACGATCATGAAGCCATTATGTATGTTTTTTGTTGTAAATACGTTTTCTGTTTTTTCTTTTTTGTTTTGTTTATTGTATTGGATCAAAAATAGCATACAATTTTATTACAACACAGTTGGCTTAGGTGATGTTTCGCCAAGCCTGTTTGAGTCCTCAGACGTTATTTAATACGTTTTCTGTTAAACATTGTTACAAAAAAAATATTGCCAGCATTTGTAGTAGAATGTTGAAGAAAATATTACCAGCAGGGTTTTTTGCATTAACATTGGATATTATGAGAAAAATAGGCAAATGAGAATATCGCAAAAACTGGCTAGACGTTTTTATACCCTTGCAGAGGGTATTATAATTTTGTCGTGAAATGTGTAACGCATAGAAGGAGACATCTCCGACCCCATAAAGTATATATATTCTTGATCAGTATCAACAGCCGAGTTGATATAGCCATGTCCGTCTGTCCGTCTGTCTGTTTCTATGCGAACTAGTCTCTCAGTTTTAAAGCTATCTTTATGAAACTTTGCAGAAGTCCCTCTTTCTGTTGCACGCAGCTCATATGTCAAAACCAGCTGGGTCGGACCACTATATCATATAGCTGCCATAGAAACGATCGGTCGAAAAGTAGGTTCTTGTATGAAAAACATTTTTGTTTATAAAGTTATCTTTACTAAACTTGGTATTTATTAGTTTTACTGCGTTCCCCATATATATGCAAAATCCTATTAAGATCGGACAACTATATCATATAGCTGCCATAGGAACGATCGGTCGAAAATTAAGTTTTTGTATGGAAAATTTTTATGTTTTTCAAGATATCTTGACCAAACTCGGTATTTAGTAGTTTTACTACGCTCCCCATATATATGCAAAATCCTATTAAGATCGGACAACTATATCATATAGCTGCCATAGGAACGATCGGTCGAAATTAAGTTGTATGGAAAACTTTTTTGTTTTTCAAGATATCTTAACCATACTCGGTTAATTAACTGAAATTGACTATTTTCCCTGTGCTTCTTAGATACGTGCAAAGCACTATGAGCATTATGAAATGGTTGGGTCTGCAAGGGTATTAAATCTTCGGCGTGCCGAAGATAGCCTTTCCTTCTCGTTTTGATTAGAACAGTAAAATTATTGATAATTTGAGGTCTATATTGGTAGCTTCCGTGCATTTGGGGCCGTTATCGGAGAAAAAAAATATGTGTAGGTATAAAAATGTTGAAATATTGCCACAATTTAGTAGTGGGAGAATATAGCAAAAAATATTGACAGATAGTTTTTTTTTTCATTAACATAGGAAATTTAAAGAAAAATAGGAAAATCAGAATCAGAAGCATCTCCGACTCCATAAAGTATATATTCTTGATCAGCATCAATAGCCGAGTCGATCTAGCCATGTCCGTCTGTCTGTCCGTTCCCGTTTCCAAGTAATCGATCAAATTTGACATCGAAATCCTTTTTTTGAGCAATTTTGCTAAATAATTAGAGCTAGAGTTACCAAACTTGACATGTAGCTTCTAGAATAGTATATATATCAAGTATCTTTCATTTTATAGCTATCACCACCTCCCCGCTACTACTTCAATGTTATAAATCAAGTAAATAAAACAATTTACATATGCTGCATTAATATAAGCCACAATTTAATTGCAATTGTCATTTTGAGAATACACGAAAACTTTATGGTACCATAAGATCTACTGCTAAAAATTTCAAAAATAGTGTGGTCCGACTACAGACTCTGTAGCGAGCTCGTAGCCTACCGATGAAATTATTGTTTTTGGCTGGTATGGCTGTCGAGTAAAGGCGGCAGAAATTAATGCGGTCAGTTGCGAGTTCGAACCCTGCCAAGGGAAGTTTTTTTTTTTAATTTAATTTTATTACTACTAAAGCAAACGAGCGCGTAGCTCGAGCTGCATTTAGTGTTGGAATAAGAGGGTTCAGCGTATCCCCAAGTCGGAAGCTGCCGACTAGAACCTCTTACTTGTTTTGACATAAAGAGCAAAATCATTAATAGTTTGAGGTCAATGTATATATCAACCTAGCGTAACCTAGCAGCCAACGTGTCAACGGCAGTTGGCGCAAGTTGCAATAATTTCTGCATACATGTGCACACGCACACGTGTCTTTATTGAATTCTGTAATAGCAATTGCGATTGTATTGTTTTCTTTGCTGCTTAGATACGGGCAAAGCATGATGAGCATTATGAAAAAGTTGGGTCTACAATGGTTTTAAATCTTCGGTGGGGCGAAGATAAAACGATTCATATGTTTGTTTGTTTTGATATTGATTAGTACGAAGTAGATTTCATCAATCTATAACAGGTTTCAAAAGCATGCATTGTGCTTTTTATACATAGAAGGAGCCATCTCCGATCCCATAAAGTCCATACGTACTTGTCTTGATCAGTATCAACAGCCGGGTCGATATAGCCATGTCCGTCTGTCTGTTTCTATGCGAACTTGTCTCTCAGTTTTAAAGCAATCTTTATAAAGCTTTGCAGAAGTCCCTCTTTCTGTTTCACACAGTACATATGTCAAAACCAGCAGGATCGGACATCTATATCATATACCTGCCATAGGAAAGATCGGTCGAAAAGTAGGTTCTTGTATGAAAAACATTTTTGTTTATAAACATATATTGTTTAAACTCGGCATTTATTAGTTTAACTATGCTCCTCATATAAATGCAAAATGCTATTAAGATAGGACCACTATATCTTATAGCTGCCATAGGAACGATCGGTCGAAAATTAAGTTGATGTATGGAAAATTTGTTTGTTTTTCACGATATCTTGAACAAACTCGGCATTTATTTGTTTTACTATGCTCCTCATATATATGCAAAATCCTATTAAGATCGGATCAATATATCATATAAGAACCATAGGAACGATTAATTAAGTTGTTGTATGGAAAACTTTTTTGTTTTTCAATCCATCTAAACCATACTGTTGAGTTACTAATGTTTTTTAGCAACTGTTTTGAAGCTTTAGCTAAGAAAAAAAGTCAATTTTCACAACAACACGTTATAAATTAGTTTTATTTATCGAATTTATATAAATTGCAAGTTTATTTGGCTGTGGCTCAGAAATAGTTCTTCGCTTCGCCTCGATCAACAACGAACAACTGAACTAGATAAAGAGAATAAATTTATTGCAGCTGCGACAAATGCAAGAGAGGCTTGCCAACCTTGTTTACAATTTACATTAGAGCTTACGTTCATTTTGTTATCCACGATTGCTGAGAGTTTCCGAACGCCGAATATATGTATGTTTGTTTTCAATTCCTTACAGCGTAGAGACATACTATATGTGTGTGTGCACATGCATGCGTACGTAAGCATTGTGTGGATGTGCGCACAAGTCGATCAATGCGTTTGTCGCGGGTCTGAGATATTCCTTGCATGAGTGGACGGTGCCATCGTTTATTTAGTACACCCTTTTGTCTCAGCGGCAGCAAAAGGCACACACATTAATTCAAATGGTCTATTATGTGTAAGAAGAATTTTTATTTAATAAAAACTTAAATGACAAGAATGAAATAATTATATTTTATAACAGTTTTGTTGTTTCGCTTAAAATAAAAAAAAAGCTTCAGAGTCTCATTTCTGCAAGGGTAGTTAATCGTATGTCTAGTGCTGCTAATTCATAAGCACATATCTCTCTCAACTGCTGCGGGCCACAATACAACTATTAAACGACGGGATTATTATCGTGGACGGCGGGCCATGCCTCGTACTATTAAACGAGCTATTGTAATATTTAATGGTACCTTCTCTCTGAACACCTTCTCTACTGTCTGGAATTCTAACGCTCCAAAAAAACAGTGTATTCTGTCCCCTTTTTGCGAGGACATGTCTGTTACTGCTTCTATTATTTTCCGCATTGAGTCACAAAGAGATCTCTCTCTCTCTCAGAGTAATAAATAGAAGGTGATGAATAGTCACTATGTGCTTTTATAAATGCGTGGTGCATCGGGCTGGTCTTCAAACGCAAAATCAAACACAAAACATGTAAGAGGCGCTAGTCGGGAGTTCCCGACTATTTGCAAACGCCACTACTCAACAGCCACACTAATTATTGAGACTTAAGGATAAAAAAAAGTAAAATAGCACCACAGAGAAAAATACAATCGCAATTGCAATGCTGATGAGAGAATTCAAAGAAGGCGCGCGTGAAAGTGTGTGTGTACATGTATACAGAAATTCTTGGAATTTGCGCTTGTCCCTAATAGGAGAAAAGTCAAAACACGTTTTCTTTAAACACTTCTGTGTTTCTTAACCGATCCTGACGCAATTTTCCACTGTACATCTTATTGTATAATACTATAGAATCTTCGTGTATTATCAAAAAGTCAATTGCATTTAAATTGTAGCTTATATTTGTGGCCAGCATAAATTTGTGTTTTTACTTGATTTATAGCTATGAGGAAGTAGCGGGGAGGTGGTGATAGCTATAAAATGAAAGACACTTGATATGTATATACTATTCAAAAAGCTACATGTCTAGTTTGGTGACTCTAGCTCTCTTTGAGATCGATTTTTATCGATTACTTGAAAACAGGGCACGTTATCGGATATCGGAAACAAACTCGATCTGCGCGGGCACTAGGAGGACCTACAGCTAATTTTAAGTCAAGCTCTTATAGGTTCTGAGATCCTTTCGTTCATACATACCGACGAACGGACAGACGGACATGGCTAGATCGACTCGGCTGTTGATGCTGATCAAGAATATATTTACTTTGTGGGGTCGGAGATACTTCCTTCTGCCTGTAACATACATTTGCACAAAAACATTATACCCTTTTTACCCATTTTCAATTGGTTCAGGGTATAAAAAAAGGGACACATAATGCATAGGTAGAAAATTCGAATGCCTGCAGGCCATGGCATTTAATTCATTGGGTTAAGCACACGGCGCATTAACACAACAAATATGACGTCACATTTAATAGAATTTTATTTCTGGTGTTTATAAGTATATATTTCTATCTTCAATACGTACATTAAAATAATTTATAAAATGTAAGGGTATATCAGACCAAATAAAAAATAACCCATTTAGCGACACTTTGTTGGTAAACATAACGCAATCCAAAGTGCATTCGAAATATGATCGACCATTCATAAGTGGCGTGACCATATACCATTCCTTTGTCTTGCGATATATATACATAGATATGCTCAATATGTATGCTTTAAGTGTATGCATATATACATGCTCCCGCTCTGCCGCTGAACTTAGCGACTGAGACTTATATACAAAAACTCTAATGTTAGACTTAAGAATAAACATATAATTGAACGACACAACAGTCGAAAAAATATCATCAACGGGTTAGGACGTTTGCTAATAAACTATCAATTAAAAGAAAACTGTTTTATTATTTTACATGGCGACCGTGACAGTGGATTGCTGTTTATGTTAAAAAAAAAAAAATTAACAAAAATTAAAATGTTTAAATTGTTGTGAAAAAAATGGAAAAAAATTAAAATAAATTAATAATAATGCATAATAAGATTGCGTCAATTGCAATGTACATTGTGAAACAATGCTGTATGCCCTAATTGTCTTAAATTAGTTTAAAATCAAAATTTACAATTATTGAACAGTTTTCAAAGACAAATTATTAAAATTGACAGAAACTAAAAAAGTTAAACAAATTTAAAAAAAAAAAAAATTATTTCCATTCAAAAAAAAGAAGGCCATTGATAGATTATCTTTAGTTTATTTCCACTTGCTCTCAGAGTTAGTAAATATAAATGTTGTTGAAAAATCATAAACTTTTCCAATATGGGTTGGTTTGGCAGTGGCGACAGTCAAACAAAAGACAATACGGCCAACGTGGTCATTATTGACAACATCGTCAACATCGTAGATCACACTGAAAATATACAATCTTTGTGGAACTTACTGTTCATTTTAACAATCGCCTCAGCTTGTCAATTTTTGTTGACCATTTACATAAAACACACTAAAATAATTAAAAAACGTTATATGAGCAGAGCCATCAACCTAAACGGAATATAAAAACTCATAATTCTTTACATTAATAGAGTTGAAAACACCATAAATGATAAAGATCAAAAATTATAAATCAAGACCACCCGATACTAGGGCCGGCAATAATATTTCTTGTGCGACTGCATCGTTAAGCATTCCTAAAATATTATGGAATGGAATACATTAGCGAAACCCATTAATGACTTCAAAGATCAATTTGATAAGTCATACAAATGCGTTTATAAAGATACACCGATTAAATTAATAATAATTAATCATCATCTATCCCTGAATTTGACGGTAAAAAAACTGTCACTCAATCGGTTCCTAACAGCTCTACGCATAGTTGAGAGAACAAAAGGCAACCAAGAAGATTTGGCCGTTGAAGTTATCAAATCAAAGATAACTGGCCCAATCTTGTACAAGCTACAAGATGAAACTACAATCTCTGTCATAATATCCAAACTAAAGGGTAACGTCAAAGGTGAATCACCTGACGTATTAAAAGTGAAACTGTTTAACATTAAACAAAAAGGTAAAACATCTTCACAATATTCCGTTGAAATCGACAACTAGCGAAAGCAACTCGAAGCAGCATATATTGATGATGGCTTAGACCCTGACAATGCAGAAAAATTCTCTACAAAATAATCAATTTCTACTATGATTAAAAACTGCGAACATGATAAAGTCCGTATTATCTTGGAAGCAGGAAACTTCGTCACTTTCAATGACGTCATGGGTAAATATATCCATTGCAGCAATGAAATGACCGGAAGGGCCAGTACTGTGTTGTATCACAGAGGCAGTGGTAGAGGTAATAATTACCATTACACCCAAAGAGGTAGACCAAATGGTCGTGGTAATTATAACCCAAATTACCAAATTTATAACACCAACAACAGAGGACCTTATAGAGGTAATGACCGTGGTCATAACCGAGGAAGGAATAATTCCAACCGAGGTAACAACCACAATAATGGCAATAATCAAGGTAATAACAATGTACTCAGGCTAACTCGGAAAATCAGCAATCCCCTTAAGATATTCACAAAGAAATACAAAAGTACACACACTAATTCTAAACCTCAGTATTTTTATTAAATTAAAAAATTAAAAAACCGGCAAAGCATTTACGCTATTGCTAGATACTGGTGCAGACATATCTCTATTAAAAGAAAATGTTGATATATTTGAAAATATAAATTCAAACAAATCAACCCAAATATCTGGAATTGGTGAAGGTTCTGTAGTTTCTAAAAGTTTAGTATTCGTAGAATTATCTACAGGAAAATATGTCATTCCACACGAATTTCATATAGTTGGACAAGGTTTTCCAATACCTAGCGATGGCATTATTGGTATAGATTTCTTTAAAAATATAATTGTCAATTAGATTTCACACAAACATGTGATGCTCTAATACTTCGGCCAAAAAATTTAAATTATCCAATAAAACTACCAATAATTCACACTTGTGATAATAATGCCACTTATGCCACTTCCAGCTCGTTCTGAAGTAGTCCGTCAAATCAATATTGTTTCACAAGAAAACAATATTTTCATTCCGAATCAAGAAATTGATAAAGGAATATTCATTGGAAATACAAGAAATTAATAAAGGAATATTCATTGGAAATAATATTTACAATAATCATCAAACATTTGTCCGAATTTTAAATATAACAAATTCAATAAAAATAGTAAATCTTAACTACATTAAAATAGAAAAGCTAAGTGACTATGAAACAGTCCACGAAATTAGCAAAGATTGCCAGGAAATGGTGATAGAAAAATTACAAAAGAACTTTCCCCAAATATTTAAATAGCAACTAAAAGATCTCTGCACCAAGTATACTGACATATTCGGACTTGAAACCGAATCAATAACAACTAACAATTTTTATAAACTAGAATTGAGACTTAAAGATACTGAGCCAGTGTACATAAAAAATTACAGAATTTCTCATATTCATAAAGAAGAAGTAAATAAACAAGTCGAAAAACTCATCTCGGATAAAATTGTAGAACCCTCTGTATCGGAATATAACAGCCCAGTACTTCTCGTTCCTTTCTTCCTTCCTTTCGAATAACAATTGAATGATAAAATGCATTCGATTACTTACATCAAACTATAATGAAACCTACTTTACTATAGTACCCAGACTTTAGCAAAGAATTTTGCATCATAACCGATGCCAGTAAGTTAGCCTGCGGAGCAGTTTTAACTCAAACATATGGAGATAAACAATTGCCCGTAGCATATGCTTCTCGTTCATTTACAAAAGGAGGAAGCAATAAAAATACAACCGAACAAGAGTTGGCAGCAATACACTGGCAAAAGCACATTTTCGACCATATATATATGGTCAACATATCAAAATCAAAACTGATCATAGACCATTGACATATTTGTTCAATGGTAAATCCAAGTTCAAAATTAACAAGAATGAGATTAGATTTAGAAGAGTATGACTTTACCGTAGAATATCTTAAGGGCAAAGAAAATTTCGTTGCTGATGCATTATCACGCATCACAATAAAAGAATTTAAAAAATATCAGCTAACGTACTAAAAGTCACTACAAGAAGTAAAAGTAGACAGAATAAATCCTGCGCAGGATCAAAATCCGAATTTCAAAAGCAACAAAAGAGACTTCGATGCCCAATATATATAGCGTCATTCGAAATGATGATACTAAGAAAGTAGTGACCTTGCATTTAAATTTGGCCAAATGTTTCTTTAAACATAAAAAAAAAGATTTTTGCAAGAATTGATGTTGTTGATCTCTATACCAATGGAGTCTTTGATTTAGATCAATTTTTCCAAAGGCTTGAAAAAGAGCCGGTATATATAGTATCAAACAACTCAAAATGGCACAGTGCGAAGAAATCTTTGAATACGTTTCAATAGATTTCTTCAAAGAAATGGGCAATAAGAAATTGAAAAAGCTAAGAGTAACGCTACTCCAGCCGGTGACCACAATAAAAAGTAATAAAGAAATCGAAGAAATACTGTCTATATTCCATGATAATCCAATTCGAGGATGGCATACGGGATCAACAAAAACTATTGCAAAAATAAAACGCCATTTCTATTGGAAAAATATGACGCGTGATATCACGAATTGTGTGAAAAAGTGCCCAAAATGCCAAAAATCAAAAGTGTCAACGCACACTCGAACTCCTTTAATTATGGCCTTTGATAGAGTAGTAATAGACACGATCGGTCCACTACCAAAATCAGAACAAGGTAATGAATACGCAGTCACACACTGATATGCGATTTAACAAAATACCTCGTTGCTATACCAACACCAAACAAAAGTGCAAAAACTGTAGCAAAAGCTATTTTCGAAGATTTTATTCTGAAATATGATCCAATGAAGACGTTAATTACGGACATAAGAACAGAATACAAAAACTCAGTTATAGAAGATTTATGTAAATACCTTGGTATCAAAAACATAACTTAAACAGCACACTACCACTCGACTTTGGGAAGTAGAGCGAACCCATAGAACATTCAACGAAAACCCAAACATTAGCAAAGTATTTAATAGTGTTAATGAACACATTGAACCTTGATATAATGCAGAGGATTATGCTTAAGAATTTTTTTAAATTCATTAATTACTTATTTAGAATTAAATTAAAAAATTTTCCCTCAAATAACTATAATTTTAAATAACCACATATAGAATATTACGTTATTTTTGAAACAAGGGAGTTGAAGCATGAGCAACATATATATAATACATACCCAACCAATGTAAGGGTATATCAGATCAAATAAACAATAACCCATTTAGCGACACTTTGTTGCTAAACATAACGCAATCCAAAGTGCATTTGAAATATGATCGTCCACTCATAAGTGGCGTGACCATAGCGCATAATATGCAGACGTTGCATACCGAATACCATTCCTTTGTCTTGCGATATATATATATATGCTCAATGTATATGCTTTAAGTATATGCATATATACATGATTACGCTCTGCCGCTGTACTCAGCGACTGAGACTTATATACAAAAACTCTGATGTTAGACTTAAGAACAAACATATAATTGAACGACACATCAGTCGAAAAAACATATATATAAAACATTGGATAAAAATTGTTATATAAGAAGGTTAATGGCCTTTGATTACAGCACTGATCAATAGTTAAAATAGCCTCGTTACCTCGTTATCTCGCATCAAGTAGTTTGAAAAAGAGTTTTTGATTCAATGGCTCTCAACTAAGCTGTGTGTCGCATTGGCCTCGAAATTCACTAAAAGCTATTGCAATTCCACCTTCGAAATGTAGCGGATATGACGTTACCGCATTAGGATCTTGTTATTTCTAGAACCGAAATAGAGTACGCAAAACGGAGGACTCACTATCCTCTTATACGGCCGCTATTGGCCCTTTCAGTGACTTCCGATCTACACTAATATTTGTTCTGTCTTCCGGCATACCTCGACTGACTCTACAGCTCTACTCACTGCTCTTTACTGCTTGGGAGGGCCTTCAAGTGATGCCTTCTATCTACCTAGAAGCCGAGGTCAAGACTAGTGCGGCATGATCATACTGCCTATTGTATAAAGAATATCCATGCACTGGATGATATGGTCCATTATGGAGGGCCTTGGCTACTCCTAGCTTAGTCCCGCCTGCCACACAAATGCTCGTCCGCACTTCTTGCACCTTCCCCTGAAAAAAGCACCTGCGCAGGCTCCGCGCAGGAAGCTACGTATTGTTCCAGTGTCGATTGTCTGCCTGCAGCAATTATCCTGCCCTTGTCACCTCCACTGCGCCTCAATGAACCAATGTAGAAGAACAAGCACAATATGTGTAATTCGTAAATCATTAGTAAAGTCGACTCCAAGACAAAATTTGGTAGCCTTGGGTGATTGCCCAAGGTTAGGATTGGACACCAGCTAGTTCGAGCGGCGAAATGCTCAATCAGGGGACTTGTACAAAGCCAAGAGGTATACCACTAGCACCTGGTAATACGAACGCTAATTGGGGTAAGTAAAAAGAGAGTAGACACGGCTACTAATAGTCCACCAAAATTGTAATTTGTTACCACTTTCACTGTCCTATATTGCACTTGTGGTATAGAATACTGTGGTAGTAAAGTGTAGACTTTCTGGCCACCTCCACCTGAATAGCAACATTCAATACACCTGGGGCACTTAACGAAAGGGCCGGTGCGGTAAGGGCATGCGCTTGTACAGATGCGCGTTTCTCAAGTCCGGCTCGGATGTCAGATGTGCGTCCAACTCGATAAGTCGAGTCCATGTCTCATGGGGGTGGCTGCCATCCTCTATGAATGCGGTGGATCGCTACCAGTTTCTTCTTGCGCCGCTGGTGGACCCAGCGCACGCCGATCCCTGAGTTTCGGCACCCACTTGTCTCCCGTAATTTTCTATCTTTTCTTTGAACAACAAGAAATTCGCATTACGTCATTTTCTTGTACATTTATGAATTCTTCCCTTTTTTCTTTGTAGTCTCCGCATATTTAAGACATTTTCCATTTTTTCTTTGCTTATTATTAAGCACCAAATGCGTTCACTTGTTTTCCAGGTGCGCTCAGGGCCGGTTTTTTTCTAATCATCGATAGCTTCCTCCAGCAATAATGTTTTGTCCCGAATATACCATTCTATCTTGTAACACCTATCCATATATATTTTGTGTGCATATAGCTTATTTACTGTCATAATTACGAAAAACACGATTGTTAGAAAAAGCGGCTCAGAATCTTTTTGCATTCGTTGCTGAGGGTCGCGTCGCGCTCTTCACTAAGTTCGAAACTAATCATTGTTTTTGCACATTTTTGCATTCTACTGTGTGTTATCTTAGCATACGTTATATTTTTGGACATCGTCTGCAGGCGGTGTCGGCATTCGTAGCGCGGAAATAATAACAATAACATAAAAAGGTGCTGTTGTTAGTGTTGTGCTTGCCCACTGGGCAAGACAATAGCCCTCCGCGGAGTCGCACACGTGGGCCAATAAAACTTTGAACAGCGCTTGTCGCTTGAGCTCTTATTAGCAATTTCGTCTTTTGTTTTGATTGTGCTAACAGTTGTTTGCAAAGGCAAGTCAAGAGAAACTTTGGCAAGCGTTATGATTGCTGGGCAATTGCAATACTTTTCTTAAGAAAAATATAGTTTTATGCTATGAAATGGATGAAAACTCACATTCTCACTCGCAGCCAAGTAACTGGCTAAGTGAGTATGAGAGGATGAGAGGAATCGCCCGTGACTCACCTGCGGAGATACGAGCGAAAATTATTAGAGATGGAGCAATTAAGCTAAATGAAGCCCAGAGCACATCAAGTCACATCGGCCTGACACAGCCTAATAGTAGCTGGGCAATAACAACAAGTAGCACTACACATGCTACCAAAGCCAAGTATTTTATCCATCTACACTGTAGCAACATTTGCTGCTGGGAGTGTCTGCTCTGCGCAAGAAAACCCAACAAACTGCCCATTCCAGATGTCACTCATATCTGTTCGAAGGAATCAGCCAGGAAAAGATGAGGCATCTAGAACAATTAAAAAAGCTAAACTAACACCTATTAATATAACAAGTGGTCGACCAGATGCAGCCCCTATTTCTGACTCTGCCGCTGGTGCTTTTCTCAATAACCGATATGCAGCCCTAGCTGAGGGTGCTGACAACGTCATGGAACTGGATTCCTTATCAAATAGTCAATCTGACCGCACGAACCAAAATAAGTCGTCTCCTAAGCATCCAGCAATCTGTGTGCCCCAAGTTAACAATTCTGTTGTAACAGACAAAATTCGGAGTCACGTGTATCTACACTGCCAATGCTCAAGCGTTTCGATAAGTTGTTAGAACGCTAACCCAACTAAGCTGTGAGTTTTGCCACCACCAGCTGTGGGTTGAAAAACCTTATAGACTGATACTAAGGGACATTCACGCCAATGTCCAAAAAGATCTTAAAGAGCGCACATTCTCGGATAATGAATTCACAGTCCTTAACATATATTTCCCCAGGAAAACTTGACTGGCGCCACATCCCGATCAACGAGGAGGAAGATGAGCAAATAATATCAAACGTACCTCAAATGTAGCCGAAGCAGTTAGAATAACCCAATAACGAGTTGGTGCAATGTTTTAATGGTCTGGACTTTGGGCATACGCGGAACTATTGCCTTAAAAAGCCAGTCTGTGGCATCTGCGCAGGCGATCACCGTACCGACTCCGCGTCTTGTGAGTTGAGGTTGAGTGACAGCAACACATGTGCTAACTGTGGTGGGGACCACATAGCTAGTTTCAAGTCCTGCAAAGTAAGAATGGAAAAAAACAAAAAACTTAAGCAAGTTGCGGGTTTACCAGAAAATGAGCTTACGTTTTCTGTGAAGCAAATCAACGGCCGCAGTTGTCCAAAACGGCTTGTCTTATGCTGACATGGCAAGGTCAGGTAACGTAGTACATAAAAAGACTGCTGAGAAAAATGTCGCCACAATAAAGGAAAAATAAATAGATGATGGATTAGTAAAAAGTCCATTAGATAAATCAATTCAGGACTTAAATTTGAGAATGGATCAAATGTTCAAACTGATACATGAGACGATGGAAGCTAACAAAGCTTTTCGTGACCTAGTTCAGCATCTCATCAACCGAGTGGTCAATTTTGCACTGGAAGCCATGGAGGACAAAGAATATGTGGTGGCAGCGTTCTTGGATATTCAACAAGCCTTCGATAGAGTATGGCACCCTGGACTCCTCAGCAAATTAAAGAGCCTCTTAACGCCACAATTATTCTAGTTAGTGAATAGCTTCTTGAAGGATAGAACATTTTGCGTAGTCGTCGATGGTGAAAAGTCGACAAATCGACCCATATGCGCCGGAGTTCCACAAGGCAGTGGACAGGGAGGATGTCCTTATTGCCACGTATGCAGATGACACTGCTGTGCTGACCAGAAGTCCTTTTATAGGCACTGCCACAGAGGCGTTACAAGAATACCTGGGTAGCTTCCACACGTGGGCCTTAGAATGGAACATCAGCATCAATAGTAGAAAATGAGCAAATGTCACATTTGCTACTAGGAGTGAGTCCTGTCCAGGGGTAATGTTGCTCGGCTCCACTTTAAAGCATGAACCCACATACAAATACCTTGGAGTCATTTTGAACAGAAAGCTCACGTTCAGCAGACATGTCACGATGATTCATCAAACAGTTTTGTCTAAACCTACAAAGATGACATGGCTATTTTCTGCTAAAAACAAGCCGTCGCGTAAAAACAAAGTAAGGATTTACAAATCAATACTGACTCCTATATGGACCTATGCACTGCAAATGTACGGGATTGCCGCAAAATCCCACCTCAACAAAATAAGAGTAGTGCAGAGCGAAATTCTTAAAAAGATAAGTAATGCTCCTTGGTATATGCGTACGTGGGACATCGAGAGAGACCTGGGAGTTCCCGTCAAAATGCCAAAAGATACTTTGAGCGCCTTCGCTCTCATCCCAACCCACTAGCAAGGCGCCTAACTTCTCCTGGGAGAACAAGAATATGGTGCCCCATTACAGGAGTCTGTCTCTAGGGTCAGAAAGTGAAGACTTAAACGGTGCCATCCACTGGATCTACCTAACAGGGCCCTATAAGGCATGTCTCTTTAATAAAATATATAATATAATAAATAATCTGCAGAATATAAAAATACAACTTTTCGCTTTATAGCCTTATACACCTTAGACTAATTAGTAGTAAGTCTTGTTTAATGTTTTCCCCCATATATAACTAGCTTAAGCTGCCATATTAGGTAGTAGTGATCTTGTTAACAATAAAATATATATAAATTTTTAATAAAAAATAAAAATAAAAAAGTTAAATTAGAATAAGCGTCTAAGGTTTAAAGTTCAGAAAAAATTAGCTTCTCACGTAAAATGGATACAGGATATGATTATGAAATTTTTAAACAATATAAAGAATGATATAATGAGTAATTCTGCATCATTAAGATTCTTAAAAACCGCATTAACACGAAAAATAAAAGATTTAAAGTAAATAAGATGTATGTTCAACTAGCTCCTGTTCGCGATTATTTGTTTCTTTCCAAAGAATAAGTGTTCTCAAGTCCAGAAGGCTCGTATTTTTATGCCCTGAACGCATTGAAAATGGGTGAAAAGGGTAGTATGGTTTTCTGCATATGTATTGAAAAGGCAGAAGAACGTATCTCCAATAATATATTTAATTGAACAGTCGCGTAATTCAGTTTAAAACAAGTAAGGATCTAGTCGGGAGCTCCTGACTAGGGGATACCCTGAATCCTCTTATAAAAAAAAGTCCCCTCGGCAGGGTTCGAACTCGCAACTGACCGCATTACTTGCTGGCGACTCTACACAAGAGTCACCCCGATAATTGAGTCTTAATGAGAAAAAACGAATTAAAATAGCAGCACAGAAAACAATACAATCTCAATTGCAATGCTGTTGATAGAATTCAAAGCAGACGCGCATGAATGTGTGTGTATACATGTATACAGAAATTCTTGGAATTTGCGCTTGCTGCCCCAAACTCGAGGCCAGCAAAAATATGTTTTATTTAATAACTTCTGTGTTTCTTAACCGATCTTGATGAAATTTACTGCAGTACTATTATCAAAAAGTCAATTGCACTTAAACTGTGGCTTAAATTGGTGGGCAGCATAAATTGCTTTGGTGTTTTTACTTGATTTATAGCGGGTAGGTAGTAGTAGGTAGGTAGTAGCGGAGAGATGGTGATAGCTATAACATGAAAGAAACTTGATATATATATACTATTCTTGAAGCTACATGTCAAGTTTGGCGACTCTAGCTCTTATACTTTACGAGATTTGTTAAAAAAACAGGATTTCTATATCGATTTTTATCGATTACTTAAAAACGGGGCAAGCTATCGAATATCGCAAACAAATTCTCCGCGGGTACAGGGAGGACCTACAGCTAAAATTTCAATTATCTAGTTCTTATAGGTGCTGAGATCCTTGCGTTCATACATACGGACAGACGGACGGACCGACAGACGGACATGGCTAAATCAACTCGGCTGTTGATGCTGATCAAGAATAAGGTCGTGAGCATAAGGTCGTGATCGAGCTTGCTTTGTTTATTTGGGCATATCGCTTCAGCCTGCATTTGGGCTGCGTTAGCTAATTTTCACACTGTGATTTCTTCATATTTTGATAAATTTATATTTTCTAGCAGGTTTGCAATCTTTTTATTTTGTGGTGTCTCTTTTTGTGCTATGGATTTTACAATTATTTTGTTGGCAATGCCCTTGAAATATATTATTAAAATTATTACTATTGTAAACAGTGAACATTAATGTAAACTTTTTTAATTCAACAGTCACAACATTTAGTGGTGTTAAGCGATAGTAGTATAAGCGATATATAAGTATTTTCATTAATAGAAGTTGGGCATTCTAAGAAAAGAAGAAAAAGAAAAAACGAGAAAATAAAAAATAAAGCAGACTACAAATCAGGTGTGAGGCTCACCCAAAAGTTATCTGATTAATGTTATCCGCCGATATATCAAGCTGATTGCAGAGAAAGGAGTCCCTGTTTGCAACGCAGCGTCTGAAAACGAGCAGACTGAAGAGTTGTTTGAGGATGAACCTGGCCATGTGAGCCCTCTGATGGCTGATGCGAATGTCGCAAATAAAGAAGCGAATGTTTCAGATGAGTTGGCGTTCGTGATGAATGAAACAACCTTGTAGATTGGTTTCAAAAATCTTACAGAGTTGCAGGCACATGTTGTCGAACTGGAAAGCGGAGTAGAGGCACCCGATCGACGTCGCCTTGTGGATATCAACGTTGTCGTGGCCACCGTACCATTTTTTTTCTGGAGATGACCATTTGTCTGTTCACATTTGGATTTAGGAGCTGAAAAAAGCAGCCAGTATATTTAAGCTAGACGATATTCAATGCTGGTCACTTGCAAACCGTATATTACGCGGCTCAGTCATGGAGTAGATGTACGAAAAGCCGTAAACCTGGAAGGAGCTAAGTGATTCTCTAGTCAATGTATTCGGCCTTGCCATAGCCAATCACGAGGTTGTAAAACGCTTGCAAAGCCACTCGATTGATCACTTTTGAGAAATTTCAATGCCATGCGAAACATTGCTCAGTAAGGAAAATTTGAGGAAGCAGACTTAGTGTAATATATAGTTGACGGACTTGGAGATCGTTCTCAATACGCCGCTCAATTGTATTATTGCACCTCGTTGAACGAGCTGCGTCAAAAATTGATGTGATGCCAGACAGTGCAACTTGAAAATGTAAAAAACCGGAAGGAGGCTGCTTCAATTGTTTTGAAATTGGCCACCAATACAAGCAGTGATCAAAGTGCGACAAAATTGTTATAAAATACTTATTATCTCATATAGCGATAAATGCCAAAATGGAAAGTAATCATCTCCGTGGACTGAGCGGCAACCCCATTAACAAGAAATCGTTTGGTGTGCCTGTCTGCTAAGGTTCTAGAATGTAGAAAAAGTGATACGAGAGATTTAAATATTAGTTTTAATAACCCTTTTGTAAACATAAACGCATTCTCGGCGGAGGCCAGACTGTTTAGAGATTAGCTGTTCGAATAAGTCGGCGAATTTTGCTTTGCCATTATACAGATAAGTTCTCAAATATTTGCGTGCCACCAAAGTGTTTAATTAACTTTCGATTGTCAGACACAACCCCAATTCATACGAAAGAGAGATTGTTACCGATACCGTAAACGAGCTGCTGGCAAGTAAAGTAATCCGGCCTAGTAACTCGACGTATGCATCTTGTGTTGTGCTAGTAAAAAAAAGGATGGAAAACTACAGATGTGTGTTGACTACCGTGGGCTAAATATGAAAATTAAACGAAACAATTTTGCGTGGCCTCTAATAGAGGATTGTTTAGAATATTTGGAAGAAAAGACAGTGTTCTCTACGATATATTTAAAAAGGGCGTTTCACCATGTACGGGTGGACGTGGATTCGATTAAGTACACTTCATTTGAGACTCCTGACGGTCATTTTGAATATCTTAGGATGCCGTTTAGCCTTAAAAATGGGCCAACAGTATTTCAACTGATGTGTTAAGCTATATGGTACGTCCCGACAAATTGTGGTGTATGTGAATGTTATTATTTTGGCTACTCACACCATTAAGAAACACCATAAAATTTTAGCCGAACTGTTAGTACGCCTGGTAGGGTATAATTTTGAAAATAACTTCAAGAAGAGCAGATTTCTACAGAAACGAATTGATTATTTGGGATATAATGTTAGTGATTTAGGAATTTTACCGAATGATGAACACATTAAGGTTATTCAGGAATACTCAGAACCACGTAATTATAGAGCATTGCACGCGTGCTTAGGTTTATTTTCCTACTTGCGGAAGTTTCGCAAATTTTCGCGTAGCGCGAAATCCTTGACTGAATTATTGAAGAGAAGTTGTCCTTTTCCCATGTCAGAGCAGGAGAGAGATTCACTTGTGACACTGAGATCCGCTCTTGCCACTCTGCCTGTGCTATCCATATTTATTCCCAGTTTCGAAACTGAGTTGCATACCGATGCCAGTTCACATGGTTTTGGCGCGGTATTGATGCAGCGAAAGCCTGATAATAAATTACATACTGTTTCTACTGTTTGTACTGTGTCTACTCCCGCCATGCAACGGCAGCCGAGTCACGTTACCATAGCTTTGAACTTGAGACCCTAGCCATAATCTATGCTTTACGTCGATTCCGTGTGTACCAAGAGCATCGGCCTTTCCTGATTGTTACCGATTACAACTCCCTAGTTCAAACCTTGGGTAAAAAGGCTATAAACCCACGTATCGCCCGATGGTCATTAGAGTTATCAGCTTATAAATTTTCGATAACCCACCGACCTGGTTCGAATATGACCCACGTAGACGCTCTAAGTAGGCAAACTGAATTGTTGGAAAATGATACTGAGGAGACCATCGACTCGTGTGCAATCCCGTCTGATCGTCATATGGAGAATAACCATAACCTGGGTGCATTTCTAGAACCGTCCTAGAGCGATGTCTGAGAAAATCTAGGTTTTCGATAGTTTTTAAGTAAAACATCGATACTATCGATTCGTGTTTTTACATAAAAATAATAACATGTTCAATATTGTCGGCTTCAGCGAACACATGCGATCTGAAATTATCTGACCAGCTTTGCTAAATGTTCTTTCTGATTCTGCGGGCGACGTCGGGATGCTAAAAAATCTGGCAGAAAGAGCTTTCAAAGGTTGTAGGCCCTCGCTATTTATCTGAAAAAAAAACTTTTACAATTTTGGGTTGAAAACTTGTAGATTGTATTAACAATAACTAAACTATATTACCGTCCAATATACAAGTGGATTTCGGTCCTCCGGTTCGTTGGGTTTCTCAAAATATTGTCGCAAAATAATAATTGCTTCCGACTGAGTTGATTGCAATTTTTGAGTTATTGTACTTTCCAAGAAAGTAAAAACTTTTTTAGGTTTGTTTTCCTGCAGAGGGGTTGCTGGTGGAGCCGATGGCTGTAGTGAGTCATTTGACATAATGAAAAATATTTCTTGTTTTAAAGCCTTAGCCGCTTCATCATTGGAAGCACAGAAAGAATTTTTTCTAGAGCCTTCAAGATCTGCCACAGATGTTGTAACTTTTAAAATATATACAATAAAATAAATATTTAAATATTAATAAAGTGGAGTTTAAAACTTCCTTTTTACATATTTTTCCATAATTGTAATCCTCCCATCGACTGCTATACCCAAACACCACCTCAAATACAATATTATTTCTAATGGAAACAGCTAAATTTAAAATTCATTTAATTTAACAATTTTTTACTTGTCGCTTTCTCCTGCTGAAAAAGTTTTAGAACTAGGAAAACATCGATGGTTCCCCAAAAACATCGATGGTTCTCAAAACACCAAAAACATCGATACTGTATTATGTCCTATCGAAAAGTAAGTCGTTGAATGATTCCGAGGGGAATCCGTGTGACCTGGTAGAGTTGAACAATGTAATTATTATAGCCCGTAAGAAAATCCCAATAGAACCTCTGGTTGGATTAGTGGGAGCTACACCAGAGGATATCGAATTATTGTTACAGACTGAACAAATGAGAGATTCGGATGTACATGTATTGCGTGAGAAATGGTTATGTTGCCAATATTGAGTTAGTTGATGGTATAAAGTATGAGAGAACAGCTGAAAAAATGGTGTCTGTATGCACCAGAAAGTATGCAGAATAAATTGATAAGGATCTGCCATGAGAAGTTGGGTCATTTTTCTGCAGACAAGTGTGCCAATGATCTGAAAAGAATACACTGGTTCCCCTTAATAAAAATAGAGTCAGATATTAGAAACTGCCCATTTGGGTACATTGCCCAGTGTTATTTCAATACGCAAGCATTTATTAGTAATTATCGATGCGTTTACTAAATTTTGTCAAATTGGAGATTTTGTTGCAATACGAAATATTGACGTCGCAACAGGACCCTGCTAGAAGTTTACACCCAAATATCGGGGACCTTACAAAATAAACCGAGCGCTATGAGGTCACCGACATTGATGATTACCAGCTCACCCAGTTGCTCGAACCAGCTAGGCTTAAGACGTCGATGCAAGTGTGTGATAAAACCCTAGGTTTATGTTTGTGAATAGCGTAATGATCGATCAAATGTCAGGATTGGCCGAGTGTAAGCAGTGAACATTAATGTAAACTTTTAAGAGTCAACAGACACAACCACTAGTGTTGTAAAACATAGTAGATAAGCTATATATAAGGATTTTTGTAAATATAAATGGGGCACTCTAAGAAAAGAAGAAGCGAACACAAGGTGACGACGACTCATGAAATTAAGAAAACAAAAAAATAAGAAGATTACACAATAATAGAAAGTGCTGTTAATGTTAAAATTTTAAATGTATTATGATTTTGTACGGTTCTTGTATTATATCTTTCGGTTGGATATAGGACAATCGGATCATCGGCTGTTCATTTTTATTTGTAGTCAACTTTTGCTTTTTAAAGTTGGTTTTGTAATTGGTTATTTTTCTACCTCTGATTGTTTCTTCGAAATGTTTTTCGACTACCAGTTCTAGGTGACGTGTTTTCCGAAAGGGGGTGGTCGTTTTGCATTTCACTAAATGCTTATATCTAGTATCTATTTCGGAGTCATTACTATTTTCGCTTAACTTATTTGTTTTGTTATTTTTATTTAGCTGTGTGTTATATGCAGGGGTTCCTGCGTATATAAATATGTCAACTAGGGGCCTACCAGTTGTATTATGTATGGTTTTGTGATTGTATGTATAAAGAATTATTTCATATTTAGTTATTTGGGTTTCGGTATTGGAATCAAAGTTGATTTGATAACCCTTAGTTTTTCTTTTACTGTCTTATGAAATCTCTCAACTTCCGAAATTCCTCTTTTGCTTGTTGTTATATTGATAATTACACCTTCTGAGTTCAAACATTATTGTAGTGCAGCGCACATTAAAGCTGAATCTTTGTCGGCTTTGATTTCTAACGGGTTTCCCATGTCGTTAAAAATTTTGATTATGTCTCTTAAGGTTTCGAGCAAATCTCTACTATTGATTTCTATTAGAAAGGCGTATTTTGAGTATATATATATCTATGCAAGAAAGAAATTGTTTGTTATCGATTATGGAAAAGCACTAACCATACAATACATAGATACGTAACGGGCAACGAGGGAACCCCAAGAGTGCCTGCGACTATTTTATTATGCCCAGAGAGAGTAAGACTGCTGACAGTGGCAGCCAAGCTCCGGCCTCGAAAGCCGAACGATCGGTATGAAACCACATCTCGCACAACGTCGCTGCGGCTGATCCCTTTTCATAATATATGTATGTTAGTTTTTAATTTCTTACATCCCATAATCATATGTGTGTATGCATGTTTAGAGTGTGCCTCGCTCAAACTCATTGCTATGTGTGCATCTCATTCTCCCTGCATAGCTTCACACACATATGTTTGTGTTGTGCGGATGTGCGCACAAGTAGATCACGGCGTTTGTCGCGAGCCAAAGATTTTGTCTATAATTGTATGCCTTTTGTGCCTGCGGAGACCTGAATAAAATATTCATATTTTATATTCTAATTTTTTGTTTACTATGGGAACCTATTTTGCTTAAAATAAAAAAAGTCGTTTTTTGCAAGGGTAATTCATCGTCGGCTTGTCAAAGAATTCTAAAAATTACCATTTTCAAATTTTGCGACTTGCTACTTGTTCGCACGCACACTCTTTCGAAGAAGCAGTTATATGAAATTATTAAAGGGTTTGCCATTAAATGTACAAAACTCCTATTTTCCATGCTTGTTGATGGTGAGGGTACCTGAGCGTTGGTATGTGTGCATAATAACTTTATGGGCCTGCCAAGCACACACACTTACACACTTCTCTATATGGATGGAAGTACTTATGCGTTTGTGTGCATGTAGGTTGCCTGCCTGTCCGAAGCAAATTTGACACGATTTGAAGTTTAAGGGGTTTCTGATTTTCGAGCCCTACACACACACACACAAATTTGTGCGAATGAGCCGATTAAGGGTTTGTCGTGAGACTGAGATATTTTCACAAAGTGCAAACGAGCGACAAGTGCGGTTCACCTGTTTTCAATTACTGTTCACACATTTGTGCCCTTTGCAGCCGCAAACCCACAGCAGGCAAGACAAAAAACAAAGTCCGTGCCCGTCACCCAAATTTGCGTACCCATTGAAGAAAATATCTCTGTGTTAAGACTATCTTTTGATCTGCTTATTCGCGGGACGCGTACATTATTACCGCTCTGTTGACGGCCATGAGAAGACGGCGTCTCTGCTATTTTGGTCCTCGAGTGTTCAGCATAATCCTGGATAGCTCTCGACAGGATTCTGCTGCTTTTTTATGCCCATACTCAAAGTGCTCTCTGAATGACATCCTTGTGTCTAGCATGACGCCCAGGTACTTTATCGTCTCGCTGATTCTATTAAAGCGCTGGCGACTTTTATGTGCGCTGTTTGCACGTTTTTCGGCTGCTGACTAACACCGCTTCCGTTTTATGAGCAGCCAGCTCGAGTCCAGCTGCTGCCAGCCATTGGTGTACACGGTCAATGCTGTGGTTGCACGATTCCTCTACGTCCTTCAGTTCCTTGCCGACGACTACAAGGGACACGTCGTTCGCGAAGCCGATGATACTTGTATCGATCGGGAGTTCCAGTCGGAGGATGCCATCGTACATGATGTTTCAGAGGAGGGTTCCCAAAGTAGCTGCATATTGTCTCCTGAATGTAATATGGGACGCGAAACGTTGACAGCGCATCCAATATTTTGTCCCACCTGGCTGTGTTAAAGGCGTTTTTAACATCTAGCGTGACAATGAGGCATCTCTTCTCTTGTGCCGCTCTTCCATCTCGATCCATGGATGGCGTTTGGTTCTTTGCCGACCACTTTGTCTACAGCGTCTACTGTCGTCTTTGCCTTGAGCCAACATTGTTGTCGACAGCTGCTTCAAGCCTGGTGCAGTTTAGCTTCTCTAGTACTTTGCCCAACGTGTGCAGGAGGCAGATCGGCCTGTATGATGATGGGTCGTCTAACGGCTTACCTGGCGTCGATAACAGGACTAGCGTTTGGAGCTTCTATATCGAAGGGAAAGTTCTCTCTGTAGGCACATGTTGAAAAGATGCATGAACTGCGCGGGCTGCAAGCACATGGCTAATTTTGACTGAGACTTCGTCGATAACCACCGGCGTGGCTGCTGCATGGCTCGATGAGCCGGTTTACGGTTTACGGTTTATAGTACGTCAGGTCTGATTGGGAATAGCTTTTCCACAATCAGTTTAAGCTCCCCTGGACGAGAAGGCTGCGTTTGCTTGCCGGCGTAGAGTCTTTTGACGAAGGTCTTATATAACTTTCCACAAGCATCATATTCTGCTGAGTCGCATAGTTCCAGAAAGCATTCTCGCTTGCTATCTCGTATGGACTTCTTTAGCAGTTTTCTGGCCCTTTAAAACCATAGTTGATCTTTGGCATAGTTGCGTCTACCTCGGGCCCGCTGGTATATCCTTCTGGCTTGGATGCAGATCCGCCGCGTTTCGGCAATATTTTCGTTCCACCAGTATGTGGATACATAGTGGCGCCGAATCGTTTTCCGGGTATCCATGCTTTAATCACAGGCACGTGTTAATTGATTTTTCATTTGGGAGGCTCTACTCTCTGCGTTGCTGGCTGTGGCAAGCTATTGGACTGCGTTCGAAAAGGCCACAGGGTCGAAAGTATCCAAGCGATAAACTTTCCGACTTAGACTTCCCGTTCTGGCTGCAGTTCCTTCACCAATCGTGCATACTACTGCGTAGTGGTCGCTTGCGGTATATACGTCGCTTAGTTCCCATTTTGTTTCGCCGAAAAGTGGCGAGCTTGCGAAGGTAAGATGGATTTTTGATCCGATATCACCCCGACTAAAGGTGTTTTCCGACCCGGAGTTTAGAAACGCTATATCCAGGGCTGCGAAACTTTCCAACAGGGCACGACCTCTTGCGTTAGTTGCTTGGCTGCCACATTCCACTACCCAGGCGTTGAAGTCACCCGCAATTATGACCTTCCGCTCCCTTGCGTCATTTACTTATGCGTCAAATGCAGCTTGAAATTTGCTAAGCTGCATGCTCGGGGCCAGGTAGCAGCTGTAAATCCACACGCTGCCGTATTGTGCGCGTACAAACCCAGTAAAGGACTTTGTATTCGTCAGCGATGTCGAAGGGTCGCCACATACTCAGAGCGCAGCTTTTCCATCCCGATCCGCATTCCATATTCTCGGGCAGTTGGTCGCTCATTGGTGAGGTTCGCTGATAATGGCAATATCGATGCACATTTCGCTAACAGTCTGCTCTAAGAGGGCTTGAGCAGCTATGCAGTGGTTAAGATTTATTTGAAATAACCTTAACATTTCATTTTGCGTATTTCCTCGCGGTACGCCGGACATTAAAAGTTGCCTGTAGCGTGGTCCGTTGACTTTTCTCCTTTCCGTGTGCAAAGGCTACATTTTGGTGGCTTGCAGCACCTCTTTGCTTCGTGGCCTGTGTCCCCGCATCTGAAGCATGCGACGCAATGTGCCCAAAGCCCTGGCATTTGAAGCATCGCTTTGGTTGGTCGATTGCACGTATTCGGCAGACCACCTGGAACGTCTCAGTCAACGTTCTCACTATTGCCCGGTCACCCAAGGCCTTTCCCACAGCTTCTTGTAGTTCATTTGTGGTGTGCCACTTAGGGGCTTGAGCCCGAGCATGGCGGCATACACACAGTCGCCCACTCCGTGGACTGTAATGGTGTCGGTTCTGGTACGGGTGTGTGTTTGTGTGTGTGTTTTTATTTTTTGTTTGTTCTATAGGAGGGTAAAGCATTAAAAGCCGAAAAATGTAGGACTTGCACCCACTAAAAACCCACCGTCTCCCCGTATCCCTTTCATGGCAGCACCGATGGGTATCACTTCGAGAGGGGAAGCTGGCATGAAAACCTCACCTAGATTCTCATCTATGATTGACGATCGCGCTGTCTTTCAGCACGACGCAAGGATTTGCTTATGTCTGCCGCTGTGGTGCTAATAGCAATCCAATTGTTTTGCGAGCTTAGTAGAATATCTAGTAAGTCGTTGACTATAAAAGGGCTCCCAATAATTTGACTTAGCCCTTCCCGTACAGCAGAGAATCTTGGACAGACGAAAAAGACATGTTCAGCTTCTTCTATGGCCCGCGCACAGTGTGTGCAAAACGGGTCCGTCCTATATAGATAGGATTTAAAGAACTCGTGTCCTGTCAGTAATTGAGTCAGGTGGAAATCAGTCTGACCGTGCTGATCGATCCGACCATTCTTGATATCAGCAACTTGTTCTTCTGCCGCAGGCCCGCATTGTTTGCCATTCTCCTGGCTACTGCATTCGCAGCTTTTACCGGCTTTCCCCCGACGAACTCCAGATGGTGCTTGAACGTAAGCCGATAGTCAAGCATTACCCCCAAGTATCTGATGGCTGGCTTCGAGTGTATGGGACAGTTGTCGACGCATATTGTGGCTGTCTCCACTACTTTCCGGCTGCTGTCCAGTACTGCCTACGTCTTGTGGGGAGCCAGTGTTAAGCCATTGGTCGCGAGTTCACCAAGTCTCCTCGATGGATTGTGTGGCGATGCCCACAACATGGCTGAGCTGTAGTTCGTCGTGCAGTATGTTATTTTGCTATTATTCGCTGGAACAGTTTGCCAACCACGTCGAGCATGCACAGTGGCCTATATGCAGATGGGTCGTCTGGTGGTTTGTCGCCTTTTGGGAGCAACACCAGTCTCTGGCGTTTCCACATTGTAGGAAAGCGACGATCCACTATTAGCTTCAGCGCTTTTGTTGGTATCCCGTCAGGTCCTGGGGCTTTGTTTGGCTAAATCCGCGCCAGGGCCTGTAGCACCTCCTCTGCGTCCGTCCATTTTACCGTCGACGTTCTGGCGTACGTGATGACTATATGCAACGTTGGTTGCGAGGGGAAGAGCGTGGTGACAATTGCTCTTAGCTGGTCCTCGCTTGTGGGTATTGGCTTCCTGCACATTCTCCCCATGACCAATTTGTAAGCTGCTCCAAATGGTTGTGCGTCAGCTTCAGTGCATAAGATCTTCTACGCGGCGTACTTGCTGCGATTGCTGGCTTTCATTAGCGCGACTCTCTTCGCTCTGTAGTCCTCCTGCATCTCCTGGCAATTATGTCTCCTGTGTGCCCGTTGGTAGCGTCGTCTGACTATATGGCATTCTCTTCTGGCCGTCTCCTTGCCTTCTATATGCCTTCTTTTTTTAAGCATGGCAGCATTGCATGCCTCCTCTACCGTTCTTGCTATGTGGTTTGCACAGTGGTCGGCATCTACACTGGCCGGAAGTTGCATGCCCTCGATCATTAGGTACAGCGCTGGACTGAGCGTGTCTTGCCTCCATGTGCCCTGCTGGTGGTACTGGTCCACGCGCTGGTCGGCGAAGTGGCTTATTATTATTTGGTCGCTGTGCGTGTATGTGCCTGAATCCAATCAAAAAAAAGCAAAGGTCAAGACGATGACTGATGCCCTGCTTGCTTTGTTGCACGTTTGCCTGTTGCCGATGTTGAGTAGCGACACGTTGATGGCTACAAACGCATCCAGCAAGAGGCGCACGCGTTGGCTTGTTTTGCTGCTTCTCCATTCGACTGCCCACGCATTGATATCGCCTGCTATGATGCTGCTATGATGCACGGGTTCGTGCATCGTCCATGATGTTGTCCAGAATGTCGGCGAACTCGTTGATTTCTAAGCTGGGTGCCATATAGCTCTATGGCTCTAGTGTATCCGGTTGCTGCTTTTCTTTGGGTAAGCTGCGCTTGTGGGCTTCCGCAGCTCCAAATTGCTGCGCCACCTCCATTGCTCTGCATCCAAATGCTATTATGCTTGGGCCGGTTTGGTTCACTGACGAGGTCAGCGTTCTCTCCCTTATAGTTTGGACGAGTAGGTCCTGGGCCGCTCTGCAATGGTTCAAGTTAAGTTGTGTTAACTTGATGTGTTGGCTGCTTTTTGCGTGCCGGGTTCGCGGTCTCGTGCCTTGTTCAAATTATGCATTTCGGCTTGCAGGTGCACTTCTTCGATGAGTGGTGGTTTCTCCACAGTTAAAGCACAGCTTCGAGGCGTCGTGCTTACATCGGCATTGTGCAGCCGTGTGCCCAAAGTACAGGCACTTGAAGCATCGCCTCGGTTCCACTTTTTGGTGTATACGGCATACTGCCCAGCCAATTCGTATCTTTGCTACCTACAGGAGTTTGTTTGCTGCCTTCTTGGGTAGGAGCATGGTAGCCGTCTGCGTTCCGCGGTATGCTTTCCTCAGCTTCGGTGAGGCTTCGGCAGGCAGGTCTTCTTCGATTTTTGCAAATACGGCTCCAAGCACGTCGTCACTGGTTGACCATTCCGGTATGTCACGTATCTCAATGAGGACTTTGTCAGAGATCATTCTGACATCTGCAGTATTCCCTACAGCTTCCTGAACGGCTTTCTGCAGCTTAGATGTGGATTCGTCCTCCGACTTGCTCATTCGTAGGATTATCTCTCCGCCTTCAGTACGCATGATGCCGCTAACCCTCTTTCTGTACTGATGTAGTTCCTGATTGGTCTGCACAGTTTTGAGCACGTTGGCATATTCATCTGGGCTCTTGCATTTGACCAATATGGCATCTGGTCGAGTTCTTTTTTGACGGCTGGGTGTTGCTCCTCTAGTTTTTCTTGGCTCTCACATTTTGCCTTTGTTATTCCCTGGCTCTTTGATGATATCTAGGGCCTCATTTTTGTCCGTGGACCCGCGTATGTCCTCATTTCGCCGCTGGGATGTTCGCACTGCTACTAGCGTCGCCCTTCTGGTAGACGTTGGGTTCGTATTCCGCTCCAGCTTATCTGTCGGGGTTTTTTCTCCGTGATTTCAGCAGTGCCGGGGAAGTTTACACTGCCCTCTCTCTGCTACTTTTATGTGCTTTAGCCGGCGCGCATGGCTGTACATGCCTGTTATTCTGGCAGGATTGCTGCGCTGATTGCTCACTTGCCAATTGTGCTGTGGCTGCCATTTGGATCTCTTTCATCCTGGTAAGGTCATCTTTCATACCATGATTGATATGACGCACCGGTGGTTTTTTGCCTCTAACAGTCGCGAGGAGCCTGTCCAAAATCGCTCACAGCTCAAGGAGTAGTGTGCTGGTGCACACGCCATGCCCTTTTGATTTTTTGCCCGGGCGATCGCTTGTTGCGTTAGGGGGACTGCCTATATCCCTGCTGCGCTTAATGGTTGGCGTGCCATTGGCACGCTCATGCTCATCTGCCTGAGCTGCCTGCGGCAATGTTGTTTGCGGGGGGGTCCTTGCCATCTTCGCATTTTAGCGGAAGGGATCCATTTCTGTTGTTGCTGATGTAGTGTTGCTTGTCGCATTGTCCGCTACGATAGCCAAGTGTGCCACCATCGTAGTAGTTTGGTTGGTAACGGTTGTTGGGGCCTCCAGAATCCGTGCCCGGACCGTTGACTGTGCCACGGGTGGATTTTCAATTGTGTGACTGTCACCTGGAGTAGTTTCGCTAAAACAATACATTTCTTCCATATGTTTCATTTTATGCCTACTGCCAGGCTTTTGCAGCTTATACCAGCTGCCTGGTTTAGTTATACTGCCGGCCGATGCGGCGCAGACGCAGACCACCAAGTCGTTCAATGTCCAAGCAGACGCTTGTTAAATTTGTGGTTGTGTGCGAGGTGCAGTCAAGTCTCCGCAGGGGTCCCGCGGTGGCTCAAGGTTTCCGTCAGCGTTTAACCGTTAGGAGTTATACCGCTCCGACTCGGTCACCAGAGCCCTCTTTAGGTTCACCACATGCGTGGCGGGGTTGGCCATTGTTCGGTTCTGTGACATTATGTACCTTTCCCCTTGGTAGAATTGTGATGTTAATTCTGAATGCCTTGATTTGCATATTAGTAAACATTAAGTATTGCGCCTTGTGGGTATGCAACGTTTCCCGCTTTACAGGTGGTGTGTGTCCCGGCTACGATTGGCAGCGCCCTCTATCGTTGGATTACAAAGCTTAGTAGAGCGGCCAAGATCTGCAGCGCCACTACCGCCGTGCAAGGTAACGTGGCTTGGACCACCTTGCATCTTGCAGCGCTGCCATCAGCTGTTTGGTTGACCATCTGTTTGATTTTTCCATTCTCGTCATGAGAAAGCAATTTTTGTGGGCGGCGACATTTTCCTGTATTTGGAGTAGTGTGATAAAGAGAGCACATAGAGACAGCACATTATTGCGACGTCAGTCTTTCTCTCCCGTGTTGCTTTTGACAGCAGGGCCTGAGCAGCCTCGCACATTGAGGTTTAGCTGTGTGAACGTCATTTTCTGTTGGCGAGGGCGCTCCTAAACACGGGGCTTCTGCCGCTACCGGCAACGTGTTTGGAGTCATTGTTCCTATCCTTGCAGAGCATGCACTGTGGCTCTTGTTTGCAGTCCTTAGCCAAATGGTCCTTTCCTCCGCATCGTCGGCACAGATTCGATCTGTCCAGTTCACTCTTGCTGTGTCTTGCAAGGTGTCTAAACTCGAACCATCTGAAACATATGGTGATGTTTATCCGCTTGCGGATTCTTGAGTTGACCCAGCCTACCTTCAGGAAATCTACTGAAAGGGCCTTTTTCGCGTTTTCCGCTGGCAGTCTTATAGTGGCCGTCTTTGTTTGGCCCTATGTCTTTCAGAGGTTAATATTCTCTGGGGCTATACCAATATTTGAATTTGACCCCTCAGCTCCTCGCAGATGTCCTCTCTTGCACTCAATAGAGACTCGGTGGGACAGCGTCCGGACCTCTGGATTTTCGCTTACGGTTTCGCCCACCAGGCTCCTAAATGCTGTGGTATTCTCTCCCGAATTGTTAAGCTGAAGTAGCAGTTCTCCTTATTGTGTCTTCCTTATTTTTGTCACCGCTTTTCCGAGTCCGCCCAGTTTCTCGTCCTTTTTAACTTTCCTCAGTATCTCTGAGTAGCTCGCTTCTCCTTTTGCCGAGACGACTATGGCATCCGGTCGCGTCTGTGTGTTTTGTTTGATGATCTGACTCGGGATGTGTCTGGCCGCTAGGGCTTCTAGAATTTCCGTCCAATGTGCAGACTAGGCAGTACTGTTTGGTGCCTGCCCATCTTGTGCTTTTAATTGCGCCTTCTGCAAGATCAGCCACGGCCCTGATGGCATTCGTGGTATTTCTATGCTTCATGAAGCCAAATTGGCGTTCAGAAAGACCATGCACTTCTGCAAGCTTGCTTTCTAGGCAATTGCAGATTATCCGCTGGAGGATTTTCCCCATGTCCAGCATGCACAGAGGGCGGTAAGAGGAAGGATTATCCAATTCCTTTCCGGGCTTCGGTATGAGCACAAGTCGTTGGAGCTTCTATCTAAGTGGTACTGTGAATTCCACAATACATTGATTGTACAGCTTCATGAAGCTTCTGGGGTGTGCAGCGATGACAGATTTTATTACACTGTTCGGTATGCCGTCTGGTCCAGGGGATTTGTCGGCCTTTAGCTTCGCGGTAATGCTCAGTACCTCATTGTCGTCGGTGGGAGCACAGTCGTCTATTCCATTTGCTGGGAGTTGCGATGCAATTCCAGAAGGCTGCCGAGGAAAGAGCGTTTGTACTATTTGTTCTAGCTGGTCAGGGTTTGTTGGCATTGGTTGCCTGCATAGCTTTCCCATGACAAGTTTCTTGGCCAATCCAAAAGGCTCCGCGTCCGCAGCATCGCAAAGCTCTTGGAAATATCGGGTTTTGCTGCGTCTGATAGCTTCCTTGAGTTTTTTCCGTTTGACTCTGATGCTCTGCAGATGATGTTAAAAATTGGGCGACGATCTCGACCGTTGGCTCTTTCGCCTAGCTGCGAGGCACTCTTTGCGCGCTTTGGCTATGTCCTCGTTCCACCAAGCTACTGGTCGGTGTGGGTTTCCACCTGTACGGATTTTCGTCAGAGTTGTATCACATGCGTTGGTGATAGTCTCTGCTATCGCGTCAGCGGAGCTGTTGGCATCGCCTCTTATGCCAGGTCCATGGTGTCCATCTTGTATCCAGTGTGTTGGAGCCTTCTACTGATTCTTCTGCTTCCAGGTTGGGAGGTGTCCGTTATCACCGCAAAGTCCGATACATGCCATTTGGCGTCACGGGCTATATCTGGGCTGGCAAACGTTAAGTCTATGATCGACCCTTTTCAGTAGGCAGACATTCAGCGAGGCCAGTGTGTACAGCAGGATGGTTACCCTTGGTGTCATTCTACAGCTACCCCATTTTGTAGCCCACGCATTGAAGTCGCCGGCGATTATCACCGGGGACTTGCCGTGCGCGTCCTGTGCGATGTCTTCTACGATGGCTGCGTACTCTGCCAGAGGGACGCTAGGTGGTATGTAGCTGGTATAGACGTATACGCGGCCACATTTAACCCTAGCGAACCCGGTATGGTGCCTGTTCGCAGCTCCACAGTGCTGCTCCGGCGTCTAAGCTTTCGTGCCACTCCGGTGTGTTTGGGTGTGTATTCTCATTTCCAGGGCTGTTTGTGCAAGTAGATCCTGGGCTGCTCTGCAGTAGATCTGGGCAGTTCCTGCTCAGAGTTGACTGCGCGGCTTCGCTAGTGCTCACCCCCATTCTTGTGCAGAGATTGCACTTTGCGTCATGTGTGCACTGGCCTGACTTGTGCCCATTACCTGCGCATTTAAAGCATGTCTCCTTTTGACAGGATACTGGCTCTTGCACCTGGTGTATGTATGTCCGAATCCCCTACATCTGTAGCATCTCTTTGGCTCAATCTGTCGGCGTATGCGGCATATAACCCATCTTATACGGACCTTACCGGCTTCAAGCAGTTTTGTGGCTATGCTCGGTTGCAGGGTCATCGTTGCAATCTGACGTCCGCCATAGGTCGCACTCATAGTTGGCGTCGCTTCGACAGGTATGTCACCTTTCGCCTAGGCAAAGAGGGCTGTAAGGACCTCATCTGCTGTCGTAGACTCGTCGATATCGAGGACCTCAATTTGGACCGTTTCCTGCATGGCTTAACTGCGGCTTTTCCAGACAGCGCGGTTCTGATTGCCGCTTGTAACTGGTCTGTAGCTAGGTCCGATGGCTTCTGGAGCCTGAGGATCAGTTCTCCTACTGCTGTTTTGCGGATGCACTGCAACATGTTCTTCAGCGCTTGTTTTTGAGCACATCCGCGTATGGCATGTTCACTGTGCACTAGACCAGGATCGCATCCGGCCGATTGTGCTGTTTCCGACCATTTATTTTTGACCTTACGGCCATTTTATTCCGCTGATTCTTCCTCCCGCGGTTAGGTTGTTGTTTTTCCCTTCGCAACCGTACATGCTGCTGCCTGCGTATTGTTACCGGTTAGGCTTTACTTGGGGCCGCGTCCCGACTTTTTGCTGGGATTGCATTCCGCGATTGTGGGGGCACTGCCGGGGCTGGCTTAGGGCCTGTATCGCTTTCTTCAGTTTGCTTTGCCGTGTCGCATTTAGGGACAGCTCCACCGCTTGCTTTAGCGTGAGTCGGATGATTATTCGACTCTTCGCTGCATCGCATACACAGGTTTTCCGTGAGCTGCGTTTTGACTTATTCTTGTAGCTCTTTTAGTCTCGCAAGTATGCTCTTGGTGGCTAGGCTTATGTGCCTCATCGCCGGCTGCTTGCCATGGTACATGTAGAGCAGCTAGACTAGTATCGACCCAATTTCTTCGATCTCTTGGGTATTGCTCTTGCTCTTCTTGGGCGGTGTACTCCGTGGCTTATTCGTAAGGCTGGCCGGGTCCCTAAGCCTATTCGGGGTCTCTATATCCTCAGTTTCCTTGCATGGTGCAGTGAGCTGAGGCGCCATAGATGGCGTAGCCGGAGGCGTGATCGCTAAACGTGTACGCCTAGCGAACGGGTTAGCATTGCGTGCTTCTTCATCTTGTCCACTTACTCGGGTGGTAGTTTTGTTGTTTTGGGTCGTCATTTTAATTGGCTCCCAACTCGAAGCCGTTGTTATCGTATTTATTATGCAGTCACCTTCGCGATCCCGTGGATGCCTTTCCATGGAGTAAGGTCCACGCGAGGGTTGACTCCGGTCCTTATGGGAGACGGAGTGTAGTGTGCATATGCAGTAGATAACACCCTGTATTTAAATACATAAGTATGCGACACTTTGTTGCATACAATAACAACCATAAAGCCAAAAGCACATTAGAGTTTATTGACTCAGGCTCATATTACGCAGCGCGGGCCGCCAGTACTCTAGCTGGCCGTTTAGCTGACGGCGCATATCCCACGCTACGCTTATGTAGGGCTTACCAAGAGTACCATATATGTACGCTCCAATGCAATTACATACCACACACTCTCACTCTTTGAAGCTGTTAACCGATAACAGCAGAAGTATATACATATAGCCTTAGGCTAAGCCAACATCTAAGAACGATTTAAAGAACATTCAAATAAAGTCATGCCAATGCAACTGACATGTTTTCTTGCTGTTTAAACTAGTTTACTTAAACCCAACTTTCGGACTTCACCAAATCCTACATGGCGACAGTGACATGGTCACGATTCCCTGCCGGGAGGCAGTAGAAAAAAAGACAAGAGGATAAATAAATCCCTGCCTGGAGGCAGATGACGAAGATCGTGGACCGGAAAGGTACAAATTACTGAGTGAGTAAAGCGCGTCGATGGGACAACACAGGGGTGGTCAGAAATCTAAAATAAATAAAAGAATAGCCAACATTAAGTGGCTTTTATAAACAAAATCACTACCATCAGCCTAAAAGTTACAGGCAGAATTAGATTTTTTTAAAATTTAGCCTGAGAATAAAGAACTCCATTGACGCAACTCACCACTCCATCAGTAACATCAGCAAGAAAAAATTAATAACACCACCATCACCGTCTCAGATCCCAAAGATGAGACAAACATGCCCAGCAGACTGCGAGGGACCACTCTACAGCATACATTGCAAGTATACTTGCCAACTAAAGAAGACCAATACCGGCCCCGCTAGCCAGTAAAGTTGGCAAACAACAACCTGTGCGAAGACCAGCACCGGTACCGCCAGCGCAACAAGCTGTGCCATTGAGACAAGTGCCAGAGGCATACCGCCGCTTGCGCCAATGAAGGGGCATCAGCTTATGCTAAACGCGGGTCCATGAAGACAACAATTCGACCAACCTACCTGTTAAAATTATGTCTAATAATAATATAATTAAATTTAAAACAAATTGTAAAATTGAGCGGAACCATTTCTGCCCGATTAGCAGTATAGCCTGTAAAGCTATACGAAAAAATAAGGCAGGAAATTGTAATTTATTTATTTATTTATTTATTTATTTATATGTGGTCAACAAAACGAGTGTCTTCCAATTATTCAACACATTATAAATACAATTATAAAAATTAAATGCTAAAAGCCTAGATAGAGAAACAAATTTCAAATAGCATCACCGACCGATGGAGGTGTTTTATTTGCCAGTCCGGCCAGCTGTGCCCCTTTTCACAGCTAATTTTGTCAGTGACGCTATTAGAGCCTACATCTAAAAAGAAGGGTGTAAGTAGGAAAAAGTGTTCTTACGTAAAATAAAAATAATGTTAATTTGCTATATTATTTAAGAATATACCATAAATAGGGGAAAAGAAAGGAGGAAGATTGTTAATAAAGTATAGAACTGTATGCTAGATATGCAGAGTGTTAATTAGATAGAATAAAGAGATAGTATTGGGAAAGTAATGGGAAATCACCGACCCGGTGGGGGAAAATTTTCAGCCAGTCCGGCTAGCCATGCCCCTGCTCATAGCTGGGAATGGTCAGTGACTTCCCGAAGGTATCCTGAAAGCAACGATTTTATTAGGGGTAGAGAAAGTTCGGTAGAGAAAACGTGATGCAAACTATTGTAATTTTTACATAGCACGCGAAAAGAATTGTGCATAGCGTAGTCTGTTGTGCACGTCGATAGGAATAAGGGGCGGTAATTTCTGGTTGGTCTAGCCGGAACAGAGAATTGAAGACGCCCTAACAGAAAAGGAGAATCGATATCGCCAATAACCAACTTATGTAGAAAGACAACACCGAGAATTGTCCTACGGTTGGTTAACGACGGAAGATTAAGAAGAAGCAGCCTGCTGGAATAGGATGGCAACCGAAGATTAGGGTCCCAATTTAAACCTCGTAAGGCAAAAAGCAGAAATTGCTTCTGAACAGATTCAATACGATCCTGGCTATTGTTATACTGCGGAGACCAGATGCAAGAGCAGTATTCAAGGATAGGGCGAACAAGAGAGATGTACAGAAGTTACGTTATCAAAGGATCGTTAAACTCTTTAGACCATCGTTTAATGAAACCAAGTACACCTTTTGCCTCATTAACGATGGTATCTATGTGAAGATTGAAACAGAGTTTAGAATCAAAAAGAACGCCTAGATCCTTAACTGTTAGTATACGTTGCAATGGGGTATTGTCGATGGTATAACTGACAAGATAAGGTGAAGTACGATTAAATGTCATAAACATACACTTTGAACAATTCAGATGCAATTGATTGGCCGAGCACCAAAGTTGCATAGCGTTCAAATCGTCTTGAAGACGAGAATAATGTAGGGGATTGGTGTATGATAGAATAAGTTTCACGTCGTCCGCATACATGAGTACTCGGGCATTGGATATTACAGAGGGAAGATCATTTATAAAAAGAGTAAAGAGTAAAGGTCCAAGATGACTACTTTGAGGAACACCAGAAGTAACGTGAACCTGTTTAGAGGTAGTCAGCCTCAGCATTACTCTTTGGGTCAACTTCAATAGGTATATACGAACTTATGTTTCCATGTATGAATACTTTCAATCTAGATCACTCACTTCTGATACATAGCTCAAAAACGCAAAAAAGAATAGTATTAAGTACTATTCCTGGTATACCAGTGAGATCAGTAAGCAAAGAACACCCAATATTAGGCAGAACGTTATATTTTATAGCATTCAAAAAAACACACATCAATTAGAACACCCTATTTTAGGACCAACCGACATTATTACTTTGGAATGGACGCAAATCGTTACCATTCTTAGAGAAGAACGTGCCGAGTTTGATAAATCTTTTAAGTGCCTTAACTAAAGTGCACCGATTTTCAACGACACAAACTTAAAACACGTTAAAATTCTAGTAGATTCCTACAATATGAGCCGTCAACTTATATGTGACAATGCAACAAAATTAAAAGATTTGAATTTAACACAGACAGTTGATGCATTAAGCACGTTAAGAGAAAACATTAAACGAATTTCGGATAGGCATAAAATAACAATATTCCTTCCAAATTCACTTAACACTTCAGCGTCATTCGAAGAGAAATTACTTTCAATGCTAGCTTATACTAAACCATCAAAAACTTAAGTAAATGCCCCATCAATTGACAACACCATGGCCCAAACAGCTATAAGTTTCTCAAACTAGTGTAAAGAAGCTACTGGCTGGGGTGCGACTCTCAGTCTTACCAGGTCCTGCGAGTTACAAGACA
This sequence comes from Drosophila borealis, assembly GCA_035045885.1. Lineage (NCBI taxonomy): Eukaryota > Metazoa > Arthropoda > Insecta > Diptera > Drosophilidae > Drosophila > Drosophila borealis. Next base: position 2,412,638 of record JAWNOR010000340.1, on the reverse strand, counting down.
TTTATAAATTCGCTGGGAAAGAGCGTTTAAAGGGGAGGGGAAGTGAATGTTTCGACCAAACTATACCTCGCTCTACTTATGCACCATCTTTACTATCGGGCCGTGGCCTCGAACCAACTATACCCTCGGTCCGTGGCCTCGTACCAACTATACCCTCGGCCCGGGGCCTCGCACCAATTACACTATCGGGTCGTGGCCTCGCACCAACTACACTATCGGGCCGTGGCCTCGCACCAATTACGCTATCGGGCCGTGGTCCGTACCAGCTAACTCGTAATACCCACTCCTAGCCATAGTCTCGTACCACATGTTCCCACTTTCGATAGGCTAATCCCGATGTTAGAACAAATAGGGCTATTGGAGAATAAAATAATTAGCAAATTTCCTTCATAATTCACAATGTATGCACATTTATTCACTTATTCATTTAATACTATCCTACTATACTTCCTAAACTTAGGGCCCTGCCGCACGGTTTGGAGCCCTAGCGCTCCGCTATACACTCTGCGTTGTTCACTCGCGATGCACGTTTTCTCATACTGATAGTCGCTCCAAAAGTGCCGGCAAGCTCGCAGGCGAGCCGTGCGCTTGCCTCGGCCGCTCAACTTCACCGCGAGCTGTCGCAACTTCTCCTCGGAGCTTTCGCTCTTCGCCGCCGAACTGAAGCTGCGCTCTCGAGATAGTGTTGAGCAACTGATCGTCAACGCACCGTTGCTGCGTCGGCTGGCGGATAAATTCACACATAACTTATGAGGGGCTCCTTGCCCTTAACTATACTTATAACTAATACAATGCTTATATTCTATAACTATAATTATGAACTGTGGGGTGGCTACTTTAGTGGCCGCCTCACACCCCCCTTACTTCGACGACGATACCGCCGCTTCCCCGGCGGCATTTATGGCGACGACTTGGTTCCTCAACTAACTTATTACTTATCCGTTGCTTATGCTTTTCCCTGCCCTAGCAGTGCAGCTCACAATCTATGGAATCTACTATCTATTCTTATTCTTCTGCGCGTGCTCCTCTTCCACGTTCATCGGGTCTGGTACCTCTCCGTCTTCGGTCATCTCTTGGTGGAATAGATTCAGCTGAGAAATGTTGGCCACCCTCTTCTTCTGTTCGCCTGGTTTTGCCAGGCGCACGATTTTGGGAGACATGAACTTAACGAAACGATAGGGGCCATCAAATTTGGGTGCCAGTTTCACGGCGAAGCCCTCAGCGGCGTTGGATAGTTAGTGTTGCCGTAACAGCACCATCGAGTCCAACGAAGGCCGCCACTCTCGTCTTCGCAGGTTATAGTGCCTGCCCTGGTCCTTTGATGCGCGCTGGAGATTGCTGGTGCGATATCCAAAATTTCTTTTTCCTTTCCGCCTTCGTCCTGAGCGTTGAGCGCACGAGTTGCGGACCCCGGAGTCACCTGATCGTACAGGGTTGCGGGCAACCGCGGTTCCCTACCCTGCATCAGAAAAGCGGGACTGAATCCTGTTGAGTCTGACACGCTTGTGTTGACCGCTAGCGATATCTCGGGCAAAAGCTCGTCCCATGAACTCTGATGGCCCTCAATATGGTCTTTACGGTCCAGTTGGTCCTTTCAGTGGGATTCTCTTGGGCACAGTATGGGGCGGTCTACTGGACCTCTACACCCAGGGACCCCAAAAATGACTTGAAACTACGGCTCGTAAACTGTACCCCGTTGTCGCACACGGTCTTCCTAGGTACCCCGAACCTACTCAAAATCCTCTCTCGGAACGCTGTCTGCAAGTGTGCTGCAGTAGCCGTCCGGAGTGGGACCAGTTCCACCCACTTCGAGAAAGCATCATGAAACACTAGTAGCATCGTTTTGCCATGTCTTGACCATGGGAGGGGTCCGACGAAATCCGCGCAAAGTACTGCCATCGGCTCTGCTACCTGCCTCGTCAGCATACTTCCAGCCGGTTTGAGTTGCTCGCTCTTGAACTTTTGGCAGATTTCACAGCACTTCACGTACTTGGCGGCGTGGCGGAACATACCTGGCCAGTAATATCTCTGAGCCAGTCTCGACATGGTTTTCCTAACGCCTTGATGTCCGGCCGTGGGAGCATCATTACATGCTTGCAGTACCCCCTGTCGCTGACCACTAGCCACACATGGCTTCCAGGGAATGTAGTCCTCATCGTCCACCCGGTGGCCCAAATGCCTATATAGCTGCCCATTTTCTTCTATGTAGTCCGGGAACTTGGCTGGCTCATCGGCAATCCTAGCGCGCATACTCGCGACCCATTTGCAGGGGGCCTCGGCCACCACTGCTTGCTGACAGGTCTCTAGAGGATGCCTTGTTAGTTCATCGGTCACGACGTTGAGCTTCCCTCGACGATAGTGGACGTCAAATTGGAAGTGTTGCAGTTCTAGTGCCCATCGCGCGATCCTTTCTGATGGGCTCTCAATTGAATTGAGCCACTTGAGCACTAGATGGTCTGTTATCACGTCAAACCGGTACCCCTCTATGTAGCAACGCAACTTCCGGATTGACCATATAATTGCCAGGCACGCGGAATAGTTTACCTCAGCTTTCAGCAACATCCGGATCGCGTACGCTATCACCCGCTCCTGTCCCTCCATCGTCTGCGCCAGCCCTGCGCCGAGGCCATACTCACTCGCGTCAGTCTGCAAGTCGAGTTTGGCGAAAAAGTCTGGACAAGCCAACACAGGAGCAGTCGTCAAGCTATCCTTCAATTGACGCAATGCCTCCTCCTGTTCTTGATCCCATGCCCATTTCCGCCCCTTCTTTAAGAGCGCTGTGAGCGGCTGTAGCTGAGTCGCTATCCACGATCGCTCGATTCTGGAAGTCGCTCCTGACCCCCTGTGTTTGTGTGGATTCTAGCCATTGCTCCTGATCCATCCTTTCCCTGGCACATTCCCGCCGTGCCGGCTCCATAACCAGCGTAGATCTGCTTTGCAGCTCTACGCACCGCCTCTTGGGCTCTTTACTTCCTTCTTCATGTCTTTTTCCATCGGTTGCCGAGCAGGTGCTCTTTTTTCATGACCTGGAAGGCCTTCCTTCTGTTCCCTCTTGATATCCTCTCTCTGTTGCCGAGCAGGTGCTCCCTTTCACGACCTGGGAGGCCTTCCTTCGGTTCTCTCAGCGTATTTTCTCCATTCTGCTGCCGAGCAGGTACTTCCCTTTCATGACCTTCTTTCGTCTTTTCCCGTGTCCCGGGCCGCACGACCGGTGCCGTCACCGTCTCTAGGTCCAGTATTGTAGTGCCCATTGCACACAAGAAATCCATTTCCAGGATAACGTGGTCTAACATCGAGGGCATGATGAGCATCGACTTGCCGATCACCTTCCCCGCTAGGCCGACGTCTAACCACATTGCCTTCCCTACTTCGAGCGTGGACCCATCTGTCAGACGAATGCGCGTCTGCATGTCCTCCTCTCTTCCCCGAATCGCCCAATTGCGTACGCAATCTTCACTCATGAAGCTGCGAGTGGCTCCGGTATCGATAGTGGCAGGCATCGTTCGCCCGCCAATCTCCACCGTAGCGTGTGTATCGGCGCCGACCCAATCCTGGCCTGGGCGACGCCCTTGCTCGTTTCCCGTCTCCATGCGACGACAACAATCCTGGCTACTTCTCCCCCGGCTCCCACATAACCTACAGAACACGATGTGTGCGTTGGGACACTCCCTGGCGAAATGCCCCTCCTGTGCGCACCTACGATGGCCTCTTGGCTCATCCTCTGATGGGCAACCTCCGCAGGGGCCACTGCTGGCGGGGCGGAGATCCTTCTATCCATATCGGTCGCTCCGGACCCGCTTGGAGTAGACCGGAATGGATTAAGGTGTCCCCCCGTGGGCTGTACTGTCCTCCCCCATTCTGCGCTACTCGGATTCATGGCCACTTGGCTCGCTGACTGGTTTCCCGAGTGTTCCGCCCTCTGCCTCATGACCGTCTCATATTCCACGGCTATCTGCGTAAGCTGGGACAAGCTGGAGAATTCTTGCCGTCGCACGTAGAGCTTGTATTCGGAGATCGTAGCTCGTAGATCCGGTGCAACTCCTGCGCCGGCTCGTATCTTTCGTGGTGCATTAGGGCCCTCAGCTCTATCAGGTATTCTTTGAATTCCTCCCCCACGCGCTGAGGACGGGACCGGATTTCGTCCTCCAGCCTCTCGAAATAGCGTGGAGGCAGGAAGAACTCCAAGAAACCCATCCTAAACACTGACCATGGCACATCCCTGATTCCACTACTCAAGAACCAACGAGCAGCCCTGTCGCAGAATATCTCGCTCATACCCTTGCCCTGGGCATACGGTCGGCGGCAATGCCATATGTGATGGCCCGCTCCTCTAGGTCTTCCAAGAACCCAAGAGGGTCGGAGCGGCCATCAAACTTCATGCTACTACCTCTGCGTTGATCATGGTTGCTCGGCGGTCTTCCTTTCCACCGAAAGCATGAGCCTCCTCCACACCCGAGACGGCTACGCTTGGGGTGGGCGCCTACAAACGCCCGTACAATTGGGAGCTCCTAAGGTCAGGCTCCGACTTTTGACGTGGCCGTCCGCCAAAGTCGGGTGGGACGCCCCAGGATGGCGGCTCTAGAGTTTTAGCGTACTGAGATTCTAGCTCGGCAAGCCGAGCCCAATTCTCAGATGAATGGCCGCCATCCTGCACGTAGGTGGACAGCCGCTTACGCAGCTCCTCCACGCGCCCCTCCTTTTCTAGCCCAAACTCCTGGGCGAACGCCACTAGCTCCTGTTTACGCCGCTGGTGAATCCATCGTACGCCTACCCCCGGGTTTTGGCACTCACCTGCCCCATCTTGAGTTTTCTTATTTTCTCTCACTTTCTCAGAAGTCGGCGTCGCTGTCTCTCGCCTTTCCTGCTTCAGGGGTTCCGTCGGTCTCTTTATTTATTTTATTTTATGTTGGTGTCTTTGTCACTTTTATTCCTCTCTTGTGTATCCACTCTTGTTGTTTCTTTCTTATTGGTTCATTTCTTTCTTCTTTTTTCTTAATTTATTTTCTTTTTATTTTATTTTGATCACTTCCATTTTCCTTTATTGTTTATTTATAATTATTTATTTATTTTCATTTAAATATTTTTTTTAATTATTTATTTTATTTTTATTCATTTATTTTTATTTATTTATTTTATTACTTTCGGTCACTTCACAAAAAATAATAAAAATAATAAATAATCCACTTAATGTTCTCTTCACATTTTTCTGAGTCCATTAGACTTGTTAGGTGCTTGTCTGTTCTTGTTGTTCACGTTGCCGGGGTGCGACTCTCAGTCTTACCAGGTCCAGCGAGTTACAAGACATTTATAAATTCGCTGGGAAAGAGCGTTTAAGGGGGAGGGGAAGTGAATGTTTCGACCAAACCATACCTCGATCTACTTATGCACCACCTACACTATCGGGCCGTGGCCTCGTACCATCTATACCCTCGGGCCGTGGCCTCGTACCAACTATACCCTCGGGCCGTGGCCTCGCACCAACTACACTATCGGGCCGTGGCCTCATACCAACTACACTACCGGACAGCTAACTCGTAATACCCACTCCTGGGCCATAGTCTTGCACCACATGTTCCCATTTTCGATCGGCTAATCCCGATGTTAGAACAAATTGGGCTATTGGAGAATAAAAGAATTAGCAAATTTCCTTCATTAATTACAATGTATGCACATTTATTCACTTATTCATTTAATACTATCCTACTATACTTCCTAAACTTAGGGCCCTGCCGCACTGCTTGGAGCCCCAGCGGTCCGCTATACACTCTGCGCTGTTCGCTCCGGCACGCTCGCAGCCGAGCCATGCGCTTGCCTCGGCCGCTCAACTTCGCCGCGAGCTGTCGCAACTTCGCGTCGGAGCTTTCGTTCATCGCGGCCGAATTGAAGCTGCGCTCTCGAGACGGTGTTGAGCAACTGATCGGCAACGCACGGTTGCTGCGGCAGCCGGCGGGTAAATTCACACATAACTTATGAGGGGCTCCTTGCCCTTAACTATACTTATAACTAATACAATGCTTATATACTATAACTATAATTATGAACTGTGGGGTGGCTACTTTAGTGGCCGCCTCACACCCCCCTTACTTCGACGACGATACCGCCGCTTCCCCGGCGGCATTTATGGCGACGACTTGGTTCCTCAACTAATTTATTACTTATCCGTTGCTTATGCTTTTCCCTGCCCTAGCTGTGCAGCTCACAATCTATGGAATCTACTATCTATTCTTATTCTTCTGCGCGTGCTCCTCTTCCACGTTCATCGGGTCTGGTACCTCTCCGTCTTCGGTCATCTCTTGGTGGAATAGATTCAGCTGAGAAATGTTGGCCACCCTCTTCTTCTGTTCGCCTGGTTTTGCCAGGCGCACGATTTTGGGAGACATGAACTTAACGAAACGATAGGGGCCATCAAATTTGGGTGCCAGTTTCACGGCGAAGCCCTCAGCGGCGTTGGATAGTTGGTGTTGCCGTAACAGCACCATCGAGTCCAACGAAGGCCGCCACTCTCGCCTTCGCAGGTTATAGTGCCTGCCCTGGTCCTTTGATGCGCGCTGGAGATTGCTGGTGCGATATCCAAAATTTCTTTTTCCTTTCCGCCTTCGTCCTGAGCGTTGAGCGCACGAGTTGCGGACCCCGGAGTCACCTGATCGTACAGGGTTGCGGGCAACCGCGGTTCCCTACCCTGCATCAGAAAAGCGGGACTGAATCCTGTTGAGTCTGACACGCTTGTGTTGACCGCTAGCGATATCTCGGGCAAAAGCTCGTCCCATGAACTCTGATGGCCCTCAATATGGTCTTTACGGTCTAGTTGGTCCTTTCAGTGGGATTCTCTTGGGCACAGTATGGGGCGGTCTACTGGACCTCTACACCCAGGGACCCCAAAAATGACTTGAAACTACGGCTTGTAAACTGTACCCCGTTGTCGCACACGGTCTTCCTAGGTACCCCGAACCTACTCAAAATCCTCTCTCGGAACGCTGTCTGCAAGTGTGCTGCAGTAGCCGTCCGGAGTGGGACCAGTTCCACCCACTTCGAGAAAGCATCATGAAACACTAGTAGCATCGTTTTGCCATGTCTTGACCATGGGAGGGGTCCGACGAAATCCGCGCAAAGTACTGCCATCGGCTCTGCTACCTGCCTCGTCAGCATACTTCCAGCCGGTTTGAGTTGCTCGCTCTTGAACTTCTGGCAGATTTCACAGCACTTCACGTACTTGGCGGCGTGGCGGAACATACCTGGCCAGTAATATCTCTGAGCCAGTCTCGACATGGTTTTCCTAACGCCTTGATGTCCGGCCGTGGGAGCATCATTACATGCTTGCAGTACCCCCTGTCGCTGACCACTAGCCACACATGGCTTCCAGGGAATGTAGTCCTCATCGTCCACCCGGTGGCCCAAATGCCTATATAGCTGCCCATTTTCTTCTATGTAGTCCGGGAACTTGGCTGGCTCATCGGCAATCCTAGCGCGCATACTCGCGACCCATTTGCAGGGGGCCTCGGCCACCACTGCTTGCTGACAGGTCTCTAGAGGATGCCTTGTTAGTTCATCGGTCACGACGTTGAGCTTCCCTCGACGATAGTGGACGTCAAATTGGAAGTGTTGCAGTTCTAGTGCCCATCGCGCGATCCTTTCTGATGGGCTCTCAATTGAATTGAGCCACTTGAGCACTAGATGGTCTGTTATCACGTCAAACCGGTACCCCTCTATGTAGCAACGCAACTTCCGGATTGACCATATAATTGCCAGGCACTCTTTCTCGGTGGCGGAATAGTTTACCTCAGCTTTCAGCAACTTCCGGCTCGCGTACGCTATCACCCGCTCCTGTCCCTCCATCGTCTGCGCCAGCCCTGCGCCGAGGCCATACTCACTCGCGTCAGTCTGCAAGTCGAGTTTGGCGAAAAAGTCTGGACAAGCCAACACAGGAGCAGTCGTCAAGCTATCCTTCAATTGACGCAATGCCTCCTCCTGTTCTTGATCCCATGCCCATTTCCGCCCCTTCTTTAAGAGCGCTGTGAGCGGCTGTAGCTGAGTCGCTATCCACGATCGCTCGATTCTGGAAGTCGCTCCTGACCCCTGTGTTTGTGTGGATTCTAGCCATTGCTCCTGATCCATCCTTTCCCTGGCACATTCCCGCCGTGCCGGCTCCATAACCAGCGTAGATCTGCTTTGCAGCTCTACGCACCGCCTCTTGGGCTCTTTACTTCCTTCTTCATGTCTTTTTCCATCGGTTGCCGAGCAGGTGCTCCTTTTTCATGACCTGGAAGGCCTTCCTTCTGTTCCCTCTTGATATCCTCTCTCTGTTGCCGAGCAGATGCTCCCTTTCACGACCTGGGAGGCCTTCCTTCGGTTCTCTCAGCGTATTTTCTCCATTCTGCTGCCGAGCAGGTACTTCCCTTTCATGACCTTCTTTCGTCTTTTCCCGTGTCCCGGGCCGCACGACCGGTGCCGTCACCGTAGCTAGGTCCATCTCTGCCTTGCCGCAGCGTATTGTAGTGCCCATTGCACACAAGAAATCCATTTCCAGGATAACGTGGTCTAACATCGAGGGCATGATGAGCATCGACTTGCCGATCACCTTCCCCGCTAGGCCGACGTCTAACCACATTGCCTTCCCTACTTCGAGCGTGGACCCATCTGTCAGACGAATGCGCGTCTGCATGTCCCCCTTTCTTCCCCGAATCGCCCAATTGCGTACGCAATCTTCACTCATGAAGCTGCGAGTGGCTCCGGTATCGATAGTGGCAGGCATCGTTCGCACGCCAATCTCCACCGTAGCGTGTGTATCGGCGCCGACCCAATCCTGGCCTGGGCAACGCCCTTGCTCGTTTCCCATCCCCATGCGACGACAACAATCCTGGCTACTTCTCCCCCGGTTCCCACATAACCTACAGAACACGATGTGTGCGTTGGGACACTCCCTGGCGAAATGCCCCTCCTGTGCGCACCTACGATGGCCTCTTGGCTCATCCTCTGATGGGCAACCTCCGCAGGGGCCACTGCTGGCGGGGCGGAGATCCTTCTATCCATATCGGTCGCTCCGGACCCGCTTGGAGTAGACCGGAATGGATTAAGGTGTCCCCCCGTGGGCTGTACTGTCCTCCCCCATTCTGCGCTACTCGGATTCATGGCCACTTGGCTCGCTGACTGGTTTCCCGAGTGTTCCGCCCTCTGCCTCATGACCGTCTCATATTCCACGGCTATCTGCGTAAGCTGGGACAAGCTGGAGAATTCTTGCCGTCGCACGTAGAGCTTGTATTCGGGGATCGCAGCTCGTAGATCCGGTGCAACTCCTGCGCCGGCTCGTATCTTTCGTGGTGCATTAGGGCCCTCAGCTCTATCAGGTATTCTTTGAATTCCTCCCCCACGCGCTGAGGACGGGACCGGATTTCGTCCTCCAGCCTCTCGACATAGCGTGGAGGCAGGAAGAACTCCAAGAAACCCATCCTAAACACTGACCATGGCACATCCCTGATTCCACTACTCAAGAACCAACGAGCAGCCCTGTCGCAGAATATCTCGCTCATACCCTTGCCCTGGGCATACGGTCGGCGGCAATGCCATATGTGATGGCCCGCTCCTCTAGGTCTTCCAAGAACCCAAAAGGGTCGGAGCGGCCATCAAACTTCATGCTACTACCTCTGCGTTGATCATGGTTGCTCGGCGGTCTTCCTTTCCACCGAAAGCATGAGCCTCCTCCACACCCGAGACGGCTACGCTTGGGGTGGGCGCCTACAAACGCCCGTACAATTGGGAGCTCCTAAGGTCAGGCTCCGACTTTTGACGTGGCCGTCCGCTGCGCTCTCGAGACGGTGTTGAGCAACTGATCGGCAACGCACGGTTGCTGCGGCAGCCGGCGGGTAAATTCACACATAACTCATGATGGGCTCCTTGCCTTTAACTATACTTATAACTAATACAATGCTTATATACTATAACTATAATTATGAACTGTGGGGTGGCTATTTTAGTGGCCGCCTCACACTAGCCTCATCGCAGAGTTTGATGGAAAGGCAGAAAACTTAAAAAGCTTCAAAGATGCTTTGAGTCTTATATACTCTCTAAAAGAAGATCATGAAGCAACACCTGTTAGTCTAATCAAGACAAAACTAAAAGGCCATGTAAGAAACTTGAGCAAATGTAGTATGATAAATACATGCATGTACAAACACATACAGATAGACACATTCTCAAGGCCATTTAGGCAACAACCTCCCATTTGTTTTAAGCGCTAACATTCCTCATGCACTCTACTTCTTGTAAGAAGAGCGCGATAAGTCGAATCACTCCTTGTCTCGCTTACACACACGTAAACTTATTGTCAACTCTCTTTTAGTCTGTAAGCATAAAACGAACGCGAAGTAAGTCGCGGTCGAAGAGTCGAGTAAAGAAGACGTATCGAGATAAATCGTGTGTTTTACTTTGAAAGCGTTATTTGTCTTCTACAAATTCAGAAGTGGTTCAACCTAGCACAAAAAAAAATGGATTTGAAAATGTTCACGGTGATCCAATTGAAAATCACATTCTAAACACATTCGCACCGAGTGTATGCGGCAGTGCCCCGGGTTTAGACGCTGACGATGTGACATGCTGGATTCAGCTGGCTTGGGGAACAGACAGGCACGACCAAGGAGCAACAGCATAGATGTCGTGCAGCAGCAGAATACGGAAAGCAGCCAGATCGGAGCATTGACCACGCAGCAACAAGCAGAAGCCCAAAATAATTTACACATAGGTGATCTAATGGTAGTAATTAGGCAATTACAAAGTGAAGCAAATGCGAGCAAAATTGCGCTTCAGCATATTCAGCAGCAAAATGTAACGGCAAACGGCAGCGGTGATGATAACGGCTTTGCCAACAACGAATGTCGAGACAGAGACGGAGGCGTTGGCATTGAAACAGCTGCAGAGACTCTACAAACTCGTGAAAGAGGTAAAACTACATCGAATCGCGGATCAGCTGCAACAATCACCCTCGCGAAAGAGGCGACGATAGAATTCGATGGGCGCGGTAGCGCACGCATGTGGGTCAAAAGCGCAACACTGGTCGCATTCTAATTCAACGCGCATTCTGGAGCCAATAGGAACATTGAGCAACCAGCTGATCGTGGCTTTCCAAGAAAAAATTTCAAAATCAGACATGCGACGCAAGTTCGAACAACGCAAGTGGCAAATATACGAAAAATTTGCGATATATTTTGAAGACAAGATGATGCTAGCCGATACCATCAATATGGACGAAGACGAACTCTTAGAACAAATCATCGAGGGAGTTCCATCCGAGACGTTGCGCGACCAAGCCCGGATTCAATGTTTCGCTAATCCTGAGCAGATGCATCCTGCGTTTGCCAACATAGTTCTTCCAAGGCAAGAGCGGGTAACCAAACCCAGGGTGACATCAACAGCGCTGGTCAACAATGACCTACGTTGCAGAAACTGCAACTCCCGAGGTCATTATATGAAGGATTGCCGCAAACCAAAGAGAGTTCCTGGATCTTGTTACGCATGCGGCGAAATGGGCCATTTTGTAGCTCAATGTGTAATTAAGAAGAGCGCAAGCGAGAGCGACAACAACTACGTAAGGCATTTAAAAATATACTTTAATCATAATGTTAAACTATCAATTATTGCAGAATGCCTCATAGACTCCGGCAGCGCAATGTCATTTGTGAAAAAATCATATATACCCAGTGAAATCCCATTAAATTTAGTTATCAATTTATATTTTGGACTAAATAAAAGCCGACTTAATATAATTGGAAAAACGTCGTGCTGTATTTTCAAAGAATCAATAAAACTTTATTTTGAATTAATTGTTGTTGCCGATGAGTCTATGAGTCACAATATAGTATTGGGCAGGGATTCCATGAGTTCATGTGGTCTGAGCATAAATCAAGACACCCTAAGCCTGGTTGAGGCTAAGGAAACCGAAGACATAAATGATGAAATACAGTAAACAGCAACTGTTAAGAGACCAGACTATTAGTGACCAACTGTTAAGAGACCAGACTGTTAGTGAGCAACTGTTAAGAGGCCAGACTGTTAGTGAGAAACTGTTAAGAGACCAGACCGTTAGTGAGCAACTGTTAAGTGATCAAACTGCAGCTGTTATTGAGCGACTATTAGACGATCAGAAAATTGTGAAGTCATCGAATAATACGACCGACGAACGAGAATATTTTAATGACAACTTTAGTAGAAAAGCTAAGGACGACCATATTTTAGATGATGTTATGAAAGAGAATTTTGACAAAGGTATGTTTTGCATTAATGTGGTGGATGATCAATTTCCGGATTACAACTGTGGGCAAAATTTAAGCTATGAAATGAAATGTCCGTTCATAAAAATGTTTGAGGAAACGTATGTGCACGCAAAAAAGCCAAATGATCCAATTGTTAAATGTGAAATGAAAATATCCTTAGAAAACTATAAGCCTTTTAATTGCTCACCAAGACGGTTTTCATACACGGAAAAAGACAAGCTCCGAAAAATGCTAGACGAATACCTAGAAGCCGAAATCATACGTCCAAGCGATTCAGAGCATCACCCATAGTATTAGTAAAAAAGAAGCCAGGTGATTTGCGATTATGCATTGATTTTCGGAAACTGAACAAAGTACTTATAAAAGACAACTATCCGTTGCCATTGATTAATGATCTTTTAGACATGCTCGTCAATAAAACAGTATTCTCGAAGCTCGATCTTAAAAACGGATACCTCCACGTGTTTGTTAACGAAGATTCTGTGAAATATACGTCCTTCGTGACCCCTTTGGGTCAATATGAGTTCTTGAGAATGCCAATGGGTATAAAAAATGCTTCTGCTGTATTTCAACGGTTCCTTAACAAAGTCTTTGCAGATCTGATCAGAGAGAACAAGGTTATTGTATACATGGACGACATTATGGTTACAAGCAGAGATATTGAGGAACATTTAGACACATTGAGGGAAGTCTTCGAGAGATTAGTTCTGTTAAATTAAAAGAGCTCGGTAATAATAAAAAGACGTCTTATTAGTTTCAAGCATTGGTCGAGAGTGTTCTCTCGGTTTTATTCAATTTTATATTTGGCTTATTACATACAATATTCTAAGTGAGCTCTGCCGCTAAAAGCGTCGGCAGAGAGAGAGAGAGAGAGTTGCAGTGCATATGTGCCTATGTAGTTATGTATATATACATATACATATGTATATGTACAGATGGTACATACTCAAGAAGTGCTTACGCTAGCGATCTCACGCTGCGGCCAGTCCGCATAAGTGACGGATCATATTACTGCACTTATGTATATTTATGATTGTATAAACATAGCAACAAAGTGTCATTATGTTATGAGTTGTTACTCTTACTTTTAAGTTGGGCATATGACCACTTGTTATATTGTATACTCTACAATACTGGGGGCATATGCTCATTTGGAATACAACATACTACACCCCCCTTTTTTAAAAAATAACGTAATATATTGTAGTTATTTAATATAAAAATTATTATTAGTATTTTTTTTTATTTTTATATCCTTATATACTATGTTGTATTAAAAAATTGTTTTTTGAATTTTGAAATATATATATATATTCTTATTCTTTTTTTTTGTTCTATTTATTAATCCTTTAGCCTATCCTTATGATCTTTTTGTTCCCTATTTTTCTTATTCTTTATAATTATATTATTATTGTTTTCTATACTAATGACCTCAAATGGTCCTATATAAGAAGATTCTAATTTATGCCCTGTTTCGTTTTTTAAGTAAACATGGTCTCCTATTTCTATTTTAAAATTTAATACTTTCTTATCATTTATTTCTTTTTGCTTAATTTTATTTTTTTCTAAAAGTATTCGAGCTCTCTTATACGCGTTTTCTAGTCTAAACTTAACTTCTTTAGAATAATCTTCTATATTATATATAGGTTCTATGGTATTTACGCTATTAAATTGTATTGGTAAGTTATTTTGTCTACCAAATACTAGTTCATATGGACAATAATTATGAGTTACTGATGGTGTTGTGTTAAAACAATACACGAAATACTGTAACCATACGTCCCAGTCAGTTTTATCTACTGATATATATGAACGAATGTACTCATTGAATGTCCTATGACTTCTTTCAACGGTACCTAATGTCTGGTGGTGGTGTGCTGTAGACGTTATGTTGTCTATTTTTAAATATTTGCACAAGTCAGTTATAATGGAATTTTTGTATTCTGTTCCCATGTCCGTAATGAACGTCTTCATTGGACCGTACTTCGGAATAAAAGATTCGAATATGGCTTTTGCGACAGTTGTTGCACTTTTGTTTGCAACAGGAATTGCTACTAAATACTTTGTTAAATCACATATTAAAGTGATTGCGTATTCATTCCCCTTTTCCGAACGTGGTAGTGGACCAATTGTGTCTACTATCACTCTGTCAAAAGCATATTGTGGAGTTTCGGTTATTATCATAGGTGATCTTGTATGTTTCGTCGTTTTCGACGTAAGGCATTTTGGACATTTATTTATGTACTCTTTTACATGTTTAGTCATGTTTTTCCAATAATATTGTCTCTTTATTTTTTATATCGTTTTATTTATGCCTGTATGACCTCCTTGAATTGGATCGTCATGGAATGTAGACAATATAGCTTATTTTTCTTTTTCATTATTTATTTGGGTCACCGGCTTGAGTAGCGCTACTCTTAATGATTTTAAATTTTTATTGCCTATGTGTTTGAAAGTATCTGTTGAAATTGATTCAAAGATCTTTTCGCTCGGTGCCACTTTTAGTTGGCTGATTTTAGATACACCGGCTTGCCATTCAAGCCTTTGGAAAAACTGACCTAAGTCGAGAATTCCATTGGAGTACAAATCGCTAACATTAATTCTTGCTACAACTGTTTTTCCATGTTTCAATAAACATGTCGAATCTGTTATTCGCAAGGTCACTACTTTTCGTACCTCGTCATTTGTGATGACTTCGTATACGTTGGGCTTAGAAGCTTTTTCAAGACTTTGCTTTGGCAATAGTTCTTGTTTATTTTCTGCGCAGAAATTGTTTTGTCTACTTTGGTGCCTGGTAGTGACTTTCAGGACTTTTCTATTTATGTCAATTAAGTCGAATATTGTTATCCTTGACAGGGCGCCTGCCACGAAATTATCTTTCCCTCTCAGATACTCTACCGTAAAATCATATTCTTCTAATTCGAGTCGCGAGTCGAGTTATTGATAACATCAAATTTTTTATCGTCTGGTAAGATTCCTTTATCTGTGCATCTGTGACCTAAAAACGTCACCTCGTGCATGAAAAATGAACATTTTTCTGGATGTAATTTCAGATTGTGTTTTCTACAAAGTTTGAAAACATCTGTTAAGGTTTTAATCATATGTCGTTCAGAACAACCAATAACGATTAAATCATCCATGTAAAGGAAAGCTTGTGAAGGCTCTAGGCCTGAGAATGCTATTTTCATCATTCTCTGAAATGAATTAGGCGCTATTTTTAAACCAAATGGTAATCGCGTGAAGCGATATGAACCATTGCTTGTTGAAAAAGACGTTATATTTCTTGAACTTTCCTCAAGCTCAATTTGATAGAAACCTGACATTACGTCAAGGCATGAAAAATATTTAGCTCTACCCAATTGATCAAGAATATCGTCAATTCTGGGGAGTGGAAATTTATCTGACAGCAATTTTTTATTTATTTGGCGATAGTCAATTACTAATCGCCATTTTTTCTCTTTAGAGCCCGGAAGAGATTTCTTTGGGACTAATAAGAGTGGGCTATTATAAGGTGAAACAGACGGTTCAACAATATTTTGTTCAATTAACTTTCCAACTTGATGCTGGATTTCTTCTATTTGGCTATGCGGACATCGATAATTTTTTACGTATACTGGTTCATCATCCTTAAGTCTCAATTTTTGCTTATAGAAATTGTTTGTTGTAATTGGTTCGGATTCAAGTCCGAACACATCACTATACTGGGTGCATATTGTTTCAAGTTGTTTCTTAAACAATGTTGGAAAATTTTTCTTTAATTTATTCATTACAGACTCTGTTCTATTGTCTTTTAAATTTTGAACTACATCGTAGTTCGAAAGTGATTCAAATTTTATGTTATTAATGCCTACTATTTGGCATTTATCTGTGGTATTTAAAAATCGGACAAAAGTATTTTGGGCTGTAGCAATCGTATTTGCAACATAAACACCCGGTATAATTTCCTGATTGGGAATGTTATTGGAACATAGATAGGATACGTTAGGTTTTGCGGTCTAATTATAAACCAATCCTTGGAACTATTGTAATCTAATTGGCAATTAAATGTTTTTATGAAATCTAATCCTATTATTCCATCGCAAGGGATTGCGAAATCTGGATGAAGTAGATAAAATTTGTATGGAATAATGTATTTGTCTGTTTGTAGTTCGATTGAGACTAGTCCTTTGGAGTTTATTACTCTTTCTCCTATGCCTCTAATGTCTATAATTCTATTGATTTGGATGTCATGAAAGACATCTTTTATAATTGAAATATCTGCACCTGTATCAATCAAAAATGTTATCTTTTTATTTGTTGCAACATTTTTGAATGATACGATATTGTTGAGACTTAAGTTAACAGTATATATTTTACTGTTTAACCCTGAGTATCTGGAGGTGTCTGCGAGTTTCCCGAAGTATTTCGGGCTACCCTAACATTGTTTCTATTGTTATTGTTATTATGATTATAGCCTCTAGATCCTCCACGGCCTCTGTTATTATTGTTATTACCACCGCGGTAGCAGCCACGGCCGTATGAGTTGTAACCATATGAGCCGGTTGCCTTTCCTCTGTAGTTACCTCGACCGCGGTTTCCGCCGCGCTGCGAGTAATTCTGGCAGAATAAGATACTGTTAGGCTGCCCAGTTGTTTCTGTGCAACTATTTACAAATTTTGAGATGGCATCATTCATGTTACTGAATGTGCCTGCCTTCATGATAAGTTTTACCTTATCAATTGAACAATTTTGGGTCATAACCATAGGCCTTCAAGGGCCTTTGCCAGTTTTTCCACCTCTTGGTTGTATTGGTAGCCGTTTTATTTTTCTGTTGCAAATTAAGAAGCTTAGCAGATACAACTTCTACCGATTCTCCTTTTACTGCACTTGATAGTTGCGTAATGATTGCAGCAATTGTCTGCTTATTACTTATTAAATTTCTCGCATGGCCTTTTAGCTTTGTTTTTATAAGGCTTATGGCTATTAGCTCATGTGTGCCTTTTAAGGTTTCTAATAGATTCAAAGAATCTAGAAAACTCTGTAGATTTTCCGGCCTACCGTCAAACTCTGGTACCAGAGATGTGGCTAGCTTGATAAATTCTACAACTGTTTGTGCCATGTTTACTAATTTTGTGTCTTCTATTTGGTCGTTTGTCAGGAGTGACTTATCAAATGTTACCGGTGTATTTAAGACTGCTGGTAGATAAAGCTGGAGATCATACTTTTTATTTAAGTTTACCAGATTATCCCTTAGACGCTGTAAAACGTCTGAAGTTTGGACTCTGTGTAAACTTGTCAGTTTATTTTGACACTCGGTAACTAGACTCCTGATTTCATTGTACTCATATACAAGGATCTCAGTATGTTTAATTATGGTGGGTCTTAAAACTGGTGCGCTTTTATTAAGGCACTTGTATGATTTATCGAAATTTTCCCTATGCCGCTTTATTTTTTCTACTATTTGTGACCAGTCCATGTAAACTTCCGCTACTTAAATATTTTATTTAAGTAGTGGCTTAGACCTTGTCTAAGTCGTTGGCTCGACTCATGTAACGCTTCCTCAGTGATTTTTTATGAAGAAGATATATCTTCAGAAGGATGTTTACTGAGGCTATTACAATGAGTATTATTAGCAGTATGTTTGTTAACTCCACATGGGGAGTGGTGTCTACAACTTCTACTACGTTAACTACATTGGCAGTGTTATCATCTGCCTTTGATTGTTTTCCCCCCATATTCCTATATAAATACTCTTGCTTTTTGTTTTGAATACTACCTATGCAGACGTACTAAGACAATTGTTGTCTGCCCTAGAATCGGATGTTCGTCAATAATTGTTTTTATTTTGACGTAGGGTAGTGTAGACAAGATTATTCCGCACTCTATTTTAGAACATGAATAGAGTGGACTTGTCACTGTGCCGAATTTTTCTATATATTCGGATTCGAACTCATATACTGATATGAATTCTCTATGCCTTTGCAAAATTTGTATGGCTCGCATACGAAAGTCTGTATAGTCGTTATATACTTTGCTAATCCTGTCCTCAATCATGCTAATTCTTGAACATAATTTTTGAAATACCTAATGAGGCAAACGGAGCACTTATTTCTTTGTATTCTAACTGAACGAATTATTACATTTTAATTTCCTCTTTTCAATTTAAAATTCTTGTATATTCTCAAAGTCAAGTAATGTTTTTGTACTTATGTACACAAAGATATATATATATATATATTTTTTTTTTTTCGGTTTTTAATCTAGGCAGAAGACCATTTTTTTTGTTAAGCTTTTTTTTCTTTTAATATAAATATTCATATATAGTATGGGATCATACATAAAATTAAAAGGAATTATCTTAAAAAAAAATTACAAATGCGTAATGTTAAATTTGTTTTCGTTTACTTTTACAAGACAAGTTGTTGTTTGTATCGTTCATTTTGAGGTTTAATTACATATAATTATTAAATTTTATGCTTTTATTGTTTACAAGTCGGGTTTTGTTTTCTGCTTAAAACGCATCTTAATTGTTTTTTTTTCTTTTACAATCTATATTTTTCCTACCTATTGTTGCGAATGGCTGTACGGGCCAAACGTCTTGCCGGTCGACTCAATTGTCGTCGGGCATTACAATTTTTAAGTTTTATTTATTACTATGTTTTATTTATTAATATGTTGGGCGCTGCCGGTACTGTTGTTATAGGGTCTTCTTCTTCTTCCCACGTAGGCATAAGGGGCGGTTTGCCTCTCATGCAACTCGTCTTAGTTGCTTAGTATTCCCTCGGAGGCATAAGCGGCGGTTTGCCTCTCATGCGTTGGTTGACTCTGCTTCCTTAGTGCGGCAGGTGCCCTCGCAATGGGAGCTGTAGAGGGGGCCCTCACAATCTGGTGGGCATCTGCGTGGGCGTGCTGGTATCTGTCTTGGCGGTGGACGATGATTCTTTGTTAGTTTTTGTTTATTTATATCTGAGGGACAGGGCTCGCTCTTTGATTTTAATAACGACTCGAGATGTTCGAGTTCGTCATTTAGTTTTACTGCAGTGTCCCATGGGAGGGGATTTTTGCATTTATAAAGGAGTCTTACGATTTCAGACTTTCTCCGTCTGATTCGCTCCTTAATGCCACTGCGTCTTGGCTTATTTTTTGTCTTAGAGCTCATGCCATGTACTCACTCAGTATATTTTTGGTTTTTCCCAGCTCCAGTTGTATTTGTGTCGATGATGTTGTTAATCCATTGTAATCTTCTCTGTATCGTTCCGATTTTAGTATGTGTTCTGCCGATGATTGTTGTTGCTGCTGCCGCTGCTGCACCTCCAGTTGTAGTTGTTTTCAAAATATTAATATTATTTTTTTTGACTGTATATTTGATTTTTTCTTTTCGTGTTTTTAATGCACTTTTACATAGTTTTTGTTGTATGGGTTTTTTTTTTTATTCACATGTTATATTTTCAACACGTTCGTGACACTTGTCACGGTCGCCATGTTAAATTAAAAGAGCTCGGTAATAATAAAAAGACGTCTTATTAGTTTCAAGCATTGGTCGAGAGTGTTCTCTCGGTTTTATTCAATTTTATATTTGGCTTATTACATACAATATTCTAAGTGAGCTCTGCCGCTAAAAGCGTCGGCAGAGAGAGAGAGAGAGTTGCAGTGCATATGTGCCTATGTAGTTATGTATATATACATATACATATATGTACAGATGGTACATACTCAAGAAGTGCTAACGCTAGCGATCTCACGCTGCGGCCAGTCCGCATAAGTAACGGATCATATTACTGCACTTATGTATATTTATGATTGTATAAACATAGCAACAAAGTGTCATTATGTTATGAGTTGTTACTCTTACTTTTAAGTTGGGCATATGACCACTTGTTATATTGTATACTCTACAATACTGGGGGCATATGCTCATTTGGCATACTACAGTTCAAAATAAGCTCGAGTTACGATTAGACAAATGTGAGTTTATGCAAACTAAGATAAAATATTTGGGATTGCTCATAACAAGTAAAGGCATAAGAGCAGACGACAAGGGAATCGAAGCGATCAAAAACTTCGCAGTACCAGATAAAACACAGACGGTACAAAGTTTTTTAGGTTTGTGCTCATATTTGAGGCGATTCATCAAAGATTTTTCAACAATAGCTAAGCCATTGTATGACCTATTGAAATAATAAAAACAATTCGCATTTAATGAAAAAGAATTGGAATGCTTCTTCACTCTCAAGGAAACACTTATTCAAGCACCAGTGTTAGCAATTTATGATTATAAAGACGAAATTGAATTACATTGCTATGCTAGTTCTCTTGTCTTTGAAGCCATGCTAATGCAAAAGAAAGAGGATGGCAAACCGCATCCAATATTTTATTTTTCTAAACGAACGACGGAAGTTGAGTCAAGGTACCACAGTTTCGAACTAGAAACGTAGGCAATCATTTACGCACTCTGAAGGTTTCGAATTTACTTACAAGGGAAACATTTTAAAATAGTCATAGACTGCAACTTATTAACGCTTACTTTAAACAAAGTCGAACTGAATCCTTGAATTGCCAGGTGGGCGTTGGAATTACAAAACTATGATTACGAATTAGTCCACAGAGCTGGGAACAAAATGCAACATGTAGATGCTCTAAGTAGATGCATGAATATTTTAATAGTAGAAGCAAATAGTTTTGAAGATAATCTAATCATTTGCCAGGCAAAAGATTTAAAACTACAAAAGATAAAAAAGATTTAGAGAAAAATGAACACAAGATGTTTGAAATGAGAAACGGGATTATTTATAGGAAAACGAACGACGGCAGGATACTGTTTTGCGTGCCAGAGGACATGGAAAACCATGTATTACATGAGTATCATAATGAGTTGGGACACATAGGCAGAGACAAGATGATGGACACGATTTCAAAGAGTTATTGGATAGCGAATGCCAAGGAGAAATGCAATAAATACATTGAAAACTGTCTTAAATGTGTTGCGGTTTCACCAAAAAATTGCAAAGCGGAAGGATTCTTACATAGCATACCCAAAGGAGATAAACCGTTTGGGTCAATACATGTAGATCATTATGGGCCAGTAGCTACAGGAAGAGCGAATAAACACATATTTGTGATAGTCAACGGGTTCACCAAGTTTGTCAGGCTGTACACAACCAGAACCACAAATACAAAAGAAGCCATAAAAGCACTAAGAGATTAGTTTAGGGTATACAGTAGGCCAAAATGCATAGTTTCAGACAGGGGCAGGTGTTTCACGTCCAGAGAGTTCGAGCAATTTTTGTCAGATTTCAACATAAAACACATGAAAATAGCCACAGGCTCCCCATTAGCAAACGGACAAGTTGAGCGTATAAACCGGAGTTTAGGTCTAATGATCGTCAAGCTTACAGAGCCAGAAAAAAGGAATCCATTGGGATTCGGTTATCGAAAATGTATTAAACAGATACCAAGCAAGGTACTTTTTGGAGTAG
This sequence comes from Drosophila borealis, assembly GCA_035045885.1. Classification (NCBI taxonomy): domain Eukaryota; kingdom Metazoa; phylum Arthropoda; class Insecta; order Diptera; family Drosophilidae; genus Drosophila; species Drosophila borealis. Next base: position 2,390,923 of record JAWNOR010000340.1, on the reverse strand, counting down.
AGCAAAAGGGCGAAGTTATAGATGAACTAAGGGAAAAGCTGGAAGAAGTCAATGAAGCACCCAGGACGAAAGAAAGTTTAAAGGAAATTAGAAAAGCGGCCAAGGAAAACCAATTACAAGCACAAACTTACAATGAATCATATTATAACAAAAAGAAGAGAAAGGCAGCAGCTTATAAGAAAGGACACTACGTAATGGTAAAAAAACTTTGATAGCACGGTAGGAGCTGCCAAAAAACTAATTCTTAAAAATAAAGGACTATATGTAATAGAAAAGGTATTGCGAAATGACAGGTTTCTGTTAAAGGACGTCGAGGGTTTCCAAGATTCTCGGAATCGTTACAAGGGTGTATGAAGTGCTCAGAACATAAGACCATGGGTAGGAAATAAGAAATAAGCTAAGATAATTGTAATATTACTTTAGTTTCAAGAACCATTAATGGTTAAATTAATCATATTCAAACAAAAAGAAACTGAGATCAGGGGATCTTGATCGCAGGATGGCCGAGTTGTAGTAGGATAAATATATGCATGTACAAACACATACAGATAGACACATTCTCAAGGCCATTTAGGCAACAATCTCCCGTTTGTTTTAAGCGCTAACATTCCTCATGCACTCTAATTCTTGCAAGAAGAGCGCGATAAGTCGAATCACTCCTTGTCTCGCTTACACACACGTAAACTTATTGTCACTTCTCCTTTAGTCTGTAAGCATAAAACGAACGCGAAGTGAGTCGCGATCGAAGAGTCGAATAAAGAAGACGTATCGAGATAAATCGTGTGTTTTACTTTGAAAGCGGCATTTGTCTTCTACATAAATGTATCAATTTTAAAGAATAATAAAATAGATTCATATATAAATCAAGACCATAAAACAAATATAACAGGAATTGGACAGGGAACGATACAAAATTTCCAAATAGTTCAAAATGAATTTCCCATACCATGCGAAGGAATTCTTGGATTCGACTTCATCAGAAAATGTAATTGTATAATAGATTGCCAACATAATGAATTCATTATGAAACCACAATCTCTAAATTATCAAATATATGGACCACTATTACTTAATGATATTGATAACTCAATATTATTACTAGCTAGATCAGAAGTAATGAGAAAAATTACACTTCTGACTAATGAAAATACTGTATTGATACCAAACCAGGAAATTCACCCTGGCGTATTAATAGCTAACAGTATAGTAGCAAGTAATAGAGCAATAGTTCATATTTTAAATACAACAAATAATAAAAATATTTGTTGGCTGGCTCGAGGTCCGGGTTTGTAAAGACAAACAATGAAACAATTTTATATAATATTTTGCTTCCAATATATTTCGGTTGCACATCTTCAGGGCAATTATTTTACACGTCTGCGCTTCTTGACGTAGAGATTGATATCAATCTTTGGAAGCAAAATATTAAATAAAATTCTTTTATTGTTTATCTTTACAAACCCGGACCTCGAGCCAGCCAACAAATATTTTTAATATGGAAAGGTCACCAAAACCATTAATAACCAGCAAATAAGAATATAAAAAAAGAATAAAAACAAAATCCACAAGTTAAATTCGAATCAATAGAAGATTACGAAATTAAAACACAAATTGCAAACAACTACAATAGAAATAATGAAGTCCTGAAAAAATTAAAATTCCCTGAACAATTTAAAAATAAGCTTACTGATCTATGTTTAGAAACAGAAGCAATTTTAAGTAATAATTTTTATAAACAAAAATGAAGGTTAGCAGACTAAACACCCGAATATATTAAAACTATTGAAATGCAGAAACAGAAAAGCCAGAAATTAACAGACAGGCCGAAAAACTAATAAAATATGGTATAGTAGAACCATCTATCTCAGAATATAATAGCCCACTCCTCTTGGTACTCAAGAAATATCTCCCAAATTCCAAGGAGAAAAAATGGCGTTGACATGGCATATTTGACCTTTGTCGAAAACATAATTTAAAATTAAGCCCAGAGAAATGTGCGTTTTTCATGCACGAGGTAACATTCCTTGGGCATAAGTGCACAGACCATGGCATCCTTCCAGAAGACAAAAACTACGATGTTATAAAAAACTGTCCAAAAAACTATCCTACTAATGCGGATAGTGCACGACGTTTCGTTACATTCTGTAATTACTACAGAAGATTTATACACAACTTCGCACAACACTCAAGTCATTTGACTAGATTGTGCAGAAAGAATGTGTAATTCGAATGGACAAAAGAATGCGAAGATGCATTCATTATTATGATGCAATGAATTTTGCATAACTACAGATGCAAGTAAACATGCATATGGTGCTGTGCTATCCCAAGAGTACAACGGTGCGCAATTGCCGATTGCATACGCATCCCGAGCTTTCACACAGGGAAAGCAATAAATCAACTATAGAGCAGGAATTAGCTGCTATTCACTGGTCAATAAAACACTTCAGACTATTTGTTTTTGGAAGGCATTTCTTAGTTAAAACAGACCATAAACCCCTAAACTATTTGTTTTCAATGAAAAATCCCACATCAAAATTAAGCAGGATGAGACTAGACTTAGAAGAATACCAATTTATGGTAGAATACCTCAAGAGGAATGATAACCATGTAGTGGATGCATTATCCCGCATAAACATAGAGACACTAATTGACATGAATAGGAAAATATTAATGGTTAAAGCAATATAATCAAAAAGACAGGAAAACATCTGCGCAGATGACAAAATAAAATTGTAAAAAGATCAAAAATATATAAAAGAGCCCAATGTCTATAAAGTCGTGAGTAATAGCGACGTAAGGAAATATGTCAATCTAAAATTCAGTAAAATAAATTGTTTACTTAAACAAGGAAAACGAATCATTTCACAATTTTCAGTTAATGATTTGTACTCCACAAACAATCGTCCATTATCTCGTACAGAGAATGGCAACAAGTACGCAATTAGTATAATATGTGATCTCACTAAATATCTAGTTACAATACCAGCAACAGATAAAAGTGCAAAATCAGTAGCTAAAGCAATATTTGAATCTTTTGTACTAAAGTACGGTCCTATGAAGACGTTCACAACGGACATGGGTACTGAATACAAAAACTCGCTAATAAATGACTTGTGCAAGTATATGAATATAAGTAATATACAATCAACAGCACATCATCACCAGACATTAGGAACAGTAGAAAAAGTCATAGATCATTTAACGAATTTAATTAAATTAATTATTACCAAGACAGTTCATAGAATTTTATAACCAAACGAAATTAGACCCTATATATAAAATAGATGATTACGCAAAAGAATTTTAGTTTAGATTAGAAATTTCTTATAAAAGAGTAAAAACTCTAATAGATTTAGAAAAAGAAAAACGAAAGATAGAAAAGGATAAAAAACTAAATGACATAGAACTAGAGATAGGAAATTTAGTTCTACCAAAGAGTGACCCATCGCATAAGTTAGAAAGTAAATATTAAGGTCCTTATAAAGTTATAAGCATAGAAGCTTAGAGATAGAAATAACATAAAAGTAGACGTACGATAAAAGAATGAAACCCAGAGTAGTAAATAAGAACAGATTAAAATTATTCAAAACTTAGTTTAGCTCGAGCAAAGACGTATTACATTATTAGGCCTGATCACCCACAGAGTGATTATCAATGTTATCGTTACAATAATCGTATTTCATAATACATACATTGTCCAATCGGAAAAAAGGATATATACACATATATTAAAAATATATTATACTAAGTAAAAATCTAAAATTTATCCTAATGCACAAAAAACAAATAAATTTATTTATATTTATTATTCATCAAGACCACATTAAGTTTATCAATACAAAATTATATTTATAAGTTAATTGAACAACTGCATTATATTACGTTATTCTTCTTAAGGGGGACGTGTAGTGTGTATACATATGTCTTAAATAAGACACTGCATTTAAATACATAAATATGCGACACTTTGTTTCATACATTAACAAACATAAAGCCAAAAGCGTGTGTGTGTGTTTTTTTTTTTTTTTTGCTTACGCGGTATCTCCGCAAAGTAGTGGTCTCAAGACCGACCCCTGTGGTACCCCTGCTGAGACCATTTAACTCCTAGTACCGTCTTCCGTATCATAACTCAATACTCGATCGGACAAGTAGTTGGATATTATACGGAAGAGGGACGATGGTATCCCTATTCGGTCTTAGGCTTCCTGTATGCCAGCTTGCTGAGGTAAAGGCATTGCGGATATCCAAAGTGACCACCGCGCAATACTCCTTGTCTCCCCACCTCCATCGGGTACCCTCTATTGCTTTAGTAGCAATATCGACCACCGCCTTAATTGCGTCGACCGTAGATCTTGTCTTATGAAATCCGTATTGCTGTTTGGCCAGGGCCTCTTTCTCTTCAACAACACTCAGTAGTCGGTTGTACACGATCCTCTCCAGAACCTTTCCCGCCGTGTCCAGTAGGCAGATTGGCCTGTATCCCGAGGGTTCCTCTATTGGTTTGTCCCCTTTCGGTAGGAGGATTATTTTCTGTCGCTTTCATCTCTTGGGAAATACACCGTCCTGAAGACATCTATTATATGTCTCGGCGAAGGCGTCGGGTTTTTATTCAGCATGGCTAACTTTCGAGTCGTGTTTGGCACCCCAACTGGTCCTAGAGGCTTTTTGTCGTCTAGCTTCTTGCTTGCCACTACCACTTCGTCTGTCGACACCTGCTGCACAAGTTCCGTGCTGCGTAAGCAGTTGACGACCTCCAATCTTGGGTGATGGGGGAACAGTGCCTCAACTATAGTGGCAAGTGCGGTAGGGCAAGTCACACGGGTTGTTCCTTGGCTGTGTATCTTCTTCGTGACGACCTTATAAGCCGTGCCCCACGGGTTTACATCGGCCTCGTCGCATATTTGTTGGCAGCAGCTGGATTTGCTTTGTTTAATATTTTTATTGAGGTCTCGCTGGGCTGCCCGAAGGTCTTCCATCCTAGATGCAAAGTCTGGGCGGCCTCGGGCTCGTTGGGAGCATCTTCTCGCACGTAGGCAGGCCTTCCTTAGGTCGCTGATTTCCACGTTCCACCACGTTCCAAGGTGCTCCTCTTCTGTTTGGTTTCCTCCTGGGCATGGAGAAGTCGCACGCATCCGAGATGTTTTCCATAACCCGCCTCGCCATGTCTTCTGCTGACTCCGAGGCCCAAGTTAATGGAGCATGGCGTAGGGAATCCGTGTATGTTTCTTGTTATTTTGGGCTGCTGTTTTCTTAGACCTCTCCCGTGGATCTCGAAATGTACTGCTTGGTGGTCGCTGAATGTGAATTCATTGCTGACTTTCCATGTGGTTAGCCTATAGAGTGAGATGCTGAGCAGGGTGAGGTCATTAATAGAGCCACTACCGGCCTTGTAGTACGTGAGCTCCTGCCCGTCGTTTGCAAGGCCCAAGTCGATCGCCGCGAACTCTTCTAGCAGAGTGGTCCCTCTCGCGTTAGTTTCCTTGCTTCTCCATTCCAGGGCCCAGGCGTTAAAGTATCCGGCTATGACGAGGCGAGCTCTGTTGCGATCGTCTTCAGTTATTTCCTCCAGCATGTTTTGGAACCGGCGCAGCTCTCAGTTTGGGGGTGCGTAGCAACTGTAAACGGTGATTCCATTAATTTTCGCTCTGACGAATCCTTCGTGTGCTGCTCTGACTTCCTGGAGCGGTGAGTTGAGGGACCAAATGGCCGCTTTTCTGCATTTACGTGCCACCCAGCCGCTTCCAGCGCTAGGCGTGTATGGCTCGCAGACTATTGCGACGTTAGTCTTTCTCTCCCGTGTTGCTTGCGACAGCAGGGCCTGAGGACCCTTGCAATCGTTGAGGTTTAACTGTGTGAACTTCATTTTCTTTTGGCTAGGTCGCTCCTAAACTCGGGGCATCTGCCGCTACCGACAATGTGTTTGGTGTCATTGCTCCTATCCTTGCAGAGCATGCACTGTGGCTCTTGTTTGCAGTCCTTATCCAGATGGTCCTTTCCTCCGCATCGTTGGCACAGATTCGATTTGTCCAGTTCACTCTTGCAGTGTCTTGCAAGGTGTCCAAACTCGAACCATCTGAAACATCTAGGGATGTTTATCCACTCGCGGATTCTTGAGTTGACCCAGCCCACTTTCAGGAAACTTACTGAAAGAGCATTTTCAGCACTTTCCGCTGTCTTATAGTCGCCGTTTGTGTTTGGCCATACGCCTTTCGGAGGCTAAAATTCCCTGGGGCTATGCCAATATTTGAATTTGACCCCTCAGCGCCTCGCAGGTGTCCTCTCTGGTCGCGATCTCGTTCAGGTCCTTGCACTCAATAGAGATTCGGTGGGACAGCGTCCGGACCTCTGCATTTTCGCCTAGCGTTTCGCCCACCAGGTTCCTAAATGCTGTGGTATTCTCTCCCGAATTCCTAAGCTGAAGTAGCAGTTCTCTTTATTGTGTCCTCCTTATTTTTGTCAACGCTTTTCCGAGCTCACCCGGTTTCTCGTCCGCTTTAACTTTACTCAGTATCTCGCTTCTCCATTTGCCGAGATGACTATAGCATCCGCCTGCTTCCGCTTGACGTCTACCGTCGTCCTGAACAGAGGCGAGGTTTGACACGACTGGTACGTCCTAATGACCTCCTTAACTCCTTCTTCGTGTAGCTGAATAGCGGCCAGCTCGTAGAACACTCTGATGCGCTCTATTGAGTCACGCATGGGCTGGCGGATGGAGTGTCGCTTGCCATCTTCAAGCATGTGTGATTTTTATTTTTTGTTCTTATTTTAATTGGGAAAAAACAGGTTTAACAATAAGTTGCAGAATTAAGATAAAACAAACAAAACAGGGAAGGACAGGATAGGTTATAGTGGATAGTTTATAGTGTAGTCCGCTCCTGCGGGACAACCGCAAAGTACTACTTCGCAGGGCGGGGGACAGCTGCATATCAGCCGCTCATCAATCGATGCCGCGTCGAATCCTCTTCCGTCGTCGCAGCTCCTTCATTATGGCCGATGCCATGTTAGCAACGGCTGTCCATCCATTTTCGGTGGCCATCATTGCACGAGATTATCCGGGGTGAAATCGTTTCTGCCCGCCGTCGCTTTTTCCCTCTCTCTTCTATGGAGTGGGCAGTAGAACACGGCGTGCTTCGCGTCCTCAACCACACCGTGCCCACAGTGCTCGCCAAAGGGATCGTCCTCATATTTAAACCTGTGCAGGAACGCCTTAAAGCAGCCATGCCCAGTCAATATTTGGGCGAGATAGTAGTCTACATCGCCGTGTCGCCGCTGTATCCAAAGCTTCAGGTTTGGGATTTGTCTGTGGGTCTATCTGCCATTTGAGCTCGAATCCCATTTGCTTTGCCATTGTTCGATGGTGTTGTCCCTCAGTTGCCTATTGGTGGTTGCTCCACTCTGCCTTTCGGCCGCCATCAGACCGAGTGGGATCGTGCCTGCTAGTACTAAGGCCGCGTATTCAGATACTGTGCGGAAGCAGGCTACACGCAGTGCACATCGTCAATATGCGGCCTTGCATCCTCGGCTGTAGGATGCAACTTGCATTGCGGGGGCCCATATGTTGGAGCCGTAGAGTATTGTGGACGTCACCACACCGGCAATTAGCTTTCTGCTCCTCTGCCTTGGGCCTTTGGTATTCGCCATCATTCGGCTAATGGCTGATGTAACCCCAGCCGCTTTGTGGTTAACGTACTCCAGATGTTGCTTATACGATGGTCTGTGGTCTATCATGACGCCAAGGTATTTGATGGCGGGCTTGGACTTGATGATAGCACCGCCAACGCGCAACTACGCCGTCTCAACTATCTTATGAGGAGGGATCATCTAGTTCCTTGCCAGGCTTCGGAAGTCGCTGGAGTTTCTATCTAAGTGGTACTGTGCATTCCACAATACATTGATTGTACAGCTCCACGAAGCTTCTGGGGTGTGCACCGATGACAGCTTTTATTACACTGTTCGGTATGCCGTCTGGTCCAGGGGATTTGTCGGCCTTTAGCTTTGCGGTAATGCTCAGTACCTCATTGTCGTCGGTGGGAGCACAGTCGTCTATTCCATTTGCTGGGAGTTGCGATGCAATTCCAGAAGGCTGCCGAGGAAAGAGCGTTTGTACTATTTGTTCTAGCTGTTCAGGGTTTGTTGGCATTGGTTGCCTGCATAGCTTTCCCATGACAAGTTTCTTGGCCAGTCCAAAAGGCTCCGCGTCCGCAGCATCGCACAGCTCTTGGAAATATCGGGTTTTGCTGCGTCTGATAGCTTCCTTGAGTTTTTTCCGTTTGACTCTGAAGCTCTGCAGATGGTGTTAAAAATTGGGCGACGATCTCGACCGTTGGCTCTTTCGCCTAGCTGCGAGGCACTCTTTGCGCGCTTTGGCTATGTCCTCGTTCCACCAAGCTACTGGTCGGTGTGGGTTTCCACCTTTACGGATTTTCGTCAGAGTTGTATCACATGCGTTGGTGATAGTCTATGCTATCGCGTCAGCGGAGCTGTTGGCATCGCCTCTTATGCCAAGTCCTTCTACCATAGGGAGGAGTCCTTCCAGGTCCGTGGTGTCCATCTTGTATCCAGTGTGTTGGAGCCTTCTACTGATTCTTCTGCTTCCAGGTTGGGAGGTGTCCGTTATCACCGCAAAGTCCGATTCATGCCATTTGGCGTCACGGGCAATATCTGGGCTGGCAAACGTTAGGTCTATGATCGACCCTTTTCAGCAGGCAGACATTCAGCGAGGCAAGTGTGTACAGCAGGATGGTTTCCCTTGGTGTCATTCTACAGCTACCCCATTTTGTAGCCCACGCATTGAAGTCGCCGGCGATTATCACCGGGGACTTGCCGTGCGCGTCCTGTGCGATGTCTTCTACGATGGCTGCGTACTCTGCCAGAGGGACGCTAGGTGGTATGTAGCAGGTAGGCCTTCTTATACTCTGAGCAGTTCCTGCTCAGAGGTGACTGCGCGGCTTCGCTACTGCTCACCCCCATTCTTGTGCAGAGATTGCACTTTGCCTCATGTGTGCACTGGCCTGAATTGTGCCCATTAGCTGCGCATTTAAAGCATGTCTCCTTTTTGACAGGATACTGGCTCTTGCACCTGGTGTATGTATGTCCGAATCCTCTACATCTGTAGCATCTCTTTGGCTCAATCTTTCGGCGTATGCGGCATATAACCCATCTTATACGGAACTTACCGGCTTCAAGCAGTTTTGTGGCTATGCTCGGTTGCAGGGTCATGGTTGCGATCTGAGTTCCGCCATAGGCCGCCCTCATAGTTGGCGTCGCTTCGACAGGTATGTCACCTTTCGCCGAGGCAAAGAGGGCTGTAAGGACCTCATCTGCTGTCGTAGACTCGTCGATATCGATTACCTCAATTTGGACCGTTTCCTGCATGGCTATAACTGCGGCTTTTCCAGACAGCGCGGTTCTGATTGGCGCTTGTAACTGGTCTGTGGCTTGGTCCGATTGCTTCTAGAGCCTGAGGATCAGTTCTCCTGCTGCTGATTTGGGGATGCCCTGCACCGTATTTTTCAGCTCCTGGAGTGATGGAGCTGCTTTAACAATTTTGAACACATCTGCGTATGGCATGCGCTCTGTGCACTTGACCAGAATCACGACCGGCCGTTTGGGCTGTTTCCGCCTGGCGTGTTTTCCCTCACCTCTGTCCATTTATTTTTGGCCTTGCGGCTATTTTTTTCCACTGATTCTTCCTACCGTGGTTGGATTGTTGTTTTCCCCTTTGCCGGCTGTACGTGCTGCGGCTTGCGGATTGTTGTCGGTTTGGCTTTATTTGGAGCCGCGTCCCGAATTTTTGTTGGGATTGTTTCGTCAGCATGGCTAACTTTCGAGTCGTGTTTGGCACCCCAACTGGTCCTAGAGGCTTTTTGTCGTCTAGCTTCTTGCTTGCCACTACCACTTCGTCTGTCGACACCTGCTGCACAAGTTCCGTGCTGCGTAAGCAGTTGACGACCTCCAATCTTGGGTGATGGGGGAACAGTGCCTCAACTATAGTGGCAAGTGCGGTAGGGCAAGTCACACGGGTTGTTCCTTGGCTGTGTATCTTCTTCGTGACGACCTTATAAGCCGTGCCCCACGGGTTTACATCGGCCTCGTCGCATATTTGTTGGAAGCAGCTGGATTTGCTTTGTTTAATATTTCTATTGAGGTTTCGCTGGGCTGCCCGAAGGTCTTCCATCCTAGATGCAAAGTCTGGGCGGCCTCGGGCTTGTTGGGAGCATCTTCTAGCACGTAGGCAGGCCTTCCTTAGGTCGCTGATTTCCACGTTCCACCAGTAGCAAGGTGCTCCTCTTCTGTTTGGGTTCCTCCTGGGCATGGAGAAGTCGCACGCATCCGAGATGTTTTCCATAACCCGCCTCGCCATGTCTTCTGCTGACTCCGAGGCCCAAGTTAATGGAGCATGGCGTAGGGAATCCGTGTATGTTTCCTGTTATTTTGGGCTGCTGTTTTCTTAGTCCTCTCCCGTGGATCTCGAAATGTACTGCTTGGTGGTCGCTGAATGTGAATTCATTGCTGACTTTCCATGTGGTTAGCCTATAGAGTGAGCTGCTGAGCAGGGTGAGGTCATTAATAGAGCCATTACCGGCCTTGCAGTACGTGAGCTCCTGCCCGTCGTTTGCAAGGCCCAAGTCGATCGCCGCGAACTCTTCTAGCAGAGTGGTCCCTCTCGCGTTAGTTTCCTTGCTTCTCCATTCCAGGGCCCAGGCGTTAAAGTATCCGGCTATGACAAGGCGAGCTCTGTTGCGATCGTCTTCAGTTATTTCCTCCAGCATGTTTTGGAACCGGCGCAGCTCTCAGTTTGGGGGTGCGTAGCAACTGTAAACGGTGATTCCATTAATTTTCGCTCTGACGAATCCTTCGTGTGCTGCTCTGACTTCCTGGAGCGGTGAGTTGAGGGACCAAATGGCCGCTTTTCTGCATTTACGTGCTACCCAGCCGCTTCCAGCGCTAGGCGTGTATGGCTCGCAGACTATTGCGACGTTAGTCTTTCTCTCCCGTGTTGCTTGCGACAGCAGGGCCTGAGGACCCTTGCAATCGTTGAGGTTTAACTGTGTGAACTTCATTTTCTTTTGGCTAGGTCGCTCCTAAACTCGGGGCATCTGCCGCTACCGACAATGTGTTTGGGGTCATTGCTCCTATCCTTGCAGAGCATGCACTGTGGCTCTTGTTTGCAGTCCTTATCCAGATGGTCCTTTCCTCCGCATCGTTGGCACAGATTCGATTTGTCCAGTTCACTCTTGCAGTGTCTTGCAAGGTGTCCAAACTCGAACCATCTGAAACATCTAGGGATGTTTATCCACTCGCAGATTCTTGAGTTGACCCAGCCCACTTTCAGGAAACTTACTGAAAGAGCATTTTCAGCACTTTCCACTGTCTTATAGTCGCCGTTTGTGTTTGGCCATACGCCTTTCGGAGGCTAAAATTCCCTGGGGCTATGCCAATATTTGAATTTGACCCCTCAGCGCCTCGCAGGTGTCCTCTCTGGTCGCGATCTCGTTCAGGTCCTTGCACTCAATAGAGATTCGGTGGGACAGCGTCCGGACCTCTGCATTTTCGCCTAGCGTTTCGCCCACCAGGTTCCTAAATGCTGTGGTATTCTCTCCCGAATTCCTAAGCTGAAGTAGCAGTTCTCTTTATTGTGTCCTCCTTATTTTTGTCAACGCTTTTCCGAGCTCACCCAGTTTCTCGTCCGCTTTAACTTTACTCAGTATTTCGCTTCTCCATTTGCCGAGATGACTATAGCATCCGCCTGCTTCCGCTTGACGTCTACCGTCGTCCTGAAGAGAGGCGAGGTTTGACACGACTGGTACGTCCTAATGACCTCCTTAACTCCTTCTTCGTGTAGCTGAATAGCGGCCAGCTCGTAGAACACTCTGATGCGCTCTATTGAGTCACGCATGGGCTGGCGGATGGAGTGTCGCTTGCCATCTTCAAGCATGTGTGTTTTTTATTTTTTGTTCTTATTTTAATTGGGAAAAAACAGGTTTAACAATAAGTTGTAGAATTAAGATAAAACAAACAAAACAGGGAAGGACAGGATAGGTTATAGTGGATAGTTTATAGTGTAGTCCGCTCCTGCGGGACAACCGCAAAGTACTACTTCGCAGGGCGGGGGACAGCTGCATATCAGCCGCTCATCAATCGATGCCGCGTCGAATCCTCTTCCGTCGTCGCAGCTCCTTCATTATGGCCGATGCCATGTTAGCAACGGCTGTCCATCCATTTTCGGTGGCCATCATTGCACGAGATTATCCGGGGTGAAATCGTTTCTGCCCGCCGTCGCTTTTTCCCTCTCTCTTCTATGGAGTGGGCAGTAGAACACGGCGTGCTCCGCGTCCTCAACCACACCGTGCCCACAGTGCTCGCCAAAGGGATCGTCCTCATATTTAAACCTGTGCAGGAACGCCTTAAAGCAGCCGTGCCCAGTCAATATTTGGGCAAGATAGTAGTCTACATCGCCGTGTCGCCGCTGTATCCAAAGCTTCAGGTTTGGGATTTGTCTGTGGGTCTATCTGCCATTTGAGCTCGAATCCCATTTGCTTTGCCATTGTTCGATGGTGTTGTCCCTCAGTTGCCTATTGGTGGTTGCTCCACTCTGCCTTTCGGCCGCCATCAGACCGAGTGGGATCTGTGCGGAAGCAGGCTACACGCTACACGCAGTGCACATCGTCAATATGCGGCCTTGCATCCTCGGCTGTAGGATGCAACTTGCATTGCGGGGGCCCATATGTTGGAGCCGTAGAGTATTGTGGACGTCACCACACCGGCAATTAGCTTTCTGCTCCTCTGCCTTGGGCCTTTGGTATTCGTCATCATTCGGCTAATGGCTGATGTAACCCCAGCCGCTTTGTGGTTAACGTACTCCAGATGTTGCTTATACGATGGTCTGTGGTCTATCATGACGCCAAGGTATTTGATGGTGGGCTTGGACTTGACGATAGCACCGCCAACGCGCAACTACGCCGTCTCAACTATCTTATGAGGAGGGATCATCTAGTTCCTTGCCAGGCTTCGGAAGTCGCTGGAGTTTCTATCTACGTGGTACTGTGCATTCCACAATACATTGATTGTACAGCTCCACGAAGCTTCTGGGGTGTGCACCGATGACAGCTTTTATTACACTGTTCGGTATGCCGTCTGGTCCAGGGGATTTGTCGGCCTTTAGCTTCGCGGTAATGCTCAGTACCTCATTGTCGTCGGTGGGAGCACAGTCGTCTATTCCATTTGCTGGGAGTTGCGATGCAATTCCAGAAGGCTGGCTAGGAAAGAGCGTTTGTACTATTTGTTCTAGCTGGTCAGGGTTTGTTGGCATTGGTTGCCTGAATAGCTTTCCCATGACAAGTTTCTTGGCCAGTCCAAAAGGCTCCGCGTCCGCAGCATCGCACAGCTCTTGGAAATATCGGGTTTTGCTGCGTCTGATAGCTTCCTTGAGCTTTTTCCGTTTGACTCTGAAGCTCTGCAGATGGTGTTAAAAATTGGACGATCTCGACCGTTGGCTCTTTCGCCTAGCTGCGAGGCACTCTTTGCGCGCTTTGGCTATGTCCTCGTTCCACCAAGCTACTGGTCGGTGTGGGTTTCCACCTTTGCGGATTTCGTCAGAGTTGTATCACATGCGTTGGTGATAGTCTATGCTATCGCGTCAGCGGAGCTGTTGGCATCGCCTCTTATGCCAAGTCCTTCTACCATAGGGAGGAGTCCTTCCAGGTCCGTGGTGTCCATCTTGTATCCAGTGTGTTGGAGCCTTCTACTGATTCTTCTGCTTCCAGGTTGGGAGGTGTCCGTTATCACCGCAAAATCCGATTCATGCCATTTGGCGTCACGGGCAATATCTGGGCTGGCAAACGTTAGGTCTATGATCGACCCTTTTCAGCAGGCAGACATTCAGCGAGGCAAGTGTGTACAGCAGGATGGTTCCCCTTGGTGTCATTCTACAGCTACCCCATTTTGTAGCCCACGCATTGAAGTCGCCGGCGATTATCACCGGGGACTTGCCGTGCGCGTCCTGTGCGATGTCTTCTACGATGGCTGCGTACTCTGCCAGAGGGACGCTAGGTGGTATGCAGCAGGTAGGCCTTCTTATACTCTGAGCAGTTCCTGCTCAGAGGTGACTGCGCGGCTTCGCTACTGCTCACCCCCATTCTTGTGCAGAGATTGCACTTTGCCTCATGTGTGTACTGGCCTGAATTGTGCCCATTAGCTGCGCATTCAAAGCATGTCTCCTTTTTGACAGGATACTGGCTCTTGCACCTGGTGTATGTATGTCCGAATCCTCATCTGTAGCATCTTTTTGGCTCAATCTTTCGGCGTATGCGGCATATAACCCATCTTATACGGACCTTACCGGCTTCAAGCAGTTTTGTGGCTATGCTCGGTTGCAGGGTCATCGTTGCGATCTGAGTTCCGCCATAGGCCGCCCTCATAGTTGGCGTCGCTTCGACAGGTATGTCACCTTTCGCCGAGGCAAAGAGGGCTGTAAGGACCTCATCTGCTGTCGTAGACTCGTCGATATCGATTACCTCAATTTGGACCGTTTCCTGCATGGCTATAACTGCGGCTTTTCCAGACAGCGCGGTTCTGATTGGCGCTTGTAACTGGTCTGTGGCTTGGTCCGATTGCTTCTAGAGCCTGAGGATCAGTTCTCCTGCTGCTGATTTGGGGATGCCCTGCACCGTATTTTTCAGCTCCTGGAGTGATGGAGCTGCTTTAACAATTTTGAACACATCTGCGTATGGCATGCGCTCTGTGCACTTGACCAGAATCACGACCGGCCGTTTGGGCTGTTTCCGCCTGGCGTGTTTTCCCTCACCTCTGTCCATTTATTTTTGGCCTTGCGGCCATTTTTTCCACTGATTCTTCCTCCCGTGGTTGGATTGTTATTTTCCCCTCTGCCGGCTGTACGTGCTGCGGCTTGCGGATTGTTGTCGGCTTGGCTTTATTTGGAGCTGCGTCCCGAATTTTTGTTGGGATTGTTTCGTCAGCATGGCTAACTTTCGAGTCGTGTTTGGCACCCCAACTGGTCCTAGAGGCTTTTTGTCGTCTAGCTTCTTGCTTGCCACTACCACTTCGTCTGTCGACACCTGCTGCACAAGTTCCGTGCTGCGTAAGCAGTTGACGACCTCCAATCTTGGGTGATGGGGGAACAGTGCCTCAACTATAGTGGCAAGTGCGGTAGGGCAAGTCACACGGGTTATTCCTTGGCTGTGTATCTTCTTCGTGACGACCTTATAAGCCGTGCCCCACTGGTTTACATCGGCCTCGTCGCATATTTGTTGGAAGCAGCTGGATTTGCTTTGTTTAATATTTCTATTGAGGTCTCGCTGGGCTGCCCGAAGGTCTTCCATCCTAGATGCAAAGTCTGGGCGGCCTCGGGCTCGTTGGGAGCATCTTCTAGCACGTAGGCAGGCCTTCCTTAGGTCGCTGATTTCCACGTTCTACCAGTAGCAAGGTGCTCCTCTTCTGTTTGGTTTCCTCCTGGGCATGGAGAAGTCGCACGCATCCGAGATGTTTTCCATAACCCGCCTCGCCATGTCTTCTGCTGACTCCGAGGCCCAAGTTAATGGAGCATGGCGTAGGGAATCCGTGTATGTTTCCTGTTATTTTGGGCTGCTGTTTTCTTAGACCTCTCCCGTGGATCTCGAAATGTACTGCTTGGTGGTCGCTGAATGTGAATTCATTGCTGACTTTCCATGTGGTTAGCCTATAGAGTGAGCTGCTGAGCAGGGTGAGGTCATTAATAGAGCCACTACCGGCCTTGCAGTACGTGAGCTCCTGCCCGTCGTTTGCAAGGCCCAAGTCGATCGCCGCGAACTCTTCTAGCAGAGTGGTCCCTCTCGCGTTAGTTTCCTTGCTTCTCCATTCCAGGGCCTAGGCGTTAAAGTATCCGGCTATGACGAGGCGAGCTCTGTTGCGATCGTCTTCAGTTATTTCCTCCAGCATGTTTTGGAACCGGCGCAGCTCTCAGTTTGGGGGTGCGTAGCAACTGTAAACGGTGATTCCATTAATTTTCGCTCTGACGAATCCTTCGTGTGCTGCTCTGACTTCCTGGAGCGGTGAGTTGAGGGACCAAATGGCCGCTTTTCTGCATTTACGTGCCACCCAGCCGCTTCCAGCGCTAGGCGTGTATGGCTCGCAGACTATTGCGACGTTAGTCTTTCTCTCCCGTGTTGCTTGCGACAGCAGGGCCTGAGGACCCTTGCAATCGTTGAGGTTTAACTGTGTGAACTTCATTTTCTTTTGGCTTGGTCGCTCCTAAACTCGGGGCATCTGCCGCTACCGACAATGTGTTTGGGGTCATTGCTCCTATCCTTGCAGAGCATGCACTGTGGCTCTTGTTTGCAGTCCTTATCCAGATGGTCCTTTCCTCCGCATCGTTGGCACAGATTCGATTTGTCCAGTTCACTCTTGCAGTGTCTTGCAAGGTGTCCAAACTCGAACCATCTGAAACATCTAGGGATGTTTATCCACTCGCGGATTCTTGAGTTGACCCAGCCCACTTTCAGGAAACTTACTGAAAGAACATTTTCAGCACTTTCCACTGTCTTATAGTCGCCGTTTGTGTTTGGCCATACGCCTTTCGGAGGCTAAAATTCCCTGGGGCTATGCCAATATTTGAATTTGACCCCTCAGCGCCTCGCAGGTGTCCTCTCTGGTCGCGATCTCGTTCAGGTCCTTGCACTCAATAGAGATTCGGTGGGACAGCGTCCGGACCTCTGCATTTTCGCCTAGCGTTTCGCCCACCAGGTTCCTAAATGCTGTGGTATTCTCTCCCGAATTCCTAAGCTGAAGTAGCAGTTCTCTTTATTGTGTCCTCCTTATTTTTGTCAACGCTTTTCCGAGCTCACCCAGTTTCTCGTCCGCTTTAACTTTACTCAGTATCTCGCTTCTCCATTTGCCGAGATGACTATAGCATCCGCCTGCTTCCGCTTGACGTCTACCGTCGTCCTGAACAGAGGCGAGGTTTGACACGACTGGTACGTCCTAATGACCTCCTTAACTCCTTCTTCGTGTAGCTGAATAGCGGCCAGCTCGTAGAACACTCTGATGCGCTCTATTGAGTCACGCATGGGCTGGCGGATGGAGTGTCGCTTGCCATCTTCAAGCATGTGTGTTTTTTATTTTTTGTTCTTATTTTAATTGGGAAAAAACAGGTTTAACAATAAGTTGTAGAATTAAGATAAAACAAACAAAACAGGGAAGGACAGGATAGGTTATAGTGGATAGTTTATAGTGTAGTCCGCTCCTGCGGGACAACCGCAAAGTACTACTTCGCAGGGCGGGGGACAGCTGCATATCAGCCGCTCATCAATCGATGCCGCGTCGAATCCTCTTCCGTCGTCGCAGCTCCTTCATTATGGCCGATGCCATGTTAGCAACGGCTGTCCATCCATTTTCGGTGGCCATCATTGCACGAGATTATCCGGGGTGAAATCGTTTCTGCCCGCCGTCGCTTTTTCCCTCTCTCTTCTATGGAGTGGGCAGTAGAACACGGCGTGCTCCGCGTCCTCAACCACACCGTGCCCACAGTGCTCGCCAAAGGGATCGTCCTCATATTTAAACCTGTGCAGGAACGCCTTAAAGCAGCCATGCCCAGTCAATATTTGGGCGAGATAGTAGTCTACATCGCCGTGTCGCCGCTGTACCCAAAGCTTCAGGTTTGGGATTTGTCTGTGGGTCTATCTGCCATTTGAGCTCGAATCCCATTTGCTTTGCCATTGTTCGATGGTGTTGTCCCTCAGTTGCCTATTGGTGGTTGCTCCACTCTGCCTTTCGGCCGCCATCAGACCGAGTGGGATCGTGCCTGCTAGTACTAAGGCCGCGTCTTCAGATACTGTGCGGAAGCAGGCTACACGCTACACGCAGTGCACATCGTCAATATGCGGCCTTGCATCCTCGGCTGTAGGATGCAACTTGCATTGCGGGGGCCCATATGTTGGAGCCGTAGAGTATTGTGGACGTCACCACACCGGCAATTAGCTTTCTGCTCCTCTGCCTTGGGCCTTTGGTATTCGCCATCATTCGGCTAATGGCTGATGTAACCCCAGCCGCTTTGTGGTTAACGTACTCCAGATGTTGCTTATACGATGGTCTGTGGTCTATCATGACGCTAAGGTATTTGATGGCGGGCTTGGACTTGATGATAGCACCGCCAACGCGCAACTACGCCGTCTCAACTATCTTATGAGGAGGGATCATCTAGTTCCTTGCCAGGCTTCGGAAGTCGCTGGAGTTTCTATCTACGTGGTACTGTGCATTCCACAATACATTGATTGTACAGCTCCACGAAGCTTCTGGGGTGTGCACCGATGACAGCTTTTATTACACTGTTCGGTATGCCGTCTGGTCCAGGGGATTTGTCGGCCTTTAGCTTCGCGGTAATGCTCAGTACCTCATTGTCGTCGGTGGGAGCACAGTCGTCTATTTCATTTGCTGGGAGTTGCGATGCAATTCCAGAAGGCTGCCGAGGAAAGAGCGTTTGTACTATTTGTTCTAGCTGGTCAGGGTTTGTTGGCATTGGTTGCCTGCATAGCTTTCCCATGACAAGTTTCTTGGCCAGTCCAAAAAGCTCCGCGTCCGCAGCATCGCACAGCTCTTGGAAATATCGGGTTTTGCTGCGTCTGATAGCTTCCTTGAGTTTTTTCCGTTTGACTCTGAAGCTCTGCAGATTGTGTTAAAAATTGGGCGACGATCTCGACCGTTGGCTCTTTCGCCTAGCTGCGAGGCACTCTTTGCGCGCTTTGGCTATGTCCTCGTTCCACCAAGCTACTGGTCGGTGTGGGTTTCCACCTTTACGGATTTTCGTCAGAGTTGTATCACATGCGTTGGTGATAGTCTATGCTATCGCGTCAGCGGAGCTGTTGGCATCGCCTCTTATGCCAAGTCCTTCTACCATAGGGAGGAGTCCTTCCAGGTCCGTGGTGTCCATCTTGTATCCAGTGTGTTGGAGCCTTCTACTGATTCTTCTGCTTCCAGGTCATTTGGCGTCACGGGCAATATCTGGGCTGGCAAACGTTAGGTCTATGATCGACCCTTTTCAGCAGGCAGACATTCAGCGAGGCAAGTGTGTACAGCAGGATGGTTCCCCTTGGTGTCATTCTACAGCTACCCCATTTTGTAGCCCACGCATTGAAGTCGCCGGCGATTATCACCGGGGACTTGCCGTGCGCGTCCTGTGCGATGTCTTCTACGATGGCTGCGTACTCTGCCAGAGGGACGCTAGGTGGTATGTAGCAGGTAGGCCTTCTTATACTCTGAGCAGTTCCTGCTCAGAGGTGACTGCGCGGCTTCGCTACTACTCACCCCCATTCTTGTGCAGAGATTGCACTTTGCCTCATGTGTGCACTGGCCTGAATTGTTCCCATTAGCTGCGCATTTAAAGCATGTATCCTTTTTGACAGGATACTGGCTCTTGCACCTGGTGTATGTATGTCCGAATCCTCTACATCTGTAGCATCTCTTTGGCTCAATCTTTCGGCGTATGCGGCATATAACCCATCTTATACGGACCTTACCGGCTTCAAGCAGTTTTGTGGCTATGCTCGGTTGCAGGGTCATCGTTGCGATCTGAGTTCCGCCATAGGCCGCCCTCATAGTTGGCGTCGCTTCGACAGGTATGTCACCTTTCGCCGAGGCAAAGAGGGCTGTAAGGACCTCATCTGCTGTCGTAGACTCGTCGATATCGATTACCTCAATTTGGACCGTTTCCTGCATGGCTATAACTGCGGCTTTTCCAGACAGCGCGGTTCTGATTGGCGCTTGTAACTGGTCTGTGGCTTGGTCCGATTGCTTCTGGAGCCTGAGGATCAGTTCTCCTGCTGCTGATTTGGGGATGCCCTGCACCGTATTTTTCAGCTCCTGGAGTGATGGAGCTGCTTTAACAATTTTGAACACATCTGCGTATGGCATGCGCTCTGTGCACTTGACCAGAATCACGACCGGCCGTTTGGGCTGTTTCCGCCTGGCGTGTTTTCCCTCACCTCTGTCCATTTATTTTTGGCCTTGCGGCCATTTTTTTCCACTGATTCTTCCTCCCGTGGTTGTATTGTTGTTTTCCCCTCTGCCGGCTGTACGTGCTGCGGCTTGCGGATTGTTGTCGGCTTGGCTTTATTTGGAGCCGCGTCCCGAATTTTTGTTGGAATTGTTTCGTCAGCATGGCTAACTTTCGAGTCGTGTTTGGCACCCCAACTGGTCCTAGAGGCTTTTTGTCGTCTAGCTTCTTGCTTGCCACTACCACTTCGTCTGTCGACACCTGCTGCACAAGTTCCGTGCTGCGTAATCAGTTGACGACCTCCAATCTTGGGTGATGGGGGAACAGTGCCTCAACTATAGTGGCAAGTGCGGTAGGGCAAGTCACACGGGTTATTTTTTGGCTGTGTATCTTCTTCGTGACGACCTTATAAGCCGTGCCCCACTGGTTTACATCGGCCTCGTCGCATTTTTGTTGGAAGCAGCTGGATTTGCTTTGTTTAATATTTCTATTGAGGTCTCGCTGGGCTGCCCGAAGGTCTTCCATCCTAGATGCAAAGTCTGGGCGGCTTCGGGCTCGTTGGGAGCATCTTCTAGCACGTAGGCAGGCCTTCCTTAGGTCGCTGATTTCCACGTTCCACCAGTAGCAAGGTGCTCCTCTTCTGTTTGGTTTCCTCCTGGGCATGGAGAAGTCGCACGCATCCGAGATGTTTTCCATAACCCGCCTCGCCATGTCTTCTGCTGACTCCGAGGCCCAAGTTAATGGAGCATGGCGTAGGGAATCCGTGTATGTTTCCTGTTATTTTGGGCTGCTGTTTTCTTAGACCTCTCCCGTGGATCTCGAAATGTACTGCTTGGTGGTCGCTGAATGTGAATTCATTGCTGACTTTCCATGTGGTTAGCCTATAGAGTGAGCTGCTGAGCAGGGTGAGGTCATTAATAGAGCCACTACCGGCCTTGCAGTACGTGAGCTCCTGCCCGTCGTTTGCAAGGCCCAAGTCGATCGCCGCGAACTCTTCTAGCAGAGAAGTCCCTCTCGCGTTAGTTTCCTTGCTTCGCCATTCCAGGGCCTAGGCGTTAAAGTATCCGGCTATGACGAGGCGAGCTCTGTTGCGAGCGTCTTCAGTTATTTCCTCCAGCATGTCTTGGAACCGGCGCAGCTCTCAGTTTGGGGGTGCGTAGCAACTGTAAACGGTGATTCCATTAATTTTCGCTCTGACGAATCCTTCGTGTGCTGCTCTGACTTCCTGGAGCGGTGAGTTGAGGGACCAAATGGCCGCTTTTCTGCATTTACGTGCCACCCAGCCGCTTCCAGCGCTAGGCGTGTATGGCTCGCAGACTATTGCGACGTTAGTCTTTCTCTCCCGTGTTGCTTGCGACAGCAGGGCCTGAGGACCCTTGCAATCGTTGAGGTTTAACTGTGTGAACTTCATTTTCTTTTGGCTAGGTCGCTCCTAAACTCGGGGCATCTGCCGCTACCGACAATGTGTTTGGGGTCATTGCTCCTATCCTTGCAGAGCATGCACTGTGGCTCTTGTTTGCAGTCCTTATCCAGATGGTCCTTTCCTCCGCATCGTTGGCACAGATTCGATTTGTCCAGTTCACTCTTGCAGTGTCTTGCAAGGTGTCCAAACTCGAACCATCTGAAACATCTAGGGATGTTTATCCACTCGCGGATTCTTGAGTTGACCCAGCCCACTTTCAGGAAACTTACTGAAAGAGCATTTTCAGCACTTTCCGCTGTCTTATAGTCGCCGTTTGTGTTTGGCCATACGCCTTTCGGAGGCTAAAATTCCCTGGGGCTATGCCAATATTTGAATTTGACCCCTCAGCGCCTCGCAGGTGTCCTCTCTGGTCGCGATCTCGTTCAGGTCCTTGCACTCAATAGAGATTCGGTGGGACAGCGTCCGGACCTCTGCATTTTCGCCTAGCGTTTCGCCCACCAGGTTCCTAAATGCTGTGGTATTCTCTCCCGAATTCCTAAGCTGAAGTAGCAGTTCTCTTTATTGTGTCCTCCTTATTTTTGTCAACGCTCTTCCGAGCTCACCCAGTTTCTCGTCCGCTTTAACTTTACTCAGTATCTCGCTTCTCCATTTGCCGAGATGACTATAGCATCCGCCTGCTTCCGCTTGACGTCTACCGTCGTCCTGAACAGAGGCGAGGTTTGACACGACTGGTACGTCCTAATGACCTCCTTAACTCCTTCTTCGTGTAGCTGAATAGCGGCCAGCTCGTAGAACACTCTGATGCGCTCTATTGAGTCACGCATGGGCTGGCGGATGGAGTGTCGCTTGCCATCTTCAAGCATGTGTGTTTTTTATTTTTTGTTCTTATTTTAATTGGGAAAAAACAGGTTTAACAATAAGTTGTAGAATTAAGATAAAACAAACAAAACAGGGAAGGACAGGATAGGTTATAGTGGATAGTTTATAGTGTAGTCCGCTCCTGCGGGATAACCGCAAAGTACTACTTCGCAGGGCGGGGGACAGCTGCATATCAGCCGCTCATCAATCGATGCCGCGTCGAATCCTCTTCCGTCGTCGCAGCTCCTTCATTATGGCCGATGCCATGTTAGCAACGGCTGTCCATCCATTTTCGGTGGCCATCATTGCACGAGATTATCCGGGGTGAAATCGTTTCTGCCCGCCGTCGCTTTTTCCCTCTCTCTTCTATTGAGTGGGCAGTAGAACACGGCGTGCTCCGCGTCCTCAACCACACCGTGCCCACAGTGCTCGCCAAAGGGATCGTCCTCATATTTAAACCTGTGCAGGAACGCCTTAAAGCAGCCATGCCCAGTCAATATTTGGGCGAGATAGTAGTCTACATCGCCGTGTCGCCGCTGTACCCAAAGCTTCAGGTTTGGGATTTGTCTGTGGGTCTATCTGCCATTTGAGCTCGAATCCCATTTGCTTTGCCATTGTTCGATGGTGTTGTCCCTCAGTTGCCTATTGGTGGTTGCTCCACTCTGCCTTTCGGCCGCCATCAGACCGAGTGGGATCGTGCCTGCTAGTACTAAGGCCGCATCTTCAGATACTGTGCGGAAGCAGGCTACACGCTACACGCAGTGCACATCGTCAATATGCGGCCTTGCATCCTCGGCTGTAGGATGCAACTTGCATTGCGGGGGCCCATATGTTGGAGCCGTAGAGTATTGTGGACGTCACCACACCGGCAATTAGCTTTCTGCTCCTCTGCCTTGGGCCTTTGGTATTCGCCATCATTCGGCTAATGGCTGATGTAACCCCAGCCGCTTTGTGGTTAACGTACTCCAGATGTTGCTTATACGATGGTCTGTGGTCTATCATGACGCTAAGGTATTTGATGGCGGGCTTGGACTTGATGATAGCACCGCCAACGCGCAACTACGCCGTCTCAACTATCTTATGAGGAGGGATCATCTAGTTCCTTGCCAGGCTTCGGAAGTCGCTGGAGTTTCTATCTACGTGGTACTGTGCATTCCACAATACATTGATTGTACAGCTCCACGAAGCTTCTGGGGTGTGCACCGATGACAGCTTTTATTACACTGTTCGGTATGCCGTCTGGTCCAGGGGATTTGTCGGCCTTTGGCTTCGCGGTAATGCTCAGTACCTCATTGTCGTCGGTGGGAGCACAGTCGTCTATTCCATTTGCTGGGAGTTGCGATGCAATTCCAGAAGGCTGCCGAGGAAAGAGCGTTTGTACTATTTGTTCTAGCTGGTCAG
This sequence comes from Drosophila borealis, assembly GCA_035045885.1. Taxonomy (NCBI): domain Eukaryota; kingdom Metazoa; phylum Arthropoda; class Insecta; order Diptera; family Drosophilidae; genus Drosophila; species Drosophila borealis. The sequence goes on along the minus strand of JAWNOR010000340.1, from coordinate 2,367,254 downwards.
GGTTTGTTGGCATTGGTTGCCTGCATAGTTTTCCCATGACAAGTTTCTTGGCCAGTCCAAAAGGCTCCGCGTCCGCAGCATCGCACAGCTCTTGGAAATATCGGGTTTTGCTGCGTCTGATAGCTTCCTTGAGTTTTTTCCGTTTGACTCTGAAGCTCTGCAGATGGTGTTAAAAATTGGGCGACGATCTCGACCGTTGGCTCTTTCGCCTAGCTGCGAGGCACTCTTTGCGCGCTTTGGCTATGTCCTCGTTCCACCAAGCTACTGGTCGGTGTGGGCTTCCACCTTTACGGATTTTCGTCAGAGTTGTATCACATGCGTTGGTGATAGTCTATGCTATCGCGTCAGCGGAGCTGTTGGCATCGCCTCTTATGCCAAGTCCTTCTACCATAGGGAGGAGTCCTTCCAGGTCCGTGGTGTCCATCTTGTATCCAGTGTGTTGGAGCCTTCTACTGATTCTTCTGCTTCCAGTTTGGGAGGTGTCCGTTATCACCGCAAAGTCCGATTCATGCCATTTGGCGTCACGGGCAATATCTGGGCTGGCAAACGATAGGTCTATGATCGACCCTTTTCAGCAGGCAGACATTCAGCGAGGCAAGTGTGTACAGCAGGATGGTTCCCCTTGGTGTCATTCTACAGCTACCCCATTTTGTAGCCCACGCATTGAAGTCGCCGGCGATTATCACCGGGGACTTGCCGTGCGCGTCCTGTGCGATGTCTTCTACGATGGCTGCGTACTCTGCCAGAGGGACGCTAGGTGGTATGTAGCAGGTAGGCCTTCTTATACTCTGAGCAGTTCCTGCTCAGAGGTGACTGCGCGGCTTCGCTACTGCTCACCCCCATTCTTGTGCAGAGATTGCACTTTGCCTCATGTGTGCACTGGCCTGAATTGTGCCCAATAGCTGCGCATTTAAAGCATGTCTCCTTTTTGACAGGATACTGGCTCTTGCACCTGGTGTATGTATGTCCGAATCCTCTACATCTGTAGCATCTCTTTGGCTCAATCTTTCGGCGTATTCGGCATATAACCCATCTTATACGGACCTTACCGGCTTCAAGCAGTTTTGTGGCTATGCTCGGTTGCAGGGTCATCGTTGCGATCTGAGTTCCGCCATAGGCCGCCCTCATAGTTGGCGTCGCTTCGACAGGTATGTCACCTTTCGCCGAGGCAAAGAGGGCTGTAAGGACCTCATCTGCTGTCGTAGACTCGTCGATATCGATTACCTCAATTTGGACCGTTTCCTGCATGGCTCTAACTGCGGCTTTTCCAGACAGCGCGGTTCTGATTGGCGCTTGTAACTGGTCTGTGGCTTGGTCCGATTGCTTCTGGAGCCTGAGGATCAGTTCTGCTGCTGCTGATTTGGGGATGCCCTGCACCGTATTTTTCAGCTCCTGGAGTGATGGAGCTGCTTTAACAATTTTGAACACATCTGCGTATGGCATGCGCTCTGTGCACTTGACCAGAATCACGACCGGCCGTTTGGGCTGTTTCCGCCTGGCGTGTTTTCCCTCACCTCTGTCCATTTATTTTTGGCCTTGCGGCCATTTTTTTCCACTGATTCTTCCTCCCGTGGTTGGATTGTTGTTTTCCCCTTTGCCGGCTGTACGTGCTGCGGCTTGCGGATTGTTGTCGGCTTGGCTTTATTTGGAGCCGCGTCCCGAATTTTTGTTGGGATTGCATTCTGCAATTGTGGGGGCCCTGCCGGGGCTGGCTTAGGGCCTGCATCGCTTTCCTCTGTCTGCGTTGCCGTGTCGCATTTAGGGACAGTTCCACTGCTTGCTTCAGCGTGAGTCGGCTGACTATTCGACTCTTCGCTGCATCGCATACACAGGTTTTCCGTGAGCTGCGTTTTGACTCGTTCTTGTAGTTCTTTTAGCCTCGGTAGCATGCTCTTTGTGGCCAGGTTTATGTGCCTCATTGCTGGCTTCTTGCCATGGTACATGTAGAGCAGCTCGTCCAGTATCGAACCAATTTGTTCGATCTCCTGGGTATTGCCCTTGCTCTTCTTGGGTGGTGTACTCCGTGGCTTATTCGTAGGGCTGGCCGGGTCCCTAAGCCTTTTCGGGGTCTCTATTTCCTCAGTTTCCCTGTGGTGTCATAGATGGCGTAGCCGGAGCGTGAACGTCTAGCGAACGGGTCAGCCTAGCGTGCTCCTTCTTCCTCTTGTCCACCTACTGGGGTGGTAGTTTTGTTGTTTAGGTTCGTCATTTTAATTGGGTCCCAACTCGAAGCCGTTGTTGTCGTATGTATTGTGCAGTCACCTTCGCGATCCCGTGGGTGCCTTTCCGTGGAGTGAGGTCCACGCGAGGGCTGACACCGGTCTTTATGGGTGACGGAGTTCATAGCCTGTTCGGGGAATATCATTTGAGCCTGCACGGCCAACTGAAAGGCGACATACGACAAGCGTTCTACAAGGCCTGCCAAGGTTTTAGCAGAACGGGGCGAGACGAACATTAGCCTATTCTAACCAGCGCCCCTTTTTAGTACACCGTTTGCGGCAGGGGTTAGATTGGTCGGATCCGTGACCTTCTGTACTATTTTTGCCTCGAGTCTGCTACTGTAATGCAGTAAATACATGAAAGCCTTAAATCATGCATTATTGTGTGTGTGTGAGTGTGTGTGTGTTTTTTTTTAATTATTTATTTTTTTTATTCTATTTATTACATCGCTTAAATTGATAATTATAGTGTATTGATGTAACGTTTTACACTTAGGTTGTATTTGGGGGGATGCGTGTTGAATAGGTAGCGTAGATTGCATGCGGAACGGCCGCAAAGCATTGCTTCACAGGCATGTTCTTGCTACCTAGTCTTCCTCCGTTCTCCGTCAGGTGCGCTCAACTCTCCTGAGTTCCAGCATAACTTCTGCTGCAAAGGTGCTGGTTGCGTCCCACTTTTGTGCTGACTCTAGCATGTTTGTGACCAGGTTGTCCACCGTGATGGGTCTGCCCATGCAGTCCTCTAGTTCCTGCCTGATGGATGAAAAACGTCCACACTCGAAGATGATGTGGTTGGCGTCCTCTAAGATTCCTCTGCTGCACCAAGAACACTCGTCTGTGTTGTCGTGTCCGAATCGCTTCAAGTAGCTCCTGAAGCATCCGTGGCCGGATGGCAGCTCCGTTAAATAAAAATGAGTGCTGCCATACTTACGGTTTATCCAGGCTTCCAAGTTTGAAATAAGCCTTTGCGTCCAGCGTCCTTTAGATGAGCGATCCCAGCGTCCTATGCTCTGCCTCCTTGCTTCAGTGCGAACCGAGTTTGCCGTGCTGTTTCCATGAGCTTTATAGCAAACTACCGCTTCAGTTGCCAGTTCGTTAAGCGGGAGCATCTCAGCGATAACCAGAGCCGCATACAGTCCGGAAGGCGCAGCTGACCCGTAGGGCGCTCAGGCGATATGTTGAGTTTAGTCCCCGGCTGTAGCTAGGAACAGCCAATGCTCTGCTCCAGATGGGGGACGCGTACATTATTACCGCTCTGTTGACGGCCATGAGAAGACGGCGTCTCTGCTGTTTTGGTCCTCGAGTGTTCAGCATAATCCTGGATAGCTCTTGACAAGATTCTGCTGCTTTTTTATGCCCATACTCAAAGTGCTCTCTGAATGACATCCTTGTGTCTAGCATGACGCCCAGGTACTTTATCGTCTCGCTGATTCTATTAAAGCGCTGGCGACTTTTATGTGCGCTGTTTGCACGTTTTTCGGCTGCTGACTAACACCGCTTCTGTTTTATGAGCAGCCAGCTTAAGTCCAGCTGCTGCCAGCCATTGGTGCACACAGGCAATGCTGTAATTGCACGATTCCTCTACGTCCTTCAATTCCTTGCCGATGATGCGTGTATCGATTGGGAGATCCAGTTGCAGAATGCCATCGTGCATGATGTGCCAGAGGATGGGTCCCAGAACTGAGCCTTGGGGCACCACGGCGGACACTTGGTGTATAGTGGGGCCATCTGCGGTGTCATATTGAAGCAATCTTCCTGCAAAGTAGTAGCGTATCATCTCCTGGAGGTAATATGGGACGCAGAACGTTGACAGTGCATCCAATATTTTTTCCCACTTGGCTGTGTTAAAGGCGTTTCTAAAATCCAGCGTGACGATGAGGCAGTACTTTTTTGTTCCACTTTTCCGTCTCGATTTGTTTCTTTGCCGACCATTTTTTCCAGAGCGTCTATTGTCAACTTTGCCTTGGTGAAGCCAAATTGGTTTTGGGACAAGCCACCATTGTTGTCGACATCTGCTTCAAGCCTGGTGTAGATTAGCTTCTCCAGCACTTTGCCCAACGTGTCCAGGAGACAAATCGGCCTGTATGACGATGGGTCGTCTGGCGGCTTACCTGGCTTCGGTAACAGCACTAGCGTTTGGAGTTTCCATATCGTGGCGAAAGTTCTCTCCATTAGACATCTGTTAAAAAGCTGCACGAACTGCGCAGGCTGCAAGGACATAGCCAGCTTCAGCGCTCGGTTGGGGATTCCATCTGGACCCGGTGCCTTACTAGGCGTTAGGCTTCTGGCGATCTCAGCACCTCTTCGACTGAGACTTCGTCAATGAGAGCTGGCTCTTGCACCTGGTGTATGTATGTCCGAATCCTCTACATCTGTAGCATCTCTTTGGCTCAATCTTTCGGCGTATGCGGCATATAACCCATCTTATACGGACCTTACCGGCTTCAAGCAGTTTTGTGGCTATGCTCGGTTGCAGGGTCATCGTTGCGATCTGAGTTCCGCCATAGGCCGCCCTCATAGTTGGCGTCGTTTCGAGAGGTATGTCACCTTTCGCCGAGGCAAAGAGGGCTGTAAGGACCTCATCTGCTGTCGTAGACTCGTCGATATCGATTACCTCAATTTGGAACGTTTCCTGCGGCTGTTCCAGACAGCGCGGTTCTGATTGGCGCTTGTAACTGGTCTGTGGCTTGGTCCGATTGCTTCTGGAGCCTGAGGATCAGCTCTCCTGCTGCTGATTTGGGGATGCCCTGCACCGTATTTTTCAGCTCCTGGAGTGATGGAGCTGCTTTAACAATTTTGAACACATCTGCGTATGGCATGCGCTCTGTGCACTTGACCAGAATCACGACCGGCCGTTTGGGCTGTTTCCGCCTGGCGTGTTTTCCCTCACCTCTGTCCATTTATTTTTGGCCTTGCGGCCATTTTTTTCCACTGATTCTTCCTCCCGTGGTTGGATTGTTGTTTTCCCCTTTGCCGGCTGTACGTGCTGCGGCTTGCGGATTGTTGTCGGCTTGGCTTTATTTGGAGCCGCGTCCCGAATTTTTGTTGGGATTGCATTCTGCAATTGTGGGGGCCCTGCTGGGGCTGGCTTAGGGCCTGCATCGCTTTCCTCTGTCTGCGTTGCCGTGTCGCATTTAGGGACAGTTCCACTGCCTGCTTCAGTGTGAGTCGGCTGACTATTCGACTCTTCGCTGCATCGCATACACGGGTTTTCCGTGAGCTGCGTTTTGACTCGTTCTTGTAGTTCTTTTAGCCTCGCTAGCATGCTCTTTGTGGCCAGGTTTATGTGCCTCATTGCTGGCTTCTTGCCATGGTACATGTAGAGCAGCTCGTCCAGTATCGAACCAATTTCTTCGATCTCCTGGGTATTGCCCTTGCTCTTCTTGGGTGGCGTACTCCGTGGCTTATTCGTAGGGCTGGCCGGGTCCCTAAGCCTTTTCGGGGTCTCTTTTTCCTCAGTTTCCCTGTGGTGCCATAGATGGCGTAGCCGGAGCGTGAACGTCTAGCGAACGGGTCAGCCTAGCGTGCTCCTTTTTCCTCTTGTCCACCTACTGGGGTGGTAGTTTTGTTGTTTAGGTTCGTCATTTTAATTGGGTCCCAACTCGAAGCCGTTGTTGTCGTATGTATTGTGCAGTCACCTTCGCGATCCCGTGGGTGCCTTTCCGTGGAGTGAGGTCCACGCGAGGGCTGACACCGGTCTTTATGGGTGACGGAGTTCATAGCCTGTTCGGGGAATATCATTTGAGCCTGCACGGCCAACTGAAAGGCGACATACGAGAAGCGTTCTACAAGGCCTGCCAAGGTTTTAGCAGAACGGGGCGAGACGAACATTAGCCTATTCTAACCATCGCCCCTTTTTAGTACACCGTTTGCGGCAGGGGTTAGATTGGTCGGATCCGTGACCTTCTGTACTATTTTTGCCTCGAGTCTGCTACTGTAATGCAGTAAATACATGAAAGCCTTAAATCATGCATTAGTGTGTGTGTGTGAGTGTGTGTGTGTGTTTTTTAATTTATTTATTTTTTTTATTCTATTTATTACATCGCTTAAATTGATAATTATAGTGTATTGATTTAACGTTTTACGCTTAGGTTGTATTTGGGGGGATGCGTGTTGAATAGGTAGCGTAGATTGCATGCGGAACGGCCGCAAAGCATTGCTTCACAGGCATGTTCTTGCTACCTAGTCTTCCTCCGTTCTCCGTCAGGTGCGCTCAACTCTCCTGAGTTCCAGCATGACTTCTGCTGCAAAGGTGCTGGTTGCGTCCCACTTTTGTGCTGACTCTAGCATGTTTGTGACCAGGTTGTCCACCGTGATGGGTCTGCCCATGCAGTCCTCTAGTTCCTGCCTGATGGATGAAAAACGTCCACACTCGAAGATGATGTGGTTGGCGTCCTCTAAGATTCCTCTGCTGCACCAAGAACACTCGTCTGTGTTGTCGTGTCCGAATCGCTTCAAGTAGCTCCTGAAGCATCCGTGGCCGGATGGCAGCTGCGTTAAATAAAAATTAGTGCTGCCATACTTACGGTTTATCCAGGCTTCCAAGTTTGAAATAAGCCTTTGCGTCCAGCGTCCTTTAGATGAGCGATCCCAGCGTGCTATGCTCTGCCTCCTTGCTTCAGTGCGAACCGAGTTTGCCGTGCTGTTTCCATGAGCTTTATAGCAAACTACCGCTTCAGTTGCCAGTTCGTTAAGCGGGAGCATCTCAGCGATAACCAGAGCCGCATACAGTCCGGAAGGCGCAGCTGACCCGTAGGGCGCTCAGGCGATATGTTGAGTTTAGTCCCCGGCTGTAGCTAGGAACAGCCAATGCTCTGCTCCAGATGGGGGACGCGTACATTATTACCGCTCTGTTGACGGCCATGAGAAGACGGCGTCTCTGCTGTTTTGGTCCTCGAGTGTTCAGCATAATCCTGGATAGCTCTTGACAAGATTCTGCTGCTTTTTTATGCCCATACTCAAAGTGCTCTCTGAATGACATCCTTGTGTCTAGCATGACGCCCAGGTACTTTATCGTCTCGCTGATTCTATTAAAGCGCTGGCGACTTTTATGTGCGCTGTTTGCACGTTTTTCGGCTGCTGACTAACACCGCTTCTGTTTTATGAGCAGCCAGCTTAAGTCCAGCTGCTGCCAGCCATTGGTGCACACAGGCAATGCTGTAATTGCACGATTCCTCTACGTCCTTCAATTCCTTGCCGATGATGCGTGTATCGATTGGGAGATCCAGTTGCAGAATGCCATCGTGCATGATGTGCCAGAGGATGGGTCCCAGAACTGAGCCTTGGGGCACCACGGCGGACACTTGGTGTATAGTGGGGCCATCTACGGTGTCATATTGAAGCAATCTTCCTGCAAAGTAGTAGCGTATCATCTCCTGGAGGTAATATGGGACGCAGAACGTTGACAGTGCATCCAATATTTTTTCCCACTTGGCTGTGTTAAAGGCGTTTCTAAAATCCAGCGTGACGATGAGGCAGTACTTTTTTGTTCCACTTTTCCGTCTCGATTTGTTTCTTTGCCGACCATTTTTTCCAGAGCGTCTATTGTCAACTTTGCCTTGGTGAAGCCAAATTGGTTTTGGGACAAGCCACCATTGTTGTCGACATCTGCTTCAAGCCTGGTGTAGATTAGCTTCTCCAGCACTTTGCCCAACGTGTCCAGGAGACAAATCGGCCTGTATGACGATGGGTCGTCTGGCGGCTTACCTGGCTTCGGTAACAGCACTAGCGTTTGGAGTTTCCATATCGTGGCGAAAGTTCTCTCCATTAGACATCTGTTAAAAAGCTGCACGAACTGCGCAGGCTGCAAGGACATAGCCAGCTTCAGCGCTCGGTTGGGGATTCCATCTGGACCCGGTGCCTTACTAGGCGTTAGGCTTCTGGCGATCTCAGCACCTCTTCGACTGAGACTTCGTCAATGAGAGCTGGCTCTTGCACCTGGTGTATGTATGTCCGAATCCTCTACATCTGTAGCATCTCTTTGGCTCAATCTTTCGGCGTATGCGGCATATAACCCATCTTATACGGACCTTACCGGCTTCAAGCAGTTTTGTGGCTATGCTCGGTTGCAGGGTCATCGTTGCGATCTGAGTTCCGCCATAGGCCGCCCTCATAGTTGGCGTCGTTTCGAGAGGTATGTCACCTTTCGCCGAGGCAAAGAGGGCTGTAAGGACCTCATCTGCTGTCGTAGACTCGTCGATATCGATTACCTCAATTTGGAACGTTTCCTGCGGCTGTTCCAGACAGCGCGGTTCTGATTGGCGCTTGTAACTGGTCTGTGGCTTGGTCCGATTGCTTCTGGAGCCTGAGGATCAGCTCTCCTGCTGCTGATTTGGGGATGCCCTGCACCGTATTTTTCAGCTCCTGGAGTGATGGAGCTGCTTTAACAATTTTGAACACATCTGCGTATGGCATGCGCTCTGTGCACTTGACCAGAATCACGACCGGCCGTTTGGGCTGTTTCCGCCTGGCGTGTTTTCCCTCACCTCTGTCCATTTATTTTTGGCCTTGCGGCCATTTTTTTCCACTGATTCTTCCTCCCGTGGTTGGATTGTTGTTTTCCCCTTTGCCGGCTGTACGTGCTGCGGCTTGCGGATTGTTGTCGGCTTGGCTTTATTTGGAGCCGCGTCCCGAATTTTTGTTGGGATTGCATTCTGCAATTGTGGGGGCCCTGCTGGGGCTGGCTTAGGGCCTGCATCGCTTTCCTCTGTCTGCGTTGCCGTGTCGCATTTAGGGACAGTTCCACTGCCTGCTTCAGTGTGAGTCGGCTGACTATTCGACTCTTCGCTGCATCGCATACACGGGTTTTCCGTGAGCTGCGTTTTGACTCGTTCTTGTAGTTCTTTTAGCCTCGCTAGCATGCTCTTTGTGGCCAGGTTTATGTGCCTCATTGCTGGCTTCTTGCCATGGTACATGTAGAGCAGCTCGTCCAGTATCGAACCAATTTCTTCGATCTCCTGGGTATTGCCCTTGCTCTTCTTGGGTGGTGTACTCCGTGGCTTATTCGTAGGGCTGGCCGGGTCCCTAAGCCTTTTCGGGGTCTCTTTTTCCTCAGTTTCCCTGTGGTGCCATAGATGGCGTAGCCGGAGCGTGAACGTCTAGCGAACGGGTCAGCCTAGCGTGCTCCTTTTTCCTCTTGTCCACCTACTGGGGTGGTAGTTTTGTTGTTTAGGTTCGTCATTTTAATTGGGTCCCAACTCGAAGCCGTTGTTGTCGTATGTATTGTGCAGTCACCTTCGCGATCCCGTGGGTGCCTTTCCGTGGAGTGAGGTCCACGCGAGGGCTGACACCGGTCTTTATGGGTGACGGAGTTCATAGCCTGTTCGGGGAATATCATTTGAGCCTGCACGGCCAACTGAAAGGCGACATACGAGAAGCGTTCTACAAGGCCTGCCAAGGTTTAAGCAGAACGGGGCGAGACGAACATTAGCCTATTCTAACCATCGCCCCTTTTTAGTACACCGTTTGCGGCAGGGGTTAGATTGGTCGGATCCGTGACCTTCTGTACTATTTTTGCCTCGAGTCTGCTACTGTAATGCAGTAAATACATGAAAGCCTTAAATCATGCATTAGTGTGTGTGTGTGAGTGTGTGTGTGTGTGTTTTTTAATTTATTTATTTTTTTTATTCTATTTATTACATCGCTTAAATTGATAATTATAGTGTATTGATTTAACGTTTTACGCTTAGGTTGTATTTGGGGGGATGCGTGTTGAATAGGTAGCGTAGATTGCATGCGGAACGGCCGCAAAGCATTGCTTCACAGGCATGTTCTTGCTACCTAGTCTTCCTCCGTTCTCCGTCAGGTGCGCTCAACTCTCCTGAGTTCCAGCATGACTTCTGCTGCAAAGGTGCTGGTTGCGTCCCACTTTTGTGCTGACTCTAGCATGTTTGTGACCAGGTTGTCCACCGTGATGGGTCTGCCCATGCAGTCCTCTAGTTCCTGCCTGATGGATGAAAAACGTCCACACTCGAAGATGATGTGGTTGGCGTCCTCTAAGATTCCTCTGCTGCACCAAGAACACTCGTCTGTGTTGTCGTGTCCGAATCGCTTCAAGTAGCTCCTGAAGCATCCGTGGCCGGATAGCAGCTGCGTTAAATAAAAATGAGTGCTGCCATACTTACGGTTTATCCAGGCTTCCAAGTTTGAGATAAGCCTTTGCGTCCAGCGTCCTTTAGATGAGCGATCCCAGCGTGCTATGCTCTGCCTCCTTGCTTCAGTGCGAACCGAGTTTGCCGTGCTGTTTCCATGAGCTTTATAGCAATCTACCGCTTCAGTTGCCAGTTCGTTAAGCGGGAGCATCTCAGCGATAACCAGAGCCGCATACAGTCCGGAAGGCGCAGCTGACCCGTAGGGCGCTCAGGCGATATGTTGAGTTTAGTCCCCGGCTGTAGCTAGGAACAGCCAATGCTCTGCTCCAGATGGTGGACGCGTACATTATTACCGCTCTGTTGACGGCCATGAGAAGACGGCGTCTCTGCTGTTTTGGTCCTCGAGTGTTCAGCATAATCCCGGATAGCTCTCGACAGGATTCTGCTGCTTTTTTATGCCCATACTCAAAGTGCTCTCTGAATGACATCCTTGTGTCTAGCATGACGCCCAGGTACTTTATCTTCTCGCTGATTAAAGCGCTGGCGCCTTTTATGTGCGCTGTTTGCACGTTTTTCGGCTGCTGACTAACACCGCTTCTGTTTTATGAGCAGCCAGCTTAAGTCCAGCTGCTGCCAGCCATTGGTGCACACAGGCAATGCTGTAATTGCACGATTCCTCTACGTCCTTCAATTCCTTGCCGATGATGCGTGTATCGATTGGGAGATCCAGTTGCAGAATGCCATCGTGCATGATGTGCCAGAGGATGGGTCCCAGAACTGAGCCTTGGGGCACCACGGCGGACACTTGGTGTATAGTGGGGCCATCTGCGGTGTCATATTGAAGCAATCTTCCTGCAAAGTAGTAGCGTATCATCTCCTGGAGGTAATATGGGACGCAGAACGTTGACAGTGCATCCAATATTTTTTCCCACTTGGCTGTGTTAAAGGCGTTTCTAAAATCCAGCGTGACGATGAGGCAGTACTTTTTTGTTCCACTTTTCCGTCTCGATTTGTTTCTTTGCCGACCATTTTTTCCAGAGCGTCTATTGTCAACTTTGCCTTGGTGAAGCCAAATTGGTTTTGGGACAAGCCACCATTGTTGTCGACATCTGCTTCAAGCCTGGTGTAGATTAGCTTCTCCAGCACTTTGCCCAACGTGTCCAGGAGACAAATCGGCCTGTATGACGATGGGTCGTCTGGCGGCTTACCTGGCTTCGGTAACATCACTAGCGTTTGGAGTTTCCATATCGTGGCGAAAGTTCTCTCCATTAGACATCTGTTAAAAAGCTGCACGAACTGCGCAGGCTGCAAGGACATAGCCAGCTTCAGCGCTCGGTTGGGGATTCCATCTGGACCCGGTGCCTTACTAGGCGTTAGGCTTCTGGCGATCTCAGCACCTCTTCGACTGAGACTTCGTCAATGAGAGCTGGCTCTTGCACCTGGTGTATGTATGTCCGAATCCTCTACATCTGTAGCATCTCTTTGGCTCAATCTTTCGGCGTATGCGGCATATAACCCATCTTATACGGACCTTACCGGCTTCAAGCAGTTTTGTGGCTATGCTCGGTTGCAGGGTCATCGTTGCGATCTGAGTTCCGCCATAGGCCGCCCTCATAGTTGGCGTCGTTTCGAGAGGTATGTCACCTTTCGCCGAGGCAAAGAGGGCTGTAAGGACCTCATCTGCTGTCGTAGACTCGTCGATATCGATTACCTCAATTTGGACCGTTTCCTGCATGGCTCTAACTGCGGCTTTTCCAGACAGCGCGGTTCTGATTGGCGCTTGTAACTGGTCTGTGGCTTGGTCCGATTGCTTCTGGAGCCTGAGGATCAGTTCTCCTGCTGCTGATTTGGGGATGCCCTGCACCGTATTTTTCAGCTCCTGGAGTGATGGAGCTGCTTTAACAATTTTGAACACATCTGCGTATGGCATGCGCTCTGTGCACTTGACCAGAATCACGACCGGCCGTTTGGGCTGTTTCCGCCTGGCGTGTTTTCCCTCACCTCTGTCCATTTATTTTTGGCCTTGCGGCCATTTTTTTCCACTGATTCTTCCTCCCGTGGTTGGATTGTTGTTTTCCCCTTTGCCGGCTGTACGTGCTGCGGCTTGCGGATTGTTGTCGGCTTGGCTTTATTTGGAGCCGCGTCCCGAATTTTTGTTGGGATTGCATTCTGCAATTGTGGGGGCCCTGCTGGGGCTGGCTTAGGGCCTGCATCGCTTTCCTCTGTCTGCGTTGCCGTGTCGCATTTAGGGACAGTTCCACTGCTTGCTTCAGCGTGAGTCGGCTGACTATTCGACTCTTCGCTGCATCGCATACACGGGTTTTCCGTGAGCTGCGTTTTGACTCGTTCTTGTAGTTCTTTTAGCCTCGCTAGCATGCTCTTTGTGGCCAGGTTTATGTGCCTCATTGCTGGCTTCTTGCCATGGTACATGTAGAGCAGCTCGTCCAGTATCGAACCAATTTGTTCGATCTCCTGGGTATTGCCCTTGCTCTTCTTGGGTGGTGTACTCCGTGGCTTATTCGTAGGGCTGGCCGGGTCCCTAAGCCTTTTCGGGGTCTCTATTTCCTCAGTTTCCCTGTGGTGCCATAGATGGCGTAGCCGGAGTGTGAACGTCTAGCGAACGGGTCAGCTTAGCGTGCTCCTTCTTCCTCTTGTCCACCTACTGGGGTGGTAGTTTTGTTGTTTAGGTTCGTCATTTTAATTGGGTCCCAACTCGAAGCCGTTGTTGTCGTATGTATTGTGCAGTCACCTTCGCGATCCCGTGGGTGCCTTTCCGTGGAGTGAGGTCCACGCGAGGGCTGACACCGGTCTTTATGGGTGACGGAGTTCATAGCCTGTTCGGGGAATATCATCTGAGCCTGCACGGCCAACTGAAAAGCGACATACGAGAAGCGTTCTACAAGGCCTGCCAAGGTTTTAGCAGAACGGGGCGAGACGAACATTAGCCTATTCTAACCAGCGCCCCTTTTTAGTACACCGTTTGCGGCAGGGGTTAGATTGGTCGGATCCGTGACCTTCTGTACTATTTTTGCCTCGAGTCTGCTACTGTAATGCAGTAAATACATGAAAGCCTTAAATCATGCATTAGTGTGTGTGTGTGAGTGTGTGAATAGGTAGCGTAGATTGCATGCGGAACGGCCGCAAAGCATTGCTTCACAGGCATGTTCTTGCTACCTAGTCTTCCTCCGTTCTCCGTCAGGTGCGCTCAACTCTCCTGAGTCCCAGCATGACTTCTGCTGCAAAGGTGCTGGTTGCGTCCCACTTTTGTGCTGACTCTAGCATGTTTGTGACCAGGTTGTCCACCGTGATGGGTCTGCCCATGCAGTCCTCTAGTTCCTGCCTGATGGATGAAAAACGTCCACACTCGAAGATGATGTGGTTGGCGTCCTCTAAGATTCCTCTGCTGCACCAAGAACACTCGTCTGTGTTGTCGTGTCCGAATCGCTTCAAGTAGCTCCTGAAGCATCCGTGGCCGGATAGGAGCTGCGTTAAATAAAAATGAGTGCTGCCATACTTACGGTTTATCCAGGCTTCCAAGTTTGAGATAAGCCTTTGCGTCCAGCGTCCTTTAGATGAGCGATCCCAGCGTGCTATACTCTGCCTCCTTGCTTCAGTGCGAACCGAGTTTGCCGTGCTGTTTCCATGAGCTTTATAGCAAACTACCGCTTCAGTTGCCAGTTCGTTAAGCGGGAGCATCTCAGCGATAACCAGAGCCGCATACAGTCCGGAAGGCGCAGCTGACCCGTAGGGCGCTCAGGCGATATGTTGAGTTTAGTCCCCGGCTGTAGCTAGGAACAGCCAATGCTCTGCTCCAGATGGGGGACGCGTACATTATTACCGCTCTGTTGACGGCCATGATAAGACGGCGTCTCTGCTGTTTTGGTCCTCGAGTGTTCAGCATAATCCTGGATAGCTCTCGACAAGATTCTGCTGCTTTTTTATGCCCATACTCAAAGTGCTCTCTGAATGACATCCTTGTGTCTAGCATGACGCCCAGGTACTTTATCGTCTCGCTGATTCTATTAAAGCGCTGGCGACTTTTATGTGCGCTGTTTGCACGTTTTTCGGCTGCTGACTAACACCGCTTCTGTTTTATGAGCAGCCAGCTCAAGTCCAGCTGCTGCCAGCCATTGGTGCACACAGGCAATGCTGTAATTGCACGATTCCTCTACGTCCTTCAATTCCTTGCCGATGATGCGTGTATCGATTGGGAGATCCAGTTGCAGAATGCCATCGTGCATAATGTGCCAGAGGAGGGGTCCCAGAACTGAGCCTTGGGGCACCACGGCGGACACTTGGTGTATAGTGGGGCCATCTGCGGTGTCATATTGAAGCAATCTTCCTGCAAAGTAGTAGCGTATCATCTCCTGGAGGTAATATGGGACGCAGAACGTTGACAGTGCATCCAATATTTTTTCCCACTTGGCTGTGTTAAAGGCGTTTCTAAAATCCAGCGTGACGATGAGGCAGTACTTTTTTGTTCCACTTTTCCGTCTCGATTTGTTTCTTTGCCGACCATTTTTTCCAGAGCGTCTATTGTCAACTTTGCCTTGGTGAAGCCAAATTGGTTTTGGGACAAGCCACCATTGTTGTCGACATCTGCTTCAAGCCTGGTGTAGATTAGCTTCTCCAGCACTTTGCCCAACGTGTCCAGGAGACAAATCGGCCTGTATGACGATGGGTCGTCTGGCGGCTTACCTGGCTTCGGTAACAGCACTAGCGTTTGGAGTTTCCATATCGTGGCGAAAGTTCTCTCCATTAGACATCTGTTAAAAAGCTGCACGAACTGCGCAGGCTGCAAGGACATAGCCAGCTTCAGCGCTCGGTTGGGGATTCCATCTGGACCCGGTGCCTTACTAGGCGTTAGGCTTCTGGCGATCTCAGCACCTCTTCGACTGAGACTTCGTCAATGAGAGCTGGCTCTTGCACCTGGTGTATGTATGTCCGAATCCTCTACATCTGTAGCATCTCTTTGGCTCAATCTTTCGGCGTATGCGGCATATAACCCATCTTATACGGACCTTACCGGCTTCAAGCAGTTTTGTGGCTATGCTCGGTTGCAGGGTCATTGTTGCGATCTGAGTTCCGCCATAGGCCGCCCTCATAGTTGGCGTCGCTTCGACAGGTATGTCACCTTTCGCCGAGGCAAAGAGGGCTGTGAGGACCTCATCTGCTGTCGTAGACTCGTCGATATCGATTACCTCAATTTGGACCGTTTCCTGCATGGCTCTAACTGCGGCTTTTCCAGACAGCGCGGTTCTGATTGGCGCTTGTAACTGGTCTGTGGGTTGGTCCGATTGCTTCTGGAGCCTGAGGATCAGTTCTCCTGCTGCTGATTTGGGGATGCCCTGCACCGTATTTTTCAGCTCCTGGAGTGATGGAGCTGCTTTAACAATTTTGAACACATCTGCGTATGGCATGCGCTCTGTGCACTTGACCAGAATCACGACCGGCCGTTTGGGCTGTTTCCGCCTGGCGTGTTTTCCCTCACCTCTGTCCAATTATTTTTGGCCTTGCGGCCATTTTTTTCCACTGATTCTTCCTCCCGTGGTTGGATTGTTGTTTTCCCCTTTGCCGGCTGTACGTGCTGCGGCTTGCGGATTGTTGTCGGCTTGGCTTTATTTGGAGCCGCGTCCCGAATTTTTGTTGGGATTGCATTCTGCAATTGTGGGGGCCCTGCCGGGGCTAGCTTAGGGCCTGCATCGCTTTCCTCTGTCTGCGTTGCCGTGTCGCATTTAGGGACAGTTCCACTGCTTGCTTCAGCGTGAGTCGGCTGACTATTCGACTCTTCGCTGCATCGCATACACAGGTTTTCCGTGAGCTGCGTTTTGACTCGTTCTTGTAGTTCTTTTAGCCTCGCTAGCATGCTCTTTGTGGCCAGGTTTATGTGCCTCATTGCTGGCTTCTTGCCATGGTACATGTAGAGCAGCTCGTCCAGTATCGAACCAATTTCTTCGATCTCCTGGGTATTGCCCTTGCTCTTCTTGGGTGGTGTACTCCGTGGCTTATTCGTAGGGATGGCCGCGTCCCTAAGCCTTTTCGGGGTCTCTATTTCCTCAGTTTCCCTGTGGTGCCATAGATGGCGTAGCCGGAGCGTGAACGTCTAGCGAACGGGTCAGCTTAGCGTGCTCCTTCTTCCTCTTGTCCACCTACTGGGGTGGTAGTTTTGTTGTTTAGGTTCGTCATTTTAATTGGGTCCCAACTCGAAGCCGTTGTTGTCGTATGTATTGTGCAGTCACCTTCGCGATCCCGTGGGTGCCTTTCCGTGGAGTGAGGTCCACGCGAGGGCTGACACCGGTCTTTATGGGTGACGGAGTTCATAGCCTGTTCGGTGAATATCATTTGAGCCTGCACGGCCAACTGAAAGGCGACATACGAGAAGCGTTCTACAAGTCCTGCCAAGGTTTTAGCAGAACGGGGCGAGACGAACATTAGCCTATTCTAACCATCGCCCCTTTTTAGTACACCGTTTGCGGCAGGGGTTAGATTGGTCGGATCCGTGACCTTCTGTACTATTTTTGCCTCGAGTCTGCTACTGTAATGCAGTAAATACATGAAAGCCTTAAATCATGCATTAGTGTGTGTGTGTGAGTGTGTGTGTGTGTGTTTTTTAATTTATTTATTTTTTTTATTCTATTTATTACATCGCTTAAATTGATAATTATAGTGTATTGATTTAACGTTTTACGCTTAGGTTGTGTTTGGGGGGATGCGTGTTGAATAGGTAGCGTAGATTGCATGCGGAACGGCCGCAAAGCATTGCTTCACAGGCATGTTCTTGCTACCTAGTCTTCCTCCGTTCTCCGTCAGGTGCGCTCAACTCTCCTGAGTTCCAGCATGACTTCTGCTGCAAAGGTGCTGGTTGCGTCCCACTTTTGTGCTGACTCTAGCATGTTTGTGACCAGGTTGTCCACCGTGATGGGTCTGCCCATGGAGTCCTCTAGTTCCTGCCTGATGGATGAAAAACGTCCACACTCGAAGATGATGTGGTTGGCGTCCTCTAAGATTCCTCTGCTGCACCAAGAACACTCGTCTGTGTTGTCGTGTCCGAATCGCTTCAAGTAGCTCCTGAAGCATCCGTGGCCGGATAGGAGCTGCGTTAAATAAAAATGAGTGCTGCCATACTTACGGTTTATCCAGGCTTCCAAGTTTGAGATAAGCCTTTGCGTCCAGCGTCCTTTAGATGAGCGATCCCAGCGTGCTATGCTCTGCCTCCTTGCTTCAGTGCGAACCGAGTTTGCCGTGCTGTTTCCATGAGCTTTATAGCAAACTACCGCTTCAGTTGCCAGTTCGTTAAGCGGGAGCATCTCAGCGATAACCAGAGCCGCATACAGTCCGGAAGGCGCAGCTGACCCGTAGGGCGCTCAGGCGATATGTTGAGTTTAGTCCCCGGCTGTAGCTAGGAACAGCCAATGCTCTGCTCCAGATGGGGGACGCGTACATTATTACCGCTCTGTTGACGGCCATGATAAGACGGCGTCTCTGCTGTTTTGGTCCTCGAGTGTTCAGCATAATCCTGGATAGCTCTCGACAAGATTCTGCTGCTTTTTTATGCCCATACTCAAAGTGCTCTCTGAATGACATCCTTGTGTCTAGCATGACGCCCAGGTACTTTATCGTCTCGCTGATTCTATTAAAGCGCTGGCGACTTTTATGTGCGCTGTTTGCACGTTTTTCGGCTGCTGACTAACACCGCTTCTGTTTTATGAGCAGCCAGCTCAAGTCCAGCTGCTGCCAGCCATTGGTGCACACAGGCAATGCTGTAATTGCACGATTCCTCTACGTCCTTCAATTCCTTGCCGATGATGCGTGTATCGATTGGGAGATCCAGTTGCAGAATGCCATCGTGCATAATGTGCCAGAGGAGGGGTCCCAGAACTGAGCCTTGGGGCACCACGGCGGACACTTGGTGTATAGTGGGGCCATCTGCGGTGTCATATTGAAGCAATCTTCCTGCAAAGTAGTAGCGTATCATCTCCTGGAGGTAATATGGGACGCAGAACGTTGACAGTGCATCCAATATTTTTTCCCACTTGGCTGTGATAAAGGCGTTTCTAAAATCCAGCGTGACGATGAGGCAGTACTTTTTTGTGCCACTTTTCCGTCTCGATTTGTTTCTTTGCCGACCATTTTTTCCAGAGCGTCTATTGTCAACTTTGCCTTGGTGAAGCCAAATTGGTTTTGGGACAAGCCATCATTGTTGTCGACATCTGCTTCAAGCCTGGTGTAGATTAGCTTCTCCAGCACTTTGCCCAACGTGTCCAGGAGACAAATCGGCCTGTATGACGATGGGTCGTCTGGCGGCTTACCTGGCTTCGGTAACAGCACTAGCGTTTGGAGTTTCCATATCGTGGCGAAAGTTCTCTCCATTAGACATCTGTTAAAAAGCTGCACGAACTGCGCAGGCTGCAAGGACATAGCCAGCTTCAGCGCTCGGTTGGGGATTCCATCTGGACCCGGTGCCTTACTAGGCGTTAGGCTTCTGGCGATCTCAGCACCTCTTCGACTGAGACTTCGTCAATGAGAGCTGGCTCTTGCACCTGGTGTATGTATGTCCGAATCCTCTACATCTGTAGCATCTCTTTGGCTCAATCTTTCGGCGTATTCGGCATATAACCCATCTTATACGGACCTTACCGGCTTCAAGCAGTTTTGTGGCTATGCTCGGTTGCAGGGTCATCGTTGCGATCTGAGTTCCGCCATAGGCCGCCCTCATAGTTGGCGTCGCTTCGACAGGTATGTCACCTTTCGCCGAGGCAAAGAGGGCTGTAAGGACCTCATCTGCTGTCGTAGACTCGTCGATATCGATTACCTCAATTTGGACCGTTTCCTGCATGGCTCTAACTGCGGCTTTTCCAGACAGCGCGGTTCTGATTGGCGCTTGTAACTGGTCTGTGGCTTGGTCCGATTGCTTCTGGAGCCTGAGGATCAGTTCTCCTGCTGCTGATTTGGGGATGCCCTGCACCGTATTTTTCAGCTCCTGGAGTGATGGAGCTGCCTTAACAATTTTGAACACATCTGCGTATGGCATGCGCTCTGTGCACTTGACCAGAATCACGACCGGCCGTTTGGGCTGTTTCCGCCTGGCGTGTTTTCCCTCACCTCTGTCCATTTATTTTTGGCCTTGCGGCCATTTTTTTCCACTGATTCTTCCTCCCGTGGTTGGATTGTTGTTTTCCCCTTTGCCGGCTGTACGTGCTGCGGCTTGCGGATTGTTGTCGGCTTGGCTTTATTTGGAGCCGCGTCCCGAATTTTTGTTGGGATTGCATTCTGCAATTGTGGGGGCCCTGCCGGGGCTGGCTTAGGGCCTGCATCGCTTTCCTCTGTCTGCGTTGCCGTGTCGCATTTAGGGACAGTTCCACTGCTTGCTTCAGCGTGAGTCGGCTGACTATTCGACTCTTCGCTGCATCGCATACACAGGTTTTCCGTGAGCTGCGTTTTGACTCGTTCTTGTAGTTCTTTTAGCCTCGGTAGCATGCTCTTTGTGGCCAGGTTTATGTGCCTCATTGCTGGCTTCTTGCCATGGTACATGTAGAGCAGCTCGTCCAGTATCGAACCAATTTCTTCGATCTCCTGGGTATTGCCCTTGCTCTTCTTGGGTGGTGTACTCCGTGGCTTATTCGTAGGGCTGGCCGGGTCCCTAAGCCTTTTCGGGGTCTCTATTTCCTCAGTTTCCCTGTGGTGCCATAGATGGCGTAGCCGGAGCGTGAACGTCTAGCGAACGGGTCAGCCTAGCGTGCTCCTTCTTCCTCTTGTCCACCTACTGGGGTGGTAGTTTTGTTGTTTAGGTTCGTCATTTTAATTGGGTCCCAACTCGAAGCCGTTGTTGTCGTATGTATTGTGCAGTCACCTTCGCGATCCCGTGGGTGCCTTTCCGTGGAGTGAGGTCCACGCGAGGGCTGACACCGGTCTTTATGGGTGACGGAGTTCATAGCCTGTTCGGGGAATATCATTTGAGCCTGCACGGCCAACTGAAAGGCGACATACGACAAGCGTTATACAAGGCCTGCCAAGGTTTTAGCAGAACGGGGCGAGACGAACATTAGCCTATTCTAACCAGCGCCCCTTTTTAGTACACCGTTTGCGGAAGGGGTTAGATTGGTCGGATCCGTGACCTTCTGTACTATTTTTGCCTCGAGTCTGCTACTGTAATGCAGTAAATACATGAAAGCCTTAAATCATGCATTAGTGTGTGTGTGTGAGTGTGTGTGTTTTTTTTTAATTATTTATTTTTTTTATTCTATGTATTACATCGCTTAAATTGATAATTATAGTGTATTGATGTAACGTTTTACGCTTAGGTTGTATTTGGGGGGATGCGTGTTGAATAGGTAGCGTAGATTGCATGCGGAACGGCCGCAAAGCATTGCTTCACAGGCATGTTCTTGCTACCTAGTCTTCCTCCGTTCTCCGTCAGGTGCGCTCAACTCTCCTGAGTTCCAGCATAACTTCTGCTGCAAAGGTGCTGGTTGCGTCCCACTTTTGTGCTGACTCTAGCATGTTTGTGACCAGGTTGTCCACCGTGATGAGTCTGCCCATGCAGTCCTCTAGTTCCTGCCTGATGGATGAAAAACGTCCACACTCGAAGATGATGTGGTTGGCGTCCTCTAAGATTCCTCTGCTGCACCAAGAACACTTGTCTGTGTTGTCGTGTCCGAATCGCTTCAAGTAGCTCCTGAAGCATCCGTGGCCGGATAGGAGCTGCGTTAAATAAAAATGAGTGCTGCCATACTTACGGTTTATCCAGGCTTCCAAGTTTGAGATAAGCCTTTGCGTCCAGCGTCCTTTAGATGAGCGATCCCAGCGTGCTATGCTCTGCCTCCTTGCTTCAGTGCGAACCGAGTTTGCCGTGCTGTTTCCATGAGCTTTATAGCAAACTACCGCTTCAGTTGCCAGTTCGTTAAGCGGGAGCATCTCAGCGATAACCAGAGCCGCATACAGTCCGGAAGGCGCAGCTGACCCGTAGGGCGCTCAGGCGATATGTTGAGTTTAGTCCCCGGCTGTAGCTAGGAACAGCCAATGCTCTGCTCCAGATGGGGGACGCGTACATTATTACCGCTCTGTTGACGGCCATGAGAAGACGGCGTCTCTGCTGTTTTGGTCCTCGAGTGTTCAGCATAATCCTGGATAGCTCTTGACAAGATTCTGCTGCTTTTTTATGCCCATACTCAAAGTGCTCTCTGAATGACATCCTTGTGTCTAGCATGACGCCCAGGTACTTTATCGTCTCGCTGATTCTATTAAAGCGCTGGCGACTTTTATGTGCGCTGTTTGCACGTTTTTCGGCTGCTGACTAACACCGCTTCTGTTTATGAGCAGCCAGCTCAAGTCCAGCTGCTGCCAGCCATTGGTGCACACAGGCAATGCTGTAATTGCACGATTCCTCTACGTCCTTCAATTCCTTGCCGATGATGCGTGTATCGATTGGGAGATCCAGTTGCAGAATGCCATCGTGCATGATGTGCCAGAGGAGGGGTCCCAGAACTGAGCCTTGGGGCACCACGGCGGACACTTGGTGTATAGTGGGGCCATCTGCGGTGTCATATTGAAGCAATCTTCCTGTAAAGTAGTAGCGTATCATCTCCTGGAGGTAATATGGGACGCAGAACGTTGACAGTGCATCCAATATTTTTTCCCACTTGGCTGTGTTAAAGGCGTTTCTAAAATCCAGCGTGACGATGAGGCAGTACTTTTTTGTGCCACTTTTCCGTCTCGATTTGTTTCTTTGCCGACCATTTTTTCCAGAGCGTCTATTGTCAACTTTGCCTTGGTGAAGCCAAATTGGTTTTGGGACAAGCCATCATTGTTGTCGACATCTGCTTCAAGCCTGGTGTAGATTAGCTTCTCCAGCACTTTGCCCAACGTGTCCAGGAGACAAATCGGCCTGTATGACGATGGGTCGTCTGGCGGCTTACCTGGCTTCGGTAACAGCACTAGCGTTTGGAGTTTCCATATCGTGGCGAAAGTTCTCTCCATTAGACATCTGTTAAAAAGCTGCACGAACTGCGCAGGCTGCAAGGACATAGCCAGCTTCAGCGCTCGGTTGGGGATTCCATCTGGACCCGGTGCCTTACTAGGCGTTAGGCTTCTGGCGATCTCAGCACCTCTTCGACTGAGACTTCGTCAATGAGAGCTGGCTCTTGCACCTGGTGTATGTATGTCCGAATCCTCTACATCTGTAGCATCTCTTTGGCTCAATCTTTCGGCGTATTCGGCATATAACCCATCTTATACGGACCTTACCGGCTTTAAGCAGTTTTGTGGCTATGCTCGGTTGCAGGGTCATCGTTGCGATCTGAGTTCCGCCATAGGCCGCCCTCATAGTTGGCGTCGCTTCGACAGGTATGTCACCTTTCGCCGAGGCAAAGAGGGCTGTAAGGACCTCATCTGCTGTCGTAGACTCGTCGATATCGATTACCTCAATTTGGACCGTTTCCTGCATGGCTCTAACTGCGGCTTTTCCAGACAGCGCGGTTCTGATTGGCGCTTGTAACTGGTCTGTGGCTTGGTCCGATTGCTTCTGGAGCCTGAGGATCAGTTCTCCTGCTGCTGATTTGGGGATGCCCTGCACCGTATTTTTCAGCTTCTGGAGTGATGGAGCTGCTTTAACAATTTTGAACACATCTGCGTATGGCATGCGCTCTGTGCACTTGACCAGAATCACGACCGGCCGTTTGGGCTGTTTCCGCCTGGCGTGTTTTCCCTCACCTCTGTCCATTTATTTTTGGCCTTGCGGCCATTTTTTTCCACTGATTCTTCCTCCCGTGGTTGGATTGTTGTTTTCCCCTTTGCCGGCTGTACGTGCTGCGGCTTGCGGATTGTTGTCGGCTTGGCTTTATTTGGAGCCGCGTCCCGAATTTTTGTTGGGATTGCATTCTGCAATTGTGGGGGCCCTGCCGGGGCTGGCTTAGGGCCTGCATCGCTTTCCTCTGTCTGCGTTGCCGTGTCGCATTTAGGGACAGTTCCACTGCTTGCTTCAGCGTGAGTCGGCTGACTATTCGACTCTTCGCTGCATCGCATACACAGGTTTTCCGTGAGCTGCGTTTTGACTCGTTCTTGTAGTTCTTTTAGCCTCGGTAGCATGCTCTTTGTGGCCAGGTTTATGTGCCTCATTGCTGGCTTCTTGCCATGGTACATGTAGAGCAGCTCGTCCAGTATCGAACCAATTTCTTCGATCTCCTGGGTATTGCCCTTGCTCTTCTTGGGTGGTGTACTCCGTGGCTTATTCGTAGGGCTGGCCGGGTCCCTAAGCCTTTTCGGGGTCTCTATTTCCTCAGTTTCCCTGTGGTGCCATAGATGGCGTAGCCGGAGCGTGAACGTCTAGCGAACGGGTCAGCCTAGCGTGCTCCTTCTTCCTCTTGTCCACCTACTGGGGTGGTAGTTTTGTTGTTTAGGTTCGTCATTTTAATTGGGTCCCAACTCGAAGCCGTTGTTGTCGTATGTATTGTGCAGTCACCTTCGCGATCCCGTGGGTGCCTTTCCGTGGAGTGAGGTCCACGCGAGGGCTGACACCGGTCTTTATGGGTGACGGAGTTCATAGCCTGTTCGGGGAATATCATCTGAGCCTGCACGGCCAACTGAAAAGCGACATACGACAAGCGTTCTACAAGGCCTGCCAAGGTTTTAGCAGAACGGGGCGAGACGAACATTAGCCTATTCTAACCAGCGCCCCTTTTTAGTACACCGTTGGGGGCAGGGGTTAGATTGGTCGGATCCGTGACCTTCTGTACTATTTTTGCCTCGAGTCTGCTACTGTAATGCAGTAAATACATGAAAGCCTTAAATCATGCATTATTGTGTGTGTGTGAGTGTGTGTGTGTGTGTTTTTTAATTATTTATTTTTTTTATTCTATTTATTACATCGCTTAAATTGATAATTATAGTGTATTGATGTAACGTTTTACGCTTAGGTTGTATTTGGGGGGATGCGTGTTGAATAGGTAGCGTAGATTGCATGCGGAACGGCCGCAAAGCATTGCTTCACAGGCATGTTCTTGCTACCTAGTCTTCCTCCGTTCTCCGTCAGGTGCGCTCAACTCTCTTGAGTTCCAGCATAACTTCTGCTGCAAAGGTGCTGGTTGCGTCCCACTTTTGTGCTGACTCTAGCATGTTTGTGACCAGGTTGTCCACCGTGATGGGTCTGCCCATGGAGTCCTCTAGTTCCTGCCTGATGGATGAAAAACGTCCACACTCGAAGATGATGTGGTTGGCGTCCTCTAAGATTCCTCTGCTGCACCAAGAACACTCGTCTGTGTTGTCGTGTCCGAATCGCTTCAAGTAGCTCCTGAAGCATCCGTGGCCGGATAGGAGCTGCGTTAAATAAAAATGAGTGCTGCCATACTTACGGTTTATCCAGGCTTCCAAGTTTGAGATAAGCCTTTGCGTCCAGCGTCCTTTAGATGAGCGATCCCAGCGTCCTATGCTCTGCCTCCTTGCTTCAGTGCGAACCGAGTTTGCCGTGCTGTTTCCATGAGCTTTATAGCAAACTACCGCTTCAGTTGCCAGTTCGTTAAGCGGGAGCATCTCAGCGATAACCAGAGCCGCATACAGTCCGGAAGGCGCAGCTGACCCGTAGGGCGCTCAGGCGATATGTTGAGTTTAGTCCCCGGCTGTAGCTAGGAACAGCCAATGCTCTGCTCCAGATGGGGGACGCGTACATTATTACCGCTCTGTTGACGGCCATGAGAAGACGGCGTCTCTGCTGTTTTGGTCCTCGAGTGTTCAGCATAATCCTGGATAGCTCTTGACAAGATTCTGCTGCTTTTTTATGCCCATACTCAAAGTGCTCTCTGAATGACATCCTTGTGTCTAGCATGACGCCCAGGTACTTTATCGTCTCGCTGATTCTATTAAAGCGCTGGCGACTTTTATGTGCGCTGTTTGCACGTTTTTCGGCTGCTGACTAACACCGCTTCTGTTTTATGAGCAGCCAGCTCAAGTCCAGCTGCTGCCAGCCATTGGTGCACACAGGCAATGCTGTAATTGCACGATTCCTCTACGTCCTTCAATTCCTTGCCGATGATGCGTGTATCGATTGGGAGATCCAGTTGCAGAATGCCATCGTGCATGATGTGCCAGAGGAGGGGTCCCAGAACTGAGCCTTGGGGCACCACGGCGGACACTTGGTGTATAGTGGGGCCATCTGCGGTGTCATATTGAAGCAATCTTCCTGCAAAGTAGCAGCGTATCATCTCCTGGAGGTAATATGGGACGCAGAACGTTGACAGTGCATCCAATATTTTTTCCCACTTGGCTGTGTTAAAGGCGTTTCTAAAATCCAGCGTGACGATGAGGCAGTACTTTTTTGTGCCACTTTTCCGTCTCTTTGTTTCTTTGCCGACCATTTTTTCCAGAGCGTCTATTGTCAACTTTGCCTTGGTGAAGCCAAATTGGTTTTGGGACAAGCCATCATTGTTGTCGACATCTGCTTCAAGCCTGGTGTAGATTAGCTTCTCCAGCACTTTGCCCAACGTGTCCAGGAGACAAATCGGCCTGTATGACGATGGGTCGTCTGGCGGCTTACCTGGCTTCGGTAACAGCACTAGCGTTTGGAGTTTCCATATCGTGGCAAAAGTTCTCTCCATTAGACACCTGTTAAAAAGCTGCACGAACTGCGCAGGCTGCAAGGACATAGCCAGCTTCAGCGCTCGGTTGGGGATTCCATCTGGACCCGGTGCCTTACTAGGCGTTAGGCTTCTGGCGATCTCAGCACCTCTTCGACTGAGAGCTGGCGTGGCTGCTCCGTGGCTCGATGGGCCGGTTTGCGAAGGTAGTACGTCGGGTCTGATTGGGAATAGCGTTTCCACAATCAACTTAAGCTCACTCGGATCAGAAGGCTGCATTTTCTTGCCGGCGTAGAGTCTCTTGACGACAGTTTTATATGCCTTGCCCCAAAGATCATATTCGGCTGAGTCGCATAGTTCCAGAAAGCATTCTCGCTTGCTATCTCGTATGGACTTCTTTAGCAGTTTTCTGGCCCTTTAATATCATAGTTGTTCTTCAGCATAGTGTGGTCTACCTCGGGATCGCTGGTACCTTCTGCTGGCTTGGATGCAGTTCCGCCGTGCTTCGGCAATATTTTCATTCCACCAGTACTTGGTTTCGTGGTGGCGTAAGCGGTAAGCTTTCCGACTTAGGCTTCTCGTTCTGGCAGCAGTTCCTTCACCAATCGTGTATATTATTGCGGAGTGGTCGCTTGCGGTGTACACGTCGCTTATTTCCCATTTGATTGCGCCGAAAAGTGACGAGCTGGCGAAGGTGAGATCGATTATTGATCCGATACCACCCCAACTAAACGTGTTTTCCGAGCCGGAATTTAACAAGGCTATATCCAGGGCTGCGAAGCTTTCCAACAGGGCACGACCACTTGCGTTAGTTGCTTGGCAGCTGTAAATTCGGAGAGCTCCATGCTTGGGAACAGGTAGCAGCTGTTTATCCACAGGCTGCTGTATTGTGCGTGTACAAACCCATTACACGACTTTATATTCTTCAGCGATGTCGAAGAATCGCCACATATCCAGATCTGTGGTGCATATTCTCGGGCAGAGGGTCTCTCGATGGTGGGGTTCGCTGATAATGGCAATATCGATGCGCATTTCTCTGACCGTCTGCTTGAGCAGCTATGCAGTGGTTAAGGTTTATTAAAAGTAACCTTAACATTTCATTTTTCGTACTACCTAGCGGTATGCCGGACATTTATAGCTCACTGTAGCGTGGTCCGTTGGTTTTTCTCTTTTCCGTGTGCAAAGGATACATTTTGGTGGCTTGGAGCAGCTCTTTGCTTCGTGGCCTGTATCCCCGCATCTGAAGCATGCGACTTTCAGATCGTCTCCGCTGGTGCAGTTCGCTGCTATGTGCCCGAAGCCCTGGAATTTAAATCACCGCTGTGGTTGGTCTATTGGTCCTCACCTTGGCCTTCTGGCGTCCTGGCTTTTGACGCTGGGAGAGTAATTGTGGCCCAGTTATCTTGGACAGATTATCGCCTGGTTGTTATCTCAGACACGCAGTCTGGCAGCTGGTTCTCTAGTGCAGATCAGCTGGTTGTGAACTACGCTAGCCAACACTACTGACAGCTGTTAGTACAAGCAACTGCACAAATAACTTCACGACATGGCTAATAAACTTGAGTGGTAAACACACAATAGCGCACAAAACACGCCAAGGAGACGCCTGCACTCCCTTCGCCTGATATTGGAGCTGTAGACGCCACCCCAGGAACGCTCTGCACTTTAATTTTCTCAGGAAAACTACTGATTTGTCTACTGATTTCCGCAGGGAGCAGTTAAAAAACGCATCCGCACTCTATGAAAACAATTCTCTCTCTAGTTTTTTTTTTGTCTTTATTTTTTGTTGTTTACGGCATGGAGGTGAAAATCTTCGAAAGATACTGATGGCCCGGGCCAACCGTATGCACGATTCGCTGACTCCGTCAATACCTACGTACTAAACATATATCTACTGGCAGCATACCTGCCAATAGTGTGGCCGCCTCGTCCGACACTGTCCGGAATCCAGAAATAGTGCGGAGTGCGCTTAGCCTGTAGGGGACTGGCATCTTCCTTCTGAGGCCTTTCTGGCTTGTAACAGCTGATGCCCATATCGGTGCAGCATAGAGCAACACGGAGGCTGCAACTCTCGCGAGGAGTAGACGACTACCTGCTCTAGGTCCTCCTATGTTGGGTAGCATCCTCGAAAGGGCCGCCTGCATATTTGCCGTTTTCTGGCTAACATAGTCTACGTGAGGTCGAAAGCTAAGCCTGTTGTCTAACATGACCCCCAGATATATTGCGGCTTGTGATAAGCACAGCCTCTGTTTTATGGCCTGCCAGCTCCAGGCTAGCGCTACGCATCCAGCTGGCCAAGTTCCTTATGGCTGCATTCGCTGCCGCTTCTACTTCTTTTATTTCATTGCCTACCACTACATGAGTCAGATCATCTGCGAATCCTATGATTCTGCATCCCTGGGGAAATTGTACTCTGAGCACCTCGTGGTACATTATGCTCCACAGGACTGGTCCCAAGACCGACCCCCGTGGTACCCCTGCTGAGACCATTTAACTCCTAGTACCGTCTTCCGTACCATAACTCAATACTCGATCGGACAAGTAGTTGGATATTATACGGAAGAGGGACGATGGTATCCCTATTCGGTCTGAGGCTCCCAGTATGCGAGACCAGCTTGCTGAGTTAAAGGCATTGCGGATGTCCAACGTGACCACCGCGCAATACTCCTTGTCTCCCCACCTCCATCGGGTACCCTCTATTGCTTTAGTAGCAATATCGACTACCGCCTTATGTGCGTCTTCAACAACACTCAGTAGTCGGTTGTACACGATCCTCTCCAGAACCTTTCCCGCCGTGTCCAGTATGCAGATTGGCCTGTATCCCGAGGGTTCCTCTATTGGTTTGTCCCCTTTCGGTAGGAGGATTATTTTCTGTCGCTTTCATCTCTTGGGAAATACACCGTCCTGAAGACATCTATTATATGTCTCGGCGAAGGCGTCGGGTTTTTATTCAGCATGGCTAACTTTCGAGTCGTGTTTGGCACCCCAACTGGTCCTAGAGGCTTTTTGTCGTCTAGCTTCTTGCTTGCCACTACCACTTCGTCTGTCGACACCTGCTGCACAAGTTCCGTCCTGCGTAAGCAGTTGACGACCTCCAATCTTGGGTGATGGGGGAACAGTGCCTCAACTATAGTGGCAAGTGCGGTAGGGCAAGTCACACGGGTTGTTCCTTGGCTGTGTATCTTCTTCGTGACGACCTTATAAGCCGTGCCCCACGGGTTTACATCGGCCTCGTCGCATATTTGTTGGAAGCAGCTGGATTTGCTGTATTCAATATTTCTTTTGAGTTCTCGCTGGGCTGCCCGAAGGTCTTCCATCCTAGATTCAAAGTCTGGGCGGCCTCGGGCTCGTTGGGAGCATCTTCTAGCACGTAGGCAGGCCTTCCTTAGGTCGCTGATTTCCATGTTCCACCAGTAGCAAGGTGCTCCTCTTCTGTTTGGTTTCCTCCTGGGCATGGATAAGTCGCACGCGTCTGAGATGTTTTCCATGAGTTGCTGCGCCATGCTGACTCCGTGGTCCATGTCCACTGAGCATGGCGTATAGAGTCCTTAAAGGATTCCTTATCTAGCCAGCTGTCCTTCCATTTAGGGCCTGTTGTTTTGGGCTGCGCCCACATCGATCGCTGCGAACTCTTCCAGCAGACTGGTCCCTCTCGCGTTGGTTTCCTTGCTTCCCCATTCCACAGCCCAAGCGTTAAAGTCTCTCGCTATGACAAGTGGAGCTCTGTTGCGGGCTGAAATCGCCGCAGTTCCCAGCTTGGCGAGGCGTATTAGCTGTAGATTGTAACTTATCTTACTTCCTGGAGCGGTGACTGGGGGAGTAAATGGCCGCTTGTCTGCATTTGCTTGCCGCCCAGCCACTCCCAGCGAAGGGCTTATATAGCTCGCAGGTTATTGCGACATCGGTCTGCCGCTCCCTGACTGATTGCATCAACAGGGCCTGGGCTGCTTCGCAATGGTTTCTTTTGGTAAGTGCGCATCTTCCAATGCCGGCAATGTGTTTGGAGTCGGTGACATTTTCCTTATACACTGTGTCTCCTATTGGCAGTCCCTAGCCAGGTGATCTTTACCTCCGCATCGCGGGCACAGATTCGATCTGTCCTTTTCGCACTTGCACTGTCTCGCGAGGTGTCCAAACTCCAGGCATCTAAAACATCTGGTGATGTTTATTCGCTCGCGGAGCCTTGAGCTGACCCACCCTACTTTCAGTGTACCTACTAATAGGGCTTTTTTCGCGCTTTCCGCTGGTAACCTTCTCGTGGCCGTTTGGGTGTGGCCGTACACTTTTCGCAGGTTAATATTTTCTGGCGATACGTCCAATAGTTGCATCTGACCTCTCTGCGCCTCACAAATGTCCTCACGAGTTGTAATCTCGTGCAGATCTTTGCACTCTATGGTTACGCGATGAAACAGTGTCCGGAACTTTGCATTATCGCCTAGTGTTTCGCCCACCAGGCTCCTAAATACTGTCGTTTTTTCTCCAGAATTGTTGAGCTGGAGAAGCAATTCTCCTATTTGGGTCGTCCTTATTTTCGCTTCCGCTTCCCCGAGATCGCTGAGCTTCTCGTCCGCTTTGACTCTCCTCTTCTTTGAGTAGTCCCTTACTCTTTTTGCCGGCGTTTTTTTTTTTTAAATGGCATGGAGGTTAAAATCATCGTAAGATACTTATGGCCCGGGCCAACCGTATGCACGGTTCGCTGACTCCGTCAACGCCTACATACTAAACTCACCCCCACTCACACACCACATTCCCCGCGGGATCACCGCAAAGTACTATTTCGCGGGGATGGGTTGCCCATTTTAGGCTATCTCTGTTCCTCGGCGCTCTCTTTTGCATCGTCTCAGATCCCTCTGGATGCCTATAATGAGCTGGCTTAGATCTCTCCAGGTATTTTCTCCTTTCAGCATAAACGTTAGTAGTCCCTCAGGTGGGGGCACAAATCCTACTGTATGTATGTATCTCGGAGAGTAGTACAGCACGTGTTCCTGGTCTTCGTCCAGAGTTGGGCAGTTCGGGCACTCTGGAGTGTCCTCGTGTCTGAATATGTGAAGATACTCCCTGTACTCGCCGTGTCCAGTAAAAAACTGCGTTAGGTGGAAGTTTCATTTCTCCTTTTCGTCTGTTGGTCCATTGCTCCAGGTTGGGAATTAGCTGGTGGGTCCATCTCCCTTTGTTGGCCGCATTCCATCTTTCCTGCCAGGTCGCCATTGTTGCTGCTCTCTCCGATCTTCGGATGACGTCAATTGAGACAGCATCATCCATCGCTATCCTGTCTGCGTATGTTTTCGCCATTACCCTCGCAAGTATATCCACTGGCGGCCCGCCAGTACAGTGGCTGCCTCGTCCGACACTGTTCGGAATCCAGAGATAACGCGGAGTGCGCTGAGCCTATAAGGGATTGCCAGCTTCCTTCAGTGGAATTTCTGGCTTGCTACCGCTGATGCCCAAGTCGGTGCTGCATACAGTAGAACCGAGGCTACAACTTCTGCGAGGAGCGGACGTCTACCTGCCCTGGGCCCCCCTATGTTAGGTAGCATCTTTGACAGGGCCGCCTGCATTTTGGCTGCTTTCTGAAATGTAGATTACACATGTGGTCGAAAGCTAAGCCTGTTGTCTAGCATGACCCCCAGATACTTGATGGAATCCTTTGACTCGATACTAACGCTGTCTACCTGAATCTAGCAAACTCAACTATCTTGCGGCTTGTGATAAGCACAGCCTCTGTTTTGTGGCCTGCCAAATCTAGGCTTGCGCCATGCATCCACCTGGCCACTTTCTTATGGCTGCATTCGCTGCCGCTTCTACTTCTTTAATCTCTTTGCCTACCACTACTAGCGCAATTTCCTTCTGCTTGTTATCTTCTCCTTTGGGACTGGGTGTCTCCTGCGCAACCGTTACCGTTGCCTGACTGCCGACCGGTCCCCTGATTCTTTTCGTTTGGGGTGTTCGTGCAGTGACCTGCTTCCGTTTGACTTCAGTCGTCGTTCTAATCATCGGCGAGGTTTGTGAGGACTGATGCGACCTCATAGCCGCCTTCGCTCCTTCGCTCCTTCCATGTAGCTGTATCGCTATAACCTCGTACAGCGCTCTGATGCTCTCTATTGCATCTCGCATCGGTTGATGGATAGAGCCGCCACTTGCTCTCTTCTAGCACATCCACTAGCTTTGAGATCTCTTGACCGAGATCTCGGAGTGCCGAGCTACTCTGGGTTGCCGTCTGTTGATCCAGTTTAGTGTTCGTCTCTTCAGGGACGGCTATTGGTTCACCTACGGGTGATCTCACCATTCTGCTGCTCTTTGCAAAAGCATCACAGCTCTCCTTCAGTTGTGGGGCTTGGCTTATACTCATTTTATTGGGTCCCAACTCCTAAGCCGCTGTCCTCGGTCGTTGTACAGTCGCGTTCTGATCGCATGGCTGTCTTTGCAAGCAGTAGGGCCATGCGAGGGTTGACACCCGCCTTCATGGGGTCAAGTGTTTAGAGCTAGATCCGCGTTTATCTGGAATATTACATCTGAACCTATACTGCCAACTAAATGGCGACGAGCAGAGGAGCGTGCTTGGAGACTTGCTATGTTTTAACGGGACGGGGGCGGTAACAGCATTAGCCTAGCAGTCATTTCGACCAGATTTCACTCTGCTTACTGATATGCTAGAATACTGTCAGCCGTTAGCTCAGGGGTCGTCTAGTCGTGTAAGGTTGTCCAGAGTTCGCAGCCTGAGATATTACTTCACGTCACGGTGTGCAGCGCCTACCCAGGCCACTACCGAAGGTCACGAGTTTCTTTAATTACCACGGAACGGAATCGATCTGGCCATTGCCAGGTTAATGGCGTTCAGAATCTTTTAGTCTGCTAGAGGCACCTCTCCGAGCAATTACATCCCCGTGTCATTTGAGTCGCCTCATACGACAAGCAATGACTAGCTGTGGTACTATTCTATGGGCCGCTTACTACACGGTGTAGTGTAAGTGTTTGTTTTTTTGTATAGGAGGGAAAAGCATTAAAAGCCGAAAAGTGTGGGACTTCCACCCACTAAAAACCCACCTACTCTCTGTATCCCTCTCATGGCACCACCGATGGGTATCACTTCACGAGGGGGAGATGGCATGAAAGCCTCAGCTAGATTCTCATCTATGATTGACGATTGCGCTGTCGCTCAGCACGACGCAAGGATTTGCTTATGTCTGCCGCTGTGGTGCTAATAGCAATCCAATTGTTTTGCGAGCTTAGTAGGATGTCTAGTAAGTCGTTGAATATAAAGGTCTCCCAATAATTTGACTTAGCTCGTCCCGTTCAGAAGAGAATGTTGGACAGACGAAAAAGGCATGTTCGGCACCCTCTATGGCCCGCGCACAGTGTGTGCAAAACGGGTCTGTCTCATGTTTAAACCTATATAGATAGGATTTAAAGCACCCGTGTCCCGTCAGTAATTGAGTCAGGTAGAAATCTGTTTGACCGTGCTTCCTACTCACCCAAGGCCGTATGTCCGGGGTCAGCGATCGTTTCCAGTTGCCATTGGGAGTAGCTCTCCACCTCGCCTGCCATGCTTCCAAAGTTTTAGCCCGCCTTGTAGTTTGGGGGCTGTTGCTCCTTGTCTTCATTGCCAGGAGATCTAGCGGGATCATTCCGGCCAACACCAATGCTGCATCTTCGGAGACGGTACGGTAGGAATTGAGGCATCGTAGTGCGCACCTGCGGTATGCAGTCTTGCTGCTTCGGCCGTAAGCTGCAATCCTCAGTGCCGGCACCCTGACTGTTGCGGCATACAGTATGATCGACCTGACCACACTTGCAATCAGCCACCTGCTCTTCTGCAGCGGGCCCGCATTATTAGCCATCATCCTGGCTACTGCATTCGCGGCTTTCGCTGCCTTTCCCCCGACGAACTCCAGGTGATGCTTGAACGTAAGCCGATGGTCCAGCAATACTCCCAAGTATCTGATGGCTGGCTTTGAGTGTATGGGACAGTTGTCGACGCATATTGTGGCTGTCTCCACTACCTTACGGTTGCTAACCAGTACTGCCACCGTCTGGTGGGCAGCCAGTGTTCAGCCATTGGTCGCGAGCCAGTTCACCACATGGCGGATAGCGGTGTTTGTTTTCTCCTCATCCGCAGGCAGCTCCTTGCTGACCGTAACCACCGCAATGTCGTCCGCTAAGCCAATAATACGAGTGCCTGCAGGGATGTTCAAGCGGAGAACTGCGTCGTACATCACGTTTCACAATGTAGGCCCCAGGACTGATCCTTGTGGCCAGTTATGGTATGCTGCCGCTGTCCTGCAGAGGTGTCATACAGGAGCACACGATTGGGGAAATAGTCCGTAATCAGGCTTATCAGGTACTCGGATATCTAGAGGCAGTATTTTTTGGTACCATTCCGCCGTCGGGTCCCCTCGATGGCTTGTGTGGTGATGCTCACCACATGGCTGATAGCTTGGGTAGTGTGTGCTTTTTCCGGAACCCAAACTGATGCTCAGATAGCCCTTGCCTTGTGTGTGTGTGTGTGTGTGTTTTTTTTTTTTTTTTTGCTTACGGCATGGAGGTGAAAACCTTCGTAAGATACTGATGGCCCGGACCAACCGTATGCACGATTCGCTGGCTCCGTCAATACCTACGTACTAAACTCACCCCCCCCCCCCCCCCCCCCCCACCCACTCAAACACCACATTCCCCGCGGGATCACCGCAAAGTATTACTTCGCTGGGATGGGTTGATTATTTTAGGAAGTAAAAAACCGCGTTAAGTGGAAGTTGATTACTCCGTTCCGTCTCCTAATAAATTGCTCCAGATTGGGGATTAGTTTGTGTGTCCATCTTCGCCGTGTTCCAATTCTCTTGCCAAGTTGCCATTGATGTTGCTCTCTCCGTCCGTCGGATGACGTCTATTGAGACGGCGTCGCCTGTCGCAATTCGTGCTTTGTATATGTTCTCCATTTCCTTGGCCAATATATCTACTGGCAGCATACCTGCCAATACTGTGGCCGCCTCGTCCGACACCGTCCGGAATCCAGAAATATTGCGGAGTGCGCTTAGCCTGTAGGGGACTGGCATCTTCCTTCTGAGGCCTTTCTGGCTTGTAACAGCTGATGCCCATATCGGTGCAGCAAAGAGCAACACGGAGGCTGCAACTTTCGCGAGGAGTAGACGACTACCTGCTCTAGGTCCTCCTATGTTGGGTAGCATCCTCGAAAGGGCCGCCTGAATTTTTGCCGTTTTCTGGCTAACATAGTCTACGTGAGGTCGAAAGCTAAGCCTGTTGTCTAACATGACCCCCAGATATATTGCGGCTTGTGATAAGCACAGCCTCTGTTTTATGGCCTGCCAGCTCCAGGCTAGCGCCACGCATCCAGCTGGCCAAGTTCCTTATGGCTGCATTCGCTGCCGCTTCTACTTCTTTTATTTCATTGCCTACCACTACATGAGTCAGATCATCTGCGAATCCTATGATTCTGCATCCCTGGGGAAATTGTACTCTGAGCACCTCGTGGTACATTATGCTCCACAGGACTGGTCCCAAGACCGACCCCTGTGGTACCCCTGCTGAGACCATTTAACTCCTAGTACCGTCTTCCGTACCATAACTCAATACTCGATCGGACAAGTAGTTGGATATTATACGGAAGAGGGACGATGGTATCCCTATTCGGTCTGAGGCTCCCAGTATGCGAGACCAGCTTGCTGAGTTAAAGGCATTGCGGATGTCCAACGTGACCACCGCGCAATACTCCTTGTCTCCCCACCTCCATCGGGTACCCTCTATTGCTTTAGTAGCAATATCGACTACCGCCTTATGTGCGTCTTCAACAACACTCAGTAGTCGGTTGTACACGATCCTCTCCAGAACCTTTCCCGCCGTGTCCAGTATGCAGATTGGCCTGTATCCCGAGGGTTCCTCTATTGGTTTGTCCCCTTTCGGTAGGAGGATTATTTTCTGTCGCTTTCATCTCTTGGGAAATACACCGTCCTGAAGACATCTATTATCTGTCTCGGCGAAGGCGTCGGGTTTTTATTCAGCATGGCTAACTTTCGAGTCGTGTTTGGCACCCCAACTGGTCCTAGAGCCATTTTGTCGTCTAGCTTCTTGCTTGCCACTACCACTTCGTCTGTCGACACCTGCTGCACAAGTTCCGTCCTGCGTGAGCAGTTGACGAACTTCAATCTTGGGTGATGGGGGAACAGTGCCTCAACTATAGTGGCAAGTGCGGTAGGGCAAGTCACACGGGTTGTTCCCTGGCTGTGTATCTTCTTCGTGACGACCTTATAAGCCGTGCCCCACGGGTTTACATCGGCCTCGTCGCATATTTGTTGGAAGCAGCTGGATTTGCTTTGTTTAATATTTCTATTGAGGTCTCGCTGGGCTGCCCGAAGGTCTTCTATCCTAGATGCAAAGTCTGGGCGGCCTCGGGCTCGTTGGGAGCATATTCTAGCACGTTGGCAGGCCTTCCTTAGGTCGCTGATTTCCACGTTCCCCCAGTAGCAAGGTGCTCCTCTTCTGTTTGGTTTCCTCCTGGGCATGGATAAGTTGCACGCATCCGAGATGTTTTCCATAACCTGCCGCACGTCTTCTGCTGACTCCGAGGCCCAAGTTAATCGAGATTGGCGTAGGGAATCCGTGTATGTTTCCTGTTGTTTTGGGCTGCTGTTTTCTTAGTCCTCTCCCGTGGATCTCGAAATGTACTGCTTGGTGGTCGCTGAATGTAAATTCATTGCTGACTTTCCATGTGGTTAGCCTATAGAGTGAGCTGCTGAGTAGGGTGTGGTCAATAATAGAGCCTCTACCGGCCTTGCAGTACGTGAGCTCCTGCCCGTCGTTTGCAAGGCCCAAGTCGATCGCCGCGAACTCTTCTAGCAGAGTGGTCCCTCTCGCGTTAGTTTCCTTGCTTCTCCATTCCAGGGCCCAGGCGTTAAAGTATCCGGCTATGACGAGGCGAGCTCTGTTGCGAGCATCTTCAGTTATCTCCTCCAGCATGTTTTGGAACCGGCGCAGCTCTCAGCTTGGGGGTGCGTAGCAACTGTAAACGGTGATTCCATTAATTTTCGCTCTGACGAATCCTTCGTGTGCTGCTCTGACTTCCTGGAACGGTGAGTTGAGGGACCAAAGGGCCGCTTTTCTGCATTTACGTGCCACCCAGCCGCTTCCAGCGCTAGGCGTGTATGGCTCGCAGACTATTGCGACGTCAGTCTTTCTCTCCCGTGTTGCTTGCGACAGCATGGCCTGAGCAGCCTCGCAATAGTTGAGGTTTAGCTGTGTGAACTTCATTTTCTTTTGGCCAGGGCGCTCCTAAACACGGGGTCATTGTTCCTATCCTTGCAGAGCATGCACTGTGGCTCTTGTTTGCAGTCCTTAGCCAGATGGTCCTTTCCTTCGCATCGTCTGCACATAATCGATCTGTCCAGTTCACTCTTGCAGTGTCTTGCAAGGTGTCCAGACTCGAGGCATCTGAAACATTTGG
This sequence comes from Drosophila borealis, assembly GCA_035045885.1. Lineage (NCBI taxonomy): Eukaryota > Metazoa > Arthropoda > Insecta > Diptera > Drosophilidae > Drosophila > Drosophila borealis. The sequence continues at coordinate 2,329,930 of JAWNOR010000340.1, read as the reverse complement.
TGATGCTTATCCACTCTCGGATTCTTGAGTTGACCCAGCCCACTTTCAGGAAACTTACTGAAAGGCCTTTTTCGCACTTTCCGCTGTCTTATTGTCGCCGTTTGTGTTTGGCCATACTCCTTTCGGAGGCTAATATTCTCTGGGGCTATGTCCAATATTTGAATTTGACCCCTCAGCGCCTCGCAGATGTCCTCTCTGATCGTGATCTCGTCCAGGTCCTTGCACTCAATAGAGACTGGGTGGGACAGCGTCCGGACCTCTGGATTTTCGCTTAGCGTTTCACCCACTAGGCTCCTAAATGCTGTGGTAGTTTCTCCCGAATTGTTAAGCTGAAGTAGCAGTTCTCCTTATTGTGTCCTCCTTATTTTTGTCACCGCTTTTCCGAGTCCGCCCAGTTTCTCGTCCTTTTTAACTTTCCTCAGTATCTCTGAGTAGCTAGCTTCTCCTCTTGCCGAGATGACTATAGCATCCGGTCGCGTCTGTGTGTTTTGTTTGATGATCTGACTCGGGATGTGTCTGGCCGCTCGGGCTTCTAGAATTTCCGTCCAATGTGCAGACTAGGCAGTACTGTTTGGTGTCTGCCCATCTTGTGCTTTTAATTGCGCCTTCTGCAAGATCAGCCACGGCCCTGATGGCATCCGTAGTATTTCTATGCTTCCTGAACCCAAATTGGCGATCACAAAGACCATGCACTTCAGCAAGCTTGCTTTCTAGGCTATTGCAGATTATCCGCTCGAGGATTTTCCCCATCGTGTCCAGCATGCACAGAGGGCGATGATCCCTCCCATCCATTTCCTTGCCGGGCTTCGGTATGAGCACAAGTCGCTGGAGCTTCCATCTACGTGGTACTGTGCATTCCGCGATGCATTGGGTGTATAGGTTCAGGGGATTTGTCGGCCATCACCTTCGCAACAATTCTCAGCACTTCATTGTCGACGGTGGGTGCAAAGTCGTCAATTCCAGTTGTAAGCCAGTCCAAAAGGCTCCGCGTCCGCAGCGTTGCAAAGCACTTGAAATTACCGGGTTTTGCTGCGTCTGATTGCTTCCTTGAGTATTTTAGTTCTGAAGATTATGTTCAAAATTGCGCGATGATTTTTAACGTTGGCTCTTCCGCCTAGCTGCGAGGCACTCTTTGCGCGCTTTGGCTATCTCCTCGTTAAAACATGCCACCAGTCGGTGTGAGTTTCCACCCTTACGGACTTTCAGTACTGCGTCGCATGCGTATATGATTGTCTCTGATATCGCGTCAGCGGAGCTGTTGGCATTACCTCTTATGCCAAGTCCTTCCACCCTAGGGACCTTTTTGGGTTCATAGTGTTCAAATTGTATCCAGTGTGTTGGTGGCTTCTACTGATGCTTCTGCTTCCAGGTTGAGAAGTGTCCGTTATCTCCGCAAAGTGGTAGCTGTGGGTGTATACATCTGATATATGCCATTTGGTGTGTCAGGCATATGGTCTATGATTGTGTGGAAACGTAGTTTGTATTCCGTTGAGATATTGTATTATATTCAGAACAGTAGCGCGTCAGTGCTATTTCGCTTTCACGTTAATAATGACTTGATTTGTCTTTAAAGTTTTGCGATTAGCCTATGGATACATATATGAACTTATGCTGTTATCGGTTAATAGCTACAAAGAGAGGGAGAGTGAGTAGCTAGCATATGCCTGTATTAGTGAGCATATATATCGCTCATGGAATGAGCTCAGACGGAGCGTAGGATTTGCAGCGTAAGCATAAACGGTCAGCTAGTGAGGCTAGCTGACAACCGATGACTATTAGGTCATCCATGTACAAGAAAGCTTGTGAAGAATCTAATCCAGAAAAAGCGATGGTCATCATTCTTTGAAAAGAATTAGGCGCAATTTTTAGACCATATGGTAATCGTGTAAAACGATAGAAGCCATTGCTCGTTGAAAAAGACGTTATGTTTCTAGCATTTTCTTCTAATTTTATTTGGTGAAAACCGGACATTAAATCTAAGCATGAGAGATATTTTGGTCTGCCTAGTTGGTCAAGAATATCATCTATTCTTGGAAGTGGAAATTTGTCGGACAAGAATTTTTTGTTAATTTGACGATAGTCTATAAGTAATCGCCATCTCTTGGTTTTGGATCGGACCTTTTTTTGGTACAATGAGTATTGGACTGTTATATTCTGATACAGAAGGTTCTACTATTTTATCTTGAATGAGTTTTTCTACCTGTTTAGTTACTTCTTCCTTATGAGAATGAGGTATTCTGTAATTTTTTATGTACACTGGTTATTTTAATCTGAACTCTTGCTTATAAAAATTGTTGGTTGTTATAGATTCGGTTTCTAATCCGAATTCATCTGTATACTTGGTGCAAAGCTCTTTTAGTTTTACTTTAAATAATGGTGGAAAGTTTTTAACTAGTTTTTTCATGACATTACTTTGTCTTTCTTCGTTAATTTCATTGTCTATTTAGAACTCATTTAACGTTTCAAATTTGATTTGGCTTAAGTTGACAATTTTAAATGAATTAGTTGTATTTAATATTCGGACAAATGTATTTTGTTTTTGGAAATTATATTTCCAATGAAAATTCCTTCGTCAATATCTTGATTTGTAATTAAAACATGATTTTGTATGGAAGGTATTTTTATTTGACGGACAACTTCGGAACGTGCTGGTAGTATTGTGGCATTATTGTCACAAGTGTGAATTGTTGGTAGTTTAATCGGATACATTAAGTTGTTCGGACGAAGTATTAAGGAGTCATTAGTTTGTGTAAAATCTAACTGACAATTGTATTTTTTAATTAAATCTATTCCTATTGTGCCGTCACTAGGTATTGGGTAATTTCGTTCGACTAAATGGAAGTCGTGCGGAATGACGTATTTACCTGTAGTACAAATGCTAAACCTTTTGAAAAAACTGAGCCTTCACCAATTCCTGATATTTGAGTGGTTATAAATGTAATCGCAGTGCATTTAGTGCGCGAATACGAAAATCTGGCTCATCTCTACATGTGAGCCTAATAATTGATTCTATTTCTGTCATTGTTTCAAACAATTTTTGGAATTTTAGATTTTATCTAACTCATTTGCCCTACTCAAGTAACGCTTATTAATTTTTTTATTGTGCATTGCATAAATGTTTTGTCCTAATGAAATTATGGACACAGTGGTTATGATCAGCAATAAAATTGCAATATCTTCTAAATTTTCCCTATGATTCATTACTTTAACGTTTTTAATAACGTAAGCGGCTGATTTTTCAACTTTGGACTCGTTCGAGCCCATTCTAATTGAAATGTCTTATATTGTTTCTCTTAGATCTGAACAAATTATTACTTGTAAAATTTTTCTTTTTAAATTTTATATTTTTAAAATTTTAATAATGTTCTTGTACTAATGTACAATTAGATAATTTTTGTTTTTTGGATATTGGCAGAAGGCCATTTTTTTTTAGCTTATTTAGGATTTTATGCCATATATATGGCTTATTTTGAGTTTCAAATTTTGAATATTACTAATATTACAAAATCCTACCTAGTGTTTCGCATAGCTTTACGGGCTATGCTGCTAATCGAGCGGGGGTGTTTCCGCTTAATTTTACAAAAATGTTTTTTTTATAGTTTAAAGTAATTAATGTATATAGCTGCATCTGCTGCTCGTCCGTTGCATCAGCTGGGCGTCGCCGGATGTGGCACGCTGATGCTCCATCGTTGGCGCAAGTGACGGTGTGCCTCTCGTACTTGTCCCGATTGCGCAGCTTGTTGCGCTGGCGGTACCGGTGCTGGTCTTCGCACAGGTATTCACTGGTTGGTGGTGCTGGCTGTGCAGTGTCTGCACGTATATTCGATGAAGGGGCTTTCAAGCAGGCCTTCGCAATCCTGTGGACACATTCTCTTGACTTTCGGTAGGCTGACTCAGGCAATGGGTGTAACTTTATTAGTGGTTGTTTTGTTCATTTTGGTTTTTATATCCGCTGAGTGAGTAGCGGTGTTAGGCTTTCTCTGTTTAATTACATTTTGCAGGTAGTCGAGCTCAGTTTGTAACTTCTGATCTGTCGACCATGTGGATGTCGGCGTTTTTGTGTATAGCAGCCAGTTTGTCTACTGCCTGCAGGCAGGGATTCGTGACCATGTCACGGTCGCTATGTAGAAACCTAGTTTGGTGGGAGTTTAACCGCTCCGACTCAGTCACCAGCGCCCCTTTTTAGACCCCGCTATGCGGCTGGGGTTGGCTTGGTCGGAACCGCGACCTTCTATACTAGTTTTGCCTCGGGTTTGCTGTTGTAATGCGGTAAATACAGGAAAGCCTAAAAGCATGCAATAGCTTTCTATAATTTCCTGTGTGCTCCAAAAGCGTGGCATACTTTCGCGCGTATATGCTTATTATGATGTCGCATGAACTTCGGTGCAGGTTGGCAGCTCTGTACAACCAACCAGCTGCTTAAAACTTTTGTCTTGCTCATGTGCTTGTCCATAAACACTGTCAACTTGTCAAATCGGCAAAAAAAAAGTGCTCTAAGTACTTGGGATAGGCTTAGGGCCGTATAGAAAACATCAGGTGGCCCTTTGCCAGCCCACCATCATCTAGGTGACTGCCCGGGTTCGCTCCATACGCGACGAGTCGTGCAACCGCAGCCTCTCCGTCTCTCGTCTCTGGCTGAAGACACCCTGGCGTCCGCCGTTTGCGCAGCGCGCGTGTGTGGACGCAGGTGCCCGAGTGTACACACCCAATCCGCCAATGGATTGCACATCGGCGTAGCGGCCCACTACAGTGAGTGGTGTGCGTGCGTGTGTGTGTTTGTTTTTTTTTTTTTTAATAGGGAGGAAAGCATTAAAAACCGAAAAGTGTGGGACTTTCACCCACTAAAACCACCACCTACTCTCCGTTTCCCTCTCGCGGAACGACGTATTATCTCACAAGGGGGAGATGGCATGAAAGCCTCTTCTGGAATCTGTCTTTCAGCGCTACGCAAGGGTTTGATCATTTCTGCAGCCATGTGGGTTACTGCAATCCAATTGTTTCGCGAGCTAAGTAGCATATCTATCAAGTCAATGACTGTTAAAGTTAAATGAAAGCTTGTGAAGAATCTAATCCAGAAAAAGCGATGGTCATCATTCTTTGAAAAGAATTAGGCGCAATTTTTAGACCATATGGTAATCGTGTAAAACGATAGAAGCCATTGCTCGTTGAAAAAGACGTTATGTTTCTAGCATTTTCTTCTAATTTTATTTGGTGAAAACCGGACATTAAATCTAAGCATGAGAGATATTTTGGTCTGCCTAGTTGGTCAAGAATATCATCTATTCTTGGAAGTGGAAATTTGTCGGACAAGAATTTTTTGTTAATTTGACGATAGTCTATAAGTAATCGCCATCTCTTGGTTTTGGATCGGACCTTTTTTTGGTACAATGAGTATTGGACTGTTATATTCTGATACAGAAGGTTCTACTATTTTATCTTGAATGAGTTTTTCTACCTGTTTAGTTACTTCTTCCTTATGAGAATGAGGTATTCTGTAATTTTTTATGTACACTGGTTATTTTAATCTGAACTCTTGCTTATAAAAATTGTTGGTTGTTATAGATTCGGTTTCTAATCCGAATTCATCTGTATACTTGGTGCAAAGCTCTTTTAGTTTTACTTTAAATAATGGTGGAAAGTTTTTAACTAGTTTTTTCATGACATTACTTTGTCTTTCTTCGTTAATTTCATTGTCTATTTAGAACTCATTTAACGTTTCAAATTTGATTTGGCTTAAGTTGACAATTTTAAATGAATTAGTTGTATTTAATATTCGGACAAATGTATTTTGTTTTTGGAAATTATATTTCCAATGAAAATTCCTTCGTCAATATCTTGATTTGTAATTAAAACATGATTTTGTATGGAAGGTATTTTTATTTGACGGACAACTTCGGAACGTGCTGGTAGTATTGTGGCATTATTGTCACAAGTGTGAATTGTTGGTAGTTTAATCGGATACATTAAGTTGTTCGGACGAAGTATTAAGGAGTCATTAGTTTGTGTAAAATCTAACTGACAATTGTATTTTTTAATTAAATCTATTCCTATTGTGCCGTCACTAGGTATTGGGTAATTTCGTTCGACTAAATGGAAGTCGTGCGGAATGACGTATTTACCTGTAGTACAAATGCTAAACCTTTTGAAAAAACTGAGCCTTCACCAATTCCTGATATTTGAGTGGTTATGTTATCATTTATGTGTTCGAATGTGTCGACATTTTCTTTTAATATTGAAATGTCTGCACCAGTATTTAATAACAAGGTAAATGTTTTACCTGTACTTTCATTATTAATTCTTATGAATATGATTAAGTTACGATTAATTGTTTGTACAGTTTTATTTAATAGTTTTATTATTATTATTAATTATTTCTTTTACTATTATTTTGGTTGGTACCTCGGTTAGAATTGTTCCTTCCTCGGTTATAACCCCGGGAATTTCCTCTGAAATTTCCTCTATTGTTGTGGTTATGATTTTGATTATAATAACCGTGGCCATTGCCTCTACCTCGTTGGGTAATACGGTTATTATTACCTCTATAATTTTTACTTCGCTGGTATAATACTGTGCTGGCACTTCCAGTCATTTCAGTGCTGCAACGGATGTATTTACCCATAGCATCATCGAAAGTAGTGAAGTTTCCTGCTTCCAGTATAATACGAAGCACTTCATAATTACAATTCTTTGTCATGGCAGCTATAGATTCCTTTTTTTTTTGCGAATTTTTCCGAATTATCGGGGTCTAGGCCGTCGTCAATGTAAGCTGCCTCGAGTTGCTTACGCAAGTTATCGATTTCAACTGTATATTGGGCTGCTGTTTTGCCTTTTTGTTTTATGTTTAGCAACCTGCCTTAATTACGTCGATTGAATCACCTTTGACGTTACCCTTTAGTTTAGTTTTTATGTTAGAGATTGTAGTTTCATCTTGTACCTTGTACAAGATTGGGCCAGTTATCTTTGATTTAATATATTCAACGGCCAAATCTTCTTGGTTGCCTTTTGTTCGTTCTACGAGCCTTAAAGTTATTAAGAAACGGTTTAATAACAGTTTTTTACCGTCAAATTCTGGGACCGTAGACGAAATTTGTCTTACGTATTCCCTGTCTAGGGCTACTTGATCCAACATGGTAGACTCTGTTCTTTCTTCCAGTGTCTCAATGTCGCTATCACTATTTGTATCTATGATTGGCTTCGACTCGTTAAGATCTTGCAGCTGGCTTGGTTCAAACCCTGGTGAAAATAGATCTTCTGGTACATCGATTTCAATATTGTGTCTATTGCCAATATTTATTAATCTTGTGTTAAGAGATCTTACAATTTTTAGACACTGTTTATTATGTTGGTTCGTTAACCTATCTTTGAAGTTGTTTACAGTCTGTAATATATTGTTGTACTGTGTGATTATTATGGTTACATGGTGAATTAGCGTTTCGATTTTGATTGTTGCGTCTTTGTTGACACATTTATAAGACTTTTCAAATCCTTATTTGTCGCGCTATAACATTCCATTCCATATCTTTTAATAGTACATATTTATATTATGCTTTGCTCTAATAATATTTCTGCTTCTATTTCTATTTCCAATTTATCTGTGCAATCGCACCGTTAGTATCGTTGCCTGTCCCAAAATTGGTCGGTCTTCAGTATGTATTTTTACTGTGACGCATGGCAACGTACTAAGTACTATTTCTTTTTCTATTTTTTGACAATGTCTTAATGGGCTTGTATTGGTGTCGTAAATTCCTGTTCGAATTCATAGATTGTGATGAATTCGCTGTGTAATCGCAGTGCATTTAGTGCGCGAATACGAAAATCTGGCTCATCTCTACATGTGAGCCTAATAATTGATTCTATTTCTGTCATTGTTTCAAACAATTTTTGGAATTTTAGATTTTATCTAACTCATTTGCCCTACTCAAGTAACGCTTATTAATTTTTTTATTGTGCATTGCATAAATGTTTTGTCCTAATGAAATTATGGACACAGTGGTTATGATCAGCAATAAAATTGCAATATCTTCTAAATTTTCCCTATGATTCATTACTTTAACGTTTTTAATAACGTAAGCGGCTGATTTTTCAACTTTGGACTCGTTCGAGCCCATTCTAATTGAAATGTCTTATATTGTTTCTCTTAGATCTGAACAAATTATTACTTGTAAAATTTTTCTTTTTAAATTTTATATTTTTAAAATTTTAATAATGTTCTTGTACTAATGTACAATTAGATAATTTTTGTTTTTTGGATATTGGCAGAAGGCCATTTTTTTTTAGCTTATTTAGGATTTTATGCCATATATATGGCTTATTTTGAGTTTCAAATTTTGAATATTACTAATATTACAAAATCCTACCTAGTGTTTCGCATAGCTTTACGGGCTATGCTGCTAATCGAGCGGGGGTGTTTCCGCTTAATTTTACAAAAATGTTTTTTTTATAGTTTAAAGTAATTAATGTATATAGCTGCATCTGCTGCTCGTCCGTTGCATCAGCTGGGCGTCGCCGGATGTGGCACGCTGATGCTCCATCGTTGGCGCAAGTGACGGTGTGCCTCTCGTACTTGTCCCGATTGCGCAGCTTGTTGCGCTGGCGGTACCGGTGCTGGTCTTCGCACAGGTATTCACTGGTTGGTGGTGCTGGCTGTGCAGTGTCTGCACGTATATTCGATGAAGGGGCTTTCAAGCAGGCCTTCGCAATCCTGTGGACACATTCTCTTGACTTTCGGTAGGCTGACTCAGGCAATGGGTGTAACTTTATTAGTGGTTGTTTTGTTCATTTTGGTTTTTATATCCGCTGAGTGAGTAGCGGTGTTAGGCTTTCTCTGTTTAATTACATTTTGCAGGTAGTCGAGCTCAGTTTGTAACTTCTGATCTGTCGACCATGTGGATGTCGGCGTTTTTGTGTATAGCAGCCAGTTTGTCTACTGCCTGCAGGCAGGGATTCGTGACCATGTCACGGTCGCTATGTAGAAACCTAGTTTGGTGGGAGTTTAAACGCTCCGACTCAGTCACCAGCGCCCCTTTTTAGACCCCGCTATGCGGCTGGGGTTGGCTTGGTCGGAACCGCGACCTTCTATACTAGTTTTGCCTCGGGTTTGCTGTTGTAATGCGGTAAATACAGGAAAGCCTAAAAGCATGCAATAGCTTTCTATAATTTCCTGTGTGCTCCAAAAGCGTGGCATACTTTCGCGCGTATATGCTTATTATGATGTCGCATGAACTTCGGTGCAGGTTGGCAGCTCTGTACAACCAACCAGCTGCTTAAAACTTTTGTCTTGCTCATGTGCTTGTCCATAAACACTGTCAACTTGTCAAATCGGCAAAAAAAAGTGCTCGAAGTACTTGGGATAGGCTTAGGGCCGTATAGAAAACATCAGGTGGCCCTTTGCCAGCCCACCATCATCTAGGTGACTGCCCGGGTTCGCTCCATACGCGACGAGTCGTGCAACCGCAGCCTCTCCGTCTCTCGTCTCTGGCTGAAGACACCCTGGCGTCCGCCGTTTGCGCAGCGCGCGTGTGTGGACGCAGGTGCCCGAGTGTACACACCCAATCCGCCAATGGATTGCACATCGGCGTAGCGGCCCACTACAGTGAGTGGTGTGCGTGCGTGTGTGTGTTTGTTTTTTTTTTTTTTTAATAGGGAGGAAAGCATTAAAAACCGAAAAGTGTGGGACTTTCACCCACTAAAACCACCACCTACTCTCCGTTTCCCTCTCGCGGAACGACGTATTATCTCACAAGGGGGAGATGGCATGAAAGCCTCTTCTGGAATCTGTCTTTCAGCGCTACGCAAGGGTTTGATCATTTCTGCAGCCATGTGGGTTACTGCAATCCAATTGTTTCGCGAGCTAAGTAGCATATCTATCAAGTCAATGACTGTTAAAGTTCTCCCAATACTTTGGCTTAGCTCTTCCCGTTCAGCAGAAAATCTGGGACAGACAAAAAATACGTTTACTGCGTCCTCTATGGTCCGGACACAGTGTATGTAAAACGGATCTGTCTCATGCCTAAACCTAAAGAGATAGGATTTGAAGCAACCATGCCCTGCCAATAGCTGGGTCAGGTAGAAGGCGGTTTGTCCGTTCTTCCTGCTTACCCACGGCCGTAAGTCCGGGACTATGCGTTTAGTCCAGCTGCTATTGGGGGAAGATGCCCATCGTACTTGCCATTCTTCTAGTGTTGCCTCCCGACTGCGTGCTGCGGTGCAGTCTTCTGTTGCAAGTAGAACCAGTCATCTGAGACGGAAGGCGCAAAGAAGCCGAAGTGCACATCTTCTGTACGATGGCCTGCATTTGCGGCTGGACCACGTTGCAGGTGTGCCGTCTGCTGCGCTGTCTACGGCCGCCAGTGTTCGCCATTATGCCGGATAGCGCATTTGTAGATCTACTCGCCTTTTCTCCAGCGTATTCAAGGGGCTGTTTGAAGCTGAGCCTGCGATCCAGCAAGAAGCCTAGATATTGATTCGCGGGCTTGGAAATTACTTCGGCGCCGTCCACTATGATGTTGGCGGTTTCCACCGGTTTCCGGCTGCTGATAAGAACTGCCTCCGTTTTTTGAGCAGCTAGGTTGAGGCCATTCTCCCTAGTCACCTTTTGGGCTGCTTTAATAGTTTTCCTCTCCACCTGCACTTACTCTTTCGCCACCGTGACAATTGCGATGTCGTCTGCGAAGCCTAGGATGCTGCAGGAAGGTTTACGGCAAGTCGGAGCATTCCGTAATACAGAGTGGCCTGTATGCTGAGGGATCCTGCTGGTCCTTTCCGGCTCTTGGGATAAGGACCAGTCTCTGCAACTTCCAGCTCGTTGGAACGGTTCTCTCTGTAATGCATCGTTTAAACACATTTATTACTGTGTCTGGGTGGGCGCTAGCGATGGTCTTCAGTACTGCGTTGGCGATGCCGTCGGGACCTGGCGCTTTGTTTGATTTGATACGCTCTATCGCGGCAGTTAAGTCGTCTATGTCTATGGGACGCGCCACCGATGTATCTACGGCTGGCAGATGGTGACGTAACTCTGTCTGGTGCGGGAACAGTATCTCCCCTGTTTGAGATGTTTGCCCATTACCATTTTGTAGGTTTGGCCGAAGGGCTAGGTGTCGGCTTCGTCGCAGAGTTGCATCCAGTATTTCCGCTTGCTTCGCTTGATAGCCTTGATGACTATAGCTCGCCAGTAGTGGTAGACTACGCGAGCTTCTTCGGATTCGTGCTCCAAGGCCAGGTTTGCTGTAGCCCGTCGCGCACGCCGTGCTGCGCGCTGGTGCAGGCGTCCTGCTGTGTGGCGCCTTTTATGAGCATTGTCAATTTCGTCATTCCACTATCGGACTGGCTTGTGTTTGTTGCAACCTTTCCTTTTCCTCTTCATTGCTGCATCGCAGGCTCGTTGCATTTTCCGTGTTAGGCAGTTAGCGCGATGTTCTGCGTTTCCAGTAATCGCGGTGGGACCCGCTAAGAGTGCCTCTTTATTGAGCGTCCCAGGGTCGCAAGCAATGTGATATGTTCTGCCTGTCGAGCTTATTTGTGCTCCATTAGTGTTGCTGACAATAGCCTGGTGGTCACTATGCGTGTATATCTGAGATACCTCCCATGTGGCCACGTCCTGCTTTGGTGAAGGTGTGCTCGGTCCCGGTATTCAGCAGTGTTATGTTGAGGGCTGCGAAGGCGTCTAGCAACGTGCAGCCTCGTGGGTTCGTCCTGGCGCTTCCCCAGTCCACTGCCCACGCGTTGAAATCGCTGGCAATGACCAGTGGGGAGTGTGTTTGCGCGTCCGCAACTAGTTCGTCAAGCATTCGTGCATATTCGTCGAGTTGAATGCTGGGGGCCAGATAGCAGCTGTACCAGTAGATGCCGCCGATCTTAGCTCTTGGTATCCCAGCACCGTTTTTCTATCGCTCACTAGGAGTGTTTGGTTTCCGCAGCTCCATATAGCCGAACAATGTTCGGTGTTTTGTACCCAGGTCTCTTCTGACATTGCTGTGTATGGTTCGCTCAGTAGTGCTACGTCGGCTTGTATCTCTCTGGCTGTTTGGGACAGTAGCTCCTGCGCGGCTCTGCAGTGGTTTAAATTAAGCTGTTGTAGCTTCATTTTACTTTTTCTTTGCGGCCTTTACAAATAATGTGCATAACCTGCTAAGGGTGTTATATCCCGGGTTTGTATGGCCCTTTCGAGTGCATAGTATGCATACTGGCTTTCCTTGGCATGCTTTTGATGCATGCTCTGCTCCACCGGAGTTGTAGCACTTGCCTGTTTCATCCTAATTTTAGACACTTGAAGCATCTCCTGGGGTCGATTTTATGCCGCATGCGGCAGATCTCCCAGCCAATTTTAATTTTCCGATTTTTAGCAGCTCTTCTGCTAAATCCTTGGATAGAAGGACTCTAGCCGTCTGGGTTTCTTGGTATGCTGCTCGCAGTTTGGGAGTGGCTTCTAAGGGCATGTCCCTGTCGATTTTAGCAAAAAATGCATCTAGGATGTCGGTAGCTGAGCACCACTCGGGAATATCTTTGACCACCAGCATGACGTTATCAGAGATTATTTTTACCACCGCGAGCTCTCCCATCTTCTCTTGCACAGCCTTGAGTAGTTTCGCTGTTGCATCGTCTCCTGCTTTTTGCATCTGCAGGAGCATCTCTCCAGCGGCTGTCTGATGTATTTTGGTGATGTTTTCTCTCTATTTTTGCAGCGATTCACTCTTTTGCACTGCCATAAGAACCTCGGCATATGAAGCCGGATCCTTGCACTTGACCAGCAGGGCATCTGGCCTGCTTGGCATTTTGCGAGGCTTTTTTGGTCGGCGATTAACTTGCTGCCACGTACTCTCCTTAGCAGGTCATTTCTTAGTGCGTGGCGCTGGCCGTGCTTGGCTGTTGTTCTCATTGGCTGCGATGTTACGAGGTGGTGGCTCTTCTCGGATTCTCAGTGGTTTGCCCATCTTTGATGCCGGGCTAACTGACTTCGGCGCTGGTGTACGCGCGCTCGTAGGCATCTTCTTGTTGTTGCGGTTCGAGCTCTGCGCACCCGTTTGCGTGTCGCTAGGCTTCTTAGCGATTTCCTTGCAATTGGGGCAGATTGTTTCTGTCCGCGCCTTTCAAGTAATCGATACTGTAATAATGAAATTCCGCTTTGATTGATTGTCGTAAATGTTACTCTTTCATAGTATTATAAATATTTTACTTTGATTGAAAAGAGCACGTCAGTGCTGGTTTGCATTGTTCTTTATAATGAATTTATTCAAAGTCAATATAATGAACGTAGCCTATGGATACATGTATATACTTATGCTGTTATCGGTTAACAGCTACAAAGAGAGAGCGGGTGTACTCATACATAAGGGTGCTCCCTCTCGGAGCGGCTAAAGTGCAAGATCAGCGGTTATCCGTCGGTCTACGGTCTCACGCTGTCTTGGCTACTCAAGTGCCATCATGTAACTTATTTGCGCATCATTGTATGTATGTATGTGCATGTGTATGTGCATACATAAATAGGATCATATCATAACTACGATAGGGTAGTCGGTGCGAGGCCACGGCCCGATAGTGTAGGTGGTACAGAAGTAGAGCGAGGTATGGTTTGGGTCGAAACACTCACTTCCCCTCCCCATTAAATCATCTTTCCCAGCGAATTTATAAATGTCTTGTAACTCGCTGGACCTGGTAAGACTGAGAGTCGTACCCCGGCCAGTAGCTTCTTTACAAGTGGCGCCCGAACAGGGACATATATGCGTTTAGGGGCGTGGCACGTTGGCGGATTAAAGCCCCGCAAGCATGCCCAAATAAGTGTTCTCAGAAAAAAAAGTTGCATACAGTGTATTGTTAGTAGGGCATGCCCCAGAGTGTACGTACTGTAGCAAAGGAGATTGGGAAAATAATACCTCGTATATGGACAGGTATAAAACTAGGGCATTAAATAGTCAAGCATACCCTGGCGAACATTATTATACCCTGTGTTAGGCAAAAACAGAAAAATGAACACCTGCAAGATCTAGGCGACGAAAATGTGTGCAAAATCTAGCACGCAAAGCAGAGAGCCGAAAATAAAACGACGTCGGCGTCGAAGGGCCGTTAAGGCGTCGCGAAAACGACTGTACAGAGGGAAGAATTCAACTCACGCGCGGTGAAAAGTTGAATTCGTCAGTACAGTTGACGAAAGCGTTGAGATCAACTGAGATTTGCGCTCGGCTTGCCGAGCTGGAATCTCAGTACGCCAAAACTCTTGAGCCGCCATCATGGGGCGTCCCACCCGACTTTGGCGGGCGATCACGTCAAAAGCCAGAGCCTGACCTCAGGAGCTCCCAGTTGTACGGGCGTTTGCAGGCGCCCACCGCGAGCTTAGCCATCTCGGGTGTGGAGGAGGCTCATGCTTTCGGGAGAAATGAAGACCGGTCTCCTGCCGAACCGGGTAGTGGACCCAACAATGCTATGCCATACCCTCAGTCGGAGGTAAGGCCCCTTGCAAACGTTCCCTAACAAGTTCGGAAGTGGGGCATGAAGTTTGGTGGCCGCTCCGAGCCCTTTGGGTTTCTAGAGGACCTAGAGGAGCGCGCCATCACATATGGTATCGCCCTTGATCGCTTACCTCGGGCTATGAGTGAAGTGTTCTGCGACCGGGCTGGTCGTTAGTTCTTGAGCAGTGGGCTAGGGGATGTACCGTGGGCAGTGTTCAGGAGGGGTTTCCTAGAGTTCTTCCTACCTCCGCGCTACTTTGAAAGGCTGGAGGAGGAATTCCGGTCCCGCAGGCAGCGCGTCGGCGAAGAATTCAAGGAATACTTGGTAGAACTGAGGACTCTCATGCATCACGCCAGATACGAGCCGGCGCAGGAGCTGCACCGGATATACGAAAAAGCCGCTCCCGAATACAGGTTTTATGTGCGACGGCAGGATTTCTCGACCTTATCCCAGCTAACTCACCCGGCTGTGGAGTAAGAGACAGTCATGAGGCAGAGAGCGGAATACTCGGAAAGCCGGTCAATGAGTCAGATGGTCACGAGTTCGAGTAGCACAGAATGGGCGAGGACGGTACAGCCCCCGGGGGGACGCCTTAACCCATTCCGGTTTACTCCCATCGGATCCGGAGCGGCCGGTGTAGATAAAAGGGTCTCCACCCCGCCGGCAACGGCCCCTGCGGAAGTGGCCCACCAAATGATGAGCCAAGAGGCCGGAACCGGATATGATCCGCGACGAGCATGTCGTAGGTGCGGGCAAGAGGGGAACTTTGCCAGGGAATATCCCAATGCCCCCGTCTTATTTTGTAGGGTATGTGGGAACCGGGCAGAAGTAGCCAGGATTGTTGTCGCCGCAAGGAGGCGGAAATGGGCAAGGGATCAAGAACAGGAGGAGGCATTGCGTCAATTGAAGGATAGCTTGACGACTGCCCCTATAATGGCTTGTCTAGACTTTTCCGCCAAATTGCAGACTGACGCGAGTGAGTATGGCCACGGCGCAGTGCTGACGCAGACAATAGAGCGACAGGAGCGGGTGATAGCGTACGAGAGCCAGAAGTTGCTGAAAGCTGAGGTAAACTATTCCTCCACCGAGAACCGGAAGTTGCGTTGTTACCTAGAGGGGTACATCATCTGGCGCTCAAGTGGCTCAATTCAATCGAGAGCCCATCAGGAAAGATCGCGCGATGGGCACTAGCACTGAAACAGTTCCAATTTGACGTCCACTACCGTCGAGGGAAGCTCAACGTCGTGGCCGATGCACTATCAAGGCATCCTCTAGAGACCTGTAAGCAAGCAGTGGTGGCCGAGGCCCCCTAAACCCCCCCGGGGTACCTAGGACACTCGTGTGCGACAACAGTTTACGAGCCGTAGTTTCAAAGTCGTTTTTGGAGTCCCTGGGTGTAGAGGTCCAGTATACCGCCCGTACCGTAAAGACCATGATAACTTAATTTATCGACGGCCATCAGAGTTCATGGGACGAGCTTTTGTCGGAGTTATCGCTGGCGGTCAACACAAGCGTGGCAGACTCAACAGGATTCAGTTCGAATTCGGATGCTTCGGTTAAAAGGGGTGATAAACAATCTTTTTAGTAACTCTTCACATGGAGTTTGCATTTGAAATTCGTCGATCAACACCCTTCTAAGTTCCTGCCAGCTGTTAACGGCTCGCATCTGTGAAGTCTTTGTGAGCATCTCCTGTGTCCGCATTTCAACAAGATTCAGTCCCGTTTTTCTGATGCAGGGTAGGGAACCGCGGTTGCCCGCAGGCACTACAACCTGCGAAGCCGAGGGTGGCGACCTTCGTTGGACTCGATGGTCCTGTTACGTCAACAACAACTATCCAACGCCGCTGAGGGCTTCGCCACGAAACTGGCACTCAAATTTGATGGCCCCTATCGGTCGTCAAGTTTATGTCTTCCAACATCGTGAGCCTGGCAAAACCAAGCGAACAGAAGAAGAGGGTGGCCAGCATTTCTGAGCTGAAGCCATTCCACAAAGAGATGACTGATGATGAAGGGGAAAGCACAGGGCCTATGGACGCCCACGTGTTGGCGAAGGGTGACAGCGACATCCGTCGCCTGGTGCAACACCTGTACTAAATGTAGATTAGACTAACACTAGTAAATGATGACTAGACTAATACTCACTGTGAGGATTGGGCATTAACTAATAAGTACGGAATAAGTTAACAAATAAGTTGAACTTACAGATAGAATCCGAAATTACCTCAATCTCGTCGGACGAGGACGCCAGCAGCGCGGACACCCCGCCAACGTGACCCCCGTCAGGGCCCTCGATTATGCTGATGGCCGTCGAGGTGACGACCATATTCGTGAAGGCGCCGTTTGCATGAAATTTGCCACCGTACGCAGAAGAGCCCCCGTCCCCCCCGCTTGCAACCCACTCACCAAGGTCGTATGCAACGACAATTCCGACCGCAACCGGCGAAGTGAACGATCCCGCGGATGAGGAGGAGCTCCTATCGCTCGAGACGGGCCGTCAGTGCAGGAATCCGGAGCGATAGATGTGGAGGAAGAGGGAGTTTCTCCGTCGGCCCCAGAAATGGAATCGCCCCCGGCGGAGGCAGCGAGCGACGTCCCAGTGGCCAGCACGGAATCTGACCAGTTCGGTCGCAGCCCGGACCCCATAGCGGAAAGGGACCCGGCGGCACCGAAACCCACGAGCCGTTAACAGAGGGCGAGGAGGACGACATCGCCTGGAGGTAGATCTACAGAGCAAATTTCCCCGGATAACTTTGCGCTATCTACCGAAAGTCCCCGAGAAGGGTAGTGGATCACGCCTACGTAACCGCCACCACCGACAGACGGCCACCCAGAGTCGAAACACTCACTTCCCATCCCCATTAAATCCTCTTTCCCAGCGAAGTTATAAATGTCTTGTAACTCGCTGGACCTGGTAAGACTAAGAGTCGTACCCCGGCAAGTAGCTTCTTTACAATCTTTCATATGAGAGCTATCACCACCTCCCCGCTGCTACCTCATAGATGTAGATCATATAAATAAACCAATTTATGCTGTCCGCCAATATAAGCCACAATTTAAATGCAATTGTCATTTTGAGAATTTACAAGTATTCCATAGCACAATAAAATTTACTGTAGAAAATTTAATCAAGATCAGATAAGAAACACATAAGAAAATGTGTTTGGGCTGCCCACGTGTTTGCGGCAGCTAGCGCAAATTCCAAGAATTCCTGTATACACGTACACACACACATTCATGCAAGTCTGCTTCGAATTCCATCAACAGCATTGCGATTGCGATTGCATTGTTTTCTGTGCTGCTATTTTAATTCGTTTTTTTCTCATTAACACTCAATTATTGGTATTGCTGGTGAGTAGAGGCAAGTAGTGCGGCCTGTTATGAGTTCGAAACCTACCGAGGGAACTATTTTTTTTTTTTTTTGTGGCAGATGTGTCTGTTGAGTAGAGGCGGCGGCAAGTAGTGCTGTTAGTTGCGAGTTCGAATTCGGATGCTTCGGTTAAAAGGGGTGATAAACAATCTTTTTAGTAACTCTTCACATGGGGTTTGCATTTGAAATTCGTCGATCAACACCCTTCTAAGTTCCTGCCAACTGTTAACGGCTCGCATCTGTGAAGTCTTTGTGAGCATCTCCTGTGTCCGCATTTCAATAACGCTGGTTCCGCTGTATATAGGCACCTGACTGATTTGTTGAAGTGCCTGGTAGAGGTGGATCTCCAATAAGCACAGTGGTGATTCTTGCCCTAGCTTAATGATTTTTTTCGTTTGGTTCTTGTTGTTGTAATCGATGTGTTATTTGTTTTTTTTTTGTTGCAAATATTGCACTTTTATTTTGTCGTCAGTTTTTTTTTTTTTTTATGTAGTAGTTGCCGGTTGCAGGGATCAAAGGATATGCAATGCTTAATTTTTAGTTAAAATAATTCGCTACTATGTATTCCAGGTTGTCCAAAGGATCAAATTTTATAGGAAATACATATGGTTTCGATGATTTATGGAACCTTCGATATGATATCCTTTAATGGTTCACACATCACTGTTTATGTATTTAAAATACACTTTGACCTGGAACTCAATTGTTCTTTAATGGTCAGCACAGCACTTGTACGCTTGCACGTATTGTTCTTTAGCGGATCTGTATTAGTGGACTGGCACCTACGGTTACACTAGCCATACACTTTGAAAATCTTGAACACGTTTGTCCTTAAGGGATTTCACTTGCTCACTAAATATCCTATCAGCTGTGCCAATTGAGAAGTCTCGTAATATAGTTTTAAAAAATCTTTTATTTGAACTGAACGAATCGAAGTACTTATAACTGATATTTCACTTTAAATTCCAAAATAACTCTCTCCTATTAGAAAGCTGCTTTCGCTTATCAAACCTTTACTGAAAACTTTTTGGTTGCTTAAATATAAGCTTTTTCTCTAAGTGTAACCTCTCTCTGAGAATAAAACGGTGATCCGAGCTTTTATTACCGTTTAAATTCTGGCGCAAGGTGGATAAGGTTGGTCTGCAAACGCAAGATCAAACACAAAAAATAAAGCTCATTTACCATGGGAAGCACCCACAAATCACTTGAATAACAACAACAGTGCGCACGAAACCCAATTTTTTTTCGTCGTCTGTTTTGATCGCTGAAAAGTTGGTGCAAGATTTAGAGGACATAGGAAACTCAGTGCAAAGAAAAGGGACAAATAATGCCACTGTGTTTGTTGCTGGTTTCTCTGTTGTTCCTACAAGGCAGCGCGTAGAAACAACAACAGCACTATTTGGGTTCTAATGTTGTTGCTGCAGAGCCAAGTAGGTAGAAAATTTGAATGCCAGCAGGCCATGGCATTCAAATCAAAGGTTACGCACACGGCGCGTAAACATCATATACTATGACGACACATCTTATAGAATTTCATTTCTTGTGTTGCTAAGAATATATTTCTATCTTTATTACGTTAAGGCATTGATACCCTTATTTAAAGTAATGGTGTATAATCTTTAAAGAAAATAATTATTATTGATTGTACCAATAGTTGCACAGCTTATACGAAATTATATTTTAATCAGACATTGGATAAAAAATTGTATATGAAAAGGTTTGTAGTATTTAGCTACAGCACTGATCAATAGTCAAAATACCCTATTTAGAGAAATGGTGCTTTGCTGGTCGAAAAATGAATATTTTAAAAATCTACCTGACTGCTTGCAAGTTGAAAGCGAGTGCACAAGAAGAACACATGACTTTGGGACTTTGCGAATTATGGGCATAGCAGTGCTTAAAAACCACAACAATGAGTTAGAAGAGTGTATAAGCTTAGATCATAGGCTGTAGCCTGGAACCAAAAACAGATAGCAAGGACAGAATTTGTGCTTAAGTTACGAACCGTTTAATTAACTTATATTTTTTTGAATTTTATAATAATATATTCAACTTGACGGTTTCGATGCGTCGGATAAACTCAAACTCCAAACTGTTGTCAACGCTTAGCAAACCTCGGCTGAGCTTTCAAGATCGTGAGCTTTTTCTCTTTTAGCAATGCTATTTATTATTTACTTCTTTTGTGAGTTTTCTAAAATATTCTAAGAGCCTGGATTTGCGTTGCGTTGGCAATTTGGGCATTTGAGGGAATAACGATTGTGGCGGATGGTAATGTCTAGTGATTTTATGATCGGTCCCACGCCAGAATTGTTATTGTCACCAAGATTTTATAATTTTGGGCCTCTAAGGTTTATTGTTACAATATTATGTTACAATATTACAATCTTTAGCTGATGTGCTTAGTTGCTAGAGCTTATGTATAATGGGTTGGAATTGAGTGCTGTGGACATATGTTATATGCTATATGTGCAAGTGTAGTATATGTTGTGGGTGTGGTACAGATGCCACTTCCCCATCCCTAAGAGACTAGCCTGTCCTCAGACATATTTTTGGATATAATGTTGGGGTATTGCTAATTACAATATTATCGGTTTCATTTAGGTTGCTGTTGCTTACAATATTTTCATGTGATTGCATTTTGATTGGTTCTTTAATTTGTGTTTCTTCTTTTTGTTTCTTATATTTTGTAATTATTCTTTGGGGTAATGCTTTAAACTTTTGGATAATGTACAATATTATAGCAATTATGATTGTGCAAAGTATTGTTATGATTACAATTTGAAAAGTGTTGTATATTTTAGTTTGATCTTTTACAATTGCTTTGGCTTGAATGTATGATAGTGGTTCTAACTTGGTTACGTTATTGCTTACATAAATCGTTTGCGTATAATTTAACATTGTGCTTGGGATTATTATTTCATCTAATTGAATTGAACAGTTTGACGCTTTAATGAGGTTGTTACCTTCTATTATCATTTCTTTATTGATACAATCTTGTTTTAAAAGTGTCTTTGGTAGATTCCGAGTAATCAGTATGTTAGGCTCGACATAATTAATTTCGAAGTTCTTTCTTGATTTTCTGTAACTACATTCTGTTGTGTCTTGATTGAAAATTCCTGTTATGCATTTATTTGTAATTAATTCTTTTGTATTTGCCGTGTAGGATTGTTTGTTTTGCATGAAATATTTGTCATGAATTACTTCTGTTAAGATGTGGTTATCATTGTCTGGATATGGTAATATTACAAAAATCGGTATTCTATCTCTCGTGAAATAGGGGATTTGATCAAAATTTCGTTTGTGTCTGTCTTTAACCATGTGGAAGTTTTTATATTTAGTATTTATTCTGAGTTAACGTGCTGTTAAGTGTCGTGTTTTAGTAACTTTGGTTTGAAAATTCCAAGTCTGGTTAATTGCATTCCTAACCCTATGTCTTCTATATATTAAGTGAATTCCTGGAGATTGAATATGAGAAGTGCCTTTGGTCGCCTTCGTTTATTTGACTTAAATGATTTATTGTCTCTATGCCTATATTGACAGTTTCTATTACTCGATTTAATTCTTTTGCTTGTACGCTATTTTCTGCTATATTGTTCATGTTAGATTCAAGCTCGTCTTTATCTTGTGTATCTAATGTGCCAAATAAATATTTGTAAATAGTACCCATAAAATTAGCAAGACCGCGTTTGCTGCGTTTTGCTATTCTTTTGCCATTCATTTCTCTTTCTAACTTTTTCTTTAAGTATCTTATCTGTGATAAAGTTTCAAATTCTTCAGCTTGTTTAGATATAGATAGTTGTTTAGATTAGATAGTTGTAGGTTTGTCCTGTTTTGGTTATGTTCACGGACATATAATGGAATTTATAGTTTACGGGTTAGTGCATTACTTCTGTTTTAAAAATGAAGTAGCCATTCTTAGCTTGGGTCGGGTTGATTTCTATACTTTATTATTAGGAATAATATTTAGTACGCTGCTAGTTTAAGTGAGGTTTTCTTGGCCTTGATGGTCGTTTGATCTGGAATTATCATCTCTACTTAGATTAATTCTCTTTTTCTTTTTGAATTTAGATTTTTAGTGCTTAATTTTTCGATCTCAATTGGTTTCTTTAAAATGCTATTTGTCTGAGATTTCCTGTTTTCCTGAATGGAGTTGTGTTTTTATCTTACTGGTGGTGATTCCCTAAATCTAGTATCTACTTCGAAGTCTTGGCGTTTTTCGTTTAGGCTCGCCATTTTACTTATTTTGTTTGTTTGGGTGTCATATGCGGGGGTTCCGGCATAAATGAAGATATCAGCTGGTGTTCTACCAGTTGTATTATGCCTGGTTTTATGGTTATACCTATAAAGAATTGTTCCGAATTTGGATAACTTATTTTCTGGGTCGGATTCGCTGTTGATTATCCGCAATTTTTCCTTAACTGATTTGTGAAATCTCTCAACGTCAGAAGTTCCATTCTTACTAGTTGTTATAGTTATTTTAACATTTTCGGACTGTAGCCATAACTGAAGTGCTGCGCACATGAATGCTGAATCTTTGTCGGCTTTAATTATGGTTGGCTTACCCATTTGATTGAAAATTTGGAGGATTGCTTGTTTTGTTTCGAGCCACTCTCTGCTATTAATTTCTATTAATGCAGCATATTTGGAATAAATTTCTAATGGAAAAAATCCATGACGTACTTTTTTCTAGGGTTGAGTGTTTCTGGAGTAGTTTGGAACGAGAGTTTAATATCTCTGTGTTCGGTGTTAGCTATATTGCATATTTCACATTCATTTATGATGTTTTGTATGAGTTTTTGATGGTTGGGATAGTATTATTTTTCTTTAAAAAGTTCTGTAACGTTTCGATACCTGGATGTAATAAATCTTTATGATTTTTAAGGATAATTTCCTTGAAGTGTGCATATGTTTGGATATCAGTTACTTATTTAGTGGATTTCATTACTTTTGTTAAGTTATTAGAATTGATTATTTCAATGTAAGCGTTTTGGAAAGTAATGAAATCAGCTTCATTATGAAAGTAAATTACACTTTTCTTAGTGCATAAATATTCTTTAATTAGTTCTTTAGCGTGATCATGGGTCATTTTTTGATATGAAATTTTGATTTTTAATTTTTGAGAGTAATGTATTGTTTCAAGTTTGTTGGTGTTGGCTTTTATAATAATTAATAGGAATATAAATTTCTTTATTTTCTTGTGCACTATGTATTGTCGCTGCTAAGCTATCTGGGGTTTCTCCTAGTAAATTTTCTTCAATTTTCTTTACCTGGAACATATTTAATATGGTAGTCAAACTCATTTAGCTTGATTTTCCATCTTTGTAGCTTCATATTGGGTTCTTTTATCTCAACCAAACTCAACTCAACCAAACTACGGGTTGTGATCACTAAGGATCTCAAATTTTCTTCCAAAAAGATAGGACCTGAAATATTTAGTGGCCCACACAGTAGCTAAAAGTTATTTTTCTTTTGCCGAATAGTTGAATTCATGTTCATTTAATGTGTTCTGATGGCATTTTAGCAAATTAGTATATGGTCTTGGGATAATACTGCGTCTATGGCAATATTACTGACATCTGTAGTTAATGAGAATTGTTTCTCGAAATTAGGATATATTAATATCGGATCGGACATGATAAGATTTAATTTTTCAAATGCTTCAATGTACTGTTTATCTTTTTTGTTTATGACTGCACCTTTCTTCTATTTTGCTGTCATTGGCTTTGCTATTTTTGCAAAATTTGGGATGAACTTTCGGTAGAAACCGCAAAGTCCTAAAAATGATTTAATTCCTTTCGCTGTTTTAGGTATTGGTAATTTTAGTATCGCCTCAATTTTGGCTGGGTTAGGTTTTATACCTTCCGTTGTGATTATATGGACTAAAAATTAAGTTTGTTTTTTTATGAATTCACTTTTATCTAATTGTAGTTTTAAATTGGCCTCCCTAAACTTTGTGAATACCTTCCTCAATGACAATATATGTTCCTCCAATGAAGTGGAGTACAAAATAATATCGTCCATATAGACAAGATCAAATCTTCAAGGAGATTGTTCATGCAATGTTGAAATGTTGCAGGTGCATTTTTCAAAACAAACGGCATTCGAGTGTGCTCATAATGTCTATTTTTCGTTGAAAACGCTGTCTGAGGAATTGAGTTTTCATCCATTTGGGTCTGGTGAAAACCTTTCGCGAGGTCAATGGTAGTAAAATACTGACATTTTCCAAGTTTGTCGAGTATACCATCCATTGCTGGTATTGGGTATTTGTCATCTATTGTGACTTCATTAAGGCTACGATAGTCAATAACTATCCTAAATTTTTGTTTGCCGGATGCATCCCTCTTTTTGGGTATGATCCAAATAGGCGTACAGTAAGGGGATTTCGATTTGCGAACTATCCCTTGTTTGATCATATCTTTGATCTGGTTTTCGACTTCTTGGTCGAATGTTTGTGCATATTTGTATGGTTTTTTGTAAACCGGGTCTTCATGTTTGGTTTGGATGACATGTTTGACAGTACTCATGAAAGTCAAATTTTCACCTTCTCGGTACTTAATGTCACCAAACTCATGTAAGATTTTCGTTAATTTGCCTTTCTCTTCATCGTTTAGATGATCTAGGCGAAATTCGTTGAGTTCTGTAAGCTCATTATTGATGGCGAAAACATATTGTTCGTCTTTGGATGGGGGCGGAACAAGATATTCTGAATCTGGTTCTTCTGCTGGCAATTCGATTTCCGAATTGTTTAACCTAGTGAATGTGCAATCATTTATACGAACGGTTTTATTTTCATAGTTTATTAATGCATGCGAACTCTCTAGGAATTCTCGACCTAGTAGCAAATCATAATTTTCTGAAAAATTATGTACATAAAATTTCTGTGTTGGACAAAGCTTGCTGGGTTTCAGCGAAATGCTTTCATTTAATATTACTATACCGTTGATGGTATGAACTTCTAGTTAGCAATTTTTTATGGGGAATTTCAGAACATTTTCTTTCTTTAAATTAATAGACGACCCCGTTTCTATTATGCATTTGAGAACTTTATTGTTCATGGTTAGTTTGATATATGGGTTGGTTCTTCTGTCTGTTTCTGAATCCGAGGCAGTTTGACGAAAATTTTCAGTAGTTTCCATCTGCCGCTAGCGATTTCGCGTTGCCTCTTAACTGGTGGATTATGGGCTGCTAAATAGCTTTGTAAGTTTTGGTAGTTATTTGGATTTTGAGCCCTGCCTTTGTTCAAACTCTGCCTAACTTCTTGATTTATTTGTGGACTACAATCGACTTGGGATTTTGGATTCTGTATGTTGTTACTATAGTTTTGTGTTTTAGGCGTGTAGCCAAAATTTTGATTTTTCCCAATCTCACTGGAGTCGTTAATACTCCGATTTTTGTTAGAGTTAGACGAACTATTTTGATTGTTTGGATTTTTAGTTTTTTCAGACAATACTACATCGTAGACGCCTTCTCATTGCGCTACTTGCTTGAGCTTAGAAACTGTGGTTATATCATGACGAGCTAGGGTTATGGATAGTCTGTCAGGCAATTTTCTCATTATCACGTCTTTAACTGTGTTGTTTAATGCGTTTGTATAATGCATCGTTTGGTTATCTTCTAACATTAACTTATTTGATATAATATAAGATGTGTATTCTAGTTCTTCTACAAACTTACGAATACTTTCAGTGAATGGGGGTATTGTAGATACGTCTAAGGAGCTCTTCGCAGGGTGTCTGCGTCTTGAATTCTGAAATGAGTGCTGACCCTAACTCTGTCCCGGTGTGAGCAGCGGATAGCTGTGTTACACTCTGGGCATCTCCTCCGAATTTCAATAGCGCCGAATAGGACTCTATGTTGTCGCACGTCTCTCGTTGGATACAATTGCATTATAAAGTCTATGCGTCTTATGAAGGCGCTTAGATCTTCTGTGGCTCCATTGAACGTTTGCACTTGCCTAATCTGGCTTAGTGCTTGATTTAGATGCAACTCACTCAACTGGAGTATTGACTCTGTTGGCTGTGCCATCTTAATTCACTTCACTTTTTAATTTGTTGTCTTTGTGGGGTCTTTTTATTTGGTTTGGCGTTATTCGCGTTATTTGTGCGCGCTAACCAGTGAGTGCGCTTTGCAGGGATCAAACGATTTGCAAATCCACGGGCACACCTTTTATGTAGTGAAGCAGATTCACTACCTACTAATTCCGATTGTCTAAAGGATCAATACCAGAATGAATTACTAGATTATCACAATGAAATTGTTGTGTCGGGTTATTGGTTGACATGGGATATAATAATCCGGTCAACGGCATTCGCGGAAAGTTCACGTGTGTCCTTATGCGGTTCATTTTTTGAATGATTGCACATCTCGCGTTCGATCGCTATTGTCGGCTACGATTAGCGTTTTTAAGACTTGGGCCTGCGATTGTCCTTTAATAGCCTTATTACATTCACGTATCCTACCGGCTGCTCCAATTGAATAAGTCAAAATGAGTTGTCCAAAAAATATAATTTTAGTAACTTAAGCGGAATATACAGGAATAATATATTCAACTTGACGGTTTGGATGCGTCGGATAAACTCAAACTCCAAACTGTTGTCAACGCTTAGCAAACCTCGGCTGAGCTTTCAAGATCATGAGCTTTTTCTCGTTTAGCAATGCTCTTTATTATTTACTTTCTTTGTGAGTTTTCTAAAATATTCTAAGAACCTGGATTTGCGTGGGCATTTGGTGGGAATAACGATTGTGGCGGATGTTTATGTCTAGTGATTTTATGATCGGCCCCACGCCAGAATTGTTATTGTCACCAAGAATTTATAATTTTGGAGCTCTAAGGTTTAGTGTTACAAATTCCCATTGGTTTATATCGTATTACAATATTTAGGTGATGTGCTTAGTTGCTAAGGGGTTGGAATTGAGTGCTGTGGACATATGTTATATGCTATATGATTGTATGTGCAAGTGTAGTATATGATGTGTGTATATATATATATATATATATATATATATATATATATATATATATATATATATATATATATATATATATATATATATATATAATTAAGTTTTACACGTTTAATTACTTTAAAAAAATATATTTCAATTCTTTATTTTCACTAACGGCTATTTCTTATAATGAGTACATTCAGATTTGCCTCCCGAATATTGACTAACTGATCTATCTGTTGCGGTCGCTTAGCAAACTTCGTTTTGAGAGAGCTTGAGTCAAAATTGAGTGAAGTTTGAGCTGCGTCAGCAATTATGCGTGGGATAGTACTCTGATGGGAACATTGACAGTGGCGTGATATTTAGGGTGAATTGTTTATGTCTACCAAAGGGGGACAGTTTGATCTTGACCAATTGATGTTATCATCAGGCTTTTTGTTTACAGTATTGGACATGTTTATACTTATACTTATGCTTGTGTGCTAAGTTATGTTAAAGGGTGGGTGCGACTATGGATATGTCACTCCCCCAACCATTAGAAAAGTGCCTGTCCTCAGGTGTTTAAGTTTGGGTATAGTGTAATATTTTCTTCTTTTACAATTGGTGTATGTTCTATTTTTGTAGGGGTTTCTTCTACTATTGGTTTTTTATATTTTATTATTAATTTCTTAGGTATGCTTTTGAACTTATATGTTAGATAAAGTGTTAAACTTATTTATATGATTACAAATATGGTTATTGTAATTATCTGGAATACATTGTTAAATTTTGTGTGTTCATTTATAATTTGTTTCGTTTGTGCAAACGAAAGTGGTTCTATTTTTATAACATCATTGCTTACATAAATGTGTTGAGTATAATCTAACATGTTGTTTGTATTGAAATATGCATAAGGTTTTCGGCAACAACTAATATTTGAATCCTGGTCACACTTAAGTCTTTTGTTTTGCTTTGTGCTTATTCTAAGTATACCATTCTCTGTCGCTTATGAACTACCGAACAATGTAGACGTACAGATGCGTAATAAAAAGAAAAAACTATTAATCCGGTTCAGTTTCCTGTTTAGTTCCACTTTAAAAACATTATATAACCAACAGGTTATGGGCCCAGGGCTCTAAACACGAAATTGTGCGATTAACCTTAATTACTGTGTGTGATGAAAAGTTGGATGTCGAAAATTACGCGGTGTGGTCAGTGCAAATGAAAAGCATATTGGTACAAAATGATCTATGGCCGATAGTATGCGGAAGAATCGTTAAAAATGAAGGTGACAGCGAAGAACAGAAGGCTCAGTTTGATACACGGGACGAAAAGGCACTAGCATACATATTGCTGGCTGTTAAAGCGTCGCAGATTAATTTCATAAAAAATTGCGTGTCGTCTAAAGAAGCTAATAAGTGTGTATCAACCGCGCGGGCCAGCAAGAAAAATTTCGTTATTTAAAAGTTTGCTTTGATTGAGTATGCCAGAAGGTGCAAAACTATATGAATGAGTTTTCCAACATAGTTGAAAAATTAAAAGAAATCGAAATGAATATAAATGAAGACATGCTCACAATTTTGCTGTTAACGGGATTAGGAAAAAAGTTCGAAAACTTTGTTGTAGCGATCGAAACGCGTGAACAGTTGCCGTCCTTGTCTGATTTGAAAATCAAAATTATTGAAGAAGGACAAAGACAACAAGCAAACAACGAAGAAGTGGGTAATGGCATACAGCAAGCATTTGTGTCGCGTACAAAAAATGCGCATTAGAAAACAGATCCGAAAAGGAATAAAAAATGTTATAGATGCGGCCGTGAAGGTCATTTTATTGCTGAGTGCAAGGAAAAAGAGAAAAGTAAAGAAGGCAAAGAGAGAAACGCTGAAATGAAGCGATCGTTAGCCATACTTGCGAATATGCAGAAAAGCGACAACTTGACAAAATCGACGTGGTGTCTGGATAGTGGCGCCACTGCTCACATGTGTTGTGATAGGTCATGGTTCGTAGATATTAGAGAGCACAAAGAGAAAATATTGCTTGCAGGAAAAAATTTTATAGTTGCCGACGGCATTGGTACTGTATGTATTACTGTCGGAAATTTTTATCTTGAACTGCAAAATGTGTTGTTTGTTAATGAGTTGCAAGCAAACTTCATATCGGTGTCAAAAGCTGTAGAAAAAGGATACAGAGTTACTTTTGATAAAGACAGAGCAGTGATAAAAGACAGAGATAATGTGAATATACTGAGAGCATACAAGAGAGGTGATTTGTTCACCATTGATGTTAAAATGAAACAGTGTATGTACTCTAAGGCAAGCAGCACTGAGTTATGGAAATGGCATTATCGATTTGGACACTGAAATCTGGCCAGTTTAAGGAAAATGGCAAGTGGTGAGATGGTGCATGGCTTAAAATCAATCAATAAAAATTTTGAAATAAAAAATGATTTGTGTGAAACCTGTGCAAAAAGTAAAATAAGTGTAAAACCATTTCCAAAAGCTTCTGAAAATCGTGCGACTCAATTATTGAGTTTGATTCACACTGACATTTGTGGACCAATAAGCAGACCGTCTGCCGGGGGCGCACGATACTTTGCAACATTTATTGACGATTACTCACGTCACACAGTTGTGTATTTTTTGAAGTCTCGCGACCAAATATTAAGCGCGTTTAAGGACTTTGTTTTGTTTGCCGAGAGACAATGCGGCAAAAAGGTAAAATCAATTCGAAGCGATAACGGGCGCGAGTATGTTAGTCATGAATTTGAAAAATTCTTGTCGGAACACGGAATTAAAAGACAACTGACAGTACCCTATACTCCGCAGCAAAATGGAGTTGCTGAGCGAGCAAATCGCACACTGGTAGAGATGGCCAGAAGTATGCTAGTACACTCGGGCGTAGATGAAACACTATGGGGTGAGGCAGTAGGGACTGCAGTATACTTACGCAACAGGTCAGAAACCAAGACATTGGCTAACAAAACACCATTCGAGGTTTGGACTGGCAAGAAACCGTCTGTATCGCATTTGAAGGGTTTCGGCTCAAAAGCAATTGTCTTAAAGAAAGGGCACAGAAATAAGTTTAGTCCAAAGGGAATCGAATATGTAATGGTTGGCTATTCGATGGCAGCAAAAGCATATCGCCTATTTTGTCCAGAGTCGAAGAAAGTTGTCGAAAGCAGAGAAGTTATTTTTATAGAAAATAATTTAGGTGTATCTGCAAGCGATAAAAAAGAAACAGTGCTGTTTGATGATTGTGAAACAGTAAATCAGCAGGCTGAGGCTGAGAATGTCCTGCAGACACAGGCAGAGATTGAAATCGGAGGGCAACATACTGAAAGGAAAGATACTGACGAGTATGAGAGTGCAAAAAGTGATGATGCAGAACCGCCCGTAAACTGTGAAGCTCGTGGTCCAGGGCGTCCACGAAAGATAAAAACTGGAAAAACAGGTAGACCCCGCAAGCAGTATAATTGTCTGAATATGCTGAAGGCAGAAGAAATCGTCATTCCTGAAAATTTTAGCGAAGCAAATGAGTCAGAAATGAGCCAAGAATGGTCAGCATCGATTCAGAAGGAGATAAAAGCACTTGAAGACAATAAGACTTGGGAGCTTGTGGAATTGCCAGCGAATAAGAAAGCGATAGGCTGCAAATGGGTCTTTGGCATAAAAGTTGACAAGGATGGCTATGTAGAGCGCTTTAAGTCAAGATTAGTTGCCGAAGGATGTGCGCAGCGATATGGCGTTGATTTCTTTGAGACGTTCTCTCCAGTTGTGAGATACTCGTCTGTACGAATGATTATGGCATTGGTAGTCGAACATAAGTTGTTTGTGCATCAGATGGACGTGTCTACTGCCTACCTGAATAGTGAGCTTTCAGAGGAAGTTTATATGAAACAACCGGACGGATTCGTAAGCGATGAATTCCCTGATAAAGTCTTGAAACTAAAAAAATCTCTTTATGGGCTAAAGCAGAGCGGTAGAGAGTGGAACAGTAGACTGGACGCAGTCTTGAAAAAACTGGGGTTTACTCCATGTGTCAGCGAGCCCTGTGTATATATACGCAATGGGCAAGGTAAAATTAATATAATTGCAGTTTATGTTGATGATATTTTACTTGCCAGCTCAAATAAAGACGAATTGTTGAAAATCAAAGCGTCTATTGCCAAGGAATTCGACATTGTTGATGGCGGCCAGCTAAACCATTTCTTGGGCATAGAAATTGAGCGCGAAGGGGAGACTGGAAGCATAACAATCGGCCACAAGCAGTATGTGGAACAAATGCTACATACTTGGGGCATGTCAACGTGTAGGCCTGTAGCTACACCACTGGATGCAGGTCACCAAGTCAAATGTGATGACGTCAACTGCGAGATGGTTAATGAAAAGAGCTACCAATCATTGATAGGTTCTTTGATGTATTTAGCCATAACAACAAGGCCGGACATACTACATTCTGTAGCGAAACTGGCACAACGAAATGCCAGCCCTCACAAGGAGCATGAAGTTGCAGCGAAGCGTGTGCTAAGGTATTTAAAAGGCACGGCTAATATGAGACTTCATTATCAGGATACTGGCAAGCAGATCTATGGATACGTCGACGCAGACTGGGCGAACGATGCTGCAGATCGAAAATCATATAGTGGATATGTCTTTATTGGTGCAGGCAGCGCGATTTCGTGGGAATCGAAGAAACAAAGTCTGGTGGCGTTAAGCAGCACTGAAGCCGAATATATTGCCTTATCTACCGCAGCAAGGGAAGCAACATATATTAAAAAATTGTTGCATGAAATGGGATTTATTGAAACCAAGCCTATTTTATTGTATTGCGATAATCAAAGCGCACAGTGATTAGCTAAAAATCCAATTTTACATAAACGTAGTAAGCACATCGACATAAAGTTTCACCATGTACGCGAGCTATATTCTAAGAACGAAATAGATGTTAAATATATAGGTACTAATGATATGATTGCCGATGTACTAACTAAAAATTTGCAAAAGAACAAGCATGTAAAATGTATTAATGAAATGAATTGTTATTAATAAGTTTTCAAGTATGTAATTGTTGAGAA
The DNA here is from genome assembly GCA_035045885.1 of Drosophila borealis. Classification (NCBI taxonomy): domain Eukaryota; kingdom Metazoa; phylum Arthropoda; class Insecta; order Diptera; family Drosophilidae; genus Drosophila; species Drosophila borealis. The sequence goes on along the minus strand of JAWNOR010000340.1, from coordinate 2,298,122 downwards.
GGAGTATTGAAATATGCATAAGGTTTTCGGCAACAACTAATATTTGAATCCTGGTCACACTTAAGTCTTTTGTTTTGCTTTGTGCTTATTCTAAGTATACCATTCTCTGTCGCTTATGAACTACCGAACAATGTAGACGTACAGATGCGTAATAAAAAGAAAAACCTATTAATCCGGTTCAGTTTCCTGTTTAGTTCCACTTTAAAAATATTATATAACCAACAGTTTGAAATTGCAATTTCATTAATTTCCAGTGAACAATTAAAGATTTTTATTAGATTGTTTCCTTCTATTGTTATTTCGTTATTTATACAATTGTGGTTTAATATAGTTTTTGGTAAATCCCAAGTTAAAATTATATTTGGTTCTACATAGTTGATTTGAAAATTTTTGAAAGTTTTAGTATAACTACATTCTGATGTTACTTGGTTTAAAATTCCTGTCATGCATTCATTATTAATTAATTTTTTTGTTTCTTTGCTATAAACTTTTTTGTCTTGTGTAAAATATTTTTCATGAGCTATTTCTGTCAAAATGTTATTATTTTCGTCTGGGTATGGAATTATTTCAAATACCGGGTTTTTTATTATTTCTCGAGAAATAAGGGATATTATCAGTATTTCGTTTGTATCTGATTTAAGCCAAGTAGAAGTTTTTATATTCAACAACTTCTCTGAATTAACATGCAATAAATAGTCATGTATTAATAGTTTTGGGTTAAAAATGCCTTTTCTTGTGAGCTGCATTCCCATCTCTATGTCTTCTATATATTCTGTAAAGTGTTGTAAGTTAAATATAAGGATATCTAATTTCTTTCCTTTTTCTGTCTCTTGATTTAGTTCGTTCATGACTTCTATTCCTTTGTTTATAGCTTCTATTATGTAATTTAATTCGTTAACCTGAACGCTGTTTTCTGCTAAGCTGCTTATTTTTTGTTCAATTTCTGTTCTGTCTTTTTTGTCTAATGTTCCAAATAAGTATTTGTATATTGTTCCTACTATGTTTACTAAACCTCTTTTGCTGCGTTTGGCTATTTTTAAGCCTTTTAATTCTCTGTTTAATTTTTCTACTAGGTATTGGATTTGTATTAGGTTATTAAATTCTTTAGTTTGTTCAATTAAATTGTTAAAAGTTTCTTCGGTTTTTGTTATGTTAACCGTTAAACAATGGTATTCGTAATCTGTCGGAATGTCTATGGTTCCTGTTTTGAATATGAGATAACCGTTATGGGCTTTAATAGGATTAATTTCAATGCTTTGTGCATTTATATGGTTTATAGTTATTGATAGTAGTATTATAATAATTAGTTTAAGCTGGTGCTTGTATGTTCTGGTCGCTGTCTGTTGTTGACCTGTAATTGTTATATTTACTTTGATTAGTCTTCTTTTTCTTTTTGAATTTGGTTTTGTAATGTATTATCTTCCTGCCTCTGTTTGTTTCCTCAAAATGTTTATCGTCGATTTGTCTTAGTTCTCCTGTTTTCTTGAACGGGGTTGTTGTCTTTGATTTAACTAACGGTGAATGTTTGTATCTTGTGTCAATTTCATAATTTGTTCGTTTTTTGTTGAGGTTATTGATTTGTTTTTCTTTAGTAGCTTGAGTGTCATACTCTGGTGTACCTGCGTATATTAATATGCCCGCTGGTGTTCTATTAGTCGTTTTGTGTTTTGTCTTATGATTGTATGTGTAAAGTATTGTTTCAAATTTTGTAAGTTTATTTTCGACGTCTGAGTCGCTGTTAATGATTCTTAATTTTTCGTTAACTGTCTTATGAAATCGTTCTACGTCGGATATGCCGTTTTTACTAGTGGTTATATTAATAATTACTGCTTCTGATTTTAACCATAATTGTAAAGCTGTGCACATAAAAGCTGAGTCTTTGTCTGCTTTTATTTCGAAGGGTTTACCCATTTGGTTGAATACTTGTATTATAGCTCGTTTGTTTTCTAACCAGTCTCTACTTTTTATTTCTATTAATGATGCAAATTTTGAATAGATATCAATGCAAGATAAAAATTGTTTATCTCCTACTATGTAAAAATCCATTACATATTTTTCTCGGATATTAGCGATTTCCGGAGTTATTTCAAAAGTTAATTTTGTATCCCTGTGTTCTGTTTTTGCGATGTTGCAAATCTCACATTCGTTTATTAGATTTTGAATTAAATTTTGATAATCTGGGAAATAGTGGGTTTCTTTGAACCAATTAATAGTTTTTTCAATTCCTGGATGTAATAATTCTTTGTGTTTTTTTAATATTAGTTCCTTGAATTCCGCAAATGTTTGAAGATCTATTAATTTTTTACTAGTTTTCATTGCCTTTGTTAAATTATTCGGGCTTATTATTTCTAAGTAGGCTTCTTGAAAAATTGGAAAATCTGCTTCATTGTGGAAGTATAGTACACTTTTCTTTGTGCATAAATATTCTTTTATTAATTCTGTGGCATGTGCGTTAGTCATGTCTTTGTATGTAATTTTTATAATATAATAATTATATTATAATAATTAAGGGGTCTTTCTGTGATTTGTAAATGGTTACTGTTATCTTCCTGAGCACTATGTATAGTTGCTCTTGTGCTAATGGTATCTTCGCCTAAAAAGTTTTCGTTTAATTGGATTCTGGACAGAGCATCTGCCACATAGTTTTCTTTTCCTGGGACATATTTAATTTGGAAATCAAACTCATTTAGCTTGATTTTCCATCGTTGTAATTTCATGTTAGGTTCTTTCAGGTTATTTAACCAGACGAGTGGTCTGTGATCACTAAGGATTTGAAATTGTCGACCAAAAATATAGGACCTAAAGTATTTAGTGGCCCAAACGATTGCTAATAATTCTTTTTCAATCGTTGAATAATTTATCTCATGCTCGTTGAGAGTTCTGCTTGCATAGCATATAGGCTTATGCTCTTGCGAAAGGACGGCCCCTAATGCCATATTACTCGCGTCTGTAGTTAATGAAAATGGTTTTTCGAAATTAGGGTATATTAAAATTGGGTCGGATGTTATGAGTACTTTTAGCTTTTCAAACGCTGATTCGTAGTCTTTGTCATTTATATTGATCTTTGCTCCTTTTTTTAATTTAAGTGTTAATGGTTTTACTATATTAGCGAAATTTGGTATAAATTTCCTATAGAAACCACTTAATCCTAGAAATGATTTAATTTCTTTGGGGTTTTTGGAATTGGGAATTTGACAATTGCTTGTATTTTGTTGGGATTTGGTTTTATACCCTCAGTTGTGATGATGTGACCGAGAAATTCAGTTTCTTTTCTCATGAACTCGCATTTATCCAACTGTAGTTTTAAATTAGCTTCTCTAAGCTTCTCAAATACTTTTTGTAGCGACAATATGTGTTCCTCCAATGAAGTGGAAAAAATTATAATGTCGTCTAAGTAGACCAGACATCCCTTAAAAATTAAATCATCTAAGAGATTGTTCATACAACCTTGGAACGTTGCAGGTGCATTCTTAAGACCAAATGGCATGCGAGTGTACTCGTAATGGCCATGTTTAGTCGAAAATGCGGTCTTGGGTATTGAACCAGGATCCATTTGAATTTGGTGGAAGCCTTTGGCTAGATCAATGGTTGTGAAATATTGACATTTTCCAAGTTTGTCTAATATTTCATCCATGATCGGGATAGGGTATTTATCATTAATAGTTAGTTCATTGAGATTGCGGTAATCTATGACTAACCGGAATTTTTGCTTTCCAGATGCATCGTTTTTCTTTGGAACGATTATTACTGGTGAGCAGTAAGAGGATTTGGATTTGCGTATGATATTTTGTTTTATCATATCGCTTATTTGTTTATTTACTTCCTCATCGTATATTTGTGGATATTTATATGGACGCTTGTAAATTGGGTCCTCATGTTTTGTTAGAATTTTGTGTTTAATTGTACTAGTGAAAGTCAAATTGTCACCTTCATGGTACTGGATATCACGAAATTTATGTAAAACATTTTTAATTTTTTCTTTTTCTTCTGAGTTTAGGTGCTCTAGCCTAAACTCATTGTTTTCTGTCAATTCGTTATTAATAGCGAAGTTAAATGGTCTGTCCTCATTTGAGGGTGGATCAAGGCACTCTTGTGCGGTCATGTTAAACTCTCCTAAGGTTACGGATCCTTGTACATAGTCAATTTTCGCTTGACATGCTTCAAGGTATTCTCTCCCAATCAGAACATCATAATGCTCTGAGAAGTCGTGAATATAGAATTTTTGATTACTCGGACAAATTTTGCTTGCTCCTAATATTATGCTTTGTTTTAATTCAATAGCACCATTTATGGTGTGAACCTTAAGTGTTTCGTTGTATATTGGAAAATCTAAGCAGTCTGTTTTCATTAGGTTTATAGTTGAACCTGTGTCAATTACACATTTTAAAACTTCGTCATTCATAATCAATTTTATGAATGGATTTCTTCTGTTTGTTCCGAGGCTTGCTGATGAAAATTTTCGGATGTGTCCATTTTCATCTGCCCACTGTTGCTATCTCTTTGACGTTTAGTCGGAGGGTTTGGCGCATTGAAGCGTGAATGGGGCTGATTTTGATAGTTTAAATGGTTTTGGGTTCTACCTTGATTTAATTTCTGTTGGAACTCGTGGTGAGCCTTTTGATTGTCTTCTGAATTAGTATGCTGTTTATTTTGTACATGATACCTCTGATTCGTGTTGGAATAGCCACTTGAACTGGTGGCTGGGTTGACATTTTGCTGATAATTTCCCGTGTTCCTACGATTGTTATTTTGATTTCCCTGAACGTTATTAGTTTTAGGTCTATCAGTTACGCTATTTTCGTATAATCCTTCTCTTTGCGCTACTTGTTTGAGTTTCTGTGTCGACGTTATGTCGTATCTGGCTAACATCATGAAAAGCCTATCGGGTAATTTTTTTGTAATTACATCTTTAATTGTGTTATTCATAGCATTTGTATAAAGTGTCGTATTGCTAGGTATATTTTCTAGAGCTAACTTGCTTAATATAACGTAAGATTTATTTTCGAGATCCTCGATGAACTTAAGGACGTTTCCCTGGTAATTCGTGTTGTATAGGCGTCGAAGGAGTTCTTCAAATGGTGTTTGTACTTTGTATTCTTCAATAATTGCGTTCCTCAACTTCTGCCAAGTGTTAGCTGCTGTCCTTTGCGAAACTCTCTGTGCATCTCCATCAACTTGCAATTCGATGGCTCCGTATAGGATGCTGTGTTGTCTGACATCTCGGGTTGGATAAAGATGTAGGATATAATCGATCCTTTTAATAAAAGCATTCAGATTTTCTGTTGATCCGTCAAAACTTGGCACCTGTCTAAGTTGTGAAAGGGCCTGGTTGAGGTGTTGTTCTGATAATTCCATCGTCATAATCTTAGTGTAATACACTTTTCGGTATTTTTTTTTAAATAGTTTTTTTTTCTTCTTTGAGTTTGTGGTTCTTTGAACATTTTTAGTTCTTTGATTTTGCACTTTGTTCTTGCACTTTTATTTCTTTGCACTTTGTTTTTAATTTAGTTTATAATTTGTGATTAATTATTATTGTTTTAATGTTTTTTTTTTTGTGTGTGTGTGTGTCTTATTGATATGACTCAGTAATAACGTATTGCAGGGATCAAAAGATATGCGAAGCCAGTCGTTATTAACTGTAGTAGTTTTATTGCCCGAAGGGTCAATGTTATTAGAGTACTAATGACTCGAAGGTTCTTGTGCGGAGACGTATTCGAGAAAACGTTTGTTACACACCGACAACAATTTCGGATTGTGCTTTAGATCTAGGAATTAATGATCCTTTAGCGATCTTTACTTTTTCCCGACGTATCCTACCAGCTGCGCCAATTAAGTTTTACACGTTTAATTACTTTAAAAAAATATATTTCAATTCTTTATTTTCACTAACGGCTACTTCTTATAATGAGTACATTCAGATTTGCCTCCCGAATATTGACTGACTGATCTATCTGTTGCGGTCGCTTAGCAAACTTCGTTTTGAGAGAGCTTGAGTCAAAATTGAGTGAAGTTTGAGCTGCGTCAGCAATTATGCGTGGGATAGTAATCTGATGGGAACATTGACAGTGGCGTGATATTTAGGGTGAATTGTTTATGTCTACCAAAGGGGGACAGTTTGATCTTGACCAATGTCGATGTTATCATCAGGCTTTTTGTTTACAGTATTGGACATGTTTATACTTATACTTATGCTTGTGTGCTAAGTTATGTTAAAGGGTGGGTGCGACTATGGATATGTCACTATATATATATTTATATAAATATATATTCTAGGTTAGCAGTAATAGTCAAAACCTTTAATTTTGAACGAAGCTCCTCCTAGTGCGCGCGTAGAACGAGTTTGTTTTCGATCATCGATAGTTTTCAAGCAATCGATTGAATATATTGCTGAATCGAAATCCGGTTCTTAGAGCAAGTCTCTAATGTTTTAAGAGCTAGAGTCACCAAATTTGATACGTATAGTCTACAGTATAGTCTACACAGATGGAGTTTGTTTAATTTTTGATACAGCCCTACCTAGACCATCATCACAACTCATAATCGAATTAAATAGTCCTACAATTTTAATTGGACCAATATTTATAGGCTTTTGTTGTTTATTTTTTTTGTATGTAAACGAATATTCTGTGACACAATAAGATCGACTCAAGAAAATTGCATCAAATTGGGAAGAGTAAATCGGAAATGATTGAAGAAAACGTTGACAAGCCACGTGGCTGGTAGCGCAAGGTTTTCTGTATAGCTGTGCACACATACATTCATATATATGTATTTCTTAAATCTGCAAAAATGATATTAAAGGCGAATACATTATATGTTATGCTGCTTGCATGTGCCGCTATTCTAGCTGATTTATTTTGCAATTCAGATACATTTTTTAGGATGGCTGAAGGGCTTGAGGCGATGGCAAGTAATTCGGTCAGTTAAATTGCTGCTGTGAGTTCGAGATGGCTCGTCTTTCGAGGCTCAGCGTTCGACTGAGACTCTCAGCAGTCGTACTCTCTCTGTGCATAACAAAATAGTCGCAAGCACTTATAGGAATTTAAAATTTTAAATTTAAAATGAATTCAACTTTTTCTGGATTTGAAGCCTCAATATCAATATTTGGATATCGATTCTCATCGATTGCATTGGGCAAGCTATCGATGAAGGAAAAATTCAAGTCTCTATCTTTTATAGGTTTGAGATCGACGTGTTAATAGATACGGATAGACGGACGGGCGGATAGACAGCACTCATGGCTAGATCGACCAGACTCTTGGTACTGACCAAGAATATAAATTATTTTTAGGGTCGGAGATGCATCCATCTGCCTGTTACGCACATTAGATTTAAATATTATATGCGGCTTATCTATTTTTTATGGGTTTAGGGTATAATGACTTTAATTACAACCACACAACCATTTTGTGGTTTTTTTTTAATACGAATATTCTATAGCACAAGATCTAATCAAGAAAGGTTTTTCAAATCGGTTATAAAACACAGAAGTTATTAAGGAAAACGATAGAATTTACGTTTCTACTTTTTGACGGTTATTATCGTATTTTTAAAGTCAATATTTATCAACAATTTTACTGAAATACAAAACGTGTGTGTCCTTTCTGTTGTATGCTTGAATAGTTTTTTCTAAACCTATCAATCATTAAAATCAGAAGTTACGCAAGTTATGGAGACATTAATAAACTCAGCCCGGAAAAAGTTGAAATTCAACTATTTTTAAGAACAAAAACAGTATAGAATAAACAAAATGAACGGCTATTTTCGAAATACCAATAGTTTAGAAATGAAATTTAGAAATAAATGACTATTTTGATATCGACATTTTCGGGGTGAAGCTTACGTCACCAGTCCCAGCCAGCGACGATGCTCGAGCACAGAAGATACTCGAAGACACCACGGTGAAAAAAAAGGGAACGTTACCGGACAGGTTTATTATGGAACCGTGATAATGTTGAGTTGCCACGAAGCTACGATATGGCATACAAAAGATTGGTCAACATTGAGAGAAAGATGAAGCGTAACGATCAGTTTAAACGAGCCTATATGAAAAGGATATGCTCGACGATTGAGGCATCATGAGGTCGCTTTAGCCAACAGCGACAAGCTTTGGTATCTGCCGCACTTTGGAGTTGAAAATCCAAATAAGCCCGGTAAGATAAGACTAGTGTTCGATGCGGCAGCAAAGGTCGGTGACATTTCATTGAATTCGGCATTATCCAAGGGGCCGCAGCACTACAAGTCGCTGCCGGCTGTTCTCTTCCTTTTCCGGGGAGGTGCGGTTGGCGTTTGTGGAGACATCAGAGAGATGTTCCACCAAGTGTTGATTCCACCGCAGGATAGATGCGCCCAGCGATTCTTGTGGTGAAACGGCGATGATCGCCGGGAGCCTGATGTTTATGAGATGAGGGTAATGACGTTTGGAGCAGCATGCTGGCCAAGCACCGCGCACTATGTGAAGATCTTGAATGCCCTACAGTATCAGGATTCAGACCCTCGCGCGGTTAAAGCTATTCTTGAATGTCACTATGTGGACGACTATGTGGATAGTTTTGAAAGTGAAGGCGACGCCATCGCCATATCAATAAGATTAAGAGAAATATATGCAAATGCTGGATTTGAATTGTGCCAGTTTACTTCCAGTTCGCCAACCGTAGCTGACACCCTGGGCCAACATGGGGCTGCTTGGAGCATTGGATGGGGCGAAGCTGAAGAAAAGATTCTGGGCATGTGTTGGCAGCCAGCCACGGACGATTTCAAATTCAACATGAAGTACCACAAAGTACCCCGATGTGTGATAAATTTGGAGCGAGTACCTACGAAGAGGGAATTCGTGAGCTTGATCATGTCAACATTTGATCCTTTGGGATTTCTCAGCTGTCTCATAATAACTGGAAAGTTACTTATGCGTGAGATCTGGCGATGAAATGCGCAATGGGATGAACCCTTACCAGATGAGATCGCCCGCGCCTTTAGTAAATGGCTTCAGGATATGAACAACGTGGAAGGATTTCGAAGCTCGCGCCATTACTTTGGACCAATACACGTGCGGGCAATACAACTGCACGTTTTTGTCGACGCTAGCCAGTCAGCATTCGCAGCTGTGGCTTACTTAAGGGTCACCTACGACAACAACGACGTGCGAGTATGCTTCGTATGTGCCAAGACGAAGTGTGCCCCAATGAAAACGATGTCAATTCCACGACTGGAATTGCAAGCATCTGTGTTAGGAACGAGGCTGATGGACACTGTCAAAAAGGAGCACAGTATAGCGATCAGCGATGCTATACTATGGACTGACTCCAAAACAGTGCTGCGTTGGATAGGCAGCACCCACCGTCGATATAAGCAGTTCTTCGGAAATCGAGTGGGAGAAAATTTGGAGTCAACAATGGTTTCCCAATGGAGATGGGTACCTACTGCTGAAATTGCAGCAGACGACGAACCGAGGCCGCACTGCCACGTAGACCTCAGCCAACGGTCACGATGGTTAGACGGGCCAGCAGTTTTGCGGCAGCCGGAAAGCAGCTGGCCGCAGCCCGAACCGGGCACCGAACACTCATCCTGCGATGATGAAGAAGAGATGCCGAGTGAATTTGCCTTAGTTGCAGCAAATAACTTTTTCATTTCATTTCAGAGATTCTCTAGCTACAGTCGGCTGGTGAGGACGACGGCTTGGGTTCTAAGGTTCACGCGCTGGTGCCGTGGACAGAGGACTGAGCTTGAGAGATTCGGCCTCACCGCTACGCAATGGACGAATGGAAGACGCTGAGAACTTGCTGATACGGCGAGCGCAATGCGAAGCATTCCCCGACGAGTTTCAGGCCTCGTACAATGAAGAATCAGTCGGTCATCAAAGCGACATAAGAGGGCTGGCGCCCTACTGGGATGACAATGGAGTCTTGCGTGCGTATGGCAGGATCGATGCCGCACTGTGTATACCGCATAGTGCGAGAAGGCCAATAATCTTATCTCACCGGCACGCACTGACGGAACTGATTGTGTATCACTACCATGTGGAAATGAAGCATCAAAACGTGGATGCAACGATGGGCGACATCAGGACCAGATTTTGGATAACAAAGCTGCGTCGAGTGTTTCGTACAGTAATATCGGGATGTAATGCGTGCAAGCTACATAGAGCGCAGCCAGCGCCATCTATAATAGGTCCTTTGCCAGAGGACAGACTGGAGGCCAATGGACAGCCATTTAAGTTTACGGGTCTGGACTACTTTGGACCACTTCTTGTGACGATCGGACATCGAAAGGAAAAGAGATGGGTTGCCTTGTTTACGTGTCTGACAACAAGGGCCGTACATTTGGAGTTGGCACATGACCTGTCAACTGATTGCTGCATAATCGTGGTCAGGAACTTTCTTTGCCGTCGCGGGCCTGTACTGAGGTTGCGCAGTGACAACGGAAAGTTTTGGAGAGTTTCCTAATTGAGGCCGAGAATGTTGTGAATTCGCGCCCGTTTACTCACTTGCCAGTATCTGTGGATCAGGAAGCCCCCCTAACACCGAACGATCTACTCAAGGGAGTAGCCAATCTGCCTGACACCCACTATTCATGAGCCGCCGGGCGAGAGATGCGCCACAAGGAAGCAGTGGCGCATAGCGCGGCTATTACAAGACCATTTTCGGAAGCGGTGGGTCTTGGAGTACCTGCCTACACTTGTGCCACGCGTGAAATGGTATGCGCGCGTTGAGCCGATACGCCATGGTGATGTGGTGTTTATATGCGACCCAGCCGTGCCACGCAGGGAGTGGCGGACGGCAATCGAGTGCGACTGATGACTCGTCCCGTGGCTAAACTAGCCATATTGATGTGAGTGAAGCAGGGCCTTCACTGGGCGGGGATGTTGCAGGACGAATTAAGTTATCGATTGTTTAGTATTAATTATATTCTGAAAGTATGTATTTTGCCCTGTGAATGTACGGGCGCATTGTATTTGGCTTGTTGCCGCCATCACTTAAATGTTAAGCTCATTATTGTCGTGAGTTAGAAGGCCGTAGGAGGGAAGACTGCGGTAAGATTCTGAGGGAATATATATTTAAGTTCTAACCTATACAATCCGTTCAGTATAAAACACTTGCACTAGCACATTTTGCAGTACGCTGTCTCTATTAACATCGGAGGAACATGGCCAGGGGCCAGGCGTAAACCTTGCAGTGTTCAGATTGCAACTCCGCCTTCGTTTGGCACGCGACAAGTATATTTGGTTCGATATAGTTAGTTTGTGTTATTAGATGTGTTTTTAAAAATCTGCAACTAGTGTTAGTTTGTTTTATTATACCTAATATGCATGGGTTAATAGTTAATTTTTTCATGTCCTTGTTGTATTAATTTGCTCTTATTTAATTTCTTTTGTTTTTGATAATGTGTTTAATAATGCCTAATTTTTCGACCCCTGCAAGTCTCCTCAAAGTGATCTTCGTCAATTTGTTCTATTTTCATAGTGGGTTTGTAAGGGTAATGTAACTTACCGTGAATTATGGGTGCTTTCCTAAACTTTGTATTTACTTCGAAATCATTTCGGTTTTTACTTCAATTACTTCAATTTTCATGAGTCTATTTTCTTCGTCATCGTTAGTATTTATAATACGTATTTTTTCATTAATTTTCTTATATAGTCTTTCTACATCCGCTATACCATTTTTACTTGTTGTTATTTGAATTTCCACTTTTTCCTTATTCAACCATTCTTTCAGGGCAAGGCTCATAAAAGCACTGTCCCTATCTGTCTTCAGAGTTATAGGTTTTCCCATGTTGTTAAATATTTGGATGAGTCCTCTTTTAACTTCCATCCAATCCTTGCCGTTAAGTTCAATTACATTTGCAAACTTTGAATATAAATCAATACATGTTAAGTAGCTGTGGTTTTTTATTGAATAAATGACTACCACGTAAGTTTCTCTTCAGTTTTCTACTTCTGGTGTAATTTTAAATTTACATGAAATGTTCCTGTGATCAATCTTAGCTAGATTACAAATTTCACATTCGTTAATTATGTTTTGGATTGAATTTTGATAGTCTGGGTCTAGTATGTTTCTTTAAAAAGTCTGACCATCTTCTCGATGCCTGGATGTAAAAGTTTCTTGTGGTTGCTAACTATTATTTCTTTAAAATCTGCAAAGCTCCTAATGTCTTTTAGTTTAATATTTATTCTTAATATTCGAGTTGTTTTGGGGTTCATTATTTATTTAAAGGCTTCTTGTATTATATCAAAATCGGAATCGTATTCAATGTATAATACGCTTGAATTGTTGCAAAAATGTTTTATCAATATCTGTTTAGCTTTTTCAATGTTTAGGTTTAAATATTCGATTTTTATTCTTAATTTTTTAAAATATGGTTCAACTTCTATTTACTCGGCATCACTTCTAATCATTTCTATTTGTCTTCTAAAATAGTTTAATGGTTTTTCTGTTAAATGTATTAAATTTTCATTATCTTCTTCAGCGCTATGTGCTGTAGCTTGTGTGTTAATATCTTGTTCGCCTAGCATATTTTCTGATGCGTGATAGAGCATCTGCTACGTGGTTTAATTTTCCTTCTAAGTATTTGATTGAGAAATTATATTCACTAAGTTTGATACACCAATGTTGTAATTTCATGTTGGGTTCTTTAATGTTGTTTAGCCAAACGAGTGGCTTGTGATCGCTTAAAATGTCAAATGGTCTGCCATATAAATATGGGCGAAAATATTTTACTGCCCACACTATTGCTAAAAGCTTTTTTTCTATTGTACTGTAGTTTTGTTCGAGATCGTTTAACGTTCCACTTGAGAAACTAATTGGCTTCTTATCTTGTGACAACACAGCTCCTATTGCAAAATTATTTGCGTCGGTTGTTACCTGAAACTTTTTATTAAAGTCTGAACATACTAATATTGGGTCGTTCATAATCAATATTTTTAATTTTTCAAAGGCTTTATTGTATTCAACATTTTTAATGTCAATTTTTGCCGCTTTCTTTAGGTAAAGAGTCATGGGTTGTGCAATTTTTGCAAAATCTGAAATGTACTTTCGAAAATAACCACATAAACATAGATATGATTTAAATTCCTTTGATGTTTTAACAAAGGAAATTCTTGTATTGCTTTTACTTTCAATTTGTTTGGCCGTATGCCTTATGGACTTATAATGTGGCCTAAGAATTCTGTTTCCTTTTTTAAAAACTCGCACTTATCTAATTGAAGTTTCAAATTTGTCTGTCTTAATTTTTCAAAAAATTTATTTATTGAATTTAAATGTTCTTCAAGTGACGTGGAGAAGACAATAATGTCGTCCAAATAAACAAGACAATGCTTGTTAATTAAATCACGAAGAACATGATTCATGCACCTTTGGAATTTTGCTGGTGCATTTTTAAGTCCAAATGGCATTCGAGTATACTCGTAATGTCCGTATTTGGCAGAAAATTCTGTTTTATTAATTGATTTCTTGTCCATCTCAATCTGATGGAAACCTTTTGCTAAATCTATTGTTGTAAAGGATGAGCATCTTCCTAATTTTCCCTAAATCTCGTCCATGTTTTGAATGGGAAATTTATCATTGATTATAATGTCGTTCAATCCTCTGTAATCGACAACTAATCTAAATTTTACCTTTCCTGAGGCTTCTGCCTTTTTTGGTACTATCCATAAGAGACTACAATAAGGTGACTGGCTATGCCGAATAATACATTGGGTTAACATATCTTTAATTTGCTTTTCGACTTCTTGTTCGAAAGCGAAAGGGTAACCGTATGGTTTCTTGTAAATTGGATTTTCATGATGTGTATTAATTTTTTTGCTTAACAATGCTCGTGAAGGTCAAATTGGCACCTTCTCGATATTGGATGTCACTGAAATTTTTCAGTAATTATAATAGTTTTGTTTTTTCTTCATCGTTGAGATGATCAACTCGGTAATCTTGTCCCGATGTTATTTCATTACTTCATGCGTAATTAATCAAATAATAAATCTTGTGTATAACTTTCTGGTTTTAAATATGCTTCGATGTTTTTTTCTGAATTTGGATCCCAAACTAATTTCTTATGATTGAACGATCTCTCGCTAATTATTATTCTGTCATGAGCGTAGTCAATTATGGCATCGTTTGACTTTAATAAATTTCTGCTTAAAAGTATATCACAATGAGGTGAAAAATCATGTATGTAAAATATCTGGTGTTGCCTAAAGAGTTTATTAGGTGCAGTGGATACATAATGGTTTAGTTTTAATACTCCTGTCATAGTTCTAATCGAAGTAGGTCTTGTATAAACTGGTATATTAAGGAAATTTTGCATCATCATATTTATTGACGACCCAGTGTCAATTATTAATTTTAATTTCTATGTAGTGGCTTGTGGCTTCAATTGGAAAATATATATTATTCTGAAACTCCTCATATTGATTGTTCTGACAACCATACTCTTCTTGTACATAGTTGCCCTGATAGTTTTCTGATTGTTGATAATTTTCATCAACCTGCATTTTTTGGGAACCACTAGTATTTTCTCGTATACGCTTGTACGATTCATTTGGTATACATATATCTATCTTGAGAAATATTTTGATTTATGGTTTTATTTATTTGTGCTTGTTGTAAATTATCTTTGAATTCTCGTTGCTTATTTTGGATTAAATAAGTTTGGTTGTTCGGAGGGTGATGTGGAAAATTGTTGCTTTGATTATTGCTAGTTACATATGTAATTAGGGGTTGATTGAGGTTTAGTATTTCCTGTATAATTTATAGCATTGGTAGTATTTTGTTTTTTATTATTGTTATTATAATTTTCCTCATAGTAGCCCCCCATTTGTGTTACTTGTTTTAATTTTAAAATAGTGGATATGTCGTATCTTGCGAGTGACATAAAGAGTCTATCTGGTAATTTTTTATTTATTAAGTTTTTTACAGCGTTTGTATACAATCTGGAATTATTTAAATTCCCTTCTAATTCTAACTTGTCACTTATAATTATTACCTCACTATAAAATTTACGTAAATTCCTTGATAATTGGTATTATATAGTCTTCGCAGTAGTTCTTCCACAGGTGTTTGCGTCTTGTATTTTGAGATTAAAGCTTCCCTCAGTTGGGACCAGTTGTTGATTTGCAGCATTTAAAGAACCTTCTGGGCATCTCCGGATATCTGGAGCTCAATCGCCCCGAATATGATGCATTGTTGTCGTTCATTGTGAGTAGAGTATAGTTGAAGCAGGTAATCCATCCTTCTGAATAATGGACCCAGGGTTATAGGGTCTCCCTCAAAGGCTGGCACGTTACGTATTTGTTGAAGCAATTGGTTTAAATTTTGGTCGTGCAGCAACATGAGCGCCTTCTGGTTGCTCCATTTTTTAATTATTTTAGGTATTTAGTTTGTGTCACGAAATTCACGAAATTTGTGTTGCAACGACCGAATTGGATATATACGTTGCTTGAATCGTTTTGACTAGTCAAGTTCTTTCGTGGATAGCGAATTTTGGAGTCGAAATATATTCGATTTAGTTGAAATACTGTGCACAATTACACTTGTTGATCAGAGAATACACCAGTTGTATGGATAAGCCTCACTTTAATTGATCGTATCACTCATGAAATTTTATTTATTTCTTTTCACAAAATGCTAGGCTACCGGCTGCTCCAATAACGTAGTAATAAGTTTGAATAAAAAGACTTTATTTCACGAGAGTGAATTTGTATCAGTTTATTATGTTGAATATCTGGATTAATACTGAAGTACAAAAATTGGCTTACGCTACATTTAAAGCTAAATAATAATTGAAGTACGTGACTTTTTGCAAAGAGACAGCAGCTGCTGCTTGTTTATGCTAGCGCCTTTCTGTTGGTCGGTTTTTGTTTATAAATGATTGTTGACAATATGTGAGCTTGGCTGCAGAAGGCATTCTGCTCTTATGTTTTTTGCGGCTGTTAGCATTATTTAAATTCGGCTGCAGAAGGCATGCTATTGTTATGATTCAATTTGTAAACACACAGTGGGATATGCCATGCAATGCAGCTTATGATTAACAGTGGTTAAAATTCTGTTGTTGTGAATATGTCACTATATGTATAGCGCAACCACTGTCGCTGGCGGCAAAGTGCATGCTCAGAGTTTCTCATGCGCCGCTATCGGTTTGCACAGAAGTGGCTGATCGAGTTTCAAGAGCGCTGGAATGTTTATGTTATGTGTGTTTGGATTTATATATTTTATTATATATTATCTCTATATATATAACTGTTTGTCCTGACTGACTGACTGATTGGCGATCAACGCACAGCCCAAACCGTAAGAGCTAGGAAGCTGAAATTTTTACTGTATCTACCTTATGTGATGTAGGTGCACGTTAAGACGGGGTTTCGGGAAATTCCACCCGCAAGTGTGGAAAAATTGCGAAAAACGCTTGTATGTAACTTTTTTGTTTACCATCCGATCGGCCTCAAATTTATTTTCAAAGGTCTTTGTTCAAATTCATTTGAGAGGTGTTTCGCACTTTTTGGAAAATGCATGCCTCCTTGGTAAAAATGGGGGTCAAAAATTTGGTGGGTGACGTTTCACCTTGAAATTCATTTCCAAGTATCTATATGAAAATTCATTTGAGACGTGTTTTTCACTTTTCGCAGAATTCAAACTTCTTCGGGGGGAATGCGATTCAAAGATTTTTTGGGTGAAGTTTTAAGTTGTGTCCGATTTGCTTCAAACTTATTTTCAAAGCTCTACATAAGAACTTAATAAATATGTATTTCAGCGATTTGGGAAATTCCCCCCGCAACAGTGGTAAATTGGCGGGAAACAGTTGTATGAAAGCCGATTGGCCTCAAATTTATTTTCAAA
The DNA here is from genome assembly GCA_035045885.1 of Drosophila borealis. Taxonomy (NCBI): domain Eukaryota; kingdom Metazoa; phylum Arthropoda; class Insecta; order Diptera; family Drosophilidae; genus Drosophila; species Drosophila borealis. Next base: position 2,281,302 of record JAWNOR010000340.1, on the reverse strand, counting down.
GATCTTTGTTCGAATTTATTTGAGGGGTGTTTCACACTTTTCGAAAAATCCGTTCCTCCTTGGTGGAAATGGAGGTCAAAGATTTGGTGGGTGACGTTTCCCGCTCAAATTCATTTCCAGAGATCTATAAGAAAAATCATTTGAGACGTGTTTCACACTTTTCGCAGAATCCAATCTTTTTCGGGCGGAATGCGACTCAAAGATTTTTTGAGCGAAATTTTAAGTTGTGTCCGATTTGCTTCAAACTTATTTTCATAGCTCTACATAAGAATGTAATGAATACATGTTTCAGCGATTTGGGAAATTCCACTCGCAACAGTGGTAAATTGGCGGAAAACGTTTGTAGGAATGTTATTTGTTTACCGTCCGATCAGTTTCAAAATAGTTTCAAATTTGGTGTTGGAATAAGAGGGTTCAGGGTATTCCCTAGTCCGGAGCTCCCGACTAGAACCTCTTACTTGTTTAAGTCTTGATTTGTTATTAATATACAGGCTTCTTTTGTGTTTATTTCAATTTTCCTTATGACTTGGGATCTTGTTGGTAGAAGTAATGAATTGTTGCCAGAACTGTATGTTATTGGAACATAAATTGAAAAATTTAAGTTTTTGGGTCTAAGTATAAATCAATTTTCAGTTGATTTGAAGTCTAACTGGCAATTGAATCGTTTTATAATGCCTTTAATTCCATCACATGTTATTGTGTAATTTGAATCTACTATATGAAAATCGTGTGAAATTATATAGTAGTCTGTTTGTAGCTCTATTGATGTTAGACCTTGGGACTTAATTACTCCCTGGCCTATGCCTTGGATACTTATTATTGTATCATTTTGGATGTCTTGATAAACACCGGAATTTGCTTTAAGAAATATCTGCACCTGAGTCTACAAGGAATGTTAATTTTATTTTGGTTAGTGCATTCTGAAATAACACTTAAATATTGAGACTAAAATTTATCGAATGAACCTTTATACTTAGGTCTCGTTGCTTAAAGGGATCTGGGAGTTTCCCGACGTGTGTTGTCAACAGTGTTTAAGTGTTATTTCAGAATGCACTAACCAAAATAAAATTAACATTCCTTGTAGACTCAGGTGCAGATATTTCTTAAAGCAAATTCCGGTGTTTATCAAGACATCCAAAATGATACAATAATAAGTATCCAAGGCATAGGCCAGGGAGTAATTAAGTCCCAAGGTCTAACATCAATAGAGCTACAAACAGACAACTATATAATTTCACACGATTTTCATATAGTAGATTCAAATTACACAATAACATGTGATGGAATTAAAGGCATTATAAAGCGATTCAATTGCCCACTGTTGCGAGTGGAATTTCCCAAATCGCTGAAACATGTATTCATTACATTCTTATGTAGAGCTTTGAAAATAAGTTTGAAGCAAATCGGACACAACTTAAAATTTCGCCCAAAAAATCTTTAAGTCGCATTCCGCCCGAAAAAGATTGGATTCTGCGAAAAGTGTGAAACACTTTATTGTTGTGTCCTCTGTTTTATTTTATATTATAATTTCTGTTATAACTTTGATTAATATTTCTGGAACCGTTGTTCTGATAATTACCTCTGCCACGATTATTACCTCGGTTTCCTCTATTATTTCCATATTGTCGCTGACGGAAGTACAATACAGAATTTGCCTGTCCTGTTGCTTCCGTACAACTGTTGACAAAGTTTGAAATGGCATCATTCATGTTGTTGAATGTGCCTGCTTGCATAATAAGTTTTACTTAATCAATTGAGCAATTTTGCGTCATGGCCTTTACAGCTAATGTCAAGCTGTATTTGTTGGCTAGATCAGGGCTTAAACCATCACTTATATACGCACCTTCAAGAGACTGGGCCAATTTTTCCACCTCTTGGGTGTACTGATTAGCCGTTTTGCTCTTTTGCTGCAGATTAAGGAGTTTTCCAGATATGACGACTACAGATTCTCCTTTTACAGCTTTGGATAATTGATAAATAATGGCAAGAATTTTCTGCTCATTACTTATCAAATTTTTATCGTGGCCTTTAAGTTTTGTCATTAAACTGCTTACAGCAGTTAGTTTATGAGTGCCTTTAAGGAATCTTTAAGATTCAATGCATTCAAGAAACTTTGTAGGTTTTCGGCCTTTCCATCGAACTCTGGTAAGAGTGACGAGGCTAATTTTGAAAACTCCACAACTGTCTGAGCAATGTTTACTAATTTTATTTGTTCTATTTCGTCGTTTTCCGTTGATTTTGTCAAGAGTGGCTGATCAAACGTTACCGGCGTGTTTAATGCCGATGGTAAATAAAGCTGGAGATTATACTTTTCGTTTGAGTTTGCCAGATTATCCCTTAGACGTTGAAAAAAGTCTGAATTTTGGACTCAGTGTATGCTTGTGAGTTTATGCTGCCACTCCTCAATTAAACTCCTGATTTCATTGTATTCATAGTCAAGAATCTCAGTGTGTTGGTTGCAAAACTGGTGCGCTCTTATTTAGGCACTTATAGGATTTATCGAAATTTGATCTATTTGGTAAATTAAATATTTACAATTAAGCAACGGCTTAGACCTTGTCTAAGTCGTTACCCCTTCTCATGTAGCGTTTCCTCAGTCATTTTGTATGTAGAAGATATATCTTCAGAAGGATGTTCACCGATGCTATTACAATGAGTATAGTTAGCAGTATGTTTCTTAACTGCAAATGGGGTGTGGTGTCTACTTCTACGTCTAACTACTACTACTAACTTCCACCACGTTTACTACATTGGCAGTGTTATCATGTCCTTTTTTTTGTTCAATTAATTAGATTTTACCTATGCAGACGTACTAGAAAAATTGTTGTTGGCCCTAGAAATGGATGTTTGTCAATAATCATTTTTATTTTGAGTCCTCAGGCTTTATCATGAACAAACGTCAAAGGCGGCTTTTTTGAATAACGCTGCATCGTCACATAGGTAGTCGGGGGACTTTGTGGCGTCTCCTATGTCGTGGTTGAAGGAGGTCCTTAATCGATCTTCTCTTGAGCCTCCTGATTACACACCTCCCAGCGAGGTCTCTTGCTACCCGGTTGCAGTGTCGCTGCAAGTGTTCGTTGGACCGGTTGGCGGATGCTCCGACTTGCCTGTCTATGGTCTCCATTTTGAGGTCTCTGTGCAAGGTAGATTTTCTGACGTATCAGTCAGCACCGGTAATTCGGCGCAAGGCCAAGTTTTGGAGTGTCTGAATCCGTCTTCGATTTGTCCGAGATGCAATACCCCAAACCTGAATACCGTATCTCCAAGTTGGAGCCACCACAACGTTGTAAACTGGCCGTTTGCAGCGAAGTGGCAATGGGCTGTTGGGGTTAAGTAGCCAGTTGGCCTTGGCCATCTTATAGCGGCACTGCTTAAGAAGGCCGTCGATGTGCGCCCGAAAACTAAGCCTCTTATCCAGTACAATTCCTAGATACTTGGCGCTTCATATTGCGAGCAGGAAAGATAACGTCTAAAAAGACTCCATAGCAGTAGTCTTTGTCGTCGTAAGCCTTAAGAATATGGTTAATCACTCTGTGAACCTGTTCAACAGCGCCATGCCCTCCCCTGAACCCAAATTGGTGATCAGTAAGGAAGACCATGTGGTCCATAAGCCTCGGGCGATAATCAGTTTTTCCCAGACCTTCGACAAGGAAGGCAGGAGACTGATCGTCCGATATGACTCAGGGTAATATTCCGGTTGCCCGACTTATGGATCATATGGATCCTCGCTAACTTCCACTGGGCAGGGAAGTGTTGCTTCCTTAATATGGCGTTTAAGATCAACGTTATAAAAAGGAGTGCGTGCATTGGTAGGGCCTTCAGAGTGGTGTGGCATATTCCATCATGGCCTGGTGCTTTAGCCCTGGGAAGGACTTTGACGACGTTGATCACCTCCTCCACGCGGTGTAGCGGTGTCTGCAACGCTCGGGTTGTTTCACCGAGCTCTTCTGGGGAGGCCAGATCGAAAGGTGAAAATCGTTCCTCCAGGTGGCTGGCGAAGGTATCAGCGTGCTCTTCGTCTGTAAGGCAGTATTTATCATTGTGGCGAAAAAGGGAACGGTTCTCCAGGGTTGGCGCTTCAAGTTATTAGTTGCTTGCCAGAGCGAGTATCTTGAGTCATACGTATAGTCCATGGTATCCAACCTTCTGGAGAAGGATGCGTCTTTGAGTCTGCGCAGGGCCTCCTTGAGTTGCCGCTCCGCTCTACGCTACTCCGCCTTGTCCCACGGATACTGTGTCGTCTGGAACCTGCATCTGCACCGCCTTTTGATCCTGAGCAGGGTGGCTATGTCTGCGGGCAGCCCGTTGCCAACATTGTCTAGCCGCCTGGCAAATGGTAGGGTGGTGGCTTTGGCTGCTGCTTCGCGAATCTTTGCGTTGAACAGCTCAATGGCGTCATCTACCTCCCGTCCAGTGCTGATTTCGGTGTTGAGGTGAATACTTTCACTCATCTGTCTCTGGGAGACACCGAGATCAGTGCGTGCGTTGATCAGCCTCGGTACTGCGCTGACCACCCTGGCCCTGCTCTCCAGGGTAAGTATCAGGGCCAGTTGGTCGCTGGGGAGATCCCAATCATCAGCGATTGAGAGGCACTGGTCAGGGATCCCCTGGTAGATGGCGAAGTCTATACAATACGGTGTGCCTCTGCTGTCGTACGTGTAAGTTGTGGGAGAACCTGTTGATCTGCAACAATGTCCAATGTCCACGTTACCAGCATCAGTGGAGACTTTCACAGTCGAGTAATGGTAAACACGATTAGTAATACTTAATTGCGGGAAATGAACCGAGTTACTCCGGACCAGGATAGCGCAGCCACCGCTAGCTGAGCGATTTTGAGCCCAGTGTTCAGGGTATGCCAACGATTTTGGGGAAAGTAGGACCGTTAGTTCTAGTTTCTGACAGCAGAATTATTCCGATGGCGTGTTTTTGTTCTAGGGCCTCCATGTCAATTACTTTACCTAAAATGCTATTGGCATTCCAGAATAGCACCTTCGGTGGTGTGTTCATTTGGATAGTAACGCGGTTAAAAGGGTAAAGATTTGCTGTTGCATACCCAAAACCTGCTGTTGCACATCTGCCATCTTCTCGACAGCTCGGCTCATGTCCTTGATGGCAGAGGAAAGTCCTTCCCCGTTTCCAGATATCTGCTGTTGCTGTTGTTGCGCAGTCAGCCTCTCCTGTTGCTGTTCCCTCATCAATCTATGTAGCCTAGCTTGCGCTGGTCCTTCTCGCTGGCTAGCGCTGGGGACGTTGTTCTCTTTGCTGAATGCAGCTAGTCCTCTTCTGGTGGCAGCGGCGTATGAAATCCCTTCTACTTGTTCAGTGGGTGCTGTACAGGGGAAGACAAGAGGTGTAGGCTCATGAGCTTTATTGCTGCGTCTTCGGTTCGCTTGAGTCGGCGGGACACTTTTTATTTTGGCGGGCTTTGGGGCTCCCGCACGCTTTGTGTATTCGGTGAACCACTCGCAACGCTTATAGTTGGCAGGGTAGTTACCACCGCAGTGGGCGCATGTTGCCGGAACTGAGTCGGGCCGTGTGCAATCAGCAGAGCGATGATTGAGCCCGCATTTTACGCATTTATGTGGTTTTCAACAGTATGTGGCAGTCTCAACCTTGACTGCTTGCTGCTTGCACAGCATACTGATGGTAAGAGCCTCCTTGTTGTTGGCCGCCGGCTGCAAACTGATGAAGTGGATATTCATGGGCCCCGTAGTAGCTTTGCTGCTCGGATTGTGCACGTGGAGAACGGTATGGCCCTGGCTCCGCAGGTCGCCGATGAGCTTTCGGTTGAGTGTGGAGTGGTGGAGGCCTTTGAGTACTATGCGGTAGGGCTTCTCCCCCTGCAGCTGGTATGAGTAGAACTCAATTTTATGTTCTTCCAGTATCTGTATGGTGGCCCTGTACGTGGGCACATCATTGGCTAGGAGTCGCATGCGATTTAGGACGAGGGGGGTGGCTTCTTTCCTCCAGTGGGGGCATTGTTGTTTGCCCTTTTTTCGGGCACGGAGGTGCTGGTTGGGCTGGCGGCCGCCCCCAACTTGAGGAGTCGCTGAGGCATGCAAGCTCTATTCTTGGACTGGGTTTATCTGCTCGGCCTCAGGTTCGTCAGTATCCATGTCTTCAACGTAATCGGGTAGGGCCAAGAGTGCATATCTATTGGAAGCATGAGTGCCAACTGCACTGGTTTTGTTCTGTTTTCGCCCCGCGGCAGGTGGGGACCTGCTGTCTAAGACTTTGCGCTTATCATTTGATTTTCTCGCCTGTGCTTGAACCATTCGAGCCGCGGCTGCGGCGTGCGAATTGGATTTGACGATATCTATTATACGCACTAGGTCGTCAACGGGGGGCTCTATATGCACTAGCACCAGCATGTGGGCGGGTGCCGGGGTCTTCGGATTCTATTATAGGGTAGGAAGGTGAAACTGAAGTACTTCTTCCAGACATCAGCGCGGAGAATTTATTAGCAGCTGTTGCTAAGCGGCTGTTAAGCATTTGGGTGCTCGGCGGCGTAGCGGCGTCAGCATTTAGTTGGCCTACCTCATTAGTTCGAGACGGCCCCTTGTTACTAATTGTGGGTGCATTGCTGTTGTCAGCACTCACTAGCATGGTGGCTCTATTGACATTGCCGCTGGTTGGGTGCATATCAGCACGGCAACGCACACGACTTGCTCAATTTGTGACCACCTTGTTTTGGGTTTGATTTTGTTTCGATCCACCTAAAACAAATCGCTTTGTCAGCAATTAGTTTTGTTTTAATTTTTGTTGTTGTCGTTTTTGTAAAATTTTTTGGTGGTTTGCACTCTTTGTGCGGAGTTGCAATAGCCGCTTTGGCCGCTTGGGCGCACACTCGAGTTTTGGTTTTTAATTGATTTCCGCGAGCACGTCCGTTCACCTTAAACACCAAAAAGTGACTACATAGGTTAATGTTGACAAGACTATTCCCCTCTCTATTTTATTGTTATTGTGCCATATTTTTGAATATATTCGTATTCAAATTCATATACTGGTATGAATTGCCTATGTCTTTGCAAAATTTGTATGGCTTCCATACGAAAGTTTAGATATTCGCTGTATATATGATCGATTTTGTATTCAATCATGACGAAATTACATTTTTATGAATAACGTTTTGATTTGTATATCTATATATATATGTATACAACTTTTATTTTTATTCGAAACAGCCGGGGCACTGGCTGTTAATCTTCTTGCCCTATACTCATCTAATGTGATGCGTATGGACAATTGCGATACATTTTTTTTATAAACACCTTATTCACTCAGAATATATTGTTTTTAACCGCCGTAGTTAATTTCCCTCGACGTAGTTGCTGTTGTCTTTATGTTGTATTGTTGTCACACCGAAAGCTGCATTGGTTGCGATTTGTTGTTGTTTTTAATTTTTTTTTTACCATGTGTTGCGGGACGAATTAAGTTGGCGATTAATTGGCATTAAGTATATTCTAAAAGTATGTATTTTTGCCCCCTGAATGTACGGGCACATTATATTTGGCTTGTTGCCGCCATTACTTAAATGTTAAGGTCATTATTTTCGTTAATTAGAAGGCCGTAGGAGGGAAGACTACGGTAAGATTCTGAGGAAATATATATCTAAGTTCTAACCTATGTAATCCGTTCAGAATAATGTAACACAAATACAAGTTCCCGCTGTAAGCGCGCCACAAAGCCCCAGCACCGTGGATGTGGGCACAAGTGTACAACCTGCCGGCACTGTGGCCGCGGGAGTAAGTACACGAGCCAGCATATTGAAAGGAGCGCCAAGCCCAAGCACTCTCAAGTTCTCAAGTCATGGATTTGATAAAGAGAGTCGCTGCGCTAGAGCACGAGTTGCAGAGGTCAAGAACTGGTCAAGCACATATGAAGACAGTTACTGAGGCCGTTAAATTGAGTAATGCTGGCGTGGGTGGTACAGCTAACCTACCGCCATTTTTTACCAGAGCTTTGAGTAGAAAGCCATCGTCGAGTTGAAGTTCGAGTGAAACTGCAATTGTGAGTGCAGTCCCAAATTCAAGTGTAAGTTTGAGTGAAACTGCACTTTTGAGTATAACTGCCATTTTGCGCAGAACACCATCTTTGAGTGAGGCATTGCTTACGTCATTGAGTGGAAATTTGGGACCACAGTTGCAACCGGTAGTACGAGCTACAGTTATGTATAACTGTTCTACAACATCAAGCCGCTCGACGCCATATTGTTTTGCAGGCATTGCGCAGTCAACGCTCAGCTACACGCCATCACAAAAGAACCAACCATTTTGGAGCCATCGCGGGCAACTGGGAACTTCGCATGGGCGACCCCCAAGAACGATGTATGCCTGCTACGCAAATTACCAGATCTACCTGAGTTTGGAGGCCAACCTGAGGAATGGCCTATATTCTTCTGCACGTTTACGGAAACAACTTTGGCGTACAACTGCACGAATCTGGAGAATAACCAGCGATTTTTGAAGGCACTCAAAGGCGAAGCACGTGATACTGTGAAGTCGTTGCTCATACATCCCAGGAATGTGAACAACGTGATGGAACAATTATGTTTCAGATATGGCCGCCCAGAACATATAATACGCAGCCAGCTAAGTAGTATTCGAGAGGAGTAAGTAACCTTGCCGCCTTTCTACAATCAGCTATCGGAGAACAGCATCGCTAAGCTACCACCAAGCAAGAGGGTGGAGTGGGCCAAACATGCAGCTACGATTAGGCCTTTCCCGACTATCGTACATTTTAGCGCGTGGTTAACGGACTACGCCAATGTGGTATGTACGATTGTGGACATCGATAGTAAGGAGCAGAAGCGTAGAGTGCTGCATGCCATCATTGTCCAAAATAATGAAGGGCGACACCGAGGTCGCACCAAACAGTGTCCAATCTGTAATGGAAAACACGCAGTCAGGCGATTTTAGTTTAGCCTCTCCGCTAAAAAGGTGGACGTTTGCACCGGCTTTGTTTCTCGTGCCTACGAGATGGCCACATGGCAAGAGTCTGCAAAAGGGCCAACGAATGTCAAGTCAATGGATGCCGGAAGAGGCATCATCGCCTTTTACATGATCATAATGCTATGAGTCACAATGCACCGCAGCCAGCAGGTGATAGAGTGATGAGTACTTTACAGATGCCGCAGCCAGCGGATTCGCACACAAGGGCACCGCAGCCAGTGGATGCTCAATTGACGCAACAAAGGAACTTAAGTTGTGTCGATTCGGATGGAGAACGCCAATAAGCGGATCGATACGTATGCGCTCCTCGACGAGGTCTCGCCCGTAGCTATGATCGACGATGAGCTACTTCGCGACCTAGATGTAAAAGGGGCCGCGCAGGCAACTAAATATACAGTGGTTTGGTGGAAGAGCAACCAGAGAGCCGACCACTGTGGTAAGCATGAAAATTAGTGGAACAGACAAACTTAACGTTATGTGATGTGAAATGTGTACGCCGTGTCCAATGTCGATGTCCTGCATCGACGTGACGTCCAAATGTTGGTCAACGGTGCACGACTTCAAATGAAACCGTATCGCGGGGCGGTACCAAAACTTCTTATTGGACTTGACCTTGCTCATATTGGACTGCCAATGCAAACAAGAAGGTTTGCACCACAGGGACCATATGCCGCAGCCACCGAACTTGGATGGGTGGTTTTTGGGCCGGTAAGAGGTCAACCGACGGCAACGTCAACAAAGTCATGCCTCCTAGCAGTGTCGCAGGAAGATGCAATCCAAAAGATGGTAAATGACTATTTTGATATCGACATTTTCGGGGTGAAGCTTACGTCACCAGTCCCAGCCAGCGACGATGCACGAGCGCAGAAGAAACTCGAAGACACCACGGTGAAAATAAGGGAACGTTACCAGACAGGTTTATTATGGAACCGTGATAATGTTGGGTTTCCACGAAGCTACGGTATGGCATACAAAAGATTGGTCAACATTGAGAGAAAGATGAAGCGTAACGATCAGTTTAAACGAGCCTATATGAAAAGGATATGCTCGACGATTGAGGCATCATGAGGTCTCTTTAGCCAACAGCGACAAGCTTTGGCATCTGCCGCACTTTGGAGTTGAAAATCCAAATAAGCCCGGTAAGATAAGACTAGTGTTCGATGCGGCAGCAAAGGTCGGTGACATTTCATTGAATTCGGCATTATCCAAGGGGCCGCAGCACTACAAGTCGCTGCCGGCTGTTCTCTTCCTTTTCCGGGGAGGTGCGGTTGGCGTTTGTGGAGACATCAGAGAGATGTTCCATCAAGTGTTGATTCGACCGCAGGATAGATGCGCCCAGCGATTCTTGTGGTGAAACGGCGATGATCGCCGGGAGCCTGATGTTTATGAGATGAGGTTAATGACGTTTGGAGCAGCATGCTGGCCAAGCACCGCGCACTATGTGAAGATCTTGAATGCCCTACAGTATCAGGATTCAGACCCTCGCGCGGTTAAAGCTATTCTTGAATGTCACTATGTGGACGACTATGTGGATAGTTTTGAAAGTGAAGGCGACGCCATCGCCATATCAATAAGATTAAGAGAAATATATGCAAATGCTGGATTTGAATTGTGCCAGTTTACTTCCAGTTCGCCATAAAAAAATTATTATTATTATTTTTTTTTGTAAGTTTTGCTTTTCGCAAAAGAAATTCATTATTTTCGCTTTTCTTTCTTGTTTTAATGTAATGTAATTTTATTTGTTGGTTGATCAGACCATTTTCATGAACATTTTCAGTTATTATACTTTTTAACCTATCCTTGTGTACTCTCTGTTTTTTCTGTTTGCTATCTTTAACTAAAATAATATCATTAACTTCTATTGTTTCTACTGTATATGGTCCTAAATATACTGGATCTAACCTATGAATTTATCTCCTATTTTTAATTCAAAATCTGAAGTCTTCTTATCATTAAAGTTTTCTATGAGCCTTAGCTTTTTCTAACATATGTCTAGCTCATTTATATGCTATTTCTTATCTAAATTTTATTTCCTTAGAATAATCGTCTATATTATAGATCGGGTCTATTCTATCTATCTTATTAAAATCTATGAACTGTCTTGGTAGTCTATCAAATACAATATTCAACCGGTTTGTCTGCTGAAATGTATGAGCGAATATATTCATTGAATGTTCTAAGACTTCGTTCTATTGTCCCTAGGGTCTGATGACGATATGCTGTAGAAGTGAGATTCTTGATCTTCATGTACTTGCACATGTCTGATATTACTTGATTCTTATACTCAGTTCCCATGTCCGAAATGAACGTCTTCATTGGACCGTACTTAAGTATAAAATTATCGAATATTTATTTTGCGACATTATTTTCACTTTTGTTTGCAATTGTTATGGCTACTAAATATTTTGTTAAATCACATATTAGTGTGTCGATGTATTCATTGCCATATTTGGATTTTGGTAGTGGACACTACCGTTGGTCGCTATATCGAAAGCATTTGTTGGTGTTTTCGTGTAGGTCATTGAGGTCTTTGTATGTGCCGTTGCTTTTGACATTTGGCACTATTGAAATTGATTCGAAGATCTTTTCACTCTTTTCAACTGGTAGTGACTTTCAGGACTTTGTTTTGAATATTCTTTAGTTCAGATATTGTTATCCGCGATAGGGGGTCTACCACAAAATTGTCTTTTCCCTTTCAGTACTCTACCGTAAAATCATATTCTTCTAATTCAAGTCTCATGCGTATCAAATTTGACCTGGGGTTTGTCATTGAAAATAAAAATGTAAGTGGTCTGTGATCCGTTTTTACTGTGAAATCTTTTCATTATATATATGGTCGAAAATGTGCTATTTCCCAATGAATAGCAGCTAATTCTTGTCTTGTTGTGCTTTTATTACTTTCACCCTTTGTAAATGAACGTGATGCATATGCTATTGGGAGCATTGTTTACTAGCATCAGTTATTATGCAAAATTCTTTGCGAAAATCTGGACATTGTAATAACGTAGGGAGCATTAGCTTTTCATTAAGATGTTGGAATTGGTTTTGGCATTCGTCTGTCAAATTGAAAGGTACATTCTTTTTACATTATTAAGTTATTTGCCGTGAATAGTCGCCAAAGTTTTTAACAAAAGGACGGTAGTAATTGCAAAATGCAACAAATCTTCTAGCGCTGTCCGCATCATGTGGGACTGGTAATTATTGATGTCGTCATATTTTTTATCATCTGGCAAGACTCCTTTATCAGTGCTTTTGTGACCTAGAAAAGTAACTTCATGCATAAAAAATGAACATTTTTCTAGATGCAATTTTAAATTGTATTTCCTACATATTTCAAAAACATCTGTTAAGTTTTTAAGCATATGTTTTTCGAAACAACCTATTACCATTAAATCATCCATATAAAGGAATGCTTGAGAAGGTTCAAGTCCAGAGAATGCTATGGTCATCATCCTCTGAAATGAGTTTGGCGCTATTTTTAAGCCAAATGGCAATCGCGTGAAGTGATATGAGCAATTGCTTGTCGAAAAGAATGTTATATTTCTTGAACTTTCCTCCAGCTCAATCTGATGGAAACCTGACATTAAGTCAAGCCATGAGAAGTATTTGGCTCGACCCAATTGATCTAGAATATCCTCAATTCTGGGGAGCGGAAATTTATCGGACAAAAGCTTTTTATTAATTTGACGATAGTCAATTACTAATCGCCATTTCTTTTCCCCTGATCCCGGAAGGGATTTCTTGGGAACTAGTAAAAGTGGGCTATTGTATTCGGATACAGATGGTTCGACTATATTGTCGGTGATCAATTTCCAAACTTATTTTTGTATTTCTATGAGGACTTCGTTAATTTTATATATATATTGGTTCATTGTCTTTTAGTCTCAATTTTTGCTTAAAGAAGTTGTAAGTTGTTGTCGATTTGGCTTCCGAATGCATCACCATTTTTGGTGCATAATTCTACTAATTGTCTTTTGAATTGGGGCGGAAAATTTTTCTTTGGTTGAGCTAAAACTATTTCGTTTCTATTTTCTTGAGTAGTTTGAATTAAATCATAGTTCGAAAGTGGTAAATATTCTAATTTGTTTATGCTGACCAACTGGTCAGTATTAGTTGTATTTAATAAACGGACAAATGTATATTCGGATGTTGCTATTGTGTTTGCAATGTAAACACCATTTTTATACCTTGAACCCATTGAAAATTGGTAAAAAATGTATGTAACAGGCAGAAAGAAGCATCTCCGACCCCATAAAGTATGTATATTCTTAATCAGCATCAACAGCCGAGACGATCTAGCCATGTCCGTCTGTCTGTCCGTCCGTCTGTCCGTATGTATGAACGCAATGATCTCAGAACTTGAAATTTTAGCTGAAGGGCCACCTAGTGCCCGCGCAGCTCTATTTTGTTTCCGATATTCGATAACTTGGCCCGTTTACAAGTAATCGATAAAAATCGATATCGAAATCCTGCTTTTTGAGCAAATTCGGCAAATAGTATGAGCCAGAGTCACCAAACTTGACATGTAGCTTCTAGAATAGTATATATACATATGTATCAAGTATCTTTCATTTTGTACCTATCGCCACCTCCCAGCTACCACCGCATAGCCAATCAATTTAAGCCACAAGTTATAAGCAATTGACTTTTTGAGAAAACATAAATATTCTATGGCATAATAAGATGTACTGTCGAAAATTTCATTAAGATCGGTTAAGAAACAAAAGTTATGTGCGCACGTGTTAGCAGCAGCAAGCGCAAATTCCAAGAATTTCTGTGTGCATGTACACACACACATTCATGCACGTCTGCTTTAAATTCTATCAACAGCATTGCAATTGCGATTGTATTGTTTTCTGTGCTGCTATTTTAATTGGTTTTCTTCTCAGTGCGTCCCAACTATTGGTGTGGCTCTTGAGTAGAGGCGGCGGCAAGTGGTGCAGTATTTAGCTAGTTAGAACCCTATGGAGGAAACTTTTTTTTTTTGGCTGGTGTGGCTGTTGAGTAGAGGAGGCATCAGGGGAACTTTTTTTTTTTAATTTATCTTTATTATTATTAAAGCAAACGAGCGCGTAACGCGAGCAGCATTAAGTGTTGGAGTAAGAGGGTTCAGGGTATCCCCTAGTCGGTAGCTCCCGACTAGAACCTCTTACTTGTATTGTTGTTGTTGTCGTGCTGGTGACTGCCTTTAGTTGGAGTTGCCCGATAACCGCTATATAGTTATCACTGGGCGGATAGTGCGTATAATTCAATACTTGTGATCCACTTTGTGGCCATCTGTTTACTTTCATGCACCATAAGTAAGTGAAATTTGATATTTTACCATGTTACGGTTGCCATGTAAAAGGTGGCTTGATTTATGAAACAATTGTAATTTGTTTTAGGAGCGTCTGCTCCGTTTAGGTTCTATCTTTCTTCTGAATTCCTTTGGAATGAGCTTAAACTAAATAAATAATGTTCTTATTCTATGTATGCTCCCTAGTCGGGAGCTCCCGACTTGAACCTTTTACTTGTTATACCCTGAACCCATTGAAAGTGGGTAAAAAGAGTATAATGTATTTGTGCAAATAATGTAATATGCAGAAGGAAACATCTCCGACCCCATTAAGTATATATATTCTTGATGAGCATCAATAGCCGAGTGGATCTAGCCATGTCCGTCTGTCTGTCCGTCCGTTCGGGGTGCAATGGACCAATGTAGAAGGGCATGTTGCGTATTTCGTGAACTATTAGTCAAGTCGATTCGAAGACACAAAGGTATATTTGGCAACCATCTAATTTACTGTAAGTAAATTTGGTACCACGGTACCACAATTGAGGTTTTAGTTAGGCCTCACCTCCCACCAATGAGGGAATGTATTGTTCCGCCCGACATGCATTCAATTGGTACCGAAGGTTCACTGTGCAAGCAGGGTTCTGGAGGGGAGCTAGTCTAACGTTTCGGCTCGTTGTATTTTCGAATACCGTGAGATTAAGCCATCATGACAGGTGCTTACGTAAAACCCACTGACTATTCTGTCCGTCCGTCCGTATGTATGAACGCAACGATATCAGAACCTATAAGAGCTAGAAATTTTAGCTGTAGGTCCTCCTAGTCCCCGCGCAGATCGAGTTTGTTTCCGATAGACTATAACTTGCCCCGTTTTCAAGTAATCGATAAAAATCGATATCGAAATCCTGTTTTTTTTAGCAATTTCGGCAAATTATATGAGTTAGAGTCACCAAACTTGACATGTAGCTTCTAAGATAGTATATATATATCAAGTATTTTTCATTTTATACCTATCGCCTGTCGGAAGAAGTGGGTTCAGGGTATCCCCTAGTCGCGAGCTCCCGACTAGAGCCTCTTACTTTTTTTTTTTTAATAATGTAAAAATTGTAAAATGATTGAAATCATTAACATTTTTAAATTGTTAAGAAAATTGAAATTTTATATTGTTAAATGGCTGATCAGGCCTTGAATAAAAATAATGCTGGAGCCAAATTAGTTTTTGAATAATTTTAACCTGGTCTTATATACTATAAGCGGCTTCTTTTTCCCCACATCTAGTGTAATATTGTTCCTATTTTCTATGCTTATAGCCTTATATGGTCCTAAATATTTTCTTTCTTATGTGGTGTTTCATTATTTATCATAACTAAAGTTCCTATTTCTATATAATTTAGTTTTTCATATTCAAATTCAAATTTTCGTGTTTTCTTTTTATACCCTTGCAGAGGGTATTATAATGTTGTCGATATAGCAATGTCCGTCTGTCCGGCTGTCAGTTTTAAAGCTATCTTTATGTATCTTTGCAGAAGTGTCTCTTTCTGCTTTCGGAACCAGCTGGATCGGACCACTATATCATATATCTGCCATAGGAACGAACGGTCGAAGATTAAGAGGTTGTATGGAAAATTATGTTGTTTTTCAAGATATCTTGACCAAACTCTGCAGTTTTAGTATGCTTCCTCCATTTATGCAAAATCTTATTTAGATCGGACTACTATAGCATATAGCTGCCATAGGAACGATCGGTCGAAAATTATGTTGTATGGAACATTTTTTTGTTTTTCAAGATATCTTGACTCCTTATATATGTATATGCAAAATGCTATCAACATCGTATAGCTGCCCTAGGAACGATCGGTCGAAAATTAAGTTTTAGTAAGGAAAGCGTTTATGTTTTTCAAGATATCCTAGCCATACTCGGCAGTAACTACTTTTCCCGTGCGTCTTAGATACGGGCAAAGCACTATGAGCATTATGAAAAGGTTAGGTCTGCAAGGGTATTAATAAGTCTTCGGCGTGCCGAAGATAGCCCTTCTTTCACGTTATAATTATAAAATTGTACTTAAATTCTAAAGCGTAATCATATATATTGTATTTTTTTTATTTTTGTCAAGTTAGTGAATTCCTTTAATTGTACAGGTAGCCTACCATAAACACGTTCATAGGGACAATATTCATGTTCTGTAGATGGAGTTGTATTGAAACAATAGGTGAAATAATTCAACTAAATATCCGAATCATCCTTGTCGATCGAAATGTACATATGATCGAACGTATTCGTTAAATGCTCGATGACTACATTCTACTGTTCCTTAGGTCTGGTGGTGATATGCTGTTAGTTGTATATTACTTATTTTCATATACTTGCATAAGTCTTTGATAAGTGAATTTTTGTAATCAGTACCCATGTCCATTATGAACGTTTTTATAGGACCGTACTTTAGTACAAAATATTCAACCATTGCTCTAGCTTTGTTGCACTTTTATCTACTGGTATTATAGCTAGATATTTATTTAGATCACATATTATAATGATTGCATACTCGTCCGATTGTACCAATTAAAATAGTATCAAAAACTGTATTCGGTGTATTCGTTATTACCATTGGCGATTTTGTATTTGTTGTGGTTTTTGCTTGTTGGCATTTTACACAAGCCAATAATAAAATTTCTTTATTTTAACAAGGGACGCGTAATCCTTGTATGTCTCCTTCTATTGGGTCGTCAAGATATCTTGACAGGATTGCTGTTATTTATTTTCTTCAATTTTGTTTATTTGTGTCACCTTTGTCAATAGCGCTATTTTGATTTCTGAATTAATTAAGTGATACAAATTCGAAGAGTTGTTCATTTGGTGACATCTGCAAATTAATGATATTATATAACCCGGCCTTACGATTAAGCCTTTGCAAAAATTGTGCTTAGTCAAATTTTTCATTGGAATACAAATCATTAATTATGAATACCGAAATAATGCTATTCCCTTGTTTAAATAAACAATTGGAATCATTGGAGTTTAATTTCCCGAATTGGTTCACGTCATTATTACTAACAACTTCATAGACATTGGGCTGTTTCTTTTCACTTTGATTTTTTAGCAATTTTGTTTAATCATCTGCGCAGATGTTATCCTGTCTTTAAGATGATCTTGTTTGTACCATCAATATGCTTCTATTTTTTTCTTTTAAGTTGTCTATACTTATGCGAGATAATGCGTCCGCAACGTGATTGTCTTTCCCCTTAAGATATTCTACAGTAAACTGATATTCTTCTAATTCTAGTCTCATTCTTGTTAACTTTGAGGTTGGGGTGTTTATTGAAAAAAGGTATATTAAGGGTCAATGGTCTGTTTTTACTATGAAATGTCTTCCATATATGTATGGTCTGAAGTGTTTTATTGCCCAATGAATGGCTGCTAACTCTTGTTCTGTTGTGGATTTATTGCTTACGCCTTTTGTAAAGCTGCGAGAAGCGTAAGCTACTGATAACTGAATTTCATTATATGGTTGTATCAATACTGCTCCACACGCTTCTTTACTAGCATCTGTGATTATACAAAATTCTTTGCTAAAATCGGGATATTGCAGTAAGGTTGGATTCATGAATGCCTTTTTAAGATGGTAGAAGGCATGCTGGCAATCAGCTGTCCATTCGAATTGAACATCTTTTTTACATAATCTTCTTATGTGACGGGAATATTCGGCAACATTTTTTATGAAACGCCTTTTATAATTGCAAAATGCAATGAATCTTCTAGCGCTGTCTGCGTCCGCAGGGACTGGATATTTTCTAATAGCATCATATTTTGTTTCATCAGGTAATATTCCTTTATCAATGCATTTATACCAAGAAAGGTTACTTCACTCATGAAAAACTATTTTTAATCCATAGGGTAATCGCGTGAAACGATAAGAGTCACGTAATATCTCTTGCCAAACAGTAAATCTAGGCATGAGAAATATTTTGCTCTGCCTAATTGGTCAAGAATATCATTTATTCTGGGAAGAGGAAATTTGAGTGCTAATAGTTTTTAATTAATTTGACGATAGTCTATTACTAAACGCCATCGTTTTTCTTGTGAATCCGGTAAGGATTTCTATGGCATTAATAATAGTGGGCTATTATATTCAGATACGGAAGGTTCTACTAATTTATAATCAATGAGTTTTGTAATTTGCTTAGCTATTACGTCCTGCTGTGAAGGAGGTGTTCTGTAGTTTTTTATGTATGTAACTTGGTTCATCATCTGGTAATCTCAATTTTTGTTTATAAAAATTATTCGTTGTGATTGGTTCTGTTTCCAATCCAAAAATATAATTGAAATGTAGAGGTGGACAATTTTTTTGTAACTTTGCAGTACTGATTTTGCTCTTTGAAAATCGCTTGAATCGGCTATTTTGTAATTAGTAAGTGTTTCGAACTGAATCTTTTGTATATTTAAAATTTTGGTATTGTTGGTTGAATTTAATATACGCACATATGTGTTTCTGGATTGAGTTATTGAATTTCCAACAAATATACCATTTTCTATTTCTTGTTGGGGTATTAAAATTTGAAGATTGTTGACTTTAATTTGTCGAATTACTTCACAACGAGAAGGAACAACTATTTTGTTGTTTTCAATACTATGAAAGATTGGAACATGTATGGAATTATTTGGTCTTAATATGAACGAATCGGATTCTGTTGTGAAATCTAATTGACAATAAAATTTTTAATTAAATCTATTCCAATAATTCCATCACCAGGGATCGGAAAATTGTTTGGTACTATGTGAAATAATAAAATTTCCAGTTCTCAATTCGAGAAATGCTAGGCCGATCGAGTTTGTTGATCTTTTGCCTATTCCTGTTATCTGTGTTATATTACTATGGTCTATTTCATTGAAATCATCGAAGTTTTCTTAAATGACTGAAATGTCAGCTCCGGTATCTATTAACAATGTGAATATTCTACTTGTGTTTTCGTTTTTTATACTGACGAATATATTTTAATTGAGATTAATTGTGTGAGCTTTTGTTTTTACTGTGCTTGTTGTAACGGCTGCCTTGTAAAATAACAAAACTATGGTTGTTTATTTTAACATAGTCGGAAAGTATCTGCTGATTCTTCATAATTTACATTTAAGTGGCAACCTTAACTTGTAAGAGAAAATTTTTAATAGGTGATGTGGCAACGCTAGATACCAAAAGCCTTGGAAGGATCCCTTTGATTGGAGAGCTCTTTTTGTATACCGATGTTGAGACCAAGCTAAATGCGTGGGGGGCTTTTTTTTAATTTCGGCGGCACTACGAAGCAGACGCAACATCAAGTAATCTTTTTCAAGCTGTAATGGCCGGTCGTCTAAAGACACGTGGAAGAAATTTACCACCAACCAAATTCTAATATGCAGACCATTATAATAGAAGGCGAAGTTTAAGCCGTGTTGCCGTAGCCACGGGTGTGAAGTCCACCTCGAGAGTCTGCCACTACGAGTGTGGAATTCTAGAAGAACTTTCTCTATCCACGGAAAGGCGCATTTTCGGCGGAATGCTGTTGGCATAAGTAGCTTCGACGTCAAGGGTAGCCGCTATAATTTCACTTCTCAGAAGCAGCATGCACGCATGGCCCCGCATAAAGCCACAATGCTCTTATGTAGACTGTTGGCGACCACGAGTGCTTACATAACCTATAGCTTCGGAACGCAAGTGTGAAAATGGACCCGTGCCAAGCCATCCAAGTATATAAACAGCAGCTTCGTTATTAAATCTGCTAGCGTAAACTATTAGCGACCTCAAATTAAGATCTTCGCAAATCCGATTTATTAATGTTGCATCGTGGACCGAACCGACGGAAGATCCAGAGGAAGGAATGACGTGATGAAATTTTAATTGGAGCGCTGTCTTTGAAATTTTTCTAGTATATATATCTTTTGGAAGCCAAGTTAAGCAAATATTAACCGATCATTTTTTTTTTTAAACAATACTTTTTGCAAAGAACGGTATACTTGCTTGTAGAATGTAAGCTAATTAATATGTACGAAAACTAAAGTCTTATTCACGCTATATTCGCACGTAAGTGGTATCGGATACTCAATGAGCAAAAACAAGTTAATTAAAGACATAATCAAGATAGCATTCTCTTCTAGCATATAAAGTTTCTAAGCTTTAAACTTAAGTCAGTTCGTTTATAAAAGAAAACATATATTGTTAGATACAATAGTCGGTATAATCGTTGATATAATGACCAAGAACAAGATCATTAATTTTTCATTAGGTGAATCAGTAATAAAATGAAATTCACCTTGATGTAAATCATATTTGAGGCGTGCATGTGGAAGGGTGAAGACATGGTAGGAGTTTAAAATGTAACTAAGTAGCACTAAAAGAGGCGATCTCATATATTTTACACACGGGGATTGTCATGGCGTTGCTTTGATCAATTGAGAACAATTTATAGGAAATGAAAATTAAGTCTCAGTTATGCCATCCAACTGAGCCAAAAACTATCGTGTACGATAATGTCTGTCCGCTTTTCAGTTAGTACCGCTTTATAAGCACCAGTCTTGACACGTGTATTTGTTATTTCTTGTTTCGGTAGCAGTAGCAATCTTTGGCGATGAGTTTTGTTAGTTTCAAGATCTCACACCCTATCCAGCGAGCTAAGCAACGCAACGAGACGTGTCAAGCAGGAAACGAACACTCATAAGGATAGAGCATGACTGAGTTAAACAGCCATATATATCACGTACCAATCAATGCACTATTCTAGCCGCCTACAACCACCAGCGTTATACACTCAAGGGGGCTTGTTGGTTTTCTAGTGTCTTGGGCATGACGGACATTACCGTTTTGTCCGTTGTTCTTGATATTATTATTATTATTATTATTATTATTTTAGGCGTTGTTTCTATTATTGTAGGCTCCGTTTTGGCGGCTGTTACCTCTATAGTTTCCACGTCCTCTATAATTGTTATTGTTGTTGTTATTATTGTTATAATTGTTATTATAACCACGAGAGTTGCCTCTGCCTCGGTAATTACCACGATAATTATTACCTCGGTGGCCGTGTCCTCTTTGAGAATACAATACAGAGCTTGCTTTGCCAGTCATTTCTGTACTGCAATGGATATATTTTGTGAAGGCTTCATTCATCGTTTTGAATGTGCCTGCTTCAATTATTGTTTTTAGTTTGCCATGCTCAAAATATTTGATCATGATTAAAATGGCTTCCTTGCTACTAAACGTATCAGCATGTTCTGCCTTTAGTCCTTCATGGATCTACGAAGATAATTTTCGTAAATTATCGATTTCGTTTGCGAATTGCGCGGCTGTTTTACCTTTTTAGTAGACATTAGCCATTTTTCTTTTACTACAGCGGATGTTTCACCTGCAGTCGTAGTCTGCAATTTGGATATAATCGCATCTATTATGGTTTCATCTTATATTTTATAAAGAGTTGAATCAATTATTTTGGATTTTATTACTTTGATTGCAATTTCTTCATACGGACCTTTTGTTAGGTTAACCAATTTTGTTGCAGTAATAAATCTTTGTATATGGATTTTCATTCCATCGAATTCTGTTATTGCCTGCACAATTTCTTTTATGTAAGCCCTTGAGGCTGCTGAAATCTCTTCCATCGTAATAGGTTTTAATTCTATTACACTGGTGTTTGCTTCAGAACAGTCTGGCAATTCTGGTAATGTACCCTGTAGTTCTGCTGGTGTCAAGCGGCATATACTAACGATCTGATACATCACCGTTCGTTAGGTAATTCGCTAACGAACGGTGATGCGATGTCCCCCAGAAAAAGATCTTATGGATTACTGGTCGTTAGGAAATTCGTTAGCGAATGGTAATGCAATGCTTGCCGATCCAAACGAAAATGTCAACGAATTTTTTTCTTGTATGGTCTGTGCTTCCTTCAAATATTTGATGAAGAACAATAAAAAGTAGTCGAATTCCAAGATTATGCAGACGAAAAATTGTATTGGCAACAACAATGTGCATATTCAAGGTAAATCAAGGACGCGCCCGCGTCTGTTGTTATTGGTGTAATTTCCTTTTTATTTTGATTTTCGTTCGTTTTCTCGTCGCTTCTATCTGGCACGAGGCAACTTTAAAACGTTTCGTTTCATTTGTGAAGTGCGAAGTTAAGTGTTGCATGCGCAAATTTTAGTGCAGAAAAGAACTTTAAGGAACAACATAAATATTTTGAAATTTGTATGACTTCACAAATATAGTGCATGTGAGTATATAGCCGCGCCAGTGTACAAGAACAAGTGTACAAATTGCAAATTTTTGTTCTAATAAGCACCCCTCGGTCTGATATTCTTGTACGCTTTGTACACTGCACTGCTATAGACATGAGTACCCTTTAAATTACTAAATAAAAAACTGCAATTTATAATAATTAAAAAAAAAAGGAAAATGGTAAGCATAAGGCATTTAAAGCGATTAGGCAAGCTTCGGCTTTATGTTGTTGTTGGCAATAAATACACTTGAACCCTTTTATCCCGCGCTAATTGGTATGTATTATTTAATTAAAAAAATACGAAAACATGTAAAATAAAACATAAACTTTTCTTTTCAGAGTCCATTGCAAAGGGAGCTGGTGCTGAGTCTCCAGAACACCAACTTAGAAAAGCTATGCAGTTTCAAAATAAAAAAATCATAAACAAAAGATAAATAATTTAATATAGAATTTAAGTTTCTTAGTTATACACGTTTTTAATTATAAGGTTATTAGCTTGTAAGTTAAGAAGAAGGAAATTTTTTAAATAAAATTATAATTTGTTTCAAAAAGCTGTGAGTATTATTTTCACTAGCGAAAGAGCGAAACCCCTTTGCACCAGTTTTGTCGCTAAGTAAAATATGCTGGCGAAATAGTAAACTCTTTTGGATCAGATAAATCACTGACATCTTTGCTTTAGCACAATCGCTAAGCAAAGTGTACTAACGAAATCGTCAACCCTCTTGCACTAGGTATTTCGCTAGGTCAACTTAATGCAACGTCGTACCGCTCAGTACGCGGCAATGACATCCCCATGTTCAATTCGTTAGTCTAACGAATTGGTGTTTCCACGTTTTGAGACCAGTACCCATCCTAAAGAGGCTGCAAAATCGTTAACGGTGCACCGGTGGACCCGAACTATAGGGTAATTACTGATGGAATTGTCAGATTTTGTATGTCTTTTACTCTAGTTCTGTGTCACTTTCTTCATTTTCTTCAACTTCGGGCTGTTCAGCTGTATCGATTGTTAAAGCTGTATTCAGTATAGTTGGAATCGATATATCCAAATTATAATTTACTTTTATCGCAACAAAATTTACTTTAAATTTGGTTAAGACCATGAGACTTGTGACCAATGTTGAGCAATGGTAAGATTTCCAGATTATACCTATTTTATTGTTTCGCAATGTATATTTTCAGTTTCTAAAACTTTTGTTGGAATTTATTCTTAAATACTGTCAAGATTGTTTGCTCTACTCAAATATCTTTTCTTAATAATTTTTTTATGCTTTACATACTTAGATTGTGAGAAGAAACTGAGCAACGCTTGTTATTGTCAAGATTAAAAGTAAAATCCAGAGAGCTTGAATGTCATCTGTGTGATCGACTATTTTTACATTATTGACCACATTGGTCGTATTGTCTTTTGTTTGGCTATCATCAGAACCAAACCAACCCATTTTGAAATTTACGTTATGTACTTTATATCAATTACAAATATATATATTCGCTTTAATTTTTTTTGTTTTGCATTAAAAATTTTATGAATTTTCTTGAATTTCTGGGAAATTTTCGCGATTTTGAATTTGCCTGTTTTTAGTTTATCTGGATGTTTCTTTGAACTGCTCAGCAGTACATTTTCCTATCTACGTTTTCGTATAGCTTTACGGGCTACACTTCTAATCGGGCAGAAAGGGTTCCGCTCAATTTTTCAATTCCTATTGATTATTTTTAAACATAAGTATTAGTAAATATTAAATTCGTTGTACACTCTTTTTAGAGTTGTCGGTCCCTCACTCTTCGTAGTGCTGTCGGCTCCTTGTCATTGGCTCAGATTGTCTCGATGGCGGTGCCGGTGCTGGTCTTCGCACAGGTTGTTGTGCTACCTTTACTGGTCTCCTTTTGTTGGCAAGTATACTTGCAACTCATACTGTAGAATGATCCCTCGCAGTCTGCTGGGCATATTTGCTTCATCCTTGGAATCTTAGCTGGTGGCGGTGGTGTAATTAGTTGTTTGTTACATATTTTAACGATGGAGTGGTGAGTTATGTCAGCTGGGATCTTTTTGAACTTGATTTTAAAAAATCTAATTCTGCTTGTAACTTTTGGGCTGTTGTCCAAGCGGGTGGTGGTGATTTTGTGAATAATAGCCACTTAGTGTGGGCTATTTTAATACCCTGAACCCATTGAAAATGGGTAAAACGGTATTATGTATTTGTGCAAATGTATGTAACAGGCAGAAGGAAGCATCTCCGACTCCATAAAGTATATGTATTCTTGATCAGCATCAACAGCCAAGTCGATCTAGCCATGTCCGTCTGACTGTCCGCCCGTCCGTCCGTATTTATGAACGCAAGGATCTCAGAACCTATAAGAGCTAGAGACTTGAAATTTTAGCTGTAGGTGCTCCTAGTCCAGAACTTGCCCCGTTTCCAAGTAATCGATATCGAAATCCTGTTTTTTGATCAATTTTGGTAAATAATAAGAGCCAGACTCACCAAACTTGACATGTAGCTTATAGACTCATTTTATAGCTATCGCAACCTCCCCGCTACCACCATAAAGATATAAATCGTGTTAGTAAACCAACTTGTGTTGTCTACCTAATTAACCCACAATTTAAATGCAATTGTCATTTTGAGAATACACGAATATTTTATAGTACAATAAGATCTACTACTGAAAATTCCATCAAGATCGGTTAAGAAACACGAAAGAAAATGTGTTTTGGCCTGCAAACACGTGCAGCAGCAAGTGCAAATTCCAAAAATTTCTGTATACACATTCATACGCGTCTACTTAGTATTCTATTAACATCATTGCAATTGCGAGTGTATTGTTTTCTGTGCTGCTATGTTAATTCGTTTTTTTTTCATTGAGACTTCGTTATTGGTGTGGATATTGAGTAAAGGCGGCGGAAAGTAGTGCGGTCAGTTACGAGTTGGAACCCTGCCTAGGAAACAATTTTTTTTTTGTGGCTGGTGTGGCTGTTGCGTAGGGGCGGCGGAAAGTAGCGCGGTCAGTTACGAAATCAAACCCTGCCAAGGGAACTTTTTTTTTTAATTTATCTTTATTACTACTAAACCAATCGAGCGCGTAGCGCGAGCTGCATTTGGTATTGGAATAAGAGGGTTCAGGGTATCCCCTAGTCGGGAGATCCCAACTAGAACCTCTTACTTGTTTTATTTATCTTTGTTTTCACGTCATCCCTGTTTTTCCCCATTGACGCAGTCTACTCACTCAGTGATTTGTAATTGAAGTTTCTTTCCACGTCATCTGCCTTCGGGCAGTGATTTTTTTGATCTTAATATCCTGTATTTCGGATTTTTAGTCGGAAGTATTCCAGATCATGTAGCTGATGGTATTGCAGAGTATCTTGCTATTCAAGTTATTTTGATAAAGTTGCTGGACCACTTCCTTGATTCTCGTAGAACCAAATAAAAGTCGTCTGATCTTTTTAGTTTCTCTTTATTGAATTGATTGGACTTACATATCTTAGGCTTAGGGTAGCTAAGCTGTGCAGCTACTCTGTCAGTAATGCCGGCAGAGGAGCAGCCGTTTTATGTAAACATTATATTCTTAAATATCATATAAGGCGAGAGTGTTTTATGCACGCCGCGAGCGCGCGGTCAGTTACTTGAAAAGTGCTAACGAAGGATTTATGCGGCACTCAGCATATTTGTGCGATCTGTTATAGTGCACTTGAAATATGCTTGGGAACATTGCTTACATAAACATTGCGACAAAGAGTCACAATGTGTTGACATGTTGGCCACTGGGTAAAGTGTGCCTTCGATATGTGTGCAAACCCAAACATAGGTACAACAAAATCCAATCTAAAAACTAGGATCAGTCAACATAAATCGGACTTTAAATTAACACATCAAAATTAAATACAGAAAACAGCACTAATGACCCAATGACCAAGAAGCAACCAAACACCAAATTTTGATGTGGCAACAATCTTAAAAAAAGAACAACACTACAACAAAGGACACACATTGGAAATGCTGCACATAACTAACTCACCATCCGACAAACGACTAAACTACAAGACAGACACGGAAAATTGCGCTTCTCTGTACAGACACCTTTTAAACAGAAGACGGTTGGCCGATGTGCAACCGAAATATATTGGAAGTAAAATATTATATAAAATTGTTTTCAACTGATTATTTTAACAAACACGGACCTCGAGCCAGCCAACAAAATATTTTATATTTTACTGTAGTTTTCGACTGAAACCGATAGGAAATGTCTTGGGTAACTAACTCTGGTTTTAAATGCTAAACAGGAATTTTATGCATAACATGGGCTTAATATTGATGATGCTTGCAATTCAGTTATTGTATTTTAATCATTCAGATTGCACTTTCATCAGAGTTGTTTTCTTGCATACTATCTTTAAATACGTAAATGTTTCAAGCAACTTCTGGTAATGTAAATCCCCTGAGCTCTTCATCAAGCAACTTTTAGTATGTGCGCAGTTTTGGGCCGCCCCTATTTCAAGATCACTTTCTTTCTAATAGTTATGTAGGCTATCGTTCATGTCGTACCGGCGACGAACCCTTCAAAGAGAATAGGCGTTCATATTAAATTAACATGACACAAAGTATTTATTTATTTATATATATAATAACAAAAAAAAAGGATCCGAATTAATATTTATATATAATTAAGTTTTACACGTTTAATAACTTTAAAAAAATATATTTCAATTCTTTATTTTCACTAACGGCTACTTCTTATAATGAGTACATTCAGATTTGCCTCCCGAATACGACTGACTGATCTATTTGTTGCGGTCGCTTAGCAAACTTCGTTTTGAGAGAGCTTGAGTCAGAATTGAGTGAAGTTTGAGCTGCGTCAGCAATTATGCGTGGGATAGTACTCTGATGGGAACATTGACAGTGGCGTGATATTTAGGGTGAATTGTTTATGTCTACCAAAGGGGGACAGTTTGATCTTGACCAATGTCGATGTTATCATCAGGCTTTTTGTTTACAGTATTGGACATGTTTATACTTATACTTATGATTGTGTGCTAAGTTATGTTAAAGGGTGGGTGCGACTATGGATATGTCACTCCCCCAACCATTAGAAAAGTGCCTGTCCTCAGGTGTTTAAGTTTGGTTATAGTGTAATATTTTCTTCTTTTACAATTGGTGTATGTTCTATTTTTGTAGGGGTTTCTTCTACTATTGGTTTTTTATATTTTATTATTAATTTCTTAGGTATGCTTTTGAACTTATATGTTAGATAAAGTGTTAAACTTATTTATATGATTACAAATATGGTTATTGTAATTATCTGGAATACATTGTTAAATTTTGTGTGTTCATTTATAATTTGTTTCGTTTGTGCAAACGAAAGTGGTTCTATTTTTATAACATCATTGCTTACATAAATGTTTTGAGTATAATCTAACATGTTGTTTGAAATTGAAATTTCATTAATTTGCAGTGAACAATTAAAGATTTTTATTAGATTGTTTCCTTCTATTGTTATTTCTTTATTTATACAATTGTGGTTTAATATAGTTTTTGGTAAATTCCAAGTTAAAATTATATTTGGTTCTATATAGTTGATTTGAAAATTTTTGAAAGTTTTAGTGTAACTACATTCTGATGTTATTTGGTTTAAAATTCCTGTCATGCATTCATTATTAATTCATTTTTTTGTTTCTTTGCTATAAACTGTTTTGTCTTGGGTAAAATATTTTTCATGAGCTATTTCTGTCAAAATTTTATTATTTTCGTCTGGGTATGGAATTATTTCAAATACCGGGTTTTTTATTATTTTTTTATTTCTCGAGGAATAAGGGATATTATCAGTATTTCGTTTGTATCTGATTTAAACCAAGTAGAAGTTTTTATATTCAACAATTTCTCTGAATTAACATGCAACAAATCGTCATGTTTTAATAATTTTGGGTTAAAAATGCCTAATCTTGTGAGCTGCATTCCCATCTCTATGTCTTCTATATATTCTGTAAAGTGTTGTAAGTAAAATATAAGGATATCTAATTTCTTTCCTTTTTCTGTTTCTTGATTTAGTTCGTTCATGACTTTTATTCCTTTGTTCATAGCTTCTATTATGTAATTCAATTCGTTAACCTGAACGCTGTTTTCTGCTAAGCTGCTTATTTTTTGTTCAATTTCTGTTCTGTCTTCTTGGTCTAATGTTCCAAATAAGTATTTGTATACTGTTCCTACTATGTTTACTAAACCTCTTATGCTGCGTTTGGCTATTTTTAAGCCGTTTATTTCTCTGTTTAATTTTTCTACTAGGTATTGGATTTGTGTTTGGTTATTAAATTCTTTAGTTTGTTCAATTAAATTGTTAAAAGTTTCTTCGGTTGTTGTTATGTTAACCGTTAAACAATGGTATTCGTAATCTGTCGGAATGTCTATGGTTCCTGTTTTGAATATGAGATAACCGTTATGGGCTTTAATAGGATTAATTTCAATGCTTTGTGCATTTATATGGTTTATAGTTATTGATAGTAATATTATAATAATTAGTTTAAGCTGGTGCTTGTATGTTCTGGTCGCTGTCTGTTGTTGACCTGTAATTGTTATATTTACTTTGATTAGTCTTCTTTTTCTTTTTGAATTTGGTTTTGTAATGTATTATCTTCCTGCCTCTGTTTGTTTCCTCAAAATGTTTATCGTCGATTTGTCTTGGTTCTCCTGTTTTCTTGAACGGGGTTGTTGTCTTTGATTTTACTAACGGTGAATGTTTGTATCTTGTGTCGATTTCATAATTTGTTCGTTTTTTGTTGAGGTTATTGATTAGTTTTTCTTTATTAGCTTGAGTGTCATACTCTGGTGTACCTGCGTATATTAATATGTCCGCTGATGTTCTGTTAGTCGTTTTGTGTTTTGTCTTATGATTGTACATATGTGTAAAGTATTGTTTCAAATTTTGTAAGTTTATTTTCGACGTCTGAGTCGCTGTTAATGATTCTTAATTTTTCGTTAACTGTCTTATGAAATCGTTCTACGTCGGATATGCCGTTTTTACTAGTGGTTATATTAATAATTACTGCTTCTGATTTTAACCATAATTGTAAAGCTGTGCACATAAAAGCTGAGTCTTTTTCTGCTTTTATTTCGATGGGTTTACCCATTTGGTTGAATACTTGTATTATAGCTCGTTTGGTTTCTAACCAGTCTCTACTTTTTATTTCTATTAATGATGCAAATTTTGAATAGATATCAATGCAAGATAAAAATTGTTTATCTCCTACTATGTAAAAATCCATTACATACATATGTTTCTCGGATATTAGCGATTTCCGGAGTTATTTCGAAAGTTAATTTTGTATCCCTGTGTTCTGTTTTTGCGATGTTGCAAATCTCACATTCGTTTATTAGATTTTGAATTAAATTTTGATAATCTGGGAAATAGTGGGTATCTTTGAACCAATCAATAGTTTTTTCAATTCCTGGATGTAATAATTCTTTGTGTTTTTTTAATATTAGTTCCTTGAATTCTGCAAATGTTTGAAGATCTATTAATTTTTTACTAGTTTTCATTGCCTTTGTTAAATTATTCGGGCTTATTATTTCTAAGTAGGCTTCTTGAAAAATTGGAAAATCTGCTTCATTGTGGAAGTATAGTACACTTTTCTTTGTGCAAAAATATTATTTTATCAATTCTTTGGCATGTGCGTTAGTCATGTCTTTGTATGTAATTTTTATATTGGTTTTATGAAAGTAATTTGTAACTTTTGTTACGTTCTCGGTTCCTTTTTCAAATTCTATTTGCCGATTATAATAATTAAGGGGTCTTTCTGTGATTTGTAAATGGTTACTGTTATCTTCCTGAGCACTATGTATAGTTGCTCTTGTGCTAATGGTATCTTCGCCTAAAAAGTTTTCGTTTAATTGGATTCTGGACAGAGCATCTGCCACATAGTTTTCTTTTCCTGGGACATATTTAATTTGGAAATCAAACTCATTTAGCTTGATTTTCCATCGTTGTAATTTCATGTTAGGTTCTTTCAGGTTATTTAACCAGACGAGTGGTCTGTGATCACTAAGGATTTGAAATTGTCGACCAAAAATATAGGACCTAAAGTATTTAGTGGCCCAAACGATTGCTAATAATTCTTTTTCAATCGTTGAATAATTTATCTCATGCTCGTTAAGAGTTCTGCTTGCATAGCATATAGGCTTATGCTCTTGCGAAAGGACGGCCCCAAATGCCATATTACTCGCGTCTGTAGTTAATGAAAATGGTTTTTCGAAATTAGGGTATATTAAAATTGGGTCGGATGTTATGAGTACTTTAAGCTTTTCAGACGCTGATTCGTAGTCTTTGTCATTTATAATGATCTTTGCTCCTTTTTTTTAATTTAAGTGTTAATGGTTTTACTATATTAGCGAAATTTGGTATAAATTTCCTATAGAAACCACTTTATCCTAGAAATTATTTAATTTCTTTGGGGTTTTTGGAATTGGGAATTTGACAATTGCTTGTATTTTGTTGGGATTTGGTTTTATACCCTCAGTTGTGATGATGTGACCGAGAAATTCAGTTTCTTTTCTCATGAACTCGCATTTATCCAACTGTAGTTTTAAGTTAGCTTCTCTAAGCTTCTCAAATACTTTTTGTAGCGACAATATCTGTTCCTCCAATGAAGTGGAAAAAATTATAATGTCGTCTATGTAGACCAGACATCCCTTAAAAATTAAATCATCTAAGAGATTGTTCATACAACCTTGGAACGTTGCAGGTGCATTCTTAAGACCAAATGGCATGCGAGTGTACTCGTAATGGCCATGTTTAGTCGAAAATGCGGTCTTGGGTATTGAACCAGGATCCATTTGAATTTGGTGGAAGCCTTTGGCTAGATCAATGGTTGTGAAATATTGACATTTTCCAAGTTTGTCTAATATTTCATCCATGATCGGGATAGGGTATTTATCATTAATAGTTAGTTTATTGAGATTGCGGTAATCTATGACTAACCGGAATTTTTGCTTTCCAGATGCATCGTTTTTCTTTGGAACGATTATTACTGGTGAGCAGTAAGAGGATTTGGATTTGCGTATGATATTTTGTTTTATCATATCGCTTATTTGTTTATTTACTTCCTCATCGTATATTTGTGGATATTTATATGGACGCTTGTAAATTGGGTCCTCATGTTTTGTTAGAATTTTGTGTTTAATTGTACTAGTGAAAGTCAAATTGTCACCTTCATGGTACTGGATATCACGAAATTTATGTAAAACATTTTTAATTTTTTCTTTTTCTTCTGAGTTTAGGTGCTCTAGCCTAAACTCATTGTTTTCTGTCAATTCGTTATTAATAGCGAAGTTAAATGGTCTGTCCTCTTTTGAGGGTGGATCAAGGCACTCTTGTGCGGTCATGTCCTCTTCGACCTCTTCGTCATTATATCTAAAACAAAAGTTAAACTTTCCTAAGGTTACGGATCCTTGTGCATAGTCTATTTTCGCTTGACATGCTTCAAGGTATTCTCTCCCAATCAGAACATCATAATGCTCTGAGAAGTCGTGAATATAGAATTTTTGATTACTCGGACAAATTTTGCTTGCTCCTAATCTTATGCTTTGTTTTAATTCAATAGCACCATTTATGGTGTGAACCTGAAGTGTTTCGTTGTATATTGAAAAATTTAAGCAGTTTGTTTTCATTAGGTTTATAGTTGAACCTGTGTCAATGACACATTTTAGAACTTCGTCATTCATAATCAATTTTATGAATGGATTTCTTCTGTTTGTACCGAGGCTTGCTGATGAAAATTTTCGGATGTGTCCATTTTCATCTGCCCACTGTTGCTATCTCTTTGACGTTTAGTCGGAGGGTTTGGCGCATTGAAGCGTGAATGGGGCTGATTTTGATAGTTAAGAGGGTTTTGGGTTCTACCTTGATTTAATTTCTGTTGGAACTCGTGGTGAGCCTTTTGATTGTCTTCGGAATTAGTGTGCTGTTTATTTTGTACATGATAACTCTGATTCATGTTGGAATAGCCACTTGAACTGGTGGCTGGGTTGACATTTTGCTGATAATTTCCCGTGTTCCTACGATTGTTATTTTGATTTCCCTGAACGTTATTAGTTGTAAGTCTATCAGTTACGCTACTTTCGTATAATCCTTCTCTTTGCGCTACTTGTTTGAGTTTCTGTGTCGACGTTATGTCGTATCTGGCTAACATCATGAAAAGCCTATCGGGTAATTTTTTTGTAATTACATCTTTAATTGTGTTATTCATGGCATTTTTATATTTATATTTTCTAAAGCTAACTTGTTTAATATAACGTAAGATTTGTTTTCGAGATCCTCGATGAACTTATGGACGTTTCCCTGGAAATTCGTGTTATAGTATAGGCGTCGAAGGAGTTCTTCAAATGGTGTTTGTACTTTGTATTCTTCAATCACTGCGTTTCTCAACTCCTGCCAAGTGTTGGCTGCTGTCCTTTGTGAAACTCTCTGTGCATCTCCATCTCTGTGCATCTCCATATAGGATGCTGTGTTGTCTGACATCTCGGGTTGGATAAAGATGTAGGATATAATCGATCCTTTTAATAAAAGCATTGAGATTTTCTGTTGATCCGTCAAAACTTGGCACCTGTCTAAGTTGTGAAAGGGCCTGGTTGAGGTGTTGTTCTGATAATTCCATCGTCATAATCTTAGTGTAATACACTTTTCGGTATTTTTTTTTAAATAGTTTTTTTTTTCTTCTTTGAGTTTGTGGTTCTTTGAACTTTTTTAGTTCTTTGATTTTGCACTTTGTTCTTGCACTTTTATTTCTTTGCACTTTGTTTTTAATTTAGTTTATAGTTTGTGATTAATTATTATTGTTTTAATGTTTTTGTTTTTTTTTTGTGTGTGTGTCTTATTAAGAAGACCCAGTAATAACGTATTGCAGGGATCAAAAGATATGCAAAGCCAGTCGTTATTAACTGTAGTAGTTTTATTGCCCGAAGGGTCAATGTTATTAGAGTACTAATGACTCGAAGGTTCTTGTGCGGAGACGTATTCGAGAAAACGTTTGTTACACACTGACAACAATTTCGGTCGCGATTGTGCTTTAGATCTAGGAATTAATTATCCTTTAGCGATCTTTACTTTTTCCCGACGTATCCTACCAGCTGCGCCAATTAAGTTTTACACGTTTAATTACTTTAAAAAAATATATTTCAATTCTTTATTTTCACTAACGGCTACTTCTTATAATGAGTACATTCAGATTTGCCTCCCGAATATTGACTAACTGATCTATCTGTTGCGGTCGCTTAGCAAACTTCGTTTTGAGAGAGCTTGAGTCAAAATTGAGTGAAGTTTGAGCTGCGTCAGCAATTATGCGTGGGATAGTACTCTGATGGGAACATTGACAGTGGAGTGATATTTAGGGTGAATTGTTTATGTCTACCAAAGGGGGACAGTTTGATCTTGACCAATGTCGATGTTATCATCAGGCTTTTTGTTTACAGTATTGGACATGTTTATACTTATACTTATGCTTGTGTGCTAAGTTATGTTAAAGGGTGGGTGCAACTATATATATGTTGAAATTCATATGATTATGCGGGCATTTTAACAAAAATGTTATGTTTTAAGGCTTAATGGGAAAAATACTTTTATTATTATGGAATGACAATATAAATGACATGGCGGGTCGCCTTTTAAGCGTGCCGAGTCTATTTTAAGCAGCGCTCGTTGTGTTCACTTTAACTACAAACCAAAGTCACACTCGCTGGCCCGTCTCGTTTCACTTCTTGCCACAAGAGCGTACGAAAATCATCCGCTAGTCAGTGTTGGTACTCAGGCGGCTGCGCAGGAGGTTAAGTTGGTGGTGACGGCTCAGGTATTCCTGTCAATGGCACCAAGTTAGCGCTTATTGATCCCACCCCTTTTGTTACGTGTGCATGAACAGATCACTGAATCTCATTGTCTTCCAAATAAGAGACTATCGTGGGATTAGGCGGCCGGCCGATTTGGATGCGATCGCCTTTGTTGCTGTCTCGTGATTCGAGAACTTGAATGTTTGTATTTTATAGGAGAAGCAACGGGGTCTTACTTAACGGCCACGAGTTTAGAACAATGTTTCAAACTTCTTAATTGTGCAGCTTTTAATCGACACTTCTACCTTCTCTGACGAGGCGATTGACAGTGAATTTGGCTTCGTCAAATTTTGTATGGGCAGCGTAGTCGAATGTTCTATAAGTAAGTGTAAACTGGCGGGATTTTTTTTCTTCATGCTTTGCGCTACTTGTAGGTGGTTGTGCGTGGGAGAATAAAAATAAGAATTAGAGCTCGTGTACATGCTGGTATATTTAATTCGCCGCCAAGGGGACCTAAATCGCCTGATGATTTGTCGCTTAACAAAAAAGGGTATCGAGAGGTATATCCGAACAATAACCAGCTTGGCCATTGGTAGCTACAACACAGTCAATGATTCGCAAGACTCATCTCGAGAACTCATAAACTTAAGAAGACCGATGCCATTGCCAGGTTGACCGTACACTTTAATATCTTTTTAAAGATATACTTTCATAGAGTTTTCTGATTCATTTGTTGCACGTAATAGTAAGAAATAAGTTTTAAACTTCCCTTGGCTGTCAAGAATACCGTTGCTAGTTTGCTACTGAAAATTTGTCCAGCACTGCTATGTGAGAAATTAGGGGCACAGGCCGTGTCGCCAATCTTCAACTGAATGGTTCTACTTCGCAAATTGTATCTTCTAGCATTCTCCTCATAAGAGATACGTACATTCTCGTTGGCTTTAGTGCGTGCAAGCTGCAATATATCGACTTAATGGAATGTCATGGGTCAGGACATTTAGTTTGCGCAAGAGCTCAAAATCCTTACCATTACTAATTATATTTTGCCCGAAACTCAAAAAGGAGCATGCCCTGTGCTACGATGTACAGTTGTTCTCAGCGAGCCATTAATTTCGCTTAGATTTTCAGCCCTGTGCGTAGGAGCCTTGCCAACGTACGCTCTGATAGCTACTAGCACTGATCGAGGCGTTCGCTAGCGTTAGCCTGTTTAGAGTTCATTGCGGTGCATATCTGCGATATCCCAAATCGAGTAGAAATGGTTTTAAAGTATACAGATTTGAAATGAGATCCGTTGTCCGTCAATACAGTTTCTGGAACTCCAAAGGTATAGGAGACGAAATATTCTTTCAACTCGCAGATTTTGCTCGATGGTCGACAATAATCAGGAGACCTAAATTTCACTTCCCGGGCCTACAATATCGATATAAAGCTTTGAAAACGGACTTTCCGTTGTCATTGGTTACCATGCCAGGCCAGTAAATATATAGCGTTTTAGTTTCTCTATCATCTTGGCTGTACCACAAATTGCTTAGTCAGGGGGATTGAGCGCACGACTTAACAGGAGTCAAACTGTTGTTTAGGGTCTCCGCTTGCTTGTTCGGAACGCCTGTAAACAAGATTATCGATAACGTTTGAATCTGCTAGTCTAGATACGTTTAAATTTACGCGATTCTACCGTTTAAGATAGTCGGCTGAAACGAATTCTTTTGAGGTCAAGTCGACTATTGGGCCAGAATCTGAGAATTCGCAAATTTTATTTTCATCTCGACGTGATAGAATATCAGCCACA
Source organism: Drosophila borealis (assembly GCA_035045885.1). NCBI lineage: Eukaryota > Metazoa > Arthropoda > Insecta > Diptera > Drosophilidae > Drosophila > Drosophila borealis. The sequence goes on along the minus strand of JAWNOR010000340.1, from coordinate 2,245,257 downwards.
ACATTATCTGTATCCCTTACGATGCTGTTTCGAAAATGAAAAACCTTGCAACCTTAAAGACAGCGGGTTAACCACCCCGACAAGTCTTTTTAATTCATTAACCAGTACAGGGATGCATGGTCAGTGATCACCGCAATTCTTGCCCCTCCAAATAAGCACGAAATTTCTGAATACCCCTAATGATCGCTAACAACGGACATGTACGCTTTGGGTAGTTCAGCGCATTCGTCGCACAAGTCCACATTGATTGGCGTCGCACATCAAAAGAAACGGTCTAGAAAGGTCACGTGTGCTGCGTATGGCGGCGGAAGTTAGTTTAAATTTTAAATGCCTAAATGCTACATCGGCCTCGTTTGTCCAGGTAAGAGGAAGAGTTACAGTACCGTATCCGTCGACTAAGCGGCGATACCACCCAGACAATTTAAAAAATCTTCGCAGTTGTTTGACTGTGGTGGATACCGGAAATTGGTCAATGGCTATACCCTTATCTGGGATCCATTTTCGACTGTTCATATCCGATTATAAAACTAAGGGACTTAATCTCAGTAATACAGAACTTGGATTTGGCGATATTAATGGTCAGATTGTCTCGGCGCAGATAGCTGGCTATTTCCCTTCAGAGTGTCATGTGAGAATGAATGTCATAGGAAAGGACCAAGGGGTCATCTAAATAGGCAATAGCTCTCGTGCATAAATGTGCTGGGATCACCTGATGCATCAATCGGACTTTTGGCCTCTTCGATAACATACATAGACAGCATATTTTATATTTCAGTGAATATGAGTTTCTCCTTAGCAGGAAATACGGGCCAATGTCGCTGCTATATAGGCTGGGGCTCCCCAACATCGATGCAGTAATTGATTAGACCGGTGCGTCCTAAGCCTTTTTTCAAAAGAGGAAAGCTCAGAAATGACATTACCCAGCACTCGCTATTTTTCGGATAGTAAATGGACTTTAGGTGCGTCTAATGCATCGTTATATCTTTCGACATCTAACTCCACAACGCTATGGGAGCCTTGAAGCGACTTCACCGCCAATGCAGCAAATAGTAGCGCCCGTATCGAAAAGGGGAACGAAGGGGAACGACATGCTTAAACTTCTAGGCCATCATTATTGTTATCTTATCCAAATATTAGTATTGTCTTGTAAGTGGAGTTCTAGCCTGGGTACAAATTTTAGTCTGACCAATAGTTACAAGAAATTTGTAATTAGGTTAGGATGCAAGTTTGAGATTTTGAAGCATGGGCGTCCTCGGCCGTAATAAATGCTCCACCACGTCCTGCGTCTCGTGGGCTGATCATCGGTTTTTTCCCCATGCCCTGCAATAGGAAGATTAAGTCGCCGAAAAACACACAAATTCCTATTTCATTCAAAAATGCCACTGCTACTGGACCGTTAAAGCTAGAAGCAGCGTTGTCTCTGATCTTCTGGTTGACGTGCAGATTCTGCTCATTTAGCTGGATCGAGTCCGGTTACGATGTTAATGCGACTCCAAGGAATTTGCTCACAACATTGTTGCGATCAACTAACTCGGTGCCACTTAGCAATGCTGTGTGTTTGAAATTGACATGTAGATTCCCTCAACGGCAATTTTTGGGCCTTTGTCGACCCTTATCTTAGCCGGGCGGTTGTGAATGATGATCACCAATCGTAATGGGTTCCAGGTGTTTGGGCTGAGATTGGTCGTGGCCGGCACTTCCTGCTTGTTAGCCACGATCTCAGGTTTCGCGAGTCGCATGTTCACAAAGTAGAGAAAGTTCGGTAGAGAAAACGTGATGAAAACTATTATAATTTTTACATAACACGAGAAAAGGATTGTGCATAGCGTAATCTGTTGTGCACGTTAGTAGGAACAAGGGGCGATAAATCCTAGTAGGTCTAGACGGAACAGAGAATTGAAGACGCTCTAACAGAAAAGAAGAATCTATATCGCCGACAATCAACTTATGTAGGAAGGCAACACCGAAGATTGTCCTGCGGTAGGTTAACGACGGAAGCATCCTGCTGGAGTAGGATGGCAACCGAAGATTAGGGTCCCAATTTAAACCTCGTAAGGTAAAATGCCGAAATTGCTTCTGAACGGATTCAATACGATCCTGTTTATTGTTAAACTGCGGAGACCAGATGCCAGACCAGTATTAAAGGATAGGGTGAATATGAGCGATGTATAGGAGTTTGGTTATGAAAGGTTCGTTAAAAGATTGTAGCACAGTTGAGATTAAAAAGACCGCCTAGGTCCTAAACTGTAAGTATACGTTGCAATTGAGTATTGTCGATTGTATAATTGTTAAGATAAAGTGTAGTACGGTTAAAGGTCATAAACATACACTTTAAACAATTTAAATGCATTTGATTGGCTGAACACCAAAGTTGCATAGCGTTCAAATCAGAGAGTGATGTAGGCGATTAGTGTATGAAAGAAAGGAAAGCATCATTTACCAAGGAAGTAAATTCCAGCAGATTGGTCGTATTTGACCGATTCTTTTCGAATCCATGTTGAACAGGGGAGACAACAGATTTGCAGAAATGCTGCGAATTCGATGTGAGTACCATTTCAAATAATTTTGTAATAGCGGACAGTTTTATAATGCCCTTTTATTTATTATATCAGACTTTCCACCTTTCTTGTGCAGAGGAATGTTAAAATAATATATATATATGATATATATATTCTTTCCAACGAGATGGAAAGTCAGAAGATTTAAGGGATCAATTAAAAAGCTTTATCAATGGGTAAACAAGGGAAGAACTACGCTGCCTGAGTAGACAACTAGGAATATTGTCAGGCCCAGGACATTAACCAGATTTTAAAGAGTTTATAGCTAAAAGGAGAAAGCAATGGGAAATAATAGGAGCTGGTATAGAACTAGGAGATGTAATAGCATAAGGGTAAGAATTATTGTTAGGACAGACTGAAGAGTAGGTTGATTGGAAAAAATTTGCAAAGACGTTAGAAGAATCAGAGTCATTGCTAGCTTTATCCACTCCGAAAGAAAAAGAAGATGGCAACCTTGAAGATTTACGTTTCAAGTTTACAATATTTAAAAACTTTTTCGAATTATGGCCAAATTGCCTTTTGCAACAAGAAAGATAATTCTCATATCACTGAGAATTAAGAAGAAAAAAGTTCGACTTTGTTATGGAATATTTAGCCAAGTCAGTACTCATACCAGACTTATAAAACTTTTCAAAATATTTAGATATTATATTTTTTAGGTTTGATAATCTGGGAGTGAACCAGGGTTACTTTGAAGAAGCAGTCGAAGGAATTTAATTGGAGAATACAAATATCTAAAAGGGAGTTTAGGGTATTACAAAAAAAATTAATAGCAGTATTCATATAAACTGAGTCATATAAAAAAGACCGATCGGCTGCATGAATACGCTGATTAAGCAAGGAATGGTTTCCTTTGCGAAACAATGGCATGGATTATTGGTAGCTGATGAATACGAAATGCGAGGATTGCAACCTCTAAAGTTGGATGATATACATCCTCAGAAAGAGATAAAGGAGAGGACGTTAACAAATACCAGATCAAGAGTTCTAATCAAGTGGTTAGAAATTGAATTTATTTGAAACAACGAAAGGTCTAGCATGCAATCTATAAAGTCATGCTGTGCTGAGGATACTAGGTAATTTTCGGCAGTGAAATCACCCAATACCATAAATTGGTCATTATCACGCACGTGTGAAAAAACTTCTTTACTACAAGTAATATTTTTCATAAAAACTTGAATATCAGATAGGAGTATGTGATATATATGTCACATCATGGAAAAGTCACCTTAACTGAGGCAATGTCAGCGTCAGTAGGCGTACTAAAACAGAAGAGTTCTGACTAGAGAGTGACTTTAACGGCAATTAATACCCCACCACCTCGACTCGGCCGATCATTTCTATGCAAAAGAAAATTGTTCGGAAAAACTTCAAAGGATATGGTTGAATTTAACCATGCTTCTGAACATGCGGTTATATTCCAATCGAAGGAAGTGAAAAATGTAGGATCACAAATGATCTGGAATAAATCATGTGAAACATTAATTTTGAATGATGCTATATCACGAGGGGTGGAGAAATTAAATTTTGTTATTGATACGCTAGCAGAAGATTAGCTAGCAATATAGGCTGTGGTGTCAGACGAAAGTCGAGACACAAAAACTTGCCTACGAGGGGCAACAACAGTTAACATAGGAGCTGATAGGGCTGCAGGTAATACAGGAGTTGGTGGGGCCAAAGAGGCACCATGATTGCTTTAAGCAATCTGGGCTAGATTTCGCGCAGGTCTTTCTTTGCGGCCAGAAGCTGACGGGGCTGAAGCAGTTTCGCTGACTGGGGCAGGTTCAACTACAGGGTCTACTAGAACTACTCCAGGGGATACAACAGTGGTAATATTTGGGCAATCACTGGGAGAAGACGATAATGACAACATTGGCGGTAGATCCAAATTGCTAGGCACGGACAGAAGAGGCGTAGGCGTTTGGAGAGACGAAGAGGGCAAATGCAAAAACTGTAGCTCTAACCGGCGATTGGTTGGAGACTCAAATTTATATTTGCTAGGCAACTCAAAACTCATGTCAAAGTTACTCGAAAGATGCTTAGACACATTATTAAGTTTTAAGAATTAATTTCTCACAAAAATATACATTCTGGAGAAATCAATTTGCTTTTTGCGGTTTGGTTGGTGCCAGCCAAAAATTAATATAGTTATTTTAAGAATTTATATTAAAATCGTCTTAAAAGAGATTGATTTTCTACAGAACAAATACAATTTAAAATAGATCACAGTAAGCGCAGATAACTAACAAAATTCGTTTTTTGGTGAGTACTAAGAGCACATTCTATTTTTAGCGATTTCACTCTTTCAGATTTGAGAGCGCAATGATACTGAATTAGTTTATGTTCTCGATTTCCTAAAAATCAAGCTGCACAGTAGCATTTTGTTGTATGGATTTACTCATCTTAGTGTTTATATTATCTTTGGTATAACCGCCATTTGATTGCGTTAAGATGGTATCTGAGATTCGATATTTTCATTATGAACTTCAACTCAGCGTGATCTAAGATGGTTGGATTTATTATCGTTGCCTTAGCAAGAGTTATTATGAAAGATGAGGTTATGAACTTCGATATTTAGCATTCTGATCCTGGCCAAAAGTTTCCATGTTAATCATCACCCGCCTGTTATTGACTCTACGAGTTGTGACTCGGACTGAATTAATTTATCGAAATCGGAGGCATCAATGGTGGCTGCCACAGTCTTTAATGCTGTGACTTAAAGGTCTGAGCTGCTCGCTTTCCAGTTGTATACTTGTTCCGCGGACAACAGGTTTCTCATGAGTTCGAAAAGTCTGAAATTCCCATTGCTTCACCCATTCATTGTTAAATTTTCATCCTTGTGGACCACCCTGCCCTTAATTAAGACTGTGGTCCCCAAATCCGCTTCGACTTCTTGTTCCACTCTTAAGGGGGCTGGCGTGTTGCCAAATCTTTTGTTTGTGTTTACTATGATCTTGTCTCCTACGTCGAATTCTCTGTTCTGTCTTGTCCGGTTTTGTCTAGGCCGTCTTGTGAAGTGTTGTGTTGTGTCCAGTTTTCTGAAACATCTGGCTTTCCATAGATTTGCAAAAATCATGAAAATGCCTGAACAACCATATTAGATTATTATAGGTGATCGTGACTCTCTGATAATGGCGTTCGTTAGTAAATCTTCTATATCACGAGTCACGAAGTCAGCACCTCCCTATTAACATTATCCATTTTGGTGAAGCTTACATTTTTACATCTATGGTATTACATCCTTTCTGATAAATTTTAAAATTTAATTTTAAGCTGATGACGGCGAAATGCCAAACATTTTTGACAAGCATTTGCAAGGCTCATAATTACTTTTGCTGTTATCAGCTTTTCACAATTTAATTACGAATTAAATGTGTTTTAATTTGATATGTTTTTTTTTTAATTGTTTTTTTTTTTTTGTGTTTTGAAGGTATTCTATGCAGTTTGCACCTACGATAAATTCAGCAATGGTATCGGTCTTGTGGCTCAGCAATGAATTATGCGGTTTGCGCCTGCTTAATCCACTGTTCTTGGTGTCCCGTTGGTGGGCTCTAATCGTAATTGTGGCTCAGCAATGAAACGAATGATTTGCATAAAGGATCGCAGTACAATTGTTATCGTTTATTCTAAATTGTATAGTATAAGTAGGGAAAATTAAAACTTTATATATATTTGCATTTGAATCGGCTTCCAGAATGGCAGGGTCATATGTCGCTCAACCATAATTCGAAACTATTTTTTCTACAGGTTACTACATCTAGGACTCTACAAGTATTAGCGTACTGACAAACACAACTACTAATATAGATATTGATAGATACTGTTTACGGGAATATATCGCACCCAGCTACTGTTAATCAGGATCGCGTTTCATGGGAAGTGCTATAATAAGTTAATTATCGGGTTATTAATACTTAACCAACCGTAAACTTATCAGCTACGCACTTCTATCACGTCTGGCGACCGGTCACCAAGTCAACTCTCACTCTCTGTTAAGCCGTGTATTCGCGATACCAGTTAACTCCACCACCAGCCATTGCATGTTTGGAGTTGCCCCCTTTACGTCCGAGATGAAGTTGTATCCCCGTGGCAGTGCAGGCTGACGGCCGATACCATAACAAAAAATTTCCATTCGCGCTCCTTGCAGTTCTTCTATTAAATTTAAATATATTAATTATATTAATACTATCCATTTTTGCCGTATATTAATCTTAAGCCTCGAACAAAATACAGTTAAAATGGCTAATGGCCTTGTGCCTAATCTTAAACAACTGACTGCAAACATCATGCGATCTGTGACGATATCCGCCATTATGCTGCACAAAATTTCTGTCAAAGGCTTCATCCCTCATATTGCTTTCGATAACATTGGCGCTTCTAAATTTTTGCAAATGGAACTAAATATGTCGAATTATTAGAAGTTTTGTACAACGGCGATCGTAATACGGAATCTGCTATTTGGACTTTTGAGCAAAATTAGTTTGACTTCTAAAAACTAACCCACATGAAATGGTCAATGTAAAAAAAATTCAACTTCTTAAGCCTTAATTAAGCTACGGCGGCGAAGCGAGGCGAAACCGCTCCCAGAGCGAGTGATAAAGTTTTATAACGTTCTAATTTACACTAGACTTAAAGTTTAAAATAAATTAAACTAAGCAATGCGCTGAAAACACCAGCCACAATGAAGCGCTAGGGCCAACTTGTGGATCGGCCTCCTAAATTTTCCGCCAATGGCCGTCCTTATTTATGCCACTTTGACGACACCTTCTTCTCCTGCGTGCACCGCCTTCACTCTGCCGATCAGCCACTGTTGGAGTGGCAGATTGTCCTCGGCCACGACCACCAGCTCTCTCACAATGACGTTTGGCAGGCGATGGTACCACTTGGTCCGCGGTTGGAGTCCGATAACATTCTCATTTGACCATCGCCGCCAAAAACTGTTGCCTGAGGAATTTTATTGCTCGACTTTAACTTTTTTGAATAAAGCAGGACACATAAGCAAACACTCTCAGCAGCCTGCCATGCGGCGAGAAACTATCGATAGTTTCCAAGATTTCTGGTCGGCCTACAATAGCTGTTAGTCCAACAGCTGTCTAGGGTACTCATCGCATCTCAACATCTCATCGCATCTCGCATCTCATTAACATCGCAGCCTCTTGAAACGATATCTGCTGTGTTTTCCTTTGTGGGTACTTGGCGCCAAAATATTTTTATTATATATTAGACATTCTTTGTCATATCTTTGGGCAGTCTAATGCTTTTAAATAATTGTCTTCGGTGACTTATAACGCTCTAACAGTATCTAAAGCATCACCAGAGAGACATGAGATCAGATGATTGAATTTCTCTATGCTCGGGATCGCATGATCGTTATGAACAAAAGTTTCGAATAGGCTAGTAAAATTCTTAAACTCTGAGTATTTCCCCCTTAACTTGAAAAGTGCTAGATGCGAAAGACGTAGAGCTGCAAGTGGCATGCCTGCAGGTGTTGCAGGACTTAATGACTTGATCACGGTCTTTAAACGAGCTTTTGTCGTTATATAAAATTCTTCGAGCTCGGCACGATACTCATCAGCTGGGTCAAACGTTTCTACTCTAGTCTGATATTTTAACGCTTTATCTATAATAGTATATGTGACGCCAGCATTTCAAATCTACATTCTAACTTTGTAGATCCAAGGTTTAATTTACTCTTTATTATCTGATTATTTGAACGCTTTATGCTTTTAATGGACATATTGCGTTTGTTTTTTAAATCGATTTAATAATTATTAATTTCAATTCAAAATCGAATTTGCGAAACGAAATAAAAAAAGTGATATGGCTGATCAATAAAGAGTAGGGGAGCAAGCGTCTCTTGACCAAAACGTGCCAACGAAAATGCGTACAACAACAATTGTACACCCACCGCTTAGCGAAACGAAAATAAACGGACTGCAGCTGCCTTGCTATGTACGTGTGTATGCATGCGTGTACTGCACTTATAACCAAGCGCTTAGTCTCGGACAACTGTATAATTTACAGTGGTTGCGAGTGATGGCAAGAGGGGGGAATGACAACGACTATTTTATGACACTAATTAGTAAGTGCATGCAAATTTAAATTATGCTCAACTATTACACATATGTAAGGGCCAAGAATTGAAAACGTTTGCTTCATTAGCGTAACCAAGCCAACAGAGTTGAGCTTTTAACTTTTAACACAGTACCTGCTGTTCCGGACTTTCCACTTTAGAAGCTACTTTCCTTGGCAGACAGATAATTATATAATTGGTCTTGGCCGACGCGATTTCTTTTTAATTTTTAATTTAAGTTTACGCGCGAGACACAGCAAACCCGGGGGCGACATGAAAAATTATATGGTTTTATATAATTATTTAGGAAACTGGTGGCTTTGAATTACCTAGATTTCCTTTTTGCTTATTGATTTAGTATAATTCGACAACTGACATTGTACTTCTTAAGCCTAAATAAAGCTACGGCCGCAAAGCGAGGAGAATTCGCTCCCAGAGCAAGTGATAAAGTTATATTGCGTTCTCACTCCACCTTTAACCTGACTTAAACCAGACTTCAAGCTTTAAATTCATTAAAATAAGCAATCGCATATCAGCTCCAGCAGTAAACATTTATAGATCTGTATCTAGGGTTGTAGATGAATCCCTCTACCTTTTACACACGTTTGCATGTTACCTTTATACTATTTTTTACTATTTAGAATAGATTTAGGGTATAATAATCAAGTGATCATCGATTACATCAATTGACGTTTCATAAATAAAGCATGTGGCTTTTGAAATTAGAAAATGCTACGCTACGCTCTACGTAAAGTCATGATGATCGGGTTAGCGGAAGTGTCAGGCGAAGAGATAGGCGTGTAGAGGGTCCGAGTCAGACTGTGATTGGCGCATCATAAACTATATCTCTACCAGATACTTTTTTAATCTCACGTGTTACCTCTGCTGTCGCATCTGAATATCATCCCTCAAGCGCTGTAAGTATCTCGGAGGTAGGAAAAAATCTTGAAACTCCCTATGAAATTTGGCCTAAGTTGCTTATTGTAGGTGGCGTGTGCAAAATCAATCCTCAGTGAAGCCTTTGAGCAACTCCGGTATGGCTTGAAGCATGTACCGAGTCTCGGTACAGTCGTCTTGATATCCGGGGTCACATTGCTACACCCAAAGTCTCCAATCTGAAGACAAGTCAGCACTGACTGGTGGCTGGTGTCACCGCATGGCTACTGGTTAGCGGACACGGGAATCGACCTTGGTCGCTTGACTGGGGCATGTATATTAGGACATGTAGAGCATAAGTCGGTTAATCACTCCCAAAGGATTCATCAGTCGTGGACTGCCTCCCAACCGCAGTGCACTTCCAAACACTAGGGGGCGCCTGAATGTGCTCCAAAACTTCCCCACTGAGTTTAGTTATGATAATCAACTTAGTGGAAGTGTGCTTGAGCTTGATCGTGGGCTTAAAGATGGTCCGTTATAAGCATACACCCCATGTCCCAATGCTGCTAGCATTGGTTTTTGGCACCATCGAAAATTGTCATCAAGAACCACTATGTGGAAGATTACAGAGTTTTGCCATACGACAGAGAAAACTATCTTCCTAGCGATGGCCTTTCGATAAGATCACTAACGTGCTGGCTTTAACGTTACGTTATTTTTAAGCTCAATGGAAGTCTTGTTAGCCATTGACGAGATCAAGATGATAATTAATTGTATAAGAGCGAAAGCTGAAGAAGCAACATTATATCGGCTAATAATAATAATGCCTACCCAATCGTTGGTATTCAAAGGAATTAGATGTTAACATTTATGAGCGTAATCTTGTCAATTTAGGACCGCTACATCAGATGGGTGCAATAGGCAAAAGAAGTCAAAAATAAGGTCATTGAAAAAAACATATTTTATATGTCAAGATTTGTTGACTAAGCCTGGCAGCAATTAGTGTTACTGTGACAGACAACGACTATACCACATATCTTTTATGATAGAATCGGTTTGTATATACTTGGGTTTTCAAGCTTTGTTCACCCAACTTCGCAATCCTTCCTCTTATTTCTGCAAAACAGTAAGTCTACTATGCAATTTATTCTTTGGTGTGCCGAAGATAGCTGTTCCTTGGTTCAACCTGGATTTGCCGATACATTTTGGTAAAATTGACATTAAAAACATAGCGGAAGAAACACCAGGTAATGATATGGATGGTTTCATCGGACAGGAAAACTGGTCATGTGTCTAGGACGTCCTTAAGATTGTGGCATTTGGGAAAGGGTATATAATGGGAAAGGGTACGATATCCCTTGTGTTGGATATGAATATGGATAAAATACAGAAAGCTGAGGAAGATAATGGTTATTGGAGTCGTGTCTAGGAGGCACTTGCCTCAAATGAGACACCTTGATCACGCAGTTTTACTACTCTTTCAACGGAAAATTTCTCTTTAAATTACTTTCGTTTTTCGGTTACTGAGGAAGTGTAATGAGCCTCGAATTTCCCAAAGGTATCAAAACTACATATGAGCTTGTCTATATCTCCTTTATGAGGCTGCAGGCCTGCATGTATAGGATTGCGATGCGCTGAGGAGACAATGATGAACAATGGATCCTTGGTTTAATTGGGCGATCGTCGGAGGTGAATCAGTTATAAAGACTCATTTAAAGTTGTAGCTAGTGCATTCTTGCGATGATCTAAAATTTTAAAGGAAATATGTAGCATTTTAACGGAATTAACTTGTACTTGGAGCTGGACAGATGCAGAAGAGATGTGACACGGTCTCTTCCTCATAGCGCCAAACTCATTAGAGCCAGGCAGGATTCTAGCGTCTGGTCCTACCTCGCTTTCTGCTTTCTACAGCAGATCTTCAAATTTTAATGGCGATTCTGCAAGTGTCAGTGCCTTGCTACCATCTATAAGTGGTTACAGCACGAAATGTCTTAATATAAGAAGCTTGCAACTGACTTTTGTTATACCGGTGTTCTCCTTATCGAGTTGGACGCTACAGCTTGAAAATTACGCCTCCCTGACGGTTGTCTAGCCAACCGTATTGGAACGATTGGCCATGGGGTTAAAATTCCATTCCTGGATATAGCGAGTGGAAAGGGGATTAAGTAAAGTAAAGGAGTTCTCAATAAATTAATAAAAACGAGTAAGAGGTTCTAGTCGGGAGCTCCCGACTAGGGAATACACTGAACCTTCCAATCCCAACAATACAATTGAAATTGCAATGCTGCTGACGGAATTCAAAGAAGACGCGCATGAATGTGTGTATATACATGTATACAGAAGTTCTTGCAATTTGCGCTTGCTGGCCTCAAGTCGTGGCCAAAACACGTTTTCTTGAATAACCTCCGTGTTTCTTAACCGATCTTGACAAAATTTTCAACAATACATCTTATTGTGCTATAGAAAATTCTAGTATTCTCAAAAAGACAATTGCATTAAAATTGTGGCTCATATTGGAGGTCAGTATTAATTGGTATATTTATTTGATTTATATCTATGAGGTAGTAGCGTGGAGGTAGTGATAGCTATAATATGAAAGATACTTGATATATTCTAGAAGCTACATGTTAAGTTTGGTGACTGTAGCTCAAAAAACAGGACTTCGATATCGATTTTTATCGATAACTTGGAAACGAGGCAAGTTTTTCAATATCGGAAACAAACTCGATCTGCGCGAGCACTATGAGGACCTACTAAAAGTTCAAGTCTCTAGCTCTAATAGGTTCGAGATCCTTGCGTTCATACATGCGGACAGACAAACGGACATGGCTAGATCGACTCAAGAATATATATACTTAATGGAGTCGGAGATGCATCCATCTGCCTGTTACATACATTTGCACAAATACATTATACGCTTTTTACCCATTTCAATGGATTCAATTTACCTACCCCATTAAGCATTAGTGGGGTTGGGATTTCGTGTTTCGAAGTGAATGCTTCCTTGCATTCATCTTCCATTGACCGTAACAAAGTTTGATCGCTATGTTCCAAGAGAAATGTAAGAGAACACCGCTTGCGATCCCAGTGAAGCGGAGACGGTTCTGTGTATCAATAATTCCTAAACAAGTTATATATTCGATGAAAGCGCTTTGTAGGCCACTAAGGTGAACTCTTCTTTTAGAAGAGGTTTTTCCATAGGCGAAGCAACAGTATGTAGTTAACCTGCATTTCTTATAGACGTGTTGCGTACTTTAGAAGTCAGAGGATGGAATGTTTCTTCTTAGATGGAGACAATATAGCCGTTCCATTGAATAAAAGATGAGAGGCTGATCAATCGGTAATCTTGGGAAGAGGTATGAGCAGTCTTACCTGTCTTAGGTATACGCACTACCGTAGTCACAAGCCACGTTTCTCCCACGATGAGAGGACATTGCTGTGCTATTTTATGATGTTCGGACTACAGGTGGTAAATATGTCGCGAACTGTTGCGCTGAAACTCAAGAAGTTTGCAGAACAGTAAAACAATGGCGTAACATAGTGATGCCGATTTTCCTTCTTCGGTGGCCAACCACAAAGTGTGTGTTCGAGGACACTCTGTGCAGTTTTGGTGGCTAACAAGTACTCCCGAGCGTATTCTAAGGACACTCTGAAAAGTTCGCAAATGAGTGCAACGACGAAACTTTGTGTGCCTTGCGGATTTGCTGGTGTCTCTCTGTCCTCTCACCTGATAGACTGGATGTACCCCAAAATATTGTGGCCAGTTAGTACTTCAAAAAGTGTTCTGACGTCACTCTGAACGTCGTGTGGGTATGCTGGTGCCCCATGGTTCCACCTTCCTGCGAACCATTGGTCAGCGAGTTGCTTAATGCGTGCTTTGAGTGTTCTCGGTTCCCACTGTGGTTCTTCGGCTTACCTTGTGAATTCGATGGTGCCCCTGGTGGTGGCCTTCCAAATTTCCTGACCGGAAGAGCCCCATAAAGTGCTTAGATCATTTCTCGGCACATCAGTGAGGCCACTCACATCCACTCCTTCACGGAACTTACAAAATTATTGGATATGAAATTTTGGGAAGCTTAAATGATTGTAACGTCACAGCTCGGCGTTGGGTTCATGGTATCATTCTCTGTTTTTAAACAGAGAATTCCGAAAGAAAATTAAATTTAAGCTACGATATTTATTCGCTTAAGGGAGCTCGATAAGTGCAGAACAAAAAATTTAAAGAAGTAAAAGTTAAAGGTGCATATTATTATATGCTTGCAAAACACAATTCTCATTTGGTTCACTGCACTCGTAGATATGTACGCTATATTTGTATGTCTAAGCAAGGTATGGTTGGTCGTGGATCCATGTATTGATTTTGTTGAACAAGTGGATGTAAATGGTAGGCCAGAGTGGCTTGCTTCGTCTGACCAATACTGGTCAAAGTCAGAGCTATCAGCTAAAAAAAAAACTTGCCCGGTGAGTCACCGCAAATTCTTTTCACATTAATTATTAAATATATTATAATTTTTAATGGCGTCCCCGGGGGGATAGTGAATAAAAGTCGTTGGACATAAATAACAATTAAAGCAAAAGCAATCTCGTTGTCCTCTTTGAAGCGAACAAACGTGTTTTTTTTGTGCTCTCCGTTTTGTTTTGATTTTAATAAAACACCGGCGTTTTAATATTTATATTTAATATATTTCTATTATTCTGTTTGCCTTCTCGGTTTATGTTTTATTTTATCGCGAGTGCATGTTTGTGGCGTTTTATCATATAAATATTGTTTCTTTTAAATTTATGTTCTTGTGCATTTTTGTATTGTGCGCTTGCGTTATTAGCTCTGTGGGTAAGTTCTTGTTGTTGTTGGGTGTTTATGTTTAACTGCACATCGCCTCTCTTCGTATGCAAGATTTCTTGAGCAAGCAAGCAAATAGACTACTCTCTCGCAATCTCGCGCTCTCTCACCTTTTTTCAATTTGTGCTTTGATCTTTTTTTACTTTCTGCCGCATGTTGGTGCTCTATACGATATTAATATAAATAACTCTCTTTTAACATTTGGCTGCATTATTACAGTAATAATGGACCATAAAATTGTCTGCTTTAAAAAAATTTGCTAAATGCAAATTACGGCAAGTCAATCCAGCATACCTTGTTGACTGTGTGATAATGTCGTGCATTCTAAATGTGCGGGTTACACTGGCTTAGTGGGGTATGCTATTGCCAAACGAAATGATTTGCACTATAGTTGCGACTCGTGTAGGGAGATTGATGAAGAAATGCGGGCTTTTATGCGTAAGACCAGGAGTGGCTTTAGGGGTCTGATTATTGGTTTTCGTTAACTAAACGACATCGGCACGAGAAAAACCAGTCAAATTATCCGTGTCGTAGAAGTTCCGAAAGGGCGACAGCAACAATTAAATTTACAGCTGCCGCTAGAAGGCTTGTCGTCCGGATTAGGTGTTCCACCGAAATGACATATTTTTGTTTCTGGGCTTGCCCCTCACTTCTTATCAAATGATGTAAAAGCCTTAATACAAGCAAAAATTCAAGCCCCAGGTATAACGGTCGAGAAATTGAAGCTCGCCTATGAAAGGGATATTGCATCCTTTAAAATAAGTGTTCCGCCAGAAATATTTATTAACATTTGTTGTAAAGAGTTTTGGCCGGAACACTTAATAGTCAAAGAATATAAGGCCAAAAAGAAAAATCGGAGTCCGATTTTATTACCATCTGTTTCTAGTGGCGCATCAACCTTAGTTGCTTCATCAAAAAACTAAATTCTTCTTTCGAGCTTGCCTACCAGAATGTTAGAGGTCTTAAATCTAAACTAGTTAACCTGTATTTAGATGCTCTTTCTTTTAATTTTCAAATTACCGCTTTTACTGCGACCTGGCTAAAGCCGGACATCTTAGACTCTTCCATTTTTACCTCCAAATACACCACTCACAGATGTAATCGAACTTCCCGAATACGAGGAGGAGTAAAGAGGAGAGGAGAGTTGGTGGCTGTGAGAGTTGTATTTGGAAGATTTTCTATCTTTATTTCATGTTCATATATACCCCCTCTATCTAACTTGCCAATTTATCAAACCCATCTTAATGCTATTAAATCTACCTCCTCCCTTCTTTCTGATAGGGTAATTTTAGTAGTTATTGGGGACTTTAGATGTCGATTGGTCATCGCCATCAGACTCAAACTTTCTGTTACCGTCCTCATCAAACGAATTTATTGATGGTCTTCATGAAATGTCCTTGCGGTAGGTTATTCGTGTGAAGTCGATGTGTTATAAATAGTTTAAGAAATCGGGAAATCAAAACCCGATCAAACTTTTCTACTCAAAATTCTGCTATAATGATTATCTTCGCCGTTGTCGCCTTCAATTTTCTCATAATCCTAAGCAATTTTTAAACTTTGCCAATTCTAAACGAAAGGCATCTATTTTGCCTCCTTCGGTTAAGTTTGCTGATGAGAGCACTTATACTGATTCAGGCATAGCTGATCTGTTCGCAAACTTTTTTCAAACTACCTACTCCCTATCCTCCTTATCAGTTACAGAGGTCAAACTGCATCTTAAATCCCATTATTACGGAATGTTCGCTTCTAAGCGTCCTTAACACTAGCACGCCGGCTTACTCACCAGGCCCTGATGGTGTTCCTGCTTGTGTGCTCAGGTACTGTGCTGCAGCATTATGTTAACCAGTGTTAAAACTTTTTGAATTTTCCGTAAACACTTCATCTTTTCCGACCATTTGGAAGGAATCATACATTATCCCTCTCCATAAGAAAGGGAGTAAGTCAGATGTCGAAAACTATACAGGTATTTCCAAATTATCCACTATACCTACAGCTTTTGAGAGCAAAATAGCATTTACTTCGCTTGTAATTGATGGGTTTAAGAAAAGGATGCAGACTGACGTCATCTACACTGATTTCAGTAAGACTTTCGACTCTGTCAATCACTCCTTGCTGCTTCATAAATTATGCCTTTTCGGCTTCCCAGTCAATCTCTTGAACTGGATATCAGAGTATTTGTTTAACAGAACCCAAAATGTTCTTTTCAGAAATTCGTTTTCTAAACGAATTCAGGTGACTTCCGGTGTTCCTCAATGTAGTAATCTTGGCCCGCTACTCTTTACTCTTTTCATTAATGACCTTCGCTCGATACTGTCTCACTCTCGAGTACTAATGCATGCTGACGATGTAAAGTTATGCCTTGCATATAAAGATATGGCATCATGTTATCTCTTACAAGCTGACATTGATGCGTTTCAGGCTTGGTGTCTAGCCAACCTCTTAAACTTAAACTGATCCAAATGTAAGGTAATGACTTTCCATAGAAGCTTCCTTCCTTCTTACATTCTTGATAGCTAACCGCTCGAGCGTGTTAACAGTACTTCTAATCAAGTTAATGATCTAGGTGTCATCCTTGATCATAAACTAAAATTCGAGTCTCATGCTAAGACCGTGGTCAATAAGGCGAGAATTGTTTTGGGTTATATCAAGCGATGGTCGAAGAAGTTTGACGATCCGTACACCACAAAAACCCTTTATATATCTTTGGTACGACCTATACTTGAGTATGCCTAACGTATCTGTTCACCACAGTATTTTATCCATCAAGACAGCATTGAATCCGTTAAGACACAATTCTTGTTGTATGCCCTTCATGGTTTTAATTGGGATCCTCGTGTGCGGTTATCGTCATACTCCAGCAGGCTTCTGATGATTAAACTTCCTTCCTTAACTAATAGTAGAACCATGCTGGGTGTAATATTTATCCATAAATTAATTACTGGTGAAATTGACTCTTCTGTGTTGACCAACCAATTAAATTTCTCTATCCCTACTAGACTAACACGTAATTTTACTCCCTTATCGCTTCAATTTTGCTCTACTAATTATGCCTTGCATGAACCGTTCAGGGTTCTCTGTGATGACTTTAACAAGCATTACAGAGTATTCTGCTCGGAGTCTTCTCTTCCTCGTATAAAGTCTTTTATTCTAAACTATTTAGCTAGTAGATAGTCTTATTTTTATTTGTAATTGTATTTGTACATATACTCGTAGCTTGTATTTGTTTTTTACTTTTTTACTTTGCAACTCGTATCGTACTTTACACGACTGCGCCCCTTGGTGGGTTGAGCGGGAGGTGGGATGCTGTACTTTGCATCGGGATTCGATGCCAAATGTCTTCATTCGTCCAGACGCAGTCAAGCATCCGCTGGAGCCCCCTATACGAGCCCTCATAAAGTCATTTAATGCCAGAGCGACAGTGTCTACGAGCTGGAGCTCAACGGCAAGAAAGTTGCAGTTTTGGAGGATCGACTTAAACCAGCATTTATGGCCAATAAGGACTTGCAAGGGGAGTCTCAGCGAAGTGCATCTCGGACCTATGAAAGCAGTTTTGTGTACGTTTTTCAAATTCGTGACGTAGTCACTAGAGATGGAGTACTGTGGCGGCACTGTAATACGCCATCTGTTGGTCGTAGCCTAACATAATGTAAGTGTACTATTAATAGATATCGAGGGAGTTTAACCGATTGGTATCCCTGGCCTCACTAACTATCATCCCTACGATTCTGGTGAAATAGAGGAGATAGCTAGCGACAGCTTAAGCTTAATATACATATAATTTTGAAACAATAAAGAACAGTAACAAGCTCTTTTAAAGTAATACAAATCTCCATAAATCCATATAATTTTTAGTTAGCCCTAACCTTCAAAAGACATGTGTGTAGATTTGACAGCTGTCGTCCTATTAGTTTGTGAGATATATCAATTCAAATAAATCTACTTTTGTTAATTTAAAAAAAAAATGTATGAAAGGGAATTATGTGTATTAAAAAAGATTTCCTTTTTGGCGAAAAAAATACTGTTGAAGCCAAGACATGGTAAATATTAATCGTGATAAATATTAATCGGACCCAGCACCAGGAAAATTAACTGTTGAGACGTGGTTTGACAAGTTTAAACGAGGACGCCCCCAAAAGGCTGTTACCGACGAAAACATCATGAAGTCCAGAAAATAGTTTGAGGTAACCGTAAAGTGAAGTTGATTAAAATAGCTGAGACCCTAAAGATATCAAAGGAACGTGTTGCACATATCGTGAATGATTATTTGGGTATACGAAAGCTGTGTTCCAAGTGGATGCCGCGCGAGCTCACAATCGACCAAAAACAACAACGAATTAATGATTCTGAGCAGTGTTTGGAGCTGTTCTATCGTAATAAATCCGAATTTTTTGGGCGATATGTGGCAATGGAAGAAACATGGCTCCATCATTGCACTTGAAAGTCCAATCTACAGTCAGCAGAGTGGACTGCACGTGATGAACCGACTCCAAAGCGTAGAAAGACGGAAACGTTGGCTGGCAATGTTTTGACATCAGTATTTTGGGATGCGCATGTAAAAATATTCATCAGCTATCTTAAAAAGATAAAACGATCAATAGCGACTATGTATTATCCCTAACCAAATAACATATAGACTTGACAAACCGTACATTTGGTGGTGACAAGCGTTTTAAGTGCGGCTGGTCCAAGGTCGCCTTCGTTTTTGTTCGGGTTCGAGACATGCCAACATGCTCTTACAGAAGAATACATATGTGCTGTGTCGTAGAACGGCATCGCTGTCTTTTTACTCGCTCGTTTTACAGGAAACTGCTTTAGCTTACTCTCATCCATATGATTTGTGCGATAGAACGGCATCGCTGTTTTTTATCTCGCTCCCACTACTGGAAGCTGCTTTGGCTTACTCTCAGTGCTCTTTCAATTTGTCTATGTACCGTTTAAATGTTTGTGTGTGTATGTGTCCGCACAAGCAAAAATGCCCACAAATTCAATTTATGTCAAAAGTTGGTGGCATTTCTTACCTTTTGAGGGGACGAGTAATATGAAATAATGAAAGGGTCGTTATTGTTGGAAAGGGTACCTCAGCGTTGGCATGTGTGCATTTAAAAGTTTGTTGACTTCCTATTAACGCATACTTACATATTTTGTATAAAAATTTGCTTAATAATTTGCCTATTAAGCGAAAGTATATATTTTATGAGATACGACATCGGCCAAAGACCAAGGTCCCATGTTTATAATATATATTCTAGCGTATCAAGTACTTCTTTAGATTAAATTGAAGGGAGCACATCGCTCTAAAAAAATTAATTTCTTTTTTATATTTTTTTGAAAATGTAAGCATTGCAATGTAATGTAAAATATAAGACTAGCTTTCAACGTCAGCACTGTCGATTTCATGGCTTGGGCAAGTTGTCGAATCTATAATGAGGGGTAGGAGAACAGCAGAAGGTGATGAAAACTCACAGCATTGACGAAACTCAGCATCCTTATCCGGGCAGCAAAAAATTGATTTTTGTTTTTATTTATTACCACGTCCGTAGCGCGTATAGAATTAAGTTGTTTTTGTGCATTTTTTTGTTTCATTACTGTCTATTGCTTTAATTGTTATTTATGCCCAACGACTTTTATTCACTGTCCACCCGGGGGCGCCATTAAAAATTTTAATAATTTTATTAATTAAGTTTTTTTGCTGATAATAAAATCAATATACGGATCCATTACCAACCATACCTTGCTTAGACATACATACATGGCGTACAGTGCAGTGAACCAAATGATAAGTAGAATTGTGTTTTGCGAGCATATATTAATATTCCCCCTTACTTACTCTTTTACATTTTTTGTTCTGCACTTATCGAGCTCCTTTAAGCAAATAAATATCGTAGCTTAAATTTATTTTCTTTCGGAACTCTGTGTTTTAAAAAACAGAATGATACCATGAACCCAACGCCGAGCTGTGACTTCCTAAAGCTTCCTAAAATTTCATACCCAATAACTTTGTAAGTTCCGTGACGGAGTGGATGCGAGGGGCCTACACCGATGTACCGAGAAGTGATCTAGGCACTTGATTCGGTCAGGGAATTTGGAAGGCCACCACCATGGGCACCATCGAATTCACAAGATAAGCCGAAGAACCACAGTGGGAACCGAGAACACTCAAAGCACGCATTAAGCAACTCGCTGACCAATGGTTCGCAGGAAGGTGGAACCATGGGGCACCAGCATACCCACACGTTGCACTCATTTGCGAACTTTTCAATGGTCAAAGCACACAGAGAATACGCTCGGGAGTACTTGGTAGCCACCAAAAGTGCACAGAGTGTCCTCGAACACGCACTTTGTGGCTGGCCACCGAAGAAGGAAAATCGGCATCACTATGTTACGCCATTGTTTTACTGTTCTCCAAACTTCTTGAGTTTCAGCGCAACAGTTCGCGACATATTTACCGCCTGTAGTCCGAACATTATAAAATAGCACAGCAATGGCCTCTCATCGTGGGAGAAACGTGGCTTGTGACTACGGTAGTGCGTATACCTAAGATAGGTAAGGCTGCTCATACCTCTTCCACAGATTACCGATTGATCAGCCTATCATCTTTCATTCAATGGAACGGCTATATTGTCTCCACCTTAGAAGTAACATTCCATCCTCTGACTTCTAAAGTTCGCAACACGCCCATAAGAAATGCAGGCTAACTAAAACAACTACATACTGTTGCTTCGCCTATGGAAACATTTCTTCTACAAGAAGAGTTCACCTAAGTGGCCTACAAAGGGCTTTCTTCGAATATATAACTTGTTGAGGAAATATTGATATACAGAACCGTCTACGCTTCACTGGGATCGCCAGCGGTGTTCTCTTCCATCTCTCTTGGAACATAGCGGTCAAACTTTTTTACGGTCCATGGAAGATGAATGCAAGGAAGCATTCACTTCGAAACATGAAATCCCAACCCTACTATTGCTTAATGGGGTAGGTATATTGAACCCATTGAAAATGGGTAAATAGAGTATAATGTATTTGTGAAAATGTATGCAACAGGCAGATGGAAACATCTCCGACCCCATTAAGTGTATATATTCTTAATCAGCATCAATAGGCAAGTCGATAAAGCCATAGCCGTCTGTCTTTCTGTCCGTCCGTCTGTCCGCATGTATGAACGCAAGGGCCTCAGAACCTATTAGAGATAGAGACTTTAACTTTTAGTAGGTCCTCATAGTGCCCGCACAGATCGAGTTTATTTCCGATATTCCTGTTTTTTGAGCAATTTAAGTTCGAAACTACTTTTCGACCGATCATTCCTATGGCAGCTATTTTCAAAAAATTCGCTCCGAGCAATTCGTTTTCTTCCGATGATTTACGGAATTTCGTAACGGTGTTATGAAAAATATGAAAGTATCATAACCATTAACAGCTGATATTGCAGCGAAGGCAAGCGGTAACTTTAAATTATAATTATGAATTTTAATAATCCCACAGTTTTTAACATTTAAAAATGGCCAAATCCCGCAAATAGTCCATTAAATGGAGCCTTTCGAGGTCATATTATTTAACTTTTGGAGAAAAACTTTGCGGAGCTTAGGTAAATACAATCAAACCGTTGGTGCTGATATTCCAAAAGTGCGGCGTATGTGCATTTTGCAGGCGATCAGATTTCCCTGAGTACGTTTTTGCAACAGTGCCGCTGGCCCTTGGAGACGCTGAATAAGCATCTTCGTAAACGGCGGGTTGTCTGTTGTACTGCCTCGTAAACGGCGATCATCCTAGATCGTACCAAGCCTTCCCACTATTTTTGTAATCTGACGGGTAGAACGCAGTTTCCTGACGTATTGCGATAAGAAGACGAAGATGCAGACCAAAGTACAAGACCCAGTCCCAGTCCGAACCACCCTAAGCTTTAGCGTTGCCTGAGGAGCCACTATTAATTTTCCGAATGAACTTCCAACTCTTTTCACTCACATGGTGCAGATATGGGGAGGCTGGGCATCTTGACCATCTTGTGGTCACTAATGTTCAGCTGCGGGGATGATGCAACGCCAGGCAATTGGCTTTGGATGTTGTTAAATTTAACGAATATTGAGTCGTTTACTAATACATATCAGTCAAATGTGACGAGATTCCCCTGAATACTTTGGTTTCGATGCCTCCGTCATAACTCGCGACGGATATTGATGATAATGATGCCATCGTCTTACAAAGTAACGGGAACGAGGCGGCTTACCTGTATTTGGCAATGTGCCATGCCACCGGAATGTATGCCTTGATCACACGTGCCGTTCGCTGCTTGTCTGCAGAAGATTGTAGTTGCCTTTGTTGTGCAGCTTTTTAAAGTAGTTGGTCAGGTTCGCAATATGTCTTAAGTAGTTATGTCCATCCCAAACCAGTACGTCCCGTCTATAATGAACACATCGTCTGAGTGAGAATAGTGCGTAATGCGTGCTGTCAGAAAGATAAAGGTAATATGAAAATTATATAATTATAATTTAATAAATTGTAAGTGCGGCCTTTAAAAACCCTAGACGATTAGGTCGACCGTCTGTTGGATCCCTTTCTGTAGGTTAATGCACCTCGGTATCTCTAGGAAAGTGCTATAAATCCGCTCAACGTGCTATGGAGAGAAGGCGCATTGACAACGTTGATTTCGCCTATTATGTTTATCATTCTCTCATTGGGGGAGCCGTAGTGAATTGCGCTCACAATATTTGGGCTTACCACTGATTTCATTTCCTCGATAAGGGTTTCGCTGTTGGTCAAATTTATAGAATGGCGAGCTTTTCATACAGGAACATACTTTTGAACCGATCGTTCGTATGGCAGCTATATGATAAATGGTTCGAAACAACCGGTTCCGACGTATGTACTGTGACAACTGAAGGAGTGGGAAATCGTAAACATCGATTTTCAATAATGAGTTTGAATATTTTTGACCTCTCAGCAATATTTAGCAATATTTTCTTATTAAAACAAATTCGGCGAACCAAGTTTTGTAATAAAGCATAGGTTTTCGGGCATTTAAAGGCCGGTGCAAAAGCCGAATAATGAGTTTGAATATTTTTGACCTCTCAGCAATATTTGGCAATATTTTCTTATTAAAACAAATTCGGCGAACCAAGTTTTGTAATAAAGGATAGGTTTTCGGGCATTTAAAGGCCGGTGCAAACGCCGAAATTTAAGACAAGACGTTGATTCGAACCGGGAACTGAACCACCAACCGCAATTTTTGAGTTTTGGTGTATATTTAATGGATCGCTAGTGGCAAATCTTTATAAAATAGTTTAACCTGACTGACTGATTGGTGATAAAAGCGCAAGTTTTTCGGAAATTCTTCCGATAAGTGAGTTAAAAACTGTTTCAAAAATAAATTATCTGCCCACAATTTTATTACATTGAAAAGCATTTTTGAAGATCTTATATAAAGACCGGTACGTGTTTCAAGTTTTTCACAGAATCCCCTCTCTAAATGAGCGAAGGTATAGCGTCATTTGCAAAGATATTTATGAAACTTAACCTCAAACGTATTTGAACGATTTCGTAAAATCCAAGCGTCCTCGGCGGTACTTTATTAATTTCAAAATTCCACCGGTAACTGAGAAAAAATTGGCCCTAAGCTTTTTTTTTAAATATCTATATTTTTTTTTTTTTTTTTTTTTTTATTATGAAAATCTTTATTATATTAACAGATAATATGAGTTTTTAAACATGTACATGCTTCAAAATTTGCATTTAACAATGTTTGTTTCTTAGTTTATTTTCTCCTGCTCTACATAAGGTTAAGGCTAAGCTGTCTTCTTAAGAATTGTTTTTAATTGTTTTGTAAAAGACCGAAGTGTCTTTTCTTCAGTCTATTTATAGGAATAGATCCGACAAGGGCTTGTGCAGATCTGTTTTGGTGGTTTATCAGTCTTTCGTTATAGCGACTGGAGTAGAAAGAGATCTGATCTTCTATTAGCGTAATATTCAGATCTCTGTGAAGGGTCAGATTACTGACCCTTGCAGCCAGTTATTAGGCGTAAAGCTTTATTTTGGATTGTCTGGAAACGTCTTCTGTTTGATTTGGCAGCTGTGCCCCAAATCTGGATGCCATATCTCCAAGTTGGCGCAATGATTTGCTGGTAGATTTGAGTTTTGCACCGTAATGGAAGCTTACTTCTTCGGTTCAACATCCAGTGAAGTTTGTCTCTCTTCAGATAACAGGTTGTCGCAGCTTTTTCAAAATGTTCTCGATAAGTAAGTCGTTGGTCGAGGGTGATGCCCAGATATCTGGCCGAGGATGCTTGTGGAATTGGTTGCATGTTGAGAGAAACTGGTGGAGTTCGTTTACGTCGTAATGTGAAACAGACATTAATCGATTTGCTGGTGTTAATTCCCATGTTCCACTTCTTGGCCCAATTACCAAATTCATCGAGGTATCGCTGAATACCTGTTGTTGCTTCACTTTCTGATGTGTTTGAGTTTAAAACACAGACATCATCGGCGTAAAAAGCCAATAACATGCCAGTATTATTAATTTGTGGGATGTCGGCTGAAAATATTGTATATAGAATAGGAGCGAGAACGCTGCCTTGTGGGACTCCAGCAAGTATTGGGTTGATTGGCGATTGACTATCCTGGACTTGTACCAGGAACTTTCTATTTTCCATAAATGATTTTAGTAGTTTAAACATATTAGCTGGGGTGGCTTGCTTAATTTTGGCTAGTAATCCTGGATGCCAAACACGGTCGAATGCCTGTTGTATATCCAGAAATACTCCGTTGCAATATTCGCCTTTATCAAACGCTTGTGCTATGACCAGCGCGGAACCCAAATTGATGTTCGGGAATCGTTTTATGTTGGTTTAAGTGATCAAGTAGCCGCGGAGCAATAAGTCTTTCGAAGACTTTGGAGATGGAGGGTAAAAGGCTTATAGGTCGATATGAGTCGGTATTTCTTTCAGGTTTTCCAGGTTTCAGTATCATTGTTATTCTTGCGACTTTCCAATGCGTGGGGAAGTGTTGCAATCTTAAGCATGCATTAAATATTATCGTGAGCATAAGAATTGCTCGTTTTGGAAGGACTTTCAGTACTGTATTATTTATAAGATCAAGACCTGGGGCTTTCTTGTTTTTAAGCTTACGGATTGTTTTGCTGACCTCTTCTAGACGGATGGCTTTGATTGGTAGACACGTTAGTAACGGAGTTGAAAGAATTGCCTCGGTGTTTTCTTTATCAGCTGTTGTGGCTGTGTCCAGTGGCGTAAATCGCTCGGCTAGGTGCTCCGCAAAAGTTGTCGCCTGTTCTTCAAATGATTTGCACCATTCTCCAGAGTTATTAAGCAGGGGAATTACTTGCTGTGGTTGCCGTTTGATAGTTTTTGTAAATTTTCATATCGAGTAGTGGGAGTCAGCGGTGTAGTCCAAGTTCGCCAGCAATGTATCAAAATGCTTGTTGCGGAGAAGTTGTAAGGCTTCACGCAGCTCGCTGGCAGCTCTTCGCCAAAGCATTTTGTCTTCGGGATGGTGGGTCCGAAGGTAGCGCCTTCTTAATAATCTCTTGATGGCTAAAAGGTTTGCTATTTCGGGGGAAGAGCGACGTACTGGTTGATTAAAACGTGATTCAGAGTTGCTACCGTTATTGTTTGCTTCTTCGGCTGCTTGCAACACCTTACTAGTAAAGAGATCAACCGCATGATCTATGTCGTCCCCGGTGTTTATATCCAAATTGAGATGGATGGACCTATTCAGTGAGTTTCTGAATGCTGCGATATTGGCATTTCTGGTTAGGAGCCGCGAGTTCGTTGTCATCTCAGTTCCTTCGGAGTCTAAGTCAATGACCAATGCAAGATGGTCAGACTCCAGGTCCCAACTATCGGATATTCTAAGCATTGCGTGGGGTACGCCTTTGTATATTGCAAAATCGATATATGAGGGCGTGGCATCTAATCTGCTGGGGTAGCAAGTGGGGGCGCCTGTTGCAAGGATATCAGCCTGATGCGTTTGGAGAGTGCAGGCAAGCTCCCTTCCCCGTGCGTTGACGGATCTCGAGCCCCATAGAGGGTGTTTGGAGTTCCAGTCGCCTGCTACAATATATTTGCTGTTGTTCATGCAGGTGAGCAGGTCAGAAAAATCGTCGCTCCGCCAGGTGAATCTGGGGGGACAGTAGATCGCACCAAACGTGATTTCGCCAAGATCTGTGTAGACTTTGACAAGTGAGAGCTGGACTCGCTCTGTGGCGATTGGCTCGAGAGGAAAGTGCCTAATATTTCTTCGTATTATAACAGCTGCTCCTCCTGCTCCTCTGTCATTAGAATGAATGGCTGTGTATACACAGAATCCATTTAGTTGGATAGGTCTTCTGCTAGTTGTTTTTATTTCACAAATTAGGGCTATGTCGATCTTGTTGTCTGTGATGAAATTACATAGCTCTAGCATTTTGCCAGTCAGACCCCTGGCGTTCCACACTAGTGTTTTGAGCTTCATTTTTGGTTGGCCGAGATAAGTAGAGCCATTATTTGGCTCTGCATCTCAAATAGTTTATTTTGCTGCTCGAAGAATTTATTAAAGTTTTCTTGCATCACTTTAATCATGTGCTCAAATTTCGTCTCATGAGCCGCTTCGTTCTCCCACTGGGAAAAGGTGAAAGGCGATTGAGCTTGATTATTTTGCGGCTGTTGACGCAAATGTACTCGCTGGGTTGTGTGCCCTTGGTGTTGTTGTTGGTAGTTATGTGTATCACTATTAAAATGATTGGTAGCATTAAGTGGAGCCTGCCTTTTGGGACCTCTGTTTGCATGACTACGTGCCATGTCTGCATAGGAGATTCCAGTTGCTTTTACGTAAGGGGATGGCGCCAAAGCAGTATATGTGCTCGAGGGTCCTGCACTCTTTGTAGGTTTTTTCTTAGGCTGTGTTCGTTGCAAATATTGTTTGAATTTTTCGCAGCCCTTGAAGTTGGCCGGATGATCACCCCCACACAGGGCACAAGTGGCTGGAGTATTTTTTGGACGTGTGCAATCGGACGTTTTATGTTCTTCGCCACAGACGACGCAAATGTATTCTCGATGGCAATATTTGGATGTGTGACCGTAATCCTGGCAGCGATGGCATTGAGTTATTTCGGAAGATTTCCTTGCGACCTCGATGTTTACTCTCTGTCTGCAGAAAAGTTTGGACCCAAGAACATTTTTGTTATTTTCTTTGGGGACTAGACTTATGAAAAACATGTTCATAGGATTGCCTGTCTTCCTTGATTTGGGGTTGTAGATGTTTAAAGCTTGATGGCCCAATTTTTTTTAGTTGGTCCTCAATCTGTGTCTTAGATGTGCAGGGGGATAGTCCTAGAATAACCACCTTATAAGGCTTGTCCTCTTTTAATTGGTACGAATGAAACTCAATTTTATATGCGTTTAGCTGACGGACAGTTGCTCGATAGCTTTCAGAATCTTTGGCGTAAATTCTTGTTATTCCTCCCATCGAGGATTTGACTTCAATGTTGTCCAAATCGCAAGCTTCTTCTATACAGATTAAAAGCTCTTGAAGATTGACTACGTCCTGAATGACAATAGGTGGCGGCTTCGAGGTTTTTTTGGCTGTGTGTCCAGGAGTGTTATTGTTAGACTGTGATCCGGCAGTTAACCGTGCGCGGGCAGCAGCGGCACTGGTACTGGGAAGCTCACTTTCGAGGATATGGTTTTGAGGTGGAACAAGACCAGGATATAACTTATCTAGATCCATATCAGGAGTTTCACCTTCTGCTAGAATGGCGAATGGGTTACCTTCTAAAGGATTATTGTCGATTAGTGCCGAGTTGTTGGCGGCGGTAGCATTGGTGGCATTGATGGTGTTATTATTGTTTGTAGCTGTTTTTTTTATGTTTAAAGCTGGAGAGTTGGGCAGCTTGCGTTTTTTTTGCTGTATTTGCAAGTGGCGTGGTGACGGATTGGTCGGTTGTTCATTAATAGAGCCGTTATCAGCAGTGGGCTGATCCGCATTGCCCTCTGGCAATTGGGGAAAATTATTATTATGGTTAGTCATAAAGTTTGCAAATTCGCGATTTGAATCAGTCATTTTAAATATGCTTGAAGTAAGTTTTATGTGATTGCGATTGTTTTCCATTTAAAATTTGCTTCGAAAATTCCTCGGGCCTTTTCTGCAGAATTTCGCAGAGCGGGCCCACGTATTTTGTTTGTATACGCACAACGAAATTAACTTTTTTGTAGTAGAAAGACCGACACAAAAGAGAGATTCCGATGTCTGGCGCCGTTGTCTGGCGCCGTTTCTCCGCGCGAAACTTGCTGGCGAGCAATAGAATAACGGTGAAATTTAAAAAGAAAAAACAACGTTTTTTGTGCGCGGCGATCGAACAGAGCTGCACGTCTGCACGCTTTGAAAGCTAGATCGCGAATCAAATATCTATATTAAATACAAAAATAGAGATCAAGATGTTAAGGAAATATTTTCATTTTCAAAAGATCAAAATACAATTTGTAGCATAAAACTTGGCACGGGCAGGGCCGGAGAATACACGCTAGTTAGATATATTCATAGTAACATATAAGCAACTCTCACATATTTACAGACATATAAGAGTACATAAATACATCGAAATTATGCATTAACATAAAATTGTCAACTAAGCCCTAAATTCACAATTCAGGCAATCGAGAAATAAATATTCGCCACAATTATTCCGACAGTCTCAGACATGATAACGCAGTTCAAATGCAGGCTGATGTATATTTTGATGAAATTGTAGCATAAGCATGATCAAGAAGGAAATAATGATAGCCGAAAACACTTGTATTTAAGCTTGCAAATAAGCTAGCAGGCGAGGTTTGATAAGCGATAGTTTCGATTTAATAATTGAGTCTTATTTGAAATAACTTATAAATAGTTAGTTAGTTAGTTAGTTAGAAAAAGGGTTATAATATAAATTGATGTAACGGGCAGCAGTAGGTATCTACAATCCCAAAAAGTATATACGTAAGATTTATAATAATGTTGATTTATTTAATTAATGTGATTCATAGCACAGAGTAGTGTTTAAAAATAAAAGTATAGGTGTTTTGAACTTAACGCTGCTGCAGACGAGAACCGACTATCTCGCGAAAACAGACGACTGCCCATCTCTATGTGTGTGTATATTGCTAGCTTATCGATAGCTCGTAGTTAGATATATGTTAATTAACAGAATAGTGTTAGCTCCTGCCATTTACATACCGTTATACCGGTCGTAACATTTGACTTTGGTTATTTCTTATGGACGAACGGAGTTCTCTTGATCGCTACTATATTTTCTTTGGTTTCATTCAGAAACCCACTAAAAGCGTAAACACTGCTCCTCTGTCCCGTTGTCGTTGTAAAACGGCTAGCCGCTGATGTCTTCTCTTTGCTAGGCCAGATTCGCCCAGTCCTCAATAAAATGTCCAAAAAAACTTATGCGTAGGTGCATGAATGTGCACTTCTTCCATTTAATTTTTAAAGCAAATTGCGCATCCTGAAACAACTTCCTTTTTTCTATAATCGATAAATTAGAGCTAAGTCGTGGACAGGTACTGAACTGGATCAGCTCTCGGTTTCCGAAGCGACTTTCTCGAAATATTCGTGAGAATTGTGTAATCATTTGAAATATATTTAGACCTTTTTGCTTATAAATAACATATGCAAGTAAAGTTCCACACATATATCGGGCGACGCGACGTAAACAATTATGTCGTCAATATAAAGCAGTATAACATCAGAGTCCATGAAACATATAGTTTACGAACCGGGTGAACGGGACTGGCCGAAAGACAAAGTCGAAGCTGCTATTGCGCTATCGAGCTTTTTAATTAGTTTTAACTCTAAGTTTTCGTCCTGTTATCCTTCCAAGAAGCAGGTAGACTCGATTAAGTCAGTGCTATTTTTGCAACAAAAGCCAAAAGACAATAAAATTGGCAATAAAATGCGCATGTAAAAATATTCATCAGCTATCTTAAAAAGATAAAACGAATAATAGCGACTATGTGCTATCACTTACCAAATAACATATAGACTGGACAATCCGTTCATTTGGTGGTGACAAGCGTTTTAAGTGCGGCTGGTCCAAGGTCGCCTTCGTTTTTGTTCGGGTTCGAGACATGCCAACATGCTCTCACAGAAGAATACATACATATGTGCTGTGTCGTAGAACGGCATCGCTGTCTTTTTACTCGCTCACTCTACAGGAAACTGCTTTAGCTTACTCTCATCCATATGATTTGTGCGATAGAACGGCATCGCTGTTTTTTATCTCGCTCCCACTACAGGAAACTGCTTTGGCTTACTCTCAGTGCTCTTTCAATTTGTCTATGTACCGTTTAAATGTTTGTGTGTGTATGTGTCCGCACAAGCAAAAATGCCCACAAAGTCAATTTTTGTCAAAAGTTGGTAGCTTTTCTTACCTTTTGAGGGGACGAGTAATATGAAATAATGAAAGAGTTTGCCACGTCCACGTGAAATTCTTGCATTTTAGCTCATTATTGTTGGAAAGGGTACCTAAGCGTTGCCATGTGTGCATTTAAAAGTTTTTGGACTTCCTATTAACGCATACTTGCATATTTTGTATAATAATTTGCTTAATAATTTGCCTATTGAGCGAAACTATATATTTTATGAGATACGACATCGGCCAAAGACCAAGGTCCCATGTTTATAATATATATTCTAGCGCATTAAGTACTTCTTTAGATTAAATTGAAGGGAGCACATCGCTCTAAAAAAATTAATTTCTTTTTTATATTTTTTTGAAAATGTAAGCATTGCAATGTAATGTAAAATATAAGACTAGCTTTCAACGTCAGCACTGTCGATTTCATGGCTTGGGCAAGTTGTCGAATCTATAATGAGGGGTAGGAGAACAGCAGAAGGTGATGAAAACTCACAGCATTGACGAAACTCAGCATCCTTAACCGGGCAGCAATAAATTGATTTTTGTTTTTATTTATTACCACATCCGTAACGCGTATAGGATTAAGTTGTTTTTGTGAATTTTTTTGTTTCATTACTGTTTATTGCTTTAATTGTTATTTATGTCCAACGACTTTTATTCACTGTCTACCCGGGGGCTCCATTAAAAATTTTAATAATTTTATTAATTAATGTGAAAACAATTTGCGGTGACTCACCGGGCAAGTTTTTTTTTGCTGATAGCTACCGCAGGTAGGCTCTGACTTTGACCAGTATTGGTCAGACGAAGCAAGCCACCCTGGTCTACCATTTACATCCACTTTTTCAACAAAATCAATGCATGGATCCACTACCAACCATACCTTGCTTAGACATACATACATGGCGTACAGTGCAGTGAACCAAATGATAAGTAGAATTGTGTTTTGCGAGCATATATTAATATTCCCCTTTTTATTTACTTTTACATATTTTGTTCTGCACTCATCGAGCTCCTTTAAGCAAATAAATATCGTTGCTTAAATTTATTTTCTTTCGGAATTCTGTGTTAAAAAACAGAGAATGATAAAATGAACCCAATGCTGAGCTGTGACGTTACAATCATTTAAGCTTCCTAAAATTTTATATCCAATAACTTTGTAAGATCCGTGACAGAGTGGATGCGAGGGGCCTACACCGATGTACCGAGAAGTGATCTAAGTACTTGATCCGGTCAGGGAATTTGGAAGGCCACCACCAGGGGCACCATCGAATTCACAAGGTTAGCCGAAGAACCACAGTGTGAACCGAGAACACCCAAAGCATGCATTAAGCAACTCGCTGACCAATGGTTCGCAGGAAGGTTGAACCATGGGGCACCAGCATACCCACACGACGTTCAGAGTGACGTCAGAACACTTTTTTGAAGTACTAACTGGCCACAATATTTTGGGGTACCTCCAGTCTATCAGGTGAGAGGACAGATAGACACCAGCAAATCCGCAAGGCACACAAAGTTTCGTCGTTGCACTCATTTGCGAACTTTTCAATGCTCAAAGCACACAGAGTATCCTCAGAATACACTCGGGAGTACTTGGTAGCCACCAAAAGTGCACAGAGTGTCCTCGAACACGCACTTTGTGGCTGGCCACCGAAGAAGGAAAATCGGCATCACTATGTTACGCCATTGTTTTACTGTTCTCCAAACTTCTTGAGTTTCAGCGCAACAGTTCGCGACATATTTACCGCCTGTAGTCCGAACATTATAAAATAGCACAGCAATGGCCTCTCATCGTGGGAGAAACGTGGCTTGTGACTACGGTAGTGCGTATACCTAAGATAGGTAAGGCTGCTCATACCTCTTCCAAAGATTACCGATTGATCAGCCTATCATCTTTCATTCAATGGAACGGCTATATTGTCTCCACCTTAGAAGTAACATTCCATCCTCTGACTTCTAAAGTTCGCAACACGCCCATAAGAAATGCAGGCTAACTTAAACAACTACATACTGTTGCTTCGCCTATGGAAACATTTCTTCTACAAGAAGAGTTCACCTAAGTGGCCTACAAAGGGCTTTCTTCGAATATATAACTTGTTGAGGAAATATTGATATACAGAACCGTCTACGCTTCACTGGGATCGCCAGCGGTGTTCTCTTCCATCTCTCTTGGAACATAGCGGTCAAACTTTTTACGGTCCATGGAAGATGAATGCAAGGAAGCATTCACTTCGAAACATGAAATCCCAACCCTACTATTGCTTAATGGGGTAGGTATATTGAACCCATTGAAAATGGGTAAATAGAGTATAATGTATTTGTGAAAATGTATGCAACAGGCAGATGGAAACATCTCCGACTCCATTAAGTGTATATATTCTTAATCAGCATCAATAGGCAAGTCGATAAAGCCATAGCCGTCTGTCTTTCTGTCCGTCCGTCTGTCCGCATGTATGAACACAAGGGCCTCAGAACCTATTAGAGATAGAGACTTTAACTTTTAGTAGGTCCTCATAGTGCCCGCACAGATCGAGTTTATTTCCGATATTCCTGTTTTTTGAGCAATTTAAGTTCGAAACTACTTTTTGACCGATCATTCCTATGGCAGCTATTTTCAAAAACTTCGCTCCGAGCAATTCGTTTTCTTCCGATGATTTACGGAATTTCGTAACGGTGTTATGAAAAATATGAAAGTATCATAACCATTAACAGCTGATATTGCAGCGAAGGCAAGCGGTAACTTTAAATTATAATTATGAATTTTAATAATCCCACAGTTTTTAACATTTAAAAATGGCCAAATCCCGCAAATAGTCCATTAAATGGAGCCTTTCGAGGTCATATTATTTAACTTTTGGAGAAAAACTTTGCGGAGCTTAGGTAAATACAATCAAACCGTTGTTGCTGATATTCCAAAAGTGCGGCGTATGTGCATTTTGCAGGCGATCAGATTTCCCTGAGTACGTTTTTGCAACAGTGCCGCTGGCCCTTGGAGACGCTGAATAAGCATCTTCGTAAACGGCGGGTTGTCTGTTGTACTGCCTCGTAAACGGCGATCATCCTAGATCGTACCAAGCCTTCCCACTATTTTTGTAATCTGACGGGTAGAACGCAGGTTCCTGACGTATTGCGATAAGAAGACGAAGATGCAGACCAAAGTACAAGACCCAGTCCCAGTCCGAACCACCCTAAGCTTTAGCGTTGCCTGAGGAGCCACTATTAATTTTCCGAATGAACTTCAAACTCTTTTCACTCACATGGTGCAGATATGGGGAGGCTGGGCATCTTGACCATCTTGTGGTCACTAATGTTCAGCTGCGGGGATGATGCAACGCCAGTCAATTGGCTTTGGATGTTGTTAAATTTAACGAATATTGAGTCGTTTACTAATACATATCAGTCAAATGTGACGAGATTCCCCTGAATACTTTGGTTTCGATGCCTCCGTCATAGCTCGCGACGGACATTGATGACAATGATGCCATCGTCTTACAAGGTAACGGAAACGAGGCGGCTTACCTGTATTTGGCAATGTGCCATGCCACCGGAATGTATGCCTTGATCACACGTGCCGTTCGCTGCTTGTCTGCAGAAGATTGTAGTTGCCTTTGTTGTGCAGCTTTTTAAAGTAGTTGGTCAGGTTCGCAATATGTCTTAAGTAGTTATGTCCATCCCAAACCAGTACGTCCCGTCTATAATGAACACATCGTCTGAGTGAGAATAGTGCGTAATGCGTGCTGTCAGAAAGATAAAGGTAATATGAAAATTATATAATTATAATTTAATAAATTGTAAGTGCGGCCTTTAAAAACCCTAGACGATTAGGTCGACCGTCTGTTGGATCCCTTTCTGTAGGTTAATGCACCTCGGTATCTCTAGGAAAGTGCTATAAATCCGCTCAACGTGCTATGGAGAGAAGGCGCATTGACAACGTTGATTTCGCCTATTATGTTTATCATTCTCTCATTGGGGGAGCCGTAGTGAATTGCGCTCACAATATTTGGGCTTACCACTGATTTCATTTCCTCGATAAGGGTTTCGCTGTTGGTCAAATTTATAGAATGGCGAGCTTTTCATACAGGAACATACTTTTGAACCGATCGTTCGTATGGCAGCTATATGATAAATGGTTCGAAACAACCGGTTCCGACGTATGTACTGTGACAACTGAAGGAGTGGGAAATCGTAAACATCGATTTTTAATAATGAGTTTGAATATTTTTGACCTCTCAGCAATATTTAGCAATATTTTCTTATTAAAACAAATTCGGCGAACCAAGTTTTGTAATAAAGCATAGGTTTTCGGGCATTTAAAGGCCGGTGCAAAAGCCGAATAATGAGTTTGAATATTTTTGACCTCTCAGCAATATTTGGCAATATTTTCTTATTAAAACAAATTCGGCGAACCAAGTTTTGTAATAAAGGATAGGTTTTCGGGCATTTAAAGGCCGGTGCAAACGCCGAAATTTAAGACAAGACGTTGATTCGAACCGGGAACTGAACCACCAACCGCAATTTTTGAGTTTTGGTGTATATTTAATGGATCGCTAGTGGCAAATCTTTATAAAATAGTTTAACCTGACTGACTGATTGGTGATAAAAGCGCAAGTTTTTCGGAAATTCTTCCGATAAGTGAGTTAAAAACTGTTTCAAAAATAAATTATCTGCCCACAATTTTATTACATTGAAAAGCATTTTTGAAGATCTTATATAAAGACCGGTACGTGTTTCAAGTTTTTCACAGAATCCCCTCTCTAAATGAGCGAAGGTATAGCGTCATTTGCAAAGATATTTATGAAACTTAACCTCAAACGTATTTGAACGATTTCGTAAAATCCAAGCGTCCTCGGCGGTACTTTATTAATTTCAAAATTCCACCGGTAACTGAGAAAAAATTGGCCCTAAGCTTTTTTTTTAAATATCTATATTTTTTTTTTTTTTTTTTATTATGAAAATCTTTATTATATTAACAGATAATATGAGTTTTTAAACATGTACATGCTTCAAAATTTGCATTTAACAATGTTTGTTTCTTAGTTTATTGTCTCCTGCTCTACATAAGGTTAAGGCTAAGCTGTCTTCTTAAGAATTGTTTTTAATTGTTTTGTAAAAGACCGAAGTGTCTTTTCTTCAGTCTATTTATAGGAATAGATCCGACAAGGGCTTGTGCAGATCTGTTTTGGTGGTTTATCAGTCTTTCGTTATAGCGACTGGAGTAGAAAGAGATCTGATCTTCTATTAGCGTAATATTCAGATCTCTGTGAAGGGTCAGATTACTGACATACCAGCTGCAGCCAGTTATTAGGCGTAAAGCTTTATTTTGGATTGTCTGGAAACGTCTTCTGTTTGATTTGGCAGCTGTGCCCCAAATCTGGATGCCATATCTCCAAGTTGGCGCAATGATTTGCTGGTAGATTTGAGTTTTGCACCGTAATGGAAGCTTACTTCTTCGGTTCAACATCCAGTGAAGTTTGTCTCTCTTCAGATAACAGGTTGTCGCAGCTTTTTCAAAATGTTCTCGATAAGTAAGTCGTTGGTCGAGGGTGATGCCCAGATATCTGGCCGAGGATGCTTGTGGAATTGGTTGCATGTTGAGAGAAACTGGTGGAGTTCGTTTACGTCGTAATGTGAAACAGACATTAATCGATTTGCTGGTGTTAATTCCCATGTTCCACTTCTTGGCCCAATTACCAAATTCATCGAGGTATCGCTGAATACCTGTTGTTGCTTCACTTTCTGATGTGTTTGAGTTTAAAACACAGACATCATCGGCGTAAGAAGCCAATAACATGCCAGTATTATTAATTTGTGGGATGTCGGCTGAAAATATTGTATATAGAATAGGAGCGAGAACGCTGCCTTGTGGGACTCCAGCAAGTATTGGGTTGATTGGCGATTGACTATCCTGGACTTGTACCAGGAACTTTCTATTTTCCATAAATGATTTTAGTAGTTTAAACATATTAGCTGGGGTGGCTTGCTTAATTTTGGCTAGTAATCCTGGATGCCAAACACGGTCGAATGCCTGTTGTATATCCAGAAATACTCCGTTGCAATATTCGCCTTTATCAAACGCTTGAAGAATGTGATCAGTTACCCGATGCACTTGTTCTATTGTGCTATGACCAGCGCGGAACCCAAATTGATGTTCGGGAATCGTTTTATGTTGGTTTAAGTGATCAAGTAGCCGCGGAGCAATAAGTCTTTCGAAGACTTTGGAGATGGAGGGTAAAAGGCTTATAGGTCGATATGAGTCGGTATTTCTTTCAGGTTTTCCAGATTTCAGTATCATTGTTATTCTTGCGACTTTCCAATGCGTGGGGAAGTGTTGCAATCTTTAGCATGCATTAAATATTATCGTGAGCATAAGAATTGCTCGTTTTGGAAGGACTTTCAGTACTGTATTATTTATAAGATCAAGACCTGGGGCTTTCTTGTTTTTAAGCTTACGGATTGTTTTGCTGACCTCTTCTAGACGGATGGCTTTGATTGGTAGACACGTTAGTAACGTAGTAGACACGTTAGTAGACACGTTAGTGGCGTAAATCGCACGGCTAGGTGCTCCGCAAAAGTTGTCGCCTGTTCTTCAAATGATTTGCACCATTCTCCAGAGTTATTAAGCAGGGGAATTACTTGCTGTGGTTGCCGTTTGATAGTTTTTGTAAATTTTCATATCGAGTAGTGGGAGTCAGCGGTGTAGTCCAAGTTCGCCAGCAATGTATCAAAATGCTTGTTGCGGAGAAGTTGTAAGGCTTCACGCAGCTCGCTGGCAGCTCTTCGCCAAAGCATTTTGTCTTCGGGATGGTGGGTCCGAAGGTAGCGCCTTCTTAATAATCTCTTGATGGCTAAAAGGTTTGCTATTTCGGGGGAAGAGCGACGTACTGGTCGATTAAAACGTGATTCAGAGTTGCTACCGTTATTGTTTGCTTCTTCGGCTGCTTGCAACACCTTACTAGTAAAGAGATCAACCGCATGATCTATGTCGTCCCCGGTGTTTATATCCAAATTGAGATGGATGGACCTATTCAGTGAGTTTCTGAATGCTGCGATATTGGCATTTCTGGTTAGGAGCCGCGAGTTCGTTGTCATCTCAGTTCCTTCGGAGTCTAAGTCAATGACCAATGCAAGATGGTCAGACTCCAGGTCCCAACTATCGGATATTCTAAGCATTGCGTGGGGTACGCCTTTGTATATTGCAAAATCGATATATGAGGGCGTGGCATCTAATCTGCTGGGGTAGCAAGTGGGGGCGCCTGTTGCAAGGATATCAGCCTGATGCGTTTGGAGAGTGCAGGCAAGCTCCCTTCCCCGTGCGTTGACGGATCTCGAGCCCCATAGAGGGTGTTTGGAGTTCCAGTCGCCTGCTACAATATATTTGCTGTTGTTCATGCAGGTGAGCAGGTCAGAAAAATCGTCGCTCCGCCAGGTGAATCTGGGGGGACAGTAGATCGCACCAAACGTGATTTCGCCAAGATCTGTGTAGACTTTGACAAGTGAGAGCTGGACTCGCTCTGTGGCGATTGGCTCGAGAGGAAAGTGCCTAATATTTCTTCGTATTATAACAGCTGCTCCTCCTGCTCCTCTGTCATTAGAATGAATGGCTGTGTATACACAGAATCCATTTAGTTGGATAGGTCTTCTGCTAGTTGTTTTTATTTCACAAATTAGGGCTATGTCGATCTTGTTGTCTGTGATGAAATTACATAGCTCTAGCATTTTGCCAGTCAGACCCCTGGCGTTCCACACTAGTGTTTTGAGCTTCATTTTTGGTTGGCCGAGATAAGTAGAGCCATTATTTGGCTCTGCATCTCAAATAGTTTATTTTGCTGCTCGAAGAATTTATTAAAGTTTTCTTGCATCACTTTAATCATGTGCTCAAATTTCGTCTCATGAGCCGCTTCGTTCTCCCACTGGGAAAAGGTGAAAGGCGATTGAGCTTGATTATTTTGCGGCTGTTGTCGCAAATGTACTCGCTGGGTTGTGTGCCCTTGGTGTTGTTGTTGGTAGTTATGTGTATCACTATTAAAATGATTGGTAGCATTAAGTGGAGCCTGCCTTTTGGGACCTCTGTTTGCATGACTACGTGCCATGTCTGCATAGGAGATTCCAGTTGCTTTTACGTAAGGGGATGGCGCCAAAGCAGTATATGTGCTCGAGGGTCCTGCACTCTTTGTAGGTTTTTTCTTAGGCTGTGTTCGTTGCAAATATTGTTTGAATTTTTCGCAGCCCTTGAAGTTGGCCGGATGATCACCCCCACACAGGGCACAAGTGGCTGGAGTATTTTTTGGACGTGTGCAATCGGACGTTTTATGTTCTTCGCCACAGACGACGCAAATGTATTCTCGATGGCAATATTTGGATGTGTGACCGTAATCCTGGCAGCGATGGCATTGAGTTATTTCGGAAGATTTCCTTGCGACCTCGATGTTTACTCTCTGTCTGCAGAAAAGTTTGGACCCAAGAACATTTTTGTTATTTTCTTTGGGGACTAGACTTATGAAAAACATGTTCATAGGATTGCCTGTCTTCCTTGATTTGGGGTTGTAGATGTTTAAAGCTTGATGGCCCAATTTTTTTAGTTGGTCCTCAATCTGTGTCTTAGATGTGCAGGGGGATAGTCCTAGAATAACCACCTTATAAGGCTTGTCCTCTTTTAATTGGTACGAATGAAACTCAATTTTATATGCGTTTAGCTGACGGACAGTTGCTCGATAGCTTTCAGAATCTTTGGCGTAAATTCTTGTTATTCCTCCCATCGAGGATTTGACTTCAATGTTGTCCAAATCGCAAGCTTCTTCTATACAGATTAAAAGCTCTTGAAGATTGACTACGTCCTGAATGACAATAGGTGGCGGCTTCGAGGTTTTTTTTGGCTGTGTGTCCAGGAGTGTTATTGTTAGACTGTGATCCGGCAGTTAACCGTGCGCGGGCAGCAGCGGCACTGGTACTGGGAAGCTCACTTTCGGGGATATGGTTTTGAGGTGGAACAAGACCAGGATATAACTCATCTAGATCCATATCAGGAGTTTCACCTTCTGCTAGAATGGCGAATGGGTTACCTTCTAAAGGATTATTGTCGATTAGTGCCGAGTTGTTGGCGGCGGTAGCATTGGTGGCATTGATGGTGTTATTATTGTTTGTAGCTGTTTTTTTTATGTTTAAAGCTGGAGAGTTGGGCAGCTTGCGTTTTTTTGCTGTATTTGCAAGTGGCGTGGTGACGGATTGGTCGGTTGTTCATTAATAGAGCCGTTATCAGCAGTGGGCTGATCCGCATTGCCCTCTGGCAATTGGGGAAAATTATTATTATGGTTAGTCATAAAGTTTGCAAATTCGCGATTTGAATCAGTCATTTTAAATATGCTTGAAGTAAGTTTTATGTGATTGCGATTGTTTTCCATTTAAAATTTGCTTCGAAAATTCCTCGGGCCTTTTCTGCAGAATTTCGCACAACGAAATTAACTTTTTTGTAGTAGAAAGACCGACACAAAAGAGAGATTCCGATGTCTGGCGCCGTTGTCTGGCGCCGTTTCTCCGCGCGAAACTTGCTGGCGAGCAATAGAATAACGGTGAAATTTAAAGAGAAAAAACAACGTTTTTTGTGCGCGGCGATCGAACAGAGCTGCACGTCTGCACGCTTTGAAAGCTAGATCGCGAATCAAATATCTATATTAAATACAAAAATAGAGATCAAGATGTTAAGGAAATATTTTCATTTTCAAAAGATCAAAATACAATTTGTAGCATAAAACTTGGCACGGGCAGGGCCGGAGAATACACGCTAGTTAGATATATTCATAGTAACATATAAGCAACTCTCACATATTTACAGACATATAAGAGTACATAAATACATCGAAATTATGCATTAACATAAAATTGTCAACTAAGCCCTAAATTCACAATTCAGGCAATCGAGAAATAAATATTCGCCACAATTATTCCGACAGTCTCAGACATGATAACGCAGTTCAAATGCAGGCTGATGTATATTTTGATGAAATTGTAGCATAAGCATGATCAAGAAAGAAATAATGATAGCCGAAAAAACTTGTATTTAAGCTTGCAAATAAGCTAGCAGGCGAGGTTTGATAAGCGATAGTTTCGATTTAATAATTGAGTCTTATTTGAAATAACTTATAAATAGTTAGTTAGTTAGTTAGTTAGAAAAAGGGTTATAATATAAATTGATGTAACGGGCAGCAGTAGGTATCTACAATCCCAAAAAGTATATACGTAAGATTTATAATAATGTTGATTTATTTAATTAATGTGATTCATAGCACAGAGTAGTGTTTAAAAATAAAAGTATAGGTGTTTTGAACTTAACGCTGCTGCAGACGAAAACCGACTATCTCGCGAAAACAGACGACTGCCCATCTCTATGTGTGTGTATATTGCTAGCTTATCGATAGCTCGTAGTTAGATATATGTTAATTAACAGAATAGTGTTAGCTCCTGCCATTTACATACCGTTATACCGGTCGTAACATTTGACTTTGGTTATTTCTTATGGACGAACGGAGTTCTCTTGATCGCTACTATATTTTCTTTGGTTTCATTCAGAAACCCACTAAAAGCGTAAACACTGCTCCTCTGTCCCGTTGTCGTTGTAAAACGGCTAGCCGCTGATGTCTTCTCTTTGCTAGGCCAGATTCGCCCAGTCCTCAATAAAATGGCCAAAAAAACTTATGCGTAGGTGCATGAATCTGCACTTCTTCCATTTAATTTTTAAAGCAAATTGCGCATCCTGAAACAACTTCCTTTTTTCTATAATCGATAAACTAGAGCTAATTCGTGGACAGGTACTGAACTGGATCAGCTCTCAGTTTCCGAAGCGACTTTCTCGAAATATTCGTGAGAATTGTGTAATCATTTGAAATATATTTAGACCTTTTTGCTTATAAATAACATATGCAAGTAAAGTTCCACACATATATCGGGCGACGCGACGTAAACAATTATGTCGTCAATATAAAGCGGCATAACATCAGAGTCTATAAAACATATAGTTTACGAACCGGGTGAACGGGACTGGCCGAAAGACAAAGCCAAAGCCGCTATTGCGCTATCGAGCTTTTTACTTAGTTTTAACTCTAAGTTTTCGTTCTGTTTCTATATTTGTAAGTAGACTCGATTAAGTCAGTGCTATTTTTGCAACAAAAGCGACAGTAAAATTATTGCAAATTGCCGATCTATACCAAATGCACGAACGAATGAACTTAACAAACTAGGGTAACTTAACAGCTAGGGCAATAAATGCAGAGAGATATTTGGAGCAGATGCACCTCTGTTATCAGTATCGAGGTCGTTCCAGCTGTTTTAGCTGCGTGACCAGACATAATCCCCTCATTCAAAGACATGGGCATAGCTTGCTTGCAGCTCACTAGTTGAAGATATATTACGCGCTGTCAGCCATTCAGACGATTAAAGTGAAGGTGCGTGTAATCAGACTCAACGAACGATGAGCTGAACTATTAAAATACGGTGAACGAGTGGGCATAAGATTCCGATCAATTCAGTCGTGCAAAACTTGTGCACTGAGTCAAATTGATAACGACTGATAAATAGACGCTTGTAGTCCTGAAGCTAGTCCTTGGCGCCGGTAAAGTAGCGTTATATGACCGACAAGGGCTTGTGCAGATCTGTTTTGGTGGTTTATCAGTCTTTCGTTATAGCGACTGGAGTAGAAAGAGATCTGATCTTCTATTAGCGTAATATTCAGATCTCTGTGAAGGGTCAGATTACTGACATACCAGCTGCAGCCAGTTATTAGGCGTAAAGCTTTATTTTGGATTGTCTGGAAACGTCTTCTGTTTGATTTGGCAGCTGTGCCCCAAATCTGGATGCCATATCTCCAAGTTGGCGCAATGATTTGCTGGTAGATTTGAGTTTTGCACCGTAATGGAAGCTTACTTCTTCGGTTCAACATCCAGTGAAGTTTGTCTCTCTTCAGATAACAGGTTGTCGCAGCTTTTTCAAAATGTTCTCGATAAGTAAGTCGTTGGTCGAGGGTGATGCCCAGATATCTGGCCGAGGATGCTTGTGGAATTGGTTGCATGTTGAGAGAAACTGGTGGAGTTCGTTTACGTCGTAATGTGAAACAGACATTAATCGATTTGCTGGTGTTAATTCCCATGTTCCACTTCTTGGCCCAATTACCAAATTCATCGAGGTATCGCTGAATACCTGTTGTTGCTTCACTTTCTGATGTGTTTGAGTTTAAAACACAGACATCATCGGCGTAAAAAGCCAATAACATGCCAGTATTATTAATTTGTGGGATGTCGGCTGAAAATATTGTATATAGAATAGGAGCGAGAACGCTGCCTTGTGGGACTCCAGCAAGTATTGGGTTGATTGGCGATTGACTATCCTGGACTTGTACCAGGAACTTTCTATTTTCCATAAATGATTTTAGTAGTTTAAACATATTAGCTGGGGTGGCTTGCTTAATTTTGGCTAGTAATCCTGGATGCCAAACACGGTCAAATGCCTGTTGTATATCCAGAAATACTCCGTTGCAATATTCGCCTTTATCAAACGCTTGTGCTATGACCAGCGCGGAACCCAAATTGATGTTCGGGAATCGTTTTATGTTGGTTTAAGTGATCAAGTAGCCGCGGAGCAATAAGTCTTTCGAAGACTTTGGAGATGGAGGGTAAAAGGCTTATAGGTCGATATGAGTCGGTATTTCTTTCAGGTTTTCCAGATTTCAGTATCATTGTTATTCTTGCGACTTTCCAATGCGTGGGGAAGTGTTGCAATCTTTAGCATGCATTAAATATTATCGTGAGCATAAGAATTGCTCGTTTTGGAAGGACTTTCAGTACTGTATTATTTATAAGATCAAGACCTGGGGCTTTCTTGTTTTTAAGCTTACGGATTGTTTTGCTGACCTCTTCTAGACGGATGGCTTTGATTGGTAGACACGTTAGTAACGGAGTTGAAAGAATTGCCTCGGTGTTTTCTTTATCAGCTGTTGTGGCTGTGTCCAGTGGCGTAAATCGCTCGGCTAGGTGCTCCGCAAAAGTTGTCGCCTGTTCTTCAAATGATTTGCACCATTCTCCAGAGTTATTAAGCAGGGGAATTACTTGCTGTGGTTGCCGTTTGATAGTTTTTGTAAATTTTCATATCGAGTAGTGGGAGTCAGCGGTGTAGTCCAAGTTCGCCAGCAATGTATCAAAATGCTTGTTGCGGAGAAGTTGTAAGGCTTCACGCAGCTCGCTGGCAGCTCTTCGCCAAAGCATTTTGTCTTCGGGATGGTGGGTCCGAAGGTAGCGCCTTCTTAATAATCTCTTGATGGCTAAAAGGTTTGCTATTTCGGGGGAAGAGCGACGTACTGGTTGATTAAAACGTGATTCAGAGTTGCTACCGTTATTGTTTGCTTCTTCGGCTGCTTGCAACACCTTACTAGTAAAGAGATCAACCGCATGATCTATGTCGTCCCCGGTGTTTATATCCAAATTGAGATGGATGGACCTATTCAGTGAGTTTCTGAATGCTGCGATATTGGCATTTCTGGTTAGGAGCCGCGAGTTCGTTGTCATCTCAGTTCCTTCGGAGTCTAAGTCAATGACCAATGCAAGATGGTCAG
Source organism: Drosophila borealis (assembly GCA_035045885.1). NCBI lineage: Eukaryota > Metazoa > Arthropoda > Insecta > Diptera > Drosophilidae > Drosophila > Drosophila borealis. Next base: position 2,200,935 of record JAWNOR010000340.1, on the reverse strand, counting down.
ACTCCAGGTCCCAACTATCGGATATTCTAAGCATTGCGTGGGGTACGCCTTTGTATATTGCAAAATCGATATATGAGGGCGTGGCATCTAATCTGCTGGGGTAGCAAGTGGGGGCGCCTGTTGCAAGGATATCAGCCTGATGCGTTTGGAGAGTGCAGGCAAGCTCCCTTCCCCGTGCGTTGACGGATCTCGAGCCCCATAGAGGGTGTTTGGAGTTCCAGTCGCCTGCTACAATATATTTGCTGTTGTTCATGCAGGTGAGCAGGTCAGAAAAATCGTCGCTCCGCCAGGTGAATCTGGGGGGACAGTAGATCGCACCAAACGTGATTTCGCCAAGATCTGTGTAGACTTTGACAAGTGAGAGCTGGACTCGCTCTGTGGCGATTGGCTCGAGAGGAAAGTGCCTAATATTTCTTCGTATTATAACAGCTGCTCCTCCTGCTCCTCTGTCATTAGAATGAATGGCTGTGTATACACAGAATCCATTTAGTTGGATAGGTCTTCTGCTAGTTGTTTTTATTTCACAAATTAGGGCTATGTCGATCTTGTTGTCTGTGATGAAATTACATAGCTCTAGCATTTTGCCAGTCAGACCCCTGGCGTTCCACACTAGTGTTTTGAGCTTCATTTTTGGTTGGCCGAGATAAGTAGAGCCATTATTTGGCTCTGCATCTCAAATAGTTTATTTTGCTGCTCGAAGAATTTATTAAAGTTTTCTTGCATCACTTTAATCATGTGCTCAAATTTCGTCTCATGAGCCGCTTCGTTCTCCCACTGGGAAAAGGTGAAAGGCGATTGAGCTTGATTATTTTGCGGCTGTTGTCGCAAATGTACTCGCTGGGTTGTGTGCCCTTGGTGTTGTTGTTGGTAGTTATGTGTATCACTATTAAAATGATTGGTAGCATTAAGTGGAGCCTGCCTTTTGGGACCTCTGTTTGCATGACTACGTGCCATGTCTGCATAGGAGATTCCAGTTGCTTTTACGTAAGGGGATGGCGCCAAAGCAGTATATGTGCTCGAGGGTCCTGCACTCTTTGTAGGTTTTTTCTTAGGCTGTGTTCGTTGCAAATATTGTTTGAAGTTTTCGCAGCCCTTGAAGTTGGCCGGATGATCACCCCCACACAGGGCACAAGTGGCTGGAGTATTTTTTGGACGTGTGCAATCGGACGTTTTATGTTCTTCGCCACAGACGACGCAAATGTATTCTCGATGGCAATATTTGGATGTGTGACCGTAATCCTGGCAGCGATGGCATTGAGTTATTTCGGAAGATTTCCTTGCGACCTCGATGTTTACTCTCTGTCTGCAGAAAAGTTTGGACCCAAGAACATTTTTGTTATTTTCTTTGGGGACTAGACTTATGAAAAACATGTTCATAGGATTGCCTGTCTTCCTTGATTTGGGGTTGTAGATGTTTAAAGCTTGATGGCCCAATTTTTTTAGTTGGTCCTCAATCTGTGTCTTAGATGTGCAGGGGGATAGTCCTAGAATAACCACCTTATAAGGCTTGTCCTCTTTTAATTGGTACGAATGAAACTCAATTTTATATGCGTTTAGCTGACGGACAGTTGCTCGATAGCTTTCAGAATCTTTGGCGTAAATTCTTGTTATTCCTCCCATCGAGGATTTGACTTCAATGTTGTCCAAATCGCAAGCTTCTTCTATACAGATTAAAAGCTCTTGAAGATTGACTACGTCCTGAATGACAATAGGTGGCGGCTTCGAGGTTTTTTTGGCTGTGTGTCCAGGAGTGTTATTGTTAGACTGTGATCCGGCAGTTAACCGTGCGCGGGCAGCAGCGGCACTGGTACTGGGAAGCTCACTTTCGAGGATATGGTTTTGAGGTGGAACAAGACCAGGATATAACTCATCTAGATCCATATCAGGAGTTTCACCTTCTGCTAGAATGGCGAATGGGTTACCTTCTAAAGGATTATTGTCGATTAGTGCCGAGTTGTTGGCGGCGGTAGCATTGGTGGCATTGATGGTGTTATTATTGTTTGTAGCTGTTTTTTTTATGTTTAAAGCTGGAGAGTTGGGCAGCTTGCGTTTTTTTTGCTGTATTTGCAAGTGGCGCGGTGACGGATTGGTCGGTTGTTCATTAATAGAGCCGTTATCAGCAGTGGGCTGATCCGCATTGCCCTCTGGCAATTGGGGAAAATTATTATTATGGTTAGTCATAAAGTTTGCAAATTCGCGATTTGAATCAGTCATTTTAAATATGCTTGAAGTAAGTTTTATGTGATTGCGATTGTTTTCCATTTAAAATTTGCTTCGAAAATTCCTCGGGCCTTTTCTGCAGAATTTCGCAGAGCGGGCCCACGTATTTTGTTTGTATACGCACAACGAAATTAACTTTTTTGTAGTAGAAAGACCGACACAAAAGAGAGATTCCGATGTCTGGCGCCGTTGTCTGGCGCCGTTTCTCCGCGCGAAACTTGCTGGCGAGCAATAGAATAACGGTGAAATTTAAAAAGAAAAAACAACGTTTTTTGTGCGCGGCGATCGAACAGAGCTGCACGTCTGCACGCTTTGAAAGCTAGATCGCGAATCAAATATCTATATTAAATACAAAAATAGAGATCAAGATGTTAAGGAAATATTTTCATTTTCAAAAGATCAAAATACAATTTGTAGCATAAAACTTGGCACGGGCAGGGCCGGAGAATACACGCTAGTTAGATATATTCATAGTAACATATAAGCAACTCTCACATATTTACAGACATATAAGAGTACATAAATACATCGAAATTATGCATTAACATAAAATTGTCAACTAAGCCCTAAATTCACAATTCAGGCAATCGAGAAATAAATATTCGCCACAATTATTCCGACAGTCTCAGACATGATAACGCAGTTCAAATGCAGGCTGATGTATATTTTGATGAAATTGTAGCATAAGCATGATCAAGAAGGAAATAATGATAGCCGAAAACACTTGTATTTAAGCTTGCAAATAAGCTAGCAGGCGAGGTTTGATAAGCGATAGTTTCGATTTAATAATTGAGTCTTATTTGAAATAACTTATAAATAGTTAGTTAGTTAGTTAGTTAGAAAAAGGGTTATAATATAAATTGATGTAACGGGCAGCAGTAGGTATCTACAATCCCAAAAAGTATATACGTAAGATTTATAATAATGTTGATTTATTTAATTAATGTGATTCATAGCACAGAGTAGTGTTTAAAAATAAAAGTATAAGTGTTTTGAACTTAACGCTGCTGCAGACGAAAACCGACTATCTCGCGAAAACAGACGACTGCCCATCTCTATGTGTGTGTATATTGCTAGCTTATCGATAGCTCGTAGTTAGATATATGTTAATTAACAGAATAGTGTTAGCTCCTGCCATTTACATACCGTTATACCGGTCGTAACATTTGACTTTGGTTATTTCTTATGGACGAACGGAGTTCTCTTGATCGCTACTATATTTTCTTTGGTTTCATACAGAAACCCACTAAAAGCGTAAACACTGCTCCTCTGTCCCGTTGTCGTTGTAAAACGGCTAGCCGCTGATGTCTTTTCTTTGCTAGGCCAGATTCGCCCAGTCCTCAATAAAATGTCCAAAAAAACTTATGCGTAGGTGCATGAATCTGCACTTCTTCCATTTAATTTTTAAAGCAAATTGCGCATCCTGAAACAACTTCCTTTTTTCTATAATCGATAAATTAGAGCTAAGTCGTGGACAGGTACTGAACTGGATCAGCTCTCGGTTTCCGAAGCGACTTTCTCGAAATATTCGTGAGAATTGTGTAATCATTTGAAATATATTTAGACCTTTTTGCTTATAAATAACATATGCAAGTAAAGTTCCACACATATATCGGGCGACGCGACGTAAACAATTATGTCGTCAATATAAAGCAGTATAACATCAGAGTCCATGAAACATATAGTTTACGAACCGGGTGAACGGGACTGGCCGAAAGACAAAGTCGAAGCCGCTATTGCGCTATCGAGCTTTTTAATTAGTTTTAACTCTAAGTTTTCGTCCTGTTTCTATATTTGTTATCCTTCCAAGAAGCAGGTAGACTCGATTAAGTCAGTGCTATTTTTGCAACAAAAGCCAAAAGACAATAAAATTGGCAATAAAATGCGCATGTAAAAATATTCATCAGCTATCTTAAAAAGATAAAACGAATAATAGCGACTATGTGCTATCACTTACCAAATAACATATAGACTGGACAATCCGTTCATTTGGTGGTGACAAGCGTTTTAAGTGCGGCTGGTCCAAGGTCGCCTTCGTTTTTGTTCGGGTTCGAGACATGCCAACATGCTCTCACAGAAGAATACATACATATGTGCTGTGTCGTAGAACGGCATCGCTGTCTTTTTACTCGCTCACTCTACAGGAAACTGCTTTAGCTTACTCTCATCCATATGATTTGTGCGATAGAACGGCATCGCTGTTTTTTATCTCGCTCCCACTACAGGAAACTGCTTTGGCTTACTCTCAGTGCTCTTTCAATTTGTCTATGTACCGTTTAAATGTTTGTGTGTGTATGTGTCCGCACAAGCAAAAATGCCCACAAAGTCAATTTTTGTCAAAAGTTGGTAGCATTTCTTACCTTTTGAGGGGACGAGTAATATGAAATAATGAAAGAGTTTGCCACGTCCACGTGAAATTCTTGCATTTTAGCTCATTATTGTTGGAAAGGGTACCTAAGCGTTGCCATGTGTGCATTTAAAAGTTTTTGGACTTCCTATTAACGCATACTTGCATATTTTGTATAATAATTTGCTTAATAATTTGCCTATTGAGCGAAACTATATATTTTATGAGATACGACATCGGCCAAAGACCAAGGTCCCATGTTTATAATATATATTCTAGCGCATTAAGTACTTCTTTAGATTAAATTGAAGGGAGCACATCGCTCTAAAAAAATTAATTTCATTTTTATATTTTTTTGAAAATGTAAGCATTGCAATGTAATGTAAAATATAAGACTAGCTTTCAACGTCAGCACTGTCGATTTCATGGCTTGGGCAAGTTGTCGAATCTATAATGAGGGGTAGGAGAACAGCAGTTGTTAAGTTGTTTTTGTGAATTTTTTTGTTTCATTACTGTTTATTGCTTTAATTGTTATTTATGTCCAACGACTTTTATTCACTGTCTACCCGGGGGCTCCATTAAAAATTTTAATAATTTTATTAATTAATGTGAAAACAATTTGCGGTGACTCACCGGGCAAGTTTTTTTTTGCTGATAGCTACCGCAGGTAGGCTCTGACTTTGACCAGTATTGCTCAGACGAAGCAAGCCACCCTGGTCTACCATTTACATCCACTTTTTCAACAAAATCAATGCATGGATCCACTACCAACCATACCTTGCTTAGACATACATACATGGCGTACAGTGCAGTGAACCAAATGATAAGTAGAATTGTGTTTTGCGAGCATATATTAATATTCCCCTTTTTATTTACTTTTACATATTTTGTTCTGCACTCATCGAGCTCCTTTAAGCAAATAAATATCGTTGCTTAAATTTATTTTCTTTCGGAATTCTGTGTTAAAAAACAGAGAATGATAAAATGAACCCAATGCTGAGCTGTGACGTTACAATCATTTAAGCTTCCTAAAATTTTATATCCAATAACTTTGTAAGATCCGTGACGGAGTGGATGCGAGGGGCCTACACCGATGTACCGAGAAGTGATCTAAGTACTTGATCCGGTCAGGGAATTTGGAAGGCCACCACCAGGGGCACCATCGAATTCACAAGGTTAGCCGAAGAACCACAGTGTGAACCGAGAACACCCAAAGCATGCATTAAGCAACTCGCTGACCAATGGTTCGCAGGAAGGTTGAACCATGGGGCACCAGCATACCCACACGACGTTCAGAGTGACGTCAGAACACTTTTTGAAGTACTAACTGGCCACAATATTTTGGGGTACCTCCAGTCTATCAGGTGAGAGGACAGATAGACACCAGCAAATCCGCAAGGCACACAAAGTTTCGTCGTTGCACTCATTTGCGAACTTTTCAATGCTCAAAGCACACAGAGTGTCCTCAGAATACACTCGGGAGTACTTGGTAGCCACCAAAAGTGCACAGAGTGTCCTCGAACACGCACTTTGTGGCTGGCCACCGAAGAAGGAAAATCGGCATCACTATGTTACGCCATTGTTTTACTGTTCTCCAAACTTCTTGAGTTTCAGCGCAACAGTTCGCGACATATTTACCGCCTGTAGTCCGAACATCATAAAATAGCACAGCAATGGCCTCTCATCGTGGGAGAAACGTGGCTTGTGACTACGGTAGTGCGTATACCTAAGATAGGTAAGGCTGCTCATACCTCTTCCAAAGATTACCGATTGATCAGCCTATCATCTTTCATTCAATGGAACGGCTATATTGTCTCCACCTTAAAAGTAACATTCCATCCTCTGACTTCTAAAGTTCGCAACACGCCCATAAGAAATGCAGGCTAACTAAAACAACTACATACTGTTGCTTCGCCTATGGAAACATTTCTTCTACAAGAAGAGTTCACCTAAGTGGCCTACAAAGGGCTTTCTTCGAATATATAACTTGTTGAGGAAATATTGATATACAGAACCGTCTACGCTTCACTGGGATCGCCAGCGGTGTTCTCTTCCATCTCTCTTGGAACATAGCGGTCAAACTTTTTTACGGTCCATGGAAGGTGAATGCAAGGAAGCATTCACTTCGAAACATGAAATCCCAACCCTACTATTGCTTAATGGGGTAGGTATATTGAACCCATTGAAAATGGGTAAATAGAGTATAATGTATTTGTGAAAATGTATGCAACAGGCAGATGGAAACATCTCCGACCCCATTAAGTGTATATATTCTTAATCAGCATCAATAGGCAAGTCGATAAAGCCATAGCCGTCTGTCTTTCTGTCCGTCCGTCTGTCCGCATGTATGAACGCAAGGGCCTCAGAACCTATTAGAGATAGAGACTTTAACTTTTAGTAGGTCCTCATAGTGCCCGCACAGATCGAGTTTATTTCCGATATTCCTGTTTTTTGAGCAATTTAAGTTCGAAACTACTTTTCGACCGATCATTCCTATGGCAGCTATTTTCAAAAAATTCGCTCCGAGCAATTCGTTTTCTTCCGATGATTTACGGAATTTCGTAACGGTGTTATGAAAAATATGAAAGTATCATAACCATTAACAGCTGATATTGCAGCGAAGGCAAGCGGTAACTTTAAATTATAATTATGAATTTTAATAATCCCACAGTTTTTAACATTTAAAAATGGCCAAATCCCGCAAATAGTCCATTAAATGGAGCCTTTCGAGGTCATATTATTTAACTTTTGGAGAAAAACTTTGCGGAGCTTAGGTAAATACAATCAAACCGTTGTTGCTGATATTCCAAAAGTGCGGCGTATGTGCATTTTGCAGGCGATCAGATTTCCCTGAGTACGTTTTTGCAACAGTGCCGCTGGCCCTTGGAGACGCTGAATAAGCATCTTCGTAAACGGCGGGTTGTCTGTTGTACTGCCTCGTAAACGGCGATCATCCTAGATCGTACCAAGCCTTCCCACTATTTTTGTAATCTGACGGGTAGAACGCAGGTTCCTGACGTATTGCGATAAGAAGACGAAGATGCAGACCAAAGTACAAGACCCAGTCCCAGTCCGAACCACCCTAAGCTTTAGCGTTGCCTGAGGAGCCACTATTAATTTTCCGAATGAACTTCCAACTCTTTTCACTCACATGGTGCAGATATGGGGAGGCTGGGCATCTTGACCATCTTGTGGTCACTAATGTTCAGCTGCGGGGATGATGCAACGCCAGGCAATTGGCTTTGGATGTTGTTAAATTTAACGAATATTGAGTCGTTTACTAATACATATCAGTCAAATGTGACGAGATTCCCCTGAATACTTTGGTTTCGATGCCTCCGTCATAACTCGCGACGGATATTGATGATAATGATGCCATCGTCTTACAAAGTAACGGGAACGAGGCGGCTTACCTGTATTTGGCAATGTGCCATGCCACCGGAATGTATGCCTTGATCACACGTGCCGTTCGCTGCTTGTCTGCAGAAGATTGTAGTTGCCTTTGTTGTGCAGCTTTTTAAAGTAGTTGGTCAGGTTCGCAATATGTCTTAAGTAGTTATGTCCATCCCAAACCAGTACGTCCCGTCTATAATGAACACATCGTCTGAGTGAGAATAGTGCGTAATGCGTGCTGTCAGAAAGACAAAGGTAATATGAAAATTATATAATTATAATTTAATAAATTGTAAGTGCGGCCTTTAAAAACCCTAGACGATTAGGTCGACCGTCTGTTGGATCCCTTTCTGTAGGTTAATGCACCTCGGTATCTCTAGGAAAGTGCTATAAATCCGCTCAACGTGCTATGGAGAGAAGGCGCATTGACAACGTTGATTTCGCCTATTATGTTTATCATTCTCTCATTGGGGGAGCCGTAGTGAATTGCGCTCACAATATTTGGGCTTACCACTGATTTCATTTCCTCGATAAGGGTTTCGCTGTTGGTCAAATTTATAGAATGGCGAGCTTTTCATACAGGAACATACTTTTGAACCGATCGTTCGTATGGCAGCTATATGATAAGTGGTTCGAAACAACCGGTTCCGACGTATGTACTGTGACAACTGAAGGAGTGGGAAATCGTAAACATCGATTTTTAATAATGAGTTTGAATATTTTTGACCTCTCAGCAATATTTGGCAATATTTTCTTATTAAAACAAATTCGGCGAACCAAGTTTTGTAATAAAGCATAGGTTTTCGGGCATTTAAAGGCCGGTGCAAAAGCCGAATAATGAGTTTGAATATTTTTGACCTCTCAGCAATATTTGGCAATATTTTCTTATTAAAACAAATTCGGCGAACCAAGTTTTGTAATAAAGGATAGGTTTTCGGGCATTTAAAGGCCGGTGCAAACGCCGAAATTTAAGACAAGACGTTGATTCGAACCGGGAACTGAACCACCAACCGCAATTTTTGAGTTTTGGTGTATATTTAATGGATCGCTAGTGGCAAATCTTTATAAAATAGTTTAACCTGACTGACTGATTGGTGATAAAAGCGCAAGTTTTTCGGAAATTCTTCCGATAAGTGAGTTAAAAACTGTTTCAAAAATAAATTATCTGCCCACAATTTTATTACATTGAAAAGCATTTTTGAAGATCTTATATAAAGACCGGTACGTGTTTCGAGTTTTTCACAGAATCCCCTCTCTAAATGAGCGAAGGTATAGCGTCATTTGCAAAGATATTTATGAAACTTAACCTAAAACGTATTTGAACGATTTCGTAAAATCCCAGCGTCCTCGGCGGTACTTTATTAATTTCAAAATTCCACCGGTAACTGAGAAAAAATTGGCCCTAAGCTTTTTTTTTAAATATCTATATTTTTTTTTTTTTTTTTTTTATTATGAAAATCTTTATTATATTAACAGATAATATGAGTTTTTAAACATGTACATGCTTCAAAATTTGCATTTAACAATGTTTGTTTCTTAGTTTATTTTCTCCTGCTCTACATAAGGTTAAGGCTAAGCTGTCTTCTTAAGAATTGTTTTTAATTGTTTTGTAAAAGACCGAAGTGTCTTTTCTTCAGTCTATTTATAGGAATAGATCCGACAAGGGCTTGTGCAGATCTGTTTTGGTGGTTTATCAGTCTTTCGTTATAGCGACTGGAGTAGAAAGAGATCTGATCTTCTATTAGCGTAATATTCAGATCTCTGTGAAGGGTCAGATTACTGACATACCAGCTGCAGCCAGTTATTAGGCGTAAAGCTTTATTTTGGATTGTCTGGAAACGTCTTCTGTTTGATTTGGCAGCTGTGCCCCAAATCTGGATGCCATATCTCCAAGTTGGCGCAATGATTTGCTGGTAGATTTGAGTTTTGCACCGTAATGGAAGCTTACTTCTTCGGTTCAACATCCACTGAAGTTTGTCTCTCTTCAGATAACAGGTTGTCGCAGCTTTTTCAAAATGTTCTCGATAAGTAAGTCGTTGGTCGAGGGTGATGCCCAGATATCTGGCCGAGGATGCTTGTGGAATTGGTTGCATGTTGAGAGAAACTGGTGGAGTTCGTTTACGTCGTAATGTGAAACAGACATTAATCGATTTGCTGGTGTTAATTCCCATGTTCCACTTCTTGGCCCAATTACCAAATTCATCGAGGTATCGCTGAATACCTGTTGTTGCTTCACTTTCTGATGTGTTTGAGTTTAAAACACAGACATCATCGGCGTAAGAAGCCAATAACATGCCAGTATTATTAATTTGTGGGATGTCGGCTGAGAATATTGTATATAGAATAGGAGCGAGAACGCTGCCTTGTGGGACTCCAGCAAGTATTGGGTTGATTGGCGATTGACTATCCTGGACTTGTACCAGGAACTTTCTATTTTCCATAAATGATTTTAGTAGTTTAAACATATTAGCTGGGGTGGCTTGCTTAATTTTGGCTAGTAATCCTGGATGCCAAACACGGTCGAATGCCTGTTGTATATCCAGAAATACTCCGTTGCAATATTCGCCTTTATCAAACGCTTGAAGAATGTGATCAGTTACCCGATGCACTTGTTCTATTGTGCTATGACCAGCGCGGAACCCAAATTGATGTTCGGGAATCGTTTTATGTTGGTTTAAGTGATCAAGTAGCCGCGGAGCAATAAGTCTTTCGAAGACTTTGGAGATGGAGGGTAAAAGGCTTATAGGTCGATATGAGTCGGTATTTCTTTCAGGTTTTCCAGATTTCAGTATCATTGTTATTCTTGCGACTTTCCAATGCGTGGGGAAGTGTTGCAATCTTTAGCATGCATTAAATATTATCGTGAGCATAAGAATTGCTCGTTTTGGAAGGACTTTCAGTACTGTATTATTTATAAGATCAAGACCTGGGGCTTTCTTGTTTTTAAGCTTACGGATTGTTTTGCTGACCTCTTCTAGACGGATGGCTTTGATTGGTAGACACGTTAGTAACGTAGTAGACACGTTAGTAGACACGTTAGTGGCGTAAATCGCTCGGCTAGGTGCTCCGCAAAAGTTGTCGCCTGTTCTTCAAATGATTTGCACCATTCTCCAGAGTTATTAAGCAGGGGAATTACTTGCTGTGGTTGCCGTTTGATAGTTTTTGTAAATTTTCATATCGAGTAGTGGGAGTCAGCGGTGTAGTCCAAGTTCGCCAGCAATGTATCAAAATGCTTGTTGCGGAGAAGTTGTAAGGCTTCACGCAGCTCGCTGGCAGCTCTTCGCCAAAGCATTTTGTCTTCGGGATGGTGGGTCCGAAGGTAGCGCCTTCTTAATAATCTCTTGATGGCTAAAAGGTTTGCTATTTCGGGGGAAGAGCGACGTACTGGTCGATTAAAACGTGATTCAGAGTTGCTACCGTTATTGTTTGCTTCTTCGGCTGCTTGCAACACCTTACTAGTAAAGAGATCAACCGCATGATCTATGTCGTCCCCGGTGTTTATATCCAAATTGAGATGGATGGACCTATTCAGTGAGTTTCTGAATGCTGCGATATTGGCATTTCTGGTTAGGAGCCGCGAGTTCGTTGTCATCTCAGTTCCTTCGGAGTCTAAGTCAATGACCAATGCAAGATGGTCAGACTCCAGGTCCCAACTATCGGATATTCTAAGCATTGCGTGGGGTACGCCTTTGTATATTGCAAAATCGATATATGAGGGCGTGGCATCTAATCTGCTGGGGTAGCAAGTGGGGGCGCCTGTTGCAAGGATATCAGCCTGATGCGTTTGGAGAGTGCAGGCAAGCTCCCTTCCCCGTGCGTTGACGGATCTCGAGCCCCATAGAGGGTGTTTGGAGTTCCAGTCGCCTGCTACAATATATTTGCTGTTGTTCATGCAGGTGAGCAGGTCAGAAAAATCGTCGCTCCGCCAGGTGAATCTGGGGGGACAGTAGATCGCACCAAACGTGATTTCGCCAAGATCTGTGTAGACTTTGACAAGTGAGAGCTGGACTCGCTCTGTGGCGATTGGCTCGAGAGGAAAGTGCCTAATATTTCTTCGTATTATAACAGCTGCTCCTCCTGCTCCTCTGTCATTAGAATGAATGGCTGTGTATACACAGAATCCATTTAGTTGGATAGGTCTTCTGCTAGTTGTTTTTATTTCACAAATTAGGGCTATGTCGATCTTGTTGTCTGTGATGAAATTACATAGCTCTAGCATTTTGCCAGTCAGACCCCTGGCGTTCCACACTAGTGTTTTGAGCTTCATTTTTGGTTGGCCGAGATAAGTAGAGCCATTATTTGGCTCTGCATCTCAAATAGTTTATTTTGCTGCTCGAAGAATTTATTAAAGTTTTCTTGCATCACTTTAATCATTTGCTCAAATTTCGTCTCATGAGCCGCTTCGTTCTCCCACTGGGAAAAGGTGAAAGGCGATTGAGCTTGATTATTTTGCGGCTGTTGTCGCAAATGTACTCGCTGGGTTGTGTGCCCTTGGTGTTGTTGTTGGTAGTTATGTGTATCACTATTAAAATGATTGGTAGCATTAAGTGGAGCCTGCCTTTTGGGACCTCTGTTTGCATGACTACGTGCCATGTCTGCATAGGAGATTCCAGTTGCTTTTACGTAAGGGGATGGCGCCAAAGCAGTATATGTGCTCGAGGGTCCTGCACTCTTTGTAGGTTTTTTCTTAGGCTGTGTTCGTTGCAAATATTGTTTGAATTTTTCGCAGCCCTTGAAGTTGGCCGGATGATCACCCCCACACAGGGCACAAGTGGCTGGAGTATTTTTTGGACGTGTGCAATCGGACGTTTTATGTTCTTCGCCACAGACGACGCAAATGTATTCTCGATGGCAATATTTGGATGTGTGACCGTAATCCTGGCAGCGATGGCATTGAGTTATTTCGGAAGATTTCCTTGCGACCTCGATGTTTACTGTCTGTCTGCAGAAAAGTTTGGACCCAAGAACATTTTTGTTATTTTCTTTGGGGACTAGACTTATGAAAAACATGTTCATAGGATTGCCTGTCTTCCTTGATTTGGGGTTGTAGATGTTTAAAGCTTGATGGCCCAATTTTTTTAGTTGGTCCTCAATCTGTGTCTTAGATGTGCAGGGGGATAGTCCTAGAATAACCACCTTATAAGGCTTGTCCTCTTTTAATTGGTACGAATGAAACTCAATTTTATATGCGTTTAGCTGACGGACAGTTGCTCGATAGCTTTCAGAATCTTTGGCGTAAATTCTTGTTATTCCTCCCATCGAGGATTTGACTTCAATGTTGTCCAAATCTCAAGCTTCTTCTATACAGATTAAAAGCTCTTGAAGATTGACTACGTCCTGAATGACAATAGGTGGCGGCTTCGAGGTTTTTTTGGCTGTGTGTCCAGGAGTGTTATTGTTAGACTGTGATCCGGCAGTTAACCGTGCGCGGGCAGCAGCGGCACTGGTACTGGGAAGCTCACTTTCGAGGATATAGTTTTGAGGTGGAACAAGACCAGGATATAACTCATCTAGATCCATATCAGGAGTTTCACCTTCTGCTAGAATGGCGAATGGGTTACCTTCTAAAGGATTATTGTCGATTAGTGCCGAGTTGTTGGCGGCGGTAGCATTGGTGGCATTGATGGTGTTATTATTGTTTGTAGCTGTTTTTTTTATGTTTAAAGCTGGAGAGTTGGGCAGCTTGCGTTTTTTTTGCTGTATTTGCAAGTGGCGCGGTGACGGATTGGTCGGTTGTTCATTAATAGAGCCGTTATCAGCAGTGGGCTGATCCGCATTGCCCTCTGGCAATTGGGGAAAATTATTATTATGGTTAGTCATAAAGTTTGCAAATTCGCGATTTGAATCAGTCATTTTAAATATGCTTGAAGTAAGTTTTATGTGATTGCGATTGTTTTCCATTTAAAATTTGCTTCGAAAATTCCTCGGGCCTTTTCTGCAGAATTTCGCAGAGCGGGCCCACGTATTTTGTTTGTATACGCACAACGAAATTAACTTTTTTGTAGTAGAAAGACCGACACAAAAGAGAGATTCCGATGTCTGGCGCCGTTGTCTGGCGCCGTTTCTCCGCGCGAAACTTGCTGGCGAGCAATAGAATAACGGTGAAATTTAAAGAGAAAAAACAACGTTTTTTGTGCGCGGCGATCGAACAGAGCTGCACGTCTGCACGCTTTGAAAGCTAGATCGCGAATCAAATATCTATATTAAATACAAAAATAGAGATCAAGATGTTAAGGAAATATTTTCATTTTCAAAAGATCAAAATACAATTTGTAGCATAAAACTTGGCACGGGCAGGGCCGGAGAATACACGCTAGTTAGATATATTCATAGTAACATATAAGCAACTCTCACATATTTACAGACATATAAGAGTACATAAATACATCGAAATTATGCATTAACATAAAATTGTCAACTAAGCCCTATATTCACAATTCAGGCAATCAAGAAATAAATATTCGCCACAATTATTCCGACAGTCTCAGACATGATAACGCAGTTCAAATGCAGGCTGATGTATATTTTGATGAAATTGTAGCATAAGCATGATCAAGAAAGAAATAATGATAGCCGAAAAAACTTGTATTTAAGCTTGCAAATAAGCTAGCAGGCGAGGTTTGATAAGCGATAGTTTCGATTTAATAATTGAGTCTTATTTGAAATAACTTATAAATAGTTAGTTAGTTAGTTAGTTAGAAAAAGGGTTATAATATAAATTGATGTAACGGGCAGCAGTAGGTATCTACAATCCCAAAAAGTATATACGTAAGATTTATAATAATGTTGATTTATTTAATTAATGTGATTCATAGCACAGAGTAGTGTTTAAAAATAAAAGTATAGGTGTTTTGAACTTAACGCTGCTGCAGACGAAAACCGACTATCTCGCGAAAACAGACGACTGCCCATCTCTATGTGTGTGTATATTGCTAGCTTATCGATAGCTCGTAGTTAGATATATGTTAATTAACAGAATAGTGTTAGCTCCTGCCATTTACATACCGTTATACCGGTCGTAACATTTGACTTTGGTTATTTCTTATGGACGAACGGAGTTCTCTTGATCGCTACTATATTTTCTTTGGTTTCATTCAGAAACCCACTAAAAGCGTAAACACTGCTCCTCTGTCCCGTTGTCGTTGTAAAACGGCTAGCCGCTGATGTCTTCTCTTTGCTAGGCCAGATTCGCCCAGTCCTCAATAAAATGGCCAAAAAAACTTATGCGTAGGTGCATGAATCTGCACTTCTTCCATTTAATTTTTAAAGCAAATTGCGCATCCTGAAACAACTTCCTTTTTTCTATAATCGATAAACTAGAGCTAAGTCGTGGACAGGTACTGAACTGGATCAGCTCTCAGTTTCCGAAGCGACTTTCTCGAAATATTCGTGAGAATTGTGTAATCATTTGAAATATATTTAGACCTTTTTGCTTACAAATAACATATGCAAGTAAAGTTCCACACATATATCGGGCGACGCGACGTAAACAATTATGTCGTCAATATAAAGCGGCATAACATCAGAGTCTATAAAACATATAGTTTACGAACCGGGTGAACGGGACTGGCCGAAAGACAAAGCCAAAGCCGCTATTGCGCTATCGAGCTTTTTACTTAGTTTTAACTCTAAGTTTTCGTTCTGTTTCTATATTTGTAAGTAGACTCGATTAAGTCAGTGCTATTTTTGCAACAAAAGCGACAGTAAAATTATTGCAAATTGCCGATCTATACCAAATGCACGAACGAATGAACTTAACAAACTAGGGTAACTTAACAGCTAGGGCAATAAATGCAGAGAGATATTTGGAGCAGATGCACCTCTGTTATCAGTATCGAGGTCGTTCCAGCTGTTTTAGCTGCGTGACCAGACATAATCCCCTCATTCAAAGACATGGGCATAGCTTGCTTGCAGCTCACTAGTTGAAGATATATTACGCGCTGCCAGCCATTCATAGCTTGCTTGCAGCTCACTAGTTGAAGATATATTACGCGCTGCCAGCCATTCAGACGATTAAAGTGAAGGTGCGTGTAATCAGACTCAACGAACGATGAGCTGAACTATTAAAATACGGTGAACGAGTGGGCATAAGATTCCGATCAATTCAGTCGTGCAAAACTTGTGCACTGAGTCAAATTGATAACGACTGATAAATAGACGCTTGTAGTCCTGAAGCTAGTCCTTGGCGCCGGTAAAGTAGCGTTATATGACCATATCTCAGATTGCCTGCCTCGAGCTGAAATAAATCTCATGAACGCATTCAAAAATGAAACGGCTTTAGTCGAAAATCAGACGAATTAAGCCATGTTACATTTTATTGGAGCTTTGGATCGTAAGTCTGGTTGACAAAAAAATGGTCCACAACAGTCAACACCCGAGACTTCAAAAGCTCGACAACCAGTCAAACGTTCTTTGGGAAGATCAGCCATTTCAGTTACAGTTCCTTCCACCAATTGGAAAATACTGCAACCTAATACGACCAAAACGGCTTGTGGACCAGCGTGTAAGTTCCGATTGTGAAAACTTACGATGAGCGAATCTGTGATGGGATGGTGCCGCGGAAAAAATATTGGATGGCGAGCTTCGAAATCCAGAAAAGAGTTTTTTACTCGACCATCAACTCTGAGGATGCCGAATTCATCTAAAAAGTGGTTGCGTGATGCGATACAGCTGGATGGTTTTACAACTCTTCTCGATCGGAGTGCCCTTATATCTTCCCACAGGTGGACTCTCGGACGAGAAGGAGTAAGAGCTGTGTGCCATGTTGTATGTCAGATACTGTAAGTCAATGTATGAATTTATAAACATATGCGAATATACTCTGCATTGTATCAAAGCAGTTAACGTATTTACAAGTGGCAGATATATCAGATTTTTCGAGCTCTGGCCTCTCTGGCAAGCAAGAAGCCGGCCAGTCCAATTTGTTGCCCTGGGCCGTTGAACTAGAGTAACGATTGACTATATTCACTTGGTGTCGGTCCTCTAGAAAGTAGGCCATTTCATGACATAAGTTAGCTGCTGAACTGCTTGTCTCGATTAGTTACAAACACATTGAGTTTGCAGGCTCTGTCTCTATAGACATACAAAGAAATACGACCAGCAGTATAATTTTCCATCGAAGAGATCCATTCTAGATATTTCACGCATCAGATTTGAATATAAGACGGTGTCACAGAGCTTTACCTTTGGTACTGTAATTGTTTATGGAGAAGCTACACGCGACTTGAATGCAACGCAGCTGACTACTGGCTGGATGTCATCGAGAAATGACGTAGACACATGCCCCATACGGCTCGATGCTGGCGTCGTAGGAGTCGGGAACTTATCACCCTGCTACAGGTATTGACACGAGACAAGGAAATTTAGGAAACTGTACTTTTTCAAAACTGCCGGAAAGATCGTGCCAAGCTGTTGCTAATGATGATGGCAGATGATGGTTACCGGCCTATAAGTCCAAGCGGGTCATACAAAAGAGCTACCGTTGAGAAAATTATTTTTTTAAATGGTTTGGATCTCTGTTGAATAGATGATAAAGAAAACAACAACCCCAACTGAATCACAAGCGAGTTCAAGTGTTTTGGTGCTGTCGCTCCCATCATCAAACTTTAGAGAAGAATCTCTGTCACCATTTGGTGATCCTTCCAGTACAGCAGCATTCCTTGAGCACCATTTTATCAGTTTAAAACCCCCTTTTGCCAGAATTTCAGTTGTCTGATTGAGAATATCCTTTACCTCTTCAATCGTGCTACCCCTGTAGTGTTCACATGTATACGGGGTGGCAGTCTACACCACCTTCCACATGGAGTATCCACGTTCAGTCGCACACTTATATGGCCTTTTCTCCCATAGTGGCGCGTACTTCTTGCTTCTGCTCAATTTTGCTCGCTGAAGTCAGGGGTACCTTCTCGCCCGATCTGCATAACAACACTGATACACTGACATGCAAAAAAAAAAACGAGATCAAGTATTTGATCATCATACAAATTATTACACATTAATTTCCCTATTCTGTAAATAAATGTTCCGATAAACAGCACGACACTCAGGATACAATATGCCTAATGGAGGGGACTTGGTGTTAATTGTCCCCCGTCTCTACCCTTCCTATCATAGCAACCAGAAAAATCTTAGGTTGCCCCTAAACGAGACTCTAACACATTAACGCATTTTAAGAGTACTCCGCATGGTACTCGACAGACAAGATAAAGTTTCGCCGATTCATATAAAAATATAACAAAGTTATTTAATCAAAGAAAGTGGTTGGTTCAAAAATACTTGGTTTTAGATATATTACAAGAGAATTATGAATTTCCATAATTTTGCTATCCTAATTATTCAAATCCGAATTCATTATTCAATAATAATAAACTAATTCCTTGTTTCCAAAATAACTTAATTTATCCAAACTAAACTTAAATGGAGAAAACTTTTTTTTCGGTTCACGTTGGCAATAAGTTTAATATCAATGCAATGTAAATCATATAGTATTCACTACTCCATATAAACTCACTCATACTTCCATCGTTGCGTGCACTAGGGTCCGTGCAGGGGTATGTGTATTATTGTATGTGCATCATTGTTGCCTTTGTACAAAGAAAGTTTATTGTAAGTATATACATATAAAAACTCTGATGTGCATAACAATATCACAACCTTAGTATTGTCAAGAGTATTAATAGGACTTATGTGGAATTGCTTTTATCTTTTGGCTTGTCAGTCTACTTTTCCTTGTCAACTCTAACTCGAACTCTACAACAAAGGAAAATGAATAGTCAATTACACTACGGAACACAGATTTTTAAGTTTTCATTTCTTTACTTGTTTGTCTGAATAAAACTTGTGATGTCCATTTAAATAAGTCGCCTATAGCCAGACACATTTGATGATCTTCACCGAGCAATCTCACATATGGCACTGGAGCACGGTCCCGAAATCTCCTTGGGTTCGATTTACAAGCTTTGTCCCTGAGCCAATATATGCACCGAGAGATGGGTGAAAAGGGACCAGCGCTTGCGGCAGCACCCCTGCCACGTGGCTGTTTCAATCTCTTGCATTACTTTGGTATTAAATTTATTTATCTCCCCTGTTTTTTCTGTTTTATTAATAAGTATTCTAACTTAACACTTCGTTTGTATTAATTACACTGTTTAGTTGTCTCAGTACTTCTGTTCACTGCCCATCTGACCTGAAGAGTGTCAACGCGGTCGTCAGTCCCCTTTTGCCTATACAGGGGCTGTAACGGGGATAAAAGATTTCAGCAATCGCTTCTTAGCTTAACTGCATTATGGTATGATCTGCTCACGCGGCAAATCAGACGCCAAAGAAGAATCTGCAAAAGTGTGGTAATCAAGTGTGAGGGTAGCACATAAAGTCTCTAGCAGAAAAATTAGTTTCCTCCACACCAATAATTTAATCTTAATGAGTAAAAAACGAATTAAATAACAGCAGCGCAGAAAACAATACAATCGCAATTGAATGTGTGTGTGTACATGTATACAGAAATTCTTGGAATTTGCGCTTGCTGCCGCTGATACAAGGAAAGTCAAAACACATTTTCTTTAATAATTGTATTTCTTAAACGATCTTGATGAAATTTTCTACAGTACATCTTATTGTGTTATAGAACATTTGTGTATTGTCTAAAAGTCAATTACATTTAATTGTAGCTTATATTGATGGGCAGCATAAATTGATGTTTTCACTTTATTTATAGATATGAGTTAGTAGCGGGGAGGCGGTGATAGCCATAAAATGAAAAATACTTGATATATTTATAAATACTATTCTAGAAGCTACAAGTCAAGTGTGGTGACATTAGCTCGTATTATTTACCAAAATTGCTCAAAAAACAGGATTTCGATATCGATTTTTATCAATTACTTGGAAACAGGACAAGTTATCGAATATCGGAAACAAACTCGATCTGCGCGGGCACTGCATAAGGACGGACGGACGGACAGACAGACGGACATGGCTAGATCGACTTGGCGATTGATGCCGATCAATAATATATGTACTTTATGGGGTCGGAGTTGCTTTCTTCTGCCTGTTACATACATTTGCACAAATACATTATACCCTTTTTACCCATTTTTAATGGGTTCAGGGTATAAATAGAATAGGTAGTATAATGACGTTTTATTTAAATGTCTTTCGGATGGTAAACTCCTAATAATTTGTTGTTTCTTGTAAAATTTAGCTGACACAGATACTTCTGCAAATTTCGAGCTGAACATTTTGCTCGCGTTACTCTGAGTATAGTTTTGCGCATAAGCTGAGTCGTCTGCTCTTAGCTGAATCCTTCGGCAACGAAGATTGTTAAGATCGCATTAGATTCGTGCGCTTTGCCTAGATTTTCTTTGGCCTGCTTCCGTATTAGATTTCGATTTCAAAGCAGAATATAATCTTTTCCGTTCATATTTTGGCCGAAAACATGTAAATAAGGTGGAAAGCCTGTGCTTCGGTGTAGTGTAGCTCTTAATGATACACTTATTGCACTGAGCTGCACATCCCAATTACTGTGGTTTTTGCCGAGGTACGCTTGGCTTGCAGATGCAACTGACCTGTTTAATCTTTCGAGTATATTGCAGTACATTTGTGCTCAGTTCCAAAGCAAGTTAAAAATGCTTTAAGGAAACTTGATCGAAATTGCGATTCATTGCATGTGAGATTCGTGTACACCAAAGGTGCAGAGAATTTAATTCTTGAAATTCTCTGTAATGTAAAACTATGTTAGCCCTTTTTTTTAGGAGGATACGATCCCAACAGGCCGACATACAATCGTTGAAAGGGACTATCTGAGGTGACTGGCTTATCCATTGGTGGGTTAAGGACTATATTTTGGCTCTTGCTAGATCTACAAATGCTGCAGTTAGTTATATATACGTAGTATATACGTGTAGTACGTGTATACGTATCTGGTAACCATACATGTGCAAAACAAGTATCTTTTAATTTTTTTAACAGTTATTCCCATGCCACAGTCTTCTGAGCTAGGTGGATTGTGTGCTTCGCACAATACTTCGGAAACTAAACTTGCGGGTACCCACAGTTTCCATAAGTCCTTTTCTGTACTCGTAATCATCCATCAACTTTAGATCCGGTAACCTAGGTTGATACTCTTTTATATACGCAACTAAAGCTAGATATTCCGGTGCCTTAAGACAAGGCGAGTTCAAGTCTTTTATAGGGCTCTGGTCTGCTACTTATTCTTTGTAAGTTCTAGAGAGTGTATCAGCAACGACGTACTGGGAACCACTTCGGTGCTGTATATCGCATTGGAATCCCTGTAACTTCATAGAACACCAGCTAATCGTCCTGACAAATCGTTTTGCTTCATAAGCAGATCAGCATGATCAGTAGTTACAGTGAACTCCTTACCTTCTATATATGCTCGAAACTTTTGAATGCCTTGAGAACAGCGAGACTCTCTAGTTCTGTTACTGAGTAGTTCCGCTGAGCTCTCGTAAGTTTCGCTGACATATACGCGATCGGTAAGTCTGAATCATCCCGCATCTGCGCTAGTACGCAACCTACGCCGTAAGTACATGCATTGCAAATCAGGAAAAAGGAAAAATTGGGTGTCATGAAAATAGGTGCTGCAGTCACGTAGGATTTGCGCATTACGAAAGCTTCAGAGTCCAATCTAGCGGATTCCAATCTAAGCGACGTAACCGCTTGACCGTTTTTGGGAAAGGAAACTCACTGATTGCCTTTTCTTCCTCAGGATCCGTTTTAAGTTAGCCGTGTTCGATGACAAACCCGAGGTATTTAATCTCTGTCATGCTGAAGTTAAATTTATTAATGTTAATGGTTAGGTTGGCTATCCTTAAACATAATGCAATCTCCTGAAGCAAAATAAGGTGGGAATCAAAATCGTCTGGTAACACTAATAAGCCGTCTTAATAAACGAAGACTTGTGTACGAAAGTGTGGAGGAATAATTTCTTACGTAAGCCGACATAGGGTTTGCGGCGCATGTTTTATGTCTAACCCGATAATGAATTTAGCTGGTGGTAGTCTTCTCGAATACCATCTATGTTATGTGAGGCAAAGGATAGACATCCTTTTCCGTTACTTTGTTAACCAGTTTATGTTTAGGGATAATAAATAGCTCAAGACTTATAGTTAACTTTCGGTAAGTGATTTGGGTCAGTAATTTAGCAACAATTCTGTTTGCGGTGCGATTTGCTGTGCTAATAGATCCGCTGCAAATCTTTGCCTTACTATGTTTTTGCAATTGTTGAGGTGCTGATCCTCCTGCGCAACTAATAGTAGCTCTTGAATCCAAAAGTCCTATATACTCATTCCCTTCGATTTGAAGAGAAGTGTATTGTCGTTCATCTTAACCTAGAAAATGGATCAAATTATATTCTTACGATTTTTACGTGCTAATTTCCAAAACGTACGTAATCGTTTTGTAGAACGCTTGGGCTTAGTTACTAACTTAAAGGAATCTAAAATTCGCTTACGCACTGAACTATAATTCTGTAGTCTGATATGAAAAGTAAAAACCGAAAATTGTATAGAATAACTAATCGAATGATCTGCTCGCTTATGACAGTTTTAGCAGATTGGATCTGTCTAAACACGTTTGACTTCCTGAAGCTCAGTCTCCGCTGAAACATGTGGCAAATTACAAATGCCTTAATCTGACAGTTCCGGTACATATGAACGTAATGTTCTTCCTTTAAAAGATTTAATGTCGCCATAAAATTGCTCATGTTTTCTCACTTTAACTCAAAGTTGCGATCTGTTCTGAATGCTAACGTGGAGACACGGATAACTCTGCACTTTAGTTGGGCGTAGTGTTTCACATGTATACGGGGTGGCAGTCCACACTGCCTTCCACATGGAGTATCCACGTTCAGTCGCAAACTTCTATGGGCTTTTCGCAAATAGTAGCGGGTACTTCTTGCTTTTGTTCAATTTTGCTCGCCGCAGTCGGGGGTAACTTCTCGCCCGATCTGCATATCAACACCGATTCACTGACATGCAAAAAAAAAAAAAAAACGGGATTAAATACTATCAGACAAATTATTACAAATTAATTTTCCTATTCTGTAAATAAGTGTTCCGATAAACAGCTCGATTTTCAGGATTCCAATATGCCTTATGGAGGGGACTTGGTGTTAGTTGTCCCCCGCATTAACGCATTTTAAGTGTATTCCGCGACAGACAAGATAAAGTGTCGCTGATTCATATAAAAATATAACAAATTTATTTAATCAAAGAAAGCGGTTGGTTCAAAGATACATGGTTATAGATATATTACAAGAGAATTATGAATTTCCCTATTTTTTCTATGCTAATTATTCAAATCCGAATTCAATATTTAATAATAATAAACAATTCCTGTTTCCAAAATAACTAAATTTTTCCAAAATAACTTAAATGGAGAAAACTTTTTTTTTCGGTTCCCGTTGGCAATAGGTTTAATATCAATGCAAAGTCAATCGTATATATTACAAGAGAATTATGAATTTCCCTAATTTTTCTATGCTAATTATTCAAATCCGAATTCATGATTTAATAATAATTAACTAATTCCTGTTTCCAATGTTAAAGTTCAAGTTCAATTATGAATTATGCCATAACTAAGATTTATGAACCAGTTTGTTCTTATTCTATGAACCTTTTGTAATTACTCTTCACTCTAAAATAAACGTTCGTCGTGTTCACATTGTTCGTCGTGTGTTCTCAGTTCTTATTTGGTTGCCTTATTATTACTTTGCCCTGTGCAGACTCTTTTACACTAACATTGGTTATGGGCCCAGAGTCACGAAAGTCTTAATAAAAAAAATAAGTCAATTTCAAATCGAAAAGTTAAATGATAAAAACTACGATGTATGGGCTTTACAGATGAAAGTGTTCTAATTCACCAAGAACTTTGGAATGTAGTCTGTGGCAAGTTGGAGGTCAACGCAGCTGCTGCAAATACAGTTTTGATGGATGAAAAGGCGCTCGCGTGCATTGTGTTAAATGTTATTGTGTGTAAAAAGTAATTATATTGCTGTCAAGTTTAAGCACGATATATGAACATTTCGTTGTTGCAATGGAGACAAGAGACTCATTGCCAGATTTTGATGTACTTAAAATAAAGCTATTGGCAGAGGCTGATAGAATATCACAAAATTGTGAAATAGGTAACAAGCAGCAAGCATTCTTCGTAGGCGCTCGTTCGAAGAAAAGAGAGCACAAGAACGAAGGTCGTGCAAAGAAAGACTGGAAATTTAACGGAATATGTTTCAATTGCGGTAAACGAGGCCATAAATCGGCGAAGTGAGAGAAACAAAGGCAGTGTGAAAATCAAAACGAAGGACAACAGCAAAAATGCTCGTACGCCGTATACACAGCAATGCAAAAAGAACATGCGAAAAAAAGCTGGTTGGTGTCTGGACACTACGATTATGTGTTGTGACAGAAATTTGTTTGTGTCATTGAATGAGGAAACATCACGAATTATGTTAGCGGGAGATAAATTTATAGAATCTGCAGGCAAAGGAGTCGTAAAAATAAAAACGCATAATTGTGAAATTCTGTTGCATGATATATTGTAATTCCCGTCACTGCATATAAACTTCTATTCGGTCAGCGAAGTGTTGAAATTCGGACATTCAGTTGTTTTCAAGAACAATCGCGCAGTAGTTAAATGCAAAAACGGTTCAGTGTAATTAATGGCTGATTTAATCGGAAATTTGATTTTGTTTAATGATGTGAATCAAAATAAATTGTTTTCAATGTAAGAAAAAGCAATAGTTTAGCACAATCGGTATGGCCACCTAAACTTTCGCAGCTTAAAAGAGCTAGTAAATAGTGAACGTGTCCACGGTATTGACTTAAAAAACTTCTCAACTGATATAAATTGCAACACATGTAATTTATCGAAAATCTGTGCATTGCCATTTCAAACGAACTATAAGGGTGCAACTAATTGTTTGGATTTAATACACACGGACGTATGCGGGCCTATAAATGTTCCATCAATTGGTGATGCGAAATATTTCATAACATTCATAGACGATCGGTCCAAAAGAATTTATGTATATTTTATAAAATCCAAAAACGAAGCACTTTATAAATTTGAAACATTTAAAAACCAAGTTGAGTGTCAAATGCAACACAAAATAAAAGCCATCCGTAGTGACAATGGCAAAGAGTTTCTTAATGGTAAATTCGATGCGCTGTTAAAAAGATGTGGCATAAAAAGACAGTTAACAGTGCCCTACACGCCACAACAAAACGGAGTGGCAGAGAGAGCGAATCGAACGCTAGTAGAAATGGCTCGCGCTATGATGGTCCATGCAAACGTTGAAGAATCCCTATGGGCTGAAGCTGTTGCAACTGCAGCTTACATACGGAATAGGTCCCCCTCCCAGGCACTGCAAGGCACTACTCCTTATGAAGTTTGGAGCGGCCGCAAGCCATCAGTGTCTCATCTACGAATTTTTGGGTCACCCGTCTACGCGCTGGACAAATTGCATCACAAGAAATTTAAGCCCAAAGGAAAAGAATATATGTTTGTTGGCTACTCTCGTACTGCAAAGGCATTTCGACTGTTTGGCAAAGACAAAGAAGACAAGTGATCGAGAGGCGTGACGTCAAATCTGTTGAAAGAGAAGAAGAGCGCAAAAAATAGATGCTCAATCCACATCTATTGACTATTTTACTTCTTTTATAATAAGCAGTAACATATATGGGGATTCCAATGTTGGAGAGGCAGCGCCAGAGGAGCTGCTAGCGCAGGCAGTTACAGCAGAGCCAGCAATCAATGAAGAAATCCAAAACTAAGAGCCCATTATCGATAATCATTCAGACGATGATATGGAGAATTATGAGAGTATTGGAGATTCTGATTCAACGAGCAGCCCTGATGAAGAAGTGGACATACGACGAGGTCCAGGCAGGCCTACGCTTATTCGAACTGGAAGGCCAAGGAAGCAGTACAACGAGCTTCATATTATGACAAACTATGACATGGAAACGCCAAATACAGCTATGCAGGCGTTGCATGGCAAACATGCGTTTGAGTGGAAGGAATCTATGAAATGTGAGTACGATGCCCTCATCGCAAACAACACCTGTTCGCTGGTTGATCTTTCACCCAATGCAAAAGGTTTTGGATGCATGTGGCTATATAAAGTGAAAAGAGACAGCCAGGGTAATATTGAGCGGTTCAAGTCAAGACTAGTCGCTAAGGGTTGCAGCCAGCAATATGGCGTGAACTTCAGTGAAACATTTTCGCCAGTCATACGATATGAAAATATTAGAATGTTGTTGGCTGTAGCTGCAGAAAAAGATAATAATAGCTTGTTCTAAACGCTCAGATCTAATGGACTTTAAGAAGAAGTTGCAGGAAATGTTTGATGTTCACGACAATGGCCAGTTTAATCACTTTTACATTGAAATACAGCGTGAAGGATATTTAGGTGCTATCTCTATTTGTCAGAAACAGAATATAAGGTGCCTACTGATGAAATACGGCATGAACGTCTGTCGTCCTGTATCGACACATGTAGTTCCTGGCTTCCAAATAGGCTGCAACGAAGGTAAATGCAGCAAAGCAGACGTGACTGGATACCAGTCACTAATTGGATCACTTACGTATCTGGCCATCTCAAGTCGGCCTGATATAGCTCATTCCGTAAGTAAGCTAGCGCAACGGAATACTGATCCGCATCACGAGCATGAGTCCGCCGCAAAGCACATATTGCGCTACCTGGCAAAGACAATTGACCTAAAACTCCATTATCGAAAAACTGGTCAAGGATTGCACGCATTTGTTGATGCAGACTGGGCTTATGACAGCCTGGATACAAAATACTATACTGGCTTCGGATTTTATCTTAAAGGTTCAGCCTTTTTTTGGGAATCAAAAAAACAAGGAGTGGTCGCTCAGAGCAGTAATGAGGCTGAATATGTAGCCTTATCAACGACGGCAAAAGAGGCAACATATCTACGACGACTACTGGAATAGATTGAGTTTCATCGTCCAACAGAGCGCGTGCAAATCTATAGTGACAATTTGAGTGCTCAGCAAATTGCAGGTAATCCTGTGCACCATAAGCGAACAAAGCATATCGGTATTAAATATCATTACATACGAGAGGTTCTAGCATTAAAAATTGTTTGTATTAATTATGTTCCCACAAATGAAAATGTTGCAGATATCTTAACAAAAAATGAAAAGCATCAGAAATTTGTTAAATTGCTCGGTTTGGTTGAATAAGAAATACTGTATGTCAAATTAAAATATTAACTTGATAAGAAGTGTTAAAGTTCAAGTTCAATTATGAATTACGCCATCACTAAGATTTATGAACCAGTTCACGTTTGCTCTTATTCTATGAACCTGTTGTAATAACTTTACACTCTAAAATAAACGTTCGTCGTGTTCACATTGTTCGTCGTGAGCTCTCAGTTCTTATTTGGTTGCCTTTTTATTACTTTGCCCTGTGCAGACTATTTTACACTAACACAAAATAACTAAATTTTTACAAAATAACTTGAATGGAGAAAACTTTTTCCTTTCGGTTCACGTTCGCAATAGGTTTAATATCAATGCAATGTCAATCGTATATATTACAAGAGAATTATGAATTTCCCTAATTTTTCTATGCTAATTATTCAAATCCGAATTCATGATTTAATAATAATTAACTAATTCCTGTTTCCAAAATAACTTAAATGGAGAAAACTTTTTCTTTTCGGTTCACGTTGGCAATAGGTTTAATATCAATGCAATGTCAATCATAAATATATATATAACAAATATTTTATTTTTATTTTATATAATTTATTAATTAATGGTCGACAAAACGAGTGTCTTCCTATTTATTCAATTCATTAAACATACATTATGAAAATTAGATACTAAAAGCATAGTAAGAATACACAATTTTCTAATAGCGTCACCGATCGATGGAGGTGTTTTATTTGCCAATCCGGCCAGCTATGCCCCTTTTCACAGCTAATTTTGTCATTGACGCTATTAGAGCCTATAGCTAAGAAGAAGCGTGTAAGTAGAGAAAATAGTGATCTTAAGTAAAATTTAAATTAATCTTTATTTACTATATTATTAAGCGAAATGCCATAAATTTGGAAAAAAGATAGAAAGAAGTAGTTAAGAAAGTACAGAAATGTATACTAGATATATAGAGTGTTAAGTAGATAGGATAAAGAGATAGTGATGGGAAATCACCGACCCGGTGGGGGTAAATTTATAGCCTGTCAGGCAAACTATGCCCCTGCTCATAGCTGGGAATGGTCAGTGACTTCCCGTAGGTATCCTGAAAGCATCGCTTTTATTATGGGTAGAGAAAGTTCGGAGGAGGAAACGGAATGCAAACTATTGTAATTTTTACATAACACGCAAAAAGAATTGTGCATAGCGTAATCTGTTGTGCACGTAGGTAGGAATAAGGAGCGATAATTCGTGGGAGGTCTAGATGAAACAGAGAATTGAAGACGCCATAGCAGAAAAGAAGGAGCTATGTCGCCAACAATCAATTTATGTAGGAAGACGAACGAGGATTTTCCTATGGTTTGTTAACGACGGAAGATCGAGAAGAAGAAGCCTGCTGGAGTAGGATGGCAACCGAATTTTGGCGTCCCAATTTAATCTATATCCTATAGTTACTTTTTGGTGTTTAAGGTTATCGGACGTGCTTGCGGACGAAAATTAAAAACCAAAACTCGAGTGCGCACCCAAACGGCAAAAGCGGCTATTGCAATTCCGCTAAGAGTGCAGAGCACCAAAAATAATACAAAAACGACAAAAAAATTACAACACAACTAATTGCTGACTAAGCAATTTGCTTAAGGTTAGTCGAAATAAAATAAAACCAAAAAATAAGGTGGTCACAAATTGAGCAAGTCGTCTGCGTTGCCAACAAGCGGCAATGCCGAGCCACCATGCCAGTGAGTGCTGACAACAGCAACGCACACACAATGATTAACTAGGGGCCGTATCAAACTAACGAGGTAGGCCAACTAAATGCTGACGCCGCTACGTCACCGAATACCTCAATGATCAGCCGCTTAGTAACAGCTGCCAATAAATAATCCGCGCTGATGTCTGCAAGACCCCGGCAGCAGCCCACATGCTGGTCCTAGCGCTTCAGTTTCCCCTTTTTACCCTTTAATGGATGCCCAAGGCCCCGGCAGCAGCCTACTCGCTGGTGCTATCGCGAATATAGACACTGACGACCCAGCAAATTTTAAAGGAGCTACTGGCCGGGGTACAGATCTCATTATCAGCAAGTTACAACACATTTGTAAATTCGCTGGGATGGAGGGTTTAGAGGGGGAGAAAATGCTTCGAACAAATCGGACTTAGTACTACTTCTACAGGGTAGGGCATTAAAGACATACATACCTTCGTCCTAAATGGCATCGACAACATCAACGACGTGTGGCTCATACTATCCGAAGTAATTGACTTGGATATCCTGACCATCAAATCCACCTAGGTAGGACTATGTGATTCCTAGCCAATGATGTGCCCACACACAGGGTCATCATACAGAAACTTATAGAACAGAAACTTGAGTTCTACTCATACCAGCTGCAGTAGGAAAAGCTCTACCGCATAGTAATCAAAGGCCTCCACCACTCCACAATTAACCGAGAGCTCATCGACGACCTGCGGAGCCAGGGCCATACCGTTCTTCACGTACACAATCCGAGCAGCAAAGTCACCAAGGAGCCCATGAATATTCACTACATTGACTTGCAATCGGCGGGCAACAACAAGGAGGCATTTAACATCAGGAAGCTGTACCAGCAGGTGGTCCAGGTGGAGACTGCTCGAAGAAGCCATGATGCGGTGTAATGCCATAGATGCGTTAAATTTGGGCTCAATCATCGCACTGCTGATTGAACACGGCCCGACTCATTTCCGACAACATGCGCCCACTGCTGTGGACACCACCTTGCCAACTATAAGGGCTGCAAGGGGTTCACCGAACATACAAAGCGTGCGGGAGCCCAAAGCCCGCCAAAACAAAAAATCTCCCACCTATTCAAGCGAACCAAAGCCGCAGCAATAAAGTTCATGGGCCTACATCTGTTGACTTCCCCAGTGCAGCCCCCACTGAACAAGTAGAAGTGCTTTCATACGCCGCTGCCAGCAGAAGAGGACTAGTTGCTTTCAGCATAGAGAGCAACGCCCTCAGCTTTAGCCAGCGAGAAGGACCAGCACAAACTAGGCTATACACTGCTGAGGGATCAGCAACAGGAGAGGCTGAATGCGCAACAGTAGCAACAGCAGACGTTTGGAAACGGGAAAGGACTTTCCTCTGCCATCAAGGACATGAGCCGAATTATAGAGAGGATGGCAGAAATGCAATAGGGTAGGCAACAGCAAATCCTTACCCTTTGAACGGCGTCGCTATCTAAATGAACACTCCACTGAAGGTGCTAATCCGGAATGCCAATGGCATTTCAGGTAAAGAAATTGACATGGAAGCCCTAGTACAAAAACACGCCATCGGAATAATAATAATACTTTCCCCATAATCTTTGGCTTTGACTGGACTAAAAATCGCTCAGCTAGTGGCGGATGCGCTATCCCCGTCCGGAGTAACTTGGTTCACTTCCCGCAATTGAGTACCAATATCCCAATATTCGACTGAGAAAGTCTCCACTGATGCTGATAACGTGGACTTTGGGGCAGTCCATTGCAGGCTAAATGAGCAGACGTTGACTGATGACTTCATACTCAACTAGGCTGGAAGTAGATAGGTGGGAGGCGACTGGAATGCACTTCAATGGCTGTGGGGCCTTCAACTATTTAGCAGCCTAGCGCATCGCCAAGCGAAGGTACTGGCCACAGGTTCTCCCACAAAATACCCGCATTGACTACGCCATCTACCAGGGGATCCCTGACTAGCTCATCTCAATCGCTGATGTTTGGGATCTCCCGAGCGACCACCTGGCCCTGATAGTTACCCTGAAGGGCAGGGCCAGGGTGGTCAGCGCAGTACCGAGGCTGATCAACGCACGCACTGTTCTCGGTGTTTTCCAGAGACAGATGAGTGAAAGTATCCACGTCAACACCGAAATGCACTGAACTGGATGTAGAGGACGCCATTGAGCTACTCAACGCAAAGATTCGCGCAGCAGCAGCCGAAGCCAGTCCCCCAACAGTTGCCAGGCGGTTGGATAGTGCTGGCAACGGACTGCCCTCAGACATAGCCAACCAGCTCAGGATCAAGAGGCGGTGCATACGTAGGTTCCAGACGACACAGCATCCGTGGGACAAGGCGGAGTAGCGTAGAGCGGAGCAGCAACTCAAAACGACCGACTTGCAAGGCTTATGGATCACATGGCCATCCTTCCTGATCACCAATTTGGGTTAAGGGGAGGGCATGGCGCTGTTGAACCGGTTCACTGAGTGATTAACCATGTTCTTAGGGCTTACGACGACGAAAACTACTGCAATGGAGTGTTTGTAGACGTTATGCAGACCTTCGACCGAGTCTAGATTGATGGATTGCTCCAGAAAATCAAGATGAGTCTCCCCGCCCCCTTCTTTCTACTTATGCGCTCTTATTTAATGGAGCGGAAAACCGAAGTCAAAGTAAGTGCAGCAATCTCTCCTGTTCCCAAAATGTGAGCGGGTGTCCCTCAAGTCAGCGTACAATTTCTTTCCTGTCTCTACAATTTGTACACGGCAGTCATCCCCACTCCGGATGACCTACATAAGTTTGCCACCCAAGGCAAACACCTGATGGCCACATTTGCCGATGACGTGGCAATATTTTTCTCCGCTCACCGCGAGTACGAAACCACTGACTGGGCTCAGGAATATATCCACTTACTTGAGCTCAATGCAACCGGGTAGCAAGAGACCTCGCTGGGAGGTGTGTAGTCAGGAAGCTCAAGAGAAGATCGTTCAAGGACCTCCTCCAACCACGACACGGAGACGCCTCAGAGTCCCCCGACTACCTACTGGACGATGCAGCCTTATCAAGAAAACCGCTTTTGACGTTGGCCACGATAAAGCCTAAGTCAACTGTGTTGCGAGAAAAATGTATGCTATTTTTGATTCAATACAACTTATATTTATTAACAAAAATAAAAATAAAAAAAAATACGATCCTGGCTATTGTTATACAGCGGAGACCAGATGCAAGAGCAGTATTCAAGGAAAGGGCGAACAAGAAAGATGTACAGAAGTTTCGTTATTAAAGGATCGTTAAACTCTTTAGACCTTCGTTTAATGAATCCAAGTACACTTTTGCCCTCATTAACGATTGTAGCTATATGAAGATTGAAGCAAAGATTAGAATAAAAAATAACGCCTAGATTCTTAACTGTTAGTATACGTTGCAATGGAGTATTGACGATTGTATAACTGACAAGATAAGGTGTATTCACTTTGAACAATTAAGATGCAATGGATTGGCCGAACACCAAAGTTGCATAGTGTTGAAATCATCGTGTAGACGAGAATGATGTAGGGGATTAGTGTATGACAGAATAAGTTTAACGCATCGTTCGCGTACATAAGTACACGGGCATGTGATATAGCCGAGGGGAGATCATTTATAAAAAGAAATAAGTGTAAAGATCCGAGATGAGTACGTTGAGGAACACCAGAAGTTACGTGCGCCTGTTTTGATATAGTCAGCCTCAGCGTTACTCTTTGAGTCCTACCGTTTAAATAAGAAGATATAGTACTCACTACTCCATATAAACTCACTCATACTTAAATCGTAGCGTGCACTTGGGGCCAATACATCGTCGATGTTTGTGTGTGTGGGTATATGTGTTATTGTATGAGTTACATTGTTACCTTTGTACAAAGAAAGTTTATTCTAAGTATATATAAAAATATTGATGTGCATAACAATATAACAACCTTACCATTGTCAATTATATTTATTGGATGAATGGAATATTACTTCTGCTGCTCAACTCTGTTATCTATCGACTAATTTTAAATTCATATTTATACGATTTACTTCATGTTCGTATTGTTCCTGAAAATTACATTTACCTGGAAAGCTTAATAAAAAGAGAACAGCTAGGCATCCGCTAATTTATCCACTTGCACGTTTGCATTTAGACATCTGCTTCTCCCCTGTTTTTATTAAAAAGTATTTAAATTTAAGACTTCGTTTGTATTAATTACACTGTTTAATTGTCTTATTGACAAAAGTACTTCTGTTCGCTGCCTATCTGAGCTGAAGAGTGTCGCACGCGGTCGTCAGTCCCCTTTAGCTTATAAATTGGCTGTAACGGGGATAAAAGATTTCAGCAATCGCTTCTTAGCTTAACTGCATTATGGTATGATCTGCTTACGCGGCAAATCAGACGCCAAAGAAGAATCTGCAAAAGTGTGGTAGTCAAGTGTGAGGGTAGCACATAAAGTCTCTAGCAGAAAAATTAGTTTCCTCCACACCAATAATTTAATCTTAATGAGTAAAAAACGAATTAAATAACAGCAGCGCAGAAAACAATACAATCGCAATTGAATGTGTGTGTGTACATGTATACAGAAATTCTTGGAATTTGCGCTTGCTGCCGCTGATACAAGGAAAGTCAAAACACATTTTCTTTAATAATTGTATTTCTTAAACGATCTTGATGAAATTTTCTACAGTACATCTTATTGTGTTATAGAACATTTGTGTATTGTCTAAAAGTCAATTACATTTAATTGTAGCTTATATTGATGGGCAGCATAAATTGATGTTTTCACTTTATTTATAGATATGAGTTAGTAGCGGGGAGGCGGTGATAGCCATAAAATGAAAAATACTTGATATATTTATAAATACTATTCTAGAAGCTACAAGTCAAGTGTGGTGACATTAGCTCGTATTATTTACCAAAATTGCTCAAAAAACAGGATTTCGATATCGATTTTTATCAATTACTTGGAAACAGGACAAGTTATCGAATATCGGAAACAAACTCGATCTGCGCGCGCACTGCATAAGGACGGACGGACGGACAGACAGACGGACATGGCTAGATCGACTTGGCGATGGATGCCGATCAATAATATATGTACTTTATGGGGTCGGAGTTGCTTTCTTCTGCCTGTTACATACATTTGCACAAATACATTATACCCTTTTTACCCATTTTTAATGGGTTCAGGGTATAAATAGAATAGGTAGTATAATGACGTTGATTTTAATGTCTTTCGGATGGTAAACTCCTAATAATTTGTTGTTTCTTGTAAAATTTAGCTGACACAGATACTTCTGCAAATTTCGAGCTGAACATTTTGCTCGCGTTACTCTGAGTATAGTTTTGCGCATAAGCTGAGTCGTCTGCTCTTAGCTGAATCCTTCGGCAACGAAGATTGTAAATTATCGCATTAGATTCGTGCGCTTTGCCTAGATTTTCTTTGGCCTGCTTCCGTATTAGATTTCGATTTCAAAGCAGAATATAATCTTTTCCGTTCAGGATCATATTTTGGCCGAAAACATGTAAATAAGGTGGAAAGCCTGTGCTTCGGTGTAGTGTAGCTCTTAATGATACACTTATTGCACTGAGCTGCACATCCCAATTACTGTGGTTTTTGCCGAGGTACGCTTGGCTTGCAGATGCAACTGACCTGTTTAATCTTTCGAGTATATTGCAGTACATTTGTGCTCAATTCCAAAGCAAGTTAAAAATGCTTTAAGGAAACTTGATCGAAATTGCGATTCATTGCATGTGAGATTCGTGTACACCAAAGGTGTAGAAAATTGAATTCTTGAAATTCTCTGTAATTTTCGGAGCTGTAAATTTCTTCAGAGGGCAAAGAAAATAAAACTTCGTGTTGTGATCTACCACGTTCAACAAACTAAGTTACCCCTTTTTTTAGGAGGATACGATCCCAACAAGCCGACATACAATCGTTGAATGGGACTATCTGAGGTGACTGGCTTATCCATTGGTGGGATAAGGACTATATATTGGCTCTTGCTAGATCTACAAATGCTGCAGTTAGTTATATATACGTAGTTATGTATACGTATCTGGTAACTATACATGTGCAAAACAAGTATCTTTTAATTTTTTTAACAGTTATTCCCATGCCACAGTCTTCTGAGCTAGGTGGATTGTGTGCTTCGCACAATACTTCGGAAACTAAACTTGCGGGTACCCACAGTTTCCATAAGTCCTTTTCTGTACTCGTAATCATCCATCAACTTTAGATCCGGTAACCTAGGTTGATACTCTTTTATATACGCAATTAAAGCTAGATATTCCGGTGCCTTAAGACAAGGCGAATTCAAGTCTTTTATAGGGCTCTGGTCTGCTACTTATTCTTTGTAAGTTCTAGAGAGTGTATCAGCAACGACGTATTGGGAACCACTTCGGTGCTGTATATCGCATTGGAATCCCTGTAACTTCATAGAACTCCAGCTAGTCGTCCTGACAAATCGTTTTGCTTCATAAGCAGATCAGCATGATCAGTAATTACAGTGAACTCCTGACCTTCTATATATGCTCGAAACTTTTGAATGCCTTGAGAACAGCGAGACTCTCTAGTTCTGTTACTGAGTAGTAACGCTGAGCTCTCGTAAGTTTCGCTGACATATACGCGATCGGTAAGTCTGAATCATCCCGCATCTGCGCTAGTACGCAATCTACGCCGTAAGTACATGCATTGCAAATCAGGAAAAAGGAAAAATTGGGTGTCATGAAAATAGGTGCTGCAGTCACGTAGGATTTGCGCATTACGAAAGCTTCAGAGTCCAATCTAGCGGATTCCAATCTAAGCGACGTAACCGCTTGACCGTTTTTGGGAAAGGAAACTCACTGATTGCCTTTTCTTCCTCAGGATCCGTTTTAAGTTAGCCGTTTTCGATGACAAACCCGAGGTATTTAATCTCTGTCATGCAGAAGTTAAACTTATTAATGTTAATGGTTAGGTTGGCTATCCTTAAACATAATGCAATCTCCTGAAGCAAAATAAGGTGGGAATCAAAATCGTCTGGTAACACTAATAAGCCGTCTTAATAAACGAAGACTTGTGTACGAAAGTGTGGAGGAATAATTTCTTACGTAAGCCGACATAGGGTTTGCGGCGCGATGCAAAGGCCAAATTGCATCACTTTGTACTGCTATAATGGTCAATTAGGTACTGTAAATGTTGTATATTGCCTTATGTTTTCTCTAACGGTATTTGCCACGCATGTTTTATGTCTAACCCGGTAATGAATTTAGCTGGTGGTAGTCTTCTCGAATACCATCTAGACATCCTTTTCCGTTACTTTGTTAACCAGTTTATGTTTAGGGATAATAAATAGCTCAAGACTTATAGTTAACTTTCGGTAAGTGATTTGGGTCAGTAATTTAGCAACAATTCTGTTTGCGGTGCGATTTGCTGTGCTAATAGATCCGCTGCAAATCTTTGCCTTACTATGTTTTTGCAATTGTTGAGGTGCTGATCCTCCTGCGCAACTAATAGTAGCTCTTGAATCCAAAAGTCCTATATACTCATTCCCTTCGATTTGAAGAGAAGTGTATTGTCGTTCATCTTAACCTAGAAAATGGATCAAATTATATTCTTACGATTTTTACGTGCTAATTTCCAAAACGTACGTAATCGTTTTGTGGAACGCTTGGGCTTAGTTACTAACTTAAAGGAATCTTAAATTCGCTTACGCACTGAACTATAATTCTGTAGTCTGATATGAAAAGTTAAAACCGAAAATTGTATAGAATAACTAATCGAATGATCTGCTCGCTTATGACAGTTCCAGCAGATTGGATCTGTCTAAACACGTTTGACTTCCTGAAGCTCAGTCTCCGCTGAAACACGTGGCAAATTACCAATGCCTTAATCTGACAGTTCCGATACATATGAACGTAATGTTCTTCCTTTAAAAGATTTAATGTCGCCATAAAATTGCTCATGTTTTCTCACTTTAACTCAAAGTTGCGATCTGTTCTGAATGCTAACGTGGAGACACGGATAACTCTGCACTTTAGTTGGGCGTAGTGTTTCACATGTATACGGGGTGGCAGTCCACACTGCCTTCCACATGGAGTATCCACGTTCAGTCGCAAACTTCTATGGGCTTTTCGCCCATAGTAGCGGGTACTTCTTGCTTTTGTTCAATTTTGCTCGCCGTAGTCGGGGGTACCTTCTCGCCCGATCTGCATATCAACACCGATTCACTGACATGCAAAAAAAAAAAACGGGATTAAATACTATCAGACAAATTATTACAAATTAATTTCCCTATTCTGTAAATAAGTGTTCCGATAAACAGCTCGATTTTCAGGATTCCAATATGCCTTATGGAGGGGACTTGGTGTTAGTTGTCCCCCGCATTAACGCATTTTAAGTGTATTCCGCGACAGACAAGATAAAGTGTCGCCGATTCATATAAAAATATAACAAATTTATTTAATCAAAGAAAGCGGTTGGTTCAAAGATACATGGTTATAGATATATTACAAGAGAATTATGAATTTCCCTATTTTTTCTATGCTAATTATTCAAATCCGAATTCAATATTTTATAATAATAAACAATTCCTGTTTCCAAAATAACTAACTTTTTTTTTCGGTTCCCGTTGGCAATAGGTTTAATATCAATGCAATGTCAATCGTAAATATAGCGGTTGGTTCAAAGATAGATGGTTATAGATATATTGCAAGAGAATTATAATTTCCCAAATTTTTCTATGCTAATTATTCAAATCCGAATTCATGAGTTAATAATAATTAACTAATTCCTGTTTCCAAAATAACTAAATTTTTCCAAAATAACTTAAATGGAGAAAACTTTTTCTTTTCGGTTCACATTGGCAATAGGTTAAATATCAATGTAATGTCAATCGTATATATTACAAGAGAATTATGAATTTCCCAAATTTTTCTATCCTTATTATTCAAATCCGAATTCATTATTTAATAATAATAAACTAATTCCTTGTTTCCAAAATAACTAACTTTTTCCAAAATAACTTAAATGGAGAAAACTTTTTCTTTTCGGTTCACGTTGGCAATAGGTTTAATATCAAAGCAATGTAAATCATATATATATATATATATATATATCAAAATATATACAACGGATTTACCAAATGTAGTAGTCACTACTCCATATAAACTCACTCATACTTCCATCGTTGCGTGCACTAGGGTCCGTGCAGGGGTATGTGTATTATTGTATGTGCATCATTGTTGCCTTTGTACAAAGAAAGTTTATTGTAGTTTATTCTAAGTATATATAAAAACTCTGATGTGCATAACAATATCACAACCTTAGTATTGCCAAGAGTATTAATAGGACTTATGTGGAATTGCTTTTATCTTTTGGCTTGTCAGTCTACTTTTCCTTGTCAACTCTAACTCGAACTCTACAACAAAGGAAAATGAATAGTCAATTACACTACGGAACACAGATTTTTAAGTTTTCATTTCTTTACTTGTTTGTCTGAATAAAACTATAGCCAGACACATTTGATGATCTTCACCGAGCAATCTCACATATGGCACTGGAGCACGGTCCCGAAATCTCCTTGGCTTCGATTAACAAGCTTTGTCCCTGAGCCAATATATGCACCGAGAGATGGGTGAAAAGGGACCAGCGCTTGCGGCAGCACCCCTGCCACGTGGCTGTTTCAATCTCTTGCATTACTTTGGTATTAAATTTATTTATCTCCCCTGTTTTTTCTGTTTTATTAATAAGTATTCTAACTTAACACTTCGTTTGTATTAATTACACTATTTAGATCCGGTTGTCTCAGTACTTCTGTTCACTGCCCATCTGACCTGAAGAGTATCGAACGCGGTCGTCAGTCCCCTTTTGCCTATACAGGGGCTGTAACGGGGATACAAGATTTCAGCAATCGCTTCTTAGCTTAACTGCATTATGGTATGATCTGCTTACGCGGCAAATCAGACGCCAAAGAAGAATCTGCAAAAGTGTGGTAGTCAATTGTGAGGGTAGCACATAAAGTTTATAGCAACCAAAAACTGTTCGCATTTGGCTACTATACTCCCCGAAATTAGGTCATCTACGTAAAAGTCACTCCCCCGAATCCGGTCAAATTCCAAATTCATGGACAGCTGATATATAAAGCGGACTGAGAGAAATAATGCTGGCTTTGTTCCCTATGTAACTGTATCCAGCTTACATATTCTTGACATCCTATTGTAGCGAGTCTCGCCACAGAAACCATTGAATAAAATCGTCTGGTCTTGTTTTACAGTTTTTTCATTTTTCCAATATCATCTGTTAGGGCGACCGGGAACTTGCGAAAGCGAAGAAGGGTGTGAAACAAAGAGCTCTGAATAACAGGACAATCCATCAATAGTTGATTAAATGCATACCCCCATGAAGAAGCAGTGGAATCGTCGAAAACGACTCGCAACTTTGTCGTTGAACTATCCTCTATTAAGACAAGGTGGCGAGGAAGAAAATATTAACAAAGTCTTAAAGATTTCTGACCTAGATACATATATTCCTTTAAAAATTTCAATTTAGAGGGTCAGGAGGATGTTGAAGTTTCCGTTTCAGGGTTAGGAACCGTCGAAAGGCTTGGTGTGACTTCCCAAGACATTCCAAACTTCGCTTCGAAGCGTAAACTAACCAAATATTGACCGCTAGGCAATATGGTATATGTCCTTACGATATACTCTTCACAATCATTTTCTTCTTTTGAGGAGGTAGGTGTGGTTTCCAAGAAGCCTGTTCCATCCAAGCAGCAACTTAGCGGGAAATTTCCAATTTACAAAATTAAGAGTAATGCTCGGTTGATAATCAGTTATGGTAAACACTACCAGGGCTGTGAGGCATGTTGAGAACTCAGAGACTTGGGACTGTCGCGTAATAGTGGCCGTATTTCCTTCTGTTTCAAAACGAGAATCGCCAAGTCCAGAGACCACTGGCTGAGGACCGGTGGTTAACTGAAGCTGATGAGCCAGGCAAGACATTATAATACGAAGCTCATAACCAAAACCCAAAAGAGCATGACAAGGTATCAATGTGCCGGAGCGATTTTTAACAAACACAATAGCTGTAGCGGGAAAGCAGGACAAGGTAGGTAAATTGCGACGACTTAGAAAAAGAGCAACAATAGAAGTTAGGTAGATGGCGACGACTTGG
Organism: Drosophila borealis; assembly: GCA_035045885.1. Taxonomy (NCBI): domain Eukaryota; kingdom Metazoa; phylum Arthropoda; class Insecta; order Diptera; family Drosophilidae; genus Drosophila; species Drosophila borealis. Next base: position 2,160,902 of record JAWNOR010000340.1, on the reverse strand, counting down.
AGAAAGTTGCGCGAGCAATTAACAATGAATCAGCAGGCGCAGTCAGCTGGCCCGAAGATACCGTACAAATTTTTAGTGTGGAGCAGGGAATGCTTCGTTCCGAAGGTCCGACAGCATCCAGACTTCATGATCGCAATTGATGACCCTTCTTGAGAACCTTCAAGCACAATGCTTTTTTTTTGCTTTCCTAAGCCGTAATGCAAGGACCAAGTTTCCAAACCGAAAACATTTATATATCCCATGACCATGGCAGTCAAAAAAACCGCCGACAGGGGCGTCGTGGTTATTGGAATAAATGATGACTGACTATCACTTGTGTTAATTTTTCTAGTTTTTCGCACTTGATGGCTAGGGGCACAGCCATAGCAAAATTTACTGTTTCCATGGTTCGGAATCTTTGTTCCAGAACCGTAGCCATATGCTCCCACCATGGTATTAAGTTGACGAATGACGAGTCCTCTAGCTTCACTTTGTTTGGGATGTTGAGTACCGCTTTTGCAGAATACTTTGCACAATGATGCATCCCGCGATCTGTTCTGATTTTTCCATACTCTTCAATGCGCGCGTGTTTGCGTTTAATTTTTAATTGGTTAGCCAGCTCCCTTAGTGCCACGGCCGATCACCTGCCACCCTCTCTAGCCTCAATATCTCAAGTATGCCAGAAAAAACTAAACGTCTATTATTAAACCTCTTTTCCAGTAAGCTAAGTGCTATGGCATAATTATCATTTGTTATTTCCAGTGATCGGATTGCGCTCAGCGCTGAATCCTACAGGCGGGGCAAAGATACTGCGGCTTTTCGATATCTGCTAAGTCCTGATTTTCTATGACAGTCGTGAACATATAATAAAAGTCTGCCTATTGAGTGGATCCACCACTAAAAGCAGACAACTTTAATGAGAGTTATGCCGGTGGTGCCTTAGCACTAATTGTCGGCGCGGGCAGCAAAGCTTGGTCGCGAAATGTTGAATAGGGTAATATTGAAACGCTGCTTTTCGCGATTGCATTGTGAACTGGAATTGCGATCGAACCAGCGCAGAGACGTATTGATTAGATCATTTTATGCCATTTGCAAAATTTCATAAATTGAAATAGCTTTGCGCACTGCAACCGATAATCGGAAGTATGTACAAACTTGCTGACTATGTAACAAGGGTGATCGAAACTACATGTATATAGCTCAATAACACAATAGCAGTAAGAACTTCGACCTGTGTGAGTGATGAGTGATGTGATCGTTGGGTGCCATGTTGTATGTCCGATAAAGTAAGTCTAGGATGACTAATTCTATATGTGAATTTACAAGCAAATGCGAAAATACGCTGCATTCTATCAACGAAGTTAACGTATCTACAAGGGGCAGATATATCTAGGAAAGGAGATTACGCAAAATGATCCTTTTTCTTTCTTTCTATTTCTCTGGTAAGCAAGAAGCCCTCCAGTACAATTCGGTGCCACAAAGACATTTTGGGCAGTTGAATAAGAGTGACGATTGACCTTATTCACTTGGATAAAGGATCGACCTTTAGGAAGTTTGTCTGGCGGCTTGAGTGAAGTGGGAACGAAACGCCGTTCCTTGCCATGAGTTAACTTTTGAACTGCTTGTCTCGATTAGTTACAAATACATTGAGTTTGCAGGCTCTGTATTTATCAAAGATAGACATACAGAGGAATCCGACCAGAAGTAGGATTTACCATCGAAGAGTTCCATTCACGCGTCAGATTAGATAATAAGACGGCGCCGCAGAGCTCTACCTTTGTCACTGTATTTGTTTTCTGATTACCTAAACGCGACTTGCAACACAACAGCTGATGACTGACTGAATGTCGTCGAGAAATAACGTGGACACAGGCCCCATACGCTTCGATGCTGGCGTCGCAGAAGTTGGGAACTTCTAACCCTGCTACAGGTATTGACACGAGTCAAGGAAATTTAAGAAATTGTACTTTTTCAAAACTACCGAAAAGAACATGCCAAGCTGTTGCTAATGATGATGGCAGGCTCTCGTCCCAATTAAGCCGTTCCCACCATATCTGACGCAAGAAAATCTTAGCCTTTGCGGTTACCGGCACTATAAGTCCAAGCGGGTCATACAAACGAGTTAAAGTCGAGATTTATTAATTATTATTTATTTTTTTTTTTAGATGGTTGGGATCTCTGTTGAAAAGGTGATAATGAAAAGAGCAACAAAAGGTGAATCACAAGAGAGTCCAAGTGTTTTGGTGCTGTTGCTTCCTTCATCAAACTTTAGAGAATAATCTCTGTATTCTTTTGGTCTTCCTTCAAGTACAGCAGCATTACTTGAGCACCATTTTCACAGCTTGAAACCTCCATTTGCCCGAATTCCAGTTTTCAGATTGAGAATTTCCTTAACCTCTTCAATCCAGCTACCCCCCTAAATGTCTTCTACGCAAAAGTCACTTCGCAGAATCCGAGATACAATTGGGAAGTCAATGTCCCCGCGGATAAAGATAAATAATGCTGACTTGTTTCCATATGTAACTGTATCCAGCTTACACATTCTTGACATCCTGTTGTAACTTATGAGCTTATGAGCCAGGCAAGACATTATAATACGAAGCTGATAACCCAAATCCCAATGAGCATGACAAGGTATCAATGTGCCGCAGCGACTTTTAACGAGCACCATAGCAGTAGCGGGAAAGTAGGACAATATCACTGCTGAACTACTGAGCAACAAGGTAGGTGGAGGTAAACGGCGACGACTTAAAGAAAGAGCAACAATAGAAGTTAAGGTAGATGGCGACGACTTGAAGAAAGTGGCGCGAGCAATTAACAATGAATCAACAGGCGCAGTCAGCTGACCCGAAGACCGTGCAATTTATTAAGTGTAGCAGGGAATGCGTCGTTCCGAAGGCCCGACAGCATCCAGGCTTCATGACCGCAATTGATGACCCTTCTTGAGAACTTTCAAGCACAATGCAAGTCTTTTTTCTTTCCCAAGCCTTATTGCAGGGATCAACTTTCCAAACCGAAAACACTTAAATATCCCATGATCAGGGCAGTCAACAAAACCGCCGACAGGGGCACTGCCACCCTCTCTAGCCTCAATATCTCAAGTATACCCAAAAAATTAAACGTCTATTACCAAACCTTTTCTCCAGTAAGCTAAGTGCTATGGCATAATTATCATTTGTTATTTTCAGTGATCGGATTGCGCCCAGCGCTGAATCCTACAGGCGGGGCAAAGATACTGCAGCTTTTCGATATCTGCTAAATCATGAATTTCTATGACAGTCGTGAACATATAATAAAAGTCTGCTTATTGAGTGGATCCACCACTTAAAGCAGACAACTTTATTGAGAATAATGCCGGTGGTGCCTTAGCCCTATTTGTCGGCGCGGGCAGCACAGCTTGGTCGCGAAATGTTGAATAAGGCAATATCGAAACGCTGCGATTGCACTTTGAACTGGAATTTCGATCGAAACAGCTAATTCGTCAAATTCCTCGCACAAATGGCTACCAATTTGATTTTTGTTTAATTCTTCAAGGCTGGTATGAGTAGTTTCAAATGAGGCCTAAAGACGTCGATCTGCTTCAGCCTAACACTAACACCGCACTTATCAATCGAACTAAGAGACGTATTAATTAGATCATTTTGTGCTATTTACAAAATTTCATTGAAAAAGTTTTGCGCTTAAGAAAAGTCATCCAGTTTGCAGAGCGCACTGCACTAAAGCGTTATTTTCTGTGACCGTTACAGCCGATAACCGAAAGTATGAACAAACTTGCTGACTATGTAACAACGGTGATCGCAACTACATGTATATCGTTCAATAAAACAATAGCAGTAAGTACTTCGACGAACGCAAGTGTCCAGCTATGTTACGAAGGAACGGCAATAACTTGTACATAAGTTCCGCACAAAAGGAAATAAAACGAAAAGTCAGGTTGCTGACATTTTAAAACTTGTATTGCTTCAATGTAAAACAATAAAGAACAACAAAAGGAAAATTCATGTCGGGGTCACCAAAATGTTGCGCTATCACGCATTTTCAATAGGTTTAACACTGTAAATAATTAAACTGATTTTATTTCTTATATTTTTGGTCTGTTTGTAACGACTACAAGAAGCACGCAGATTTGATTTAGCCTGTGCTACAGTATCAAATTTCAAATAGTTTTTGCCAAGGTAAGCGAACCCGAATTAGTACGTGGCAGTTGCAGCAAAAGCGCCAATAAAATATTTAAAACAATTAAAGAGCTCGATCTATAGAAAATGCTCGAAATGAACGAACTTAACTAACTCGCTCGCAGTATCGAGGCGTTAGCATAAGTTAATGCTAGGGCAATAAATGCTCATAACAGCGAAGAGCTACAGATCAATGATAGATATTTTAAGCAGATGCCCGCTCTTATCAGTTGCGAGGTCGGCGCAGCGTGACCAGACGTTCTCCTTCCGTTGGAGGACGTGGGCATAGCTTGCATGCAGCTCTCTTTATTACACCCATCTTACACTCCATCATTTCCCACGATTCATCCTTCACAAGAACTAGGTCATTGAAAAAGTGGGCCTGGTTTCAAAGTGCGCCATTTGGAGCATTTTGAAGCGAAATTAAATATTCTTCACACCAGCGGGACCAAATCGCAAACATCCAGACAATTGAAGTGAAGGTGCGTGACATCAGGCTTATAAACGATGAGCTGGGTCGACCAATCAAGAAATGAGCTGGAGTGAGCACATCTAGAAATGCTGGATATTTTGAGAAAGAATACAATGGCCTGGAGTTGAACGGCTTTAGTCGCGAAGCAGACGAATACAGCCTTGTAATATTTGATTTTAGTTTTATTTCATACGTCAGGTTTATAGGAAAATGGTCCACAATATTCAACGCCCGAGACTTTAAGAGCTCGACAACCAGTCAAATGTTTTTTTGTAAGTTCAGCAATTAATACGAATCGAGGCTTGGCTCGGAAGAATCTTACACATATTTCAACCACCTTAGTTACGGGCCACCAATTATCCAATTGATTTCTTATGCTTTTGATCTGTTTTTTACTACCACAAGAAGAAAGTGGGCTCGATTTAGCCCATGCTATTTTATCAAATTGAAATAGTTTTTGCAGAGGTAAGCGAACCCAGACTAGTACGTGGCGATTAGGTCCGTCATTGTCACCTTAGTGGGGGAAAAATTCATTCTTCACAAGGGCTAGGTCACTGAATAATGGGCCTTGTTTCAAAGTGCCCCATTTGGAACTTTTTGAAGCAGAGTTAAATATTCTTCACGCCGGTGGGACCAAATCGCAGACAATCAGACAATTGATGTGAAGGTGCGTGACATCAAGCTAAGTGAACGATGAGCTGGGTCGACCAATCAAGAAATTAACTGGAGTGAGCACAAATAGGTCCGCTGGATAATCTAAAGCAGGATGCAATGGCCTGGAGTTGAACGGCTTTAGTCGCGAGGAAGACGAATACAGCCATGTAGTATTTGATTTTAGTTTTATTTCGTACGTCAGGCTCATAGAAAAATTGTCCACAATAGTTAATGCCCGAGACTCTAAAAGCTCGACAACCAGTCAATCGTTATTTGGGAAAATCAGCCATTAAATGCTTACCAATCGAGGCTTTGCCCGGAAGCAGCTCACACATTTACGGTGACACCACCTAAGTTAGGGTCCTCCTTTCACCACTTGGCCAATACTGTAACCGAATATGAGCCAGAAGGGGTCGTGGATCAGAGTGTAAGTCCTGATTGTGAGAGCTTTTGATGAGCGAATCTCTGATGAGACGCTGCCACGAAAGAATTAGTGGATGGCAAACTTCGAAATCCAGCGATGAGTTTTTCTCTCTAAGGATGACGAATTCATCCAAAATGTGATATGTGATGTGCTAGTATCCAGAGCTGCAAGATAACAATTGATGACCCTTCTTGAGAACTTTCTAGCACAATGCAAGTCTTTTTGCTTTCCTAAGCCGTAGGGCAGGGGTCAAGTTTCCAAACCGAGAATAATTATATATCCCATGACCAGGGCTGTCCCAAAAACGCAGACAGGGGCGTCGTGGTTAGTGAAATAAATGATTAATGGCGATCAACTTGTGTTAATTGTTCTAGTGTTTCCCACCTGATAGCTAGGGGCACAGCCATAGCAAAAAATTTAGTTTCTCCTCTTTGAAGCGAGCAGAGGTGTTTTTTGTGCTCTGCGTTTTGTTTTGATTTAAAAAAAACATCGGCGATTTAATATTTATATTTAAATTATTTCCATTATTCTGTTTGCTTTCTCGGTTTATTTTTTTATTTTATCGCGAGTGCATGCTTGCGGCCTGTGCATTTAATCATATAAATATTGTTACTTTTAAATTTTAACTGCACATCGCCTCTCTTGGTGTGCAATATTTCGTGAGCAGGCAAGCAATCCATAAATAGACTACTCTCTCGCGCTCGCTCACATTTATTCAATTTGCGCTTTGATCTTTTTCTACCTTCTGCCGCTTGTTGGTGTTCTATACGTTATTAAGCTAAATAGCTCTCTTCCAGCATTTGGTTGCGTTGTTTTAGCAATTGTTGAGGTGCTGATCCTCCTGCGCAACTAATAGTAGCTCTTGAATCCAAAAGTCCTATATACTCATTCCCTTCGATTTGAAGAGAAGTGTATTGTCGTTCATCTTAACCTAGAAAATGGATCAAATTATATTCTTACGATTTTTACGTGCTAATTTCCAAAACGTACGTAATCGTTTTGTAGAACGCTTGGGCTTAGTTACTAACTTAAAGGAATCTTAAATTCGCTTACGCACTGAACTATAATTCTGTAGTCTGATATGAAAAGTTAAAACCGAAAATTGTATAGAATAACTAATCGAATGATCTGCTCGCTTATGACAGTTCCAGCAGATTGGATCTGTCTAAACACGTTTGACTTCCTGAAGCTCAGTCTCCGCTGAAACACGTGGCAAATTACCAATGCCTTAATCTGACAGTTCCGATACATATGAACGTAATGTTCTTCCTTTAAAAGATTTAATGTCGCCATAAAATTGCTCATGTTTTCTCACTTTAACTCAAAGTTGCGATCTGTTCTGAATGCTAACGTGGAGACACGGATAACTCTGCACTTTAGTTGGGCGTAGTGTTTCACATGTATACGGGGTGGCAGTCCGCACTGCCTTCCACATGGAGTATCCACGTTCAGTCGCAAACTTCTATGGGCTTTTCGCCCATAGTAGCGGGTACTTCTTGCTTTTGTTCAATTTTGCTCGCCGTAGTCGGGGGTACCTTCTCGCCCGATCTGCATATCAACACCGATTCACTGACATGCAAAAAAAAAAACGGGATTAAATACTATCAGACAAATTATTACAAATTAATTTCCCTATTCTGTAAATAAGTGTTCCGATAAACAGCTCGATTTTCAGGATTCCAATATGCCTTATGGAGGGGACTTGGTGTTAGTTGTCCCCCGCATTAACGCATTTTAAGTGTATTCCGCGACAGACAAGATAAAGTGTCGCCGATTCATATAAAAATATAACAAATTTATTTAATCAAAGAAAGCGGTTGGTTCAAAGATACATGGTTATAGATATATTACAAGAGAATTATGAATTTCCCTATTTTTTCTATGCTAATTATTCAAATCCGAATTCAATATTTTATAATAATAAACAATTCCTGTTTCCAAAATAACTAACTTTTTTTTCGGTTCCCGTTGGCAATAGGTTTAATATCAATGCAATGTCAATCGTAAATATAGCGGTTGGTTCAAAGATAGATGGTTATAGATATATTGCAAGAGAATTATAATTTCCCAAATTTTTCTATGCTAATTATTCAAATCCGAATTCATGAGTTAATAATAATTAACTAATTCCTGTTTCCAAAATAACTAAATTTTTCCAAAATAACTTAAATGGAGAAAACTTTTTCTTTTCGGTTCACATTGGCAATAGGTTAAATATCAATGTAATGTCAATCGTATATATTACAAGAGAATTATGAATTTCCCAAATTTTTCTATCCTTATTATTCAAATCCGAATTCATTATTTAATAATAATAAACTAATTCCTTGTTTCCAAAATAACTAACTTTTTCCAAAATAACTTAAATGGAGAAAACTTTTTCTTTTCGGTTCACGTTGGCAATAGGTTTAATATCAAAGCAATGTAAATCATATATATATATATATATATATATCAAAATATATACAACGGATTTACCAAATGTAGTAGTCACTACTCCATATAAACTCACTCATACTTCCATCGTTGCGTGCACTAGGGTCCGTGCAGGGGTATGTGTATTATTGTATGTGCATCATTGTTGCCTTTGTACAAAGAAAGTTTATTGTAGTTTATTCTAAGTATATATAAAAACTCTGATGTGCATAACAATATCACAACCTTAGTATTGTCAAGAGTATTAATAGGACTTATGTGGAATTGCTTTTATCTTTTGGCTTGTCAGTCTACTTTTCCTTGTCAACTCTAACTCTAACTCTACAACAAAGGAAAATGAATAGTCAATTACACTACGGAACACAGATTTTTAAGTTTTCATTTCTTTACTTGTTTGTTTGAATAAAACTTGTGATGTCCATTTAAATAAGTCGCCTATAGCCAGACACATTTGATGATCTTCACCGAGCAATCTCACATATGGCACTGGAGCACGGTCCCGAAATCTCCTTGGGTTCGATTTACAAGCTTTGTCCCTGAGCCAATATATGCACCGAGAGATGGGTGAAAAGGGACCAGCGCTTGCGGCAGCACCCCTGCCACGTGGCTGTTTCAATCTCTTGCATTACTTTGGTATTTAATTTATTTATCTCCCCTGTTTTTTCTGTTTTATTAATAAGTATTCTAACTTAACAGTTCGTTTGTATTAATTACACTGTTTAGTTGTCTCAGTACTTCTGTTCACTGCCCATCTGACCTGAAGAGTATCGAACGCGGTCGTCAGTCCCCTTTTGCCTATACAGGGGCTGTAACGGGGATACAAGATTTCAGCAATCGCTTCTTAGCTTAACTGCATTATGGTATGATCTGCTTACGCGGCAAATCAGACGCCAAAGAAGAATCTGCAAAAGTGTGGTAGTCAATTGTGAGGGTAGCACATAAAGTTTATAGCAACCAAAAACTGTTCGCATTTGGCTACTATACTCCCCGAAATTAGGTCATCTACGTAAAAGTCACTCCCCCGAATCCGGTCAAATTCCAAATTCATGGACAGCTGATATATAAAGCGGACTGAGAGAAATAATGCTGGCTTTGTTCCCTATGTAACTGTATCCAGCTTACATATTCTTGACATCCTATTGTAGCGAGTCTCGCCACAGAAACCATTGAATAAAATCGTCTGGTCTTGTTTTACAGTTTTTTCATTTTTCCAATATCATCTGTTAGGGCGACCGGGAACTTGCGAAAGCGAAGAAGGGTGTGAAACAAAGAGCTCTGAATAACAGAACAATCCATCAATAGTTGATTAAATGCATACCCCCATGAAGAAGCAGTGGAATCGTCGAAAACGACTCGCAACTTTGTCGTTGAACTATCCTCTATTAAGACAAGGTGGCGAGGAAGAAAATATTAACAAAGTCTTAAAGATTTCTGACCTAGATACATATATTCCTTTAAAAATTTGAATTTAGAGGGTCAGGAGGATGTTGAAGTTTCCGTTTCAGGGTTAGGAACCGTCGAAAGGCTTGGTGTGACTTCCCAAGACATTCCAAACTTCGCTTCGAAGCGTAAACTAACCAAATATTGACCGCTAGGCAATATGGTATATGTCCTTACGATATACTCTTCACAATCATTTTCTTCTTTTGAGGAGGTAGGTGTGGTTTCCAAGAAGCCTGTTCCATCCAAGCAGCAACTTAGCAGGAAATTTCCAATTTACAAAATTAAGAGTAATGCTCGGTTGATAATCAGTTATGGTAAACACTACCAGGGCTGTGAGGCATGTTGAGAACTCAGAGACTTGGGACTCTCGCGTAATAGTGTCCGTATTTCCTTCTGTTTCAAAACGAGAATCGCCAAGTCCAGAGACCACTGGCTGAGGACCGGTGGTTAACTGAAGCTGATGAGCCAGGCAAGACATTATAATACGAAGCTCATAACCAAAACCCAAAAGAGCATGACAAGGTATCAATGTGCCGGAGCGATTTTTAACAAACACAATAGCTGTAGCGGGAAAGCAGGACAAGGTAGGTAAATTGCGACGACTTAGAAAAAGAGCAACAATAGAAGTTAGGTAGATGGCGACGACTTAGAGAAAGAGCAACAAGAGAAGTTCAGGTAGATGGCGACGACTTGGAGAAAGTTGCGCGAGCAATTAACAATGAATCAGCAGGCGCAGTCAGCTGGCCCGAAGATACCGTACAAATTTTTAGTGTGGAGCAGGGAATGCTTCGTTCCGAAGGTCCGACAGCATCCAGACTTCATGATCGCAATTGATGACCCTTCTTGAGAACCTTCAAGCACAATGCTTTTTTTTGCTTTCCTAAGCCGTAATGCAAGGACCAAGTTTCCAAACCGAAAACATTTATATATCCCATGACCATGGCAGTCAAAAAAACCGCCGACAGGGGCGTCGTGGTTATTGGAATAAATGATGACTGACTATCACTTGTGTTAATTTTTCTAGTTTTTCGCACTTGATGGCTAGGGGCACAGCCATAGCAAAATTTACTGTTTCCATGGTTCGGAATCTTTGTTCCAGAACCGTAGCCATATGCTCCCACCATGGTATTAAGTTGACGAATGACGAGTCCTCTAGCTTCACTTTGTTTGGGATGTTGAGTACCGTTTTTGCAGAATACTTTGCACAATGATGCATCCCGCGATCTGTTCTGATTTTTCCATACTCTTCAATGCGCGCGTGTTTGCGTTTAATTTTTAATTGGTTAGCCAGCTCCCTTAGTGCCACGGCCGATCACCTGCCACCCTCTCTAGCCTCAATATCTCAAGTATGCCAGAAAAACTAAACGTCTATTATTAAACCTCTTTTCCAGTAAGCTAAGTGCTATGGCATAATTATCATTTGTTATTTCCAGTGATCGGATTGCGCTCAGCGCTGAATCCTACAGGCGGGGCAAAGATACTGCGGCTTTTCGATATCTGCTAAGTCCTGATTTTCTATGACAGTCGTGAACATATAATAAAAGTCTGCCTATTGAGTGGATCCACCACTAAAAGCAGACAACTTTAATGAGAGTTATGCCGGTGGTGCCTTAGCACTAATTGTCGGCGCGGGCAGCAAAGCTTGGTCGCGAAATGTTGAATAGGGTAATATTGAAACGCTGCTTTTCGCGATTGCATTGTGAACTGGAATTGCGATCGAACCAGCGCAGAGACGTATTGATTAGATCATTTTATGCCATTTGCAAAATTTCATAAATTGAAATAGCTTTTTTCATTCTTTCTATTTCTCTGGTAAGCAAGAAGCCCTCCAGTACAATTCGGTGCCACAAAGACATTTTGGGCAGTTGAATAAGAGTGACGATTGACCTTATTCACTTGGATAAAGGATCGACCTTTAGGAAGTTTGTCTGGCGGCTTGAGTGAAGTGGGAACGAAACGCCGTTCCTTGCCATGAGTTGACTTTTGAACTGCTTGTCTCGATTAGTTACAAATACATTGAGTTTGCAGGCTCTGTATTTATCAAAGATAGACATACAGAGGAATCCGACCAGAAGTAGGATTTACCATCGAAGAGTTCCATTCACGCGTCAGATTAGATAATAAGACGGCGCCGCAGAGCTCTACCTTTGTCACTGTATTTGTTTTCTGATTACCTAACCGCGACTTGCAACACAACAGCTGACGACTGACTGGATGTCGTCGAGAAATAACGTGGACACAGGCCCCATACGCTTCGATGCTGGCGTCGCAGAAGTTGGGAACTTCTAACCCTGCTACAGGTATTGACACGAGTCAAGGAAATTTAAGAAATTGTACTTTTTCAAAACTACCGAAAAGATCATGCCAAGCTGTTGCTAATGATGATGGCAGGCTCTCGTCCCAATTAAGCCGTTCCCACCATATCTGACGCAAGAAAATCTTAGACTTTGCGGTTACCGGCACTATAAGTCCAAGCGGGTCATACAAACGAGTTAAAGTCGAGATTTATTTATTATTATTTATTTTTTTTTTAGATGGTTTGGATCTCTGTTGAATAGGTGATAATGAAAAGAGCAACAAAAGGTGAATCACAAGAGAGTCCAAGTGTTTTGGTGCTGTTGCTTCCTTCATCAAACTTTAGAGAATAATCTCTGTATTCTTTTGGTCTTCCTTCAAGTACAGCAGCATTACTTGAGCACCATTTTCACAGCTTGAAACCTCCATTTGCCCGAATTCCAGTTTTCAGATTGAGAATTTCCTTTACCTCTTCAATCCAGCTACCCCCCTAAATGTCATCTACGTAAAAGTCACTCCGCAGAATCCGAGATACAATTGGGAAGTCAATGTCCCCGCGGATAAAGATAAATAATGCTGACTTGTTTCCATATGTAACTGTATCCAGCTTACACATTCTTGACATCCTATTGTAACAAGTCTCGCCACAGAAACCACTAGAAAAAATCGTCTGGTGTTGTTTTACAGTAGCGACACATTTTTCCAATATCTTCTGTTAGGGCGACCGGGAACGTGCGAAAGCGAAGAAGGGTGTGAAACAAAGAGCTCTGAATAACAGGACAATCCATCAATAGTTGATTAAATGAATATCCCGAGGAAGTAGCTGTGGAACCGTCGAAAACGACTCGCAACTTTGTCGTTGAACTATCCTCTATAAAGACAAGATGGTAAGGAGGAAAATATTAACAAAGTCTTAAAGATTCCTGACCTGGATACATATATTCCTTTAAAAATTTGAATTTAGAGGGTCAGGAGGATGTTGAAGTTTCCGTTTCAGGGTTAGGAGCCAACGAAAGGCTTGTTGGTATGACTACCCAGGACATTCCAAACTTCGCTTGACTCGTAAACTAACCAAATATTGACCGCTAGGCAATTTGGTAAATGTCCTTACGATATACTCTTCACAATCATTTTCTTCTTTTGAGGAGGTAGGTGTGGTTTCCAAGCAGTCTTTCATCCAAGTTGCAACTTCCCGCGTTCTGGTTTGAAAGAAGAATGATCTGCAATTTGTATGTTAGCGGGAAATTTTTAATTTACAAAATTAAGAGTATTGCTCGGTTGACTATCAGTTATGGTAAACACTATCAGGGCTGTGAGGCATGTTGGGTCCTCAGAGACTTGGGACTGTAGCGAAATAGTGGCCGTATTTCCTTCTGTTTCAAAACGAGACTCTCCAAGTCCAGAGACCACTGGCTGAGGACCGGTGTTTAACTGAAGCTTATGAGCCAGGCAAGACATTATAATACGAAGCTGATAACCCAAATCCCAAAGAGCATGACAAGGTATCAATGTGCCGCAGCGACTTTTAACGAGCACCATAGCAGTAGCGGGAAAGTAGGACAATATCACTGCTGAACTACTGAGCAACAATGTAGGTGGAGGTAAACGGCGACGATTTAAAGAAAGAGCAACAATAGAAGTTAAGGTAGATGGCGACGACTTGAAGAAAGTGGCGCGAGCAATTAACAATGAATCAACAGGCGCAGTCAGCTGACCCGAAGATACCGTGCAATTTATTAAGTGTAGCAGGGAATGCGTCGTCCCGAACGCCCGACAGTATCCAGGCTTCATGACCGCAATTGATGACCCTTATTGAGAACTTTCAAGCACAATGCAATTCCCAAGCCTTATTGCAGGGATCAACTTTCCAAACCGAAAACACTTAAATATCCCATGATCAGGGCAGTCAACAAAACCGCCGACAGGGGCACTGCCACCCTCTCTAGCCTCAATATTTCAAGTATACCCGAAAAACTAAACGTCTATTACCAAACCTTTTCTCCAGTAAGCTAAGTGCTATGGCATAATTATCATTTGTTATTTTCAGTGATCGGATTGCGCCCAGCGCTGAATCCTACAGGCGGGGCAAAGATACTGCAGCTTTTCGATATCTGCTAAATCATGAATTTCTATGACAGTCGTGAACATATAATAAAAGTCTGCTTATTGAGTGGATCCACCACTTAAAGCAGACAACTTTATTGAGAATAATGCCGGTGGTGCCTTAGCCCTATTTGTCGGCGCGGGCAGCACAGCTTGGTCGCGAAATGTTGAATAAGGCAATATCGAAACGCTGCGATTGCACTTTGAACTGGAATTTCGATCGAAACAGCTAATTCGTCAAATTCCTCGCACAAATGGCTACCAATTTGATTTTTGTTTAATTCTTCAAGGCTGGTATGAGTAGTTTCAAATGAGGCCTAAAGACGTTCGATCTGCTTCAGCCTAACACTAACACCGCACTTATCAATCGAACTAAGAGACGTATTAATTAGATCATTTTGTGCTATTTACAAAATTTCATTGAAAAAGTTTTGCGCTTAAGAAAAGTCATCCAGTTTGCAGAGCGCACTGCACTAAAGCGTTATTTTCTGTGACCGTTACAGCCGATAACCGAAAGTATGAACAAACTTGCTGACTATGTAACAACGGTGATCGCAACTACATGTATATCGTTCAATAAAACAATAGCAGTAAGTACTTCGACGAACGCAAGTGTCCAGCTATGTTACGAAGGAACGGCAATAACTTGTACATAAGTTCCGCACAAAAGGAAATAAAACGAAAAGTCAGGTTGCTGACATTTTAAAACTTGTATTGCTTCAATGTAAAACAATAAAGAACAACAAAGAGAAAATTCATGTCGGGGTCACCAAAATGTTGCGCTATCACGCATTTTCAATAGGTTTAACACTATAAATAGTTAAACTGATTTTATTTCTTATATTTTTGGTCTGTTTGTAACGACTACAAGAAGCACGCAGATTCGATTTAGCCTGTGCTACTGTATCAAATTTCAAATAGTTTTTGCCAAGGTAAGCGAACCCGAATTAGTACGTGGCAGTTGCAGCAAAAGCGCCAATAAAATATTTAAAACAATTAAAGAGCTCGATCTATAGAAAATGCTCGAAATGAACGAACTTAACTAACTCGCTCGCAGTATCGAGGCGTTAGCATAAGTTAATGCTAGGGCAATAAATGCTCATAACAGCGAAGAGCTACAGATCAATGATAAGAGATATTTTAAGCAGATGCCCGCTCTCCCGTTGGAGGACGTGGGCATAGCTTGCATGCAGCTCTCTTTATTACACCCATCTTACACTCCATCATTTCCCACGATTCATCCTTCACAAGAACTAGGTCATTGAAAAAGTGGGCCTGGTTTCAAAGTGCGCCATTTGGAGCATTTTAAAGCGGAATTAAATATTCTTCACACCAGCGGGACCAAATCGCAAACATCCAGACAATTGAAGTGAAGGTGCGTGACATCAGGCTTATAAACGATGAGCTGGGTCGACCAATCAAGAAATGAGCTGGAGTGAGCACATCTAGAAATGCTGGATATTTTGAGAAAGAATACAATGGCCTGGAGTTGAACGGCTTTAGTCGCGAAGCAGACGAATACAGCCTTGTAATATTTGATTTTAGTTTTATTTCATACGTCAGGTTTATAGGAAAATGGTCCACAATATTCAACGCCCGAGACTTTAAGAGCTCGACAACCAGTCAAATGTTTTTTTGTAAGTTCAGCAATTAATACGAATCGAGGCTTGGCTCGGAAGAATCTCACACATATTTCAACCACCTTAGTTACGGGCCACCAATTATCCAATTTATTTCTTATGCTTTTGATCTGTTTTTTACTACCACAAGAAGAAAGTGGGCTCGATTTAGCCCATGCTATTTTATCAAATTAAAATAGTTTTTGCAGCGGTAAGCGAACCCAGACTAGTACGTGGCGATTAGGTCCGTCATTGTCACCTTAGTGGGGGAAAAAATTCATTCTTCACAAGGGCTAGGTCACTGAATAATGGGCCTTGTTTCAAAGTGCCCCATTTGGAACTTTTTGAAGCAGAGTTAAATATTCTTCACGCCGGTGGGACCAAATCGCAGACATTCAGACAATTGATGTGAAGGTGCGTGACATCAAGCTAAGTGAACGATGAGCTGGGTCGACCAATCAAGAAATTAACTGGAGTGAGCACAAATAGGTCCGCTGGATAATCTAAAGCAGGATGCAATGGCCTGGAGTTGAACGGCTTTAGTCGCGAGGAAGACGAATACAGCCATGTAGTATTTGATTTTAGTTTTATTTCGTACGTCAGGCTCATAGAAAAATTGTCCACAATAGTTAATGCCCGAGACTCTAAAAGCTCGACAACCAGTCAATCGTTATTTGGGAAAATCAGCCATTAAATGCTTACCAATCGAGGCTTTGCCCGGAAGCAGCTCACACATTTACGGTGACACCACCTAAGTTAGGGTCCTCCTTTCACCACTTGGCCAATACTTTAACCGAATATGAGCCAGAAGGGGTCGTGGATCAGAGTGTAAGTCCTGATTGTGAGAGCTTTTGATGAGCGAATCTTTGATGAGACGCTGCCACGAAAGAATTAGTGGATGGCAAACTTCGAAATCCAGCGATGAGTTTTTCTCTCTAAGGATGACGAATTCATCCAAAATGTGATATGTGATGTGCTAGTATCCAGAGCTGCAAGATAACAATTGATGACCCTTCTTGAGAACTTTCTAGCACAATGCAAGTCTTTTTGCTTTCCTAAGCCGTAGGGCAGGGGTCAAGTTTCCAAACCGAGAATAATTATATATCCCATGACCAGGGCTGTCCCAAAAACGCAGACAGGGGCGTCGTGGTTAGTGAAATAAATGATTAATGGCGATCAACTTGTGTTAATTGTTCTAGTGATTCCCACCTGATAGCTAGGGGCACAGCCATAGCAAAAAATTTAGTTTCTCCTCTTTGAAGCGAGCAGACGTGTTTTTTGTGCTCTCCGTTTTGTTTTGATTTAAAAAAAACATCGGCGATTTAATATTTATATTTAAATTATTTCCATTATTCTGTTTGCTTTCTCGGTTTATTTTTTTATTTTATCGCGAGTGCATGCTTGCGGCCTGTGCATTTAATCATATAAATATTGTTACTTTTAAATTTTAACTGCACATCGCCTCGCTTGGTGTGCAATATTTCGTGAGCAGGCAAGCAATCCATAAATAGACTACTCTCTCGCGCTCGCTCACATTTTTTCAATTTGCGCTTTGATCTTTTTCTACCTTCTGCCGCTTGTTGGTGTTCTATACGTTATTAAGCTAAATAGCTCTCTTCCAGCATTTGGTTGCGTTGTTACAGTAGAGACCCATCATAATGGACCATAAAATTGTCTGCTTTAAAAAAACTTGCTTAATGCAAATTACGGTAAGTCAATCCAGCATACCTTGTTGGCTGTGTAATAATGTCGGGCAAACGAAATGGTTTGCACTATAGTTGCGACTCGTTTTGGGAGATTGATGGCTCAAATTGTTTGTTACTTCGGTAGCTGTGGGGTCTGCTGTGGACACTGGTTCTGTCCCGAAAACCAGTCGAATTATCCATGGCGTCTGATGTTGTAGAAGTTCCGAAAGGGCGACAGCAACAATTAAATTTACATCAGCCGCTAGTAGGCTCGTCGACCGGCCTACCGGCTGTTTTAGGTACCACAGCTAATAGTGTTCCTTAAGTGGGCGTTCCACCGAAAAGACATATTTTTGTTTTTAGGCTTGCCCCTCACTTCTCATCAGATGATGTAAAAGCCTTTATACAACTTAAATTCGTCTATGAAAGGGATATTGCATCCTTTAAAATAAGGGTTCCGCCAGAAATATTTACTAACATTTGTTGTAAAGAGTTTTGGCCGGAACACTTAATAGTCAAAGAATATAAGGTCAAAAAGAAGAATCGGACTCCGATTTTATTACCAACTGTTTCTAGTGGCTCATCAACTTTACTCGCTGTGTCAAAAAACTAAATACTTCTTTCGAGCTTGCCTACCAGAATGATAGAGGTCTTAAATTTAAACTTGTTAACCTGTATTTCAATTCTCTTGCTTTTAATTTTCAAATTATCGCTTTTACTGAGACCTGGCCAAAGCCGGACATCTCAGACTCTTCAATTTGTACATCCAAATACTCCACTTACAGATGTGATCGAGCTTCCCGCATCGGAGGAGGAGAATTCATAGCTGTCAAGTCTGCTCTTTCGTCGGAACGCATTGAACTTTCCTTCTCAGAGATTGAGTTGGTGGCTATAAGAGTTGTATTTCTATCTAACTTGTCACCTTATCAAACCCATCGTAATGCTATTAAATCTATCTCCTTCCTACTTTCTGATTGGGACCTTTTTGTAGTTCTTGGGGACTTTAATCTCCCAGATGTCGATTGGACGTCGCCATCAGACTCAAACTTACTGTTGCCGTGTTCGTCAAACGAATTTATTGATGGTCTACATGAAATGTCGTTACGGCAGGTTAATCGTGTGCGCAAGTCAAGAAACAGATCTCTTGATCTAATTTTCGTGATGGATTCGGTCGACAGTGCTCTGCACAGGATTAATCCGCTTACGATTCCTGGAGACCCTTTTCATCCAACTTTGGATATGGTCAGTGATCTACCAGCCCGAGTCCCTATCATGGAATCGGAATTAGCTGAACTTGTGTTTTGTTTCCGAAAGGCTGATTTTCATAAACTGAATGATCTTGTTTTGTAAGCTGACTGGTCCCAACTTTACAATTGGGCAGGCATTGATGTTGACATTCAACTATTTTATGATACCTTGTATTCGTTTTTTGATGCCTGCGTTCCTCTTGATCACCCAGCGAGGCCTGATAGGACTCCTTGGTTCTCAAGTGAACATATGAGATTAAAAAATGTGAAGTCGAGGTGTTATAAAAAGTTTTAGATATCAGGAAATCACTCTGATATCTCCCGTTATGCAGTTGCCCGATCAAATTATTCTACTCGAAATTCTATCTGCCGTAAGGATTATTTTCGCCGTTGTCGCCAACAAATTTCTCATAATCCAGAGCTATTTTTTAACTTAGAGTTATACGTCAGAAGAAAATTTGCTTATTTGTAATCATACATTTTTGTCTTCAAAAGCGTACATCCGCCGAGCGTTGTGTGGTGTCTCGCCACCTTGTGATATGAACGATGGAGACGGGGTCCACGGGACCGCCCTTGCCAGCGTGACATGGCAAAAAAAATCCAAGCGATTGACACCCAAACGCAAAAAGCGTTTTCCTCTGTTAAAAAAAAAGAAAGTTTATTTATCGGACACTGACGACTCAGAAATGAATAAACTCATTGCGAAACACCAAAAAATTGCCAAACTCCCTGCAGACCAGGGGAACCCAAAAACAAATGAGGTAAACTCTACGAATAGTTACGTTCTTCTTGCGACAGACAACGAAATGGATCAAACAGTCGCACCAACGAATCAGGAGCCAGTTGTCCCTCCCGCACATAAGCCGCCACCAATTTTTATGAGTGTGGTTGACAACATAGCAGCTATGCAGGAGACATTCGCAGAACTTGTCGAAAGCGACGGGTATACTTATAAAGCTAGTGGAGATGGTCAAACGCGCATCATGGCCACAAGTGAAGCCAATTTCAGGAGCCTGGTCAACATGCTGATTCAGCGAAATGTGGAATTCTACACTTACCAGCTTAAACAGGAGAGAGCATATAGAGCCGTTATTGGGAATCTACATCACAGTACTCCGCTTGATCACATCCGAAATGCCCTAAGCAAGATTCGCCACATACAAATGCCAAAAATAGAGTTACAAAGGCGCCCATGGCAATGTTTTTCGTTGACTTAGAGTAAGCCAGCAACAACAAAGCTATCTTTGAGGTCAAAAGACTGTGCAATGCAGCTTTAGCGATTGAGCCCCCAAGGAAGTTCAATGACTTTCTTCAATGCCATAGGTTCCAGGAGTTTGGTCACACACAAATGCAGTGGCTATCACAAATCCACTGATTGCACGAAACCTCGAGATGCCCCCGCCTCATGCGTCCATTGTGGAGAGAGCCATACTACTTCCTACAAGGGATGCAGAGTTTACAAAGCCACTGTGCAACAATGGGATCATGATAAGCCCAGGCGTATGTCAATTAGGAAGGATGTCAGACCCACCTTCACAAACACATTGCCCATTAATACTCTTTCAAAAGTAAGGAATGATAACGCTAGCTACGCCAATGAAGCAGGAAGTCGATCCCACCCCACCCAAATTCTAGCGAACTGAATCACGCACCAGATCAACCTTTGATCGCCCGAATATAGGCCATGGTGCAATTAATGCAAACAAAATTTGCTAAGATGACGCAACAGATGGGCACTATCCTATTATCATTATGCAAATAGGTCTAAAGCAGGTCCTATGAAATGCGAACTATGCAAAAATGGGCTTCAGGTTGACATGTAACTTAATAGGAACAATGTAGATATTATGCTCATCTCTGAAGCTCATTTCACGAATAGATAGATCTCATTTTAAAATAAACGGATATAGCCTAATTTTCTTAAGCCACCCGAGTGGCAACGCTCGAGGCGGTGCAGCCATTCTCATCAAATCAGGGATTCAATTTGCTAAGCGCACTCCTGTCCGGGAGCCCTGGTTTCAAGCAGCCGTGACATCAATCGACACGCCAACTGGAAGATTGACACTTGCAGCGGCCTATATACCACCCAAATACCAAGTAACAGGACAAATGCTTAGCCACATTTTTAATGACCTTGGGCACAGGTTTGTAATTGGGGGTGACAATTCAAAAAACAACTGGTGGGGCTCCAGGCTATGCAACCCAAAGGGAACTGTCCTGTTATCCTGCATCCAAGCCCTAACTTCTCGACTTTGCGATTACCCATGGTGTGAACTCAAATCATGTGCAAGTGGAGATTGACTTTGATTTACTATCTGATCACTGTGCAGTAGTGCTTCGTATTAATTTACCTATAAGTATAAGCAAGTGAATCATCAAGCTGCTGACTAGGAACTCAAATGTTGAGAGGTTCAAATGTTGAGAGGAGACATTGGATCCCACCATCAATCTAGACTCTGGTGAGGATATCGAGGAAGCTGTTGAAACTCTCACAGGTAGAATACATAACGCTGCACACTCTTGCACTCCTTCGTACTCTACCAGGTCAGCTCACGCCCAGAGACCTCGGAGAGACCTTTATCTGCACTCAGAGCAAGTCACCGAGCAACTGAGAATAAGGCGTCGTCTTCGCAGAATAAGGCAGCAGCTAAGGCAGTATCTCCGCAAAACTGAACCTAATGGGCTAGAGCACAACCTGTGGAGCGCCACTAGATACCTCAAGAGACCAACTAAAAGGATTGCACATATTCTAAACGCATCTGGCTCCTGGTGTCGTTCCAACAAGGAGAGAGCCCAGACTTTTGCACTCCATCTGGAGAGAATTTTCACACCCTTCAACATATGTTCTGCCTCGGAGATATCAGCAACACAGCTATTTTTAGATGCACCTTGCCAAATGGACTTGCCGATACGACCCATAGTAGCAGAAGAGGTCGAACATGCAGTGTCCACTTTAAAAACAGCTAAAAGTCCTGGCTACGACGTGTGGAAGTGTGTGGAAATTATAAAGATACATAATCCTGGTAGGCCCGAACAAGAGTCTGCCTCCTACCGTCTCATCAGCTTGTTAGCAATACTGTCGAAAGAATTCGAAAGATTATTTTTGGTCAGACTATTGTCACTGCTGGAAGACGGGAACTTGTTACCTGATCATCAATTCGGTTTTAGGAGCCAGCATGGAACCCCAGAACAGTGTCACAGGATAACACAAAAAATTATAAACTCCTTTGAAGCTAAAAAATACTGTTTAGCGGCCTTTCTCGATATTAAGCAGGCCTTTGACCGAGTGTGGCATCCAGGATTGCTATACAAGCTAAAGCTCCTGCTTCCAGCCCCGTTTTATTTAACGCTTAGGTCATACCTTCATAGGAAGACGTTCTATGTGACAAGCGAATGGGCCGAATCCGAAATATGCCAAATCAATGCCGGTATCTCGCAATGAAGCGTGTTGGGCCCAGTCCTATACACCCTGAACACAACTGACCTTCCTGTTATCGAAGAGATGACCTGCTCATCGCCACCTATGCAGATGACACTGCATTTGTAGCTTCATCAACGCATCATGCTGAAACCTCCGTCATCCTCCAAAGATGGAATATTGTGGTCAATGAAACCAAGTCCACACACATAACATCCGCCACAAGATTGAAGACCTGCCCTTCTGTTAACCTTAACGGCTTTCAACAGAAAACACAGTCAAGTATCTCGGCCTAACCCTAGACAGTAGATTAACGTGGCCAACCCACATAAAAGCCAAAAGAAAGCAGCTCAGTCTGAAACTCCGGCAGATGAACTAGCTCCTTGGGTACAGGTCGCAGCTTAAAACAAAGTTATTTTATACAAGGTCATTCTGAAGCCAATCTGGACATATGGGATTCAGCTGTGGGGCACAGCCTCAAATAACAACATTGAAATCCTGCCAAGATTTCAAAACAAACTGTTCGCAGGCTGGTTAAGGCCCCCTATTACGTAAAAAACAGTGTACTACACAATGACCTCAAAATCCCTTCCGTCACCGAAGAAGTGAAACGAAGAAGCCTGAAGCACGCAGACCGACTGGACAACCACTGCAACCGCCTTGCAAAAAACCTTCTCGGCAACAACCTGCACCTCCGACGCCTAAAAAGACACCACCCACTCGACCTGCCTTTTAGGCCGCCTAAAGAGTGGTGAGACCACTTAAAATACCAGTGCCAATACACAGAAAAACCACATGCAAATATCTACACCGCATAATTTACTTCTTATCGAAGAGATAGATCGTAAATACAAGTAGAAACCAAAACAAAATTTTTAACTTTGTCAATTCTAATCGAAGGACACATATTGTGCCTTCTTCGGTGAAGTTTGCAGATGAGAGCGCGAATACTGATCCAGGCATAGTCGTGTATTATGTGTTAGATGGTTCACATAAATCCACTTTGTTTGCTTGGAGCGACACGTAGAGTCGTCGCTTAAGAATTTTTTATTGAATGTTTTCTTATAAGTTCTCTTAATGCTGCATTATGTATATCTTATATATAATGTTAACAGCGCTAAGAGAGAGAGAGTATGTTATGGCTCGTTGCGAGAGAGAATTTAACGGCTCGTTGCTGTTTCTTGCTATTGAGGCATAGGACTTGCCTCCAGTATTGACTCTAGAGGTGTTAGGCATTTGTTGTGTTTGTTGCTGTCGAGTTGGTTGTTGCTGCTCCTGTTTTCATTGTGGTTGTTGCTGCTTTGCTTGATTTGTATCCCTCCTGCTCTGTCTAGACGGCAACGTGCAAGACTGTTGCTTCATTGAAGAGCCCATTTATAGTAGAAGATACTCCTTGTACCACTGGCATCCTTTGTAGCTTGCCATATGATTCCCTCCACAGTGCATACAGGTAGGCTGTTCATCTTGGGGACGTCCACATAGCTTGGTGAGATGATCTTCACCACATCGTGCACAATTGGGATGACGACAGCAGTATTTGGCTGTGTGATTGTATTCCTGGCATCGTATGCACTGAGCGATTTCAGATGTCTTGCGCATCATTTATATTCTCACTTTTTGTCGGCAGTGTTTTGATATCATATATTTCATTAATTTTTGCACATGGCCTTATATTAATGAAGAATATATTA
Source organism: Drosophila borealis (assembly GCA_035045885.1). Classification (NCBI taxonomy): domain Eukaryota; kingdom Metazoa; phylum Arthropoda; class Insecta; order Diptera; family Drosophilidae; genus Drosophila; species Drosophila borealis. The sequence goes on along the minus strand of JAWNOR010000340.1, from coordinate 2,137,261 downwards.
AGTTTTTCATCTCTGTTGGTCCTTGATCTTGGGTTTTTAAATTGGCAATAATTTCGTTGTTTAAAGTGCTATGGTGGAGCCCCCTAACTACTATTCTGTAAGGCTTCTCTTTCTTCAATTAATATGTATGGGACTCAATACCAGTACCATCAAAATGGTTAACAATGGCTCTGTAAGTATCACTGTCTTTGGGAAATATTCTGGCTGTTTCTCCTTGGTTGACTTTGACTGCCACGTTATCTAGACTAGTGACCTCCATGATGACTTCAAAAAGATCATTAAGGTCAGCAATACTCACAACTATTTGCGGTGGCTTTGGGGTACCGTTAAGCTGATTGTTGTTATGAGACACATTATGATGTGGGTTGTTGGCTGTCTCAGAAACGCTAGTAGGGCCTTCATTTGTAGCTATGGAACTTTCGGCAACATGGCTTACACTGGTTACATCCATGTCCATTTCCATGTCTAGCAAAGCAAACATGTTGCTAGAGTTTGCCATGCTAGTTGATGCTGAGTGAGAGACCAGGATCAAATCTTTGTTCGGTCTCTTACCGCTAGAATTGGGAGATGAAGGTTTCTTCTTTTATTATTGAAATTTGTTTGGTCTGCCACCAATTTTATAGCAGCTCCACTGGGTGCTAAAGAGTCAACTTTAGCATCTCCACTAAGTGTTGGAGAGGCAGTGTTTGAGGAGCATTGGGTGAAGGAAGCTCCAGGGTTAGCCATGCTTCCGCTAGTGCTCACCCTGCTGATTGCAGCAGTTGCCGCGGTTGCCGTGTTGTAAATAGAATTACTAGTAGCATTAGTAAATGTTAGTGTTGTTGTTATTGTACTGATGTTCTGAGTATCAGTGCATAAAAGGCGTTGCGCGTTAATACACTCTGTCCTGATCTCCAATATAGATTTCCCAGCTATATGGTGCATTTTTTCATAATCAATCTGCTTATTACTAAGCAGAGAGTTAAAAAAGGTACTAATCCATTTTGATTAATTTATATTATTTTTTAACTTTATAGTTAAAGTTAAGCTTATAAACAGTCAATTCTGCTTATTTTCTGCAGGTGCAGAAGTATGTCAGATCAGCTTAGCTGATAAGCGCGGTGTTTATTGCGCCTCTTGTGCGGCTGCGCGCAGAGAGAGGAGTAATGTTTTGCCCTTTTTGGTTCATTTTTTTTTTCGCTAGTTTTGGACAGTTACTCAACTCTTTTTTGTCATTTTTATGCCCCCAAAAGGGTATTTAGAAGGTGTATTAAGTTTGCAGCCCGGTGAAGTAGATAGCCCTAGAGAAATGGCACGGTTAAATACTTGTGCGGAATTCTGAATCGCTGATGTTTGTTGTGAAAACAGTAAACGAAATATTGAAGCCATATGTATATGTATGATCGTATGTATTTATTAAAAGTTCTATGACTTCTTTCGACTGTTCCAACTGTCTGGTGGGGGTGTACGGTAGATGTTGTATTTTTAATTATTAAATATTTGCACAAGTCATTAATTATTGCATTTTTATATTCTGTCCCTATGTCCGTAATGAAGGTCTTCATTGGACCGTACTTCAGAATAAAAGATTCAAATATAGCTTTAGCGACAGTACTTGCGCTTTTGTTTGCAACCGGTATGGCAACTAAATATTTAGTTAAGTCACATATGAGAGTGACCGCATATTCGTTGACATTTTCCGATCTTGGTAATGGACCAATGGTATCTACTATCACTCTGGTGAAAGCATATATTGGGGTATCAGTTAGTGTTAGGGGAGTTTTAATGTGCTCTTTCCAAAAATAATGTCTTTTGACCTTGGCCAAGCTTTTTGTAATGCCTGTGTGTCCTCCTTGTATAGGGTCATAATGGAACGTAGACAAAATAGTTTCTTTTTCTTTTTATACCCTGAACCCATTAAAAATGGGTAAAAAGGGTATTATGTATTTGTGCAAATGTATGTAACAGGCAGAAGGAAGCATCTCCGACCCCATAAAGTATATATATTCTTGACCAGCATCAATAGCCGAGTCGATCTAGCCATGCCCGTCTGCCCGTCCGTCCGTCCGTCCGTCTGACCGTATATATGAACGCAAGGATCGCAGAACCTATCGCCGCCTCCCCGCTATAGCAAAGCTATAAATCAAGTTAATTATCCAACTTGTATTGCCCATCAATTTAAGCCACAAGTTATATGCAATTGAATTTTTGAGAATACACAAATATTCTATATTATATTCTACAATAAGATGTACTGTCGAAAATTTCATTAAGATGGGTTAAGAAACACAAAAGTTATGTGAGCACGTGTTAGCAGGATAGCTGCTGCGCAAATTCCAAGAATTTCTGTATACATGTACACACACACACACATTCATGCGTGTTTGCTTTGAATTCTATCAACAGCATTGCAATTGCGATTGTATTGTTTTCTGTGCTGCTATTTTAATTGGTTTTTTTCTCATTAAATCGCAATTATTTGGTGTTGGAAGAAGAGGGTTCAGGGTATCCCCTAGTCGGGAGCTCCCGACTAGAACCTCTTACTTGTTAACATTTAAAGTCCCGCAAAGAGTCCATGAAATGGAGCCCCTACTTTTGGAAGGATCAGCTGTTTATTTAAAGAAGCGGTACTTTTGCCACTCACATGTTACAGACAACCGGTGGAACACCAATATGTGAAACTTGAAAATGTTACATTTCTTAAGCCCAGTGGTGAAAGGCTATTAGTCATTTATATCAACTAATTGATCAGTATTGGTTGTATTTAGAAGTTGGACAAATGTGTTTTGAGAAGTTGCAATGGTATTTGCAACGTAAATACCAGCTTGAATTTCCTGGTTTGGAATAAGTACACTTTCTTCACTTGAGGCTATAGTGATTGTGCGGACAACTTGGGATCTTGCTGGTGATAATATAGAGTTATTACCAGAACTGTATGTTATCGGAACGTAAATCGGAAAATTTAAGTTATTAGGTCTTAGTATAAACCAATCTTTTGTTGGTTTAAAATCTAATTGACAATTAAATTTTTTTATAAAATCAATCCCTATTATTCCGTCGCTTGGTATTGCGAAATGCAGATCTACTATATGATGGAACTTGTGGATATATTGATCTGTCTGTATCTCAATTGAGGTTAAGCTTTAAGATTTTATAACTTCTTGGCTTATGCCTTAAATATTGATTCTATTGTCATATTGAATGTCATTGAAAAAATCAGATTTTCTTTTAAAATTGAAATGTCTGCTCCTGTATCTATTAAAAAACAAGTTTTTTCCTGTTGCTACATGATTAAATGATACAAATATATTAAGATTGAGATTGAAAAACCTTGTTGTTCTCTAAAGGTTGTTGAGCGTTTCCCGAGTTATTCTGGGCTAATTTGACATAAATATTGTTATTATTAGTATTATTACTCCTCTTCTGGTTATTATTATTATTTCTATTCGTGTTACCGCGTCCTCTATTATTATTGCTGTTATTTTGAATATTGTTGTTATTATTATAATTGCTCCTGTTATTATAACGGGCATTTCCTCTACCACGATAATTACCTCTGTAGCTATTGCCGCGATAGGAATTACCTCTTTTGGAATACAATACATTATTCACATTGCCAGTAAGTCTCGTACTAGTTAGTTTTAATATATGCGCTTATAGCTGCATCCATTGTTCTGCATGTTCCAGCTTCTAGTACGGTTTTTATGCTCTCATGCTCGGCTTTTTTGATCATGGAATCAACTGCCTCTCTAGTACTTAGAGTATTAGCATGTTCTGCCGGTATACCTTCATTGATAAACCAGGCTTACGTCAATTATCGGATTCATTGCGAGGCCGTTTTCCCTTTTTGCTGTACCGTTGCCATTTTGGCTTTTACATTTTGAGATGTTTCGCTCACAGTTACAGTCTGCAATTTGTTAATAATTGCCTCTATAGAGGTTTCATTTTATACTTTGTACAGGGTTTTTCCTATAATTTTTGATTTGATTACTTGTACTCAATCTCTTCATATGGTCCCTTTGCTAGGTCGACCAGTTTGATTGCCATAATTATTTTCTGACTATCGAATTCCGGTTCTGCAGTCGATATATCTCTTATGTACGCCCTTATGGCGGCTGATTTATCTGCCATTGTATCGGCCTTTTCTTCTGCTATACCGAGGTTTGTATCAGACTCTGAAAACTCTTCTTCTACCAATTCGGTTAATACCGCTGGTATTGTGAGATCGTGTAGATCCTATTTTTTATTTCGGTGTCAGAGTTGCTTGCTGATTCGATTCCGGTTCTTCACCAGTTTCGATTGTCAAAGGGGTATTTATGATTGTCGGTATAGATATATCCAAATTATACTTCCACTGAGTTTGATTTAACTTTTCTCTTTGGTCGTGAATTAACGTACGGGCCTGGTTAAAACACTCTACTTATATTTCTGCATGCTTATTGACAGTTACCGCCAGAATAATTCTATTCTGAGGTAGACATTTGTATGACTTATCGAAATTTTCTTTAATTTCATTTATTGTGGTCAAAATATGTTGTTATTCTATTATGCAAAATACAGCGTGTCATTTATTACGATTTTTTCCTTTAATTAAATTAATTAATCAATCATAGACTATCATCTTTATCAATCGGTAATTTATTCTTAAACATTGTTTTTTTTTTATTTTATCCAAGTCGTTAGCCTTACTTAAATGCTTAAGGAATTTATTATGAAGTTTATTTATTTTGAAAAATAAGTTACTTAACATTTGTATTGCAATTACGATTAACAGCGTGCTTATTAAGCTTAAGTCCTGATTTTCAACTTCTACTATATTTATGACATTCGCAGTGGAATCCACTGTCTTAGTATCGATTAGACCCACATTGGTCGAAATTAAATTATTGTTAAGTACAATACGTTCAAATGCAATTTTTTTATTTTCATTAGCTAATATTTCGGCTGACTTACTTATTTTGTTATCATTTATCGACATACATATATGTTCCTTCCTATATATACCTAATATAGCTTTGTAGGCTATACTTCTCATTGGGCAGATGTGTTTATGCTCAATTTTACAATTTATAATAATTGGTATCATACATTAAATTATTAAGTCTAATGCATCCGCCGTTTCCTGCACTCTTTGTAGTGCGGCCGGCTTCTATGCCCCTTGCGGCACTGTCGGCTTCATGGGCCAGCTGGATACGCTTGGCGGTGCCGGCGCTGGACTTAGCGAAGGCAATTAATGGTTGCTGGTGCTGGCTGTGCAATGTCTGCACATATATTCGCAGAAGGGGCTTGCAAGCGGACCTTCGCAATCCTGTGGTCAAGTTCTCCTGGGCTTCGGCAGGCTTACTGGGGTGGGTGGTTTAATTTTATTAGTTATTTGGTTTGTAATAACTTATATATTTTCTGACTGAGTAGCGGTGTTTGGATTATCCTGCTTAATAAAATTTGCAGGTAGTCGAGCTCAGTTTGTAGCTTCTGAGCTGTCGACCATGCGGGTGTTGGCGTTTTTGAGTATAGCAGCCATCTTAAGTGCGCTATTCTTTTTTTCACTTTAGTTTTTACGCCACCGCAGCCTTTCCATCCATTTCCATTCCGATATATGTAGGTATTGTAAGTATATTGTTTACAATTTTATTATTTCTTGAATTAGAGTTTTTTTTTTTGTAAGTATATTGTTTACAATTTTATTATTTCTTGAATGAGAGTTTTTTTTTTCTATTCCATCCGAAGATTGCAGGTCCTGTTACGTAAATCACTGTAAATACTGCAACAAAGTGCTACAGTGTGTTTGTATATATAACTTGTATATATATGTATGTGTAATATATTGTACTGTACTTGACTACAGTGAGCATTTGATATGTGCGCATACCATACTCGATCTGTTCGCAAACTATTTTCAAACTACCTACTCATCCTCTAAGTATAATAAAAACCAGCCTTATCCTTATCAGTTACAGTAAGCAAACTCCATCTTATATCCCATTATTACGGAAAGTTCGCTTCTCAGCGACCTTAACACTATCAAGCTTTTTGAATTGTCCGTAAACACTTCATCTTTTCCGACCATTTGGAAGGAATCATACATTATCCCTCTCCATAAGAAAGGAAGTAAGTCTGATGTCGAAAACTATAGAGGTATTTCAAAATTACCCACTACACCTAAAGCTTTTGAAAGAATCATAACATCTCAACTGCAATATTTATGTAGTTCTATAATTTCACCTTCCCAACATGGGTTCGTGAAGCGCAGATCTGCAACTACTAACCTTCTTGAGTTTACTTTGCTGGTAATTGATGGGCTTAAGAAAAGGATGCAGACTGACGTCATATACACTGATTTCAGTAAGATTTCGACTCTGTCAACCACTCCTTGCTGCTTCATAAATTATGCCTTCTCGGCTTCCCAGATAATCTCTTGAACTAAATTTTAGAGTAGTTGCGTGACTTACGGTGTTCCTCAAGGTAGTCATCTTGGCCCGCTACACTTTACTCTTTTCATTAATGACCTTCCCTCGATACTGTCTCACTCTCGAGTACTAATGCATGCTGACGATGTGAAGTTATGCGTTGCATATAAAGATATCATGATGCCATGATCTTACAGGCTGACATTGATGCGTTTCAGGCTTGGTGTCTAGCCAACCTCTTAAACTTAAACTGATCCAAATGTAAGGTAATGACTCCCTATAGAAGCCTCCTTAATTAGTTTCTTACATACTTGATAACTTACCGCTCGAGCGTGTTAACAGTACTTCTAATCAAGTTAATGATCTAGTTGTCATCCTTGATCATAAACTTAAATCCGAGTCTCATGGTATGACCGTGGTCAATAAGGCCAGAATTGTTTTAGGTTATATCCCTTTATATATCTTTGGAACGACCTATACTTGAGTATGCCTCACGTATCTGTTCACCACAATACTCTATCCATCAAGACAGAATTGAATCCGTTAAGAAACAATTCTTGTTGTTTGCCCTTAGTGGCTTAAATTGGGATCCTCGTGTGCGGTTACCGTCATACTCAAGCAGACTTCTGATGATTAACATTCCTTCCTTAACTAATAGTAGAACCATGCTGGGTGTAATATTTATCCATAAATTAATTACTGGTGAAATCGACTCCTTCGTGCTGACTAGCCAATTAAATTTCTCTATCCCTACTAGACTAACACGTAATTTTACTCCCTTATCGCTTCAATTGTGCTCTACTAATTATGCCTTGCATGAACCGTTCACAGTGAAGACTATAACAAGCATTACAGAGTGTTCTGCTCGGAGTCTTCTCTTACTCGCATAAAGTCTTTTATTCTTAACTATTTAGCAAGTAGATAGTTTTATTGTTATTTGTAATTGTATTTGTAGATATAGTCGTAGTTTGTATTCATTTTTATACCCTTGCAGAGCGTAATATAATTTTGTCGTGAAATGTGTAACGCATAGAAGGAGACATCTCCGACCTCATAAAGTATATATATTCTTGATAAGTATCAACAGCCGAGTTGATATAGCCATGTCCGTCTGTCTGTTTCTATGCGAACTAGTCTCTCAGTTTTAATGCTATCTTTATGAAACTATGCAGAATTCCCTCTTTCTTTTGCACGCAGATCATATGTCAAAACCAGTTGGGTCGGACCACTATAACATATAGCTGGAACGATCGGTCGAAAAGTAGGTTCTTGTATGAAAAACAATTTTGTTTATAAAGATATCTTGTCTAAATTTATTTATTAGTTTTACTACGCTCTCCATATATATGCAAAATCCTATTAAGATCGGACAACTATATCATACAGCTGCCATAGGAACGATCGGTCAAAAATTAAGTTGTTGTATGGAAATTTGTTTATTTTTCACGATATTTTGACCAAACTCGGCATTTATTTGTTTTATTATGCTCCTCATATATATGCAAAATTCTATTAAGATCGGAAAACTAAATCATATAGCTGCCATAGGAACGATCGGTCGAAAATTAAGTTGTATGGAAAACTTTTTTGTTTTTCAAGACATCTTAACCATACTCGATACCATACTTCTCTAGCTTCTCTTTTCACTTTGTTTGGGTATTGGGTACCGCTTTTGCAGAATACTCTGCACAATGATGCATCCAGCGATCTGTTCTGATTTTCCCATACTCTTTAATGCGCGAATGTTTTCGTTTAATTGGTTTGACAGCTCCCTTAGTGTCACAGCCGATCCCCTGCCACCCTCTCTAGCCACACTATCTCAAGTATGCCAGAAAAACTAAACGTCTATTACCAAACCTTTTCTCCAGTAAGCTAAGTGCTATGGCATAATTATCATTTGTTATTTTCAGTGATCGGATTGCGCCCAGCGCTGAATCCTACAGGCGGGGCAAAGATACTGCGGCTTTTCGATATCTGCTTAATCCTGATTTTCTATGACAGTCGTGAACATATAATAAAAGTCTGGCTATTGAGTGGATCCACCACTAAAAGCAGACAACTTTAATGAGAGTAATGCCGGTGGGGCCTTAGCCCTATTTGTCGGCGCGGGCAGCACAGCTTGGTCGCGAAATGTTGAATAAGGCAATATCGAAACGCTGCGATTGCACTTTGAACTGGAATTTCGATCGAAACAGCTAATTCGTCAAATTCCTCGCACAAATGGCTACCAATTTGATTTTTGTTTAATTCTTCAAGGCTGGTATGAGTAGTTTCAAATGAGGCCTAAAGACGTTCGATCTGCTTCAGCCTAACACTAACACCGCACTTATCAATCGAACTAAGAGACGTATTAATTAGATCATTTTGTGCTATTTACAAAATTTCATTGATAAAGTTTTGCGCTTAAGAAAAGTCATCCAGTTTGCAGAGCGCACTGCACTAAAGCGTTATTTTCTGTGACCGTTACAGCCGATAACCGAAAGTATGAAGTTTGCAGCAAAAGCGCCAATAAAATATTTAAAACAATTAAAGAGCTCGATCTATAGAAAATGCTCGAAATGAACGAACTTAACTAACTCGCTCGCAGTATCGAGGCGTTAGCATAAGTTAATGCTAGGGCAATAAATGCTCATAACAGCGAAGAGCTACAGATCAATGATAAGAGATATTTTAAGCAGATGCCCGCTCTTATCAGTTGCGAGGTCGGCGCAGCTTGACCAGACGTTCTCCTCCCGTTGGAGGACGTGGGCATAGCTTGCATGCAGCTCTCTTTATTACACCCATCTTACACTCCATCGTTTCCCACGATTCATCCTTCACAAGAACTAGGTCATTGAAAAAGTGGGCCTGGTTTCAAAGTGCGCAATTTGGAGCATTTTGAAGCGGAATTAAATATTCTTCACAACAGCGGGACCAAATCGCAAATATCCAGACAATTGAAGTGAAAGAATACAATGGCCTGGAGTCGAACGGCTTTAGTCGCGAAGCAGACGAATACAGCCTTGTAATATTTGATTTTAGTTTTATTTCATACGTCAGGTTTATAGGAAAATGGTCCACAATATTCAACGCCCGAGACTTTAAGAGCTCGACAAGCAGTCAAATGTTATTTTGTAAGTTCAGCAATTATTTACGAATCGAGGCTTGGCCCGGAAGAATCTCACACATATTTCAACCACCTTAGTTACGGGCCACCAATTATCCAATACTGCAACCGAATATGAGCCAGAAGGTCCCCTGACTCAGCGTGTAAGTCCTGGTTGTGAAAACTTTCGATGAGTAAATCTCTGATGGGATGGTGCCACGAAAGAATTATTGGATGGCGACCTTTGAAATCCAGCGAAGAGTTTTTATGCGCCCACCAACTCCAAGGATGACGTGTGAGTGATGAGTGACGTGATCGTTGGGTGCCATGTTGTATGTCAGATACTGTAAGTCCAGGATGACTAATTCTATATGTGGATTTACAAGCAAATGCGAATATACGATGCATTGTATCAACGGAGTTACAAGTGGCAGATATATTTAGGAAAGGAGATGACGCAATAAGGAGCCCTTTTCTTTCTTTCTTTTTCTCTGGCGTCAGATTAGATAATAAGACGGCGCCGCAGAGCTCAACCTTTGTGAATGTATTTGTTTTTCGAATAGCCAAACGCGACTTGAAACACAACAGCTGACGACTGGATGGATTTCGTCGAGACACAGGCCCCATCGCAGAAGTCGGGAACTTCTTACCCAACTACAGGTATTGACACGAGGCAAGGAAATTTAAGAAACTGTATACCAGTTGTCTGATTGAGAATTTCCTTTACTACTTTAATCCAGCTACCCCCTAAATGTCATCTACGTAAAAGTCACTCCGCAGAATCCGAGATACAATTGGGAAGTCAATGTCCCCGCGGATAAAGATAAATAATGCTGACTTGTTTCCATGTGTAACTGTATCCAGCTTACACATTCTTGACATCCTATTGTAACAAGTCTCGCCACAGAAACCACTAGAAAAAATCGTCTGGTGTTGTTTTACAGTAGCGACACATTTTTCCAATATCTTCTGTTAGGGCGACCGGGAACGTGCGAAAGCGAAGAAGGGTGTGAAACAAAGAGCTCTGAATAACAGGACAATCCATCAATAGTTGATTAAATGAATATCCCGAGGAAGTAGCTGTGGAACCGTCGAAAACGACTCGCAACTTTGTCGTTGAACTATCCTCTATAAAGACAAGGTGGTGAGGAAGAAAATAAATAACAAAGTCCTAAAGATTCCTGACCTAGATACATATATTCCTTTAAAAATTTGAATTTAGAGGGTCAGGAGGATGTTGAAGTTTCCGTTTCAGGGTTAGGAACCGACGAAAGGCTTGGTGTGACTTCCCAAGACATTCCAAACTTCTCTTGAAGCGTAAACTAACCAAATATTGACCGCTAGGCAATATGGTATATGTCCTTACGAAATAATCTTCACAATCATTTTCTTCTTTTGAGGTGGTAGGTACAGTTTCCAAGCAGGCTTCCATCCAAGCAGCAACTTAGAGGGAAATTTCCAATTTACAAAATTAAGAGTAATGCTCGGTTATCAGTTATCAGTTATTAAACACTACCAGGGCTGTGAGGCATGTTGAGTACTCAGAGACTTGGGACTGTAGCGTAATAGTGGCCGTATGTCCTTCTGTTTCAAAACGAGACTCTCCAAGTCAAGAGACCACTGGCTGAGGACCGGTGGTTAACTGAAGCTGATAAGCCAGGCAAGACATTATAATTCGATGATAACCCGAATCCAAAAGAGCATGACAATGTATCAATGTGCCGCAGCGATTTTTAATGAACACCATAGCAGTAGCGGGAAAGCAGAACAACATCACTGGTTAACTACTGAGCGACAAGAGAGGTGGAGGTAAATGGCGACGACTTAGAGAAAGAGCAACAAGAGAAGTTCAAGTAGATGGCGACGACTTGGAGAAAGTTGCGCGAGCAATTGGCAATGAATCAGCAGGCGCAGTCAGCTGGCCCGAAGATAACGTACAATTATTTAAGTGTAGCAGGGAATGCTTCGATCTGAAGGCCCGACAGCATCCAGACTTCATGATCGAAATTGATGACCCTTCTTGAGAACTTTCAAGCCCAATTCAAGTCTTTTTTCTTTCCTAAGCCGTAATGCAGGGATCAAGTTCCCAATGCGAGATCATTTATATCTCCCATGACCAGGCCAGTCAAAAAAACAATCGACAGGGGCGTCGTGGTTTGTGGAATAAATGATAAATGATAAGTTTTTCGCACTTGATGGCTAGGGGCATAGCCATAGCAAAATTTACTATTTTCATTGTTCGGAATGGTGTAAAGTTGACGAATGACGAGTCCTCTATTTTCTTTAGCTTAATATATTTGGGAAAGACTCGGCTGCCGCGCAGACATCTAATATATATTTTCGTCCCCAACGTGGGAAAAATATACTTTTAGCGGATATAACCTTAATATAAGGTATGTAGGAGTATAGCGTCGAAACTCTGTCTTAATGTATAATTTTTTTCGCCGTGTGATCTCGATCTATACCCTTACATAGAGCTGGAAAAACATCGAGTTCTGAGACCATCGATGTTTTAAATTGTTTTTAAGTAAAACATCGATACTTACGACGTTTTCAAAACATAAAAAATAATAAGAGAATAGTTATATTAAAAAGAAACAAAATTATATTTTCTCCAAAAATAACTAGCATTTCCGATACATTTCACGTGAGATCATACTAATATTAAAAATAATAATATGTCTATTATTGCCGGCTTCAGCGAACACCTGAGATCTGAAATTATCTGACCAGCTATATTAAATGTTCTTTCTGATTCCGCGGACGTCGCCGGAACGCAAAAAATTGGGCAGAAAGAGCTTTTAAAGGTTGTAGGTACTTGCTATTTATCTGAAAAAAGAAGTTTTACAATTTTGGGTTGAAAACTTGTTGCTTGTATTAACAATAACTAAAATATATTACCATCCAATATACATGTGGATTTCGGTCCTCCGGCTCGTTGGGTTTCTCGAAATATTGTTTTAAAATAATAATTGTATCCGATAGCGTTGATTGTAATTTTGGAGTTATTTTACTTTCCAAGAAAATAAAAACTTTTTTAGATTTGTTTTTCTGCAGAGGGGTTGCTGGTAGTGTTGGTGGAGCTGATGGCTGGAGTGAGTGAGTCATTTGACAAGATGGTAAATAAGGGCCTTAAGACCGTTGCAATTTTGGCATTACTACTGTTCGTAACATATTCTCAGTGTGAAAGTGGTGATTGCTGCCGGTCTGAAGATAGCACGTGGCTAACACTATCTGGCCTAAGGCCAGTTATGAGTCACGAAGGTGCATATCATCGCCATAGAGGACAAGGCTTTCACAAAACCTAGAAAAATATCTAAAGTCTCCCCCATGCAGTTTGGCAGTGCCTAACTCAAAAAGCCCTCCATGTTTCGTAAGGACAAATCCAGTTGCGGCGCATAATAAATTGGTCCAACTTGTCGCACGGTCAACCTATGTTTTGCCATGGGATACGATGCGGAATTATTAGTATCGCCACCTAAAGAATATTATTGAATTTTTAATTTCTTTTATATGATAGCTTATACTTATTTTCAACTCCGATCAACTTTAGTTTATGCGCCGCTAACAACACTTAACTTGAAAATAATCTGCACATGCATTCCTTAATGCACATTTAGCTATATCATCATCAACGTCAACAGTCTTGCTGACATCGATGGAGTCTACGAATTGTAAGTACGGTACAGCCGATAAAAATGCATGCTGCACGCATAAATGCATATGTAAGGTTAAATGTGGTAGCTCACCCAATTTGTAAGGTTAAATGTGTTAGCTCACCCAATTTGTAAGCTCAGCTGATAAACATACATACAACTTTGGTTTTAAACGTGAGCTTTTGCCAAGGCGTTATTTTGTTTTCAGCTTTCAATATAATATGCACAGCTGATAAGCATCAAGATAATCCAATATACAGATAATCAATTTGAAATATATTTATTTTTCTTTGGCCTTGATTGGCTAATTTTCTTTGTAAATAATTGCTGAGCTTGAGTAAACATTGTAATAATCTGAATTCTCCTCTTAAATTATATTCTTATTTTGAGCATATTAATTGAAGCCAATGATAAACAAACGCGATGCCTTTTGAATAATTTTATATTAAAGATAAATAAAATGAATCAATGGTAGAGTTATTTTGGGGCAACTTTTAGTAGCCAGCCCCACATGCATGTTCAGGGCAGAATTATAACTCTACATGGTAGGACTCTACATAGAGAAGAACTTTAAAATCTTAGTCTTTCTTTAACTTCTGCATTATATTTATTTAATACTCTGGTTTGGGTCTTCCATTCCTTTTTTCTGTCTACACTTTATTAAGTGTCGACTAAGAAGTGTCGACTAAAAGGAGCACAAAAACAACCCCATATGCCGAAGTGTTCTCCGTAAGACTTACTTGCGTTCGTTATTAAAGGCAAGAAGCCGAATCGTTGAAGTCAGATAAGGGCAAGGAGCCCCTCGCTGCAGGAACTGTACGCTGCTGATCGGTTGCCCAACGAGAGCTCCTCGAGTGCGCAGCTTCACTTCGGCGGCGAAGAGCGAAAGCTCCGAAGCGAAGCCGAGGCAAGCACACAGCTCGCCTGCGAGCGTGTCGGCACTTTTTGTGCGAGCATCAGAGTGAGTAGAGGCGTGTTGAAGAAGGCGAAGCAATGGTCATAACCTTGAGCGTGCAGCGGAGCGCTAGGACTCCAGGCAGTGCGGCAGGGCCTTTGCCTAGGAAAGTAGAATAGGGTAGTGTATGATAGCTATCGGATGTGAAATGAATGAAAAAAGAAACGTTTGTAATGAAGCTTGCTAGTTCTTTTATCGAAAACTAACATTAATCTCGTGTACCGTGGCTAACCAATGCTCGCATAACCCCTTGCTGTGTCAGAGGTTCGAGGCTGCGTTCCGTCACCTATGTGATCAATCCCGGCTGTGTGTACGGGTCAAGGGTTCTGCCCGTCGCTTGTGTAAACAATCCCGGCTTTGTGTGCATGTGTTTCTTACGGGGGCCACTGTCCGGCCCTGTAAAAGTAGTATAAGGTATGATTTGTTTAAAGCACTTTCTTCCCCCTGTAAATCCTCCATGCTAGAAAAAAAATAAATGTCTTGTAACTTGCTGGCCCTGGTAAGACTGAGATTTGTAACCAGGCCAGTAGCGTCTTTACAAGTTGCGCCTGAGCAGGGACTAGGTGGCGTTTATGGGCATGTCATGTTTGCGGACTAGTATGCCCAAATAAATGTTTAAAACAAAAAATAAATAAGAACATTTGACGTATAAAGTAACCCAGGGTATTTTAAGTTGGGCACATCCTGGTGTGTATGTATCCAAACAGGAGAGAAGGAGAAAACAATATATCATATATGAGTAAAATATATAAATCTAGGGTATGAGGAATTCGGGTATACCCTAGTTAGAGGATTTCATAACCTGTGTTAGACGACAAAGTGAACACCTGCAAGAATTAAGCGATAAAAATGTGTGTGAAATCGAGCGCACAAAGCGGAGAGGCAAGATAACGGTCGAAAAAAGTACAGCGCGCGCTCGCGCCAGACAGGCGACGTCGAAGCTACGCTTGCACACGGGTGCACAGCCGCGTTGCAGTCGACGTAGGCGTCAAAGGGCCGTTAAGGCATCGCGTCAGTGGCTGTACAGTGCGACGAATTCAGCTCACGCGTGGTGAATAACTGGCAAAAGCAATAACAATGGGTGTGTTTAATAATACCTAAAACTGAGTGAACAGACAAGTACAAATAATGTTAAATGGATGCAAACAACTAAAAATTAAAAGAATAGCAAATGGATTTTTTTTATTTAATTTTTATACCCTGAACCCAATAAAAATGGGTAAACAGGGTATATAAGGGATGTGCCATGGTCAGTGTTTAGGAGGGGTTTCTTGGAGTTATTCCTGCCGCCGCGCTATTTTAAAATGCTTGAAGACGAAATCCGGTCCCGCCGGCAGCGCGTAGGGAAGGGATTCACGGAATACTTGATAAAGCTGAGGGCTCTAATGCATCACTCCAGATATGAGCCGGCGCAGGAGTTGCACCGGATTAATTAGAATGCCGCCCCCGAATGCAGGCTCTACGTGCGACGGCAAGATTTCTCCACCTAGTCCCAACTGACGCAGATGGGTGAGGAGAATGAGACGATCATCACTCGGGAAGCACGTCAAAGAGTCCAGCGCAGACTGCTGCAACAATCGACACCGAAGCAACTCGCAGCTTCATGTGTGAAGACTGCGTACACAAATGTAACACAAACACGCAACTGGAACCGAAAGAAGGCTTCCCACGGCAGGGAAAAGGAACGCTTGCTCGGTAATTAAAAGGAAAGGACACGAAAGAGGGGGCGAAGAAGGGGCCTCATTTGCGATCAGCCAGAGGGCATGAAGGGCCCAAAAGCCGACGCGTAGAGCTACAGCGGCAGATCTACGCCGGTCGTAAAGGCGGCACGGCGGAAATGTGCCAGGGAACGCAGGGGATCGGGAGCAGCCGCCAGAGTGGAGCAATATGGAGCTCCATCTGGAGACGGAGTGGTGCACGGAAAGGGCGAGGCACAGGGTGAACCCAGCCCAAAGGATGCAGAGTGGCCGGCGAATCTGGATCCGGAAATAATGGAGTTCCTGGAGTTGCAACTGGCAATCTTCGAGGGTCTGCAGGGGGTTTGGCACATCGCGAAGCAGAAGATCCGGCTGAAGGATAACAAGCCATTGAAGCAAAGGTATCATCCGAAAAATCCGACCATGCAGAGGGTGATCGATGAACAGGTAGGTGAGCTGATCCAGGCAGGTGCCATTGAGCATTGAGCGCCCAAATCGTCTTAGTCAAAAAGAAGACTGGTGAGTGGCGGATGTGCATCGACTACCGTCAACTCAACGCGCATTCCATTCCAGATGCTTATCCTGTCCCTCTCATTAATCACATCCTTGATCACCTTCCTGCCAGCATTGGAAACGGTAGGACCGGAGATGGAGCCTCATGCGTTCGCCTACCTAGACGATATCGTGGTGATAGGGGCGGCAATTGGGGCACGAGTATGCGTGCTAGGATCGCCGAAAAGCCAGCCAAGTTCACGGACTACCTAGAAGAAAATGGGCAGCTCTATAGGCATTTGGGCCACCGGACGGACGATGAACTCCCTGGAAGCTATGTGTTGCCAATGGTCAGCGACAGAGGATATTGCAAGAATGTCTTGATGTTCCAACGGCCGGGCATCAAAGCGTGAGGAAAACCGTGTCGATGTTGGCGCAGAGATACTACTGGCCGGGTATGTTCCGTGACGCCGCCAAGTTCGTGAAGTGCTGGTCGTATGCTGACGAGACAGGTAGCATTGCTGATGGCGGTAATTTACGCGGATTTCGTCGGCCGCTTCTACCGTCGAGATTTGGCAACACGATTTAACTGATGTTCCATGATGCCTTGATGATATGGGTGGAATTGGTCCCACTCAGCAGGGTTACGGCGGCGCACTTGCAGACGGCGTTTTGAGAAAGGGTTTTGAGTAGGTTCGGGATGCCCACGAAGTTTGTGTGCGACAATGACAACAGTTTACGATCCGTAGCTTCAAGCCTTCTCTGTAGACCCTGGGTGTAGAGTTCCAGTATACCGACCCATATTGTCCTCAAGAAAATTCCACCGAGAGGACCAACACCGTGAAGATAATGATAGCGCAGTTTATCGAAAGCCATCAGAGTTCGTGAGACGAGCTCTTGCCGGAGATATCGCTAGCGGTCAACACAAGTGTGGCGGACTCGATAGGATTCAGTCCCGCTTTCCTGATGCAGGTTAGGGAGCCACGGTTGCCCGCCGCTCAGGTCGTGACTCCGGGGTCCGCAATTAAGGCGTTCGACCCTAGGACAAAGGCGGATAGGTTGAGGGAAGTCCTTTATATCGTTCACAGCAAGCTCCAGCGCGCGTCAAAGGACCAAGGCAGACACTACAACTTGCGGAAATGAGAGTGGCGACCTTCATTGGACTCGATGGTTCTGTTACGGCAGCACCAGCTCTCGCCGCGAAGGGCTTCACCGTGAAATTGGCTCCCAAATTCGATGGCCCCTATCGGGTTACCAAGCTCGTGTCGACTAACATTCAATCTCGTGAAGCCAGGCCAGCGGAAGAAGAAGGTGGCAAATATCTCGCAGTTAAAGCCTGGCGGCCACAAAGGTGATTAATTTAATTTTAATCGGTAGCGAGGACGCTGCAGGTGTTTTGGTTGCCTGACCAAAATGATGGATGAAATAAGGAGGACGTGTGCATAGCTTGCTTCCAGCTCTCCTTATTTCACCCATCTTGCAGTGCGCAAGGTAGCTACGCGAGCGACTCCATCCTTTCCCACAGTTAGCCAGGATTAGGTTATTGAAGAATGGGCCTGGTTTCGGAGTGCCCCATTTAGAGCTTCCTAAAGCAGAGTTTAATATTCTTCACGCCAGCGGGACCAAAACCGCTGCCACCCAGACGATTGTAGTAAAGGTGTGTGCCATTAAGCTCAATGAATGATGAGCTGGGTCGACCAATCAAGAAATGAGCTGGAATGAGCACATCTAGGCCTGCTGGATATTCTGAAAGAAGATGCAATGGCCTGAAGTTAAATATTGACGCTATGTGGTAGACTAGGGTGCGAAGCTATTCGAAGTTGAGAACATCTGCCTCGAGTTGAAATAAAGCTCATGAACGAATTGAAGAATAAAGCTTTTGATTAGCTCCACGTGAACGGCTTTAGTCGAGAGGTAGACAAATACAGCCATGTAGCATTTGACTGAAGCTTTATTTCGTACGTCTGGCTTATAGAATAATGGTATACAATAGTCAATGCCCGAGACCTTAAAAGCTCGACAAGCAATGAAACTTTCTTTAGGAAGCTATTATATATTTACCCATCGAGGCTTGGCCCGGAATCAACTTACACATTTTCCAACCACCTTAGTTACGGTCTTCCTTCCACATATTGGACAATACTATAACCGAATATGAGTCAGAAAGGCCCGTGGCGTTGAGTGATGCGCTACAGCTGGGTGGTTTAGCAACTCTTCTGGAACGCATGAGTGAATTTATAAACATATGCGAATATACGCTGCATTGCATCATATGAGTTAGCGTATTTACAAGTGGCAACGAAAGGAGATGTCGCAACAAGGACCCTTTTTTTTGTTCTAGTTCTGTCCTCTCCAGCTACTTTTATTTGTTGTCACATTTAGTTGCAGGCTCAGTCTTTATCCAAGAGAGACATACTGAGGAATCCGTCCAGCATTAGAATTTCAAACAGGGCCCATACTCTAAGATGCTTCTAACTTCTAACCCTGCTACAGGTATAGACATGAGACAAGGAAATTTAAGAAACTGTACTTGCTCAAAACTGCTGCAAAGATCTTGCCAAGCTGTTGCTAATGATGATGGCAGGCTCACGTCCCAATCAAGCCGTTCCCTCCATATTTGATCCAAAAAATCTTAGCCTTTGCGGTTACCGTCCCTCTACGTCTAAGCGCGTCATACAAACGAGGTATAGTCGAGAGAATTATTCTTTTAGATGGTTTGGATCTCTGTTTAATATATGATCAGAAAAACATCAACCGATACCAAGCGAGTCCAAGTGTTTTGGTGCTGCCGCTCCCATCATCAAACTTTATGAGAAGAATCACTGTCGTCTTTTGGTATTCCTTCCAGTACAGCAGCATTCCTTGAGCACCACTTTCGCAGCTTGAAACCTCTGTTTGCCAGAATTACAGCTGTCCGATTGAGAACTTTCTTTACCTTGTCAATCCAGCTACCCCCCGAAATGGGGTCACCTACGTAAAAGTCACTCCACATAATCCGATATCCAATTTTAAAGTCAATTTTCTCATCGATGGACAGCTGATACATAACATGGACGCTGGCAGGATCCCATATGCAACTGGATCCAGCGCTCAAATTTTGAAATCCTATTCTAGCGAGTCTCGTCACAAAAACCATTGGAGAAAATCGTCTGGTGTTGTTATATAGCAACGATACATGTTTCCAATATCTTCTGTTTGGGCGACTGGGAACGTATGAAAGCGAAAAAGGGTGTAAAACAAAGAGCTCTAAGTAACAGGGCATAAATAGTTCATCAAATGAATAAACAGCCGTCGAAAACGACTCGCAACTTTGTCGTTGAGCTATCCTGTATAAAGACACAGTGGTGAGGAAGAAAATATTTACAAAGTCCTAAAGATTCTGGCCCTAGATACAAACATTCCTTTAAAAATTGGAATTTATAGTCTGAGGGTAAGGACGATTTTGAAGCTTTCGTTCCAGGGTCAGGAACTGACGAAAGGCTTGTTGGTATGGCTTCCCTAGACATCCCAAACGTCGCTTGAAGCGTAAACTAACCGAATATTGGCCCCTAGGCAATCTGGTATATGTCCTTACGAAATACTTATAACAATAATTTTCTTCCTTTGAGGTGGTAGGTGTAGTTTCCAAGCAAACTTCTAGCCAAGCATAGAAGAAGAAAGAAGGATCTGAAATTTGTATGTTAGCGGGAAAGTTCCAATTTATAAAATTAAGAGTACAGCTCGGTTGACTGTCAGTTATGGTAAGCGCTACCAGGGCTGTGAGGCAAGTTGAGTACTCAGAGACTTGGGAATGTAGCGTACTAATGACCGAATTTCCTTCTGTTTCAAACGAGAATCTTCAATATCAGAGACCAATGGCTGAGAACTGGTGTTTGACTAAAGCTGATGAGCTAGGCGAGACGAGCGAAGTCGCTTTAGCTGTTTTGGCTTTCGTGACCAGATATTCTCCACTCGGTAGAAGACATGAGCTTGCTTAGCAGCTCTTTTCATTACACCCATATTGGGCACCGTAACGTGATCGAGTCCATCCTTTCCCACGATAAGTTCCATGATTCTCACCAGTGGGCACCTTAGTGAGGGAAGATTTTCATCCTTCACAAGAAATATATCGTTGACGCATGGCCTGGTTTGGGAGTGTGGCATTTGGAGGTCTGAGAAGCAGAGTTAAACGAGTGAAACGTGGTGGCAGAAGTTTAACCTGAAACGTCGCGGGCAACTGAAAACGAGATGGCATATGCTGGTGACAACTATGAGGAACACAGCGTTGATGCGAAAATTGAACAAATGCTACAGGTCTCGACTAGGGAATACCCTGAACCCTCTCCTCGCGCTACGCGCTTGTCTGCTTCAGCAGTATTAAAAATAAATTTAAAATAACCTATTTCCTCGATAGTTCTCGAACTCGTAACAGACCACTCGTTGCCCCCACCCTACTCAACAGCCACACACAGAATTGAATCTAAATGAACACAATCTAAACTAAACACAATTCAATCGGAAATGCCATGCTTTTGATAGAATTCAATAAAGTCGCGCATGAATGTGTGTGTGTACATGGATACAGAAATTCTTACGTTTCGCGCTAGCTGCCCCAAACGCTTGGCCAGCAAAAACTTATTTTCTCTAATTACTTTTGTGTTTCTTAACTGATTTTGGTGCAATTTTTTAGAGTAGATTTTATTGAACTATAGAATATTCGTGTATTCTCAAAATGATTACTGCATTAAAATTGTGCCTTAAATTAGTGGGCAATACAAATTGCAGTTTTCACTGAGGTGAGCGGGGTGATAGCGGGGTGGTGGTATTGATTATCCGAAACAACCTCGTAGTGCGCGGGCACTAGGAGGACCTACGGTCTGAATTTCAAGTCTCTAGCTCTTATAGGTTCTGATATCCTTGCGCTCATACATCTTTGCGTTCACCGCTTTCAGTAAGTATCTGAATGAAAACAAAGTCGAGCATGTGTGGACAACGACAGGAGTGGCGAAATGCAATAGCCTGATGGAGCGAGTAAACCGATTAATTTTTGGTATCATCACTAAGTTGTCAGTCCATAAGGCAACAAAGTGTTACAAATATGTGCCACAGGTCCAAAGGCGATTTTCCACACATGGGGGTGGAATTTCCCGAAACCCCGTCTGAACGTGCACCTCCATCACATACCTACAGTGAAAATTTCAGCTTTCTAGCTCTTACGGTTTGGGCTGTTCGTTGATCACTAGTCAGTCAGTCAGTCAATCAGTCAGGACAAATAGTTTTATATACAGAGATATAAAATATTTTGTTGGCTGGCTCGGGGTCCAAGGTTGTTAAAATAAACAGTTGTAAGCAGTTTTATTTTATATTTTGCTTCCAATATATTTCGGTTGAAGATCGGCGAACCGCCTTAAAACCACACCAATATACAAAAAATAATTAACATTAGAACATTAAGTTAAAATAATAATTTCAACATTTTACATACATACATTCTTTAAAACGACTGTGCCTTTTGACGTGGAGATTGAAACTGAAGCTGTTTGGCTGTTCTGTACAAGTGAGCACAATTTTCTTTATCTGTCTTGTAGTTTAGTCGTTTGTTGGTTAGTGTGTTAATTATGTGTAGCATTTCGTTTGCTGTAGTGTTGTTCTTGTTATAAGATTGTTGAATCATCAAAATTAGGTGTGTGGTTGCTTCTCATACTGTGGGTCATTAGTGCTGTTTTCTGTATATTATTTTAATGTGTTATTGCACTTGTGCCATTTGAACCACATAAAATATACATATATATTTTTGGCCAGCATCAACAGCCAAAAAGATCTAGCCAAGTGCGTCTGTCTGTCCGTCCGTTCGCCGTATGTATGAACAGGTCGATATCAGCACCTACATGAGTTAGAGACTTGAAATGTTGAACGTATGCCGCCTTAGTTCCGTCCTATTTTTGACCAAATCTCGTAGATTTTAAAAGCAAGAGTTAACAAACTTCACATTTAGCTTCTAAAATAGTATAAACAAGTAAAGTCTCTTTCCTTTTATAGCTATCAAAAACATTTTCGATAATTAACGCATTTTTATACCCTGAACCCATTGAAAATGGATCTAGCCATGTCTGTCTGTCTGTCCGTCTGTCCGTCAGCCCGTCAGTCCGTATGTATGAACGCAAGGATCTCAGAACCTATAAGAGCTAGTGACCTGAAATTTAGTAGCCGCGCAGATCAAGTTTGTTTCCGATATTCGATAATGTTTGGTCACGTAACAGCAGAGATAACACCGACGGCTGCGGACATCATCCAACAGCAGAAAATAACAATCATAATTACAGCCTAAGAGCAAATAGTTTTTGCGCGCTCTTTGTAAGCTGCTGCCCACTCTCCTTCTGCATTGCTTTGCTTTGCATTGCTGCCCTTCGCTCTAACCGGCGAGCGTCTGATTGGAGTTTCGTTTCGATTCGCTTTACATATTGTCATAGTTAGTTAGTCTTTCGTTTGATCGCAACCTAGGCACAACTAATTCGAGTTGGCTGCCAAGCAACAATATAAAACTTATAAATTCTACTAAGTGCCCTGCGCGGCAAATAAATCCATTTGAAAACTAATCTAAGTGTTTGAATTTCGCTGCACAAGCAGTTAGAATTAATTGGTTGCAAAAAAGCTTGCAACTAAACATTTTGGTGACCCCGACGTGAATTTCTCTCTTTCATTTCTTCTATTTTTTCTTGTACTTCGTTCTTGTCGTGTCAACAAACAGTTATCAGTTCGGGCAAAGCGGTGTGGTGAGCCGTTTGCTTGCGCATCTGCATACAGTTGGTTGTGATACATAAACGCCGTAGCAAATCCCCGTTAATCGTTGCGCGCTATAACCCGCTATACGCTATCTCGCTCGAACGAACACTTGTGCGATCAGACTTGTATTGTAGTTCGGCTGTGTGAACCTTGTTGTGCGCTACATTCATAATGTTTGATGAAGGTGCAAGTGCAAATGGAAATGATGAGGCGACATCAGCTAGTCAAGTGGCGGTTGGAACCCAGGCTGCTGTTTTAAAAATAAAGATCAAGAATTTAAGTGATCGACTCAATAGATTGTCCTCGGAACTTGATCCCGCTCGACTTCGCGATGTTGATGACTACGAGCTGCAAGATTACATAAGCATGGCATCTGACTTGCAGGCGAAATTTAAGACAGTCTGTGATGGTTTGTTGGAGGTGAATCATGCCAGCGTTGAGGAGGATCTTCAGACAAGTTTTGAGTCAACTATTAGGAAGCTACGGCTGTCCCTTCAACGCGATCGCGGAAATCGAAGCAAGGTTCAGCAGATTCCGCATTGTTCCACCTTCAATTCAGCCGCAGCCGATGACTCGCGTTCTACCTTTGTTGTTCCAAACCACTCTCGATTGCCTAAACTTAAATTGCCGGAGTTTAGTGGAGGCTACACAGAATGGGCCGATTTCTCCAACCTGTTCACCACGGTCATTGACAAGGATCCGTATTTGACCAACATTGAAAAACTCCAGCATCTACGGTCATGCCTTAAAGGAACAGCGCTGGATACAATTTGCTCATTGGAAATTTCAAACGCTAATTATGCTGCCGCTTTAGAACTGCTTGATAAGCGTTTTAATAAAAAGCGTCTTATTTTTCAGGCACACATCGCGAAATTTTGGGTTTGTGAAAGGTGGACAAGGGCGCGACGGCACAGCTGCGCGAATTTTCAGATAAGCTCAACTCTCATCTACGTGCTTTAAAATCGATGGGCAGTGTGGAACAGATCGCCGGTTGCGTCATAGTACATACGTTGCTGCAAAAACTAGATAGCGTTACGCAGGCTAGCTGGGAGGATGATGCGCCGTTGGACGTCATACCATCATGCGAGCGGTTTACAACCTTCATAGAGAGGCGTTGCCAAAGGCTGGAAAATGCGGATCACGCTACGGCAATGTACACGCCTAGCTCCCAGGTGGGCCAGAACAACAGTAGTAGAAGAACGTTTGTAGTGACTAGGAATGGAACGAGTGCTTGTGTGTTTTGTGAAGTCGCAGGCCACTCTATTTATAAATGTTTGCAATTCGCAAATTTATCGCCCTTGCTGCGCCTTCACGAAGCCAAGCGGCATGCGCTGTGCCTAAACTGCCTGCAAAGGGGACATCAGCTGAGAGTCTGCGGCTCCAGCGCTTGCAGAGTTTGTGGAAGCAAACATCATAGCTTGTTGCATCTTGGCAACACAAGCAGTCACATCGCTGCTTCTAGCCCAAACAATGCTCAAGATACCGAAACTTATTCGTCATCCCAAAACACCTTGGCGGCACTTTTATCTTCGCCTCTCACTACCGCCCAGCATCTCAAGCACGATGTTGTCCTGCTTGCCACTGCCGTCATCAACGTGAAAAATCGCGCTGGCTCCTTGGTGCCCTGCCGTGCGTTGCTCGACTCTGGGTCGCGGTTGCACATCATCACCTCTCGTCTTGCTCATCAGCTCCAGCTGCGCAAATTCAAGTCAACAGCAATCGTCTCTGGCATTGGTGATGCAGCATTTGCGTCCGATGGGTTTTCGGTCAACATCAATGTCAAATCTCGAGTGTCGGAGTACTCCACATGCATCCCGGCCTTTATTGCACCATCCATCACCGATAATCACCCTGGCTTCACTCTTGACCCTGCATCATGGAACATTCCATCAAATATACAACTAGCTGATCCTGAATTCTTTAAATCTCAGCAAATCGACATGTTGATTGGAGCCAGTCTGTTCTTCGATCTGCTATGCGTCGGCCAGATTAAACTAGCTGCTGGACTGCCGATATTGCAAAAGACTCGCCTTGGTTGGGTGGCTACGGGAGGTGCCTCACATGCAGGAAAATCATCATTCATGGCCATGAGATCAATGGTGAATCCAGATCTGCTGGTTGACTCGCATCTGCAGCCTAATACACAGATTGATGAATTAATCCGTCGTTTTT
The DNA here is from genome assembly GCA_035045885.1 of Drosophila borealis. NCBI lineage: Eukaryota > Metazoa > Arthropoda > Insecta > Diptera > Drosophilidae > Drosophila > Drosophila borealis. The sequence goes on along the minus strand of JAWNOR010000340.1, from coordinate 2,112,056 downwards.
GGGAATTGGAATGCTGCACCGAGCCTGAGTCCTTACCAAACAAGGAGGAACGCGACTGTGAGGCACACTTTCAGGCCAATTTTAAACGTCTGTCGACTGGCGACTATTCAGTTCGTTTACCGCTACGACTAGGCATGTATCCGCTGGGTGACTCCTATCAACAGGCGGTTCGTCGATTCCTGAACTTGGAAAGAAAACTAGACCGCAATCCACTATTGAAACCCCAGTATGCAGCATATATCAAGGAGTATCTTGACTTGGGTCTCATGTCACTTGTTACCTCAGCTGCACTGGGCCAATGCAAGTACTACCTGCCACATCACTGCGTGCTGAAGGAGGATAGCACTACAACCAAGCTAAGGGTCGTGTTTGATGGCTCGGCAGTTACTACCTCTGGACACTCGCTGAATGATGCACTGATGGCAGGTCCTACCATCCAACCGAAGCTGTTTTCGATACTGATGCGGTTTCGTACATTTGCAGTCGCCCTGACAGGCGATATATGCAAAATGTATCGATGCGTACGAGTCGAGCCCGCAGACAGTTATTTTCAATGCATCTTGTGGCGTGAGTCTCAGCATCAAAAGATACACACTTACAAATTAGACACCGTCACCTACGGCACAAAACCAGCATCGTTTCTCTCAGTACGAGCTATGCAGCAACTGGCCATGGATGAGCAGAAAACTTTCCCTATTGGCTCTGACATTGTTAAAAGAGATTTCTACGTGGATGATCTCATTTCTGGTGGTAGCTGTGTTCAAGAAGCAATTGTGATATTGAAACAAACATCTGGACTACTCGCCAAGGGGAACTTTAGGCTGCGAAAATGGTGTTCTAGCGGCACAGCTGTACTCCAAAACATACCGGAAGAGGATAGAGAAACGCTGCTTAAGTTTGACGATGGCAGTGACATCACGAAAACGTTAGGCCTCGTTTGGGATCCCGCTTCAGACTGTTTCCTTTTCTCCTTCTCTCCACTGAGGTTGCCCTCCAGACTGACAAAACGGTCAATACTCTCCGCAATTGCTCGCTTTTACGACCCCCTTGGTCTTGTTGGTCCCGTAATAACAAAATCGAACATTTTTATGCAGGATCTCTGGAGAGAAAAGCTGGACTGGGATGAGAGCCTGCCCGTACACTTAAGCACAGCCTGGGTCAACTTCTGCGCTGATTTTGAGTATACTCGGCAATTCCAGTATCCCCGTCGAGCACTCTCATCAGACAGTACAGTGGAGATTCACGGATTTTGTGATGCCAGCCTAAGCGCTTATGGAGCATGCGTCTATACAGTCTCAAAGTGCCATGGCAACACCAGCGTGCGTCTCTTATGCTCCAAATCGCGTGTCGCGCCTGTGAAAACCATCACGGTACCAAAGCTGGAACTCTGCGGAGCTGCATTACTGGCTCAACTTCTCAGCGAAATATGCCAAATGAAAGTGTTCGACTGTCGGTATTACTGTTGGTCAGACTCTGCCGTGACTTTGGCTTGGATTCGCAATGATGCTTCAAAATTCAATGTTTTCGTTGCCAACCGAGTCGCAGCCATCCAAGAGCTCACCACTGGAATGGAATGGCATCATATTCCCACTGAATTAAACCCGGCGGATATAATTTCACGAGGAGCGCTGCCTAGTGAGCTCTTCCGGTCTCCATTATGGGCCCATGGTCCGAGTTTTCTCAGTAAGGGAAAGGAAGAGTGGCCTGCCTCCTGTGTACCTGTCGAATCCTTACCAGAACTTCGACACAAGGTACTCCTCGGAACTGCAGCGCAACCGGATCTCTCGATTGGTTGCAAGTTCATCAATTCGTTTTCCAAGCTGCAGCGGGTCTTTGCTTATGTTTACAAATTTGTAAATCGAATCCGAGGAGCTGAACTAACTGTTGACCACTTGCATCATGGCACACATTAGTTGCTGCGGTCAGTGCAAATGGCTACTCTCAGCGATGACTACAAGGCATTGAAGGAAGGAAGGCATGTCAAACCGTCTAGCTCAATGGCCTCTCTTGCACCATTCCTTGACGACTTCGGCCTACTCCGCATCAGTGGACGGCTGAAAAACTCGACGTTGGACTTTTCAGCGCGACATCCGATTATATTGCCCCGTCAGCATCCTGTGACGCGAGCAATCATAGTTCACTTTCATAAACGAAACTTACACGCTGGACCTCGCGCTTTATTGTCTTCGATTCGGCTCCAGTACTGGCCCATTGGCGGTCGAAAAACAGTCTCCAGTATTGTTGCCAAATGCATAATCTGTTTTCGTGCCAAGCCACGATTGGCCGAGCATATAATGGCAGACCTACCAGCTGATCGTCTTGATACATCGTATCCCTTTATGGTCACTGGCGTTGATTACTGTGGACCATTTTACTACAAGAACGAAGTGCGCAACAGGCCACCAGTGAAATGCTATATCAGTCTGTTCATATGCTTCGCTACAAAGGCGGTGCACATAGAGCTTGTAAAGGACTTGTCCACAACATCGTTTCTAAACGCCCTAAAACGTTTCATCCTGACTCGCTCTCGACCTTCAAGGATCTGGTCTGACAATGCGACAAACTTCGTAGGTGCCAAGAACGAACTAGCAGAGCTGAGCCGCCTGTTCCTGAGTGACGAGCATGTCAAGGCCGTTCACGAGTTTTGCCTAACCGACTCAATTGAATGGTTGTTCATCCCTCCTCGCTCTCCGCACTTTGCTGGACTATGGGAAGCCGCTGTGAAGACTGCTAAGCACCACTTTTATCGATCTGTTTGCTCTTCCATTATGGATTTCGATTCGCTGCGTACGCTCGTCTGCCACATCACGGCAATTATTAATTCTCGACCATTACTTCTACTTTCAGAGCATCCAGGTGATCTTGACGTCTTGACACCCGCACACTTCCTGGGTACAGCGCCATCTTCATCACACATTGAGCCCGATCTAAGGCAGCTTAACTTCAATCGGTTTAATTATTTTCAGCGCGTCACATATCTCCAACAAGTATTCTGGGCCCGTTGGCGCGAAGAGTATTTGACGCTTCTTCAACAGCGCTCCAAATGGCGCACTCCTCAGCCTGGACTCTCCATTAACGATGTTGTCCTTGTAAAGGATGAGAATCTACCGCCGCTGAAGTGGCCACTCGCCAGAGTGCAAGAGCTGATCTCTGGATCTGATGGGGTATCCAGAGTTGCTGTGCTTCAAACTGCGACTGCAGTCATACGTAGAGCTGTACGAAAGCTGTGTTTGCTGCCCAAACAGGATGATGTTGAAAGCCCTTGCCTTCCAACGGGGGGAGAATGTTTGGTCAAGTAACAGCAGAGATAACACCGACGGCTGCGGACATCATCCAACAGCAGAAAATAACAATCATAATTACAGCCTAAGAGCAAATAGTTTTTGCGCGCTCTTTGTAAGCTGCTGCCCACTCTCCTTCTGCATTGCTTTGCTTTGCATTGCTGCCCTTCGCTCTAACCGGCGAGCGTCTTATTGGAGTTTCGTTTCGATTCGCTTTACATATTGTCATAGTTAATTAGTCTTTCGTTTGATCGCAACCTAGGCACAACTAATTCGAGTTGGCTGCCAAGCAACAATATAAAACTTATAAATTCTAATAAGTGCCCTGCGCGGCAAATAAATCCATTTGAAAACTAATCTAAGTGTTTGAATTTCGCTGCACACGCAGTTAGAATTAATTGGTTGCAAAAAAGCTTGCAACTACACAGATAACTGCCCCGTTTCCAAGTAATCGATAAAAATCGTTATCGAAATAGTTAATTGTTCCTATTAACTATACCTCTTCTTAATTCCAACATTTTTCATTCATATCTATCTAACAGTTTCTTAAGTTTCTGTATTTTTTAATATTTCGCTTGACATACTACTTAAATGATTAAATGATAACAGAGTATTATTTAATGTTCCAGAAATTATGTATCCCAATGAAATAAGGTACAAAGGCAGGGACATAATTGGCAAATTTATTGGTTTTCAAAAGTTTAAGACAAATCCGTAATGCATATTTAAAATTGATTTAAATGAAAACTGGATTGGGGGAGGGGTTACTGCACAGAATTCCAGAAGGCAAGAAACCTTTTGAGAGAATACATGCAGACCATTAAGGTAGATTGAAAAGACATCTTTTCGTGGTGGTCAGCGCGGTTCATAAAATTTGTACGCCTTTATGCGACAAAAACATCTAATATAAAAGAAGTAATAAGCTTTTCAAACGACTTTTTTAAATCGTATCTTAGGAAGTGCATAATTTCGGATCGAGAAAGTTGTTGCACTTCCATGTTTGTTAAATATTATGTAAAGCATTAGTGCTAAGCAGAGTCAGTCGGTGACAAGCGTTTAACAAGTAAAGAACAACAAGACAGAAAGAGAATACTTACAGACATACACATACGTAAATTAATAAATATTCCAAGTATACTTAATCATCCACTCACAATTCAAATTAATATTAGCAGAGTGAAAACTAACAAAAATGGTGAAAAACAAAGAAAGCGTGTCAGTGGTGCCACTTAAAAATAAATTACAGTGCGATTTATGTTATATGTTTAAAACACGGGGGAAGCCGTGCGTCAGATCCAGCAGCAGCACAAGGAGAAACTCCACGCACGCGTGGAGAAGCTTCGTTATTATTAAGATTCATTCGACTATGAGATTGAGTAGATGCTCGCCAGTCTCGGTATCCTTCCCAGGCTCCCAGGCCTATTCCACAGTCGAATGCTAGGCTACGTCCCTTAAGTTTTTGAAAGTTCTTCAAACGCGGGTCATCACATGTGGCATCTCCCTCAATGGCATGCCTCCAGCGATGCGTGAATGGTTCAGTAACAGGACTGCTAAGTGGTTTTGTGTGGCGGATTAAGGGACGGGTCTTAATCAGAGTTGAGGGGCGGGTTCTTAGAAATATTATTGCCGCTTCGCTACTATATGAAGTAGTTGAGTGTTTTAATGCACCACACTAGAGCTAATTCGTAAATACGGTAAAATTACCGTTTAATACAGACTGTCTCTACGTAGACAATACTTTTTGACTAAATGGGGCTGGAATACGATAAAGTTGTGAGATAAAAATCAGAGTGCCCTAAGATAATTTAATTAGCCAGGCTGCTCCGTGTCAGTCTTTCGCAGATTCAGTTAGGGAAGTGCAGTAAGTAAGTCGACTTTTCTCTAATATGGAGTTTACCTTGTAGGGGTGTACTACCACGACACTCTATGCCATAAGTGACATATTGAAAAATGAACCAACACTGGTGAGAGGCTAGTCTGACCAAAAAGCTTTGCTGGTCTACGGGTACAGCAACCGGTAATTAAACAATTATATGCCGAGCAGGGCTCTATTTGCAAATTTATGTATAAAACAAACGTGTGCTCCTGGTAACCCATGGTGCCAATTACAGATTAGTTCGAGTGTTTGTCACTCTGTCTATGTCTCAGTTTTGTCCAACGCCAATAATCAATAGGTCATCCCTTTCAGTTACCCCAATCGGGCCTCATCTAACCAGTTTAAAAAGCTTCCTCATCAATTGTTATAAGTACATTAACACTGTCATAATATTGCCTAAATGAATTTTGGATAATCAGCTAGGTGTATTATGTGGAGTGCCATCAAATTGACTGATTTGGGGCAGTACAGCCGGTGGGTGGATATTACAGTCCATTTCGGATCCCGACCAGCATATCTCGGGTTAATGAGCGGAACTGGGTTCGATCTGCCTCGGAAATTTCACAAGAGCGTAAAAAAGGGGTATAATATGGGGCAGTTTCCCAGTGCGGGTATCATGTTTTGTTGGTTATGCGGTAACAGGCATTAAATGCTCCTTGGCATTGACGGGCATTCAATGTCTGCTTCTAATTGGCTGCTTCATGAGTTAAGCCGGCCTGGCAAGTTGGCGGAAGTTTATTTTAATTTTATCTTCTGTGTGCTATTCGATGCAGCAATGCCAAACTGGTCTTTGAAACATTGGTGATAAGAAGCAGAAGAAGGCATCCCATTTCAGGAAAGGAGATCGCTTGCATAGCAATGAAATAGTGGGGGAATGAAGAATAAAGCGAGGTTAGGGGCTCATTAAGAGACCAATATATCTAACCGTCCGAAAGCAAGAGATCTAGAACCACTTTGACGTTCCCACAGCCCCATTTAAGTTCACTAAGAATCTGCAAGCAGCATTGTCGCGGAGTTTAGGATACAGCTTTAGCTGATAAGCTTCTGAAGCAAAGGGATTATCCGGTAATGCTGATGTTGATTGATCAACTGGTGAATGCGCTTAAGGGTAGGGGCCCTTAAGCCCACCCAAAGTGCTTACAGCTCCCCAATTTTCCTAGATATAAAAGGAGAAAAAATAGCATGTTGTTAACCTGAGGGATATTTTCTGGCTTTTATGGGCTATTAACTTAAAAGTAGTAGGGGCCCTTAAGCGCTCCGAAAGTGCTTACAGCTCTCCAATTTTCCTAGATATAAAAGGAGAAAAAATAGCATGTTGTTAACCTGTGGGATATTTTCTGACTTTTATGGGCTATTAACTTAAAACTAATCAAGAGAATGGAGATAAAAGCGTTCCGTGAACTGAATGCTTCTTCTAACTGCAAGAAATTCCGACAGTGCTTCGGGATACAGGTGTTTTATACTCATCTTCGCAAATGAGGTTCAACCGTCGAGCGAATTCCTGAAGAAGGGCTAGAAAAGGTAGAAATAGGGAGGAGTTGGGAGAGCCTGCAACTGCCTCTCTTCTAGCCTGTCCCGAAGTAAACTTTTCTGCCAAGATAGCGATAGCGCAGTTCATCAGGCAACAGCTGGCTAATTCTTGAGTAACGCTTCGACGTGATTATGAATCACTCAGCATTCAAATGACTTAACCCAATGAAGGGCCCGTGTAGTGGAAGGGTGCGTAGTGGGTACTAGAACTGACACAATTTAAACCGATGCACTATCACTAGAGACCTATTAACAAGCAGCGGTGACCCAATCCCCCTTCAAATGGGTCGTTAGTATGCGAGCTTAGATCGCAGAGGAACTCGTTTTTTCCAAAATCGAATATATCAGGAAACCGGCGTTCGACCTTAAATGTTCTGTTAACAATTAAGCAAATATTATGTTAGCTCGTTGTTATTGAGCGAGGCATATCCCGCGGCCCGTCGGCCGTGTGAACAGTCCCGTAGTTGGAAGTAGTATATTAGTAGATAACAATGCCCATAGAGCATGAGCGGCAACCTTTAGCAGCTCTTTGTTACGTATATATACATATGTATATGTAGTTTTAAGTATTTCGCTTCCCTTAACCTCGCCTCTCAACATACTTACAAATTTATTGTAAATTCTGAACTTAAATCTGAGCATGACGCTCAGATTTGTACCATGGTTAGGTATTCTTCATCTTATTTATCTGAAAAAAACCACAAGCAAGTGAACTTTTTAGCAAGTATATTTTTTATATTAGTAAAGTCAAGTCGTGGTGCATATATTTATAACAGTTTAAAGCGAGTGCACTTGTCAGGCATGACAGTGTCCTATTACGCTTTCAAAACCTCGGGAAAAGTTTTATTTACACTTAGTAAACTCTAAAGAAGAAGAATGGCAAATCGGCAAAATATACCCTACGGGTATTCATTTTTACTTTAAAGCGCTAACTGAGCGATTAGTTGTTACTAATAGGGTGATTTGCATTGATATTGTCATATGCATTGATACCAGAATTGGGTATGCTAGGAGCGTCCTATTAGTTATGTTGGATCTCCATATATTTTGAATATCGATCTTGGCGAGTATATTATACGTAATAGTCAAAAAAAAAACATGATGACGCTCAGAACATGCCGTTAAATTAGACACATTTTTTTCGCTAGAAATTCCGGTTTCACCATGATACGTATGCAAAACTGTCCTAGAAGTGTTCGAGCGCCTGTATATCTTTTTTTAAATTTGATGTCTTCTGGCGAATGTAAAAACCGCCTGTTAAATAAATCCTCTTTAAAGTTTCGGCTTACTGCATTAATTGGCATTACGATTCTAAACAGCATAGGTTGCATGACGTATGTCACCAGATACGGCGTTGGGGTGCTCTTTACACCGTATGAGCAAAGCCATGAACAACTCTGAGAGCAACATCAGCTTTAGCAGCAGCATGCCCTTTTATTGGCCATTTAAAGCCTGTCACATAGCAGTTACATCTGATAACCTTTCCCGTTAACCACGTCTTTGCAAGCGTGCTAACATTTTGAACGGGTTGAATACCACGGCTTTTTCCTTTCGTAAGTGCATCTAATTACGGCCGTCGTCCATCTCGCCACACTAATGCTATGAAATCCGCCTTGAGATTAAAGCAACTGTGAGCGATTGAGAATGGAAGTTCAACTCATTGTGGTGGTACACAAATCCCTAATGTACAATTATTTTGACACTTGACTAACGTTTTATAATTTCTGGTCTTTCCGTATTATCTTATTTCTGGCTTTAGTGACATCACACATTGCAAAAATCTGTCATTCGGACTACGTACCCATTTTAGATGGGGATTTTATGGTATGGGGCGGATAGAGTTTCTTAAGCTAACTGATAAGCTTACCAGCTACATACTGATGACTGGCGAGTCTATAAAATCAACAAGCATTTAGCCTCAGTAAAGAAACTTTTTAAAAGTAGTCATCGAACACGTACAAGACCTGTTAATTACTTGGGCAAATGTGTAAAGACAAAGAAAAAATTACAGTTGGTCGAGGTAAAAAATAAGCTTGTAATAATAAGTGAATGATTTAACAGACACTGTTACCTACTTATAAAAATTATAAAAGCACCGCACCCTCCTTAAATATTATAAATTCCAACATACTTGATTATGCGGATCTAAACTCATTACTTACTCACCAACTCACAGATACTACAATCACTAGGTTTTTTTTAAATCATTTTATCATTGAACATTCTCGAGTTAACCCACAAAGAATACAGACTTTCTGGTAGCTGGCAACGGCACCGCTCTACACCTAACGGACAACCTCGTGACAGAGTGCAGAAATTACACAATAGCAGTGTCTCCATCCTTTATTTGTTGCGTCGTAAAGGAATATCATTAAGAGCCATTTTTTATTTGCATATACGGAACATTCGCTTTCGGTTAGTGAGTCAAGATAAGCAGTTTAATATAAGTATGTAGATAAAAACAATTCATGATTCTCAGAAGATGTAAATGTGTCAAATGTTAAGATGCTTCAAAACTGAAAAATTATTTATCCTATTTTGTTACAAAGTGAGATATAAACTTATCAAAATATTATTTCGTATTAAATCAATATATCTCTTTTTGTTCTTTCAGATATTTATTATGCTTCGCTTTCCTGAGGAAGGGTTTTCTGAAGATAATAAAGCATCTCCCCAAACAGATAAGCAGCATCAAAAAGAAATATTAAGCAAATCGGATTACCACACGCTAATATCGCCAGAAGTTTGTTCAGAAACCTTCAAGAATAATAACTCACAAAAAGATCGTTTTTCTAATAATATGTCATATGCAACCCATATTGTAAAGTCGAGTTCTCCAGCTTCAAGCTTAGGAGAGTCAATATTTACCTCTGAGTTTGGTAATCAAATACTAGCATCTCAAGGTCAACAAATACAGGCAATGACGCCCAGTGGTGATATTAACTTTTACAGTTTTCCCGATTTTATTTCTGACCATGAAAAGACTATTTTGTCAGATGCTGAAAAGATTCTAATATCGAAAGAGAATGATATTTATAGTAATGAATATAATCAAATACATGATGTTTTTGCTATTCGCAAATATTATCATCCTTTATTCGCTCATGGAATATGCCGCTGGCCAGGCTGTGAAGTGGATTTGGAAGATATTTCCTCGTTTGTAAAGTAAGTATTTGAACAAAATTATAAGCCGCTATATTTTACTAATATAATATGTTAGTTAAAAAAAAATACAATGTAATATTGGAAGACTGAACATATATTTTAGTACTCTGTTTACAAAGTATAGGGCGAAATTTTTATCGCCTCTTATTGAATATGCCCATGTATGGTATTTATGTAACGCAAAAGTGATATTGATAATAAAGACGAAAAGAGATGAGAACATACCCACAGAGTTAACGGAATAATAACAAATCAATTCCAAACTGGTTTTCGTTGGCTGGCTTCTCTCGATCTAGGTCATTTTCGAAAAAGTTCTGTTTAGTGCAAATTATTTCGTTTCGATTAAAATTAATTACTTATATTAAGTAAGATGGCCCATTAGCCCATTAGAAAAAGAGGTGAGTAAATTTTAATATTAAATATCGGGCCACTTTCCTTGATGTTATTCAGATTAAGACATAAATACACAGGGTGAAAGAATGAAAGCTAAACCGAAGAATTCCAGCTGCAGAGCGCTGTTGTCGCTGTTTCAAAAAATTCAGCGATGACAGGAATTTAGAGTCGTTAAGCAATGCGTACCTTGATTTCAATGCTTACTTAAAAAGCTAGTGACAGTCGTATCTGTGAGCTGGTAGCATAAATGAATTATACTATGTAGTAGATCGGTGTGGTCAAGTATGAGGGAGTTTTTAACATTCAATTTCGAAAGACTGATCGTGAGCGTTATAATATTTATTTTCGTAAGGAGCTTTCTGTTTCTCGCTATCAGGTTCCTGTAAAGATGAGCCGTGTCAAACTGTTCTTTATTAGATAGACTTATTTGTGTTCCTGTGTTTTTTTTTATCACTTTCCCATTGTGTCCCTCGACCAACTGCGGCTCTGTAATTTTGATGCTCTCTAAGTCGCTTGCGTCGGGATCACCGGCGATCACCTTTAAAGGCTTGCACATGAAATTTAGCCCTCTTGCCATTCTATGGTGCACGTTTATATATATTATTTACTATAGGCGCTGTTCTGGTGTCTACCTCCAAAAACTTCCGCACGTAGGACTCTAGAAACAGGCTTGTCAGTTTTATAGTCCCTGTCTATTATCGGTACGTAGTCCGAATTAGGGTAGTTTGTTATGCGTGCTGTCATAAAAGCCAGAAAAAGAAAGATAAAATGGGAAGACTTTGAAGATAAAATGTTAATCTAATGTAAGAAAAGTTGTCAGAATGCCATTCATAAGGTGGGATATACCAAGGTCGTGGTGGACCACCCTCCCTTTATTTAGGACCGTTGATCGAAATATGCTTTAACATTTTCTTCCGAAAATAAGGGGTATAACATACAACGTAGAATAGTTGCAGAGTCGAGCTGATAACAGTATAGACATCTTACGTAGCACGCGCTAGCTTTCCAGCTCTATCTCGACGACGATGGGAGGATTCGGAAAAAAGTTCCGTGATGCTAAGTGCTCGTTTGCAAATTATTAATTGTTAAAAATTAAGCGTATTATTTTTGGGTAATTGGTCGCCTATCAATCAGTGGACACGACAGAGGCTAGAATGCCATCACAAACAAAAAAAAGAAAGGAAAAGAAGGTCTGCACATATTTATGAGCGCATAGTGTACGATAGCTACCCCGAGATGGAATTTGGGAGCCGCGAATCCCCACCCCACCATGATCGTGCAAGAGCCAAAACATGTTTGAGACGATCCCTTGTACAAATTAAAAGAAGACTGATATTCAGCCAAAGAATCTTTATTTTATAATTCGTTTTTAATTCAAGCTCGTTAGAACTATAAGAGAACAAATTCCAAACTGAAACTTAGGGCAAGCTGCATCGAACCATGAAGCCACCGCTGCCGGCTGGAATGCCGGCTGAATGCTGAGTCGGCGTTTCCAGTGGGCGGCCAGGCTGCTTGCGCGTGCGAGTTTCGGATTTCGGCTGCAACTTTGTCGCGACGGCATCCAGCGCAACAACGTTGTCAGCAAACTCAAGCTTGCGCGTGTTAACTCTTCCCCTACTAGGCTGAAACACGTCCTCGGGTTTCCTCTGTCTTATTCTGCGCTGGTATAATTTCCAGATGACCACAAGGAGCAGGAATAGGGCGATGAGTGTCAAGCAGCCATATGATCGTGAAGATAATCCCGATCTAAGATCACCAATATGTCGGAGATTCTTCCTGGTTAGGTCATGTAAGAATGGGAGGCTCAGATGTTCTCTGAAGAGGGTGACGTTGACCACGGCTGACGTGGATACCACAGGTTTCTTCTTCAGGAAGCCTCGGTGGTTCACGTACCGGGTGCCATTCAGTGAGACGTGATCGTCGTAAGTTGCGAGGAAAGTTCCCGTGACTGTCTGGCTGTTACCGGTGCTGTCCACTACATTCATGGTCGCAATGCCTTCGCCGATTACAACCACGGGCACTAGGTGTCCGGGGCGTGTGGCGCATTGTGCGACGGTTCCAGATACCAGTTGTTGGGCGCATGAAGTATTTTGTAGTCTTCTGCAGAAAGTGGTGCTCACAGTGGCAGCGCAGTCACGTACAGCGAAGGTCTTTGTTCCGCAGTCGGCCACCGTATTTTCTTCTTCTAGATCTAATATTATGTTATTATGCTGAACAGGAAGAATATCTATTTTTTTACAATTTAACAAAGGTTTGGGACATTTGATCGGAAAGTACAATAATTCAGAATTTTGAAAAGCTTTTATATGGGAGACTTTTAATAGGTCGGTTATACTAGTATTGGTGAGATGTTCATTTAATAATTCTTTTATTTCGATGCTGTCTAGTATAAGGGGGCTGATTAAATTTATTTTAGCAAGTGTAACGGTGAGGATTAAGTCGTCAAGGTTTATAAATATCATTCTATTTTTGCCAAAATTGTTGCATAAAAATGTTCGACCTCTGCGTCTGGTTTCAAAATTTCATTGAGAGCCCTCGAAACGTCATTAAGTCTTTCCTGGAATTTACCGTTGATTTCTATCTGTTTGCTCTCGGATTCTATTAACTGACTTTGCTTGAATTTTATTTGTTCCCAGTCATCAAAATCTGGGGTTCCTGCAATTGCCTTAAGGGCACTACCTATCATGTTAATGCTACGTACTTGTCGGTGGTGAACGGTCCAAAACCTACTTAAGGTTGTCCTTATGGACCACCGAATACGACTTATAGACCCTGTTTTTATTCATTTGGTCTAGCGTTTTTTTCTGTGCTGATGCGATTTTTTCCTTAATCTGCACTGTACTGTTTTTAAGGCTGCGTGAATTACGTCTATGGGTCTCTCGTTTGTCACCGAATGGATCGACCTGTTGTACTTTATGGTTGCAAGGAGAATGTTCTCAACAGTGTCCTCTACCTGTGTCTCCAACTTATTGGAGCGTGCTATATCCCCAAGAGTGCCATGGAACCGCTCGACTTGTCCATTAGAGGAGCTATGCAAGGGTGGAGCGTTTGAAATCTCAATGCCAAAGTTATTGTTAAGCATTGACTCGTTGTCGCAGTAAATCGCTTTTGTTCTGGGAGACATGTTAAGAAGTTGCAGAAGTGGAGCTTTTATATCCACGATTGCGCGAGACCGTATAGGCTGTACTACCGCAAACTTGGAAAACTTGTCGATGCAAGTTAGAAAGTATTTACTGGCCGTGGAGTAAACATCTATATGTAACATTTCTCCGTCATACGATGGTATCGGGTTTCCCCTATTTCTTGTTTTTTTGGGTGTCGGTCATGTTTACTCATAACACAAATTCTACAGTTTGCTGCTATTTCCGACGTTAAGTGACCTATTTTTGGAAAAAAAAATACTCCCTAAGTATCTGTTTCGCATTTTCTTGCGCTGCTCTGTGTGCGCGATTATGTTCAGCTGTCGCAATTTCCCTCTGATCTGCTAGGTTCACAATATCTGTAACCAAATTCTTGCAGTATCTAAAGGTGGTATAAGGAAACGCCTCAACTAGTCCGTATTGGATGCAAGCTAATATAGGTAACTCGCAATGAATTGCGTTGGTTACGTCAGTACTTACTGCATCTTTAACGCTTTGTAATAATGTGCTTTGATCGGAAAAATTAATAATGTGACGAGTTTTCGTCTTAAACAAAATATATGTCTTTTGTTGCTGGATAGTCCCTTCTTCCAGAATAATATGGTTCCGAAAGCAATTTACCGGTTTGTCTGTGGCTTCAATGGTATATGTGAGGGATTCCTCACTGTGGATAGTGGCAGAATCTGAGTCTGCTGAATCCTCTAACGCATTGGCATTTTGGCGAGACAGAGCGTCTGCTACCAAATTCTGTTTTCCGGGTTTAAAAATAATGTTTGCGTTGTGCTCATCATGAAGGCTTTCCAACGCTTTATTTTGGCATTCGGGTTTTGTCCGATACCGAAAAAGTTAATGGCTGGTGGTCTGTATGAATGTTAAGATTCTTAACACCATACAAGTAATTTCTGAGGTTTTTGAGTGCCCATACAATGGCGAGAAGCTCGCGCTCATTTGTGGCAAAATTTACCTCGTTGCCTCGCAATGTTCGCGAGATCATTGTTAGGGCGTCCGTCTTGAGACAGTACTGCTCCCAGTCCGTAGCCAGACGCGTCTGTTTTGAGGTCAAAAGCCTTTTTGTAATTTGGGTAGAACAGCATTACGTCTTCAGAGGCCAATATATTTTTTAGTCTATCGAAGGCTTCACTTTGCTCTGGCAAGTCGATTATCACCTTTCTTGAGTAATGGGCACTTACTTTGCCGTTTTCGCCTTTCAAGATATCTGTTAGGGGCCTTGCGATGCTGGCAAAACCCGTTATAAAACAGCTATAGTAGCGTGCTAGACCTAAAAATGACCTAAGAGCGAATAGGGTTTTTGGTTTGAGAAAGTCCTTTATAGCTTTCACTTTATCGGGCGAGGATTTACTCCCGCCTCTACACACTGTAAATCCCAAATATGCCCCGCTTTGTTTGAAAAACTTGGATTTTTCTTGAGACACCCGCATGCCTGCGTCCCTAAGTTTTCTCAAGACCCATTCAATGTCTCTGACATGTTCTTCTTTGTACTTGGAGAAGATTATTACGTCATCAACGTAAACATAACATATCCCACCAATTTGTTCGCGGAGCACATCATCAATGGCTCTTTGAAAAATACTTGGGGCATTTTTCAGCCCGAAGGGGAGTCTACAAAACTCATACTTCCCGTTGTTGACAGAGAATGCTGTCTTTTTCCTGTCTCTTTCAGCCAATTCAATCTGGTGAAACCCTGACTTGAGGTTTAGCGTAGTGAAATACTAAGCCTCGCCCAGGTTTGACAATATAGTCGAAATGGATGGGATAGGGTATTTGTCATCGGTTGTCTTCTGATTTAGTTTCCTAAAATCAATAACCAGACGCTTCTGTTTGTGCCCCGCTACGTCGGTGGTTTTTTTGTCGACAACCCATATCGGGTTATTATAAGAGGACTTTGACGGTCGTATTATGCCATTCGCTAAAAGTTGTTTAACTTCTGCATTGACATAGTCAGACACGCCCTGTGGATACGGATAAAGTTTTGAGTAAACCGGTTCGTCATCCGTTGGTATAGTAGCGACCGTATTTATGTTGTACGGTAGGGATTCGTTAACGTCCGCAAATGCTTTTACCATTTTGTTGATCATACTATCAAAGGTGGATTTGACAAGAGGAGGGACATCTGTGTCATTAATCCGAATATGGTTCACCTGTTGACATTTAGTGAACTCGATTTTTTCAATCCCATGGTCATGTTTAATGACGTTGTTTGTAAAATCTATTTGGGCATTAATCTGTTTTAACAGATCAAGGCCAATTATGCCGTCGAAGTCATTAAGTTACTTTAGCATGAAAAAGTAGGACTTTACGCTGAAAAGGTGGATGAGGCATTTCTGCTCAATCTTAGTGTGGCCGTGAATTGATTTAACTTGAAAAGTGCTGTTAACTGACACCCAATGTGCCAGTTCGGGAAGTGGTTTTATATAATTTTTTGAGGCCCCTGTGTCTATCAAAAGTCTGATAACCCGCCCTGCAACCGTTCGTCTTATAAACGGAAGCAGGGAGCTTCCGCTAAAAAATTACAACTTTCGGACAAATCGTCTTCAACTTGTGTCATTTCCTGCTGTGACCGTGAGTCACCGTTACTCTCTTCCTGTGGTAAATGATTTAGGTTTTGTTGGGTCCTCATAGATTGGTCCTCGTAACCTTGGTTGTTTCTGTAGCCCTGTGCAGTTTGCCTAGTGCGCGAGGATGGATCGACCTCCATCGGCTTGGGCCCCCGCCCTTGGGACTTTTGGTTGTTATAGCGCTGTTTCGTGCTATTTGGTTTTTGCTGGTCGTTTTTGTCTCTTTGGTTCTTGTGGAAGTGGGGATTCTTACTTTGAGTATTGTCCTCCTTTCCCTGTTGGGCGTTCTGACGCCAGTTTTGAGACTGTTGCGAATTCTGTTTTTTGGGTTTCTCCTCAAAGTGTTTTGCAAAATTTGCTGCAAAGTTGCCTCTTTCATTGCTTGATTCGGCCTCTTGGGCTAAAGCTAAGGCTGAGGGGAGGTCTATGGGTTGTACCGGGAAGACTGCCCACTTCAGTGACTTTTTCAATCCTGAGACGAAAACATGAAGCGCGTCGCTTCTAAACTTTTCGTTTAACACAGCCGCTGCAGCGGAATCGTGCGTCATTAGTGTTTTATTTGTTAACAAGGTGAGCTTTTTCTCGACCTCGTCGAAATATTGTAGCAGTGACAGGTTGCCCTGCTGAAGCGTGTTTAGTTGCTGCTGGATTACATGTACCGGTGTTTTGTCGGCGTATGTAAAATCCAGCCAGCAATAATGGCTTTAAAATTCAACACTGTGTTGAATGAGGCCAGCACGGCATCTGCTGATCCCCTTACTTTATTTCTAATTATAGCTACTTCCTGATAGTGTCTTGAGCTGCCGTTGTATGGCTCGAATACTTTGTAGGCTGCGGAAGCGGCTTGCCTCCATGAAACATAGTTTTCTATTTTTCCGTCAAACTCGGGGACGGACTTTATAATATATAGGGGCTCGTCGCAACGGGCTCCTGGCTCGATTACTATTTCGTAGAAAATTTCTATCTGTGGTGTAGAAACTCTAGTTTTATTAAGCTGGTCCATCAGAGAGGCTATCTTTTGTTCAAATAAGAGGGATTGTGGGCCAAGGTCTGCCTGAACCTTTGCCTCCAAATGGGCAACTTGTTCTGCATTCATTTTTTTTTATTTTTTTAAAGACTGCTGCTCTAAGTACGAAGCTATCAGTTCGTCGCCGCTACTGTCGTCCGCTTTGTTTTGCTATTGGAATGGGCGCAACATAAAAAGCAGACCGTTTCGGAATAAATTTTAACTCTGACTCATTAAAGTGTTTTTCTTTACACTTTACTGCAACAGGCAGAATCTTGCTTAAGTTTGTTTTGTAAATAATAACATCTCATACTAAACAGCTCTTAGAATTTTATTAAATTTATTTGAATTGTAAACAAATGAACATCTCACTCACATTTTGGAATATGCGCTTAAACCAAGTAGTGTGGTGGCCGCTGCGATATGTTATTTTCCAGTTGAACGCCTCCGGCCGCTCGTATTTGTTGATTTGTTGTTGTTGTTGTTGTTGTAACTCGCTCAGCTCTATTGGCTGGGGTTTTATTTTTTTATTTTAAGTTTTTGTGGTGCGTGAGTGTTTTTTATTTTTCATTGTTTTTGTTGTAGCACTCTGTTGTGTGTTTCTGTTTTATTTGTTGATGTTTAAGTCACAAAATTGTTCTCGTTGAGATAGTGAGATTTATTCACTATTGTTTTTGTTGTTCACTTTATTGCACCGCGGCTCTTAGCGTTTAGCTCAAAGAGTTATTTCAGTGGGCGATTGAACGATCGCTTATAAAAAATTGGGTTATTTCCGTTTGGGCGCCAATTAAAAGAAGATTTTGATATTCAGCCAAAGTATCTTTATTTTATAAATCGTTTTTAATTCAAGCTCGTTAGAACTATAAGAGAACAAGGATTTTCACGACATAGTTTAGACAACATTGGTATTACGATTTTGTGGATACGTTCTACCTGTCCGTTTCCTCTTGGAACTCCTGTAGCTATCGTAAGATGCTGTATACCTTCTGTTTCACAGTACTCCTTGAACAAGTTTGAAACGAAAGCTGCACCCCTATCTGATATTATGCGCTAAGGATTTCCAAACACTGCTGCCTGCCGTCTTAGTCGATCTACAACTCCTTCTGCGGTGGTATTTTTTGTTGGATAGAGCCACATAAATTTTGAAAACGCATCGATTATCACCAAAATATAGTTATAGTTTTTACTAGTCTGCTCTATTGGACCGACATGATCCACATGGTACGTGCCTAAGGGCTTATCTTCTTTGTCAATTGGTGCCAAAAACCCTTCTTTCTTGCCTGATTTGCTCTCAGATATTATTCTACGCAACTTTTTACAATTTTTGGCACTTTTGACGATAGCTGCGGAATATAGAATGTCTTCTCGATTGCTTCTTGAGTTCGTTTCGCTGAGAAATGCCCTTGCTTCTGTGCAATTCTTATGATTTCGTCTTCCATCAGCGATGGTACTACTATAAGTTCCTTGATGGGATCCTTGTATAAAATACCATGCCTAATATAAAAATCTTCGTATGTGCTACAATCCAAAACAGTTAGCACAGCTCGCACCCAATCATCTCTCGCTTGTGCTGGCTGCAATCTGTGCTGCAGTCAGTCTTCAAGCATAAGACAGGATACGCGGCTTAAAGCATCAACATGCCTCATTTTGCTGCTATTTCGATGCTCAATACTGTAGTTAAAATCTTGAAGGAAGTGTGCCCAACGCGAGACTCTCAGTGAAATATCTCCACGTTTTTTCATGGTCAAAGCGAAAGCGTTACAGTCGGTCACAATCTTAAATTTTATGCCAAGTAAGTAAACGCGCCACTTTTTCAAGGCCTCGACTATAGCCAGCACCTCAAGCTCATAAGAATGATATTTCTCTTCTGAGGGTTTGTTTTTCGACTTAAATATTGAATTGGAGGCAACAATTGATCGTCCGAGCCTTTTGCAAGAGTACACCACCATAACCATTCATTGAGGCGTCCGTATGCACTTCAATCTGAGCTTTCGGATTATATAATCGCAATACTGGAGTGCTAACTAATGCTGATTTTAATTGCCTGAATGCGACGAGTTGTTCTTCATCAACTTTAAATTGCACGTCTTTCCGTAACAAATCGGAGAGCGGTTGGCTATCAGCGCATAGTCTTCTACAAAGCGCCTAAAGTACGATGTTAATCCGAGAAACGCTGCAAACTCTTTCGGTCATGCGGTATAGGAAAATTTTGAACTGCCTGAGTTTTTTTTACAGATGGTCTTATTGTGCCTCCCTGTACAACGTACCCTAAAAAGTCAACTTCCTTCATGAGAAACTGGCACTTGCTCCACTTAATACGCAAGTTAAACTCTGCTGCTCTGTCCAGTACGCGCTTTAACTTTTGGATACCTTCATCTATATCCTTGGAGGGAATTATAAGATCATCCATATAAGTTACGACTGTACCATCCTGTACCAGATCTACAAGAATTGCATGAATGAATCTGGAAAATACAGCTGGGGAGCTCGATATTCCAAAAGGGACGAACAGGAATTCATATTACCCTGCACTTGTTACAAATGATGTAAATTTTCTCGAATTTGGCTCAATTGAAACATGAAGAAATCCGTTCGCGAGATCAAGTGTAGTAATCACACTTTGGCCCTGCAATCTCTCAATCACATCGTCCATTAAGGGCATTGTAAAATTGTCCCTCGCGATCTTTTCGTTTAAACGCCTGTAGTCACAGCACAATCTTTTGGTACCATCTTTTTTCGGAACAAGGACAACAGGAGATGCATACTCCCATGTACTTGGCTGTATGATCTTTTCTTCTAGCCAAGCTTTGATTTGCGAATCGACAATAGATTTGCCCGCATGTGATATGCGCCTTGGGCGTTCGATAACTGGACGCTCATCATTTAACAAAATTTTCATTTCAATTGAACGTTTCTTCTTCATTTCAGGTGAATAGTTTTTATTATTGCTTGAACTGCGTCTGAAACAGGTTTTTCTAAGTGATATAGATCGATCTCAGCCTCCTGACTTTCTGCAAAAAAACAAACATCTTTAAGTTCTTGTAAAAGCTCTATGTCTGGCTTCTTATTTTCGACAGTATCTTCTGTTATTGTTGATGCCTTGTCAATTACTCTCTTTTTTGCATTGTCCTTCACTTTGGGTCGAAATTCTACAACATTTTCCGATACTATTAAGTCCGCTTGCTTCAATACGCTGTTTCCTATTACAGCTGAGTATTGGATGTCGTCTCTGCTCGTAACATGAAAGGTTATATCTAGTAAGATACCATCAACTTCGACTTGAGTGACAAAGATTCCCAGTGTATTTAGCTCACTATTACAGATGCCAACAAGACACTGTTTTTCTTTATTCAGTTCAACCATTCCTAGCTCTTTAAGGATATCATCGCGTATCAGACAGAGGTCACAGCCTGTATCGATTAATGCAGAGAAGCATATGTTCTTACAAGACAACTCCTTAAAAATGCATTTTCCACTACTGTTAGCCTTGTTAATCATCGTGTTCGCATTTTTGCCTTCTTTCTTCTCCCCTGCACGCGATCCTGAACAGTTAGCTGCCTTATGCCCTGGTTGAGCACACTTGTAACATTTTATTGGCTGTCCCCATTCTCTGACTAGATGTGATGAATCGCCGCATTTGAAACATTTCTTAATTCGTTCTTTATTCAAGTCAGGTTTCTTTTCTTCGGTATCGTTATGCATCCTACCCGTATGAGACGCTTGAGGGCGACTACTACGGATTTTCTTATATACCTTGATCTGTTCTTTTAGTTGCTGCAGAGTCTTGGCCTGATACAGATTACTTTTGTTACTCCTCGAGTCAGGTATTCCCTCAATAAAATATTCTATCAAGCTTGAGTCATCCAGGTTAAGAGGTACGCCAATTTCCATAAGGCTATAGAGATATTCTATATAATCTTCACCTTGACGCTTACGCCTATTCCGCAACATGCGGTGGACGTCTATTGATGAAACTACCGTCCCAAATTCTTCCAATAGCGCTTGCTTTAGAGATATCCAATCTGAAATTCCATGCTGACTGCGCACGAATAATTTTACTGCACCTTTTAGTAATTGCTTTGAGTAAATAAATTTCTGAAGGTCGTTCCACTGCACCGCCAAAGCGTTATCTTCAAATTCATGAATCCATTTTTCAACAGCTGGTTGATTTGACCCATTGAATTGCCAGAGTGAATCTTCAATATCGCGTGATGTAAACGTTGTTCGGACTATCTGCATTGGTGAGCTTTGACGAGTATGAGCCGACCCAGGATCGTCTTACTCAGATTCATTATCGTCAACCTGCAACCCATAATATTCTAAAAGTCGGTCTTGCAAAGTTTGCTTTCTACCTGTGGTTACCAAACTAAGTGCCGATAACTTTTCTTTTAATACGTTAACTGTTAACGCCAAAATTTCGTCTCTGTTCATTTTCTTATCGTCGTTGCTCGCTTTTCACAATGCTTAAGATTGAGTCTTACAAATAAACAATTCAATGTGCTTAACTTAATGGTATAAGTAATTAAACTCTTATGAAATTTTAGTTTTTGTTTTTTTTTTCAGCAACTTTAGAAATTGTTGAATTATTATTTTCGTCTGTCTTAATTAATAATTAATTAATTAATTTCTTCTTTGTTAGAATTTGATTCTTTGAAATTTTTTTACTGATTTAACACTCTTTACTCAACAACTAGTTAATTATTTTCATATAATGACGAAATAACATACTCTGTTGTTGATCTGCAACTTGATACACCCTGTGATCATCGTTGTCGTGTTGACGCACGTTCCAGTCACACGCTCGTTTATTGAAAGATTCCGCGCTCTTCGCCTCTTTGATCTGCAACTTCTTATTTCATCACGAAGTGAAAATTTTGCGCTATCCAGCCTTTGCTACGAATTTAAAACATCGTCTCCTCGCTTGCGCTTATCGACCACTGTCACGCAATACACGACTGTTTGTCGTCTTATTTCATCACAAAGTGCAAATTTTGCGCTATCCAGCCTTTGCTACGCAGAATTTAAAACATCGCCTTCTAGCTTGCGCTTATCGACCACTGTCACGCAATACACGACTGTTTATCTCGCTCCTACTAGAGCTCTCTAGGCATACTTCGCCGCTGTCGCGATTAATCCTAGACGATTCTTGACTTTTTCCATTTTCCAGGGCATTCGAATTTTGATGAATTTTCATGCACCCGCTTCGTTTTATGCTCCGATTAATAGTCTTGCACTCGTACTCGTTAATCAATTTACGAATTTCACAATTTCTGTTTATCCCACTTCTGACACCAAATTGTAGGGATGACCAATCGATGGTTTTCACAAGCACTTGAGTTCTTTATGTTCTTATTATATTATTTAGAGAAATCGGTGAACAAGCGTAAACTTATGATTATTGTACATTTTCCGTCATGTATTTCAAAGACAACGAGCAAAACAGCGAACACATATTTTCATTGACTCTTCTAGCTTAGAACTGAGCTTCTCCTTCTTCTATTTTTATCGATATATATATCGTGGATTAAATATCCATAGCAGGGTTGCATATGATAAGTGATTTTATATTACCAAATGAGTATAATGCCAACATTATATTCGCCTGTTTAATTTAAATGATTGTAAGTTCGACCACTCCTAGTTCTGTTTCCAACTTCTACATATATATATATATATATATATATATATATATATATATATATATATATATATGTGTGAAACACGTATCAAATGATTTTTCTTATAGATCTCTGGAAATGAATTTGAGCGCGAAACGTCACCCACCAAATCTTTGACCTCCATTTCCACCAAGGAGGAACGGATTTTCCTAAAAGTGTGAAACACCCCTCAAATGAATTTGAACAAAGATCTTTGAAAATAAGTTTGAGGCCGATGGGATGGTAAACAAAAAAGTTACATACAAACGTAATTCGCGATTTTCCACACCTGCGGGTGGAATTTCCCGAAACACCGTCTTAACGTGCACCTACATCACATAAGGTAGCTACAGTGAAAATTTCAGCTTCCTAGCTCTTACGGTTTGGGCTGTGCGTTGATCACCAATCAGTCAGTCAGTCAGTCAGGACAAACAGTTATATATATATATATATATATACAGAGAGAAAAACTCAAGAATTTCGTACTTGAATCAAGTCAACTCGGTCATAAAAGTACGGTAAGACCGGTAATACTTGATTCAAGTATGAAATTCTTATTTCAAGTATGAATTTTTAAGTACAAAAATACTTGAATCCAGCTTTGTTTGTTACGTTTTTGAGCCTTACTAGGCTGAATTTAAGAACGGAATAATATTGAATCAAGTTTTGAAGATTCTTAATATAAGACCAATATGTTCTTAATACAATACCAATTTGAGCTTAAAATAAGCTTATATAAATCTTGATTCGAGAGCTCACGAACTTAAATCATACTAATTTTATGATCCAAAATACTTGTATTGATCACATTTTGGTCTTTAATTAAGATCAATTCAGTCTTTAAACAAGATTTTCTGATCATATTTCAAGTATACCTTAACCTTGGTATTGGATTAATTTATTCTTGAAGCAAGCCCCAAACAGTCTTGAACCAATAACTCCCATACTAAAATTAAAACCAAAGTGTACTTATTTTTAATTTTTATTTCATATTAGTAGTTCACAAGTTACACCTTGATATTACAAACTCTGAAAAGAAAAGATAACATACGATTTGTTTAAATTAACGTTGAAATAGTATATATGGATTTCTTACCTTGTTTAAGATCGTTCGTCCATGATAATCAACTTTTGGCGTCGAGTCTAGCCGTTCCAAAACATTTGATGGGATAGAGCTTATTGTTTCCTCATCTATCCCAAACTGCGAATATATATAATTATTAAATTGCAAAATTAAAACAACATAACATTAATTTTAAATACATATATTATTAATTATATTATGTATAATATTTATGTGAATATAATTATGTTACAGAATTTATTAATAATATATTTATTTTTTTATTATTTATATTTAGTTATATATATATATATATATATATATATATATATATATATATATATATATATATATATATATATATATATAATATATACTATTATGACCTCAATTTTTCTCCACATGAACAACTTTTCCCGAAATTAAATTCTGGGTCCAAGTAGTGGTATCGCTTCCTTAAAATCGTCACCTTTCCTATACTTTAAAGTGTCGTATGTAACGTGTGCTTCTAAATAACCAAGAAACAGATTACAGAGATTATAAATTATGTAATGCGTACATGTACATACATACGTGTGTATCCATAGAGAAGCATGAAAATCGACGCAGATCTACTTTCATATACATAAACACATTCCCTTGCAAGCGACACGGCGTCGTCTCAACGGCGGCGTCTTTGCTATTTTCTATCGCGTTTAATTTCGTCACTATTCTACATATGTATGTGTGTATACACACTTTATATGTGTATACATACATACATATAAACATACACATATAAAATGTGTACAAGTTAACAACTAAGTATAATTATACACAATGTATTGCCCTAGGAACTAAGTAGCTTTGCATAAACAATGCTGACGCGCCATAACTGCGTTCAGCGCTCTGCGCTAAGAACGGCCAGCAGTGTTAAGCTGACACTTCCTATTCGAAGTGCTGCGTTGCGCTGTATGGAATGCTGAGTCGGCTTGCCGACCATGACTTTGTGGCGTGATGCATTGACGCTTAGGATATTCATATACTGTGATATCATTTCTGTACTTCAGTTTTATATTGTCTCTCGAAGAAAGCAAACGCTAAATATAACATACTCCGGCACTCGGCCGTTACACAATAACTTATACTTTTACTACTGAGCCACAAGGCCGGTAACTAAAGGAAGGATAAAGCCTTCCAAACATAATCTTCGGGCAACAGCACCGGGATACTACCACCAGGGGATCTGGATCATCATCATTCCACAGGAATTACATAATTACCAAGGAATCTGGAATATCATCTTCACCTTACGAAGATTACTTAATTACCAGGAAAACTGGGTTATCATCATCATTCTAAGGGATGACATAATTGGCGCCCAACTACAACAAGAACCAAGCTGGCTAGTTAATGACATGTAAGTTCGCAAGTGAAATCTATGGCATGACCCAAGAGTACTTAAAGTCCATTCACATCAGTCGCCTCGTAATTTTTTTAATTTTCTTGGCTTTATTTTATATTTCCTGTTATTATGAAAACAACTTAAATTAAATTTATTAGAAAATTTACAATACTACTTAGTCTACTATTAAGTCTAATATAAAATTAACAACTTAATGGTGATTATATATATCGATCTGGGAGATCGATTGGATGAGACCTCCGCAATCTCCTCCGCGTTCGGACTCCTCCAATTCGACGCCTCTTTAGAAGGCGCCTAGTCAGTCGATTTGGATGGTTTCCCAGTCGCGTTATGTAGTTTGCAGTCTGTTTGTTTATGACGTCTCCGACTTTGGGCACTCGTAGGTCTTTTTCCAAATCGGAAGTTCGCTTATACCAGGGGGCACCAGACAGATAGCGGAGCGTTTTTGCTTGAAACACCCTGATTTTCAAAAGTCGCGATTTTGCAGCAATGCCGTAAACTTGAATAGCATTTCGCCAGGCAGGAGCTAGGCAGGTTTTGTATATGTTTACTTTGTTTTTTAATGACAACGCATTTCTACTGTTGAGCAGCCATCTGAATTTGCCTAACCTGCTTTTCAGGGCTCCTGTAACACTTGAGATGTTTTTACTAAAGGTTAATCGCCTGTCTAAGTGCACCCCTAAGTATTTGTAGCTGTTGTGGTGCGTCAATAATTGATCGCGCAGGAAGACTCCCGGACATCCCTGCGAAGCGCATAGGTCACATTGGCACATTTATTTAAATTAATGCCAATGTTCTAGCGTTTAGCCCACATTTCAAATTTGTGGAGGTATTGCTGCAGGACGTCAGTAGCTTCGTAGACACATTCATTTCTTGATAAGATGGCTGTGTCATCTACAAATGTGGCGATGGTTAGGTCCTGTGGATCCACGAGTTCAATTGTAGAGCCAGTGGGCATGTCATGTGTATAGAGTGTGTAGAGCGTGGGCCCCAGCACACTCCCTTGAGGAACGCCAGCCCGGATGGATTTGGTAGTGGAATCAACCCCATCGAGCACTACCGAAAAGGTTCGGTTTGCTAAGAAGCTTTGAAGAATCAAATAAGGTTGAGGTGGCAACAGGGGCTTGATTTTGCTTAGAAGTCCGTCATGCCAGACTCTGTCGAAGGCTTGTTTTATGTCCAAGTACGCTTCCACTACGTTTACTTTGGCTTCAAAACCCTCGAGGATGAAATTCACAACCCTATTTAGCTGTTCTGGTGTGCCATGAGATTTTCGGAAACCCTTTTTTTTTTTTTTTTTTTTGAAAAATTATCTTAGCTTTATTTTTTAATTTTCCTGTTATTATGAGAACAACTTAAATTAAATTTATTAGAAAATTTACAATACTACTTAGTCTACTATTAAGTCTAATATAAAATTAACAAATTAATGGTGACTTAATATATCGATCTGGAAGATCGATTGGATGAGACCTCCGCAATCTCCACCGCGTTCGGACTCCTCCAATTCGACGCCTCTTTAGAAGGCGCCTAGTCAGTCGATTTGGATGGTTTGCCAGTCGCGTTATGTAGTTTGCAGTCTGTTTGTTTATGACGTCCCCGACTTTGGGCACTCCTATATACCAGGGGGCACCAGACAGATAGCGGAGCGTTTTTGCTTTAAACACCCTGATTTTGTAAAGACGCGATTGTGCAGCAATGCCGTAAACTTGAATAGCATTTCGCCAGGCAGGAGCTAGGCAGGTTTTGTATATGTTTACTTTGTTTTTTAACGACAACGCATTTCTACTGTTGAGCACCCATCTGAATTTGCCTAACCTGCTTTTCAGGGCTCCTGTAACAATTGAGATGTGTTTACTAAAGGTTAATTGCCTGTCTAAGTGCACCCCTAAGTATTTGTAGCTGTTGTGGTGCGTCAATAATTGATCGCGCAGGAAGACTCCCGGACATCCCTGCGAAGCGCATAGGTCACATTGGCACATTTATTTAAATTAATGCCAATGTTCTAGCGTTTAGCCCACATTTCAAATTTGTGGAGGTATTGCTGCAGGACGTCAGTAGCTTCGTAGACACATTCATTTCTTGATAAGATGGCTGTGTCATCTGCAAATGTGGCGATGGTTAGGTCCTGTGGATTCACGAGTTCAATTGTAGAGCCAGTGGGCATGTCATGTGTATAGAGTGTGTTGAGCGTGGGCCCCAGCATACTCCCTTGAGGAACGCCAGCCCGGATGGATTTGGTAGTGGACTCAACCCCATCGAGCACTACCGAAAAGGTTCGGTTTGCTAAGTAGCTTTGAAGAATCAAATAAGGTTGAGGTGGCAACAGGGGCTTGATTTTGCTTAGAAGTCCATCATGCCAGACTCTGTCGAAGGCTTGTTTTATGTCCATGTACGCTGCCACTACGTGTTCTTTGGCTTCGAAACCCTCGAGAATGAAATTCACAACCCTATTTAGCTGTTCTGGTGTGCCATGAGATTTTCGGAATCCAAACTGAAAGGGAGGAATTTTTTGTTTAATCCTATCTATTGACAGCAGTCTCGTGAGCAAGCAACGTTCAAAGAGTTTGCTAATCGTGGTCAACAGACTAATTGGTCTATAAGAGTCTAAGGACGAAGGGCTCTTTCCAGCCTTATGGATCATGCATGTCCTTGCCTTTTTCCATTGGCTTGGTACATGCCCCAGTCTCAATACCGCATTGAATATTCGTACTAAAAATAGGACTGTACTGACCGGCATTGCTTTAATCGTTGTGTTGTCAATCCCATCTTCGCCAGGGGCTTTTCTAGTTTTAAGTCCTGATATGTGCTCTGAGACTTCGTTGACTGTGATTGGAGCAACTGGGAGGCTTAACTGGCCTGGGCTCTCCAGTGCGAGTTGAACATTTCTGTTCATGTTTGCTGAGCTTGTATTAAAAGGCTCGAAGCGTTCCTCAAAGTCTTCAGCGAATGCATCAGCACGTTCCTTTGGAGATCTAGCCCAAGATCCGTCAGGCTTTCTGATCGGAAATTTGGGAGTCACTTGCTGTTTATACCTTCTCGCCAGTCTCCACAGGGAGTGACTTGAAGACTTATTTGGAGAAACATTTTCCAAATAACGGTCGGCTTCCCTTTGTCTATGCCGCTCCAGCAGCTTTTTGACCCGGTTCGACACTCTGCGGTAGATCCTGTCCACAGTTGGATCTCCGGTATGACAGTACTGCCTTCTAAGCCTTCTCTTAATCAGCAGTACTGCATAGATTGCAGGCGGAAGTCTCACCTGTAGTCGTGAGGGTTGCCGAGTGAACCTTGTTCAAGAATAACGCATGTGCATCTTCGATGTCTTCTGGTGTTAGTATTTCCAAGTTTAGGTCAAAAGTTTCCTCTAAATATCGTCGAAATACAGCAATGTTGGCTCCAGGAGGCAGCAGACGACCTTTAAATGTTTTTCTCTTTGGAATACAGTCGTAACCAACCACTAGTGGGATATGATCGGAGGATAGCTGATACTCAGGCCTTATACTTAAGCCACCTGGGTGAAGCCCATTATAAACAAAGAAGTCTATAGCACTCGGTGTGTAGCTTTGGGCATACGGGAAATGAGTGGCTTGTTCAGTCGCTAGTATTTCAGCTGATGTGTTTTGCACAGCGTCTAGTAAGCAGGTGCCCCTTGCGTCTGCTCTAAAGCAACCCCAGCATCTGTTTTTGGCGTTAAAGTCGCCTCCCATGAGGAACATTCTTCCTAGTCTGCTGAAGATTTTCTGGAACTCCAGTGTTGACCACGACAGTTGCGGCGGGAGGTATATCGAAGCGACTGTTAACTCACCCCTACTAGTT
The DNA here is from genome assembly GCA_035045885.1 of Drosophila borealis. NCBI lineage: Eukaryota > Metazoa > Arthropoda > Insecta > Diptera > Drosophilidae > Drosophila > Drosophila borealis. The sequence continues at coordinate 2,083,148 of JAWNOR010000340.1, read as the reverse complement.
GCAATCTGGATGCTGGCCATTTGCAATTTCTCAGTCCTTACTGGTTCATTTTGGGAAAATTCGATCTCGTGCTTAATAAGCACAGCCGCTCCTCCTCTTGCTCTATTGCTGGGATGATCCGCTTTGTGGATTTGGTAGCCTGGAATAAAGATGGATACACCTGCCTGTAGCCAGGTCTCTGTGATAAGCATCACATCGATGTTACATTCAGTTAGGAAGTGCTTAAGCTCCTCCACATGCCCAGAGATACCACGGGCATTCCACAAACCGAGGCTAAGTGAACTGTGCATCATTTTTTGGCGTTCAAAAGACTCAAACACATTTGTTTAAGAAAGTGATTCGTCTCCTGAAGTTCCTTAAACATAGCTTGCAAAGTGTCGACTTTCACCGTGAGAGCCTCAATTGCCGTCTCCAGCCTTGAACTAATGTGGGGTGTGGTTTCTTGATACTTGGGGGCAGAGTTTCTATATCTCGTTGTTCCTTTATTGAAATTTTCTAACCCAGTACGCAGAATATCTGCATAAGAAAAATTTCCACGTATTAATGCTGGTGGAATATATTGCTGACGGTCTTTTTTGCCACTGACATTACTTTTCAATCCTATAGTAGTCCTTACTTTTGGCCTTCGTTCTTGCGTTGTAGCTTTGAACACATTACATCCCTTGTGCCAAGCCTCGTGATTTCCACCGCAGTTGATACAGCAGAGTTTGTCAACCAAAGTTTCTTTGCATTGAGCTGTTGAGTGATTTTGAGTACATTTCCACATATATGTATATGGCCTCATGCAATAATTTTTTGTGTGTCCGAATCCTTGCCATCTGTGACAAAGAATGGCATGCAGATTTTTCTTTGGTATTTCCACCAAGACTCTTTGTCGCCCAATTTGCTTGATTTTCAGCGCATCCTTATTATTATTAGGTTCGCGAGCCAAATCGATGAAAAAGAAGTTATTTTGGATTAGTTCCTCAACAGCTTCTCCATTTTCCAGGTGTCTGATTTTACGGGGGCGGGGGTTGTGGATGCGAAGGATATTGTGTCCATGTTTCCCAAACTCCTCCTTAATGAAGTCTTCAGGAGTAGTGCTGGCCAGATTTCGGATGATAAGCCTGTAGGCCTTGTCTTCCTTCAGTTGGTAAGTGAAGTGGTGTGCATTGTTCTCTTTGAGAAAATGCACTAGACTACGGTAAGAGCCAGGGTTTTCAACATGAACTCTTACTTTCCCTTTTGATCCAACGTGGAGGGTATAATTGTCACTCCCAATGACAGCATCAAGTTCTGTCTCCATCTGGGTCACATTGTTGACATTTTCGATGAATATGGGGGGTGGCTTCCTCGATCTAGGTACTCTGGATTCTCTTTCGGCATTCCGATCAATTTCCATTTCTTTAGCCAGCTCCTCGGCACGGGCTACTTCCTCCTCTGTAGGATCATAGTTTTCTGTAGCCAGTAATGCACATTAGTTTTTGGAGTTAATTGTTCTCTCGTTCTGACGACTGCCCGTCGATATCTGAGACGTAATTAACTTCCCTTTTTTACCGTTTGCCTTGGTCAAGCGTGGAGGCAGCTTAAGTTTTATTTTGGTCGTCATCCAGCTGAGTGCTTTCTGGGATGGCTTCCCTTTTTCCTGGGTTTTATAAGCTGGCTCGTTTGCAGCTATACTTGTGCAGCTAATATTTGGAGTGGTGCAAACTCCTCCGCTTGAAGAGGATGTGGTAGTGTAGGTTGGCGCGTAGGTGGATTGACGACGTCAATGTGCATGTCGTTGCAGCAAAATTACTACTACTGCACTTAATTGTAGTGTTTGAGGCAATAGAGGTTTTTCCGGAAATCACTCCTCGAATTTCGGCAGGTGTAGTGCCAGCATCATCATTTCCACAAAATCTGGTCGAAACACTCTCGGCTGAGAGGGGGCGGTATTATCATCCATATTAACAACTAGACTTTACTCCCAAAATAGCCAGTATTTTTGAGAAAGTCACGGTTCCCAAATAGTGATTTATTGTGATCAAGTCACGAGATTATCGCACAGCGCTGTCACTGTTTATGTCCGTTGCGCAGCACTGGCAAGCTTCCTATTGGTCACTAATATGATCGTTTTAGTGAGCGGAATAAAATCTCGCTCGCGAAAGCTCTAAAGCTCTCACGTACTCGGATAAGAGAGTTATTAGAACTAAGCTTATGAAGTTTTCTCACTAACTTGAGCAAGTACACCGGCACGTGTTGACTTGCATTTATTGTTTCTTTAATAATAAACTCTAGCACTGCACTTGGGCCCCTCTGGCAGCATTCGTGGTTTGGAGACCCACTATGTAAGGGATTTGGTTCAGGTGCCCTGGGGCGGGCGAGGTAAGTGTCTCTTTCACTTTATTAAGAAAATTATTCTAACCGGCGCACTATAACAGGCACCCACGGAAGCAGATATGCAAACGACCGATCGTCACCAGAGCTTGCATTGAACTTTCCGCCACGTAATGGTTACGACTTCTTAATAGAAAAGTTATTTGTTCAATTGCATCCTTTTAGTGCATTACATTTTTTTGTTCCATTCTTTCGACGGAACAAATTTTCTGTTTCATACCCGAATAAAAAAAATTTGTTGTATACTTTTGGCGGAGTAAATTTTCTGTTGCATACCTAAATAAAAATATATAACAAAATAAATAAATATTGCGTACTTTCGCTGAAAGAAAATTTTTAGTGCATATCCAAAGGTACCTTTATTTTTCTCTTGCAGCTAACAGTTAGTGACAATCGAAGGGATTCAGTATCACTTATTCAATTTCATTCCATCTCTTGCCCGACAAACTCATAAATCTGCCGATTATTTGTATTCGGCGAAAGTGTATTTGTGTAGTGCCAACCAACAGCCAATGAGTTGGGCAGGTGCTTATAGGGACGTGAAACTTGAATACGACAATGGCGATAGCTGTGAGGCGGAACAAGTTAGTTGTGTAATAGATCAGCCATTAACAACTACCCTGGTAGATAACACCATGGACCGCAGTCAGATCCAAGCACTCATCGCAGCAACAATCTCAGTTACAATCCCAAATAAACTCGTTAGTTACTCAGGTGCAGAGTTTGCAGGTGGAAGCACCTCAGATCATCACAAATTCTGTTAGGCCTGATGTTTTTTTTTTTTGTTTGCTTATTGTATTGAATCAAAAATAGCATACATTTTTATTACAACACAGTTGGCTTAGGTGATATTACGCCAAGCCTGGTTGAGTCCTCAGGCTTTATCGTGGACAAACGTCAAAGGCGGCTTTTTGAGTAAGGCTGCATCGTCACGTTGGTGGTCGGGGGACTCTGGGGCGTCTCCTATGTCGTGGTTGGAGGAGGTCCTTGAACGATCTTCTCTTGAGCCTCCTGACTACACACCTCCCAGCGCGGTCTCTTGCTACCCGGCTGCAGTGTCGCTGCAAGCGTTCGTTGTACCGGTTGGCGAATGCTTCGACTTGGCTGTGTATGGTCTTTTTTTGTTTTTGTTTTAGCTTTGTTTTAATTTTCCTGTTATTATGAGAACCACTTAAATTAAATTTATTAGAAAATTTACAATACTACTAAGTCTACTATTAAGTCTAATATAAAATTAACAAAGTAACGGTGATTATATGTATATATCGATCTGGGAGATCGATTGGATGAGACCTCCGCAATCTCCTCCGCGTTCGGACTCCTCCAATTCAACGCCTCTTTAGAAGGCGCCTAACTAGTCGATTTGGATGGCTTCCCAGTCGCGTTATGTAGTTTGCAGTCTGTTTGTTTATGACGTCCCCGACTTTGGGCACTCGTAGGTCTTTTTCCAAATCGGAAGTTCGCATATACCAGGGGGCACTAGACAGATAGCGTAGCGGTTTTGCTTGAAACACCCTGATTTTCGAAAGTCGCGATTTTGCAGCAATACCGTAAGCTTGAATACCATATCGCCAGGCAGGAGCTAGGCAGGTTTTGTATATGTTTACTTTGTTTTTTAAAGATAGCGCATTTCTACTGTTGCGCAGCCATCTAAATTTGCCTAATCTGCTTCTCAGAGCTCCTATGACACTTGAGATGTGTTTACTAAAGGTTAATCGCCTGTCTAAGTGCACCCCTAAGTATTTGTAGCTGCTGTGGTGCGCTAATAATTGATCGCGCAAGAAGACTCCCGGACATCCCTGCGGAGCGCATAGGTCACATTGGCACATTTATTTAAATTAATGAGGCCTGATGTTAGGTGCGATATTCCACTTGACATAATCCAGTCTGTGCCAGAGTTCACTGGTACTCAATATGGCTATGTAGAATGGAGGCAATCGGCCTTATATGCGTACGAGCTCTTCAAGCCCTACAACGGCAGCAGTACACACTACCAAGCTGTTGGCATCTTAAGGAGTAAAATCAGGGGCGCAGCTGGAGCCCTCCTTTTGTCGCACAATACTATGCTAAACTTTGATGCCATATTGATTAGATTAGATTGCACCCACTCTGATTATACATCGTTGCGTTTACTGAGGCAAGGCCTAGAAATGGTCAGACAGGGCGACATGTCCCGGATGCAGTACTACGACGAAGTCGAGAAAAAACTGGCATTGGTGACCAATAAGATTGTAATGTCACACGAACAAGAGGGCGCCGATTTGCTCAACGCTGAAGTAAGAGCCCAAAGACTTACCTTCTGCTCTGGCTCTGGCCAGAGAGGAGGAAGCAAGTATTGAGAGGAGCATCTTCGCAAATTCATACGCTACGGCTGTGGGGGAACGCGCTCAAGGGGCTGAAAACAGCAAGGGTCGTTCCCATGGCAAGCCAGGCAGGCTTAGCAAGGAAGACCATAACCAAGATAGGAACCCACACTTTGTCAAGCGGCAAAAGGGCAACCACCAGGAGCAGGCTAACAAAGGCAATCAAGCGCAAGCCCCACATCCAATGGAGGTTGCCACGTCCTCCAAATTAAGGCAACGCACTGAATACAGTAAGCGTCAACCCAATGACTCGAACGCCGCAATGCGAGGAAATTCCTCAGACCGTTCGACAGGCCCAAGTCGACAGCGTATTAATAATGTAGTTCAAGAAGAGTCCAAAGAGCTTAAGGCAGAAGGCGACAAAGGCTGCGGTTGAAGAAATCGATAGTGACAATGAGTACGCTCCAAGTGAAGACTTAATTCCTTTTTTAGGGAGCACTCCCGGTTGCCGTTCATTGAACGACGGTTGGCTGGAAGAACATTAAAAATGCTAATCGACACAGGCGCGTCGAAAAATTATGTCAAGCCCGTAAAGCAGCTAAAAACCATAATGCCAGTCGCCAAACCATTCTCGGTGAACTCAATACACGGTTTTAGCCAAATTAAGCAAAAGTGCCTGATGAACGTTTTCCGGCACACTTCCCCATTTTTTTTACTAGACACTCTCAGCTCGTTTGACGTCATTATAGATTTTGACCTGTTAACACAGGCCGGGGTAAAGTTAAACCTAGCAGAGAACACTCTAGAATATCAGGGCACCTCTGAAAAACTTCAGTACCACAACTGAGCTGATGTTAATTTCACCAATGTCAATGACATTGTGGTTCCAGCCTCCATTAAAAAGGAGTTTATGAACATGATATTAAGAGGAAAAAAGCTTTTTCAACAGCAAACGAAGCCCTCCCCTTCAACACTGCTGTCACTGCCACGATTCGTAAAGTAGACAACGAACCGGTGTACTCCAGAGGCTACCCAAACCCTATGGGCGTTTCCGACTTTATAAGCAATGAAGTCAGGCAAATGCTGAAAGACGGCATTATCAGGCCCTCAAGGTCGCCCTACAACAGTCCAACTTGGGTTGTTGACAAAAAAGGTACAGATGCCTATGGTAACCCAAACAAGAGGTTGGTCATCGATATCAGGAAACTGAACGAACGAACCATCCCAGACCGTTATCCAATGCCCAGCATTCCTGTGATTCTAGCGAACCTTGGAGATGCAAAGTTTTCACCACCCTCGACATCAAGTCAGGGTACCACCAGATTTACCTTCCCAGTAAATAGCGGCAAATACGAAATTTTGCCGTCTACCGTTCGGTTTAAAAAATGCAAGCAGCATTTTTCAACGGGCATTAGACGATGTTCTGAGGGAGCAAATTGGGAAAACATGTTACGTTAATGTAGATGACTTCATAGTCTTCTCAAAAAATGAGACGGACCACGCATCGATACTGTGCTGAAGTGCCTAATCGATGATAACATGAGAGTTAGCCAAGAGAAGACTAGGTTTTTTAAAGAAAGCGTGGAATAGCTCGGGTTCATAGTGAGCAAGGACGGAACAAAATCCGACCCACAAAAAATTAGAGCCAGGCAAGAATACGCTGAACCGAAAAACATTTACAGTGTCAGAGCGTTCCTAGGATTAGCAAGTTACTAAGGGGTCTTCATCAAAGACTTTGTCGCTATAGCCCGTCTAATAACGGATAAACTGAGAGAGGAGAACGGCTCGGGGATTAAGCATATGTCAAAGAAAATTCCTGTTGAGTTCAATGAGACTCAACGTAACGCATTTAAACGTCTGCGTAACATTTTTGCATCAGAAGATGTCGTACTCATGTACCCAGACATCAAAAAGCCGTTTGACCTGACTACCGATGCATCAGCTAGTGGCATTGGCGCAGTAATATCTCAAGAAGGTAGACCAATTACGATGATATCTCTTAACTACGCCACAAATGAAAGGGAATCGCTGGCTATTGTATGGGCTTTGGGAAAATTGCAGAACTTTCTGTACGATTCCAGGGAAATTAACATTTTCACTGACCACCAGCCTCTCACGTTTGCAGTAGCTGACAAGAACACGAACGCAAAAATAAAAAGATGGAAGGCATACATTGACCAACACAATGCCAAAGTTTTTTATAAACTAGGCAAACAAAATTTTGTTGCCGATGCCCTCTCCAGGCAGAACATTAACGCCCTGTAAGATGAGCCTCAATCAGACGCTGCAACCTTTCACAGCGAACTCGCACTGACCTTCACGGTCGATACTGATAAACCGCTAAACTGCTTCAGGAACCAGATTATTCTAGAGGAAGCACGTTTTCCGCTAAAGCGGAATCAAGTGCTGTTTCGTAGCAAGACTCACCGACAAGAGCAGCATCTTAAAAACACTTAAAGAAGTTGTGAACTCGGGTGTCGTAAACGCTATACACTGCAACCTGCCCAATCTAGCAAGCTTCCAACACGACCTAATTGCCCACGGTCACCCAATTTCGTCACTGTAAGAATTTCGTGCAAGACATAACCGATAAGAATGAGCAGTTGGAAATTATCACAGCTGAGCACAATCGTGCGCACAGAGCAGCGCAGGAAAATGTCAAACAGGTCGTTCGCGACTACTATTTTCCCAAGATGAGCAGCTTATCAAAAGAAGTGGTTGTAAACTGCAAAGTCTGCACCAAAGCTAAATATGACAGGCACCCTAAAAAGCAAGAGCTCGGGAAAACCCCCATCCCTAGCTACACCGGCGAAATATTGCACATAGACATCTTCTCAACCGATAGGAAGCAATTTCTAACATGTGTTGACAAGTTCTCCAAATTCGCAGTCGTACAACCAGTACTGTCCAAACGATAGTCGACATCACAGGTACCTTGTTGCAGTTAGTTAACATTTTCTCTAAAATCAAAACGGTATATTCCGACAATGAGGCCGCTTTTAACTCTGAATCCATCACCTCTATGCTCAGAAACAGCTACGGCATTGACTTCGTGAATGCTCCCCCGCTTCATAGCTCATCGAATAGCCAAGTGGAGCGGTTTCATAGCCCTTGGCAGAAATCGCCTGATGCCTAAAGTTAGACAACAAAATCAGTGACACGATAGAACTAATCCTGAAGGCAACGGTAGAGCATAACAAAACCTTGAACTCAGCCACCCGCGAAAAACCAATTGAGATTGTTCACGCAGGGTCCAATAAGCGTCGCTTAGACATCAGAGAAAGGTTAGTGAAAGCCCAGCAAGACAACATTAAAAGATGCAACATTTCCAGACAAAAGACAACATTAAAAGATGCAACATTTCCAGACAAAACCGTATTTTTGAGGTAGGTGAAAAGGTTTCCCAGAAGAATAACAGGAGGTTAGGAAACAAACTGACCCCGTTATGCACAGAGCAAAAAGGACCTGGGAACGTCCGTTCTCATTAAAGGGAGGGTGGTCGACCAGGACAGCCTCAAATAAGTCCCCCCTTTGCAATCAGCTAGTAAGATCAGTTTAAGGAAAGTTAAAGCACCCCTGTCTCACGCTATGTATAAATTTCAGGCTTGCCCTCACGATGCTTGTCACCCTAGCAGCAGCTTATGCGCGAGTCACCGACTTTTCGCACGCCAATTACATCCCGGCTGTGGACGGTGCGGTATTGGTGTTCGAACAACGAGACTGCTTGAGGCTTTCAAGCAACCTTTCAGAATTCATCAGTATGGTAGATGAGACAGAAAAATTGTCCGATTCTTTTCCCCAGTCACATATACGTAAGCTACTAGATGTCGATACAGATCATCCAAGAACCCTGTTGTTTTGCGAGAAGCTTAGACTTTTTAGGGACAGCCTTGAAGGCGGTTGCACATGTTGCGGCAGATTTCCTGAAGATCAAAATCACAGAGGCTCAACTAGTGGAGTCAAACTCTAGGCAAATAACCATACATTCCGAACCGCAAAAAAAAATAAACAAGCTGACTGACACCATTAATAAGATTATCAACGCCCGAAAAGCGATTCGGTTGACACGCCACATCTATTTGAAGCACTGTTAGCAAGAAATAGAATGTTAAGTGCAGAGATTCAAAATTTAATCCTCACCATTATGTTGGCTAAATCTAACATAGTAAGTCCCACGATCCTTGATCATGCCGATCTGAAATCACTTATCGAATAAGACATTCCAATAGTAAGCTTTGTTGAAGCTTCTAGAATCCGAGCCCTCCAGTCTGCAAACATCATTCACATACTAATAGCTTATCCAAGAGTCAAATTCAGATGCAAGAAGGTCACCGTCTACCCAGTATCCCACAACCAAACCATCCCACGGAATGCACAGAAACCACACACAATACCTTTTGCGAACGGTCTCGACGAGAAACCTGTGCGCGTTCACTCTACGCGGGAAACACGGGAACCACTCAACCCAGCCACCTGAGGGTGATAATGCCCGTAGATGACGGCGTCGTAATTATCAACGAAGCGACAGCCCGCATCCTAACGGACAATGGCGCAGAAGTATTCGTCACAGGAACGCACCCAGTAACCTTCGAACGGTCGGCAACTATCAACGGCACCGAGTTCATGAACTTGCAAAAGGCGCTAAGCAAGCAGCCTGGCATTGTGAGGTCACCGCTACTGAACATCGTCGGCCACGAGCCTGTATTGAGCAGGCCTCTTCTACACCGCATGAACAACGACAACATACGCTTCATCCAAGGCTTCAAGGAAAAGGTAGATGCAGCAGGCTCTCCCAAACTCTGGTTCGCGGCTGGTGTGGTCTTGAATGTCGGACTGTTTGGCTCGCTCATCCTTTTTCTGGCACTGAGGAGAAGACGAGCCTCCATGAAGATACAGAGGGCGATTGACAACTTCAGCATGACCGAGGACGGCCATCATCTTGAGGGGGGAGTAGTTAACAACTTAGTATAATCATACACAATGTATTGCCCTAGGAACTTAGTAGCTTTGCATAAACAATGCTGATGCGCCAGAGCTGAGTTCAGCGCTCTGCGCTAAGAACGGCCAGCAGTGTTAAGCTGACACTTCCTATTCGAAGTGCTGCGTTGCGCTGTATGGAATGCTGAGTCGGCTTGCCGACCATGACTTTGTGGCGTGATGCATTGACGCTTAGGATATTTATATACTGTGATATCATTTCTGTACTTCAGTTTTATATTGTCTCTCGAAGAAAGCAAACGCTAAATATAACATACTCCGGCACTCGGCCGTTACACAATAACTTATACTTTTACTACTGAGCCACAAGGCCGGTAACTAAAGGAAGGATAAAGCCTTCCCAACATAATCTTCGGGCAACAGCACCGGGATACTACCACCAGGGGATGTGGATCATCATCATTCCACAGGAATTACATAATTACCATGGAATCTGGAATATCATCATCACCTAACGAAGATTACTCAATTACCAGGAAAACTGGGATTTCATCATCATTCTAAGGGATGACAGGGATTCTAAGGGATCGCGCTAGAAAATAGCAGACGCCACCGTTGAGACGACGCCGTGTCGTTTGCAAAAATTCATATGTATGTATGATACATGTGTACATTCAAATATACTTACATGTGTTTGTGTGTTATCTATGTTAATATATACGTATGTATGTATACTTATATATAATTATACCCATACATTCCTATGTACTTACTTACCCTCTAAATAAACAAGCAGGTGCTCCACACCAAACTGCTTAAGAAGCTCCCGAAGCCTTTTGTAAGCCACTGTCGCATTCTTTTCTGCATACATTTGTACGTTTGCACTGGTAGAACTCTTCAATTTAAAAGGCACGCGTCGGTTTCAGCAAAGAATTAGAATAAAATTGAGGGAGCGTGCCAATTCATTCTCAATTTTTTGCTCTCTTCTGCTTTGCAGCCCCCGAACAAGCCGTGGTAAATCTTTAATTAACTTTTATTCTTCTTGATTTATTTAAGTACATATACTACTTAAAATTAATTTTTTGTAGAGACATGAAATTTTAACTGTAGCTCCTCCTAGTCCATACGCAGATCGAGTTTGCTTCCGATAATCGATAACTTGCCCCGTTTCAAGTAATCGATATAAATCGATACAGAAATCCTATTTTTTGAGCAATTTTGGTAAATAATAAGAGCTAAAGTCACCAAACTTGACATGTAGCTTCTAGAATAGTATATATATGTCAAGTATCTTTCATTTTATAGCTATCGCCACCTCCCCGATACCACCTAAAAGCTTTAAATCATGTTAGTAAGCCAACTTGTATTGCCTATCTAATTAAGCCACAATTTAAATGCAATTGCCATTTTGAGAATACACGAATGTTTTATAGTACAATAAGTTATACTACTGAAAATTTCATCAAGATCGGTTAAGAAACACGAAAAGAAAATGTGTTTTGGCCTGCTAACATGTGCAGCAGCAAGCGAAAATTCCAAGAATTTCTGTATACATGTACACACACACATTCGTGCGCGTCTTCTTTGAATTCTATCAACATCATTGCAATTGTGATTGCATTGTTTTCTGCGCTGCTAATTGAATTCGCTTTATTCTCATTAAGACGTAATTATTGGTGTGCCTATTAAGTAAAGGCGGCGGAAAGTAGCGCGGTCAGTTGCGAGTTCAAACCCTGCCATGGGAACATGTTTTTTTAAATTTATTTTAATTACTACTAAAGCAAACGAGCAGCTCGCATTTGGTGTATATAAGAATAAGAGGGCTCAGGGTATCCCCTAGTCGGGAGCTCCCTACTAAAACCTCTTACTTGTTTGAAACTAGCACTGTTGGAAAAATTGTTATTCGTTCAATATATATTTTTTATTTTTTTTATTCTCGAATTTTACTTATTCAAAAGTTATTTATTTAGAAGGTTTTTACACTTCAATCTTCTTAGGTATCCATAGCGGCGAAACGTTCTAAATGCGCACAAAGTAGGGTATACACATATGTTTGCGTGTGTGTGCTATTAATGCTAAAACAAATCAAATATTTTATTATACCCTGAACCCATTAAAAATGGGTAAAAGGGGTATTATGTATTTATGCAAATGTATGTAACAGACAGAAGGAAGCATCTCCGACCCCATAAAGTATATATATTCGTGATCAGCATCAATAGCCGAGTCGATCTAGCCACGTCCGTCTGTCTGTCCGTATGTCCGTCTTTCCGTATGTATGAACGCAAGGATCTTAGAACCTATAAGAGCTAGGGACTTGAAATTTTAGCTGCCCTCCAAGTCCCTGCGCAGATCGAGTTTGTTTCCGACAGTCGATAACTTGCTCCGTTTCCAAGTAATTGATAAAAATCGATATCAAGTACAAAAAGTCTTGTCATTAGCCCGCCGTTTTTCTCTCTATATATATGCAAATATGAACAAAATTAATAAATATGTATAATAGAAGTAGGATTAAGCAATGCAAATTATATTATAAGGCTGTAGGCCATTTTAGTTGCCTAATTAAGTTTAGTTGACAAATGGTAAAGTCTTCCTTTTTTTACTTTTAATTTGAAGGTGGTGTGCTTAATATTTTGCCCTTTTTTTTTTCTTATCAATTTAGCCTTTAAATTTCTTATCAATTTCTTTTACCGTTGTTTACTCAGGTTTTACATGAGCTCAGTTCACGATTTGGTACAACAAAACAACAACAATGGTTTAACATTTTTGTACAGAACAGAACAATTTTAAATTATAATGATCTAGCAGACGAAAGAACTTTCGGCGGTGTCCATACTGAAGTGGTGTTTATGAAAATGCTTAAAGGCAATGTTAATTTAACTGGCGCATTAGTTTAATATGAATTAAAGTTTAAAAATTTCGATTTGCCGGCAAAAATCACTTTTCTCTTATTTGGAGATCGGCAACTTTTCGTTATAAAACACATCATACCCAACGCAAAAAACAAATAAAAAAAATAATTTTATCAACACAAAAAAGAAAAAAAAATATGCACATTTATTTTTGCCAGTTTGGCTACTCGGTAATTAACTATTCTAAATCGGTAATAAACTATTCCCTTAAATTATTCGAGCTTAGCAGACTCGTGACATTATTTAAATCAAAAATATTTCACACTGCGGGTTATGGCTCGGGTTATCACAACCGGCATAGAACAACCGAAATAGAACGTGCCCTATTGCGAATTTATAAAATTTTATGTGTCAGTTGATCCGCTCTCGTTTAGCACATGCCGAACACTACTGCGACAGTTGGCGATGATCGGCAATGATCCCTGTGCCCGTAATTTCGATAATGCTCGTTTATTTCAGAGATTAAGAAACGGAGCTTTGGGGGTTTGTATAGTTGCCCATCTGTGTACTCCAAAAAATTCATAATTAGGAAAAGGTACACAGCGCAAGAGCTATAAACGGCCGGTCCGCAAGAGAAAAGAATTATTTATTATATATATATATATATATATATATATATATATATATATATATATATATATATATATATATATATATTGATTTTATTGTTATTTTGTTGCTGTTGCTACTTAAAGTGGTAATCCAACATATACAGCGTATTTTTGAAGTAATACAATTTAAAAAAGACTATTAGACAAAGCAAGTGCTGATCTATTGTGCAATCTACATAAGGGTGCTAAAATAGCACAAACCGTAAATTTCGGACGCTGCCACGTGCAGTGTCGGCAGTTTGACAACAACAAAACACACGTGCAGTGCGACAAGACTGCAATCGCTGCCCGTTTGGGCAGAACATTACCCCCTCTCTCTGCGCGCAGCCGCAGATGGATGATAACCTTTTTTCTAACTCTTAGCTTAGTAATAAGCAGATTGATTATGAATTAATGCGTCAAATAGCTGGGAAATCACCATTGGAGATCAGGACAAAGTTTTTTCACCGCCTTTTATGCACTAATACTCAGAACATCAGCACAGTAACCACAACACTAACATTTACTAGTGCTTCTAGTAATCCTCCATACACCACGGCAACTACGGCAACTGGTGCAATCAGCAGTACGAGCCCTGGCGGAAGCATGGATAACCATGGGGCTTGTGGCACCCAACACTCCTCAGACATTGCCGCTCCTACACTCAGTGGAGCTGCTACAAAATTGGTGGCAGACCAAAAAAAATTGAAAAATAAGAGGAAGAAATCTTTATCTCCCAATACAACCGTTACGAGGCCGAACAAAGATTTGAAGCTGGTCTCACCCTCAGCATCAACCAGCATGGCTTACTCTAGCAACAGGTTTGCCTTGTTAGACATGGATATGGACATTGATGTTACCAGTGGAAGCCATGTTGACGAAAGTTCCAGAGTTACAAATGAAGGTCCTACTAGAGCTTCTGAGGCTGCTCATCAGAATATTACTAATGATAATACTGATGCAAGTGACACAGCCAACAACCCACAACATAACGTATCCAATACGAACAATCATCTTAACAATACCCCAAAGCCACCGCAAAAAGTTGTGAGTATTGCTGACCTTAATGATCTCTTTGAAGTCATCATGGAGGTCACTAGCCTAGATAACGTGGCAGTCTAAGTCAGCCAAGAAGAAACAGCCAGAATATTTCCCAAAGATAGTGACACTTACAGAGCTATTGTTAAGCATTTTGATAATATTGGTATTGAGTTTCATACATACCAAGGAAGAGAAACCCTACAAAATTGTAGCTAGGGGGCTTCACCATGGCACTTTAAACCACGAAATTATTTCCAATTTTAAAAGAAATGGATTTGATGCTCTGCAGGTACATAACCCAAGATCAAGGATTAACAAAGACGAAAAGTTGAATATAATCTTTGTTAATATTAGGCCATGCGCTAAAATTAATGAAATATAAGATATCAAAACACTTTGCCGACAAAAAGTGAGTATAGAAAGGATGCGCAAAACATCTGAAATCACCCAATGCACACGATGCCAGGAATACGGTCACACCGCCAAATACTGCCGTCGTCATCCCAATTGTACACGATGTGGTGAAGCTCATCTCACCAAGCTATGCGGACGTTCCCAAGATGAACACCCAACCTGTATCCACTGTAGTGGGAATCATATGGCAAGCTATAAAGGATGCCAGTGGTACCAGGAGTATCTTAGACGATCAATGGGCTTTGCAATGAAGCAAGAGTCTTCCACGTTGCCGTCCAGACAGATCAGCAGGGATAAAAATCAAGCAAAGCAGACACAACCACAACGAAAACAGCAGCAGCAACAACCAACTCGACATCAACAAACACAACAAATGCCTAACAATTCTAGCGTCAATAATGGAGGCAAGTCCTATGCCTCAATAGCAAGAAACGGCAACGAACCTGCCCAGCGCCGTCTACATGATCTTCAAGCGCAACTACCAAGAGAAAATATTATGCAGCAACAGCACCCAGTTGACGTTCAGTCTCTATTGGAACAACAGCAACAGCAATTTTTGAAATGGTAACAACAGCTGCAACTACAGCAGCAATTCCTCTTATGGCTTCAGGAGCAGCAACGGGAACAACAACAACAAAATAAGCAAAACAGTCAACGACTAGAACGGCTCGAGAAAATGGTTCATTAAATGGCCAACATGATAAAGCAATGGACTGGGGATACATCGACTCGCCAGCTCTATAAAAACGCCTCAGCCTCACAATGAATTCACTCAAGATCCTTATCTGGAATGTCAATGGCATTGCAGGAAAAGCCAGAGAAGTTGAGCTCTTCGCGCCCAACAACAGCGTCGATATTCTCCTCTTAAATGAGATCGGACTAAACCGAGGGGAAACAGTCAGTATATACGGGTATACCTTCTATCCAGCCTACAAGCCAGCAAGTCACAATCACGGCGGCGGAGGAGCGGCGGCATTCGTGAGGAGTTCTCTCCGCAATTTTCCTCAAACAGTCATTGAAACGCGAACCATACAAATGTCTTCAGTAAAAGTTGCCACAGGTTTGGGAGACATGGTATATAGTGCCATATACTGTCCACCAAGGAATAGAATTGAACAGAGGCACTTCAGTGACATACTCGCTTCTTGAGGCCAAAGGTATCTGATTGGTGGAGACTGGAATGCGCGACATTGGCTGTGGGGAGATACCTACAATTCACCCAGGGGCCGGGAACTAGCCGAAGCCATTACAGCCAGAGGAGCTAATATTCTTGCAACAGGATCACCAACTAGATATCCATATGTGTCCAGACACACACCTACTTAAATGAGATCAGACTAAGCCGAGGGGAAACAGTCAGTATATACGGGTATACCTTCTATCCAGCCTACAAGCCAGCAAGTCACAATCACGGCGGCGGAGGAGCGGCGGCATTCGTGAGGAGTTCTCTCCGCCATTTTCCTCAAACAGTCATTGAAACGCGAACCATACAAATGTCTTCAGTAAAAGTTGCCACAGGTTTGGGAGACATGGTATATAGTGCCATATACTGTCCACCAAGGAATAGAATTGAACAGAGGCACTTCAGTGACATACTCGCTTCTTGCGGCCAAAGGTATCTGATTGGTGGAGACTGGAATGCGCGACATTGGCTGTGGGGAGATACCTACAATTCACCCAGGGGCCGGGAACTAGCCGAAGCCATTACAGCCAGAGGAGCTAATATTCTTGCAACAGGATCACCAACTAGATATCCATATGTGTCCAGACACACACCTACTTAAATGAGATCAGACTAAGCCGAGGGGAAACTGTCAATATATACGGGTATACCTTCTATCCAGCTTACAAGCTAGCAAGTCACAATCACGGCGGCGGAGGAACGGCGGTATTCGTGAGGAGTTCTCTCCGCCATTTTCCACATACAGTCATTGAAACGCGAACCATACAAATATCTTCAGTAAAAGTTGCCACAGGTTTGGGAGACATGGTATATAGTGCCATATACTGTCCACCAAGGAATAGAATTGAAGAGAGGCACTTCAGTGACATACTCGCTTCTTGCGGCCAAAGGTATCTGATTGGTGGAGACTGGAATGCGCGACATTGGCTGTGGGGAGATACCTACAATTCACCCAGGGGCCGGGAACTAGCCGAAGCCATTACAGCCAGAGGAGCTAATATTCTTGCAACAGGATCACCAACTAGATATCCATATGTGTCCAGACACACACCTACTTGCATTGATTTCGCATTATACCATGGGATACTGGATTCTCAAGTAAATATCTGCCAAAGCTGGGTCTTGGACTCTGACCATATAGCCCTTGTTGTAAATTTGCAAACAGATGGTTCCAATGTCAGGCCAAGCCCTCGGTTAATCACCAACCGTACTGACATCATGGCTTTCAGACATCTTGAATGCTCCATTCAATTAAATTCGACTCTGGACTCTGGAGAAGACATTGAGAACGTGGTAGATTTTCTAACAGAAAATATATATAGAGCTGCTACTGCCACAACCCCACCCAATCCTGAGTCACGCCCCATTAGTTATGGCATTGTTCTCACGAGGGAAGCTAAAGATCTAATTAGAACAAAGAGGCGCCTCCGAAGAAGGGCAATTCGATCTCAAGATCCTTGGGACCGAATTTTATGGAATCGAGCGGCAAAACAGCTACGTCTTCTCTTACGGGAACTCAGAAGTGTTTTCTTCGAGCAAAAACTGGCTTTCATGGACTACACCGTCGATGCGAACTACTCTCTATGGAAATGCACAAAATCGCTTAAACGACAACCCTTTAGAAAGGTTCCTGTCCGATGTCCTGGTGGCGACCTTGCTAAAAACGAAAGGGAACAGGCTAATGCTTTCGGACACCATCTAGAGGCTCGTTTCACTCTTTACGACTTTGCTACGACAGAGCAGACTAGGGAGACCCATCAGAATCTCCGGACCCCACTGCAGATGTCCCTGCCTATTGAGCCTATAAGGATTGAAGAAATAACTGAAGCGATCCAGCTATTGCCGAAAAATAGGACTCCGGATTAGTAATGCTACGTTGAAAGCCCTGCCTCTATATTGTATTAATTTTTAATGCTATTATCAGACTCCAAGTGTTCCCAAAGCAATGGATATTAGCAGTGATTCTGATGATTCACAAGCCAGAAAACAAGAAGCTGATCCTGAGTCGTATCGGCCAATAAGTCTCTTACCCTCCCTGTCTAAATTATGGGAGAGGACTTATGCCAATCAGATTACTGCCATAATAAGCCAATGCAATATCTTTCCGGATCACCAATTCAGCTTTCGAGAGGGACACGGCACTGCGAAACAGGTCCATAGATTGGTGAAACACATCATGCAGGCTTTTGACGACCTAGAGTTCTCCAACGCTGTCTTCATTGACATGCAGCAAGCGTTCGACAAAGTGTGGCACGATGGATTACTGTGCAAAATAAAAAACCTTTTACCTGCATCGTATGGTCTTTTAAGGACATATCTGGAAGGACGCGATTTCAAGGTCAAGGTAAGGGACCCATACTCGTCCACTTTTACTATGCGAGCAGGAGTGCCGCAGGGCAGTGTTCTTGGTCCGCTGCTCTTTTCCTTGTATACTTCAGATACACCCAGCCCCACCTCTCAACATATGGAAGCTCGCTCTAAGACTATTATTGCGACATATGCTGATGACATCGCAGTCCTTTATAATTCGAAAAGTCGCGTAGAAGCAAGTAATGGACTACAGGGATATCTTGATAATCTCGCACCTTGGTGCAAACGGTGGAATTTGAAGGTTAACCCGCTCAAAACAATAAACCCATGTTTCACTCTCAAAAGGCTGATGCATACCCCTCCAATCCAACTAGAGGGAGTTACCCTGGAGCAGCCGTCACAAGCCAAGTATCTCGGCATCACCTTGGACAAGCGCCTTACCTTTGGACCACACCTCAACGGTAAAAAAATGTCGTCACAGATTGCAACAACTGCGGTGGATCAACAATAAAAGAAGCACTTTGCCGTTTAGATGCAAAAGAGCTGTATACGTGCACTGTATTTTGCCAATATGGCTTTATGGAGTGCAGATTTGGGGGATTGCAGCCAAATCCAATTATAAACGTATACAGGTATTGCAGAATCGGGTACTACGTCAGATAACCAATTGTCCAAGGCAAGGTTTTGCCAACACGATTGGACGACAGTAAGACTACCTGCATCTTAAATCTTTATACAGCGGTATAGAAATAAATAAAAAAAATATATATATAGTGACATATCCATAGTCGCACCCACCCTTTTAACATAACTTAGCACACAAGCATAAGTATAAGTATAAACATATCCAATACTGTAAACAAAAAGCCTGATGATAACATCGACATTGGTCAAGATCAAACTGTCCCCCTTTGGTAGACATAAACAATTCACCCTAAATATCACGCCACTGTCAATGTTCCCATCAGAGTACTATCCCACGCATAATTGCTGACGCAGCTCAAACTTCACTCAATTTTGACTCAAGCTCTCTCAAACCGAAGTTTGCTAAGCGACCGCAACAGATAGATCAGTGAGTCAATTTTCGGGAAGCAAATCTGAATGTACTCATTATAAGAAGTAGCCGTTAGTGAAAATAAAGAATTGAAATATATTTTTTTAAAGTAATTAAACGTGCAAAACTTAATTGGCGCAGCCGGTAGGATACGTCGGGAAAAAATAAAGATCGCTAAAGGATAATTAATTCCTAGATCTAAAGCACAATCCGAAATTGTTGTCGGTGTGTAACAAACGTTTTCTCGAATACGTATCCGCACAAGAACCTTCGAGTCATTAGTACTCTAATAACATTGACCCTTCGGGCTATAAAACTACTACAGTTAATAACGACTGGCTTTGCATATCTTTTGATCCCTGCAATACGTTATTACTGGGTCTTATCAATAAGACACACACACACAAAAAACAAAACATTAAAACAATAATAATTAATCACAAATTATAAACTAAATTAAAAACAAAGTGCAAAGAAATAAAAGTGCAAGAACACAGTGCAAAATCAAAGAACTAAAAAAGTTCAAAGAACCACAAACTCAAAAAAAAAAAAAACTATTTAAAAAAAAAAAGCATCGAAAAGTGTATTACACTAAGATTATGACGATGGAATTATCAGAACAACACCTCAACCAGGCCCTTTCACAACTTAGACAGGTGCCAAGTTTTGACGGATCAACAGAAAATCTGAATGCTTTTATTAAAAGGATCGATTATATCCTACATCTTTATCCAACCCGAGATGTCAGACAACACAGCATCCTATACGGAGCCATCGAATTGCAAGTTGCTGGAGATGCACAGAGAGTTTCACAAAGGACAGCAGCTAACACTTGGCAGGAGTTGAGGAACGCACTTATTGAAGAATACAAAGTACAAACACCATTTGAAGAACTCCTTCGACGCCTATACAACACGAATTACCAGGGAAACGTCCGTAAGTTCATCGAGGATCTCGAAAATAAATCTTACGTTATATTAAACAAGTTAGCTTTAGAAAATATACCTAGCAATACGACCCTTTATACTAATGCTATGAATAACACAATTAAAGATGTTATTACAAAAAAATTACCCGATAGGCTTTTCATGATGTTAGCCAGATACGACATAACGTCGACACAGAAACTCAAACAAGTAGCGCAAAGAGAAGGATTATACGAAAATAGCGTAACTGATAGACCTAAAACTAATAACGTTCAAAATAACAATCGTAGGAACACGGGAAATTATCAGCAAAATGTCAACCCAGCCACCAGTTCAAGTGGCTATTCCAACACGAATCAGAGTTATCATGTACAAAATAAACAGCATACTAATTCCGAAGAAAATCAAAAGGCTCACCATGAGTTCCAACAGAAATTAAATCAAGGTAGAACCCAAAACCCTTTAAACTATCAAAATCAGCCCCATTCACGCTTCAATGCGCCAAACCCTCCGACTAAACGTCAAAGAGATAGCAACAGTGGGCAGATGAAAATGGACACATCCGAAAATTTTCATCAGCAAGCCTCGGAACAAACAGAAGAAATCCATTCATAAAATTGATTATGAATGACGAAGTTTTAAAATGTGTCATTGACACAGGTTCAACTATAAACCTAATGAAAACAAACTGCTTAGATTTTCCAATATACAACGAAACACTTAAGGTTCACACCATAAATGGTGCTATTGAATTAAAACAAAGCATAATATTAGGAGCAAGCAAAATTTGTCCGAGTAATCAAAAATTCTATATTCACGACTTCTCAGAGCATTATGATGTTCTGATTGGGAGAGAATACCTTGAAGCATGTCAAGCGAAAATTGACTATGCACAAGGATCCGTAACCTTAGGAAAGTTTAACTTTTGTTTTAGATATAATGACGAAGAGGTCGAAGAGGACATGACCGCACAAGAGTGCCTTGATCCACCCTCAAAAGAGGACAGACCATTTAACTTCGCTATTAATAACGAATTGACAGAAAACAATGAGTTTAGGCTAGAGCACCTAAACTCAGAAGAAAAAGAAAAAATTAAAAATGTTTTACATAAATTTCGTGATATCCAGTACCATGAAGGTGACAATTTGACTTTCACTAGTACAATTAAACACAAAATTCTAACAAAACATAAGGACCCAATTTACAAGCGTCCATATAAATATCCACAAATATACGATGAGGAAGTAAATAAACAAATAAGCGATATGATAAAACAAAATATCATACGCAAATCCAAATCCTCTTACTGCTCACCAGTAATAATCGTTCCAAAGAAAAACGATGCATCTGGAAAGCAAAAATTCCGGTTAGTCATAGATTACCGCAATCTCAATAAACTAACTATTAATGATAAATACCCTATCCCGATCATGGATGAAATATTAGACAAACTTGGAAAATGTCAATATTTCACAACCATTGATCTAGCCAAAGGCTTCCACCAAATTCAAATGGATCCTGGTTCAATACCCAAGACCGCATTTTCGACTAAACATGGCCATTACGAGTACACTCGCATGCCATTTGGTCTTAAGAATGCACCTGCAACGTTCCAACGTTGTATGAACAATCTCTTAGAAGATTTAATTTTTAAGGATTGTCTGGTCTACCTAGACGACATTATAATTTTTTCCACTTCATTGGAGGAACACATATTGTCGCTACAAAAAGTATTTGAGAAGCTTAGAGAAGCTAACTTAAAACTACAGTTGGATAAATGCAAGTTCATGAGAAAAGAAACTGAATTTCTCGGTCACATCATCACAACTGAGGGTATAAAACCAAATCCCAACAAAATACAAGCAATTGTCAAATTCCCAATTCCAAAAACCCCAAAAGAAATTAAATCATTTCTAGGATTAAGTGGTTTCTATAGGAAATTTATACCAAATTTCGCTAATATAGTAAAACCATTAACACTTAAATTAAAAAAAGGAGCAAAGATCAATATAAATGACAAAGACTACGAATCAGCGTTTGAAAAGCTAAAAGTACTCATAGCATCCGACCCAATTTTAATATACCCTAATTTCGAAAAACCATTTTCATTAACTACAGACGCGAGTAATATGGCATTAGGGGCCGTCCTTTCGCAAGAGCATAAGCCTATATGCTATGCAAGCAGAACTCTCAACGAGCATGAGATAAACTATTCAACGATTGAAAAAGAATTATTAGCAATCGTTTGGGCCACCAAATACTTTAGGTCCTATCTTTTTGGTCGACAATTTCTAATCCTTAGTGATCACAGACCACTCGTCTGGTTAAATAACATGAAAGAACCTAACATGAAATTACAACGATGGAAAATCAAGCTAAATGAGTTTGATTTCCAAATTAAATACGTCCCAGGAAAAGAAAATTATGTGGCAGATGCTCTGTCCAGAATCCAATTAAACGAAAACTTTTTAGGCGAAGATACCATTAGCACAAGAGCAACTATACATAGTGCTCAGGAAGATAACAGTAATCATTTACAAATCACAGAAAGACCCCTTAATTATTATAATCGGCAAATAGAATTTGAAAAAGGAACCGAGAACGTAACAAAAGTTACAAATTACTTTCATAAAACCAACATAAAAATTACATACAAAGACATGACTAACGCACATGCCAAAGAATTAATAAAAGAATATTTATGTACAAAGAAAAGTGTACTATACTTCCACAATGAAGCAGATTTTCCAATTTTTCAAGAAGCCTACTTAGAAATAATAAGCCCGAATAATTTAACAAAGGCAATGAAAACTAGTAAAAAATTAATAGATCTTCAAACATGTGCAGAATTCAAGGAACTAATATTAAAAAAACACAAAGAATTATTACATCCAGGAATTGAAAAAACTATAAATTGGTTCAAAGAAACCCACTATTTCCCAGATTATCAAAATTTAATTCAAAATCTAATAAACGAATGTGAGATTTGCAACATCGCAAAAACAGAACACAGGGATACAAAATTAACTTTCGAAATAACTCCGGAAATCGCCAATATCCGAGAAAAATATGTAATGGATTTTTACATAGTAGGAGATAAACAATTTTTATCTTGCATTGATATCTATTCAAAATTTGCATCATTAATAGAAATAAAAAGTAGAGACTGGTTAGAAACCAAACGAGCTATAATACAAGTATTCAACCAAATGGGTAAACCCATCGAAATAAAAGCAGACAAAGACTCAGCTTTTATATGCACAGCTTTACAATTATGGTTAAAATCAGAAGCAGTAATTATTAATATAACCACTAGTAAAAACGGCATATCCGACGTAGAACGATTTCATAAGACAGTTAACGAAAAATTAAGAATCATTAACAGCGACTCAGACGTCGAAAATAAACTTACCAAATTTGAAACAATACTTTACACATACAATCATAAGACAAAACACAAAACGACTAACAGAACACCAGCGGACATATTCATATACGCAGGTACACCAGAGTATGACACTCAAGCTAATAAAGAAAAACAAATCAATAACCTCAACAAAAAACGAACAAATTATGAAATTGACACAAGATACAAACATTCACCGTTAGTTAAATCAAAGACAACAACCCCGTTCAAGAAAACAGGAGAACTAAGACAAATCGACGATAAACATTTTGAGGAAACAAACAGAGGCAGGAAGATAATACATTACAAAACCAAATTCAAAAAGAAAAAGAAGACTAATCAAAGTAAATATAACAATTACAGGTCAACAACAGACAGCGACCAGAACATACAAGCACCAGCTTAAACTAATTATTATAATATTACTATCAATAACTATGAACCATATAAATGCACAAAGCATTGAAATTAATCCTATTAAAGCCCATAACGGTTATCTCATATTCAAAACAGGAACCATAGACATTCCGACAGATTACGAATACCATTGTTTAACGGTTAACATAACAAAAACCGAAGAAACTTTTAACAATTTAATTGAACAAACTAAAGAATTTAATAACCTAATACAAATCCAATACCTAGTAGAAAAATTAAACAGAGAAATAAACGGCTTAAAAATAGCCAAACGCAGCAAAAGAGGTTTAGTAAACATAGTAGGAACAGTATACAAATACTTATTTGGAACATTAGACCAAAAAGACAGAACAGAAATTGAACAAAAAATAAGCAGCTTAGCAGAAAACAGCGTTCAGGTTAACGAATTGAATTACATAATAGAAGCTATAAACAAAGGAATAGAAGTCATGAACGAACTAAATCAAGAGACAGAAAAAGGAAAGAAATTAGATATCCTTATATTTAACTTACAACACTTTACAGAATATATAGAAGACATAGAGATGGGAATGCAGCTCACAAGATTAGGCATTTTTAACCCAAAATTATTAAAACATGACTATTTGTTGCATGTTAATTCAGAGAAATTGTTGAATATAAAAACTTCTACTTGGCTTAAATCAGATACAAACGAAATACTGATAATATCCCTTATTCCTCGAGAAATAATAAAAAACCCGGTATTTGAAATAATTCCATACCCAGACGAAAATAATAACATTTTGACAGAAATAGCTCATGAAAAATATTTTACACAAGACAAAAAAGTTTATAGCAAAGAAACAAAAAAATTAATTAATAATGAATGCATGACAGGAATTTTAAACCAAGTAACATCAGAATGTAGTTATACTAAAACTTTCAAAAATTTTCAAATCAACTATGTAGAACCAAATATAATTTTAACTTGGAATTTACCAAAAACTATATTAAACCACAATTGTATAAATAACGAAATAACAATAGAAGGAAACAATCTAATAAAAATCTTTAATTGTTCACTGCAAATTAAAGAAATTGCAATTTCAAACAACATGTTAGATTATACTCAAAACATTTATGTAAGCAATGGTGTTATAAAAATAGAACCACTTTCGTTTGCACAAACGAAACAAATTATAAACGAACACACAAAATTTAACAATGTATTCCAGATAATTACAATAACCATATTTGTAATCATATTAATAAGTTTAACACTTTATCTAACATATAAGTTCAAAAGCATACCTAAGAAATTAATAATAAAATATAAAAAACCAATAGTAGAAGAAACACCTACAAAAATAGAACATACACCAATTGTAAAAGAAGAAAATATTACACTATACCCAAACTTAAACAGCTGAGGACAGGCACTTTTCTAATGGTTGGGGGAGTGACATATCCATAGTCGCACCCACCCTTTTAACATAACTTAGCACACAAGCATAAGTATAAGTATAAACATATCCAATACTGTAAACAAAAAGCCTGATGATAACATCGACATTGGTCAAGATCAAACTGTCCCCCTTTGGTAGACATAAACAATTCACCCTAAATATCACGCCACTGTCAATGTTCCCATCAGAGTACTATCCCACGCATAATTGCTGACGCAGCTCAAACTTCACTCAATTTTGACTCAAGCTCTCTCAAACCGAAGTTTGCTAAGCGACCGCAACAGATAGATCAGTGAGTCAATTTTCGGGAAGCAAATCTGAATGTACTCATTATAAGAAGTAGCCGTTAGTGAAAATAAAGAATTGAAATATATTTTTTTAAAGTAATTAAACGTGCAAAACTTAATTATATATATATATTTATATATATATAAAAAAAAAAAAAGTTGTTTTGGGCAACAGCGCCACTTCAAGGGTTAAGCTTGTTTCCTAGCGTCCTTTTGGACTAGTATCTCTCCCCCTACATCACAACTCCCTTGATTTATTTATTTGTGACAGAGTGCACCGATTTATTGTCGTGGAGGATAAGATCAATAACATCAATAGTAAATCCCTAATGGTCATTGGTACCGTATACTTGCTGAGCTTACGGAAAGAAGTTCATCAGTACCATAATGGGCGATTTCACGTCTTCAATGGTATGCCTCTGATTTTTTTGTTATTGTTTTGTCTTCTTCCTCTATTCCTTCCATCATTGCGCGCGATTTTGCAGCTGATGTGCTTTGTATGAATGTGTGTCTTGCATGTTCTCACATATTCTCACGTATGCAATCATATTATTTTTTGGGCTTTTTAATAGAACATTAAATTGGCCGTCGATTTCCGTTTATTAATTTTCATTTCATATTTCACAAACATCATTTTTTTGATAATGAGTACAGTAAAATGTGTGGTAAATGGATGCACTGGAGGCAGCCGTATTTTTCGTATACCAGACATAAATGTGATGGAATTGTGCACAAAATTCAAAATTGACGTTCAACGAGTGTACGAAGAACATTTCTACAAAGAATGCATTTTCTAAAAAAGGTTAAAGAAGTTGCAATGCCTACACTCAATTTGGTCGACTGCACACTGATACATATAAATAAATATGTTTACATATATCTACATATCGTTATTAAAAATTCAAAATTTACTCCAAATTGTATATATGTATGTACAGTAAGTCAAGTAATTGATTGCAGACTGAACAACATCACAAAAATTAATGTTTAAACCCTGTAACCATTAAAATGGATAAAAGGGGTATAAATAGAATTTGTGCAAATATATATAACAAGCAGAAGAAAGCAACTCCGACCCCATAAAATATATATATTCTTGATCAACATTAATAACCAAATCAATCTAGCCATTTACGTCCGTCTGTCCGTCCGTATGTTCGTTTGTATGAATGCAAGGATCTCAGAACCTATAAGAGCTAGCGACTTGAAATTTTAACATAGGTCCTCCTAGTGCCCGCGCAGTACGAGTTTGCTTTCGATAGTCACCCCGTTTGCAAGTAATCGATACAAATCGATCCTGTTTTTTGGGCAGATCTCTTAGGTTTTAGAGCTAGAGTCACCAAACTGGACATGTAGCTTATAGAATAATATATATATATATATATATATATATATCAAGTATCTTTCATTTTATAGCTATCGCCACCTCCCACCACTACCACCACATAGCTATAAATCAAGATAATAAACCAGCTTATATAGCCCACCAATTTCAGCCACAATTTTAATGCAATTGACTAAGATCTACTGTTGAAAATTTCATCAAGATCGGTTAAGAAACATTGAAGTTTTGAAATAAAACGTTTTGTTATATCCTTTTCGCTGCCCACGTGTCAGCGGCAGCTAGCACAAAGCGCAAGAACTTCAGTATACATGTACACACACACAATCACGGGCTTCCGTATTGAATTCTGCTCGTGTCAAGCGGCGAGCCTATACTTACGAACTGATGCATCACCGTTCGTGAGGTAATTCACCAACGAACGGTCATGCCATGGCCCCCAGAAAAAGATAACAGCTAACGATCTTACGCATTACTGGTCGTAAGCGAATTCGTTAGCGAGTGGTCATGCAATCCCTGCCGATCAAAACGAATGTGTTCCTAGCTTATTCGTAAATTATGCAAACGAAAAATTGTATTGGCAACAACAATGTGCATATTCAGGTTCAATGAGCGGCGCGCGCGTCTGTTGTTATTGGTGTGATTTCCTTTTTATTTTGATTTTCGTTTGTTTTCTTGTCGCTTCTATCTGGCACGAGGCAACTTTAAAACGGTTCGTTTCATTTGTGAAGTGCGAAGCTAAGTGTTGCATGTGCAAATTTTAGTGCAGAAAATAAATTTAAAGAAAAACATAAATATTTTAATATTTGTATGACTTCACAATACTATTAATATATTTATGTAAATATAGCCGCGCAAGTGTACAAGAACAAGTGTACAAATTGCAAATTGTTTAATTGTTGTTCTAATAAGCACCCCTCGGTTTGATATTCTTGTACGCTTTGTACACTGCACTGCTATAGACTTGAGTACCCTATAAATTACTAAATAAATAAATAAATTATTGCAATTTATAATAATTAAAAAAATAAAGAAACCGGTTAAAATGGTAAGCAAATGGACGGCTTAAAACAATAAAACACTTTTATCCCGCGCTAATTGGTATGTATTATCTTTCAAAAAAGCAGAATCCTTAAGGGGCAGCAGACACAGCTTGTTTACGGCTCTTCGGATGATTCCAGCCGTGGTCTTCAGATCTGCTACACGATTTACTCCATCCTTCCCAGGGATCAAGTTTACTACCCTACCAAGTGGCCACCGCATGGGAGGAAGATTTTCGACTTTAACGAGCACCATGTTGTTAACGCACAACGCTTGTGTTTGAGTGCGTCATTTCGCTCGCTGTTGTTGTGAGGTGAGGTACTGTTCACGCCATCGAGCCCAGAACACCTGTTGTAGCTGCGTCACACGCTGCCAGCCATCCAAACGGTCGTAGTTTAATTTTGTCAAGTCTGGCTCGATGATGGTTGTGGAAGGGTCACCAAGCAGTAGATGAGCAGGAGTCAGGACATCTAGATCTGCTGGGTTCTCTGAAAGCGAGAGTAATGGGCGTAAGTTAACAATAGCTGTGATTAGGCAAGCAAGAGTATGAAGCTCATCAAAGGCAAGTAGAGATCGGCCGACAGACCGATAGAAATGGTGCTTCGCCAATTTCACTGCCGCCTCCCATAGTCCACCAAAGTGCGGAGAACGGAGGGAATAAATTTCTACTCGATGTCATCAGCTACGCAAAACCGCCGAACTGCTTCCATGTGGGGATCGCTAAGCAAGAGACGTTCCAAATCGACCAACTCATTCTTAGCTCCAACGAAGTTTTTGCGTTGTCGGACCAAATCTTACTGGGTTTTCCACGAGTGGCGATGAATCGCTTTAAGGCACTCAAAAATGTAGCAGTCGATAGGTCCTTGACTAGCTCTAGGTGCATTGCCTTTCTGGTGAAGCAAATAAAGACGCTGACGTAGCACTTGATGGGCGGCCTCGTACGAACTTCCGACTTGTAGAAGAAAGGTCCGCAATAATCGATTCCAGTTACGGTGAGCGCTCGAACGGCTTCCAGACGCTCCCTTGGAAGACTCGCCATCACGGGCTCGACGAAACTAGGCCTCGCTCTGAAGCACCTCACACATCTGCTGACTGCTTTAGAGACTGTTCTCAATCCACCAATCGGCCAATATTGAAGTCGAATTTTGGCTAGAAGTGCGCGGGGACCAGTGCGTAGATTCCTCTCACGGAACGATGAGAGCCAAGGTGATTGCATGACGCCGAGGCAATAAAATGGGATGTTGTCCAGAGATGAATTGCTATGCCGGCCACAAGTTTGCTCTCTGTACAGCCCG
Organism: Drosophila borealis; assembly: GCA_035045885.1. Lineage (NCBI taxonomy): Eukaryota > Metazoa > Arthropoda > Insecta > Diptera > Drosophilidae > Drosophila > Drosophila borealis. Next base: position 2,053,904 of record JAWNOR010000340.1, on the reverse strand, counting down.
AAGAAGAGTCCGAGTGCCGTGATGAATGTCTGCAACAGTGAGTCCGTGATGCCTTATACGCTTCATGAATTTGTACACATAGCCAAATGTGCGCTGCATGGAGCCAAATGAGTTTGTGTGCTTGCATCCTAGAGTTAAATCTGCATGTGGAGACTTAATGATCAGTACTCTTTTCCTTAATTCAATGTTTGGCGATTCAGGCAGACAGGACGCCGGCCAATTTAGACGACCATCTAATAGATACGATGGACCATGAAACCAGAGTTCCGATTGGGCTAGGACGTCGGGAACTGTGCCTCTAGAAAGAATGTCAGCTGAATTTTTGTCCGTCGGAACATATCGCCACTCCATACTGGCAGTGAGTGCTTGTATTGCAGCCACACGATTTGCCACGAAAACATTATATTTGAAGGGCTCATCTCTTATCTAAGATAGGACAACGGACGAATCGCACCAGCAATAAAACAGGCTGACAAAGATGCCTGTGCGCTTGACTTCATGCATCAGATTTGCCAGCATCTTCGCTCCACATAATTCCAGTTTTGGGACAGTCAGTGTTTTTAATGGCGCAACTCGAGACAGGGAGCAAAGGATACGGCTTGTGGCTAGAGGACTTCTGGCCACCACGTAGATGCAGGCATGTAGTTCAACATCAGCTCCTACGAAGAGTACCACTCTGGGAAACGATACATGGCGAATGTTGCGAAAACTGCTGCATTGCTCCCTTCAGGTCGTATCACGTGCAATCGGCAAGCTTTCATCCCAAGTTAATTTGTCTTTACAAAGCTGTTGAAGAAAGATCTTTGCTTTAGTTATGACTGGTCCCAAAAGTCCAATCGGATCATAAAACCGGGCAACAATAGATAGAACTAAGCGCCTGCAGGGCTTAACAGTAGAATCTAGAACAGAAAATGAAAATAGCAACTGGTCGATCGCTGGATCCCATACAAGGCCAAGAGCCTTGGTGACATCGTTCCATCATCGAATTTCAAGTACTGTTCCCTATCTTCATAGGCTATTCCATCGAGGGCTTCTTGGTGACTGGAATACCACTTTCGAAGCTTGAAGTTTCTACGATACAATATCCCGGCAGTCTGACGAATTTTTTCTCTGGCTTCAGCAACTAAGTTGGCTCCGGATATGAAATCGTCAACGTAAAACTCCTGCTTGATGGTATCCGATCCAATAGAAAATGCATCGCGCTCATCAAAAGCTAACTGGTGCATTGCGCGCACGGACTGAAATGATGCTGATTTGCTCCCGTATGTTACTGTATCCAATTTAAAGATTTCGATGTCCTTTTGAGGCGAGTCCCTCCACAGGATGCACTGGAAGTAACTATCAGGCGAAGTCACTCGGACACAGCGATACATTTTGCAAATGTCAGCTGTCAGAGAAACAGGATATGTGCGGAAGCGAATCCGAATGTGAAATAACTTAGGTTGAATGATTGGTCCCGCCATCAGTACATCATTGTGAGAATGCCCAGAATCAGTCGTCGCTGAGCCATCGATCACAACACGCAACTTGATTGTGGTATGTCTTCCTTCAAGACGCAATGATGTGGGAGGAAGTATTTACAGCAGCCACTCAAATCTGGACTAACTCGCGACATGTGATTCAGCTCCAGAAACTCTTTGATGAATGCCGAGTACTGCTCCTTTAGATGCAAATTCCGACTCAATTTTCGCTCAAGACTGAGAAATCGACGATAAGCCTGGCCATAAGACTCTCCTAGAAGCTCTGCACTCCGCTTTAGAGGCAATTCCGACTCGATTTTCGCTCAAGACTGAGAAATCGACGATAAGCCTGGCCATAGACTCTCCTAGAAGCTCTGCACTCCGCTTTAGAGGCAATCGCTCTGCACTCCGCTTTAGAGGCAATCGCACTGAATACTCGCCGGATGGTAAGCGGGAGAAGTTATTGGCACAGTGCTGCTCGCACTCCAACTCTTCTTTGGTGGCTTTTACCATAGGTTCTTCCACGCTTTCAACTTCCCAAAAACGACGAACCAACTCATCCAGACGAACGTCCAACTGACCAGCTTCGTTGTCAGGAGTGAGGCCAGCAGCTAACAACGAGGTACTGCGCAGTCTCTCGTACCTACCGGTCACGACCCAGCCAAGACGAGTTTTTTGCAGAAGAGGTTGTTTTGGCAAAAGCACAATTTGCCCAACACACTAAAGCTCATAGAAAAGGCTCGCTTCAATTAAATGATCCACTCGCTGTGGTTTATTGAACGCAGGATCAGCCAACCTTATGTTCGAGGGAATTTTCTAGTCCGATGTATCGATGATGAAGCTAGGCTGACTATCGGTAATTGTTGGAGTCACGAGAGCATCAAAGGTGGCTGAATAATCTGAGTTTTGTGATTTCATGTGAATCGTAACAGCTGATCCCTTATCAACCAAGGAACCAGAGCTATTCTTTACCAGTACCACTGCAGTGGCCAAGAGCACAACATCAGACTGAAGACCTTGGACAGCAAGAGAGGTAGTGGAGTGAGAGTTTGTCGAAGTGGCGCCGGTCAAATCAGACGATGTATGTAATGGTGTCGACGCTGCAGCTTCTGGTGAAGTAGCAAAATGCAGTAGGGTATGATGCTTTCCTCCACAAGTACGACAATAATTACTACTGCAAGACCGAGTTTGGTGTCCCTTCCTTAGGAAGTTATAACAAAGTGCCAGTTTGTTGACTTCCTTATACCGAAGGGATGGACACAAATTACCGAATTAACTACATGTGTAGATCCCGTGACCAGATGCATCACAAAAGCTGCACCCATTTGGTTAGTCTCAGCTACAAGCACTCTTTTGCTGTGGTTAGTGATATGGTTGGATTTGCCCACCTGAGAATTGGTCATATGAGATGACATGGCATGTTGCACGCTCTCCAGCCTTTGTCTATTCCTTTCAAGAAATGTGAAGAACTCATCGGCTGTCGGGATTTTGTCAATGCCTGCGGACTCCTCCCATTTGGTCTGAGTCTGAGTCTGAGTGTCCAACATTCGAAGCAGCGTGTGCACTATTATGTATCTTGAAATTTGCTTCAAACTGCCCAAGGTCTGCAACACCCGCATATGCGAATTGACTTTGTCCGAAAACTCTCGCAGTTTTGAAGCCGACTCCGAAATTACCCTCTTGAGCCCAAGAATCTCATTGATGTGTACCTGGAAAACAAGACGTTTGTTAATAAATCTTTTATTTAGAATATCCAGAGCCACACGATAATTGGCACCGGAAAACTCCAACGATCGAACCGAAAAGGGCACCCTTTTTGCCTGCACATTACTTAAGTTCTCGCCTTGCATCATTTTTTCCCAAACGCTAATCGGAACACCAAAATTGTTCAGCTGAAGAACAACTCACAAATATGCGAGCTGTGCAGCTGCTTATGTGCAAGCGTATGTATATAAGCTGAGCCGGCGAATGACCGACAAAAGGGAGAGCGCGAAAGTCACCTAGCGCCGTCTATGTATAGGCGAAATTTGGGAACTATTAATTGTCAGCTCACACAGGCATTTTGCAATTGCCCAATTATAACAATTTAAGATAATTATGGGGGCACTTGAATAATTGCTGTTTTAATTTGTCATTAGATTTAACACTGTAATATTATATATCGCCGGGGCCTCCAAAAATGTTGAGTTACTAATGTTTTTTAGCAACTTTTTTGAAGCTTTCGCCAAGAAATAATTTCAAATTTGGCGTTTCACAACAACACGTTACAAAATAGTTTATTTTATCAAATTTAAATGAATCGCCAGATTATTTGGCTGTGGCTCAGAAAAGTTCTTCGCATCGCGTCGATCAACAACGAACAACTGACTAGATAGAAAAATATGCAATTCATAGCAGCTGCGACAAGTGCAAGAGAGGCTTGCCAACCTTGTTTACAACAAACAGCTGTTTCACTAAACTAAGATTATGACCTCTTCTTATGTTTACATGAATGTTTGCTTATACTGATGATGCGGCTGCTGCAGAATCCAACAATATCTTTATATACAAAAATGTTTTTCATACAAGAACCTGCTTTTCGACCGACCGTTCCTTTAGTAGTAATAAAGATAAATTAAAATAAAAAAAATTTCCTTTGGCAGGGATCGAACTCGCAATTGACCGCATTACTTGCTGCCGACTCTACTCAACAGCCACACTAGCCAAAAAATAAACATATTCCTAAGCAGGGTTCGAACTCGTAACTGACCGCGCTACTTTCCGCCGGCTCTACTCAATAGCCACACCAATAATTATGTCTTAGAGAGAAAAAAACGAATTAAAATAGCAGCACAGAAAACAATGCAATCGCTATTGCAATGCTCTTGATAGAATTCAAAGCAGACGCGCATGAATTTGTGTGTGTACATGTATACAGAATTCTTGGAATTTGCGCTAGCTGCTGCTAACAACACGCGCAACCAAAACATATAACTTTTGTGTTTCTTAACCGATCTTAATGAAATTTTCGACAGTACATCTAATAGAAGAATAAAATATAGAATATTTGTGTATTTTTAAAAAGTCAATTGCATATAAATTGTGGCTTAAATTAATATCGGAAACCAACTCGATCTGCGCGGGTACTAGGAGGACTTACAGCTAAAATTTCAAATACAGAAATGCTTGCAATTTGCGCAAGCTGCCGCAAACACGTAGGCAGCCGAAACACATTTTCTTTTGTGTTTCTTACCCGATCATGATGTAATTTTCATCAGTAGATCTTATTGTACTTTAACATGTTCGTGTATTCTCACAATTGCATTAAAATTTTGGCTTATATTGGTGGGCAGCATATGTAAATCAGTTTATTTACTTGATTTATAGCTTTGTGGTGGTAGCGGGGAGGTGGCGATAGGTTCAAAATGAAACATTCTGATATATATATATATATATATAGATATATACTATTCTAGAACCAACATATCAAGTTTGGTGACTCTAGCTCTTATTATTTACCCAATTTGCTCACAAAACAGGATTTCGATATCGATTTTTATCGATTACGTGGAAACGGGGCAAGTTATCGATAATTGGAAACAAACTCGATCTGCGCATGGACTAGGAGGACCTACAGTCTCTAAGTCTTATAGGTTCTGAGATCCTTCCGTTCATACTAGAGAGCTGCATGAAAGGCAAAAAAACGATCAAATGAACAATGCCAAAAATGATTTCAGTGAAATTGAATGCGAAGCCGAATATGTTTAAGTAAGTGAGTGCGGTCACGAAGAACTCGGACGCACAGCATTGAAACGAAAAAAGCCGAATTCAATGAGAGGAAATGCGTTTCGAATGCATTCGAATGACAAACCGGGTTTTTAATTGTTGTTGTCTTGTCGCGCATAAAGAAAAGTACGAAAAAAAAAAAGAAGAAAGAAAAAACGAAAGTCAATCTAAATTCTGTTCGTATTTATTTAGTTAGTATTTGAATGTAAAGAAGGACATGGCTAGATCGACTCGGCTGTTGATGCTGATCAAGAATATATATGGGGTCTGAGATGCTTCCTTTTGCCTGTTACATACATTTGCACAAATACATTATACCCTTTTTACCCATTTTCAATGGGTTCAGGGTAAAAAAATTGATCAAATGTATCTTCAGTAACGAAAAATTTCTTAAAAATAATAATAATTTAATTTATAAGTTAGTTTGAAGAAATTATTAAATATTTTCTACGGAGCCGACCTCAGTACACAACATGCACATTTGGGATAGGTCATGTTCAGCGCTAGAAAACTAACAAATTTTATTTCTGCACCAGCTAAAGCCAGGGCAGTGAATAACAACACATTCAAATATTCTGTTATGTATGTATATTCAAACACATACAAACATAATTGCTTGCACGGCCCTCATAGAGAAGCTGAGGGTACATTCTATGTTTAGCTTTTCGCTTTTTTGGCTGTGAGAGCGCAATAATACTGATTTCGATTTTTGTTGTATGGCGTTACTCATCTTAGTGTTTATATTGTCTTTGGCTAGACCGACAGGGCTATTGATGCTGATCAAACATATATACTTCAAGGGGTCGCAGATTCTTACATCTGCCTGTTACATATAGTTGCACAAATACATTAAAACATTACATTCAAAACGTAAACACACAATTAACCTGAAAATAAAATTTTTCCGTTTTGCGATTCCTATGGGAACATAAAGATGCCACCTTGCGAGAATAAGTAAAAGTACACATGACGATGAATACTTTGTAAACATGTTATTTATATAAAATAAATCTCTATATATATAACTGTTTGTCCTGACTGACTGACTGACTGACTGTGCACGTTAAGACGGGGTTTCGGGAAATTCCATCCGCAAGTGTGGAAAAATCGTGAAAAACGTTTTTATGTAACTTTCTTGTTTACCATCCGATCAGCCTCAAACTTATTTTCAAAGATCTTTGTTCAAATTCATTTGAGGGGTGCTTCACACTTTTAGGAAAATCCGTTCCTCCTTGGTGGAAATGGAGGTCAAAGATTTGGTGGGTGACGTTTCGCGCTCAAATTCATTTCCAGAGATCTATAAGATAAATCATTTGAGACGTGTTTCACACTTTTCGCAGAATTCAAACTTCTTCGGGGGGAATGCGATTTAAAGATTTTTTGGGCGAAGTTTTAAGTTGTGTCCGATTTGCTTCAAACTTATTTTCAAAGCTCTACATAAGAACTTAATAAATACGTATTTCAGCGATTTGAAAAATTCCACCCGCAACAGTGGCAAATTGGCGGAAAACGGTTGTACGAAAGATTTTTGTTTACCATCCGATCGGCCCCACACTTATTTTCGAAGATATTTGTTCAAATTCATTTAAGGGGTGTTTCACACTTTTCGAAAAATCCGTTCCTCCTTGGTGGAAATGGAGGTCAAAGATTTGGTGGGTGACGTTTCGCGCTGAAATTCGTTTCCAAAGATCTATAAGAAAAATCATTTGATACGTGTTTCACACTTTTCGCAGATTTCAAACTTCTTCGGGGGAATGCGATTTAAAGATTTTTTGGGCGAAGTTTTAAGTTGTGTCCGATTTGTTTCAAACTTATTTTCAAAGCTCTACATAAGAACTTAAGAAATACGTATTTCAGCGATTTGGAAAATTCCACCCGCAACAGTGGTAAATTGGCGGAAAACGGTTGTATGAATGTTGGCGTCCGATCAGTTTCAAAATCATTTCAAATTTGTTTGAGAACATTGATTTTATAACATACGTGCCACGGGCAAGGCCGGGTTATACCCGCTAGTCTGTGTATATTTAAATAAAAATGCACATTATAAATTTTCAATGTGAGGCTAATTAAAAATTACATTCATCGCCAAGTACAATAAGTAAGAGGTTCTAGTCGGGAGCTCCCGACTAGGGGATACCCTGAACCCTCTTACTTCAACACATAATGCAGCTCGTTTTCTTTAGTAGTAAAAAAAATAAATTAAATATTAAAAAAAAGTTTTTTTAGCAGGGTTCGAACTCTGACCGCACTACTTGCCGTCGCCTCTACTCAACAGCCACACCAATAATGGAGTTTTAATGAGAAAATGTTGGGATATTTCTAGTGTGCCTAAGATGAACATAGAGAAAAAAACAATATGCATGCAATATGCAATAATGCAATATCTTTGCATTGTACCTTTTCACCTATAAAATGAAACCTAATGTCTATGTGGTTAGTGTGCTTATGATGGACTGGATTTTGCGCAATATGTTGCGCGCTTAGGTTGTCGCCACATATAGTCAACGGCTCTGTATTCTTCGACCATCCTATCTCACTAAGTAGCCTGCGTAGATAAACGGCTTCTTTGGCAGCTATGGACAAAGAAATATATTCTGATTCGGTGCTGCTGCGACATCGCTTTGCTTTGATGAAGCCCAAGAGAACGCACTGCCTGCCAGGAAAAATACGTAGCCACCATACGATCTCCTGTCCAGCCGATCGTTGCCCCAATCTGCATCTTCATAGCCTTTTGGTGGTTTGCAATTTTTACGGTATACTAATTTCATATTCTTTGTACCCGCAAGGTATCTAAAAATGTGCTTTGCTATGAGGTGTTCTGGTGTTCTCCATGAGGATCAGCATTTCTTTGTGATAATTTGTTAAAACTGCTAAGTATATAAGCGAACCAATTAATGACTGATATTGCGTTATATTTATCTTTACACAATTATCGTCGTTGCAGTCCAATAGGCCTTGAATGGGCGTTTTCTGGCACAGCGAAACGGAGCCTCGACCGCCGTCGCGTTGGATTTCCATGCCTAGGAAATAGCTAATGGGACCTCCATCGTGCATTTTAAAACTTGATGCAATCTTCTTGTTAATCACGGCTATGTTTTCTTCGCTGAAACACACTATGATTAAATCGTCGACGTAGACAGCGATGTAGCTGAATTGTTGTTGATTTTGTTTGACGTCTAAGCATGTTTCATTTTCGCATCTTTTAAAATCCATGCTTCTTAATACCTCATCGGACGTATTGTTCCAAACTCGTCCGGATTGTTTAAGTCCGTAAATTGCCTTTTAAAGTTTGAGGACTTTATTTGGATGCTGCTTGTCTCTTGCTTGTCAAATACTCTCAAGTGCAGAACTGATAGCTTGCGATCCTTGCATGCCTCAAATGGTGTGCTTCCAGCTAATGCTTTTGTGGGACATCTGTTGCGCACATAAACTGCTGTTGCAACAGCCTCTGCCCACAAAAATTCTTCAAGCTTTGAATGAATCAGAAGACTTTTTGCCATTTCAACGATTGTACGTTCGGCCACACCGTTTTGCTAAGGAGTGTAAGGAACTGTTAATTGCCTTTTTATGCCGCACTCGATCAAAAATTCAGTGAATTGCTTATTCACATAATCTGTTCCATTGTCGCTGCGCACAGCCTTTAGTTTATTTCCTGTTTGGCATTCTACAAAAGTTTTAAACATTTTAAACTTCTCAAAGACTTGGCTTTTTGAGTGCATAGGGTTAACAAATATCTTGCGTGAGTAATCATCAATAAAAGTTACGAAATATCCATTGCCTGCAAGCGATTTTACATTCATCGGACCACATACGTCTGTATGTACTAAGTCCAGTAGTTGCTTTGATACACCATTCGCTTTTTGTGGGAATAGCAAAGCACAAATTTTTGCTTGATTACATTTAACGCAGTCTGTTTCTTCCACGCAACAGTTGCTTATTATTAAGCAATTTTAAATCCTTAAAATTCAGGTGGCCAAATCTATTGTACTATTTTATAGAAGATGAATCTGAACTATTTAGCATATATTCCAGATCAAGACTATGTTTGAACACATACAAACCATTCTCGTGTCTTGCCCTTATTATCTCGTTGCCTTCTTTGTCTTTTATCTGCGCAATTTTCCCTTCAAATATGGTAGAATTCTCATTCTCAGAACTTACTGATAAAAAATTAATGCTTAAATCAGGGACTTATAAAACATTTTGCGGCCTTAGTTTTATTCTATTGCAGTGCAACTCAACACTGCCACTGACGGGTGAATCGATAAATTTATTTACGGCCAACATTATCGACGTCTTTTTATCAGCATACGTAAGGAACAGTCGCAGCACATGTGCGATGTTGCACCACTGTCAACGCACCAAAAACTTGTTTGTTTCTCCTTGACATAACTGTGCATTAAGCATAGAGACTTTTCGTCTTTTTGGCTTTTTTTATCACCCTTCTTTTTTTTTCGGCAATCGCTCGCTCGATGCCCTTCTTTTTCGCAATTAAAACATTTGCCTCTGAATTGCTGCTTATTGCTATTCTCATATTCCCGACAATGTCCGGGAGTGAGTGAATTCTAGTTAACTTTTCCCCCCTCAAAACTGAGGCCGCCCTCGGCCGACCCTATACCAGCAATCACTTCTCTTAGCCGCTCTGCTGACTTCCTCTTCTTGGTGATTCACCAAAGTGTCAACCCGATGCAAACGATTGCACAACAGATAGCTCCTGCGATGAACGATACCCGGTAGGCCTGGTCTTTATTGATTTGCTCCCTGAACTGTTGAATTGCCTCCACATTACGTTCATTTAAGAGATGAAGATATGGGAGACTTAGTACATCTCGGCTGGCCGTGATGTTCAACAGTGGGGAGTTCGCCGATCCTGGGACTCTATCCAAGATGTTATTATGATTTATAAAAAAATCCCATTTACATTAGCCCGATCAGCGAATGTAATGAGGTGTGTGCCTTGGAGCCAGGTCTTAGAGCCATTATCTACTCGCACTTCTGCTAGTTTATATAGTTTATAGTTTAATTGGCTCCAAGTTGCTTGGCTGGATTTCGCAAAGCCACCCCTCCGGCGTGTAATTCTCTGGCGCATGAGCTTTCTTTTGACAATCTGCAGAACGTCGCTCCAGTGGATACGGCGCAGATTTCAAGAGCGTAAACGTTTCCATCACACTCCGCCACGGTGTTGTCTATTACTCGTAATATGAAGCCTTTATAAATGACGGAGAAAATTGTAATTTTCTTACAAGCTAGCTTAACTTTTGGAAACTTAATAATGAAGTATAAAGCGTTGTTAGATTGCTGTACCTTACCGGATGAAACGGACAAAAGTTCTGCTATGGGGATGTCGGTGGGCTCCTCAAGCCAAACTGATTTCAAGTCAGTATGGTCTAAAATATTCGGGCTTACAATGTTTGCCTTTGCTAACGATATTGCAAGCATTAAATTTTGAATTTCCATCATCAACATCCTATTTCTAGCCAATAGCGTTTTATACAAGTGTTCAGTGTCCACTTGTGTGTCTTTTGCGGCCTCGAGAATGTGATTGACGGTGATTGTGAGCTGATTAACTTGGTCCTGTACCTCAGTATTTATCTCTATTTGTCTATTGTTCTCGCATATTAACTGAAGTTCCAAATCGTTGGCCTCCGGAGTGCCTGCTACGACTTTCAGCATAGAACCTAAAAAGTCCAAACTTCTGGCCACCCTATGGTGTACGCCCAACGCTTCCAGCAGGTCCTGCAGGTGAACTGTGTCCACCTTTAGGAGCTTTTTCATGGGTGATTATGGGAGCTGTGTGCTGTGTCCACCTTTAGGAGCTTTTTCATGGGTGATTATGGGAACATGTAAAATTAATTGACCGTTTCCTCCACCACACGTGCGTATTCCAAAAGATTCGCCGAGTGTTTAACATAGGCGAAATCCTCCAACGCCAGGATTCGTCCATCCATTATCGGGATGTACTTAGCGTTTGAATAGTCAGTAACGCGTGCCGAAGCCAATGACATGGACAAGATGAGAATTAGTTCAAACCTGTGGAAAGGGATTTTTAGCTATTTTTGTGTTTCGATATTGGGTAACCCACCACCACCCGAACTTAAAATGAGGACAAGCGTTAATTTCTTAATCTTATAACTAATTGGAAGTAGCGAAATAAGTGGTTAAAAAGATTCGTACTATAAAAAAAATTCAAGGACCTTATTCTCGTGGTGATTACCTCAAGTTGCCCTTGAGGACCACCCTCCCTTTAATGAGGACCTCGGTCCCCAGATCTGCTTCCACGGACTTCTCAAAAGGTGTTAGTTTGTTCCCGAGACTTCGGTTGGACTTGACCAAAACTTTGTCACGTCGAAGACCCTATTCTGTCGCTTGGCGTTCTCCCCAGCTCTGAGCGCCGTCTGGGCGTCTCTGATCCTGTTTTGTATCTTCTCTTGTGGCTCATCTGAGTGCCCCTGAACCACATCAACTGGTCATTTGTCGATGACCGAATGGATCGACTTATTGCACTCAGTTGTAGCCAGTAAAATGATTTCTACGGTGTGACTCATACCTTTATCGATCTTTAGGCATATATCTAGCTGTAACAGAGTGCTGTGAAAGCGCTCAACCTGCCCATTCGAGATGCTATGCAATGGTGGTGCATTTGAAATGCTGACCCCATAGTTGTTTGCAAGCATAGCCACGATTGTTTCTGAATTCAAGGACGGTTCATTGTCACAGTAAATAGATCAGGCTTTTGGAAAAAAAAATCCTCAGTTGCATTAAGGCTGGCTTCAGATCCACAATGGTCCTTGAAGGGACCGGTTGGACAACAGCAAATTTAGAAAACTTGTCGATGCAAGTGAGGAAAAATTGCCTGTCAGTGGAGAAAATGTCTATGTGCAACATCTCTCCTACATGTGAAGGGATCGGCGTCTGGCCAAGCTCCTGTTTCTTGGGGTGTCTATCATATTTAGCCCTAACACACGTTTTGCAATTCTGTACTATTTCATTGGCTATCTTCGACATCTTTGGGAAGTAGTACTCGGAGAGTACCTGCTTAATGTTTTCCTGTGCAGACCTATAGGCCCTATTATACTCAGCTGTGAGGATTTCTTTTCTTTCTCCAACCGCAAATACGTCCACTACATGATGTTTGCAGTGCCAGAACTTCGTGGCCGGGTATCTTCGAACCAATGCGTCTTGTATCTTTGCAAGCGTATGCAAATCACAGTGGAGAGCATTTACGCATTTGGGTGAAACTACATCTTCGAGTTGCTCTAGCAATGATTCAATGCAAGTATAGTTGATCAAGTAACGTTTCTTATTGCCAAACAGAATGAAACTGCGTTTTAAGGGGAAACGCGCCTCTTCCGGCACTATTTGGTTTTGAAAACAGTTCAAGGGTTTGATTGTTGACTCAATGGTGTTGGTGAGAAAGACCTCGCTGTGGATCGTTGCTGCACAGGACACCACCTCTTCTTCATCTAAAGAGTTGAGCTGTTGTTTCGATAAGGCTCCGCAACCAGATTGTCCTTGCCGGGTTTGTAGAAGAAGCGCGCATTAGACTCATCAATGCGCGCTTATCACCTTTTGAACTTCGCATTTGGATTGGATTCGGAAACTGCGAAGGTAAGGGTTGATGGTCAGTGAAGATGTTAATGTCTTTCACCCCATACAAATAGTGCCTTAATTTGGCAAGTGACCATACTCTCTCTCTGTTCCCTGTTCTCGAAATCATTGTTATAGGACGACCCTCCTGAGACAAAACCACACCTATGCCGTGGGCCGAAGCATCGGTCGTTAGATCGAATGGCTTCGTAAAGTCGGGGTACCTGAGAATGACATCCTCGGATGCAAAAGTATGACGTAACTTCTGAAACGCCCGTTGCTGCGCTTCAGAGAATTTGACCTTTATGTTTCTAGACCTATGTTTACTGGCTGTTCCATTTTCGCTCTTCAAAATATTCGAGATGGGTCTTGCTATTGCAGCGAAGTCCCTAATGAAACATCTGTAATAGCTTGCGAGGCCTAGAAATGATTTAACCTCAAACAGCGTTTTAGGTTCCGGAAACTCTTGTATTACCCTAACCTTCTCTAGATCTGTCGTGGCACCTCCGCTGGTGACTATGAATCCCAGAAAGCTCACGCTTTTCTTAAAAAAACGCGAGTTCTCGACTGAGACCCCCATGTTTGCTTCGTGCAAACTTTTTACGACCCAATCCACATGTTTAATGTGGGACTCCTCATCTTCTGAGAAGATAATTACGTCATCGACATAGACACAGCACAACTTGCCAATCTGCTCTCGCAGTTTGTTGTCGATGGTTCTTTGAAAGATGCTTGCTGCATTCTTTAGTCCAAAAGGGAGTCTTTTGAACTCGTATTTCCACCCGTTTACCGAGAAAGAGGTCTTTTTACGGTCGCGTTCAGCGAGTATGATCTGGTGATAACCAGACTTGAGGTCTAATATTGAGAAGTATTTGGCTTTGCCCAAATTTCCCAATTTCATCGAGATGTTTGGCACAGGGTACTTGTTAGGTACCGTTCTTTCGTTAAGTTTGCGAAAGTCTTTTACCAATCTCATTTTTTTATTACCTGCCTCATCAGTGCCTTTTTTGTGTACTACCCATATTGGGTTATTGTAGGGTGAGACGGAGTTTTGAATTTTGTTATTCTTTAGCAAATCTTTGATTTCTTTATTAACAAAATTTGCTGCTCCCATTGGATATGGGTAAAGCTTGGCATAGATAGGTTGCTCATCTGTGCTCCTAATGGTAGCCACAGCTGATGTGTTATACGGCAACGCTTCATCTGGGTCTGCAAACGCCGTTTGTCTGGTCTTTAGCATTTTTAAGAAAGAACTTTTAACTAATGGACAATTGAAAAAGGTGATTTTTTCGACATCCGTACCCCACTTAAGTTGTCCTGAAGCTAAACAAAGTGAGTCTCCTACCTGTGTTAACAGGTCAAGGCCTATAATGCCATCAAATGTAGACAAATCTGGTAAAATAAAGAATGTCGTGCCATGGATTAAATGAATTGTGAAATTTATGTCAACCGGGCAAACGCCTTTTAATCCTTCGTATAGTCTATTGATATTCTTTGACGCGCCTGTATCGATGAGAAACTTCATATCAGTCCCGCTACTCTTCGTCGGATGAGCGGGAGCAGGGACTTACTCCTAAGAAATTGAGCGCATCCGAACCAGCATCGCTGTTGCCATCGTCGACCATTTGCGACACTGCGCTATCAGCGGCTGTGGCATATGGATCTAACCCCGCTGGTGCGCCTTGCGCAACATGGTTTACCCTTTGCTGCTTTCTCTGAGAACTTGTGCGATCAGATGGAGCTGATCTTTTGTTTACATAAGCTGGGGCTTGTGAGGGCTGTAGCATCCTTGATATGGAAGGGTCAACTTCAATGGGCACTGGTGCCGTATTGTTATTCTGTTGTCTGCCGCTCTTTTGATCGGCTTGGCTTTGCGTCCTGGCCTGCTTATTGTAGTGTAAGTTTTTCTGGCCATTTGACTGTGGCTCCCCCTGCTGGCTATTCTGCACTTTGGTGCTTGGTCTGCGCTCTTTTTCCTCCTGCCTTCAAGCGTAGTTAGCCGCAAAGGTATATCTCTCATGGTTAGATTCAACTTCCTGTGCAAGGGCGAGTGCCGAGGGTAAGTCCTTCTGTCCGTCTGTGACATTGTGTTTGAGGCCTGATATAAAAACTCGCAATGCCGGGCGTTCTGTATTGTGAGATTGAAGAGCTCATGTGCTTTCGCTACAGATAATCAATTCAATATTTTGATGACTGGGCGTGAGTTCAGCGACGCTGGCGTATCATGTTACGCCAGAGCGCTTAACTACAAAGTAACGTAAAGACAACTAACGAATAGAGTGGGAAGCAAGCCGACAAAATGCGTGTTCTTGCAATTAGCTTTAAATATAAATGACAAATATCTAGCCTAACTATCAATCAAAGCTCTCAAAGCCATATAACTTATTAGTTTTTTTTTTATATTGAATAATAGGTAATGTAAAATATAATGAGTTTTTGAAGGAAATGGATTTTTGTTTTTTATTATATTTCTCTTGTATTGACTTGAAAAGAGTTAAGAAAAAGACCAATTACATGATTTCAAGACAAATGCTAATGGGGAATTTATTTCCTGGTGCAGCTATCGCTTCTCAGTTCCAACGCCGCAGTCTTCGCTGTCCAGATAGCTTGCGCGCTAACCTGGCGACACACCGCTGACCGAAGAGCTCCAGCGGCTTCGGTGTACAATTTGTGTTATAGCGCTATCGCTCACTTCTGCCAATGTATATTTCACAAGCGCGCAGTTGTTGTACTGATGCTGCAGACTGTCTTGACGCAGGTCAGCAATCATAACATGTTGCACTTTTGCACGTTTTGAACGCGTGCAGTTGTTGTTATAGTGTTTCAGTTTTTATCTAACACTTGCGTGGGCAATTTTCTTGTATTATTACGAGCTGGGCGCAAAATAAGTAATGTCTGAATAGTGAGTTTAAACTTTGATTTTTATTGGGAGCAGAACCGAACCGTCCTCTCCGAATATAACAAGTCAACTGAATGTAGTACAAATTCGTTTGCTTAAGACTTACATCAAGGGGAGTCAGAATCATAGCGGCCACGCAAAAGTGCTGTGTTTGCCGGCTATGCAACGACTTCCTGCACAATACTTGGTCAGCAAATTGTGTTTGGACTCATATTCCCGACAATGACCGGGTGTAAGTGAATTCTAGTTAACTTGTATATACTGCTTGTGTTGGCTCTATGCCGTCCCTGCTAGCTCTTTCTTGCTATCGCTTGGCCTCTTCTAACATTTTGACCTTGATGACTTCGAATTTGGGCAGCTCATCGCGTGTCTCAATCGTGATTACAAAATGTTCCCATGTATCTGGTAAACTTCTAAAAAGCATGATGACCTGCAACTCGATATTGAGTTTGATGTCTAATTCTGCCAACTTTTCAATTGTCTCAACAAATGAATTGACTTATGCGACTACATCGTCACCCTGCTACATATTGAAACGTATTTATTTTTGATATAATTGGATCTTTCTAATCGGTCCAACTGACACATGAATATCCTTTAATTTGTTCCATGCGGCTGCAGATGTTGGGTATGACTTGATATGCATCACTGTGTTGGATTTAAAATTATGTAAGCCATCGCATTTTGGTCGAAACCAATCCATTTTTCAGTATCCTCACCATTACCTTCTGGCTTTACATATTTTCCACCCACAACATTCCATAGGTCCGCCATCACCAAGACACTTTTCATGGCGACATGTTCATTTTGACAATTTCACCACTTTATTTTTCGCACGAAATAAACTTTTTTAAATTGAACAAAACAAAGCTTTCAAAAAACGTAGACACTTTGTAAACTTATTTAACCGAAACAACGAGACCTGGGCCCATAACCAATGTTGGGATATTTCTAGTGTGCCTAAGCTGCACATAGAGAAAACACGCGTAGTGGTTCGGTTAAACGTTTAATAGAAACTTGAAGCATGAATACAAATCCGAACAAGTACTCAATTACAGAATGAGTACTTGGCTGATACAATGTTGCCAGATTATAAAGATGCTTAACAGCTTACAATAACTATTTTAATAGAAAATAATAAAATAATAATAGAATTCAAAGCAGACGCTCATGAATGTGTGTGTGTACATGTATACAGAAATTCTTGGAATTTGTGCTAGCAGCTGCTAACATGTGCGCACATAACTTTTGTGTTTCTTAAACGATAAATTTGTTTTTTTCTCACTGAGATTCAATTGTTGGTGTGCCTGTCGAGTAGGGGCGGCGGCACGTAGTGCGGTTTGTAGCGGGTTCGAAATTATTATTTTTTTTTTTTTTTTGGCTGGTGTGGCTGTTGAGTAGAGGCGGCATCAAGTAATGTGGTCAGTTGCGAGTTCGAACCCTGCCAAGGGAATTTTTTTTAATAATACTAAAGCAAACGGGGTATCCCCTAGCCGGGAGCTCCCGACTAGAACCTCTTACTTGTTATATTTTCAAACCGTGATAAATCAAAACCATGTAAAAAAAGACTGTGTAAAAACAGAATTAGGTGTATATGCAACAAACTTTTCTATCCTTAGGATATTTTAAAAACCTAATTAAGCAAAAGTTGTCGACCGATAAAGTACATAAAAAATGTACATGAAAGCCATTAAAAAAAAGTAATATCAAAGAAAATATTGAAATGAATTTGTAAGTTGTCCAGAAAGTCTCAAAATGAAACATGATGGCATTCAAAATTGGCTCTCTGAACCTAGCTTTTTAATTGTTGTTGTGATTTATACTGCAGTAATGAAGCATATTGGCGAAAACTTAATAAACTACAAGTTTGTCGAGAAATTTGAAATTAATAAAAATGAATAAGATATATTTTCTAGCAAATTAGCAGAAAATATTGCAAATTGAGCTTCGAGATGTGTAAATGTACACACAAGGTCCATTCTCATCTCTGCAAATAAAAGGCACGCCCAAAAAATGTGTAATTAAACATAAATTATAGATCTGCAAAATGTTATAAATTCATGAGGTCAAGTCTATTGTTTTCCTAGCCGCATCCAAGATCGTTGCCTTATTTGAAGGCCAATACGAAGAACAGCACTAGTCATTGATGAATTGGTTTACTTAAATATTTCCAAACACGTTGATAGCATTTTGAATGCGAAGAATTGTGTACAAGTGTTTGATAAAATACACGGTCGCTCAGAACTTGAGCGTGGCTAATTACTTTGCCTTTATTCAATTTAAAGGCGCTGTTTAACACTGAAATTACGCATTTTCTTATTATTGCAGCGCTAATAGAATGGGCCATGTACATTGGCTATGCGTCAGAGCAATTGAAAGTGATCTGGCAGCTACAAAACGTGCTCTTTTTAAATCGTTATCAGTAAACAAAGAACTGAAATTAAACGATATAAATGGCAGCCTAATTTATATGTTGTACGAATAGGTTCACTTAATTAAAAGCTTTAGAATTTGTCTGCTCGCAAATAATATAATGAAGCTTAAAGGAATAAACAGTTGTGCTGTTATACCGGAGTTATATAAAATAAATAAAAACTCGACAGCAACTAGAATGGTACTTAAATTAACAGGAGGGCACATAAATCCAAAATATTATGAAAAAAATGAAAAAATATGAAACACAAATTTTTTTCGTGATGCTAACGTTGCTAACGCCATTAAAGTATGTTATGATAACAAACTCTGTCATATGAAAATATGTCTAATGAATTGGCAACAAATAAAATAAATATTATAAGTCTTGTGATTCTTACTCGTTTTACTGAAGAAAGCATTAAAAACTTTTTTCGAGCTATTCGCTCTGTTCGGTTCAGCAGCTAAAAATTAAATTAGTACTATGTTTGCAAAACATTTCAGTTACATCTTGCCCTGCGAGGTAAGCAATGTCAATATTTTGTTTGTTTAGCGCTTCTCGCATATCATAAAATAGCACAATATTATAAGCTGTTAACTATCTAGCGCTTCCCGCTTTACGCTAATCGTAGTTATCGCGCTCTTTTACCTAGCGCATCAATGCTAGCGACACCGCAATTCATTCTTGTCTCGTATGCTCGCTATATCGGCTTTCTTATCGATCGCTTCGTTAAAAATTGCACATTCGCATAACTTCAATACGCTCGCTATAAGCATATACATACACACACATAAGTATTGGCACAGCAAGCATTTTCTACTTTGCAACCATTTTGCGTCCGTTTTTGGTAACAAACATCCATGCAAATTAATTTTCCTGTATAAGCCAGTTAATTTCCTACAAAAATCAGTTAAAGTTTTGTAACAAAAACATAACCGTAATTTTATTAAATTATTTAAATACAAAATGGCACATTTTCCTGGCACAAAAGTAAATAAATCAAACTGTTTCATGAATTTATAAGAAAAGGATGTATTTTTACAACACCATGAACTTCTCGCTATTAAGCGCTAATAAAAATGCTTGTTGTTTTAACATTATATAGTTGCATAAAATTATTTAAATTAAAATTGAAAACCGCACCTTTATACATACATAGATAGATATGTATGTATGTACAAGCAAGTGTCGTGCGGTAAATTGCAGTAAGACGGAGTCTGTGTACATACATAAGCATATTGTAATAAGAACACTCTTAACACACTATGAGCCAGAGTTAATACATAGAGTGGCTCTGGTCTTGTTTAACATATAATTGTTATTGTATGCAACAAAGTGCAGCATACTTTATATTTGCACATAGGGTGTTCTTTTAAGGCATATACACTCTTCACCTCCCCTTTTAGAGGAATAACGTAATATTATGAAGTTATTTTATAGTATTAATAAATGTGTATTTATTTAAAATAAAAAGTTTGTTTATTTTTTTTTGTGTAATAAGAATATATATTTGCATGTTATATATGTATATATTTTTTTGTATGGCTGATTAGGCCGTTTTATTAATTTATTTTTTTTATATACATTTTGTATTGTAAAAATGTAAAATGTAAAAATATTATTCAGTTTAATAATAATAGGAATAATAACAATTGAAGATGTCAAAAATAATAATATGAATATTCTTATGCATGGCCACTCTGAAATGATTATGAAGTAAAATTGTTTAACCTATCCTTATGAACTTGCTGTTTTTTACCTTTTTTATCTTTTATTGCAATGTTATCTCTATCTTCTATTCCTATTACTTCATACAGGCCTAAATAAACTGGTTCTTATTTATGGCCAGTATCGTTTCCTAATAAAACTTTATCTCCTATTTTTAATTTAAAGTCGATAGCCTTATTATCAAAGTATTCCTTATGTTTTTATAACATTATCCTAGCTCTTTTATATGCCTGTTCTTCTAGTCTAAACTTGGTTTCCTAAGCGTAATCATCTATATTATATATAGGGTCAATATTATCTATTTATTAAAATATTTTGGCAAGTTGCTCTGTTTGCCGAAAACTAAATCATATGGACAATAATTGTGTGCCATAGAGGGGGTCGTGTTGAAACAGTAAACAAAATATTTGAGCCATACATCCCAATCAGTTTTATCACTAACCAAAGAACATATAGATGGGACATGCAGTGAAGACTTGTTGGTCACCAAAAAAAAGTTTGCATCTGGTCCAACGAGCGAGTAAGATATACATATATGTTTTTTATCTCGCTCCCACTACAGGAAACTGCTTTGGCTCAGGTAAACTGGCTCATCATCCTTCAATCCCATTTTTTGTTTGTAAAAATTATTTGTTGATAGATTCGGTTTCAAGTCCGAATATGTCTGTATATTTATTGCACAACTTTGATAGCTGTGATTTGAATTGTGGTGGACAATTATTAGATAATTAGGATATGACAGTTTGTTCTCTGGTTTTCGTGTTTGTTTGAACCACATTGTAGTTCAAAAGTGATTCATATTCTAAGTCATTTATTTCAACTAATTGATCAGTATTGGTTGTATTTAGAAGTTGGACAAATGTGCTTTGAGAAGTTGCAATGGTATTTGCAACGCAAATACCAGCTTGAATTTCCTGGTTTGGAATTAGTACACTTTCTTCACTTGAGGCTATAGTGATTTTGCGGACAACTTGGGATCTTGCTGGTAATAATATTGAGTTATTACCAGAACTGTATAAAACAATCTTGTTTATATCTGTTGGTTTAAAATCTAATTGACAATTAAATTTTTTTATAAAACCAATCCCTATTATTCCGTCGCTTGGTATTGCGAAATGCAGATCTACTATATGGAAATTTTGTGGATATATGTATTGATCTGTCTGTATCTCAATTGAAGTTAAGTCTTTAGATTTTATAACTTCTTGGCTTATGCCTTGAATATTGATTCTATTGTCATTTGGAATGTCATTGAAAAAATCAGAATTTTCTTTTAAAATTGAAATGCCTGCACCTTATCTATTAAAAAACGAGTTTTTCCTGTTGCCGCATGATTAAATGACACAAATATATTAAGATTGAGATTGATGGTGTAAACCTTGTTGTTCTATATTGTTGCGTATCTAAAGGTCGTTCGGAGTTTTCCGAAGTGTGTTGGGTAACTCGGACGTTATTGTTATGGCCTCGATTCGAGTTGCCACGGCCTCTAGAGTTTTCTCTATTTTGTTTATTTCAGTTATAACTTTGATTATTATTTCTGGAACCGTTGTTCTGATAATTGCCTCTACCACGATAATTACCTCGGTATCTCCTATTATTTCCATATTGTCGCTGACGGAAGTACAATACAAAATTTGCCTGTCCTATTGCTTCCGTACAACTGTTGACAAATTTTGATATGGCATCATTCATGTTGTTGAATGTGCCTGCTTGCATAATAAGTTTTACTTAATCAATTGAGCAATTTTGCGTCATGGCCTTTACAGCTAATGTCAAGCTGTATTTGTTGGCTAGCTCCGGGCTTAAACCATTACTGGTATATGCACCTTCAAGAGGTAGGGTCAATTTTTCCACCTCTTGGGTGTACTGATTTGCCGTTTTGCTCTTTTGCTGCAGATTAAGGAGATTTGCAGATATGACGTCTACAGATTTTCCTTTTACAGCTTTGGATAATTGATTAATAATGACAAGAATTGTCTGCTCATTACTTATCAAATTTCTAACGTGGCCCTTAAGTTTAGTTTTTATAATGTTTACTGTACTTAGTTCATGAATGCCTTTTAAGGAATCTATTAGATTCAATGCATCCAAGAAACTTTGTTGGTTTTCGGCCATCGAAAATTTTCCATTTTCCATCGAACTCTGATAAGAGCGACGAGGCTAATTTTAAAAACTCTACAACTGTCTGAGCCATGTTTATTAATTTTATGTCTTCTATTTGGTCTTTTTCCGTTGAGTTTCTCAAGAGTGACTTATCAAACGTTACAGGCGTGTTTAATGCCGATGGTAAATAAAGCTGGAGATAGTACTTTTCGTTTAAGCTTACCAGTTTATCCCGTAGACGTTGTAAAATGTCTAAAGTTTGGACTCTGTGTAAGCTTGTGAGTTTATGCTGCCACTCCTTAATTAAACTCCTGATTTCATTGTATTCATAGTCAAGAATATCAGTGTGTTTAATTATGACTGCAGGCGCTACAATCTAGCCTCAACCAAATGCCCCTTACCAATACTGATGACATTGCATTGCCAGTGCTGCTCAAACGGATTGAAAAAATGGAATCTGCATTTGAGGACGCTCAAAACAAATTGGAAGAACTAGACTTTGACGAAATCGGCAGTGAGCTACGCAAGGCTTTTGATGAGCTTGCAGTAACTTTGGAAACTTCAGTGCGGTTTGAAATCGCAAAGCGCAGTAGAGCATTGCCGTCCAGCTCCACATTTGTAAATGAGCCTCTTGCTGCTGCGTCAATGACTAGATCCAGAGCGTGGCCGACCTTACCGCCAATCAAAATGCCAACGTTTTCTGGAGGCTCTGCTTGAAGGACTCTGCGCTGGATACCATTCGATCATTGGAAATATCAGAGGCTAATAATTCCTTAGCATTAAATTTTTTACAAAAGCGATTTGATAACCGTCGATTAGTATTTCAGGCACACATCGTTAAACTGCTGGGTCTCAAGGAAGTAGAGAATGGCTCCGCTGGCATGTTGCGTGAATTGTCGGATAAGATTGATGCAAGGACCAAATTGCTGGTTGCATCATTGTTCAGATGCTACTGCAAAAACTGGATCCTGTTACGCAGGCGAAGTGAGAAAAGAAGCTGGAGGATCCCGCCTTTGCCAATTTGATACCGTCATGGGCACAAATTGCCACATTTTTGGAGCAACGCTGCAGATTATGCTATGGCAACTAATAAGCCGAGCTCTCAGGTGGGCAAGAACAGAAAGACTAACCCTTGTAGGACATCACTCGTTGTTGCTAACTCAATGGCCACTTTTTGCGTATTTTGTAATAGTGAAGAACATAATATATGGCAATGCCCAAGATTTGGCAATTTGTCTCCAGAGATGCGTCTCAAGGAAGCAAAACGATTATCTTTATGCCTCAACTGTCTTAAAAGGGGTCATCTTTTACGAACATGCAATTCCGGAACTTGTCGCACATGTGGCTCCAAACACCATACATTGCTGCACTTCGACGTTTTGCCTTCGATTCCTCACTTTGTCACTCCTACTGCAAGATCTTCAGCCCCCGCCTCTACCTCTCTTGTTGCCCACAACCTCAGCAGCGATGTTGTGTTCCTGGCCACTGCTACTAGTACTAGTTAAAAATCGGTCTGGGACTCTAGATCCATGTCGCGCCGTATTGGATTGTGGGTCACAGATGCATTTAATTACGTCCCGATTCGCTCAACAGCTTCAGTTGAAGGAAAGTCCATCTTCAGCGGCAGTTGCTGACCTGGGAAACGCTCCTTTCGCTACTGACGGATGTACTGTGACCGTCAATCAACAATCTCAAACGTCAGATTACTCTGCAATCACCACAGCCATCGTAGCTTCCATATAGCAGATCGCCAGCCAAGTATCGCCCTTAATACGACTAATTGGAATGTGCCTGCAAATATTCGCCTCGCTGATCCTTGCTTTTACAAGCCGCAGCGAGTTGACCTATTAATCGGAGCTGGTCTTTTCTACGAGCTAATGTGTGTCGGGCAAATAAAACTGCTACCGGGATTGCCTCTTCTGCTGAAGACACGCCTTGGATGGATAGTTGCAGGTGGCGGCTCCCAGCAAGGCCAATCGTGTATCGTCTGATGCCCGAACTGAGTCTGATGGCCCAACAGATGAGTTAATTCAACGATTTTGGGAAGTATAAAGTTTTCCAGAGCCTGTTGCTCAAGCAACATAGGAAAAGCTTGACTGCGAGGAGCATTTTGTTAAGAATTTCCAAAGGTTGCCAACAGGAGCATATTCCGTGTGACTCCCTCTCCAACTCAGTCTGGATCAATTAGGTGAATTTTATCAACAGGCATTTCGCAGATTTATATCGCTTGAGAGAAAGTTGCACCGTCATCTCAATCTTAAATCTCAGTATTGCGCGTTCATGCAAGAGTATATGGAGCTCGGCCATATGACTCTTGTCCCTCCGAAGTCGTTACGTCTATGCAAATATTTTCTTCCTCATCATTGCGTGCTGAAGGAACAAGGCACGAGCACCAAACTTCGTTTCGTCTTTGATGGTTCAGCTGTTACCAGCACTGGATGTTCGCTGAATGAAGTGTTGATGGCTGGGCCCGTCATACAACCAAAGGTGCTTAACATTTTGATGCGATTTCATACGTTTCCTGTTGCCTTTACTGGAGACATTAGCAAGATGTATCGCTGTGTCAGAGTTACGGTCCCAGATAACCACCTACAATGCATCTTGTGGCGAAATTCTACTGATACTGAAATAAGTGTCTTCAAGTTGGACACAGTTACGTACGGCACGAAACCAGCCTCCTTTCTTGCAGTTCGAGCCATGCAGCAATTGGCAGTCGACGAGCAACATTCATTTCCAATTGGTGCCAAAATTCTTCTATGTAGATGACCTTATATCTGGCGGTGCCTCGGTCCAAGAGGCGATCGACGTCTTAAATCAAACAAAGGGCATCCTCTCCCAAGGTTGCTTTGATCTCAGAAAATGGTGCTCTGCAGTGCTAAAAGGCGTTCCTGACAAGGATAAGGACTCGTTTTTAAAATTTGGTGATGGAAGCGACATTACCAAAACTTTGGGCCTTGCTTGGGATCTTTCAACAGATAAATTAATGTTCTCCCTCACGCCTGCCAATCAGACCCTTAAACCTTGCAAGAGATCTTTTCTGTCCACTATAGCTCGTTTTTACGATCCACTTGGATTAATTGGACCAGTCATCGTTAGGGCCAAGATCTTTATGCAGCTTCTTTGAAGGAACACTTGGAGTGGGATGAGAGTCTTCCAGCATCTCTAAATACTGCCTGGCAGGGACTTTGCCAAACTCTCAGCAATGTCCAATTATCCACCTCTCCCTGGTTGGTTTACAATCCAATGTGCGATGTAGAAGTTCATGGTTTCTGTGACGACAGCATTACTGCGTACGGGGCTTGCATTTACGTGGTTTCAAAGGGACATCATTCCAGTTCACGTCTATTTTGCTGTAAATCACGAGTGGCTCCACTTAAAACTCTTACGGTAATAAAAACTCGAGCTTTAGCCCAATTGATTCAGGAAGTAGCTGTAGTGAAACTATTTACCGGTACATTCCATTGTTAGTCAGATTCATGAATATGTCTATCATGGATCCGAGATGACTCGTCGAAGTTCAACGTATTCGTTGCAAATCGGAAAGCTGCCATTGTGGGGGCCAGTAAGTTTGAAAAATTAAACTTTTAATAGTAAGTCGTATATACCCAGCAACTAAAGAAGAGTATTATCTCTCGAGGTGGTCAGCCTAATGTCGTCTCGCTCGCACGCCTTGGCTGTTGTGTTAGTTGCATCTCCTCGCGTCAGTTTCGCACCTTATGCATAAAGCGACAAGAAACGGCATCAAAGAATAAGAGGAGAAATCACGCCATAGTTCCGTTAAATATCACAAGCGACAAAAGTAGCTGGCGTGGCACAGTAGTTGCATAGCCAAAGTGAGAAATCCACGAGGTCGCACTCGTTCACTTTGTCATAACATTGCTAAGATTACACGTGTTAAACTCTTTCGGTTATAATCAAAATTGAAGACAAACGTATTTGGTTAAGAAGTATTCGCGTACGCGACATAGTGTTGGAACAGGTGATACTTTTCCATGAAAGACATTCAGAACTGTTTAACGTAGATCCACCTTTTTACAGGGAGCGTTAGCAGCGGCCACCAAGCCCCGATATCGGCCGGTCTGCGTACGGCGCCCCCGCATTCTAAACATTAAACATATTTCGGAGACCGGCCGAAAGAGCCCCATACTCAAGCACCGCCCCTATTTCGGCGACTATTCGTTGAATTAGTTAAGCTCCAGTTCACACCGGCTGAGGCGCAGTTGGCTCAACTCAAAGCTTACACCGGCCCTTTTCATCGCTATATATTTGTCTAATGCTTAAAACGACCGAGTTGTGTCTTGCATACCTTATCTTACTCGGCAGAATATAGCCGCGCTTGATAGCGTGAAGCGTAGGTGTGACACAAAGGAGTGAAAGAGAAGTCTTTATCTGGAAACGAAATAGAGTTAACCGCAATCGAAAAGTCTAGCTCGTTCGGTACCTCGCGCGCATGCGTTCTAGTTGGAATTATCCTTCGTCAAGCCGCATAGGATAAGCAGCTGTTTGATGCTGGCTGGAGGCCAGCCAATCTGAGTTTGGATTCTTAGATTTTAATTATTTTCTTTGCTTTCTTTATTGTTTTAATGTAACCTTAATATACGAATTTCCTGTGAGTACATAGTACATAGTAGCGTTACCCGTAGCAGCGATTTCCGTTTAAATAATTTTCTTTATGCACAGCTACCAAAAGCTTTAAAGCACTACACAAACTGCACTTTCGATGGGCCCAACGAACCTGCACCGATGGATATAACAGTGAGTGACAAGTCTGAATATAACTTACAGTGAGTACGGCCTATTATTGGCGAACGAATTATTTGATCGGTTTAATCGCACTCGGAATGCTTGTGTATTAACATGAATATATATAATAGTTTAACATCGCCCTGTTACATATTAGTTTAGGCAAAAGAAAAGAAAAAGGAAAATGCTAAAGAGTAAAGCATTCTTATATGGATCAGATGATTGTTATCTGAAGTTTACTTTAGTTAAAATGTACCGATAAATTGTATAGAAGGGTCCGTCGCCGGTACGATCCTACGCTGAAGTCATATTGTTTATGTTGAATTAAATAAAACATTAGTAAAGGGGTAACCACCCAAGTTAATCACGAGTTACCAAGGTTGGGAGGGTAAAGAATAGGGAGCGATCAACACCTACCGCACCCTAGCCACTGAAATTCTCACATAACAGTCCGCCGTTCTCATTTATATTAATTCTGTACATGGGTACAGCCCGAATACAACCTATTAGACCTTCATCTTATTAGTATACAGTCAGTGCACTTAACCTCTCTGAGCACAAAAGGAGTGATATGTGAAGGGAAGAGGAAAAGACCCACGCCAAATCCGACGAGCATAGTTTAGAGCGACGCTAGAAGTGCACACCTTCCGAATCCCTTCACCTCTGCGGAAGAACATCAACCGCACGAAGCTGGTGACCTCTTGAATAGAGCACAAAATCGCATATATACCCTTCTGCAAGCTACAGAAAGTGGCGCCCAACGTGGGGCACGAACGGCTAGGAGAAATAAACCCTACATTATAGCTCTCAACTTTCACCCATTTAATAACATATTTAACATGTACTAAATTCCGTAATTTTATGATTTGAAGTTTTCCATACCTGTCTTATGAGACTGTTTTCTGGAGAAGCGATTATAATTCGAGTGCTTACGGATTAGTCGACCGAATCGAATCATATTTCAGGGATAACTTTTAAGTCATAGAATTCACCCAGTTACCCAGGTTGTAGCGACCCGTTGGTATGAATGAATCATCGTCTCTAGGAATAGCGATACCTATTACGAATAGATCGACCAGAGTGAATAGATTCACAGACAACAATACGCATCTCGATTCTGGGGTAACGAATGCAAGATTAGGTCGCGTAATTATGCGGAAAAGCAACTTATGAATAGTTGACCTGTAAATACGAACCCGATCTCAGCAATTAGAAGTATCAGTAGTTGTCGGTATTGGCGACGTTATGTGAGATTATCCAGTTGGGATAACAATATGACCAGCATAGAGTCGGAAGGCGCGGACCGAATTTATTATTAACAGTTCAGTTTAAAGTAAAAAAAAAAAAATGGCAGTTCGTCACAGTAGTGAGAACTTGACAGATATATTGAGCGAACAAGATGCAATTTGCAATATTTGCGACCAACCCTTAGGTGAAGCTGATTTAACCGCAGTTTCGCCATGTAAACATAAATTTCATTACCCATGTATTACCGAGTCTTTAAGAGAAACTAACCACTGCCCAACTTGCAAAAGGCTCTGTACATTTAATCAGTTGGCTTTATCAAACAACAACTTGCAAGCTGAATTACCCGCTGCTGATCAGTTAGTCGACATTGCTACGCATGAGGAAGCATTGGAAAACAGCAGTACCGGTAATCGAGGTAGAGGCAGAACAAGCAGAATTAGTAACGCAGTACAGCGCCGCGGTATGGTGACCAGATCCCAACAGCGGAGCCAACTTGCGCCGCTGCCAAACATTGGCGCGAGTGAGGCAAGCGTGTCTCACCAAGCCCCTAAAGCACAAAATGTGGAAGATATAAACCAAATAATTCAGGCGGCTATGCAGCTTCAACAGCAACAGCTCATGCAGGACCTGACAGCATTGATTCAGGGACAGTTGTCGACACGTCAGGTTGACAGTAATAGTCATCGCTCGGATCGAGAAAGAGTGTTTACTCCACCCGGTGAACCAGTTTTTGTAGCAGACCGAAACCAGAATACATCCTCAAGTTCAGGTCATATCAATAACCAATACAATGGCAACGCCAGGCGACCAAACGCTTCGGTTCTGCCAGACAAAGTTCCAAACATTATTCAGAGTTGGCGAATCAAATTCGATGCAGCTAGAGATGGTCTGCAAACGGACGAGTTTCTCTACAGAGTTCGAGCGCTAGCTCAACAGAATTTAAACGGGGACTATCAGCTTCTATGCGATCACTTACACCTTTTCTTCGGTGGGAAAGCCGTCGAGTGGTATTGGAGGTTTCATCGCGCTTGCCCTCAGTTTACTTGGGACGAGTTTTGTAGAGAGTTTAGAAAGAAATTTGATGACATTGAAACAGATATGGATATCTGGGAGGCAATTAACAGCAGACGTCAAGGCGACAAGGAAACCTTCGAGGAATATCAGTTCCAAGTCGAGAGACTTGTGTCTCGCCTAAAAACCATAATTTCAGAAGAATCGTTAGTACGACTTCTCATCCGTCATTCAAAGCCCCATCTTCGTTACGAGCTAATGCACTTAGGCATAAACACCCTAGCGCGTTTAAGAGAAGCTATTCGCACTCACGAGCAATTTTCCAAACAAGTTAAGCCCCAATCAGTGAAAAATATTTTTTCCCAACGCCCTACTGTCTCCCAGCTCGATAATGGGTCGGACGCCGAAGAACTAGACGAAGTTTCAGCGCTACAGCACAAGCAATTAAAGTGCTGGAACTGCGCAAAGTCAGGCCATCGGTTCGAAGATTGTCTTGAGGCGCGTATCATCTTTTGTTATGGATGTGGGATGAAGAACACCTATAAGCCAAAATGCCCAACATGTAACCCGTCGGAAAACCGCAGAAGGGATGCGTCAGCCAACAAAAACCTGTCGCATCCGAACCATTAAAAGCAGATTGTAGTACTCAGACCGAAGTCACAAGTTCGATTTCATATAGACAATGTAACCCACCATGCCAGATACCTCAAGCTAAACTAGAGATTCACCAACCATACCAGGTTCGAGCAGCTCACTATACATCAGCCAGGAAGCGCATCTTCGGAGACGTAGACAGTTGCGTATTGATTCGAAAACCCCGACGTTCAACCTTGCGAATGAGATTTTTCTGGAAAAAGGTAGAAGAGAGCCGTAAAAAGCTTATTTCCGCCGTATTCTTGAATTCAGATAACCGATTGTACACCGATATCAAAATCGACGATAATAGTTATACCGCTCTTTTAGACTCAGGTGCAACTATAAGCTGCATTGGCGGCGTAGCCGCACAAAAGTTCCTCAGACATCCACAGCTACATAAGTGTACTGGGCAAATCAGAACAGCCAATAATGCCAAGTGTTCTGTAGTTGGCAGACTTGTCGTTGAAATAACTTATCGCAACCAAACTAAACCAGTAGAATTCTTTGTAATACCTGACCTAGAACAAAACTTTTACTTGGGAATCGATTTCTGGAGAGATTTTGGTTTACTTAATAGAATCACAGATCTTTCCTCAGAAACGGTGGCAGAACTAGATGTAGGTCGAGATGATAACACAATAATTAGTGCGAAAATGCATTCTCTCTCAGCAGCTCAGCAGCGCAAACTCAGTTCAGTGATTAGCGAGCTACTCTCTTACGAGAAAGAAGGCTTGGGACGCACACACCTAATAGAGCATAACATCGACGTCGCTGATGCTAAGCCCGTCAAGCAGCGTCATTGGCCAGTTTCCCCTGCCAAAGAAAAACTTATGTTTGCCGAAATTGAAAACATGCTGGCACTAGACGTGATAGAAGAATCAAAGAGTCCATGGAGCAGCAATTGCGTGTTAGTACAGAAGGGAGAGAAAGTTCGTTTGTGCTTAGATTCCAGAGAACTGAACAAGCTGACGCTGAAAGACGCGTACCCGCTACCACACGTAGACGGCATTCTTAGTCGATTGCCTCCCGCTCGTTTTATCACTGGTCTCGATATGAAACATGCATTTTGGCAAATCCCGCTTGATAAAAAGTCTAGACTATGCACGGCGTTTACAATACCAAATAGGCCCTTGTACCAATATAAAGTGATGCCTTTCGGACTATGTAATGCCGCACAGACTCTATACAGGCTCATGGATCAAGTAATCCCAGCAAGTCTACGAACAAGAGTATTTGTATATTTGGACGATCTCTTGGTTCTTTCCGACGACTTTGTTTCGCACATGATTCTGTTAGAAGAAATAGGTATATATCTTCGTAAGGCGAACTTGACCATTAATATAGCAAAGTCAAAATTTTGTATGACCGAGATAAAATATTTAGGATTCATTATCGGCCATGGACAGCTCAAAGTCGACCCTGGTAAGGTTAATGCAATTAATGAATTCCCAGTCCCAACCACGGTGAGGCAATTGAGACGATTCTTAGGTCTCGCCGGATGGTATCAACGGTTTGTAGAAAACTACGCTGCGATAACCTTTCCCTTAACTGAACTTCTGAAAAAGAACAAACCAATGAATTGGAATTCGGAAGCGAAAGAAGCCTTTGAACTATTGAAAAACAAGTTGACGGCTGCACCTGTTTTGAGGACGCCTTGTTTTTCGAAACCTTTTATATTATTGTGTGATGCAAGCCTACATGGTCTTGGCTGTGTGTTGGCCCAAGCAAATGATGACGGCATCGAGTTACCAATTGCATATATGTCCGAAAAATTGTCTAAAGCCCAACGAAATTATTCAGTCACCGAACTAGAATGCTTAGCAGTCATTAAAGGAATAAATAAATTCCCAGCCTACATTGAAGGACAAGAATTTACGGTAGTTACAGATCACGCTTCTTTACAGTGGCTAATGAGGCAAAAGGATCTATCAGGTCGATAAGATTGCAAGGTTTTTCATTCGAAATTAAGCATCGTAGCGGATCGCAAAACGTCGTTGCCGATACCCTGTCTCGGATGTACGAAGCCGACATTTGCGAACTTGTGAGTTTTGGACCAATTATTGACGTATCGTCCAAAGAATTTACTTCCCAGGAATATCTAGATTTGATAAATAACATAAATGATAACCAGCCTAAGTTACCAGACCTAAAGTTTGTCGATAAATTTGTATATAAGCGAACTGAACCCGTAAAAGATGAGGATATAGCTAGGTCAGACTGTTGAAAGCTTTGGGTTCCAGTCAACTTGAGAGAACAGGTCTTATACCGAGCCCACAATCCGGCGGATTCAGCTCACCTCGGAATCGGCAAAATGGTAGAAAAGTTAAAGCGATATCTCTTTTGGCCCGGCATGGTAACGCAAATTCGTGACTATATATCAAATTGTTTCACATGCAAGTCAACAAAAGGTCCTAATACTGTTCTGAGGCCGCCAATGGGCAAACCCATGACATCGGAAAGACCATTCCAAAAATTGTACATGGATCTATTAGGTCCATACCCACGGTCACAGAACGGAAACATCGGTCTTTTAGTCATTGTCGACCACCACACGAAGTTTCACTTCCTGCACCCGTTGAAAAAGTTGACGTCTAACAGAATCTGTGAGTTCTTAGAGAATCATGTATTTTACACATTTGGAGTACCCGAATCCATTTTAACAGATAATGGGTCCCAATTCAAATCCGGCTACTTTGAAGCGTTTTTAACTCGCTTCGGCACGTCACACATCTGCACCGCAAATTATTCTCCACAGGCGAATGCAAGCGAGCGATTGAACCGTTGGGACAAGTATCTGAATGAAATAAGCGGATCACTGAGGTCTAGTTTGCATCGTAGTACAGGATTTCCACCATACTTTTTGTGCTTTGGCCAGAATATGATCATGAATGGTAAAGACTACGAACTTCTTAGGAAAGTAAACTTAGTTACAGACGACACTTCATTAAAAACACCTGATCTATTGCAACTAGTGCGCGCGAAAGCTAAAAGTAACACCTCTAAAGCTCATGCAGCTAACGCGAAAACCTATAATCTGCGAGGCCGCACAATAAAACTAAATGAAGGCGATATTGTTTACGCACGTGGCTTTGCACAAAGTAATGCAAGCAATAAGTTTAGTAGCAAACTCGCCCCAGCCTTCAATAAAGCTAGGGTTGTCAAGAAATTAAGTCCGACGTATTATGTATTATTACGTATTACGTATTATGAACTGTCAAATGAAAACAACAAATCTATTGGAGTGTATCACTTAAAAGACATATAACTATAGACCCAAACTGATAAACGAAGTTACTGACCCTTTTTCAGTTAACATCTTCTCCAGTGAGACTCTCGTAGTATTAACTGTGATGTGGGGGCCAGTAAGTTTGAAAAATTAAACTTTTAATAGTAAGTCGTATATACCCAGCAACTAAAGTAGAGTATTATCTCTCGAGGTGGTCAGCCTAATGTCGTCTCGCTCGCACGCCTTGGCTGTTGTGTTAGTTGCATCTCCTCGCGTCAGTTTCGCACCTTATGCATAAAGCGACAAGAAACGGCATCAAAGAATAAGAGAAGAAATCACGCCATAGTTCCGTTAAATATCACAAGCGACAAAAGTAGCTGGCGTGGCACAGTAGTTGCATAGCCAAAGTGAGAAATCCACGAGGTCGCACTCGTTCACTTTGTCTTGAGCTGTGAAATCGAACAGACGCAACGGAGTCATATCGTCTGCTCATTTTTCTAATTAACATTGCTAAGATTACACGTGTTAAACTCTTTCGGTTATAATCAAAATTGAAGACAAACGTATTTGGTTAAGAAATATTCGCGTACGCGACATAGTGTTGGAACAGGTGATACTTTTCCATGAAAGACATTCAGAACTGTTTAACGTAGATCCACCTTTTTACAGGGAGCGTTAGCAGCGGCCACCAAGCCCCGATATCGGCCGGTCTGCGTACGGCGCCCCCGCATTCTAAACATTAAACATATTTCGGAGACCGGCCGAAAGAGGCCCATACTCAAGCACCGCCCCTATTTCGGCGATTATTCGTTGAATTAGTTAAGCTCCAGTTCACACCGGCTGAGGCGCAGTTGGCTCAACTTAAAGCTTACACCGGCCCTTTTCATCGCTATATATTTGTCTAATGCTTAAAACGACCGAGTTGTGTCTTGCATACCTTATCTTACTCGGCAGAATATAGCCGCGCTTGATAGCGTGAAGCGTAGGTGTGACACAAAGGAATGAAAGAGAAGTCTTTATCTGGAAACGAAATAGAGTTAACCGCAATCGAAAAGTCTAGCTCGATCGGTACCTCGCGCGCATGCGTTCTAGTTGGAATTATCCTTCGTCAAGCCGCATAGGATAAGCAGCTGTTTGATGCTGGCTGGAGGCCAGCCAATCTGAGTTCGGATTCTTAGATTTTAATTATTTTCTTTGCTTTCTTTATTGTTTTAATGTAACCTTAATATACGAATTTCCTGTGAGTACATAGTACATAGTAGCGTTACCCGTAGCAGCGATTTCCGTTTAAATAATTTTCTTTATGCACAGCTACCAAAAGCTTTAAAGCACCACACAAGCTGCACTTTCGATGGGCCCAACGAACCTGCACCGATGGATATAACAGTGAGTGACAAGTCTGAATATAACTTACAGTGAGTACGGCCTATTATTGGCGAACGAATTATTTGATCGGTTTAATCGCACTCGGAATGCTCGTGTATTAACATGAATATATATAATAGTTTAACATCGCCCTGTTACATATTAGCTTAGGCAAAAGAAAAGAAAAAGGAAAATGCTAAAGAGTAAAGCATTCTTATATGGATCAGATGATTGTTATCTGAAGTTTACTTTAGTTAAAATGTACCGATAAATTGTATAGAAGGGTCCGTCGCCGGTACGATCCTACGCTGAAGTCATATTGTTTATGTTGAATTAAATAAAACATTAGTAAAGGGGTAACCACCCAAGTTAATCACGAGTTACCAAGGTTGGGAGGGTAAAGAATAGGGAGCGATCAACACCTACCGCACCCTAGCCACTGAAATTCTCACATAACAGTCCGCCGTTCTCATTTATATTAATTCTGTACATGGGTACAGCCCGAATACAACCTATTAGACCTTCATCTTATTAGTATACAGTCATTGCACTTAACCTCTCTGAGCACAAAAGGAGTGATATGTGAAGGGAAGAGGAAAAGACCCACGCCAAATCCGACGAGCATAGTTTAGAGCGACGCTAGAAGTGCACACCTTCCGAATCCCTTCACCTCTGCGGAAGAACATCAACCGCACGAAGCTGGTGACCTCTTAAATAGAGCACAAGATCGCATATATACCCTTCTGCATGGTACACCATCCAGGAACTCACAGCGGGCGTCAAGTGGCATTATGTTCCAAGAGCCAGTAATCCAGCTGACATTCTCTCCAGAGGGACCACTCCCTAATTCTTAGTTCTTTTTCTGCCATTCAATGGGTATTTGCCTATGTGTACAAGTTTATCCATCGTATTCGGCGCCCCGGACTTTTAATCTCCGACATAGGTTTTGGATCGTTTATACTTTTACGTATCATTAAAAAGAACGTGCAATCAAAGGGCGTGTTCGCTCGATTCAGTAAACTCTCAACATTATTGTCCTTTCAGGATGAATTTGGTATTCTTCGAGTTGGTGGGCGCCTCGAAAAGTCAAACTTTCCTTATGAGGCCCGTCATCCTATTATACTGCCCAGACAACAACCAGTTACCATCGCCATTGTCAGTCACTTTCTTGAGCGGAATCTCCATGCTGGACCACGAGCCTTGATGGGAGCAATTCGTCTGCAGTACTGGCCGATTGGTGGCCGTAAAACAGTTTCCAGCATAGTAAACGAATGCATCAGATGTTTCCGGAACAACTCCCTCTTGATGAAGCACGTAATGGCCAATCTTCCAAAGGAGCGATTTGTTGAAACTTGAGCTATTGATATAACTGGTGTGGACTTCTGCGGACCATTCTTCTACAAGCCTGACACACGAAACAAAGCTCCTATAAAATGATACATAAGCGTATTTATTTTCTTCGCCACGAAAGCCATTCATTTGGAGTTGGTCAAGGATCTATCTACGAGCGCATTTCTCAGTGCTCTAAAGCGCTTTATATGCACTCGTGGCAAGCCACGTTCGATTTGGTCTGACAATGCTACGAGCTTTGTCGGCGCCAAAACCAAGCTGTTAGAGCTCAAAAATCTCTTCCTCAGTAGCTGTCATCAAGAGGCTGTGCTCCAGTTTTGTTTGGCGGACACAATTGACTGGCGCTTCATTCCACCGCGCTCCCCTCACTTTGATGGCCTTTGGGAGGCGGCGGTAAAAACTGCAAAACATCACTTCTATCGGGTTGTGGGGTCAACTGTTCTGGGATTCGAAGAGCTTCGTACCCTTGTGGGGTACATAACGGCAGTCATTAATTCTAGACCACTGCTTCCCATTTAAGAAGATACAGAAGACCTTGATATTCTTACCCCAGCTCATTTTTTGGTTGGTGGCTCACAATCAACGTTCACAGAACCCGATGTGACACGGCTCAATTTTAATCGTCTGGATAGCTGGCAGCGAGTTTCTTACATGCACCAAGTCTTTTGGTGTCGCTGGCGAGAAGAATATTTAAATCTTCTTCAACAGCGTTCCAAATGGCAGACTCCTAAGCCTGGTGTGGCTCTCAAGGACATCTTTCTTTTCAAAGACGAGAACTTACCTCCTTTGAAATGGCCGCTAGCTTGAGTGGTTGAATTGGGCAAAGGAACTGATGACATCACACGCGTTGCAGTTTTCAAGACAGCTGATGGAATCATAAAGCGAGCAACTAAGCTATGTCTGCTTCCCCTTAACGGTCCTGTTGAAACTCAATCGTTCAACGGGGGGAGTATGTTCGGTTCAGCAGCTAACATTTTAGTTACATCTTGCCCTGCTAGGCAAGCAATGCCATTTTTTGTTTGTTTGGCGCTTCTCGCATATCATAAAATAGCTCAATATTATTTGCTGTTACTTATCTAGCGCTTCTCGCTTTACGGTAATTGTAGTTTCTGTTATCGCGCTCTTTTACCTTTGCACTTTTTTCTTAAGCGGCTAGCGCATCAATGCTAGCGACGCCGCAAATTATTCTTGTCTCGTATGCTCGCTATATCAGATTTCTTATTGATCGATTCGTTAAAAATTGCACATTTCGCATAACTTCAATACGCTCGCTATAAGCATATAAATAAATTAAAATGTTGCATGCTGTACTTTTATAACACCCTAAACTTCTCGCTATTAAGTGGTAATGAAGAAGCTTGTTAGCCCAACGCGCTCGAAGCTCGGCAACAAATAAAATCCATCAGTGCGAGAAATGCAGTATTTAACTGCACGTCTTTTATCAATGAAATTGATAACAAGATCACTTGGCAATGTCGGCGAAGCAGTATTCCGAGGATAATTTGATGGCTACTGGATAATGAAGCACAAATTCGACTGCGAGCTTTTCAATAGCTAAAATAGAAATTCATCAAAAACAGCAGGCCGAAGATCTAATTTACGCCAAAAAATTTCAGCAAAAAGTGCTCCATTTAAAAAATCCAACATATATATTTTTTTATACCCTGAACCCATTAAAAATGGGTAAAAAGGGTATAGTGTATTTGTGCAAATTTATGCATCTCCGTCCACATGAAGTATATATATTCTTGATCAGCATCAACAGCCGAGTCGATCTAGCCATGTCCGTCTGTCTGTCCAAGACAAACGAACGTACGGACAGATGGACGGACGGACGGACAGACAGACGGAATAGTCTATATATATATATAGTGACATATCCATAGTCGCACCCACCCTTTAACATAACTTAGCACAAAAGCATAAGTATAAGTATAAACATGTCCAATACTGTAAACAAAAAGCCTGATGATAACATCGACATTGGTCAAGATCAAACTGTCCCCCTTTGGTAGACATAAACAATTCACCCTAAATATCACGCCACTGTCAATGTTCCCATCAGAGTACTATCCCACGCATAATTGCTGACGCAGCTCAAACTTCACTCAATTTTGACTCAAGCTCTCTCAAAACGAAGTTTGCTAAGCGACCGCAACAGATAGATCAGTTAGTCAATATTCGGGAGGCAAATCTGAATGTACTCATTATAAGAAGTAGCCGTTAGTGAAAATAAAGAATTTAAATATATTTTTTTAAAGTAATTAAACGTGTAAAACTTAATTTGCGCAGCTGGTAGGATACGTCGGGAAAAAGTAAAGATCGCTGAAGGATAATTAATTCCTAGATCTAAAGCACAATCGCGACCGAAATTGTTGTCAGTGTGTAACAAACGTTTTCTCTAATACGTATCCGCACAAGAACCTTCAAGTCATTAGTTCTCTAATAACATTGACCCTTCGGGCAATAAAACTACTACAGTTAATAACGACTGGCTTTGCATATCTTTTGATCCCTGCAATACGTTATTACTGGGTCTTATCAATAAGACACACACACAAAAAAAAACAAAAACATTAAAACAATAATAATTAATCACAAACTATAAACTAAATTAAAAACAAAGTGCAAAGAAATAAAAGTGCAAGAACAAAGTGCAAAATCAAAGAACTAAAAAAGTTCAAAGAACCACAAACTCAAAGAAAAAAAAAAAACTATTTAAAAAAAAACGAGAAAGAAGGGCTATCTTCGGCACGCCGAAGATTTAATACCCTTGCAGGCCGAACCTTTTCGGTTATCACGAATTCTAAGCACTTTGTGCTTGCTTCTGTGATCGAAAAAGATGTGATCGAAAGCGAACAGTCGAAGAATTTTAATAAATATATATATATATATATATATATATGTTTTTGATCCATCACACAAAAGATAAATTTATCAAAAGTTGCCTAAAAACTGATAAAACTGATAAATACCGAGTTTGGTCAAGATATATTGAAAAACATAAAAATTTTCTATACAAATACTTAATTTTCGACCGATCGTTCCTATGGCAGCTATATGATATAGTTTCCCGATCTTAATAGAATTTTGCATATATATGGGGAGCGTAGTAAAACTAATAAATACCGAGTTTGGTCAAGATATATTGAAAAACATAAAAATTTTCTATACAAATACTTAATTTTCGACCGATCGTTCCTATGGCAGCTATATGATATAGTTTCCCGATCTTAATAGAATTTTGCATATATATGGGGAGCGTAGTAAAACTAATAAATACCGAGTTTGGTCAAGATATCTTGAAACACAAAAAAATTTTCCATACAAAAACTTAATTTTCGACCGATCTTTCCTATGGCAGCTATATGATATAGTTGTCCGATCTTAATAGGATTTTGCATATATATGGGGAGCGGAGTAAAACTAATAAGTACCGAGTTTGGTCAAGATATCTTGAAAAACATAAAAATTTTCCATACAAAAACTTAATTTTCGACCGATCGTTCCTATGGCAGCTATATGATATAGTTGTCCGATCTTAATAGGATTTTGCATATATATGGGGAGCTTAGTAAAACTACTAAATACCGAGTTTGGTCAAGATATCTTGAAAAACATAAAAATTTTCCATACAAAAACTTAATTTTCGACCGATCGTTCCTATGGCAGCTATATGATATAGTTGTCCGATCTTAATAGGATTTTGCATATATATGGGGAACGCAGTAAAACTAATAAATACCAAGTTTAGTAAAGATAACTTTATAAACAAAAATGTTTTTCATACAAGAACCTACTTTTCGACCGATCGTTTCTATGGCAGCTATATGATATAGTGGTCCGATCCAGCTGGTTTTGACATATGAGCTGCGTGCAACAGAAAGAGGGACTTCTGCAAAGTTTCATAAAGATAGCTTTAAAACTGAGAGACTAGTTCGCATAGAAACAGACAGACGGACAGACGGACATGGCTATATCAACTCGGCTGTTGATACTGATCAAGAATATATATACTTTATGGGGTCGGAGATGTCTCCTTCTATGCGTTACACATTTCACGACAAAATTATAATACCCTCTGCAAGGGTATAAAAACACCAAAAAGTGTATTGCACTAAGATTATGACGATGGAATTATCAGAACAACACCTCAACCAAGCCCTTTCACAACTTAGACAGGTGCCAAGTTTTGACGGATCAACAGAAAATCTCAATGCTTTTATTAAAAGGATCGATTATATCCTACATCTTTATCCAACCCGAGATGTCAGACAACACAGCATCCTATACGGAGCCATCGAATTGCAAGTTGATGGAGATGCACAGAGAGTTTCAC
Source organism: Drosophila borealis (assembly GCA_035045885.1). Classification (NCBI taxonomy): domain Eukaryota; kingdom Metazoa; phylum Arthropoda; class Insecta; order Diptera; family Drosophilidae; genus Drosophila; species Drosophila borealis. Next base: position 2,014,031 of record JAWNOR010000340.1, on the reverse strand, counting down.
AAAGGACAGCAGCCAACACTTGGCAGGAGTTGAGGAACGCACTGATTGAAGAATACAAAGTACAAACACCATTTGAAGAACTCCTTCGACGCCTATACTATAACACGAATTTCCAGGGAAACGTCCATAAGTTCATCGAGGATCTCGAAAATAAATCTTACGTTATATTAAACAAGTTAGCTTTAGAAAATATACCTAGCAATACGACACTTTATACAAATGCCATGAATAACACAATTAAAGATGTAATTACAAAAAAATTACCCGATAGGCTTTTCATGATGTTAGCTAGATACGACATAACGTCGACACAGAAACTTAAACAAGTAGCGCAAAGAGAAGGATTATACGAAAATAGCGTAACTGATAGACCTACAACTAATAACGTTCAGGGAAATCAAAATAACAATCGTAGGAACACGGGAAATTATCAGCAAAATGTCAACCCAGCCACCAGTTCAAGTGGCTATTCCAACACGAATCAGAGTTATCATGTACAAAATAAACAGCACACTAATTCTGAAGACAATCAAAAGGCTCACCACGAGTTCCAACAGAAATTAAATCAAGGTAGAACCCAAAACCCTTTAAACTATCAAAATCAGCACCATTCACGCTTCAATGCGCCAAACCCTCCGACTAAACGTCAAACAGATAGCAACAGTGGGCAGATGAAAATGGACACATCTGAAAATTTTCATCAGCAAGCCTCGGAACAAACAGAAGAAATCCATTCATAAAATTGATTATGAATGACGAAGCTCTTAAATGTGTCATTGACACAGGTTCAACTATAAACCTAATAAAAACAAACTGCTTAAATTTTCCAATATACAACGAAACACTTAAGGTTCACACCATAAATGGTGTTATTGAATTAAAACAAAGCATAAGATTAGGAGCAAGCAAAATTTGTCCGAGTAATCAAAAATTCTATATTCACGACTTCTCAGAGCATTATGATGTTCTGATTGGGAGAGAATACCTTGAAGCATGTCAAGCGAAAATTGACTATGCACAAGGATCCGTAACCTTAGGAGAGTTTAACTTTTGTTTTAGATATAATGACGAAGAGGTCGAAGAGGACATGACCACACAAGAGTTCCTTGATCCACCCTCAAAAGAGGGCAGACCATTTAAATTCGCTATTAATAACGAATTAACAGAAAACAATGAGTTTAGGCTAGAGCACCTAAACTCAGAAGAAAAAGAAAAAATTAAAAATGTTTTACATAAATTTCGTGATATCCAGTACCATGAAGGTGACAATTTGTCTTTCAATTATTCAATTACAATTAAACACAAAATTCTAACAAAACATGAGGACCCAATTTACAATCGTCCATATAAATATCCACAAATATACGATGAGGAAGTAAATAAACAAATAAGCGATATGATAAAACAAAATATCATACGCAAATCCAAATCCCCTTACTGCTCACCAGTAATAATCGTTCCAAAGAAAAACGATGCATCTGGAAAGCAAAAATTCCGGTTAGTCATAGATTACCGCAATCTCAATGAACTAACTATTAATGATAAATACCCTATCCCGATCATGGATGAAATATTATACAAACTTGGAAAATGTCAATATTTCACAACCATTGATCTAGCCAAAGGCGTCCACCAAATTCAAATAGATCCTGGTTCAATACCCAAGACCGCATTTTCGACTAAACATGGCCATTACGAGTACACTCGCATGCCATTTGGTCTTAAGAATGCACCTGCAACGTTCCAACGTTGTATGAACAATCTCTTAGAAGATTTAATTTTTAAGGATTGTCTGGTCTACCTAGACGACATTATAATTTTTTCCACTTCATTGGAGGAACACATATTGTCGCTACAAAAAGTATTTGAGAAGCTTAGAGAAGCTAACTTAAAACTACAGTTGGATAAATGCGAGTTCATGAGAAAAGAAACTGAATTTCTCGGTCACATCATCACAACTGAGGGTATAAAACCAAATCCCAACAAAATACAAGCAATTGTCAAATTCCCAATTCCAAAAACCCCAAAAGAAATTAAATCATTTCTAGGATTAAGTGGTTTCTATAGGAAATTTATACCAAATTTCGCTAATATAGTAAAACCATTAACACTTAAATTAAAAAAAGGAGCAAAGATCAATATAAATGACAAAGACTACGAATCAGCGTTTGAAAAGCTAAAAGTACTCATAGCATCCGACCCAATTTTAATATACCCTAATTTCGAAAAACCATTTTCATTAACTACAGACGCGAGTAATATGGCATTAGGGGCCGTCCTTTCGCAAGAGCATAAGCCTATATGCTATGCAAGCAGAACTCTCAACGAGCATGAGATAAACTATTCAACGATTGAAAAAGAACTATTAGCAATCGTTTGGGCCACCAAATACTTTAGGTCCTATCTTTTTGGTCGACAATTTCTAATTCTTAGTGATCACAGACCACTCGTCTGGTTAAATAACATGAAAGAACCTAACATGAAATTACAACGATGGAAAATCAAGCTAAATGAGTTTGATTTCCAAATTAAATACGTCCTAGGAAAAGAAAACTATGTGGCAGATGCTCTGTCCAGCATCCAATTAAACGAAAACTTTTTAGGCGAAGATACCATTAGCACAAGAGCAACTATACATAGTGCTCAGGAAGATAACAGTAACGATTTACAAATCACAGAAAGACCCCTTAATTATTATAATCGGCAAATAGAATTTGAAAAAGGAACCGAGAACGTAACAAAAGTTACAAATTACTTTCATAAAACCAACATAAAAATTACATACATGACTAACGCACATGCCAAAGAATTGATAAAATAATATTTATGCACAAAGAAAAGTGTACTATACTTCCACAATGAAGCAGATTTTCCAATTTTTCAAGAAGCCTACTTAGAAATAATAAGCCCGAATAATTTAACAAAGGCAATGAAAACTAGTAAAAAATTAATAGATCTTCAAACATGTGCAGAATTCAAGGAACTAATATTAAAAAAACACAAAGAATTATTACATACAGGAATTGAAAAAACTATTAATTGGTTCAAAGATACCCACTATTTCCCAGATTATCAAAATTTAATTCAAAATCTAATTAACGAATGTGAGATTTGCAACATCGCAAAAACAGAACACAGGGATACAAAATTAACTTTCGAAATAACTCCGGAAATCGCCAATATCCGAGAAAAATATGTAATGGATTTTTACATAGTAGGAAATAAACAATTTTTATCTTGCATTGATATCTATTCAAAATTTGCATCATTAATAGAAATAAAAAGTAGAGACTGGTTAGAAACCAAACGAGCTATAATACAAGTATTCAACCAAATGGGTAAACCCATCGAAATAAAAGCAGACAAAGACTCAGCTTTTATGTGCACAGCTTTACAATTATGGTTAAAATCAGAAGCAGTAATTATTAATATAACCACTAGTAAAAACGGCATATCCGACGTAGAACGATTTCATAAGACAGTTAACGAAAAATTAAGAATCATTAACAGCGACTCAGACGTCGAAAATAAACTTACAAAATTTGAAACAATACTTTACACATACAATCATAAGATTAAACACAAAACGACTAACAGAACATCAGCGGACATATTAATATACGCAGGTACACCAGAGTATGACACTCAAGCTAATAAAGAAAAACTAATCAATAACCTCAACAAAAAACGAACAAATTATGAAATCGACACAAGATACAAACATTCACCGTTAGTTAAATCAAAGACAACAACCCCGTTCAAGAAAACAGGAGAACCAAGACAAATCGACGATAAACATTTTGAGGAAACAAACAGAGGCAGGAAGATAATACATTACGAAACCAAATTCAAAAAGAAAAAGAAGACTAATCAAAGTAAATATAACAATTACAGGTCAACAACAGACAGCGACCAGAACATACAAGCACCAGCTTAAACTAATTATTATAATATTACTATCAATAACTGTAAACCATATAAATGCACAAAGCATTGAAATTAATCCTATTAAAGCCCATAACGGTTATCTCATATTCAAAACAGGAACCATAGACATTCCGACAGATTACGAATACCATTGTTTAACAGTTAACATAACAACAACCGAAGAAACTTTTAACAATTTAATTGAACAAACTAAAGAATTTAATAACCAAACACAAATCCAATACCTAGTAGAAAAATTAAACAGAGAAATAAACGGCTTAAAAATAGCCAAACGCAGCATAAGAGGTTTAGTAAACATAGTAGGAACAGTATACAAATACTTATTTGGAACATTAGACCAAGAAGACAGAACAGAAATTGAACAAAAAATAAGCAACTTAGCAGAAAACAGCGTTCAGGTTAACGAATTGAATTACATAATAGAAGCTATAAACAAAGGAATAGAAGTCATGAACGAACTAAATCAAGAAACAGAAAAAGGAAAGAAATTAGATATCCTTATATTTAACTTACAACACTTTACAGAATATATAGAAGACATAGAGATGGGAATGCAGCTCACAAGATTAGGCATTTTTAACCAAAAATTATTAAAACATGACTATTTGTTGCATGTTAATTCAGAGAAATTGTTGAATATAAAAACTTCTACTTGGTTTAAATCAGATACAAACGAAATACTGATAATATCCCTTATTCCTCGAGAAATAAAAAAATAATAAAAAACCCGGTACTTGAAATAATTCCATACCCAGACGAAAATAATAACATTTTGACAGAAATAGCTCATGAAAAATATTTTACACAAGACAAAAAAGTTTATAGCAAACAAACAAAAAAATAATTAATAATGAATGCATGACAGGAATTTTAAACCAAATAACATCAGAATGTAGTTATACTAAAACTTTCAAAAATGTTCAAATCAACTATGTAGAACCAAATATAATTTTAACTTGGAATTTACCAAAAACTATATTAAGCCACAATTGTATAAATAACGAAATAACAATAGAGGGAAACAATCTAATAAAAATCTTTAATTGTTCACTGCAAATTAATGAAATTTCAATTTCAAACAACATGTTAGATTATACTCAAAACATTTATGTAAGCAATGATGTTATAAAAATAGAACCACTTTCGTTTGCACAAACGAAACAAATTATAAATGAACACACAAAATTTAACAATGTATTCCAGATAATTACAATAACCATATTTGTAATCATATTAATAAGTTTAACACTTTATCTAACATATAAGTTCAAAAGCATACCTAAGAAATTAATAATAAAATATAAAAAACCAATAGTAGAAGAAACACCTACAAAAATAGAACATACACCAATTGTAAAAGAAGAAAATATTACACTATACCCAAACTTAAACAGCTGAGGACAGGCAGTTTTCTAATGGTTGGGGGATTGACATATCCATAGTCCCCTTTAACATAACTTCGCACAAAAGCATAAGTATAAGTATAAACATGTACAATACTGTAAACAAAAAGCCTGATGATAACATCGACTTTGGTCAAGATCAAATTGTCCCCTTTTGGTAGACATAAACAATTCACACTAAATATCACGCCACTGTCAATGTTCCCATCAGAGTACTATCCCACGCATAATTGCTGACGCAGCTTAAACTTCACTCAATTTTGACTCAAGCTCTCTCAAAACGAAGTTTGCTAAGCGACCGCAACAGATAGATCAGTTAGTCAATATTCGGGAGGCAAATCTGAATGTACTCATTATAAGAAGTAGCCGTTAGTGAAAATAAAGAATTGAAATATATTTTTTTAAAGTAATTAAACGTGTAAAACTTAATTATATATATATATATCTGTATCTTTCATTATACCCTTCACCACCTCCCCGCTACCACCACAAAGTTATAAATCAAGTAAATAAACCATTTTACATACGCTGCCCACCAATATAAGCCACAATTTAAATGCAATTGTGAGAATACACAATATTTTAATGGCGTTCGGCTGCCACTCTCAGCAGTCTTACTCTATCTGGGCACACTAAAATGGTCGCAGGCACCCTTTGGTTTCCCTCGTTGGGATTTATCGTGATACGATTATACTGCTGTTTGTCATGTCTATGCATTGTATCGTTAGTGCTATGATTTAAGCTACTTCACTCTTCTGACTCATTGTTGCTGTTTTTAGGCACTGCTATCCCTATTATTCGCAAATTCATGTCTTCTTCTTCTCTACTGGCAGATTTTTATAATTTTTCATGCAAAACACACTATCTGAAAACAGGATATTTTTATCTATTGATCAGTGCTGTAATCAATAACCATTAACCTTCTTATATAACAATGTTTATCCACTGTCAGAGAAAAATATAATTGCGTATTTACTGTGAAACTATTGGTACAATTATTAATAATTGTTTTTTTTTTTAACATTATACTTTATTACTATAAATAAGGGTATCTCCGCCTCGACGCGCCTAATTGTTGTTGCCACGTGTGTCTTAGCACAAACATTTTGGTGCAAAACTGCATGTACATTCACGGACAAAAGTATTGACAATTTATTATTATCAGTTATTATTGTCGGTTGTTTCCAATATACCGTCTAACATATAATAATTTTATATTTTTTATACGATTATTAGCTATTTGTGCAAGCAATACAATTATTCTTATAAGCGCTGGCGGTATGGTTGATTTTTAATAATTATTTAATTCCAAGAACGTGTAATATGATAGGGACAAAAGTATTGGCAGTTTTCAATATAAAGTTGTTACTTGAATCTGTAAGCAACGTTATGTGAATCAAAAAAATTATTAGAAAAATTCTTTAGAAATACATTTTTTATATTTTTTTTCAAAAATGGCCACTAAGAAGTGTGAAATCATAGTAGAGAAGCGAAAAATTATTATAAATGTACGTAAACATGGCAGATCCTATTAATAAATTGGCGAGCTATTGGACAGATGTCAATTTACTATTTAAAGCATAGAGAGTTTAAATTGAAACCTTTAACTTACTGGAACGACGTCCTATTTACCGACGAAAGCAAGTTTAATATTTTTCGCTCAGATGGCCTAATGAAGGTGTGAAGAAAACCTAATACGGCATACAATAGTTGCAACTTAATACAGTAAAGCACGATGGTGCAAGTGTTATGGTGTGGGGTTGTATGTACACAGCTGGTGTGGGTGAACTAGTTTTCATCGAAGGAACAATGGACAAACGTGTTTATTTGGAAATATTGAACGCAATTTAAAAAAAAAAAACATGAAAAGTTAAAGTTTAGCAGTCAGTTCACTATTAAAAAGGACAATGATCCGAAGCACACGGCCAATAATTTGCGACTGTGGCTGGCATATAATACGGCTCATGTTCTCCTACATGCTCCTCAACCCAATCGAGCACCTATGGAAGGAACTGGAACAAAGGCTTAGAAAGCATACATTTTCAACGGAGACTGAGGTTAAAAAAGCCCCAATGGAAAAGTGGCACAGAATTGAAGCACATGTTTCTCAAAATTTGTGCATATTATGACAAATCGCCTAGAATGTGTTATAAAACAAAATGGCATGCCAACTAAATATTAATTTTTATCTTTTGTTTTATTTGTTCTCAAGTGAACATATAAAAAATATATTTTAATAAAATAAGTTGGTTATTCTCAAATTTTGTCTTTTTAGTAGCCAATACTTTTCTCAGTGACTGTATATGTCTGACAAACCAAAGGAAATATATGAATTTAAGAAGATTGCACCATTTTGTTTCGCATTTGACGGCTTTTTGTGTGCGATCGTTTCGTAAAGTAAATAAGTACATTATTGAATAAATTAACTTATACTTATTATCTTTCATTTTATACCTATCGCCACCTCCCCGCTACCACCGAAAAGCTATAAATCAAGTTAGTTATCCAACTATCAATTTAAGCCACAATTGATATGCAATTGACTTTTCGTGAATACGCAAATATTCGAAATTCTATTCTACAATAAGATATACTGTCGAAAATATCATTAAAATCGGTTAAGAAACACCAAAGTTATGTTCGCACGTGTTAGCAGCAGCAACCGCAAGTTCCAAGAATTTCTGTATACATGTACACACGCACATTTATGCGCGTCTGTTGAATTCTATCAACAGCATTGCAATTGCGATTGTATTGTTTTCTGTGGTGCTATTTTAATTGTTTTTTTTTCTAATTAAAACTCAATTCTTGGTGTGGCTCATTAGTAAAGGTGGCGACAAGTGGTGCGGTTAGTTGCGAGTTCGTACCCTGCCAAGGGAAACTTTTTTTTTTTAATTTTAATAATTCTTTATTACTACTGAAGCAAACGAGCGCGAAGCGTGAGCTGCATTTGGTGTTGGGAGAAGAGGGTTCTGGGTATCCCCTAGTCGGGAGCTACCGACTAGAACCTGTTATTTGTTTTTTTTTTATCTTAGAGTCTCACCTTTGTTGTCGCTTGTTTTCAGTCTCAGCTGCTTATGTTATTTATATACGTAGTTAGTTTTGCTATAAGTCCGTCCGCTACAGATGTAGGACTGCCCCTGAGAACCGATGAGCCAGCCGGAGCGGCCCAAAGGGAAAAAGTATGTACGTAACAATTGTATTATATTTTTTGAGCTAGTGCCTTGAAGTCGGCTGCGAGGCCGAAATTAATCGAAAAATATATATCTCGAGTCAACTAAAAAAAAATTTAAAAATGGAAAGTTCGCCAGAACCTGCATTAAATAATTTATTACTTCGTCTAAGCGAACATGAATTGGAACGGTGGATTTCGAATTATTGCACATAGTAAAAAATAAAGAAACTTTCTTTGGCTATTTGGCAAGTTAGTTAGTGATTTAGTAAGACATTTGGTGCCTCCATGGAAGCTTTTTTACAGGAATGTGAAATTATTAGCAGGTTGGAATTTGCAGTTGGATTACAGTGCCGAATGTGCTCATTTATAACCTTGTTTTTAGTTTTGATTTTTGATTTAATAAATAATTGCCTAATGTTGGTTTTTGGCGAATATTATAAATCGCTAAAATGAAAAACAAACTTAACCAAGAGACAAAAAACGTTTACATCAAGATTATTTAAACGCCTCACGAACTTTGAGATTTGTATAATTTGTTAGCTTCTGTTGATCACCTTCTCATAGAGCTTATCGATGTAAATATTATCATACTTTTTGGGTGGTTTGAATTAAAGTTATGCAATTAATTGTCTTTATGCATTAAATTGGAGAAATACCCGCTCCGAAGAAAAAAATAAATAAGATTACTTGGATTTGCTGTTGAGCAATGTGTACGGAATTATGTGTGAGTGATAAATTTTATTCGGCTCAAAAGACCAATGATAAGGCGAGGCAGAATATCAAGATGTAAAGGTTCTGAGCACTAGAGATCAGTTTCTTAAAAAAGTAAACAGTTTTTCAACAAAAACCTCTCACTTAGCTCGTTAGCGGTTCTCCGTTTATATCAGGTCTCTTACCTATAACTACCGAGTCTTTTAACCCTATCTTAAGCTACAAAGTTTTATTACATCTTTTGTCATGAGTTTCCAAAAATCGTTCTTTGTGGCAGAATACGCTTTTTCATACTGCCTACAGCTTAAGCTAACAGTGATTCTTGACTGTTTGGGTGAATCAGCAAAGTTCAAACAGACCTAGGCAAAACGGAGAGACACATTGTTCACTGAGCAAAATATCCCAAAATATCCCATTTCGCCCTCCTTCGACTGTTAAGGGACCCACCTAGTTTTCCATACTTACCGTCTGGCGAGGCTACTTGCAGACCCACACGGCTTCTGCACCTGGTCAGATCCCTGGTTCCTTGGCCAATCACGAAATGGGTGACTTTTATAATCCTACCTCAACTTTGCGGAGCATTAAGTACTTTGGTAATTCGACATTAAGGGCTATATCATTTAGCAGTCAATTCGAATTAGCTGTACTGAAGTTGTGATCGACGAACTAAAAATCCGATCTGCAACTGGTGGTGACCGTTTAGAGCGCCGGATAGCGGGCACCAATGCAGAAAGAAAAGGGTCAGGGAAAGAGAGTGGAAGGTACAGTGCAGTGAGCACGATTTATCTGAAGTCTTTCGTTGTGGCAAGGGTAACGTCCAGGTAATCGATGATTGCTTGAATTTTCCTTAGTCGTTGTGGTTGGTTGGATGTGCTTTATATATTAGTTGACGAGTGCCCATCGCGCGCAACAATTTGACGCTTTGTTGTCAAGCAAAACATTGGCCAACAGTTGCGCGCATGATGCTGACACAGCGGATTCTTGGTGGCCAGTGCTCTGATCAAAATGGGCAGGAAACTGATCAAAAGAAGGCAGGAAACTGAGTGGTCAGATAAAAACCCTCACAATCAACAACAGCACAATCCTGGTCAGAACCTGAACAGCCAGACAACGCAGCACCAGTCGGCACAGCCTATGAACGTCGACCCTTCCTCGTCAAGGTTCAGGCAGCAGACAAGGTTCAGGAAAGACCAAGCAGCTAGTGCACAGGCCGTAAATGGGCAGGGCCAGAAATATCAGGCCAGAACGAATATCAGGCCAGAGACCCCAACGGGAGCACAAAACAGGGAAACAAGCCGTTGGTGATCAAGACCAACTGTATAATAGCGCCGCTGCAGCAGCGGTAACCGAAATTCACGACGACTTGGAACCACAATGTGACAATGACCTAATACATTTTTTTGGGAACAGCTGGCTGGGAGAAAATCGACACTGGGGCGGACAAGAACTGCATAAGATCCATAAAGGAGTTGAGAAATGTAAAACCGGTCGATTCCCCTTTCTCAGTTAGTTCCATACATGGTTCTGATTAAATCCACCAGGAATATTATATGAACGTCTTTAGACAACTGCTACCTTTTTATACCCTGAACCCATTAAAAATGGGTAAAACGGTATGTTTTTGTGAAAATGTATGTGCAGAAGGAAGCATCTCCGACCCCATAAAGTATATATTCTTGATCAGCCTCAATAGCCGAGTCGATCTAGCCATGTCCGTCTGTGTGCCCGTTTGTCCATCTGTCCATCCATCCGTCTTTCCGTTCGTATGTATGAACGCTAGGATCTCAGAACCTATAAGAACTAGAGATTTTAAGTACTGAGACTAGCTGTAGGTCCTCCTAGTGCCTGCGCAGATCGAGTTTGTTTCCGATATTTGATAACTTGCCCCGTTTCGATGTAATCGGTAAAAATAGGTACCCATTTCTTGAGCAATTTTGGTAAATAATGAGAGCTAATGTCACCAAATTTGACATGTAGCTTCTAGAATAGTATATATATCAAGTTTCTTTCATTTGTCATGAAAATACACGAATATTTTATAGTACTATATTATACAATTAGATCTACAGCTGTAAGATCGGTTAAGAAACACAAAAGAAAATGTGTTTTGGCTGCCCACTTGCTTAAGGCAGCTAGCGCAATTATGCAATTAATTGTCTTTATGCATTAAATTGGAGAAATACCCGCTCCGAAGAAAAAAATAAATAAGATTACTTGGATTTGCTGTTGAGCAATGTGTACGGAATTATGTGTGAGTGATAAATTTTATTCGGCTCAAAAGACCAATGATAAGGCGAGGCAGAATATCAAGATGTAAAGGTTATGAGCACTAGAGATCAGTTTCTTAAAAAAGTAGACAATTTTTCAACAAAAACCTCTCAATTAGCTCGTTAGCGGTTCTCCGTTTATATCAGGTCTCTTATCTATAACTACCGAGTCTTTTAACCCTATCTTAAGCTACAAAGTTTTATTACATCTTTTGTCATGAGTTTCCAAAAATCGTTCTTTGTGGCAGAATACGCTTTTTCATACTGCCTACAGCTTAAGCTAACAGTGATTCTTGACTGTTTGGGTGAATCAGCAAAGTTCAAACAGACCTAGGCAAAACGGAGAGACACATTGTTCACTGAGCAAAATATCCCAAAATATCCCATTTCGCCCTCCTTCGACTGTTAAGGGACCCACCTAGTTTTCCATACTTACCGTCTGGCGAGGCTACTTGCAGACCCACACGGCTTCTGCACCTGGTCAGATCCCTGGTTCCTTGGCCAATCACGAAATGGGTGACTTTTATAATCCTACCTCAACTTTGCGGAGCATTAAGTACTTTGGTAATTCGACATTAAGGGCTATATCATTTAGCAGTCAATTCGAATTAGCTGTACTGAAGTTGTGATCGACGAACTAAAAATCCGATCTGCAACTGGTGGTGACCGTTTAGAGCGCCGGATAGCGGGCACCAATGCAGAAAGAAAAGGGTCAGGGAAAGAGAGTGGAAGGTACAGTGCAGTGAGCACGATTTATCTGAAGTCTTTCGTTGTGGCAAGGGTAACGTCCAGGTAATCGATGATTGCTTGAATTTTCCTTAGTCGTTGTGGTTGGTTGGATGTGCTTTATATATTAGTTGACGAGTGCCCATCGCGCGCAACAATTTGACGCTTTGTTGTCAAGCAAAACATTGGCCAACAGTTGCGCGCATGATGCTGACACAGCGGATTCTTGGTGGCCAGTGCTCTGATCAAAATGGGCAGGAAACTGATCAAAAGAAGGCAGGAAACTGAGTGGTCAGATAAAAACCCTCACAATCAACAACAGCACAATCCTGGTCAGAACCTGAACAGCCAGACAACGCAGCACCAGTCGGCACAGCCTATGGACGTCGACCCTTCCTCGTCAAGGTTCAGGCAGCAGACAAGGTTCAGGAAAGACCAAGCAGCTAGTGCACAGGCCGTAAATGGGCAGGGCCAGAAATATTAGGCCAGAACGAATATCAGGCCAGAGACCCCAACGGGAGCACAAAACAGGGAAACAAGCCGTTGGTGATCAAGACCAACTGTATAATAGCGCCGCTGCAGCAGCGGTAACCGAAATTCACGACGACTTGGAACCACAATGTGACAATGACCTAATACATTTTTTTGGGAACAGCTGGCTGGGAGAAAATCGACACTGGGGCGGACAAGAACTGCATAAGATCCATAAAGGAGTTGAGAAATGTAAAACCGGTCGATTCCCCTTTCTTAGTTAGTTCCATACATGGTTCTGATTAAATCCACCAGGAATGTTATATGAACGTCTTTAGACAACTGCTACCTTTTTATACCCTGAACCCATTAAAAATGGGTAAAACGGTATAATGTTTTTGTAAAAATGTATTTGCAGAAGGAAGCATCTCCGACCCCATAAAGTATATATATTCTTGATCAGCCTCAATAGCCGAGTCGATCTAGCCATGTCCGTCCGTCTGCCCGTTTGTCCATCTGTCCATCCGTCCGTCTTTCCGTCCGTATGTATGAACGCTAGGATCTCAGAACCTATAAGAACTAGAGATTTTAAGTACTGAGACTAGCTGTAGGTCCTCCTAGTGCCTGCGCAGATCGAGTTTGTTTCCGATATTTGATAACTTGCCCCGTTTCGAGGTAATCGGTAAAAATAGGTACCTATTTTTTGAGCAATTTTGGTAAATAATAAGAGCTAATGTCACCAAATTTGACATGTAGCTTCTAGAATAGTATATATACATATCAAGTTTCTTTCATTTTATAGCTATCACCACCTCTCCGATACTACCCAATAGCTATAAATCAACTAAATAAACCTATTTATGCTGTTCACCAATATAAGCCACAATTTAAATGCAATTGTCATTTAAATACACGAATATTTTATAGTATTATATTATACAATTAGATTTACAGCTGTAAGATCGGTTAAGAAACACAAAAGAAAATGTGTTTTGGCTGCCCACTTGCTTAAGGCAGCTAGCGCAAATTGCAAGACACACATTGCACACATTCATGGGCGTCTTCTATGAATTCTATCAACAGCATTGCAATCGCTATTGTATTGTTTTCTGTCCTGCTGTTTTAATTCGTTGAGTAGAGGCGGCGGCAAGTAGTGCGGTATGTTGCAAGTTTGAACCCTACCGAGGAAACTTTTTTTTTTCACTGGTGTTGCTGTTGAGTAAAGGCGGCAGCAAGTAATGCGGTCAGTTGCAAGTTCGAGCCCTGCCAAGAAAACTTTTTTTCTTTTAATTTATTTTTTTTACTACTTAAGCAAACAAACTAGTAGCGCGAGCTGCACTTTGTGTTGGAATAAGAGGGTTCAGCGTAACCCCTAGTCGGGAGCTCCCGACTAGAACCTTTTACTTGTTCTTACTAGACTCGTTAACTCCATTTGACGACATTATAGGATTCGACTTACTAACGCAGGTTGGAGCGACCCTAGATGCCGAGAGTGGTGCAATAGAATATGGAAATGCATCCGAAAAGCTGCAGCACCATTATTGCAACAATGTGAAAATCACTTCCGTGAACGACATAGTAGTACCAGTATCAGTTAAAGCGGAATTTAGGAATACGAACCTCAACATGGCAAAGGCTTTTTCGACCTCTAACGAGGCAATGCCGTTAATTACTTCGATTGTTGCAAAAATCCGAACGATTGATGACAACCCGGTATATTCCAAATTATACCCACACCCCATGGGAGTAGCTGATTTCGTCAAAAAAAAAATCAGTGAGCTACTACGAAATGGCATCATCAGCCCTCAAATTCACCGACCTGGGTTCTTGGCAAAAAAGGACACGACGAAAACGATAATAACAATAAACGCCTCGTCCTTGATCTTAGGAAGTCAAACGAGCAAACGGTCGCCGATACCCAATGCCAAACATTCATGATATTAGCCAATTTTGGTAAAGCTAAATATTTCACAACGCTTGATCTAAGATCTGGATATCACCATATTTATTTTGCCAGGCAGAATAAGGAAAAAACATTTTTCTCCGTAAATGGTGGAAAGTATGAATTCTGTCGATTACCGTTCGTATTGAAACGCAGGAAGCATTTTGCAAAAAGCGATCGACGACGTCCCGCGTAAACAAATTGTTAAGACATGCTATGTTTATTTCGATGACCTTATAATCTTCTCTGAAAACAAGAAAGAGCACGTAGGTCTTATAGATTGGGGTTTGAAGAGTCTCTGTGAGGCTAACACGAAAGTCGCTAAAGAAAAGACACAATTTTTCAAGGAAAGCGTAGGTTCATAGTAGCCAGGGGCGGTGCAAAAAACTGACCCTGAAAAGGTAAAAGCCAACTAAGAGTACTCGGAGCCAAAAACATTGTTCGAGCTGAGGTCATTTTTAGGCTAAGCCAGTTACTACAGATGTTTCGTCAAAGATTTCGCTGCAGTTGCAAAGCCAATAACTAATCTGCTAAAAGGCGAAAACGGAACATTAAGCAAGCACAAGTCTTAAAAGACCATCATCGAGTTTAATGATGAGCGAAGGGACGCATTCGAGAGGCTTAGAAATATTTTAGCTTCAGAAGACGTCATACTCAGTTATCCTGATTTCCGCAAACCATTCGATCCAACGACAGATGCTTCAGCACATGGTATCGGTGCGGTACTGTCACAAAAAAGCAGGCTCATCACAATGATATCAAGAACGTTAAAAGATAACGAAACGCATTTCGCAACAAACGAAAGAGATCTCTTGGCCATATTATGGGCGTTGGGTAAGTTGCAGCAATACCTGAACGGTACGCACGACATCAATATCTATACTGATCACCATTCACTCACCTTCGCTGTTTCGAATAGAAATCCAAACGCAAAAATAAAAATATGAAAAGCGTATGTAGATGAACACAACGCAAAAATATTTTACAAAGCAGGCAAAGAAAACCATGTAGCGGATGCGCTTTCACGGCAAAACATTAATTCTTTGCAAAATGAAATATAATTTGATGTAGCCACCATTCATAGTGGACTATCATTCACCTACTCGATAGCCCACAAACAAACAAATAATTCTAGAGAAGGCACAATTTCAGTTAAAACGTAAATTTTATCTATTTCGAGGAAAAGTGCGGCACACCATCTATTTCACAAGTCCTCCAGGAAATTAAAAAGGTGGCCCAACCAAATCCGTGAACGCGATTCATTGCGGGCTGCACACCTTAGCAATCCTACAGATCGAACTCGTAAAGCCTTCGCGGCAATCAAATTTTGGCACTGCAAAAATCTGGTGACCGATGTTACTAACAGAACCGAACAAAGTGAAATAGTTATAGCCCAAGATTAATCGGCCCAAGAGAACGTTAAAAAAAATCCTTGGCGATTACTATTTCTCAATAATGTCTTAACAAGTTTTCCAAGTTTGCTATAACATAACCGATCATTTCGAGAACAATAGCAGATATCAAGGCCCAATTATTCAATTTGTGAATAATTTCCCCAAAATCAGATAATTTATTGCGACAACGAAGCCGCATTCAATTCAAAAACTATAAAATCTCTGTTGTAAAACGAATTTGGAATTGATGTCGGCAATGCGCCGCCGCTGCATAGCACATCAAATGGGTGGAACGCTTCCACAGCACGCTCCTAGAGATCGCCACATGCCTCAAGTTGGGAAAAAATTTGAAGACACTGTAAAACTAATAATGCACGCGACTATCGAATACAACCGGACGATTCATTCAGTGACTAAAAACATACGATAGAGGTTATTCACGCGTTGAGTGAAGAGTTCGACCCTGGAAAGAAGAAATAATATAGTTAGTGCCCAGCAGACCCAGCTAGAGAGAAACAATCCAAATCGACAAAACAGGGGTTTCGAAGTAGGAGATAAAGTATTCGCAAAATCAAATAGAAAGGTAGGGAACAAGATAACACCTTTATGTACTGATGAAGTTGTACAATCAGACCTGGGAACGTCAGTTCCTATTAAAGGGAAGGAGGTCCATATGGACAACCTTAGTCTTCGTTACTCCCAATAGGTTTTAGTGACAAAACTGTTTTTATCCGTTTTTTCCTGCAGGGTTATCGGCTTGGTTAATGTCCTTCTAGCAGCAGCAAATGCCCGGATCAGCGACTGTTCTCACTCCAGGTACATACCAATAGTTGAAGGTAACGTACAAGTATGGGAGCAGAGAGGCTAAGTTAGACATTTAAGTAATCTAACGGAGTTCCCTGACGAAACAGGCAAACTGTCCGAAAAATTTTCGCAATCCCACATGCCTATATTACTAGACGTTATCCGTTTTAAGGGTGCATCAGAGAATTGCCGGGAGTTCAGATTTTCTGGGCACGGCACTCAAGGATGTAGACGGCACACCAGATGCCTCAAATTTAGATATGATTAAAATGACAGAATTAAAATTGATCGAGTCAAATAATACGGAGGTAGTGATAAATACGGAAACCCAGAAGCAAATAACCTGCTTACGGATACCTTAAACAAAATAGTCAAGACGAAAAAGTGCGAATTGTTTGACACTCCACATCTCTCTGAAGCGCTGTCAGCAAGAAACAGAATGCTAATAACTAAGATTCAGAACTTGATGCTTACTATCACACTTGCGAAGTCCAGCATTATAAATCCTACGATCCTTGATCACAATGACTTAGAAGCCGTATTGCCTGAGCACCACATTGAGATACCCATAATTAGCCTATTGGACGTCTCTTCTATAAAGGTCCTTCAGTCAGAAAGTATGGTTCATATTATAGTCAATCATCCGACGATTAACTAAAAATTATCATTTTGCCTGTGTGTCATGGACACGACGTGCTTCAACTACCGGACGACATCGTAGCCGAGTGCAACAACGAAATTCTGGCAGTCACCAACTGTGACGCAACCACCTACGCATCAATCTGCAAATTATCTCACCACGACACTTGCGCACGCGGCCTACATTCCGGTGGGACGGCACACTGTCGCTCTCAGCCGAGCCACTTGAAACCAATCACTGTTATAGATGATGGTATCATAGTGGTAAATGAGAGCCTCGCAAGGGTCGTACAGATGAAGGGCCGAAGGTATTAATAAACGAGTCTTATCGAGCGTTCGGCCATGCTCAACAGCGTCAAGTACATCAACCAGCGCGAGGCCTTAAGTAAGATGCCGGGTATTGCAGCTTCCCCTTTACCCAACATCATAAGCCACGAGCCGATCCTTAGTTTGCCACTCTTGCACAGGATGAATTTTGAAACCATTAATACCATCCAAGGTTTGCAAAAACGGATGGACGCCGTGGGATCGCCCAAGCCGTGGTGGGCTCCGGGACTTAGACTCAGCCTTGTGATCTGTGCCCTCATCTTCCTCGTTCAACCGCTTAGGAGGAAGCGAGCTTCGAAGGAGATTCAGAAAGTCGTCGAGAGCTTTAATTTAAGGGGGAGTAGTTAACGAGTGCCCCTCGCGCGCAACAGTTTGACACTTTGTTGTCAAGCAAAACATTGGACAACAGTTGCGCGTATGATGCTGACACAGCGGATTCTTGGTGGCCAGTGCTCTGATCAAAATGGGCAGCGTCGGTAACCTGAACCCTTGCCTGCTTCACAAGAGTAATAAATATTATACTTGCTCCGACACTTTGTCGTAAAATCTATTTGAATTTAATTACTGAGCCACAAGGCCAGTAATAGGATGTTAATTCCCATCCTTATTTTTAGTCTTCAGCTGGAAGACAGGTTACAATTTTGAAGAGAACAACCATAGAAGCCGTTAGACTGAAGTTACATCAGCAATGTTCGTTCGTATATAAATTTATATACTAGCAGGTATTGCCGGTCTTACCTGTGGAACTTTTTGTGCTAAAAATGTTTGATATCACAATATTTACAATATTGTAATATTCAAAATGATTCTGATTTATTCGGCCAAGTGCTGCTCTTAAAGTAGCCTATTATGTTATAAAAATGTTCATTCAATATTTTAAAAATGCATTTTTATATTGTGCGTATGGCTGTTGAGTAGAGGCAGTCAAACATAGAGGGTTTGACTGCTGAGAGTGGCAGCCGAACGCCGGCCTCGAAAGCCTAACGATCAGTATGAAGCCGCATCTCGCTCAGCGCACAACGGCGCTGCGGCTGATGTTATTTCTTAATATATGTATGTTAGTTTTAAATTCTTACAGCCAAAAAACATATGTACGTATGCATGTGCAGAGTGTGCCTCGCTCTTACTCATTGCTTAGCGCACTTGTGTGCATTTCATTCTCCCTTCATAGTAGAGCTGGAAAAACATCGATGTCTGAGACCATCGATATTTTCAATTCTTTTTATCTAAAACAACAATACTATCGATGTTTTCAAAAAATAAAAAATAATAAGACAATAGTTATATTAAAATGAAACAAAATTATATTTTCTCTAAAAATAACTAGCATTTCCGATACATTTCACGTGAGATCATACAAATATTAAAATTCGTTCGTGTTGTTACTTAAAAATAACAACATGTCCACTATTGCCGGCTTCAGCGAACACCTGCGATCTGAAATTATCTGACCAGCTTTGCTAAATGTTCTTTCTGATTCTGCAAACGTCGCCGGAATGCAAACAAATTTGGCAGCAAGAGCTTTCAAAGGTTGTAGGCCCTCGCTATTTATCTGGAAAAAAAAACTATTACAATTATGGGTTGAAAACTTGTAGCTTGTATTAACAAGAACTGAACTATATAACCATCCAATGTACAATTGGATTTCGGAACTCCGGCTCGTTGGGTTTCTCGAAATATTGTCCCAAAATAATTATTGCATCCGACCGCGTTGATTGCAATTTTGGAGTTATTTTACTTTCCAAGAAAGTAAAAACCTTTTTAGGTTGGTTTTCCTGCAGAGGGATTGCTGGTGGTGTTGGTGGAGCTGGAGCTGGAAAATATTTCTTGTTCTAAAGCTTTAGCCACTTCATCGGCATTGAAAGCACAGAAAGAAATATTTCTAGAACCTTCAAGATAAGCAACGGATGTTGTAACTTTTAAAATAAATACAATAGAATTAATATTTATATGTTTAAAAAACTGTGTTAAGCAGCCTATAGCCTATATAAGTGCAGTTTAAAACTAACTTTCCACGTATTTTTCCATAATTGTATTTTTTCCACCCACTGCTCTACCACTGCAAATACAATATTATTTCTAATGGAAACAGGCCAAATTAAAAATTTATTCAATTTAACATTATTTTACTTGTCGCTTTCTCTTGCTCAAAAGTGTTAGAGCTGGGAAAACATCCTAAAAAAACATCGATGGTTCTCAAAACACCAAAAACATCGATATAATCGATGGTCCCATCGATTGTTTTCCAGCTCTACCGTATTATGCCCTAAAGAAAAGAAAGCAGTTGAATGATTCCGAGGGGAATCCGTGTGACCTGGTAGAGTTGAACAATGTAAATATTATAGCCCGCAAATTTGGTGCTGGAATAAGAGGGCTCAGGGTATCCGCTAGTCGGGAGCTCCCGACTGGAACCTTTTACTTGTTATGGTACGATTTGCCTTTGGCCTCAAAATGGGTTTCAATTTAGGAGATTGCCTTCATCGGCGCTTAATTTCTTTCCAGCGACCATTCCCTTGGGGTCTTAGAACAGGAAAAAGGCGCTGGGGGCCAGATCTGGAGAATACGTTTGATGCGGAAGCAATTCGAAGCCCATTTCATGCAATTTTGCCATCGTTTTAATTGATTTGTGAGACGGTGCATTGTCTTGATGAAACAGGACTTTATTCTTCTTCAAATGGGGCCGTGTTTTTACGAATTTGTCCGTCAAAGGCTCCAATAACGCTACATAATACCACTAACCAAATAACATATAGACTGGACAAACCGTACATTTGGTGGTGACAAGCGTTTTAAGTGCGGCTGGTCCAAGGTCGCGTTCGTTTTTGTTCGGGTTCGAAACATGCCCGCATGCTCTCACAGCAAGAGAGTAAGAATACATACATATGAGCTGTGTCGTAAAACGGCATCGCTGTCTTTTTACTCGCTCACTCTACAGAAACTGCTTTGGCTTACTCTCATCCATATGATTTGTGCGATAGAACGGCATCGCTGCTTTTTATTTCGCTCCCACTACAGGAAACTGCATTGGCTTACTCTCAGTGCTTTTCCAAGCTGTCTATGTACCGTTTAAATGATTGTGTGTGTATATGTCCACACAAGCAAAAATGCCCACAAATTCAAGTTTTGTCAAAAGTCTGTGGCATTTCTTCCCTTTTGAGGGGACGAGTAATATGAAATAATGAAAGGGTTTGCCAAGTCGATGCGAAATTCTTTAATTTTAGCTCGTTCTTGTTCGAAAGGGTACCTAAGCGTTTGCATGTATGCATTTAAAAGTTTTTGGACTTGCTATTAACGTAGTGGAAGCGACATAAAAAACAGCGATGCCGTTCTATTGCACAAATCATATGGATGAGAGTAAGCCAAAACAGTTTCCTGTAGAGTGAGCGAGTAAAAAGACAGCGATGCCGTTCTACGACACAGGTCATATGTATTCTTACTCTCTTGCTGTGAGAGCATGCGGGCATGTCTCGAACCCGAACAAAAACGAAGGCGACCTTGGACCAGCCGCACTTAAAACGCTTGTCACCACCAAATGTACGGTTTGTCCAGTCTATATATTATTTGGTTAGTGGTAATACATAGTCGCTATTTATCGGTTTTTCTTTTTAAGATAGCTGATGAATATTATTACATGCGCATCCCAAAATACTGATGTCAAAACATTGCCAGCCAACGTTTCCGTCTTTCTACGCTTTGGAGGCGGTTCATCACGTGCAGTCCACTCCGCTGACTGTAGATTGGACTTTCAAGTGCAATGATGGAGCGATGTTTCTTCCATTGCCACATATCGCCGAAAAAATTCGGATTTATTACGATAGAACAGCTCCAAACACTGCTCAGAATCATTAATTCGTTGTTGTTTTTGGTCGATTGTGAGCCCGCGCGGCACCCACTTTGTACACAGCCTTCGTATACCCAAATAATCATTCACGATATGTCCAACACTTTCCTTTGATATCTTTAGGGTCTCAGCTATTTTTATCATCTTCACTTTACGGTTACCTCAAATTATTTTGTGGACTTCATGATGTTTTCGTCGGTAACAGCCTTTTGGGGACGTCCTCGACTTGTCGAACCACTTCTCAACAGTTGATTTTCCTGGTGCTGGGTCCGATTAATATTTACCATGCCTTGGCTTCAACAGTATTTTTTCGCCAAAAAGGAAATCTTTTTTAATACACATAATTCCCTTTCATACATTTTTTTTTAAATTAACAAAAGTAGTTTTATTCGCATTGATATATTTCACAAACTAATAGTACGACAGCTGTCAAATTTATACACATGTCTTTTGAAGGTTAGGGATAACTTAAAATTATATGGATTTATGGAGATTTGTATTATTTTAAATGAGCTTGTTACTGTTCTTTATTGTTCCTAAATTATATGTATATTAAGCTTAAGCTGGCGCTAGCTGTCTCCTCTTCACCACAATCGTAGGGATGATAGTTAGTGAGGCCAGGGATACCAATCGGTTAAACTCCCTCGATATCTATTAATAGTACACTTACATTATGTTAGGCTACGACCAACAGATGGCGTATTACAGTGCCTCCACAGTACTCCCTCTCTAGTGACTACGTCACGAATTTGAAAAACGTACACAAAACTGCTTTCATAGGTCCGAGATGCACTTCGCTGAGACTCCCCTGGCATGTCCTCATTGGCCATAAATGCTGGTTTAAGTCGATTCTCCGAAACTGCAACTTTCTTGCCGTTGAGCTCCAGCTCGTAGGCACTGTCGCTCTGGCGTTGAATGACTTTATGAGGGCTCGTATAGGGGGGCTCCAGCGGATGCTTGACTGCGTCTGGACGAATGAAGACATTTGGCATCGAATCCCGATGCAATGTACTGCATCCCACATCCCGCTCAACCCACCAAGGGGCGCAGTCGTGTAACGTACGACTCGAGTTTCAAAGTAAAAAATTAAAAAAACGAATGCAAACTACGAGTATACACAGATGCACAGATACAATTACAAATAAAAATAAGACTTTATACTAGCTAAATAGTTTAGAATAGAAGACTTTATACGAGGAAGAGAAGACTCCGAGAACAATAGTCTGTAATGCTTGTTATAGTCATCACAGAGAACCCTGAACGGTTCATGCAAGACACAATTAGATGAGCAAAATTGAAGCGATAAGGGTGTAAAATTACGTGTTTGTCTAGTAGGGATAGAGAAATTTAATTGGTTGGTCAACACAGAAAAGTCAATTTCACCGGTAATTAATTTATGGATAAATATTACACCCAGCATGGTTCTACGATTACTTAAGGAAGGAAGGTTAATCATCAGAAGTCTGCTGGAGTATGACGGTAACCGCACATGAGGATCCCAATTGAAACCAAGAAAGGCAAACAACAAGAATTGTTTCTGAACGGATTCAATTCTGTCTTGATGGATAAAATACTGTGGTGACCAGATACATGAGGCATACTCAAGTATAGGGCGTACCAAATATATATAAAGGGATTTTGTCGCGTACGGATCGTCAAACTCCTTCGACTATCGCTTGATATAACCCAAAACAATTCTGGCCTTATTGACCACGGTCTTAGCATGAAAGTCGAATTTAAGTTTATGATTTAGGCTGACACTTAGATCATTAACTTGATTACAAGAACTGTAAACACGCTCGAGCGGTAAGCTATCAAGGATGTAAGAAGCCAATTCAGGAGGCTTATATAGAAAGTCATTACCTTGCATTGGGAGCAGTTTAAGTTTAAGAGGTTGGCTAGACACCAAGCCTGAAACGCATCAATGTCAGCTTGTAAGAGTTTCCATGATGCCATATCTTTATATGCAAGGCATAACTTCACATCGTCAGCATACATTAGTAGTCGAGAGTTAGACAGTATCGAGGGAAGGTCATTAATGAAAAGAGTAAAGAGTAGCGGGCCAAGATGACTACCTTGAGGAACACCGAAAGTCACCAGAATTCGTGTAGAAAACGAATTTCTAGGAAAAACCTTTTGGGTTCTGTTACGCAAATACTCTGAAATCCAGTTCAAGAGATTGACTGGGAAGCCGAGAAGGCATATTTTATGAAGCAGTAAAGAGTGGTTGCCAGAGTCGAAAGCCCTTCTGAAATCAGTGTAGCTGACGTCAGTCTGCATTCTTATCTTAAACAAATCAAATACAAGCGAAGTAAACTCAAGAAGGTTAGTGATTGAATATCTGTGCTTCACGAACCCATGCTGGGAAGGTAAAATGATAGACCTACATGAATGTTGCAGTTGAGATGTTATTATTCTCTCAAAAGCCTTAGGTATAGCGGATAAGTTGGAAATTCCTCTATAGTTTTCGACATCGGACTTACTCCCTTTCTTATGGAGAGGGATAATGTATGATTCCTTCTGAATGGTCGGAAAAGATGAAGAGTTTACGGAAAATTCAAAAAGTTTTAAAACAGGTTTACATATTGCTGCAGCTTAAAACCAGAGCACACAAGCAGGAACACCATCAGGGCCCGGTGAGTAAACCGGCTTGATAATGATAAGGTCGTTCAGAAGCGAATTTTCCGTAATAATGGGATATAAGATGCAGTTTGCCTACTGTATCTGATAAGGATAAGGCTGATTTTTATTATACCTAGATGAGGAGTAGGTAGTTTCAAAAAAGTTTTTCGAACAGATCGACTATGCCAGGATCAGTATTCGCACTCTCATCTGCAAACTTGACCGAAGATGTCAAAATAGATGTCTTTCGTTTAGAATTGACAAGTTTAAAAAATTGCTAAGGATTATGTGAAAATTAGAGGCGACAACGGCGAAGGTAATCCTAATAGCAGATGGAATTTTGAGAAGAAAAATTTTATCGGGCAAAACGGGAGATATCAGATTGACATCCCGATTTCTTAAACTTTTTATGAAACCTCGACTTCACATATTTTAATCTCATAAGTTCACTTGAGAACCAGGGAGGCCTATCAGGTCTCGCTGGGTGATCCAGAGAAACGCAGACATCAAACAACGAGTATAAGGTATCACAAAATAATTTAATAGCAACATCAATGTCTGCACAATTCTACAGTTGGGACCAGTCGACTTGCAGAATAAGATCATTCAGTTTATGAAAATCAGCCTTTCGGAAACAACGGACACGGTCAGCTGATTCCGATCCCTTGATGGGACACGGGCTGGTAGATCAATGACCACATCCAGAGTTGGATGAAATGGATCTTCAGGAAGCGTAAGCCGATTAATCCAGTGGACAACACTGTCGAACGAATCCAACACGAAAATTCGATGAAGAGATCTATTTCTTGAATTGCGCACACGATTAACCTGCCGTAAGGACATTTCATGTAGACCATCAATAAATTCGTTTGACGAAGAGGGCAACAGAAAGTTTGAGTCTGATGGCGACGACCAATCGACATCTGGGAGATTAAAGTCCCCAAAAACTACTAAAAGAAATTAGGGATCAGAAAGTAGTGATAGATTTAATGGCATTGATATGGGTTTGATAAACGGACAAGTTAGATAGGGGGGTATATGAACATGAAATAAAGATAGAAAAACTTCCAGATACAACTCCTACAGCCACCAACTTAATTTCTGAGATGGGAAGATCAATGCTTTCCGACGAAAGAACAGACTCGACAGCTTCCAAAATGGGAAGCACGATTACATCTGTAAGTGGTGTATTTGGAGGTAAAAATTGAAGAATCTGAGATGTCCGGCTTCAGCCTCAGTAAAAGCGATATTTACAAAATTAAAGCAAGAGAATTCAAATACAGGTAAACGAGTTTAGATTTAAGACCCCTAACATTCTGGTAAGCAAGCTCGAAAGAAGAATTTCGTGGACGCGGCTACTTAAGTTGATAAGCCACTAGAAACAGGGGGTAATAAAATCGGAGCCCGATTTTTCTTTTTGGCCTTATATTCTTTAACTATTAAGTGTTCCGGCCAAAACTCTTTACAACATATGTTAGTATATTTCTGGCATAACACTTATTTTAAAGGATGCAATATCCTTTTCATAGGCGAACATAAATGTTTCCTCCGTTATACCTGGGGCTTTTATATTTGCTTGAATTATATCATCTGATGAGATGAGGGGCAAACCTAGAAACAAAAATATGTCTCTTCGGGGGAACACCCACTAGAGGCTTAGGCGCCACAGGTAGGATAGTGGGAACTCTATTAGCTGTGGTACTTACAACAGGCGGTTGCTGTAAATTTAATTGTTGCTGTCGCCCTCTCGGAACTTCTACGACAGCGGACGACACGGATAATTCGACTGGTTTTTCTCGAACCGATGCCCCACAGACAGAACCAGTGTCCACAGCAGACCTCACAGCTACCGGAGTAACGAAAGAGATGAGCTGCTGTGTGATCGGTGTAGTAGGCGCTGCATTGCAGTCGGAGGCTGAAAGGTATTAGACCACGGCAAATCACCAGGAGGACGTTTTAGGCCCTGGAGACTCATCCAACAGTTTTAGGCTATTAAATTGGGTATCCAGGGCTGTGAGCTGATCGATAAGTTTTCGAAAACCAACAACTCCTGGTCTGACGCATAAACGTCCGCATTTCACCATCAATCTCCCTACACGAGTCGCAACTATAGTGCCATTTCGTGTGGCAATAGCATTCTCCACTAGGCCAGTGTAGCCCGCAAATTTAGAATTAACGATATTATCACACAGCCAAAAAAGTATGCTGGATTGACTTGCCGTAATTTGCATTTGGCACGTTTTTTCAAAGAAGACAATTTTATGGTCCATTATGACGGGTCTCTACTGTAATAAAGCAGCCAAATGTAAAAAGAGAGTTATTTTAGATTAATAGCGTATGTAATAGAAAGAGAGTAGAGTGTAGAAATTGATCAAAGCACAAGTTGAAAAAAGGTGAGAGAGCGCGAGAGTACATTCACTCACCTCTGTAAATTATACAGTTGCTCGAGACCAAGCGCTTATATAAGTTAACAACAAATAAATTCAAATAATCCAAATAAAAGCAAACGGGAAGCACTGCATCACCTCATAAGAAGTGCAGTTAAATGCGGACTTGATGTCTACCCCATTTCCTGCACGCGCCGATCGACAACTTTCAAAATTCTGAGAAGAATTGCCTAACGGGCCAACAACATCAGCAGCGACGTTGCCAGCGACGTTGCTGCCAACGCCGCCGCCGCTAAGCCACAGGTTACTAGGGCTAGAATTGATTTAGGTTTATTCAGTTGCTAAATAACATCAAATAAAGAAAGACTTGTTTGCCAAGAATGTATATTTTTTTCGTCGTTTAAACAACGCTGAAATTAACTGGCGCCCGAGCAGGATCCGACACGCGTTATTGGCTAAAAGCAAACTAAAATATAACGAGTGCAACTCTCCCCGATTAAATTCGACGAATGGTTAAGTTTAACTGAAGGCAATTGGAACTTAATTGTTTATTCGCCCATCGGTGGACAACATACCCTGGAAGGTCTGTCCACAGGGTACTCTCAACGGTGACGGGTTGCAGGAGCCCCAGTATATTCTAGAAGTGTCACAGAGGATGTCATTCAGACTGGCGGGAGAGGTTGCCACATCAACAATAGTGAAATCAGTTAGAGACTTAGTGAAAACTACTGACAAAAACTATTAACGAAACTAAACACAGCAACAAAACTATTTAAATAATATTTTCCGTAATAATGGGATATAAGATGCAGTTTGCCTACTGTATCTGATAAGGATAAGGCTGATTTTTATTATACCTAGATGAGGAGTAGGTAGTTTCAAAAAAGTTTTTCGAACAGATCGACTATGCCAGGATCAGTATTCGCACTCTCATCTGCAAACTTGACCGAAGATGTCAAAATAGATGTCTTTCGTTTAGAATTGACAAGTTTAAAAAATTGCTAAGGATTATGTGAAAATTAGAGGCGACAACGGCGAAGGTAATCCTAATAGCAGATGGAATTTTGAGAAGAAAAATTTTATCGGGCAAAACGGGAGATATCAGATTGACATCCCGATTTCTTAAACTTTTTATGAAACCTCGACTTCACATATTTTAATCTCATAAGTTCACTTGAGAACCAGGGAGGCCTATCAGGTCTCGCTGGGTGATCCAGAGAAACGCAGACATCAAACAACGAGTATAAGGTATCACAAAATAATTTAATAGCAACATCAATGTCTGCACAATTCTACAGTTGGGACCAGTCGACTTGCAGAATAAGATCATTCAGTTTATGAAAATCAGCCTTTCGGAAACAACGGACACGGTCAGCTGATTCCGATCCCTTGATGGGACACGGGCTGGTAGATCAATGACCACATCCAGAGTTGGATGAAATGGATCTTCAGGAAGCGTAAGCCGATTAATCCAGTGGACAACACTGTCGAACGAATCCAACACGAAAATTCGATGAAGAGATCTATTTCTTGAATTGCGCACACGATTAACCTGCCGTAAGGACATTTCATGTAGACCATCAATAAATTCGTTTGACGAAGAGGGCAACAGAAAGTTTGAGTCTGATGGCGACGACCAATCGACATCTGGGAGATTAAAGTCCCCAAAAACTACTAAAAGAAATTAGGGATCAGAAAGTAGTGATAGATTTAATGGCATTGATATGGGTTTGATAAACGGACAAGTTAGATAGGGGGGTATATGAACATGAAATAAAGATAGAAAAACTTCCAGATACAACTCCTACAGCCACCAACTTAATTTCTGAGATGGGAAGATCAATGCTTTCCGACGAAAGAACAGACTCGACAGCTTCCAAAATGGGAAGCACGATTACATCTGTAAGTGGTGTATTTGGAGGTAAAAATTGAAGAATCTGAGATGTCCGGCTTCAGCCTCAGTAAAAGCGATATTTACAAAATTAAAGCAAGAGAATTCAAATACAGGTAAACGAGTTTAGATTTAAGACCCCTAACATTCTGGTAAGCAAGCTCGAAAGAAGAATTTCGTGGACGCGGCTACTTAAGTTGATAAGCCACTAGAAACAGGGGGTAATAAAATCGGAGCCCGATTTTTCTTTTTGGCCTTATATTCTTTAACTATTAAGTGTTCCGGCCAAAACTCTTTACAACATATGTTAGTATATTTCTGGCATAACACTTATTTTAAAGGATGCAATATCCTTTTCATAGGCGAACATAAATGTTTCCTCCGTTATACCTGGGGCTTTTATATTTGCTTGAATTATATCATCTGATGAGATGAGGGGCAAACCTAGAAACAAAAATATGTCTCTTCGGGGGAACACCCACTAGAGGCTTAGGCGCCACAGGTAGGATAGTGGGAACTCTATTAGCTGTGGTACTTACAACAGGCGGTTGCTGTAAATTTAATTGTTGCTGTCGCCCTCTCGGAACTTCTACGACAGCGGACGACACGGATAATTCGACTGGTTTTTCTCGAACCGATGCCCCACAGACAGAACCAGTGTCCACAGCAGACCTCACAGCTACCGGAGTAACGAAAGAGATGAGCTGCTGTGTGATCGGTGTAGTAGGCGCTGCATTGCAGTCGGAGGCTGAAAGGTATTAGACCACGGCAAATCACCAGGAGGACGTTTTAGGCCCTGGAGACTCATCCAACAGTTTTAGGCTATTAAATTGGGTATCCAGGGCTGTGAGCTGATCGATAAGTTTTCGAAAACCAACAACTCCTGGTCTGACGCATAAACGTCCGCATTTCACCATCAATCTCCCTACACGAGTCGCAACTATAGTGCCATTTCGTGTGGCAATAGCATTCTCCACTAGGCCAGTGTAGCCCGCAAATTTAGAATTAACGATATTATCACACAGCCAAAAAAGTATGCTGGATTGACTTGCCGTAATTTGCATTTGGCACGTTTTTTCAAAGAAGACAATTTTATGGTCCATTATGACGGGTCTCTACTGTAATAAAGCAGCCAAATGTAAAAAGAGAGTTATTTTAGATTAATAGCGTATGTAATAGAAAGAGAGTAGAGTGTAGAAATTGATCAAAGCACAAGTTGAAAAAAGGTGAGAGAGCGCGAGAGTACATTCACTCACCTCTGTAAATTATACAGTTGCTCGAGACCAAGCGCTTATATAAGTTAACAACAAATAAATTCAAATAATCCAAATAAAAGCAAACGGGAAGCACTGCATCACCTCATAAGAAGTGCAGTTAAATGCGGACTTGATGTCTACCCCATTTCCTGCACGCGCCGATCGACAACTTTCAAAATTCTGAGAAGAATTGCCTAACGGGCCAACAACATCAGCAGCGACGTTGCCAGCGACGTTGCTGCCAACGCCGCCGCCGCTAAGCCACAGGTTACTAGGGCTAGAATTGATTTAGGTTTATTCAGTTGCTAAATAACATCAAATAAAGAAAGACTTGTTTGCCAAGAATGTATATTTTTTTCGTCGTTTAAACAACGCTGAAATTAACTGGCGCCCGAGCAGGATCCGACACGCGTTATTGGCTAAAAGCAAACTAAAATATAACGAGTGCAACTCTCCCCGATTAAATTCGACGAATGGTTAAGTTTAACTGAAGGCAATTGGAACTTAATTGTTTATTCGCCCATCGGTGGACAACATACCCTGGAAGGTCTGTCCACAGGGTACTCTCAACGGTGACGGGTTGCAGGAGCCCCAGTATATTCTAGAAGTGTCACAGAGGATGTCATTCAGACTGGCGGGAGAGGTTGCCACATCAACAATAGTGAAATCAGTTAGAGACTTAGTGAAAACTACTGACAAAAACTATTAACGAAACTAAACACAGCAACAAAACTATTTAAATAATATTTTCCGTAATAATGGGATATAAGATGCAGTTTGCCTACTGTATCTGATAAGGATAAGGCTGATTTTTATTATACCTAGATGAGGAGTAGGTAGTTTCAAAAAAGTTTTTCGAACAGATCGACTATGCCAGGATCAGTATTCGCACTCTCATCTGCAAACTTGACCGAAGATGTCAAAATAGATGTCTTTCGTTTAGAATTGACAAGTTTAAAAAATTGCTAAGGATTATGTGAAAATTAGAGGCGACAACGGCGAAGGTAATCCTAATAGCAGATGGAATTTTGAGAAGAAAAATTTTATCGGGCAAAACGGGAGATATCAGATTGACATCCCGATTTCTTAAACTTTTTATGAAACCTCGACTTCACATATTTTAATCTCATAAGTTCACTTGAGAACCAGGGAGGCCTATCAGGTCTCGCTGGGTGATCCAGAGAAACGCAGACATCAAACAACGAGTATAAGGTATCACAAAATAATTTAATAGCAACATCAATGTCTGCACAATTCTACAGTTGGGACCAGTCGACTTGCAGAATAAGATCATTCAGTTTATGAAAATCAGCCTTTCGGAAACAACGGACACGGTCAGCTGATTCCGATCCCTTGATGGGACACGGGCTGGTAGATCAATGACCACATCCAGAGTTGGATGAAATGGATCTTCAGGAAGCGTAAGCCGATTAATCCAGTGGACAACACTGTCGAACGAATCCAACACGAAAATTCGATGAAGAGATCTATTTCTTGAATTGCGCACACGATTAACCTGCCGTAAGGACATTTCATGTAGACCATCAATAAATTCGTTTGACGAAGAGGGCAACAGAAAGTTTGAGTCTGATGGCGACGACCAATCGACATCTGGGAGATTAAAGTCCCCAAAAACTACTAAAAGAAATTAGGGATCAGAAAGTAGTGATAGATTTAATGGCATTGATATGGGTTTGATAAACGGACAAGTTAGATAGGGGGGGTATATGAACATGAAATAAAGATAGAAAAACTTCCAGATACAACTCCTACAGCCACCAACTTAATTTCTGAGATGGGAAGATCAATGCTTTCCGACGAAAGAACAGACTCGACAGCTTCCAAAATGGGAAGCACGATTACATCTGTAAGTGGTGTATTTGGAGGTAAAAATTGAAGAATCTGAGATGTCCGGCTTCAGCCTCAGTAAAAGCGATATTTACAAAATTAAAGCAAGAGAATTCAAATACAGGTAAACGAGTTTAGATTTAAGACCCCTAACATTCTGGTAAGCAAGCTCGAAAGAAGAATTTCGTGGACGCGGCTACTTAAGTTGATAAGCCACTAGAAACAGGGGGTAATAAAATCGGAGCCCGATTTTTCTTTTTGGCCTTATATTCTTTAACTATTAAGTGTTCCGGCCAAAACTCTTTACAACATATGTTAGTATATTTCTGGCATAACACTTATTTTAAAGGATGCAATATCCTTTTCATAGGCGAACATAAATGTTTCCTCCGTTATACCTGGGGCTTTTATATTTGCTTGAATTATATCATCTGATGAGATGAGGGGCAAACCTAGAAACAAAAATATGTCTCTTCGGGGGAACACCCACTAGAGGCTTAGGCGCCACAGGTAGGATAGTGGGAACTCTATTAGCTGTGGTACTTACAACAGGCGGTTGCTGTAAATTTAATTGTTGCTGTCGCCCTCTCGGAACTTCTACGACAGCGGACGACACGGATAATTCGACTGGTTTTTCTCGAACCGATGCCCCACAGACAGAACCAGTGTCCACAGCAGACCTCACAGCTACCGGAGTAACGAAAGAGATGAGCTGCTGTGTGATCGGTGTAGTAGGCGCTGCATTGCAGTCGGAGGCTGAAAGGTATTAGACCACGGCAAATCACCAGGAGGACGTTTTAGGCCCTGGAGACTCATCCAACAGTTTTAGGCTATTAAATTGGGTATCCAGGGCTGTGAGCTGATCGATAAGTTTTCGAAAACCAACAACTCCTGGTCTGACGCATAAACGTCCGCATTTCACCATCAATCTCCCTACACGAGTCGCAACTATAGTGCCATTTCGTGTGGCAATAGCATTCTCCACTAGGCCAGTGTAGCCCGCAAATTTAGAATTAACGATATTATCACACAGCCAAAAAAGTATGCTGGATTGACTTGCCGTAATTTGCATTTGGCACGTTTTTTCAAAGAAGACAATTTTATGGTCCATTATGACGGGTCTCTACTGTAATAAAGCAGCCAAATGTAAAAAGAGAGTTATTTTAGATTAATAGCGTATGTAATAGAAAGAGAGTAGAGTGTAGAAATTGATCAAAGCACAAGTTGAAAAAAGGTGAGAGAGCGCGAGAGTACATTCACTCACCTCTGTAAATTATACAGTTGCTCGAGACCAAGCGCTTGTATAAGTTAACAACAAATAAATTCAAATAATCCAAATAAAAGCAAACGGGAAGCACTGCATCACCTCATAAGAAGTGCAGTTAAATGCGGACTTGATGTCTACCCCGTTTCCTGCACGCGCCGATCGACAACTTTCAAAATTCTGAGAAGAATTGCCTAACGGGCCAACAACATCAGCAGCGACGTTGCCAGCGACGTTGCTGCCAACGCCGCCGCCGCTAAGCCACAGGTTACTAGGGCTAGAATTGATTTAGGTTTATTCAGTTGCTAAATAACATCAAATAAAGAAAGACTTGTTTGCCAAGAATGTATATTTTTTTCGTCGTTTAAACAACGCTGAAATTAACTGGCGCCCGAGCAGGATCCGACACGCGTTATTGGCTAAAAGCAAACTAAAATATAACGAGTGCAACTCTCCCCGATTAAATTCGACGAATGGTTAAGTTTAACTGAAGGCAATTGGAACTTAATTGTTTATTCGCCCATCGGTGGACAACATACCCTGGAAGGTCTGTCCACAGGGTACTCTCAACGGTGACGGGTTGCAGGAGCCCCAGTATATTCTAGAAGTGTCACAGAGGATGTCATTCAGACTGGCGGGAGAGGTTGCCACATCAACAATAGTGAAATCAGTTAGAGACTTAGTGAAAACTACTGACAAAAACTATTAACGAAACTAAACACAGCAACAAAACTATTTAAATAATCAAAAATTTTTAAACAACAAGAAGTGAAAAACGATAACAAAATACAAAAAACTACAAACGTAGTATAACTTAATTCCAACTTTGCGATGCCTAAGGGTAAGTAAAAGGCAAAAACCAGCCACTGGATTTAGAAATAAGAAAAAACAATAAAAAATATTTTAAAGAAAAAAATATGTATATAGAATAAGAAAAAATTAACAAAAGTTTTAAGCAATTTGAAAATCTCTTGAATTATACAGTATAAGAAATATCTTATATCCAATTTTTTGGCTATCAAAAACAATTTGATTAGGCCCCCAACAGAAGAAGATCAAACACAGTTAAGTGGGCATAGTATTACCAGACGACAACAACGACACCTTGACAGACAGAAAGAACACCTACAGAATAGTGGCATTGCTAACAACGCATAACAGCATATAGCAGCCACGATTATCCAAATTTTGGAGCAACAATTGCCAACGTTAGTAAAGCAGTTAGTTAACCCCTCTAGTGAATTTACCGATGTAGACGACCAAAGAATGACCGACAATCAGAGTTTGAACGATTTGGACAGAGTACCAGAGATAGGGAAAAGCGTAGAGAATTTTCCGGTAGCCCATTAGAATTTAGTTCATGGGAAAAGAGTGTAGATCGCTTACTCTCAGTCTACGCAGCTGAAGCAGGTTCGCAAAATACTTCGGCATATTGCATACCGTGAAAAACAAAATCACAGATAATGCTGATACGCCCTCGAGTCGTACAATGTTCTTCTAAATTGGAGGGCCGCCTCCAAATGTCTCACACTCCACTATGCAGATAAAAGAGATATAGGAACATTAGAATATCAAATGACAATGCTAGTGCAAGGCAACAATCAGACAGTAGAAGAATTTTACCAGGTGGTTTGCAATCACTTGTCTATGATATTAAACAAAGTAAGTAACTAAATAATGACTTCGAAGCCCTCATGACCAAGATATACCGCGACAAGGCATTAGATACCTTTGTAAGAGTATTGGAAGGATATTTTTCACGAATCCTTTGAATAAAGGAACCAGTAGATCTTCCTTCGGCTCTTCACTATTGCTTGAAATTAGAGAACTAAACCAACAGGCAAACGCCAGAAAGCCATTTAGAAACTTACCACCACCCGTTATGGCACCCCGATAACCTCAGTGTGGACACCTTGGCCGAACACCACAAACTGTGGACAACAAACACACAACAATTCAGACCGATTCGACAATACCCCAACTAACGAACTTATCCGACACAACCACAGCCAGTACACGAACCTTCTAGAACTTTAGCTCCAAAACCCCAACCACGTCGTGAGCCAATGGACGTGGACACAAACCTCTGCACAAGGATGGTTAATTACATGAACAGTCCCAATTTCAAAGTAGGAAAAAGACCTCTACCTCTAACGAACGCTCCTGACAAAAAACAGTGAAAACAGTGAGAACTACATGGCCATGGAAGAATACGCACAGGCAATTCAAAATTATAAGCAGCTGAGGAATATGAGCAGCCACTAAACGAGTACACCCAACAAGTAGAAGAAGCACATTACGAACAGCATAACCAGTACGAACATTCAGACATCAATTTTTTAGGCTAAATAGCTTCTCTCTTCCTTACACAGAGTGAAAGTTGGGGAGCGGAAAGTTACTTAAAATACTTATAGGATAGTGCATATATGCATTAGTGAGTACATACATATATGGTACTCTTGGTACATAAGCAAAACGTGGGATATGCGCGCATTAGTGAGTACATATATGGTACTCTTGGTACAAAGGCAAAGCGTGGGCATGCGCCGTCAGCTAAACGGCTAGAGTACTAGCGGTCCGCGCTGCGTAATATGAGCCTGAGTCAATAAACTCAAGTGGCTCTGCGCTTTTGGCTTTATGTTTTTTATTGTATGCAACAAAGTGTCGCATACTTATGTATTAAATACAGGGGGTTATTTAAAGCATACACACACTACAATAGATACAGGATCAAATAGAAATTATGTCCAACCAAAATTCGTGTACGAACTTATTCCAAACGAAAACCCCTTTGAAGCCGTCACAGCCGGCTGAAATATTAAAATCGCACACCATAAGTTCACTAATGTTTTTAATGGACAAGATATAAAGATAAAAATTTTCATTTACCCACACCAAAAATAATTGACGCCATATTATATGCTGTAATCTAAAGGATCAAGAGCCTATTAATAATAAAAACAACATTCATTCAACAACATCAAACAGAAAAAAATCGAAGCAGTTAACACGGTAATACCACGGACAGACCGCATGAGAAACGAACAGAGAAACACCCTAAATCAATTAGGCAAAACGCACCCAAGTCTCTTTGCCAACCCTGAAGAAAAACTGACCTATACAACTAACGTAAGAGCAGAAATCCGAACCATAACTGATTCCCTATTATATTCGAAATTTTAACAATTCTCAATGTCAATAAAGGACGAAGTACACAAAAAAAATTATGTAACTCTTGGAGGACGGAATTATCCGAGCTTCCCGATCTCCATACAATTCAACTGCTAGCTAGGTTACAATAAAATATTCTCTGTTTTAGATCTTAATCCCCTTTGGACACAAGAATGCGCCATCAATTTCGCGGAGAGCTCTTGACGATATACTCCGTGAGCACATCGAAAAAATATGATTCATTTACATTGATGGTATCATTATCTTTAGCAAAGATAATGAATCGCATGCTCGCCACCTCGACGCAATATTCACAACTCTACAAGAAACCATTAAGGGTCAGGTGGACAAACGCGAGTTCTTCAAAAATAGCGTAGAATTCCTAGAATTTGTCATCTCAGACAAAGGCATAGCAACCAGCCCCAATAAGATCGAGACAATAGGAAAATACCCACACCCGAAAACTCTCAAAGATGTAAGATCTTTTATTGGACTTGCCAGCTACTATTGAAGATTTATAAAAGACTTCGCCAAGTTGGCAAAGCCCCTCAGCTCTCTTTTAAGAGGGAAAAAAAGACGTGTATCCAAAAACCAATCAGCTAAAAAGGTTTTTAAACTCAATAAAGAGGCAATCGAAGCTTTCAACAAGATCATAAACACCTTGGTTTCAAATTATGTAATACTCCATTACCCAGACTTCAGCAGAGAATTTCATCTCACAACAGATGCATCCAATTTTGCTATTGGCGCTGTTCTATCCCAGGACAAGTGACCCATTCGGTTTCTCTCAAGAATACTCTCTAAAACAGAAGAATTTCGCCACCATGGAAAGGGAAATGTTGGCATTAATTTGGGCCCTGAAAGCTCTCAAAAATTACCTTTACGGTAAACCAAAACTAAAAATATACACCGACCACTTACCCTTAACGCACTCTCTGAACACTTGGATCGGCAACGCAAGAATAAAAAGGTGGAAAACTTTGAACTCCTCTATAAGCCAGGTAAAATAAATACTGTAGTCGGTGCGATATCACGAATCCCTGTAATCAATAACATCGGATCAGTAGCCTTTACCTAGCATAGTGCAGACAGTTTGAGCTACAACTTAATGCCAAGCATAGAAGCCCCAATAAATATATTTAAAATCAGATATTCTTCAGCAAAGCTAACGAGACAGATTACAAGTTCTACATTCCATTCCCAACCTTTCAAAGACATAACATAACCCGACCAAATTTCACAGATCAAGGTCTTATACCGATATTGAAAACTCACCTAAGCCCATCAGTAATTAATGGAATTAATTAAAGTAAGAGGTTCTAGTAGGAAGCTCCCGACTAGGGGATACCCTGAACCCTCTTATTCTTATATACACCAAATTTAGTAGTAATAAAGATGAATTAAAAAAAAAAGTCCCTTTGCAGGGTTCGAACTCGCAACTGACCGCATTACTTGCTGCCGCCTCTACGCAACAGCCACACCAGCCGAAAAAAAAAAATACTAGTTTCCTCGGCAGGGTTCGAACTCGTAACTGACCACGCTACTTTCCGCCGCCTCTACTCAATAGCCACACCAATAATTAAGTCTTAATGAGAAAAAAAAACGAATTAAAATAGCAGCACAGAAAACAATACAATCGCATTTGCAATGCTGTTGATAGAATTCAAAGAAGACGCGCACGAATGTGCAATTTGCGCTAGCTGACGCAAACACGTGGGCAGCCGAAACACATAACTTTCGTGTTTCTTAACCGACTGTTGCGCTATTGAGCTTTTTCAATAGCTTTCACAAATAGAAATAATTAACTAATTATTTTTTGTGTTCAAATTGTTTTTATATTTCTTAAAGTTGCGAGAAGCAGGCAGACCCGAATTGGTCTGTTCTTATTATTTAAGAACAATAGTTTATATATAGGCAAGCGAACCCGAATTAGTACGTGCCAATTTAGCGAAGCGACAATTATTAGTTATAATTTTGAGTAATGCAAGTGCCGATGCCAAATGCATGAAGCGAACAACCTTAACTAACTCGATGCGCAGCATCAAGACCTTTGCATAAGTAAAGCTAGGGCAATAAAACGATCGTTACAGCGAAGAGCGGCAGCTCTAAGTAAATGAATTCTTAAGAGCGAAATTTAGGCAATTGCTTTGCAGAGCGAGTATTATAAGATAAAATTAAGATGCTGCTCTTATCAGTTGCGAGGTCGCTCCAGTTGTTTTGGCCGCGTAACCAGACATTCTCCCCCCGTTGGAAGGCATGGCCTTTCAACAGATTCCCTGATGGGCAATACGCATAGTTTGTTTGCAGCTCTTCTCGTTTCTCCTGTTGCGGTGCGCAAAATGGCTACTCGAGCGACTCCATCCTTTCCCACGATTAACTCCGTGATTCTCGCCAGTGGCCACCTTAGAGGCGGCAGATTTTCATCCTTTACCAGGACTATGTCGTTGACGCATAGGCCTGGTTTCGGAGTACGCCATTTGGAGCGCTGCTGAAGCAGTGTTAAGTATTCTTCACGCCAGCGAGACCAAAACAGCTGTTGGAGGTATGTTACGCGTTGCCAGCCATTCAGACGATTGAATTGAAGGTGCGTCACATCAGGTTCAACGAACGATGAGCTGGGTCCACCAATCAAGAAATGAGCTGGAGTGAGCACATCTAGATCTGCTGGATCTTCTGAAAGAGGAAACAATGGCCTGGAATTAATTATCGATGCTATGTGGCAGACTAGGGTGCGAAACTCTTCGAAGTTGAGAACACAAGATCCAACAGCACGATAAAAATGATGTTTCGCTGTCTTTACTGCTGCTTCCCAAAGGCCGCCAAAATGCGGTGAACGAGGAGGTATAAATTTCCAATCAATGGAATCAGCCAAGCAAAATTTATGCACTGACTCAATATGATTGCGACTTATGAATAGACGCTTGAGATCCAGAAGCTCGTTTTTGGCGCCGACAAAGTTGGTAGCGTTATCCGACCATATCTGAGATGGCCTGCCTCGAGTCGATATAAACCTCTTAAGCGCATTCAAGAATGAAGCTGTCGACAGATCCTTGACCAGTTCCAGGTGAACCGCTTTAGTCGCGAAGCAGACGAAGACAGCCATGTAACATTTGACTGGAGCTTTAATTCGTACGTCTGGCTTATAGAAAAATGGTCCACAATAGTCAACACCAGAGACTTCAAAGGCTCGACAAGCAGTCAAACGTTCTTTGGGCAGATCTGCTATTATATGCTCTATTAATCGAGGCTTGGCACGAAAGCATCTCACACATTTTCCAACCACCTTGGATACGGTCTTCCTTCCACCAATCGGCCAATACTGCAACCGAATATGAGCAAGAAGTGCCCGTGGACCAGCGTGTAAGTCCCGATTGTGAAACCATGTGATGACTGAGTCTGTGATGGGATGGTGACACGGGAGAATTATTGGATGGCGAGCGTCGAAATCCACGAAGAGTTTTTCAAGCGCCCATCAACTCTAAGAATACCGAAATCATCCAAAAAGGGGTTAAGTGATGCGATACAACTGGACGGTTTAACAACTCTTCTCGATTGCAATGATTTGATCTTTTCCCACAGGTGTGCTCTCTGGACGAGCCTTAGTAAGAGTTGGGTCCCATGTTGTATATCAGACACTGTTAGTCCAGGATGCCTGCTTCTGTGTACGAATTTATAAAGATATCCGAATATACGCTGCATTGTATCAAATGAGTTGACGTATTTACAAGTGGCAGTTATATCAACGAAGGGAGATGACGCAATAAGGACACTTTTTTTAAGTTCGAGTTCTATCCTTTCTGACAAGCAAGAAGCAGGCCAGTCCAATTTGTTTTTAACTAGAAATTCTGGGCCGTTGAACCACAGTGACGATTGATCTAATTCACTGGGCGTAGATCCTCTCGAGAGTATATCTGCCGGGTTGAGTGAAGTAGGCACGTAACGCCATTCCATGCCATTAGTTAGCTCTTGAACTGCTGTGACGCGATTAGCCTCAAACACATTGAGCTTACAGGGCTCGGTCCTTATCCAGGAAAGGCATACAGAAGAATCCGACCAACAGTAGAATTTTCCATCGAACAGATTCATTTTAGATATCTCACGCATGAGATTAGATAATAAGACGGCGCCACAGAGCTCTAGCTTTGGAACTGTGATTGTTTTCAGAGGAGCTACACGCGATTTGGAACACAACAACTGACAACTGGCTGATGTTCGTCGAGAAAGGACGTAGGCACAGGCCCTATATGCTTCGATGCTGGCGTCGCAGAAACCGTGAACTTCTACCTCTGCTGCAGGTATTGACACGAGACGAGGAAATTTAAGAAGCTGAGCCTTCTCAAAACTGCAGCAAAGATCATGCCAAGCTGTTGCTAGTGATGATGGCAAGCTCTCGTCCCACTCAAGCTTCTCCTTCCAGATCTGCTGCAAAAAGATTTTAGCCTTGGCAATTACCGGCCCTATGAGTCCAAGCGGGTCATACAAGCGAGCTATGGTCGATAGTATTGATCTTTTGGATGGTTTAGATCTCTGCTGAATGGACGAAAAAGAAAACAACAACCGATCCGACGCTGAGTCCCAAGCGAGTCCAAGAGTTTTGGTGATGTCGCTACCATCATCAAACTTTAGAGAAGATTCTCTGTCCTCTACGGGTATCCCTTTCAGTACAGCAGCATTGTTTGAGCACCACTTTCGCAACTTGAAGCCCCCACTTGCCAAGATTCCAGCCGTCTGATTAAGAATTTCCTTTGCTTCCTGAATTGAAACACCCCCTGAAATGAGGTCATAAACGTAGAAGTCACGCCGCAAAATCCGAGATTTAATTGGAAAATTAGTTTCCTCATCCATAGACAGCTGATGCATAGCACGGATAGAGAGGAATGAAGCTGGCTTTGCTCCGTATGTAACTGTATCCAGCTTAAAAATCTTTATGTCCTGTTCTGGCGAGTCTCGCCACAGAATGCATTGGAGGAAATCATCCGGTGCTGAAACGCGTACGCAGCGATACATTTTTCCAATATCTCCTGTTAGGGCGATCGGGAAGTTACGAAAGCGAAGAAGGATATGAAACAGCAAGCTTTGAATAACAGGTCCAGCCATCAATAGTTCATTTAATGAATAACCTGACGAGGTAGCTGCTGAGCCGTCGAAAACGACTCGCAATTTTGTCGTTGGACTGTCTTCTTTAAAGACACAGTGATGAGGAAGAAAGTATTGACAAAGTCCTATAGACTCTGGAGCAACAGGCGACATATGACCAAGATCCAAATATTCCTTTAGGAAGTTTGAATATTGAATCTTCAGATCTGGACGATTTTGTAATTTGCGTTCCAGGGTCAGGAACCGACGAAAGGCTTGTTGGTATGACGTCCCCAGACATTCCAAACTTTGCTTGAAGGGTAAACGAACTGAATATTGGCCACTAGGCAGTCTGATATGAGTCTTTACGAAGTGTTCTTCACAGATGTTTTCTTCCTTTGAAGAGGTAGGTGTACTTTCCAAGCAGGATTCTATCTCCCAAAATCTTCGAACCAATTCATCAGCACGTTCTTCAGAACTTGACTCAAGTTTGCCCGCAGTATGCTTTGCCATTAACATAGAACCACTCAAGCGCGGTCCGCCTCCAGAAACTACCCAACCAAGCCGTGTTTTTTGAAGACACGGTAGTCCTGGGAGAAGCCTTATCTGGCCGACGCTGAGAAGATCGTAATGGCTGAGGACTTGTGCTTCTTTAGCTGAAGCTGTTGAGCAAGGCGCGACGTTATAAGGTGAAGCTGAGAACCAGAATCCAAAAGGGCACGACAAGGTATCAAAGTGCCGGAGCGATTTTTAACAAAGATCATAGCCGTAGCCAAGACGACAACATCACTACTGAAATACTGGGCAACAAGAGATGTGGAGGTAGATGGCGATGACTTAGCGAAAGAGGCATGGGCTATCGGCGATGAATTTGCAGGCTCAGTCAGCTGACCAGACGGAAATACCGAATTATTTAAATGCAGCAGAGAATGATGTTTCGCCCCGCAGGTCCGACAGCATCCAGAGCTGCATGATCGCAATTGATGACCTTTTTTTTAGGCAATTCAAGCACAATGCAACTCGTTTTGCTTCCCTAAGCCGTAATGCAGGGGTCAAATTTCCAAATCGAGAACAATTATATATATTATGACCAGGGCTGTCACAAAATACGCAGACATGGGCGTCGTGGTTAGTGGCGATAAATGACGATCTACTGGTGTTAATTGCTCTAGTTTTTCCCACCTGATGGCTAGGGGCATAGCTTGCCATAGCAAAATTTACTGTTTCCATAGTTCGGCATCTCTGCTCCAGAAACGTAGCCATATGCTCCCACGATGGTATTAAGTTGACGAACGACGAATCCTCTACTCTTTCTTCCCATTTGGCTTGTGATATTGGGTCCAGCTTTTGTAAAATAATCTGCACAATGATGCATCAAGCGATTTGCTCGGAGTTGCCCATGTTCTTTAACGCGCGAATATGTGCGTTGAATTGGTCGGATAACTCCCTTAGCGACACGGCCGATCCACCTGCCACCCTCTTGAGTCCCAATATCTCAAGTATGTGTGCCTGAAAAACCAAACGTCTGTTATAAAACCTTTTCTCCAATAAATTAAGTGCTATGGCATAATTATCGTTTGTTATTTCCAATGATCGAATCGCGTCCAGCGCTGTATCCTTCAGGCACGATCGAAGATGCTGCAGCTTTTCGATATCTGCTAGATCAGGATGATTTTCTATGACGGTTGTAAACATAGAATAAAAGTCGGCCCATTCTGTGTAACCACCACTGAACGTAGGCAACTTTATTGAGGGTAGTGTCGGCGGTGCCTTAGCTCTAACTGTCTGCGAGGGCAGCACAGATTGGTCGCGAAATGTTGAGCAGGGAAATGTTGAGACACGTTTCGCAATTTCACTCCGAACCGAAATTTCCATAGAAACTGCTAACTCATCGAAGTCCTCACGCAATTGGTTACCGATTTCATCAAAGTCTAGTTCTTCGAGGCTAGTGTGAGTAATATCAAATGAGGTCTGAAGCCGCTCGATTTGCTTCAGCCTAACACTAAGACCGCACTCATCAATTGCACTAAGTGGCGAATTAGTTATAGCATTTCGAAGTGTTTGCAAACTGTCATAAATTGAAATGGCTTTGCGCTTCAGAAAGGTCACCCTGTTTGCGGAGGGCACTGCACTAGAGGCATTATTTTCGCTTGCCATTAGAAGCGTGATAGAAAGCGCGTGCGAAACTAGCTGAGTAACTAACAACGGTGATCGCTAGTGCATGCAAACCGTTCAAAAAAGTGTCAAGCTATGTAACGAAGCAACGGCAATAGCTTTTACATAAGTACCGCACGAATGAGCAAAGACTTTAAGCGACCGAAAGAGTAGGCAAAGCGACGGCGATAAGTATGTACATATGTATATAAAGTGCACAAAACGAAATGCCAGGTGGTGTATTTTAAGATTATTGCTTTAATGTAAAGCAAATAATCTTACAACAACGAAAATAAAAATCACGTCGGGGTCACCAAAATGTTGCGCTATTGAGCTTTTTCAATAGCTTTCACAAATAGAAATAATTAACTAATTATTTTTTGTGTTCAAATTGTTTTTATATTTCTTAAAGTTGCGAGAAGCAGGCAGACCCGAATTGGTCTGTGCTTATTATTTAAGAACAATAGTTTATATATAGGCAATCGAACCCGAATTAGTACGTGCCAATTTAGCGAAGCGACAATTATTAGTTATAATTTTGAGTAATGCAAGTGGCCGATGCGTACCAAATGCATGAAGCGAACAACCTTAACTAACTCGATGCGCAGCATCAAGGCCTTTGCATAAGTAAAGCTAGGGCAATAAAACGATCGTTACAGCGAAGAGCGGCAGCTCTATGTAAATGAATTCTTAAGAGCGAAATTTAGGCAATTGCTTTGCAGAGCGAGTATTATAAGATAAAATTAAGATGCTGCTCTTATCAGTTGCGAGGTCGCTCCAGTTGTTTTGGTCGCGTAACCAGACACCGACCTTAATTAAATTTGCAGCAGATCTTAGTGTACTATAAAATATTCGTATATTCTCAAAATGACAATTACCTTTAAATTGTGGCTTATATTGGTGGGCAGCGTAAATTGGTGTTTTGATTTTATATATGTATATTTATTATAGCTTTCTGGAGGTAGCGGGGAGCGGAAAGATACTTAATATATAATTA
The DNA here is from genome assembly GCA_035045885.1 of Drosophila borealis. Taxonomy (NCBI): domain Eukaryota; kingdom Metazoa; phylum Arthropoda; class Insecta; order Diptera; family Drosophilidae; genus Drosophila; species Drosophila borealis. The sequence continues at coordinate 1,969,717 of JAWNOR010000340.1, read as the reverse complement.
CTATTCTAGAAGCGACACATCAAGTTTGGTGACTCTAGCTGTTATTATTTACCAAAATTGCTCAAAAAACAGAATTTCGATATCGATTTTTATCGATCACTTGGAAACGGGGCAAGTTATCGAATATCGGAAACAAACTTGATCTGCACGGGCACTAGCAGGACCTACAGCTGAAATTTCAGTCTCTAGCTCTTATAGGTTCCTTGCGTTCATACATACGGACAGACGGACATGGCTAGATTGACTCGGTTGTTGATGCTGATCAAGAATATATATACTTTATGGGGTCGGAGATGCTTCCTTCTGCCTGTTACATACATTTGCCCAAAAACATTATACCCTTCTTACTCAATTTCAATGGGTTCAGGGTATAAAAATGTAGCGATATACGCAAATACACATCCGGCCAGGAAATATTCGTCAACACAAGAGCAGGTGCCTAACTGTCACCCAGATATAAAAAATAAATAGTTAAAGAAAACAGAAACATAACCGTATAAACAACAACCGACAAGAAAATTCATAAACGCAATATAAAATATTTATAAAAATTACAGAAAAAGCAAACGAAGGACACTTGGAAATTCTAAATTATACAGACGCACAGACAATCACAATTTCAAAGGGAATAGGGAATAAAAAAATACAGACATCGACGACAAGAAGCGTACAAATTATAGAAATAGAACAGATTAAATATGCATTAGACAAACTCTTATTTTATACCGAAAAAGATCTAAGAACCAACACCCTATCCCACACCTTACGACACGAAATGGCGCAAGCTATTTTTACCTTCAACACAATAGCAAAGTTCACGAAAGACTAGCGCAATCAAAATTCTAGGCACAGCCTGGCAATATGTAGTTCAAACAATGAAGACCTGATAATCAATGACAACTTAAACAAACTGAAAAACAAAACGACAATAAACAGCTAATTATAAACAGACAGTTAGAAGATCGCATTAATAAACAGCGACAATTGTAAAAGATATCATAAAATTAAAATTTGTAATAAGTCAAAAATTGTATATACAATACAGATAACACCAAAAGAAAGCGAACGAATTAAGATTCTTTCTATGGAAGAGCATATCAACAATATAAAAAATATGCAAAAACTTCAAATACACTCTACATCAAATAGAGTTGGGCTTAAAACTCTGTTTACAGTCATCATCCTCCTTACCTGTGAATAACATGCGTTGAAGAGGTAAAACAAAGAAATATTGCTACAACTGTGCCAAGAACAAGAGAAGAACAGAAAAGAATCTACGCAAATCCCAGTACAAAACCCAGATACAAACAACCTCCGATTAAATATCATACCCTTCTTCTGATAGTCGCTTGAGGACAAGCTAAAACTAAACACCTCATAAGAAGTGCAGTGAAATGCTGACTTGGTGTCTGCCCCATTTCTGAATTGCCTAACGGGCCAACAACATCTTCAGCGACGTCGCTGCCAATCAGTTGCCAATTGACTTTAAATAAAGAACATCATCTGTTAAAGTTATATTTTTTTAATCGTATAAACAACGATAAAGTTAACTTATATAAGTGCGAAACATTTACGTACACACGTACATAGCCTGACAGCTGCAGTCTGCTTATTTTCGTTTCACTTTGTGCTAAACGGTTGCTGTGCGATCGTGTTATACACATTTTTGTTGGTTCGGTCAAGAAACGATCGCTCCCCAACAGTTTATTGATCAGGCATATTAATTTTTTTGAGTTGTGTAGCACATAGAGCGTTTACTTCTTAATTAAATTTACTATTGTTACTATAAAGCAAATATTAAAATAATTTAAAATTGATTTAATAGAATTTAAATTTAAATCTAAAGAAAGTTTTGACGATTCAAAAAAGAAACGCAATATGTCTCTTAGAACTCTGTATATCGACAAATCTCATTTAAAGTACGTTATAAAGTCTCTCTCGTAGACCAGGGGAAAAACTGTTTCCATAAATAATAATCGAGGTTCGTTTCGAGCGAGAACAACGATTGAAGCTGCGTGTGGAAGAGGCTAGGGCCAGCTTACTTGGGATTGCTCAATGCACTACTCAAGTAAAAGATCCTAACAGTGGTGAATTCGGTAGTCAATTGCAGAGAGTTCTAGTTAGATCTGTGGATTTTTAATACTATTCCGGACTACTAACCTGACTATAAAGTCTATGTTATTTGAATAAATTTGAGATTTAGCATTAATTAGGTTTAGGGCAGAGAGCGCAATAAAGTTTTAAGGAATTCACTAATCACCTATCTTCGCCACCGTATCTTAAACGGTCCTTAAGAATCTTTGTGTAGTTCAGTAGTCGAATTACACCAAACTTGTTAGTTTAAGGCTCATAAATTGTTTGCATAAATAAAACTTTCAGTTTCGTTTTTGTTTAATTATATAAAGGCATATAGACTTTTACGCTGCTTTAGTTAGCAATCTAACGTGCTACAAATTCAAAACCGCTTCTTAAGTCTTAAAAGTTTTCAGACTCCCTCACTGTGAGCCAAATCGTACAAATCGTAGTGACGCTTGAAGTGAAAGAACAATTTTTTTTGGTTATTTAAATATATCTATATAAAATATATATGAATATGTCGCATCGTAAGTACGATCTCTAATGAAATTTATCATCGCCAATGAAAGAAGTCCAAAACAGACGATGTTGAGCGTTTTCTCTATGTCCGTTATTCTCATCCTTTATCCTTTTCCTACTTGCGACTTCTGTCTCAAAATAACACGTGGTTTTGCGAGCTCAACAGAGTTGTCTGTTTTGCGTAGCCTCGACCCGACAGTGCATTAGAGCGAGAGAAATATAGTCTTTGACTCGGAGACGTCAGGAAGACGTGTGCCAATACTGTATGAATTGTGCGAGCATATTTGTGAAAATTGCAGTCAGTCGAAAATTAAAGCTTAAGCAAAGAATGTCAAAGTCGAGAAAACGTAAGGCTGGCGCCAAGATGGTGGAAGCGCAGGAGGATGAGCTGATAGAAAACCATTCTACGACAAATATATGAAACTCTCGATTTTGTTCACTACTGCGGTGGAAGATAACAAAAACGAATATTGTATATGCAGATAGCGCCACCTATGAGTCAGGATCAGCGGTGCAAGTTAGTAAAAAGAGGAAATGGAGAAAGTGGTTTTCATATTATGTTTAGAAATTGGAAATGGCGAATATTCAACCATCCCATGTTTATAGTTTTTGTTTAGCCGAACCTTGCTACTAGCACTCTTTTTATATTCTGTTCGAAATTGTGCTCGGAACAACAAAAAAATTATTTAAAAAAATTGGTGTGTCTTGTTACAAGTGCGAAAACTTGAAATCGCGCCATCTATAGACAATTGTTTTGTCGCCCATATAAGTTCCAGATTACGGAAAATAACTTTTTTTGTAAAATATTGAAAAAGTGTCAAAACCAAAGAGTGGTAAGTTGGCCAAGGTTTTTTTTGAGTCTTAGAAAGACTGTCATTCCTGTCTAATTACAGGATTGTCCCTTAGTACGAGCTCAAAATATGGTATGAGTTCAGAATGTAATACGAAATGAAAAATAAGTACTAGACTAACGCCTACTACCCGACTGAATTTACTACCAGGCTAAGTTGCGCACCAGTCGAAAGTGGTGCAGACTAAATTGCTGACGAATAAAAATAAAAAAACAACATTGAATTCACCCAAGATGCTTGTGAACCCCCAATCAGATGTTCCCGCTGGAGATTAATTAATGCGCTCCCAGCATTAATTTTAATTTACCGTGTAGTGGAGCTTCAGGGAGAGACTATCTTCGCTGCATTATCGCCAAATCAGCATTACTTCGCACCAACAGTTCGCAGCAAACGTCGGCAATGAAGCTGCATATATTTCGGAATTTCGTTTCGTGTGTGATAATTTTATTGGCTGAGCTATAAAAGTAATATGAGCATGTATAGTGGCTCTGAGTAAAGAACAAATTTTATTTTAATTCAAATCTAATTTTTTTTTTTCGTCTAAAAAATATATATATGTAACAGTCAGAAATTACTGTATCATGATCGTTATTATATCATGGGCGTTATTGAAATCACTTGAGCGCATCACGCCAAAAACTTTTAAAATTGTCTTAAATTCAACAATTTTATTATCTCCCAAAGACCGACCTCATGTAATTTTTCAATCGGTCCATATTTTTTTCATTTTTTTTCCATATTAATAACTTCATCTTTCTTTTGGCTACATTTGCGAATTTTGATTATTTTTCCCAAGCTTTAAGCCGTTTAAAACATACACTTTTTACTTATTATTAGAAGATAATTAGTATTTCCCAATTTGGAGCCTCTATCATAAGTGTTTTTAGCATGCATTTTAAATTGCTTCATATTTACCTTTAAGTTTTAATCAACCTTATAACCGACCCTTCTTATATGATTTTACTTTTAAGTGATAGTCTTAGATCTCTTGAGCTTGATGTGAATTCTGTCAGGAACATTGAAATTTGGTGTTATTATAAATAAGTTTGAGTGGGATTTTAGCATGAGCTAATTTGTTATCCATGGGGAGCCATGCGTCATCAGCCACTAACCTTTTTTTTCTAATCCCTGTTCTGTGATTTCCTCAATCTTTCCTATTTCATTCAAATACAATCGAACTTGTCAACAGCACGCAAATTTTTATGTAATTATGCATACATGCGAGTAGGTAGCAAGCTGATAATAGTAGCTAGTAACTACACGACCATCAACCCGCTAACATACGTGATATGTTACAAGACATAAATTACGTTGCTAACCAACAGAATATTTTATTCAATACCAATATACTTCATCATTCGCTGACTACAGTTTTCATCCTTCATCATCAGTCTCGTGTGTGTGTGCGCGTTAAAGCCCGCTGGCAGCAGGCATAAGCAAAGAAAGTGACAGTGACACTGAAGAAAGCCCGCCCTAAGGCAATCCATTTGAATAAAGTGACAGTGACACTGAAGAAAGCCCGCCCTAAGGCAATCCATTTGAATAAAGTGAGTTAACTATACGCAAGTGCTGCCTCTGGCAGCCGGAGTGTTATACAAATAAACAATATTTCAACAAAAAATTACCGCGTGCAGTGCGAGAGAACAAGTTTTTGAAAAACTTAAGGTGCGCTCAGCTTATCGCAACTCAAGTGCGTGTGTGTGTGCAAGTGCAGCAAAACTTTCGCGAGAGTCCTTTCGCCAAAGCTCACTTGCAGCTGCACTGATAGTGCTCGCAAAACATACTCTGCAGTGACAGTGCTGACCCTAAAGTCACAGTTTGTGATCAATAGCTTGTGAAAAAACTTATTTTGCTTTAATATTTTATTTTTTTTTTCACGTCCTGCTGGGAAAAAGATAATAACAAAGTAAAGAACAATGGCTACAAACAACCGACCTCTAAATGACGAACAAATACATTTGCCAACCTACCCGCTGCCGAACGGCTCTCCTACAAACATGGCCGCTAATTCGATGGAAGCAGGCCACTGGAAGACTTTTACCAGTACTGCCACAACATGAAGGACATCTGCCTCAACAGGCACAAACCGTGCCGTTTTAGAGCCCGCCCCAAAGCCGCCAATCCGACCTTGCAGTCCACCCTTTCTGGCACCCAGAGTTCCTCCTCGGCAGCTGCTTCTTGTGCCACAAACCCCCCTCCGCCTCCTGTAAAGAACGCAGGTGCTACGCCAGACTTCCAAGAACCACCGTTAAATTGGCAAGAGGTTGCCTCAAAAAAAACAGCGTGGGACTACATTGTTAGCCGAAGCCGTTATAAAAGAGAAGCAAGTCAATAACCGCAACACCAGAGTTAAGCCCGTAACTCCCAGTACCGCTTCGACAAGTAGCAACAGGATGCCCCCCTTGAGCCTCAGGAGGACGCCTCTGTAATCGATGACGACGAGATGGACACTGCCGACGAAGTGCCTCCAGCCCCCAGACCAATGGAGCAAACCATAGATCAGGCGGTGGGCCCAGACGCCTATTCATATATAAATTCAATGTCTCTCCCTCTGGCTATCTAAGAATTTACGCCAAAGATGCCGACGCTCACAGAGCAATTGTCCGCAAGCTCACTGAAGTGAGAGTGCAATTTACACACTTCTGCCTAAAGGAAGACAGACCATACCGCGTTGTGGTTAAAAATCTGGCCGCTTCTACTCCCAGAAGCCAGATTGAAGCTGCCTTTACATCGCACGGCCACACTGTGACAAACTTATACAGCCCGGGCGCCAGACAGCCGACATGTGATGCCAGTGCAGACTCCACCAACGACTCGCCAAGTCGCAACTTCTGGTATGTTGATCTCAAGCAGGCTCTCAAAAACAGGGAAGCGCTGCGACTCAACAAGGCTGGCCGTCAACGGGTCATTATTGAGCTCCCGAGGAAGAATAATAGCATAAGGCAGTGTTTCCGCTGCTTCGAGTTCGACCACACCAAAAACTACTGTCTCAAACTGTCCAAGTGTGGTGCAGTCAGTCCCATTGGACAAACTCTGAGCGGTGCCAGGCCAAAACAGCGGCAGACCTGCGATGCTCCAACTGCGAGGGAAACCATGCTGCTTCCTATAAACGATACAAAAGCTATCAGGTGAGACTAAATGCCAGGCAGCCGGCCATCCCTTCTGCATGATAAAGCCATCATCAACATGCACGAAGAACCAGTCAGCAGTTCGTACCTTCCCAAATTGTGCAACAGGGCCTGTCGTATGCTGATGCGCTGCGCCCAGGTCATCAAGTCCGCAACCCCCCGCGCGCAGTTTTCAGCCCACCGTCAAACCAATGATGTAGACATCATGCTCATCTCAGAAACTCATCTGCACACAAACTTGTACCTAACAACGGAAGGGTACGTCTGTTACCGTGTGGATCACCCTACAGGACGAGCCAGAGGTGGTGCAGCAGTGCTGGCAAAGCAGGATTTAGCACACCACCATCTGCACACAGTGACCTCCAGCGACACACAGTTGGCTGCTATCATGGCGGAGACTCCCTTGGGCGAAATCCTCGTTGCGGCAGCATACCTACCACCAAGGTCTTCTCGCCCTAAAACAGCGACTGAGGAGGGAGTAAGTCCGTACCCAGGACCCCACTATTGACAGGTTCTATCGTCGAATTGCTAACGGGGTCAGGAAGGAGCTGATTATCTTGAAAAGAAATGCCACAGACACCATGCTAGAGGAAGCAACAGCTATCGTGAGCTCGAATTTTGCGCTCTGAAAGCTCATCAGGCAGTATAAACGGCAAGCTGCACCAAAGTTCCCCGTCCGTCATGCCAACGGCACCTGGGCCAGATCGCCAAAGGACAAAGCAGAAGCCTTCGCCAACAATCAGGAGGAGCCTTTCACGCCGTTCGAGACCGCGTCACATGACAGGCTATAAAGAGTCGCGCAAACCCTGATGGAGCCTTTCCAAATGTCCCTCCCTGTGGCACCAATCACAGTACACGAAGTGAAGCAGGAGATCAAAAGCCTTAAAAACCGCAAAGCCCCCGGCGAAGACTGCTTTGACAACCAATCAATTAAACTACTACCCTACTACTAGCGGTATTTTTTCTTGTCTTCATTTTTAATGCAGCTCTTCGACTAGGTCACTTTCCAGCGGCCTGGAAGAAGGTGCAAATTGTTATGCTGTACAAGAGCGGAAAGCCTCCGAACCAGCTGGAATACTATCGCCCCATTAGCCTCCTGCCTACCTTTGGGAAAATTCTGGAGAGATGCATCCTTAGAAAGGTCCTGGAAAGTACGGAGATAAGACATGCAACCCCGAAGTTCCAGTTTGGATTCCGACTCAGGCACGGTACACGTGAGCAACTCTATCGGGTAGTAAACTACATACTGGACGGTTTCCACAGAAAAGAGTATGCGGTGGCAGCATATCTCGATATCCAGCAAGCTTTCGTCCGGGTGTGGCACGCATGTCTTCTCTCCAAAATTAAGGATAAATTAAATCCGCAACATCATTGCGAGCTTCCTAACTGAAAAAACCTTTCAAATGGTGCAGGATGCAGTAGTCTCTCAAGCAAGGCAGCGTTTTGGGTCCCACGTTATATAGCCTGTTTACACATGACATGCCCACTGCAAATGCAAGCACACTGAATGATCGGCAGGACCTTCTGGTGGCCACGTTTGCTGACGACACGGAAATCCTTGCAAAGAACAAATGTGTGTACGTGGCAACTGACTTCTTGCAGGAGTACCTCAAGCGATTTGAAAACTGGGCTTCTAGATGGAACATCGCAGTCAACCCTGGAAAATGCGCAACGGTTACCCATACTCTACGCAAGGACTCTTGCCCCGGGCTTTTTCTTCATGGTGAACTTCTAGAGCAAAATCGTCAACACAAGAACCTAGGTGTCACTCTCGACAGAAGACTTACATTAAGCAAGCACGTCTCTGTAGTAACGAGCAGCATCAAATCCGAAATATGGCGAATGAGCTGGCTCCTCAACTCTTACAACAAATTCTCGCTCCGAAACAAAGTTCTAATCTACAAGGTAATCCATGCCCCTGTGTGACGTTATGGCTTCATGTTTACGGCATAGCCGCTAAAACACACCTGAACAAAATTCGCATCATTCAGGTAAAAAACCCTACGCAAAATAACTGGAGCCGAATGGTACATTCGCACACGCGACATAGCAAAGGACCTCACGGCTCCAATGGTGGGTGACGTAGTCAACAGGTAAGCAGCGGGCTACTCAACAAAGCTCCACAACCATCCTAACGTCCTGGAAAGCAACCTGCTAAGTAGGTGAAGAAGAAGGCGACTGAAGAGGACCTACCCAACCGACCTAGTCGATCGTTATATATAGGTCACAAAATTCATTAAATACATCTAAATATGTTGCTGTGTATATATGTCTAATCTGTTAAACTAATTGTAAATCCACAACTGTCGATAATCTAAGTAATTATGTCACTCTGATAAAAGTTGCTAACATAGAGTAACAGGCTACCAGATTTCGTAATAAAATAAATATATTACAAAAAAAAAACAAAATAAAAAAATCTTTCATCATAACAAACACTTTTTTGTCGCCTCTCATGATCCGATAGTTCATCGCCAACTCTTCGAGCCTTATTTTAGCATCTTCACTGATGTCCCTAATGAAATTAATAGTCGCAAATATAGGACATTTAAGTTTCATAAGGTTGTAGCATACAATAACTATGTATTATCATCAAATGAACAAAAAAGAGGTTTACACCTTTCTTGCCACTACAGCGCACTATAGGTGCTTGGGTCCATTTTCTTATGGCCAACGAGGGTAAGATCCTTGACAGAGTCTGCCCAACACCGAACCTTGAGAGCCGAACGCTCACTGCCAAGCCGTATCGCGCTCTGTACAAAATGTCGCTCTCACTCATTGCGCATTTCATTTTAATGCATACCCTGTAGTTCTGATGGTATCAAGCGGTGAGCCTATACTAACGATCTGGTGCATCACTGTTCGTTAGGTAATTCGCTAACGATCAGTCATACGATAGCCCCCAGAAAAAGATGACTATTAACGATCTTATGCATTAATAGTCGTTAGGAAACTCGTTAGCAAATGGTTATGCTTTGCATGCCGACCAAAACGAAAATGTAAAAGAATTTTTTTATTATGAGGTCTAGCTTCATCTAAAAAATTTGATGAAGAACAATAAAAAATTGCCGAGTTCCCTTTTACTTGTGAATTTGTCTGGCACGAAGTAAGTTATGAGTTGCATGTGCAAATTTTACTCAACTGGAAAACTTAAATTAAACTCATAATAATTTTAATGGGTAAGTATTTCCAATAATATTGTTTCGAGGAAATGCTGCTTTGCATCCCACTTCGTCCAGTTATCTTTTTAATTTTTACTATTGATTATGTCAATCAGATAAGACCCGAGTTTTAAGTTATCTGCGTGTATTTTTAAGCTGCTGTTTAAGTATAATAGTGATGGTACAAGTACATGGACGATTGGCGATGTAAGTCTTCAGAATATATACAATGTATTTTTAAGTGACAATTTAAATGCAGTGTACCATGATATATTATAAGAACAGCTTCAATCACTTAAAAAAGAATAATAACAAAAAATGTAAAAATATTTTACATTGAGATTATAAGTTTTGTTTTATAGTTGTTAGTTAATACGTTCCTTATAATAAGTTCGTAAGTTAAAGCAAATAAGTCAATGTTTAAATAAAATTATAATTTATTTTTTAAAAAGAGGTTTTATTTGCACTAGTGGAAGAGTAACAGTTAAATCGCTAGGTCAACGTCATATTATTGTATTATATACGTATATTATATATTGTATATTATTTGAGCTTACATTTATTTCTCAAATTATTGCTACTGGTGAGCATAGGACTGGTTTCGGGAAGAGATATTTATTACTGACTTCTTTTGGTGGATGTCAAAATAAAATCACGTGTGAGTTATCATATTACGAGCTGTTCCTATAAAATTGCTGACAGGGTCAAGATGTCCTGAAAGAGGCCTGGATAAAAGGTGTCTGTATCGGGAAATCATTTAACGATAGAATAGAAATCTCTTGGATTTTGGTTGGTGTAGCAGATCCGTTAAGTGGCTGTAGAATATCTGTCAAGCTGCACTGGACACGACATACCAAATCTAAGGAAAGTTTTGTTATACAGCTGCTGGCACCTGCGCTGTGTTTTTTTGCTTGATAAGTGTTATTATTGTAGGCTGTATCGTTCCACGCACAATCTCGACTCCTCTTTTCAAAAAATCTCTTACACGACCTTCTTCCATTCCAAAAGTTCTTTAATTACTGTCGATTGTGTGCATATATCGGAATTAGCTATTAGTATGTGATAGCCTGATTCAATGCTTAACAATGCTACTCAAGATCAATACGAGGCTCAGTGGCAACCCACGGTGTCGCTACCCTGCTGTTTGTCAAACATGCGCATCGCAAGCTGCATATATTTAGAGCGGCCGAGCGGACTTCATTTTATTCTATATAGGTGCAGTACTCTACCCTACTCTGCTGCCCTATGCAAAGGCCCTGCTGCACAACCCTAGCGCTCCGCCGCACACACCAGGTAATGCCTCTTGTTTCGCCTTCTTCGACACGCATGTACTCACCCCGATGCTCTCCGGTACGCTCCCAGTCGACCCGTGCGCTTGCCTCGGCAGCTTAATTACGGCGCGAGCTTTCGCAACTTCGCCGCCGAAGTGAAGTTGCGCTCTCGAGGACGATGCTAAGCAACCGATCAACACAGCACGGTTGCTGTGGTGGCCGCCGGTTAAATTCAAACTTAAATTATTCCTTTGATGACTATGTGGCTCCTTGCCTCAAATTAACTTTACTCTTATTCTAATACAATTTGTTTAACATTACTCATATCCAACCGATATAAGAAACAGTTCTTTGCCGCGACTCTACATAACTCGCTTCAACTATAAACCCACCGGCTCCTTGCCATGAATCAGGACTGTAAAGTGGCTGATCCAGGTAGCCACCTCAAACTTTATACTTATATTTCTTAGAAACTATAAGAGCTATGATATTAAGTCCTTCTAGTTTCCGCGCAGAACGAGTTTGTTTCCGATAATGGATAACTTGACCCATTTCCAAGCAATCCATAAATCCTTAGCAGCAAACGTCGGCGGTGAAGCTGCATATGTTTCGGAATTTTGTTTTGTGTGTGATTTTATTGGCTGAGTCATAAAAATAATACGAACATGTTTAGTATCGCTGTGTAAAGAACAAATTTTATTTTAATTCAAACCTTATTTTTTTTCTTCTCAAAAATATATAAGTGTAACAGTCAGATATTACTATATCATGATCGTTATTGTATCATGGGCGTTATTGAAATCGCTTGAGCGCATGACGCCAAAAACTTTTAAAATTGCCTTAAATTCAACAATTTTATTATCTTCTAAAGACCACATGTAATTTTTCAATCGGTCCATTCTTTTTCAAACTTTTTACTTCTCCTGTTATCTTTTTTTCTCTTCTTCTATCCGTTGCGATGATCACCATGTTGGTCAAGAGACCAACTTCTTGAAGAGTGCAAAATAAAAGAGAGTAACTAGAGGGAGAGAAAAGATAACTCAGCCACATAGGGCCAGTGTTTTTTTTTCTTTTGGTGCCCTTTTGTGCAATTTTTTGATTACAGCAAGTCGTCGCCGTACATCAACGAAAGCGCTTTTGGAAATGGATGGATGTACGTAAGTGGAATCATTATTTATTCTAAATTAAAACTCTCTTTTATAAAGACAAAGTGAGACTTAATTCAAAGAAAAAAACCCTTATCAAAATCAGCATGGAAATGGAATAATTATCTATTAATAATAATTAAAAGAAACTGAAACTCATATTAATTGTAATGGGTATGTATTTCCAATAATATTGTTTCGAGGAGATGCTGCTTTGCATCCCATTTGGTCGTGTTATCTATTTAATTTTTACTATTCATTATGTCAATCAGATAAGACCCAAGTTTTAAGTTATCTGCGTGTATTTTTAAGCTGCTGTTTAAGTATAATAGTGATGGTACAAGTACATGGACGATTGGGGATGTAAGTCTTAAGAATATTTACAATGTATTTTTAAGTGACAATTTAGATGTAGTGCACCATGATATATAATAAGAACAGCTTCAAAAGGCCATGCATCACATAAAAAAAGAATAATAAAAAAAAATGTACAAACGTTGTACATTGAGATTAGAAGTTTTGCTTTATAGTTGTTATTAAAAGAAACTGAAAAAAATAGACCTATAAAAATAACGTCACCTTTCTTTTGGCTACATTTGCACATATTGATTATTTTTCCCCCAAGTCTTAAGCCGTTTAAAACATACACTTGTTACTTATTAAAAGAAGATAATTAGTAATTCCCAATTTGGAGCCTCTATCATAGGTGTTTTTAGCATGCATTTTAAATTGCTTCATATTTACCTTTAAGTTTTAATCAACCTTATAACCGACCCTTCTTATATGATTTTACTTTTAAGTGATATTCTTAGATCTCTTGAGGTTGATGTGAATTCTGTTAGGAACATTGAAATGTGGTGTTATAATAAATAAGTTTGAGTGGGATTTTAGCATGAGCTAATTTGTTATCCATGTGGAGCCATGCGTCGCCAAAGTATTAAGGTAGTGTAACTTTTGTTGTTTTAGGAATCAGTTGTCTGGTCAAGCGGCCCCGGTGATTATGGTAGGGCGGGCAACAGCACGCAAATTTTTATGTAATTATGCATACATGCGAGTAGGTAGCAAGCTGATACCAATAGAACCCACCCCAGCCGACATCATAGAGCCGGAACCAGCACGTGCATCGCTAGTAACTACACGACCATCAACTCGATAACATACGTGATATGTTACAAGACATAAATTACGTTGCTAACCAAGAGAACATTTTATTCAATACCAATATACTCAATCATTCGCTTACTACAGTTTTCATCCTTCATCATACAAAACATTTTATTGTCCCTAATGAAATTAATAGTCGGAAATATCGGATATTTAAGTTTCAGATGGTTGTGGCATACAATAACTATGTATTAGCATCAATTAACAAAGAAGAGGTTTACACCTTTTTTGCCACTACAGCGCATCATAGGTTCTTGGGTCCATTTTCTTATGGCCAACGAGGGTAAGATCCTTGACAGAGTCTGCCCAACACCGAACCTTGAGAGCCGAACGCTCACTGCCAAGCCGTATCGCGCTCTGTACAAAATGTCGCTCTCACTCATTGCGCATTTCATTTTAATGCATACCCTGTAGTTCTGATGGTATCAAGCGGTGAGCCTATACTAACGATCTGGTGCATCACTGTTCGTTAGGTAATTCGCTAACGATCAGTCATACGATAGCCCCCAGAAAAAGATGACTATTAACGATCTTATGCATTAATAGTCGTTAGGAAACTCGTTAGCAAATGGTTATGCTTTGCATGCCGACCAAAACGAAAATGTAAAAGAATTTTTTTATTTTGAAGTCTATGCTACATCTAAAAAATTTGATGACGAACAATAAAAAATTGCCGAGTTCCCTTTTACTTGTGAATTTGTCAGGCACGAAGCAAATTTTACTCAACTGGAAAACTTAAATTAAACTCACAATAATTTTAATGGGTATGTATTTCCAATAATATTGTTTGGAGGAGATGCTGCTTTGCATCCCACTTCGTCCTGTTATCTATTTAATTTTTACTATTAATTATGTCAATCAGATAAGACCCGAGTTTTAAGTTATCTGCGTGTATTTTTAAGCTGCTGTTTAAGTATAATAGTGATGGTACAAGTACATGGACGATTGGCGATGTAAGTCTTCAGAATATATACAATGTATTTTTAAGTGACAATTTAAATGCAGTGTACCATGATATATTATAAGAACAGCTTCAATCACTTAAAAAAGAATAATAACAAAAAATGTAAAAATATTTTACATTGAGATTATAAGTTTTGTTTTATAGTTGTTAGTTAATACGTTCCTTATAATAAGTTCGTAAGTTAAAGCAAATAAGTCAATGTTTAAATAAAATTATAATTTATTTTTTAAAAAGAGGTTTTATTTGCACTAGTGGAAGAGTAACAGTTAAATCGCTAGGTCAACGTCATATTATTGTATTATATACGTATATTATATATTGTATATTATTTGAGCTTACATTTATTTCTCAAATTATTGCTACTGGTGAGCATAGGACTGGTTTCGGGAAGAGATATTTATTACTGACTTCTTTTGGTGGATGTCAAAATAAAATCACGTGTGAGTTATCATATTACGAGCTGTTCCTATAAAATTGCTGACAGGGTCAAGATGTCCTGAAAGAGGCCTGGATAAAAGGTGTCTGTATCGGGAAATCATTTAACGATAGAATAGAAATCTCTTGGATTTTGGTTGGTGTAGCAGATCCGTTAAGTGGCTGTAGAATATCTGTCAAGCTGCACTGGACACGACATACCAAATCTAAGGAAAGTTTTGTTATACAGCTGCTGGCACCTGCGCTGTGTTTTTTTGCTTGATAAGTGTTATTATTGTAGGCTGTATCGTTCCACGCACAATCTCGACTCCTCTTTTCAAAAAATCTCTTACACGACCTTCTTCCATTCCAAAAGTTCTTTAATTACTGTCGATTGTGTGCATATATCGGAATTAGCTATTAGTATGTGATAGCCTGATTCAATGCTTAACAATGCTACTCAAGATCAATACGAGGCTCAGTGGCAACCCACGGTGTCGCTACCCTGCTGTTTGTCAAACATGCGCATCGCAAGCTGCATATATTTAGAGCGGCCGAGCGGACTTCATTTTATTCTATATAGCTGCAGTACTCTACCCTACTCTGCTGCCCTATGCAAAGGCCCTGCTGCACAACCCTAGCGCTCCGCCGCACACACCAGGTAATGCCTCTTGTTTCGCCTTCTTCGACACGCATGTACTCACCCCGATGCTCTCCGGTACGCTCCCAGTCGACCCGTGCGCTTGCCTCGGCAGCTTAATTACGGCGCGAGCTTTCGCAACTTCGCCGCCGAAGTGAAGTTGCGCTCTCGAGGACGATGCTAAGCAACCGATCAACACAGCACGGTTGCTGTGGTGGCCGCCGGTTAAATTCAAACTTAAATTATTCCTTTGATGACTATGTGGCTCCTTGCCTCAAATTAACTTTACTCTTATTCTAATACAATTTGTTTAACATTACTCATATCCAACCGATATAAGAAACAGTTCTTTGCCGCGACTCTACATAACTCGCTTCAACTATAAACCCACCGGCTCCTTGCCATGAATCAGGACTGTAAAGTGGCTGATCCAGGTAGCCACCTCAAACTTTATACTTATATTTCTTAGAAACTATAAGAGCTATGATATTAAGTCCTTCTAGTTTCCGCGCAGAACGAGTTTGTTTCCGATAATGGATAACTTGACCCATTTCCAAGCAATCCATAAATCCTTAGCAGCAAACGTCGGCGGTGAAGCTGCATATGTTTCGGAATTTTGTTTTGTGTGTGATTTTATTGGCTGAGTCATAAAAATAATACGAACATGTTTAGTATCGCTGTGTAAAGAACAAATTTTATTTTAATTCAAACCTTATTTTTTTCTTCTCAAAAATATATAAGTGTAACAGTCAGATATTACTATATCATGATCGTTATTGTATCATGGGCGTTATTGAAATCGCTTGAGCGCATGACGCCAAAAACTTTTAAAATTGCCTTAAATTCAACAATTTTATTATCTTCTAAAGACCACATGTAATTTTTCAATCGGTCCATTCTTTTTCAAACTTTTTACTTCTCCTGTTATCTTTTTTCTCTTCTTCTATCCGTTGCGATGATCACCATGTTGGTCAAGAGACCAACTTCTTGAAGAGTGCAAAATAAAAGAGAGTAACTAGAGGGAGAGAAAAGATAACTCAGCCACATAGGGCCAGTGTTTTTTTTTCTTTTGGTGCCCTTTTGTGCAATTTTTTGATTACAGCAAGTCGTCGCCGTACATCAACGAAAGCGCTTTTGGAAATGGATGGATGTACGTAAGTGGAATCATTATTTATTCTAAATTAAAACTCTCTTTTATAAAGACAAAGTGAGACTTAATTCAAAGAAAAAAACCCTTATCAAAATCAGCATGGAAATGGAATAATTATCTATTAATAATAATTAAAAGAAACTGAAACTCATATTAATTGTAATGGGTATGTATTTCCAATAATATTGTTTCGAGGAGATGCTGCTTTGCATCCCATTTCGTCGTGTTATCTATTTAATTTTTACTATTCATTATGTCAATCAGATAAGACCCAAGTTTTAAGTTATCTGCGTGTATTTTTAAGCTGCTGTTTAAGTATAATAGTGATGGTACAAGTATTGGGGATGTAAGTCTTAAGAATATTTACAATGTATTTTTAAGTGACAATTTAGATGTAGTGCACCATGATATATAATAAGAACAGCTTCAAAAGGCCATGCATCACATAAAAAAAGAATAATAAAAAAAATGTACAAACGTTGTACATTGAGATTAGAAGTTTTGCTTTATAGTTGTTATTAAAAGAAACTGAAAAAAAATAGACCTATAAAAATAACGTCACCTTTCTTTTGGCTACATTTGCACATATTGATTATTTTTCCCCCAAGTCTTAAGCCGTTTAAAACATACACTTGTTACTTATTAAAAGAAGATAATTAGTAATTCCCAATTTGGAGCCTCTATCATAGGTGTTTTTAGCATGCATTTTAAATTGCTTCATATTTACCTTTAAGTTTTAATCAACCTTATAACCGACCCTTCTTATATGATTTTACTTTTAAGTGATATTCTTAGATCTCTTGAGGTTGATGTGAATTCTGTTAGGAACATTGAAATGTGGTGTTATAATAAATAAGTTTGAGTGGGATTTTAGCATGAGCTAATTTGTTATCCATGTGGAGCCATGCGTCGCCAAAGTATTAAGGTAGTGTAACTTTTGTTGTTTTAGGAATCAGTTGTCTGGTCAAGCGGCCCCGGTGATTATGGTAGGGCGGGCAACAGCACGCAAATTTTTATGTAATTATGCATACATGCGAGTAGGTAGCAAGCTGATACCAATAGAACCCACCCCAGCCGACATCATAGAGCCGGAACCAGCACGTGCATCGCTAGTAACTACACGACCATCAACTCGATAACATACGTGATATGTTACAAGACATAAATTACGTTGCTAACCAAGAGAACATTTTATTCAATACCAATATACTCAATCATTCGCTTACTACAGTTTTCATCCTTCATCATACAAAACATTTTATTGTCCCTAATGAAATTAATAGTCGGAAATATCGGATATTTAAGTTTCAGATGGTTGTGGCATACAATAACTATGTATTAGCATCAATTAACAAAGAAGAGGTTTACACCTTTTTTGCCACTACAGCGCATCATAGGTTCTTGGGTCCATTTTCTTATGGCCAACGAGGGTAAGATCCTTGACAGAGTCTGCCCAACACCGAACCTTGAGAGCCGAACGCTCACTGCCAAGCCGTATCGCGCTCTGTACAAAATGTCGCTCTCACTCATTGCGCATTTCATTTTAATGCATACCCTGTAGTTCTGATGGTATCAAGCGGTGAGCCTATACTAACGATCTGGTGCATCACTGTTCGTTAGGTAATTCGCTAACGATCAGTCATACGATAGCCCCCAGAAAAAGATGACTATTAACGATCTTATGCATTAATAGTCGTTAGGAAACTCGTTAGCAAATGGTTATGCTTTGCATGCCGACCAAAACGAAAATGTAAAAGAATTTTTTTATTTTGAAGTCTATGCTACATCTAAAAAATTTGATGACGAACAATAAAAAATTGCCGAGTTCCCTTTTACTTGTGAATTTGTCAGGCACGAAGCAAATTTTACTCAACTGGAAAACTTAAATTAAACTCACAATAATTTTAATGGGTATGTATTTCCAATAATATTGTTTGGAGGAGATGCTGCTTTGCATCCCACTTCGTCCTGTTATCTATTTAATTTTTACTATTAATTATGTCAATCAGATAAGACCCGAGTTTTAAGTTATCTGCGTTTATTTTTAAGCTGCTGTTTAAGTATAATAGTGATGGTACAAGTACATGGACGATTGGGGATGTAAGTCTTAGGAATATTTACAATGTATTTTTAAGTGACAGTTTAAATGCAGTGTACCATGATATATTATAAGAACAGCTTCAAAAAGCCATGCATCACTAAAAAAAGAATAATTAAAAAAAATGTAAAAACGTTTTACATTGAGATTAGAAGTTTTGTTTTATAGTTGTTAGTTAATACGTTCCTTATTATAAGTTCGTAAGCTAATGCAAATAAGTCAATGTTTAAATAAAATTTTTTTTGCACTAGCGGAAGAGTAAACCCTCTTGCAACAGTTACATCGCTAGGTCAACGTCATGAAACGTCGTCCCGCTCGGTAGGCGACAATGTGTAAAGTAGCTCCTTGGCCGGGGTGATGACTCAGTCTTACCCAGGTCCACTCTACAAGAAATGTGTAGTTTGCCGAGACGCGAAGCTGAAAGGAGGGGTATGGAGCCGTAGGGATAACTCCGCCACAGAGTGGTTATTAATTCTGTTAAGGAAAAGGGGAGCCGCTGGGATCGCTCCGCTGCAGTTAGGTTAGAGTCTGTCTGCGTGATGGGTGCTGCTGGGATCGCTCCGCCGCAAACGAAAGCCTGAAAATGCACAATTTCTACACGGTCAACACGCAAACACCGTTTTACTCTATATACATTCACTTTCGTTTTATTATCTTTTCTTAGCTTTCCTAGCCCTGCTGCACTGTCTATTCTAGGTCGTTCCTACCTAACCTGGCAGCTAACTCGCGGTCCCTAAATTCTGTCCTTCGTCACGTACGCACGCCCTTTTCGCCCTGCGGAGAAAATCCTCTCTCTATGCTTTGCTCGCGTTTACTCCTAATAATATCAACAGAGTTGCAAGTGATTCGATTGTGCTCGCAATCGGACTCTCTTAATTTAGTAAGCATACTCTTAACCGATAACTGACTTCATTTACTTCATTTTTGCTCTTAACTTATGATTACAATATATTATTACTTCATCTTTTTTCCTCTTAATCTATGATTATATATATATATTTGTGCGCGGGCCTCATTGTGACTCCGCGTCACAAATGGCATCCCCATGTTAAATTCGTTAGTCTAACGAATTGGTGTTTCTACGGTTTGAAACCAGTACCCATCCTAAAGAGGCAGCAAAATCTTTAATGGTGCGCCGGTTGACCCGAACTACAGGGTAGCTTTGAAAAACGACCCCAGCAAACAGCTGTAGAATATCTGTCAAGCTGCACTGGAAACGCCATACCAAATATAAGGAAAGTTTTGTTATACAGCTGCAGGCGCCTGCGCAGTGTTTTTTTTGTGTTCATATATCGGAATTAGCTATTAGTATGTGAGCTACGAGCCACGAGCTACTTAAGATCGCTGAGAGGCTCAGTGGCAACCCAGTCTCAGGCTCAGTCCGCCGCACACTCAACGTTATGTCTCTTGCTTTGCCTTCTTCGACACGCGTGTACTCAAAACTTTACACTTATACTTTTTAGAAACTATAAGTGCTAGAAGTTTTAAATTATGATAGTAAGTCCTTCTAGTTTCCGCGCAGAACGAGTTTGTTTCCGATAATGGATAACTTGACCCATTTCCAAGCAATCCATAAATCCTTAGCAGCAAACATCGGCGGTGAAGCTGCATATGTTTCGGAATTTTGTTTTGTGTGTGATAATTTTATTGGCTGAGTCATAAAAATAATACGAACATGTTTAGTAGCGCTGTGTAAGGAACAAATTTTATTTTAATTCAAACCTAATTTTTCTGCTCAAAAAAATTTGAGTGTAACAGTCAGAAATTACTGTATCATGATCGTTATTGTATCACGGGCGTTATTGAAATCGCTTGAGCGCATGACGGCAAAAACTTTTAAAATTGCCTTAAATTCAACAATTTTATTATCTCCTAAAGACCACATGTAATTTTTCAATCGGTCCATTCTTTTTCAATCTTTTTACTTCTCCTGTTATCTTTTTTCTCTCCTTCTCTCCGTTGCGATGATCACCATGTTGGTCAAGAGACCAACTTCTTGAAGAGTGCAAAATAAAAGAGAGTAACTAAAGCGAGAAAAAAGATAACTCAGCCACAAGAGGCCAGTGTTTTTTTTTCTTTTGGTACCCTTCTGTGCAATTTTTTGATTACAGCAAGTCGTCGCCGTACATCAACGAAAGCGCTTTTGGAAATGGATGGATGTACGTAAGTGGAATCATTATTTATTCTAAATTAAAACTCTCTTTTATAAAGACAAAGTGAGACTTAATTCAAAGAAAAAAACCCTTATCAAAATCAGCATGGAAATGGAATAATTATCTATTAATAATAATTAAAAGAAACTGAAACTCATATTAATTGTAATGGGTATGTATTTCCAATAATATTGTTTCGAGGAGATGCTGCTTTGCATCCCATTTCGTCGTGTTATCTATTTAATTTTTACTATTCATTATGTCAATCAGATAAGACCCAAGTTTTAAGTTATCTGCGTGTATTTTTAAGCTGCTGTTTAAGTATAATAGTGATGGTACAAGTACATGGACGATTGGGGATGTAAGTCTTAAAAATATTTACAATGTATTTTTAAGTGACAATTTAGATGTAGTGCACCATGATATATAATAAGAACAGCTTCAAAAGGCCATGCATCACATAAAAAAAGAATAATAAAAAAAATGTACAAACGTTGTACATTGAGATTAGAAGTTTTGCTTTATAGTTGTTATTAAAAGAAACTGAAAAAAAATAGACCTATAAAAATAACGTCACCTTTCTTTTGGCTACATTTGCACATATTGATTATTTTTCCCCCAAGTCTTAAGCCGTTTAAAACATACACTTGTTACTTATTAAAAGAAGATAACTAGTAATTCCCAATTTGGAGCCTCTATCATAAGTGTTTTTAGCATGCATTTTAAATTGCTTCATATTTACCTTTAAGTTTTAATCAACCTTATAACCGACCCTTCTTATATGATTTTACTTTTAAGTGATATTCTTAGATCTCTTGAGGTTGATGTGAATTCTGTTAGGAACATTGAAATGTGGTGTTATAATAAATAAGTTTGAGTGGGATTTTAGCATGAGCTAATTTGTTATCCATGTGGAGCCATGCGTCGCCAAAGTATTAAGGTAGTGTAACTTTTGTTGTTTTAGGAATCAGTTGTCTGGTCAAGCGGCCCCGGTGATTATGGTAGGGCGGGCAACAGCACGCAAATTTTTATGTAATTAAGCATACATGCGAGTAGGTAGCAAGCTGATACCAATAGAACCCACCCCAGCCGACATCATAGAGTCGGAACCAGCACGTGCATCGCTAGTAACTACACGACCATCAACTCGATAACATACGTGATATGTTACAAGACATAAATTACGTTGCTAACCAAGAGAACATTTTATTCAATACCAATATACTCAATCATTCGCTTACTACAGTTTTCATCCTTCATCATACAAAACATTTTATTGTCCCTAATGAAATTAATAGTCGGAAATATCGGATATTTAAGTTTCAGATGGTTGTGGCATACAATAACTATGTATTAGCATCAATTAACAAAGAAGAGGTTTACACCTTTTTTGCCACTACAGCGCATCATAGGTTCTTGGGTCCATTTTCTTATGGCCAACGAGGGTAAGATCCTTGACAGAGTCTGCCCAACACCGAACCTTGAGAGCCGAACGCTCACTGCCAAGCCGTATCGCGCTCTGTACAAAATGTCGCTCTCACTCATTGCGCATTTCATTTTAATGCATATACTGCCTATACTAACGATCTGGTGCATCACTGTTCCTTAGGTAATTCGCTAACGATCAGTCATACGATAGCCCCCAGAAAAAGATGACTATTAACGATCTTATGCATTAATAGTCGTTAGGAAACTCGTTAGCAAATGGTTATGCTTTGCATGCCGACCAAAACGAAAATGTAAAAGAATTTTTTTATTTTGAAGTCTATGCTACATCTAAAAAATTTGATGACGAACAATAAAAAATTGCCGAGTTCCCTTTTACTTGTGAATTTGTCAGGCACGAAGCAAATTTTACTCAACTGGAAAACTTAAATTAAACTCACAATAATTTTAATGGGTATGTATTTCCAATAATATTGTTTGGAGGAGATGCTGCTTTGCATCCCACTTCGTCCTGTTATCTATTTAATTTTTACTATTAATTATGTCAATCAGATAAGACCCGAGTTTTAAGTTATCTGCGTTTATTTTTAAGCTGCTGTTTAAGTATAATAGTGATGGTACAAGTACATGGACGATTGGGGATGTAAGTCTTAAGAATATTTACAATGTATTTTTAAGTGACAGTTTAAATGCAGTGTACCATGATATATTATAAGAACAGCTTCAAAAAGCCATGCATCACTAAAAAAAGAATAATTAAAAAAAATGTAAAAACGTTTTACATTGAGATTAGAAGTTTTGTTTTATAGTTGTTAGTTAATACGTTCCTCATTATAAGTTCGTAAGCTAATGCAAATAAGTCAATGTTTAAATAAAATTTTATTTGCACTAGCGGAAGAGTAAACCCTCTTGCAACAGTTACATCGCTAGGTCAACGTCATGAAACGTCGTCCCGCTCGGTAGGCGACAATGTGTAAAGTAGCTCCTTGGCCGGGGTGATGACTCAGTCTTACCCAGGTCCACTCTACAAGAAATGTGTAGTTTGCCGAGACGCGAAGCTGAAAGGAGGGGTATGGAGCCGTAGGGATAACTCCGCCACAGAGTGGTTATTAATTCTGTTAAGGAAAAGGGGAGCCGCTGGGATCGCTCCGCTGCAGTTAGGTTAGAGTCTGTCTGCGTGATGGGTGCTGCTGGGATCGCTCCGCCGCAAACGAAAGCCTGAAAATGCACAATTTCTACACGGTCAACACGCAAACACCGTTTTACTCTATATACATTCACTTTCGTTTTATTATCTTTTCTTAGCTTTCCTAGCCCTGCTGCACTGTCTATTCTAGGTCGTTCCTACCTAACCTGGCAGCTAACTCGCGGTCCCTAAATTCTGTCCTTCGTCACGTACGCACGCCCTTTTCGCCCTGCGGAGAAAATCCTCTCTCTATGCTTTGCTCGCGTTTACTCCTAATAATATCAACAGAGTTGCAAGTGATTCGATTGTGCTCGCAATCGGACTCTTTTAATTTAGTAAGCATACTCTTAACCGATAACTGACTTCATTTACTTCATTTTTGCTCTTAACTTATGATTACAATATATTATTACTTCATCTTTTTTCCTCTTAATCTATGATTATATATATATATTTGTGCGCGGGCCTCATTGTGACTCCGCGTCACAAATGGCATCCCCATGTTAAATTCGTTAGTCTAACGAATTGGTGTTTCCACGGTTTGAAACCAGTACCCATCCTAAAGAGGCAGCAAAATCTTTAATGGTGCGCCGGTTGACCCGAACTACAGGGTAGCTTTGAAAAACGACCCCAGCAAACAGCTGTAGAATATCTGTCAAGCTGCACTGGAAACGCCATACCAAATATAAGGAAAGTTTTGTTATACAGCTGCAGGCGCCTGCGCAGTGTTTTTTTTGTGTTCATATATCGGAATTAGCTATTAGTATGTGAGCTACGAGCCACGAGATACTTAAGATCGCTGAGAGGCTCAGTGGCAACCCAGTCTCAGGCTCAGTCCGCCGCACACTCAACGTTATGTCTCTTGCTTTGCCTTCTTCGACACGCGTGTACTCAAAATTTTACACTTATACTTTTTAGAAACTATAAGTGCTAGAAGTTTTAAATTATGATAGTAAGTCCTTCTAGTTTCCGCGCAGAACGAGTTTGTTTCCGATAATGGATAACTTGACCCATTTCCAAGCAATCCATAAATCCTTAGCAGCAAACATCGGCGGTGAAGCTGCATATGTTTCGGAATTTTGTTTTGTGTGTGATAATTTTATTGGCTGAGTCATAAAAATAATACGAACATGTTTAGTAGCGCTGTGTAAGGAACAAATTTTATTTTAATTCAAACCTAATTTTTCTGCTCAAAAAAATTTGAGTGTAACAGTCAGAAATTACTGTATCATGATCGTTATTGTATCACGGGCGTTATTGAAATCGCTTGAGCGCATGACGGCAAAAACTTTTAAAATTGCCTTAAATTCAACAATTTTATTATCTCCTAAAGACCACATGTAATTTTTCAATCGGTCCATTCTTTTTCAATCTTTTTACTTCTCCTGTTATCTTTTTTTCTCTCCTTCTCTCCGTTGCGATGATCACCATGTTGGTCAAGAGACCAACTTCTTGAAGAGTGCAAAATAAAAGAGAGTAACTAAAGCGAGAAAAAAGATAACTCAGCCACAAAGGGCCAGTGTTTTTTTTTCTTTTGGTACCCTTCTGTGCAATTTTTTGATTACAGCAAGTCGTCGCCGTACATCAACGAAAGCGCTTTTGGAAATGGATGGATGTACGTAAGTGGAATCATTATTTATTCTAAATTAAAACTCTCTTTTATAAAGACAAAGTGAGACTTAATTCAAAGAAAAAAACCCTTATCAAAATCAGCATGGAAATGGAATAATTATCTATTAATAATAATTAAAAGAAACTGAAACTCATATTAATTGTAATGGGTATGTATTTCCAATAATATTGTTTGGAGGAGATGCTGCTTTGCATCCCACTTCGTCGTGTTATCTATTTAATTTTTACTATTAATTATGTCAATCAGATAAGACCCGAGTTTTAAGTTATCTGCGTTTATTTTTAAGCTGCTGTTTAAGTATAATAGTGATGGTACAAGTACATGGACGATTGGGGATGTAAGTCTTAAGAATATTTACAATGTATTTTTAAGTGACAATTTAGATGTAGTGCACCATGATATATTATAAGAACAGCTTCAAAAAGCCATGCATCACTAAAAAAAGAATAATTAAAAAAAATGTAAAAACGTTTTACATTGAGATTAGAAGTTTTGTTTAATAGTTGTTAGTTAATACGTTCCTCATTATAAGTTCGTAAGCTAATGCAAATAAGTCAATGTTTAAATAAAATTTTATTTGCACTAGCGGAAGAGTAAACCCTCTTGCAACAGTTACATCGCTAGGTCAACGTCATGAAACGTCGTCCCGCTCGGTAGGCGACAATGTGTAAAGTAGCTCCTTGGCCGGGGTGATGACTCAGTCTTACCCAGGTCCACTCTACAAGAAATGTGTAGTTTGCCGAGACGCGAAGCTGAAAGGAGGGGTATGGAGCCGTAGGGATAACTCCGCCACAGAGTGGTTATTAATTCTGTTAAGGAAAAGGGGAGCCGCTGGGATCGCTCCGCTGCAGTTAGGTTAGAGTCTGTCTGCGTGATGGGTGCTGCTGGGATCGCTCCGCCGCAAACGAAAGCCTGAAAATGCACAATTTCTACACGGTCAACACGCAAACACCGTTTTACTCTATATACATTCACTTTCGTTTTATTATCTTTTCTTAGCTTTCCTAGCCCTGCTGCACTGTCTATTCTAGGTCGTTCCTACCTAACCTGGCAGCTAACTCGCGGTCCCTAAATTCTGTCCTTCGTCACGTACGCACGCCCTTTTCGCCCTGCGGAGAAAATCCTCTCTCTATGCTTTGCTCGCGTTTACTCCTAATAATATCAACAGAGTTGCAAGTGATTCGATTGTGCTCGCAATCGGACTCTCTTAATTTAGTAAGCATACTCTTAACCGATAACTGACTTCATTTACTTCATTTTTGCTCTTAACTTATGATTACAATATATTATTACTTCATCTTTTTTCCTCTTAATCTATGATTATATATATATATTTGTGCGCGGGCCTCATTGTGACTCCGCGTCACAAATGGCATCCCCATGTTAAATTCGTTAGTCTAACGAATTGGTGTTTCCACGGTTTGAAACCAGTACCCATCCTAAAGAGGCAGCAAAATCTTTAATGGTGCGCCGGTTGACCCGAACTACAGGGTAGCTTTGAAAAACGACCCCAGCAAACAGCTGTAGAATATCTGTCAAGCTGCACTGGAAACGCCATACCAAATATAAGGAAAGTTTTGTTATACAGCTGCAGGCGCCTGCGCAGTGTTTTTTTTTGTGTTCATATATCGGAATTAGCTATTAGTATGTGAGCTACGAGCCACGAGCTACTTAAGATCGCTGAGAGGCTCAGTGGCAACCCAGTCTCAGGCTCAGTCCGCCGCACACTCAACGTTATGTCTCTTGCTTTGCCTTCTTCGACACGCGTGTACTCAAAACTTTACACTTATACTTTTTAGAAACTATAAGTGCTAGAAGTTTTAAATTATGATAGTAAGTCCTTCTAGTTTCCGCGCAGAACGAGTTTGTTTCCGATAATGGATAACTTGACCCATTTCCAAGCAATCCATAAATCCTTAGCAGCAAACATCGGCGGTGAAGCTGCATATGTTTCGGAATTTTGTTTTGTGTGTGATAATTTTATTGGCTGAGTCATAAAAATAATACGAACATGTTTAGTAGCGCTGTGTAAGGAACAAATTTTATTTTAATTCAAACCTAATTTTTCTGCTCAAAAAAATTTGAGTGTAACAGTCAGAAATTACTGTATCATGATCGTTATTGTATCACGGGCGTTATTGAAATCGCTTGAGCGCATGACGGCAAAAACTTTTAAAATTGCCTTAAATTCAACAATTTTATTATCTCCTAAAGACCACATGTAATTTTTCAATCGGTCCATTCTTTTTCAATCTTTTTACTTCTCCTGTTATCTTTTTTCTCTCCTTCTCTCCGTTGCGATGATCACCATGTTGGTCAAGAGACCAACTTCTTGAAGAGTGCAAAATAAAAGAGAGTAACTAAAGCGAGAAAAAAGATAACTCAGCCACAAAGGGCCATTGTTTTTTTTTCTTTTGGTACCCTTCTGTGCAATTTTTTGATTACAGCAAGTCGTCGCCGTACATCAACGAAAGCGCTTTTGGAAATGGATGGATGTACGTAAGTGGAATCATTATTTATTCTAAATTAAAACTCTCTTTTATAAAGACAAAGTGAGACTTAATTCAAAGAAAAAAACCCTTATCAAAATCAGCATGGAAATGGAATAATTATCTATTAATAATAATTAAAAGAAACTGAAACTCATATAAATTGTAATGGGTATGTATTTCCAATAATATTGTTTGGAGGAGATGCTGCTTTGCATCCCACTTCGTCCTGTTATCTATTTAATTTTTACTATTAATTATGTCAATCAGATAAGACCCGAGTTTTAAGTTATCTGCGTTTATTTTTAAGCTGCTGTTTAAGTATAATAGTGATGGTACAAGTACATGGACGATTGGGGATGTAAGTCTTAAGAATATTTACAATGTATTTTTAAGTGACAGTTTAAATGCAGTGTACCATGATATATTATAAGAACAGCTTCAAAAAGCCATGCATCACTAAAAAAAGAATAATTAAAAAAAATGTAAAAACGTTTTACATTGAGATTAGAAGTTTTGTTTAATAGTTGTTAGTTAATACGTTCCTCATTATAAGTTCGTAAGCTAATGCAAATAAGTCAATGTTTAAATAAAATTTTATTTGCACTAGCGGAAGAGTAAACCCTCTTGCAACAGTTACATCGCTAGGTCAACGTCATGAAACGTCGTCCCGCTCGGTAGGCGACAATGTGTAAAGTAGCTCCTTGGCCGGGGTGATGACTCAGTCTTACCCAGGTCCACTCTACAAGAAATGTGTAGTTTGCCGAGACGCGAAGCTGAAAGGAGGGGTATGGAGCCGTAGGGATAACTCCGCCACAGAGTGGTTATTAATTCTGTTAAGGAAAAGGGGAGCCGCTGGGATCGCTCCGCTGCAGTTAGGTTAGAGTCTGTCTGCGTGATGGGTGCTGCTGGGATCGCTCCGCCGCAAACGAAAGCCTGAAAATGCACAATTTCTACACGGTCAACACGCAAACACCGTTTTACTCTATATACATTCACTTTCGTTTTATTATCTTTTCTTAGCTTTCCTAGCCCTGCTGCACTGTCTATTCTAGGTCGTTCCTACCTAACCTGGCAGCTAACTCGCGGTCCCTAAATTCTGTCCTTCGTCACGTACGCACGCCCTTTTCGCCCTGCGGAGAAAATCCTCTCTCTATGCTTTGCTCGCGTTTACTCCTAATAATATCAACAGAGTTGCAAGTGATTCGATTGTGCTCGCAATCGGACTCTCTTAATTTAGTAAGCATACTCTTAACCGATAACTGACTTCATTTACTTCATTTTTGCTCTTAACTTATGATTACAATATATTATTACTTCATCTTTTTTTCCTCTTAATCTATGATTATATATATATATTTGTGCGCGGGCCTCATTGTGACTCCGCGTCACAAATGGCATCCCCATGTTAAATTCGTTAGTCTAACGAATTGGTGTTTCCACGGTTTGAAACCAGTACCCATCCTAAAGAGGCAGCAAAATCTTTAATGGTGCGCCGGTTGACCCGAACTACAGGGTAGCTTTGAAAAACGACCCCAGCAAACAGCTGTAGAATATCTGTCAAGCTGCACTGGAAACGCCATACCAAATATAAGGAAAGTTTTGTTATACAGCTGCAGGCGCCTGCGCAGTGTTTTTTTTGTGTTCATATATCGGAATTAGCTATTAGTATGTGAGCTACGAGCCACGAGCTACTTAAGATCGCTGAGAGGCTCAGTGGCAACCCAGTCTCAGGCTCAGTCCGCCGCACACTCAACGTTATGTCTCTTGCTTCGCCTTCTTCGACACGCGTGTACTCAAAACTTTACACTTATACTTTTTAGAAACTATAAGTGCTAGAAGTTTTAAATTATGATAGTAAGTCCTTCTAGTTTCCGCTCAGAACGAGTTTGTTTCCGATAATGGATAACTTGACCCATTTCCAAGCAATCCATAAATCCTTAGCAGCAAACATCGGCGGTGAAGCTGCATATGTTTCGGAATTTTGTTTTGTGTGTGATAATTTTATTGGCTGAGTCATAAAAATAATACGAACATGTTTAGTAGCGCTGTGTAAGGAACAAATTTTATTTTAATTCAAACCTAATTTTTCTGCTCAAAAAAATTTGAGTGTAACAGTCAGAAATTACTGTATCATGATCGTTATTGTATCACGGGCGTTATTGAAATCGCTTGAGCGCATGACGGCAAAAACTTTTAAAATTGCCTTAAATTCAACAATTTTATTATCTCCTAAAGACCACATGTAATTTTTCAATCGGTCCATTCTTTTTCAATCTTTTTACTTCTCCTGTTATCTTTTTTCTCTCCTTCTCTCCGTTGCGATGATCACCATGTTGGTCAAGAGACCAACTTCTTGAAGAGTGCAAAATAAAAGAGAGTAACTAAAGCGAGAAAAAAGATAACTCAGCCACAAAGGGCCAGTGTTTTTTTTTCTTTTGGTACCCTTCTGTGCAATTTTTTGATTACAGCAAGTCGTCGCCGTACATCAACGAAAGCGCTTTTGGAAATGGATGGATGTACGTAAGTGGAATCATTATTTATTCTAAATTAAAACTCTCTTTTATAAAGTCAAAGTGAGACTTAATTCAAAGAAAAAAACCCTTATCAAAATCAGCATGGAAATGGAATAATTATCTATTAATAATAATTAAAAGAAACTGAAACTCATATTAATTGTAATGGGTATGTATTTCCAATAATATTGTTTCGAGGAGATGCTGCTTTGCATCCCATTTCGTCGTGTTATCTATTTAATTTTTACTATTCATTATGTCAATCAGATAAGACCCAAGTTTTAAGTTATCTGCGTGTATTTTTAAGCTGCTGTTTAAGTATAATAGTGATGGTACAAGTACATGGACGATTGGGGATGTAAGTCTTAAGAATATTTACAATGTATTTTTAAGTGACAGTTTAAATGCAGTGTACCATGATATATTATAAGAACAGCTTCAAAAAGCCATGCATCACTAAAAAAAGAATAATTAAAAAAAATGTAAAAACGTTTTACATTGAGATTAGAAGTTTTGTTTAATAGTTGTTAGTTAATACGTTCCTCATTATAAGTTCGTAAGCTAATGCAAATAAGTCAATGTTTAATTAAAATTTTATTTGCACTAGCGGAAGAGTAAACCCTCTTGCAACAGTTACATCGCTAGGTCAACGTCATGAAACGTCGTCCCGCTCGGTAGGCGACAATGTGTAAAGTAGCTCCTTGGCCGGGGTGATGACTCAGTCTTACCCAGGTCCACTCTACAAGAAATGTGTAGTTTGCCGTGACGCGAAGCTGAAAGGAGGGGTATGGAGCCGTAGGGATAACTCCGCCACAGAGTGGTTATTAATTCTGTTAAGGAAAAGGGGAGCCGCTGGGATCGCTCCGCTGCAGTTAGGTTAGAGTCTGTCTGCGTGATGGGTGCTGCTGGGATCGCTCCGCCGCAAACGAAAGCCTGAAAATGCACAATTTCTACACGGTCAACACGCAAACACCGTTTTACTCTATATACATTCACTTTCGTTTTATTATCTTTTCTTAGCTTTCCTAGCCCTGCTGCACTGTCTATTCTAGGTCGTTCCTACCTAACCTGGCAGCTAAGTCGCGGTCCCTAAATTCTGTCCTTCGTCACGTACGCACGCCCGATACTCACGCTTGTCGGTTCCAAGGTGAAGTTGCTGATCGGCGGCAGCAGCTCACGACCCTCTTTACGCCCTTTTCGCCCTGCGGAGAAAATCCTCTCTCTATGCTTTGCTCGCGTTTACTCCTAATAATATCAACAGAGTTGCAAGGGATTCGATTGTGCTCGCAATCGGACTCTCTTAATTTAGTAAGCATACTCTTAACCGATAACTGACTTAATTTACTTCATTTTTGCTCTTAACTTATGATTACAATATATTATTACTTCATCTTTTTTCCTCTTAATCTATGATTATGATTATTATATATATATTTGTGCGCGGGCCTCATTGTGACTCCGCGTCACAAATGGCATCCCCATGTTAAATTCGTTAGTCTAACGAATTGGTGTTTCCACGGTTTGAAACCAGTACCCATCCTAAAGAGGCAGCAAAATCTTTAATGGTGCGCCGGTTGACCCAAACTACAGGGTAACTTTGAAAAACGACCCCAGCAAACAGCTGTAGAATATCTGTCAAGCTGCACTGGAAACGCCATACCAAATATAAGGAAAGTTTTGTTATACAGCTGCAGGCGCCTGCGCAGTGTTTTTTTTGTGTTCATATATCGGAATTAGCTATTAGTATGTGAGCTACGAGCCACGAGCTACTTAAGATCGCTGAGAGGCTCAGTGGCAACCCAGTCTCAGGCTCAGTCCGCCGCACACTCAACGTTATGTCTCTTGCTTTGCCTTCTTCGACACGCGTGTACTCACCCCGATGTTCGCAGGTACGCTCGCAGTCGACCCGTACGTCTGCCTCGGCCGCTCAATTTCGCCGCGAGCTGTCGCAAGTTCGCTTTGGAGCTTTTCCTCTTTGCCGCCGAAGTGAAGTTGCGCCCTCGAGGACGATGCTAAGCTACCGATCAGCACAGCACGGTTGCTGTGGCGGCCGGCGGTTAAATTCAAACTTAAATTATTCCTTTGATGACTATGTGGCTGCTTGCCCTAAATTAACTTCACTCTTATTCTTATATCGATGTAAGGAACGGATTCATGCCTTAGGTACTTCTAATACTTATGATACTTACAAACTAACAAAACAATAAAATTATAAATCTAACGGCTCCTTGCCGCGACTCTACATAACTCGCTTCAACTATAAACCCACCGGCTCCTTGCCATGAATCAGGACTGTAAAGTGGCTGATCCAGGTAGCCACCTCAAAACTTTACACTTATACTTTTTAGAAACTATAAGTGCTAGAAGTTTTAAATTATGATAGTAAGTCCTTCTAGTTTCCGCGCAGAACGAGTTTGTTTCCGATAATGGATAACTTGACCCATTTCCAAGCAATCCATAAATCCTTAGCAGCAAACATCGGCGGTGAAGCTGCATATGTTTCGGAATTTTGTTTTGTGTGTGATAATTTTATTGGCTGAGTCATAAAAATAATACGAACATGTTTAGTATCGCTGTGTAAAGAACAAATTTTATTTTAATTCAAACCCTTTTTTTTTCTTCTCAAAAATATATAAGTGTAACAGTCAGATATTACTATATCATGATCGTTATTGTATCATGGGCGTTATTAAAATCGCTTGAGCGCATGACGGCAAAAACTTTTAAAATTGCCTTAAATTCAACAATTTTATTATCTTCTAAAGACCACATGTAATTTTCCAATCGGTCCATTCTTTTTCAATCTTTTTACTTCTCCTGTTATCTTTTTTCTCTCCTTCTCTCCGTTGCGATGATCACCATGTTGGTCAAGAGACCAACTTTTTGAAGAGTGCAAAATAAAAGAGAGTAACTAGAGGGAGAGAAAAGATAACTCAGCCACATAGGGCCAGTGTTTTTTTTTTCTTTTGGTGCCCTTTGCAATTTTTTGATTACAGCAAGTCGTCGCCGTACATCAACGAAAGCGCTTTTGGAAATGGATGGATGTACGTAAGTGGAATCATTATTTATTCTAAATTAAAACTCTCTTTTATAAAGACAAAGTGAGACTTAATTCAAAGAAAAAAACCCTTATCAAAATCAGCATGGAAATGGAATAATTATCTATTAATAATAATTAAAAGAAACTGAAACTCATATTAATTGTAATGGGTATGTATTTCCAATAATATTGTTTCGAGGAGATGCTGCTTTGCATCCCATTTCGTCGTGTTATCTATTTAATTTTTACTATTCATTATGTCAATCAGATAAGACCCAAGTTTTAAGTTATCTGCGTGTATTTTTAAGCTGCTGTTTAAGTATAATAGTGATGGTACAAGTACATGGACGATTGGGGATGTAAGTCTTAAAAATATTTACAATGTATTTTTAAGTGACAATTTAGATGTAGTGCACCATGATATATAATAAGAACAGCTTCAAAAGGCCATGCATCACATAAAAAAAGAATAATAAAAAAAAATGTACAAACGTTGTACATTGAGATTAGAAGTTTTGCTTTATAGTTGTTATTAAAAGAAACTGAAAAAAAATAGACCTATAAAAATAACGTCACCTTTCTTTTGGCTACATTTGCACATATTGATTATTTTTCCCCCAAGTCTTAAGCCGTTTAAAACATACACTTGTTACTTATTAAAAGAAGATAATTAGTAATTCCCAATTTGGAGCCTCTATCATAGGTGTTTTTAGCATGCATTTTAAATTGCTTCATATTTACCTTTAAGTTTTAATCAACCTTATAACCGACCCTTCTTATATGATTTTACTTTTAAGTGATATTCTTAGATCTCTTGAGGTTGATGTGAATTCTGTTTGGAACATTGAAATGTGGTGTTATAATAAATAAGTTTGAGTGGGATTTTAGCATGAGCTAATTTGTTATCCATGTGGAGCCATGCGTCGCCAAAGTATTAAGGTAGTGTAACTTTTGTTGTTTTAGGAATCAGTTGTCTGGTCAAGCGGCCCCGGTGATTATGGTAGGGCGGGCAACAGCACGCAAATTTTTATGTAATTAAGCATACATGCGAGTAGGTAGCAAGCTGATACCAATAGAACCCACCCCAGCCGACATCATAGAGCCGGAACCAGCACGTGCATCGCTAGTAACTACACGACCATCAACTCGATAACATACGTGATATGTTACAAGACATAAATTACGTTGCTAACCAAGAGAACATTTTATTCAATACCAATATACTCCATCATTCGCTTACTACAGTTTTCATCCTTCATCATACAAAACATTTTATTGTCCCTAATGAAATTAATAGTCGGAAATATCGGATATTTAAGTTTCAGATGGTTGTGGCATACAATAACTATGTATTAGCATCAATAAACAAAGAAGAGGTTTACACCTTTTTTGCCACTACAGCGCATCATAGGTTCTTGGGTCCATTTTCTTATGGCCAACGAGGGTAAGATCCTTGACAGAGTCTGCCCAACACCGAACCTTGAGAGCCGAACGCTCACTGCCAAGCCGTATCGCGCTCTCTACAAAATGTCGCTCTCACTCATTGCGCATTTCATTTTAATGCATACCCTGTAGTTCTGATGGTATCAAGCGGTGAGCCTATACTAACGATCTGGTGCATCACTGTTCGTTAGGTAATTCGCTAACGATCAGTCATACGATAGCCCCCAGAAAAAGATGACTATTAACGATCTTATGCATTAATAGTCGTTAGGAAACTCGTTAGCAAATGGTTATGCTTTGCATGCCGACCAAAACGAAAATGTAAAAGAATTTTTTTATTTTGAAGTCTATGCTACATCTAAAAAATTTGATGACGAACAATAAAAAATTGCCGAGTTCCCTTTTACTTGTGAATTTGTCAGGCACGAAGCAAATTTTACTCAACTGGAAAACTTAAATTAAACTCACAATAATTTTAATGGGTATGTATTTCCAATAATATTGTTTGGAGGAGATGCTGCTTTGCATCCCACTTCGTCCTGTTATCTATTTAATTTTTACTATTAATTATGTCAATCAGATAAGACCCGAGTTTTAAGTTATCTGCGTTTATTTTTAAGCTGCTGTTTAAGTATAATAGTGATGGTACAAGTACATGGACGATTGGGGATGTAAGTCTTAAGAATATTTACAATGTATTTTTAAGTTACAGTTTAAATGCAGTGTACCATGATATATTATAAGAACAGCTTCAAAAAGCCATGCATCACTAAAAAAAGAATAATTAAAAAAAATGTAAAAACGTTTTACATTGAGATTAGAAGTTTTGTTTTATAGTTGTTAGTTAATACGTTCCTCATTATAAGTTCGTAAGCTAATGCAAATAAGTCAATGTTTAAATAAAATTTTATTTGCACTAGCGGAAGAGTAAACCCTCTTGCAACAGTTACATCGCTAGGTCAACGTCATGAAACGTCGTCCCGCTCGGTAGGCGACAATGTGTAAAGTAGCTCCTTGGCCGGGGTGATGACTCAGTCTTACCCAGGTCCACTCTACAAGAAATGTGTAGTTTGCCGAGACGCGAAGCTGAAAGGAGGGGTATGGAGCCGTAGGGATAACTCCGCCACAGAGTGGTTATTAATTCTGTTAAGGAAAAGGGGAGCCGCTGGGATCGCTCCGCTGCAGTTAGGTTAGAGTCTGTCTGCGTGATGGGTGCTGCTGGGATCGCTCCGCCGCAAACGAAAGCCTGAAAATGCACAATTTCTACACGGTCAACACGCAAATTCTGTCCTTCGTCACGTACGCACGCCCTTTTCGCCCTGCGGAGAAAATCCTCTCTCTATGCTTTGCTCGCGTTTACTCCTAATAATATCAACAGAGTTGCAAGTGATTCGATTGTGCTCGCAATCGGACTCTCTTAATTTAGTAAGCATACTCTTAACCGATAACTGACTTAATTTACTTCATTTTTGCTCTTAACTTATGATTACAATATATTATTACTTCATCTTTTTTCCTCTTAATCTATGATTATGATTATTATATATATATTTGTGCGCGGGCCTCATTGTGACTCCGCGTCACAAATGGCATCCCCATGTTAAATTCGTTAGTCTAACGAATTGGTGTTTCCACGGTTTGAAACCAGTACCCATCCTAAAGAGGCAGCAAAATCTTTAATGGTGCGCCGGTTGACCCGAACTACAGGGTAGCTTTGAAAAACGACCCCAGCAAACAGCTGTAGAATATCTGTCAAGCTGCACTGGAAACGCCATACCAAATATAAGGAAAGTTTTGTTATACAGCTGCAGGCGCCTGCGCAGTGTTTTTTTTGTGTTCATATATCGGAATTAGCTATTAGTATGTGAGCTACGAGCCACGAGCTACTTAAGATCGCTGAGAGGCTCAGTGGCAACCCAGTCTCAGGCTCAGTCCGCCGCACACTCAACGTTATGTCTCTTGCTTCGCCTTCTTCGACACGCGTGTACTCAAAACTTTACACTTATACTTTTTAGAAACTATAAGTGCTAGAAGTTTTAAATTATGATAGTAAGTCCTTCTAGTTTCCGCGCAGAACGAGTTTGTTTCCGATAATGGATAACTTGACCCATTTCCAAGCAATCCATAAATCCTTAGCAGCAAACATCGGCGGTGAAGCTGCATATGTTTCGGAATTTTGTTTTGTGTGTGATAATTTTATTGGCTGAGTCATAAAAATAATACGAACATGTTTAGTAGCGCTGTGTAAGGAACAAATTTTATTTTAATTCAAACCTAATTTTTCTGCTCAAAAAAATTTGAGTGTAACAGTCAGAAATTACTGTATCATGATCGTTATTGTATCACGGGCGTTATTGAAATCGCTTGAGCGCATGACGGCAAAAACTTTTAAAATTGCCTTAAATTCAACAATTTTATTATCTCCTAAAGACCACATGTAATTTTTCAATCGGTCCATTCTTTTTCAATCTTTTTACTTCTCCTGTTATCTTTTTTCTCTCCTTCTCTCCGTTGCGATGATCACCATGTTGGTCAAGAGACCAACTTCTTGAAGAGTGCAAAATAAAAGAGAGTAACTAAAGCGAGAAAAAAGATAACTCAGCCACAAAGGGCCAGTGTTTTTTTTCTTTTGGTACCCTTCTGTGCAATTTTTTGATTACAGCAAGTCGTCGCCGTACATCAACGAAAGCGCTTTTGGAAATGGATGGATGTACGTAAGTGGAATCATTATTTATTCTAAATTAAAACTCTCTTTTATAAAGACAAAGTGAGACTTAATTCAAAGAAAAAAACCCTTATCAAAATCAGCATGGAAATGGAATAATTATCTATTAATAATAATTAAAAGAAACTGAAACTCATATTAATTGTAATGGGTATGTATTTCCAATAATATTGTTTCGAGGAGATGCTGCTTTGCATCCCATTTCGTCGTGTTATCTATTTAATTTTTACTATTCATTATGTCAATCAGATAAGACCCAAGTTTTAAGTTATCTGCGTGTATTTTTAAGCTGCTGTTTAAGTATAATAGTGATGGTACAAGTACATGGACGATTGGGGATGTAAGTCTTAAAAATATTTACAATGTATTTTTAAGTGACAATTTAGATGTAGTGCACCATGATATATAATAAGAACAGCTTCAAAAGGCCATGCATCACATAAAAAAAGAATAATAAAAAAAAATGTACAAACGTTGTACATTGAGATTAGAAGTTTTGCTTTATAGTTGTTATTAAAAGAAACTGAAAAAAAATAGACCTATAAAAATAACGTCACCTTTCTTTTGGCTACATTTGCACATATTGATTATTTTTCCCCCAAGTCTTAAGCCGTTTAAAACATACACTTGTTACTTATTAAAAGAAGATAATTAGTAATTCCCAATTTGGAGCCTCTATCATAGGTGTTTTTAGCATGCATTTTAAATTGCTTCATATTTACCTTTAAGTTTTAATCAACCTTATAACCGACCCTTCTTATATGATTTTACTTTTAAGTGATATTCTTAGATCTCTTGAGGTTGATGTGAATTCTGTTAGGAACATTGAAATGTGGTGTTATAATAAATAAGTTTGAGTGGGATTTTAGCATGAGCTAATTTGTTATCCATGTGGAGCCATGCGTCGCCAAAGTATTAAGGTAGTGTAACTTTTGTTGTTTTAGGAATCAGTTGTCTGGTCAAGCGGCCCCGGTGATTATGGTAGGGCGGGCAACAGCACGCAAATTTTTATGTAATTAAGCATACATGCGAGTAGGTAGCAAGCTGATACCAATAGAACCCACCCCAGCCGACATCATAGAGCCGGAACCAGCACGTGCATCGCTAGTAACTACACGACCATCAACTCGATAACATACGTGATATGTTACAAGACATAAATTACGTTGCTAACCAAGAGAACATTTTATTCAATACCAATATACTCCATCATTCGCTTACTACAGTTTTCATCCTTCATCATACAAAACATTTTATTGTCCCTAATGAAATTAATAGTCGGAAATATCGGATATTTAAGTTTCAGATGGTTGTGGCATACAATAACTATGTATTAGCATCAATAAACAAAGAAGAGGTTTACACCTTTTTTGCCACTACAGCGCATCATAGGTTCTTGGGTCCATTTTCTTATGGCCAACGAGGGTAAGATCCTTGACAGAGTCTGCCCAACACCGAACCTTGAGAGCCGAACGCTCACTGCCAAGCCGTATCGCGCTCTGTACAAAATGTCGCTCTCACTCATTGCGCATTTCATTTTAATGCATACCCTGTAGTTCTGATGGTATCAAGCGGTGAGCCTATACTAACGATCTGGTGCATCACTGTTCGTTAGGTAATTCGCTAACGATCAGTCATACGATAGCCCCCAGAAAAAGATGACTATTAACGATCTTATGCATTAATAGTCGTTAGGAAACTCGTTAGCAAATGGTTATGCTTTGCATGCCGACCAAAACGAAAATGTAAAAGAATTTTTTTATTTTGAAGTCTATGCTACATCTAAAAAATTTGATGACGAACAATAAAAAATTGCCGAGTTCCCTTTTACTTGTGAATTTGTCAGGCACGAAGCAAATTTTACTCAACTGGAAAACTTAAATTAAACTCACAATAATTTTAATGGGTATGTATTTCCAATAATATTGTTTGGAGGAGATGCTGCTTTGCATCCCACTTCGTCCTGTTATCTATTTAATTTTTACTATTAATTATGTCAATCAGATAAGACCCGAGTTTTAAGTTATCTGCGTTTATTTTTAAGCTGCTGTTTAAGTATAATAGTGATGGTACAAGTACATGGACGATTGGGGATGTAAGTCTTAAGAATATTTACAATGTATTTTTAAGTTACAGTTTAAATGCAGTGTACCATGATATATTATAAGAACAGCTTCAAAAAGCCATGCATCACTAAAAAAAGAATAATTAAAAAAAATGTAAAAACGTTTTACATTGAGATTAGAAGTTTTGTTTTATAGTTGTTAGTTAATACGTTCCTCATTATAAGTTCGTAAGCTAATGCAAATAAGTCAATGTTTAAATAAAATTTTATTTGCACTAGCGGAAGAGTAAACCCTCTTGCAACAGTTACATCGCTAGGTCAACGTCATGAAACGTCGTCCCGCTCGGTAGGCGACAATGTGTAAAGTAGCTCCTTGGCCGGGGTGATGACTCAGTCTTACCCAGGTCCACTCTACAAGAAATGTGTAGTTTGCCGAGACGCGAAGCTGAAAGGAGGGGTATGGAGCCGTAGGGATAACTCCGCCACAGAGTGGTTATTAATTCTGTTAAGGAAAAGGGGAGCCGCTGGGATCGCTCCGCTGCAGTTAGGTTAGAGTCTGTCTGCGTGATGGGTGCTGCTGGGATCGCTCCGCCGCAAACGAAAGCCTGAAAATGCACAATTTCTACACGGTCAACACGCAAACACCGTTTTACTCTATATACATTCACTTTCGTTTTATTATCTTTTCTTAGCTTTCCTAGCCCTGCTGCACTGTCTATTCTAGGTCGTTCCTACCTAACCTGGCAGCTAACTCGCGGTCCCTAAATTCTGTCCTTCGTCACGTACGCACGCCCTTTTCGCCCTGCGGAGAAAATCCTCTCTCTATGCTTTGCTCGCGTTTACTCCTAATAATATCAACAGAGTTGCAAGTGATTCGATTGTGCTCGCAATCGGACTCTCTTAATTTAGTAAGCATACTCTTAACCGATAACTGACTTAATTTACTTCATTTTTGCTCTTAACTTATGATTACAATATATTATTACTTCATCTTTTTTCCTCTTAATCTATGATTATGATTATTATATATATATTTGTGCGCGGGCCTCATTGTGACTCCGCGTCACAACTGACATCCCCATGTTAAATACGTTAGTCTAACGATTTGGTGCTTCCACGGTTTGAGACCAGTACCCATCCTTAAGAGGCAGCAAAATCGTTAATGGTGCGCCGGTGGACCCGAACTACAGGGTAGCTTTGAAAAACAACCCCAGCAAACTATAAATGGTAACAGGATGGTTTGTCATTTACCAAATTTGAATAGGTGTAGCAGATCCGATAAGTGGCTGTAGAATATCTGTCAAGCTGCACTGGAAACGCCATACCAAATATAAGGAAAGTTTTTTTATGCAGCTGCAGGCGCCTGCGCAGAGTTTTTTTTGCCCTTCAGAAAATTAATTTGTTTTTTTTCACTTGATAAGTGTTCTTATTGTAGACTGTATCGTTCCACGCACAATCTCGACTCCTCTTTTCAAGAAATCTCTTACACGACCTTCTTCCATTCCAATAGTTCTTTAATTACTGTCGATTGTGTGCATATATCGGAATTAGCTATTAGTATGTGAAAGCCTGATTCAATGCTTAACATTTCTTACATTTACAAACTTCACATTTTCCAATTTCAGAAGGAAAGTGTCAGTTGTCGGTAACATATAAATGACAAAAATAATCATATAAAACCATGGGAACAGTAAAATTTTGGTATGACAATGGGTCCCACCACGAGCTACTTAAGATCGCTAAGAGGCTCAGTGGCCACCCAGACTCAGGCTCAGTCCGCCGCACACTCAACGTTATGTCTCTTGCTTCGCCTTCTTCGACACGCGTGTACTCACCCCGCTCGCAGTCGACCCGTGCGCCTGCCTCGGCCGCTCATTTTCGCCGCGAGCTGTCGCAAGTTCGCTTTGGAGCTTTGCCTCTTCTCCGCCGAAGTGAAGTTGCACTCTCGTGGACGATGCTAAGCAACCGATCAGCACAGCACGGTTGCTGTGGCGGCTGGCCGTTAAATTCAAACTTAAATTATTCCTTTGATGACTACGTGGCTCCTTGCCCTAAATTAACTTCACTCTTATTCTTATATCGATGTAAGGAACGGATTCATGCCTTAGTTACTTCTAATACTTTTGATACTTACAAACTAACAAAACAATAAAATTATAAATCTAACGGCTCCTTGCCGCGACTCTACATAACTCGCTTCAATTATAAGCCCACCGGCTCCTTGCCATGAATCAGGACTGTAAAGTGGCTGATCCAGGTAGCCGCATCAAAACTTTACACTTATACTTTTTAGAAACTATAAGTGCTAGAAGTTTTAAATTATGATAGTAAGTCCTTCTAGTTTCCGCGCAGAACGAGCTTGTTTCCGATAATCGATAGATTGATCTATTTCCAACCATAAAGACCGATATCCTGTTATTTGAGCAAATCTTTTAGGTTTTAAGAGCTAGAGTTACCAAACTAATATGTAACTTTTAGAATATACCCGCCTCCACTCCATATCCATAAATCAAATAAATACATCAAATAGCGGGTCGCTAACTAAAACCACAATTTTAAAGCAATTTTTGTGAAAATACACGAATTTTCTATCAAACAATTAGATCTAGTGCTGAAAAATGTACGAAGATTGGTTAGAAGCCTATAAGTTATTAGAGGAAACTTGTGCTTATATTGACACGTGTTTTGCGACAGCTAGCGCAAATTGCAGGAATTTCGATATACATGCACACACACATTCATTCAAGTCTTAAAATGACATCCATAAAAGTATTGTAACTGTGATCAATGTTTCAGGGTCAGCCGATCTTAGCAGCCCTAGCACTTGTGCACATTGTTCTATTTTCAATTATGTTAGATCTTTATCTACTAGGAGGTTACAAATTTTAATTTTGTCTCCCAGTTTCATTTGACTGTTCCCCATCTTTTAATTCTGTTTCGCTTCCTAGACCTTCTTCATCAGATTCGTTATCGTGTGAAACCGTTACATGTTTTTCATTTATTTTTAGCCATGGATTAAGGTTGTGAACTGCCCATATTCTTTCATGTGGATTGTGCGTTTGCTGAAAACCGTTTATATTCGTATATACTGGTAGTCTGTCTATTCGCATTCACATACATAGTATTATAGTGCTGACCTTGTATTTGTACTATCTTTGCTGTACTTCTTATTTCCTCTGCATTTATTTCATTACATCTCTGTTTGATACATATTAAATTTTCTTTTAAACCATCTATTTGATTTCTTTTTTGTCTGATGCCGAATATCATAGCATTTAGATGTTCGTAAATGCTTCTATGAATCGTATTATTCATTGTCATCTGTTCATACTTTGAAGCTATTTCTCTTTATTTGTTAATCATTGGGTCTAGACCCCTAATAATTCTATTCATCTGCCCGTTTGCTTGCGAAGAACCGGTTGCGACCTTTATATGTCTTAAATTGTATTCTTCCAAAAATTCTTTGGACATTTCAGGCGTGAAACATTTTCTGCTATATTATCAAGTTTTATCTATTCAGCTACATATATTAAAGATTATTTAAAACTGTTCGGCCTTGCCGAACCCTAAAACAAAAGCACTGAGCGTTTAAATTAGATTCGATTCTGCCTTTTATTTAACAAATGTCTAACCTCGCGAACATGCCCCGGCGCCCTTAATTCTCGCTGTCTCTGTTAGCACGACCGCTTTTTACGTTTATTCTATCCAAAGAGAGGCTGACGTGCAGCTTCGCTATCTTTCGACCCTCTGTCGCGATCTTCACAGCGTGGTGAAAACTCTTTTCTTAAGCTAACTTACTCCTGCGCTCCTCCTGTTAACATTCTTAAAGAAGGAGTTGCTTTTAATTAAACTTAAGCTTTAATCGATCTCCTATATTCCATGTCATATTAATTTTCTATGGTATCCTTAGAGCTAGTTTTAATCGTAATATTAATGTTTCATCATATTCGTATTCATTTCTTCTTCATTGTTTCATTATAATTATTTTTGCTCCTAATGTAAATATATCGTCCTATTTATTTTGCTGCTATTGTGACCCCGCGTCACAGTAGCTTGGCTGTTTATTGGTCTATAGTGATCTATATTTATTACTTGAAAAGATATATTATCTTTCGGTACTCTATGAAGAACGCCTTCTGCTCTACCACTGCTTGCTTATTATGATATTTGAAAACTATTGGTCTTTTACATTGCATCTCTTTGTAGTATTGAGAAGAACATCAAGAAAAACTGTTCTGGATCTCAAAACAGTAAACTTTCCTTAAATTTTCTATATACGACACTATTCCTTATTTCATATTATGTTTCCCATCACTAACGAAAACTTTTACCTTCTTTTTTTTTTGTCTTTTGCAAATAACTAATTTGTCTTCAATTGTAAAACCATTATATTATTACCTATGCTTAAAGCGTACACATTTTTTGTATTTGTACCTGATCTGTGTTGTAACCTTTAATTGTAATTTTATTATTCCAACGCTCATCTAGTTACAATTGGATTAAGATATATTTAGCAATTTGTGCGGTATCTTTTGCTATACCCTGAACTCATTAAAAATTGGCAAAAGGGGTATAATGTATTTGTGAAAATGTATGCAACAGGCAGAAGGAAGCATCTCCGACCCCATAGAGTATATACATATGTATGTATATATGTATTTTTGATAAGCATCAATAGCCAAGTCGATCTAGCCATTCCGTCTGTCTGTCCGTCAGTCTGTCCGTATGTATGAACGCAAGGATTTCAGGATTTATAAGAGCTAGAGACTGAAATTGCAATGTAGGTACAAGCACTAACCATACAATGCATAGACTTGTCAAACGTCGTTTTAATCG
This sequence comes from Drosophila borealis, assembly GCA_035045885.1. NCBI lineage: Eukaryota > Metazoa > Arthropoda > Insecta > Diptera > Drosophilidae > Drosophila > Drosophila borealis. The sequence continues at coordinate 1,925,604 of JAWNOR010000340.1, read as the reverse complement.
GATACCGATAAATCGTCAACGACTGAGCCCCATGGGTGCCCGTGCCCATTTTAGTGTGCCCAGACAAAGTAAGACTGCTGAGAGTGGCAGCCGAACGCCGGCTGGAAAGCCGAACGTTCAGTATGAAGCCGCATCTCGCTCAGCGCACAACGTCGCTGCGGCTGATGCTATTTCGTAATATATGTATGTTAGTTTCAGCCCAAATACATACATATGTGTGTATGCGTGTGCAGAGTGTGCTTCGCTCTCACTTATTGTTTTGCGCACTTGTGTGTATCTCCTTCTCCCTGCATAGCTTCTCAAAAACCCCGAGATCTACAAACATACATACATATGTTGTGTTGTGTGGATGTGCGCACAAGTAGATCGCGGCGTTTGTCGCGAGCCAGAGATTTTTTCATCAATGGGTGCGTAAATTTGGGCGACGGGCACGGTCTTTGTTTTTTTTTTTATGGATGCAGACGCATGCTGCACATTCTGCTCGTTTATTGCCTGCCATAATTCCCTTTAACCCAAAATGTTAGCAATGTCGAAAAATACATTAAAATATCACTTGCATTTTTTCCTTATCAAAGTGCAAACGAACGACAAGTGCGTTTCAGCTGTTCGGTGCCTGTTCACCTTTGTGCCTTACGCGGCCGCGAGCCCACCGCAGGCATGCCGAAAAAACAAAGACCGTGCCCGTCGCCCAAATTTACGCACCCATTGATGAAAATATCTCTGTCTCACGACAAACGCTTGATCGGCTCATTCGCACACATTTTTGTGTGTGTGTGTGTCTGTGTGTAGAGCTCGAAATTCAGAAATGCCAAAAAGTTGAAATTTTGTCAAATTTGCATCGGGCAGGCAACCTACACGCACACAAACGCATAAATGCTTCTATCCATATAGAGAAGTGTGTAAGTGTGTGTGCTTGGCAGGCCCAAAGAGTTATCATGCACGTTCAGGTACCCTTACCCTTACAACATGCATGGAAAATAGGAGTTTTGCACATGAACAGGCCAAACCCTTTAATAATGTCGCCCAAATGCTTACTCGAAAGAGTGTGCGTGTGCACAAGTAGCAAGTCGAAAACCTTGAACATTTTCAATATTTGGTCTTTTCTTAAATTATTCGACAAGCCGACGAGGAATTACCCTTGCAGAAATACGACTTAGTTTTTTTTTAATTTTAAGCAAAATTGGTCGACACAGTAAACAAAAATATTAAAATATAATATATAAATATATCATTTAGGTCATTTAAGTTTTTAATACATATAAATATATCAAAATCTTCTCATTATGGTATGATAGAGCATTTGAATGTGTGTGCCTTTTGCCACCACAGGCACAAAGGGCACACAATTGAAGAAAAAATCTCTGGCTCGCGACAAACGCCGCGATCTACTTGTGCGCACATCCACACAACACAACATATGTATGTATGTTTGTAGATCTCGGGGTTTTTGAGAAGCTATGCAGGGAGAAGAAGATGCACACAAGTGCGCAAAACAATAAGTGAGAGCGAGGCACACTCTGCACACGCATACACACATATGTATGTATTTGGGCTGCCTAACATACATATATTACGAAATAGCATCAGCCGCAGCGACGTTGTGCGCTGAGCGAGATGCGGCTTCATACTGAACGTTCGGCTTTCCAGCCGGCGTTCGGCTGCCACTCTCAGCAGTCTTACTTTGTCTGGGCACACTAAAATGGGCGCGGGCACCCATGGGGCACGCATACACACATATGTATGTATTTGGGCTGCCTAACATACATATATTACGAAATAGCATCAGCCGCAGCGACGTTGTGCGCTGAGCGAGATGCGGCTTCATACTGAACGTTCGGCTTTCCAGCCGGCGTTCGGCTGCCACTCTCAGCAGTCTTACTTTGTCTGGGCACACTAAAATGGGCGCGGGCACCCATGAGGCTCAGTCGTTGACGATTTATCGGTATCCGATTAAAACGACGTTTGACAAGTCTATGCATTGTATGGTTAGTGGTACAAGTTTGTTTCCGATAAACGATAACTTGCCCCGTTTCCAATCAATCGATTAAAATCGATATCGAAATCCTGTTTTATGAGCAAATGTCGTAAGTTATAAGAGCTAGAGTCACCAAACTGGACATGCAGCTTCTCTAATAGAGTATATATATATGTATTAAGTATCTTTAATTTTATAGCTATCGCTACCTCCCCGCTACCGCCACATAGCTATAGATCAAGTTAATAAACCAATTTATTTTGCCCAGCAATTAAAGCCACAATTTCAATGTAATTAATTTGTTGAGAATATATATATACGTATATAGTACAATAAGATTTACTGTTGAAAATTTTGTAAAGATCGGTTAAGAAACACAAAGTTATTAAAGAAAAAATGTGGTCATATATATACAGTGGCTCACAGCTTATATTATGCAGTGCATTCTCACGACTTAAGAGACATGTAGCAACAAAACTATTAGGAATTGAATAAACATTTTGGTACCATTGGAAAGTGTAATATGTCTAGTTTTATAAGGAACATCATTTATTAATAAAATATAGTAACTATGTACCTTAAAAACAAAAAATACTGAACATTTTAGGTCACAGCTTATTTTATCCAGACACTTCTATGTGCAGCGGTACTTTACTGTTGCACTACCTAACGGTACTTTATTTTTGTGAGCCTCTGCTATGCTTCTAGAAATGTTTTTACAAGCATTTTATTCTGAATTTGTCACTTGAAAAATTGCAGAGATGGTCAATATCAATGCCTCTACAGTGCAAAAAATCATTGAACGTTTCGTTCATGAGAATCGGGTGCAAAATAAAGGTAGAAAGGCCCCGAACTCAATTTTCAATGAGAGTGACAAGCGATATGTTGTACGGAAAATAAAGGCCAATCTGCGACTCTCCTCTCCAAAACTTACATAAGAAGTGCAAGATGACGGAAACCGAACACTGAGCTTGAAAAAGAGAACTTAAAATCAACTGTTAAGCATGGCGGTGGCAGCGTCATGGTTTGGGTCTGTATGTCAGCTGGAGGGACTGGAAACATAACGTTTATTGAGAGTACGATGGACAAACTAATGTACCTTCAAATTTTAAAGGATAATTTGTTGCAAAGTGCTGAAAATCTGGGCATCCGGACGAATTTTCGCTTTTATCTTTTATAGTTCAGTCGTGGCTCATTTATAATTGCCCACACTAGTCATCAAATCGCCAGCCAAGCACCAGACTTGAATGTTATTGAAAATTTATGGTCTATATTGGAAAAAAAACAATCGAAAACACAAAATTTCCAATAAAAACGACCTTAAATTGGCACTGAAGACTGAATGGCAGCAAATTGAACCAGAAGTAACCCAAAAGTTGGTAGTATCGATGTAGAATCGCCTTAAATCAGTTTTGAACAATAAAGGCTATCATACAAAGTATTAAAAAATATAAGTAAAGTTACCCAAATACTAACTACCTGCATAAAGTAAGCTGTGACCTAAAATTTGCAGTATTTTTTTTTTAATTTTAAAGGTACATAGTTACCATATATTATTAATAAATGATGTTCCTTATAAAACTAGACATATTACACTTTCCAATGGTACCAAAATGTTTATTCAATTCCTAATAGTTTTGTTGCTTAAGTGCAGTGCATACTGCATAAAATAAGCTGTGAGCCACTGTATTAGCAGCCCACGTGTCAGCGGCAGCTAGCGGAAAGTGCAAGAATGTACAAACACAAAGTCATTCGCATCTTTCTTGAATTCTACTTATCAACAGCATTGCAACTGAGATTGCTTGTATTCTGAGCTGCATGTATGTATGTGTTGCTGGAGGCGGTGGTAAGTAGTGCGGTCGGTTGAAGGTAGTTGCGGTTCACTCCGTGATGGGCAGGTAAATTTGTTTAGATCCTGAACGCATTAAGAAAGGTAAAAAGGTAAGGTTTAAAAGATCAGTGGAAATGTCATAAATATGGTGCGATTTTTTTTTAAATGCTAGTTTTATACCTTTACCCAATAATGAATAAGTGTACATACATACATATGTACGCTCACAAATTTAATGAGTGTGTAGGGTAAATATTAGTTAATGTAATCAATGCTCATTTCCCTGTTCAAACATAAGTATGATGAATTAACTTAAGAGAAGGCATTTATTAATTATGCACACATACATATGTATGTAAATACGTTCTGTTGCGTGTGTTTATTATCGTGTTGTTTATTATCGATTACCGATTTGCGATTTTTAAGTGATTTAGTTGTCAGTTTTTAATAGGCCTCAGAGACAACGAGATAAAAATCAGTTAAATAGGTGTAGTTCTGAATATGACGTCCAGGAGAGAATTAACAATATAGAGTCCCAATGAGTGCGTAAGGAAATTGAAGGTTTTAGCCAAACTGACAGAAATAGTAATAGGCAACGAAGTTAGGTTCGCCAGTTTATTGCGCGATCGAACAAAGACAAAATACTGTAGACCACTTGACTCGTTGACCTAATTCTCCAGTTAGGCAACAGACGCAATTGGTAGAAACGTCGCGTCGATCAAGACGCAGACAATACCCAGTTTATAGGGCAAACCAACAGGGAAAAAAAAGACTATTCTATTGACGAGTTAGGAAACAGGAGCAATTAGCTGATACTCTGCGTCGATCGATACGTAAACAAGACCCAGTGAACAGGGCAAACGAACAGATACATAATATTTCAATAATAAATATACTTTTTGAAAGACATGTTGTCGTAGCATTAAATTAGGCCAAAAACCATGGGCTTCTTTAACAAATGGCCTACATGTTCCCGATCTGCCGGATTGTTTGAAACGCTTAACCCCTTCAGAGGAAAGGCTTATTTCCCCTCGCCTTCCTTTCATTATAAAACGACTTTGGGATATGGCCGACAAAATGACATTAAATGACCAGTGGTCAATGTACCAATTTCTGTAGCCAATGTTGTAACGTCCCTTCTAAGGGCATTTAATGAGAGTGAGGTAGCTCATATTCATTTCAATCGTAGGATGGAATATAGCCATGATGTCATGGCTGAAACCATTAGGCACACTAAAGTTTCTGATGCAAACGAATTGTAAGTCAACACCGAGCTTTACAGAAAGCATCAGATTACTATTAACGGACAGTGGTTGTCGTCCTTTTCGTCTGACGAAGTTCCGTTCGTTGCATCTGCTGACGACAGGGACTTAGTATGGCAACTAGTAGGAAGATCTGATCAAGCCACCATGAATGAGCAGAATAATATAGAAGAAGATTCCAGTGGGCCAAGAAACATTGTTAGAAAACGTTCCTTTCAAAAATATTGGTATGCACAGAATATTTATAGACATGATCGAATTTTGTAATTCAGGAGCTGGCCGTCCCAACTATTTTTGCTGGCAAAGTGTCCAGAATGTTTTGCACCCTAGTTAGGTCAGAACTTAGATATTTTTGATAGGAGAGGTTGTAGAGCAGATAAATTATTTCTCAAAATTATTTCGCACAGGGATATTCAAAAAACATTGCAAGTTTTGGCTCAAAGATGTCCCGCAGGTTGACTTGTCAGATGATTCAAGTATTCCATCTGTAAAGTCAAATATTGATCAGTTTATCACAATAACAAATAACCCGGATGTGGCTTCATTTTTTGAGTATCAATCTCTCAATCACGGGCCCCCATGCAGGAGAGAAGTAAAGGCACAACAAATATGAAAATTAAGTATTCCATGTCCCAAACAGAAATTATATTATGCTTCCGGGCTGGTTATTATAGGAGATTTTGTTTCTCCCGAGCCTCCCAAGAATCACTATAAGGTTCAAAACGAGATAGGGCATTTTTTTAATGATCACTTTGTTAACAGTCCCTAGACAATTTCTTTCATAATACTGAAAGCATGTAGTGCCTTATTGAAGATATTCCATCACACAGATTAATGCTTTAGTCGTCTTTTCTATGTTTCGTTGAGGCTTCAACATACTCAAATTAAACTAATGACATTCTACAGTTTCCTATAATTGTCCGCCTTGGTTGCGAGGTAATTTCACTAACCATATAATAAATAGATGACAACTGTTCCAAACTCGACATTGTTTTTGGTCGGTTTCGAGGTTCGCTCTCTTGCTCAGAGAGCAAGGGAGTAAGATATAAATATAATTTGTGTGGTAGAACGGCATCGCTGTTTTTTATCTCGCTCTTACCACAGGAAACTGCTTTGGCTTACTCACAGTGCTCTCAATACTCTTTCATTATGCATAGGGATCGTTTAAACGTATAAGTGTGTATGTGTCCGAACAAGCAACAATGCGCACAAATTCAATTTTTTCCAAATGTCGGAGACATTTCTTCCGTTTTTTAGGCTTGAGTAATATGAAATAATGAAAGGGTTTGCCACGTCGATTCGAAATTTTAGCATTTTAGCTCGTTATTGTTGGTAAGGGTTCCTAAGCGTTGGCATGTGTACATTTAAAACTTTTTGGACTTGCCATGCACGCACACTTTAATGATTTCGGGCTTGGATTGATGTTAATGTATTTAACAGGCAGAGGGAAGCATCTTCGATCCCATGTTGTGTATATATTCTTGATCAGTATCAATAGCCGACTTGGTCTATCTTTGTCCGTCTGTCTGTCCGCCCATCTGCTCGTATGTAAGTTAACCACATATCGCCCTCTACCATCGATAAGTGCATACACAGCGTCCAGAAGGCGGTTAGCGATACGCGCATTATAAAACATCCGTTGAGAAACTGGGCGCCTGCACGAGGTGCCTACCATGCATTTCTTGGCTGTAGTGACAGCATCACTCTGCAGCCGGAGTTCTTAGGTCTATTTTTAGATTTTGTTTTTTTGTATTTTCAGTCATACTTCAGAAACGACCACGGCAGCCTGCCTGGTATTAAAAGATCAAATAAATAACTTTATTGTTGCGCCGATTGGCCATCCAACCTAACACTTTACCTCAATAGCCAAATTGATCAATTGATGAGCATGCACGCATGGGTCTCACAGCCTGTAAGACACTTCAAATTGTGAATGCAGCTCCCTAGTACCCGCGCAGTAAGAGTTTTTTCCGATAATCTATAACGTGCCCCGTTTTCAAACAATCGATATCGATATCCTGTTTCTTGAGCAGATCTCTTAGGTTTTAAGAGCTAAAATCAATCGATTTGACATGTAGCTCCTTGAATATTATCGTATATTGAATATTGATATATAATCAAGTATCCTCACTAACTAAGTATATATTAAATAAATAAGCCTGTTGGGCGAACCAATTTTTTTTCTTATTATTGTTATTATTGCTAAAGCAAACGCGCTGTTAGAATGAGCTACATTTGGTATTGGTAGAAGAGAGTTCAGTGTGTCGGGAACTCCCGACTAGAACGTCTAACTAGTTTAAATTATCATCTTGAAACTTTGCATAGGTATGCACCAGTTTCTCTATGGCCCTTATATATGTGCAACAAATAATTTCAATGTCGGACCAACCTATTACATGGATGCCATACAAATGATCGGCCAAATTGAAGTTCTTTTATGTAAATTTAGTTTTTGGTAACACTCACCTGGAACTCCACTTGAAAATTGGCTACAAAGCTGATAAACTTTAAAAAATGTTTAATAATCGGTCGACTACCCATGCCAATGCATTGGCACCAAGCATACAAATTAACAAGTGATCACCGTACCGATAATACCATATCCTGACTAACGGGTGCAGCAATGAAACACTTCGAGTTTAAATCAGAATGTTTATTGAGGCACGAAGTACTCTGTTCAATGCAATCATAAAAACTAAAAATCTAAATTAAAAGCCAACTTATACAGAGCCCTTATGCCGCGGCAGCACCGGCGGCAGAATGCTGATCTAGCGCCTCGTGACTACTACTGGATGGTCACTCAGCGCGCGCATGCGAGGCATGCTGTCTGTTATTGTGACTGGGTTCAGCTGGCTAGTGTGCGTGCTGCAGTGAGCTACAGCTCCGGAGACCAGCTTCTGGGCACATCTTGAGGTGTTCCGCATTTTGCAGAAAGTGGGGCTTATCGCCGATTTGCAGTCCTCGACCGCAAAGGTGTGGGCCCCGCAGTGAGCAACAGTGTTGACCTCCAAGTCCCGAGAAACTCCCCTATGCTGTACGGGATAGACAGTAATCTTCCTACAAACTAACTTGGGCTTAGGATACTTGATTAAAAAGTACAATAAATCGTTATATCGAAAGGCCTTAACATTAGCTACTTCTAAAAGATCTGCTAGACTTATGATTGTGAGGTGATCAATGGCCATTTCCTTTAAGTCAATATCGTCTAAGATAACAGGGGCAATAAGATTCGCTTTAGCGAGAGTAATTGAAAATATTAAGTTCTGTAAATCAGTTATTGCGATTCGATTTTTTGCCAAAATTGTTTCGAACAAATGAACCTTATCTGCTCCTTCACTTTTGTGGATTGAGTTACGTATTTTTTTTAATTCTTGGAGCCGAAATTGTGTTTAAATTTTGATTTCTATCTGCCGATTTGCTGAATTTATTCGTTGGCCTTGTTTAAACTTTAACTGTTCCCAGTTGTTGAAATCGGGCGTTCTTGCAACTATTTTTATGGCGCTTCCTAACAGATTAAAGCTACGGGCCTGCCTATGGTGAACTCTAAGTGTGGAAACTAGCGTCTCTATATGCCCTAAGTCAGCGGTCAGTATCTGTCTCATGTGGTCTTGTGCAAAGAGGTCCAAGGTTTTCTTTGCCTCGTCTCTGGGAGCAGGTTTATAAGTTGCAGTAGAGCCAGCTTTACATCCACGATTGCCCATGAAGCGATTGCCTGAACTACAGCGAACTAAGAAAATTTGTCGACGCACGTAAGGAAATGTTTGCAATCGTTAGAAAATACGTCCACGTGCAAATTTTGTCCAACAGAAGACGGAATTGGGGTGACGCCTAGTTCCTGTTTCTTGGGGTGCCTGTCGTATTTAGTTTTTGCGCATACCCTACAGTTTGGCGCGATTTCTACTGCTAAGCGGCTAATTTTGGGGAAAAATAATCTCGCATTAAGATAATGAATAAAGGCCAAGATTGGGAGTTCGCATTGCATTGCGTTCACAACATCAGCATTGAGAACGTCTTGTAGTGATTGAAGGAGCATAGCTCGATCAGTAAACTGAATGACGTGTCTTACTTTTGCCTTGAAAATAACAAAAGTCCTCACGGAGCTGGCTTGTGACTCCTCTAAGATGATTTGATTTTTGAAACAATTTACTGGGTTGTCAGTTGTTTCAGTAGTGTAGGTCTCTTCGGACTTCAGGACGCTTCGCTATGCATAGTAGCGACATCTGAATCAGGGGACTCTTTTAAGGCGTTAACGTTCTGTCGCGACAGAGCGTCGGCAACATAGTTTTCTTTGGCGGGCTTATAAGTGATGTTGGCGTTATGCTCATCAATGAAAGCCTTCCAACGCATTATTTTGGCATTTGGGTTTCCTGTCGAATACCGCAAATGTTAAAAGTTGGTGGTCAATAAAAATATTTAGACTCTGGTTACAACAAATGGCTTTTTGAAGTCGGGATATGTTAATATTACGTCTTCTGAAGCCAATATATTTTTCAACCCTTCAAAGGCATTAAGTTGTTCTGGATTTAACTGGCGATTATAGCAAACCCTTTAATGAAGCACCGATAATAGCTGGCTAAACCCAGAAATGATATGAGACTGAACAAAGTGAAAAGGATCTGAAATGTTTTTATTGCGATCACCTTTTCAGAAAATGATAACATCGTCTACGTAGACGTAGGAAATTTTCCCAATTTTTTCCCTCAGAACATCGTCAATAGCTCTTTGGAAAATACTTGGGGAATTTTTCAGCCCAAAATGAAGCCTACAAAATTCGAACTTCCCGTTATTAACAGAAAACGCCGTCCATTCTCGGTCTTTTTCCGCTAATTGTATCTGGTGGAAGCCAGATTTCAAGTCCAAGGTTGTAAAATATTGTACCTCTTCCATAGTTGACAGTATTGTCGAAATAGATTTAGTTTTCGAAAATCAAAAGCTAATCGTTTCTTTATATGCCCCCCTGCATCAAGACCTTTTGTATCTACAATCCAAATGGGGTAGGGTGACTTGGACGGCCTTATTATCCCGTTCGCGAGAAGTTGTTTGACAAAGTCGGCAACGATCATCGGGTAAGGGTAGAGCTTCGAGTATACAGGCTCCCCTCCGTACGTATTGTGGTTAGGCCTTTGTTCTTCGTTTTATCATTTTACAAAATGCCTCCTTAATAGCGGCTGGTACATCGCCGCTATCAATTTTAATGAAGTTCACATATTGACAATTCGTAAATTGCGACTTGCCCTGGCACTTGGTGTAGTGAGGGTTCTTGCCATGGCTGGATTGATTCTTGGCGTTTTGTGAGGTCTCTTGGCCATTATTTTGACGTCGGCCTTGGGGTCGTTGACCCCCAGACATATGGGATTTTTCTTCCATATGCTCAGCATATGAGTAGAGTTTTTAGTTTTACTCGCTTAGCTTTAGCTCAGCTAGTGTTTTATTTTTATACATTGTTTATTGTTTTTGTGCAAATGTATGTATCAGGCAGATGGAAGCATCTCCGACCCCATAAAGTATATACATATATACTTGATCAGCATCAACAGCCGAGTCGATCTAGCTATGTCCGTCTGTCTGTCAGTCCGTCTGTCCGTCCGTATGTATGAACGCAAGGATCTCAGAACCTATAAGAGCTAGAGACTTGAAATTTTAGCTGTAGGTCGTCCAAGTGCCTGCGCAGATCGATTTTGTTTCCGATATTCGATAATTTGCTCCGTTTTCAAGTAATCGATAAAAATCGATATTGAAATCCTGATTTTTGAGCAATTTTGGTAAATAATAACAGCTAGAGTCACCAAACTTGGTGTGTTGCTTCTAGAATAGTATATATATCAAGTATCTTTCATTCTATACCTATCGCTACCTCCCCGCTACCTCCAGAAAGCTATAAATCAAGTGAAAAAACCAATTTATGCTGCCCACGAATATAAGCCACAATTTAAATGCAATTGTCATTTTGAGAATACACGAATATTTTATAGTAAAATAAGATCTCCTGAAAATTTCATTAAGATCGGTTAAGAAACACAATAGTTATGTGTTTCGGCTGCCCACGTGTTTGCGTCAGCTAGCGCAAATTGCAAGAATTTGTGTATACATGTACACGCACACATTCATGCGCGTCTTCTTTGAATTCTAACAACAGCATTGCAAATGCAATTGTATAATTTTCTGTGCTGCTATTTTAATTCGTTTTTTTTCTCATTTACACTCAATAATTGGTGTGGCTATTGGGTAGAAGCGGCGGAAAGTAGTCCGGTCTGTTGCGAGTTCAAAACCTACCGGGGAACTTTTTTTTTATTTATCTTTATTACTTCTAAAGCTAACGAGCGCAAGCTGCATTTGGTGTTGAAATAAGAGGGTTCAGCGTATCACCTAGTCGGAATGTCCCGACTAGAACCTCTTACTTGTTTGTTTTGAGTTGGGTTTTAACTCGCTCAGCTTTGTTGCTGCACTTTGTATTTTCACTTTTTACGCGTGGGAATATTTATTTAAATTCCGTTGGGCGCCAATAAACGAGTGCTCACCGTACCGATAATACCATATGCCGACGGGTGCAGCAATGAAACACTTGGAGTTTAAATCAGAATGTTTATTGAGGCACGAAGTGCTCTGTTCAATGCAGTTTTAAAAACTAAAAATGTAAATTAAAAGCTAACTTATCCAGAGCCCGTATGCCGCGGCAGCCCCGGCGGCAGAATGCTGATCTAGCGCCTCGTGACTACTTTTCGATGGTCACTCAGCGCGCGCATGCCAAGCATCGGACCGGCGGCAATGCAGAGTCAACGAATACCAGCAATGTAGCTACTTTGTAGCGACGGCATCCGATCCCTCGGTGGTATCGGCAGAATCGGATTTGTTTGTGTTAACTTACAGTATATAGAGGGTTCAAAGTAACAAATAATCGAATCATGAATTCTTGATGTGAGTGAGCCCCATGACTGCTTTTGACTATTTTGATATGCTCAGAAAGAGTAAGACTGCTGAGAGTGGCGGCCGAATGCCGGCCTTGAGAGCCGAACGATCTGTGTTAAAGTCTCTCGCACAGTGTGCAACGTCGCTGCGGCTGATGCTTTTTCGTAATATATGTATACTTGCTTAGACTTCCTTACAGCCCAGAGACATATGTATGTATGAATGTTGGGAGTGTGCTTCGCTCTCACTCATTGCTTTGTGCACATGTGTCCATTTCATTATCCCTGCATAGCTTTTAAAAAAAAACTCAAGATTTACAAACATACATATTGTATTGTGTCGATGTGCGCACAAGTAGATTACGGCGTTTGTCACGAGCCAGAGATATTTTCTTTAATGGGTTGGCGAATTTGGGCGACATGCGCGGTATTAGTTTTTTGGCCGGAAGCGGGCTTAAGGCCGCAAAAGGTACAAAACTGAAACAGTCAATGAAAACGGGTAAGCCGCCCTTGGTGCTCACTTACACTTGTATATGGAGGCAGACGTATGCTAGACCTTCTGACTGTTAACTGCCCATTACAAAATATTTTTAGATGAAAAGATCGCTTGTACTTATAAGAAGTTTTTGCCAGTTCTAGACACTTAAGGAGTAAAATGTCATAGAAAAGACGATACCCAACAGAATAATAGAAAACTAGCACAAGCCCCAGATAAAACTTTAAAGATAAAACTTTAAAAAAAATTGTAAATAAATGGTGGGGCGGCTACTTAGTTAGCCACCTCTTAGATCATAATCATAGTTACATTATATAAGCATTGTTAAAGATATTGTATTAGTAATAAGAATTACTAAGGCAAGGCGCCGAATTATTGAAGTTATCTATGGGCAAGGAGCCCTCATAAGTTTAGTTTGAATATAACCGCTCAGCCGTCCTGGATAAAAGCCGCTTTTCCGCCAGGCTTGTCCACAAGAGGAGTGAATGTGTGTGATCTACTAACGAACTAAATGGGTTGACCCGTTTGAACCAACCTCTAAACCCTCCATCCTGCACCCGAGCAGAGACAAGGAGGCGTTTCGGGGCGTGGCATTTTTGCTTATTAAAGCCCCGCTAGGGTATAAGACAGTCAGGCATACCCGAGCGGACACATTCTATCCCCTGTGTTAGTGGAGAAAGTGAACATCTGCATGAGTTAGGCGACGAAAACGTGTGCGGGATAAAACGCACAAAGCGGACGAAAAGAAACATAACTGTCGGTCGAAAATTACAGCTCGCGCGTCAAAGGAGCCATTGCGGCAGCGACTGTAGAGTAGGACGAATTCAGCTCACACGCGGAGAAAAGCTGAATCGTCGGTGCAATCGACACAAGCAGTCACAATGGGTATTTTTTTTTGGTTGAGTGGAAAGTGAACAATGAAACAATAAAAAACAAAAATATACGTGAATAAAAGAGTATAAAATAAAGGAGGATATAATTATATATATTTAAAGTAATGGAAAAAGTTTTAATAGTGCCTACAAGCCGAAATAATGAAAGTGATAACAATTAATAAATAACCGTGAAATGGCTACGAGTGTTTTGTTTATGTTAAATAAACATATAAATTAAAATAAAATCAACGTAACCAACTAGAACGAGAATCACCCATCCAACAACCACGAGGTCCTAATTGAAAGAGGAAAAAAAGGGGCAAGAGAAGTCAACACTGGCATCTAAAGTAAGAGAACACAAAATGGAGTCAGCTGACTGCCAAAATATAGGGGTAGGCGTGCGCTAGATCCCCCAGTGGCGCAAAGAGGAGCTAGTTGCGATCGCCCACAAGTTCGGGCTGGAAAAGGAAGGGCACGTGGAGAAGGCGCGTAAGCGGCTATCCACTTACATGCAGGATGTCGACCATTCCCCTGACATTTGGGCTTGGCTTGCCGAGTTGGAGTTTCAAGTATGCCAAAGCATTAGAGCCGCTATCCTGGAACGGTCTACCCGAAATTGGCTGACGACCGCGTCGGAAATAGGAGCCTTACCTGAGGAACTCACAACTGTACGAGCGTCCTCAAATTGTGACGCCTAGTTAAGTCGTTACGGGTGTAGAGGAAGGATGGAGCCCGCCGGTGGTCGAATCGTCGATACAGTGGAGCTTAGCGGGCGACGATGCCTGCTTCGTGAGTGAAGATTGTTCGCAAGTAGTCGATTCGGGGAAGAGCGGAGGATGTGTAGACACACATCTACTGGAAGACGTTGGCCTAGCAGGGAAGATAATCAGCATGTCGCTGCTCATCATGCCCTCGATGCTAGACCACGTCATCTTTGGGATGAATTTCTTGGGTGCAATGGGCACCACAATGCGTTGGGGCAACGCCGAATTGGTCCAGGAGACGGTGGTGGTACCGGTCGTGGGGCCCATGACGAGTGACGTACCGAAAAAAGGCCTCCCACATCAGGAAAAGGGAGTGCTTGCTCGGCAACCAGATAAAGAGTGCACGAAGCGGGAACCGAAAAAAGTTTTCTCACGTCTGGGAAGGGAAGCGCCTTCTTGTGAACCGAATGGGACGGACAAGAGGAAGGAAACGACGGAGGGGCCTCACTCTGAATCGGATCGAACAAACGAGAAGCCCAAAAGGCGACACGTAGAGCTGGAGCAACAGATCTACACTGATAATGGAGGAGGCACGGCGGAAGCTTGCTACGAAACAGAGGAAGAAGGACCCACCCGGACGCAGGTAATCGGGAGCAGCTGCCAAAGTGGACCAGTCATGGAGCTCCATCTGGGGTCAAAGCGGTGCAAGGAGGGACAACACAGAGTGAACCCAGCATAAAAGAGGCAGAGTGGCCAGCGGATCTGGTTCCAGAACAAAGGGAGTCCCTGGAGTTGCAACTGGCACTCTTCGAGGGTCAGTTTCGCATATCGCGGAGCACAAGATCCGGCTGAAGAATAACAAGCTATTGAAGCAAAGGTATTGTCCGAAAAATCCGGCCATGCAGAGGGTGATCGACGAACAGTTAGATGAGCTGATCCAGGCAGGTGTCATTGCGCCGTCGCGTAGTTCGCACAGCGCCCCAAACTTTTTAGTCAAGAAGAAGACTGGCGATTGGATCATGTGCATCGACTACTGGCAACTCAAAGCGTAGTCCAATCCGGATGCTTACCCTGTCCCTCGGATCAATCACAGCCTTAAGCGATTCCGTCACGCTCTATTCAATTCTACCCTAGATTTGAAGCACTGGCACTGGCAGATACCTACCGATAGTAGGCAATGCAGTGAGAGGTCTATTCCAATGGTGGGTGATGCCATTTGTCCTACACTCAGTGTGTGCAAACTTCCAGCGAGCATTGGACACGGTAATAGAGCCGGAGAGTGAGCTGGTATGTCTTGGACATTTTGTCTCGAAATGGCTTTGTGGTACAGGCGTTCCGTATAATTATAGTAATATTATAAATGCATTGTTAAAGATATTGTATTAGTAATAAGAATTACTAAGGCAAGGCGCCGAATTATTGAAGTTATTTAAGGGCAAGGAGCCCTCATAATTTTAGGTTGAATTTAATCGCCGGCCGTCGCAGCAACCGTGCGTTGCTGGTCGGTTACTCAACACCGCCCTCGAGAGCGAGACTTCACTTCGGATTTTAGGGAGTGCGTGTGCTTAGACAAACTCCGGCAGGTAACTCCCGAGATATTCATCGAGCGCTAAAGGTTGGCTCGGCCGTTCTGGATATATGCCGCTCTTCCGCTAGGCTTGTCCACAAGAGGAGTGAATGTGCGTGATCAACTAACGACAAGGTAGGCTCGAAGGAGATCTCGAGCGGCTCGTGGACATACACGTCATCGTACCCCGTAAAAATAGTACAGTGTTAACCCGTGGAATTGAAGTATTGAAGTTATAGTATAATAACATTTTACTTGGTATTATATCGTTAAAAGAGGTCTGCAAGTTCTCAGTCAGATAGAGTTCTCAGTTGAGAGTGATTGACGTGCTTTACTTGTGCTCCAAGATTTTTATATATATTTGCGCTTTAATCCTGATTTTTATTTCCAAATTTTGCATTTTTTGTGCTTTATTTAAAAAGCTTTTATAACTTGTGCAAAGTGTTATCTGTTGTGCAGCGTAAGTCTGTTAATTATTGCATTTATTTAACTCGGCGTCAGTTCCGTATTGTTGTTATTGCCTGTTTTGATTCTTTTGCTTTGGTGCTCCCCTGTGGATACACTTGTTTGTGCATGTGTTCGCTGCTGCATATTTCTGCTTTTGCATTGCGCTCTCGCAAATTTTTGCTGTTGCTTTTCGCTCCAAACAATTTGTTTGTGTACGAATAGTTATTTTTTGAGCGTTTACTTGCTCTACGGTGCTTTCGTTTTACTCTGCGCTCTCGCAACTTCTGCATATCTTTTAACGCTGGTAGTTATTATGTCGTGCTGTAAGAAACCTTGCACGTTCAAGCAGGCTGATGATTCTGCATAGCCGCTAGCTAGCGTGTCAATTACCAAAAAAGCGTAACCAGCCTGTCACCCTTCCAGTCCCTTCAATACAGAGTACCATTTCTGCCCCAAAAAACTAACTATTTCTTCTGACCAAGTCTCTATTCATTATCAGAATGTCAGAGGTCTCATTTCAAAACTTACAAATCTTTTCATGGCCAGCACTTCCATCGATTCGGATTTAATCGCATTTTCAGAAACATGGTTAAATTCAACCATATCTGACTTTGAAGTTTTTTCGAATAATTTAATTGGTGGGGTATATTAGTGGTGGGGTATTAATTGCCGTTAAAGCCACTCTCCAGTCAGAACTTTTATGTTTTAGTACGCCTACTGACGCTGAGATTGTCTCAGTCAAGGTGTCTTTTCCTACACGGAATATTTATATTTCATGCTCTTATGTTCCTCCTTCTTCTGATATTCAAGTTTATATGAAACATATTTCTTGTATTAAAGAAGTTTCTTCACACGTGCGGGATAATGACCTATTTATTGTGTTGGGTGATTTTAATTTGCCGAACATCTCTTGGTCACTTTCACTGCCGAAAATTCTCTAGTTCCCTCAGATTGCATGCTTGACCTTTCGTTGTTTCAAATCAATTCAATTTCTAATCATTTGAATAGAACACTTGATCTTGTATTTGTTAACGACTACCTTATTTCTAATGTGTCTAGGTCCCTTCCTTTATCTCTTCCTGAGGATGTATATCATCCTACTTTAGAGGTTGCAATGTTCAATTGTAATCCTCTCATTTCGTGCTCATCAGCCAATAAGCCCCGCCGTTGCTTTCGCAAAGGAAATTATTCATTGCTGAATCAGCTTATTTATGCAACCGATTGGTCTTTCTTATATGACTCGTTTGACATGAATACTGCTATTAACTTTTTTTATAACACCCTAAACTCCCTCTTAGATATGTGTATTCCCAAGTCAATTCCTTCGATTACCTCTTCAAAGCCACCTTGGTTTACTCCCAGATTAACGAATCTAAAAAATATAAAATATAAATATTTTAAAAAGTTTAAAAAGTCTGGTTCGTGTACTGACTTGGCTAAATATTCCATAGCCAAGTCGAACTTCTTTCTTCTGAGTTCTCAATGCTATTATCTAACTCTTAATTATCTAACTCTTTGCAAAAGGCAATTTGCCCTAAATCCAAGACAGTTTTACAATTTTGTAAACTCGAAGCGTAAATCCTCAAGTTTGCCATCTTCTTTTTCTCTCGGGATGGACAAAGCTAGCAATGTCTCTGATTCTGCTAACCTATTTGCTAATTTTTTTCAATGAACTTACTCTTCAGTCTGTCCTAATAATAATTCTTACCCATATACTATTACTTCCTCTAGTTCTATACCTCCTCCTATTATTTCCCATTCCTCTCTCCTTTTAGCTATGAATTCTTTAAAATCTTCTTTCCCTCCTGGGCCTGAAAATATTCCTAGTTGTCTACTCAAGGAGTGTAGTTCTTCCCTTGTTTATCCATTGCTAAAGCTTTTTAATCCATCCCTTGAATCTTCTGTCTTTCCATCTCTTTGGAAAGAAACTTATATCATTCCTCTCCACAAGAAAGGTTGAAAGTCTGATATACAAAATTACAGGGGCATTGCAAAACTGTCCGCTATTCCTAAATTATTTAAAAAAAATAATCACATCGAATTTGCAGCACTTCTGCAAATCAGTTGTTTCCCCTGTTCAACATGGATTCGTAAAGAATCGGTCAACTACGACCAATCTGCTTGAGGCTACTTCCTTGGTAAACGATGCTTTCCTTTCGAAAATGCAAACTGATGTCATTTACACTGACTTCAGTAAGGCGTTTGACTCTGTGCACCATGACATTTTACTCTTGAAACTTGACCAAATAGGTTTCCCTCCGTCTCTTTTGTTTTGGATTAGTTCTTATTTAAAAGGTAGGACCCAAAGAGTAATGCTGAGGCTGACTACCTCGAAACAGGTTCACGTTACTTCTGGTGTTCCTCAAGGTAGTCATCTTGGACCTTTACTCTTTACCCTTTTTAAAAATTATATCCCCTCTGTTATATCCCATGCCCGGGTACTCATGTATGCGGACGACGTGAAACTTATTCTATCATACACCAATCCCCTACATCATTCTCGTCTTCAAGACGATTTGAACGCTATGCAACTTTGGTGTTCGGCCAATCAATTGCATCTGAATTGTTCAAAGTGTATGTTTATGACATTTAATCGTACTACACCTTATCTTGTCAGTTATACAATCGACAATACTCCATTGCAACGTATACTAACAGTTAAAAGGCGTTCTTTTTGATTCTAAACTCTGTTTCAATCTTCACATAGATACCATCGTTAATGAGGCAAAAGGTGTACTTGGATTCATTAAACGATGGTCTAATCCTATCCTTGAATACTGCTCTTGCATCTGGTCTCCGAGGTATAACAATAGCCAGGATCGTATTGAATCTGTTCAGAAGCAATTTCTGCTTTTTTCCTTACGAGGTTTAAATTGGGACCCTAATCTTCGGTTGCCATCCTATTCCAGCAGGCTTCTTCTTCTTAATCTTCCGTCGTTAACCAACCGTAGGACAATTCTCGGTGTTGTCTTCCTACATAAGTTTATTGTTGGCGACATAGATTCTCCTTTTCTGCTAAGGCGTCTTCAATTCTCTGTGTTATGTAAAAGATACAATAGTTTGCATCACGTTTTCTCTACCGAACTTTCTCTACCCGTAATAAAATCGTTGCTTTCAGGATACCTTCGGGAAGTCACTGACCATTCCCAGCTATGAGCAGGGGCTTAGCTTGCCGGACAGGCTGTAAATTTTCCCCCACCCCACATACTATCTCTTTATCTAGCATACAGTTCTTTACTTTACTAACAATCTTCTTACTTTCTTTTCTCCTATTTATGGTATATTCTTAAATAATATAACAAATTAAGATTATTTTTAATTTTACTTAAGAACACTTTTTCCTACTTACACCCTTCTTCTTAGATGTAGGCTCTAATAGCGTCACTGACAAAATTAGCTGTGAAAAGGGGCACAGCTGGCCGGACTGGCAAATAAAACATCTCCATCGGTCGGTGATGCTATTTGAAATTTGTGTTCTCTAACTAGGCTTTTAGCATTTAATTTTCATAATTGTATATATATGTATAGACTAATTAGGAAGACACTCGTTTTGTCGACCACTAATAAACAAAAAATAAATAAAAATAAAAAATAATTCACATTGGCATGAAATCTAAGGATTTGAGGACACTTGCATTGTGAAAGCAAATTTCAGCTATTAAGGTGAAAGGCCTTTAAGACAGTTGGAAATTTTTTTTAAGTTACTTTGCTACTTCCACGTCCATTAAAGATAAAGCAATACATTGAAAATAGCTTAAGAACCGCTCATCTTTAGGTCTTAATATTAAAGCAATTGTTTGCGAGCAAGTTTCAAACAACCGTAGTGCTTTTACAAAAAATGGTGTAAACAGAGAAGTGCAATATTTTACCGACAATGACAAAAAAATTAAAGGAATATACCTTGTGCTTAAGTCTCTTCGCAATATTTTATACGAAACTTCAATGAAACTCCCGATGCTAAAGTGACATGGCAAATATTAGATTAATTATTTCAGATCGACACTGATATTACTTCCACTCAATTATGTCGAAAGCTTTCTAGGGAATGCAAGCTTCGAAAAATGCACGTTGATTGGGCTGCTTAGATTTTTAGCCGTACAGTAGCTTATTCCATCAAAACTTTAATTCAAAATGGTAATTTTGCTGATTGCAGAGATGTTGCATTTCCGACAGTCAATAATATTAAACGGTAAATATGCATTTTATTGTTTAAGCAGCAATGATTTTAAAGATAAAATCCCATTAAAATCAGCTTTATAAAACAATAGTGAAATAGAAAAAGTAAGAGGCTTTAGTCGGGAGTTCCCGACTTAGGAGTACCCTGAACCCTCTTATACCAACACCAAATGCAGCTTGCGCTACGAGCCCGTTTGCCTTGCAGTAATCAAATAAATTAATAAACAAAAAAAAAAGTTCCCTCACTAACCTCAAACTCGTACCAGACCGTACTACACAAACCCATCGTAGGCATGCCAAAAAAGCAAAGACCGTGCAAGTTGCACAAATTATTAAAAAGCATTAGCCGGCTCTCGAGGCCGGCGTTCGGCTGCCACTCTCAGCAGTCTTACTCTCTCTGGACATTACAAAATATTAGCAAGCAGTTATCGTTTGTATGCATTTCTTAACGATTGTCTCATTAACAGGCATCTAAATTTGGAACATGCGTTAGATGATCGATCGACAGCCCAGGCTCGAGTGCAAATGCAAGTTGTTTCCCAACTGGAATCTCACCTGCAAAAGGAAAGAGATCGCTTGCAAGCTATGATGCATCATTTATACTTATCAAAACAGCTATTATCGCCATCGAAAATGGATCGAAAGGTATTTATATAATTATTTCAAGTCGTAACAATACCTGCTAAATTTATTATTATTTACAAAATAAAACAGATGGTAAGAAAGACATTGCACAAATCCAATAGATTATTTTCACTTTTTAAACTATTAATATTAATTTCCCGTTTACCTTGAGCCAACAAACTTAATATAAGTGTTTCACCTTTGACCTCTTAGTAATATATGAATGATATCTTTAAGTCAGGAAATTTTCCTTATCGATTGGACACCAAAATTTTATGGAATTATTTCCTTTATAAAGTGATTGATATGACTACATAACAAAATTCCCTTTTTTTATCTGTCACCAAACTTACTTTTCCGGTTACTTTTGGGAGCTTTAAGCATGTAAGAGGCTCTATTCTTCTAAAACCAAATGTAATAAAAAAAAATTTTAAAAAAATATTTCCCTAATTGGAGTCGATCCCATAACCAACTGAACTAAAAAGAATTGAAATAGCAGCACATAAACACAGCACAGAATACAATATAATCCAATTATGTTTATAGAACTTAATGCAGACGCTCAAAAATTTGTGTGTGTAAATTTACACGCAATCACGCGCCTGTCAATATATATTAATAATTTTAAGAAAATACCGAACAATAAATCACGATATTAATCAATAAATTCGATTGAGAGACGCCGAATCGACAACGACAAACGACGAAGCTTGATGATAGCTTTAAATAATTTTCAACAAAAGTCCCAGGAATGCCGAATACATTTTTCTGGATTTAAGATTATATAATCTCATAAATACATTAATAGATTATCGATTAAATTATAATTTGTTAATTTAAATACAGAAAAGAACAATATATAGGTATGGTAGCACAATTCGATATTTTAACATTGGTTCAAGGATCATGTCTTATTACTTACGGCGGGGGTATGAGAATCAGATTCTCATACGAGATGTAAGTAATAAGACATGATCCTTGAACTAATGTTACAATATCGACTATGCTACATATGTACGTCATGCTCTAATTTGACAAACGCTGATAGCGTCGGTAAATTTGCGGAAAAAGTTCAATGGCGAATACAGGAAATCTATTTTTTGTGACATGCTCCAATTTTTTTAAAGATTTTTATAAATTTTCTGACGATTTCATTTTAATTTGCACTGTTTATTCATCCGATGTCGGAACAAGTTACTGACTGTTTATTCATCCGATGTCAAAATAAAGTAAAATTCTTCATTTCCCAAAAGCTTTCGAATCTGAGAGTCATCGAGTAAGCCGTCCTTAATTTTTTCCATTGTATGGAGTGTTTAAACCATTTTTAGATACTCTTAACATTAATCTTTACATTGAATATACAAAGCCATTACAAAGAATTTAATCAGTCCAAGTTGGATTATTATGTTATACACTTTTATTAAAAACTTATTTTAAACGTTATGATTTCAAAAACTATGTGCTCTTGTTTAGTTGTTTTATTTAATTTCAGTGGGTTTAATTCCAAGGAAATTATTGCAAATATCTGGGAGCTGTTGGTAATGATTAAGGAAAATATATTTTTCAAGATCCCTGGAAGGTGCAATCCTGGGTTCACTGTTCCAATTTTTAACCTTATTTTTGTCATGATAGCAATGTTATTGACACCATTGGACAGGGTCATGGGATCAAATATGGTTATAGGAAGGTAAAGCAAACAACCTGCCATTACCATAATTTGTTCTAATTTATCCAACAGCCGCTGAGTCCAGTTCTGGCCCTGCTGTGGAATAAATAGCTGATGCGGCATTTGGTTCCGCTGTAATCGGTGATGATAAGTTTTCTGCAAATGGACCAGTTACATTTGCCAGGACGAGATTGTTGAGAGATTAAGGATAGATACAGTAGGGACATAATTAATTTGGTGATGAATAGGAGAAGCAGGATGGTTTGTTTGAGCTATGTTTACTTTGGCAGGAAGAAGTAGGTTAATAGTTAATTTTCGAGTAGGGGAAAAAAGATAACCAGTAAGCCCATCATTATTTTTTTTTCTAACGATTTTGGGGATCCACTACGCACTTTTCTCTTCCTTTTTGTAGGTCTGTTGTAGGTTGTATGGTATTTAATTATTCTCAATTTTACATAGCAGAAAAAGCTTGAAACATTTTTGGCGATCGTGACAAGTCGGAAATAGAAATATATAAGGTTTCGTCGAATTATTGATCTTGTGATTTTGTCTGTTTCAACTTTTCGATTAAACAGTTCGTTCATGCAGAGTTAGAACCTTTATTTAAAAGGTGAACCCGTGGAAGACACAACACTCTGAGACAACTTGAAGGAATGAAGCCAGTTTCATAAATTCGTCTACTGATCCTTGGACTGTGCATAGTTATCGATTGCAAAAACTAAATCTGCTTTATTTCGACGGAAAGTATTCAAGCTACAAATGGATAAGGCTGTAGTGTATTTATTCATGTACATTGGTCGACACTTTGTTTCAATCATAAATAAACATACATATACCCAAAACAATGCTTAACATAAGAATATGCGCAAGTGCGTCCCACGATCTAAAGTAATATGATCGGCCATGTGGCGGTTGGCCGTCGTCTGGTTTTAAGTGCTGATCACGCATCCTCTTGGTATTGCCCGGGAGCGCTATGTAGGTTAAGCGTGTAGTTGCAAGCCTTTTAGCTACTTATGTGCAGCAAAAGTCAAAGAAGTACATTTTTTGTTTCATATGGGTTTATTTTGCTCGCATGGCATCATAATACCTAATGAATTATATTGTTACTTGGCAGCCAATTCGAACTAAAAACTATAAACGATTAAACATCGAACGAAATGCAACTCCAAAACACTGGAGTCACTGCAGAAGGTAAAGGGCCAACGAAAAAAAGTGTTTAGCTGCTTACAAGGAGCGCGCAAACATTATTTGCTCTTAGTCCGTAATTATGATTGTCGTCTTCTGCTGTAGGCTACTGCACGCAGCCGTCGTTGTTTTCTCTGTTGTTTACTTGACCAAACATTCTCACCCCGTTGGAAGGCAAGGGCTTTCAACATCATTCAATTTAGGCTCGAATCACAGCTTTCGTACATCTTTGCGTATGACTTCAATCGCAGTCTGAAGTCGCAGCGACTCTGGATACTCCATCAGATCCCGAGATCATCCCTTGCACTCAAGCTACTGAAGCCAACGGGCCTAAAATACTTGTTGGAGGTATGTGGCGAGAATCAATAGTTGCCGTGATGTGGCAGACGAGCGTGCGCAGCGAATCGAAATCCAAAATGGAACGGCCAACAGAGCGATAAAAGTGATGCTTCACAGTTTTTACAGTAGCTTCTCAAAGGGATAAACAACCTTTCTATGAAGTTGGATAGGCAAAACTTGTGAGCAGCCTTGACATGCTCGTCACTCAGGAACAGGTGGTATTTTTGGCACCTACAAAGAATGTCGTATGGTCAGGATAAACCGTTTTAGGGCGTTTAGTAATAATGTTGTAGACAAATCCGTTACGAGTTCTAAGTGCACCTCCTTTGTATCGAACCATATGAACAGGCTGATATAGCATTTCACTGGTGGCCTGCCGCGACTTTCGCCCTTTTAGAAAAATGGTCCACAGTAATCAACACCAGTGACCATGTAAGGATAAGATGTGTCGAGACGATCAACTGGTAGGTCTGCCATTATATGCTCTGCCAATCGTAGCGCTTTTAACATTGATGACGGCAGTGGCAAGTAGGAGAACATCGTGCTTAAGATGCTGGGCGGCATTGTATCTTAAGTATTGTTTGCGCTAGAAGCAGCGAAGTGGCTAGGTTGCCAAGATGCAAAAGGCTATGAAGCTTGCTTCCACAAACTCTGCAAGCACTGGAGCCGCAGACTCTCAGTTGGTGACCTCTTTCAAGCAATTTAGGCAAAGACCAAGCCTCTTGGCTTCGTGAAGGCGCAGCGAGGGTGATAATTTTGCAAACTTGGAACTAATGTAAATAAAACGGCCTGCGGCGTCACAAAATACAGATGCACTCGTTCGAATTCCAAACGTTCTTCTAGTACTATCCACTTTTCTTAAAACCAAAGTCTCAGCGATGTGTGAATAAAAAATAATACGCTTGTTAATAAAACGCTTATCAAGCAGTTCTAAAGCGGCAGCGTAATTTCCAATGAGCGAACTGTACCCAGAACTGTTTTTTAATGTTGGTCAAATACGAATCCTTGTCAATGACTGTGATGAAAATGTTCGAGAAATCGGCCCATTCTGTGTAGCCTCCCTAGTACCAAAGATATATAAAGGGTTTTTTTCGTGTACGGATCGTCAAACTGCTTCGACCACCGCTTGATGAAACCCAAAACAATTCTGGCCTTATTGTTTAAGTTTAAGAGGTTGGCTAGACACCAAGCCTGAAACAAATCAATGTCAGCTTGTAAGAGATAATATGATGCTATATCTTTATATGCAAGGCATAACTTCACATCGTCAGCATACATTAGTACTCGAGAGTGAGAGAGTATCGAGGGAAGGTCATCAATAAAAAAAGGCAAGAGTAGCGGGCCAAGATGACTACCTTGAGGAACACCGGAAGTCACCAGAATTCGTTTAGAAAACGAATTTCTGAAAAGAACCTTTTGGGTTCTGTTACGCAAATGCTCTGAAATCCAGTTCAAGAGATTGACTGGGAAGCCGAGAAGGCATAATTTATGAAGCAGCAAGGAGTGGTTGACAGAGTCCAAAGCCTTACTGAAATCAGTGTAGATACCGTCAGTCTACATCCTTTTCTTAAACCCATCAATTACCAGCGAAGTAAACTCAAGAAGGTTAGTGGTTGTAGCTCTGTTCTTCACGAGCCGATGCTGGGAAGGTGAAATTATAGAACTACATGAATGTTGCAGTTGAGATGTTATTATTCTCTCAAAAGCTTTAGGTATAGCGGATAATTTGGAAATACCTCTATAGTTTTCGACATCTGACTTACTCCCTTTCTTATGGAGAGGGATAATACATGATTCCTTCCAAGTGGTCGGAAAAGATGAAGTGTTTACGGACAATTCAAAAAGTAAACCGGCTTGATAGTGTTAGGGTCGCTGAGAAGCGAACTTTCCGTAAAAATGGGATTTTAGATGCAGTTTGACCTCTGTAACTGATATGGATTAGGCTGATTTTTATTATACATAGAGGAGGAGTAGGTAGTTTCAAAAAAGTTTTTCGAACAGTTCGACAATGCCAGGATCAGTATTCGCACTCTCATCTGCAAACTTGACCGAAGAATCAAAATAGATGTCTTTCGTTTAGAATTGACAAGTTTAAAAAATTGCTAAGGATTATGTGAAAATTAGAGGCGACAACGGCGAAGGTAATCCTAATAGCAGATGGAATTTTGGGTAGAAAAATTTGATCGGGCAACTGCAAAACGGGAGATATCAGATTGATATCCCGATTTCTTAAACTATTTATAAAACCTCGACTTCACATATTTTAATCTCATAAGTTCACTTGAGAACCAGGGAGGCCTATCAGGCCTCGCTGGGTGATCCATAGAAACGCAGACATCAAACAACGAGTATAAGGTATCACAAAATAATTTAATAGCAACATCAATTTCTGCACAATTCTACAGTTGGGACCAGTCGACTTGCAGAATAAGATCATTCAGTTTATGAAAATCAGCCTTTCGGAAACAACGGACACGGTCAGCTGATTCCGATCCCTTGATGGGGACACGGGCTGGTAGATCAATGACCACATCCAGAGTTGGATGAAATGGATCTTCAGGAAGCGTAAGCGGATTAATCCAGTGGACAACACTGTCGAACGAATCCATCACGAAAATTCGATGAAGAGATCTGTTTCTTGAATTGCGCACACGATTAACCTGCCGTAAGGACATTTCATGTAGACCATCAATAAATTCGTTTGACGAGGACGGCAACAGAAAGTTTGAGTCTGATGGGGGAGATTAAAATCCCCAAGGACTACTAAAAGGTCCCTATCAGAAAGTAGGGAGGAGATAGATGTAATAGCATTAAGATGGTTTTATAAATTGACAAGTTAGATAGAGGGGGTACATATGAACACGAAATAAAGATAGAAAAACTTCCAAATACAACTCTCACAGCCACCAACTCAATCCCTGAGATGGGAAGTTGAACGTGTTCCGACGGAAGAGCAAACTCGATAGCTATGAGTACTCCTCCGATACGAGAAGCTCGATCACATCTGTGAGTGGTGTGTTTGGAAATAAAAATGGAAGAATCTGAGATGTCCGGCTTCAGCCAGGTATCAGTAAAAGTGACATTTTGAAAATTAAAAGCAAGCAATACAGGTAAACGAGTTTAGATTTAAGACCTCTAACATTCTGGTAGGCAAGCTCGAAAGAAGAATTTAGTTTTTGACGCAGCAACTAAAGTTGACGCGCCAAAAAGAGATGGTAATAAAATCGGAGTCCGATTTTTCTTTTTGAACTTATTTTCTTTGACTATTAAGTGTTCCGGCCAAAACTCTTTAGAACAAATGTTAGTAAATATTTCTGGCGGAACACTTATTTTAAAGAATGCAATATCCCTTTCATAGGCGAACTTAAATTTCTCCACCGTTATACCTGGGGCTTGAATGTTTGCCTGTATAAAGGCTTTTACATCATCTGATGAGAAGTGAGGGGCAAGCCTAGAAACAAAAATATGTCATTTCGGTGGAACACCTACTAGAGGCTTAGGCGCCACAGGTAGGGCAGCTGGAACACTATTAGCTGTGGTACCTAAATCAGCCGGTAGTCCGTTTGATGAGCCTTCTAGCGGCTGCTGTAAATTTAATTGTTGCTGTCGCCTTTTTGGAATTTCTACGACAGCGGGCGACACGGATAAATGTCGAACTCGCGACTACAGTCAACCGACCGATTTATTCGCCATCATCTCATACCTTACAAAAAAAATTTAGCTTATATAGCAGCAGTTATGTGCTGTTATATCTGTTTATACAGAGCAAAGCATAGAATACAATCGAATTTGCAATACAATAAGAAAAACAAGTAAGAGGCTCTAGTCGGGAGCTCCCAACTAGGGTACACCATGAACCTTCTTCTACTCACACCAAATGCAGCTCGGTCTTCGCGCTTGATTTCTTAAGCAGCAATAAAAATGAATTTTAAAACTAGTAAAAGGCTCTATTCGGGAGCTCCCGACTAGGGGATACCCTGAACCTCCGACTACTAACACCAATGCAGCTCACGCTACGCGCTCGTTCCTTTAGCAGTAATAAAAATAAATTAAAAATAAATTAAAAATACATTTAAGAAAAAATAGTTCCCCCCGTAATAGTCCACACCTCTTGCCGATGCATCTACCCCACAACCAAACTAAGAATTGAGTCTCAGCGAGAAGAAACGGATTCAAATAGCAGCACAGAAAACAATACAATAGCAAACACGAGGCCAGCCAAAAGATGTTTTCTTTAATAACTTTTGTGTTTTCTAACCGATCTTAATGAAATTTTCAGCAGATCTTATTGTACTGTATAATATTTGTAGATCTTATTGTACTATAGAGTATTTCTCAAAAAATCAATTGCATCAAAATTGTGGATTGAATTGGTTGGTAAAACAAATTGGTTTATTAACTTGATTTATAGGTCTTTGGTGGTAGCGGGGAGGTGGCAAAAGCTATAAAATGAAAGATACTTGCTATCTATATACTATTCAAGAAGCTACATATGTGACTCTAGCTCTTGTAACTGACGGACGTACAAACAGACGGACTTGCCAGATCGACTTGGCTATTGATGCCGATCAAAAATATATATACTTTATGGGGTCGGAGATGCTTCATCTGCCTGTTACATACATTTGCACATAAACATTATACCCTTTTTACCCATTTTTAATGAGTTTAGGGTATAAAGAGAAGTTTGTATGAATGTATGTGTGCATATAAATATAGAAGTTCTTGCCCCCTTGGCTTGCTACGACGTGGCTTTCCAATCTAAACACACGTTCCAAATACTGGTCGACATCGCATCGACTAAACGTGGGTCATTTATTTCATTGAGACTTAATCTTACGAAGGTAAATGCTGTGCCGAAAACTTAGTACGGCGAGAAGCAGAGTTTTGATAAGCTCTTAACATGGGTGGAATTTTGGGGCATCGTTAATCGACGCTGCTAGTTCCTAAAGGGCCAACGCAAAGGTCTGTCTGAACACCGCAACATGTACATACAAACTATGAATGCATGAACTGTAAATAATGCAGAATTACTTAGGGAATGGCAAGACATTTGCTGGCATACCTCTGCAGCGACACACATACTCAATCAAAAGGGATGAAGAACTGACAATCCAACTCGAAATGCTCATGCAACAACTAGGAGTGTACTGGAAGCAACACTAATCCAGGTAAAGGGCGGCCGCGTGCATTTACATATAGTAAGAGTGCTACTTGATTCTTGACTTCTATAGGTCAACTAGAATTTATCTTTTGACCAATACAGATGAGATTTTTGGTGCGTGCATGTTAAACGCAGCTTGTGGATAGATTGGCGGCGATAATTTTGGGCACAGTAATATCAATGGAGTCTATCGATGAAACATGACGATTAAATCGACACAAATTGACACATTTGCAAAGAAATTTTTCGAAAAAAAAAATCGACTGCCATGGAACAGGCAGACTTGAAACGACAGATGATGAGCTCCTATACGAACAACACTTCCCCAAAACAGTGGTACAAGCCCCCTCTTTTAGAATAAAAAACCTGAAGTGAGACTCATATTTAAAAAATTAACTGCCACGCTGGGTTACTCGCTTTTGAGCGTTCCAGGTCATTATATATATTTGACTGCGATAATTAACAAATTGTCCTTATCAGGTGAGTATTTGCCAATAAATTGAAACAAAAGGAGTCGTTCTCTAACGATCAGCATTAGAGAAAAACAATTTTGATACCCTGAGCCCATTAAAATTGGGTTAAATATATGTAAAAGGCAAAAAGAAGCATTTCTGACCCAAAAAAAATTGATCCATATGTATAGCACGAATTTCTTCACGATTTTCGAAATACTATTTCCGATTGCAAAAAAATCGATAAACCGATATCGATATCCGGTTTGTCAGCATATCTCTATGTTTTTAAAAGGTAGAGCCACTTACTTTGAGATGTAGCTTCAAGTATTGTATATGATTTAACTTAAGTTTTTTAATATTATATTAATTATTATTATTCTTATTCCTTACACTAAAAGTTTTATGTTTGAGCAAGAGAGCGCGATGTATCTGGTTTAGGTAGAAGAAGATTCTGTGTATCGACTAGTCCACTTTTACTTGTTAGATAATATGAAATAACTAATCTCAAATTAGACAATAATTAGTTCTTATTGCGAGCTCGACTATCCATAGTTTCGTCTGATGAAGACTCCTGTGTTTGTAGGTTAAGGATGAGCGATTACACAGGATGCTGAAAGCCACAAACAGGTAATTGAGGACAAACACATTTCACATTTCCTCTATTTCCACTTCGAAACCATTGGAATCAGTAGTTTTTCATTTCATAGATCTTGAAAATACAAAAGTATAACTAAAAGAAAACAAAATTATCAGTTTATTTTTGAAGGTTAATTGATAATACTATGTAAAGCGTTACGTACTTATTAAAAATGAACTTGGTACCAAGTGCAAATAAAGTTGGCGCCGAATCTTCTTTTCAAATTTCTGGGTTCAATTATAAGGATATATTTGCAAATTTTTTGAAGTTATTTATTAAAGGTTTTGGCAATTTAGATACCACATATTTAGCCTCCACGAATATGGGCGCAACGGCTTAATCAGTTCATGTGATATATTTTTGTTTAGCTTGTATTCCGATAAATGTCAGAGCTGGAGTGTTCTGCGGTAATTGTGTTATTAAAATTAAATCCTTGTTGTTTAATCAAAATTATCTCTCTGATAGTGAAACAGGGCTTTTTCGTTAATTTCTGTGTTTTTGCCTTGTAGTTCGGAGTAATTGGTATGTTCTCTACATCTATCAAATTTGCTCAAACATAAACTAAAAAATTTAAAATGAATGTTGCCGAAACCTAGCGAATATGACGGACTTTTCTAACGAAATATGGCATAATCAAATACATTTTAGCATTTTAAAATATTGTTAAAAATTGCATTCTTAATTTAAATGTAACCTTGCTATCAAGGCGGACAACAAGAGTAAAGACTGGAATGTCAATAGTTTCGTTTGAGTGTGTTGAGGCCTCAACGAAACATAAAAGAGACGATGGAGGCATTAACCTGTCTGATCGCATATTTTCAATATGACAGTGATTGCCTTCAGTACTTTGAAAAATACGTATATAAGCTAAGTGATCATAACATGCTCGAAGTAGTTTCCAGTCCGAAATTTCTCTATCTCAAGTTGGACCTTATCTTCAATCTGAGGAGGTTTAGGAGGAGAAAAATCTCCAATGATAAACAATCCAAAAGCAGTTATTTCTCTACTACGAACTACGTATATTGCTGGGAAGAGATTAAATAACTGCGATCGAGAAATGTTGTTAAGCCATCCAGCTGTATCGCATCATGTGACGCACCTTCAGTTCAATCGTCTTGACGGTTGACAGCGCGTAACATATCCTCAACAAATATTTTGGTCCTGCTGGCGTGAAAAATGTTAAACTCTGCTTCAGCAATCTCCAAATGGCGCACTCAGAAACCAGGCTTATGCGTCAACGAGCTTGTCCTTGTGAAGGATGAAAAGCATCCACTTGGCGACGAATAGGAGAAGCAGGATGGTTTGTTTGAACTATGTTTACTTTGGAAGAAAGAAGTAGATACAGGAGGCACATAATTCACTTGGCGATGAATAGGAGAAACAGGATAGTTATTTTGAGCTATGTTTACATTGGCAGGAAGAAAAAGGACCATATTCAAACTTTGGCTTGGTTAATGGCTAATTTCCGACTAAGGGACAAAAAGAACGTTTTTTAGATCCACTACGCACTTTTCTCATCTTTTAGTAGGACTGGCTGTTGAGATACCAGAGACAGGTTGTATACTATTTTATTATTCGCAATTTTACATTTAGGGCGACCGTGACCGGACTGAAATAGAAATAGATAAGGTTTCGTCTAATTATTTTTATTATTATTTTTTTTTTATAAAAGTTCATTGTATCGGATAACAACAACGGACAACAACGGATACAACACAGTTGCCTTTTTTCGCCAAGCCAGTTTGGGTTCTCAGGCTTTATCGTGGACACAAATTGACACCTTTGCAAAAAATAAATAGACGACTGCCATGGATCGTACAGACGTGAAACGACAAATGATGATCTCCTATACGAACAACACTTCCCCAAAACAATGGTACAAACCCCCTATTTCAGAATCAAAAACTGAAGTGAGAGTTATATTTGAAAAATCAACAGCCACGCTCGGTTACTCGCTTTTAAACGTTTCAGGCCATTAAAACGTATATTTGATTGCGATAATCAGCTAAAAATATTTACACTCATGGCATGTATTAGAAAAAGTTAATCACGTAAAACATCACAACTATATTCCATATCATTGTGCTTGTCGATAATACTTCACGACCCCTTCTATGTATCTGCAAAATCAAAGAATTTTCAATTGCGCTATTTTGATAGCCTAATCACACTGCAATTGGGTCAAATATATGTAAAAGGCAAGAGAAAACATTTCCGATACCATAAATTATAAAAATTCTTGTTCAGTAACATTAGTCGAATCAATCTAGTCAATCTCAGAGCCTATATGAGCTAGAGACTTTAAATTTTTTTAAATCATCCTCCTAGTGCCCGTACATAACTAATTTGATTTAGATCATCGAATGACTTTTCCAGATTAAAAAAAATAGTTAAAAATTGATATCAAAATACAGTTTATTAGCATATCTATAGGTTTTTAAGAGGTAGAGCCTCCTAATTTGGCATGTAGCTTCAAGTATTGTATGTAATTTAACTTTAATTTAATTTAAAAATATTGTTAGTATTCATTTCTGTGCTTGGTACCGGTACCTAAACATATTTGGGATGCTATTTTACCCTAACCCAAACACTTAGAGAAGTAGTGGGCGCTTTTGAATCTAGTGGATGCCTCAATTCATTGTAAAGGTACCTACATCTATCAGATTTACTCAAACATAAACTAAAGAATTAATAATGAAAGTGAAAGCTGGACACACAGGTGGAACATCAAGCTCAATGCCTCGAAGTACCAGCCGGTCATCTACACACGGAGGCGTGGCAAGGCTCCAGCAGTCTGGATAGATGGTAGCCCCCTTCACCCTGGCAGAAGCGCCAAGTAGTTTTCGGGCGCACATCGATGGCTGTCTTAAGCAGTGCCGCTATAAGATGGCCAAGGCCAACTGGCTACTAAACCCCAACAGCCCATTGCCACTTCGCTGCAAACGGGCAGTTTACAACGTCGTGGTGGCACCAACTTGGAGATACGGTATTCAGGTTTGTGGCATTGCATCTCGGACAAATCGAAGACGGATTCAGACACTCCAAAACTTGGCCTTGCGCCGAATGACCGGTGTTGACTGGTACGTCAGAAATTCTAACTTGCACAGAGACCTCAAAATGGAGACAATAGACAGCCAAGTCGGAGCATTCGCCAACCGGTACATCGAACGCTTGCAGCGACATTGCAACCGGGTAGCGAGAGACTTCGCTGGGAGGTGTGTAGTCAGAAGGTTCAAGAGAAGATCGTCCAAGAACCTTTTCCAACCACGACATAGGACACGCCCTAGAGTCCCCCGACTACTCACGTGACGATGCAGCCTTATTCAAAAAAGCCGCCTTTGACGTTTGCCCACGATAAAACCTGAGGACTCAACCAAGCTTGGCGAAATATAACCTAAGCCAACTGTGTGTAATAAAAATCGATGCTATTTTTGATTCAATACAATAAACATTTATAAAAAAAAAATAAAATAATAAAAAAAATTTTGCTGAAGTACATCCTCAAATTTTGTTTACAACAAACCCAGCGGATATGACGGACTTTTCTTATTTACATCGATATATGGCATAATCAAAAACAACTGACCCAGATATTTTCATACCTCAACATATTTGAAAAAATTTTCAAAATTTCATTATTAGTATTAATGACGAGCCCCCTCTTAGGTCGCAGTGCATTAGGTATTACATCGCAATCAAGGCGGACAACAAGAGTAAAGTCTAGAATGTCAATAGTTACATTTGAGTATGTTGAGGCCGCAATGAAAAATAGAAGAGACGAAAAGCTAAGGCGGAACTGTTAACAACAATTTATGCCGCCCAGCGATATAAGCCACAATTTAAATGGAATTGACTTTTTGATAATACACGAATATTCTCTAGTGAAATAAGATGTACTGTAGAAAATTTCATCAAGATTGGTTATTAAAGAAAACGTGTTTTACCTTTCCTCCTATCAGAGGCAGCAAGTGCAAATTGCATGAATTTCTGTATACATGTACACACACACACATTCATGCGCGTCTGCTTTGAATTCTATCAACAGCATTGTAATTGCGATTGTATTGTTTTCTATGCTGCTATTCTTATTCGCTTTTTCTCATTAAGACTTAATTATTGGTGTGGTGGTTGAGTAGGGTCGGCGGCAAGTAATGCGGTCTATTGAAAGTTCAAGGCCTACTGAGGAAACTATTTTCTTTATTTTAAATTTATTTTTATTACAACTAAAGGAAACAAGCGTGTAGAGCGAACTCCATTTAGTGTCGGAAGAAGAGGGTTTAGGGTATCCCCTAGTCGGGAGCTCCCGTTTAAAACCTCTTACTTGTTTCTTCTATATTAGGCGCTACCCTACTCTGTTCCCTCAGCTAAGACCTGCCGCACATGTTCAGACCCCTAGCGATCCACTGCACACTCTAAGTCTCTTTTTCATTTAACGTCACCTCGTAGCTTTCGCTCTTCGCCGCCGAATTGCAGTTGCGCTCTCAAAGACGGTTTTGAGTACCCGATCGGCAACGCACGGCTGCTGCGGCGGCCGGTGGTTAAATTCAAAGTTAAATTATGCGGGGTTCCTTGCCTTTAACTATGCTCATGCTAACAAACGAAGTAAACTATTAGCTTAACGGATCCTTGCCTTTAATTAGTAATGCTCTTATTCTGATACTGTTTACAACTCACAAAATCAACTATTACTTTAACGGCTCCTTGCCTCTTACTTAACTATGGTCTTATTCTAATACAGTTAATGCTTACAAACTAACGAAACTATTAAATTATAACACCAACGGCTCCCAGCCGTGATTTGGGTCATAAACATAACGGCTCCTTGCCGTGGATCAAAACTGTGTGGTGGCTGAACAAAGTAGCCACCTCACAGAATCTATCCCTAGTATCTACATTGACTGTAATTATATATTGGGCAGGAATTTGAAAGATAAGAGACATACACAAACCCTGTTTTTAGCTGCACTGAAATGTGTAGCTTTTATAAAATCATCAGTGGTAGAAATAAAATGATCAGCTGCAATTAAGTTTAGTTTCATCCTTCTATTATTATCTATCGCCGCATTTGTACTAAATATATAAATGGCATCTTGGAGTGCATCCGATTGCTGACAAATGCGGCATCTGACAAGACTAATATCATCGGCTGTCATTTTTCCATACACAGAGCAGAAAACAAACTATTGGTCCTAGTTGGATTCGAAAATCCTTTGTTCACTTACTGGAGATATCTGCCGTAGATTTCCGACAACTATGACAGAAACACCACCGAATGGAGGTGGAGAATGGAATAATTTGGAAAAAAGATTTTTAAACGGGAGTCCAACTGGAAAAACATTTTGGGGGCAAACCATAGATACTTCATCCACCATACAGTTTGGTAGTTATTATCAAACCGTAAAAAATGCCAAAATAAAGGACATCGTGTGACTGTGCTGAATTGATTGTTGTGGCGAAGGTAATTATTACTTCTTGGGACTGTGCATAGTTATCGATTGCAAAAACTAAAACTGCTTTGCTTGGAATCAAATTATTCAAGCTACAAATGGTTTAATCTGATGTGTATTTATTTATGTACATTGGGCAACACTTTGTTGCAATCATATATATACTTTAGTTGAGGCGCCACTAAATAGAGGTGGTAATAAAATTGTGGTCCGATTTTTATTTTTGTCTTTATATTCTTTTTTTAGTAGTATTTACCAAATCATTACTTAAAGCCCTCAAATCAGAGCCAGATTAATTAACTGGTAAGGAAAACATGGAATGAAGGGTTTAGCCACTGATTCCGAAAGCAGCTTTACCTGTTGGAGCACACAGTAGTATTTTAGGAGAAGTTGAGTCCCTTAAGACTGAAAAAGAGCTTAAATACGTCGTCTCCTACCAACACCCGCAATATCTTCATCAAATTCACAGAAGATGAACATGTTGGCAGTCTGAAAACATATGAAAATTATGTTTTCTTCTTTAAACTAAGTGACCTGACTATATCTGCTAATCTTTCAGCTGAAATACGGAAGTTTTATTAATCGGACATTGTTGTCTTTTCAATCTAAATTTTCGTGATTTCCATCAATGTATAAGACATTTAATTGAGGATATACTGCTGGAAAACTAAGATTGTTCTCGATTAACTCCTGATCTTGGCCACTAAATAATTCGTAGTCTATTTCTACATTTTCATCCCCTGTGAGCCATACAACATAACACGTTGTCTAAAATAATTGCTCCTATCAGTATATTAAATCTCTTTAATCTACTAGGAGTCTGTCTATTTTTTACAAAGCCACTACAATCGCGAACTGTGTAAGCTAGTTGCTGGAAAGCCCTGGGTGTGTCGATTTCATGAGCATCATCTATATATTGGCGAGTGTCACTATGCTGTACGCTAAATCTCTAAAAATCAACAAAATCAGCTAGGCATAAACTGTGAACCTTTGAAATTCCTCTTTTGGACTTGTTAGTTGTTATTGGCACACTGCAGGCGAAGACGGTGAGTATTATAAGCGTTAAGCTTAATTGCTGAGAATTAAAAGGTGTTGTTGTGAAAAGCGAAATTTTTCTTTAATTTTTGGCTCTATTTTAAAAAAAGTTGCTAAAAAACATAATCACATCAACATTTGAAAATTTAAATACAACAAAAATTATTGTAACTTAACAAGACAATTGCTAAACGCTTATGTGTGCTGACTATTTACAGCTTCCAAATTCGCATATAAGTTACGAAGTAATACTCTGCAGTCCAGCTGGTTAGGCTAGGTCGACTAACTCCAGTTCGGTCACTAAGCCTATGATGCTGACACTGCGTCATATCGGTCAGCAACCTTGTTGGAGCTTCACGTAATATGAGACCCCACTTTCTATGAAAAAATTGTCTTAAGTTTTAGTTTTGAATTTGATATACACTAGAGCGCGTCCGCCTGGTAGAATAAACGACTCGTGCCGCAACTCGTCCTATCTTTCATTATCTGCTACCGGGGATCAACAGTCGGTCACACTCCCGCTAACGCGAGGTGAAACACTAATTGTCACCCAAATTGTCAAAAAAAAAAAAACTCAACTAAAACGTAAAAATAAAAATAAAATAAAAAACAAATCCCACGATTGAGGAAGAAAGAAAAAGTAAAGTGAAGACACACACATATTATATTTGTCAAACAATTACTTGGCAAAACTGTGACACTACGTAAAATAAGCCAAAAAATTACAATAAAAACTACGCAGAGTGCGAAATGTGCAGCGAACACAGAAAACTTGACACCGAAGCCGCAGAAGCTCTTCGGGCAGCGGAGACGATCAACTAAAGCCCCAAGAAGACAAACGTAGAGAAGTCTGGAGCCCTCGTAATTCGGACAAAAGGCTTCGCTAAGATAGATAAGATTAGAAAATAAGTAAGAGGCTCTAGTCAGGAGCGCCCGATTAGGGGATGCCCTGAACCCTCGTATTCCAACACCAACGCGCTCGTTCGCTTTAATAGTAATAAAGATATATAAAAAAAAAAAGTTCCCTTGGCACGGTTCGGACTCGCAACTGACCGCATTACATGATGCCGCCTCTACCCAACAGCCACATCAATAATTGAATTTGAATGAGTAAAAAACGAATTAAATAACAGCAGCACAGAAAACAATACAAACGCAATTGCAATGCTGTTGATAGAATTCAAAGCAGACGCGCATGAATGTGTGTGTGTACATTTATACAGAAATTCTTGGAATTCGGAAACAAACTCGATTTGCGCGGGGACTAGGTGGACATACATAACAAATTTCAATTCTGTAGCTATAGGTTTTGAGATCCTGGCGTTCATAAATACGGACGGCCAGACAGACGGACATGGCTAGATCGACCGGGTTATTGATGCTGATCAAGAATATATAAACCTTATAGAGTCTGAGTAGCATCCTTCTGTCTGTTACATACATTTGCACAAATACGTTATACCCTTTTTACCCATTTTTAATGGGTTCAGGGTATAAAAAAAGGAAAGCTTAAAAAAAGGGAATTGTGAGTCTTAAGAATTTAAGCAAGAAGTGTCTAAAATAAAAAACTTTGTTTTCTATAACTGGCCGAAAGTAGACCACCGATTTTGTGGCATCGGCTGCATTCTGAATGATTGTTAGGTCAGACAGTTCTTAAGGCCACAGAGAGTAAGACGGCGACGATTCTGTTCTTTAATCCATACTTACTATCGTCCAGAAATTACATATCTGTACTGAAAGGACGTTCTGAGGGAAAAATGCCGGATATAATCGCAGAGCAATTACATGCTATAGTCGAGGCTGCAGTGTCTAGTGCATTAGCACAACAAGTAGTGCAGAATGAACAGCGAGATAGAAACATTAGGGAAGAATTAAGACGCCAAATAAACAGTTTGACAAGGCAGTTCAAAAGCACGCACATCGCATTACCTGAAATTCAAGTCCACCAAAACGCTCAAATTATAGGTATCAGATGGGCCGAATCCCTAGATGCTATAAAGTGCTAAGCAGAATTCGAGAGTAGCCGCGTATGATATTGACAAACCATATGACGGTAGTTCTCTCGCCACTATCAGGCGATCATCATAGTCAGATTTAAAATCAAGGGCGCTGCTAATACTTCCCTCATTTAACACTCCCATGAATTTCGAGGCTATTATTAGTCACGCTCCACGTCATAGAACAAGAGCTTAGTACGCAGCGACAGGGAGGCCTTCCACTTTAAGAATACTACAATGAGGTTGGGAAAAAGCTCAGTTGTTGACAAATAAGTATAACATTTCGTACGACTCTGTTTTAACGAACGGTATGTGCGAGAAATTCAGAGGGGACGCCCTTCGGGTATATAGCTCCGGGCTAAGGAGAAACTCGACAGATGTGATGTTTTGCGGCGCATCCCCATGATTTGCCGTCTGCCTTGGCATTAACCCAGGAAATCGAAGCAAACCATGACAGATACCACTTTGCAGATAATCATGCTAGAAGCCTAGAGGAGAAGGCTTATACACCTGAGCAGCGTTCTAGGAACCAACAGATGTCTAAACAGTAGGAACAAAATAACAGGGTCTTAAAGGCAACATGGTGATCAGGATAGGTCCCAGCAATCCCAAAACAAGACACGTGAAACAGAATCCGCAGAGCCATTGGATATAGACGTTTCTATTTCAGGGCTCAGGCAGCCCACTGTCCATCAGCAACAACAAGGTTCGGGGAGGCAGAACTTAAATCCGCGGGCCTGTTACTCAAAAAGAAGCTCAAGAGTCCGATGCGTCCAGATCGAGCACAAGAAAAAGAACATGAGTGCGAGTGCGTGGGCAATGATATTAATTTTTTAGTGTGGATCCCGTCTGCCATTCTTACAGCGAAATGTAACGGGGGAAGGATAAAACTCTTAAAGCCCTTCCCAGGCTAAAAAAAACGTAGTCCCTGTAGATTCCACCTTTACGATCCATTCCATTCACGGATCAAATAATATCACACAAAAATGCTTGTAAAGAATATTTGACATAAGCCGCCCATTCTTCTTGTTAAACTCACTAACAACCTTCGACGGTATCATCGGTCTAGATCTGTTAACACAGATAGACGCTGTCATCAGCTTAAGGACCAACGAAATAAAATTTGGAAATGTATTAGAAAAAATCGCACCACAGGCTGCAAAGGTCAAATTTATTAAAATGCTCGAAAACAGAGCTAAAGCTTTCGCAGACTCTAACGAGACACTGCCATATAACTCATCTGTAGTACCCACAATCCGAACAACGGATAACCAGCCTATATATTCAAAGACCTTATCAGTGTGTCACGATCCCCATATAATAATCCCATAATGGTGGTCAGCGAAAAAGGAACAGATGAGTTTGGTGATAATAAAAAGCGGATGGTTATAGAATTCCGTAAACTTAACGAAAGAACTATTCCAGACAAGTACCCGATGCTAGATATTTCAATGATTTTAGCAAATCTAGGGAAAGCCAGATGTTTCACAACACTGGATCTAGAGTCCGGCTAGCATCAAATTCTGCAAGCAGAATGTGATCAAGAGAAGACCTCATTTTCCGTTAACGGAGGGACGAGATCTGTCGACTTCCATTTGGAATCAAAAACGCGGGTATCATATTTCAGCGGGCTGTTGATGACGTTCTGCGCGAACAAATCGAACATGCTATGTCAATGTCGACGATTTGATTATTTTCTCTGAAAATGACTGGGTCTTAAAAAGCCTGATCCATGCAAACATAAGAGTCGCTCAAGAAAATCGTATTTCTTAAGACTAGCATTGAATTCCAAGGATTTGTTGTAACTGACGAAGGCACAAGAACGGACCCCGAAAAGGTCACGGCCCCTAAGGAGTGCGTTGAGCCGAAAACCTTATTCAAGGTCAGATCATTTATGGGCTTAGCTAGTTATTACAGAAGTTTCGTGAAATACTTCGCTTCCATGGCAAAGGCGCTTTCTAGTATCGTCGGCTTGGATGGTAAACACAGATTTAAGAACATGCCCATAGAATTCAATGACCCCAAACGTCATACATTCGACAAGCTCAGAAACATATTGGCGTCTGACAACGTCATCCTCACGTACCCAGACTTTAAAAAACAGATCGATATAACGACCAACGCGTCAAATTATGGGATAGTAGCAGTTTTTTCTCAAATAATCGTCATATTACTACGACATCTAGAACAATAAATGACAGCGAAACGAAATACGCAACGAATGAGAAAGAACTGTTGGCTATACGGAGTTAAAGATATAAATATTTACACTGACCATCAACCCTTTACATTTGCTGTCTCAGAATAGAGCTCCAATTCAAAAATTATGCGCTGGAAAGCTCGTATTGATGAGTTCAATGCTTAGATTTTCTACAAGCCCGGCAAGGATGATGCCTTGTCGCGACAAAACATTAATGCATTAGCAAACCAGTGTGACGCGTCCGAGGCAGCCTCTATCCACAGTGAGCTGTTTCTGACCTACACGGTATAACGAACACAAGGAAGTCGTACGGAGCACACTATGTCTACAAAAGGATCCGGCCTTGCTCAGGGCAAGTGGGATGGGTTTTTGTGCTCTTTCGGACTTAGTCGTCACTTTATAAAGTGTAGACAGATAAAGGGACGGGAAGATACAAACCATAGCATTATATAAATGTGATGCAGTAATTGAAGAAGACCTAAGATGTTAATGTCGTTCTTTCTGTACCCGCCAGTTCAATGCAAGCTCTGGTGACGATCGGTCGTTTGCATATCTGCTCCCGTGGGTGCCTGTTATAAAGCGCCGGTTAGAACAATTTACTTATTAATGTGAAAGAGACACTTACCTCACCCGCCCCAGGGCACCTGAAACAAATCCCTTACATAGTGGTTCTCCAAACCACGAATGCTGCCTCTGGCTGCCCAAGTGGAGTGCTAGAGTTAATTATTAAAGAAACTATAAATGCAAGTCAACACGTGCCGGTGTTCTTGCGCGAGTTAGTGAGAAAACTTCATAAGCTTAGCTCTTATCCGAGTACGTAAGAGCTTTAGAGCTTTCGCGAGCGAGCTTTTATTCCGCTCACTAATACGATCATATAAGTGACCAATAGGAAGCTTGCCAGTTCTGCGCAACGGACATAAACAGTGACAGCGCTGAGCGATAATCTCGTTACTTGATCACACTAAATCACACTTTTGGAACAGTGACTTTCCCAAAAATACTGGCTATTTTTGGAGTAAAGTCTAGTTGCTAATATGGATGATACTACCGCTCCCTCTCAGCCGAGAGTGCTCCGACCAGATTTCGTGGAAATGATGAGAGTTGCTGGCGCTACACCTGCCGAACTTTGAGAAATGATTTCCGGAAAAACCTCTAGTGCCTCAAACACTACAATTAAGTGCAGTAGTAGTAATTCTGCTGCAACGACATGCACATTGACGTCGTCAATCTCCACCTACGCGTCAACCTACACCACCACATCCTCTTCAAGCGGAGGAGTTGGTACCACTCCAAATATTAGCTGCACAAGTATAGCTGCAAACGAGCCAGCCTATAATACCCAGGAAAAAGGGAAGACATCCCAGAAAGCACTCAGCTGGATGACGACAAAAATAAAATATAAGTTGCCTCCACGCTTGACCAAGGCAAACGGTAAAAAAGGGAAGTTAATTGCGTCTCAGATATCGACGAGCAGTCGTCAGAACGAGAGACCAATTAACTCCAAAAACTAATGTGCATTACTGGCAACAGAAAACAATGATCCTACAGGGGAGGAAGTAGCCCATGACGAGTCAATGTCAACAATGTGACCCAGATGGAGACAGAACTTGATGTTGTCATTGGGTCAGACAAATATACCCTCCAAGTTGGATCACAAGGGAAAGTAAGAGTTCATGTTGAAAACCCTGGGTCTTACCGTAGTCTAGTGCATTTTCTCAAAGAAAACAATGCACACCACTTCACTTACCAACTGAAGGAAGACAAGGCCTCAAGGAGCACTTCCTAACTGAATATAACATTGATGTGATGCTTATCACAGAGACCTGGCTGCAGGCAGGTGTATCCATCTTTATTCCAGGCTACCAAATCCACAAAGCGGATCATCCCAGCAATAGAGCAAGAGGAGGAGCGGCAGTACTTATTAAGCAGGAGATCGAATTTTTTCCAAAATGAACCAGTAAGGACTGAGAAATTGCAAATGGCCAGCATCCAGATTGCAACTAGTAGGGGTGAGCTAACAGTCGCTTCGATATATCTCCCGCCGCAACTGTCGTGGTCAACACTGGAGTTCCAGCAAATCTTCAACAGACTAGGAAGAATGTTCCTCATGGGAGGCGACTTTAACGCCAAAAACAGATGCACATCAGCTGAAATACTAGCGACTGGACAAGCCACTCATTTCCCGTATGCCCAAAGCTTCATGCCTCCTGGAGCCAACATTGCTGTATTTCGACGAGATCTAGAGGAAACTCTTGACCTAAACTTGGAAATACTAACACCTGAAGACATCGAAGATGCACATGCGTTATTCTTGAACAAGGTTCACTCGGCAGCCCTCATCTCAGCGTCAGGAAGCCAATCACAAAGCTCACGACCACAGGTGAGACTTCCGCCAGCAATCTGTGCATTACTGCTGATTAAGAGAAGGCTAAGAAGGCAGTACTGTCGTACCGGAGATCCAATTGTGGACAGGATCTACCGCAGAGTGTCGAACCGGGCCAAAAAGCTGCTGGAGCGGCATAGACAAAGGGAAACCGACCGTTATTTGGAGAATTTTTCTCCAAATGAGTCTTCAAGTCACTCCCTGTGGAGACTGGCGAGAAGGTATAAACAGCAAGTGACTCCTAAATTTCCGATCAGAAAGCCTGCCGGATCTTGGGCCAGAACTCCAAAAGAACGTGCTTATGCATTCCCTGAAGACTTAGAGGAACGCTTCAAGCCTTTTAATACAAGCTCAGCAAACATTAACAGAAATGTTCAACTCACACTGGAGAGCCCAGTTCAGTTAAGCCTCCCAGTTGCTCCAATCACACACAACGAAGTCTCAGAGCACATAGCAGGACTTAAGACTAGAAAAGCCCCTGGCGCAGATGGGATTGACAACACAACGATTAAAGCAATGCCGGTCAGTGCAGTCCTATTTCTATTACTAATCTTCAATGCGGTTTTGAGACTGCGGCATGTACCAAGGCAGTGGAAAAAGGCAGGGATATGCATGATCCATAAGACTGGAAAGAGCCCCATTTCGCTAGACTCTTACAGTCCAATTAGTCTGTTGACCACGATTGGAAAACTCTTTGAAGGTTGCTTGCTCACGAGACTGCTGTCAATTGATGGGATTAAACAAAAAATTCCTCCCTTTGTTTGGGTTCCGAAAATCTCATGGCACACCAGAACAGCTAAATAGGGTTGTGAATTTCATTCTCGAGGGTTTCGAAGCCAAAGAATACGTAGTGGCAGCGTACATGGACATAAAACAAGCCTTCGACAGAGTCTGGCATGACGGACTTCTAAGCAAAATCAAGCCCCTGTTGCCAGCTCAAACTTATTTGATTCTTCAAAGCTACTTAGCAAACCGAACCTTTTCGGTAGTGCTCGATGGGGTTGAGGCCACTACCAAATCCATCGGAGCTGGCGTTCCTCAAGGGAGTGTGCTGGGGCCCACGCTCTACACACTCTATACACATGACATGCCCACTGGCTCTACAATTGAACTCGGGGATCCACAGGACCTAACCATCGCCACATTTGCAGATGACACAGCCATCTTATCAAGAAATAAATGTGTCTACGAAGCTACTGACGTCCTGCAGCAATACCTCCACAAATTTGAAATGTGGGCTAAACGCTAGAACATTGG
Organism: Drosophila borealis; assembly: GCA_035045885.1. Lineage (NCBI taxonomy): Eukaryota > Metazoa > Arthropoda > Insecta > Diptera > Drosophilidae > Drosophila > Drosophila borealis. Next base: position 1,880,977 of record JAWNOR010000340.1, on the reverse strand, counting down.
CATTAATTTAAATAAATGTGCCAATGTGACATATGCGCTTCGCAGGGATGTGCGGGAGTCTTCCTGCGCGATCAATTATTGACGCACCACAACAGCTACAAATACTTAGGGGTGCACTTAGACAGGCAGTTAACCTTTAGTAAACACATCTCAAGTATCACAGGTGCCCTGAAAAGCAGATTAAGCAAACTTAGATGACAATCTATCTCCCAGATCGATATATATAGTCACCCTAACCTTGTTAATTAACTAAGTAGTATTATAAATTTTCAAATTAAATTAATTTAAGTTGTTCATAATAACAGGAAAATTTAAATAAAGCTAAGTAAATTTAAAAAATAAAAAAAAATTCTGTACCCGCCCTGCCATGTAGAATTCTAATTATACCCTATACATACGAGTGGTGCTGGCTGCTAAAAGGAGCCCCAAAATAACTCTAGCACTAATTCATTTTGGATATCTATAATATAATTCGAAAAGGTAACGCGTTTGTACAACATTTGCCTAGATTAATATGCTCAATATAAGAGTATTATTTAAAAAGGAGAGTACGCGTTAGATTACAATGTTAACTTAAGTCTAGCAATTGTTTACAAATAGAATGAGCAAAACAAGGCAAAAGAAAAAAAAAAGGTATTTTAAATTGATAAATTCTTTGTGTTCGCTAATGATCATTAAAAAGCAAAAAGCTTCCGTGTCAAAAAAAAACACATAATCTGTATGTTGGATGATCGTTATGCTGATTATCTATGCAGATTATATTGAAAGCTCAACGCAAGATATTAGCTGAGCAAAAGCTCGCGCAAAAAGGTTGAATGTATGCTTATCAGCAGAGCTTACAATGTGGGTGCGCTAACACATTTAAGCTAACATAACTTAGAAAAACTTAAATGGGACCCATCTGCACTTGACCACAGTAGATGCAGAAAAGACCTAGGCAGCCCACAAATGCAATGTGTGTTAGTGGCTTAATGACACATGCATAAAAGCTTTACAATGCACACCTGCATATGAGCTTCCCAAAGCACAACCTTATCATACCATATGTTCTTGATCGCACAGCATGAAAGCTTATGTGGATTCTAATTACAGTCATGGCGGGATTAATGCGTATACCGAGCATTCATTAATTTTAAATTTCTATTAAAACAAGCGCTAAATCAGAATCCCAAACTGTTTAGCTGACGAACGCTAAGCGCATACAACGCACACATAAAAGGCGACAACTTACGCAGTTGCTTATGTAGAAGCGTATGTAAATAAGCTGAGCCGGCGAATGACCGCACAAAAGGGAGAGCGTGAAAGTCATCCAGCGGTGTCTATTTATTTTCGAATTTAGTTAGCTGTTAATTGTCAGCACACAGGCGGTTTGCAATTGCCTTATTCTAATAAGTCATAATAATTTTGCACTTGAATAATGGCAATTCCAGACTTAATTGGTTTACAGCACTGCAATGTTAAATCTCGCCGGGAATGCCAAATGTTGACTTGCCAATGTTTTTTAGCAACTAATTTAAAACTTTAGCCAAGAATTAAAGTTAATTTTGTCTTTTCACAACAACACATTATACCGGGCTTATTTATCGAAATAATTAGTTATAATTAGAAAAAAATTAGTTTATAAGTTTTTTTGGTGTAGCGGAGAATAATTTTTTTTCTTCGCCTAGGGCAACAACGGATGAGAAAAGGAGAATATGCATTTTTATAGCAGCTGAGATAAGTGCAAGAGAGGCTTGCCAACCTTATTTACAACGAACAGCTGTTTCATCAAACTAAGTGTACGACCTCTTTTAATATTTGCATGAATGTTTGCTCATGCTAATGTGATACGAATGCTGCAGAATCCAGCAGGGCTGCTCAAGAGACTGTGAAAGAGGTCATGTTTATTACTATTTTTGCACTTTGTCAGTTAGTCAATGAAATTGTTCTTAACTGCAGGTTCTGTTCAAAAGCCAAGTATATCAGGCACCCAAAAAAACAAGAGCTTGGCGAAACACAAACCTCACTTCACACTGTGGGAAGAATCCATATAGATATTTTCTCAAATGATAAGAAGAATTTGCTGACATGCGTAGACAAATTTTGAAAGTTCGTCGTCGTTCAACAGATTGGGTCCCGTACCATAGAAGACGTGCAGCACCTCCCATATAATAAACACATTTCCCTTTTCCCGTGCTATATACTGCGACACCGCGGCGTCTCTCAACTCATAGACGATACGGTAATTTAATGGGAAAGTCAGACTGATTTCCACAGTCTTACATGCGTAAGCTCCTAGACATAGATCGAGCCCATGAGAAAATTATTGTCAACGTTAAGAGTGCAACACACTTTTTGGGGACAACTTTAAAATCGTGGCAGGCATTCCTGATGCCTCCGATTTCCAAAAAATCAAATGGCCCGACTCACAACGCATAGAGTAAAATAACAGGCAGGCTGTGGTCAACCCCAGAATTCAGGATCAGATAAACCAATTTTTAAAGCAATAAAAAAGGATCAGATTGACACCATTCATCTTTACGAAAAATTTTGGCCAGGAACAGAATGTTAATTACCGAAGCTCAGAACCTCATGCTCAAATATCACTTGCTAACCCAAAGATAATAAATCAAACAATCTTAGATTACGCTGATTTGAAATCTAGACATCCCTGTAGCTTGCATAACGAAAGTATCTAATATTATTCGTGGCTTACATGCAGGAAGCCATTTGCCATCAGCCATCTGGAGCCCATTACGATTGTCGAAGACGGGGTGATCATCATCAACAATCGCCCAGCTAAGATAAGTATCGACGATGGCCGAGAGGTAGCTGATGCGGGTTACGTTGCTGCTGAACATTACCAGTATTGAGCCTCCCGCTTCTAATCCGACAAAATGAGCAGAATCTGCATGTCATCCAGCAGATTGGGTATGACGTTTCTTCTAGTTTTAGTGGCCCAGCAGCGGTGGCATTCTTCGTTGGAGTAGGAATCTGCGTGTTCATCGGCGGCTCAATCCTACTCTGGCAGCGCATGTGGAAAAGACGTGAAGCCCGTGACATACAGGAGGTGGTGGCAACAATTGTCACGGCCGAGAACGCCCATGCTTCAAAGGGGGGAGTAGGTAACAAGAAACACTCCGCAGTCCAGCTGGGTAGGCTAGGTCGACTAACCAGTTCGGTCACTTGGCCTAAGATGCCAATACCGAGTCATATCAGTCAGCAAACTTGTTGGAGCTGCCCGTAATATGAGACCCCACACAAGGAGTAAGCTCTGCGCTTTTGCGGAAACGAAAGTCGGCTCCGCTGACTCTAATCAATCAATTGTCATTAATTTTAGTTTCAACTTTGAAATATACCAGAGCAACAGGTCTTATCTTTCATTATCTGATCATCGGATCAACAGTCGCTCACACTCCTGCTAACGCGAGGTGAAACACTAATTTATGCACAGACGCCGTTAATTGACTTTCGCGCTTTTCCTTTTGCGCCGGCTCAGCTTATATACATACGCTTGTAAATATACTGTACATATACTGTCTGTGTGCGTTGTATTCGCTTACAGTTCTTCAGTTGAACAGTTTTTGTGTTCTGATTTAGCATTTGTGTAAAAGTAATCGTACAAGGCGAAAACAAAAGTGATATGCAGTCAAAAAGGTGATATTTTTTGAACGCAAGATGGCTACATTGTTCGTGAGAGCCAAGGGTATTGAAAGAGACTTATCTGAGGAAAACAAGAAACCGGACTCTCGAATATTGAAAAGCTGCAGCATCTCCGCTCGTGTTTGTCTGGCCTAGCGTTTATTTTTTTTTTGTTTTTTGTCTAATGTATTTTATTTATTCGGCATCTTCGCTCATGTTTGTGTGGCCCTGCGTTGGATTTGGTTCCATTATCGGAGTTTTCCGGTGTCAATTATCGTGTGGCCTTGGAGGAGAGCGGATTCGGAGTCGGTTGCAAAACTGTGTAAGTCCACCCACTCGCATAAGTGTGCGTTGCAGACTTTGCGCCGTTTGGAGCAAATCTCAGGATGCATAAAAGTGCATATGCTGCTTCAAAAATTGGATACCCAGACTCAGACCAAATGCGAGGAGGCCGAAGGCATTGACAAGGTCTCGACAGCTGATGAGCTATTCGCATTTCTAGGAAGGTGTAGTTAAAAGCTGGAGGTGGGCAAATCTAGTTATAATAGTAACCCCAGCAAAAGAGTACTATAGCCGACACTAACCAAAATCGCTTCAGTTTTTGTGATACATCTGGGCACGGAATATACAAATGTTGTAAATTTGGAAATTTGTTTCCATCCCTTTGACAGAAGGAAGTTAAGAAACTTGCCCTTAGTTATAACTGCCTAAAGAAGGGTCATCAAACTCGGTCTTGCAGAAGTAGTCGTACTTGTGGAGGAAAACATCATACCCTGCTGCACTTAACAATATCACCAGAAGGTAAAGTGTCGACACCATCACATATATCGCCCGCTTCTAGCGCTGCCAGTGTGAATCACTGTCACTCCACTACTTATCTTGCTGTCCAAGGTCTTCAGTTTGGTGCTGTGCTTTTGGCAACTGCAGTGGTGATGGTTAAGACAAGTTATAGTTCGTTGGATCCCTGTAGTTAAGGAAAACCAGATCTTCAGCAATTGTCACGGGTCTCGGAGACTTTGCGTCTCTATTGAAGGATCAGTAGATTCACATCAAGTGTGTTAGGATTCATATCAAGTAGCAAGCTTCGTATTATTCAGCCACCCTTGATGCTCTTTGGCTCCAAAAATTACAGTTAATCATCGATACATCGGATTGGAAATTCTCCTTAAACATAAGGTTAAGTGAACCTGCGTTCAACAAACCAGATCTTCAGCAATTGTCACGGGTCTCGGAGACTTCGCGTCTCTACTGAAGGATCAGTAGATTCATATCAAGTCTGTTAGGATTCATATCAAGTAACAAACTTCATATTATTCAGCCCCCCTTGATACTCTTGTGGTTCCAAAAATTACAGTTCATCATCGATACATCGGATTGGAAATACCCCTTAAACAAAAGTTTGAGTGAACCTGCGTTCAACAAACCACAGTGGGTCGATCTTTTGATTGGACTGAGCCTCTTCTTCGAACTCTTATCTGTTGGGCAAATTGTGCTTTTGCCAGGACTACCTCTTCTGCAAAAGACTCGTCTTGGCTGGGTCGGGACTGGTGGTTTTAAAGACTGCGCAGAACCTCCTTGTTGGGCCCCACCCCTGATAGCGATGGTGGTCAGTTGGACGTTCGTCCGGATGATTTGGTTTGGCGTTTTCTGGAAGTTGAAAGCTCGGAAGAGCCTATTGTAAAGGCCAGCAAGTAAGGGTTGGAGAGTGAGCAGCACATTGCCAATAACTTCTCCCGCATACCTTCCGGCGATTATTTATTTGCGATTGTCTTTGCAGCAGAGTGCAGAGCGGCTAGGGTAGTCTTTTGGCCAGGGATCTCGTTGATTACGCAGTCTTGAGCGGAAATTGGGTCGGCATTCGCATCTGAAGGAGCAGTAGTAGGCCTTCATTGTGTGTTTCTGAATCTGAATCACATGTCACGAACTAGTCCAGAGTTGTAAATATTTTCTCCCATATCATTGCGTCTTTAAGGAAGATATGCTAGATTTATTTGCAAAATGTATTGCTGTATCCCTCCTGATAGCTTCTTCCAGTGCATTCTGTGAAAGGACGTCTCAGAAGGATATTGAAATTTACAAATTGGATACTGTGACATATGGGACCAAATTAGCATCATTTTAGTCCGTTTGCACCAGTTGGTCATTGATGAGCGAGTCATGGCTCAAGCAAAGATCATTCTTTATCCTCTTTGTAAGGACCAATTGGCTTGCGATGAAAGCTTGCTAATTGTTGTGTTGAGGCCTATGGAGCCTGCACTTACGGGGTGGCAAGAAGTCCTCTAGGCAGAAGTCGAGCTATTGTTCGAGTTGCACCGTTAAAAACATTGTCGGTCCCAAATCTGTTCGCTAATCCGATGCATGAGGTCAAGCGCATATGCATCATTGTCTGCCAGTTCTATTGCTGGTTTAGATTAGATATCAGCCCTTCATATTCAATGTTTTCGCCGCAAATCGTGTGGCTGCCATACAAGAACTGACCGACAGTATGGATTGGCGATATGTTCCGATGAACAGAAGCCCAGCTGACATCCTTTCTAGAGGCACAGTTCCCGACGTCCTAGCTCAATCGAAGTTCTGGTTTCATGGCCCATTAGATGGTCACCACAGTTAGCGTCTTGTTTTCCTGAAATTCCTACAATTGAATTGAGGAAAAAATGCTGAACATCAAGTTTTCACATGCGGATTTAACTTATAGAGGCAAGCACACAGACTCAAACTTGTATATTGATGCGTTCTAACGGAAATATGAAAAAACAGCACCATCGCATCTCTTGCACCATTTCTGGATGAAGATGAGCTCCTCCGTGGGAGTGGTCAGCTTAGCAATTCTTTTATGGACTATGATGCACAACATCCCATTATTTTGCCTCAACGTCATGCATCCGTACACGAATTAAACTTATAGCCTACATGCTGTAACTTTTCCTTCATAGTTATATTGCCCCATTGACTTTAAAATTCTTCTAGGGACCTTTTTTTCCTTTTTTTTTCTTTTTATTAGCTAATTTATTGATAATATTCTTGAGCATCTTAACCTAGCTTGAAAAAAATAGGATTAACTTATTTAACATTACCTATTAAGCTTTAAATTATTTCATTTATACTTCCCTTATCTAAGAACCCGGTTTGGGAAGTCGATGGGGTTGAGCCTGCCAAGTCCCCGTCGCTTTCTTCTGCAAAACGTTCTTGCCAATATGTTGGGGTGGGCAGAAAAACGGGCCATGTAGCTGGTGGACTTGATGGACCTTAAAAGGTCACCCACTAAGGGAACCCTAAGGTCTCTTGCTAAGGCCCGGCGTCGGATGTACCAGGGGGCCCCAGTACTTAGTTTCAGCACCTAGGATTGAAAGACACTAATTTTCCTCCAGTGAAATTTTGCTGCAGTGCCGAAGATTTGACTTGCGTAGCGCTAAGCTAGGGCCAGTAGCCAGCAGCACCTTGTTGCTCAGAGAAAGCTTGTTGTTCTCCTTTAAGAGCCATGCCATACTTTTTAATTTTTGTCGTATACTGTGACATGATGTTTTTATGTGTTTGCTCCAAGTGAGCCTGCGATCAAGGTGGACTTCAAGGTAGCGGTGAACGTCTTTATGCTGAAGGAGTTCGCCTTGGAGGAATACTCCTGGCAACGTGTCTCTGCGGAACGCGACTTTTGCCTTTGGATGGCAATTCGCCAGATGCCCACGTCTCAAATTCGAGCAGGTATTCTTGCAGTTGGTCGATGGTGTACGCAGCTGGCTTTGGAGAGGATTGCTGTGTCGTCAGCGAACGTGGCGAGGTTGAAGATATCGGGAAGCTCCAGTGTCGTCGGGTCGACCGTTGGCATGTCGGCTATGTAAATGGTGTAGAGCCACGGAGCAAGGACGCTGCCCTGGGGGACTTCAGCTTGGATTTCCTTGACTCCAGAGAACGTGCCGTCGACTACCACAACAAACCTTCTATTTTAGAGGAAGCCGTGGAATATATTTAACAGAGAGGGGGAAAGCAAAGTTTTTAGTTTGAACAGGAGTCCTTTGTGTCACACTCGGTCAAACGCCTGTTTGACTTCAAGAAATACTACGACGCAATATTCGAAGTTTTCAAAGCTGTCCAGGATGAAATCAACCACTCGGTGAAGCTGCTCCGGTGTCCCATGCCGTCTTCGAAATCCGAACTGATGCGTTTCGGTTTTGGTATCATGGCGATCAGAGCGCTTTTCCATTGCCTTGGGAAGTGTCCTATTCGAAGCATCGTATTAAATATGAGCACTATGAAGAATATGCCTTTGGTGGGAGCAGCTTTATCGTTCTGCTGTCGAGTTCGTCAGATCCGGGGTCTTTTATTGTCTTAAGCGCTTGGATTTGTGTTTCGACCTCTTTGAGGGTCACATGGACCGTGGACAGGCCAGGTTGATGTGGTGTTTTAACTGTCCTGTTTGTGTATTCTTCCAGGGATGAGTGTGTTGAATCAAACGGCTTAAACCGCTCCCATAAGTGCGTAACGAAGGTTTCAGCGCGTTCCGAGCTCGATCTGGCAGGAACGATCATCTCTTTTTGTGGGGCTCTTGAGGACGGGCTGTCTTTTTAGGTTTTTTGTCAACTGCCAGAGGTTGCATCCCGTGCTTGCATATGGACTTGCGTCCGTAAGTTTTTTTGTTGAACTGTTGGTTGCTTATGGCCGATGGGACTTTCTGGAGCCTGTTGGATATCCTTCTGTAAGTCCTGTTCACCCTTTGGTCACCAGTGCGCACGTACTCTTTGCGTAGCGGCCTTTTCAATGTAGGTAGTGGCTCTGCCGCCGAATGGATTTGGTCTCGAGGGGGCTATGGCCTGATCGGTTCTATTGCATGTGTAGCAAGATGGGCTGCTGCTCGAGAATTAATCGATAGCATCCTCGATGTCCTCAGGGGAGCTCAGAATTTTGAGGTTGATTGAATTGTTGAGTTGAGTGGCATGGAATCTTTCAACATCCCCATTTGTCGGAATAAGGGTCTTTCTTATTGGCTGCTGCAGAGAGTTAGTGTGGACAATAGCCAGAAGAGAAAGATGGTCCGAAGAGAGGTCATATTTGGCCTCGATGGAGAGTGAATATATAAAAAAGTCTATTGCGTTAGGAGTCCGTTGCGAGTTCTACGCGTAATATGTTGTATCTCCGGTTGCCGAGTCATCGCATCTGCAGTCGATTATGGCTTCTTGCAAACTTTGCTCCCTCGTACAGGCTCTGTAGGTAGAGAGAAGCAATTATGAAATCCCCTCTGCTAGTGCTTATCTTGACTGCGGCCATCTGCAGATGTAGTTGAGATATGTGCTCCAGGGGGTGGTGGCTCCGGCTACGGAAGATTGAAATTCCGGCACCTCCTCTACGGTAGTTGCAGGGGTGTTGAGTTATATATGCAATGTATCCGGGGACATATATTTTTGTGCACATTGCATTTGTATTTCCATAAGGATTATTATGTCGATGATGTGGGGGGCGAGGAAGGTCCTTAGTTCATTGATTTTCTGTTAAGGCCATCCACGTTCCATAATCCGATCCTTAATTTGCTCATTTTGATGGGATAAGGCGAGAGATCAGCGACATCAGGATGTTCAGAGTTTCATAGTTTTTTTGAAGTGTATTGAGGATCTGGTCCATTATTGAGCTAAGCTTTTGCACAGCATCTTCAAGAGCAGCTATTCTCGAGCTGGTATCCTTGCTCGGTTGGTTTCCGGGAATGTTGTTGAGCTGCCTTTCGTACTCTTTTCCATCCGGTGTGCGTTGGGTGGCGTCTCTTCGCTGGATGTTTGGAGTGTTGCCCGATCTGAGAATGTCCGCAAATGACATAGATTTGCCAGCCACCATGGGGGGAGAGATTGTTTTGTATCTCTAATATGCCGAGCGTGGCTATTATGGGCCTTGTGACGAGGAGCCGAGATATTAGGGGCCGGCTTGCGTACCTTTGCCTTTGTACTTAGCAGAGTAGTTTTCGCCACAGCTTGCGCAGAAGAATTCGGCTTCCTGGACTGCTTAGCAGAGAGGAGATCCTGTTTGGTGCTCTTCAGCACATCTACCACAGACGAATTGCTTCAAGCAGTAATTTTTTGTATGTCCATAATCCTGGCAGCGGTGACATTGTACAATGTCAGCAGATCGGCGGGGGCGCTCCACTAAGACTCCTTGGCGGCATAGAAGGTTTATTTTAAGCGCTTCCTTATTGTTGGGGTCCGGTTTGAGGTTGAAGAAAAACATATGTAGCCTGTTTTGCTCCGTGCCATTTGAAGCCTTGTTTGTAGGATTGAAGATATTAACTACCTTGTGTCCTTTGTCTTGCATTTCCTTTATAATATAGCCCTGGGCCGTAGAGGACGCCATCAGTTTGATGACAATGCGAAAAGGCTTATCTTCTTGGAGTAGTAGTGGTAGTTTTGGCATTTGGCATTAGAGTAGTTGTGGCATTTCGTTTGGTCCCCGAAGGCAATTTATTTGCGGTTGGAACGTCTCTGGTGTAAAGTCTAGTTAGGCCTGAGCCAGACGTGCGAGTCGAGTAGCTGCTTGATGGTATAACTTGGTCCAAGGCAGCCTGGAATTTGTAAATGTCTGTTATACCCGGAACCATGATGGGACTGGGTTTTTTAGACTTAGGAGGCGGTGGAGATGGTGCAGGCAGTGGAAGGTCCTCCAGCATGCTGGCTTCTGTCTCCATAGCGTCTATTTCCGTATATTCCTGATTTTCGTCAGCACCGTTATCGGCAGTGTCTACAGCTGCGAAATAATTAAGTGTTAGACGAGCGTCTTTTGACGTTAATGGGATGTCGTCGCTTGACCGGCTGGCTTAGGGTACACTTGATGCTTGCTGGTTAGATAGTCTTTTGGTCTTGGCGTTTTTGTTGGCTTGGTCAGGCGAAAGGGGAGCGCTGGGACGCTTGCGTTTGTCAGTGCCGCTTGTTTGCCATTCCGAACTTGGGGGGTCGATATGAGACACAGTACCGACTTGTGTGCTGGTGTTGATTACAGGTGCAACAGGAGTTGTGATGGGCATATCAGCGGCGCATGGGTTGGTTGTGGTCGTGATGTAGACCGAGCTCGACGCGGTAGCGGAAATCTTGCTCTCGCTGAGCACAGTTTTATACCGCTCGTCTAGTCGCCTCGCTTGCGCGTCTATAGATCTCATTTTGGAGATATACGATGGGGACAAGTTATATATTTCAGAGTCATTGGAGTCGCTATGCGTGTCCATGCTGAGAAGTATTTATTTGCAAATTTACCGCAATGGTCCCAAAAAGTCTCAAAAAATTTGCTGAAAGATTAGAGCTGCACTGCAAAAACGTAATCAATGCACGCACAATCACACACGCACGCACTAGTGTACACACGCGCAATAGATATGAAACGTTTTGAGCTCGCTTCTATGCAGCTGCAGCCGCCATCGCTGCGTTTTATTGCCCTTGTTAATTTGTGTTTGTTTTCTATTATATTTTTATTTTTAGCAAGTTATTGTTGCCGGCAATGCTGTAACAGCATTCCCCAAAACTTGAAAAGTGACGCTTGGCGTCAGAAAGTTTATTACACGCCGATATTGAATCGTAGATCACTTTGATTTGATTGTTACGCATTTCCGTCTCGTTTACCTGTTGCAGAGAAACTGTCCAGGGACCTTATATAAAGTAGTTATTATTATTGGCTCGTTGGGTTAGATCGATCGATTTAAATATATTTTTTGGCTTCTTAATAGTCGACCTAAATATATTTATATTCATAGCAAAATGTTATTGAAATTGGTAAGGTAATAAACGGCTTCACGATCAAACAGATATTCTAAAACACTCTAAATCTTTATTTTCAGCATCCTCTTCTATTGGAAATAGAATTTATGTTTGGGGCATGGGAGGGTATTAATCACCAAATCTAATTTTTTGTCGTGCCCTAACTTCCCGCTTACATGAGTGCCCGTGATTGCGATTCCAAAAATTGCACCACATCCGGATTTTTTTTTTCAGATGTGGTAAACTGATCAATAAAGGACAGTACGGACTCATCAGTCAAGGCAACCTTGGCTGAAACTTAAATCGCCAATAATAATTTATGAACCTATCATTGCCAAAAACAGCATTCTCTTTTTTTTATTAGTTCTATAACCTGCATATAACTAACACAAAAATATTTACCGCAAGTGACAGGGTCAGCTTTAGTTAGAAGGGCTTTGTTGTCAAAACTTAAATTATCTGCAAGCAGATATAATATAACTTTTGTTTTTCTTAACCGACATTAATGAACCGATTAGGATCTTATTTTACTATAGCGTATTAAAATTATGGCTTGATCTATTGCGTAGGTCCAATTGAAATATTTATTTGATTTATGGTAATTGGGTGGCGCAGGGTGTGGTAGCCGTAAAATTAAACATACTTGATCGTAATATACTATTTTAGAAGCTATATGTCAACTTTCTTAAATCTACCTCCGAAAAACAAAGAGATTTTCCCAAAAAGAGGAATTTGATATCGACTTTTATCGATTGCTTATAAACGGGTAAATTATCGACTATCGGAAACAAACTCAAATTGCGCGGGCAATTTGAACTACGTTCAAATCTCTAGCCTTATTGGTTCTGAGGTCGCTGCGTTAATTTCATTTTTGAGGAATTTTGGTAAATAATAAGAGCTAGAGTCACCAAACTAGACATGTAGCTTCTATAATAGTAAATATATATCAAGTATCTTTCATTTTATAGCTATCCCCACCTCCCCGCTCTACCACATAGCTATAAATCAAGTAAAAACACAAATTTATGCTGCCCACAAATATAAACCACAATTTAAATGCAATTGACTATTTGATAAAACTCGAATATTTTATAGTATTATACAATAAGATGAACTGTAGAAATTTTCATCAAAATCAGTTAAGAAGCACAGAAATGATTAAATAAAACGTGTTTGACTTTTCTCATATTAGCGGCAACAAGCGCAAATTCCAAGAATTTCTGTATAAATGTGCACAAACACTTTCACGCGCGCCTTCTTTGAAAGTTATCATCAGCATTGCAATTGCGATTGTATTGTTTTTTGTGCTGCTATTTTAATTGGTTTTTTCTCATCAAAACTCAGCTATTGGTGTGGCTCTTGAGTAGAGGCGGCGGCAAGTGGTGCGGTCAGTTGCGAGTTCGAACCCTGAAAAGGAAACAATTATTTTTTTTATTTTAATTTTTCTTTATTACTACTAAAGCAAACGAGCGCGTAGCGCGAGCTGCATTTGGTGTTGGAAGAAGAGGGTTCAGGGTATCCCTTAGCCGGGAGCTCCCGACTAGAACCTCTTACTTGTTTTTGTTGTATCTCATTACCACTTAATTTGCGCTTGCACAATTGGACAACCATTCAATTTTAAAAAGGGTTAATTAACTCACTAGAACAAATAAACGCTAATAGGATATCGTTTACTTGGCAATACACCGATATTGTCAGTGTGCTGTTGAGGTTAGGGTTTTAAACAAAGACCAAGCAAGAACGGTCACAGAGCCGAAAATTTGGCCACGCACTCCGAGATTTTTCCCCTCTGCTTGTACAATTCGGCGTTATAGAGGTGGGACATCGAGTCCGGGTTGATTTCCCTGTTCCCAGCAGATTCTTCCGCCACAACTTCCGCTGACGAGGGCTCGCCCGCTTGCAAAGCCGCACTGTCACAGACCGGACAGAAGCTCACGTGTGCGAATGTGGGTGTGTGCACAATCTCTATATTGTTGCCCGTGTTGGTTATGACGTAGGCTGGAGAATTGCTTACTACGCCTAGCAGCTGTTTGGGTGCATGACTTGGATGGGCATTGATGCTGCTATTTTTTTTTTAAATTTATATGTAGGGCCAAGTCTAAAGAGACGAAAATCGAGAAAACATTTCACACAAATACTTTAAAGGTACGACTGGAAACAGGAGATATTCACTCATTTTTTTTTCATTTGTTTTAAAGGAATTGACACTAAGGAAAAGAAATGGCCTCTCTCCTCCACCAAGTGCACGCGGTTCAAAAATGTAGTGGGGGTTATGTGCACTAGTACAAAAGAATTAATTTCGTTGAAATGAAATTATAAAGTTTTATTATTACTTACAACAGTGGTATTGCAGCAATTGTAATAATTTTCTTCACTTTATTTTATATTTTGTTTTTATGTACTAGCATTGAATATATTTTTTACTGGCTTGGCGAACTTTGAACGCGCACCACTTGTCTTTTTGTCATTACCCACACTTTACTATGGAGGCTTAGTTTTGCGGATATCTCTTTTTCCTTATGCTAGGTATCTTTCAAAGTTCGGGATAAACAGCTGACTGCGCAGCCGCCTAGTTTGCCAAGTAAATTTCTGGAAAGTCGCCACTAGATAGCGCTGCCAATCCATAGTCATTGCATAAAGATAAATTTACTTGGAGCAACAAAAAAATTTTAAATTAACTATATAATTCTGTTTCGAATGTAAGAGATGATTTTTTTTATTTTTTTTTACAATTTATGTTTCAAGGGGGGCTTATGGATGCTAGTGGAATAATATTATACTGCCTACTTTTAGGTACCGGGAAACTTTGCGTGGAACTTTCCTACTAATCTTCCTTGTAAGTTCTTCAACTTATAATAGCTACTGCCAAGTACCTTACTTATTCTTGCTTTCACAAAAGATGGTGCTAGTTTTGAGCCGAATCCTTGTACAAAATTACTCTGTTGAAAATTGCGGCGTAAGATTTCCTGACCAACACTGAAAGCTTCATTACGGGTTCGAAGGGTGTAGGTGCCCTTCTACATATGGACGACTTTTCTTCACGCACATAACCGCTGCCAAGCATTCTTTTTCGGTCACCAAATAATTGCTTTGGCATTTATTCGATTTCCGTGACATGAAGGCGATTGGGTCATCATTACCATCCGAATCCTTTTGCATAAGGACACCACCCACGCCGGTATGACTGGCATCGCAGTGTATCTCAAATGGCAATGAAAAATCAGGGCTATTTATAACTGGAGCTTTGCACATCTCCTCCTGTAACGTCTCAAATGCTTTCTGCGCTTCATCTGACCATACGAACTTGCTGCGCTGCTTGAGTGTATCAGATTTGAATAAATTTGTGATACCAGCCTGTTGTTTTTTTCCTGGTTTTTGAACTAAGACAACGGGAGAAGACCAGGGACTATCGGACTCTCCAATAACTCCTAACGCCTGCATCCTATCTAGCTCCTCATACATAAGCTTTTCGATTGCCGGCGACACTGCATAATATCGTTGTTTTATAGGCTTACACTCATTTATGTCAATATCACGAGTGAGCCATTTTGTCTTGCCTAAGCCCTTCTTTGCACATCGAGGGAACTGCTGTATAGTAGCTTATAATTCGGACTGCTGTTCTGCTGACCCTGCACAACTTATATTAGCGCCGGTGTCCATAAGGCCAGCTATAGACTTGCCCAGATCGCTAGAGTTATTTACAACAGATGAGATAATGGCCTTTCTATAATCTTTTTGAACGAGCCAATGTGCAGATCTGCGCTTCTAATTTCTCGATTTGGGGGGTAGTACTGATGGGTTTTGTGTGGAGTCAGGTTGTGGATCGAGAGAACATGACGCATTGTCAGTTACTCTGTAACTGTAACGGCTACTCTCGTAGCCTTGGAGACTAACTTGCGGGCGCTTGTCAGCGGTGAACGCACTAGCTCGTTTTTTGAAGCATTGCTTTTGGCACACGATGGCTTATAAGTGTCTTTCTAACCACACCCAAAACAGAACACTGTATAGACGCTTGCTTACCACAATTTCAACAAACTTGAGTCACGGTTGCAATATCGAAATTGTCGGGTATGTCGTCTTTACACTCGTCAACCCCTTCGGTTTGCACGGTGACTTCGCTGACATGACGTCGCACCACAGCAGGCTGATGTGTTGGAGTTGGTTGCGATATATTTTTCATAAATCGCTCCCGCGTGCGTACTATGTGCCGCAACTGGACAATATTCGGGATAGACGTATGTTATATTTCGTGCTGAATCTCCGGTAGTAAATTGGCTCGTAGCACCTCTAGTATAGCCTGCTCATTCTTGGGTTGAATAAACCTATCTGTAAGTGCTACTATCGCCTCATAAAAATGGTCAAATAATTCATTAGGCTTTTGTTTCCTTTGGGCAATAGCTGCTCGTATCTCCAGGTCTGCTCTGCCATCTTTAAATTGAGTTTTTGCAGCTGCACAAAACTCTGGCAAACGTAATACTGGCACATTCTTGTGGTATCGCCAATAACATTCACTAGCACTACCCTCAAACAAATTAACAAATTATAACAAGATAGCAGCTCAAAATTGCCATCTAACGTCTGTATCGTAAGGGCTTACACCCGGTATACGAGTTCATTAATCGACATGGGCAAGTGACCTGAGTAACGCAGCTTCCAATTAACGATAATTTGGCAAACTCTATCTGGACCAAGCTATAATCTTGCTGCGATCCAAAGGGAGAAACCCCTTCCATTGGAGGCACAGTTTGATTGGGTACAGCTCTAGGACCCTGCAGACTTGTTACCCCAAACAACTGCTCAAACGTCTGATGAGGCGGATTAGGTGGAGATGGTCTGGAAAATGTCCGCGCTGCTTCCGAATTGACAACTTTAGATTGCAAAGCAACTCCCTGAAAACCACTTTCCGTTACCTGAGACAAAATCTCTGTTCGCTGTGATAAGGCAGCGGACATTGCATTCGCGATTGTTTGTTGCAAGTTGGCTGTTATTAAATCTTAAATCTCTAGGAGGCTGAGACTGAGGTTCCAATAACCCTTGCAACGACTGAGGATCTGACTGATCCAGTATCAGATGCGCACTCGCCATGCTAGATTAACTACTTCTAGTTTGGGCGCTTGCACTTGGTCTCGGATTGTCTGCAGCTCTGCTTGCGACCTAGTTTCGGGTCCTTGATTAGGCATTGAAATCTTGTTAGAATGTGCAGCTTCCACTTCTTCGGCCAAATTCAACAAAGATTTACTGAGAGAAGAACGACAGACTGGACACAGATTCTTGTGATTTGTTCGTGTATTAAAACACGCGTTATGAAAATAGACTTTGCACCTAGTGGCTAGCAATTGAGCTGGGTATTCTACTTCTTTTGTGCGAACACAGCAAATAGTTTGAATTGTTTGTTCATAAGTTCTTCTGGAAACCATGCAAAACTTAATAGAGAATAAAATAGTCAGCTAATTATATATGTAGCCAAAAACAAAAAAAACTCACAATCAAGAGTAATAAAGAAGGGAATTAATACGCTTCCAGATCGGTAGCAGACTGTCGTTCTAGTTGTGGATCGATGAATGTCATTATTATTTGGAGATAGACTATCAGAAGAATTAAACCTTGTCATGCTAACCTGCGTCACCAAGGAACTTTGCGGCGATAAAATATTCAAGCCATGTCTTCGATTATTAACAATGTTTATCGTACCCTATAAGGTGTTTATACAGCTAGTGGTTTGTTCAGCGGCAAGGCGTAGCTCTTTTGTCCACTATCCTTGGTCCAGCTAGAATTCCGCACTAATGTAATAGCACGAGGAAAATACTCTGCTTATGTGTTAATAGACTCCGGCTATTCAACCATGTTGAAGCTGATATATTTTTAGGATGTCTCACAGCAGCATACAGGTTAATACTGGTCATTAAATATATTTAAAATCTAAAATGTATCAACAGTACCAATCTTGCAAATGCGGAATTGGAAATTGGGGAAGGGTATTGAACCGGTTATTAAGTCACTGGTGATACTGACTTGATGAGGAAAAGTTCTAACTGAGGGCCAAGTAAATTAAGTACAATTATCATCATATTTGTTCTTTAATCTCGATCGGGCCACGCGGTTGGGCGCCAAATAAAATAGAATTATAATAAGATACTGTAACGAATAACGTCAAGGAGCTGATGAGCTGGCATCGGCTGTGGCTCGTCGGCATGCGGGCGGGCTCACTATTTCCGCTGGTTAATTTGCACCCAAAGTTATAAAACTACTTCAATATAATTCGCGTACTGAATGAGGAAGGTGGAGAGGAATACGGGTTAGGGGGTACAATATCACAAAAACAAATGATAGGAAAGATAAAACCGGCACTACATATAATCGGACCACTCAGATGCACTAATGGCGACGAGCATATGCCCACCCTCCATGATCCTGCAAAGAGGCCAATTAAAAGATATATATTGGCAGGATCCCTATAAACAGTCCGGCTTTGACTAAGTTACCTCCCTTAGGTGATGCATGGTTCCAAAAAAGATAAATATTTACTCAGACATTATTTATTCTAGGCTGACATATAAACGATAATAATTACTATACATAACACTCGAAGCTACAAATTAATAACGAGGAGGGCCTAACATAATTTTTTCGGCCAGTGTAAGAAGTGCTGTATCAAATGTTTATATTATACAAAAATAATTAAGAATATATAAATATAAATATATGAGCATTCATATGGTATCTTATATTAATTAATTACCAAAAAAAGCATAATATATAAAAAGAAGTTGTAAAAGAATATGTTTAGGGTATATCCGGTATTCATAAAGCTAATGTTCAAGATTATCTATTCGGGGAGCTGTGTATTTGCTCCAGATGTTATTTGGACAACAAATGCAATGTGCTCGTGTGTGTGTGGTCGCTAAATGGTGAGAAAAAATTTAGCTTTTGTCGTACGACTGAGAGCTGATTGATATGCTACACACATCCACAACAATCATATGCTTGTTATACCCTAAGTTTCTTAAACAATCCTTTGTTTTTGTTTTTTTTTTGTTCTATCACCTTGCCACTTAATTTGGAATTCCACAATTTGACAACTGTAATATAATAAACACTAATAGGATATCGTTTACTTGGCACCCGATATTGTCAGTGTGCTGTTCAGGTTAGGGTTTTAATCAAAGACCAAGCAAGAATGGTCACAGAACCGAAAATTTGGCCACACACATCGAGATTTTCCCCCTCTGCTTGTATAATTCGGCGTTATAGAGGTGGGAGATCGAGTCCGGGTTGATTTCCTTGTTCCCAGCAGAGTCTTCCGCCACAACACCCGTTGACGAGGGGTCGCCCGCTTGAAAAGCCGCAATGTCACTGACCGGACAGAAGCTCACGTATGCGAATGTGGGTGTGTGCACAAGCTCTTTGTTGTTGCCCGTTTTGGTTATGACATAGGCGGGGAGACTTGCTAACTACGCCTAGCAGCTGTTTGGTGCATGACTTGGATGGGCATTGATGTCGCAATTTTTTTTTAAATTTATACTTAGGGCCAAGTCTAAAAAGACGAAAATCGAGAAAAACATTTCAGATAAATACTTTAAGGCACTAGTTCTGTTTTAAAGGAATTGGCACTAAGGAAAAGATATGGCCTCTCTTCTTCAAAAATGTAGTGTATGTTATGTGCACTAGTACGAAAGAATTAATTTCGTTAAAATTACGAGAAATTATAAAGTTTTATTATTACTTAAAACAGTGGTATTGCAGCAATTGTAATAATTTTATTAACTTCATTTTGTATTTTGTTTTTGTATGTACTAGCATTGAATATATTTTTTACTGGCTTGGCGAACTTTGAACGCGCACCACTTTTCTCTTTGAGATCAATACCCTCACTTTACTATGGAGGCTTAGTTTTCCGGATATCTCTATTACCTTATTCTGGGTATTTGTCAAAGTTAGGGATAAACAGCTGACGGAGCAGCCGCCTAGTTCGCCAAGTAAGCTTCTGGAAACTCACCGCTAGATGGCGCTGCCAATCCATAGTCATTGCATGCAGATAATTATACTTGGAGCAAAAAAAAGATTTTAAATTAACTATATATTTCTGTTTCGAATGTAAGCGTTAATTTCTTTATTTTTTAATAATTAATGTTTCAAGCGAAGCTTACAGATGCTAGTGCAATAATATTCTACTACCTACTTTTAGGTACCGTAAATAATATTTTTTTATGGCACTTTAATATTGTCAAGCGGCATATTACAAGTTATATACCGATACTTAAAATTGACATAGGCCGTTAACTTGATGTTATCGCCTGTAATCAAAATTAAATTTTTGCTGCTTTCGATTGAGGGCAAAATTTCGTAGGTACTCCTTTCAATTTTCTGCTTAAAAGCTGTAGGGGGGCACCTTTAGGTAGCCTTCGTTAATATGTGTGTCTGGTATAGATAACTGATATACATTTCTTTAAGTTGGGATTCCGTCTTTTTAGATCGGGGTAACGAGCTGGTACCCATAGACGCGGAGTGGTAATCGGCAACCTACCCCTCATGCGTTCCAGCGACATCATAACTTTGCTGATGCGAACGGCTTATGGCCATGTTTTTGTTTGAGTGAATTGGAAATGCGTCTTCGGGAAGAAACCTATATACAAATATCTCAGCCGTCTTCAATCGATAAACATCTTCCATCTTAATTTGATGGTGAGCATTTCAGTACCCAGCGACAAGGAACTTTTGAGCCAAACTTATCAAAGAGACTGCGGAAGTTTTTTGTCCATCGATATTATTTGAAACATTAGATCGCCGCTACCGCAGTTTCTCCGTACAGCTGGCTATGCTGGCTGCTGAGCTCCGCACAGTTGTTCTTGATATTGTTTTCTGAACAAGAAATTTCTTGTTTGTATTGATAAACACGGAAAATCCGCCAAGCATGTGGTCTGCAGGGTGGTATCCAACAGATTTAATTCTAGCTCTGTAGCAGAAATATGTCTCGCCCAACATTATAACATACAATTGGTAATGATTCAGGAAATTGTAGAAAAAAGTTCAAGCTGCACGTCAGTTCTGGTTTATAGTCATTTTTTGAATGTTCTTTATTCGGAACTCTGTCCGCTTCAAAACCTAAGATATAGGTATTTTTATATGTAAAGCTCTGTCGCAGCAGAGCATAATTGAAAGAGAGAGAGTGTGTGGTATGTGCATGCATTAGTGAGTACATATGTATATGGTCATTTAACGCATATACACACTACAAAATGCTCTTTTTCAAGATCCTCGGAGGCAGCACTGTTGGCATTCGGGGATAAAATGTTTAACCCCTTATTAGTCATAATAGCAAAATAGAGATCAAAAATAGCAATACAAAATGTATATAGGCAGGTAAGCAATGCAACTGGCATTACCATAATTCGTTCTCATTTATCCATTCGCTTATGTTGCTCCTGATATTGTTGCTGGAGCTGTTGTTGAGCAGGCTGAGTCAAGTTTTAGCCCTGCTGTGGAATAAATAGCTGATGTGGCGTTAAGTGCAGTTACATTTTCCAGGACCAGATTGTTGAGAGGTTAAGGTTAGATACAGTAGGAACATATTTAATTTGGCGATGAATAGGAGGAGCAGGATGGTTTGGCTTGGCTAATGACTAATTTGCGAGATAGGGGCAAAAAAAAACCGGTAACGTCGTAGTCAGACCCACAGAAGACCCATGGAAATACTTTATTGCAATCATAAATATGCATACATTTATCCAAAACAACGCATAGCTTCTTGTATTGTATATATATATATATAGTGACATATTCACAACAACAGCATTTTGAACCACTGTTATTCATAAGCTACATTGCATGGCATAACCCACTGTGTGTTTACAAATTGAATAATCATAACAATAACATGCCTTCTGCATCCGAATTCAGATAACGCTAACAGCAGCAAAAATCCTAAGAGCAGAATGCCTTCTGCAGCCAAGCTCACATCTTGTCAACAATCATTTATAAACAAAAACTGACCAACAGAATCTCTGCAGCCAAGCTCACATATTGTCAACAATCATTTATAAACAAAAACTGATCAACAGAAAGGCGCTAGCATAAACAAGCTGCAGCCGCTGTCCCTTTGCAAAAAGTCACGTACTCCAATTATTATTTAGCTTTAAATATAGCGTAAGCCAATTTTTGTACTTCAGTCTTAATCCAGATATTCAACATAATAAACTGATAAAAATTCACTCTCGTGAAATAAAGTCTTTTTTCAACTCCAAAATTCGCTATCCGCAAAAGAAGTAAACGTGTCAAAACAATTCAAGCAACGTATAAATCCAATTCGGTCGTTGCAACACAAAGTGAATTTCGTGACAAAAACTAAATACCTAAAAAAAAAAAAAAAATGGAGCAACCAGAAGGTTCTCATGTGGCTGCACTTGCAGCAATGAATAAATTAAACGACCAAAATTTAAACCAATTGCTTTAACAAATACGGAACGTGCCAGCCTTTGAGGGAGACCCTATAACCCTGGGTCCATTTATCAGAAGGATGAATTACCTGCTTCAACTGTACTCTACTCACAATGAACGACAACAATGCATCATATTCGGGGCGATTGAGCTCCAGCTATCCGGAGATGCCCAGAAGGTTCCTAGAATGCTGCAAATCAATAACTGGTCCCAACTGAGGGAAGCCATAATCTCCGAATACAAGACGCAAACACCCGTGGAAGAACTTATGCGAAGACTATATAATACCAATTATCAAGGTAATTTACGTACATTTTGTAGTGAGGTAGAGGCTAAGATAATAATTATAACTGACAAGTTAGAATTAGAAGGGAATTTAGATAATTCCAGATTGAATACAAACGCTATGCATCACACTGTAAAAAAGTTAATAAATAAAAAATTACCAGATAGACTCTTTATGTCACTCGCAAGACATGATATATCCACTTTTTCAAAATTAAAACAAGTAGCTCAAATGGCTACTATGAGGAGAATTATTATAACAATAATAAAAAACAAAATACTAACAACGCTTTAAATTATACAGGAAATACTAAACCTCAATTTAACCCAAGTTACATAACTAACAATAATCAAAGCCACAATTTTTCACATCACCCTCTGAACAACCAAACTTATTTCAACCAACATAAGCAACTTGCTCAAGAATTCAAACAGAATTTACAACAAGCACAAATAAATAACCCCATAAATCAAAATATTTCTCAAGTTAGACATATACCAAATCAACCGTACAAGCGTATACGAGAAAATACTAGTGGTTCCCAAAACATGCAGGTTGGTGAAAATTATCAACAATCAGAAAACTATCAGGGCAACTATGTACAAGAAGAGTATGGTTGTCAGAACAACCAATATGAGTAGTTTCAGAATAATGAAATAAGAGACGAAAATTTCCCAATTGGAGCCTCAGGACAAGCCAGTACATAGAAATTAAAACTAATAACAGACGGTACATTGACACTGGGTCGTCAATAAATATGATGAGGGAAAACTTCCTTAATATACCAGTTTATACAAGACCTACTTCGATTAGAACCATGACAGGGATATCAAAACTAAACCATTATGTATCCACTGCACCTAATAAACTCTTTAGGCAAGATCAGAAATTTTACATACATGATTTTTCTCCTCATTATGATATACTTTTAGGCAGAAATTTATTAAAGGCAAACAACGCCATAGTTGACTACGCTCATGACAGAATAATAATTAGCGAGAGATCGTTCAATCAGAAGAAATTAGTTTGGAATCCAAATTCAGAAAAAAACTTCGAAGCATATTTAAAACCAGAAAGTTATGCACAAGAAATTAATTACGCAATAAGTAATGAAATAACATCGGGACAAGATTACCGAGTTGATCATCTAAACGTTGAAGAAAAATCAAAAATATTAAAATTACTGAAAAATTTCAGTGACATCCAATATCGAGAAGGTGACAATTTGACCTTCACGAGCATTGTTAAGCACGAAATTAATACACATCATGAAAATCCAATTTACAAGAAACCATACGGTCACCCTTTCGCTTTCGAACAAGAAGTCGAAAAGCAAATTAAGGATATGTTAACCCAAGGTATTATTCGGCATAGCCAGTCGCCTTATTGTAGTCCCTTATGGATCGTACCAAAAAAGGCAGACGCCTCAGGAAAGGCAAAATTTAGATTAGTGGTCGATTACAGAGGATTGAACGATATTACAACCAATAATAAATTCCCCATTGCAAACATGGATGAAATTTTGGGAAAATTAGGAAGATGTTCATACTTTGCAACAATAGATTTAGCAAAAGGTTTCCATTAGATTGAGATGGACAAGAACTCAATTAATAAAACAGCATTTTCTACCAAATACGGACATTACGAGTATACTCGAATGCCATTTGGACTTAAAAATGCACCAGCAACATTCCAAAGGTGCATGAATCACGTTCTTCGTGATTTAATTAACAATCATTGTCTTGTTTATTTGGACGACATTATTGTCTTCTCCACATCACTTGAAGAACATTTAAATTCAATAAATAAAGTTTTTGAAAAATTAAGACAGGCAAATTTGAAACATCAATTAGATAAGTGCGAGTTTTTAAAAAAGGAAACAGAATTCTTAGGCCATATTATAAGTCCAGACATACGGGGCATACGGCCAAACAAATTGAAAGTCAAAGCAATACAAGAATTTCCTTTGCCAAAAACATCAAAGGAAATTAAATCATTTCTAGGTTTATGTGGTTATTATCGAAAGTTCATTCCAGATTTTGCAAAAATTGCAAAACCCATGACTCTTTACCTAAAGAAAGCGGCAAAAATTGATATTAAAAATGTTGAATACAATGAAGCCTTTGAAAAATTAAAAATATTAATTATAAACGACCCAATATTAGTATGTCCAGACTTTAATAAAAAGTTTCAGGTAACAACCGACGCAAGTAATTTTGCAATAGGAGCTGTGTTGTCACAAGATAACAAGCCAATTAGTTTCTCAAGTAGAACGTTAAACGACCAAGAACAAAATTACAGTACTGTTGGCGCCGAGAGTCGCGCCGGGCGCGTATTTGGCAGGGATTTCTAGCGTCGAAAAGAAACAACATTCGATTCGATGTACGATACGACACGATTCGATTCGCTACGTACGATTGGCTGAAATCTTTATTATCTTTCATTATTTAATGATCTACATATATTTAACAAGTTTATGAGACTTACATTCGTGCCCCGCACGCGCTTATCTTCTCTTACACTTCTGCTCAGCTGCAAGCACAAAACGAAAGTGAACCTCGACGAAAATGCAAATTGTGCAGCTGCGTGATATCGACTTCTGAATGTACAAACTAATTCTAACGGTGCACTTCCAGCGTAAGAGGCGAGCGCCGCTTACAGAAAAATGCGATGTCCAGTAGGACTTAGTGACAATATACATTTTCACTTCGCCCCGTAACATTCCCCACCCTGTAATTCACGAACGTCCGTGCAGTGTGTTACCAACTTTAATGTCAAGCTTAGCTAGCTTGACGGCGGGCGAGCAATAATTCCGTCGGCGGTTCGCACCACGGCGCTTCGGACCTGGCCGTTTTTCGAACGGTGCACGTCGACTACCACTCCTCTTGTCCAACAGTTTCGTTTGGCACCATCGTCCACTATTATGACGATGTCATCGACTGATATTGGTTCGATTGGCGGTTGGAACCACTTAGTTCGTCTGGTGAGTGTGGGCAGATACTCGCTCAACCATCTCTTCCAAAATTGGTCAGCCAATTGGCTGGCGACTCAGAAGCCTCGTGCCAAGCTAGCTCCGTCCCGGTCCCGTGAGCCTCTCTCACGCAATCCGCTTGAGTGACCTATAAGAAAATGGTTCGGAGTCAGGGCTTCGGACTCAGAAGTTTCCAAGGGAACATAAGTGAGCGGTCTTGAATTGAGCACGCTTTCTACGTCTGCCAATGCTGCTCGTAGCACCTCCTCTCGTAGCGCAGAGTGCGGCAGGATCTCCGACAGTATTGACTTTGTGGAACGCATCATTCGGTCCCACGATCCTCCCATGTGGGGTGATCCTGGTGGAATAAAGGTAAACTCCAGTTCCGGGTATTGTCGCTCGATCAGCGCCGGCGATATACGTTCAATTTCATCTTTTAATATTCTGCTAGCGCCTCTAAATTTTGTGCCATTGTCCGACAGCATGCGGCCGGGGCAGCCGCGTCTGGCCACGAACGACTTCAGAGCGCATAGGTATGAGTCAGTCGAGAGCGACGTAGCTATATCTAGGTGAACGGCGCGTACCGTGAGGCATGTGAACAGCACACCCCAGCTCTTCTCACGACGCCGTCCAACGACAATGTCGTAGGGTCCAAAGTAATCCACTCTGGTAAATGTGAACGGTGGAGTATAGGGCGATAGTCGTTCGATTGGCAGGGCGCTCATCTCTGGTGGCTTTGGGCGGGCGCGTCGTATATGGCACGCTGGGCAAGCACTGGAGACTTCTTTCACCAAGGCTCGCAAGCTACAGACCCAGTACTGCTGACGCAGTTCGTTTACGACGATTTCGTTGTGCAGGTGATGATATTTGCGGTGATAAAACTCAACAAGCAGATACGTCAATCGATGTCGTCTTGGCAGAATTATCGGGCGTTTTACGCAGACTTCAACTCCTTCTATATTGTCTATCCGTCCCTTAATACGTAGAATGCCCGAGTCATCTATATAAGGAGAGAGCTTGAAGAGCAGGCTTTTGCGATCGGTTAGGCGGCGCCCCGACTTTAGGGAGGTAATCTCACTATAAAACTCCTCTTCTTGGCATATTAGAATAAAAATCACATCCATTTCTTTGCTGCGTTTAAGGAGCAGCATCTTCTGCAGCTCTAATCGCCCGTCCAATTTGGTCTTCTTAGTAACAATCCGTAGGAAATCCAGTACGCATAGCTGTGCGGCTCTCAATTTCTCCAGCTTGCTGAAGTGCTGCAGATCCGGCAGGATACATCTCCAAGAGGACGTGTGATTGGCTTGTTCTTCAGCATGGTATAACATGTTTATTGCCGAGCCCTTTTCTGTGCGTGGCCACTGCGATTCTTCTAGATACAAAAATGGTGGTCCATTGAACCACCTGGTCGAGCCGTGAATTTCGGGCGTTTTGGTCCATTTTGTGCCATCGTCTGCCACGTTTTGAGCTGATGGGACCCAGCGCCAGCTGTCCACATCTGATTCTTCTAAAATCTCTCCGATGCAAAGCGCTACGAATTGTTGGAACTTTCGAGCATCGGACTGGATCCAGTAGAGCACGTCCTTTGAATCCGTCCAAAATGTTCGTCTATGTATGCGTACCGACATTTCATTTTGGATACATTTGGCCAGTCTCAGACCTAAGACTGCGGCCATACGAGGTATAGACACGGGCTTCAAAGGTGCTACTCTCGTTTTTGAGGCGGCTAAACTGCAATGTACTTGGCCATCATGTTCAGCCCGCAAATATACAACTGCTGCATAAGCATTAATACTGGCGTCCACGAATGTGTGCATCTGTACAGTCTGGGCTCGGCTCACCCACTTCATAAACCGTGGAATACGGACGGTATTCAACTTTGAAACTAGATCTAGCCAGTGTCGCCAATCCACTTCGTCTTCTTTGGTAAGGTCGTCATCCCATCCGATGTTGGATCGCCATATGTTCTGAAGGATGATCTTGGAGCGTATATTAAAGAATCCTAGCAGCCCAAGCGGGTCGAAAATAGACATGACCACGCTTAGAACGCGTCTTTTAGTTGGGCGCTCCTTAGATGCTTTTGCAAGCAAGTTCGGCTTTACCACAAAGGTCAACAGATCTTGTCCAGGTAGCCACCACAGGCCCAGGACCTTTTCTTGCGCTTCATCCTGAGCGCTGATACGCTTGTCCAAGCCCTCACAGTCGTCTTCCAGCGCCTGCATAACTTGCTTTGAATTTGATGTCCAGTGGCGCATCTCGAAACCGCCACTAGCATGAATCCTTTTTACAGTCTCAGCTAACTGCATCATTTGGGATTCTGAATCTACCGACTGCAGCCAGTCGTCTACAAATGTATTTTCTCAAATCGCCTTTACGACATCCGGATGCTCCGCTACAAACCGCTCGGCATTGCGATTCTTGACGTAATTTGCTAGGGCTGGCGAACAGGATGCTCCGAACGTCATGACTTGCATAACGTACGTTTCGGGAGAGCGCGACGAATCTCCATCACGCCAGAGAAACTTCTGAGCCGCTTGGTCTTCTCGGCGCACCTTGACCTGATGAAACATTTCCCGCATGTCGCCGTATACGGCGATAGGGCGCTCTCTGAAGCGTATTAGCACGCCCATCAAAGATGCTAGTGTATCTGGACCTTTAAGCAAACAATCGTTCAGCGACGTGCCACTAACTTTGGCGGCTGCATCCCATACCAAGCGTGTCTTTAGCTTGTTCGGATTGGTGACTGTAAAGATAGGAAGAAACCACGACATCGTGTTAGCTACTAACTCACAATCCTTCAGCCGTCAGATATATCCTTTCTGTTTATAGTCGTGCATCGTGTGCATCATGAACTCCTTTAGTGGTGGGTCTTTGAACATCTTTGCCTCTAGACATTTAAGGCGCTTAACCGCCATTTGGTAAGAGTCTGGCATATGAAACCGATCAAACCGCCATAGCAGGCCAGTCTGCCAGCGCTTTTCGTCTTCCAGATAAGTTGTTGTTGCCTCCATTATCTGCATCGAGGGTTCGTCCTCTCTGGATCTCAGCGGATTTGAGGAGACGCTCACACCTAGTGACTCCAGGGCAAAATAGCTCTTCAGAGCCTCATCCATTCCACGTGTCGCACTGCACTGGCAAATATGTAGCAGGCGAGGCGTGGTGCTTTCACCCACCATAGGGCGGCCATATACAGTCCATCCTAGTCTGCTTCGCGCTGCTATGACGTCGTCGTTTTCACCTTCTCGTATCTCCAGGGGTGCAGTTATTTTTATGTTGTCCAAGCCGATAATAAGCTGAGCCTTTACGTTGTTATACGGCAGGATGGGAAGCATAGATAAATACTTCTGAGACTTAAGCAACTGTGGCCCGATACTTTGCTCTGGTAAGTCCAAGTTCGCTACAGTTCGCACTTTTTTTCAACGCATACTGTACCGCATTATGTTCTGGAGCTGAAATGCTCACAGCCACAGACATAGACTCAGGTTCGTTCTTGGTTATGTCGCCTGTCCATTTGAGACACAGCTGGGTCGCCGGACCATCTAGTTCCAACTCGTCTGCAAGCGCTCTTTCTATTAGCGTACACTCAGCTCCTTCATCCACTAATGCATATGCACGCACGCTTTTTGATTTACTATAAAGCGTGATTGGAACACATCGAAACAGTGTCTTACTTGCTGACCTGGCATGAAACATAACGGCAGATTCCATTGACATTGACTTGTTGCTACCTTGGCCCGTGTGCTCATCTTTACTACCGCTCGTGGTAGGCGAATGTAGCAGTACATGGTGCGTTGACTCGCAACCATCCACGTGACATGTCTTCTTTGTTTTACACTGTTGTGCACGATGTCGCATAAAGCAGCAAACGCAGAGCCGCTTTTCCTTGACAAGTTCCCACCGCTGTTTTGTACCCATGGCTCTAAAGTCGCCGCAATCTGAAAGACGGTGGTTGCCAGCGCACTTTGCACATGAAACTCTCTCCTGTTCCTGATGATAACGCTGTTGCTGCGAGCCCTCAGGGTTCTCTACCGTGTTGTGCACAAAAATTCTTTTCGTTATCAGTCCGTGGTATCTCGTAGGGCGTGACCATAGTGGCGCACATAGCCACATTAAACAGCCAGTTATCAAAGGTGGCCAAACTACTACCATCATTTGACATTCGATGCCGACCCCAGTCCAATTTCATATTGCTGGGCATCTTAGCAACAAGTTCGTTTAACAGCGCGGGATCGTAAAGATATTCGTGCATACCAATGGCCGCTATCGTTGCGCAGTAGTTTTGGACAGCTAAGGCCAGTCGGATAACAGTGTTCAAATTGTCCGATTTTATTGCTGGCTCCTCTCGTAGCTTTTGCTGCAACGCAGCACTATTTCAGAGCGGCCATACAGCATTCGCAATGTGCCTATAGCATACGGCACTGTAGCTGGTATCATAAGCTTTCCACGCACCGCATCCAGGGCTTGCCCTTTGAGGCACTTCTGAAGCCGGTTGAGATTTTCCTCATTGCTAAATCCACATCTCTCTGTGGATTGCTCATAATTGCTGATAAAGATCAAGCATTCCTCTGGTTTGCCAGTAAATATTGGTAAATCTTTGCTGATTACATGTCGCGCACTGATTTGCGCAGATGTCAGCGGTCCATTCCAAGGCGTCGCAGCATTAGAATGTACATTATCGAATTGCTGTCCCGGCGGGTGCTCTATCGATCTATTAAGCGCTCCCAGACCTGTGTGGCCCATGTACGCGGCAGTACTGGGCTCCGTAGCCTGGTTAAACACCGCCGTGTTTGCTTGATATGGCAAACTAGGGTGTACACTCCAATTAGCCGCAACCTGTTTCTGCTTGCAGATCACGTTCTGGCATCCCAAAGGGTTGAAGAATGCTCCCTCTTTCTCAGTTCTTTGCTGCGTCGGTGTTGAACTTTCCCTTGGACCAGTAGCTGCAGACGACGTAGACGGACAGCCGCTATAAATTTCTATGTTTGCTGCTCCGCTACCCTTTTCTAGGCCGGCGACTTTATCTTGAACTCCAGCGAGGACAGGCGATCCGTCAGCCTGTCCCGTTGACCATGCCGTTACAAGCGTTGTAGTTCCACCGGGTTGATTACTACTTGTCGTCCTTCTCGCAATTGCATCTTGTGCATCACCGTCAGCCATCTCGCCACACCAATACAGTGAAGTCCGCTTTGAGGTTATGGCAACACGTGTCTCTATAGGCAGCTCAGGTTGTGACTTTGCAAGTCGCTTGCTTCGCAGAAATCTCCGCCGTAGCAGAGAATACCTCAGACTCTCTCTGCTGCAGAGAATATTTCAGAATGTTGGAGGAGATTAAATTTACCATGGAATTAGAAAAGGACGGGAAATTACGATTTTTAGACTCTATTGTAAGCAGATTGGACAACACACTCAAAATAAAGTGGTATAGCCTCCGGACGAATACTCAATTTCAAAGAAAACAAGTAAGAGGTTCTAGTCGGGATCTCCCGACTAGGGGATACCCTGAACCCTCTTATTCCAACCCCAAATGCAGCTAGCGCTACGGCTCGTTAGCTTTAGTAGTAAAAAAGATAAATTAAAAAAAAAAAAATGTTTCCTTGGCAGGGTTTGAACTAGTAACTGACCGTATTACTTGCTGCCGCCTCTAGTCAACAACCACACCAATAATAGAGTCTTGATGAGAAAAAGCCAATTAAAATAGCAGCACATAAAACAATACAATCGCATTTGCAATGCTGTTGATAGAATTCAAAGAAGACGCGCATGAATGTGTGTGTGTACATGTATACAGAAATTCTGGGAATTTGCGCTTGCTGCCGCTGATAGGAGTAAAGTCAAAACACGTTTTTTTTAATCATTTCTTAACCGATCTTGATAAAATTTCCTAAAGTACATCTTATTGTACTATAGAATATTTGTGTTTTATCGAAAAGTCATTACATTTAAATTGTTGCTTTTATTTTTGGGCAGCATAAATTGGTATTTTTACTTGATTTATAGCTATGAGGTAGTAGTGGGGAGGTGTCGATAACTATAATATGAAAGATACTTGATATATATAAAAAAACAGGATTTCAATATCGATTTTAATCGATTACTTGGGAACGGGGCAACAACCTCGATCTGCGCAAGGACTAGGAGGACCTACAGCTAAAATTTCAAGTCTCTAGCTCTTATAGGTTCTGAAATCCTTGCGTTCATACATACGGACGGACGGACGGACTGACAGACGGACGGACAGACAGACGGACATGGCTAAATCGACTCGGCTGTTGATGGTGATCAAGAATATATACTTTATAGGGTCGGAGATGCTTCCTTGTGTCTGTTACATACATTTGCACAAATACATTATACCCTTTTTACCCATTTTCAATGGGTTCAGGGTATAAAAAATGTAATAACAAAAAAGTGTAAGCCAAGAAGCCACGTAGAGGACGACAGGCTGTTTCTCCCGGCTCACAAGCCCGTCATCTGTGGCCCGGCCAATCTCATCGACGCGAGAGGGATCCAAGTCAGGAAGCACGTCGACAACTACCAGCGTCTTTTCGCCCCGTCGCGAAGCGGCCTCAGGGGAGACCACGCCCACATCACCCGAATGAGTCCGTCTTTAACGCCCAGCCTCGCCCCGAGCATTAGGCGGAGGCAGAAGCAGAATCATATTTGCGACCCATGAACAAGAATTATTTTGAAATTATTAGATTAAGTTTTGTTTGTTGGCCTTAGGTGTATATTCCACATATATATGAAATCTATAGCTATTACCTTTAAGAAAACTTCATAAATCTCCGACAGTGAAGGAAAGGCCCCAAAAGTTATTGCATCTGCCATCGAAGAAAACAAAACGAAGAAGTTCCGTTTCCATACGATCTATATACATTATATATACCAAAAAAATTATTTATTTTCATCGCCCTTAGCGCCCCAGAGAGCTCTTTAGGTAGGCTAAGTGTATTTAAGCGATGTCAGTAGAAAACTAATTTCATTTTGTATATAAGCATCTTTCAAACATATAATTTTTTACCAGCGTGTTAACACATATATATATATTGTAAAGAAGCTACTGGCCGGGGTATAACTCTCAGTCTTACCAGGTCTAGCGAGTTACAAGATATTTATAATTTCGATGGGAGAGATAGTTTAAAGGGGAGGGTGGGTGAGCATCCTGACCTTACCATGCCTAACTCGGCTTCGGTACACCTATACTACCGGACCGTGGCCTCACCCTAATTGCTCCTTCGGGCCGTGGCCTCGTACCAACTACACTAGCGGGCCGTGGCCTCGCACCAACTACACTATCGAGCCGTGGCCTCGCACCATCTACACTATCGGGCCGTGGCCTCGTACCACTACGCTATCGGGCCGTGGCCTCGCACCAACTACACTATCGGGCCGTGGCCTCGTACCACTACTCTATCGGGCCGTGGCCTCGTACCAATTGCACTATCCAAACACCAACCAGTAATGCCCACCCCGGGACCACAATCCCGTCCTACTCCAGGTTAGGTCGAACATCGGTTAACTCCGATGTTAGGGCAAACCGAGTCACCAGAAAACAAAGAACTATCCAGTTTCCTCTCGATAATTACAACACATGTACTTTATTCACTTCTTATTTACCACTACTTTATAACATCTCGCGATCTAAGCCCTGCCGCACTGTCTTGGAGCCCTAGCGCTCCGCTACACACTCTATGCTCTTTCTCGTCTCGCGATGCACGTCTGCTCAACCTTAAGGATCATTCCCAAGTGCCGGCGCGCTCGCCGGCGAGCCATGCGCTTGCCTCGGCCGCTCAACTTCGCCGCGAGCTTTCGCAACTTCGCCTCGGAGCTTTCGCTCTTCGCCGCCGAGTTGAAGTTGCGTTCTCGAAGACGGTGTTGAACAACCGATCGACAACGCACGGTTGCAGCGGCGGCCGTCGGTTAAATTCAAATACGCTCTTATTAGGCTAATGATAACATTTGTGGCTCCTTGCCTCTTTACTCAACTAATACGACTACTTATAATATTGGGGCTCCTTGCCTCTTACATAACTAATACACAATAATAATGTCTTTGACGGCTTCTTGCCACTTACCTAACTAATACAAAATAATAACATCTTCGACGGCTTCTTGCCTCTTACATAACTAATGCATAATAATTATAATAATAAGCGGCTCCTTGCCGTGATTTGGCTTTCGGGAACGATGGCTCCTTGATGAAAACTGTGGAGCGGCGGACTTCAGTAGCCACCTTACACCCCCCCTCA
This sequence comes from Drosophila borealis, assembly GCA_035045885.1. Lineage (NCBI taxonomy): Eukaryota > Metazoa > Arthropoda > Insecta > Diptera > Drosophilidae > Drosophila > Drosophila borealis. The sequence goes on along the minus strand of JAWNOR010000340.1, from coordinate 1,847,698 downwards.
CTTCGAGAAAGTGACGGTAACGACGCCTCTCGCGTTCAGTGTAACGCTGTAGTCTTCGTCCGACGAGATGCTGATAATTTCGGGTTCCATCTGTAGATTCCACTTATTTGTTAACTTATTCGTTACTTAGTTGTTAATGCCCTATCCTCTCAGTGCGGCTCACATTTTTCTAGACCTATTCTTATTTATGTCGTTAGTGTTAACCTTATCTAAACTTAATTATAATGGTTTCGTTGGGCGACGGGTGTCGCTCTCACCATTTGCCTACTCGTGGGCATCTACGTGCCCCGGGTCTTCCCCTTCATCGCCCGTCGTCTTTTGATAGAATGACTTCAGTTGCGAGATGTTGGCCACCCTTTTCTTATGCTCGCCTGGTTTCACCAGCCGCACATTATTGGGGGACATGAATTTGACGACCCTGTAGGGACCGTCAAACTTGGGTGCCAACTTTGCGGCGAAACCTTCGGCAGCGTTGGACAACTGGTGCTGCCTCAACAGGACCATCGAGTCCAACGAAGGCCACCACTCTCGTCTCTGTAAGTTGTAATGCCGGCCCTGGTCCTTTGATGCGCGCTGGAGGTTGCTGTGGACGATATAAACGATTTCTTTTAACCTATCCGCCTAAGTCCTAGGGTCGAGCGCACTTATTGCGGACCCCGGAGTTACCTGATCGTATAGAGCTGTGGGTAACCGAGGTTCCCTGCCCTGCATCAGGAAAGCAGGACTGAATCCCGCTGAGTCCGCCACACTGGTGTTGACCGCTAGCGATATCTTGGGCAAAAGCTCGTCCCATGAACTCTGATGGCCCTCGATAAATTGCGCTATCATGGTCTTTACAGTCCGATTGGTCCTCTCAGTGGGATTCTCTTGCGGACAGTACGGGGCGGTGTACTGGATCTCCACACCCAGGGACCCCAAAAAAAGACTTGAAACTCCGGCTCGTAAACTGTACCCCGTTGTCGCACACGAGCTTCCTAGGTACCCCGAACCTACTTAAAATCCTTTCTCGAAACGCGGTCTGTAAGTGGGCCGCTGTGGCTCTTCTGAGAGGGACCAGTTCCACCCACTTCGAGAAAGCGTCATGGAACACCAGTAACATCGTGTTGCCATGTCTCGACCGTGGAAGGGGTCCGACGAAGTCCGCGCAAAGTACCGCCATCGGCTCTGCCACCTGCCTCGCCAGCATGTGACTAGCCGGTTTGAGTTGCTCACTCTTGAATTTTTGGCAGTCTTCGCAACACCTCACGTATTTGGCGGCATCGCGGAACATACCCGGCCAGTAGTACCGCTGGGCTAACCTCGACACCGTTTTTCTGACACCTTGATGTCCGGCCGTGGGAGCATCATGACACTCCCGCAGTACCCTCTGGCGTTGACTACTGCCTACGCATAGTTGCCAGGGGATGTAGTCCTCATCGTCTGTCCGGTGACCCAAATGCCTATATAACTGTCCGTTTTCTTCGGTGTAATCCGAGAACTTGGCTGGCTTTTCGGCGATTCTGACACGCATACTCGCGACCCATTTGCAGGGGGCCTCTACCACCACTGCTTGCTGACAGGTCTCTAGAGGATGCCTCGACAGCGCATCGGCCACGACGTTGAGCTTCCCTCGACGATAATGGAGTCAAATTGGAACTGTTGCAGCTCTAACGCCCATCGCGCGATTCCTCCGGACGGACTCTCGATCGAGTTGAGCCACTTGAGTGCGAGATGCTCCGTTATCACGTCGAACCGGTACCCTTCTAAGTAGCAGCGCAACTTCCGGATCGACCTCACTATCGCCAGGCACTCTTTCTCAGTGGCGGAATAGTTCACCTCGGCCTTCAGCAACTTCCGGCTCGCGTACGCTATCACTCGCTCTTGTCCATCAATCGTCTGCGTCAGCACTGCGCCGAGGCCATACTCACTCGCGTCAGTCTGCAAGACGAACGTGGCGGAAAAGTCAGGGCAAGCCAACACAGGGGCAGTCGTCAAGCTATCCTTCAATTGACGCAATGCCTTCTCCTGTTCTTGCTCCCATGCCCATTTCCGCCCCTTCCTTAAGAGCGCTGTGAGAGGCTGTACTTAAGTCGCGAAGTTGGGGACGAAATGCCTTAACCACGACGCCATCCCGAGACACTGCCGTTGTTCTTTGCAATTTGTCGGGGCCTTCAGGTTTCGTATCGCCTCCACTTTCTCTGAATCGGTGCGTATTCCTTCCCCGCAAATTACATGTCCAAGGTAGACTTACCTCCCCCGGAAGAAGCTGCACTTTTTCCTTTTTAACCTGAGATTGGCCGCCCTTAGCCGGCGGAATATCTCCCTCAAATTCATTACATGCTGTTCTTTCGTTGCTCCTATTACTACGATGTCGTCTAGGTAGGCGAACGCATGAGGCTCCATTTCCGGTCCTATTACTGTATCCAATGCTCGCTGAAAGATCGCACACGCCGAGTGTAGACCAAATGGCATCACCCGCCATTGGAAGAGACCTCTCCCAGGGACTGTGAACGCCGTACACTCCCGACTATCGGCTGCCATCGGTATCTGCCAGTAGCCGTGCTTCAAATCCAGAGTGGAGATGAAGCGGGCGTGACGCAACCGCTCCAGGATGTGGTTAATACGAGGCACGGGATAAGCGTGCGGAGTAGAATGCGCGTTGAGTTGTCGGTAGTCAATACACATACGCCACTCGCCAGTCTTTTTCTTGACTAAGACGATCGGGGCGCTGTGCGGACTACGCGACGGCTCGATGGCATTTGCCCGGATCAGCTCATCCACTTGCTCGTCAATCACCCTCTGCATGGCCGGATTCTTGTGGTAGTATCTCTGTTTCAACGGGTTGTCGTCCTTCAGCCGGATTCTGTGCTCTGCGATGTGCGAGACTCCCTGCAGCCCCTCGAAGAGTGCCAGTTCTGACTCCAGAAACTCCCTCAGTTCTGGATCCAGATCCGCTGGCCACTCCGCCTCTTCGAGGCTGTTCTCGCCCCCTCTTGGCACCACTTCGACTCTAGATAGAGCTCCCTGATCGCTCGACTCTGGCAGTCGCTCCCATCCCGTCTGTGTCCGTGTGGATTCTGGCCATTGCTCCTACTCCGTCCTTTCCCTGGCACGTTCTCGCCGTGCCGCTTCCGTAGCCAGCATAGGTCCGCCTTTGCAGCTCTACGCGGCGCCTCTTGGGTTTTTCAGGCTCTCGATCTGAGCCGGACTTTACTTCCCTTTTCCTGGCCTTTTCCATCATGTGCCGAGCAGGTGCTCCCCTTCCATGACCTGGGAGGCCTCCCTCCGACTCTCTCTGTAGCTGAGCAGTTGCTCCCCTTTCATGACCTGGGAGGCCTTGCTCCGACTCTCTCTGTAGCCGAGCAGGTGCTCCCCTTTCATGACCCGGGAGGCCTTCCTCCGGCTCCTCGCTCATTTCTGGCCCCACGCCTGGTGCCGTCACTGTCTCTAGGACCAGTTCCGCCTCGCCACAGCGTATTGTTGTGCCCATTGCACCCAAGAAATCCATACCCAGGATTACGTGGTCCAACATTAAGGGCATGATGAGCATCGTCATGCTGATCGTTTTTCCTCCTAAGCTGACGTCTACTTTCAAGGCTTCCTCCACCTCTAGGGTGGACCCATCTGCCAGGCGGATTCGTGCCTGTATTTCCTTCACTCTTCCCCGAATCGTCCACTTGCGTACGCAGTCTTCACTCATGAAGCTACGAGTGGCTCCAGTATCGATCGTGGCAGGCATCGTTCGCCCGCCAATCTCCACCGTAGCGACGATTCAGCCCCGTCCACCTTAAGTGGGTGTCCTACTTGTGGGTTCCGTGTGTATCGGCGTCGACCCGATCCTGACCCGGGCAACGCCGTTGCCCGTTTCCCGCCTCCGCGCGGCGACAACACTCCTGACTAATTCTGCCCCGGCTTCCACATACCCAGCAAAATAAGACGGGGCCATTGGTACATTCCCTAGCGAAGTGCCCCTCTTGCCCGCACCTACGACACGCTCGTCGCGGATCATATCCGTTCCCGGCCTCTTGGCTCATCATCCGATGGGCCACCTCTGCGTGAGTTATGGCGGGTGGGGCGGGGACCAGGTTGTCCACAACGGGTGGACATGCCCCCCGGGGACTGTGCCGCCCTCGCCCATTCAGTACTATTCGAACTCGAGACGCCCTGGCTCAAAAGTTGGCTTCCTGAGTCTTCCACCCCCTGCCTCATTACTGTCTCGTACTCCACGGCCATTTGCAAAGCTGGGACAAAGTTGAAAAATCTTGCCGTCGCACGTAGAGTTTGTATTCTGGGGCGTAAGAGCCCTCAGCTCTATCAGGTACTCCTTGAACTCTTCGCCTATGCGCTGCCTACGGGACCGGATCTCGTCCTCAAGCCTCTCGAAGTAACGAGGGGGTAAGAAAAACTCCAGGAAACCACTGCTCAGAAACCAACGAGCCGCCCTGTCGCAGAACACTTCGCTCATCGCCCTGGGCATTCGGTCGAGGGCGATGCCATAGGTGATGGCGCGCTCCTCGAGGTCTTCCAAGAACCCAAGGGGGTCGGAGTGGCCATCGTATCTCATGCCCCACTTCCGAACTTGCTCCGGAACGTTGGGGAGTGGCCTCGCTTCCGAGTGGGAGTACGGTCTAGTGTGGTAAGGATTACTACTCGGTTCGGCAAGGGGCCTCCCTCCCTCTGCGTTGACCGCAGTTGCTCGGCGTTCTTCATTCCCATCGAGAGCAGGAGCCGCCTCCACGCCCGAGACGGACAAGCTCGGGGTGGGCGCCTGCAAACGCCCGTACAACTGGGAGCTCCTGAGGTCAGGCTCTGACTTTTGATGTGATCGCCCGCCAAAGTCGGGTGGGACGCCCCATGATGGCGGCTCAAGATTTTGGCGTATTGAGTGACCGCCATCCTGAACGTAGGTGGACAGCCGCTTACGCAGCTCCTCCACGCGCCCTTCCTTTTCCAACCCGAACTCATGGGCGATCGCCACTAGCTCCTCTTTGCGTCGCTGGTGAATCCAACGGACGCCTACCCCTGCCTCCATCCTTTATTTTATACCTTCTAGGTAGCCGACGTCGCTGTTTCCCTCTCTTCCTGTTTTGGGGCTTCCGTCGTTTCTTTATTATTTTCTCCCCTCTATGATCAGTTTGGTGTCTTTGTAACTTTACGCCGATCTTACTCAGCCACTTATGTTCCTTTTAGTTTTCTTTTTATTGTGTCTTTATATCTTCCACCAAACAAAAATAAAATAAATTCAAAAAAAATTTTTTTTTTCAAAACTCAACAAAATGTACTTAAATTTTTCCTCTTCACTTTTTACTTTTAGGCCGTTCCCCACTTGGTCGCTGCCTTCGTCTTTATTGTTTCCCTTGGTTTATTCTTGTGTAGTTAATTGTTTGTTTTTTATTTAATTAATTTTTATTTATAAAAATTTTATTTTTATCCACTTATTTTTATTTATCTTTGGCCACTTCACAAGAATAAAAAAAAAATTCTCTTGACGTTCTTTACACTTTAACCCGCGTTCATTTGATTCGTTTCGTGCTTGTTTTGCTCTTATTGTTCACTTCGTTCGCATTCAATCTTAAAAATGCGACCATCCTCACTGCCCTCGACAACTGTACTCCCGAATTCAACTTTCCATTGCACGCGAGTTGAATTCGTCCCACTGTACAGTCGTTGCCGCGACGCCTTAACGGCCCTTCGACGCCGACATCGACTGCGCCGCGCGTTTGGGCACCCGTATGCAAGCGTGATCTCGACCGACCGTTATAATTTCGACTCTTTGCTTTGCGCGCTCGATCGGCACACATTTTCGTCGCCCAAATGTTGCAGGTGTTCATTTTTGCCTATGACTAACACAGGGTATCAAAAATGTTCGCTAGGGTATGCTGGATTACCTAATACCCTAGTTTGGTATTTCGCCTATATAATAATAATACTTTATTTTATTACCCTATCCTCTGCTAGGGTACCCTGACTCCGCCGACATACCACGCCCCCTAAACACCTCTTCGTCCCTGCTTGGGCGCCACTTGTAAAGAAGCTACTGGCCGGGGTATAACTCTCAGTCTTACCAGGTCTAGCGAGTTACAAGATATTTATAATTTCGCTGGGAGAGAGGGTTTAAAAGGGAGGGGGGGGTGAGCATCCTGACCTAACCATGCCTAACTCGGCTTCGGTACACCTATACTACCGGACCGTGGCCTCACCCTAATTGCTCCTTCGGGCCGTGGCCTCGTACCAACTACACTAGCGGGGCGTGGCCTCGTACCAACTACACTAGCGGGCCGTGGCCTCGCACCAACTACACTATCGGGCCGTGGCCTCGCACCATCTACACTATCGGGCCGTGGCCTCGTACCACTACTCTATCGGGCCGTGGCCTCGCACCAACTACACTATCGGGCCGTGGCCTCGTACCAATTGCACTATCCAAACACCAACCAGTAATGCCCACCTCGGGACCACAATCCCGTCCTACTCCAGGTTAGGTCGAACATCGGTTAACTCCGATGTTAGGGCAAACCGAGTCACCAGAAAACAAAGAACTATCCAGTTTCCTCTCGATAATTACAACACATGTACTTTATTCACTTCTTATTTACCACTTCTTTATAACATCTCGCGATCTAAGCCCTGCCGCACTGTCTTGGAGCCCTAGCGCTCCGCTACACACTCTATGCCCTTTCTCGTCTCGCGATGCACGTCTACTCACCCTTAACGATCATTCCAAAGTGCCGGCGCGCTCGCCGGCGAGCCATGCGCTTGCCTCGGCAGCTCAACTTCGCCGCGATCTTTCGCAACTTCGCCTCGGAGCTTTCGCTCCTCGCCGCCGAGTTGAAGTTGCGTTCTCGAAGACGGTGTTGAACAACCGATCGACAACGCACGGTTGCAGCGGCGGCCGTCGGTTAAATTCAAATACGCTCTTATTAGGCTAATGATAACATTTGTGGCTCCTTGCCTCTTTACTCAACTAATACGACTACTTATAATATTGGGGCTCCTTGCCTCTTACATAACTAATACACAATAATAATGTCTTTGACGGCTTCTTGCCACTTACATAACTAATACAAAATAATAACATCTTCGACGGCTTCTTGCCTCTTACATAACTAATGCATAATAATAATAAGCGGCTCCTTGCCGTGATTTGGCTTTCGGGAACGATGGCTCCTTGATGAAAACTGTGGGGCGGCGGACTTCAGTAGCCGCTTCACAATATATATACGTGCGGGAACGTGTGTCAATAACCAATAATGCAAATAATTATACGTACCTGTTGAAATGAGAGAGATGTTTATTTGCATGACATTATATAAATTAGGTTGGAGACGTTCCGTAAAAAGATAATAAAATAAGCTATAAGATCAATTTTCAATAATTATAAGATGATGCAAAGCATTATACGCACCTGTTGAAGTGAAAGAAATGTCAGCTTGCACGGAATCATAAATAGCATAGTGAAGATATCCTGTAATGGCAAATGAAATAAGAGATATTGATTGTTGATAACTATAAAAAATGCAAACCAATTATATATACGCATATACTAAAAGAAAACACGTCCGCCTTATTATCCATTGATAGGGGCATGACTGCCGACATAGGCTGATGAAGGCCATCTAATGGCCAAAACGAGGGAGACGAGATCAGGGGATCGCCTCAGGTAGGGCGGGCACGCTGGAAGAGTTAAGTGGATCAGTATTAGTTCGGTTTCAATAGTATTGTGTAGGTCTGTTTTATTACAGATGTTGTAGCTTGTTGATATCAATTGTGCGGACTGCGGGCAAGGGATGGGACTACACCCAGTGAACCGATGAGCCATCCGGCGCGGCCCAAAGAGAAACAAGCAGTCTCATGACAATATGGCGCCCAAATTGAAGCAGCACCCGGCTTCTTTGAAATAAAAAAAAATAAATAAAATATCAATGCAGGTACAGAGAAAAGTCTCCCTTTGCTTTAGGAACCACACCGCTGGTGTCTTATGTGGCACGAGTAGGTGGCCCATATTCGCGCAACATGTAGTGGAATCCGAGAAGCACGACGGAGGCAGATATTATCATAATATCCCTGAGCATGAGAAGAATTTCTTGTCGTGGTTGATGGCGGTAGGTCAAGTTCGCATGTTAGCGAAACGTTTGCGACCGGTTATCATAGCGAGGTGGTAGCCGCAATGACAAAGGCATCTAGTGATAAAAATGTGATATTAGGGTAGTTTTGTCAGATGTTATTTATTCATTTATTAGTTGTTTTAGTATTTTTCTCTGTTAATGTTGAATATGTGCTGCTTAGAAGAGCTTAGGCGCCGCATCTGTCACACAGCATACCCAAAGAATGGCGAGAAGAGCGACGGAGACGGATCGTGCCATAGTGTCCATAACATGGGGAGTTTTCTTGTGGAGGTTGATGGCAGTATGACACGTTCGCGTGTTGGCGAGGCGTTTACGACTGTCCATCATAGCCTGGTGGTAGCCGCCATTACAAAATAACCTGTGATAAAATGTTATATTAGGGTAGATTTTGTTAGAGTTTGTTTACTGTTTCATATTTTTATACCCTGAACCCATTGAAAATGGGTAAAAAGGGTATAATGTATTTGTTCAAATGTATGTAACAGGCAGAAGGTCTGTCCGTCTATCCGCCTGTCTTTCTCTCCATCTGGCCGTATGTATGAACACAAGGAACTCAGAACCTATAAAAGCAAAAACTTAAAATTTTGGCTATAGGTCCTCCTAGTCCCCGTGCAGATCGAACTTGTTTCCGATATTCGATATTCCCGTTTCCAAGTAATCGATAAAAATCCTGTTTTTGAGCAAATTGATTAAGTAATAAGATCTACAGTCACCAAACTTGATATGTTGCTTCTAGAATAGTATAAATATATCAATATCTTTATTTTTATACCTATCGCCACCCTCTGCTACCACCGAAAAGCTATAAATCAAGTTAATAACTCAACTTGTATTACCCACCAATTTGAGCCACAATTTATATGCAATTGACCTTTTGAGAATACACAAATATTCTATGGCACAATAAGATGTAATGTCATTTCATTAAGATCGGTTAAGAAACACAAAAGTTATGTGCGCACGTGTTAGCAGCAGCAAGCGCAAATTCCAAGAATTTTTATATACATGTACACACACACATTCATGCGCGTCTGCTTTGAATTCTATCAACAACATTGCAATTGAGATTGTATTGTTTTCTGCCCTCTATTTTAATTCGATTTTTTGGCTGGTGAGTAGAGGCGGCTGCAAGTGGTGCGGTTAGTTGCGAGTTCGAACCCTGCCAAGGGAACAGTTGTTTTTTTATTTTAATTTTTCTTTATTACTACTAAAGCAAACGAGCGCATTCGCGAGCTGCATTTCGTGTTGGAAGAATAGAGTTCAGGATATTCCCTCTGTCGCACTCTGTGCTTACGTTTGGTATGTGCTGGCCGTAGTTATGTTGAATTTAACACATAAAAAAATATTTTTGTGAGTTATGGTCTTTATGGTCGATGTTTAATTTATTGCCCTATTTATTATTGAAGGTAGGATTTTGTTGTCGATAGGGATTTGCCGATATTTAATTATTTATTATTCAATATTAGTAAGATTTGTTGGTGGATTTGTATTTATTTATTTATTTAATAAGAATTATTTCTAAAGTTTTTTTATTAGGGTAAGTAAGCCTTGTAGAAGAGAGGGGTACAGTTTTCTGAAAGAATTAGTATGGCCGAGGTGTCTGACTGGGTTTCGGACCCTGACAGAGCGTCGGCACTGCCACCGCTGCTAACGGCAGGAGGTTTGGGGAGAACGCCAATAAATTGTTGTAGATTTCCTGAGCGATAGATCCCGGCGAAGGGTCATCTGGTAAACTTATAGAAGGAATTGGCGCAACAAGATTAACCTCCACGGAACCTGGAGTTCCCAAGAGCGACGAAAGACTCAGTGCTCAAATCGGCAGCGAACGCGGCGATGCCATCCGGCATCAGCGAGTCCATCTGCGAAGATGTGCCAACAGGCTTTATTAAGATGGTGAAGGGCATCATTGATGTGCTAAGGCCGCCAGGGAGCCACGCCGGAGAGCCTAACAGTGCGCCGATGCCACCGAGACCCTCCGTACCGTGACCGCGAACAGACGCCATCCCAAAAGATCGAGAAGTTATTCAGTGCGAGGCATTTTCACCGCCGGTGCCACCGAAGCCACACAGGCAAGGCACGCGAGGAGCGGAGTACTCATCCAGCAGCCCAGTATTCGTTGCAGATGCTCAGGCGAGGAACTAGCGTAATTCGAATAATCACCACTTCCGAGTAGAGGACCGGAGAGCGGACGACTTTCCGCCGGAGGAAGCATATGCCAACGTACCAGAAACGGCGTACCTGAAGCTCGAGCGGTAGAACGTCAAGTTCTACGGCGAGGACGCAATGAGTTCTGTCTAGGGCTTCGTATTTCGTTTGGAGTTCCTGCAGAGGCAATACCAATGCCCGTGGAAAAAGGGCCTGCTCGGATTCACCTGTTCTTGTGCGGCAGTGCCCGCGAGTGGTATTGGATGCGCCTGCGGCTTTCTAGGGTCGATCGCTGGATTCAATTGCGACATGCTCTCTTGGACAGGTTCCGGGGCTATCAGACGGTGCATGACGGGATGCAGGAGCGACTTAACGAGAGCAACAGACCAGCGAGTGGGGGATGCTTACATCCACTCCATGCGTCAGTTTGCCGCGCGATTCCAGAAGCCGCTGAAAGACCGCGAGCTGGTGAAAATTATAAAGCGTGGTATGAAGGAGAGTCTAGCAAAATATGTCTATTCTATGGATGAGCTGCGCCAAGAGTGCATAGAAGTGGAGAGGCACATGGGTCGCAGAAACCGGACTGGGTACGTGCAGCCGTCGCGTTACTCGCAAGGGGAAAGCCGACAGTTCGCGAGTTTCATGTACCACCACATCGTGCGGAAACCCCGCCTAGGAAACTGGAGAAGGTCTTTGTGCGAGACCGGACATATTCCCGGCTAGTATGCTGGAACTGTAGGCAGCTCGACCATGTCTTTAGAGACTGCCTGTACAAAGAGCGGAAGATATTTTGCTATAGGTGCGGAAAGCCGGACACATTCGGCTCACAGTACGATGATGGCGGGACAGGCGCGTTCGGGAACGGCGACCGCGGAAAGGCAGGAGATGAGCACCTACCAAAGCCAAAAGCCTTTGAAAAGGAGACAAACATAGATCATAAGGATACGACTGTGTATAAGGATATGAGCAAAGGAAGAACATTAAGGGGCTTACGATATGAAGAACGTGTTCAGGCATACAAGTCGGCCCGAAATAGAATTTTTGGTGAGCGACAGCTAGATGGGATGACGCTGGCCACCTGAAACGTAGTGGAGGCTCGTGCGCGCTTCGGCAGACGCAGGATTACGAGGCGCCAGGTCTTTGAAGCTGTGAGACGGGAGGATAGCATAGACCCAAGCGTATTCGCCGAAGTAGAGGTGGGCTGGGGTCGAAATGAAAGGGTTGTTAGACACAGGAGCCTCTGTCAGTCTGCTAGGAAAATGAAGTAGAGAGTGGGTCGAGGAATTAGGGGTTGCGGTGCAACCTTACGTTTCAGTAGACACAACCGCTTGAGGAGAGGATAAATCAATAATAGGTAGTGTAGAGCTCCCAATCTCGTACAGGGAACTGCATAAAAAATTAACTTTTTTTATCTGCCCCTACCTAAACTAAAACAGCGAGCCTATTTTGGGGTTGATTTCTGGCGAGCATTTAACCTAGCTCCAGAATCAATCGTTCAAATTAACCTTATTTGATTATTTTAAATAAATAAATTAATTGTATTTGTTTTTTCTGTTTTTCCATGGTTTTTTTTTTTAATGATCCAAATTGAACCGGTTTTTAGCGTTCTTTAAAAGCCTCCTATGCCAATTGATAGCGACAAAAGCAGTAAGCAACGACTCTCCGTTCCATCAACACATAACAGAAGATCAACATTACTTCAGCGCCCTTCGATAAGAAAAGATAATTCGCCATCATCCATAAAAAGGTTCCCCACTCCTTCCACAGAAAAGTTAGCTATTCAAGCAACTTCTTCAAGGATGTCCGCTAAGAGTCCGACAATTTCCGTATCCGGACCTATAACCACTCGTGGAGCAGGTCTGAAATTTTCCAGAATCTAAAAATTGGCGCTCAGCAAATTCATTGCCTTGTCCGACAGTTTCAGTCAGTATGAGGCAAGAATTAACTCGTCTCCGAGTGTCGTTCTACACTATTAAAGTCCGTGCCTTTTAGGGTAAGGTCGAGCAGGAGTGTAAAAGCTGTTCCAAGGCTCTCAGTCTCCCTTCCACGGAGATTGACGTTTTTTATGTGGAATATTTAAAATTGCCCAGTTTCCGAGACCTTTTCATGGCTATATACTATTTCGCTTCAATTCAAAGATAGGCGAGAAAGCAAAGGAAATCGTCTCCAAATCTCCTCTCACAAATAATGGTTTCGCTTCAGGGTGGAGTGACTTAACTGACAGATTTGAGAATACGAGGTTGTTAATTAGCCAAGTTCACGTCCTCTTCAATCTTTAGTCTATTTCGCAGTAATCAGAAGCTGCTATTAAGGACCTACGGAGCAGCATCTAAGGTTGCTTGACAGATGTAAAGCACTCCCGCATAAGTACTGTGAACTGGGATTGCCTTCTGGCTTACCTATGCGCCTCTAAGCTACCCAAGCTTACACTTCCGCTGTGGGAACAGTCGTTGCAAAACAAGGTTGACATCCCGATGTGGAACGACCTGAGTTATTTCCTATTAGAACGGTACGCAATCTAGAGGCGATGGAGCCCAGCACAAGTCCACAGGTTCACTCCAAACCCACTCGAAAAGAGCCTCCTACAAATAAAATTAACTTTTTGAAGCCAAGGTGAGCGTTAAGGCTCAATCTTGCAAACTTTGCTCATAGGAGAACCATCCAGTGCGCTAATGCCCTCGTTTTCTGCAAATGTCTGTTGGTGATAGGTCCAACTACATAAAACAGCAAAACCTCTATTTGAACTGTTTCGCGACAGGGCATCAATTAAATGATTGCATGGACAGGGTGCACATAAGTGTGACAAAAGCCAAAAAGACTTCAAGGTAGCGTTCCTTGAATGCTGTTCGTCATTAGAACTGACGAACTGAGCATTTGACGAATGCTTAAATGTTGTCCACTGTCCAGATTATGCGTAGATTTGTCTTCTTTCCCCCAAAGTATATGATATTGAATTTAACACACAAAAAAAATATTTTTAGATTTGTCTTCTTTCCCCCAAAGTATATGATATTGAATTTAACACATAAAAAAAATATTTTTGTGAGTTATGGTCTTTATGGTCGATGTTTATTTATTGCCCTATTTATTTATTGTTGAAGGTAGGCTTTTTTTGTCGATAGGGATTTGCCGATATTTAATTATTTATTATTCAATATTAGTAAGATTTGTTGGTGGATTTGTATTTATTTATTTATTTAATAAGAATTATTTCTAAAGTTTTTTTATTAGGGTAAGTAAGCCTTGTAGAAGAGAGGGGTACAGTTTTCTGAAAGAATTAGTATGGCCGAGGTGTCTGACTGGGTTTCGGACCCTGACAGAGCGTCGGCACTGCCACCGCTGCTAACGGCAGGAGGTTTGGGGAGAACGCCAATAAATTTTTGTAGATTTCCTGAGCGATAGATCCCGGCGAAGGGTCATCTGGTAAACTTATAGAAGGAATTGGCGCAACAAAATTAACCTCCACGGAACCTGGAGTTCCCAAGAGCGACGAAAGACTCAGTGCTCAAATCGGCAGCGAACGCGGCGATGCCATCCGACATCAGCGAGTCCATCTGCGAAGATATGCCAACAGGCTTTATTAAGATGGTGAAGAGCATCATTGATGTGCTAAGGCCGCCAGGGAGCCACGCCGGAGAGCCTAACAGTGACCGCGAACAGACGCCATCCCAAAAGATCGAGAAGTTATTCAGTGCGAGGCATTTTCACCACCGGTGCCACCGAAGCCACACAGGCAAGGCACGCGAGGAGCGGAGTACTCATCCAGCAGCCCAGTATTCGTTGCAGATGCTCAGGCGAGGAACTAGCGTAATTCAAATAATCGCCACTTCCGAGTAGAGGACCGGAGAGCGGACGACTTTCCGCCGGAGGAAGCATATGCCAACGTACCAGAAACGGCGTACCTGAAGCTCGAGCGGTGGAACGTCAAGTTCTACGGCGAGGACGCAATGAGTTCTGTCGAGGGCTTCGTATTTCGTTTGGAGTTCCTGCAGAGGCATTACCAATGCCTGTGGAAAAAGGGCCTGCTCGGATTCACCTGTTCTTGTCCGGCAGTGCCCGCGAGTGGTATTGGATGCACCTGCGGCTTTCTAGGGTCGATCGCTGGAGCGACTTAACGAGAGCAACAGACCAGCTAGTGGGGGATGCTTACATCCACTCCATGCGTCAGTTTGCCGCGCGATTCCAGAAGCCGTTGAAAGACCGCGAGCTGGTGAAAATTATAAAGTGTGGTATGAAGGAGAGTCTAGCAAAATATGTCTATTCTATGGGTGAGCTGCGCCAAGAGTGAATAGAAGTGGGTAAAACCGACAGTTCGCGAGTTTCATGTACCACCACATCTGGAGGAGGCCTTTACTACGGTTGATCAAGAAAAAGAAGCCTGCAGGAGTAGGATGGCAACCGAAGGTTGGGGTCCTAACTTAAACCTCGTAAGGCAAAAAGCAGAACTTGCTTCTGATTAGATTCCATACGATCCTGGATATTGTTATACGGCGGAGACCAGATGCAATAGCATTATTCAAGGATAGGGCGAACAAGAGAAATGTACAGATGTTTCGTTATAAAAGGATCGTTTAACTCTATAAACCACCGTTTAATGAATCCAAGTACACCTTTTGCCTCATTAACGATGGTATCTATATAAAGATTGAAGCAAAGTTTAGAAACAAAAAGAACGCCTAGATGGAGTATTGTCGATTGTAAAACTGACAAGATTAGGTGTAGTACGATTGAAGGTCATAAACATACGATCCTGGATATTGTTATACGGCGGAGACCAGATGCAATAGCATTATTCAAGGATAGGGCGACCAAGAGAGATGTACATAAGTTTCGTTATAAAAGGATCGTCTAACTCTATAAACCACCGTTTATTGAATCCAAGTACACCTTTTGCCTCAATAACGATGGTATCTATATGAAGATTGAAGCAAAGTTTAGAAACAAAAAGAACGCCTAGATGGAGCATTATCGATTGTAATACTGACAAGATAAGGTGTAGTACGATTGAAGGTCATAAACGTACACTTTAAACAATTGTGATGAAAATGATTGGCCGAGCACCAAAGTTGCATAGCATTCAAATCATCTTGTAGACGAGAAAGATGTAGAGATTAGTGTTTGATAGAATAAGTTTCACATCGTCCGTATACATAAGTTTCAGAGCATAAGTAGAGGCAAACTGCATTAGCTTTACTCTTTGGGTCCTCCCTTTTAAATAACAACCAATCCAAAGCAAAAGAGACGAAGGGAAACCTAATCGGTCAAGTTTAAGAAGTAAATTATCATAGGGCACAGAGTCAAACGTCTTACTGAAGTCTGTGTAAATGACGTCAGTTTGCATTTTAGAAAGAAAAGCATCATTTACCAAGGAAGTAAATTCTATCAGATTGGCCGTAGTTGACCGATTCTTTACGAATCCATGTTGAACAGGGGGGACAACTGATTTGCGGAAATGCTGCAAATTCGAAGTGATTATCTTATTAAATTATTTAGGAATAGCGGATAGTTTTGCAATGCCCCTTTAATTTTGTATATCAGACTTCCAACCTTTCTTGTGGAGAGCAATGATATAAGAATCTTTCCAAAGAGATGGAAAGACAACAGTTTCAAGGGATGGATTAAAACCATTAGCAATGGAAGAAGAAGGCAAGAACTACACTCCTTGAGTAGACAACTAAGAAAATTGTCAGGCCCAGGAGAGTAAGAAGATTTAAAAGAAAGTATAGCAGAAAGGCGGAAGGAATGGGAAATAATAGGAGCAGTTATAGAACCGGATGAAGTGATATTGTAATGTTAAGAATTATTATTAGGACAGACGGAAGAGTAAGTTGATTGGAAAAAGTTAGCAAAGAGGTCAGCAGAAACGGAATCATTGTTAGCTTTATAACATGGCTTCAAGTTTACAAAATTATAAGACTTACTTACTTTTGCAACCAGTTAGATAATTCTCATAACACTGATAAATAAGATCAACTTGGCTATTGAATATATAGCCAAGTCAATACTAAAACCAGACTTATTAAACTTTTTAAAATATTTAGATTTAATATTTTGTAGGTTTGATAGTATGAGAGTGAACCAGGGTGGCTTTGAAGACGCAATAAAAGGAATTGAATTAGGAATACAAGCCTCTAAGAGGGAGTTCATGGTGTTATAAACAAAATTAATAGCAATATTCATATCAACCGAGTCATATAAAAAAGACCAATTGGTTTCGTGCATACGGTAATTAATCAGGGAATAGTTTCCTTTGCGAAAACAACGGAAAGGCTTATTGGTCGCTGATGATTGCAAAATGAGAGGATTGCAATTGAACATTGCAACCTCTAATGTAGGATGATATACATCCTCAGGAACAAATAAAGGACGGGACGTGGACACATTAGCAATAAGGTAGTCGTTAACAAATATCAGATCAAGAGTTCTATTCAAATGATTCGAAATTGAATTTATTTGAAACAAGGAAGGGTCGAGCATGTAATCTATAAAGTCAGCGATTGAGAGGCACTGGTCAGGGATCCCCTGGTAGATGGGGAAGTCTATACAAGACGGAGCCTCTGCTGCCGTACGGGTATCTTGTGGGAGAACCTTCGGCCAGTACCTTCGCTTGACGATGCGCTAGGCTGCTAGCTAGTTGAAGGCCGGGCGCATTGCTGTTATTTGCGCCCCACAGCCAGTGATGTGCATTCAGTCGCCTCCCACCAGATATCTGCTTCCAGCCGAGTTGAGTATGACGTTGAAGTCATCAGTCGACGTCTGCTCATTTGGTCTGCAATAGACTGCTCCAAAATCCACGTAACCAGCATCAAAGGAGATTTTCACATTCGAGTATTGGTAAACACGATTAGTAATACTCAATTGCGGGAAATGAACCAAGTTACTCCGGACGAGGACAGCGCAGCCACCGCTAGATGAGCGATTTTGAGTGCAGTGTACTGGGTATGCCTCGAAGCCAATGATTTTGGGGAAAGTAGGACCGTTGGTTCTAGTTTCTGACAGCAGAATTATTCCGATGGCGTGTTTTATACTAGGGCCTCCAGCTCTAGTACTTTACCTGAAATGCCATTGGCATTCCAGATTAGCACCTTCAGTGGTGTGTTCATTTGGATAGTAACGCGGTTAGAAGGGTAACGATTTGCTGTTGCATACCCAAAAGCATCCTCTCGATAGCTAGGCTCATGTCCTTGATGGCAGAGGAAAGTCCATCCCCGTTTCCAGATGTCTGCTGTTGCTGTTGTTGCACAGTCAGCCTCTCCTGTTGATGTTCCCTCAGCAAGCTTGTCCTTCTCGCGGGCTAGCGCTGGGGACGTTGTTCTCTTTGCTGAATGCAGCTAGTCCTCTTCTGGCGGCAGCGGCGTATGAAAGCCCTTCTACTTGTTCAGTGGGTGCTGTACGGGGGAAGACAACAGGTGTAGGCCCATAAAATTGATTGCTGCGGCTTCGGTTCACTTGAGTTGGTTGGAGATTTTTTGTTTTGGCGGTCTTTGGGGCTCCCGCACGCTTTGTATATTCGTTGAACCACGCGCAGCCCTTATAGTTAGCAGGGTGATCACCACCGCAGCTGGCGAATGTTGCGGAACTGAGTCGGGCCGGTTGCAATCGGCAGTGCGATGTTTGGGCCCGCATTTAACGCATTTGTGTTGTTTGCCACAGTATGTGGCCATGTGCCCGTACTCCTGACATCTATTGCATTGCACCACATCCTGGCTTCTTCGGGCAGTCCCAACCTTGACCACCTGCTTGCACAGCTTCCTGATGGTTAGTGCCTCCTTGTTGTTGGCCGCCGGCTGCAAGGTAATGATGTGAATATTCATGGACTCTTTGGTAGCTTTTCTGCTTGGATTGTGCACGTGGAGAACGGTATGGCCCTGGCTCCGCAGGTCGTCGATGAGCTATCGGTTGAGTGTGGAGTGGTGGAGGCCTTTGACTACTATGCGGTAGGGCTTCCCCTCCTGCAGCTGGTATGAGTAGAACACAATTTTATGTTCTTCCAGTATCTGTATGATGGCCCTGTATGTGAGCACATCATTGTCTAGGAGTCGCATAGTAGGATTTGATGGTCAAGCAATCCGCTACTTCGGATGGTATGAACCTCACGTCGTTATAGCCACCCCCTATCGTCGTAAATCGCATCGACGGATTTTTGACGATGGGGGGTGGCTTCTTTCCTCCAGTGGGGGCATTGTTGTTGGCCCTTGTTTCGGGCACGGAGGAGCTGGTGCTGGCATGGGTGACACCGTTGGGCTGGCTGCCGCCCCCAACCTGAGGAGTCGCTGAGGAATGCAAGTTCTCTTCTTGGACTGGGCTTATCTGCTCGGCCTCAGATTCGTCAGTATCCATGTCTTCGACGTTATCGGGCCAAGAGTGCATATCTATTGGAAGCATGAGTGCCAACTGGACTGGTGTCAGTTTTGTTGTGTGTTCGCCGTGCGGCAGGTGGGGTCCTGCTGTCTGAGACTTTGCGCTTATCATTTGTTTTTCTCGCCTCTGCTTGAATCATTCGAGGCGCGGGTGCGGTGTGCGAATGCGTCAGCATTTAGTTATTTTTTATTTTTTTTTTTTTTTTTTGTTATTGTATTCAATCAAAAATAGCATACATTTTTATTACAACACAGTTGGCTTAGGTGATATTACGCCAAGCCTGGTTGAGTCCTCAGGCTTTATCGTGGACAAACGTCAAAGGCGGCTTTTTGAGTAAGGCTGCATCGTCACGTAGGTAGTCGGGGGACTCTGGGGCGTCTCCTATGTCGTGGTTGGAGGAAGTCCTTGAACGATCTTCTCTTGAGCCTCCTGACTACACACCTCCCAGCGAGGTCTCTTGCTACCCGGCTGCAGTGTCGCTGCAAGCGTTCGTTGTACCGGTTGGCGAATGCTCCGACTTGGCTGTCTATGGTCTCCATTTTGAGGTCTCTGTGCAAGGCTGAATTTCTGACGTACCAGTCAGCACCCGTAATTTGGCGCAAGGCAAAGTTTTGGAGTGTCTGAATCCGTCTTCGATTTGTCCGAGATGTAATGCCCCAAACCTGAATACCGTATCTCCAAGTTGGTAGCATTTAGTTGTGGGTGCATTGCTGTTGTCAGCACTAACTGGCATGGTGGCTCTATTGGCATTCCCGCTGGTTGGGTGCATGTCAGCACGACAACGCAGACGGGTTTAATTTTGTTACGATCCACCTTAAACAAATTGCTTGTCAACAATTAGTTTTCTTTTAATTATTTTTTGTTGTCCTTTTTGTCAAATTTTTGGTGCTTTGCACTCTTTGTGCGGAGTTGCTATCCCCTTTTTGGACGTTTGGGCGCGCACTCGAGTTTTGGTTTTTAATTGTTTTCCGCGAGCACGTCCGTTCACCTTAAACACCAAAAAGTGACTCTCTGGGATATGGGAAACATTAATTTTGAATGATGCTATATCACGAGGGGTGGAGTTATTAAATTTGGTTATTGACACGCTAGCAGAAGATTTGCTAGCCATCTTGGTTGCCAATGACTCACAAGTGGTGTCAGACGAAAGTCGAAACACAAAAACTGATGGGGCTAAAGGTAAAACTTGAGTTGGTGGGCCCAAAGAGGCACCGAGATTACTTTTTACAATATGGGCTAGATTACGCGCAGGTCTACCTGTGCGGCCAGGAGCTGACGGGGCTGAAACAATTTGGTTGACAGGGGCAGGTTCAAGTACAGCGTCTACTGCGACTACTACAGGGGATACAACAGAGGTAATAATTGGACTCGGAGAAGGGGATAGTGACACCATTGGAGATAAATCCAAATTGCTAGGCACGCACAAAAGAGGCGCAGATATTTGGGCGGTCGGCGAGTTCAAAGGCAAAAATTGTGGCTCTAACCGGTGATTCGTTGGACTTTAAATATATATTTGTTAAGCAGATCAAAACTCGCGTCAAAGTTACTCGAGAGCTGCTTAGCCACATTATTAAGTTTTAAGAATTGATTTCTCACAGAATTATACATTCTGGAGAAATTTCACAGAGTTATACATTCTTGAGAAATCAATTTGCTTGTCGATGCATTCTGGGCACGACCAACGCAAGCCGCCGCAACCCTTCTTGGCAATTGTAGCTATCTTGTCGCAATCACGATCAGTGAGAACTTCACATTTAGCATGTATCAAATTTTCACACAGTCAGCAATTGTGCAGAATCATCTGTGCATGCGTCTGTGCAGAATCATCAGCCTACTTGAACGTAGAAGGTTTCTTACAGCCCAACATAAGCAGAAATTGCGAGAGCGCAGAGTGAAACGAAACACAGTGCAAAAATAGAGCAAGCAAGCGCTCAAAAAAATATTCGTTCCCAAACTAATTGTTTCGAGCGAAAGGCAACATCAAAATATTGTGAAAGCGCGATGCACAAGCATCCCCTATAAAACACATAAAGGATTCAATTCAGACAAAACTGGAGAACATTTTCTTGCCGGATGCTGGTTTCCATCGCCCGGCACCGTCTCCTTTCTGCTCAGTGCGAATCTTTATCCGCAAATTATCCGCCCGGTTCTGGTGCCCAGCCAAAATGGTCTGACGGTGGCGCAGAACATCATGTTCGGATGGGTCTACTCCGTGACACCTGACCTCCCTTGTTTCAGAGGAGCTCCAATTGCAATAGTACTGCAAGTTATTGCTGCACTTTTACCTTCAATTTTTGTCGCTGCTTCCAAGCTTCCAAGCAATCAAGACATATCTAAAGAAAAATAGCCCAGGCGCCATACTTTGCAGTTTTTGATTTGACATTCGAATTATATCACTGGAGCATATCGAAAGCATTTTTATACCCTGAACCCATTGAAAATGGGTAAAAAGGGTATAATGTATTTGTCCAAATGTATTTAACTGGCAGAAGGATGCTTTTGCGACCCCATAAAGTATATATATTCTTGATCAGCATCAACAGCCGAGTCGAACTAGCCATGTCCGTCTGTCTATCCGTCAGTCCGTCCGTCCGTCCGTCCTTATGTATGAACGCAAGGATCTCAGAACCTATAAGAGCTAGAGACTTGAAATTTTAGCTGTAGGTCCTCCTAGTGCCCGCGCAGATCGATTTTGTTTCCGATATTCGATAATTTGCCCCTTTTCCAAGTAATCGATTCTATTTTTAAGCAATTTTGGTAAATAATAAGAGCTACAGTCACCAAACTTGACATGTAGCTTCTTGCATAGTATATAAATATATATCAAGTATCTTTCATTTTAAACCTATCATCACGTCCCCGCTACTTCCTCTATAAATCAAGTAAATAAACTAATATACATATGCTTCCCATTAATATAAGCCACAATTTAAATGCAATTGTCATTTTGAGAATACAAGAATTTAATAGTAGAATAAGATCTACTGCTGAAAATTTCATCAAGATCGGCTAAGATACACGGAGGAAAATGAGTTTTGGTTGCTCACGTGTGTGCGGCAGCAAGCGGAAACTGCAAGAAATTCTGTATACATGTACACATACACATTCGTGCGCGTCTGTTTTGAATTCTATCAACAGCATTGCAACTGCGATTGTATTGTTTTCTGGGCTGCTATTTTAATTCGTTTTTTTCTCATTAACACTTAATTATTGGGGTGGCAGGGTTCGAACTCGCAACTAACCGCACTACTTGCCGCCGCCTCTACTCAACAGCCACACCAGCCAAACCAAAAAATCATCAATAGTAGTGGCGGCGGAAACTAGCGTGGTCAGTCACGAGTTCGAACCCTGCCGAGGAAAATGTTTTTTGGTTTGGCTGGTGTGGCTGTTGAGTAGAGGCGATGGCTAGTAGTGCGGTTAGTTGCGAGTTCGAACCCTGCCAAGCAACTTTTTTTTTATTTATCTCTATTACTACTAAAGCAAACGAGCGCGTAGCGCGAGCTGCATTTGGTGTTGGAATGAGAAGGTTCAGGGTATCCCTAAGTCGGGAGCTCCCGACTAGAACCTCGTACTTGATTTCAATAAGTATTGTTTTAGTTTAAGTTCACATAATTTTAACGCAATTGTGCTGAAGACTGTAAAGTAAAACAACTCTTCCCCTTAATTTGTTCTTTGCATTTTATGTATATTTAACCTGTTTTATACTCACTAAATAACTGTTATATTCTATTTGTAGGATGTTTCTGGAAATGACAAGATTTTATGCAGTGGAACATCTCCACATGTAATAAATAATGTAGTTCGGTCTCTTTATCGATCCCAATCTCCCAGCTCGGTTAATCTTCCTATTGTTAACTCTAGTAGTTTATCGGCTGTAAAAAAAAGGAGTCATGAAAAAAATACGTTTTCTGTTACTGGTGGTAAGTCTAAGCACAATATTTTCAAATTAATATATAACAGCAATTTTAAATTAAGATATTATGCAAGCGGCTAGGAACCATTTTTTGGAATCGGTTGTTCATATGACAGCGAAATACAGCGAAATCATAATTTAAGGAAAGAATCAAGGGAATTATAGTTTAATATATGCACATATTTGGGGAGGTGACCCTTTTTAGAAACGAGAAGGTAGGGCTATCTTCGGCTAGCCGAAGACTAAATACCCTTTGCAGACCCAACCTTTTCATAATGTTCATATCTAAGAAGCACAGAGAAAAAAGTAAATGCCGAGTATGGTTGAGATGTCTTGAAGAACAAAAAAGTTTTCCATACAACAACTTAATTTTCGACTGATCGTTCCTATGGCAGCTATTTGATATAGTGGTCCGATCTTAATAGGATTTTGCATATATATGTCTGTTGATCTAGGCAAAGCAATGAAATTGTTCTTAGCCACAGGGATATAATTTTATAAGTCGAAATATATAACATGCGATTAAACAACGCATTATAACGTCTATAGTTCTTGGCTCTAAGTTCAAAACAGTTTCTAAAAAACATTGGCAACACAACATTTGGACGCCCCAGCGAGACAAAACATACATCGATGCATTGCATACAAGCGGGTTAAGTGTGGAATTGCTATTCAACAAAAATTATTGTGACTTAATATAATTACGCAATTGTAAAACGCTTATGTGTGCTGACAATTTACAGCTCCCAAAATTCGCATATAAATAGACGGCGCTAGTCGACTTTCGCGCTCTCCTTTTTGTGCGGTCATTCGCCGGTTCAGGTTATATATGTACATACGCTTCTACATAAGCAGCTGCACAGTTTGGTGTTATGATTTAGTGTTTGTGAAAAATGATATGCAGGCGAACAAAGTCCTTTTCTTTAAGCGCAGGGTGGCTGCATTGCTTCAGCAAGCCAAGGGTTTTGAAAGACATTTATCTGAGGAGAAAAATTACACTTCTTGTGCCGTCGAATACGAAGTACGTCTATTGATTATTAATGCCGCGCAAAAATCGCTAGAAGAGTTGAATTTTGATGAGATTGGCAGCAAATTATGCGATAAATTCGACGAGGTTATAGCTATGGTTGACGCCCGCGTAAATATTCAGCGACGTCAACCTAACGGCCCGTCCCTATCCACTTTTGGTCGTTATGAGGATTTGTTTAACCAAACTGTGATCGTGGCAAATAGAACGCGCTTGCCCAAGCTCAAACAAACTACGCTATTCGGATAACATCATGTTTGAGTCGGTCGTCGACAAGGATACCGAACTGTCGAATATAGAAAAGCTGCAGCATCTCCGCTCGTGTTTGTCTGGTCCTGCGTTGGATTCGGTGCTATCTTTGGAGTTTTTCGATGCCAATTATCTTGTGGCCTTGGATATTCTAAATAAAAGATTTAGTAGCGAACTTCTAGTTTTTCAGTGTGGATTCGGAGTCGGTTAAAAAAATGCGTGAGTTCACCGACAAGGTCAGCTCGCATATGTGTGCGTTGCAGACTTTGTGCAGTTTGGACACTCAGGCTCAAACCAAATGGGAGGAGGCCGAAGGCATTGACAAGGCCCCACCAGCTGATGAGTTCTTCGCATAACTGAGAAGGCGTAGTTAAAAGCTGGTGGTGGGCAAAACCAGTCATAATACTAACTCCAGCAAAAGGGTACTGTAGCCGAGACTAACCAAAATTGCTGCAGTTTTTGCCTTCGTTTTTCCATCAATCTTTTCAGCTGGGTCTCTGAGTGTTTGGGTAACATAACACAAAAGGTTTTTTAGAAACTCGTTTTCTAAACGTATTCTGGTTACTTCCGGTGTTCCTCAATGTAATCATCTTAGCCCGCTACTCTTTACTCTTTTCATCAATAACCTTCCCTCGATACTGTCTCACTCTTGAGTATTAATGTATGCGGATGATGTGAAATTATGCCTTGCATATAAATATATGGAATCATGGTAGCTCCTACAAGCCGACATTGATACGTTTCAGTCTTCGTGTCAAGCTAACTTGTTGAACTTAAACGGTTCTAAATTGAATGCAATGATTTTCTATTGAAACCCTACTCAATTGCTTTCTTACATCCTTGATAGCTTACCGCTTCGGTGTGTCAGCATTATTTGTAATGAAGTTCATGATCTAGGTGTCATTCTTGATCATAAACTTAAATTCGACTCTCATGTTACAACTGTGGTCAATAAGGCCAGAATGGTTTTGGGTTATATCAAGCGATCGTCAATGAAATTCGACGATCCGTACACGACAAAGACCCTTAAAATATCATTGCTACGACCTATACTAGAGTATGCCTCATGTGTCTGGTCACCACAATATTCTATTCATAAAAACAGAAGTTAATCCGAACAGAAACAATTTTTGTTGTTTGCCCTTCGTGGTTTTAATTGGGATTCGCCTGTGCGGTCATACTCCAGTAGACTTCTGATAATTAATCTTCCTTGCTTAATTAATCCTAGAACAATGCTTTGTGTAATATTTATTCATAAGCTAATTACTGGTGTGATCGAATATTTTGGGTTGACTAGTAAATTAAGCTCGTCTATCTCTACTAGACTAATACGTAATTATACACCTTCAGCAGTTCCATTTTGATCAACTAATTATGTCTTGCAGGAACCGTTTAGGGTTCTCTGTGTTTAATAAAACAAGCATTACAGAATATTCAGCTCGCAGTCTTCTCTTCCCCTAAAACGTCCCTCGGGTGGGAGTTGGGATTCAATACATTGCATCGTGACTCGCGCGAAAGATAAGGAAGTTTAAAGTTAAAGAAGGGACATTAAACTCGGTCTGGCAGTACGAGTCATTGTCGTACCTATGGAGGAAACCATTATGCCTTGCTGCATTTTACTACATCACCAAAAGCTATAGCGTCGACACCATCACATCTTCCGCTGCGAACGCTGCCACTTCGACTCACTCTCAGTCCACTAGAGCTTTATCAGACTCAGGTTCTCAATTGCACATGGTCACATCCCGATTTGCACAAAGGCTTTAGTTAAGGAAAACCAGATCTTCGGCAATTGTCAGGATCACGGAGACTCAAGCGGTTCTACTGTCACAAGCCTCAGATTATTCAGCCACCTTTGATGCTCTTGTGGCTTCAACAATAACTGATAGTCAGCCTAGCTTCATCATCGAAGCATCGGATTGGAAAATCCCATCGAACATAAGGTTGGTTGATTCCGCGTTCAACAAACCACAGCGGGTAGATCTCTTAATTGGAGATCGCCTCTTCTCCGAGTTTTTGTCTCTTGGGCAAATTATGCTATTGCCAGGACTTCCTCTTCTGCAAAAGACTCGTCTTGGCTGGGCCGTGACCGGTGGTTTTGAGAGACTGTACAGTACCTCGTTATTGGCTGCTGGCCTCACTCAGGATAGCGATGCTTTTCAGTTGGGTGTTAGTCTGGATGATTTGGTTCGGCGTAATTTGAGAATTTGAATGCTTGGAAGAGCCCATGGTAAAGGAACCGCTAACTTACCGGTCGGAATTTGCATTTGAAGGAGCAGTACTCGGCCTTCATCAAGGAGTTTCTGGATCTGAATCACATGTCACAAGTTAGTCCATCATTGCGTCTTGAATGAAGGCAGCAGCTGCGACAACTGATCGTCTACGTTGACGATTTCTTATCTGGAGCATACTCAGTTTCTGAAAGCAGAGAGAAAATTCGGCATACAGCCGGTATATTTTCTCGTAACAATTTCAAGCTTCAAAAGTGGTGTTCCAATCACCAAAAAGTCGTCGATGGAGTAGCTGATGAAGATAGGGAACAATACTTGAAGTTCGATCAAAGCAGATTTATCACCTTGGCCTTAAACCCTGAAGGCGGTGTTTCCTAGAGTGGTGTTCTTTGAGGAAGCTGAAGTTGAAATTCATGGATTTTGATATGTCAGTGTGGAGGGCTATGAAGCCTGCACCTACTTTAAAAACATATTCTGTCCCAAAGCATGAGCGTTTGCCGTTTTGCTGGTGCCATTCGTCCGTGGTTCTATCCAGGATTAGAGATAATCCCTTCAAAGTCAATGTTCTCGTAACAAATCGTATAGCTATCATACAAGAACTGACCACCAGTATGGAGTAGCCATATGTTCCGACGGGCGGAAATCCAGCTGACATCCTTTCTAAAAGAATTGTTCCCGACGTCCTAGCTCAGTTGGAGCTCTGATTTCATGGACCGCAGTATCTAGTAGATGCTCTCTACGTTTGGCCGGCGTCGTGTCTTCCTGAAATACCT
This sequence comes from Drosophila borealis, assembly GCA_035045885.1. Taxonomy (NCBI): domain Eukaryota; kingdom Metazoa; phylum Arthropoda; class Insecta; order Diptera; family Drosophilidae; genus Drosophila; species Drosophila borealis. The sequence continues at coordinate 1,820,894 of JAWNOR010000340.1, read as the reverse complement.
ACAATTGATTTGTGGAAAAGAGTGCTGATCATCAATATTCCACAATCGGATTCTCTTGGATGCAAACACACAAACTCATATGGCGCCATGCAGCATACATTCGCCTATGTGTATAAATTCATGAAGCGTATAAGTCATCATGGACTCACTGTTGCAGATATTCACAACTGCACTCGGATTCTTCTTCGGCTTGTACCGAAATGTGAGAAAAATCCAGCTCCATTGCATCTGTTGCAGCATGTCTGGATGAAGGTGAACTCCTTCGTAGGTGAACGGCTTAGCAAATCGTCTCTGGACCGTAATGCGCAACATCGCCATTCGCAAAAAACCCAGTCAAACTTGGTTCGACAACGCAACTAACTTCGTTGGAGCGAAGAACGAAGTGGTCGATTTAAAACGACTCCTGCTCCATATGAACGTTCAGCAGTTCTGTCTCGCACATGATATAGAGTGGTAATTCGTTCCCCCTCGTTCTCCGCACTTTGGTAAACTATGGGAGGCAGTTGTGAAACTGGCCAAGCACCATTTTTTATCGCTATGCCGGCCGTTTGATGCGCTTGATGAGCTTCGTACTCTTGCTTTTCAAAATGCATTCATTGTTAACTGACGCCAATTACTCTTGCTTTCAAAGAACACAGCAGATTCAGATGTCCTGACTCCTGCTCATCTACTGTTTGGTGGTCCTTCAGCAAAACTTAACTACAACCGCTTGGATAAATGGCAGCGTGTAGCAGAGGTGCAACAAGTGTTCTGCGCTCGGTGGCGTGAGCACATACTTCTCATGTTAGATTGTGGAGTCGGATCGCATAAGCAATGTCATTAACAATGTAGTGTGTATATGCCCTAACAGAACACTCTGTATTTAAATATAAATTATGCGGCACTTTGTTGCGTACAATAACAATTATACAGTAAACAAGCCCAGAGCCACTTTATGTATTGGTTCTGGCTCATATTACGCAGCGCGGTTCACTAGCCTCACTAGCTAACCGTTTATGCTGCGTCTAAGCGCATTCCATGAGCAATAGATATGCTCACTAATAAAGGCATATGCTAGCTACTCACTCCCCCTCTCTTTGTAGCTGTTACCCGATAACAGCATAAGTACATATATGTAAATTATAATAACGAGAAGTTTAATTTTTAATATTTTATTGTGCGCGGGTCAGCATTGACCATTCGAGGGTTCTTATAAAACTGATTCAAGCATGCAATTATAAACATAACTTAAGCTACGGACTCCCGGCAGCGATGTTGGCAGAATGCTGACCATGCGCCTCGTGACACATTCCAGGGGCCGCTTGGCGTACGGATCAGATTGCATTGCTGGGGATCGCAAATTTGTTGCACATGTTTAAATTGCAGACTGCTGAGCGGGCAACTTTGTCGCACACCCATCCGGTCAGCCTATTTTGGTTTAGCTGGCGTTAACTTGTATCCATAGGCTAAGCGCAAAACTTTAAAGTCAAATAAAATCATTATTAACATGAAAGCGAAGTAGCACGTCAGTGCATGAGCAATAGATATGCTCACTAATACAGGCATATGCTAGCTACTCACTCCCCCTCTCTTTGTAGCTGTTAACCGATAACAGCATAAGTACAAATATGTATCCATAGGATAAGCGCAAAACTTTAAAGTCAAATAAAATCATTATTAACATGAAAGCGAAGTATCACTGACGTGCTACTGTTCTAAATATAATACAATATCTCAATAGAATACAAACTACGTTTCTACATGGCGACCGTGGCATGGTCACAAATCTCTGCCTGGAGGCAGTAGACAAACTGGATAAGGAAAATAAACCCCTGGAGGAAAATAAACCCCTTGAGGGAAAAGAAATACACTGCGACTTCATGGTCAACAAAGAGGCCATCTATAATATCTACCGTCGTAACTTGGACATTGAACGTCCCGTATTCTGAGTGAGTAGAGAGTGAGTGTTATGGTGAATAAACGCAGTGGCTTACAAAATAAAATAAAAAAAGAATAGCGCACCAAAAGTGGCGGCTATACACTAAAAAGCCGACACCCACATGGTCGACAGCTCAGAAGTTGCAAACTGAGCTCGACTACCTGCAAAATGTAATTAAGCAGAGAAAGCATAACACCGCTACTCACTCAGCGGATATAAAAACCAAAATGAACAAAACAACCACTAATAAAGTTAAACCCATTGCCGCAGTCAACCTGCCGAAAGTCAAGAGAATGTGTCCACAGGATTGCGAAGGTCCCCTGGAAAGCCCTTTCTGCGAATATACGTGCAGACACTGCAAGGTTAGCACCAACCACCATTAATAACTTTGCGAAAACCAGCACCGGTACCGCCAGCACAACAAGGGATAAGTGCGAGAGGCACACCGCCACTTTCGCCAAGGAGGGAGCATCAGCGTGCCACATCCGGCGACGGCCAGCTGGTGCAACGGACGAGCAGCAGATGCAGCTATATACATTAATTACTTTTACTATAAAAATAACATTTTTGTAAAATTAAGCGGAAACACCCCCGCTCGATTAGCAGCATAGCCCGTAAAGCTATTCGTAACGCTAGGTAGGGTTTTGTAATATTAGTAATATTCATAATTTGAAACTCAAAATAAGCCATATATATGGCATAAAATCCTAAATAAGCTTAACAAAAAAAATGGCCTTTTGCCAATATCCAAAAAAAACAGATCTAAGAGAAACAATGTAAGACATTTTAATTAGAATGGGCTCGAACGAGTCCAAGGTTGTAAATCAGCCGCTAACGTTATTAATAACGTTAAAGTAATAGATCATAGGGAAAATTTAGAAGATATTGCAATTTTATTGCTAATCATAACCATTGTGTCCATCATTTCATTAGGACTAAAAATTTATGCAAAGCACAATAAAAAAACAAGTAAGAGGTTCTATTCGGGAGCTCCCGACTAGGGGATACCCTGAACCCTCTTCTTCCAACACCAAATGCAGTTCGTGCTACGCGCTCGTTTGCTTTAGTAATAATAAAGAAAAATTAAAATAAAAAAAAATTGTTTCCTTGGCAGGGGGTTCGAACTCGCAACTGACCGCACCACTTGCCGCCGCCTCTACTCAAGACCCAAACCAATAATAGAGTTTTCATGAGAAAAAAACCAACTAAAAAATCAGCATAGAAAACAATACAATCGCAGTTGCAATGATGTTGAAGACGCGCATGAATATGTGTACATGTACATGTATACAGAAATTCTTGGAATTTGCTCTTTCTGCTGCACGTGTTAGCAGGCCAAAACACATTTTCTTTTCGTGTTTCTTAACCGATCTTGATGAAATTTTCAGTAGTATAACTTATTGTACTATAAAACATTCGTGTATTCTCAAAATGGCAATTGCATTTAAATTGTGGCTTAATTAGATAGGCAATACAAGTTGGCTTACTAACATGATTTATAGCTTCTAGGTGGTAGCGGGGAGGTGGCGATAGCTATAAAATGGAAGATACTTGATATATATACTATTCTAGAATCTACATGTCAAGTTTGGTGACTCTGGCTCTTATTATTTACCAGAATTGCTCAAAAAACAGGATATCGATATCGATTTTTATCGATTACTTGGAAACGGGGCAAGTTGTCGATTATCGGAAACAAGCGCGTTCTGCCCATGGACTAGGAGGAACTACAGCTAAAATCTAGTCTCTAGCTCTTATGCGTTCCGAAATCCTTGCGTTCATACATACGGACGGACGGACAGACGGACATGTCCAGATCTACTCGGCTATTGATGCTGATCAAGAATATATATACTTTATGTGGTCTGAGATGCTGTCTGTTGCATACATTTGCACAAATTCATTATACCCTTTTTACCCATTTTTAATGGGTTCAGGGTATAAAAACAAAACAACATTTTTACAGAAAAACAAATCATTATAATGAAATTTATCTGTAAACAAAAATAAATAAATTTATTTTAATTATTAAATTTTTATATCTTTAATATTTTTAATCTTTTAAATTCTTACATTTTTATATTTTTAAATTCATATATTTTAATCAATTTTTAAATTAAAAAAAATCATAATGTACTTTACAAATTTATATAACAAAAAAAAGACACAAAAAAAAGAAACTTACAATAATTAAGTTCATTTATTAACTGCACATTCATAATGTTACGTTTTTTCTCTTAAAAGGGATGTGTAGTGTGTATATGCCCTAACAGAACACCCTGTATTTAAATATAAAGTATGCGGCACTTTGTTGCATACAATAACAATTATAAAGTAGACAAGCCCAGAGCCACTTTATGTGTTGGCTCTGGCTCATATTACGCAGCGCGGTTCACCCGCCTAACTAGCTGACCGTTTATGCTTACGCTGCACACCCCCGCTCCGTCTGAGCGCATTCCAATAGATATGCTCACTAATACAGGCATATTCTAGCTACTCACTCTCCCTCTCTTTGTAGCTGTTAACCGATAACAGCATAAGTACAAATAGGCTAAGCGCAAAACTTTAAAGTCAAAGAAAATCATTATTAACATGAAAGCGAAATAGCCCTGACGTGCTATTGTTTTGAATATAATAAAATATCTCAACGGAATACAAACTACGTTTCTACAACAAGCATTCAAATTCAAACATTTTGAGATCGTAAAAAGCTGTTCTTTGTAAAAAAGGTTGGTAAGCCTCTCTTGGACTTATAACAGCTGGTATAAAATGTGTATTCTTCTTTAATCGCACACACTTATTCATTCATTGTTGATTTAGGTTAAACAAAGAATTTGTTCTGAGCCACAGTCAAATAACTTTATAAGCCAATATATAACTTTCGATTAATAAACGCATTATAACCAATTTTGTAATTCTTGGCTCTATTTTTAAAATAATTGCTAAAAAACATTGGGAAGTTAACATTGAGTTAAAAGGGTAAATTGGGTTTGCGCTAACGTATGCATATAGGCAGAAGGAAGCATCTCCGTCCCCACAATGAATATATGTATATATACTTACTTTCTTGGTGAGCATTAATTGCCTAGTGAATCTAGCTATGGGATTGTATATTTGTCGAAGAATACCATCATCGAAGTGCTTCCCTGATTGCACCGATATCTACGCACAGCTTTGCAAACGGTATTGCGCCTGGGGAGTCAGCATCTTAGCTGCTGTCTTTAATTGTTCGGCCTTGAACTTCTGTTTGGGGCACCTCTCCTTTTGCTGTAAGCAACGGATATGCTCCCAGTATCTTTCAAATAGCAAAAGACGATGTCCAGAGAATAAATCATGAAAACTAGTTACGTTTATGTCGACGATGTAATATACTTCTCGGAAAACAAGGAAGAGCACATAAATTGGGTTTCCGAAGAATCTACATGATGCAGCCATGAGAGCGCCCCGGGAAAAGGCAATTTTTTTCCAAAGAAAAACGTGGAATCTAGGAACCTAGGATTTGTACTGTCTTGGGGTGGGATAGGTCAACACTAAACAATCGCTTTGGAAAACAAACTAATACCATTATATTCTGAGAATATATTTGAGGCAGATCTAGACCTATGCACGGGCATCTTTGTCATCGATGATTGTGACACAACCCCTCGACGATTCTTCATAGGAATGGCCAATATTAACTGCGTAAATCTGCTTCCAGGTCATAATCGCTGGTGACGGCTTGTGACGAAAATTTCTCAGTGAAGTCTGCGCTAATACCGAAGGTTTTGTTTAAGCAAATTCATCTTTTCGAATTCTCGTTCCCACTTTCATTCTACAATGGAGAAGTTTGCGACGAACCGACGATATTTGAAGACCATAAGCATTGTCCTAACTTCTTGGGTATCGTTGGTAGCTTGCGTACCGTGCATATTTGTCCGCGTACATGTATATGCTTTGGTTGCTGTTCATAAGGCTTAGAATGCGTTGAAAGAAGACGCCGAAAGGTATCACCTTTCACTAGACAAGTCCCGATCCGGGACTGTGAAGGCGGTGCACTCGTAACTTTCCTTGGCCACTGGTACAGAGTACCAATAATATCTTCGTACAGCGACCTAGATATTCTTTGGTAACGAAAATAACTAACTTGCAGAAGAGCAACAACTATAGTTTAAATGTTTAATTAACTTTATTTTATAAAAAAAAATATATTCAATATGCTTAATAATATAAAAGTTATAAACAAAAAACACGTTTTTGGCTCCAATAAAGTCTTCGTACACCATACAATCCTAGCACTTAAGCTGCATACGAAATGAAAAAATTGGTAACGGTAGTATTTAAAAGTGTACATAGCCATTTTTGGAAGCAAGTTTCTGTGAATTTTTTATAAATTTGTTTATTACGTGGTTAGATAGTGCTTTAAAATGCCGTGAAAATATTGAAGCTTTGAGGAACTTCGGCTAGTTTAAAATATGCACGACAAGCAACAAAAATCTTATGCAGAAATTGCGAAAATTATATGTCGCAGTCATTCCACCGTACAATCTGTCATTCAAATATGAAGGGCGTGTGGAAAATAAGGCAAAATCTGGCCGCCCACAAAGTTTGACAAACAGCGATCGGTTGGCTATTAAGCGAATGGTTGCCTCGGATCTATTTATAAGCACAAATTAAAATTAAAAAAGACGATAACCTTTTGCGAACTCTGTCAATAGAAAAAAACGCTTGGACTTCGCAAAACAGTACCAAAATGCGCCTTCAGAGTTTTGTCATATTCTCAGACGAGTCTAAATATAATATATTTGGCTTAGATGGACGGCTTCGTGTGTGGAGAAGAGCTGGAGAGGCATATATCCCAAAAAATATTATTAAAGCAATTAAACCTTGTGGTGGTGGAGTGATGGTATGGGCTTGTATGGCTGCAAGTGGCGTCGGCAGCTTGGAAACAATTGAGGGAGTGATGGACCATCGTCTATATATTGATATTTAAAAAAAATTTTAGGTCAAGCGTGGAAAATTGGGCGTATCGAGCTCATTTTATTTTTAACAAGATAATGACCTCGAGCATGTGGGTTATAATACGCGAATGTGACTGGCATATTATACGCCACACTTCCTCAAGACGCCACCCCAAACTCCTGATTTAAATCCCATCGAGAATTGTTGGCAGATGTTGGAAAAAAAGGTCAGGAATCAGGAAGAATAGTAGACGAAAATTGATCAATTTTACACCGAAAAACTAGTTTTGTCCATGCCAAATCGGCTTGAGGCAGTCATTAAAAATAGAGGATACCCTACCAAATATTAGTTTGAAGTTATTTACATATTAAGAAGACTTCTAAAGTAATTAGTTTAAGTGTACGAAGACTTTATTGTAGCCAAAAACGTGCCTTATTTTATGTGTTATTTTTATATCCGCTTTTCAGATCGAACTTAGTAATTAACTTGGCGAGCAGTGATAGCTCCTCTTTTTAGATGCCCAAAGCTCCAATTCGGGAGAGTTGATGTTGGATGTTTCAGGCCTACGTTAGCAATCGGTTTTGCTGTGTGACGCGCCATGCTCTAACAGGGTGGCCATAACCGGCTTGGTTGCCGTCTCTTGTCATGATACACTCTGTGCCGGGTAGTCCAGTTGAAACCGAATCGCATTGTTTCAGAATGGCGAAAAATCATCCAAGGCGGACAGCAATAGGATCTGCGTGACAATTTTCTTTAGCCCTTCCGCCGGGTGATCCAGATTCATGTATTCCAAAATGTCTCTAAATGGTTTTTATTTTGTTGTCTATGACACCATGACTGCGATCAATCGCCCCTCAATAGCAACCACGGCCGTGAAGCGATTTTTAAGGAGCTGGAGAATAATATTTAGCTCTTTCTGCTGCACGTGTTAGCAGGCCAAAACACATTTTCTTTTCGTGTTTCTTAACCGATCTTGATGAAATTTTCAGTAGTATAACTTATTGTACTATAAAAAATTCGTGTATTCTCAAAATGGCAATTGCATTTAAATTGTGGCTTAATTAGATAGGCAATACAAGTTGGCTTACTAACATGATTTATAGCTTCTAGGTGGTAGCGGGGAGGTGGCGATAGCTATAAAATGGAAGATACTTGATATATATACTATTCTAGAATCTACATGTCAAGTTTGGTGACTCTGGCTCTTATTATTTACCAGAATTGCTCAAAAAACAGGATATCGATATCGATTTTTATCGATTACTTGGAAACGGGGCAAGTTGTCGATTATCGGAAACAAGCGCGTTCTGCCCATGGACTAGGAGGAACTACAGCTAAAATCTAGTCTCTAGCTCTTATGCGTTCCGAAATCCTTGCGTTCATACATACGGACGGACGGACAGACGGACATGTCCAGATCTACTCGGCTATTGATGCTGATCAAGAATATATATACTTTATGTGGTCTGAGATGCTGTCTTCTGCCTGTTGCATACATTTGCACAAATTCATTATACCCTTTTTACCCATTTTTAATGGGTTCAGGGTATAAAAACAAAACAACATTTTTACAGAAAAACAAATCATTATAATGAAATTTATCTGTAAACAAAAATAAATAAATTTATTTTAATTATTAAATTTTTATATCTTTAATATTTTTAATCTTTTAAATTCTTACATTTTTATATTTTTAAATTCATATATTTTAATCAATTTTTAAATTAAAAAAAATCATAATGTACTTTACAAATTTATATAACAAAAAAAAAGGCACAAAAAAAAGAAACTTACAATAATTAAGTTCATTTATTAACTGCACATTCATAATGTTACGTTTTTTCTCTTAAAAGGGATGTGTAGTGTGTATATGCCCTAACAGAACACCCTGTATTTAAATATAAAGTATGCGGCACTTTGTTGCATACAATAACAATTATAAAGTAGACAAGCCCAGAGCCACTTTATGTGTTGGCTCTGGCTCATATTACGCAGCGCGGTTCACCCGCCTAACTAGCTGACCGTTTATGCTTACGCTGCACACCCCCGCTCCGTCTGAGCGCATTCCAATAGATATGCTCACTAATACAGGCATATTCTAGCTACTCACTCTCCCTCTCTTTGTAGCTGTTAACCGATAACAGCATAAGTACAAATATGTATCCATAGGCTAAGCGCAAAACTTTAAAGTCAAATAAAATCATTATTAACATGAAAGCGAAATAGCCCTGACGTGCTATTGTTTTGAATATAATAAAATATCTCAACGGAATACAAACTACGTTTCTACAACAAGCATTCAAATTCAAACATTTTGAGATCGTAAAAAGCTGTTCTTTGTAAAAAAGGTTGGTAAGCCTCTCTTGGACTTATAACAGCTGGTATAAAATGTGTATTCTTCTTTAATCGCACACACTTATTCATTCATTGTTGATTTAGGTTAAACAAAGAATTTGTTCTGAGCCACAGTCAAATAACTTTATAAGCCAATATATAACTTTCGATTAATAAACGCATTATAACCAATTTTGTAATTCTTGGCTCTATTTTTAAAATAATTGCTAAAAAACATTGGGAAGTTAACATTGAGTTAAAAGGGTAAATTGGGTTTGCGCTAACGTATGCATATAGGCAGAAGGAAGCATCTCCGTCCCCACAATGAATATATGTATATATACTTACTTTCTTGGTGAGCATTAATTGCCTAGTGGATCTAGCTATGGGATTGTATATTTGTCGAAGAATACCATCATCGAAGTGCTTCCCTGATTGCACCGATATCTACGCACAGCTTTGCAAACGGTATTGCGCCTGGGGAGTCAGCATCTTAGCTGCTGTCTTTAATTGTTCGGCCTTGAACTTCTGTTTGGGGCACCTCTCCTTTTGCTGTAAGCAACGGATATGCTCCCAGTATCTTTCAAATAGCAAAAGACGATGTCCAGAGAATAAATCATGAAAACTAGTTACGTTTATGTCGACGATGTAATATACTTCTCGGAAAACAAGGAAGAGCACATAAATTGGGTTTCCGAAGAATCTACATGATGCAGCCATGAGAGCGCCCCGGGAAAAGGCAATTTTTTTCCAAAGAAAAACGTGGAATCTAGGAACCTAGGATTTGTACTGTCTTGGGGTGGGATAGGTCAACACTAAACAATCGCTTTGGAAAACAAACTAATACCATTATATTCTGAGAATATATTTGAGGCAGATCTAGACCTATGCACGGGCATCTTTGTCATCGATGATTGTGACACAACCCCTCGACGATTCTTCATAGGAATGGCCAATATTAACTGCGTAAATCTGCTTCCAGGTCATAATCGCTGGTGACGGCTTGTGACGAAAATTTCTCAGTGAAGTCTGCGCTAATACCGAAGGTTTTGTTTAAGCAAATTCATCTTTTCGAATTCTCGTTCCCACTTTCATTCTACAATGGAGAAGTTTGCGACGAACCGACGATATTTGAAGACCATAAGCATTGTCCTAACTTCTTGGGTATCGTTGGTAGCTTGCGTACCGTGCATATTTGTCCGCGTACATGTATATGCTTTGGTTGCTGTTCATAAGGCTTAGAATGCGTTGAAAGAAGACGCCGAAAGGTATCACCTTTCACTAGACAAGTCCCGATCCGGGACTGTGAAGGCGGTGCACTCGTAACTTTCCTTGGCCACTGGTACAGAGTACCAATAATATCTTCGTACAGCGACCTAGATATTCTTTGGTAACGAAAATAACTAACTTGCAGAAGAGCAACAACTATAGTTTAAATGTTTAATTAACTTTATTTTATAAAAAAAAATATATTCAATATGCTTAATAATATAAAAGTTATAAACAAAAAACACGTTTTTGGGTCCAATAAAGTCTTCGTACACCATACAATCCTAGCACTTAAGCTGCATACGAAATGAAAAAATTGGTAACGGTAGTATTTAAAAGTGTACATAGCCTTTTTTGGAAGCAAGTTTCTGTGAATTTTTTATAAATTTGTTTATTACGTGGTTAGATAGTGCTTTAAAATGCCGTGAAAATATTGAAGCTTTGAGGAACTTCGGCTAGTTTAAAATATGCACGACAAGCAACAAAAATCTTATGCAGAAATTGCGAAAATTATATGTCGCAGTCATTCCACCGTACAATCTGTCATTCAAATATGAAGGGCGTGTGGAAAATAAGGCAAAATCTGGCCGCCCACAAAGTTTGACAAACAGCGATCGGTTGGCTATTAAGCGAATGGTTGCCTCGGATCTATTTATAAGCACAAATTAAAATTAGAAAAGACGATAACCTTTTGCGAACTCTGTCAATAGAAAAAAACGCTTGGACTTCGCAAAACAGTACCAAAATGCGCCTTCAGAGTTTTGTCATATTCTCAGACGAGTCTAAATATAATATATTTGGCTTAGATGGACGGCTTCGTGTGTGGAGAAGAGCTGGAGAGGCATATATCCCAAAAAATATTATTAAAGCAATTAAACCTTGTGGTGGTGGAGTGATGGTATGGGCTTGTATGGCTGCAGGTGGCGTCGGCAGCTTGGAAACAATTGAGGGAGTGATGGACCATCGTCTATATATTGATATTTAAAAAAAAATTTTAGGTCAAGCGTGGAAAATTGGGCGTATCGAGCTCATTTTATTTTTAACAAGATAATGACCTCGAGCATGTGGGTTATAATACGCGAATGTGACTGGCATATTATACGCCACACTTCCTCAAGACGCCACCCCAAACTCCTGATTTAAATCCCATCGAGAATTGTTGGCAGATGTTGGAAAAAAAGGTCAGGAATCAGGAAGAATAGTAGACGAAAATTGATCAATTTTACACCGAAAAACTAGTTTTGTCCATGCCAAATCGGCTTGAGGCAGTCATTAAAAATAGAGGATACCCTACCAAATATTAGTTTGAAGTTATTTACATATTAAGAAGACTTCTAAAGTAATTAGTTTAAGTGTACGAAGACTTTATTGTAGCCAAAAACGTGCCTTATTTTATGTGTTATTTTTATATCCGCTTTTCAGATCGAACTTAGTAATTAACTTGGCGAGCAGTGATAACTCCTCTTTTTAGATGCCCAAAGCTCCAATTCGGGAGAGTTGATGTTGGTTGTTTCAGGCCTACGTTAGCAATCGGTTTTGCTGTGTGACGCGCCATGCTCTAACAGGGTGGCCATAACCGGCTTGGTTGCCGTCTCTTGTCATGATACACTCTGTGCCGGGTAGTCCAGTTGAAACCGAATCGCATTGTTTCAGAATGGCGAAAAATCATTCAAGGCGGACAGCAATAGGATCTGCGTGACAATTTTCTTTAGCCCTTCCGCCGGGTGATCCAGATTCATGTATTCCAAAATGTCTCTAAAAGGTTTTTATTTTGTTGTCTATGACACCATGACTGCGATCAATCGCCCCTCAATAGCAACCACGGCCGTGAAGCGATTGTTAAGGAGCTGGAGAATAATATTTAGAGTTGGACCTTGGCTGCTGCTACCTCCGCTCGCTTTCGACCAATCTCGTATGTCTAGATGCCTCGTCGGGGCGCTGACAATGCTGCCCGAGGGGATATCCGAAGCGCAGCTGAGCTGCGTCGTTGTGTGGAATGCGAAGACTTGCCGTCGCCTTGTCTATTTTTCCCGCGCGGTCTCGTAGGGAATGGCAAAATTTGTCAATTCATCAGTGAGGTAAAATCGTTTAAGCTGACTGTACGATGTTTAATTTTTCTTCTTCGGAGTAACTGGTGTCGTATCTAGAGTATATCTTCTTTAAACAGACAGACCATACAAAAGTGGTCAGAAGCAGCGGAGCCGCCATGCTTGTCGCGTTGTTTGATGTGATCATCATTGTGGTAGACTTTTCTTAATCGTACGGACAACATTGTTGACACCATGAGTACATCTTTTGTTTAGATAATGACTTAGATAGTCTACATCGTTCAACTTCTCTCTGCTCGGTGCTTCATGTCGTAATCGATATCTTTCAAATATAGCACCCTTCTCTTGGTAAGTTCTGCTTTTTTGTCGTCTGCTTATACGCGACACAGCCTATCACCAGCTTGAAGAATACTCCATGAAGATAGTAACAAAACTTATTTTTATCTAAAACTTTACTATGTTGCTTAGACTCGGCCTGTAATGTCTTTTTACTCCGGACATGGTTGGAGTTTTCCGTTTAATAATTTTGTTAAGAAGAGTATTTACAGGTCATACATGGTATCTGCTTCTAAGATTTCTCGGGTGTTTCTATGCAGTCTTCAGCTGAAAAACAGCTTGTTTTTTAAGGACATCTACGATCATGGGGACAGGAAAATAATCCTGAAGCTTAACATCGTAGCTTCCGATAAACGACACATGGGATATGTTTTCTTCACCTCTACAATTTTACAAGCACCATATAATGACGATTTTCGAACAATGCTCCTTGCCTTGCTCAAGCCGTTGCTCGACCTGATTCCTTACGGCTTAAGCTCCAACTAAAAGTTGACTTTGCGATTAATGCTTTTCAACTCTTTTGGATTAAATTATTGATAGCTGCTTTAAATCAATTGCTCTGCTTTTTTTATACTATTTGAAATTCAAAGACCCAGTTCACATCGAGTGGGTAAAATAAGCTACAAGAAAACTGAGATCAGTCTGCAGATGTTCAACAACAACACAGCCATTTAAAAACCTAATTGGCTTTATGCTTGCATTGCCAAAATCATACAAAATTTACAGATTTTTTAAAATTTTAGCTGAATCGTTATATACCTTGCATTTACCTTAAAACGCATGTTTTTGAGCAAGTTTGGTAAATAATAAGAGCTACAGTCACCAAATTTGACATGTAGCTTCTGAATAGTATAATGAATGGAAACTAGAACGGAAGACTAAGTAAGTGTAAAGGGACCGGAAGGGTAAGAGGCTGGTTTCGCTTTTTTGCCTAAACTCGTAAACAATCAGGCCAAAATTGAGGATCACAAATGATTGGGAACGAATCATATTAAACATTAATTACGAATGATTGCTATTTCACGAGGAGTGAAGAAATTAAATTTGGTTATTGACACGCTAGCAGAAGATTTGTTAGCAATATAGGCTGCCAATGACTCACAAGTGCTGTCAGACGAAAGCCAGGACACAAAAACTTGCCTACGAGGGGCAACAACAGTCAAAGAAGGAGCTGCTGAAGGTAAGACAGGGATTGGTGGGGCCAAAGAGGCACCGTCATTGCTTTTAACAATCTGCGCAATATTTCAGCCAGAAGCTGACGGGGCTAAAGCAGTAACACTGACGGGGGCAGGTTCAACTACAGGGTTCACTGGGACTACTCCAGGGGATACAACACGGGTAATATTTGAACAATCGCTTGGAGAAGGTAATAGTGACAGCGGACAAAAGAATCGTATCTGTTTGGACAGACGGAGAGGGCAAATGCAAAAATTGTGGCTCTAACCGGCGATTGGGTGGAGACTCGAATTTATATTTGCCAAGCAACTCGAAACTCGAGTCAAAGTTACTCGAGAGCTGCTAAGCCACACTATTAAGTTTTGGGAATTGATTGATTATACATTCTGGAGAAATTAATTTGCCTGTCGATGCGTACTGGACACGACCAACGCAAGCCCCCGCAGCCATTCGTGGCAATTTCAGCAATCTTGTCGCAATCACGCCCAGTGAGACCTGCACATTAGGTTTTCTTACAACACGATATATTTTCTACCGGCGTTAAAAATTAAGCAGAAGTTGCGAGAGCGCAGAGCGAAACGAAGCACAGTGCACAAAAATATAATTTTTTGGAGCAAAAGACAACATCCAAAATTTGTGAGAGCGCGATGCACAAGCAGAAATGTGCACCAGCGAACACACGGCAAGTGTATGCACAGGGAAGCGCCAAAACAAAAGAATAAAAACAAATAATAACAATAGCATGGAACTGACGCCACGTTCAATAAATGCAATAATTAATAAACTTACACTGCAAAACAGATAGCACAAGTTATAAAAACTTTTTAAATACAGCACAAAATGTAGAAATTAAAAGTAGAATGCAAGCTCAAAAATATATAAAAATATTCGAGCACAAGTAAAACACTTCAGTCATTCTCAACTGAGAACTCTCTCTCTTTTTATATTTTTTAAGCTGTTTATTATGGAGATTTACAAAGCAATTTCCCTTAAAAATAATGTGGGCAAAACTATTATATAGTGACATATCCATAGTCGCACCCACCCTTTAACATAACTTAGTACACAAGCATAAGCATAAGTATAAGTATAAACATGTCCAATATTGTAAACAAAAAGCCTGGTGATAACATCGACATTGGTCGAGATCAAACTGTCCAACTTTGTTAGACATAAACAATTCACCCTAAATATCACGCCACTGTCAATGTTCCCATCAGAGTATTATCCCACGCATAATTGCTGACGCAGCTCAAACTTCACGAAATTTTGAGTGAAGCTCTCTAAACGAAGTTTGCTAAGCGACCGCAACGGATAGAAAAGTTAGTTGATATTCGGAAGGCAAATGAAGGAATGCACTCGATATAAGAAGTAGCCGTAAGTGAAAATACAGAATTGAAATATTTTTTTTTAAGTAACTATACGTGTTAAACTTAATTGGCGCAGCCAGTAGGATACGTCGGGAAAAAGTAAAGATCGGTAAAGGATAATTAATTCCTAGATCTAAAGTAACAATCGCAAGCGAAATTGTTGTCGGTGTGTAACAAACGTTTTCTCGAATATCTGTTAGCATTGACCCTTCGGGCAATGAAGCTACTACAGTTAATAACGACTGGCTTTACATATCTTTCGATCCCTGCAATACGTTTTTGCTGGGTCTTTTCAATAAGACACACACACACAAAAAAAACATTTAAACAATAATAATTAATCAGAAACTATAAACTAAATTAAATGTACAAAGTACAAAAACAAAGTGCAAAGAAACGAGAAGGAAAGGCTATCTTCGGCACGTCGAAGATTTAATACCCTTGCAGACCCAACCATTTCATAATGCTCATAGTGCTTTGCACGTATCTAAGAAGCACAGGGAAAATAGTCAATTACAGTTAATTAACCGAGTATGGTTAAGATGTCTTGAAAAACAAAAAAGTTTTCCATACAACTTAATTTCGACCGATCGTTCCTATGGCAGCTATATGATATAGTTGCCCGATCTTAATAGAATTTTGCATATATATGGGAAGCTTAGTTAAACTAATAAATACCGAGTTTGGTCAAGATATCTTGAAAAACATAAAAATTTTCAATACAAAAACTTAATTTTCGACCGATCGTTCCTATGGCAGCTATATGATATAGTTTCCCGATCTTAATAGAATTTTGCATATATATGGGGAGCTTAGTTAAACTAATAAATACCGAGTTTGGTCAAGATATCTTGAAAAACATAAAAATTATCCATACAAAAACTTAATTTTCGACCGATCGTTCCTATGGCAGCTATATGATATAGTTGTCCGATCTTAATAGGATTTTGCATATATATGGGGAGCGTATTAAAACTAATAAATACCGAGTTTGGTCAAGAAATCTTTATAAACAAAAATGTTTTTCATACAAGAACCTACTTTTCGACCGATCGTTCCTATGGCAGCTATATGATATAGTAGTCCGATCCAGCTGATTTTGACATATGAACTGCGTGCAACAAAAAGAGAGAATTCTGCAAAGTTTCATAAAGATATCTTTTAAACTGAGAGAAACACAGACGGACAGACGGACATGGCTATATCAACTGGGCTGTTGATACTGATCAAGAATATATATACTTTATGGGGTCGGAGATGTCTCCTTCTATGCGTTACACATTTCACGACAAAATTATAATACCCTCTACAAGGGTATAATAAAAGGGCAAGATCAAAGTGCAAAATCAAAGAACTAAAAAGTTCAAAAACCACAAACTCAAAGACAAAAAAAAATCATTAAACACCAAACAGTGTATTACACTAAGATTATGACGATGGAATTATCAGAACAGCACCTCAACCAGGCCCTTTCACAACTTAGAAAGGTGCCAAGTTTTGGCGGATCAACAGAAAATCTCAACGATTTTATTAAATTATTGAAGAATACAAAGTGCAAACACCATTTGAAGAACTCCTTCGACGCCTATACAACACGAATTAGCAGGGAAACGTCCTTAAGTTCATCGAGGATCTCGAACATAAATCTTATATTATATTAATTAAGTTAGCTTTAGAAAATATACCTAGCAATACGACACTTTATAAAAATGCCATAAATAACACAATTAAAGATGTAATTACAAAAAAATAACCCGATAGGCTTTTCATGATGTTAGCCAGATACGACGTAACGTCGACACAGAAACTCAAACAAGTAGCGCAAAGAGAAGGATTATACGAAAATAGCGTAACTGATAGACCTAAAACTAATAACGTTCAGGGAAATCAAAATAACAATCGTAGGAACACGGGAAATTATCAGCAAAATGTCAAACCAGCCACCAGTTCAAGTGGCTATTCCAACACGAATCAGAGTTATCACGTACAAAATAAACAGCACACTAATTCCGAAGACAATAAAAAGGCTCACCACGAGTTCCAACAGAAATTAAATCAAGGTAGAACCCAAAATCCTTTAAACTATCAAAATCAGCCCCATTCACTCTTGAATGCGCCAAACCCTCCGACTAAACGTCAAAGAGATAGCAACAGTGGGCAGATGAAAATGGACACATCCGAAAATTTTCATCAGCAAGCCTCGGTACAAACAGAAGAAATCCATTCATAAAATTGATTATGAATGACGAAGCTCTAAAATGAGTCATTGACACAGGTTCAACTTTAAACCTAATGAAAACAAACTGCTTAAATTTTCCAATATACAACGAAACACTAGAGGTTCATACCATAAATGGTGTTATTGAATTAAAACAAAGCATAAGATTAGGAGCAAGCAAAATTTGTACGAGTAATCAAAAATTCTATATTCACGACTTCTCAGAGCATTATGATGTTCTGATTGGGAGAGAATACCTTGAAGCATGTCGAGCGAAAATAGACTATGCACAAGGATCCGTAACCTTAGGAGAGTTTAACTTTGGTTTTAGATATAATGACGAAGAGGTCGAAGAGGACATGACCACACAAGAGTGCCTTGATCCACCCTCAAAAGAGGACAGACCATTTACCTTCGCTATTAATAACGAATTAACAGAAAACAATGAGTTTAGGCTAGAGCACCTAAACTCAGAAGAAAAAGAAAAAATTAAAAATGTTTTACATGCATTTCGTGATATTCAGTACCATGAAGGTGACAATTTGACTTTCACTAGTACAATTTAACACAAAATTCTAACAAAACATGAGGACCCAATTTACAAGCGTCCATATAAATATCCTCAAATATACGATTAGGAAGAAAATAAACAAATAATCGATATGATAAAACAAAATATCATACGTAAATCCAAATTATCTTACTGCTCACCAGAATAATCGTCCCAAAGAAAAACGATGCATCTGGATAGCAAAAATTCCGGTTAGTCATAGATTACCGCAATCTCAATGATAAATACCCTATCCCGATAATGTATGAAATATTAGACATTGGTCTTAAGAATGCACCTGCAACGTTCCAACGTTGTATGAACAATCTCTTAGAAGATTTAATTTTTAAGGATTGTCTGGTCTACTTAGACGACATTATAATTTTTTCCACTTCATTGGAGGAACACATATTGTCGTTACAAAGAGTATTTGAGAAGCTTAGAAAAGCTAACTTAAAACTACAGTTGGATAAATGCGAGTTCATGAGAAAAGAAACTGAATTTCTCGGTCGAATCATCACAACTGAGGGTATAAAACCAAATCCCAACAAATTCCCAATTCCAAAAACCCCAAATGAAATTAAATCATTTCTAGGATTATGTGGTTTCTACAGGAAATATATACCAAATTTCGCTAATATAGTAAAACCATTTACACTTAAATTAAAAAAAAGGAGCAAAGATCAATATAAATGACAAAGACTACGAATCAGCGTTTGAAAAGCTAAAAGTACTCATAACATCCGACCCAATTTTAATATACCCTTATTTCGAAAAACCATTTTCATTAACTACAGACGCGAGTAATATGGCAATAGGGGCCGTCCTTTCGCAAGAGCATAAGCCTATATGCTATGCAAGCAGAACTCTCAACGAGCATGAGATAAATTATTCAACGATTGAAAAAGAATTATTAGCAATCGAATTAAACGAAAACTTTTTAGGCGAAGATACCATTAGCACAAGAGCAACTATACATAGTGCTCAGGAAGATAACAGTAACCATTTACAAATCACAGAAAGACCCCTTAATTATTATAATCGGCAAATAGAATTTGAAAAAGGAACCGAGAACGTAACAAAAGTTACAAATTACTTTCATAAAACCAACATAAAAATTACATACATGACTAACGCACATGCCAAAGAATTGATAAAATAATATTTATGCACAAAGAAAAGTGTACTATACTTCCACAATGAAGCAGATTTTCCAATTTTTCAAGAAGCCTACTTAGAAATAATAAGCCCGAATAATTTAACAAGGGCAATGAAAACTAGTAAAAAATTAATAGATCTTCAAACATTTGCAGAATTCAAGGAACTAATATTAAAAAAACACAAAGAATTATTACATCCAGGAATTGAAAAAACTATTAATTGGTTCAAAGATACCCACTATTTCCCAGATTATCAAAATTTAATTCAAAATCTAATAAACGAATGTGAGATTTGCAACATCGCAAAAACAGAACACAGGGATACAAAATTAACTTTCGAAATAACTCCGGAAATCGCTAATATCCGAGAAACATATGTATGTAATGGATTTTTACATAGTAGGAGATAAACAATTTTTAACTTGCATTGATATCTATTCAAAATTGCATCATTTATAGAAATATCAAGTAGAGTCTGGTTAGAAACCAAACGAGCTATAATACAAGTATTCAACCAAATGGGTAAACCCATCGAAATAAAAGCAGACAAAGACTCAGCTTTTATGTGCACAGCCTTACAATCATGGCTAAAATCAGAAGCAGTAAATATTAATATAACCACTAGTAAAAATGGCATATCCGACGTGGAACGATTTCATAAGACAGTTAACAAAAAATTAAGAATCATTAACAGCGACTCAGACGTCGAAAAAAACTTACAGTACTTGAAACAATACTTTACACATACAATCATAAGATTAAACACAAAACGACTAACAGAACATCAGCGGACATATTCATATACGCAGGTACACCAGAGTATGATACTCAAGCTAATAAAGAAAAACTAATCAATAACCTCAACAAAAAACGAACATATTATGAAATGTACACTAGATACAAACATTCACCATTAGTTAAATCAAAGACAACAGCCCCGTTCAGGAAAACAGGAGAACTAACACAAATCGACGACAAACATTTTGAGGAAACAAACAGAGGCAGGAAGATAATACATTACAAAACCAAATTCAAAAAGAAAAATAAGACTAATCAAAGTAAATATAACAATTACAGGTCAACAACAGACAGCGACCAGAACATACAAGCACCAGCTTAAACTAATTATTATAATATTACTATCAATAACTGTAAACCATATAAATGCACAAAGCATTGAAATTAATCCTATTAAAGCCCATAACGGTTATCTCATATTTAAAACAGGAACCATAGACATCCCGACAGATTACGAATACTATTGTTTAACTGTTAACATAACAAAAACCGAAGAAACTTTAAACAATTTAATTGAACAAACTAAAGAATTTAATAACCTAATATAAATCGAGTACCTAGTAGAAAAATTAAACAGAGAAATAAACGGCTTAAAAATAGCCAAACGCAGCATAAGAGGTTTAGTAAACATAGAAGGGACAGTATACAAATACTTATTTGGAACATTAGACCAAGAAGACAAAACAGAAATTGATCAAAAAATAAGCAGCTTAGCAGAAAACAGCGTTCAGGTTAACGAATTAAATTACATAATAGAAGCTATAAACAAAGGAATAGAAGTCATGCACGTACTAAATCAAGAGACAGAATAAGGAAAGAAATTAGATATCCTTATATTTTTAATTTACAACACTTTACAGAATATATAGAAGTCATACAGATGGGAATGCAGCTCACAAGATTAGGCATTTTTTACCCGAAATTATTAAAACATGACTATTTGTTGCATGTTAACTCTGAGAAATTGTTAAATATAAAAACTTCTACTTGGTTTAAATCAGATACAAACGAAATACTGATAATATCCCTTATTCCTCGAGAAATAATAAAAAACCCGGTATTTGAAATAATTCCATACCCAGATGAAAATAATAACATTTTTACAGAAATAGATCATGAAAAATATTTTACACCAGGCAAAAAAGTATATAGCAAAGAAACAAAAAAATTAATTAATAATGAATGTATGACAGGAATTTTAAACCAAATAACATCAGAATGTAGTTATACTAAAACTTTTAAATATTTTCAAATCAACTTTGTAGAACCAAATATAATTTTAACTTTGAATTAACCAAACACTATATTAAACCACAATTGTATAAATAACGAAATAACAATAGAGGGAAACAATCTAATAAAAATCTTTAATTGTTCACTGCAAATTAATGAAATTTCAATTTCAAACAACATGTTAGATTATACTCAAAACATTTATGTAAGCAATGATGTTATAAAAATAGAACCACTTTCGTGTGCACAAACGAAACAAATTATAAATGAACACACAAAATTTAACAATGTATTCCAGATAATTACAATAACCATATTTGTAATCATATTAATAAGTTTAACACTTTATCTAACATATAAGTTCAAAAGCATACCTAAGAAATTAAAATTAAAATATAAAAAACCGAAAGTAGAAGAAACACCTACAAAAATAGAAGATACACCAATTGTAAAAGAAGAAAATGTTACACTGTACCCAAACTTAAACACCTGAGGACAGGCACTTTTTAAATGGTTGGGGGAGTGACATATCCAAAGTCGCATCCACCCTTTAACATAACTTAGCACACAAGCATAAGCATAAGTATAAGTATAAACATGTCCAATATTGTAAAAAAAAAGCCTGGTGATAACATCGACATTGGTCAAGATCAAACTGTCCCCCTTTGTTAGACATAAACAATTCACCCTAAATATCACGTCACTGTCAATGTTCCCATCAGAGTACTATCCCACGTATAACTGCTGACGCAGCTCAAACTTCACGAAATTTGAACTCAAGCTCTCTCAAAACGAAGTTTACTAAGCGACCGCAACAGATAGATAAGTTAGTTGATATTCGGGAGGCAAATCTGAATGTACTCGATATAAGAAGTAGCCGTTAGTGAAAATAAAGAATTTAAATATATATATTTTTAAAGTAACTATGCGTGTATAACTTAATTATATATTTCTCTTTTAAAATATTCGATAAGATAAAAAGTATTATTACATTTAGCAATTTTATCATTTACAAATAACTTTCCATCTGTCTGCGATATGGCTTTAGCGTGGTATAACTTACATTTATAACTAATAATTGGTAAAGACTATGATTAAACCTATGATACAATCGAAAAGAGGAAATGTCCAAAAGATCGAGTATGATACTGGTTTATTCTTACGAACCCTAGGTCTTATCACTAACCACTAACCAAATAACATATAGACTGGTCAAACCGTAAATTTGGTGGTGACAAGCGTTTTAAGTGCGGCTGGGTCCAAAGTCGCGTTCGTTTTTGTTCGGGTTCGAGACATGCCCGCATGCTCTCACAGCAAGAGAGTAAGAATACATACATATGACCTGTGTCGTGGAACGGCATCGCTGTTTTTATCTCGCTCCCACTACAGAAAACTGCTTTGGCTTACTCTCAGTGCTCTTTTAATTTATCTATGTACAGTATAAATGTTTGTGTGTATGTGTCCGCACAAGCAAAAATGCCCACAAATTAAATTTTTCTCAAAAGTCGGTGGTATTTCTTCCCTTTTTAGGGGACGAGTAATATGAAATAATGAAAGGGTTTGCCAAGTCGATGCGAAATTCTTTAATTTTAGCTCGTTCTTGTTTGAAAGGGTACCTAAGCGTTGGCATGTGTGCATTTAAAAGTTTTTGGACTTCCTATTAAGGCATATTTGCAACTTACTTGCGAAAGTATATGAAAAGAAGCATTTATGTGCTTGTGTGCGTGTTGGTCCCTGCCTGCCGGTCCGATGCAAATTTGACAATATTTTGGGATTTCCGATTTTCAAACTCTACACACACACACAGACACAAATGTGTGTGAATATGTTGATCATGGGCGCAAGAGAAAATATCATTATTGGCAGGCGTTTGACGCGCGAGTTACCAGTGTGGCCCTCGGTAACAAAGGATGTGGAGATAATCGGAGGAGTGCGTTAGTATGCAACACCCACGAAATTTGTTGTCGTTATGTTTATAAACTGATTGTGTGGTTTAATGTTTGTTGAAATTAATAAAACACTGAAGTGGACTGGTTGAAGTTCGTACAAAGAGTGGATTTGTCTTTATTTCTTTATCTTATATATAACCTGCTGTATACAAAAGTTCGGTCAACATGTTTAGCTACATGAGTCCGAGAATATGTTGTTGTAGCGGTTTCATGTGGCTAGCACTTGAAATGTCGCAACGGCACATCCTCTTAGAACGCTTAATGTGCAATTTAACATGAAATTTGGAATATGTTGCAATGAACTGTTGCCCTTTTAAAGTGGGTAACGAGAGAAGTGTGAGAGGCATGTGTTTACAAAACGTTTGAGTAGGCGACGGTTGTCGGCGGGAATGTGTATAGTTAGCTGCTGCTAGGCGGCTTCTGTGGCGGTTTCGACTGTGACATGCCCTGGGTGGGCGATACGGTAACTTTCGCCCTTCTTTTTATGATTTACGGTTTGAATTGATGAACGAATGTTGGCCCCTTATTTTTTACTTTTACTTTTGGCAAGCACCTGCATATGTACATAAGTCAAGTGACTGATCACTTAAATAACTTTATAACCAGCGGAAATTTGTGCAAAACATAAAATCTTTAAAATATTCAAATATACCTAATACAAAAATGGATATATTTATATATTATATATTTATAGTATTGATAATTTTCTTGTCTTAAAATATTAAGCTTTTTCATATATAATTTTGATCTGCAGGTAATAAGGGGTCAACATTCATTCATCAATTCAAACCGTAAATCATAAAAAGAAGGGCGTGCTTCAAACGCCAATAATGATATTTTCTTTTGCGCCCATGATCAACATATTCACACACATTTGTGTCTGTGTGTGTGCGTGTAGAGCTCGAAAATCAGAAATCCCAAAATATTGTCAAATTTGCATCGGACCGGGAGGCAGGGACCAGCACGCACACAAGCGCATAAATGCTTCTTTTCATATACGAAATATGCAAATATGCCTTAAAAGGAAGTCCAAAAACTCTTAAATGCACACATGCCAACGCTTAGGTACCCCTTCGAACAAGAACGAGCTAAAATGATAGAATTTCGCATCGACTTGGCAAACCCTTTCATTATTTCATATTACTCGTCCCCTCAAAAGGGAAGAAATGCCACCGACTTTTGAGAAAAATTGAATTTGTGGGCATTTTTGCTTGTGCGGACACAAACACACAAACATTTAAACTGTACATAGATAAATTAAAAGAGCACTGAGAGTAAGTCAAAGCAGTTTCCTGTAGTGGGATCGAGATAAAAAACAGC
Organism: Drosophila borealis; assembly: GCA_035045885.1. Taxonomy (NCBI): domain Eukaryota; kingdom Metazoa; phylum Arthropoda; class Insecta; order Diptera; family Drosophilidae; genus Drosophila; species Drosophila borealis. Next base: position 1,796,277 of record JAWNOR010000340.1, on the reverse strand, counting down.
GATGCCGTTCTATCGCACAAATCATATGGATGAGAGTAAGCCAAAGCAGTTTACTGTAGAGTGCGCGAGTAAAAAGACAGCGATGCCGTTCTACAACACATGTCATATGTATTCTTACTCTCTTGTAGTGAGAGCATGCGGGCATGTCTCGAACCCAAACATAAACGAACGCGACTTTGGACCCAGCCGCACTTCAAAAGCTTGTCACCACCAAATGCACGGTTTGTCCTGTCTAAATTGCCTATTCTATTCTGTGTCTCTGATTCTATGTAATCTAATGTTGCTCTTCCAATTAGAAAATAACCAGGTGGCCACACTTTGTTATCGTCAATGTCTTCTCCTTATGTGTACAAAGGTCGTGAGTTTAATACTGCTTCAATTTGACACAAAAATGTTGATATTTCTTCGAATGTTAGATTGTTGTCGCCTATTACTCTTTTAAGGTGATATTGTACCGACTCCGGCCTCCCAAATACCTCCGAACTGAGGTCCTGCCGGCGGGATAAAATGCCACTGGATTTTTTATTTTCTAGAATTGGGGCAATCATTTTATTATTTGGATCGCTTTTAAAAAATCTTGATCTAGCTTCATTGACGCATCTACGAAATTGGTTCCATTGTCGGAGTATATGTCTTCTTATTGCTGCTAAATCACTAACTACTTCTAGGTGAATTGCTTTTATGGCCATACATGCGAATACTACTATATACCCCTTATATGTTTTCTGTCCCCGAGTTTTTGAGCACCTAATGTTATATGATCCTGCATAGTCTACTCCTGTATTTAAGAACGGGAAGGATTCTGTTGTCCTATATTTCGGGAGATTATCCATTATCTGTTCTACTGTGTGTTGCCTGTATCTAGTACATTTAACACATTCGTTCAAATATTTATGTAAGGAGTTTCTTAATCCGATTATCCAGTATTTCTCTGGATATGATTTCTCATTAGGTTGATTCCTCCATAAAATGTTTCTTTATGTGCTTTTCTTATTATTAGAGATGCTATGTGACTTTTGCTTAAAATTATTGGATGTTTGATATCGAAATCTGCAATTGAATTTTGAAGTCTACCTCCGACTCTTAATATCACATTTTGATCTAAAAATGGGTTTATTCCTAGTATTTTACTCTTTGTTTCAATTTATTTTTTTCTGACGTAAGCAATTTATTTCTGTGATAAATTGATTTGTCTGAGTTCCTTAACTGTTAGATGGGATGGAAACACCTCCTTTTTAATTATGATTGCAATAAATCTTAACATATAAGCTATTATCCTCTCTAATTTTTGTAAGCAAGAATAGCTTTGAATTAAATCTTGTAAATATCCTACCTCCGAAGTTTAATAATATTGTATTGACTATTATCATATCTTCGGCCATCTGTTCTTTCGGCCAATTTTCTTTAGACTTTGATAGCCATTCAGGCCCTTTCCACCAAATTTGGCATTCTCTTAATTTACTTCGACAAACTCCCCTTGAGGCCACATCCGCTGGATTATCTTCTGATTTAATGGCCCCAATTTATATTTGAATTTTTTATGTCATCACCTCTTTATACCCTGAACCCATTAAAAATGGGTAAAAAAGGTATAATGTATTTGTGCAAATGTATGTCACAGGCAGAAGGAAACATCTCCGACCCCATAAAGTATATATATTCTTGATCAGCATCAACAGCCGAGTAGATCTAGCCATGTCCGTCCGTCCGTCCGACCGTATGTATGAATGCAACGATCTCATAACCTATAAGAGCTAGAGACTTGAAATTTTAGCCCCCTAGTGCCCGCGCAGATCGCGTTTGTTTCCGATATTCGTTAACTTGCCCCATTTCCAAATAATCGATAAAAATCAGTATCAAAATCCTGCATTTATTGGTAAATAATAAAAGCTAGAGTCACAAAATTGGACATTTAGCTTCTAAAATTGTATTTATTTATCAAGTATCTTTCATTTTATACATATCGCCACCTCCCCGCTACCACCACAAAGCTATAAATCAAGTTAATCATCTAACTTCTATTGCCTGCCAATTTAATCCACATTTAAATGCAATTGTTATTTTAAGAATACACAAATATTCGATGGCACAATAATCAAAAATTTCATTAAGATCGGTTAAGAAACACAAAAAGTTTGTGATTTGGTTGCGCACGTGTTAGCAGCAGCTATCGCAAATTGCTAGAATTTCTGTATACATGTACACACACTCAATTAAGCGTGCTTCTTTGAAATCTATCAACAGCATTGCAATTGAGATTGTATTGTTGTCTATGATGCCATTTTAATTGGTTTTTTCTCATTGAGACTTAATTCTTGGTATGGCTGTCCAAATACAATTGAGCTACCCACTAACTTAAACTACATTTTTAAATCAATTGTCTTTTTAAGAATTTACGAAAGTTCTATAGCACAATTAGATCTACTTAAAATTTCATCAAGATCGGTAAAGAAACACAATGAAGACGTTTTTAGGATGGCCTCGTGTTTGCGGCAGCTAGGGAATGTTGAGAGAATATATAAATACATGTGAACAAACACATTCATACGCGGCTTTATTGAATTCTATCAACAGCATGGCAATTGCGGTTATATAGTTTTCGGTGCTGTTATTTTTATTGGTTTTTTTCTCATTAAGTCTGAATTATTGATGTGGCTGTTGAGTAGAGGCGGCAGCGAGTATTCAGTTTGTAGCGATCTCAAACCCTACCGAGGAAACTATTTTTTTTTTTGGCTGGTGTGGCTATTAATGAGAGGCGGCAGCAATTAAGCGTTCAGTTGCGAGTTCGAACCCTGCCAAGGAATCTCTTTTTTTTTTGTTAATTTATCTTTATTTCTGCTAAAGCAAACGAGCGCGTATCGCGAGCTGCATTTGGTGTTGGGGTAAGAGGCTTCAGGGTATCCCCTATCCTATACCGGGAGCTCCCCACTAGAACCTCTTACTCGTTTTCTTATGATCTTGTTCTTATTTGTAGTATTTTTTATCCAAGCTTACGTAATTGTAGAGTCACTCCATGCATATAATTGTATTGCCACTGTTAGTGACTCATTTATTCTTTTGATTAATTTTGCTAACAGATGTGCTGCACATAATTCTAATATCGGTATGGTTTTTCTATTTTTTATTGGGCTTACCTTACTCTTGCTGGCTATTATCGTGACTGAATTACCTACTTTTGCATATACCACTGCTGCGTATGGTTTCTCTGATGCATCCGCGAATCTATGCAGCTGTATTTCAAGCTTCATGCTGGTTTGCAACCATGTTGGGATTCTTATGTCTTCTAATAATGTTAAGTTTTTCTATACTGTTCCCATTCATTTGCATCTTCCATGCTTAGTTTGTCATCCACATCTTTATTACTAACAATAATTTTTGGATGAATAATTTTCCTACAACTGTATCCGCGGCTAGCCAACCTAATGGATCATAAATCTTTGCAAGCGTGGATAAGACTTGTCTTTTATTTATGTTTTCTGGTCCCTTACAATTGCCCTTAAAATTGAATTTGTCTTGCAATGGTTCCCACTGTATTCCCAATGTTTTGATCGACTCATATTCTTCAAAAGCTATTACTTTATTTTTCTCAGTATTTTCTACATGTTCTATAAGCTCTTGTTTCTTTGCAATATATTTTCTCAAATTGAAACCAGCTCCCGCTAGCTCCCAAAAAATGTATAATATTTTCTTCTGACAGTTTTGTATGGAGTCTGCTCCTGACATCAGATCATCCACATAAAAGTCATTTCGGATTGTTTCCCCATTGATTTTATTTTTACAATTATTTGCCGTCCCTACCAGAACTCTTGTTGCTAAGTATGGGGCTGACGCGGTACCGTATGTAACCGTTGTGACCTTATAGTTTTTAATCTGCTTATTTGGAGTTTCTTTCCACAGAATATACAAATATTATTTATCCTCTTTGTCAACATTAATCTCTCGCCCTTTCAAAACGACGTTGATAATGTCTTTTTGGACTCTGGGTCCCACCCACCTTATATCATTTAAACTTTTGTTGTTCGTAGCTTTTGCGGATGCATCGAAAACTACTCTCAAATTGGTTGTGAGGCTAGAGTCTCTTAACACTGCCTGATGAGGTAAATAATACATCCCCTTTTTCGTTGGGCTCGACCATGTGTCCTAAGTCCATATACTCCTTTAAGAAAATGCTGTAACTTTCCTTCAGCTTAGTATTTCTTTTGAATCTTTTTTCTAAGTTCAGAAACCGTGCCGTTACTTGTGGTCTTGATTCTCCTAACTCTTTCCCTTCCTTAAACGGAATGGAACCTATATACCATCCATCTGATTCTTTTCTTGTTGTTTCAATAAAATTTTTCTCGCACATTTCTGCTTCTGCATCTCCTTTATTTTCTTCTTCTATCTCCCAAAGTCTCTCTAAATCATTAACCTCAATTGCCGACGCGACTATTTTTTTCTCTCCTTTGGATTTCGTGCACCCAGACACTATCCACCCAAATTCTGTGTTCTGGCCGAGAAGCCCGTACTCCATTTTTATACCCTGGACCCATTGAAAATGGGTAAAAAGGGTATAATGTATTTGTGCAAATATATGTAACGGGCAGAAAGATGCATCTCCGACCCCACACAGAATATATATTCTTGACAACAGCCGAGTCGATTTAGCCATGTCCGTTTGTCTGTCCGTCCGTCCGTCCGTCTTTCCGTATGAACGGAAAGGATCTCAGAACCTAGGGACTTAAAATTTTAGCTGAAGGTCCTCCTAGTCCATGCGCAGATCGAGTTTGTTTCCGATAATCGAAAACTTGCCCCGTTTTCAAGTAATCGATAAAAATCGACATCGAAATCCTGTTTTTTGAGCAATTTTGGTAAATAATAAGAGCTAGAAAGAAACACGAAAGAAATTGTGTTTTGGCCTGCAAAAACGTGCAGCAGCAAGCGCAAATTCCAAGAATTTCTGAATTCCATCAACATTATTGCAATTGCGATTGCTGCTATTTTATTTCGTTTTTTCTCATTAAAACTTAATTATTGGTGTGGCTATTGAGTAGAGGCGGCGGAAAGTAGCGCGGTCAGTTACGAGTTGGAACCCTGCCGAGGAAACTATTTTTTTTTGTGGCTGGTGTGGGTGCTGCGTAGAGGCGGCAGCAAGTAATGCGGTCAGTTGCGAGTTCGAGTCCTGCCAAGGGAACTTATTTCTTTAATTTATTTGTATTACTACTAAAGCAAACGAACGCGTAGCGCGAGCTGCATTTGGTGTATATAAGAATAAAAGGGTTCAGGGTATCTCCTAGTCGGGAGCTCCCGACTAGAACCTCTTACTTGTTGTTATTGGAAATTGTATTTTCAATGAAAATTCCTTCGTCAATTTCTTGATTTGGAATTAAAACATGATTTTGTATGGAAGGTATTTTTATTTAACGGACAACTTCGGAACGTGCTGGTAGTATTGAGGCATTATTGTCACAAGTGTGAATTATTAGTAGTTTAATCGGATAATTTAGGTTGTTCGGAAGAAGTATTAAGGGGTCATTAGTTTGTTTAAAATCTAATTGACAATTGTATTTTTTAATGAAATATATTCCTATTATGCCGTCACTAGGTATTGCGAAATTTTGTTCGACTAAATGGGAGTCGTGCGGAATGACGTATTTATCTGCAGTGAACTCTACAAATGCTTAACCTTTTGAAAAAACTGAGACTTAACCAATTCCTGATATTTGAGTGGTTATGTTCTCATTTATGTGTTCGAATGTATCGACATTTTCTTTTAATGTTGAAATGTCTGCACCAGTATTTAATAGCAAGGTAAATGTTTTACCTGTACTTTCATTATTCATTTTTATGAATATGCTTAAGTTAAGATTAATTGTGTGTACAGTTTTATTTAATGGTTTTGAATATCTGAAGGACCTTGCTAGTTTTCCGTGTTACTCTGAGTAACTCGCAAGTTATTATTTCTATTATTATTATTTTGGTTGTTACCTCGTTGGAATTGTTCCTTCCTCGGTTGTAACCCCGGGAATTTCCTCTGAAATTTCCTCTCTTGTTGTGATTATGATTGGGATTATAATAACCTTGACCATTGCCTCTACCTCTTTGGGTATTACGGTTATTATTACCTCTGTAATTTTTACCTCGCTGGTACTACTGTGCTGGCACTTCGAGTCATTTCAGTGCTGCAATGGATGTATTTACCCATTGCATCATCGAAAGTGTTGAAGCTTCCTGCTTCCAGTATAATACGAAGCTTTTCATAATCACAATTCTTTGTCATGACAGCTATAGATTCTTTTGTTGCGAATTTTTCCGCATTATCGGGGACTAGGCCGTCGTCAATATAAGCTGCCTCGAGATGCTAACGCAAGTTATCGATTTCAACTGTATATTGGGCTGCTGTTTTGCCTTTTTGTTTTATGTTTAGCAGCCTGCCTTAATTACGTCGGTTGAATAACCTTTGACGTTACCCTTTAGTTTAGTTATTATGGCAGAGATTGTAGTTTCATCTTGTACCTTATACAAGATTGGGCCAGTTATCTTTCATTTGATAACTTCAACGGCCAAAACTTCTTGGTTGCCTTTTGTTCGTTCTACGGGCCTTAAAGGTGCTAAGAAGATTTAATGACAGTTGTTTACCGTCAAATTCTGTGACCGTAGACGAAATTTGTATTACGTATTCCCTGTCTAGAGCTACTTGATCCGGCATGGTAGACTCTGTACTTTCTTCCAGTGTATCAATGTCGCTATCACTATTTGTATCTATAATTGGCTTCGACTCGTTCAATGTTGTGTCTATTGCTAATATTTATTAATCTTGTGTTAAGAGATCTTACAATAGGTTCGTTAACCTATCTTTGAAGTTATTTACAGTCTGTAATATATTGCTGTACTGTGTGATTATTATGGTTATATGGTGAATTAGCGTTTCGGCTTTGATTGTTGCGTGTTTGTTGACACATTTATAAGACTTCAAATTTGTCTTTAGAATCATTTATTTGTCGCGCTATAACATTCCATTCCATTACTTTTAATAGTACATATTTATATAATGCTTTGTTCTAATTATATTTCTGTTTCTATTTCTATTTCCAATTTATCTGTGCAATCGCACATCGCACATAGTATCGTTGCCTGTCCCAAAATGGGGTGGTCTTCAGTATGTATTTCCACTGTGACGTATGGCAACGTACTAAGTACTATTCCTTTTTCTATTTTTTTGACAATGTCTTAATGGGCTTGTATTGGTGTCGTAAATTCCTGTTCGAATTCATAGATTGTGATGAATTCGCTGTTCAATCGCAGTACATTTAGTGCGCGAATACGAAAATCTGGCTCATCTCTATATGTGACCCTAATAATTGATTCTATTTCTGTCATAGTTTGTTAAATTTCTTTGAAACTTTAGATTCTATCTAACTCATTTGCCCTACTCAAGTAAGGTTTCTTCATTATACCCTGAACCCATTAAAAATGGGTAAAAAGGGTATAATGTATTTGTGAAAATGTATGTAACAGGCAGAAGGAAGCATCTTCGACCCCATAAAGTATATATATTCTTGATCTGCGTCAACAGGCGAGTCGATCTAGCCATGTCCGTCTGTCTGCCCGTCCGTCCGTCTGTTCGTATGTATGAACGCAAGGATCTCAGAACCTATAAGAGCTAGAGACTTGAAATTTTGGCTGTAGGTCTTCCTAGTCCCCGCGCAGATCGAATTTGTTCGGATATTCGATAACTTGCCCCGTTTACAAGTAATCGATAATCCTTTTTTGAGTCTAAAGTATCCACACAAACTTTTACCTTATATTTTGATACACTAGACTCTGTAGAGGATACTCCATTAATTTTTGTGGTCGCCCTCCATTTAGGTTACTTTAGTATCAGGACTGCCTCTTCAGATATGATGGTCGTTTGCGACCCATTATCAATTAATGCCCGCAATTTTTCGTATTCCCCCGCAGCTGAATTTACCATGACAATCGCTGTCGGTAATAGCGCTTGCCTTTAAGCCAGACATGTGGTCACTTTTTCTCTTCTACTGTGCTCATGCCCTTAAATTTAAAGCATAGTAATGCATAATGCCCTGCTTCTTTGCAAATTGGCCAATTTTCCAAAAAGTCTTTATTAACTTTCGGTTTTTTCTCCTCATCCTTCAATGAACCTAGAGCATTGAACCTTTGCTCTAAATACTCCATTACGTCAGACACTTTTTGAACTTATTTGTTCTTTTCACATGATTTTCATATGATTGCAATGTTTCTCTATTAAACTTGCAAATAATCATGTGTGCAAAAATTACATCAACGTCTTCTGGTAAGACCGTTTTCAATTTTATTAAATGTATTGATTCGTTAATTGAATCAATAAATGCTTTAATGTGCTTTGCTGAATTACTGTTCAGTACTGGCAACTCTATAAGGCTATTTAATTGTTCGGAGAATATTTTTCGTTTGTTTTCATAACGCTTGGTTAATAATTCCCAAGTCTCATTGAAATTTTCAGCAGAGTCTATTAGCAAATGCGACACCGTGCATCTTGCTTCTCCTATTAATACCGTTTTTAAAAAGTTCAATTTAAGAGCAGAGCCCAAATCCTCTCTTGATTGAACCAACACTGTAAATAACTCGACAAGAGATCCCACTCTTTGGAATCCCCATTAAAGGTGGGTTCCTGCATTTTCAGGAGCATGGCAACACCCAAATATTTTGTTTTTTTTGCCAGTTCTGCTACCATGTTCTGTACGTCGAATCCAAGCGTTTTAATTTCCCTATAAAACGTAACGTTGCTGTCAAACTTTTATTTAAAGAGTTGTATTTCTTTCCAAAGAAATGCTATCTTTCTTTTCCTCAATCCAAACATTTTTCTGTTATTTTCCCTAATGTCCACCTGCGTTTCCTCTAAATATTTGTTCAATACATCTACCTGCCTGTCGAACTCATTGGCCCTCTTCTCCATTTCCTTTGATTTAGGTATTGTTCTATCTTGGCGAAATGGTTTCGCCCTCTCTTCTGGCATTTTGCTATATAGGCTACCTGACAGGTTTTCTTTAATTTTGCCCATAACTGTCATCAACACACATCGTATTGTTTCTTATTGAAGTAGTCATGATCGACTACTCCAATTTTGTGATGGGCCTGAAACTGCCTTTGCAGTTCTCTTATTTCTTCTAACTCGCCCCCTTGACCATCTTCTATCTCTCTAATCCTTCCCACTAATTGTGACAGTTTCGTCAACAATTCTATAGTTTTGTTTGACAACATATTTTTATCAAAAAAATGTTTGTTTTTCAATAAAAAGTTCTTTTTAATTTTAATTGTTCAATGGACTGTATCTATTTATTAGTTATTGCGAGGCAATCTTGCCGCCGTTATCGCATGGGTGCGCCTTATGTCGCACTCTAATTTTATTGTTTATGTGTTTTACAAAATGATTTGTAAAAAATCCTCACGTTTAGAAGTGCAGACGGTGTGGGTACTGGGAGAAGTACTTCTTGAAGAGTCTGCCCTCTGGATGGGCCTTGATCACCTTCAGCAGGGCTCTCTCAATCACTTCTTGCAGTCTGGTCTTCTGGACCGCTCGTCTTTTTTGGGGGTCTTGGCACAAGATTTTCCTCCTCGGCCTTTCGACGACGGACGTAGCCGTCGTTTAGCTGCTTGAACCCCTTCTTGTTTCCTTAGCGCTTCTTGAAGAGTTTTCCCTCTGGATGGGCTTTGAAAACCTTCAGCATGGACCTGTCGCTCTCCTTTGCTGTCTGGTTATCTGTTCGGTGTGCTGCTCTTGTCTGCACCGCTCGATAGTTTTGTGGTTTGGGGTGCTGCTCGTGGCTGCACCGCTCGATTGTTCCTTCCTCGGTTGTAACCCCGGGAATTTCCTCTGAAATTTCCTCTCTTGTTGTGATTATGATACCTCTTTGGGTATTACGGTTATTATTACCTCTGTAATTTTTACCTCGCTGGTACTACTGTGCTGGCACTTCGAGTCATTTCACTGCTGCAATGGATGTATTTACCCATTGCATCATCGAAAGTGTTGAAGCTTCCTGCTTCCAGTATAATACGAAGCTTTTCATAATCACAATTCTTTGTCATGGCAGCTATAGATTCTTTTGTTGCGAATTTTTCCGCATTATCGGGGACTAGGCCGTCGTCAATAAAGCTGCCTCGAGATGCTAACGCAAGTTATCGATTTCAACTGTATATTGGGCTGCTGTTTTGCCTTTTTGTTTTATGTTTAGCAGCCTGCCTTAATTACGTCGGTTGAATAACCTTTGACGTTACCCTTTAGTTTAGTTATTATGGCAGAGATTGTAGTTTCATCTTGTACCTTATACAAGATTGGGCCAGTTATCTTTCATTTGATAACTTCAACGGCCAAAACTTCTTGGTTGCCTTTTGTTCGTTCTTCGGGCCTTAAAGGTGCTAAGAAGATTTAATGACAGTTGTTTACCGTCAAATTCTGTGACCGTAGACGAAATTTGTATTACGTATTCCCTGTCTAGGGCTACTTGATCCGGCATGGTAGACTCTGTACTTTCTTCCAGTGTATCAATGTCGCTATCACTATTTGTATCTATAATTGGCTTCGACTCGTTCAATGTTGTGTCTATTGCCAATATTTATTAATCTTGTGTTAAGAGATCTTACAATAGGTTCGTTAACCTATCTTTGAAGTTATTTACAGTCTGTAATATATTGTTGTACTGTGTGATTATTATGGTTATATGGTGAATTAGCGTTTCGACTTTGATTGTTGCGTGTTTGTTGACACATTTATAAGACTTCAAATTTGTCTTTAGAATCATTTATTTGTCGCGCTATAACATTCCATTCCATTACTTTTAATAGTACATATTTATATAATGCTTTGTTCTAATTATATTTCTGTTTCTATTTCTATTTCCAATTTATCTGTGCAATCGCACATCGCACATAGTATCGTTGCCTGTCCCAAAATGGGGTGGTCTTCAGTATGTATTTCCACTGTGACGTATGGCAACGTACTAAGTACTATTCCTTTTTCTATTTTTTTGACAATGTCTTAATGGGCTTGTATTGGTGTCGTAAATTCCTGTTCGAATTCATAGATTGTGATGAATTCGCTGTTCAATCGCAGTACATTTAGTGCGCGAATACGAAAATCTGGCTCATCTCTATATGTGACCCTAATAATTGATTCTATTTCTGTCATAGTTTGTTAAATTTCTTTGAAACTTTAGATTCTATCTAACTCATTTGCCCTACTCAAGTAACGTTTCTTCATTATACCCTGAACCCATTAAAAATGGGTAAAAAGGGTATAATGTATTTGTGAAAATGTATGTAACAGGCAGAAGGAAGCATCTTCGACCCCATAAAGTATATATATTCTTGATCTGCGTCAACAGGCGAGTCGATCTAGCCATGTCCGTCTGTCTGCCCGTCCGTCCGTCTGTTCGTATGTATGAACGCAAGGATCTCAGAACCTATAAGAGCTAGAGACTTGAAATTTTGGCTGTAGGTCCTCCTAGTCCCCGCGCAGATCGAATTTGTTCGGATATTCGATAACTTGCCCCGTTTACAAGTAATCGATAATCCTTTTTTGAGTCTAAAGTATCCACACAAACTTTTACCTTATATTTTGATACACTAGACTCTGTAGAGGATACTCCATTAATTTTTGTGGTCGCCCTCCATTTAGGTTACTTTAGTATCAGGACTGCCTCTTCAGATATGATGGTCGTTTGCGACCCATTATCAATTAATGCCCGCAATTTTTCGTATTCCCCCGCAGCTGAATTTACCATGACAATCGCTGTCGGTAATAGCGCTTGCCTTTAAGCCAGACATGTGGTCACTTTTTCTCTTCTACTGTGCTCATGCCCTTAAATTTAAAGCATAGTAATGCATAATGCCCTGCTTCTTTGCAAATTGGCCAATTTTCCAAAAAGTCTTTATTAACTTTCGGTTTTTTCTCCTCATCCTTCAATGAACCTAGAGCATTGAACCTTTGCTCTAAATACTCCATTACGTCAGACACTTTTTGAACTTATTTGTTCTTTTCACATGATTTTCATATGATTGCAATGTTTCTCTATTAAACTTGCAAATAATCATGTGTGCAAAAATTACATCAACGTCTTCTGGTAAGACCGTTTTCAATTTTATTAAATGTATTGATTCATTAATTGAATCAATAAATGCTTTAATGTGCTTTGCTGAATTACTGTTCAGTACTGGCAACTCTATAAGGCTATTTAATTGTTCGGAGAATATTTTTCGTTTGTTTTCATAACGCTTGGTTAATAATTCCCAAGTCTCATTGAAATTTTCAGCAGAGTCTATTAGCAAATGCGACACCGTGCATCTTGCTTCTCCTATTAATACCGTTTTTAAAAAGTTCAATTTAAGAGCAGAGCCCAAATCCTCTCTTGATTGAACCAACACTGTAAATAACTCGACAAGAGATCCCACTCTTTGGAATCCCCATTAAAGGTGGGTTCCTGCATTTTCAGGAGCATGGCAACACCCAAATATTTTGTTTTTTTTGCCAGTTCTGCTACCATGTTCTGTACGTCGAATCCAAGCGTTTTAATTTCCCTATAAAACGTAACGTTGCTGTCAAACTTTTATTTAAAGAGTTGTATTTCTTTCCAAAGAAATGCTATCTTTCTTTTCCTCAATCCAAACATTTTTCTGTTATTTTCCCTAATGTCCACCTGCGTTTCCTCTAAATATTTGTTCAATACATCTACCTGCCTGTCGAACTCATTGGCCCTCTTCTCCATTTCCTTTGATTTAGGTATTGTTCTATCTTGGCGAAATGGTTTCGCCCTCTCTTCTGGCATTTTGCTATATAGGCTACCTGACAGGTTTTCTTTAATTTTGCCCATAACTGTCATCAACACACATCGTATTGTTTCTTATTGAAGTAGTCATGATCGACTACTCCAATTTTGTGATGGGCCTGAAACTGCCTTTGCAGTTCTCTTATTTCTTCTAACTCGCCCCCTTGACCATCTTCTATCTCTCTAATCCTTCCCACTAATTGTGACAGTTTCGTCAACAATTCTATAGTTTTGTTTGACAACATATTTTTATCAAAAAAATGTTTGTTTTTCAATAAAAAGTTCTTTTTAATTTTAATTGTTCAATGGACTGTATCTATTTATTAGTTATTGCGAGGCAATCTTGCCGCCGTTATCGCATGGGTGCGCCATATGTCGCACTCTAATTTTATTGTTTATGTGTTTTACAAAATGATTTGTAAAAAATCCTCACGTTTAGAAGTGCAGACGGTGTGGGTACTGGGAGAAGTACTTCTTGAAGAGTCTGCCCTCTGGATGGGCCTTGATCACCTTCAGCAGGGCTCTCTCAATCACTTCTTGCAGTCTGGTCTTCTGGACCGCTCGTCTTTTTTGGGGGTCTTGGCACAAGATTTTCCTCCTCGGCCTTTCGACGACGGACGTAGCCGTCGTTTAGCTGCTTGAACCCCTTCTTGTTTCCTTAGCGCTTCTTGAAGAGTTTTCCCTCTGGATGGGCTTTGAAAACCTTCAGCATGGACCTGTCGCTCTCCTTTGCTGTCTGGTTATCTGTTCGGTGTGCTGCTCTTGTCTGCACCGCTCGATAGTTTTGTGGTTTGGGGTGCTGCTCGTGGCTGCACCGCTCGAAATCGATTGGTTCGGCGTGCTGCTCTTGGCTGCACCGCTCGAAATCTAGTGGTTCGGCAGGCCGGTTTCCGGCACTGCTAGAAGGTCTTTGTAAACAAGCGTGCCGAAATGCCGGAACTGCTAGAAGGACCTAATGTGAACGAGTCTGTTCTGATAGAGTACTTGTTAGATACTGGATTTTTCTTTCGAATCCTAGGTCTTATATACTAACAGAGTGTCTTATTTTAGATCTGCTGCAGATGCATTATCGGCAGCAGCGGTCATAAATTAGTGCTCTTAATTTGGATATTTTTCTCTTTCTTATCGTAGGTCGCTCTTAGAATTTTAAGCGGCTGCAAGTGCGCAATCTATTTTTATGCTGCTGGCTGCAGTTCTACAATATGGTGTGAGATATATTTTTACCGAGGGTCAAAGTGAGACTCGCTGTCAAGTGTTTATGTGTGAACATTAAGCATGTCTTTTATTTATTTAAAATTTTTGGGTTTAATATTCTGCCTTTCGAAAATGTGATAAAATCCCGCACATTTTGTAGGTCAAGTGCCAATAGCTTAAGTCGATATTTTTTTCAAAAGTAATTAATTAAAGTGACATTTGTAATTTTACTGACTTCTTTGAAAATTGCAGAATTGATTTGATTTTGCTTATTATTGTTTTGAACGAGTTCATTGATTTTAGTTTGAATAGGTATCATGTCATCATGGTCTGGTGTTTCTGTGATACATTTAAATATGGTACCATTTAAAAATGGTATATTGGGAAAGGAGTGTTTGGTTAAATTCAATTCCATTGTTATTTCCATATCAACAGTATTGTTTTTGTCTTAAAAAAAATTTAGCTCCTTTTCAAAAATATCATTATAAAAACTTAGATTAGTAACGTGAAAAACCTTTCCGTAGGTTTTGTATAAGAAACGAATTTCTGTATTTCTCAGGTAGGACACAGTCATCATTTGTATAATTAATTATATCTGAGCCGCAAATCGGCAATAAAACAGATAAGATACATTAAATGTGCATGCTAACAATACATTCAAAAACAAAAATGGATTAGAATTTAATTTTATCTTTATGAACAATATTGTTTATTTTTACTTTATTTCCTAAGTCTTCTTGAACTACCAGTTTTTTGTATTTTTGCTGTAGTTTGTTTCGCTCACCATGCTATTTCCCATAAGTTTTGATACTGTTGGGATATTTCTAGTGTGCCTAAGATGCACATAGAGACATCACACGTAGTGATTCGGTTAAACGTTTAATAGAAACTTGAAGCATGAGTACAAATCCGAACAAGTACTCAATTACAGAATGAGTACTATGCTGATTCTATGTTGCCAGATTATAAAGATGCTTAACAGCTTACAGTAACTATTTTAAAACTTCTTCTTAAGCTAATTATAATCAGTTGCAAAATAACAAATTTAATTCAATCCAAGTGTTTTTACAAAGCCTACGTGCTTTTGCTTACTTAAACATTTTGTTAGTATATCTGCAACATTATTATTTGTAGGTGTAGTGCGTATATGCCCGTACAGAATACCCTGTATTCAAATATAAAGTATGCAGCACTTTGTTGCATACAATAACAATAATAACGTAAACAAGCCCAGAGCCAGTTTATGTATCGGCTCGGTCTCGTATTACGCAGCGCGGTTCACTAGCCTCACTAGCTGACCGTTTATGCTTACGCTGCAGATCCCACGCTCCGTCTGAGCACATTCCGTGAGCAATATATATGCTCACTAATACAGGCATATGCGAGCTACTCACTCTCTCTCTCTCTTTGTAGCTGATAACCGATAACAGCATAAGTTTATATATATGTTATCCATAGGCTTAGAATATTTTAAAAGACAATTAATCGATTCTCAATATGAACTTCAGATCGCACTGACGTGCATGTGTTTTACTTATAAACTCAAATAAATCCGATAATATCTTTCGACATATAAAAAGATATTTCATGGCGACCGTGACTTGGTCCGAAGTGAAAAAAGTATTAAACAAATATAAATAAACACAACAATTTCTGACAATAAAACAAATTTCTGATATATATTCTGTAACTCAAGAATAAATGCCAATAATTAACAAAGGCCCCGTACAGTACACTACAATCTTCGGATTACAAATATAATGAGCAGCTGCAGCAGTTTATAAAAGTGTGAGAGGCAGTCCGCCCCTTGTACCAACGTTGGAAGTGAAAACTAAAAGCAAAAATATATGAGCACCAACTTGCACCAACTCTGGAATGACAACTAAAAGTAACAATAAATGAGCAACGTTGGACTGGAAGAGGCTGCTCCTGTTGAGCAAAGGGAGGCACCCAGCCTGAAAGAGGCCTTGGAGGTGTATCCAAGCGATGGACCGCGCCCACTCACAATAGCTAAGTACAGGGCGCGACAAGAGAAGAAACAGAAGAAAAGGACAAAAAGAAGCGGACAAAGAATCAAACTACTACAACAGAGAAGATTTATAAAGGACCTCATCAAAACATCGATAACGCCCCGGGAAAAAGATAAGCACATAGAGAATCTTAAGCTCATCGAGAAACAACTTCGTACTGGTGCGAAGCAACGCAATAAGGACTGCAATGATGCCAATGCCTAAATTGCCCTTAAACATAAGCTCTAATTCAAGTCGATGCGCGAAAGCGCTACTTGAAAAATACTAAAATCTGTTAGGCTTTTACAAACACATACGGTTGGATACGGTTGGTTAATTGTATAAATAAAAATTGTCAGCCAACCGTATGCCCTAATTAACCCAAAATTTTCAAATTAAAATAGATTTATATCACATAATTCCGTTTAAAAAAAAAAATATATATATATATATATATATATATATAGATATCTAATTGTACATAAGTACAAAAGCATTATTAAGAAGAAATTAAAAAAGATATTTCAAAGTAATAATTCGTTCAGTTAGAATACAAAGATCCAAGACATTTTCACTAAAATGGGCTCAAACGAGTCCAAGGTTGAAAAATCAGCCGCAAATGTGATCAATAATGTTAAAGTAATCGATCATAAAGAATATTTGGAAGACATTGCAATTCTATTGCTTATCATAGCCGTGGCATCTGTCATTTCTCTAGGACTCAAAATTTATGCGATGCATAACAAAAAAATTAAAAAAAAGTTACTTGAGTAGGGCAAATGATTTAGAAAAAATCTAAAATTCAAAAATTTTCTTTAACAATGACAGATATAGAATGCATTATTAGGCTCACATATAGAGATGAGCCAGATTTTCGTATTCGCGCACTAAACGTTCTGCGATTACACAGCGAATTCATTACAGTATATGAATTCGAACAAGAATATATAGAAACTTACGACACTAACACAAGTCCGTTAAGACATTGCCAGAAAATAGAAAAGGGATTAGTACTTAATACGTTGCCATATGTCTCAGTCAAAATAATTACTGAAGAACACCCAATTTTGGGACCAGCAACAATAGTAAAGGTCCGACTGCATAAATAAGATTTAAATAAAGAAGTGCCACATGGAATGGCACCAGATAGCTGAAGAAATAAAGCTGCATAGATCGAATTTCGATAAATCATATAAGTGCCTAAATAAGAGCGCACCAGTTTTGCAACCGACCATAATTAAACACACTGAGATTCTTGTATATGAATACAATGAAATCAGGAGTTTAATTGAGGAGTGGCAGCATAAACTCACAAGCTTACACATAGTCCAAACTTCAGACATTTTACAACGTCTAAGGGATAACCTGGTAAGCTTGAACGAAAAGTACAATCTCCAGCTTTATTTACCATCTGCATTAAACACGCCGGTAACATTTGATAAGTCACTCCTGACAAACGACCAAGTAGAAGACACAAAATTAGTAAACATGGCACAAACAGTTGTAGAATTTATCAAGCTAGCCACATCTCTGATACCAGAGTTTGACGGTAAGCCGGAAAATCTACAAAGTTTTCTAGATTCTTTGAATCTATTAGAAAAAATAAAAGGCACACATGAGCCTTCAGCCATAAGCCTTATAAAAACTAAGCTAAAAGGCCATGCGAGAAATTTAATAAGTAATGAGCAGACAATTGCTGCAATCATTACGCAACTATCAAATGCAGTAAAAGGAGAATCGGTAGAAGTGTTATCTGCTAAGCTTCTTAATCTGCAACAGAAAAATAAAACGGCTAACCAATACACCCAAGAGGTGGAAAAACTGGTAAAGGCTCTTGAAGGCGCCTATATCAGTGAAGGTCTAAGCCAATCCCTAGCAAACAAATACAGCACTACAACAGCTGTAAAAGCTATGACCCAAAATTGTTCAATTGATAAGGTAAAACTTATCATGCAGGCAGGCACATTCAATAACATGAATGATGCCATTTCCAAATTTGTCAATAGTTGCACAGAAGCAACCGGATAAACCAATACTATCCTTTATTACCAAAATTACTATCCTCGTGGTGGAAACCGCGGAAGAGGTAATTATAGAGGCCGACCATACAACAGAGGCGGCTACAGAAATAATAATAATGGTAATAGAAACAATGATAACAGAGGCAATCCTCGAGGCGGCTCATATAGAGGCGGCTCAAACAGAGGAAGACAGCAAAACCAGATCCGAGTTACACAAGGCAACTCGGAAAACCAACAAACCCCCTTGAGCAACGAATAATAAAAATATTGCATATAAATCTAAGTCTCAGTAGTCTCATCAAAATACGCAGTGGGAAAAAATAATATACCATTAACTCTGCTAGTAGATATAGAGGATACAGATATAGGAGCAAATGTCTCAATTTTAAAGAACAATAAAACTGATTCAAATATAAATCAAGACTACAAGCAAGTATCACAGGAATCGAACTGGGAACAAAAGATTCAATTGGACAATCCACAATTGTTCTACTTTTCGATTACTTCGTAATCAGTCACCATTTCCAAATAGTCCACAATGAATTTCCAATACCATGCGATGGAATTCTTGGACTAGACTTCATCAGAAAATTCAATTGCATAATAGATTACCAACATGATGAATTCATCATGAAACCAGAATCACTTTATTATCAAATACATGTACCGCTATTACATAATGATATTGATAACTCAATATTATTACCAGCTAGATCAGAAGTAATGAGAAAAATTACGCTTCTGACAAATGAAGATACAGTTCTTATATCAAACCAGGAAATACACCCGTACTTTAAATACATCCTTATTTTAAATACATCTAGTAAACATATAAAAATTCAAAATCCCAAAATAAAATTTGAGTCACTACAAGAATATGAAATCAAAATAAATAACATTAATTCCAGCAATAGAACAAATGAACTTATAATTAAAATAAAATTCCCTGACCAATTTAAAAACAAGCTTACTGATTTATGTATCAAATACAGTGACATATTTGGTCTAGAAACAGAAGCAATTTCAAGTAATAATTTTTATTAACAAAAATTAAGATAAGCAGACAAAACACCCGTATATATTAAAAACTACAGAAATGCAGAAAAAGAAAAGCCAGAAATTAACAGGCAGGTCGAACAACTAATAAAAGATGGTATAGTAGAACCATCTATCTCAGAAATAAATAGCCCACTTCTCTTGGTACCCAAGAAATCTCTCCCAAATTCAAAGGAGAAAAAATGGCGTTTAGTAGTTGATTATCGCCAAATTAACAAAAAACTTTTAGCAGATAAATATCCACTGCCAAGAATTGAGGAAATACTTGACCAATTAGGACGAGCTAAATATTTTTCATGTCTCGATCTATATCAGGTTTTCAGCAAATTGAACTAGATGAAAAATCTAGAAATGTAACATTATTTTCAACGAGCACTGGCTCTTATATCTTCACGCGGTTATAATATGGTCTTAAGGTAGCACCAAATTCATTTATGCGAATGACACTTGCATTTTCAGGCCCAGAGCCATCCCAAGCATTTCTCTATATGGACCTAGTAGTTATCGGCTGCTCAGAGCAGCACATGCTCAAGAACTTGACAAGCATATTTAATCTTTGTCGAAAACATAATTTAAAATTAAACCCAGAGAAATGTTCGTTTTTTATGCACGAGGTAACATTCCTTGGGCATAAGTGCACAGACCATGGCATCCTTCCAGATGACAAAAAGTACGATGTTATAAAAAACTGTCCAACCCCTACTGATGTGGATAGTGCACGACGTTTCGTCGCGTTCTGTAATTACTACAGAAGATTTATACACAACTTCGCACAACACTCACGTCATTTGACTAGATTGTGCAGAAAGAATGTCCAATTCGAATGGAAAAAAGAATGCGAAGATGCATTTAAATATTTAAAAAAGGCATTAATGAAACCAACATTATTGCGATACCCTGACTTCAGCAAAGAATTTTGCATAACCACAGATGCAAGTAAACATGCATGTGGTGCTGTACTATCCCAAGAGTACAACGGTGTACAATTACCAATTGCATACGCATCCCGAGCTTTCACACAGGGAGAAAGCAATAAATCAACTACAGAGCAGGAATTAGCTGCTATACATTGGGCAATAAAACACTTCAGACCATATGTTTATGGAAGGCATTTCTTAGTTAAAATAGACCATAGACCCTTAACATATTTGTTTTCGATGAAAAATCCGACATCAAAATTAACCAGAATGAGACTAGACTTAGAAGAATACCAATTTACGGTAGAATACCTCAAGGGGAAAGATAACCATGTAGCGGATGCATTATCCCGCATAAGCATAGAGACACTAATTGACATGAATAGGAAAATATTAATGGTTCAAACAAGATCATCAAAAAGACAGGAAAACATCTGCGCAGATGAGAAAATAAAATTGCAAAAAGATCAAAAAGATCTAAAAGAGCCCAATGTCTATGAAGTCGTTAGTAATAACGACGTAAAGAAATTTGTGAAACTAAAATTCGGTAAAATAAATTGTTTACTTAAAAGAGGAGAACGAATCATTTCACAATTTTCAGTCAATGATTTGTATTCCAATGAAAAATTCGATTTAGGTCAATTTTTTCAAAGGCTTAATTCAGAAGCCGGAATACATAAAATTGCTAACTTACAGTTGTCACCAAATGAACAACTTTTCGAATTTGTATCATTAAATGAATTTAAAAATATGGGCAATAAATATTTAAATACATTAAAAGTAGCGCTACTTACAAAAGTGGCACAAATAGACAAAAATGACGAATGTCAAATAAAAGCAATACTGTCGAAATATCATGATTATCCTATAGAGGGAGGCCATACAGGGATTACGCGTACCTTGTTAAAAATTAAGAAATACTATTACTGGCCCAAAATGACCAAGACTATTACAAAGTATGTGAAAACTTGTGCGAAATGCCAAAGATCAAAAGTGACAACACATACAAAAACTCCTTTAACAATTACAGAAACCCCAATCAATGCTTTTGATAGAGTAATAGTAGACACCATCGGTCCACTACCAAAATCAGAGCAAGGCAACGAATATGCAGTTACACTGATATGTGACTTAACAAAATATCTAGTTGCCGTACCTATTCCAAACAAAAGTGCAAAAATCGTAGCTAAAGCTATATTTGAAGATTTTATTCTGAAATACGGTCCAATGAAGACGTTCATTACGGGCATGGGTACAGAATATAAAAATTCAGTTGTAGAAGATTTATGTAAGTACCTTGGTATCAAAAACATAACTTCAACAGCACACCACCACCAGACAGTTGGGACAATAGAACGAAGTCATCGAACTTTTAATGAATACATTCGTTCATACATCTCTGCAGACAAATCTGATTGGGATGTCTGGATTCAATATTTCACTTATTGCTTCAACACGACACCATCAGCAACGCCTGAGTATTGTCCATACGAACTAGTATTTGGCAGACTACCAAAACAGTTCATAGATTTAAACAGTACTAATTACATAGATCCTATTTATAATTTAAATGACTATTCTAAGGAAATAAAGTTTAGATTAGAAATAGCATACAAAAGAGCTAGAATTATATTAGAAAAAGCCAAGGCCAATAGGAAATTATCATATGATGAAAGAACAAAAAATTTTGAATTAAAAGTAGGAGATAAAGTACTTATAAGAAACGAAACAGGGCACAAATTAGACCCAGTATATTTAGGACCATTTATAGTAGAGAAAATAGGAGATAAGGACAAAATTTTTATTAAAGATAGTAGAGATCAAAAACAAAAAGTTCATAAGAATAGATTAAAAATTTTTAATTCTTAATAATCCAAACTTTCTTTATGAATTCAAGTTCCAAAAAAAAACACAAAAAAAAAAAAAAATAAAAATATATGACGGCCTGATCAACCGAACAAAAAAAAAATTTTTTTTTGCAAATAAACGAAATATTACAATAAAACGTATCTTGAAAGAAAAAATTTTTATACCTTTAATACTTTTGTATTTTTATATTCCAACATTTTTAAATTTCTTGTTATATTAAAAAAAAAATTTTAATTTTTATTAAAAACAAAAAAAAAACCTTAATGATTAAGTTCATTTAATAACTACACATTCATAATGTTACGTTATTTCTCTAAAAGGGGAGGTGTAGTGCGTATATGCCCGTCCAGAATACCCTGTATTCAAATATAAAGTATGCAGCACTTTGTTGCATACAATAACAATAATAACGTAAACAAGCCCAGAGCCAGTTTATGTATTGGCTCGGTCTCGTATTACGCAGCGCGGTTCACTAGCCTCACTAGCTGACCGTTTATGCTTACGCTGCAGATCCCACGCTCCGTCTGAGCACATTCCGTGAGCAATATATATGCTCACTAATACAGGCATATGCGAGCTACTCACTCTCTCTCTCTCTTTGTAGCTGTTAACCGATAACAGCATAAATTTATATATATGTTATCCATAGGCTTAGAATATTTTAAAAGACAATTAAATGATTCTCAATATGAACTTCAGATCGCACTGACGTGCATGTGTTTTACTTATAAGCTCAAATAAATCCGATAATATCTTTTGACATATAAAAAGATATTTCATAGGTACGTATTCTAATGCAATATCATTACATTGTACCTTTTCTCGTATAAAATGATCCCTAATGTCTATGTGCTTGGTGCGCTTATGATGGACTGGTTTTTGCGAAATATGTTGCGCGCATAGGTTGTCGCCACATATAGTCAACGGCTCTGTATCCTTTGGCCATCCCATCTCACTAAGTAGCCTGCGTAGATAAACGGCTTCTTTGGCAACCATGGACAATAAAATATATTCTGCCTCGGTGCTGCTCAATGCGACAACGTTGCCCCAATCTGCATCTGCATAGCCTTTTGGTGGTTTGCCATTTTTACGGTATACTAATTTCATATTCTTTGTACCCGCAAGATATCTTAGAATGTGGTTTGCTACAGACTGGTGTGCTCCATGAGGATCAGGCTTTCTTTTCGATAATTTGTTCAAACTGCTAAGTATATAAGCGAACCAATTAATGACTGATATTGCTATATATATATATATATATATATGTATATATATATATATATATATATATATATATATATATATATATATATATATATATATATATATATATATATATCTTTACACAAGCGGTCAAGCGGTGTGCCCACTGGACGGAAATTGCTCATGCCATACTTGTCCAATAGGCCTTGAATGTGCGTTTTCTGGCAATCTTCTTCTTATTCACGGCTATGCCTTCTTCCTTATTTGGATGCTGCTTATCAATAAAATTCGGCGGCTTACTATATATAAGCTTACTATATAAATAAGCGTTTGAAATGTCGATTTTATGCATTTACAGCTCTTTTTTCGGCAGCTATTGCGAACAACATCGAATGGTTTCATATCGAATTACGGGAGAAACCGTTTCCCAGTAATTGACACCAAATTGTTGCCCACAACCTTGTGCAACTAGTCGAGACTTACATTTTTCAATTTTACCATCTTTATCTCTCTTGATTCGGTAAACGCATTTTGAACCGATGGCCTTTTGTCCAGGAGGTAGCTCACACACTGACCATGTCTCATTTGCTTGTAGAGCGTCGTACTCTATTTGCATAGACTTTTCCCAATCCTGCGCATTTTGTTTCAATGTTTCAATGTCTTCAATCTGATTAAGACTATTGATCAATTGGTACTGCTTTCTGGGCCTGCCTGGCTGACTTGTACGTATAATTTTTGGCCTGCCACGCCCATGTTGTACTATAGCATCAACTTATGGCAGCGCTACTTGGTCGTTGTCGTCATCGTTGCTCTCTTCTTCTGGATCGCTTGCGCTCACAAAATCCTCTTCCTCCTCTTCTTCTTCATTTGAGTCACTGTTGTACTCTTGCACCTCGGCAGGTTGCTCTGGGTTGTTTTCTGCAACCTCATGATTTGACTCAAACGGGATAATGTACGTCGTGAAGCTATTTCTGTCTGAAATACTGCATACATCAGTTGTTGCTATGTCAAACTCACCTTCAATGAATTTCGCTTCTCGCGATCATATAGGCGGTATGCCTTTGCTATAAAGGGGTAACCAACAAAAATGTACTCCTTGCCCTTTGCTTGGAACTTGCTTTTTTGACTTTATCGAGTGCAAAGGCCCGCGAGCCAAATACTCTCAAGTGCTGTACTGTTGGCTTGCGATCCTTCCATACCCAAAATGTGCTTCCAGCTAATGCTTTTGTGGGACATCTGTTGCGCACAAAAACTGCTGTTGCAACAGCCTCTGCCCACAAAAATTCTTCAAGCTTTAAATACATTAAAAGATTTTTTGCCATTTCAACGATGGTCCGATTAGCACGTTGCTGCGGAGTGTAAGGAACTGTTCATTTCCTTTTTATACCGCACTCGATCAAAAATTCAGTGAATTGCTTATTCAAAAACTCTGTTCTATTGTCGCCGCGCACAGCTTTTATTTTATTTCCTGTTTGGCATTTAACAAAAGTTTTAAAAATTTTAAACTTCTCAAAGACTTGGCTTTTAGAGTGCATAAGGTAAACAAATGTCTTGCGTGAGTAATCATCAATAAAAGATACGAAATATTGATTGCCTGCAAGTGACTTAACTTTCAACGGACCACATACGTCTGTATGTACCAAGTCCAATAGTTGCTTTGAGACACGATTCGCTTTCTGTGGGAATGGCAAAGCACACATTTTTGCTTGATTACATGTAACGCAGTCTGTTTCTACTGGTATATTTCAAACTTTCATACCACGCAACAGTTGCTTATCATTAAGCAATTTTAAATTCTTAAAGTTCAGGTGGCCAAATCTATTGTACCATTTTATGGAAGACGAGTCAGAACTATTTAGCATATAATCCTAATCAAGACTATGTTTGTACACATACAAACCATTCTCGTGCCCTTATTATCTCGTTGCCTTCTTTGTCTTTTATCTGCGCAATTTTCCCTTCAAATATGGTAGAATTCTCATTCTCAGAACTTACTGATAAAAAATTAATGCTTAAATCAGGGACTTATAAAACATTTTGCGGCCTTAGTTTTATTCTATTGCAGCTCAACACTGCCACTGACGGGTGAATCGATAAATTTATTTACGGCCAACATTATCGACGTCTTTTTATCAGCATACGTAAGGAACAGTCGCAGCACATGTGCGATGTTGCACCACTGTCAACGCACCAAAAACTTGTTTGTTTCTCCTTGACATAACTGTGCATTAAGCATAGAGACTTTTCTTCTTTTTGGCTCTTTTTATCACCCTTCTTTTTATTTCGGCAATCGCTTGCTCGATGCCCTTCTTTTTCGCAATTAAAACATTTGCCTGAATTGCTGCTTATTGCTATTCTTTCCGTCTATGCTTTCGACACTGTTGTTGTCCCGCGGTTCATTATGTTTGTGTGTATATACTGCTTGTGGTGTCCCTATGCCGTCTCTGCTAGGTCTTTCTTGCTTTCGCGTGGCCTCTTGTAACATTTTGACCTTGACGACTTCGAATTTGGGCAGCTCATCGCGTGTATGTAAAAAATGTAAATATGTAGCTGTTCACCTTCTCTTTCAGGAATGGGTGCTTTGGAAATAAGAATTTGCTTCGGATTTCTGTTATATTTATTTTTGTTACAAATTTCGTATGTGTTGCTTAAGGTTTTTGTATAATGTTGGACAATAATAGTATTTAAGAATTTCCTTAAGATTTTCACCCAGGCTCCTATGAGCACGAGCAAGTGTTTCTCCTATTATAATTTCTTGGTCGTTTTTGTTTAGAATGTCTAGGACAAACTTTCTTGTAGATAAAAAAGTGTGGGTTACAGTGTTTTTTAGTGTATTTCTAAGTTCATATAGGTCTTTGAGACTGCAATGAATTCCTGTAGTTAGCTTTAGTTGAAGAAGTTTTTTTAAGTATGGTTATTAAGTTTTTTATTGTGTCATATAGTATTCTATAATTTTTGTTGAATATTTATATATTCTTGCTTGGATGAATACTTCGTGTTTTTCACTACCCTTGATAACACGTCAGCGACGACGTTGGTTGATCCTGTTTTGTAACATATTTTAGGGGAAAGTTCCTTTATGAATGCATGCCATCTTGAAATTGTATACCCTGGACCCATTGAAAATATTGAAAATGGGTAAAAAGGGTATAATGTATTTGTGAAAATGTATGTAACAGGCAGAAGGAAGCATCTTCGACCCCATAAAGTATCTATATTCTTGATCAGCGTCATCAGCCGAGTCGATCTAGCCATGTCCGTCCGTCAATCCGTCCGTCCGTCTTTTTTTTGGACGTAGGTCCTCCTAGTCCATGCGCAGTACGAGTTTGTTTCCGATTATCGATAACTTACTCCGTTTCCAGGCAATCGATAAAAATCGATATCGAAATCTTGTTTTTTGAGGAAACTGGTTAAATAATCTAATCTAGAGTCATCAAACTTGATATGTTGCTTCTAGAATAGTATATATGTATGAAGTATCTTTCATTTTATACCTATCGCCACCTCCCCGCTACTAACTTATAGCTATAAATCAAGAAAATAATCCAATTTATGATGCCCAATAATAGATGCTACAATTTAAATGCAATTGTCATTTTGAGAATACAAGTTAATTCCAACTTAATTAGATGATGGAAAAAAATATTATTTTTTCGGAAGCAAGACTTCCTTTTATTGATGTCAAATTGCAACTGAATAAACTTAAATCAATTCTAGCCCTAGCAACCTGTGGCTTAGCGGCAGCGGCGTTTTCAGCGGCGTCGCTGCTGATGTTGTTGGCCCGTTGGGCAATTCTTCTTGGAATTTTCGGCGGTTGCCAGTCGACGCGTGGAGGAAATGGCACAGACACCAAGTCAGCATTTTGCTGCACTTTTTATGAGGTGTTGCAATGCTTCCTATTGGGACTGTATGAATTTATTTGTTGTTAACTCTTCCCCCTTTGATTTAAGCTTGTCCTCAAGCGATCATCAGAAGAAAGGTATGTTGTTGAACCTGAGGTTATTGGCATCTGTATTTTGTATTTGGATATGTGCTGGTTCTTCTCTTGTTCTTTGTTCAGTTGCAGTATTATATTTTTCTTATTTTTCTTCATTACGTGTAATACACAGGTAAAAAGGATGGCAACTGTGAACAGAGTTATGAAACCGACTCTATTTGCTATAGAGTGTGTCTGAAGTTTTTGCATGTTTTTTATGTTGTTGATGTGCAATTCTTCCAATGCTTCCAGAGAAAGAATCTTAATTCTTTCGTTTTCTATTGGGGTTATTTGTATTGTGGGATTTCCTGGGGTCATGATGGTGACCTCTAGGTTGCTGAACTCTTGTTCGTTGATGAATAAGGTTTCGTTCCAGAAGTTAATCATGTATGTGCCTCTCACGCGTTTCTTCTCTTCTTGCCATCTAATAGTGCCGTTGAAGTCGTTCACTTGATTTGTTACAGATTTTAATATTATTGTATCTTTTACAATTGTTGTTTATGCCATAGATTGTTTTATTACAGTGAAACAGTTCGTTAAATTATAAATTTATTATATTGTTGTTTTTCACTACTGGCTTTATTATAGTATTTTTGCATTCTATTTCTTCTAAATTTGGAATTTTTACAATGTAAAACAGAGTGGTTCCATTATGCAAAATGGATACATCTGCGAATTCTAGCATTTCTTCAATATTTAAAGGTGGCATGTTACTTTTATTAAAATTATTGTTTACTATCATCTCTATTTCTTTTTCGCCAAGTAGAAATGTATTTATTAAATTCAGTTTCGCCCATTGTACGGCGTACTTAATATTAATTATTTCTTCTTTTATGAGCCTAATTTGATTTTGTAAGCTAATAGCTATATCATCACTTATGAGAGATTCCTTTCTTATGCTATTGGTTAAGTCATTTGAGATTTTCGTGAGTTTATTAATTCGATCTTCTAATTTCCTGTTTATGATAAGTTGTTTATTGTCGTTTTCTATAAGTTTGTTTATGTTGTCGGTAAGCATTACTAAGTCGTCATTGTCCGGGCTGCCGGCTACATACTTTCAAGCTGTGCCTATAATGTTGATCGCTCTAGTCTTTCATTTATGGAAAAGTGATATTGTGTCGAAAGTGACAATAGCTTGCGTTATTTCGTGCCGTAAAGTGTGGTATAAAGTATTGGTTCTTAAGTCTTTTTCGGTGTAAAAAAGGAGATTATCTAATGCGTTTTTGATCTGTTCTAGTTCTATGACTTGTACGAATCGTGTTGTCGATGTCCGTAGTTTCCCTATTCCTTTTAGAATTGTAATTGTTTGTGCGTCTGTGTAGTTCAAGATTTCCAAGTGTCCTTCTGTTGCTTTTTATTTTTATTGTCATCATTAATAGGAATCTGTAATTTTTATGTATTTTTTATATTGCTTTTATGTATTATTTTGTCAGTTGTTGTTAGTACGGTTGTGTTTTTATTTTCTTTAACTATTTCTTTTTTGTATCTGGGTGACAGTTTGGTACCTAATCTGGTATTGACTTTGACGAATATTTCTTGACCTGGTATATAAGTTCGTATGTCGTTACGTTTTTTGTTATGATTCTGCATGTCGGTCGATTGTTTCTGTTTGAGTCTGTCAATGTTCTCCTTCCTATCTTTTTCGTATTGGTCTGGGTCTGTAGTCAAGTTTCTGCCGAAGAATATGTCTAATGGTCTCTTGTTAGTTGTCGAGTGTATAGTGTAGTTGTAGTCGTATATTAATTTGTTAAGTAGTTCTTCGCATGTTCTGTGTTCCTGTTTTCTTTTGTTGCATCTCATAATATCTGATAATGTTGAATGAAATCTCTCTACCTGCCCATTCACTGCGCTTTTGTAGGGTGCTGCTTTATAAACTTCTATATTTAATTGGTCCTGCATCATAAAAGTGATTGAGGCTGAATTAAGGGATTTTTCGTTGTCTATTACAACGGCTTTAGGTACGCCAAAATAAAAAAGGATTTCATGAAGTGGTTTTTTAATGTCTTCTATTGCCCTAGATTTGATTATTCGTCCCTGAGCTAGTTTCGAAAATTTGTCTACTGCCGTTAGTACTAAGTTTTTTTCTGTCGTGTATATGTCGATGTGGATTGTATGTCCTGGGTATTCGGGGATTGGTGTTTCTTTGAGTTTTGGGTTAGTGGGATGCCTATCGTATTTTTCTTCTTTACAAACCTGACACTGTTTGACTAATTCTGTTATTCGTTGTTTCATTTTTGGGAAATAAAATCTTTCGGACAATTGCATTTTGTTTTCTAGTGCGTTGCGGTGGGCTCTGTTGTGTGTAGCCATTATCTTCTCATCTTGTTCTGTTTCATTTGTTAAATCTTTTACTTGAGACTGTGTGAATCTAATCTTGAAGTTACTAAAATGTTGGGGATATATCTGCTGAATTTGGTTCATTATTTCTTCTGAGGTTATTATTCCGTTGATTACGGATGGGTTTAGATGAGCTTTCAGTATTTGCGTAAGGTCGTGTTCTGAGAAATTTGGTCGAGTAATCGTATGCCTGTGGAATGTTGGGAAAGGGATATGGAATTCGTAATTTGTTTCGTTGGCTCTACTGAGAAATATCTGGTTTTTGAATACGTTAATTGGAGCTTCTATGCTCGGAATTAAGTTGTGGCTTGAACTGTCTGCACTGTGCTGGGTGGATGCTACTGACGCGATGTTATTGATCACAGGGATTCGTGATAGCGCAACGGCTACAATGTTATCCCTACCTGGCTTATAGAGGAGTTCGTAATCGAACTCTTCTAGGTAAGCTTTCCACCTCTTTATCCTAGCGTTGCCGTTCCAACTGCTAAGAGAGTGGGTTAAGGGTTGATGGTCGGTGTATATTTTTACACTCGCTTTACCGTAGAGGTAATTCTTGAGGGCTTTTATGGCCCAAATTATTGCCAACATTTCCCTTTCATTGGTGGCGTAGTTCTCCTCTGTTTTAGAGAGAGTCCTAGAGAGGAAACAAATGGGTCGCTTGTTCTGGGATAGGACAGCCCCAATAGCAAAGTTGGATGCATCTGTTGTCAGATGAAATTCTTTACTGAAGTCCGGGTAATGAAGTATTACCTCATTTGAAACTAGGGAATTTTTTATTTTATTGAATGCTTCGATCGCTTCTTCGTTGAGATTAATGAGCTTTTTAGCTGATTGATTTTTGGACACCCGTCCATCTTCCCCTCTTAAAAGAGAGGTAAGGGGCTTTGCCAGCTTAGCGAAGTCTTTTATAAACCTCCTATAATAGCTGGCGAGGCCAATAAACGATCTTAAATCTTTGAGTGTTTTTGGAAGTGGGTACTTCCTTATTGTCTCAATTTTGCTTGGATTAGTTTCTATCCCCTTGTCTGAGATGACAAATCCCAGGAATTCTACCCTGCTTTTAAAGAACTCGCATTTGTTCAACTGACATTTCATATTGGCTTCTTGTAGAGTTCTGAATATGGCGGCAAGGTGCTGCGCATGCGATTCATTATCTTTGCTAAAGATAATGATATCGTCAATATAAATGAAGCATATTTTTCCAATATGCTCACGAAGGATGTCGTCAAGAGCTCTCTGGAAAATTGAGGGCGCATTCTTGAGACCGAATGGGAGTAGTGTAAATTCGTATTTTCCGTTGTTAACGGAGAAGGCAGTTTTTTCTATGTCTGACTCCTTAAGGGGTATTTGATGAAAGCCATTTTTCAAATCTAAGACAGAGAAAACTTTGTTATTGCCTAGCTGTGCTAGTACCTCGTTGATTTCGGGTATAGGGTATTTGTCTGCGGTATTTTCTTTATTTAGTTTCCTGTAGTCTATAACCATGCGATATTTCTTTTGTCCGGAGGCATCTAATTTTTTCGGAACAATCCACACAGGTGAATTGTATGGGGATCGGGAGGGTCGGATGATTCCGTCCTCTAAAAGTTCTTTGATTTGGTTGTGTACTTCGTCTTTTAAAGACATTGGAAATTGGTAAAATTTTGAATATATGGGGGAATCGGTTTTTGTTCGAATCTCTGCTCTGACGTTGGTTGTGTATGTCAGTTTTTCGTCCGGATTGGCGAATAGGTGTGGGTGCATTTTAACTAGTTGATTAAGGCTATTTTTTTGTTCGTTTGTCATATGTTCTGTCCGTGGTATTACCGTGTTGACCGCCTCTATTTTTTTCTGCTTAATGGGTATGCATATATTGTTCTTGATTATTAGTAGATTCTTGCTGCTTTGTATCACAGTATCTAGTTCCTTTAGACTTTCGTTACCTAGAATGGCGTCGAATGATTTTAGGGTGGGTAAGAGAAAGAATTTTATTTTTATATCGTCTCTATTGAAAAGATTAGCGAACTTGTGGTGTGTAATTTTAATGCTTCCGCCGACTGTGACGGCTTCGAAGGGTTTTTCGTTTGGAATAGGTTCGGACACGAATTTTGGTTGGACGTAATTTCGGTTTGATCCTGTATCTATTAGTATTTTGAGTAATTTTCCGCTCCCCATCTTACATTCTATGTAAGGAAGAGAGGAGCTCTTTATCCTAAAAAATTAATGTCTGAGTGTTCGAATTGGGTATTTTGTCCGTCATCTGCTTCTTCAATTTGTTGGGCGTATTCGTTTAATGGCTGCTCGTATTCAGTCTGCTGTTCGTAGTTTATCATTGATTGTACGTATTCCTCCATGGTCACATAGTTGTCAGTGTTTTCTGTCTCGGTCTGTTCTTCTCTTGTTTGTATGTTGAAATTTCTTTGTTTTTTGTCCATGGCGTTTGTTGGTGGTGGAGGTCTTTTCCCTACTTCAAAATTGGGTCTGTTCATGTAATTTATCATCCTCGTGCGGATGCTTTGGTCCACGTCCATTGGCTCAGGACGTGGTTGGGGTTTTGGTGCAGAAGGTCTATTGGGTACGTATACCCGTTGTGGTTGTGTCTGGTAGGTTCGTTGGTTAGGGTATTGTGGAATCGGTCCATTATTGTTGTAAGTCGGTGGTCCATGGTTTGTATTGGTTGGCCAAGGTGTATGGATCGGGAGTTGGGGCCTGAAGCTAATGGGTGGTGGCCTAAAAGTTTGTGCGAAAGAAGGCTGAGCTGTGCGGGGTGGCAGTGTAGGTGGTGGTATATTTCTATTTGGGTTTCTGGCATGTGTCTGTTGATTTCTATTCAAAGCCATGTTAGTGCGATTCTCTGATTCTCTAGTTTTAAACAATAGTGAAGGGCTGAAGGTAGATCTGCTGGCCTCTTTGTTCCAAGAATCCGTGGTAGATCTCCCTTCAAACCTCTAATGAAGGTATCTAATGCTTTATCTCGATATATTTTTGTCATAAGGGTTTCGGATTCCCTATTTAACTCCATACAGCCTACTTTATTTAATATCAGCGACAAGTGGTTGTAAACGACCTGGTAGAATTCTTCTACTGTTTGGTTGTTACCTTGCACTAACATTGTCATCTGATATTCTAATGTTCCCAGATCTCTTTTGTCCGCGTAGTGCAGCGTGAGACATTTGGAGATAGCGCTCCAATTTAGGGGAACATTATACGACTCGAGGGCCGTGTCGGCATTGCCAGTGATTTTGTTTCTCACTGTATGCAATATGTCAAAGTATTTTGGCGAACCTGCCTCAGCTGCATAGCCTGAGTATACGATCTACACTCTTCTTCCATGAGCTAAATTCCGCTGGATTACCGGAGAATTCTCTGAGGCTTTTAACTATGTCCGGAACTCTGTCTAAGTCATTCAAATTGTGGTTGGCAGTTGTTGTTTGGTCGTCTACGTCACTAAACTCCCTAGAGGGGTTGACTAACTGCTTTACTAATGTCATCAGTTGTTGTGCCAAAATCTGGCTAACCGTGGCTGCTATCATCTGCTCTGCGTTATTCGCCATGCCTCTATTTTGGAAGTGTTCGTTTTGTCTGTCGATATGTCGTTGTTGCTGTCTGTTCAAGTTATGTCCGCCTACCTGTGGTTGATCTGATACTATTGGGGGCCTAACTAAATTGTTTTCATTAGCCATAAACGAGATATATTACTTATATTGTATATTTTAAGATATTTTAGAAGTATATTTAAATCTAGTGTTAATTTTTTACTCTATATTTTGCTTGAATTTTTGACCGTTTTTGTTTTCTTTTTAAAACCAGTGGCTGGTTTCTTCCTTCTACTTTGGAGGGTCCCTTGGGAGTCGCAAAGTTGGAAATAGTTTATACTACGTTCGTAGTCTTTATATTTGTTTATCGTTTTACACTTCTTTATCTTGCTTATTGTATTTGTTATTCTTATAATTCTATTTCGCCTTTGTGTTAGTTGTTCGTTTGTTTTTTCTTTCTTTTGTTTCACTTAATTTCTAATTTACAGTACTATTCCTGATGTGGCAACCTCCCCTGCCGGTCCGGATTTCATCCTTTTTGAAGCCTTTGGGTATCTACTGGGGATCCTGCGACCAGTCTTCGTTGAGAGTATCCTGCGGGCGGGCCTTACAAGATGCGTTGTCCACCGATGGGCAAAAGTGAACAATTTAGTTACAATTGCCTTTCGCGAGTTTCACCAATCGTTGAATTTAATCGACGAGAGTTGCACTGGTTTTATTTTCGCGTATAACCGACTAACGCGCACGTAGAAGCGTTTTGTTCTATTGTTACACGAGCCGGTCCCTGCTCGGGCGCCAGTTAATTCCAACGTTTATTAAACGATGAAAAAAATATAATTTTTAGGGAAGCAAGACTTCCTTTTATTGATGTCAAATTGCAACTGAATAAACTTAAATCAATTATAACCCTAGTAACCTGTGGTTTAGCGGCAGCGGCGTTGGCAGCGGCGTCGCTGCTGATGTTGTTGGCCCGTTGGGCAATTCTTCTTGGAATTTTCGGCGGTTGCCAGTCGGCGCGTGGAGGAAATGGCACAGACACCAAGTCAGCATTTTGCTGCACTTCTTATGAGGTGTTGCAATGCTTCTTATTGGGACTGTATGAATTTATTTGTTGTTGTTGGCTAACGAAAACAGCTTGATTAGGCCCCTAATAGAAGTAGATCAACCACATTTAAGCGGACATAGTATAAACAGACAACAACAACGACACCTTGACAGACAGAACGAACACCTACAGAATAGAGGCATGGCTAACAACGCAGAACAGATTATTGCAGCCAGAGTTAGCCAAATTATGGAGCTACAATTGCCGGCATTAGTAAAGCAATTAGTTGACCCTTCTAAGGAATTTAACGATGTAGACGACCAAAGAATAACCGACAATCAGAACTTGAACGATTTGGACAGAGTACCAGACATAGTTAAAAGCTTCCGAGAATTTTCCGGTAACCCATCAGAAGTTAGTTCATGGAAAAAGAGTGTAGATCGCATACTCTCAGTCTACGCAGCTGAAGCAGGTTCGCCGAAATACTTCGGCATATTGCATTCCGTGAGAAACAAAATCACAGGTAATGCTGACACGGCACTCGAGTCGTAAAATGTTCCTCTGGATTGGAGTGCCGTCTCTAAATGTCTCACACTGCACTATGCAGATAAGAGAGATCTAGGAACATAAGAATATCAAATGACAATGCCAGTGCAAGGCAACAATCAGGCAGTAGAAGAATTTTGCCAGTTTGCTTACAATCACTTGTTTTTGATATTAAACAAAGTAGGCTGCATGGAATTAAATAGGGAATCCGCAACCCTCATGACCAAGATATACCGCGACAAGGCATAAGACACCTTTTTAAGAGGATTGAAAGGAGATTTATCATGGATCCTTGGAATAAAAGAACCAGCAGATCTTCTTTCGGCTCTTCACTATTGTTTAAAATTAGAGAACCAAAGCTATCGCACCAACATGGCTTTGAATAGAAACCAGCAAACTAACGCTAGAAACCCAAATAGAAAAGTACCACCACCTGTACTACCACCCCGAACCGTTCATCCTTTTTACACACAAGCTTTTAGGGCACCACCTATAAGTTTCAGACCCCAACTCCCAGTTCGGACACCTTGGCCGAACACCACAAACTATGGACAACAAACGTACAACAATACGGGACCGAATCCACAATACCCTAACCAACGAACTTATCAGAGACAACCACGACAAGTACACGTACTCACTAGACCTTCTGCACCAAAACCCCAACCACGTCCTGAGCCAATGGTCATGGACCCAAGCATCCGCACAAAAATGGTTAATTACATGGACAGACCCAATTTTGAAGCAGGAAAACGACCTCCATCACTAACGAACGCCCCTGACAAAAAACAGAGAAACTTTTACATGCAAACTGGAGAAGAACTACCCGAGACCGAAAACAACGACAGACAATGCAAAATTATGAACAGCAGACCGAATATGAGCAGCCACTAACCGAATACACCCAACAAGTAGAAGAATCACATGACGAACAGTACAGCCAGTATGAACATTCAGACCTTAATTTTTTAGGCTAAATAGCTCCTCTCTTCCTTACATAGAGTGTAAGATGGGGAGCGGAAACTTACTCAAAATACTTACGGGATACGGGATCAAATAGAAACTATGTCCAACCCAAACTTGTGTCCGAACCTATTCCGAACGAAAATCCCTTTCAGGTCGTCACAGTCGGCGGAAATATTAAAATCACACATCACAAGTTCGCTAATCTTGTCAATTCTTGTCAAATTCTTCCTTCTACCGATATTTGACGCCATATTTCGCAATGATAGTTGAAAAGAACTAGAAGCTGTAATCCAAAGTAGCAAGAATCTATAGAATAATAAAATATAATGTTCGCATACCCATCACAAAAAAAATCGAGGCAGTTAATACAGTAATACCACGGACAGACCACATGGCAAGCGAATAGAGAAAGACCCTAAATCAATTGGTCAAGCCTCTTTGCCAATACTGACGAAAAATTGACCTATACAACTAACGTCAAAGCAGCAATCCGAACCAAAACTGATTCCCCAATTTATTCAAAATTTTACTAATCCCCAATGTCATTGAAAGACGAAGTTCATAAACAGATAAAAGAACTCTTGGAGGACGGAATAATCCGACCCTCCCGATCCCAATACAATTCACCTGTGTGGATTGTCCCCAAACTGCAGAAAAATACCCAACTCCTGAAATTAACGAAGTATTAGCACAGCTAGGTAACAACAAAATAGTTTCTGTCTTAGATCTTAAAAGCGGATTTCACCAAATCCCTCTTAAAGAATCAGATATAGAGAAGACAGCTTTTTCCGCCCTCAATTTTCCAGAGAGCTCTTGACGATATACTCCGTGAGCATATCGGAAAAATATGTTTCATTTACATTGGCGATATAATTATCTTCATCAAAGATAATGAATCGCATGCTCGTCACTTCGACGCAATATTCACAACTCTACAGGAAGCCAACATGAAGTGTCAGTTGGAAAAATGCGAGTTCTTCAAGAATAGAGTAGAATTCCTAGGATTTGTCATCTCAGTCGAAGGCATAGAAACCAACCCCAATAAGATCGAGACAATAGGAAAATACCCACACCCAAAAACACTCAAAGATCTAAGATCTTTCATTGGACTTGCCAGCTACTATAGAAGATTTATAGAAGACTTCGCTAAGTTGGCAAAGTCCCTTACCTCTCTTTTAAGAGGAGAAGATGGACGTGTTTCCAAAAACCAATCAACAGAAAAGCTTATTAACCTCAACGAAGAGGCATTCGAAGCTTTTAACAAGATCAAAAACGCCTTGGCTTCAAATGAGGTAATACTCCATTACCCAGACTTCAGCAAAAAATTTCATCTCACAACAGATGAGACCCATTTGTTACGCCACCAATGAAAGGGAAATGTTGGCAATAACTTGGGCTCTAAAAGCTCTCAAAAATAACCTCTACGGTAAAGCAAAAGTAAAAATATACACCGACCACCAACCCTTTACCCACTCTCTCAGCAGTTGGAACGGCAACGCAAGAATTAAAAGGTGGAAAGCATACCTGGAAGAGTTCGACTATGAACTCCCCTATAAACCAGATAGGAATAATATTGTAGGCGATGCGCTATCACGAATCCCTGTAATCAATAACATCGCGTCAGTAGCATCCACCCAGCACAGTGCAGACAGTTCAAGCCACAACTTAATACCATAGAAGCCCCATTAAACGTATTTAAAAACCAGATATTCCTCAGTAAAGCTAATGAAACAGATTACAAGTTCTACATCCCATTCCCAACCTTTGACAGACATACCATAACCCGACCAAATTTCACAGAACAAGATCTTATACAGCTATTGAAAGCTCACCTAAACCCATCAGTAATTAACTGAATAATAACATCAGAAGAAAAAATGAACCAAATTCAACAGATATATCCCCAACATTTTAGAAACTTCAAGATTAGATTCACACAATCTCAGGTAAAAGATTTAACAAACGAAACAGAACAAGATGAGAAGATAATGGCTACACACCGTAACGCACCAGAGAACAAAAAGCAATTGTCCAAAAGTTTTTATTTTCAAAAAATGAAGCAACGAATAACAGAATTAGTTAAACAGTGTCAAGTTTGTAAAGAAGAAAAATATGACAGGCATCCGACTAACGCAAAACTCAAAGAAACACCAATCCCCGAAGACCCAGGACACACAATCCATATCGACATATACACGACAGAAAAGAAACTAGTACTTACAGCAGTAGATAAATTATAGAAATTAGCTCAAGGGCTAGTAATAAAATCCAGGGCAATAGAAGACATTAAAAAAGCGCTTCATGAAATCCTATTTTACTTTGGCGTACCAAAAGCCGT
Source organism: Drosophila borealis (assembly GCA_035045885.1). Classification (NCBI taxonomy): domain Eukaryota; kingdom Metazoa; phylum Arthropoda; class Insecta; order Diptera; family Drosophilidae; genus Drosophila; species Drosophila borealis. The sequence continues at coordinate 1,758,485 of JAWNOR010000340.1, read as the reverse complement.
TGTGATAGATAACGAAAAAATCCCTTAACTCAGCCTCAATCACTTTTATGATGCAGGATCAATTAGGTATAGAAGTTTATAAAACACCACCCTACAAAAGCGCAGTGAATGGTCAGGTAGAAAGATTTCATTCAACACTATCAGATATTATGAGATGTAATAAGAGAAAACAGGAACATAGAACTACTTACCAAATCAATATACGAATATAACTACACTATACACTCAACAACTAACAAGAGACCATTAGAAATATTATTTGGCAGAAACGTGACTACAGACCCAGACCAATACGAAAAAGCTAGGCAAGAGGACATCGACAGACTCAAACAAAAACAATCGACTGACATACAAAACCACAACAAAAAGCGCAACGAGATACGCAACTACACACCAGGTCAAAAAATATGTGTCAAAGTAAACCCAAGATTAGGTACTAAACTATCACCCAGATATAAAAGGAAATCGTTAAAGAAAACAAAAACACAACCGTACTAACAACAACAGATAAGACAATTCATAAAAGCAATATAAAAAATGTATAAAAATTACACTTTTAAAGAGAATAGGAAATTACAGAAATCAACGACAGGAATCGTACAAATTATAGAACTAGAACAAATTAAATATGCATTATTATTATTATTATTATTCTATACCGAACAGGATCTAAGAGCTAACACCCTATACCACACTTTACGACACGAAATAGCGCAAGCTATCTTTACCTTCAGCACAATACTACAGTTCCATTCACGAAAGACTAGAGCAATCAACATTTTAGGCACAGCCTAGAAATATGTAGCCGGTAGCCCAGATAATGACGATCTGATAATGATCACTGACAATTTGAACAAACTGATAGAAAACGACAATAAACAGCTTATTATAAAAAGACAGTTAGAGGATCGCATTAATAAACTCACAAAAAACTCAAACGAATTAAACAAGAGCATAAGAAAAGAATCGCTCATAAACGACGAGATAGCGATCAGTTTACAGAATCAAGTTAGGCTTATAAAAGAAGAAATAATTAATATTAAGTACGCCATATAATTGGCGAAATAAAATTTAATCAACACATTCCTACTTAGCGAAAAAGAAATAGAGATAGTTAACGAAAAGTTTAATAAAAGCAACATGCCAAATTTAAATATTGAAGTATGTATCCAGTTCAGATGTATCCATTTTGCATAATGGAACGTCTTTGTTTTACATTTTTAATAATCCAAATTTAGAAGAAACAGAATGTAAAAATACAATCATAAAGCCAGTAGTGAAACATAATAATATTATAAACTTAGAATTTACCGAACTATTTCATTGTAATAACACAATTTGTGGCATAAACGACAATTGTAAAAGATATCACAATATTACAATTTGTAACAAATCAAAAATTGTAAACTTGACCACTAGTAACTGTATACCTAAGTTAGTTAGTGGAGAACAAGCGATCTGAGGCTTTAGCAATGCAGACCATATACCGGAGATCGAAGAAATCGACGATGGACTTATAGTGGTGAACGACTTCAATGGCACGATTAAATGTCAAGGGGAAGAAAAACGTGTGAGAGGTATCTACATGGTAAATTTCTGGAAAGAAACCTTGTTCATTAATAAACAAGAGTTCAGAAACATAGAAGTAACAGTGATGACCCCAGGAAATCCAACAATACAAATAACACCAATAGAAATAGAAAATATTAGGATTCTCTCTTTGGAAGCGTTAGAGGAATTGCATTTCAAAAACATAAAAAACATGCAAAAACTTAAGATACACTCTATAGCAAATAGAGTCGGTTTCATAATTCTGTTCACAGTTGCCATCCTTCTTACCTTTGTATTACATGTATTGAAGAGAAAGAAGCAAATATAATACTGCAACTGAGCAAAGCACAAAAGAGAGCACCAGAAAAGAATCAACGCATATCCAAATACAAAATACAGACGCCGACAACCTCAGATTCAACAACATACCCTTCTTCTAATGATCGCTTGAGGACAAGCTTAAATCAAAGGGGGAAGAGTTAACAACAATTAAATTCACACATTCCCAATAAGAAGCATTGCAACACCTCATAAGAAGTACAGCAAAATGCTGACTTGGTGTCTGTGCCATTTCCTCCACGCGCCAACTGGCAACCGCCGAAAATTCCAAGAAGAATTGCCCAACGGGCCAACAACTTTAGCAGCGACACCGCTGCCAACGCCGCTGCCGCTAAGCCACAGGTTACTAGGGTTAGAATTAATTTAAGATTATTCAGTTGCACATTAACATCAAATAAAGGAAGACCTCTTTCCCGAAAACTATATTTTTTTCATAGTTTAATAAACGTTGGAATTAACTTTTACACACACACATTCATGAGCGTCTGCTTTGAATTCTATCAACATAATTGCAATTGCGATTGTATTGTTTTCTGTGCTGCTATTTCAATTTGATTTTTTCTCATTAAGACTCAATAATTGGTATGCCTGTTTGCTAGAGGCAGCGGCAGGTGGTGTGGTCTGCTGCGAGTTCGAGACCTACCGAGGGAATTTTTTTTTTTGGCTGGTGTGGCTGTTGAGTAGAGGCGGCGGCAAGTAGTACGATTAGTTGCGAGTTCGAATCCTGCCAAGGAAACGCTTTTTTTTATTTATCTTTATTACTAAAGCAAACGAGCGCGTAGCGCGAGCTGCATTTGGTGCTGGAAGAAGAGGGTTCAGGGTATCCTCTTTTTATTCCACTTTTAAATGTAAGCCTTCCTAATTATCGATAACATGCCCCGTTTTCATGAAGTCGGTATCGGAATGCTATTTTTATGTCACCAAATTTGATATGTGGCGTCTCTCACTACATATAAAACAGTTTGTTCTGACCAAATGAGTGACTGATCAACGCACAGCCTAGAATGTTAAAACTAGGATGCTGAAAGATTCACTGTAGGTACCGTATTAAATAGAGGTGCATAGACAAGGGTTTTGGGAAATTCCATTGAAATTATATTGTCAAATTTTACATTTATTTTCAAATATCTACTCATATGTATGTATGGAACAGGGTGAAAAAGTTATGCCCAGAATTTAAACAATATTTAAAAAATTTAGCAACGCCAAGGAAACGAGTAACCCTTAGTTATAGTATAATGAGCTAATATAGATTTTAGATTTTATTTTATTTATTTGAACAGTGAAAAATTCTTACAAACTTACTGCAAACGTACGTCAAATATGCATATGTATTTACTATATAACTACCGTTATACATTTTATTTCGTATGCAGCTTACGTAGTAGTAGTACTGTATACGACCTTTACTTGTTATACACTAAACCCATTGAAAATGGGCCAAAAGGATATAATGTAATATAATGTAATGGACAAAAGGAAGTATCTCCGCCATAATAAAGTATGTATATTCTTAGTCAGAATCTAAACACAAGATGATCCACCCCTGTCCGTCTGTCCATTTGCATTTAAGAAAACGTCGATCTTATAACTTTTAAGAGTTATGACTTTAAATATGAGCATAGGTCCACGTAGTGTCCACGCTGATCGAGTTTATTTAAAATCATAAACACCTTTCCCCGTTTCCAAGCAATCGGTAAGAATCTATTTTGAAATCCTCTTTTTGAGCAAATCTCAAGCAATCTGTAGCGTGTGCTTTTACCGAATTTCATAAATAATATCGCAATCGCGTTTTTAATGTATGCTGTTCTATTTTTTATCTAAGTAAAATGTATATCTTTCGTTTGTTGCATTTGACGTTATCGGCAGCACCGAGGGTTACTTAGTTGGTTGCGTGCGATATTATCGGCCACGCCGATATCTTTTTGTCATATGGTCAGAGTATGCGGGGTGAAGCTGGACCCACGGCGGAGCCCAAATTTTTAAAGGGTGGCAAAGCCAGACATGCGATCCACGGCGCCAAAAGCGACGATTGCTATTGGCCGCCCGGTTCGCTCTTAAAGAGACTATGAGGAGAGTGGATCACATGCCCTTGGATATGCCCTTGGCCTTCATTTGGGCCATTGACCCAAAAAAATGCAGCTGTGCAGATGAGCAGCAACGGTGCCCGCCTCGCAAATGTATGCGTGTGCCGAAATTCGGCACCGATGGTGTTGCTGCCCAAATGTACGAGGAGTTCGATTTGTTCAGCGGTTAACGGCGGGCGTGCCAGCTCGAAGTGAGCATAAAATTTTTATATTGCATATCGGCTCAAGAGATTCAAATTTTTTCCCTTCTGGCAAGTTAAGCCGGCGCGTAATAACAAGTTACTTAACAGACGAATAAAAATTTCGGTTTTGTTTTTTTTTTTTTTGCTTTTTTGCAATTTAATAAATATATATAAATTAAACCGCCCGAGTCACAAAGCATAAAACAATTAAAAGAGACTTAAAACTTAAGTGCGACGAGAGACGAACCCAAATAAAAACAAAAATTGACGGCTCCGGCAACAAGGAGAACAGCTCGCGCACCAGAGAGGCCCACGCAACATATGAAAGGCCAGGATTCGGCTCAGCGGCGCACACCAGCCATATCCGCGACGCCGCCAGCAAGCGTCGGCGCAACCCTGAAGGCGACGAGACGAGCCACCAACGACCGGGCTCCGACAACGAAGAAGCGGCCACAGGCGAGACCACGCCCACATCCCCCGAGTGAGTCCGTTCCATTTCGCCCATCCTCATCCGAACCTTGGCAGAGTCAGAAGAAGACTCCTCATTGTACTCCCTGAAAAAGAGCAGATTTTTTTTGTCGTTAAATTTAGTTTTTTTTTGTATTTATAAATTACATCTATACATACATAGGCACTTACGCCGAGCTTCACTTTAGAGTGCGAACGGTGAGGGAAACTCCAAAGGTGATGCATCTGCGCCTGTAAAATAGAAAAATTTAAACTTAACACTTGCGCGAACTATGCTCACATACTTACCTAATTGGAATTACCCAGTTATATCGCCCCTTACCACCCCCAGAGAGCTCTTTAGGTAGGGTAAGGTAGAATAAAGCGATTTAATACATACAATACATAATACGTGACATACCTAGTTTTAAGTAATTGTGTGGGCCATTGTTCCTAAATCGGCGCAACGATTGCCTCTAAATTGCCTCCTTGCGTGTTTATTTTGCGGCGACTAGCAATATCTTTGTAGTATTTCGTCGCCTGTTCCATTCAGTGCTGTTAAAATAAAAAAATGAATTCTATAAGATAAGAGAAAAATTTAGGAATTAATACACTTGGTCACTAAGTATAAATATATGCAACAATCATACGCACCCGGAGAAGAAATATTCCGTTTATGAATACTAATTTATCTGAATAGAATCCTCGTGCAAATTAGAAAGAAATATAAGAAATATTAATGCCAATAATTATAAGATTACGCAAAACATTATACGCACCTGTGAAGTTAACGAAGTATCCACTTACATGAGATTCTAAATAGCTGCAAGATAAATGCCATAAGCAATGATTATAATTGTTATAAATTTTAAGAAAACGCAACCAATTATACGCACCTATTGAAAGAAATCATGTCCGGCTAAAATAATATTGTTGGGGAGAGCGGGCATGATGGCCGACACGGGCTAATGTAGGCCATTTACTGGTCAAAATGAGGGAGACGAGTGTTGGTGATCGTCTCATGGTAGGGCGGGTACGCTGGGTCCGGAACCGGGGCCCGATCTGGAAGAGTAAGGTGGATAAATAGTGTTTTTTGTTAATTTATATTGAGTGTCTCACCTTTGTTGTTTACATTTTCATAGTTGTTACAGCTGTTTATTTTGTTCATGAGTTAGTAGTTCCGAATATTTGTTATCGATTATGTGGTTCATTTTGAGTAGTGTTGTGTGAGTCTGTTTTGCTACAGACGTGTAGCTTTGTTGTTATCGATTGTGCGGACTGCGGGCCAGGGATGGGACTACACCCAGAGAATCCGATGAGCCAGCCGGCGCGGCCCACTGAGAAACAAGCAGTTCCGTAACAATATGGCGCCCAATTTGAAGAAGCACTCGGCTTCTTTGAAGTCGGTGGGTAATCAAAGAAAAATAAATACGATATAAATGAAGGTACAGAGAAAAGGACTCCCTTGGCTTCGGAACCCACACCGCTGAAGTCTTATGTGGCACGAGTAGGTAGCTCATAATCGCGCAGCGTGAAGTGGAATCCGAGAAGCACGACGGAAGTAGAGGTTATCTGAATATCCATCCATAAGCATGAGGGGTTTTTCTTGTAGTGGTTGATAGCCGTTCGCATGTTGGCGAAACGTTTGCGACTGTCCATCATTCGCCTGGTGGTAGCCGCAACGACAAAGGCATCTCATGATTAAAAAAATGTGATATTAGGGTAGTTAGTCAGATGTTATTTATTCAATTAGTAGTTTTTGGTCTCATTTTGTGTCAATGTTGGATGTATGCTGGACGTAGTTATACGAGCTTCGGAGACAGGTGACCCAGGACGATATAGAATCGAGCCTGCGCCGCATCTGTCACACAGCATATCCCAAGAATGGCCAGAAGAGCGACGGAGACGGATCTTGCTATGGTGTCCATTAACATGGGGAGTTTTCTTGTCGCGGTTGATGACGGTAAGTCACGTTTGCTAGTTGGCGAACGTTCGCGACCGTCCATCGTAGCCTGGTGGTAGCCGCCATGACAAAATAACCTGTGATAAAATGTGATATTAGGGTAGGTCTGACTAGAGTTTGTTTAATGTTTTCTATTTGTTTTGTCCCACTCTGTGTTTACGTTTGGTGTGTGCTGGCCGTAGTTAAATGAGCTTCGGAGACAGGTGACCCAGGACGATATAGAGCCGATCCTGCGCCGCACCTGTCACACAGCATACCCAGCATGCACAGAAGTGCGACAGAAATCAAATAGCCTTCAAGGTAGCGTTCCTTGAATGCCGTTCGTCAGTCAAACTGACGAACTGAGCATTTGACGAATGCTTAAGTGTTGTCCACTGTCCAGATTATGCGTAGATTATTTAGCCTGTGTTAGGATTTGTCTTCTCTCCCCCAAGTATTTGAAATTAATTAAAAAAATAAAATTTATTTTTTTGTGAGTGTTTTTGTGGTCGATGTGTATTAATTTATTATTCTTTATTAGTAAGATTTGTTAGTGGGTGTTTATTTATTTATTAAATTATTAGGAATATTGGTAAAGTTTTTATAAGGGTTGTAAGCCTTGTAGAAGAGAGGGGAACTGTTCTCAGAAGGGATAAGTATGGCTGAGGAACAGGTATCTGATTGGGCTTCTGACGCTGATGGGGCGTCGGCTCTGCCACCGCCGCGCCCAGCAGGAGGGCTGGTGCGAACGCCAATGAATTTCCGGGGATTTCCAGAGAGACAGATCCCGGAAGAGGGTCACCTGGTAGACTTGGAGAAAGAAATGGCGCAACAGGATAAACCTCCACGGAACCTGGAGTTCCCAAAAGCCCCGAAAGACTCAGTGCTCAAATCGGCGGCAAACGCGGCGATCGCTCAGGCCCACCAAACATATCTGCATGCTCTACCATCTGGCATCAGCGAGTCCATCCGCGAGGAGATGCGAGCTGGCTTCATGGAAATGATGAAGGGCATCATTGATGTGCTTAGGCCGCCAGGGAGCCAAACCAGCGCGAGGCATTTCCACCACCGGTGCCACCGAAGCCACATAGACAAGGCGCACGAGGGGCGGAGTATTGGTCCAGCAGCCCAGTTTACGTGGCAGATGCTCAGTCGAGGAACTGGCGTAACCCGAATAACCGCCATTTCCGAGTAGAGGACCGGAGAGCGGATGATTTTCAACCAAAGGAGGCGTACGCCAACGTACGAGAAACTGCGTACATGAAGCTCGAGCGGTGAAACGTCAAGTTTGACGGCGAGGACGCGATGAATTCGGTCGAGGACTTCGTGTTCCGCCTAGAGTTCCTGCAGAGGCAGTATCAATGCCCGTGGAAGGAGGTCCTGCGCGGTTTCCACCTGCTCCTGACCGGCCGCGCCCGCGAGTGGTATTGGATGCACGTGCGGCATTAAAGGGTCGACAGCTGGATGCAACTGCGGCATGCCCTCTTGGACAGGTTCCGGGGCTACCAGACGGAACACGATGTGATGCAGGAGCTACTACAACGAGAGCAACAGGCCAGCGAAGGGGGGATGATTATATCCACCACATGCGTCAACTCGCCGCGCGATTCCAGAAGCCGCTGAGAGACCGCGAGCTGGTGAAGATTATAAAGCGTGGTTTAAAAGAAAGTCTGGCGAAATATATCTATGCCATGGACGTACTCACCGTGGATGAGCTGCGCCAAGAGTGCCGAGAAGTGGAGAGGCACATGGGTCGCAGAAGCCGGACTGGGTACCTTCAGCCGTCGCGTTACCCACAAGGAACGAGGCCCGTAGTCCACGAGGTTGAAGTACCACCGCATCGTACAGAAACGCCACCGGGAGAACTGGAGGAAGCATTCGTGCGAAGCAGAAACTCATCCCGAATTGTATGCTGGAACTGCAGACAGTTCGATCACGTCTTTAGAGACTGCCTGTCCAAGGAGCGGAAAATATTCTGATATAGGTGTGGAAAGCCGGACACTTTCTGCTCGCAGTGTGAAAACTGTCCGGGAAACCCCAGAGGGAGCGCGGTGATGGCGGGACAGACGCGTTCCGGGACGGCGACCGCGGGGAAGCAGGAGAGGGGTACCTACCAGAGCCAATAATAATTGGAAAGGAGACGGAGATTTGGAATAAGGATCAGGATAAGGCTAATTATAATAATAGTATAAGCAAAGGAGGAACACTTAGGGGCTTACCATATGAAGAACGTGTTCGGGCATACATGTCGGCCCGAAATAGAATTTTTGGTGAGCGACAGCTGGAGGGGATGACACTAGCCACCCGGAGAATGGTGAAGGCACGTGCGCGCTTCCGCAGACGCAGGATTACCAGGCGCCAGGTCGTCGAAGCGGTGAGACGGGAGGACAGTATAGACCCACGAGTATTCGCCGAAGTGGAGGTCGCTGGAACCAAGATGAAAGGGTTGCTGGACACGGGGGCCTCAGTCAGTCTGTTGGGACAAGGATGCCGGGAGTTAGTGGAGAAACTGGGATGGGAAGCGCGGCCATACGAATCGATGGTGAGGACAGCGGCGGGTGCCAATCGCCCAATTTTAGGTCGCGTTGTTCTGCCTGTGAAATACGGGAATAGAAAGGAAGATATCGTATTTTACATGTGCCCGGACCTGCGTCAGGAACTATACCTGGGAATCGACTTCTGGCGAGCCTTCGAGATTGCACCAGAGCTGCTCGGTCCGGCCAAAAAGTCCGAAACACTACCAGAGGCATCTGAGGTAACGGTAGCGAACCCAGAGGTGGCTTATTACCGGGACGACGATGACTGCGTGACGGATCCGGAAATGTGGGACCTGGACAACGATCAGAGGAGTCAGTTGGAAAGCGTGAAGCGCAGATTTCTCCAATTTGAGAAGGATGGCAAGGAGGAAAAACTCACCTGCTGCAGCACCGAATTCAGCTGATCGAGGGAGCAGAACCCGTGAAAGACAGACATTATCCGCTGTCCCCGGCCAAACAGGAGATCGTGTGGGCCGAGGTGGATAAAATTCTAAAGTTAGGCATCATCGAGGAGACGCCAGGAAATTAAACAGTGTGACGGTAAAAGACGCTTACCCGCTTCCATGCATCGAGGGCATCCTATCGCGAATCGACGAGACTCATTTTATCTCTAGCGTCGACCTTAAGTTCGCGTTCTGGCAAATCGAGATGGAGGAGAAGAGCAGGGCGAATACGGCGTTTACTGTACCAGGTAGGCCGCTGTACCAGTTCCGCCACATGCCATTCGGGCTCTGCAACGCCGCTCAACAACTTTGCAGGCTCATGGACAAGGTAATCCCGGCGAATCTGAGGTCCAACGTATTCGTATACCTAGACGATTTGTTGATAGTATCGGCAGATTTTCCAACGCACCTAAGATACCTGGAATTGGTGGCCGACTGTCTGAAGAACGCGAACCTCACCATAGGCATGGCGAAGTCAAAATTCTGCTTCCGGAACCTAAACTACCTGGGTTTCATCATAGGCGGCGGGACGCTGCGCATGGATCCGGGAAGAGTAGAAGCGATCCGGAATATCCCGAATCCGAGGACGGTCAAAGATCTACGAAGCTTCTTAGGTACGGCGGGGTGGTATCGCCGATTCATAAAGAACTTCGCCGAGATCTCGGTACCGTTGACTGATGCCCTTAAGAAGAGAACGGGTAGATTTGTGTTGAGCGACGAGGCCATAGAAAGCTTGAAGTTAGCCCTCACCACAGCCCCGGTGTTAGTTCACGCGGATTTTCGAAGACCATTCTTCATCCAATGCGTCGCATCTCACTACGGAGTAGGAGCCGTGTTGTTCCAGATAGACGACGAGCAACAGGAAAGGCCGATCGCATTCTTCTCGGCCAAACTCAACAAGCACCAGATCAACTATTCGGTGACCGAGAAGGAATGCCTAGCTGCCAAACTGGCCATACATCGATTCCGGCCGTACGTGGAGATGATGCCGTTCACGGTAATCACCGATCATGCGAGCCTGCAGTGGCTCATGAGTCTCAAAGACTTGAGCGGGAGATTAGCCAGGTGGTCTCTAGAACTGCAAGCGTTCCCTTTCTCCATGCAGTACCGCAAGGGAGCCGACAACGTCGTCGCAGACACGTTGTCCCGAAGCGTGGAAGAGGCCGAACTGACCCCGGAAGATCTGTTGGGATTTCAGACCTCGCAGTTCGAGAGCACCGAATATCGAGAGCTGACAAAAGATGTGATGAGCCAACAAGGGAAGTTGCCGGACCTTAGAGTGCAGGACGGACTTCTGTTCAAGAGGACCGTGCACGAGAGCTTGGAGGATGAGGTCGAAGGCACAAGTTGGAAGCTCTGGGTGCCGGAGTCGCTGACGGCAGGACTCATCCAACAAGCACACGCGGACGAGACGTCAGCTCATGGAGGCATGAGGAAAACGCTGCACGCGCTGCGCAGGCGATATTATTGGCCCAACATGGCCATACAAGTCAGGGACTATGTTCGGAAATGCGAAATGCAAAACTACCGGATGCAGGTCGGAATTGGGGAAGAAGTGCGCACCGACCGCCCCTTCCAGAAGCTATATATCGACTTCTTGGGGAAGTATCCACGGTCGAAACGAGGGCATGCGTGGATATTCGTCGTCGTAGACCACTTCTCGAAATTTACCTTCCTGAAGGCCATGAGGGAAGCCACCGCGGCGGATGTCGTGAACTTCCTAGTGCATGAGGTGTTCTTCAAATTTGGCGTGCCGGAAGTGATCCATTCGGATAATGGACGACAATTCGTGTCAAAGTCGTTCGATGCGATGGTCCAGGCGTTTGGCATTACTCACCTGCGCACACCAGTGTATTCGCCTCAGAGTAACGCCGCCGAACGCGTAAACCGCACAGTGCTGTCTGCAATCAGAACCTACCTGGGTCAGGATCATCGTGAATGGGACGCGTACCTACCAGAGGTGGAAGTGGCGATCCGGAATGCGGTCCACAGCGCTACGGGAGTGACTCCGTTCTTCGCGGTCTTTGGGCAGCAGATGTACCTGAAAGGTTCCAGTTACAAACTGGCCAGGAAGCTGAGATCATTGGCCGATCACAGTATTTCTGACCTTGACGCGAAGGACAGACTGGCTGTAATCCGAAGCCAAGTCAAGGACCACCTGCACACCGCATACGAGCGAAGTCGCCAACGGTACGACCACCGCGCGCGACAGCTCCATCTGGAACCGGGACAGGAAGTGTGGAGGCGCAACTTCGCACTAAGCAGCTTCGGCAAAGCCTTCAATGCCAAGTTCGCCCGGAAATTCTTGAAGAGCCGCGTCGTCCGAGCCGTGGGAACCAACGCCTACGAGTTGGAAGATCTCCAGGGACGCGTGCTAGGCGTCTTCCACGCATAAGAAATACGAACATAATCGTAATTTGCTCACCTCCCTGCCAGGCAATGGCGGCGGCAGCGCCCGTCCTTCCGTTTTTTTTTGGGTCAGCGGCAAAAATATAGATTACTTGTCGTGGGTGTGGCCTACGTTGGGCATCGTTATTAGCCGGCTGGGTCAATCCAGGAAATGCGCACGCAGATCCCTTGTAACGGTCCTTCATGTCGTTACAATAATCTGCGTGGTGATGTTGCATTTGACGTTATCGGCAGCACCGAGGGTTACTTAGTTGGTTGCGTGCGATATTATCGGCCACGCCGATATCTTTTTGTCATATGGTCAGAGTATGCGGGGTGAAGCTGGGCCCACGGCGGAGCCCAAATTTTTGAAGGGTGGCAAAGCCAGACATGCGATCCACGGCGCCAAAAGCGACGATTGCTATTGGCCGCCCGGTTCGCTCTTAAAGAGACTATGAGGAGAGTGGATCACATGCCCTTGGATATGCCCTTGGCCTTCATTTGGGCCATTGACCCAAAAAAATGCAGCTGTGCAGATGAGCAGCAACGGTGCCCGCCTCGCAAATGTATGCGTGTGCCGAAATTCGGCACCGATGGTGTTGCTGCCCAAATGTACGAGGAGTTCGATTTGTTCAGCGGTTAACGGCGGGCGTGCCAGCTCGAAGTGAGCATAAAATTTTTATATTGCATATCGGCTCAAGAGATTCAAATTTTTTCCCTTCTGGCAAGTTAAGCCGGCGCGTAATAACAAGTTACTTAACAGACGAATAAAAATTTTGGTTTTGTTTTTTTTTTTGCTTTTTTGCAATTTAATAAATATATATAAATTAAACCGCCCGAGTCACAAAGCATAAAACAATTAAAAGAGACTTAAAACTTAAGTGCGACGAGAGACGAACCCAAATAAAAACAAAAATTGACGGCTCCGGCAACAAGGAGAACAGCTCGCGCATCAGAGAGGCCCACGCAACATATGAAAGGCCAGGATTCGGCTCAGCGGCGCACACCAGCCATATCCGCGACGCCGCCAGCAAGCGTCGGCGCAACCCTGAAGGCGACGAGACGAGCCACCAACGACCGGGCTCCGACAACGAAGAAGCGGCCACAGGCGAGACCACGCCCACATCCCCCGAGTGAGTCCGTTCCATTTTGCCCATCCTCATCCGAGCCTTGGCAGAGTCAGAAGAAGACTCCTCATTGTACTCCCTGAAAAAGAGCAGATTTTTTTTGTCGTTAAATTTAGTTTTTTTTTGTATTTATAAATTACATCTATACATACATAGGCACTTACGCCGAGCTTCACTTTAGAGTGCGAACGGTGAGGGAAACTCCAAAGGTGATGCATCTGCGCCTGTAAAATAGAAAAATTTAAACTTAACACTTGCGCGAACTATGCTCACATACTTACCTAATTGGAATTACCCAGTTATATCGCCCCTTACCACCCCCAGAGAGCTCTTTAGGTAGGGTAAGGTAGAATTAAGCGATTTAATACATACAATACATAATACGTGACATACCTAGTTTTAAGTAATTGTGTGGGCCATTGTTCCTAAATCGGCGCAACGATTGCCTCTAAATTGCCTCCTTGCGTGTTTATTTTGCGGCGACTAGCAATATCTTTGTAGTATTTCGTCGCCTGTTCCATTCAGTGCTGTTAAAATAAAAAAATGAATTCTATAAGATAAGAGAAAAATTTAGGAATTAATACACTTGGTCACTAAGTATAAATATATGCAACAATCATACGCACCCGGAGAAGAAATATTCCGTTTATGAATACTAATTTATCTGAATAGAATCCTCGTGCAAATTAGAAAGAAATATAAGAAATATTAATGCCAATAATTATAAGATTACGCAAAACATTATACGCACCTGTGAAGTTAACGAAGTATCCACTTACATGAGATTCTAAATAGCTGCAAGATAAATGCCATAAGCAATGATTATAATTGTTATAAATTTTAAGAATCATGTCCGGCTAAAATAATATTGTTGGGGAGAGCGGGCATGATGGCCGACACGGGCTAATGTAGGCCATTTACTGGTCAAAATGAGGGAGACGAGTGTAGGTGATCGTCTCATGGTAGGGCGGGTACGCTGGGTCCGGAACCGGGGCCCGATCTGGAAGAGTAAGGTGGATAAATAGTGTTTTTTGTTAATTTATATTGAGTGTCTCACCTTTGTTGTTTACATTTTCATAGTTGTTACAGCTGTTTATTTTGTTCATGAGTTAGTAGTTCCGAATATTTGTTATCGATTATGTGGTTCATTTTGAGTAGTGTTGTGTGAGTCTGTTTTGCTACAGACGTGTAGCTTTGTTGTTATCGATTGTGCGGACTGCGGGCCAGGGATGGGACTACACCCAGAGAATCCGATGAGCCAGCCGGCGCGGCCCACTGAGAAACAAGCAGTTCCGTAACACGTTAAATCTTAAGTGAAAGTAGTAGTATAAAGTTTCAGCGTAATTCTTGTTCGGGCACTCCCGTCTAGATTACTATTTATTATGTAAGTCAAAATGGAAAATTTAAATTTTGTATCATTCTATTTCTTTAGGCTTGCCGTACATGCTAGAAAGGGCAGGACTTGATGTACAACATGGTAAGTAGGTATTCATTTTTTAGCTTAATTTCATCTGTGTGGTTGATGGTTGCCAACAAGAGTAATGTACCAACCAAGTACAATAATTCTCATTTGAATTTTCTTTTTCTTATTGTCATCAATTTAAAATATTTACAGAATAATTTGGTAATATTAAGTGATGCATCGGGTAGGGAATTGATCTACGATAAATATTCCGGTACATCAGCGCGGCTGATGCTTTTTCTTAATATATGTACATATGTTAGTTTTAAATACTTACAGCCCAAAAACATACATATGTGTGTATGCATGTGCAGGGTTTGATTCGCTCTCACTCATTACTTTGCGCGCTTGTGTCCATCTTTTTCTCCCTGCATAGCTTCTCAAAAACCCCGAAATCTACAAACATACATATGTTTGTATTGTGTGGATGCTCGCACGGCGTCTGCCGCGAGCCAGAGATATTTTCTTCAATTGTGTGCACTTTGTGCCTGTGGTAGCAAAAGGCACACACATTCAAATGCTCTATCTTGTATTTCTTCGTCCGGTCAGGCATAATGAGAATATAATTGTTGTTGGTAAGGCTACCCGAACGTTGGCATGTGTGCATGATAACTTTTTAGGCCTGCCAAACACACACACTTACACACTTTTCTATTCCCGACCAGCGGATTTCCTGAACCCTCTTCTACCAACACTTGTGCTCCAAAATTGTTATTTATTTTTGCGCTTCTAACCTTCTTTCTGTTTGTTAATTACGCATCACTTGTGTTTAATTTAAACAGCTTTTATTACTTGTGCAAAATGCTATCTGATGTGCAGCGTAAGCTTATCAATTATTGCATTTATTGAACGCGGCGTCAGTTTCGTGTTATCGTTATTATTTGTTTTTGTTCTTTTGTTTTGGCGCTTCCCTGTGCATACACTTGCTTGTGCGTGTGTTCCCTGGTGCATATTTATACTTGTGCATCGCGCTCTTAGAAGTTGTTTGCTGTTGCCTTTTGCTCCAAACATTAATTTTTTTTGTGTTCGAATATTTTTTTAACGCTTACTTGCTATATTTTTGTGCTAAATAATGTATAATTCTGTCAGAAATCAATGCTCAAAACTTAATAGTGTGGCTAAGCAGCTCTAGAGTAACTGTGACTCGAGTTTAGAGTTGCTTAGAAAATATAAATTCGAGTCTCCACACTAGCATCTCAGTTTTTGCATTTGCCCTCTGCTTTTGTCCAAAAAAAATGCGCCTCTTTTTTCCGTGCATAGCAATTTGGATTTATCCCCAATGCTGTCATTATTGCCTTCTCCAAGCGATTGTCCGAATATAACCCCTGGAGTAGTACCAGTAGACCCTGTATCTGAACCCTACCCTGTCAGCGTAAGTGTTTCAGCACCGTCAGCCTCTGGCCGCAAAGGTTAACCTGCTCGCAATTTAGTTCAGATTGTTAAAGGCAATCACGGTTCCACGTTGGCCACACCTACTCCTGTATTGTCTTCAGCCCCATCAGCTCCTATTTTAGCTGTTGTTCCCCTCGTAAGCAAGTTTTTCTGTCCTGGCTTTCATCTGAGACCACTTGTGATTTATTGGCTGCCTATATTGCTAGCAAGCCTTCTGCTAGCGTGTCAATTACTAAATTTAATTTCTCCACACCTCAGAAATAGCATAATTTAAAATTAATGTTTCACGTGTTGCGTTCCCAATCATTTGTTATCGTAAATTGTGGCCTCCTTACATTATTGTTTACGAGTTTAAGCAAAAAATCCAATCCAAAACTAACTCCGTCTTCCGACCTAGTTTCTATTTTTTATCAGAATGTCAGTGGTCTCATTTCTAAGCTTTAAAATGTTTTCATGGCTATCTCTTTCTTCGATTTGGATATAATCGCATTTTCAGAAACATGGTTAAATTCAACCAAATCAGATTTTTAAGTTTTTTTGAACAATTTCATTGTTCATAGAAATGGTCGGACGACTCGAGGTGGTGGGGTATTAATTGCCGTTAAATCCACTTTCCAGTCAGAACCTTTCTGTTTTATTACGCCTACCGACGCTGAGATTGTCTCAGTTAATGTAAATTTTCCACCACGCGATATTTATATCACATGCTCCTATGTTCCTCCTTCTTCTGATATTCAAATATATATAAAACATATTACTTGTATTGAAAAGATTCTACACATGTGCGTGATAATGACCTATTTATAGCGTTGGGTGATTTTAATTTACCGAATATCTCATGGTCATTATTCACATTATTATCTAGTACCCTCAGCAAAGCATGACTTTATAGATTGCATGCTTTATTTGTTCCTGAGGATGTATATCATCCTACTTTATCATGAATTGCTTCTTCAAAGCCACCAAGGTTCACTCCCAGACTATCAAACCTACAAAATATTAAGTCTAAATATTTTAAAAAGTTTTATAAGTCTAGTATTGACTTCTAGTATTGACTTGGCTAAATATTCTATAGCCAAGTCAAATTTCTTTCTTGTTAATCCTCAGTGCTTTGAGAATTATCTTTTTCGTTGCAAAGGCAATTTGCCCAAAATCCGAGACAGTTTCATAATTTTGTAAACTTGAAGCGTTAGTCTTCAAATTTGCCATCTTACAAAGCTAGCAATGATTCCGATTCTACTAACTTCTTTGCTAACTTTTTCCAATCAACTTACTTTGTCTGTTCTGATAATAATTCTTACCATTACAATATTACTTCATCCGGCTCTATACCTGCTCCTATTATTTCCCATTCCTCTCTCCTTTTTGCTATAAATTCTTAAAAATCATCTTACTCTCCTGGACCTGAAAATTTTCCTAGTAGTCTACTCAAGAAGTGTAGTTCTTTCATTCTTCGTCCATTGCTAAAGCTTTTTACTCTATTTATCTTCTGTCTTTCGATCTTTTTGGAAAGAATCCGCCATCTAACTTTTTTTTTCAACTAGTGCTTATTTCGTGAATGGTAACACTTAGCTCATGTCTGATTTGACAGATAATTAGTTTTATCCTTCCGCTGAACGAATATGGTTGTGTAAGTTAATTCCAACTTAATTAAATGATGGAAAAAAATATTATTTTTTCGGAAGCAAGACTTCCTTTTATTGATGTCAAATTGCAACTGAATAAACTTAAATCAATTCTAGCCCTAGCAACCTGTGGCTTAGCGGCAGCGGCGTTGGCAGCGGCGTCGCTGCTGATGTTGTTGGCCCGTTGGGCAATTCTTCTTGGAATTTTCGGCGGAATTTTGCTGCACTTCTTATGAGGTGTTGCAATGCTTCTTATTGGGACTGTATGAATTTATTTGTTGTTAACTCTTCCCCCTTTGATTTAAGCTTGTCCTCAAGCGATCATCAGAAGAAAGGTATGTTGTTGAACCTGAGGTTATTGGCATCTGTATTTTGTATTTGGATATGTGCTGGTTCTCTCTTGTTCTTTGTTCAGTTGCAGCATTATATTTTTCTTATTTTTCTTCATTACGTGTAATACACAGGTAAAAAGGATGGCAACTGTGAACAGAGTTATGAAACCGACTCTATTTGCTATAGAGTGTGTCTGAAGTTTTTGCATGTTTTTTATGTTGTTGATGTGCAATTCTTCCAATGCTTCCAGAGAAAGAATCTTAATTCTTTCGTTTTCTATTGGGGTTATTTGTATTGTGGGATTTCCTGGGGTCATGACGGTGACCTCTAGGTTGCTGAACTCTTGTTTGTTGATGAATAAGGTTTCGTTCCAGAAGTTAATCATGTATGTGCCTCTCACGCGTTTCTTCTCTTCTTGCCATCTAATAGTGCCGTTGAAGTCGTTCACTAGTATAAGTCCATCGTCGATTATTGTATCTTTTACAATTGTTGTTTATGCCATAGATTGTTTTATTACAGTGAAACAGTTCGTTAAATTATAAATTTATTATATTGTTGTTTTTCACTACTGGCTTTATTATAGTATTTTTGCATTCTATTTCTTCTAAATTTGGAATTTTTACAATGTAAAACAGAGTGGTTCCATTATGCAAAATGGATACATCTGCGAATTCTAGCATTTCTTCAATATTTAAAGGTGGCATGTTACTTTTATTAAAATTATCGTTTACTATCTCTATTTCTTTTTCGCCAAGTAGAAATGTATTTATTAAATTCAGTTTCGCCCATTGTATGGCGTACTTAATACTAATTATTTCTTCTTTTATGAGCCTAATTTGATTTTGTAAGCTAATAGCTATCTCATCACTTATGAGAGATTCCTTTCTTATGATTTTGGTTAAGTTATTTGAGATTTTCGTGAGTTTATTAATTCGATCTTCTTATTGCCTGTTTATGATAAGCTGTTTATTGTCGTTTTCTATAAGTTTGTTTATGTTGTCGGTAAGCATTACTAAGTCGTCATTGTCCGGGCTGCCGGCTACATACTTTCAAGCTGTGCCTACAATGTTGATCGCTCTAGTCTTTCATTTATGGAAAAGTGATATTGTGTCGAAAGTGACAATAGCTTGCGTTATTTCGTGCCGTAAAGTGTGGTATAAAGTATTGGTTCTTAAGTCTTTTTCGGTGTAAAAAAGGAGATTATCTAATGCGTTTTTGATCTGTTCTAGTTCTATGACTTGTACGATTCGTGTTGTCGATGTCTGTAGTTTCCCTATTCCTTTTAGAATTGTAATTGTTTGTGCGTCTGTGTAGTTCAAGATTTCCAAGTGTCCTTCTGTTGCTTTTTATTTTTATTGTCATCATTAATAGGAATCTGTAATTCTTATGTATTTTTTATATTGCTTTTATGTATTATTTTGTCAGTTGTTGTTAGTACGGTTGTGTTTCTATTTTCTTTAACTATTTCTTTTTTGTATCTGGGTGACAGTTTGGTACCTAATCTGGTATTGACTTTGACGAATATTTCTTGACCTGGTATATAAGTTCGTATGTCGTTACGTTTTTTGTTATGATTCTGCATGTCGGTCGATTGTTTCTGTTTGAGTCTGTCAATGTTCTCCTTCCTAGCTTTTTCGTATTGGTCTGGGTCTGTAGTCACGTTTCTGCCGAAGAATATGTCTAATGGTCTCTTGTTAGTTGTCGAGTGTATAGTGTAGTTGTAGTCGTATATTGATTTGTTAAGTAGTTCTTCGCATGTTCTGTGTTCCTGTTTTCTTTTGTTGCATCTCATAATATCTGATAATGTTGAATGAAATCTCTCTACCTGCCCATTCACTGCGCTTTTGTAGGGTGCTGTTTTATAAACTTCTATATTTAATTGGTCCTGCATCATAAAAGTGATTGAGGCTGAATTAAGGGATTTTTCGTTGTCTATTACAACGGCTTTAGGTACGCCAAAATAAAAAAGGATTTCATGAAGTGGTTTTTTAATGTCTTCTATTGCCCTAGATTTGATTATTCGTCCCTGAGCTAGTTTCGAAAATTTGTGTACTGCCGTTAGTACTAAGTTTTTTTCTGTCGTGTATATGTCGATGTGGATTGTATGTCCTGGGTATTCGGGGATTGGTGTTTCTTTGAGTTTTGGGTTAGTGGGATGCCTATCGTATTTTTCTTCTTTACAAACCTGACACTGTTTGACTAATTCTGTTATTCGTTGTTTCATTTTTGGGAAATAAAATCTTTCGGACAATTGCATTTTGTTTTCTAGTGCGTTGCGGTGGGCTCTGTTGTGTGTAGCCATTATCTTCTCATCTTGTTCTGTTTCATTTGTTAAATCTTTTACTTGAGACTGTGTGAATCTAATCTTGAAGTTACTAAAATGTTGGTGATATATCTGCTGAATTTGGTTCATTATTTCTTCTGAGGTTATTATTGCGTTGATTACGGATGGGTTTAGATGAGCTTTCAGTATTTGCGTAAGGTAGTGTTCTGAAAAATTTGGTCGAGTAATCGTATGCCTGTGGAATGTTGGGAAAGGGATATGGAATTCGTAATTTGTTTCGTTGGCTCTACTGAGAAATATCTGGTTTTTGAATACGTTAATTGGAGCTTCTATGCTCGGAATTAAGTTGTGGCTTGAACTGTCTGCACTGTGCTGGGTGGAGGCTACTGATCCAATGTTATTGATCACAGGGATTCGTGATAGCGCATCGGCTACAATGTTATCCCTACCTGGCTTATAGAGGAGTTCGTAATCGAACTATTCTAGGTAAGCTTTCCACCTCTTTATCCTAGCGTTGCTGTTCCAACTGCTAAGAGAGTGGGTTAAGGGTTGATGGTCGGTGTATATTTTTACACTCGCTTTACCGTAGAGGTAATTCTTGAGGGCTTTTATGGCCCAAATTATTACCAACATTTCCCTTTCATTGGTGGCGTAGTTCTCCTCTGTTTTAGAGAGAGTTCTAGAGAGGAAACAAATGGGTCGCTTGTTCTGGAATAGGACAGCCCCAATAGCAATGTTGGATGCATCTGTTGTCAGATGAAATTCTTTGCTGAAGTCCGGGTAGTGAAGTATTACCTCATTTAAAACTGGGGAATTTTTTATTTTATTGAATGCTTCGATCGCTTCTTCGTTGAGATTAATGAGCTTTTTAGCTGATTGATTTTTGGACACTCGTCCATCTTCCCCTCTTAAAAGAGAGGTAAGGGGCTTTGCCAGCTTAGCGAAGTCTTTTATAGACTTCCTATAATAGCTGGCGAGGCCAATAAACGATCTTAAATCTTTGAGTGTTTTTAGAAGTGGGTACTTCCTTATTGTCTCAATTTTGCTTGGATTAGTTTCTATCCCCTTGTCTAAGATGACATCTCCCAGGAATTCTACTCTGCTTTTAAAGAACTCGCATTTGTCCAACTGACATTTCATATTGGCTTCTTGTAGAGTTCTGAATATGGCGGCAAGGTGCTGCGCATGCGATTCATCATCTTTGCTAAAGATAATGATATCGTCAATATAAATGAAGCATATTTTTCCAATATGCTCACGAAGGATGTCGTCAAGAGCTCTCTGGAAAATTGAGGGCGCATTCTTGAGACCGAATGGGAGTCGTGTAAACTCGTATTTTCCGTTGTTAACGGAGAAGGCAGTTTTTTCTATGTCTGACTCCTTAAGGGGTATTTGATGAAAGCCATTTTTCAAATCTAAGACAGAGAAAACTTTGTTATTGCCTAGCTGTGCTAGTACCTCGTTGATTTCGGGTATAGGGTATTTGTCTGCGGTATTTTCTTTATTTAGTTTCCTGTAGTCTATAACCATGCGATATTTCTTTTGTCCGGAGGCATCTAATTTTTTCGGAACAATCAACACAGGTGAATTGTATGGGGATCGGGAGGGTTGGATGATTCCGTCCTCTAAAAGTTCTTTGATTTGGTTGTGTACTTCGTCTTTTAAAGACATTGGAAATTGGTAAAATTTTGAATATATGGGGGAATCGGTTTTTGTTCGAATCTCTGCTCTGACGTTGGTTGTGTATGTCAGTTTTTCGTCCGGATTGGCGAATAGGTGTGGGTGCATTTTAACTAGTTGATTAAGGCTATTTTTTTGTTCGTTTGTCATATGTTCTGTCCGTGGTATTACCGTGTTGACCGCCTCTATTTTTTTCTGCTTAATGGGTATGCAAATATTGTTCTTGATTATCATCAATTTAAAATATTTACAGAATAATTTGATAATATTAAGTGATGCATCGGGTAGGGAATTGATCTACGATAAATATTCCGGTACATCAGCGCGGCTGATGCTTTTTCTTAATATATGTACATATGTTAGTTTTAAATACTTACAGCCCAAAAACATACATATGTGTGTATGCATGTGCAGGGTTTGATTCGCTCTCACTCATTACTTTGCGCGCTTGTGTCCATCTTTTTCTCCCTGCATAGCTTCTCAAAAAACCCCGAAATCTACAAGCATACATATGTTTGTATTGTGTGGATGCTCGCACGGCGTCTGCCGCGAGCCAGAGATATTTTCTTCAATTGTGTGCACTTTGTGCCTGTGGTAGCAAAAGGCACACACATTCAAATGCTCTATCTTGTATTTCTTCGTCCGGTCAGGCATAATGAGAATATAATTGTTGTTGGTAAGGCTACCCGAACGTTGGCATGTGTGCATGATAACTTTTTAGGCCTGCCAAACACACACACTTACACACTTTTCTATTCCCGACCAGCGGATTTCCTGAACCCACTTCTACCAACACTTGTGCTCCAAAATTGTTATTTATTTTTGCGCTTCTAACCTTCTTTCTGTTTGTTAATTACGCATCACTTGTGTTTAATTTAAACAGCTTTTATTACTTGTGCAAAATGCTATCTGATGTGCAGCGTAAGCTTATCAATTATTGCATTTATTGAACGCGGCGTCAGTTCCGTGTTATCGTTATTATTTGTTTTTGTTCTTTTGTTTTGGCGCTTCCCTGTGCATACACTTGCTTGTGCGTGTGTTCCCTGGTGCATATTTATACTTGTGCATCGCGCTCTTAGAAGTTGTTTGCTGTTGCCTTTTGCTCCAAACATTAATTATTTTTGTGTTCGAATATTTTTTTAACGCTTACTTGCTATATTTTTATGCTAAAGAATGTATAATTCTGTGAGAAATTAATGCTCAAAACTTAATAGTGTGGCTAAGCAGCTCTAGAGTAACTGTGACTCGAGTTTAGAGTTGCTTAGAAAATATAAATTCGAGTCTCCACACTAGCATCTCAGTTTTTGCATTTGCCCTCTGCTTTTGTCCAAAATAGATGCGCCTCTTTTGTCCGTGCATAGCAATTTGGATTTATCCCCAATGCTGTCATTATTGCCTTCTCCAAGCGATTGTCCGAATATAACCCCTGGAGTAGTACCAGTAGACCCTGTATCTGAACCCTACCCTGTCAGCGTAAGTGTTTCAGCACCGTCAGCCTCTGGCCGCAAAGGTTAACCTGCTCGCAATTTAGTTCAGATTGTTAAAGGCAATCACGGTTCCACGTTGGCCACACCTACTCCTGTATTGTCTTCAGCCCCATCAGCTCCTATTTTAGCTGTTGTTCCCCTCTTAAGCAAGTTTTTCTGTCCTGGCTTTCATCTGAGACCACTTGTGATTTATTGGCTGCCTATATTGCTAGCAAGCCTTCTGCTAGCGTGTCAATTACTAAATTTAATTTCTTCACACCTCGTGAAATAGCATAATTTAAAATAAATGTTTCACGTGTTGCGTTCCCAATCATTTGTTATCGTAAATTGTGGCCTCCTTACATTATTGTTTACGAGTTTAAGCAAAAAAATCCAATCCAAAACTAACTCCGTCCTCCGACCTAGTTACTATTTTTTATCAGAATGTCAGTGGTCTCATTTCTAAGCTTTAAAATGTTTTCATGGCTATCTCTTTCTTCGATTTGGGTATAATCGCATTTTCAGAAACATGGTTAAATTCAACCAAATCAGATTTTTAAGTTTTTTTGAACAATTTCATTGTTCATAGAAATGGTCGGACGACTCGAGGTGGTGGGGTATTAATTGCCGTTAAATCCACTTTCCAGTCAGAACCTTTCTGTTTTATTACGCCTACCGACGCTGAGATTGTCTCAGTTAAAGTAAATTTTCCACCACGCGATATTTATATCACATGCTCCTATGTTCCTCCTTCTTCTGATATTCAAATATATATAAAACATATTACTTGTATTGAAAAGATTCTACACATGTGCGTGATAATGACCTATTTATAGCGTTGGGTGATTTTAATTTACCGAATATCTCATGGTCATTATTCACATTATTATCTAGTACCCTCAGCAAAGCATGACTTTATAGATTGCATGCTTTATTTGTTCCTGAGGATGTATATCATCCTACTTTATCATGAATTGCTTCTTCAAAGCCACCAAGGTTCACTCCCAGACTATCAAACCTACAAAATATTAAGTCTAAATATTTTAAAAAGTTTTATAAGTCTGGTTCTAGTATTGACTTGGCTAAATATTCTATAGCCAAGTCAAATTTCTTTCTTGTTAATCCTCAGTGCTTTGAGAATTATCTTTTTCGTTGCAAAGGCAATTTGCCCAAAATCCGAGACAGTTTCATAATTTTGTAAACTTGAAGCGTTAGTCTTCAAATTTGCCATCTTACAAAGCTAGCAATGATTCCGATTCTACTAACTTCTTTGCTAACTTTTTCCAATCAACTTACTTTGTCTGTTCTGATAATAATTCTTACCATTACAATATTACTTCATCCGGCTCTATACCTGCTCCTATTATTTCCCATTCCTCTCTCCTTTTTGCTATAAATTCTTAAAAATCATCTTACTCTCCTGGACCTGAAAATTTTCCTAGTAGTCTACTCAAGAAGTGTAGTTCTTTCATTCTTCGTCCATTGCTAAAGCTTTTTACTCTATTTATCTTCTGTCTTTCGATCTTTTTGGAAAGAATCCGCCATCTAACTTTTTTTTCAACTAGTGCTTATTTCGTGAATGGTAACACTTAGCTCATGTCTGATTTGACAGATAATTAGTTTTATCCTTCCGCTGAACGAATATGGTTGTGTAAGTTAATTCCAACTTAATTAAATGATGGAAAAAAATATTATTTTTTCGGAAGCAAGACTTCCTTTTATTGATGTCAAATTGCAACTGAATAAACTTAAATCAATTCTAGCCCTAGCAACCTGTGGCTTAGCGGCAGCGGCGTTGGCAGCGGCGTCGCTGCTGATGTTGTTGGCCCGTTGGGCAATTCTTCTTGGAATTTTCGGCGGTTGCCAGTCGGCGCGTGGAGGAAATGGCACAGACACCAAGTCAGCATTTTGCTGCACTTCTTATGAGGTGTTGCAATGCTTCTTATTGGGACTGTATGAATTTATTTGTTGTTAACTCTTCCCCCTTTGATTTAAGCTTGTCCTCAAGCGATCATCAGAAGAAAGGTATGTTGTTGAACCTGAGGTTATTGGCATCTGTATTTTGTATTTGGATATGTGCTGGTTCTCTCTTGTTCTTTGTTCAGTTGCAGCATTATATTTTTCTTATTTTTCTTCATTACGTGTAATACACAGGTAAAAAGGATGGCAACTGTGAACAGATTTATGAAACCGACTCTATTTGCTATAGAGTGTGTCTTAAGGTTTTGCATGTTTTTATGTTGTTGATGTGCAATTCTTCCAATGCTTCCAGAGAAAGAATCTTAATTCTTTCGTTTTCTATTGGGGTTATTTGTATTGTGGGATTTCCTGGGGTCATGACGGTGACCTCTAGATTGCTGAACTCTTGTTTGTTGATGAATAAGGTTTCGTTCCAGAAGTTAATCATGTATGTGCCTCTCACGCGTTTCTTCTCTTCTTGCCATCTAATAGTGCCGTTGAAGTCGTTCACTTGTATAAGTCCATCGTCGATTTCCTCGATCTCCGGGATATGATCTGCATTGCTTAAGCCACAGAGCGCTTGCTCTCCCCTAACTTAATTAGGTATACAATTATTAGTGTTCAAGTTTACAATTTTTGATTTGTTACAGATTTTAATATTATTGTATCTTTTACAATTGTTGTTTATGCCATAGATTGTTTTATTACAGTGAAACAGTTCGTTAAATTCTAAATTTATTATATTGTTGTTTTTCACTACTGGCTTTATTATAGTATTTTTGCATTCTATCTCTTCTAAATTTGGAATTTTTACAATGTAAAACAGAGTAGTTCCATTATGCAAAATGGATACATCTGCGAACTCTAGCATTTCTTCAATATTTAAAGGTGGCATGTTACTTTTATTAAAATTATCGTTTACTATCTCTATTTCTTTTTCGCCAAGTAGAAATGTATTTATTAAATTCAGTTTCGCCCATTGTATGGCGTACTTAATATTAATTATTTCTTCTTTTATGAGCCTAATTTGATTTTGTAAGCTAATAGCTATCTCATCACTTATGAGAGATTCCTTTCTTATGCTATTGGTTAAGTCATTTGAGATTTTCGTGAGTTTATTAATTCGATCTTCTAATTGCCTGTTTATGATAAGCTGTTTATTGTCGTTTTCTATAAGTTTGTTTATGTTGTCGGTAAGCATTACTAAGTCGTCATTGTCCGGGCTGCCGGCTACATACTTTCAAGCTGTGCCTATAATGTTGATCGCTCTAGTCTTTCATTTATGGAAAAGTGATATTGTGTCGAAAGTGACAATAGCTTGCGTTATTTCGTGCCGTAAAGTGTGGTATAAAGTATTGGTTCTTAAGTCTTTTTCGGTGTAAAAAAGGAGATTATCTAATGCGTTTTTGATCTGTTCTAGTTCTATGACTTGTACGATTCGTGTTGTCGATGTCTGTAGTTTCCCTATTCCTTTTAGAATTGTAATTGTTTGTGCGTCTGTGTAGTTCAAGATTTCCAAGTGTCCTTCTGTTGCTTTTTATTTTTATTGTCATCATTAATAGGAATCTGTAATTTTTATGTATTTTTTATATTGCTTTTATGTATTATTTTGTCAGTTGTTGTTAGTACGGTTGTGTTTCTATTTTCTTTAACTATTTCTTTTTTGTATCTGGGTGACAGTTTGGTACCTAATCTGGTATTGACTTTGACGAATATTTCTTGACCTGGTATATAAGTTCGTATGTCGTTACGTTTTTTGTTATGATTCTGCATGTCGGTCGATTGTTTCTGTTTGAGTCTGTCAATGTTCTCCTTCCTAGCTTTTTCGTATTGGTCTGGGTCTGTAGTCACGTTTCTGCCGAAGAATATGTCTAATGATCTCTTGTTAGTTGTCGAGTGTATAGTGTAGTTGTAGTCGTATATTAATTTGTTAAGTAGTTCTTCGCATGTTCTGTGTTCCTGTTTTCTTTTGTTGCATCTCATAATATCTGATAATGTTGAATGAAATCTCTCTACCTGCCCATTCACTGCGCTTTTGTAGGGTGCTGCTTTATAAACTTCTATATTTAATTGGTCCTGCATCATAAAAGTGATTGAGGCTGAATTAAGGGATTTTTCGTTGTCTATTACAACGGCTTTAGGTACGCCAAAATAAAAAAGGATTTCATGAAGTGGTTTTTTAATGTCTTCTATTGCCCTAGATTTGATTATTCGTCCCTGAGCTAGTTTCGAAAATTTGTCTACTGCCGTTAGTACTAAGTTATTTTCTGTCGTGTATATGTCGATGTGGATTGTATGTCCTGGGTATTCGGGGATTGGTGTTTCTTTGAGTTTTGGGTTAGTGGGATGCCTATCGTATTTTTCTTCTTTACAAACCTGACACTGTTTGACTAATTCTGTTATTCGTTGTTTCATTTTTTGGGAAATAAAATCTTTCGGACAATTGCATTTTGTTTTCTAGTGCGTTGCGGTGGGCTCTGTTGTGTGTAGCCATTATCTTCTCATCTTGTTCTGTTTCATTTGTTAAATCTTTTACTTGAGACTGTGTGAATCTAATCTTGAAGTTACTAAAATGTTGGGGATATATCTGCTGAATTTGGTTCATTATTTCTTCTGAGGTTATTATTCCGTTGATTACGGATGGGTTTAGATGAGCTTTCAGTATTTGCGTAAGGTCGTGTTCTGAAAAATTTGGTCGAGTAATCGTATGCCTGTGGAATGTTGGGAAAGGGATATGGAATTCGTAATTTGTTTCTACTGAGAAATATCTGGTTTTTGAATACGTTAATTGGAGCTTCTATGCTCGGAATTAAGTTGTGGCTTGAACTGTCTGCACTGTGCTGGGTGGAGGCTACTGATCCAATGTTATTGATCACAGGGATTCGTGATAGCGCATCGGCTACACTGTTATCCCTACCTGGCTTATAGAGGAGTTCGTAATCGAACTCTTCTAGGTAAGCTTTCCACCTCTTTATCCCAGCGTTGCCGTTCCAACTGCTAAGAGAGTGGGCAAAGGGTTGATGGTCGGTGTATATTTTTACACTCGCTTTACCGTAGAGGTAATTCTTGAGGGCTTTTAAGGCCCAAATTATTACCAACATTTCCCTTTCATTGGTGGCGTAGTTCTCCTCTGTTTTAGAGAGAGTTCTAGAGAGGAAACAAATGGGTCGCTTGTTCTGGAATAGGACAGCCCCAATAGCAAAGTTGGATGCATCTGTTGTCAGATGAAATTCTTTGCTGAAGTCCGGGTAGTGAAGTATTACCTCATTTGAAACTGGGGAATTTTTTATTTTATTGAATGCTTCGATCGCTTCTTCGTTGAGATTAATGAGCTTTTTAGCTGATTGATTTTTGGACACTCGTCCATCTTCCCCTCTTAAAAGAGAGGTAAGGGGCTTTGCCAGCTTAGCGAAGTCTTTCATAAACCTCCTAAAATAGCTGGCGAGGCCAATAAACGATCTTAAATCTTTGAGTGTTTTTGGAAGTGGGGACTTCCTTATTGTCTCAATTTTGCTTGGATTAGTTTCTATCCCCTTGTCTAAGATGACATCTCCCAGGAATTCTACTCTGCTTTTAAAGAACTCGCATTTGTCCAACTGACATTTCATATTAGCTTCTTGTAGAGTTCTGAATATGGCGGCAAGGTGCTGCGCATGCGATTCATCATCTTTGCTAAAGATAATGATATCGTCAATATAAATGAAGCATATTTTTCCAATATGCTCACGAAGGATGTCGTCAAGAGCTCTCTGGAAAATTGAGGGCGCATTCTTGAGACCGAATGGGAGTCGTGTAAACTCGTATTTTCCGTTGTTAACGGAGAAGGCAGTTTTTTCTATGTCTGACTCCTTAAGGGGTATTTGATGAAAGCCATTTTTCAAATCTAAGACAGAGATTGATTTCGGGTATAGGGTATTTGTCTGCGGTATTTTCTTTATTTAGTTTCCTGTAGTCTATAACCATGCGATATTTCTTTTGTCCGGAGGCATCTAATTTTTTCGGAACAATCCACACAGGTGAATTGTATGGGGATCGGGAGGGTCGGATGATTCCGTCCTCTAAAAGTTCTTTGATTTGGTTGTGTACTTCGTCTTTGAAAGACATTGGAAATTGGTAAAATTTTGAATATATGGGGGAATCGGTTTTTGTTCGAATCTCTGCTCTGACGTTGGTTGTGTATGTCAGTTTTTCGTCCGGATTGGCGAATAGGTGTGGGTGCATTTTAACTAGTTGATTAAGGCTATTTTTTTGTTCGTTTGTCATATGTTCTGTCCGTGGTATTACCGTGTTGACCGCCTCTATTTTTTTCTGCTTAATGGGTATGCAAATATTGTTCTTGATTATTAGTAGATTCTTGCTGCTTTGTATCACAGCATTTAGTTCCTTCAGACTATCGTTACCTAAAATGGCGTCGAATGATTTTAGGGTGGGTAAGAGAAAGAATTTTATTTTTATATCGTCTCTATTGAAAAGATTAGCGAACTCGTGGTGTGTAATTTTAATGCTTCCGCCGACTGTGACGGCTTCGAAGGGTTTTTCGTTTGGAATAGGTTCGGACACGAATTTTGGTTGGACGTAATTTCGGTTTGATCCTGTATCTATAAGTATTTTGAGTAATTTTCCGCTCCCCATCTTACATTCTATGTAAGGAAGAGAGGAGCTCTTTATCCTAAAAAATTAATGTTTGAGTGTTCGTATTGGGTATTTTGTTCGTCATCTGCTTCTTCAATTTGTTGGGCGTATTCGTTTAATGGCTGCTCGTATTCAGTCTGCTGTTCGTAGTTTATCATTGATTGTACGTATTCCTCCATGGTCACATAGTTGTCAGTGTTTTCTGTCTCGGTCTGTTCTTCTCCTGTTTGTATGTTGAAATTTCTTTGTTTTTTGTCCATGGCGTTTGTTGGTGGTGGAGGTCTTTTCCCTACTTCAAAATTGGGTCTGTTCATGTAATTTATCATCCTCGTGCGGATGCTTTAGTCCACGTCCATTGGCTCAGGGCGTGGTTGGGGTTTTGGTGCAGAAGGTCTATTGGGTACGTATACCCGTTGTGGTTGTGTCTGGTAGGTTCGTTGGTTGGGGTATTGTGGAATCCGTCCATTATTGTTGTAAGTCGGTGGTCCATGGTTTGTATTGGTTGGCCAAGGTGTATGGATCGGGAGTTGGGGCCTGAAGCTAATGGGTGGTGGCCTAAAAGTTTGGGCGAAAGAAGGCTGAGCTGTGCGGGGTGGCAGTGTAGGTGGTGGTATATTTCTATTTGGGTTCCTGGCATGTTGATTTCTATTTAAAACCATGTTAGTGCGATAGCTTTGATTCTCTAGTTTTAAACAATAGTGAAGGGCTGAAGGTAGATCTGCTGGCACATTTATTCCAAGAATCCGTGGTAGATCTCCCTTCAAACCTCTAATGAAGGTATCTAATGCTTTATCTCGATATATTTTTGTCATAAGGGTTTCGGATTCCCTATTTAACTCCATACAGCCTACTTTATTTAATATCAGCGACAAGTGGTTGTAAACGACCTGGTAGAATTCTTCTACTGTTTGGTTGTTACCTTGCACTAACATTGTCATCTGATATTCTAATGTTCCCAGATCTCTTTTGTCCGCGTAGTGCAGCGTGAGACATTTGGAGATAGCGCTCCAATTTAGGGAAACATTATACGACTCGAGGGCCGTGTCGGCATTGCCAGTGATTTTGTTTCTCACTGTATGCAATATGCCAAAGTATTTTGGCGAACCTGCCTCAGCTGCATAGCCTGAGTATACGATCTACACTCTTCTTCCATGAGCTAAATTCCGCTGGATTACCGGAGAATTCTCTGAGGCTTTTAACTATGTCCGGAACTCTGTCTAAGTCATTCAAATTGTGGTTGGCAGTTATTGTTTGGTCGTCTACGTCACTAAACTCCCTAGAGGGGTTGACTAACTGCTTTACTAATGTCATCAGTTGTTGTGCCAAAATCTGGCTAACCGTGGCTGCTATCATCTGCTCTGCGTTATTCGCCATGCCTCTATTTTGGAAGTGTTCGTTTTGTCTGTCGATATGTCGTTGTTGCTGTCTGTTCAAGTTATGTCCGCCTACCTGTGGTTGATCTGATACTATTGGGGGCCTAACTAAATTGTTTTCATTAGCCATAAACGAGATATATTACTTATATTGTATATTTTAAGATATTTTAGAAGTATATTTAAATCTAGTGTTAATTTTTTACAAATTTTGTTGACAAATTTTGAAATGGCATGTTGTTGATTGTGCCTACTTGCATGATAAGTTTTACTTTATCAATTACGCAATTTTGCGTTATGGCCTTTACAGCTAATGTCAAGCTGTATTTGTTGGCTAGATCCGGGCTTAAACCATCACTTATATACGCACCTTCAAGAGACTGGGCCAATTTTTCCACCTCTTGGGTGTACTGATTAGCCGTTTTGCTCTTTTTCTGCAGATTAAGGAGTTTTCCAGATATGACGTCTACAGATTCTCCTTTAACAGCTTTGGATATTTGAATAATAATGGCAAGAATTGTCTGCTCATTACTTATCAAATTTCTAGCGTGGCCCTTCAGTTTAGTCTTTATAATGCTTACTGCAATTAGTTCATGAGTGCCTTTTAAGGAATCTATTAGATTGAATGCATCCAAAAAACTTTGTAAGTTTTCGGCCTTTCCATCAAACTCTGGTAAGAGTGACGAGGCCAATTTTAAAAACTCTACAACGGTCTGAGCCATGTTTATTAATTTTATGTCTTCTATTTGGTCGTTTTCCGTTGAGTTTCTCAAGACTGACTTATCAAACGGCGTGTTTAATGCCGATGGTAAATAAAGCTGGAGATTGTACTTTTCGTTTAAACTTACCAGATTATCTCTTAGACGTTGTAAAATGTCTGAAGTTTGGACTATGTGTAAGCTTGTGAGTTTATGCTGCCACTCCTTAATTAAACTCCTGATTTCATTGTATTCATATACAAGAATCTCATTGTGTTTAATTATGGTTGGTTGCAAAACTGGTGCGCTCTTATTTAGGCACTTATATGATTTGTCGAAATTCGATCTATGCAGCTTTATTTTTTCATCTATTTGGTGCCATTCCATGTGGCACTTCTTTATTTTTATATTATTTATGCAATCGGACCATTACTATTGTTGCTGGTCCCAAAATTGGGTGTTCTTCAGTAATTATTTTGACTTATATGATTTGTCGAAATTCGATCTATGCAGCTTTATTTTTTCATCTATTTGGTGCCATTCCATGTGGCACTTCTTTATTTTTATATTATTTATGCAATCGGACCATTACTATTGTTGCTGGTCCAAAAATTGGGTGTTCTTCAGTAATTATTTTGACTGACATATGGCAACGTACTAAGTCCTATACCCTTTTCTATCTTCTGGCAATGTCGCAGTACGTTTAGTGCGCGAATACGAAAATCTGGCTCATCTCTACATGTGAGCCTAATAATGGATTCTATATCTGTCATAGTTTTAAAATTTTCGAAATATTATATTTTTTCTAAATCAGTAGCCCTACTCATGTAGCGTTTCTTCAGTGATTTTTTATGCAGAAGATATATCTTCAGAAGGAGGTTCACCGATGCTATTACAATGAGTATAGTTAACAGTATGTTTGTTAACTGCAAATGGGGCATGGTATCTGTAATAATATTGCTTGTTCTATAGTAAACAAGTATAATTCGTCACAAGGTGTCAGATGATAGTCGATCAATGCAAGTCACTAGATATATCGAGTAGTAAGTTGAGCGTCAACCATCACCAAGAAAAGATGATGAAGATAAAAAGAAATTAAACTATGAAATATCATACAGCTTAAATAAAAAAGTCTGTCAATTATAATAATACAACAATTATTACATGGTGTCAGAAGAAAAAATACGATAAGGAAAACGAATTGTGTTAGGTACCAAACAAAGGAAACAACGGGACGCCATGTTGTGAAATAGCGTGCAAGGTTGCAAATTGTGGTGAAATACTAAAAATAGGAAAATAATCGGGAAAATGATGTCAAACGATCGGTTAGCAAAAGAATTGGATTGCGCAAAAGTGGCTAAGGAGTGGCGACCATGGAAAAATGTATTTTTGATGTACATGCAAGCAACAAACAAATACAAAGCAACTGAATCGAAAAAAATTGCAACGTTTTTGTGGTGAGTTGGCCGACAGGCTCGTGAAATCTACAACACATTGTTTCCGAATGATGGAACAGTAAACGGAATTCTTGGACAGGAAAATGTTGATGAACCGGCTGGGGATGAAAATGCTGAACCAAATGAAAACGCTGCTATCGCAGTAGCCAATCGAAGAACATTGGATGATGTTTTGAAAGCATCGAAGAATATTGCATGCCGTAGATTGTATTCATAGAATAAATTCAACAATACCTAACACTTTATTGGAGAGACTGAAACGTCAATTGGGGAAAATGGTACAGGATCATTTCACCTGTTGATTACCCAACTGACTGGGTCAATAATTTGCAAATAGTCGAAAACCCTAACTCAGATTAACTTCGAATTTGTTTAGATCCAAAAGCACTCAATAAATGTATCAAACGGGAACATTTTTTGATCCCGGCGATTGATGATTTAACGTCGGGTCTAGCAAATGGCAAATGGAATTGGACGAAGCAAGCTCCGATTTAACAACGTTTATGAGTCCATTTGGTAAATTTAAATTTTGTCGTTTGGAGTTATTTTCGTACCTGAGTTGTTTCAACGTGAAATGATTAGAATGTTTGGAGACATTGAAGGGGTCATAATTTATTTCGATAATATGGGTACTTGCGCGGAGAACGAAAAGGAACACAATTGTATTATGGATAAAGTAATTGAAAGAGCGCGGAGAAATAAATTTAAATTTAATCCGGATAAAATTCAATATCGCCAGCGCGAGGTTAAATTTATGGGAAATATTTTATCGGAAGGGAAAATTAAGGCGGATCTATAGTATCGCGACGCGATTTTAAAAATAAAAAAACCTGAGAGTAACGCGGACGTTTTAAGATTTTTGGGTATTCTAAAATATTTGGCAAAATTGATTCCAAATTTGTCAAAGCAATCGGCAGCATTGCGTAATCTGACTCGAAATGATGTGGAATTTAAATGGACGGAAAATCATGAGTCGGAATTTAAAAACTTGCTTAGCATCGTGACATCTGAACCGGTATTAGCTATTTATGATCCAAAACTGCTTGTCATTGTGCAAACGGACGCATCAAAGGATGGACTGGGTTGTGTAATTGTTCAAAACGGACACCTAGTAGCATATGCGTCTAGAACATTGAGTAAGAGTGAACAAAAGTGGGCTCAGATCGAAAAGGAGTTGTTGGCTATTGTTTTCGCATGTCAACGATTTCATTATTTTTTGTATGGACGTGAATTTACCGTAGAAAGTGATCACAACTGCGACTTCAACGAATGTTTATGTCACTTTTGAAATATCCAAGGATGACTGTTGTGTACAAGCCGGGAAAGGAAATGCTTGTGGCTGACTGCCTTTCACGGGCCCAATTATCGGAATGTCATGGGGACACGGATTTAACGGGAATAATTCATTCGGTCACTAAATCGGCTTGTTTATCGAATCAAAATTATGATTTATACCGGTCCACCATTGAACGCGTTGAAGTTTATTTGAAAATTTGTCGATATGTAGAGAACGGTTGCTAAATTATCACCTACTGGACAATCTGAGCCAAGTTTTTCATAGGTTAAGAAACGAACTGCATTTTGAGAATGGCTTACTTTTTCGTGATCGTCGACTCGTAATTCCATCAGAATTACAGGAAAAAGTAGGTACGTGGTTACATGCACCACATTTGGGAATTGAAAAAACTCTTGCACGTGCAAGAGCGCTTTATTATTGGCCTAACATGAACGGTCAGATAAAGGAGATCGTTAAATCTTGTGACTTTTGTGAAAAATGCACACGAAACAATCAAAATGAAAAGCTGGTTCAAGAAGAGCTACCTAAATATCCTTTTCAGATAATCTCTGCTGACTTGTTTGAATATGCAGGACAGGACTTCTTGTCAGTTATTGATGCATACTCAGGATTTTTAATTGTGGAACTTGTAAACAATAAAACGGCAAGTCACATTATTAACAAGTTGAAGAGTAATTTCAACAAACTGGGATATCCAACTGTAATCAGGGCGGATAATGTACCATTTAATTCTCGTGAATTTAAAACATTTGCGGCTGATCATAATATCGTTATGAAATTCTCAAGCCCTCGGTACCCACAAAGCAATGCGTTAGCTGAGGCGTTGCGATTGCTAAGAATATGTTGAAACGTTGCATTGAAGCTAGAGCCACAGAAAACTATCAGTATAAGTAAAGACGAGATTGCCGATTTCGGATTCTGTATTGTGTCGTGGTAATTTGAGTGAGAAAACTATCCAAAACAATATTAAAGAAAAAAAGAAAAGCAAAAATATTACTATGACCGGAATGCAAGAGCACTACCAGTATTAAATTTGGGTGATCTAGTTATCTTTAAGAAAAATGGAAAAGAATGGAATTATGGAACAATTGTGGGTAATGTAAATGGTTGATCGTATATCATTAAGGACAATTTCGAAAACTATTTTAGACGCAACCGACGGTTCATTGCCAAGACTAAGAATAATGAAGTGAATGGGGGAGAAGTAATGTTTGAAGAAAATTTAAAATGTAACGTAGCTGCTCCTGATAATTTTAAACCGATTGAAATAGTACCTCCTGGGCGCAACAGACAAGATAACGGTAACAATGGCAGTGAACCAATTATGTGTAATGTGGATGAACCAGGTCTACCAGTGTTGGACGATAGTAATGTATCATCAGATGAATATCAAACTGCTGGTAGTTCGGATTCAGAAGCAGAGTCGGAAAGCGATCAAGAGACACCCGAACCAGTGTTAGTTAATGAACCAGATGTTAGGAAAACTCGTAGTGGTCGCAGTAGTCGTCCACCTCAACGATATGGTTGGAATTAATTTAATGTAATAACCACGTGAGTTCAATAACTTCTTATCACTTAGTCAAATAGAACTTTAATGGAAACCTTAATATCTTTTAAAGATGTAATAATATTGCTTGTTCGATAGTAAACAAGTATAATTCGTCACAAGGTGTCCCTGCTAGTCGATTTGTATGTAGTTATAAGGAATACCCATCAATGCAAGTCACTAGATATACCGAGTAGTAAGTTGAGCGTCAACCATCACCAAGAAAAGATGATGAAGATAAAAAGAAATTAAACTATGAAATATCATACAGCTTAAATAAAAAAGTCTGTCAATTATAATAATACAACAATTATTACATGGTGTCAGAAGAAAAAATACGATAAGGAAAACGAATTGTGTTAGGTACCAAACAAGGGAAACAACGGGACGCCATGTTGTGAAATAGCGTGCAAGGTTGCAAATTGTGGTGAAATACCAAAAATAGGAAAATAATCGGGAAAATGATGTCAAACGATCGGTTACCAAAAGAATTGGATTGCGCAAAAGTGGCTAAGGAGTGGCGACCATGGAAAAATGTATTTTTGATGTACATGCAAGCAACAAACAAATACAAAGCAACTGAATCGAAAAAAAATTGCAACGTTTTTGTGGTGAGTTGGCCGACAGGCTCGTGAAATCTACAACACATTGTTTCCGAATGATGGAACAGTAAACGGTTGATGAACCGGCTGGGGATGAAAATGCTGAACCAAATGAAAACGCTGCTATCGCAGTAGCCAATCGAAGAACATTGGAAAGCATCGAAGAATATTGCATGCCGTAGATTGTATTTATAGAATAAATTCAACAATACCTAACACTTTATTGGAGAGACTGAAACGTCAATTGGGGAAAATGGTACAGGATCATTTCACCTGTTGATTACTCAACTGACTGGGTCAATAATTTGCAAATAGTCGAAAACCCTAACTCAGATTAACTTCGAATTTGTTTAGATCCAAAAGCACTCAATAAATGTATCAAACGGGAACATTTTTTGATCCCGGCGATTGATGATTTAACGTCGGGTCTAGCAAATGGCAAATGGAATTGGACGAAGCAAGCTCCGATTTAACAACGTTTATGAGTCCATTTGGTAAATTTAAATTTAATCGTTTGGAGTTATTTTCGTACCTGAGTTGTTTCAACGTGAAATGATT
Organism: Drosophila borealis; assembly: GCA_035045885.1. Taxonomy (NCBI): domain Eukaryota; kingdom Metazoa; phylum Arthropoda; class Insecta; order Diptera; family Drosophilidae; genus Drosophila; species Drosophila borealis. Next base: position 1,721,078 of record JAWNOR010000340.1, on the reverse strand, counting down.
AGAATGTTTGGAGACATTGAAGGGGTCATAATTTATTTCGATAATATGGGTATTTGCGCGGAGAACGAAAAGGAACACGATTGTATTATGGATAAAGTAATTGAAAGAGCGCGGAGAAATAAATTTAAATTTAATCCGGATAAAATTCAATATCGCCAGCGCGATGTTAAATTTATGGGAAATATTTTATCGGAAGGGAAAATTAAGGCGGATCTTTAGTATCGCGACGCGATTTTAAAAATAAAAAAACCTGAGAGTAACGCGGACGTTTTAAGATTTTTGGGTATTCTAAAATATTTGGCAAAATTGATTCCAAATTTGTCAAAGCAATCGGCAGCATTGCGTAATCTGACTCGAAATGATGTGGAATTTAAATGGACGGAAAATCATGAGTCGGAATTTAAAAACTTGCTTAGCATCGTGACATCTGAACCGGTATTAGCTATTTATGATCCAAAACTGCTTGTCATTGTGCAAACGGACGCATCAAAGGATGGACTGGGTTGTGTAATTGTTCAAAACGGACACCTAGTAGCATATGCGTCTAGAACATTGAGTAAGAGTGAACAAAAGTGGGCTCAGATCGAAAAGGAGTTGTTGGCTATTGTTTTCGCATGTCAACGATTACAAACCGCTGGAAACATTAGTCAGGGTTGATATAGATGATGTGACAATGCGACTTCAGCGAATGTTTATGTCACTTTTGAAATATCCAAAGATGACTGTTGTGTACAAACCGGGAAAGGAAATGCTTGTGGCTGACTGCCTGTCACGGGCCCAATTATCGGAACGTCATGGGGACACGGATTTAACGGGAATAATTCATTCGGTCACTAAATCGGCTTGTTTATCGAATCAAAATTATGATTTATACCGGTCCACCATTGAACGCGTTGAAGTTTATTTGAAAATTTGTCGATATGTAGAGAACGGTTGCTAAATTATCACCTACTGGACAATCTGAGCCAAGTTTTTCATAGGTTAAGAAACGAACTGCATTTTGAGAATGGCTTACTTTTTCGTGATCGTCGACTCGTAATTCCATCAGAATTACAGGAAAAAGTAGGTACGTGGTTACATGCACCACATTTGGGAATTGAAAAAACTCTTGCACGTGCAAGAGCGCTTTATTATTGGCCTAACATGAACGGTCAGATAAAGGAGATCGTTAAATCTTGTGACTTTTGTGAAAAATGCACACGAAACAATCAAAATGAAAAGCTGGTTCAAGAAGAGCTACCTAAATATCCTTTTCAGATAATCTCTGCTGACTTGTTTGAATATGCAGGACAGGACTTCTTGTCAGTTATTGATGCATACTCAGGATTTTCAATTGTGGAACATGTAAACAATAAAACGGCAAGTCACATTATTAACAATTTGAAGAGTAATTTCAACAAACTGGGATATCCAACTGTAATCAGGGCAGATAATGTGCCATTTAATTCTCGTGAATTTGAAACATTTGCGGCTGATCATAATATCGTTATGAAATTCTCAAACCCTCGGTACGAATATGTTGAAACGTTGCATTGAAGCTAGAGCCACAGAAAACTATCAGTATAGGTAAAGACGAGATTGCCGATTTCGGATTCTGTATTGTGTCGTGGTAATTTGAGTGAGATAACTATCCAAAACAAAATTAAAGAAAAAAAGAAAAGCAAAAATATTACTATGACCGGAATGCAAGAGCACTACCAGTATTAAATTTGGGTGATCTAGTTATCTTTAAGAAAAATGGAAAAGAATGGAATTATGGAACAATTGTGGGTAATGTAAATGGTCGATCGTATATCATTAAGGACAATTTCGAAAACTATTTTAGACGCAACCGACGGTTCATTGCCAAGACTAAGAATAATGAATTGAATGGGGGAGAAGTAATGTTTGAAGAAAATTTCAAATGTAACGTAGCTGCTCCTGATAATTTTAAACCGATTGAAATAGTACCTCCTGGGCGCAACAGACAAGATAACGGTAACAATGGCAGTGAACCAATTATGTGTAATGTGGATGAACCAGGTCTACCAGTGCTGGACGATAGTAATGTATCATCAGATGAATATCAAACTGCTGGTAGTTCGGATTCAGAAGCAGAGTCGGAAAGCGATCAAGAGACACCCGAACCAGTGTTAGTTAATGAACCAGATGTTAGGAAAACTCGTAGTGGTCGCAGTAGTCGTCCACCTCAACGATATGGTTGGAATTAATTTAATGTAATAACCACGTGAGTTCAATAACTTCTTATCACTTAGTCAAATAGAACTTTAATGGAAACCTTAATATCTTTTAAAGATGTAATAATATTGCTTGTTCGATAGTAAACAAGTATAATTCGTCACAAGGTGTCCCTGCTAGTCGATGTGTATGTAGTTATAAGGAATACCCATCAATGCAAGTCACTAGATATATCAAGTAGTAAGTTGAGCGTCAACCATCACCAAGAAAAGATGATGAAGATAAAAAGACAATAAACTATGAAATATCATATAGCTTAAACAATAAAGTCTGTTAATTATAATAATACAACAATTATTACAGTATCTACAACTTCTACCACGTTTACTACTTTGGCAGTGTTATCGTATGCCTTGGATTCTTTTCCACCCATTTTAACAATGACTCTTGACTTTTGCAAGACTATTCCCTTCTCTATTTTAGAACATGAAAATAGTTTTCATGTATAATGGTTTGATTTGCCATGTGATGTGTGTATAACTGTTTGTCCTGACTGACTGAATGACTGACTGCCACACTGACTGATTGGTGATCAACGCACAGCCCAAACCGTAAGAACTAGGAAGCTGAAATTTTCACTGTAGCTAACTTATGTGATGTAGGTGCACGTTAAGACGGGGTTTCGGGAAATTCCACCCGCAAGTGTGGAAGAATCGCGAAAAACCTTTGTATGTAACTTTTTTGTTTACCATCCGATCGGCCTCAAACTTATTTTCAAAGATCTTTGTTAAAATTCATTTGAGGGGTGTTTCACACTTTTAGGAAAATCCGTTCCTCCTTGTGTGGAAATGGAGGTCAAAGATTTGGTGGGTGACGTTTCGCGCTCAAATTCATTTCCAGAGATCTATAAGAAAAATCATTTGATACGTGTTTCACACTTTTCGCAGAATTCAAACTTCTGCGGGGGGAATACGATTTAAAGATCTTTTGGGCGAAGTTTTAATTTGTGTCCGATTTGCTTCAAACTTGTTTTCAAAGCTCTACATAAGAACTTAATAAATACGTATTTCAGCGATTTGGAAAATTCCACCCGCAACAGTGGTAAATTGGCGGAAAACGGTTGTATGAAAGTTTTTTGTTTACCATCCGATCGGCCCCACACTTATTTTCAAAGATCTTTGTTCAAATTCATTTAAGGGGTGTTTCACGCTTTTTCAAAAATCCGTTCCTCCTTGGTGGAAATGGAGGTCAAAGATTTGGTGGATGACGTTTTGTGTTCAAATTCGTTTCCAAAGATCTATAAGAATCATTTGAGACGTGTTTCACACTTTTTGCAGAATCCAAACTTTTTTGGGTGGAATGCGACTCAAAGATTTTTTGTACGAAGTTTTAATTTGTGTCCGATTTGCTTCAAACTTATTTTCAAAGCTCAACATAAGAATGTAATGAATACGTGTTTCAGCGATTTAGGAAATTCCACTCGCAACAGTGGTAAATTGGCGAAAAACGTTTGTATGAAAGTTATTTGTTTACCGTCCGATCAGTTTCAAAATCATTTCAAATTTGTTGGAGAACATTGATTTTATAACATACGTGCCACGGGCAAGGCCGGGTTATACCCGCTAGTATATATATAAAACTTGTATTTTTATTCGAAGAATAACAACATTTTTTTTTTTTTGCGAAAAGGTAATTTATTATATTATTTTTTCTTAATTTCGTTTATTTTTTGATTTGGAATTTTCCGTTTTGCTGTTTTTTTATATTATCTATTTTGGCAGAAGGCCTTTGTACATTTTTTTTTTATAAATTCCTACTTCGATAAATGCAGTGATCTCCTCTCTAATATTCGTGCAACTGTTTAGGTTGCACTCTGCCTTGACACACACAACATAGTGGGCGTCATTACAATTTTATAAAATTGTTTAATATTAACTTTAATTTAATTTAATTCGGCGTCTTATGTGGGTGCCTGGTTGCGGCCAGTGTTGCCGGTGCAGGCCATCGCACAGGCCGGGGTGAAAAGTGGTCCCTCGCAGTCTTCTAGGTACTTCTTTGGTGGTCTGGGCAGCTGCTTTTTCTGTGGCGGTGGAATGTTTGTATTAATATTTATGGTTTTGATATATTGAGGAGAAGCTGTTACTTGTGCTTTAAGTCGCCTCTTCAGTGAGGAAATCTAGCTCTCTTGCTAGTCTATTTAAATCTTCCCAAGTCGGGGGCTTATTGCTATTATATAATAGCTTCCATATCTCAGCTTTGCGTTTTTTTATACGGCTGTATGCCGCATCCATTTCTTGTTTTTTTTGTTTAATTTGATTTTGATCAACGGCTAGGGCACTGGCCGTTAATCTTCTTGCCCTATACTTATCTAATGTGATGCGTATGGACATTTGCGACGTACTTTTGTAACCACCTTACTCACTCAGACTATTTTAGTTCCACCGCCGTGTTAATTTCCATTGACGTAAGTTGCTGCTGCTGTTGTTGTTGACGTTCTTGTTGTTCATTAAAAATGGAATGTAATAGTTGCTGTTGACTTTTTCCTTCCTTCAACTGCCTCCAGGCAGGATTTAGTGAGCATGTCACATGTCGCCATGTGATATATAAAATGTATATATACATATATAACAGTTTTGATTTGATTTCAGTAGCACGTCAATGCTGGTTGGCTTGGATATTAACGATGTCTTTATTGAATTCAGAAATGTTCTTAGCCTATGGATAACATGTATAAACTTATGCTGTTATCAGTTAATAGCTACAAAGAGAGGGAGAGTGTGTAACTTGCATATGCCAGTGTTACTGAGCATATATATGTTGCTCATGATATGCGCTCAGACCGAGCGTGGGATATGCAGCGTAAGCATTAACGGTCAGCTAGTGAGGCTAGTGAGTCGCGCTGCGTAATATGAGACAGAGCCAATACATAAAGTGGCTCTGGGCTTGTTTACTGTATAATTGTCTTTGTATGCAACAAAGTGCCGCATACTTTATATTTAAATACATGGTGTTCTGTTAAGTCATATACACACTACAATGACATAATACTTATCCGCTTGCACATCAAGCTTGGAGTGATCTACAGCCCTAAAATATTTTTATGTGACTATTAAATTCAAAAACCAGAAAATTCAATTCGGAGCGACATGCTTGGAACTTTCGTATACCATTCCTTAAAGCAAACATCAACATATATAAATTAAAAAATTTATTCAGCTATATAATGTCATTTTTCCCTCTCTTCGTCGATTTTAAATATTAATATCTTAAACGACGCCTATTTAATGGAAATATGTAAATTCAGAAGTAAGGCAATTAATACAAGTTTTCCCTGAGTTTCAAAGTGAAAATCGTAAAATATAAGGAACAAAAATAAAATTCTTTGGTTGAAAATTAATGATTTTAAATAAATTTGTTAATTGTGTTTTTTTTTTTTATCTGGGACCCATAAATATCCAAAAAAGTTGAGTTTTATAATATTTGTGTGTATTATATTATTTAAAAAAAATAAGTTAGAGGTTCTATAAGGATTTCCTGACTTGGAGATACCCTGAAACCTCTGCTACCAACAGCAAATGCAGCTCGTGCTTCGAGCTGGTTTGCTTTAGCAGTATTAAAAACAAGTAAGAGGTTCTAATCGGGACCTCCCGACTAGGGGATATTCTGAACCCTCTTATTCCAACACCAAATACAGCTCGCGCTACGCGCTCGTTTGCTTTAGTAGTAATAAAGATGAATTAAAAAAAAAAGTTTCCTTGGCAGGGTTCCAACTCGCAACTAACCGCACTACTTGTCGCCGCCTCCACCCAACAGCCACACCAAACAAAAAATAAAAAATAGCTCCCTCGGTAAGGTTCGAACTCGCTACAGACCACACTACTCGCCGCCGCCTCTACCCAACAGCCACACCAACACTTAACTCTTAATGAGAACAGAACCATCTAAAATAACACAAAGAAAACGATAATTGCTATGCTTTTGATAGAATTCCAAGAAGACGCGCATGAATGTGTGTGTGAACATGTATACAGAAATTCTTGCAATTTGCGCTTGCTAACGTAAACCCGTGGCCTGCCAAAACATATTTTCTTACATGTTTCCTAGCCGATATTGATGAAATTTTCTACAGTACATCATATTGTACTAGAGAATATTCGTGTATTATCAAAAAGTCAATTTCATTTAAATTGTGGTCTATGAGGTAGTAGCGGGGAGGTGCTGATAGGCTTAAAATTAATATACTTGATATATATATATATATATATATATATATATATATATATATATATATATATATATATATATATATATATACTATTCTAAAAGCTACACGTCAAGTTTGGTGACTCTAGCTCTTATTTACCAAAATTGCTAAAAAAACAGGAATTCGATATCGATTTTTATCGATTTCTTGGAAACGGGGCAAGTTATCGAATATCGAAAACAAACTCGATCTGCGCGGGCACTAGGAGACCCTACAGCTAAAATTTCAATTTCAAATTTCTCTAGCTCTTATAGGTTTTGAGATCCTTGTGTTCATACATACGGACAGACGGACAGACGAACGGACGGACGGACGGATAGACGGACAGACAGACGCACATGGCCTGATCGACTCGGCTATTGATGCTGATGAAGAATATATATACTTAATGGGGTCGGAGATGCTTCCTTCTGCCTGTTACATACATTTGCACAAATACAATATACCCTTTTTACCCATTTTCAATGGGTTCAGGATATAAACAACAAGTAAGAGGTTCTAGTCGGGAGCTCCCGACTAGGGAATACCCTGAACCCTCTTATTCCAACACCAAATGCCGCTCGCGTTACGAGCTCTTTTGCTTAAGTACTAATATAGATAATTTAAAATAAAAACAAGTAAGAGGTTCTAGTCGGGAGCTCCCGATAACCTGAACCCTCTTATTCTTATATACACCAAATGCAGCTCGCGCTAGTAATGAAGATAAATTAAAAAAAAAAAAAATTCCCTTGGCAGGGCTTGAACTCGCAACTGACCGCATTACATGCTTCCGCCTCAACGCAACAGCCACACCAGCAAAAAAAAATAAAAAATAGTTTCTTCGGCAGGGTTCGAACTCATAACTTACTACGCTACTGTACTCCGCCTCTACTCAATAGCCACACCAATAATTAAGTCTTAATGAGAAAAAAAAACGAATTAAAATAGCAGAACAGAAAACAATACAATCGCAATTGCAATGATGTTGATAGAATTCAAAGCAGAAACGCATGAATGTGTGTGTGTGCATGTATACAGATATTCTTGGAACTTGCGCTTGCTGCTGCACGTGTTTGCAGGCCAATACACATTTTCATTCGTGTTTCTTAACCGATCTTGATGAAATTTTCCGTAGTAGATCTTAATGTACTATGAAATATTCGTGTATTCTCAATTATCAATCTTAATTAGATAGGCACTACAAGTTGGTTTACTAACTAATAGCATTATGGTGGTAGCGGGGAGGTGGCGATAGCTATAAAATGAAAGATACTTGATATATATATTATTCTAGAAGCTACATGTCAAGTTTGGTAACTCTAGCTCTTATAAGTTACCAAAATTGCTCAAAAAACAGGATTTCGATATCGAATTTTATCGATTACTTGGAAACGGGATAAGTTATCGAATTTCTGAAACAAACTCGATCGATAGCTACAGCTAAAATTTCAAGTCTCTAGCTCTTATAGGTTCTGATATCCTTGCGTTCTTACATACGGACAGACGGACGGACAGACAGACGGGCATGGCTAGATCGACTAGGCTGTTGATGCTGATCAAGAATATATATACTTTATGGGGTCGGATATGCTTCCTTCTGCCTGTTACATACATTTGCACAAATACATTATACCCTTTTTACCCATTTTCAATGGGTTCAGGGTATAAAAAGTTTCCTTGGTAGGGCTCATACTCGCAACTCACCGCATTACTTGCTGCCGCCTCTACCCAACAGCCACACCAGCCAAAAAAAATTAACTAAAAGGTTCTCCTAGTGCCCGCGTAGATCGAGTTTTTTCCCGATATTCGATAACTTACTCCGTTTCCAAGCAATCGATAAAAATCGATATCGAAATCCTATTTTTTTAGGAGTTTTGGTAAATAATAAGAGCTAGAGTCAGCAAACTTGATATGTAGCTTCTAAAATAGTACATATATATCAAGTATCTTTCATTTTATAGCTATCACTACCTCCCAGCTACTATCTCATAGATATTAATCAAGTAAAAACACCAATTTATGCTGTCCACCAATATAAGCCACAATTATATGCAATTGACTTTTTGAGAATACTCATATATTCTATAACACAATAAGCTGTACTTTAGAAAATTGCATCATGATCGGTTTTCCTAACCGGCACAATTGTTACAGAAAACGTGTTTTGACTTTCCTTGTATCAGCGGCAGCAAGCGCAAATTCCCAGAATTTCTGTATGCATGTACACACGCACATTAATGAGCGTCTGCTTTGAATTCTATCAACTGCTTTGCAATTGTGATTGTATTGATTTCTGTGCTACTCTCTTAATTCGTTTTTTACCTCCTATTAACATCGGACAATTATATCATACTAGCGGGTATACGTATGTTATAAAATCAATGTTCTCCAACAAATTTGAAATGATTTTGAAACTGATCGGACGGTAAACAAATAACTTTCATACAAACGTTTTTCGCCAATTTACCACTGTTGCGAGTGGAATTTCCTAAATCGCTGAAACACGTATTCATTACATTCTTATGTTGAGCTTTGAAAATAAGTTTGAAGCAAATCGGACACAAATTAAAACTTCGTACAAAAAATCTTTGAGTCGCATTCCACCCAAAAAAGTTTGGATTCTGCAAAAAGTGTGAAACACGTCTCAAATGATTCTTATAGATCTTTGGAAACGAATTTGAACACAAAACGTCATCCACCAAATCTTTGACCTCCATTTCCACCAAGGAGGAACGGATTTTTCAAAAAGCGTGAAACACCCCTTAAATGAATTTGAACAAAGATCTTTGAAAATAAGTGTGGGGCAGATCGGATGGTAAACAAAAAACTTTCATACAACCGTTTTCCGCCAATTTACCACTGTTGCGGGTGGAATTTTCCAAATCGCCGAAAAACGTATTTATTAAGTTCTTATGTAGAGCTTTGAAAATAAGTTTGAAGCAAATCGGACACAAATTGAAACTTCGCCCAAAAAATCTTTAAATCGTATTCCCCCCGCAGAAGTTTGAATTCTGCGAAAAGTGTGAAACACGTATAAAATGATTTTTCTTATAGATCTCTGGAAATGAATTTGAGCGCGAAATGTCACCCACCAAATCTTTGACCTCCATTTTCACCAAGGAGGAACGGATTTTCCTAAAAGTGTGAAACACCCCTCAAATGAATTTGAACAAAGATCTTTGAAAATAAGTTTGAGGTCGATCGGATCGTAAACAAAAAAGTTACATACAAACGTTTTTCGCGATTTTTCCATACTTGCGGGTGGCATTTCCAGAAACCCCATCCTAACGTGCACCTACATCACATAAGGTAGCTACAGTTAAAATTTCATCCTCCTAGCTCTTACGGTTTGGGCTGCGCGTTGATCACCAATCAGTCAGTCAGTCAGTCAGTCAGGACAAACAGTTATATATATAGAGATAACTGCCATAGGAACGATCGGTCGAAAATTAAGTTGTTGTATGGAAGACTTTTTTGTTTTCCAATATATATTAACCATACTCGGCATTAACTATTTTCCCTGTGCTTCTTAGATACGATGAAATCACCATGAGCATTCGGCGTGCCGATGATTGCAATTATTTCTCGTTTTAATTTATTTTTATTACTACTAACGCGAACGAGCGCGTTGGTGTTGAATTAAGAGGGTTCAGGCTATTCCCTATTCGGGAGCTCCCAACTAGAACCTCTATAAAGAAATTCATGGAATTTGCGCTAGCCGCTGCTAACACGTGCGCACATAACTTTTGTGTTTCTTAACCGATCATAATGCAATTTTCGACAGTATATCTTATTGTAGAATAGAACATAGAATAATTGTGTATTCTCAAATAGTCAATTTCATATAAATTGCGGCTTAAATTGATGGATAATTAACTTGATTTGTAGAATTGTAGTAATAGTGGTGAGGTAGTGATAGGTATAAAATGAAAGATTTTTATCGATTACGTGAAAAGGGAGAAAGTTATCGATTATCGGAAAAAAACTCGATCCGCGCATGGACTAGGACTAAATTTCAATCCTAATCCTAATCTGGCTTAGTGCTTCATTTAGATGCAACTCACTCAATGGAGTATTGACTCTATTGGTTGTGCCATCTTAATTCACTTCATTTTTTGTTTTGTTGTCTTTGTGGTGTCTTTTTATTTGGCTTAACGTTATTCGCGTTAGTCGCGCGCGCTAACCAGTGACTGCGTTTTGTAAGGATCAAAGGACTTGCAAATCCACGGGCACACTCACTGTTATGTAGTGGAGCAGATTCACTACCTAGTAATTCCGACTGTCCAAAGGATCAATACCAGAATGAATTACTAGGTTATCGCAATGAAATTGCGTTGTTTGGTTATTGGTTGACCTGGGTAATCCTTAAGCGGTCAACGGCACTCGCGGCAAGTTCGCGTGTGTCCTTATGCGGATACGTTTTTGAATGATTGTGCGTTCGCGTCGATCGTCAGCGCCGACTACGATTTGCTTTAAAGGCCTGGGACTACAATTGTCTTTTAATGGTCTTTTATCACTCGCGTGTCCTACCGGCTGCGCCAATTGAATAAGTCAAAACGCGTTGTTCAAAAAAAAAAATATAATTTTATTTAAACGGTGCGTAACTTAAGCGGAATTTACAGGAATAATATATTCAACTTGACGGTTTGGATGCGTCGGATAAACTCAAACTCCAAACTGTTATCAACGCTTAGCAAACCTCGGCTGAGCTTTCAAGATCATGATCTTTTTCTTAGCAATGCTCATTATTATAAACGCTCTTTGTGAGTTTTCCTGAATATTCTAAGAGCCTGGATTTGTGCTGCGTTGGTAATTTGGGCTTTTGGTGGGAATAACGATTGTGGCGGATGTTTATGTCTAGTGATTTTATGATCGGTCCCACGCCAGAAATGTTATTATCACCAAGTACAAATTCCAATTGCTTTTTTTTTCAATATTTATTAGATGTGCTTAGTTGCTAGGGCTTATGTTAGATAACAACAAATAAATTCATACAGTCCCAATAAGAAGCATTGCAACACCTCATAAGAAGTGCAGCAAAATGCTGACTTGGTGTCTGTGCCATTTCCTCCACGCGCCGACTGGCAACCGGTGAAAATTCCAAGAAGAATTGCCCAACGGGCCAACAACATCAGCAGCGACGCCGCTGCCAATGCCGCTGCCGCTAAGCCACAGGTTACTAGGGCTAGAATTGATTTAAGTTTATTTAGTTGCAAATTAAAATCAAATAAAGGAAGTCTTGCTTCCCTAAAAATTATATTTTTTTCATCGTTTAATAAACGTTGGAATTAACTGGCGCCGGAGCAGGGACCGGCTCGTGTTACAACAGAACAAAACGCTTCTACGTGCGCGTTAGTCGGTTATACGCGAAAATAAAACCAGTGCAACTCTCGTCGATTAAATTCAACGATTGGTGAAATACGCGAAAGGCAATTGGAACTTAATTGTTCAATTTTGCCCAAAGGCTTCAAAAAGGATGAAATCCGGACCGACAGGGGAGGTTGCCATATCAGGAATAGTAATGTAAGTTAGAAATTAAGTGAAACACAAAAAAAAAACAAACGAACAACTAACACAAAGGTGAAATAGAATTATAAGAATAACAAATACCAAATGTTGTAGAACAATAAGCAAGATAAAGAAGTGTAAAACGATAAACAAATATAAAGACTACGAATGCGACTCCCAAGGGACCCTCCAAAGTAGAAGGAAGAAACCAGCCACTGGTTTTAAAAAGAAAACAGAAGCGATCAAAAATTCAATCAAAATATAGAGTAAAAAATTAACACTAGATTTAAATATACTTCTAAAACATCTTAAAATATACAATATAAGTAATATATCTCGTTTATGGCTAATGAAAACAATTTAGTTAGGCCCCCAATAGTATCAGATCAACCACAGGTAGGCGGACATAACTTGAACAGACAGCAACAACGACATATCGACAGACAAAACGAACACTTCCAAAATAGAGGCATGGCGAATAACGCAGAGCAGATGATAGCAGCCACGGTTAGCCAGATTTTGGCACAACAACTGATGACATTAGTAAAGCAGTTAGTCAACCCCTCTAGGGAGTTTAGTGACGTAGACGACCAAACAACAACTGCCAACCACAATTTGAATGACTTAGACAGAGTTCCGGACATAGTTAAAAGCCTCAGAGAATTCTCCGGTAATCCAGCGGAATTTAGCGCATGGAAGAAGAGTGTAGATCGTATACTCAGGCTATGCAGCTGAGGCAGGTTCGCCAAAATACTTTGGCATATTGCATACAGTGAGAAACAAAATCACTGGCAATGCCGACACGGCCCTCGAGTCGTATAATGTTCCCCTAAATTGGAGCGCTATCTCCAAATGTCTCACGCTGCACTACGCAGACAAAAGAGATCTGGGAACATTAGAATATCAGATGACAATGTTAGTGCAAGGTAACAACCAAACAGTAGAAGAATTCTACCAGGTCGTTTACAACAACTTGTCGCTGATATTAAATAGAGTAGGCTGCATGGAATTAAATAGGGAATCCGAATCCCTTATGACAAAAATATACCTAGATAAAGCATTAGATACCTTCATTAGAGGTTTGAAGGGAGATCTACCACGGATTCTTGGAATAAGGGAGCCAGCAGATCTACCTTCAGCCCTTCACTATTGTTTAAAACTAGAGAATCAAAGCTATCGCACTAACATGGCTTTGAATAGAAATCAACAGAAACATGCCAGAAACCCAAATAGAAATATACCACCACCTACACTGCCACCCCGAACAGCTCAGCCTTCTTTCGCCCAAACTTTTAGGCCACCACCCATTAGCTTCAGTCCCCAACCCCCGATCTATACACCTTGGCCAACCAATACAAACCACGGACCACCGACATACAACAATAATGGACCGATTCCACAATACCCTAACCAACGAACCTACCAGACACAACCACAACAGGTATACGTAACCAATAGACCTTCTGCTCCAAAACCCCAACCACGTCCTGGGCCAATGGACGTGGACCAAAGCATCCGCACGAGGATGATAAATTACATGAACAGACCCAATTTTGAAGTAGGGAAAAGACCTCCACCACCAACAAACGACACGGAGAAAAAACAAAGAAATTTCAACATACAAACAGGACAAGAACAGACCGAGACAGAAAACACTGACAACTATGTGACCATGGAGGAATACGTACAATCAATGCTAAACTACGAACACAAGACTGAATACGAGCAGCCATTAAATGAATACGCCCAACAAATTGAAGAAACAGATGACGGACAAAATACCCAAAACGAACACTCAGACATTAATTTTTTAGGATAAAGAGCTCCTCTCTTCCTTACATAGAATGTAAGATGGGGAGCGGAAAATTACTCAAAATACTAATAGATACAGGATCAAACTGAAATTACGTCCAACCGAAGTTCGTGTCCGAACCTATTCCAAACGAAAAACCCTTCGAAGCCGTCACAGTCGGCGGTAGCATTAAAATTACACACCACAAGTTCGCTAATCTTTTCTATAGAAACGATATAAAATACAATTCTTTCTCTTACCCACCCTAAAATCATTCGACGCCATATTAGGTAACGATAGTCTAAAGGAACTAGATGCTGTGATACAAAGCAGCAAGAATCTACTAATAATCAAGAACAATATTTGCATACCCATTAAGCAGAAAAAAATAGAGGCGGTCAACACGGTAATACCACGGACAGAACATATGACAAACGAACAAAAAAATAGCCTTAATCAACTAGTTAAAATGCACCCACACCTATTCGCCAATCCGGACGAAAAACTGACATACACAACCAACGTCAGAGCAGAGATTCGAACAAAAACCGATTCCCCCATATATTCAAAATTTTACCAATTTCCAATGTCTTTCAAAGACGAAGTACACAACCAAATCAAAGAACTTTTAGAGGACGGAATCATCCGACCCTCCCGATCCCCATACAATTCACCTGTGTGGATTGTTCCGAAAAAATTAGATGCCTCCGGACAAAAGAAATATCGCATGGTTATAGACTACAGGAAACTAAATAAAGAAAATACCGCAGACAAATACCCTATACCCGAAATCAACGAGGTACTAGCACAGCTAGGCAATAACAAAGTTTTCTCTGTCTTAGATTTGAAAAGTGGCTTTCATCAAATACCCTTTAATGAGTCAGACATAGAAAAAACTGCCTTCTCCGTTAACAACGGAAAATACGAGTTTACACGACTCCCATTCGGTCTCAAGAATGCGCCCTCAATTTTCCAGAGAGCTCTTGACGACATCCTTCGTGAGCATATTGGAAAAATATGCTTTATTTATATTGACGATATCATTATCTTTATTCAGAACTCTACAAGAAGCCAATATGAAATGTCAGTTGAACAAATGCGAGTTCTTTAAAAGCAGAGTAGAATTCCTGGGATTTGTCATCTCAGACAAGGGGATAGAAACTAATCCAAGCAAAATTGAGACAATAAGGAAGTACCCACTTCCAAAAACACTCAAAGATTTAAGATCGTTTATTGGCCTCGCCAGCTATTATAGGAGGTTTATAAGAGACTTCGCTAAGCTGGCAAAGCCAGTTTTAAAGAGACTTCGCTAAGCTGGCAAAGCCCCTTACCTCTCTTTTAAGAGGGGAAGATGGACGGGTGTCCAAAAATCAATCAGCTAAAAAGCTCATGATTCTCAACGAAGAAGCGATCGAAGCACTCAATAAAATAAAAAATTCCCTCGTTTCTAATGAAATACTTCATTACCCGGACTTCAGCAAAGAATTTCATCTGACAACAGATGCATCCAACTTTGCTATTGGGGCTGTCCTATCCCAGAACAAGCGACCCATTTGTTTCCTCTCTAGAACCCTCTCTAAAACAGAGGAGAACTACGCCACCAATGAAAGGGAAATGTTGGCAATAATTTGAGCATTAAAAGCCCTCAAGAATTACCTCTACGGTAAAGCGAGTGTAAAAATATATACCGACCATCAACCCTTAACCCACTCTCTTAGCAGTTGGAACGGCACAAGCTAGGATAAAGAGGTGGAAAGCTTACCTAGAAGAGTTCGATTACGAGCTCCTCTATAAGCCAGGTAGGGATAACATTGTAGCCGATGCGCTATCACGAATCCCTGTGATCAATAATATTGGATCAGTAGCCTCCACCCAGCACAGTGCAGACAGTTCAAGCCACAACTTAATTCCGAGCATAGAAGCTCCAATTAACGTATTCAAAAACCAGATATTTCTCAGTTGAGCCAACGAAACAAATTACGAATTCCATATCCCATTCCCAACATTCCACAGGCAAACGATTACTCGACCAAATTTCTCAGAACACGACCTTACGCAAATACTGAAAGTTCATCTAAGCCCATCCGTAATCAACGGAATAATAACCTCAGAAGAAATAATGAACCAAATTCAGCAGATATATCCCCAACATTTTAGTAACTTCAAGATTAGATTCACACAGTCTCAAGTAAAAGATTTAACAAATGAAACAGAACAAGATGAGAAGATAATGGCTACACACAACAGAGCCCACCGCAACGCACTAGAAAACAAAATGCAATAACAGAATTAGTCAAACAGTGTCAGGTTTGTAAAGAAGAAAAATACGATAGGCATCCCACTAACCCAAAACTCAAAGAAACACCAATACCCGAATACCCACGACATACAACCCACATCGACATATACACGACAGAAAAAAACTTAGTACTCACGGCAGTAGACAAATTTTCGAAATTAGCTCAGGGACGAATAATCAAATCTAGGGCAATAGAAGACATTAAAAAACCACTTCATGAAATCCTTTTTTATTTTGGCGTACCTAAAGCCGTTGTAATAGACAACGAAAAATCCCTTAATTCAGCCTCAATCACTTTTATGATGCAGGACCAATTAAATATAGAAGTTTATAAAACACCACCCTACAAAAGCGCAGTGATTGGGCAGGTAGAGAGATTTCATTCAACACTATCAGATATTATGAGATGCAACAAAAGAAAACAGGAATACAGAACATTCGAAGAACTACTTAACAAATCAATATACGACTACAACTACACTATACACTCGACAACTAACAAGAGACCATTAGACATATTCTTCGGCAGAAATGTGACTACAGACCCAGACCAATACGAAAAAGCTAGGAAGGAGAACATTGACAGACTCAAACAGAAACAATCGACCGACATGCAGAATCATAACAAAAAACGTAACGACATACGAACTTATATACCAGGTCAAGAAATATTCGTCAAAGTCAATACCAGATTAGGTACCAAACTGTCACCCAGATACAAAAAGGAAATAGTTAAAGAAAATTGAAACACAACCGTACTAACAACAACTGACAAAATAATACATAAAAGCAATATAAAAAATACATAAAAATTACAGATTCCTATTAATGATGACAATAAAAATAAAAAGCAACAGAAGGACACTTGGAAATCTTGAACTACACAGACGCACAAACAATTACAATTCTAAAAGGAATAGGGAAACTACAGACATCGACAACACGAATCGTACAAGTCATAGAGCTAGAACAGATCAAAAACGCATTAGATAATCTCCTTTTTTACACCGAAAAAGACTTAAGAACCAATACTTTATACCACACTTTACGGCACGAAATAACGCAAGCTATTGTCACTTTCGACACAATATCACTTTTCCATAAACGAAAGACTAGAGCGATCAACATTATAGGCACAGCTTGGAAGTATGTAGCCGGCAGCCCGGACAATGACGACTTAGTAATGCTTACCGACAACATAAACAAACTTATAGAAAACGACAATAAACAGCTTATCATAAACAGGCAATTAGAAGATCGTATTAATAAACTCACGAAAATCTCAAATGATTTAACCAATAGCATAAGAAAGGAATCTCTCATAAGTGATGAGATAGCTATTAGCTTACAAAATCAAATTAGGCTCATAAAAGAAGAAATAATTAATATTAAGTACGCCATACAATGGGCGAAACTGAATTTAATAAATACATTCCTCCTTGGCGAAAAAGAAATAGAGATAGTAAACGATAATTTTAATAAAAGTAACATGCAACCTTTAAATATTGAAGAAATGCTAGAATTCGCAGATGTATCCATTTTGCATAATGGAACCACTCTGTTTTATATTGTAAAAATTCCAAATTTAGAAGAGATAGAATGCAAAAATACTATAATAAAGCCAGAAGTGAAAAACAACAATATAATAAATTTAGAATTTAACGAACTGTTTCATTGTAATAAAACAATCTATGGCATAAACAACAATTGTAAAAGATACAATAATATTCAAATTTGTAACAAATCAAAAATTGTAAACTTGAACACTAATAATTGTATACCTAAGTAAGTTAGGGGATAGCAAGCGCTCTGTGGCCTTAGCAATGCAGATCATATCCCGGAGATCGAGGAAATCGACGATGGACTTATACTAGTGAACGACTTCAACGGCACTATTAGATGGCAAGAAGAGAAGAAACGCGTGAGAGGCACATACATGATTAACTTCTGGAACGAAACCTTATTCATCAACAAACAAGAGTTCAGCAATCTAGAGGTCACCGTCATGACCCCAGAAAATCCCACAATACAAATAACCCCAATAGAAAACGTAAGAATTAAGATTCTTTCTCTGGAAGCATTAGAAGAATTGCACATTAACAACATAAAAAACATGCAAAAACTTCAGACGCACTCTATAGCAAATAGAGTCGGTTTCATAACTCTGTTCACAGTTGCCATCCTTCTTACCTGTGTATTACACGTAATGAAGAAAAATAAGAAAAATATAATACTGCAACTTAACAAAGAACAAGAGAGAACCAGCACATATCCAAATACAAAATACAGATGCCAATAACCTCAGGTTCAACAACATACCTTTCTTCTGATGATCGCTTGAGGACAAGCTTAAATCAAAGGGGGAAGAGTTAACAACAAATTAATTCATACAGTCCCAATAAGAAGCATTGCAACACCTCATAAGAAGTTCAGCAAAATGCTGACTTGGTGTCTGTGCCATTTCCTCCACGCGCCGACTGGCAACCGCCGAAAATTCCAAGAAAAATTGCCCAACGGGCCAACAACATCAGCAGCGACACCGCTGCCAACGCCGCTGCCGCTAAGCCACAGGTTACTAGGGCTAGCATTGATATAAGTTTATTTAGTTGCAAATTAACATCAAATAAAGGAAGTCTTGCTTCCCTAAAAATTATATTTTCATCGTTTAATAAAAGTTGGAATTAACTTGTATAAGGTGTTGGAATTGAGTGCAGTGGACATATGTTATATGCTATATGAGTGTATGTGCAAGTGTAGTATATGTTGTGGGTGTGGTACATCTCATTTCCCCATCCCTAAGAAACTAGCCTGTCCTCGGCGGACATTTTTGGATATAATGTTGGGGTATTGGTTATTACAATATTATCGGTTTCATTTAGGTTGCTGTTGCTTATAATATTTTCATGTGGTTGTGTATTGATTTCTTCAATTTGTATTTCTTCTTTTTGTTTCTTATGTTTTACAATTATTCTTTGGGGTAATGCTTTAAACCTTTAGATAATGTACAATATTATAGTGATAATGATTGTGCAAAGTATTGTTATAATTACAATTTGAAAAGTGTTGTACATTTTGGTGTGATCTTTTACAATTTCTTTGGCTTGAATGTATGATAGTGGTTCTAACTTCGTTACGTTATTGCTTACATAAGTCGTTTGCGTATAATCTAACATTGTGCTTGTGATTATTATTTCATATAATTGAATTGAACAGTTTGACGCTTTAATGAGGTTGTTGCCTTCTATTATCATTTCTCTATTGATCGTATTAACTAAAATTAATTCTCTTTTTCTTTTTAAATTTAGACTTGTAGTGTGTAATTTTTATACCTCTATTGGTTTCTTCAAAATGCTTTTAATCTACTTGTCTGAGATTTCGTGTTTTCCTGAATGGAGTTGTGGTTTTTGATCTTACTAGAGGTGATTCCCTAAATCTAGTATCTACTTCGAAGTCTTGGCGTTTTTCGTTTAGACTCGCTATTTAACTTATTTTCTTTGTTTGGGTGTCATATGCGGGGGTTCCGGCATATATGAAGATATCAGCTGGTGTTTTACCAGTTGTATTGTGTTTGGTTTTATGGTTATAATTATAAAGAATTGTTTCGAATTTTGTTAACTTATTTTCTGGGTCGGACTCGCTGTTGATTGTCCTCAATTTTTCATTGACTGTTTTGTGAAATCTGTCAACGTCATAAATTCCATTCTTACTAGTGGTTAGTTTTTGATGGCCGGGATAGTAATATTTTTCTTTAAAAAGTGCTGTAACCTTTTCGATACCTGGATGTAATACATCTTTATGATTTTTAAGGATAATTTCCTTGAAGTGTGCACATGTTTGGATATCAGTTACTATTTAGTGGATTTCATTACTTTTGTTAAGTTATTAGAATTGATTATTTCAATGTAAGCGTTTTGGAAAGTAATGAAATCAGCTTCATTATGAAAGTAAATAACACTTTTCTTAGTGCATAAATATTCTTTAATTAGTTCTTTAGCGTGATCATGGGTCATTTTTTGATATGAAATTTTGATTTTTAATTTTTGAGAGTAATGTATTGTTTCAAGTTTGTTGGTGTTGGCTTTTATAATAATTAATAGGAATATAAATTTCTTTATTTTCTTGTGCACTATGTATTGTCGCTGCTAAGCTATCTGGGGTTTCTCCTAGTAAATTTCTTCAATTTTGATTCGCGATTTTAATATGGTAATCAAACTCATTTAGCTTGATTTTCCATCTTTGTAGCTTCATATTGGGTTCTTTTATATTACTCAACCAAACTAGGGGTTTGTGATCACTAAGGATCTCAAATTGTCTTCCAAAAAGATAGGACCTTAAATATTTAGTGGCCCAGACAATAGCTAAAAGTTCATTTTTTATTGCCGTATAGCTTAGCTAATGTTCAAAGAAGTACATTCTTTTCTCTTTTCTTCTTTTTTATACCCTGAACCCATTGGAAATGGGTAAAAAGGGTATAATGTATTTGTGCAAATGTATGTAACAGGCAGAAGGAAGCATCTCCGACCACATTAAGTATATATAATTTTGATCAGCATCAAAAGCCGAGTCGATCTAGCCATGTTCGTCTGCCTGTCCATCTGTCCGTATGTACGAACGCAATGTTCTCAAAACCTATAAGAGCTTGAGACTTGGTTTTAGCAGTAG
This sequence comes from Drosophila borealis, assembly GCA_035045885.1. Lineage (NCBI taxonomy): Eukaryota > Metazoa > Arthropoda > Insecta > Diptera > Drosophilidae > Drosophila > Drosophila borealis. The sequence goes on along the minus strand of JAWNOR010000340.1, from coordinate 1,700,396 downwards.
GTGCTCCTAGTGCCCGCACAGATCGAGTTTGTTTCCGATATTCTATAACTTGCCTCGATTCCAAGTAATCGATAAAAATCGATATCGAAATCCTATTTTTTGAAAAATTTTGGTAAATAATAAGAGCTAGAGTCGCAAGACTTTAAAATTCAGCTTCTAGAATATATATATATATATATATATATATATATATCAAGTATAAATGAAATTTAGTCCTAGTCCATGCGCGGATCGAGTTTGTTTCCGATATTCGATACCTTGAACCATTTCCAAGTAATCGATAAAAATCGATATCGAAATCCAGTTTTTGAGCAATTTTGGTAAATAATAAGAGCTAGGGTTACCAAACTTGACATGCAGCTTCTAAAATAGTATATCTATGTAAAGTATCTTTCATTTTATAACTATCGCCACCTCCCCGCTATCACCACATAGCTATAAATCATGTTAGTAAACAAACTTGTATTGCCTACCTAATTAAGCCACAATTTAAATGCAATTGTCGGTTAAGAAACACGAAAGAAAATGTGTTTTGGCATGCAAACACGTGCAGCAGCAAGCACAAATTCCAAGAATTACTGTATACATGTACTCACACACATTCATGCGCGTCTGCTTTGAATTCTATCAACAGCATGGAAATTCCGGTTGTATTGTTTTTAATTAGTTTTTTTCTCATTATAACCCAATTATGGGTGTGGCTATTGAGTAGAGGCGGCGGAAACTAGCGCGGTCAGTTACGAGTTCGAACCCTGCCGAGGAAAATATTTTTTTTGTGGCTGGTGTAGCTGCTGCGTAGAGGCGGCAGCAAGTAATGCGGTCAGTTGCAAGCTCGAACCCTGCCAAGGGAACTTTTTTTTTTAAATTTATTTTTATTACTACTAAGGCAAACGAGCGCGAAGTCCGAGCTGCATTTGGTGTATATAAGAATAAGAGGGTTCAGGGTATCCCCTAGTCAGAAGCTCCCGACTAGAACCTCTTACTTGTTTTGTATAATAATATTCTAGAGCTTCTGCTGTTGGAACTGCGATATGAAATCTAAGGTTGTAAAACTGCGCGCCAGCAGTTGGCGATCTGTTAACGCCCGTTATTAAGTCGATGAAGTGACTCGCCTTTCATCGAATTGTATTTTTTCGGAAGGAAGAAGAAGTGGTGCCGGAGCTCCAAAGAAAATGTCGCCCCAAATTTTGATTTTGTCTTCTATGCGCGTACATATAGTACAGCACCGACAACAAAGGGCTTTCGCCTCTTTTGAGTTAAAATCATTGAGGACATCAGTGTCATGCAGCTCCACTTGATGGTCCGATTGTTGCGGCAGCTGCTGCTGCTGATGATGCTCCAGCTGCCTAGGAGCTTCAGTGAGCTTGGCCCCTTGGTGTGAGTTTGACGACGAAGACGATGACGCTATCATAGTTTCTAATTGATTAAATAATACTCTGAGCTGCACTGATTTAATTTTGAGGGAATATTTTTGAGGAGCAGCATTCTGTGAATTCGTTCTTTTTTGGATCGTCATCAATCAGTAATTTTTCAAACATCTCTAGAGATTCTTTCTGTCGGGCTCGTTGAGTAATATAATGCCTCATAACCAAGGCATCTACATCTTGTGTGTAAACTGAGTTTAAATTGAGAGCATATATTGGTAAATTTTCTGCATCAGGATGACCCCATTCCCCCTCGTCAGCGAACGGTCAAATATTTATAAACAGCAATCTAACCACAAGAATAACACTACAACGAACGACACACATTGGACACACATAATTAACACATCAACCAGCAAACGACTAAACTACAAAATAGACACCGAAAATTGCGCTCACTTGTACAGACACCTCTTAAACAGAGTCAGTTTCAATCTCCACGTCAAAAAGCGCAGACGTGTAAAGTAATGTATGTAAAATGTTCAAATTAATATTTTAACTTAATGTATTCTAATTGTTAATTGTTTTTTGTATCTTAGTGTTAGTGCCCTGAAGACGGTTTGCCGATGTGCAACCGAAATATATTGGAAGCAATTCATTAAATAAAATCGATTTCACTGTTTATTTTAACAAAGCCGGACATCGAGCCAGCCAACAAATATTTAAAATATGAAAAGGTCGCCAAAACCATCAATGTTTTTTGTCCATTTTCAGGTGTGGCTACGCCCGTAGCAATGGAGCAATAGCTTGCGGTTGTGTAATATGAAATTTTGCCTAACCTCCATGGCAAGTGCAGTATCTATCATGTGGAGTAATTCTTTGTGCCCAAAACATTTTGAGAGTTTCCCTTAATATATCTGTCTGCAAACCGCAGCGTTTATTGTGTTAATAAAATTTGTAAGAAGAGGTGTCCACAGGTATGGCTGTTGACGCGTTGAGCCCGCTTATATTTAGTTGTATTTAATGAGAACGATAATTTACAATAATAACAAGTATGAGGTTCTAGTACCTCTGCTCTAGGCTCTGAACCCTCTGCTACCAACACCAAATGCAGCTAGAGCTACGCGCTCTTTTGGTAAGCAGTAATAAAAAAAATTAAAAAAATTAGAGGCCTCCGCCTCTACTCAAAAGCTACTTAGCCAATTATTGGAATTGAGTATTAATGAGAAAAAAAGGATTAAACTAACAGCACAGAAAACAATAAAATCGCAATTGCAATGCTGTTTTTGGACTTCACTAAGGCCGCGCATGAATGTGTGTGTGCACAGGTATACAGACATTTTTGCAATTTGCGCAAGCTGCCGCAAACACGAGGCCAGCCAAAATACGGTTTTTTTAATACATTTTGTGTTTCTTAACCGATGTTGATGAAATGTTCAACAGTATATCTTGTTGTGCCATAGAATATTTGTATATTATCAAAAAGTAAATTGTATTAAAATTAAGGCTGAAATTGGTGGGCAATACAAGATGGTTTATTATATTGATTTTATGGTGGTTGCGGGGAGGTGGAGATAGCTTTAAATTAAGGATACTTGATATATATATATATGCTATTCAAGAAGCAACATGTCAAGTTTGGTGACCCCAGCTCTTAAAATTACGAGATTTACTCAAAAATAAGGACTTCGATATCGACTATCGGAAAGAAACGTTCTGCCTGTTACATACATTTGCACAAAAACATATGATGTTTACCCATTTTCAATAGTCTAAAGGTATAAAAACGTATTGCTCAAAGTATACAGTGGGGCGAGGGTCAACAAGGAGAGCACATGCACCAGCAAATAAGATATTCTTAATATCTCTAAATCTTAAAGTTAGAAAACATTGTCAATCAACAGCATTTTAAATGTTCGTGAAAAACCTTATTCCGATGATAGTATAAGGAAAAATTAATATCTTACTTATACACCCTATTTTTAACCATTTAATGACAATGATGAAGTTCGAATTACAATTCAAAACCAAGATTTGTATGTTGTACCACATGCAAGTTTCATCAGCATAGAAGGTTCGGTTACTACGGCTGCTAATATATCAGCTGCTACAGGCAAACTTAAAAATAACTGCATGACGTTTTTATTTGATGAAATTCGATTATACTAAATGAAACTGAAATTGATCGCACTCTATTGGGAGAAGTTCCTTCACCATAAAAAAACTACCTATCTTTAAACAAATCAGAGAGTGTAATGCTTGAGAACACTGGATAATTAAGAGGCAAAACTCACGAACTATAAAAAATTAGTGCGTTTTTTAATTTTTATGTGTCTCTAAAATGTTTACTTAGCTTTGCTGAAGACTATAACAAAATCCCATTTAATTGTAAACATGAGCTGCTACTGCTCATGTATAAGAATATGAGTGGCGTATTTCAAACTGAGGTTGGCGCCGTTGACAATAATCTCTATATTTTCAAGATAACCTGGAAAATTCCACGAATAATACTTAATGATTAAGCAAACCTCCAAATGTTTAATGTGGTTAAAAGTGGAAATTCTAATCCAATCACATTCCGCAGCTGGGACTGATATATGAATCCATCACTCACAGATGGCGCTTAACACATTTGGAATGTAAGGCCAGCAACTAATCCTCGATTTACATTATTCGTATTTTTTCGGAATGAAAATTTATTACAAACAATTTATTAAACTAGGCTAACGCCTAAAGAATTTGAGCAAAATGCCCCCATTGTTGTTGTGGACTTATTATATCAGAATGAGGCAGTTATAACCGGACCCGTTGATGTTCGAATTTCTATAGACTTAGCAACAGGAAATACTTCAACATGTGATGCTTAGTGTGTACTTATGACCGCTTGGCTAAGTATTCACCGTTAACCTCATTAGTCCAACGCATAGTCTGATAGCGATCAAGTGTATTCGTAGGGCTCCTAAGGAAGTGAATACCGCCAAAAAAAATTATAAAAAATATATAAAAACATTTTTTTTGTATATGTTTAATACTATTAGACATCTTTATTCTCCTGTTAAAGTAGTCCGATATCAATGGTTCGGAGTTATGCCCTCCTGATAGCTGCATACATCATGCTGACTTGAATGGGAACCACACATTTTGTACCCGCTGATTTGGTCAGTTATTTAATTTGGAGTTATGCCCTCCTGATATATATATATATATATATATATATATATATATATATATATATATATATATATATATATATATATATATTTAATATATATATATATATATTATATATATATATATGTTAAAGTAGTCCGATATCAATAGTTCGGAGTTATGCCCTCCTGATAGCTGCATACATCATGCTGACTTGAATGGGAGCCACACATTTTGTACCCGCTGATTTGGTCAGTTATTTAATTTGGAGTTATGCCCTCCTGATATATATATATATATATATATATATATATTGAATTTAAAAGTATATATATATATATATAAGTATATATATATATATATATATATATATATATATATATATATATATATATATATATATATATATATATATATATTTATATATATGTATATGTATATATATATTTATATATATGTATATGTATATATATATTTATATATATGTATATATATACTTATAAATATATATATCTCAATCGTCGCTCCTGCTGTTCGCTGTTGTGGGCCGCGACGCCGGCAGGGAAAGCAAAGTGATAAAGATCAATCCATTGGCGAATTGGGTGTGCACACTCGGACACCCACGTCAATACACACGCGCTGCGCAAACTGAGGACGCCAAGGTGTGTTCAGCCAAAGACGGCTGCATGAACACACGTAGAGACTACTGTGGCACGACTGGTGGGACGCGTGCACCTGCAAGACAATGATGATGGTAAGCACGAGAATGGAGCAAACCCGGGAACTCACCTGGATGACGGTGCGATGGCAAGAGCCACCTGATGTTAGCTATACATTACATCAGCAGGTTCGAGGCAATAAATAGTACAGAAGGTCAGGGATTCGACCAAGCTCACTCAAATAAGTAGGCTAATGTTCTTCTCTCCCCGTCCTGCTAAAACCTTGACAGGCCTCGTAGAACGCTTGTCGTGTGTCGTCATTCAGTTGGCCCTGCAGACTCAGATGATATTCCCCGACCACCACTGATCCGGCTCTGAGCTCCGTCTCCCATGAGGACCGGAGTCAGCCCTCGCGTGGACCTCACTCTACGGAAAGGCACCCACGGGATCGCGAAGGTGACTGCACAATACATACGATAACAATGGCTTCGAGTTGGTGGACAAGACCGGATGCGATCCTGGTCAAGTGCACAGAAAGCATGTCATACGCGGATGTGTTCAAAATAGTTAAAACAGCTCACTCCAGGCGCTTAAAAACAATGTGCAGGGTATCCGCAAATCAGCAGCAGGAGGAGAACTGATCCTCAGGCTCCAAAAGCCTTCGGACCCAGCTTCAGACCAGCTGCATGCGGCAAACAGAACCGCGCTGTCTGGAAAAGCCGCAGTTAGAGCCATGCAGGAAACAGTTCAAATCAAGGTTCTTGATATCGACGAGTCCACGACAGCAGATGGGGTCCTGAAAGCCCTCTTTGCCTCGGTGGAAGGTGACATACCAGTCGAAGCGACGCCAACTACGAGGACGGCGTACGGGGGAACTCAGATCGCAACGCTGGCCCTGCAACCGAGCCAAGCCACGAAACTTCTTGAAGCCGGTAAGGCTCGCATAGAATGGGTTATATGCCGGATTCGCCGAAAAATTGAGTCAAAGAGATTCTACAGATGTATGGGAGTCGGACATATATCCACCAGGTGCAAGAGCCAGCATCCTGTAAAAAAGGAGACATGCTTTAAATACGCAGGTAATGAGCACAAGTCAGGCCAGTGCACGCATAAAGCAAAGTGCATCCTCTTCACAAGAATGGGTGTGGACACTAGCAAAGCTGCACACTCAACTCTGAGCAGCAACTGCCCAGAGTATAAGAAGGTCTACAAAGCGCTCAAAGATAGTTAAGTTCCTGCAACTTAATCTCAATCACTGCAGAGCAGTCCAGGATCTGCTTTCACAAACGGCCCGGGAAAAGTGAATTGATGTACTCATCATTACCGAACCGTACGCACCGAAACATATCGGAGTTTGGCACGAAAGCTTCGACGCTGGAGCAGCACTATAGAGCTGAGGAAGACACCATGCCAGCTCACTCAGCAAATTGCTCTCAAAGGGTTTGCAAGGGCAAAATGTGGTCGCGCATACGTCTACAGCTGCTACATACAACAAGGCATCCCACTGGCGGAGTACGCAGCCATCTTAGAAGACATCGCACATAACGCACAAAGTCCGTAAGGGTGGAAACTCACACCGACCGGTAGCCCGGCGGACCGAGGAGATAGCCAAAGCGCGCCAAAAGTGCCACGCAGCGAGGCGAAAAAGCCAATCATTGCCCAATTTTGAGAATAATCTTTAGAGCTTCAGAGCTAAGCGGAAAATACTCAAGGTAGTTATCAGGCGCAGCAAAGCCTGGGACTTTCAAGAATTTTGCGACGCTGTGGACGCGGAGTCTTTATTAGTGGGAAGGCTATAAAGGCAACCAATGCCAACAAACATGGACCAGCTGAAACGCATAGTCCATGCGCTCTTTCCACGGCAGCCATCTGGAATTGCACTGAAACCCCCAGCAACTGGAATAGATGGCTGTGGACCCAATGACAATGATGTTCTGCACATTGTTGCGAAGCTAAAGGCCGACAAATCCTCTGGACCAGACGGTGTCCCTAACGGCGTCATCAAAGCTGTCATCGCTGCTCACCCCAGAAGATTCGTGAAGCTGTATAACCAATGCATCGCGGATTGCACAGCACCACGTAGAGATTTGTGCTTATACCGAAGCCCGGCAAAGAATTGGATGATCCTTCCTCTTACCGCCCTTCCCCGCTGGACACGATTAGGAGAACCCTTGAGCGGATAATCTGCAATCGCCTGGAAAGCAAGCTTGCTGAAGTGAAGCATTGAAACACCACGGAGGCTATCCGGGTGATACCTGATCTTGCAGAAGGCGCAATCCAAGGCACAAGATGGGCAGGTGGCATCCAACAGTACTGTCTTGTCTGTACATTGGACGTTAGGAATGCGTTCAACTCAGCCAACTAGATGAAAAATCTAGAAGACCTAGCGGCCAGACATATCCCGAGCCAGATTATGATCAGTTACTTCCAGGACAGAGTATGACACTAAAGACTGCCAGCGATACTAAATGGTAACTGGAGGCGTTTCCCAGGGCTCTGTTCTTGGGCCGCTATTGTGGAACGTCATGTACGACAGAGTACTGCGCCTTTGCCTCTGCCTGTGGCGAAGAAACTCGACGACGTCACCATTAGAAGCAGTGCGGCCATCGACAGCATAATTGAGTGGCTATCCCAGAACGGACTCACGTTGGCGGAGCAGAACTCAGAGGCAGTACTTATAATCAGCAGAAAGAAAGTCGAGAAAGCGTCGTTGCGGGTTGGCGGTGCCATCATTGAGTCCAAGCCCGCCATCAAATATCTTGGCGTCATGGTAGACCACAGACTGTCCTACAAAGAACACGTGGAGTACTTTAGTCACACAGCGGGCGGGCTCACACCAGCCACTAGCCGAATGATGGCAAATACCAAAAGCCCTAGGCAGAGGAGCAGAAAACGTATTGCTGGCGTGGTAACTTCTACAATCCTATACGGATCAAACTTATGGGCCACCGGAATGGATGTTGCATCTTACAGCTGAGGAAGCAAGGCGGCATATCGACGATGTGCACTGCGGGTAGCCATGTGCTTCCGCACAGTATCGGAAGGCGCGGCCTTAGTATTGGCAGGCATGATCCCACTCATCCTGCTGGCGGCTGAAAGGCAGAGTGGGGCAACCACCAACAGGCAACTGAGGGACAACCCCATCGAACAATGGCGAAACAAATGGGATGCGAGCACAAATGTCAACCTACCGACTTATTCCAAACCTGAAGCAATGGCTGCTGCGGAGACGTTAACCACTACCTTGCCCAAACATTGACTTGGCATGGCTGTTTTAAGGTGTACCTGCACAGATTCAAACATGAGGAACACCCCTTTTGCGAGCACTGTGGGTACGGTGTGGTTGAGGACGCGGAGAATTCTGTTTTCTGCTGCCCACTCTTCAGACGCGACCGGGAACAAGCGATGGCGGGCAGGAAGGACTTGTCACCGGAAAACCTCGTGGCGCGACATGGCATCGGCTATAATGAGGGAGCTAAGACGAGGGGAGATGATCCGACGTGGCACCGACGAATGAGCAGCTGATATACAGCTGTCTCCCGCCCTAAAAAGCATTACTTTGCGGTTGTCCCGCAGTAGCGGACTATTACTTTCTCACTCATAACATTCTATTCTCCCTTTCTCTGACTGTATTATTTTCCCTATCTTTTGTTCACAACATTATTAAGAGAAAACAAAAAAAACACCCAAATGTTAAGATAAACCAAAAAAGGCCTATCTCCCACGCCCAAGATGCCCATACACACACACACACATCGCGGAGACGATATCAAAGGCGCATGCTTTTGATGCGGGGATACAGGCCACGAAGCAAAGAGCTGCTCCAAGCCACCAAAATGTAGCCTTTGCACACGGAAAGGAGAAAAGTCAACGAACCACGCTACAGGAAGCTTTAAATGTCCGGCGTATGAAATGTATGAAATGAAATGTTAGAGTTACTTCAAATAAACCTTAACCACTGCATACCTGCTCAAGCCATCTTGGTGCAGGCTGTTAGGGAGATGCGCATTGATATTGCCATTATCAGCGAACATCACCACCGAGAAACCAACTGCCCGAGAGTTTGGACCGAGGATCAGGATGGAAAAGCTGCGCTCTGGGTATGTGGCGACCCATCGACATCGCTGACAAAAACAAAGTCCTTTACTGGGTTTGTACGCGCACAATACGGCAGCCTATACATATATACAGCTGCTACTTGGCCTCAAGCATGCAGCTCTGCGAATTTACAGCAGCATTAGATGCATTAGTAGATGACGCAAGGGGGCGGAAGGTCATTATTGCTGGTGACTTCAACGCCTGGGCAGTGGAATGGGGCAGCCAAGCAACTAAAGCAAGAGGTCGTGTCCTGTTGGAAAGCTTCGCAGCCCTGGATATAGCCCTGCTAAACTTCGGCTCGGAAAATACCTTTAGTCGAGGTAATCGATCTCACCTTCGCAAGCTCGTCACTTTTCGGCGCAACAAAATGGCAACTAAGCGACGTATACACCGCAAGCGACCACTCCGCAATAATATGCACGATTGGTGAAAGAACTGCAGCCAGCACGAAAAGCCTAAGTCGGAAAGCTTATCACCTGGATACTTTCGACCCCGTGGCCTTTTCGAATGCAGTCCATTTGCTTGTCACTGCCGGCAACGCAGAGAGAAGAGCCTCCCAAAATGCCAGCTATCGCGTGCCTGTGAAGAGAGCATGCAAACCCGGAAAACGTTTCGGCGCCACCATGTACCTACGTACTGGTGGAACGAAAATATTGCCGAAGCACGGCGGAACTGCATCCAAGCAAGTAGGAGATACCAGCGAGCCCGAGGTAGACCCAACTATGCCGAACAGCAGCTAAGGTATCAGAGTGCCAAAAAAATGCTAAAGAAGTCCATAAGAGATAGCAAACGAGAATGTTTCCTGGAGCTATGCGACTCAGCTGAATACGATCCTTGGGGCAAGGCGTACAAAACTGTCGTTAAAAGACTCTACGCCGGCAAACAAGCGCAGCCTTCTGACACAAGTGAGCTGAAGTTGATTGTGGCAACGCTTTTCCCAATCAGACCCGACGTATTACATACGCAAGCCAGCCCATCGAGCCACGTATCAGCCATGCCGTCTCTCATCGACGAAGTCTCAGTCGAAGAGGTGCTGACGATCGCCAGAAGCCTAAAGTCCAGTAAGGCACCGGGTCCGGATGGAATCCCCAACCGAGCGCTGAAACTAGCCATGTCCTTGCAGCCCGCGCAGTTCGTGCATCTTTTTAACATGTGCCTAATGGAGAGAACTTTCCCCACAATATGGAAACTCCAAACGCTTGTTTTATTACCGAAGCCTGGTAATCCGCCCGACGACCCATCGTCATACAGGCCGATTTGCCACCTGGACACGTTAGGCAAAGTGCTGGAGAAGCGTATCTGCAACAGGCAGCTGTCGACAACAATGATGGCTTATCCAAATTGGTTTCACCAAGGCAAAGTCTACAATAGACGCTCTGGAGAAAGTGGTCGGCATAGCAACAAACGCCATCCAAGGATCTAGATGGAAAAGCGGCACAATAAAGTACTGCCTCATCGTCACGCTGGATGTTAAAAACGCCTTTATCACAGCCAGGGGGGACAAAATATTGGATGCACTGTCAACGTTCCGCGTCCCATATTATCTTCAGGAGACGATACGCAGCTACTTTACTGGAAGACTGCTGCAATAGGACACCGCAGACGGCCCCACTACACATCAAGTGTCCGCTGGAGTGCCCCAAGGCTCAGTTCTAGGACCCCTCCTCTGGAACATCATATATGATGGCATCCTCCGACTGGAACTTCCGATCGATACAAGTATCATCGGCTTCGCGGACGACGTGGCCCTTGTAGTCGTCGGCAAGGGATTGAAAGTCGTAGAGGAATCGTGTAACCACAGCATTGCCCGTGTGCACCATTGGCTAGCAGCAGCTGGACTCGAGCTGGCTGCTCATAAAACATAAAACTCTGAACACTCGTCCCCATGAACGTGGGTGTCAGCCCTCGCATGGCCTCACTGCTTGCAAAGACAACCATGACATCAAAACGTGACTCTACAACGACCGAGGACAACGGCTTATGAGTTGGGAACCAACAAAATGAGTAAAACCCGAAACCCACAAACGAAGAAGACCTGTGAAGGTTTTGCACAGAGCAGCAGAATGGCTAGATTACCAGTAGGTGTAGCAACAGCTGTCCCCGCTGAGACGACCTTTAAGCGGGATCTAACGACGGCAACTCATAGTAGTTTAGCACTTCGAGAACTCGGGCATGAAATATCGAAGCTGGTAGATATGCTCGAAGATGGCAAGCGACGCTCCATCCACCAGCCCATGCGAGACTCAATAGAGAGCATCAGAGCGCGGTACGAGCTGGCGGCCATACAGCTTTACGACAACGGAGCTAAGGAGGTTATTAGGACATGCGAACTAAACCACGCATCTGTTCAGGAAGATGATGACTTGGGACATCCACAATGCCTTTAACTCAGCAAGCTGGTCTCGCTTACTCGGAGCCTTAGACCGAATGGGAATTCCGTCTTCCATTTTCCGTATAAAAGTCAACTACTTGATCGATACGGAAGACGGTGCTACGAGTTACATGGTCTCAGCAGGGGTCCCACAGAGGCCGGTCTTGAGACCACTCCTTTGGTAAATAATGTATGACGAGGTGATCAGAGTCCAATTGCCTCACGGATGCAGAATCATAGGATTCGCCGATGATCTGGCTCTAGTAGTGGTGAGAAAAGAGATCCAAGAAGTAGATGCGGCTGCGAATTCAGCCTTAAAGAACGTTGATGCGTGGCGCTAGCCTGGAGCTTGCATGCCTTTAAGCAGAGGCTGTGCTTATCACAAGCCGCAAAATAGTCGACTTTGCTTGATCAAGTATCTGGAGGTCATGTTAGACAGCAGACTTAGCTTTCGACCTCACGTAGACTATGTTAGCCAGAAAGCAGCCAAAATGCTGGTGACCCTTTCGAGGATGCTTCCCAACATAGGAGAACCTAGAGCAGGCAGACATCTACTTTTCGCGAGAGTTGTAGCCTCCGTACTGCTCCATGCTGCACCGATATGGGCATCAGCGGTTGCAAGCCAGAAAGGCCTCCGAACAAAAATGTCAGTTCCCTACAGGCTCACTCCGCGCTTTTGATCGATTCCGGACGGTGTCAGACGAGGCAGCCACAGTATTGACTGGAATGCTCCAAGTAGATATATAGGCCAAGGAAATGGAGAAAATAAACATAGCCCGAATAGCGATGGGCGACGCCGTCACAGTGGACGTCGTCCGAAGTTTGGAGAGAGAAGCATCAATGGCAATTTAGCAGGAGAGATGGGACACGGCGAACAAGGGGAGATAGACACAAAAACTAATTCCCAATCTGGAGCAATATACTAGAAGACGGAATGGATAAATGAACTTCAACCTAATGCAGTTTTTACTGGACACGGCGGGTACAGGATGTATCCTATAGGTTCAGGCAGAGTGCCCGAACTGCCCAAATCTGGATGAAGACCCGGAACACGTGGTCGAGGTACAAAGATGCAGTAGGTTCTGTACCCCCACCTGGGGGACTGGCGACATTCATGGTGGAAGAAGAGGTCAACTGGAAAAATATAAGCCAGCTCATAATAGGCATCCAGAGGGATCCGAAACGATTAGAAAAAGAGCGACTAATAATGGAGACTGCCTAAAATAGGCATTCCATCCCCGCGAAGTAATACTTTGCGGTGATTACGCGGGAATGTGGTGTGTGAGTGGGGGGTGAGTTTAATACGTAGGTGTTTACAGAGTCAGCGAATCGTGCATATGGTTGGCCCGGGCCATCGGTATCTTACGAATATTTACGTCTCTATGCAGTTAGCAGAAATAAAAATAAAAAATCATACACACACAGGGGGCACTTCCACCCTGTAACAATAGAAGCAACTACAGTAACAACGTGCGAAGCAGAGCCTATGTAGTGCGAAGATGGTCTTGCCATTGTCATAGAGGTCCACCGCAAGCCGACCGAGTCGATACACTTCTGCCGACCAAATGCGATGCTGCCAACTGCATCGCGGCGGTCGCGAGTACGAATACGCCGAAGTGAGGCAGAAAGGAAGCCCTGGGAACAGGCCCCGGAAAATATCGTCTAAGCGAGCAAAGAGCATTTATGACTCCTGCTGCAGTCAGATGAGGCAACTAGGCAAAATCGTGTACGAATCCCCCACTAGTCACAGCCCGCGATTTCAACGCGTGGGCAGTGGACTGGGGAAGCCTTAGGACAAACCATCGAGGCTGCACGCCGCTAGACGCCTTGGCAGCCTTTAACATAACACTGCTGAACTTCGGGACCGGGACTTTCACCAAGGCAGGACGTGGCTCAATAATTGACCTGACGTCGCCAGCCCCTCAATAGCAAGACGGGCCACATGGGAAGTGTCCCAAATGTACACGCATAGTAACCACCAGGCTATTGTCAGCAATACTAATGGAGCACAACTAAGTCCGACAGGTTGAACACACTACATCGCTTGGGACTCTGAGATGCTCAATAATGAGGCACTCTTAGCGGTGTTTGAACCCACCGCAATTATTTGAAACGCAGAACAACGCGCTAGATGCCTAACACGGGGAATGCAACGAGCCTGCGATGCAGCAATGTACAGAAAAAAACTAGGTTGCAACAAGCACAAGCCAGTGCGCTGATGAAATGTCGAAATTGAGAATGCTCGTAATAGGTGCCACACAGCATGATGCCGGTACCAGCGTGAAGTACCGCGAGCGCGACGGGCAACAGAAAAACTGGCCTTGGAGCACGAATCTACCACTACTGGCGAGCTATTCTCACCAAGGCTATCAACCGAAGCAAGCGGCAGTGCTGGATGCAACTCTGCGATGAAGCCGACACTCAGCCCTTCGGCTAAGCCCACAAAACTTTAATGGGAAAACTCGCAACATCTTCGTACCTACCTGCCCAGATCATCTCAAACAGATAATTATGACACTGTTCGCGCACCAGACATAGCTACTCAGTGGTGCCCCCCATTGACATAGACGACATAACTGCCGCGCTAAAGCGAATAAAATTGAACAAAGCGTCATGCCCTGATGGCATTCCCAATGCAGTGCTGAAGACCATCACTAGCGATCACCCAGATACAGTAATAAATGTGTTTAACCGCTGCATTACAAAGAGAACCTTTCCGACCAGAGACTGGTCCTTATCCCAAAAGCCGGAAAGGATCTGCATGACTCCTCAACATACACGCCACTCTGCATGCTAGATGCCACGGGCAAGCTCTTTGAGCGCATACTCTGTGATCCATCAGAGGAAGAAATCGCCGATCGCCACGGACTCTCTGATCTGCAATTCGGCTTCCGAAAACAAAAATCGCGTTTAACTCGGCAAGCTGGCCAAATATACTCTTGGCGCTCTACAGGCTGCATATCTCCGAGTACCTCATATATCTTGTTGCCGGATACTTCAAAGACCGGGTACTCATGTACGACTGTACTAACAACAGGAGATCGCACCGCAGAAGCAATAACAGAAGAATGACAGACACGATGGGCGACTTCCCCCAGTGGCAGCTGGACTAAACACAAAGTACCGGACCTACGGACGTGGATAAGCAGGAAGTGTGACTTCTACCTGACCCAGCTTCTGTGCCGACATGCAGGACATTCGCAAGACTGCGAAGGGCGATCTTCTGCTGCGCCTTAATAGAAAGCAAGAGCTCTCCGCAAACGAGCTATAAGAACCGACCGGGCAATTGTGTTAATGCTGACTGAGACGTCTCTGGTTGAGATCAGACACCTGGATGAGCTGGCGACAAAGGAATAAGTGCTCGAAGCGATTAAAGATGCTCTAAAAGAAGTCTCTCTGTCGAATGAAGCGATCAAATCACTGCGACCAACCTTTCGCGGCCAGCAAACGGCAACGACTCTCCCAGCGTCGAAAGCCATCACGCTAGTCGAGATGGCTAATTCGAATTCGTGCAATCGACCAACCAAACCGATGCTTTAAATCCTAGGATTTCAGGCACATTGCGGCGAACTGTACCAGAGGAGATGTCCTGAAAGGCGCATGCTTCAGATGCGGGGATACACGCCACGAAACAAAGATGTAAGCCTCCAAAATGTAGCCTTTGCACACGAACAGGCGAAAAGTCAGCGGACCACACTACAGGCAGCTTTAAGTAACCGCCGTACCCTGAGGCAGAACGCAAAATGAAATGTTAAGGGAACTTCAACTAAACCCTTACTACTGTGTAGCTGCCCAGCCCCTATTAGAGCAGACTGTTAGCGAAATGCGCATGTATGTGCCCCAGATTATGAGCCGTGGCTCTGGATGGAAAAGCTGCGCACCGGGTATGTGGCAATCTATCGATATCGCTGACGAATACAAAGTACTGTACTGGGTTTGTATACGATACAATACGACACCGCAGATGACCCCACTGCACAGCAAATGTCTGCTCTGAAAAATCAATTATGATGGCATCCACCGACTGGAACTCCCGATCGATACAAGTGAATATTCCGTGAAGGTTTTCACGGAAAAAAAATCCAAAAAAAATTTCCACTTAGTTAACGAATTTATCCTTTGAATGCCGTTTAGGAAAATCTTCCGACCGATATCGCTTTTAAAATGACGAAATACAAGAAAACAAACTTCTTTGCTTTACACGTTTATTGCTTCTGTTTGACTGCAGAGCTCGAAAACAATTCATGCTTAAACATTATCGGAGAGGCTTGCCGCTGCTAAGATGAGCAACGACAAGATCAACGCTTAACAGTCCCCTTTACCTAAATTAAGAGCAACTGTGCGTGTGAGAAACATCGCTGTACTCTGCACGTTTACATTATTTTTTTATTTAGGTGGAGCTGTTTCTACATTCCGGCCCCGTTGAAGGCCTAAGGGCTTAAACTATTGATAGCACTGCCACCTTGTGTATTGGCCGCTTGATGATTGCGGTCGGTGTGCGAATTTCTATCACGCGCACTTTACCGTCTTCGCCGACTGTGGTTGCCATCACGCGCCCTGTTATCCATTTTTGGGGTGGTGTATTGTCCTCGTGTACCAGAACGAGGCATCCTTCTTCCAAGTTGGGAACGATCTTGGCCCATTGTCTGCGCTGCTGCAGGGTGGTCAGATAGTCGCTGGACCAAGACCGCCAGAACTGCTGCTTGAGCGCCAACAGCATTCGCGACCGCTTCAAATACGCGAAGCTTGCCTTGCTGTTGGCTTCGTCGAGCCCGGATTCGTGCGGCAGCGAAAGACGAGGCTGCCCGATTAGCAGGTGGCCTGGTGTTGGTGTCGTTGCCTGGAAAAGCGATAAGGCGCGAGTTGAGTAGCGCCTTGACTTCTATTAGGTGCGTGCTCAGCTCGTCTTATGTAAGTCTGGCGTTGCCAACTCCTCGAACCAAACGATGCTTGGCGGCCTTCACGGCGGCTACCCACAGCCTTCCGAAATGGGGCGCCGTCGATGCCTCGCTCCGCTGCGTGTTTCTCTGGTTGCTGCTTCTGGCAGCTTCAGGACGTTCGCTGCTCCCACGAAGTTGGTGGCGTTGTTGCTGTAGACCTTCTGAGGGAGACCTCGTCTACCGATGAACCTTTTAATGATAGACAGAAAACAGTCAGTGGAAAGATCAGCAACAAGTTCCAGGTGAACCGCGTTAGACGCAAAACAAACAAAGACGGCTACATAAGTTTTGATTAGGGCTCTCCCTCAAATCTTAAGGCTCACATAAAATGGGCCACAGAAATCTACGCCCCAAACTAAGAATGGGCGAGCTTCACGCAGTCGATCAGCAGGTAAACTGCCCATGATTTGGCCTTGCAGTTTTGGCTTGTACAGGTAGCAGTGCACGCATCCTTTAAAAACTTTGTTACATGCCTCTCGAGCATTAATAAGCCAGATTTGCTGTCGTAGAATTGAGACCATAACTTTGACGCCGGTATGGAAATTCCTTTGTGGATGTTTCGAAGAAGCAATTCGACGAAATGACATTTTCGAGACAGCAGTATGGGAAACTTAGCATCATATGGAATGGGTGCCTTTAGCAATCTTCCACCAAATCGAATAATTTTGAAATTGGTTTCTTTTTTACAATTTCATGTACAAATAGGTTCAAACTTAGAAGATGAGGTGCTAGTGTTTTTGATGTTTCTAGTTGGACCAATTCGTGACCAAGCTCAGACATTTACACCACTTGTACCAATTTAAGAAAGGCGAGTCGCAGCTCCTGTGGTGATAAAACTGATTCGCGACTTCGTTTTTTCGCTTGGAGAAAACGGTTGATGTATGCCATGACACGTACTAATTTAGTGAACGTAGAGCACCGCTCGATCAGCGTAATATTTCATTAGTGTTCTGTAAGACTACAGAATGCACTGTCACTGTCTTCTTGTTCTCAGATGATTGCAATTCTATCGATATATCAAATTGATGACGTTGCGGCCATTTACTTGGGACTTCTCCTATAAATTCCAGAGCGGACAAACCAAATCGTCCACATCTGTGCCCCTAGAAACAAGATCAGCTGGATTTGCTTCTGACGGCAAATGACGCCAATGAATACCAACAGAAAGTTCTTGAATGTCTGCTACTCTGTTGGCTACGAAAGTTGCTAATGAGCTTGGGTCTCTTTTAAGCCAGTAAATGGTGACTTGAGAGTCTGACCAAATTTTAACACTCTCCACCTAATAGTCCTCAAAGAGACAAACGATTTGAGACCACAATGTTGCCAACAGATGAGCAGCGCATAACTCGAGTCGTGGAATCGAGTTTGTTTTAAAGGGGGCCACACGAGACTTTGCTGTAAATAACTTCGCCTCTACTTTCCCCATATCGTGGGTGCGCAAATAGATGCAACAACCATAGGCATGCCTAGTAGCATCTGCAAATCCATGAATTTGTACGTTCTGGTATCTTGATTGGAAAACATATCGAGGAATGGAAATTTTATGTAATTCTAATAGGGTTTGTAGACTTATGGAAATAGATTCGTCCCAATCCAACTTCATCCGCCACAAGTCCTGGAGCAACATTTTTGCTCTAGTAATCAGAGGACACAACAATCCTAACGGATCAAACAATGGAGATGCAACTGACAGAATATTGCGCTTCGTTGGCTTCAAAGAATTATATGAGCCCACAAAAGAGTAATTGAATGTATCAGATTTGGGATTCCACTTCATTCCAAGAGTTTTGACAGATGCCAAAGGATCAAATTCTAGCGACTTTTCTTCACAATTTCCAGTCAGCAAACTTTTGTCGTTTGTGGCCCATTTGGCTAACTTGAACCCCCAAGTTTTAAAACATCTTCAACTTGATTTCGAATAATCTCGAGCTCTAATTAACTATTTGCTCCTGTTAGCATGTCATCCACAAAAAAATCGTTTTTGATGACGTGAGAAGCAATTGGTTGACATTCTTCGTAGAGTTCTGCTAATTCAAAAAGGCAACGAATGGCCAAAAAGGGAGCAGAGGCAGTGCCGTAAGTCACAGTGTTGAGTTGAAATGTCAGTAAACTTTCTGATCTATATTGTCTCCATACAATTAACTGAAATTTTCGATCCTCCTTAGCGATGTCTACCTGTCGAAACATTTTTGAAATGTCGGCTGTCAAAGCATACTTATGCAACCGAAATCGTGCAAGGGTTAAATATAGATCCCTCTGAATATGAAAACTATGCGCAATTTGGTGGTTGTACTATCAGGACGCAGGACTCATTGATGGGGAATATAATAATGCAGTCCTGGAGGAGTTGACGTTAGCGGTGACATATGTCCAAGGTCTTGATATTCATTCATAAAACCGTTATACATATTTCGCAGAACGTCATCCTTTTCAAGTCTACGCTCTAAAGCCAAAAACTGACGTTTTGCCGTCTCAAAAGATAATCCCAATACTTTTGGACTCGTTTTAAATGGCAATTTGACCGCACATCATCCAGATTCCAATCAACGCACATTTTGTTTAAAATTTCGTTCACATTTAATTTGTTCAGCTGTATATGCAGCCTTCGACTTCTCTGGGATCTGTTCTAATTCCTAAAATCGTTGTACTAGAGTGTCGACAGAACTATTGTCACTATCAATTGCGACAGTGCTAACTAGTGCTTGCGGTGATGTGCCTTGCGAATATTTTCCTGACACAATCTATCCTAACAATGTTGTTTTAATCTTTGGATGTTGAGTAGGTCGAAAAACTTTTCAGCACCTAAAAACAAATCTACTCTCGCAGGTTTGTGGAATCGAGGGTCGGCCAGCTCAATATTTGGAGGTACGGTATAATTTGCTTAGCTGCCTCGATACTTAGCTGCATCGGTAAGATAGCTGCCTGAAATTTTCTTTTCGCTGCAATAAGAGCTAATTTTGTAAGAAATTAATTACGTTAACACCCTATTGCAGTTAAGCGCCTCCTATAGCCTATAGGCAGTAATTTTTGTTTGCCAATTTCTATGAATATCATGTAAGTTAACTAAGCCATCTATGATCAGATGTACTGATTTGTTTTTCTTATGTATACAATAAACTGTATTGAAATTGAATTAAATGTAATTTAAATACATAAAGTTAATAAAAAACTATCAAATTCATTAATGAATCTTAGTACTGTTAAATAGAATTCAGTGCAACTTAAAAAAGTCGAGGTTACTATGAAATCGAATCACTTTTAGGAAAAAAAATAAATTAAGCTGACTGCCTTTTTAGGATAGCTGCCTCTAATGTCTGTGGAAAGTACTCGAGGCAGCTAAGCAAATTATACTGTATATTCCACTGTGAGGAGTGAATCTTTTGATCAGGTTGGTATGTAGTGATAGAACTCGGAATCCAAAAACCAGCCCCAAAAATATGAGAATCCAAGCGCGATTGAACCGATGTATGGACTTTTTGTTTAATGGTCGATGCAGTGATACCCACTGTGACAATTTTCACCGACGTATCTTCACGACGTAGACGTAAGCGTTGTGCTAAGTCCTCTGACATAAAGTTTATTTGAGATCCGAAATCTAAAAGCGCTCTCGCGGGCTGGAAATGCCTAAATCTATCTTTTAAGTTCACTACAGCTGTGGCTACGATTACTTGTTCGGCACTAAGAAAATGACTTACATAGAACCTGTTGCTGTGCAGAAGCTGTGGCGGAACTAGAGGCTTGCGATAGCAAATTCTCGCTCTCATACCTGTGAACAGTGTGGTGTGGTTTTGACCACTCTCGACATTTCGATCCTCCACATTTTTTTTACTGCATGCCCCTGTTTTAAACAGTTGATGCACAAGCTGTGTTGTTTCACAAACCCAAAACGTTGATAAACAGGTAGAGCGCTAAGCGATTGACAGTTTGCGAGACTATGATCAGTCACTGAACAATAGCTGCACTTGGTAACTGCTTTCTGATCACCCTTAGAGCAGGAAAACGATGACCTGAAATGTCCCTTTTTAGCCTCTTGCCTTGGTTTCGTTTTGCCCCTAGTTGACTCTTCGGCAACTAAATGTTGATAGCGCCGATTCAACTTACCAGCACAATCTGACCACGATGGCAAAATAACATAGTCAAGTTGTTCTTCGATTCGAGATTACGTAACATGGTCTACCTTTGACATTGCCAACTGAATTAACATTGCACTTGAAATATCCTTGTCATCGCCTAGAGACTGCAGAGACGAATACAATGCCGATATGGTATCTATAAGACCTCTAAGACTTGAGGCTGAAGGTTTTGTCATGTGAGGAATTTCAAAGAGTTGAGAAATCGTATCAAAAAATATAAGGCATTTGTTGTTATAAACAGCCCTTAAACTTGCTAAAGCCTTTTCATAATTGCAGTCTATGATTTGAAATTCCTTTACTGTTCCTAATGCCTTATCAGACAAGCAAGAAATTAAAAGGTTTAAATTTCTCGACATTAGACAGAGTGGAATCATTCACCAGACTTTCAAAAAGACAAATAAAGTTTTTAAATTCTGCATGCTTTCCACTGAACTTTGGCAACCTCATTTTAGGTAACTATGACGCATGAAGTAGACTGAATGACGCTGACAAATCGTGATGACTGGGACGTTCTACCTTCTTAATGCCCGATAAATATAAAGCCTTTGTAGAAATACACACATCTTCCAATGTTGCCCTAGAATCGTTGCTAGGGTTCAATATATAGTTAGCTTGTATATCCATTATCTTTTCAATATACCCTTCAAGTAACTCTAGTCGACAATGAAGTTGTATCTGATCAAATGAAATTGTTTTTTCTTCAAACGCGGTTCTTAACCGCTTAATATCTCCTAGAACTTTATCATACTTTTGCAAAGTCGCTATTAATTTCGAATTAGACTCTTTAGCATTTCCATCGTTAAGCGTGGACATTTTGCACAAATTAATTCAAAAATAATTTATCCCAATCGAAATTGCCAGACAAATGGTGATGACTATCCACTCGGTTCCAATCAGTAATACGGGGAAGCAGAATAATGCTGAAAAGAAAATGGCAATGACCTGTGCTCTACTTCTGCTTAGCAACAGCAGCTGCACAAAATCAGCGACAATGCTCAAACTAACTAACTAACTGCCCAACTCACAAGTACAGTGTTGCATTGCAATAACGATCACGATGCTGACCAAGTGCACAAATCGAAACAAAGAGCACAATAATATTAGGCCACAGTAAATCGTTATGCAAATTGTGGTTGCTTATCCACTCGATCCCAACAGTAAAGAAGGGAAGCGGAAGAATAGCGGAAAAGAAATAGCAATGATAGAAATAGCATCCACCGACTGGAACTCCCGATCGATACAAGTGAATATTCCGTGAGGGTTTTCACGGAAAAAAAATCCAAAAAAAATTTCCACTTAGTTAACGAATTTATCCTTTGAATGCCGTTTAGGAAAATCTTCCGACCGATATTGCTTTTAAAATGACGAAATACAAGAAAACAAACTTCTTTAGTTGGAGCTGTTTCTACATTCCGGCCCCGTTGAAGGCCTAAGGGCTTAAACTATTGATAGCACTGCCACCTTGTGTATTGGCCGCTTGATGATTGCGGTCGGTGTGCGAATTTCTATCACGCGCACTTTACCGTCTTCGCCGACTGTGGTTGCCATCACGCGCCCTGTTATCCATTTTTGGGGTGGTGTATTGTCCTCGTGTACCAGATCGAGGCATCCTTCTTCCAAGTTGGGAACGATCTTGGCCCATTGTCTGCGCTGCTGCAGGGTGGTCAGATAGTCGCTGGACCAAGACCGCCAGAACTGCTGCTTGAGCGCCAACAGCATTCGCGACCGCTTCAAATACGCGAAGCTTGCCTTGCTGTTGGCTTCGTCGAGCCCGGATTCGTGCGGCAGCGAAAGACGAGGCTGCCCGATTAGCAGGTGGCCTGGTGTTGGGGTCGTTGCATGGAGAATCGATAAGGCGCGAGTTGAGTAGCGCCTTGACTTCTATTAGGTGCGTGCTCAGCTCGTCTTATGTAAGTCTGGCGTTGCCAACTCCTCGAACCAAACGATGCTTGGCGGCCTTCACGGCGGCTACCCACAGCCTTCCGAAATGGGGCGCCGTCGATGCCTCGCTCCGCTGCGTGTTTCTCTAGTTGCTGCTTCTGGCAGCTTCAGGACGTTCGCTGCTCCCACGAAGTTGGTGGCGTTGTTGCTGTAGACCTTCTGAGGGAGACCTCGTCTACCGATGAACCTTTTAATGATAGACAGAAAACAGTCAGTGGAAAGATCAGCAACAAGTTCCAGGTGAACCGCGTTAGACGCAAAACAAACAAAGACGGCTACATAAGTTTTGATTAGGGCTCTCCCTCAAATCTTAAGGCTCACATAAAATGGGCCACAGAAATCTACGCCCCAAACTAAGAATGGGCGAGCTTCACGCAGTCGATCAGCAGGTAAACTGCCCATGATTTGGCCTTGCAGTTTTGGCTTGTACAGGTAGCAGTGCACGCATCCTTTAAAAACTTTGTTACATGCCTCTCGAGCATTAATAAGCCAGATTTGCTGTCGTAGAATTGAGACCATAACTTTGACGCCGGCATGGAAATTCCTTTTGTGGATGTTTCGAAGAAGCAATTCGACGAAATGACATTTTCGAGACAGCAGTATGGGAAACTTAGCATCATATGGAATGGGTGCCTTTAGCAATCTTCCACCAAATCGAATGATATTGAAATTGGTTTCTTTTTTTTACAATTTCATGTACAAATAGGTTCAAACTTAGAAGATGAGGTGCTAGTGTTTTTGATGTTTCTAGTTGGACCAATTCGTGACCAAGCTCAGACATTTACACCACTTGTACCAATTTAAGAAAGGCGAGTCGCAGCTCCTGTGGTGATAAAACTGATTCGCGACTTCGTTTTTTCGCTTGGAGAAAACGGTTGATGTATGCCATGACACGTACTAATTTAGTGAACGTAGAGCACCGCTCGATCAGCGTAATATTTCATGAGTGTTCTGTAAGACTACAGAATGCACTGTCACTGTCTTCTTGTTCTCAGATGATTGCAATTGCAATTTGCGATATATCAAATTGATGACGTTGCGGCCATTTACTTGGGACTTCTCCTATAAATTCCAGAGCGGACAAACCAAATCGTCCACATCTGTGCCCCTAGAAACAAGATCAGCTGGATTTGCTTCTGACGGCAAATGACGCCAATGAATACCAACAGAAAGTTCTTGAATGTCTGCTACTCTGTTGGCTACGAAAGTTGCTAATGAGCTTGGGTCTCTTTTAAGCCAGTAAATGGTGACTTGAGAGTCTGACCAAATTTTAACACTCTCCACCTAATAGTCCTCAAAGAGACAAACGATTTGAGACCACAATGTTGCCAACAGATGAGCAGCGCATAACTCGAGTCGTGGAATTGAGTTTGTTTTAAAGGGGGCCACACGAGACTTTGCTGTAAATAACTTCGCCTCTACTTTCCCCATATCGTGGGTGCGCAAATAGATGCAACAACCATAGGCATGCCTAGTAGCATCTGCAAATCCATGAATTTGTACGTTCTGGTATCTTGATTGGAAAACATATCGAGGAATGGAAATTTTATGTAATTCTAATAGGGTTTGTTTGAATTTTTCCTAGGTTGTGTGTAGACTTATGGGAATAGATTCGTCCCAATCCAACTTCACCCGCCACAAGTCCTGGAGCAACATTTTTGCTCTAGTTATCAGAGGACACAACAATCCTAACGGATCAAACAATGGAGATGCAACTGACAGAATATTGCGCTTCGTTGGCTTCAAAGAATTATATGAGCCCACAAAAGAGTAATTGAATGTATCAGATTTGCGATTCCACTTCATTCCAAGAGTTTTGACAGATGCCAAAGGATCAAATTCGAGCGACTTTTCTTCACTATTTCCAGTCAGCAAACTTTTGTCGTTTGTGGCCCATTTGGCTAACTTGAACCCCCAAGTTTTAAAACATCTTCAACTTGATTTCGAATTATCTCGAGCTCTAATTAACTATTTGCTCCTGTTAGCATGTCATCCACAAAAAAATCGTTTTTGATGACGTGAGAAGCAATTGGTTGACATTCTTCGTAGAGTTCTGCTAATTCAAAAAGGCAACGAATGGCCAAAAAGGGAGCAGAGGCAGTGCCGTAAGTCACAGTGTTGAGTTGAAATGTCAGTAAACTTTCTGATCTATATTGTCTCCATACAATTAACTGAAATTTTCGATCCTCCTTAGCGATGTCTACCTGTCGAAACATTTTTGAAATGTCGGCTGTCAAAGCATACTTATGCAACCGAAACCGTGCAAGGGTTAAATATAGATCCCTCTGAATATGAAAACTACGCGCAATTTGGTGGTTGTACTATCAGGACGCAGGACGCATTGATGGGGAATATAATAATGCAGTCCTGGAGGAGTTGACGTTAGCGGTGACATATGTCCAAGGTCTTGATATTCATTCATAAAACCGTTATACATATTTCGCAGAACGTCATCCTTTTCAAGTCTACGCTCTAAAGCCAAAAACTGACGTTTTGCCGTCTCAAAAGATAATCCCAATACTTTTGGACTCGTTTTAAATGGCAATTTGACCGCACATCATCCAGATTCCAATCAACGCACATTTTGTTTAAAATTTCGTTCACATTTAATTTGTTCAGCTGTATATGCAGCCTTCGACTTCTCTGGGATCTGTTCTAATTCCTAAAATCGTTGTACTAGAGTGTCGACAGAACTATTGTCACTATCAATTGCGACAGTGCTAACTAGTGCTTGCGGTGATGTGCCTTGCGAATATTTTCCTGACACAATCTATCCTAACAATGTTGTTTTAATCTTTGGATGTTGAGTAGGTCGAAAAACTTTTCAGCACCTAAAAACAAATCTACTCTCGCAGGTTTGTGGAATCGAGGGTCGGCCAGCTCAATATTTGGAGGTACGGTATAATTTGCTTAGCTGCCTCGATACTTAGCTGCATCGGTAAGATAGCTGCCTGAAATTTTCTTTTCGCTGCAATAAGAGCTAATTTTGTAAGAAATTAATTACGTTAACACCCTATTGCAGTTAAGCGCCTCCTATAGGCAGTAATTTTTGTTTGCCAATTTCTATGAATATCATGTAAGTTAACTAAGCCATCTATGATCAGATGTACTGATTTGTTTTTCTTATGTATACAATAAACTGTATTGAAATTGAATTAAATGTAATTTAAATACATAAAGTTAATAAAAAACTATCAAATTCATTAATGAATCTTAGTACTGTTAAATAGAATCCAGTGCGACTTAAAAAAGTCGAGGTTACTATGAAATCGAATCACTTTTAGGAAAAAAAATAAATTAAGCTGACTGCCTTTTTAGGATAGCTGCCTCTAATGTCTGTGCAAAGTACTCGAGGCAGCTAAGCAAATTATACTGTATATTCCACTGTGAGGAGTGAATCTTTTGATCAGGTTGGTATGTAGTGATAGAACTCGGAATCCAAAAACCAGCCCCAAAAGTATGAGAATTCAAGCGCGATTGAACCGATGTATGGACTTTTTGTTTAATGGTCGATGCAGTGGTACCCACTGTGACAATTTTCACTGACGCATCTTTACGACGTAGACGTAAGCGTTGTGCTAAGTCCTCTGACATAAAGTTTATTTGAGATCCGAAATCTAAAAGCGCTCTCGCGGGCTGGAAATGCCTAAATCTATCTTTTAAGTTCACTACAGCTGTGGCTAAGATTACTTGTTCGGCACTAAGAAAATGACTTACATAGAACCTGTTGCTGTGCAGAAGCTGTGGCGGAACTAGAGGCTTGCGATAGTAAATTCTCGCTCTCATACCTGTGAACAGTGTGGTGTGGTTTTGAACACTCTCGACATTTCGATCCTCCACATTTTTTTACTGCATGCCCCTGTTTTAAACAGTTGATGCACAAGCTGTGTTGTTTCACAAACCCAAAACGTTGATAAACAGGTAGAGCGCTAAGCGATTGACAGTTTGCGAGACTATGATCAGTCACTGAACAATAGCTGCACTTGGTAACTGCTTTCTGATCACCCTTAGAGCAGGAAAACGATGACCTGAAATGTCCCTTTTTGGCCTCTTGCCTTGGTTTCGTTTTGCCCCTAGTTGACTCTTCGGCAACTAAATGTTGATAGCGCCGATTCAACTTACCAGCACAATCTGACCACGATGGCAAAATATCATAGTCAAGTTGTTCTTCGATTCGAGATTACGTAACATGGTCTACCTTTGACATTGCCAACTGAATTAACATTGCACTTGAAATATCCTTGTCATCGCCTAGAGACTGCAGAGACGAATACAATGCCGATATGGTATCTATAAGACCTCTAAGACTTGAGGCTGAAGGTTTTGTCATGTGAGGAATTTCAAAGAGTTGAGAAATCGTATCAAAAAATATAAGGCATTTGTTGTTATAAACAGCCCTTAAACTTGCTAAAGCCTTTTCATAATTGCAGTCTATGATTTGAAATTCCTTTACTGTTCCTAATGCCTTATCAGACAAGCAAGAAATTAAAAGGTTTAAATTTCTCGACATTAGACAGAGTGGAATCATTCACCAGACTTTCAAAAAGACAAATAAAGTTTTTAAATTCTGCATGCTTTCCACTGAACTTTGGCAACCTCATTTTAGGTAACTGTGACGCATGAAGTAGACTGAATGACGCTGACAAATCGTGATGACTGGGACGTTCTACCTTCTTAATGCCCGATAAATATAAAGCCTTTGTAGAAATACACACATCTTTCAATGTTGCCCTAGAATCGTTGCTAGGGTTCAATATATAGTTAGCTTGTATATCCATTATCTTTTCAATATACCCTTCAAGTAACTCTAGTCGACAATGAAGTTGTATCTGATCAAATGAAATTGTTTTTTCTTCAAACGCGGTTCTTAACCGCTTAATATCTCCTAGAACTTTATCATACTTTTGCAAAGTCGCTATTAATTTCGAATTAGACTCTTTAGCATTTCCATCGTTAAGCGTGGACATTTTGCACAAATTAATTCAAAAATAATTTATCCCAATCGAAATTGCCAGACAAATGGTGATGACTATCCACTCGGTTCCAATCAGTAATACGGGGAAGCAGAATAATGCTGAAAAGAAAATGGCAATGACCTGTGCTCTACTTCTGCTTAGCTACAGCAGCTGCACAAAATCAGCGACAATGCTCAAACTAACTAACTAACTGCCCAACTCACAAGTACAGTGTTGCATTGCAATAACGATCACGATGCTGACCAAGTGCACAAATCGAAACAAAAAGCACAATAATATTTGGCCACAGTAAATCGTTATGCAAATTGTGGTTGCTTATCCACTCGATCCCAACAGCAAAGAAGGGAAGCGGAAGAATAGCGGAAAAGAAATAGCAATGACCTATGCTCCAAATTTCTGCTTCGCAGCAGCAGCTGCACAAAATCAGCGACAATGCTTAAACTAAATATATAACGGCTCAAGCAAAAGCCGTTGTGCAACTCACATCTACAGTGTTACCTTGCAGAAATGAACACGGCACGTTGGACAATTAAAACGCTAGTGTTGCGCCCAATTATGCACAAACACACTTAATCTATTTTTTATTTTTTTTTGTAAATATGATTAAAGGGTCGGTTCACCTGATTTTTATTTATATATAAATCTCTATATATATATAACTGTTTGTCCTGACTGACTGACTGACTGACTGACTGATTGGTGATCAACGCACAGCCCAAACCGTAACAGCTAAGAAGCTGAAATTTTTACTGTAGCTACCTTATGTGATGTAGGTGCACGTTAAGACGGGATTTTGGGAAATTCCACCCGCAAGTGTGGAAAAATCGCGAAAAACGTTTGTATGTAACTTTTTTGTTTACCATCCGATCGGCCTCAAACTTATTTTCAAAGGTCTTTGTTCAAATTCATTTGAGGGGTGTTTCGCACTTTTTGGAAAATGCATGCCTCCTTGGTGGAAATGGGAGTCAAAAATTTGGTGGGTGACGTTTCACCTTGGATTCATTTCCAAGTATCTATATGAAAATTCATTTGAGACGTGTTTTTCACTTTTCGCAGAATTCAAACTTCTTCGGGGGGAATGCGATTCAAAGATTTTTTGGGCGAAGTTTCAATTTGTGTCCGATTTGCTTCAAACTTATTTTCAAAGCTCTACATAAGAACTTAATAAATACGTATTTCAGCGATTTGGGAAATTCCACTCGCAACAGTGGTTAATTGGCGGAAAACGTTTGTATGAATGTTATTTGTTTACCGTCCGATCAGTTTCGAAATCATTTCAAATTTGTTTGAGAACATTGGTTTAATAACGTACGTGCCACGGGCAAGGCCGGGTTATACCCGCTAGTCAATAATATGTGCCAAAAACTGACACACACGAGTTGTGGATATTATTATTATCAATTTTTGGCACGAAATACCTTCAAAACTTTCCTTGATATTGTCCGAAATCCAAGAGATGTCAAGATCCAATAGCAGATATAAAACGCCAGCCAGTAGACGAATGAAATGCAGTTCATAGACTTGTCCCTTACCAACATTTCACTTTTTGCCAACTACTGCAAATCCCACAAATCCTAAACGAAGTCCCTTGCTCGGGCGCCAATGAATATTCGGAGAGGGTTTTCACGGAAAAAAAATCCAAAAAAAATTTCCACTTAGTTAACGAATTTAACCTTTGAACGCCGTTTAGGAAAATCTTCCGACCGATATCGCTTTTAAAATGAGGAAATACAAGAAAACCTACTTCTTTGCTTCACAAGTTTATTGCTTCTGTTTGACTGCAGAGCTCGAAAACAATTCATGCTTAAACATTACCGGAGAGACTTGCCGCTGCTAAGATGAGCAACGACAAGGTCAACGCTTAACAGTGGTCTTTACATAAATTAAGAGCAACTGTGCGTGTGAGAAACATCGCTGCACTCTGCACGCTTACATTATTTTTTAATTTAGTTGGAGCTGTTTCAACAACAAGTATCATCGGCTTCGCGTACGATATGTCTCTTGTAGTCATCGGCAAGGAACTGAAAGACGTAGAGGAATTGTGCAACCACAACATTGACCGTGTACACTAATGGCTGACAGCAGCTGGACTCGAGCTGGCTGCTTATAAAACAGATGCGGTGCTAGTCAGCAGCCGTAAAAAGATGACAACAGCGCACATAAGAGTCGAAAAGCAGCAGAATCCTGTCGAGCGCTATCCAGGATTATGCCGTCTTCTTGTGACCGTAAACAGACCGGTATGCGTCCCCCATTTGGAGCAGAGCAAGGGCTGTTCCTAGCTACAGCCTACGGGTCAGCTGCGCCTTCTGGGCGGTATCAGACGAAGCGGCTCTGGTTATCCCAGGTATGGTCCAGCTTAGTAACCTGGCAACTGAAGTGGTAGTGTGCTATAGAGCTCATAATGGAAACAGCACAGCAAACTCGGCAGCAAGGATGCAGAGCATAGCATAATGGCAATCACGCTGGTATCGCTTATCTAACGGACGTTGGACGCATAGTTAAATCCCAAGCTTCCAAGGCTGGATAAACCGCAAGTATGGTATAGCAAACTTCTACTTAACGCAGCTCCCATCTGGCCGCGGATGCTTCAGGAGCTACTTTAAACGATTCGGTCACGACAACACAGACGACTGTTCTTGGTGCGGCAGAGGAATCGTAAAGAGGCCAACCACATCATCTTCGAGTGTGGATGTTTTTCAGCGAACAGGCAGGAACTGGAGGACAGCACGGGCAGACCAGTCACGGTAGAAAACCTGGACAAGAGAATGTTAGAGACCGCACAAGAGTGGGGCGCAACCATCACCTTCGCACATCGAATTCACTGATCTTTTACACCTGAGCAAGCATACAACCTCAAATTATCTGTTTCGTCTATTAAGTACACAACACTATCAACTAGCTCGAATCCAACGACTACATATGAGCCTCTCGTCTGCTCAGATTGTAATATTAAATCAATAACCTCTGCTGTCAGTCCTATATCGCCAACAATTAGTACAGATTCCAATAATGATTCTTCTAAAAACTCAAATTCTTCACCATGTCTGACACTTACTTTTTGCGCTAGAACTTTTGCCTATCCCGTCCTCTCTCTCCTGGCCTCTTAAGTACCGTCCATATGATTATCGTCATACCTACCACTCGAGCTTTCACTATAATTATGAATACAACTAACTGTGTACTCATTTTAATGGCTATTTCTCTGCTCTTTACTATGGTTATCCTTATGCATCTATTGATAGTTTTCTCTATGCTTATCATAATGGTTATCACCTCTTCACATTCTAAACCAGCTAGCCTACTCCATACGTTCACTTAAGATATATTACAAACGTTTATAGTGCTATTTATATTCTAATTCTAGAGCTTAACTCAGGGTCGTTAATCAGTGTTTAAAGTAAGAGCTGAACAGTTGCCCACACACTCTATACAACCTGGTATTTGGCAAGGTATCATTCTGGGGTCATTCTTACTCTCGATTTTCTTCGCAAAACCGCGCACTCCAGATGCCTATGCACTCGGACTCTCTTTAACGCCGACGATGCTAACGACGTGTACGCCATGGTTAGTCGCAGTCCGCAGTTGTTGCTGCAGATGCTACCTGGAACTTGTTAGCTACTGGGCTCGACGGAATAACCCTAGAGTAACACTCGCCAACCACATCAAGGGAACTGTCTGGGAAGATGATCTGGTACCGGTACTTGTGACATCTGTTCGCGAACACCACTAACGTTGAACATTCCGCTGACACGGGCCAAGTTTGGAAGCGCACAAGCGCGCATGTACATAGCTTTAATGAGTCAATAAAAACGGAACCTGAAAATGCAGACCGGTCTATGCCTTGGTTAGTGCCAAGTCCGCAGTTGTTGCTGAAAATGCTATCTGGAACTTGTTAGCTACTGGGCTCGACGGAATAACCCTAGAGTAACACTCGCCAACCACATCAAGGGAACTGTCCTACGATGCCGAAAAATTCTGACCAAACTTATCTCGCGATATGCAATACAAATCTTCGGTGTGGCTGCTTCACCTAATCGCAAAAAAGTACGACTCTGCGCAGGATCATTTTACAAGCACAACAGAGTATTTCATAGATACTTGGGGATGCGCTATGTCGAAGTCCAAATCCAAATCCACAGCGCGCTATATAACAATCGGCTAGCCACAAATGCCAACGGACTCTCTAACAACCGTCAAGGAGCCCTTCCCATCAGGAGGAGAACTTTTCCCCAAACGCTTCCCAACATCCGTTGTGCCCACGTTGTACGAGTTCGTTTCCGATAATCGATAACTTTTCCCAGTTTGCGAGCAATCGATTAAATTTGATATTGAAATCCTGACTTTTAAGGTAATCTTTTAGGTTTTAACAGCTAGAGTCACCAAATTTGACATGTGGCTACTTCAATAGTACTTATATATCAGGTTTCTTTCATTTTCTATGTTTATATCACTTCCAACCAAAGCTATAAATTAAAAAAGATAAACAAATTATAACTAGCAATTGATGGTTTTGAAACTCACGCTAATAAAAGTTGCTAAGCAAGAGTAACAGGAGATTAGCTGTAAATAAATGAATTTTAACACAAAAAGAAAAACAAAAAAAAGGTGTTTTTGAAAATTTACGAATATTCCATAGCACAAATAGAAATACTGCTGAAAATTTCATCAAGATCGGTTAAGAAACACAATAGTTGTTCTAGAAAACATTGAATATTATGATTTCCCAAAGTATGTGCTTCTCGTTTCGGCAGTGTCCCTTGAGCTAGCTTGACTATCCGTATTTTCATCTGATGAAGATGATTTCTTCTGTGTTTTAGGAGCGATCCCAAAGGAATCCTAAGCCCCCGAGCAAGTAATTACGGATAAATGCATCGCACAATTTCTACAATCCCAATTTTTTAAAATGCACACAACTAACAGCCATAACCAGGCAGTTATATGCCGATACTCCAAATAGGGCAGGGCTGTAACATGTCGTCATCATCTATACCGGTGATTAAAATACTATCTGTTTTTTGGAAGTAAAACTCCCTATTTCGGTCACAGTAAGTTCTATACTAGTTCGATAATAAGCAAAACGATAAGTGATGCAGGAAGCTTTCAATAAAATCAGAATTTGGTATCGGTATTTGATAGATATTTATCCAGATATCCCTATCGAAATCTCTATAGTTCGAGGTAGCGGATTGATTCTCCGGTTCTCGCACTGCTTCGACTCATGCGTCGACGTGAACAGTACACATGTAATGGACGGTAGAGTGTAGGGTTGGCATTGTATCGCGAATGCGAACGGAGTTAGCTTCTACATGCGTGTGCCCTCCTCAAAACATGCTCGTCAAAATAGACTAAAACAGTGCCATCTGTTCGCGACCCGTAAATATTGGCCATTGTCGGTGCTAACCTTCGCCGTGCGGTTGTTTATTATTACGATACCATAGTCTTGATCGGGTTCAGATGGCTGAGTTAAGACTTGCAGTGGGCGACGCCACACGCATGTTAACCTTGGGCGCATGTATTTACTGGACTACAGTTTCTGACCGCGACTACCTCAGATTTTCACTCGGCCACGATATTGTTAGAAAGCTGCAGGATTCTGCCGTTGTGCGCTAATGGAAAGATGGTGACTCTCTTACAGGAAAATCTGACCATAGAGTATTTAAAAATAAAGTGTATTGTGTCGTTGGATGGTAAAACCTAATTAGTAGCATTAAAGAAATCTCTAGCGACAGAATCTTCTATAGACTGATCGACTGAAACGGATTGGAAATCTTCCTGGTCCAAAATGACCGGTTTTATAATGTCTGATTTAGCAAGGAGATAATGCGTATTGAAGTTTAGATCTCGGTTATCAACATTCGATTTCTTGCTAAAAGGACTTCAAGCAAGTAACCACTATCCATTTCTTCTTTTTTGGTGTATTTCAAAATTTTGTTTACAGTGTACAGTGTTTTTATCTGTATATAATTTGACTCTGTCAGTTGGGTCTCAGTTATTTAAATCGGGTCTAAGTCACTGGCAACTAAAATACCTGTCACGATGTTGAACGCGGTGCGCAGGAAATCGAAACTTCTTGACATCTTATGGTGCACGGTTAAAGCGGACAACAGGGTTCTTACGTGGGTGGTGATCATCTCCAGTAACCTCTGTATGTGCGACTTTGGGAATAAGCAGCAACGTGTAACATTTCTCCGCTATACAATTGATTCAGTGCCTCGCCTAGTTCTTGTTGTTTTGGGTGTATGTCGTATTTAGCCTTTTCCCAAACCTTGCAGTTTGGCACTACAGCGTTTGTTAACCTGTTATATTTGGTCAAGTAACAGCAGAGATAACACCGACGGCTGCGGACATCATCAACAGCAGAAAATAACAATCATAATTACAGCCTAAGAGCAAATAGTTTTTGCGCGCTCTTTGTAAGCTGCTGCCCACTCTCCTTCTGCATTGCTTTGCTTTGCATTGCTGCCCTTCGCTCTAACCGGCGAGCGTCTTATTGGAGTTTCGTTTCGTTTCGCTTTACATATTGTCATAGTTTTTAGTCTTTCGTTTGATCGCAACCTAGGCACAACTAATTCGAGTTGGCTGCCAAGCAACAATATAAAACTTATAAATTCTAAAAAGTGCAAATAAATCCATTTGAAAACTAATCTAAGTGTTTGAATTTCGCTGCACAAGCAGTTAGAATTAATTGGTTGCAAAAAGGCTTGCAACTACACATTTTGGTGACCCCGACGTGATTTCTTTCATTTCTTCTATTTTTTTTTGTACTTCGTTCTTGTCGTGTCAACGGACAGTTTATCAGTTCGGGCACAGCGGTGTGGTGAGCCGTTTGCTTGCGCATCCGTTAATCGTTGCGCGCTATAACCCAGACTTGTATTGTAGTTCGGCTGTGTGAACCTTGTTGGAAATGATGAGGCGACATCAGCTAGTCAAGTGGCGGTTGGAACCCAGGCTGCTGTTTTTAAAATAAAGATCAAGAATTTAAGTGATCGACTCTATAGATTGTCCTCGTAACTTGATCCCGCTCGACTTCGCGATGTTGATGACTACGAGCTGCAAGATTACATAAGCATGGCATCTGACTTGCAGGAGAAATTTGAGACAGTCTGTGATGGTTTGTTGGAGGTGGATCATGCCAGCGTTGAGGAGGATCTTCAGACACGTTTTGAGTCAACTATTAGGCAGCTACGGCTGTCCCTTCAACGCAAGCGCGGAAATCGAAGCAAGGTTCAGCAGATTCCGCATTGTTCCACCTTCAATTCAGCCGCAGCCGATGACTCGCGTTCTACCTTTGTTGTTCCAAACCACTCTCGATTGCCTCAACTTAAATTGCCGGAGTTTAGTGGAGGCTACACAGAATGGGCCGATTTCTCGAACCTGTTCACCACGGTCATTGACAAGGATCCGTATTTGACCAACATTGAAAAACTCCAGCATCTACGGTCATGCCTTAAAGGAACAGCGCCTGATACAATTCGCTAATTGGAAATTTCAAACGCTAATTATGCGGCCGCTTTAGAACTGCTTAATAAGCGTTTTAATAACAAGCGTCAGGCACACATCGCTGAAATTTTGGGTTTGAGAAAGGTGGACAAGGGCGCGACTGCACAAATGCGCGAATTTTCAGATAAGCTCAACTCTCATCTACGTGTTTTAAAATCGATGGGCAGTGTGGAACAGATCGCCGGTTGCGTCATAGTACATACGTTGCTGCAAAAACTAGATAGCGTTACGCAGGCTAGCTGGGAGGATGATGCGCCGTTGGACGTCATGCGAGCGGTTTACAACCTTCATAGAGAGGCGTTGCCAAAGGCTGGAAAATGCGGATCACGCTACGGCAATGTACACGCCTAGCTCCCAGGTGGGCCAGAACAACAGTAGTAGAAGAACGTTTGTAGTGACTAGGAATGGAACGAGTGCTTGTGTGTTTTGTGAAGTCGCAGGCCACTCTATTTATAAATGTTTGCAATTCGCAAATTTATCGCCCTTGCTGCGCCTTCACGAAGCCAAGCGGCTTGCGCTGTGCTTAAACTGCCTGCAAAGGGGACATCAGCTGAGAGTTTGTGGAAGCAAACATCATAGCTTGTTGCATCTTGGCAACACAAGCAGTCACATCGCTGCTTCTAGCCCAAACAATGCTCAAGATACCGAAACTTATTCGTCATCCCAAAACACCTTGGTGGCACTTTTATCTTCGCCTCTCACTACCGCCCAGCATCTCAAGCACGATGTTGTCCTGCTTGCCACTGCCGTCATCAACGTGAAAAATCGCGCTGGCTCCTTGGTGCTCTGCCGTGCGTTGCTCGACTCTGGGTCGCAGTTGCACATCATCACCTCTCGTCTTGCTCATCAGCTTCAGCTGCGCAAATTCAAGTCAACAGCAATCGTCTCTGGCATTGGTGATGCAGCATTTGCGTCCGATGGTTTTTCGGTCAACATCAATGTCAAATCTCGAGTGTCGGAGTACTCCACATGCATCCCGGCCTTGATTGCACCATCCATCACCGATAATCAGCCTGGCTTCACTCTTGACCCTGCATCATGGAACATTCCATCAAATATACAACTAGCTGATCCTGAATTCTTTAAATCTCAGCAAATCGACATGTTGATTGGAGCCAGTCTGTTCTTCGATCTGCTATGCGTCGGCCAGATTAAACTAGCTGCTGGACTGCCGATATTGCAAGAGACTCGCCTTGGTTGGGTGGCTACGGGAGGTGCCTCACATGCAGGAAAATCATCATTCATGGCCATGAGATCAATGGTGAATCCAGATCTGCTGGTTGACTCGCATCTGCAGCCTAATACACAGATTGATGAATTAATCCGTCGTTTTTGGGAATTGGAATGCTGCACCAAGCCTGAGTCCTTACCAAACAAGGAGGAACGCGACTGTGAGGCACACTTTCAGGCCAATTTTAAACGTCTGTCGACTGGCGACTATTCAGTTCGTTTACCGCTACGACTAGGCATGTATCCGCTGGGTGACTCCTATCAACAGGCGGTTCGTCGATTCCTGAACTTAGAAAGAAAACTAGACCGGAATCCACTATTGAAACCCCAGTATGCAGCATTTATCAAGGAATATCTTGACTTGGGTCACATGTCACTTGTTACCTCAGTTGCACTGGGCCAATGCAAGTACTACCTGCCACATCACTGCGTGCTGAAGGAGGATAGCACTACAACCAAGCTAAGGGTCGTGTTTGATGGCTCGGCAGTTACTACCTCTGGATACTCGCTGAATGATGCACTGATGGCAGGTCCTACAATCCAACCGAAGCTGTTTTCGATACTGATGCGGAAGAGGATAGAGAAACGCTGCTTAAGTTTGACGATGGCAGTGACATCACGAAAACGTTAGGCCTCGTTTGGGATCCCGCTTCAGACTGTTTCCTTTTCTCCTTCTCTCCACTGAGGTTGCCCTCCAGACTGACAAAACGGTCAATACTCTCCGCAATTGCTCGCTTTTACGACCCCCTTGGTCTTGTTGGTCCCGTAATAACAAAATCGAACATTTTTATGCAGGATCTCTGGAGAGAAAAGCTGGACTGGGATGAGAGCCTGCCCGTACACTTAAGCACAGCCTGGGTCAACTTCTGCGCTGATTTTGAGTATACTCAGCAATTCCAGTATCCCCGTCGAGCACTCTCATCAGACAGTACAGTGGAGATTCACGGATTTTGTGATGCCAGCCTAAGCGCTTATGGACCATGCGTCTATACAGTCTCAAAGTGCCATGGAAACACCAGCGTGCGTCTCTTATGCTCCAAATCGCGTGTCGCGCCTGTGAAAACCATCACGGTACCAAAGCTGGAACTCTGCGGAGCTGCATTACTGGCTCAACTTCTCAGCGAAATATGCCAAATGAAAGTGTTCGACTTTCGGTATTACTTTTGGTCAGACTCTGCCGTGACTTTGGCTTGGATTCGCAATGATGCTTCGAAATTCAATGTTTTCGTTGCCAACCGAGTCGCAGCCATCCAAGAGCTCACCACTGGAATGGAATGGCATCATATTCCCACTGAATTAAACCCGGCGGATATAATTTCACGAGGAGCGCTGCCTAGTGAGCTCTTCCGGTCTCCATTATGGGCCCATGGTCCGAGTTTTCTCAGTAAGGGAAAGGAAGAGTGGCCTGCCTCCTGTGTTCCTGTCGAATCCTTACCAGATCTTCGACACAAGGTACTCCTCGGAACTGCAGCGCAACCGGATTTCTCGATTGGTTGCAAGTTCATCAATTCGTTTTCCAAGCTGCTGCGGGTCTTTGCTTATGTTTACAAATTTGTAAATCGAATCCGAGGAGCTGAACTAACTGTTGACCACTTGCATCATGGCACACATTGGTTGCTGCGGTCAGTGCAAATGGCTACTCTTAGCGACGACTACAAGGCATTGAAGGAAGGAAGGCATGTCAAACCGTCTAGCTCAATGGCCTCTCTTGCACCATTCCTTGACGACTTCGGCCTACTCCGCATCGGTGGACGGCTGAAAAACTCGTCGTTGGACTTTTCAGCGCGACATCCGATTATATTGCCCCGTCAGCATCCTGTGACGCGAGCAATCATAGTTCACTTTCATAAACGAAACTTACACGCTGGACCTCGCGCTTTATTGTCTTCGATTCGGCTCCAGTACTGGCCCATTGGCGGTCGAAAAACAGTCTCCAGTATTGTTGCCAAATGCATAATCTGTTTTTGTGCCAAGCCACGATTGGCCGAGCATATAATGGCAGACCTACCAGCTGATCGTCTTGATACATCGTATCCCTTTATGGTCACTGGCGTTGATTACTGTGGACCATTTTACTACAAGAACGAAGTGCGCAACAGGCCACCAGTGAAATGCTATATCAGTCTGTTCATATGCTTCGCTACAAAGGCGGTGCACTTAGAGCTTGTAAAGGATTTGTCCACAACATCGTTTCTAAACGCCCTAAAACGTTTCATCCTGACTCGCTCTCGACCTTCAAGGATCTGGTCTGACAATGCGACAAACTTCGTAGGTGCCAAGAACGAACTAGCAGAGCTGAGCCGCCTGTTCCTGAGTGACGAGCATGTCAAGGCCGTTCACGAGTTTTGCCTAACCGACTCAATTGAATGGTTGTTCATCCCTCCTCGCTCTCCGCACTTTGGTGGACTATGGGAAGCCGCTGTGAAGACTGCTAAGCACCACTTTTATCGATATGTTTGCTCTTCCATTTTGGATTTCGATTCGCTGCGTACGCTCGTCTGCCACATCACGGCAATTATTAATTCTCGACCATTTCTTCCACTTTCAGAGCATCCAGGTGATCTTGACGTCTTGACACCCGCACACTTCCTGGGTACAGCGCCATCTTCATCATACATTGAGCCCGATCTAAGGCAGCTTAACTTCAATCGGCTTAATTATTTTCAGCGCGTCACATATCTCCAACAAGTATTCTGGGCCCGTTGGCGCGAAGAGTATTTGACGCTTCTTCAACAGCGCTCCAAATGGCGCACTCCTCAGCCTGGACTCTCCATTAACGATGTTGTCCTTGTAAAGGATGAGAATCTACCGCCGCTGAAGTGGCCACTCGCCAGAGTGCAAGAGCTGATCTCTGGATCTGATGGGGTATCCAGAGTTGCTGTGCTTCAAACTGCGACTGGAGTCATACGTAGAGCTGTACGAAAGCTGTGTTTGCTGCCCAAACAGGATGATGTTGAAAGCCCTTGCCTTCCAACGGGGGGAGAATGTTTGGTCAAGTAACAGCAGAGATAACACCGACGGCTGCGGACATCATCAACAGCAGAAAATAACAATCATAATTACAGCCTAAGAGCAAATAGTTTTTGCGCGCTCTTTGTAAGCTGCTGCCCACTCTCCTTCTGCATTGCTTTGCTTTGCATTGCTGCCCTTCGCTCTAACCGGCGAGCGTCTTATTGGAGTTTCGTTTCGTTTCGCTTTACATATTGTCATAGTTTTTAGTCTTTCGTTTGATCGCAACCTAGGCACAACTAATTCGAGTTGGCTGCCAAGCAACAATATTAAAACATAATCTCTACTAAGTGCCCTGCGCGGCAATAAATTTACGTTTACTCTCCCATAGTTAAAGACTGATGAAAAATGATATGGTTTTATGTAATTATAAATGAAAATTATGGTGGCTTTAAAGGAAATAGAAATTTGTGCGCTTCATGCTGATCGGTTTTTTGTATAATTCAACAACTAAACAATATCAACTTCTTAAGGCTTGGCGAATTCGCTCCCTGAGCGAGTAGCAAAGCTTTATTGACTTAAGGATATTGAGAAGTGAGTCTTTGCATACAAAATCGATGATATGCCATGCCCTTTTTCCAAATATAATAAAATTCCGTTTCAAAATAATTTGGTTTCTGAAGCACCTCTGTTGCTTTGATCGTGTATGTCAGATATGCTTCACTATGGATTGTTGCTGCCGAGAGTTTCGAAGTTTTTCAAAGGAATGCCGCAGTGTTTCATTCAGCTCAATCGAAACTGTTTTTGACTTATGCGCACTAACCGACCCTTTTCCCCTTTAAGGATATCAGACAAAGGCACTTGTAGTAGCTTGCCAGTCTTAGGAACTGCGTAAGGTTTTTCAGTTCAACTAATTCCTTAATGGCTTTGACTTTTTTTAGGGTCTGCTTTGGCGTCCCCGCTGGTTAAAATAAAATCGAGGTACTCAAAACTTTTCTTAAAAAACTTTTTAACACCCAGTCAACATGCTTGTTTTGGGAGAAGACGATTACGTTGTTCGCAAAACACCGATGCCAACAAAACTTGTACTTCCACCATTAACAAAAAATTATGTTTTTGGTCTATCTCGTTCTTCTAAAATAATCTGATGCTAGCCAGACCTCAGATATAGTAAATGGATACTTAGGTTTCCCTAAATTGGCCAATATTATTGAGATGTTTGGCAGGGGGAATTTTACACGCCCTGTCTGTTCGTTCAGTTTTTTAAAGTCGATGACGAGGCGCTTTTCTTTTCCCTAAACCCGTCGGTGCCCTTCTTGTCTACAATCCATATCGGGTTATTGTATGGAAACCTTAATTATCTAATATTGAGTAGTTCTGCCATTTCTGTGTTTACAAAATCTACCATGCTCATTTTACAGAGACTCTTCTAGTCTGCAGTCCCAGCTGCCGGCAGAGTCCCCAACATGCCTTCCACCAGTAAGCGGCCGGGCCTAGCAACAGGCTACCTACCGTCTTGGCAAAGAGCTCTCAACTCCCGAAACAGGCGACTTGCTCCGATAAAGTTCGTCGCGTTGTCGCAATGAACGGTCTGTGAGGCTCCTCGACACCCGACGAACCGTTGAAAAGCGATTACAAATGTCTTAGTTGATAAGTCAGATACTAGCTCTAAGTGAACCGCTTTCAAGGTGAAGCAAACAAATAATGTTATGTACAATTTAAACGTAGGCCTTCCACGCATTCGAAAGGTCATGTAATTAGGGCCACAAAATCGATGCTCCAGATAAAAAATGGGAAGAGTGCTCGGAGTCGATCAGCTGATAAATTTCACAAAATTTGTGTTAACAGACGAGGTTTGCATCTAAAGCAGCAGATACATGATCCTACTGTCTGACGACAGACCTCTTAAGCGGTAATTAGCCAAAGTCGCTCACGAAGTAGACTTGCGAATACTTTTGGGCCAGCCTGCCAATTCGTCAAAGGCAGGCATTTGATGAAGCTTCTAGAAAATTGCGAACTTTTTTTTAAAAGTTACGGAAACTTTGCATCATGTGAAATAGGAGTCGCAAGCTGAATGATCGGTCCAAACATAAGAAGGTCATTCGACGCAATTTGAGACGACAGGACGCGTAGAAAACAACGCGTAACTTCGTCGATGTGCATTGTGGTCTTAAAACACACTGATGCGGAATAAAGTAGTGTGCTGTTTTTTAAATCTGATCATCTTTTTCACACATGTGGCCCATTTTTATATATATTTCTCCATTAATTCGAAGTACATACCCTTAAGTTCGGGATCTCGAGACAAGCGTCTTTCAAGCGAAACAAAAACGCCACTTAGCAACCTCGAAGGAGTTACAAAGCTGAGTGGGATCTGATTCAAATGACAGCCTTTCTTTTAATTGACGGCAATATTTCCAAATTATCTAGAACGTGGCTCTCACATTCAGCTGTTCGGACTTTTATGGCTGAAGGCAACTCTTCCTTAACAACTTTTATTAAGAGCGTATAGCGACCTAGGACAAATCAGCCAATAAGAGTATTTTGCGGAATCGGAAAAATCGGACATTGTTTAATCAGACCGACGGAGAGAAGTTCAAGGAACATCTCGACTCCGGTGAGCTTATCAATCTTCTGCGGCTTGTGAAAATATGCATCAGCCATTTGGAGGTTCTCAGGGATTTTCCAACCGCTAACATTGAAATGGTCATCAAGACTCACATATCTAACTCGCTACGATTGACTCGTGATTTCACCACTTTATGAATCTTCTCTACGTAGCTGCAATCGTTGTGCTAGCTCGTAGTTGAAATATTAATTTATGACCCAAAATCGAGAAAAGCTTTAGCCAAAACGAAATCTCGTTTTAACGGAGACGACTGCTGTAACTAGGATTACACTATCAAACATATTCGCATGCAAGTTATCACCCAGCCTGCAAAGCAATTCTTTTTGAAATCATAAATAATATTTCGGAATAAGTTTCTATTCCAATGTTCACTTAACGCGCAGCTGCGGCTTTGCTAACATAAAGATCCAGACTCCCGGCTCTAACATATACATAACAGCGCAACCACTTAACGTAAAGATCTAGATTCTCATGCGTAATTCATAACGTAAACTAAAGATTCAGATTCTCATGCGCATTTCCTCAACGTAAACTAAAAATCCAACTTCTCGTGCGCAATTCCTAACGTAAACATAACTCGCGAGCTTTTGAACGGAGAGAAGCTTTAGCATAAACACATCTGACTCACAGTATATCATCACCGCGAGCTTTTGAGCTTTAAGAAAATAAGCTTTATCATAAACATAGCTGACTTTCAGCATTAGTTCATAATTGTACTTCAGTTCTAATAAAAATATCCTTAGTGATTCGCGAGTGAGCAAAGTGCTAATATATAAATCCAGAATTGATCTCAAAAAGAGCATTATAAATTTCCTATAAACGGAAATACCGTGTTTCTCTAAAAGAAGCATTAAAAATTTCCAACGGACGGAAGTATCCTGTTTCAAAAAAACTCGAAAGAGTATAAAAAGTTCCGATATACGAAAACACAGTGTTTGCAAAAATAAGGACTCGAAAGTCAACCAAAAATTTTTAAAAATCTCAAATAAATAGAAACATTTATGTGTGACCAATTCTAAAAAAACCTTCAACCTAAGATCTCCGAACGAGAACAACCTAAAAAGAAGACTCTAAGCCCAGAAGGAAGGAAGACTTGACCCTAAAACCGGAAGGAAGGAAGACTTGGACGACTTTATAATCACCGATTAAGAAATAACTTTGACGTGAGCCATCAGAAATTTTTTTATTTTTATTCTATAAACTAATTAAAATTGTAGTAATAAGAAGAAAAATTGTATATACCGGAACATTTGTTAGAATAATAATTGTTAAAAAAGGGTTAATAAAATAGAAATTTTAATAAGGGTTTTCAAAAGTTAAAAATGGCTTACAATAATTTGACAGCTGATTTGGTAGATCAGTTGATAGCAACTCAGACTAGAGTACTTCAAGTGCAAATTGCAGAATTGAAATTGCAAATTACTCTCTCCTCCAATAATGAACAAGAATTTAAAATAACTGAAATTAATGACTAAATTAGCTGCAATGAATCATTCGATATCATCAAGTCTATACCAGAATTCTCAGGCAATTTTAATGCATATGCGAAGCAGCTTGCTGCGCCATACGTATGTGTGAAGAAGGAAGTAGAAAGTATGTAGGACCTTTAACAATCTTAAGAAACAAAATAACAGGTAAAGCTAATGACATCCTGACCAATCACGGTACAGCTCTCAACTTTGATTGGATTTCGCCTACACTGATAGACGGCCAATCTACATAATAGAACAGGATATGAGTATTTTACGACAAGGTAACCTACCTGTTCTCGAGTACTACAATTTGGTTAGTAAAAAACTTACCCTCTTGATAAACAAAACGATTATGACATATGGTGATAAAGCCAGCATCATTACTGAAATGAATAATAAGAACAGGGACAACGCCTTAAGAAATTGTATCACAGGCCTCAACGGCTCTTTATCAGAAGTTTTGTTTTCCCTTAAGCCAGAGAATTTGCCTAATGCTTTGGCAAACGCTCAGGAACTCGAAGCGAATTACCAAAG
Organism: Drosophila borealis; assembly: GCA_035045885.1. Lineage (NCBI taxonomy): Eukaryota > Metazoa > Arthropoda > Insecta > Diptera > Drosophilidae > Drosophila > Drosophila borealis. The sequence goes on along the minus strand of JAWNOR010000340.1, from coordinate 1,656,450 downwards.
GGCAAACTTCGCTTATAATCACTTCACCAACACCCAACAACGTAACAATCCAATCCCAGTGCAAAAAAAAATCAGCAAAAGAGAGCTGAAACCCCAAATCAAACTAATAAAAGGTATGACAATCACTTAAGGTTCGATCAAGTTCCACAAAACCAAAAACAAAAGCAACAGGACAACCTCCCCCGGAGCCCATGGATTTATTCGTATCCCCAAAATCGAAACGGGAATACACTCCCCCATCGGTTGAGCAACCTAACAAGCTCATGCGTATTATTATTACTTTTGAGGAAGTCCCGTTTTTAGAAGAAGATGGGGAGAACTCCTTTTCATTTTCAGAATAGACAAAAAAATAAATAAAAATTCAAAAATATTAATCGGCACCGGTCCTACCGCTTGTTATATGAAAGGGGGTATATATGCTAATGCAGAAGAATTAGTTATAAAAAATTAATAAAAACTGTAAGCGGTTACAGTATTATAACGCACTTCCATAATATAAACATATTTGGCAAACGACCCAGATTTTACGAAATTAAAAATCTAGACACAGATCTATTAGTCGCCTATAATCTACTGAAGGAGATTAAAGCAGTTATCGACTTTTCAAATGGAACTCTGACTCATAATAACAAAACGGAAAAAATTAATAACGTAAAACATGTCAAGAAACGGTTGGCAAGTAAAAAAGTTCTAACAAAGACTATAACGTTGCCGCTTATTTGGACCCTCAAAACGGAAAATGCCAATCATTTACCCTATTTAATGTATCCGATACAGAATCATCGTCTTTAAGTGACGCTGATATTCCCCGTATCAGAAAAATTAAAGTTAATAATCTTATGGAAGCAAAGCTAAAGAAATTAAAAGTCAAAAAGGGCAGACGTCGAAAGATGTCGGTATCCTCTACGACAAATTCTTCTTTTTTATGCAAAATAAATAATTCCATTAATGAAATTCATGATTTTAATATCCTTAAGCAACAAGTCGTTCAACAAATAAAAAACAATCATTCTCAGATTCAAGCATATCTCCCTTTTAGAGCAGATAATAGAGGAGAGATAGTAAACAGTATCCTTATCCTCATTTAGCTATCAATTTTGTTAGTCAAGAAATAAACAGGATGTTAAATGAAAATATAATAAGGCCCAGCAGAAGTAGGAAAAAAGGGTTTTAATGAAGATGGAAGACCAAAAAATCGATTATTAATTGATTTCAAAAAAGTAAATAACGATACAATCCCCGATAGGTATCGAATCTTGTCTAAACTAGGCAAAGCACGACCACTAACCATACAATGCATAGACTTGTCAAATGTCGTTTTAATCGGATACCGATAAATCGTCAACGAGTGAGCCCCATGGGTGCTCGCGCCCATTTTAGTGTGCCCAGACAAAGTAAGACTGCTGAGAGTGGCAGCCGAACGCCGGCCTCGAAAGCCGAACGTTCAGTATGAAGCCGCATCTCGCTCAGCGCACAACGTCGGTGCGGCTGATGCCTTTTCATAATATATGTATGTTAGTTTCAGCCCAAATACATACATATGTGTGTATGCGTGTGCAGAGTGTGCCTCGCTCTCACTTATTGTTTTGCGCACTTGTGTGCATCTCCTTCTCCCTGCATAGCTTCTCAAAAACCCCGAGATCTATATACATACATATGTTTGGGTTGTGTGGATGTGCGCACAAGTAGATCGCGGCGCTTGTCGCGAGCCAGAGATTTTTTCTTCAATTGTGTGCCCTTTGTGCTGTGGCACACACATTCAAATGCTCTATCATGTATTTCTTCGTCCAGTCAGCCATAATGAGAAGATTTTGATATATTTATATTTATTAAAAACTTAAATGACCTAAATGATATATTTATATATTATATTTTAATATTGTTGTTTACTGTGGGGACCAATTTTGCTTAAAATTAAAAAAAAACTAAGTCGTATTTCTGCAAGGGTAATTCTTCGTCGGCTTGTCGAATAATTTAAGAAAAGACCAAAAAATGAAAATGTTCAATTTTTTCGACTTGCTACTTGTGCACACGCACACCCTTTCGAGTAAGCAGTTGGGTGACATTATTAAAGGGTTTGGCCTGTTCATGTGCAAAACTCCTATTTTCCATGATTGTTGTAAGGGTAAGGGTACCTGAACGTTGGCATGTGTGCTTAATAACTTTTTGGACCTGCAAGCACACACACTTACACACTTTTCTATATGGATAGAAGCATTTATGCGTTTGTGTGCGTGTTGGTTGCCTGCCTGCCTGCCTGCCCGATGCAAATTTGACAAAATTTGAAGTTTTTGGCATTTCTGAATTTCGACCTCTACACAGAGACACACACACATACACACACAAAAGTGTGCGAATGAGCCGATCAAGGGTTTGTCGTGAGACAGAGATATTTTCATCAATGGGTGCGTAAATTTGGGCGACGGGCACGGTCTTTGTTTTTTCGCCATGCCTGCGGTGGGCTGTCGGCCGTGTAAGGCCGTGTGTGAACAGGCAACGAACAGGTGAACCGCACTTGTCGTTCGTTTGCACTTTGATAGGGAAAAAAAGCAAGTGATATTTTAATGTATTTTTCGACATTGCAAACATTTTGGGTTAAAGGGTGTTATGGCAGGCAATAAACGATCAGAATGTCTAGCATGCGTCTGCATCCCAAAAAAACAAAGACCGTGCCCGTCGCCCAAATTTACGCACCCATTGATGAAAATATCTCTGTCTCACGACAAACCCTTGATCGGCTCATTCGCACACTTTTGTGTGTGTATGTGTGTGTGTCTCTGTGTAGAGGTCGAAATTCAGAAATGCCAAAAACTTCAAATTTTGTCAAATTTGCATCGGGCAGGCAGGCAGGCAGGCAACCAACACGCACACAAACGCATAAATGCTTCTATCCATATAGAAAAGTGTGTAAGTGTGTGTGCTTGCAGGTCCAAAAAGTTATTAAGCACACATGCCAACGTTCAGGTACCCTTACCCTTACAACAATCATGGAAAATAGGAGTTTTGCACATGAACAGGCCAAACCCTTTAATAATGTCACCCAACTGCTTACTCGAAAGGGTGTGCGTGTGCACAAGTAGCAAGTCGAAAAAATTGAACATTTTCATTTTTTGGTCTTTTCTTAAATTATTCGACAAGCCGACGAAGAATTACCCTTGCAGAAATACGACTTAGTTTTTTTTTAATTTTAAGCAAAATTGGTCCCCACAGTAAACAACAATATTAAAATATAATATATAAATATATCATTTAGGTCATTTAAGTTTTTAATAAATATAAATATATCAAAATCTTCTCATTATGGCTGACTGGACGAAGAAATACATGATAGAGCATTTGAATGTGTGTGCCACAGCACAAAGGGCACACAATTGAAGAAAAAATCTCTGGCTCGCGACAAGCGCCGCGATCTACTTGTGCGCACATCCACACAACCCAAACATATGTATGTATATAGATCTCGGGGTTTTTGAGAAGCTATGCAGGGAGAAGGAGATGCACACAAGTGCGCAAAACAATAAGTGAGAGCGAGGCACACTCTGCACACGCATACACACATATGTATGTATTTGGGCTGAAACTAACATACATGTATTATGAAAAGGCATCAGCCGCACCGACGTTGTGCGCTGAGCGAGATGCGGCTTCATACTGAACGTTCGGCTTTCGAGGCCGGCGTTCGGCTGCCACTCTCAGCAGTCTTACTTTGTCTGGGCACACTAAAATGGGCGCGAGCACCCATGGGGCTCACTCGTTGACGATTTATCGGTATCCGATAAAAACGACATTTGACAAGTCTATGCATTGTATGGTTAGTGGCACGACTCTTTTCAACAATCGATCAAGAATCTGGATTTCATCAGACTCTAATGAAAGAAGAAGACATAGAAAAGACAGCTTTTTCCATTAACAATGGAAAATACGAATTCCTTCGTTTGCCATTTGGGTTTGCGATGTAAATTTCAGAGAGCAACGGACAACGGATATTGCGAGGAAAAATCGGAAAAACTTTTTACATTTATATGGACGATATTAAAGTTTTTTTCAGATAATCCGAAACAACATTTTATGATTTACAAGAAATCATTGAGATCCTATTTAAAGCAAACATGAAAATTTCTTTGGAAAAAATCAAAATTTTTTAGAAAAGAAATAGAATTTGTAGGAAACATAGTATCATTCAATATTATTAAAACCGAACCTAAAAAAATAGAATCGATTATGAAATACTCACCTCCGAATAATTTAAGGGAATTACGAAGCTTTCTTGGTTTAACAGGCTTCTACAGAAAGTTTATAAAAAATGACGCGACTATGGCAAAACCACTCACTAAACTTTTACAGGGACATAATGGTATGGTTTCAAAATATATGTCTTAAAACCCAAAAATATCTTTAGCCGAAGAAGCTATCTCTGCTTTTGAAAATCTAAAATTACACTTAATTGCAAAAACTGAACTAACTCAACCAGACTATACAAATAATTTCGTTCTCACCACGGACACTTTCGACATCGCCATAGGCGATTCTCAGGAAAACAAACCAATCGTCTTTGTTTAAAAAACCTTAAATAAAACAGAAAGAAATTACGCCAAAAATGAAAAGGAACTATACGCCATAGTATGGGCATTAAAAAACCTTAGGAATTATCTGTATGATGTTACAAATTTATAAATCGAAACAGACCAAACAAACCACTTTCTTTTGCAGTTTTTGCACGAAATCCTAATTGAAAAATGAAAAGATGGCATGCTTTTAAAGAAGAATTTTCCCCTAAAATATTTTACAAACCAGGATCAACCAACGTCGTCGCTGACGCGGTATCAAGGGTAATGATCAATCACACTTCCAATTAAGATAATCTCGTTTCCGAAGAAGAACCGGCGTCCGATAATGAAACTGTCCCTTTAGCCGACAGTAGTTAAAAAAACGTACTTGAAGAAACTAAAAAACCATTGAACCAATTTAAACAACAATTACTTGTTTCCAAAAACAATACAACAATTCACGAAAAATATTAAGTATTCTTCAAAAAAAGACATATTATATAATACGGCACAGTACACAACTTAATTTATCAAAAACATTATACAAAAATCTTAAGTAACACAAACGCTATTCCGAAATTTGTTACAAAAATAAATTTAACAGAAACCCGAAGCAAATTCCTATGTCCAAAGCTCCTATTCCGGAGAGAGAAGGTGAGCAATTACATATTGACAATTTTTGTGCTTAAAAATTAACATTCATGCTTAGACGAATATTCTAAATTTTTAGTGATAAAGGTAATCAATAACAAATCAGATATGGCAAACAAAGGGTTGTAACTTATCCAAACTTTTCATCTTGTTAAATCCATAATGATGGACAGCGAACCTACGTTTTCATCAGCACAATTTAAATCATCAATCTGTCGGTCAGGTATAACGATTTATCATTGAGATCCCAGACACAGTTTAAGCAACGGTCAGGTAGAAAGAGTTCAATCAACAACAATCGAAATTTCTTGTTGTACTCATTCCGAAGTCGTATACCGAGCAGTTAAAGAATATAACAACACAATTCAATCAACAATCCAACAAAAACCATGTGACATATTATAATTATTATATGTTAGAGTATCATAACGAAAAGAGGTCACCAAAAAATTACCAAGTAGGTAAAATAATTTATGAGGAACAAGTAAGAGGTTCTAGTCGGGAGCTCCCGACTAGGGGATACCCCGAACCCTCTTCTTCCAACACCAAAAATGAAAATAAAAACAAAAATTGTTCCCTTGGCAGGGTTCGAACTCGCAACTAACCGCACTACTTACCGCTGCCTCTACTCAAGGGCCACACCAATAATTGAACTTAAATAAAAAAAAACCAATTAAAATAGCAACACAGAAAACAATACAATCGCAATTGCAACGCTGTTGATAGAATTCAAAGCAAACACGCATGAATGTGTGTGTGTGTACATGTATACAGAAATTCTTGGTATTTGCGCAGCAGCTATGCTGCTTACACGTGCGCACATAACTTTTGTGTTTCTAAACCGATCTTAATGAAATTTTCGACAGTACTTCTTATTGTAGAATAGAATAAAGAATATTTGTGTATTCTCAAAAATTCAATTGCATATAAATTGTGGCTTAAATTGATGGGCAATACAAGTTGGATTAATTTAACTAACAATTAACTTGATTTATAGCTTTGCGGTGGTAGCGGGGAGGTGTCGATAAAATGAAAGATACTTGATATATATATACTATTCAAGAAGCTACATGTCAAGTTTGGTGGCCAGAGTCATCATATATTATTGCTCATATAATTTGCCGAAATTGCTAAAAAAAAAAACAGGATTTCAATATCGATTACTTGGAAACGGGGCAAGATATCGAATATCGGAAATAAACTCGATCTGCGCGGGCACTAGGAGGTCCTACAGATAAAATTTCAAGTCTCTAGCTCTTATAGGTTTTGAGATCCTTGCATATGAACGGACGGACGGACAGACAGACGGATATGGCTAGATCGACTCGGCTAATGATGCTGTTCAAGAATATATATACTTTATGGGGTCGGAGATGCTTCTTTCTGCTTGCATTTTCCCTTTTACCCATTTTTCATAGGTTCAGGGTATAACAAGTAAGAGGTTCTAGACGGAAGCTCCCGACTAGGGGATACCCTCAACTCTCTTCTTCCAACACCAAATGCAGTTCGCGCTACGCGCTCGTTTGCTTTAATAGTAATAAAGAAAAATTAAAATATAAAAAAAATTGTTCCCCTGTCAGAGTCACACCAATAATTGAGTTTTAATGAGAAAAAAACCACTTAAAATAGCAGCACAGAAAACAATACAAACGCAATTGCAATGCTGTTGATAGAATTCAAAGCAGACGCGCATGAATGTGTGTGTGTACATGTATACAGAAATTCTTGGAATTTGCGCTAGCTGCAGCAAACACGTGCGCCCATTACTTTGTGTTTCTTAACCGATCTTAATGAAATTTTCGACAGTACATCTTATTGTAGAACAGAATGTTGAATAATTGTGTATTCTCAAAAAGTCAATTGCATATAAATTGTGACTCAAATTGATGGGCAATACAAGTAGGATAATTAACTTGATTTATGCTATGTGGTGGTAGCGTGGAGCTAGCGATAGGTATAAAATGAAAGATACTTGATATATATACTTTTCTAGATGCTACATGTCAAGTATGTATTATTAGTTTTATTATGATAAAGCTTCTTAAACGTTGCCCTTTAATTTACTTAAATCCCCTCAAAATATTAAAATCGTCAAGTAATCAAAATTACCATAACATTCAAACCACAGAAACAGAGCTTGACATATTAAATCAATTAAACGAACAAATTTAATGTTTCAAAAGAAATCATTAGGAATCGGGGACGATTCTTTTTAAGAAAGGGAGGGGTCTTAACCCAGCCCGCAAAGCAGTTAGTATTGAAATCATAAACAACATTTCGGAATAAGTTTCTATTCCAATTACTTAGCCCTTTCACACTTATTAGACCCGTTTCAATCATTATGTCCACTTAACGCGCAACTGCTGCCTTGCTAACATAAAAATCCAGACTCCCGGCTCAAACATACACATAACAGCGCAACCACTTAACGTAAAGATCTAGATTCTCATGCGCAATTCATAACGTAAACTAAAGATTCAGATTCTTATGCGCACTTCCTAAACGTTAATTAAAGACCCAGCTTCTGGGCGCAACTCCTACCGTAAACATAACTTCAAGCATTTAGCTTATGCAAGCGGCCCTCGCGAGCTTTTGAACTTTAAGGAAAGAAGCTTTAGCATAATCACAGCTGACTCGCATGTCAAGTATGTATTATTAGTTTTATTATGATAAAGCTTCTTAAACGTTGCCCTTTAATTTACTTAAATCCCCTCAAAATATTAAAATCGTCAAGTAATCAAAATTACCATAACATTCAAACCACAGAAACAGAGCTTGACATATTAAATCAATTAAACGAACAAATTTAATGTTTCAAAAGAAATCATTAAGAATCGGGGACGATTCTTTTTAAGAAAGGGAGGGGTCTTAACCCAGCCCGCAAAGCAGTTAGTATTGAAATCATAAACAACATTTCGGAATAAGTTTCTATTCCAATTACTTAGCCCTTTCACACTTATTAGACCCGTTTCAATCATTATGTCCACTTAACGCGCAACTGCTGCCTTGCTAACATAAAAATCCAGACTCCCGGCTCAAACATACACATAACAGCGCAACCACTTAACGTAAAGATCTAGATTCTCATGCGCAATTCATAACGTAAACTAAAGATTCAGATTCTTATGCGCACTTCCTAAACGTTAATTAAAGACCCAGCTTCTGTGCGCAACTCCTACCGTAAACATAACTTCAAGCATTTAGCTTATGCAAGCGGCCCTCGCGAGCTTTTGAACTTTAAGGAAAGAAGCTTTAGCATAATCACAGCTGACTCGCAGCATAAGTTCATAATTGTACTTCAGTTATAATTTTGGATTCAAATATATCGGAAGCTTCCAGCCTCCCACAATTAAAATATATTTTTCCAATTAGTCGACACTAATTGGATAATTTGCATAGCATGTCAGGTGGATGGTTAATCCTGTGCGTAGTCAAGGAGTGGTGGTAACGCTCGAGTGTTGGAAACGGCAGAGTATCTATGCAACAGTGTATGGTGCGAACGACTGCATACTCTGCACTTGTTTGCCTTATATCTGGCAACAGTTTGTTCCTTTCGAAGGCAATTGATGCATAACGGAGCCGCCTTAGTGAACTCAAGCCGCTGCGGTACTGATAATGCGGCATATGCGGAGCAATTCAGTATCGAATGGCCTTCGGAACCGCAATATAAACATTTGTAGGTCACCTGATCGTTTCGGACACTAGCCAGAGAGCACGGAAATGAAAAGCGATCATTATTTTTGGAAACAGCCTTCAACTCTGGCTTGGTGCCATCGGACGAAGCTTCGGCTGATTCAAGGCTGTTTTGCATTCACTCCATAATGGAATGATTGCCTAATCGAGTTGATCCTGCCATATCGTGTGGTCAACTTTGTTCATAACGAGGTGAATGAGAATCGCGCTAGAAATCGTTTTGTCATCACCTATTGACAGGAGCGAGTCATAGATGGCGGAGACAGTATTAATCATGGATCTTACTGAAACTGCAGAAGGTTGTGTTATCTTTGGCAGGCCGAAATTTGCTCATGGAATATTAGACATTTATTGTCGTATACTTTCTAATGCTATCACATCATTGTTCTCGGTGACTTGAAACGCTCTAAAAGTGCCTAAAGCTTCACCACAGGGACATGAGTTCAGATGATTGAATTTCTCTATACTCGAAATCGCATGATAGTTATGAAAAAGAGTTTCGAAGAGGCTAATAAAATTCTTGAACTTTGAGTATTTTCCACTGAACTTGCGAAGTGACAGATGGGGAAGGCCTGCAGGCGTTGCAGGACTGAAAGACCTTACAGACCCAGAGCGTGTGACGGAGCTTTATTGCGCTCTCTCTGCCGTGTCCTTTTTCCAAATATATCAAAATTCCGTTCCAAAATAATTTGGTTTCTGAAGCATCCTAGATGCCTTTTAGTGTTTCGATCGTGTATGTCAGATATGCATCGCTATGAATTTGTGGTGGGGTGATAAATTTTATTTTTGCAAATTCAAATAATCAATGCCATTGGCATGAACAGCTGATCGCAATTAATTCCGCTGGGCAGCATTGCACCATAACAGCTTTGCAAATACAGAGATCAGTTTAGGTTAATAACATAACCTGAGTGACCATGACCTATGTTAACAATGACGCCGTTGCGAATGAAAATATCGGGTCTTGGAGGTGTGCTTCTTTCCTGCTTTCAATGTCGGCGTGGCGTCCTTCTTTCCATTTCTTATCGCCAACGAGTGCAGTCGCATTAAATTGGAGTACCAATTATAAAAGTTCAGTTTTACACGTGGGCTAAATAAACCACATGCATCAACATCCAAGCTCGTAGTCGATGTCCCTGGAAAAAAAAGAGTAATTATAGACTTCATGCGCTCTCGGGCGCTCGACTATAAGAGTGCACTAGACTAAAGAACATTTTTCAGTATTGCCAAAGCAAACAATAAGCGACAAGCTGCCGTAGACTGGTAGCAGCGAGTTTATTCCCCGAGGCCGGACCAAGCTTTCGGTTTCATCTGATTGTCTACAAATAAGCATCGAACCTCGCCTCGTTTGCTCAGACAGACCAACGTGACCACGTGCTTGACCCATATATTCTCGAACCTTCGTTATCGTAGATCTGGTGGACAGCGAACCAGTGCGCGCAATCACCCGGATTTACAGCATTAACTATATTTGTTAAACGGCATATTGGCCGTAGGTATAATCGAAGGGCATAAGTATATATAACATCCAAATTGCATCTCTTTCCTTTTTATATCACTGATATTGTCTTTCGATCCTGATCTAACGCGTATATGTCGCTGACTATTCTTCGAAAATAATATATTTCTACGTTCACATAATTCAACTAAGATTCCACAGCACATCATCGTCGTCAACAGGCCTGCTGACATCGTTGGATTATACCAAATAGTGAGTACTGTGTGAACAAATAAAAAGGTTATAAGCCATTCAAATATTATCAAAAGTATACCCTATGTAAATTATACATATTATTTGAATCGCGGTTATAGTCAGCGGGTGTACCCCTAGTCAGCTTTCGTAATTGCAGATGATTTTTGGTTGGATCATTCAGACCAGCATTAATTTAAAGTAACGTTAGTTTTGCAGTGCAATCCCGCTCATGTATGCTTTTGCCCAGATTATGTTTAGTTTTATATCACACCGTTATTCTTTTAACGTTATGTATATTGAAGCACGACAATGAATTTAATACAATTATATGATAACATGAAATTTTAACTTTCTTTGGGCACCTTAAGTTAATAACATCGCATATCAAGGGTAGTTTCAATGACAATTGCCGATGCAGCTACAGGTAGGGTGGGTGAAGACCGAGGAGCGCCAACATCTTAGTTCCTCGGCTCTATAGGATATTTTCTTCTTGCAGATCGTAGGCGCTCGTTATATATCGTGGTACCTCCCCCCCCCCTTATAACTTAACTCTGTCTACCTTTTCTTTTCTAATTATATCTAACGCATCGAGTGTATTAGGCACGGTTGGAACCCGTAGACGGAGTACGCTCCCAATGCACCACACGAGTGATAGGCGAAATTCGCCCAGCGTAGCAGTCGTGTTCGTTACATAATAAGAAAAATGGCGCCCAACGTGGGGGCTCCTCCTCTCGAGACCCGATAGCATTGTTCGTAACATGATTTGTCACGACCAAATGTGGACAATCTTGCAGATCGTAGGCGCTCGTAATATATCGTGGTACCTCCCCCCCCCTTAACTCTGTCTACCTTTTCTTTTCTAATTATATCTAACGCATCGAGTGTATTAGGCACGGGTTCCAACCGTCCTTACCACAATATACCATCCAAAAACAAAAAATAAATATAAAAAAAAAATGTTAGTTTCTGTGCAGACATTTAGTTTCGCTAGGAATTGCTGGTATTCTGACGTTTTTTCGTTGGAGCCAGACCAGGAATCAAATCGTCGTGCGAATTATTTAGTGGATCCGTTATATTGCTCCATTATAAATCTTATTATGCTATCGCCACTTTTGATTCACTTAGGACCTTTTGATCTGATGTCGAGTCGGTTCTCTACCAGGTGATAGAAAGTTGGTAAGGCAAAATAACCTCCAATCTGTTCTAGTGGAATTGAGAATTGTTCGGGATGGATTTTTTCGACTCGTCCCTCTTCAACTTAGATCAGATAACTCAAAAATGATTAAGTAAAATAGTTGGTTTGCTTTTCGTAAGGAGAAATATCAAAATATAGATTTAGAAATTGCGATGTATTTACCTAAGGGTAAGTCCCATGTTATCATATGTCATGTTATAATATTGTTATATTAATGCCGAATCGTCTTTAGCCTTTTGTTTCTACCGCAAAACTGTTCCCATTATCGTAATTATCGCTCATTATTGCCTTTTGCAACCTATTACCGTATCCTTAAATCCTTTTTGGAGAAATTTGTATTTGACTCCTCGACCAATAACAATCGATTTATTCATGATGGCTGTCGTACGCAGTCAGGAAAATTTAGCTCTCAACGAGACACCTGCCGTGTGTACTATTTGCAACGAATCATCGCTTGGGGATGCAGATATTGTAGAAACTCCGTGTACTCACAAATTTCATCGGACTTGCCTAAATCAATGGTTAAGGAGCCACGAATCATGTCCCACTTGTAAACGAGCTTGTAGCCGAGAATTATTCGAAGTTAGCAGTGACTTAAATGCATTAGCTTCACAAAGACCTACTAACACGGGGGCAGTTCCTCGATCCCGAACTATTACCCGAAGTAACGCTCGCAATACTCCTAAAGCCGCCAGAGGTCGTCCTACTGGACCGACCATCTCAAGGGATCAAGCGGGATCGCGAAATTCTAACTCCCAACCTTCTAGGGAATCGCTTGGCATGTCGGAACAGCGTGTGCAGTTGCTTATTACTAAGACACTGGAAGCACATAAGGCTGAAATGGCGTCCTATTTGTCTGAAGAATTAAATGCCGCAGTTAGAAATTTAAACCTGTATCAAGAGCCACGTGAGGGACCCCAATTAGAATGGGAAAATGATTTTCCACGTGATTTACCGCGATCAAATAATGCTTCGAGATTACCGAACGCTAGTGTCCAGTCTGATGAGAGACGTCAACACGCAGTCCATAGCCCCGACAAAATATCGAGTGTCATATCCAATTGGCAAGTCAGATTTTCAGGCTTGGCTAATGATATCCCAGTCGATGATTTTATATATCGCATAAATTGCTTGACTTCACAATGTTTAGATGGTAATTTTAGATTGTTATATCACTTTGCTAATTTGTTGTTTACCGGACCAGCTTTGACAGTTTTTTGGAGATACCACCGAACGGCTGACCACACAGGCTGGTTTAATCTGTGCACATGCTTGCGAGAAAGATATAAAGACAACAGATTAGACGAAGACATAAAAGACATGGTAAGAAGACGCAAACATCGGGGATCCGAAAGTTTTGATTAATTTTAAGATGCGACTCTTGCTTTGACAGACGCGTTACGGGAACTAATGTCAGTCGTTGAGTTAGTAACCAATGTCAAGCGAAACCTAACACCAGGATTAAGACACGAACTACTTCATGTAAATACTCCAAATCTTGCGACATTGCGCAAAGAATGTCACAAGCATGAATCATTCTATACGAATTACCTTTCCAAGGCAATTTCTCGACCAATTAAACCACAACGGGTAGTCAACGAGGTAGTCCATGACGATACAACAAGGACGGACTTGACACAGAATCCGGTGGAAACTGGGGACATAAATGCTATACATTCTCCGGAAAATTTGATATGCTGGAACTGCGAGGAATTGGGACACAGATATCAAGAATGTTTAAAAGCTCGTCGTGTATTTTGCTACGGCTGTGGTGCCGTTAACATTTACAAGCCTACTTGTCCAAAGTGTACTCCTGCTTCGAAAAACTCTCCGGAGGACTTTCGTCGTCTATTAAACGCGAATGTCCGTCATCAATAGCCTCGGATCCAGACTTAAATAAAGACACTATTAAACCTGATTCTACCTTCACACCAAACTCATCAAAATCGTTCCAGACCAAACTTAAGCCCTACCACGTCCGTTTACACGAATACTTGGACCGTAGAGCAACTATTTTCGCTTCAGAACCCAAAGTCAATTTTAGGCCTCGTTCGTCAGAGAGACTAACAGATCTATGGACTCAGCGACGCACACTAAAGAAGTACCGTGTTTCAGCAGTTGGTCATACATCAAACGATGTACGGCCGTTCACGATCTTGGAAATATTCAGTCAGCAATATCTAGCCTTGTAGATAGCGGGGCTACGAAAAGCGTGATTGGAGGGAGCTTAGCGAAAAGAATTTTCGATACTAAAATAAACTTTTACAAAATGAAAAGCGATGTAAGAACCGCAGATGGACAAAAGCAACATGTTATAGGTTCAATTTCGATTCCTATCGTGTATAACTCCATTGCAAATGAGTTCGAATTTTTAATTGTCCCGTCTATCAAGGAAAATGTTCTCTGTGGAATAGATTTCTGGAGAACATTTGGCATTTCGATACATCATTCGAGTACACTGAATTCAGTGGAGTTCGAAAAAGTTGATTCGAATCAGTTGTCGTTAACACTAGCCCAAAAGAAACGCTTACAATCAGTAATCGCCTCTTTCCCTTCGTTTGAAAGTGATGGTCTAGGAAAAACTACTCTGGTAGAGCAAACCATCGATACTGCGGATTCTAAGCCCATAAAACAGAGGTTTTATCCGTTATCACCAGCAAGGGAAAAATTGTTGTGCGAAGAAGTGGATCGGATGATCGAACTTGGCGTCATTGAAGAAGCTCCAAATTCCGCATGGTCATCTCTTGCTATACTGATTGTCAAGCCGGGAAAAGTCCGATTTTGCTTAGACTGCCGCAAGGTAAATGAAGTGACCAGTAAGGATGCATATCCGAAACCAAATTTAGATGGTTTGATAAGTAGACTTCCCCCTGTATATTGTGTGTCGAAAATCGATTTAAAAGATGCCTTTTGGCAAATATGCTTGGATGAATCATCGCGGGCAAAAACAGCATTCACCATTTCGAACAGGCCGTTATATCAGTTTATTCGAATGCCTTTCGGATTGTGTAATGCGCCGCAGACAATGAGCCGACTGATGGACCAAGCTATTCCCTACGACATGAAAGGCCATGATATGGTTGACCTGGACGATTTACTTGTATTATCGCAAAGTTTTGATGAACATTTAGTTCATTTGGCTGAAATTGCCGCGCGATTGCGTAAGGAAGGATTGACAATTAATATCCGTAAAAGTAATTTTTGTCTAACAAAAGTCGAATATCTTGGTTATATCGTAGGTGAAGGCATCCTGCAACCTAATCCGGCCAAGGTTCAAGCAGTTGCAGATTTTCCAGTACCGTCAACAAAAAGACAGCTGAGACGATTCCTAGGAATGACCGGTTGGTATCAACGGTTTATCCCTCAGTACTCGTCGATTATCTTCCACCTTACAGCATTGCTAAAGGGCACGTCATTTTGTTGGAATGATGATGCTCAACTTTCATTTGAAGAAATCAATAGGAAATTATCCTCAGCACCGTTTTTGATAAACGCAAACTATGAAAAGCCGTTTATATCCAATGCGACGCTTCCATGCATGGTGAAGGCGGGGTATTAGCCCAATGTGATGAGTCAGGAATCGAGCGACCCATCGCGTACATGTGAAAAAAAACTAAATAAAGCGCAGCGCAATTATTCCGTTACGGAACTCGAATGTCTTGCTGTTGTATTGGCTGTACAAAAATTTCGCATGTACATCGAAGGACACGATTTTAAAGTCGTAACTGATCACGCAAGTTTACGTTGGTTAATGAACCAAAAAGATCTAAGTGCTAGACTAGCTAGATGGTCATTTAAATTGCAAGGATATAGTTTTGCTATCGAGCATCGCAAGGGTAGTGAGAACATGGTCGCAGACACGCTTTCCCGTGCCTTTGAGCCAGCAGACGAAGTATACCCTGAAAGCGACCTGACTTCAGAAGCTTTTCAGTCCAGCGAATACTGTCGGTTAAAAGACAATATTATTCGTTCTAAATTGCCAGATTTCCGAGCTGTGGATGGTTATATATATTATCGAAATGAATTCTCAGCTAGTAGCTTAGACGAGGATATGAAGAGTTGGAAATTATTTGTGCCGTCTGAATTACGTTTGAATGTTTTAAAAGCAGCACATGATCAACCAACATCCGCTCATTGTGGAATGGCCAAATGTTTAGAATGTATTCGAAGACATTTTTACTGGCCGAATATGGTGGTCGATGTACGCGAGTACATACGTCATTGCGAGCTCTGCCAAACTTCACAAGTTCCTAATCGATGCCTCAAGCCACCCATGGGAAATCAAGCAGTCAGCGAAAGGCCTTTCCAAAGGCTATACGTCGACTTCATTGGTCCGTACCCACCATCAAAAAAACGAAACATTGGTATGTTCGTCATTCTTGATCACTACTCAAAGTTTACATTTCTTAAGCCCATAAAAAGGCTCAATGCAAAAGTAGTGGTAGATATACTTTAGGAAGATATTTTTGACTGTTTTGGAGTACCCGAGATCATAGTGAGTGACAACGGCACTCAATTTAAAAGCCTGGAATTCTCCTCACTCTTGTCGAATTACGGCATACAGCATATGTGTACCGGTGTATACTCGCCACAAGCGAACGCGGTTGAAAGGGTTAATCGTTCGGTTAATGCTGCGTTACAAGCATATATTCGGTCAGACCAAAGCCAATGGGATGTATACATTAGTAGTATAAACAGTTCGTTACGAAACACAATACATCAGTCTATTGGATCTTCTCCATATTTCGTTGTGTTTGGGCAAAATATGGTTAGGCATGGCAATGGCAATTACAAGCTTCTCAAAAGCTTGAATATGCTAAATGAACGGCAAATAAAACTCGATCGAGGAGACGAATTTCCCGTAATACGTTCTAAAATCATAAAATACATGGACAAAGCATATCAAAATAACTCGCGGACCGACTCTTTTGAAGTCGGTCAACTTGTAATAAAACGAAACTTCGTTTTAAGCAATTCGGCTAAGCACTTCAACGCAAAACTTGCACCAGTTGGAACTAAAGCACGTATCAAACGAAAGATTGGCAATTGCATATATCTGTTGGAAGATCTCAACGGAAAATAACTTGTTCATTACCATGCTAAAGACATTTGGGAATGTAAGTAATCACCCCTTTTTCAGCTTTTATCTCAGTATTAGTCAATCCTTTCGATTAAACCTGCGTTGTGGTGGTGTGATAATTTTATTTTTGCAAATTCAAATAATCAATGCCATTGGCATGAACAGCTGATCGCAATTAATTCCGCTGGGCAGCATTGCACCATAACAGCTTTGCAAATACAGAGATCAGTTTAGGTTAATAACATAACCAGAGTGACCATGACCTATGTTAACAATGACGCCGTTGCGAATGAAAATATCGGGTCTTGGAGGTGTGCTTCTTTCCTGCTTTCAATGTCGGCGTGGCGTCCTTCTTTCCATTTCTTATCGCCAACGAGTGCAGTCGCATTAAATTGGAGTACCAATTATAAAAGTTCAGTTTTACACGTGGGCTAAATAAACCACATGCATCAACATCCAAGCTCGTAGTCGATGTCCCTGGAAAAAAAAGAGTAATTATAGACTTCATGCGCTCTCGGGCGCTCGACTATAAGAGTGCACTAGACTAAAGAACATTTTTCAGTATTCGGACATAACCAATATCCACTAAGGGATCAGACTTAGAGTCGAGGTGTGCGTGTCCTGAAGCCGTAAGAAGGTGCAGGCCTAATTACGGCGCTGCGTTGATGCGTGCCAAAAAAAAAAGAAAAAAAAAAGAGACAAATTACTCAATACGCGCAGTCCTTGCCGGAGCCAAAGCAATCAATAAGCGACAAGCTGCCGTAGACTGGTAGCAGAGAGTTTATTCCCCGAGGCCGGACCAAGCTTTCGGTTTCATCTGATTGTCTACAAATAAGCATCGAACCTCGCCTCGTTTGCTCAGACAGACCAACGTGACCACGTGCTTGACCCATATATTCTCGAACCTTCGTTATCGTAGATCTGGTGGACAGCGAACCAGTGCGCGCAATCACCCGGATTTATAGCATTAACTATATTTGTTAAACGGCATATTGGCCGTAGGTATAACCGAAGGGCATAAGTATATATAACATCCAAATTGCATCTCTTTCTTGTCTGAATTACGTTTGAATGTTTTGAAAGCAGCACATGATCAACCAACATCCGCTCATGGTGGAATGGCCAAATGCTTAGAATGTATTCGAAGACATTTTTACTGGCCGAATATGGTGGTCGATGTACGCGAGTACATACGTCATTGCGAGCTCTGCCAAACTTCAAAAGTTCCTAATCGATGCCTCAAGCCACCCATGGGAAATCAAGCAGTCAGCGAAAGGCCTTTCCAAAGGCTATACGTCGACTTCATTGGTCCGTACCCACCATTAAAAAAACGAAACATTGGTATGTTCGTCATTCTTGATCACTACTCAAAGTTTACATTTCTTAAGCCCATAAAAAGGCTCAATGCAAAAGTAGTGGTAGATATACTTTAGGAAGATATTTTTGACTGTTTTGGAGTACCCGAGATCATAGTGAGTGACAACGGCACTCAATTTAAAAGCCTGGAATTCTCCTCACTCTTGTCGAAGTACGGCATACAGCATATGTGTACCGGTGTATACTCGCCACAAGCGAACGCGGTTGAAAGGGTTAATTGTTCGGTTAATGCTGCGTTACAAGCATATATTCGGTCAGACCAAAGCCAATGGGATGTATACATTAGTAGTATAAACAGTTCGTTACGAAACACAATACATCAGTCTATTGGATCTTCTCCATATTTCGTTGTGTTTGGGCAAAATATGGTTAGGCATGGCAATGGCAATTACAAGCTTCTCAAAAGCTTGAATATGCTAAATGAACGGCAAATAAAACTCGATCGAGGAGACGAATTTCCCGTAATACGTTCTAAAATCATAAAATACATGGACAAAGCATATCAAAATAACTCGCGGACCGACTCTTTTGAAGTCGGTCAACTTGTAATAAAACGAAACTTCGTTTTAAGCAATTCGGCTAAGCACTTCAACGCAAAACTTGCACCAGTTGGAACTAAAGCACGTATCAAACGAAAGATTGGCAATTGCATATATCTGTTGGAAGATCTCAACGGAAAATAACTTGTTCATTACCATGCTAAAGACATTTGGGAATGTAAGTAATCACCCCTTTTTCAGCTTTTATCTCAGTATTAGTCAATCCTTTCGATTAAACCTGCGTTGTGGTGGTGTGATAATTTTATTTTTGCAAATTCAAATAATCAATGCCATTGGCATGAACAGCTGATCGCAATTAATTCCGCTGGGCAGCATTGCACCATAACAGCTTTGCAAATACAGAGATCAGTTTAGGTTAATAACATAACCAGAGTGACCATGACCTATGTTAACAATGACGCCGTTGCGAATGAAAATATCGGGTCTTGGAGGTGTGCTTCTTTCCTGCTTTCAATGTCGGCGTGGCGTCCTTCTTTCCATTTCTTATCGCCAACGAGTGCAGTCGCATTAAATTGGAGTACCAATTATAAAAGTTCAGTTTTACACGTGGGCTAAATAAACCACATGCATCAACATCCAAGCTCGTAGTCGATGTCCCTGGAAAAAAAAGAGTAATTATAGACTTCATGCGCTCTCGGGCGCTCGACTATAAAAGTGCACTAGACTAAAGAACATTTTTCAGTATTCGGACATAACCAATATCCACTAAGGGATCAGACTTAGAGTCGAGGTGTGCGTGTCCTGAAGCCGTAAGAAGGTGCAGGCCTAATTACGGCGCTGCGTTGATGCGTGCCAAAAAAAAAAAGAAAAAAAAAAGAGACAAATTACTCAATACGCGCAGTCCTTGCCGGAGCCAAAGCAACCAATAAGCGACAAGCTGCCGTAGACTGGTAGCAGCGAGTTTATTCCCCGAGGCCGGACCAAGCTTTCGGTTTCATCTGATTGTCTACAAATAAGCATCGAACCTCGCCTCGTTTGCTCATACAGACCAACGTGACCACGTGCTTGACCCATATATTCTCGAACCTTCGTTAGCGTAGATCTAGTGGACAGCGAACCAGTGCGCGCAATCACCCGGATTTACAGCATTAACTATATTTGTTAAACGGCATATTGGCCGTAGGTATAATCGAAGGGCATAAGTATATATAACATCCAAATTGCATCTCTTTCCTTTTTATATCACTGATATTGTCTTTCGATCCTGATCTAACGCGTATATGTCGCTGACTATTCTTCGAAAATAATATATTTCTACGTTCACATAATTCAACTAAGATTCCACAGCACATCATCGTCGTCAACAGGCCTGCTGACATCGTTGGATTATACCAAATAGTGAGTACTGTGTGAACAAATAAAAAGGTTATAAGCCAATCAAATATTATTAAAAGTATATATGTAAATTATACATATTATTTGAATCGCGGTTATAGTCAGCGGGTGTACCCCTAGTCAGCTTTCGTAATTGCAGATGATTTTTGGTTGGATCATTCAGACCAGCATTAATTTAAAGTAACGTTAGTTTTGCAGTGCAATCCCGCTCATGTATGCTTTTGCCCAGATTATGTTTAGTTTTATATCACACCGTTATTCTTTTAACGTTATGTATATTGAAGCACGACAATGAATTTAATACAATTATATGATAAAATGAAATTTTAACTTTCTTTGGGCACCTTAAGTTAATAACATCGCATATCAAGGGTAGTTGCAATGACAATTGCCGATGCAGCTACAGGTAGGGTGGGTGAAGACCGAGGAGCGCCAACATCTTAGTTCCTCGGCTCTATAGGATATTTTCGCTCGTTATATATCGTGGTACCTCCCCGTACGTATGCCACAGTGTTTCATTCAGCTCGATCGAAACTTTTTCTGACTTATGCCCTTTTTCCCTTTTAAGGATATCAGGCAAAGGTTTCGCAATCGCCGCGAAGTCTTTGTTTTTGCATCTGAAGTAGCTTCCCAATCAAATAATTCTTGAATGGCTTTAAATTTTTATACCCTGAACCCATTAAAAATGGATAAACAGGGTTTATTGTATTTGTGCAAATGTATGTAACAGGAAGGAATCTGAGACACCATAAAGTATATATATTCTTGATCAGAGTCACCAAACTTGACATGTAGCTTTGAGAATTGTATATATATATATCACGTACCTTTCATTTAATAGCTACCACCACCTCCCCGCTTTTACCTCATAGCCATAAATCAAGTAAAAAAAACCCTAAACTCGTCGGTGCCCTTCTTGTCAACTTTCCATATCAGCAATCGGAGCGATCGACTCGTCAATCATGGTAAAGATAACGTTCTCACATCTGTGGAAAAAGGTCGGCTCAGATTCAGTCCCAAATTTAGTTTTTGGTCCTGGTGGCTTTTAGGCATAGGTTTCTTACCACCTGCGTTAGCAGATCGAGACCGATTATCCCGTCTAATGTCGAAAGACCATATAACAGAAAATGGTGTTGTTGCCCTTAACATGGGTAACAAAGACTTTTCTTTAATGCCTCTGGAGCCGTGTGTAGTATGCACGAACGGTTTTTCGACAGGGGTTCCGCTGTTAACCGTTTGCAGTGCTTGGCGTAATATCTCCTTTTTGTAGCAGTGACTGAGCTGCTGCTGTTGGAATCGTTTCGTGCGCTTTGTGATACATATTCTATACTATTGAGGGTGTATTCAATACGTCCCCATGAGATATATTACAATTGCTTACAGTGCTTATAATATTCTTATCCCTGAACAGTTCCCCGAACACACTATCCAAGCTGGAGTTCTAGAAGGTAGCGTTCTAGGGCCATTCCAGCGCCAGGTCCCCAGTTGCTGCTGCAGATACCACCTGGACCTTCTTAGCAGCTTGGCTCGACAGACTAAACCTAAAGCAGAAGAGCGAAACAAGATAACTGGCCGTCACCCTTGACAAGTGCCTAACTTTCCTTTAGGGGGCCTTTCCGATTAACATCCTGATTTTTGAGCAAATCTCTTAGGATTTAAAAGCTAGAGTCACCAAATTTGAAATGTTTCTTCTTGAATAGTGTATATATATCGTGTATCTTCTCGTCATCACCATTTTTGGTGCTTATATTTTATATTTAGAAATTTATCTAGATATCCCTATTTAAATCCCTATAGTTCGGAGTAGCGCGTAAATTCTTCGTTTCCGGCAGAGTGAATCCGGAACTGCTTCTAGTCGACGTGAACAGTACACATGTAATTGAAAGTAGATTAGACATAGCAGTCAATGAAAATGCGACATCGGAAGGGTCTGCTGAAATCGCAAATAAGAATTTTCTTTTTTTTTTAAATTCTATCTATGTAAAAGTAATGATTCAAGTATAAAAGTGTGTATGGTTGATTAATGGATATATAAAAAAAGTTGTTTCCCAGTAGCAACTAGGTCAAAAATGCGATGCGGTATAATGTCACAAGATGAATAGTAGCACTATATAATAGAAAATGCTAGTGACAGAGTCTTCTATAGACTGATCAACCAGAACGGATTGAGTTGACTCTAATCTGTAATCATCAGCGACAATATTTTTCCTGCCTGCCTTGTAAATCAAGTTGGTATTATATTATTATCTCTATATATAAAACTGTTTGTGCTGACTGACTGATTGGTGATCAACGCACAGCCCAAACCGTAAGAGCTAGGAAGCTGAAATTTTCACTGTAGCTACCTTATGTGATGTAGGTGCACGTTAAGACGGGGTTTCGGGAAATTCCACCCGCAAGTGTGGAAAAATCGTGAAAAACGTTTGTATGTAACTTTTTTGTTTAACATACGATTGGCCTCGAACTTATTTTCAAAGATCTTTGTTCAAATTCATTTGAGGGGTTTTTCACACTTTTAGGAAAATCCATTCCTCCTTGGTGGAAATGGAGGTCAAAGATTTGGTGGGTGACGTTTCGCGCTCAAATTCGTTTCCAAAGATCTATAAGAAAAATTATTTGAGGCGTGTTTCACACTTTTCGCAGAATTCAAACTTCTTCGGGGGAATACGATTTAAAAGATTTTTTGGGCGAAGTTTCAAGTTGTGTCCGATTTGCTTCAAACTTATTTTCAAAGCTCTACATAAGAACTGAATACATACGTATTTTAGCGATTTGAGAAATTCCACCCGCAACAGTGGTAAATTGGCGAAAAACGGTTGTATGAAAGTTTTTTGTTTACCATCCGATCGGCCCCAAACTCATTTTCAAAGATCTATGTTCAAATTCATTTGAGGGGTGTTTCACACTTTTTGAAAAATCCATCCCTCCTTGGTGCAAATGGGGGTCGAAGATTTGTTGGATGACGTTTTGTGTTCAAATTCGTTTCCAAAGATCTATAAGAATCATTTGAGACGTGTTTCACACTTTTTGCAGAATCCAAACTTTTTTGGGTGGAATGCGACTCAAAGATTTTTTGTACGAAGTTTTAATGTGTGTCCGATTTGCATAAAAGTTGTTTGATTCCCGTCCGATCAGTTTCAAAATCATTTTCAAAGCTTTTTGAAAACATTGATTTTATTACAGACGTGTCACGGGCAAGGCCGATCAGAAACATTTGTCAAATTATAAAACAACATGATATCCGGAGATGCAAATGACAATTGACGCCTCAGCACATGTTCTAGAAGCTGGAAGGCTAATTTCACTACTAATAAGCGCGATGTGCTGAGGCGATAATTGTCAATTAAGCTGTGAATTCGATTAGAACTTTTCTTGATTGTTTTGCACTAACCTATCCATTTTCACCTTTTAGTAACTTTGTTAGAGCTTAATAGCTTTAATAAATAGACAACCCAAAAAATGATCAGAGGCCGAAATAGGTGGAAAGCGGCCTAATGTTTTGTAGAAGAAGTTCTTACACCCCGTCGGGTAACAGCAAATCTAAAGTACACCACTCTTATTTTAAAAAAAAAGTTGCCTACCCGTAGAGGCTTTATAGAACGCAGTTAATGTTTTTGACACGATCATTTTAAATTTCGCAGAATATAATTAAGTTGTAATATTATTATCCTTTAAAATGTAATTGGTCTGCAGAATTCGTAATTCCCATCGTGTACAAAATTCAAAATCCGTGTTTGAACTAGTACTAACGTACTATCAAAATTGGAGATATGGAATACTTAGCACTCACGTATTTTTGGTAAAGTTTTCTGAAATCGATATCTTTTATTTTCTTTTTGTGTCCGTACTTGACGATACCTTCTGATCGACAGCCTAGATGGGGTTTTATGGCAATATTTATGGTAGGATAAAACCATTTCTAAGAAGTTGTTTAATTTCTTTTTTTATATATATTATATTATCTCTAGAATCGATCAGTGTCTTCTGATCTTTACCAAGCGAAACACTAGAATAAGGCTTAGTTGTGACGCAAGCGGACATGGCGCAGTTTATAGCGATATACCAGTTTTTTTTTTTTTTTTTTTAACATAATTATTATTTATTTTATTTAAAATCTGCCCGCTTTTTGGGCAATAATTAAATGTTTTCTTTGACTTATGGCAGTTATGTATTGCGTGTATCTATGTGTCTGTTTTGTGTGTTTAGTGTAGGGGAAGCAGTGGAATTTGTGGAGTTAGACTCTTTGGGGGAGGTCAAGTGGGTGTTTCCTTTTGAGCCGTCTTGTTGTTGAGTTGTTGTTTAAAAGGCTGGTGGCAAGATTATTTGGGTGGTTGCCTAGTCTGGCGAAGTATCGATCACTCAGCTTGGCAATAACCTCCTTTACCCAAGGTATATTAAGCTGGCTGTGAATTACCTTATTATCATGGTAAATATGCGCGTTAGATAACATACGCATAGTTTTATTTTGAAATCGTTGAACAATGTTCAGGTTGCTCTTGCTGGCGGTACCCCAAAGATGGATGCCGTAAGTCCATGTTGGCTTGATAATTGTTTTATATATTAAAAGCTTGACGCGAAGCTTCAATTTGGACTGTCTACCAATCAGCCAGTAATATTTTTTTAGCTTGTTTTCAGCCTGCTTTCTTTTGCGCATAATGTGTTCACGCCATGTCAGCCGTCTGTCGAGTGTGATGCCAAGATAATTGGGCGTTGTGCTTACCGGAATCTTTAATCCATCTAGGAAAACTTGAGGGCAGTTCCCTTTGCGCAGCGTAAAGGTGGTATGGGTGGACTATATACCAGTTTGATGTCCACGTTTCGACCTTCAGCAGCCATTCCTGTTCAGCATTTAATGCAGCCTGAAGGGGTTCATGTGATGCCAGGATGGCCGTTTCATCCACGTAAAATTCCACCAGCAGTCTCGAAGGGCTTTTCGTTACGGTTTTTGTTATGGGGTGGGGGGGTCGCCCATATACATCGTGTATAGCACAGAACCAAACACACTGCTATGCGGACACCTGCTGTGATGCCTGTGACAACTGAGTTTTGTTGTTTGATGGCCACATTAAAGGTAATTGGTAATCGCTTGATTTACGTCCAGAAACATTCCATTCTTTTTTCTTCTCGAATGCCTCCTTCACGTGGTTGACTACCCAGTGGACCTATTTTGAGCAGCTAGACGCATGACCTCGTCGAGCTCCAGAACTCTGCAAAGAAGTAGCCGCTCAAAGAATTTCAAAAGCATCAGCAACAGGCCTATAGGGCGGTATGAATCCAGCTGTGTTGGCGGCCCACCGGGCTTGACGATCATAATGATTTTCGCCCGTTTCCATTGCTTCGCGAAGTGCCCGAGGCGAAGCATGGAGTTGAGGTATCGAGTCGAATTTCATAGCATCAATTGTAAAATTGAGGACCCGAATACCGTCGTTTTCAACTAAAGTAAGCTAACTAAAACGAAGTCCTTTTTAACCCGTACTTTGTGTGCAAATTCGAAATTCGATTTTGAAACTCCTTTATCTGTTAGAAGTCAAATTGTCTCCTCCACTAAAAAGTTATAAATCTCACCGACGAATAAGTCGTCTTCGGATATTGCAACACACTGATAATCGTGATCACAATTAGACTGTCCTTGGTAGTGTAATTAGCTATTTATCGGATTTCTGTCATATGGGTAGTTGACATCTTAATTAGCTGCAAATACGTCAATTTTTTTATATTCGTTGCTGACTACAGCTCCTTGCGCTAGTGCCAGGGAGAATGATAGGCCATGACTCATAACATACCTTAAACAATTTTTTTTCTTCAACTATTTAGTGTACTATTAATGATCATGAGCAGTAAATTTAATTTGTTCTCCAATTGGGCTGAATGTGGAGGTTAGGATTGTTAGGTCGAGTTCGAAATTATCTGAGCTTACTATACTTAAGATATTTTATTTAACTAATGAAGTGATAACTCACCCTTCGACATTTGTCTAGCAAGTTATTGAGTCCAGCAAGTTATTGTGCGTATGCATGTTCCGAGTGTACATGCTTTTTCTTACTCATTGCTTTGTGCACTTGTGTGCAACTAGTTAAGTGAGAGTGACGTTGACGTCTTGCTTGATGCATCAAAAACTACGAGCAATTTGGCGGTGCCTCGTTCAGGACGCATTGATGGGGGAATCTTATATTGCAATCCTGTGAGATCTGTCGTAGGCGCTAAAAGATATACAAGGTCACGATATTCTTTCATACAATTTTCAAGCGCTCTAGAGCAAAATACCGACGTTTGGCAGTCTCGATGTATATCTACTTCTCTAGGATCTGTTCTTATTTCCATAAACGCTGTACCGACAGTGCTTACTAATTCTTTGGGTATTGTGCCTTGCGAATATGTTCCAAACACCATCCGTCCTAACATGCTTTTTGAAAGACTTTTCAGCATCTAAAAGGAAATCTACTCTGTCAAGTTTGTGATATCGAAGGTCGGCTAGTTCTATATTTTGTGGTATACTATATTCCACTGTGACTATTGAACCTTCTGATGTGTAGGTATAGAACTTTAAATCCAAAAGGTATCCCAAAAGCATTTAAGTGCGATTGAACCGAAGTATTAACTTTGTATATGATGGTCGATGCTGTATTTTCCACTGTGTCAATTTTCAAAGTAGCCTTTTGACGACGTAAGCATAAGCGTTGTGCTAAGTCCTCTGACATATGGTTTTTTTAAGATCCACAATCTAAAAGGACTCTCGCGTGCTGCAATTAACCAAATATATTCTTTATCTTTGCCTCAGCTGTGGCTAAGATTACATGATCGGCACTAAGAAAATACCTTACAAAAGCGTGCTACTGTGGAGCAGCTGTGGAAGCCATGTCCGTCTGTCTGTCCGTCCGTCCGTCCGTATGTATGAACGCAAGGATCTCAGAACCTAGAAAACTTTTCCAGCCAGAGCTCGATATCAATTAATTACTCAAAAACGACCACACGAGAGATTTGGACAGATGGTCGTTGCTAAATATAATCACACTACAAGACCAACGACTAAGAGTGCTCTTTGGGCAAATTAAGAGCTCTGAAAGTCAACATTGGTGTTCTCTTTACATATTTCATTTTATTACATTACAACTTAAATGCTTCAACAAATATTACAAACATTTTTTTTGACCATTATTACCCATTAGGTTCCGGGTAAGAAAGGATTTGAAGAGGATATAAATCATTCAGTTCGTTGGACAATATCGAAATGTTCTCTGCCAGTAAAAAATGAATACCGGATTAGTTAAAAAACCTAACCGAATTTAGAGTTAGGTTATGTTACAGTTGTCCATTACTAGCATTGCACTTAAGCCAAAACAAACTTGGGCCATAGTGTTGTCCGATAATAAAGATAAATACTTTGTTATGCAAGGTAAAATGTAAATACCAAACACACAAGGCTATATTTTTGTATTTTATAAATTTAACTTATTCCCACGATTTTCTTATTTACAGAAATACAACGCAATAGAGAGTTCTATAAAAACGCCGACGTTCGTCCACCATTTACATATGCTTCTCTTATTAGACAAGTAAGTAAATACACAAGTATTTAGTAATTTTCGCAGCTCCCTCACGTCTCAGCTGTGTCAAACAAAATTAAAATTTCTAACGTCAAAACCCTTATTTAAAAATGTGCAAACGTCGCACCAGTTAGATGTTAAATATATGACAAGTGTTTCACATCACTACACATTTTGGTGTTTTTTCTGTAATGAATATAGTCCCTTCCGGCTCTTTTCAGCATTGCAAGTGTTTTTCTGTTGAAATGATTAATCTTGTTGTAGTTCTGTAACTGTAGGGCGCAAAGCATGTTCTACTGATTTTAGTGCGAGGTGAACTAATGCGTTAGTAAAATTATTGACAATCTAAAAATTTATAAGTAGATAAATCTATATGTATTAATGAATTTGTTATGGCTGACTGAATAACTGAACGCTGACGAACCCGCAGCGCCAAACGTAAAGGCGACGAAGCTTCAATTTCTGTAGCTCTCTCTCTTGGGGGGAGAATGAAGACTAAAACGATGTTTAGCAAAACTCGACCAGCAAGTAGAGGAAAAAGGTCGTCAAAGTTTGTTGCATGGGGAGTCTCTAGGTATATCGGTGAGGGCCCTAAGCACCTTAGAGCGCCCAAAATTTCGGATAGCTCAGGATCCACTGCCTTGAGCGTAAATAAGGTGGAAAGCGTAGAGCAAAACTGTTCTGTTTTAAAAGAGGCTTTCTCGAACGCTCGGGAAACGGTAGGGTGAGCGTTAAGTGGCAGGGCGACTGACGTTCGGGGATGCAGTCCGCATCGGGTTTAAATTAAATTAGGCATTTAGCTCCTGAAGAAAGATGGAGAAAATACTTAGAAGTAATAAAGAAGAAGCAGGCGTTAGACGTGGTCAGAAGAAGCGAAAAAATCGACTGTGTGTATTTACCGAGGTGCTCATGGGTACTGATCACATAAGAGGTCTCTTAGGCACAGGAGCGAGCGGTAGTCTGCTGGGAAAAGGAAGTCGAGAGTTGATCGAAGAGCTAGGAGTTACGGTGCAACCTTACGTTTCTATAGTCAAATCCGCTGGGAAAGAGGAATAATGGATACAAATATAACGTTTTTTATCTGCCCTTAACCTAGCCCCAGACATTTTGGGTTCCGAGAAGCATATCTCCACGGAACGCCAAGTGGAACAGCTTTCGGCCGTGTCAATGACGCACTATGCGGAAGAAGAGGAAAAACTCGTAAGTGAGCCGATTTCATGGGAGTTGTCTAGGGAAGAAAGGATAGAGTTTTTACCGCCTCCGTCAAGCGGAAGTTTTTGTCTTTTGTACGTAGCGGATCAGCAGAGAGAAAGACACTATCGACATAGTAGGTGCCCTAAGGTGCCCAACCGTTGAAAGATAGACCCTACCCGTTATCGCCAGCGATGCAGAAAAAAGTGGATGATGAAGTAAATAAAATGTTGGGTTTGGGGGTTATAGAACAGTGCAACAGCCCATGGAATAACCGTACAACAGTAGTGCGAAGACTGGGTAAAAACCGTCTTTGCCTCGATGCACGCAATCTCAACAATTTGAGAGTAAAAGATGCGGATCCACAACCCTGTATAGAAGGCATCTTATCTAGGATAGACCAGAGATACTACATCTCCAGTGTAGATCTGAGGTTCGCGTATTGGCAAGTCGAATTAGACGACAGAAATAGGCCCTATATCGCATTTACCGTACCAGGTAGGCCCCTATACCAGTTTCGACCCATGCCATTTGGGCTATGCAATGTAGCACAACATCTAGTTCGTCTGATGGACAAGGTGATTCCCACCGAGCTACGGTCCAATCTACTGTTCCACCTATAAATGTTTCAAACTGATAGATAAAAGCACGTCAGTGCTGGTTTGCATTGTTCATAAGAATGAATTTATTCAAAGTCAATATAATGCACTTAGCCTATGGATACATGTATATACTTATGCTGTTATCGGTTAACAGCTACAAGGAGAGAGAGAGAGAGAGAGCGGGTGTACTCATATATAAGGGCGCTCACTCTCGGAGCGGCCAAAGTGCAAGATCAGCGGTTATCCGTCGGTCAACGGTCTCACGCTGTCTTGGCCTGCTCAAGTGGCATCATGTTACTTATTTGCGCAGCACTGTATGTATGTATGTGCATGTGTCTATGATCATATTTATGCTAAGCGCTTGAATGTATATATTTATATTTGTTTAAACTTGCAACAGAGTGATACAAGTTGAGTAAAGTATTTATGAATATGAGTGTATGAGGTGTACACTACACCTCCCTTTTTAGAGACGTAATATTTTAAATGTGTAATTATTAATGTTAATGTTATTTAATGAACTAAATTATAATAAAAAAAATTTTTATTTATTTTATATATATAAAAATTAAAAATTGTAAAAAAATATATACGAATTTAAAAATTGATTAAAATGTGTTGATATAAAAATAATATGCTTTTTTTTATAAGTTTTATATATGTATTATGCAAATGATTTTTAATATTTTTTTTTTTTGTAATGTGCGAATATATATTTGTATTGTAAAAGTAATTTTTGTGTGTTTCTTTTTGTTTGGTGTTTTTTTTTATTATCATAAAAATAGTAAAATGATTAAATTTTTAATTTGTTAAGAAAATTGAAAATTGAATTGTATAAATTATGCGCGAGCTAAATTAGTTTTTGAATAATTTTAACCTATTCTTATTTACTACAAGCGGCTTCTTTTTTCCCACATCTAGGGTAATATTGTTCCTACCTTCTATGCCTATAACCCAGAGGTCGCAAATAACTGTCAACACTTATTTTCAATGCGGTCGGGTCTCGAATAAACAGAAAAAAACGAAGCAAATTCGGTTTTGCTCTCCATCGAACACCGCTGTTATTTCTAACAGTAAGATCTTAACAGGACACATTCGGTCGGCCGCACAGAGCAAATCGAAGAAAGTGGAAGCGAAACGTGTCTTTTCTTGTTGTTGTCGTGTGACAATATCAATGAAAGTAAGAGCGAGAGAGAGTGAGAGTTAAAAATAGGGCATGACATAATACAGTTAAGATGTAGGCAAGCTATTTTATATATGTATGTCATTGAGTAATAAAGAGACAGAGCTGAAGACTTACTTCGAGCTTTTTTTACCGTTTTAAAAATCCCGAGCGGTAGATCGGTTTGGTCCGCAAACCCAAAATCAAACTCAAAAATAAAGCTCATCAAAACCCATTTTTTTTTGTCGTCCGTCTTGATCTTCAAAAGTTTCTGCGCGATGATGAGGACATGGGAAACTCAGTGCAAAGAAAAGGGACAAATAATGCCACTGTGTTTGTTGCTGGTTTCTCTATCGTTCCAACAAGTCGGCGCGTAGAAACAACAACAACACTATTTGGGTTCTAATGTTGTTGCATAGCCGAGTCTCGGCACAAGTAGGTAGAAAATTTGAATGCCATGCCATTCAAATCAAAGGGTTACGCATACGGCGTGTCAACATCATATACTATTGCGTCACGTTTTAAAGAATTGAATTTCTTGTGATGCTTAGAATATATTTATATATTTATTACGTACGTTAAAGTAATATTTTAAGAGGGTCTTCTATAAAAATGCATGTATTTAATAATGTATTACTTTATTGTACACAACGGTCGCATACAAAAAGCCATAGCATGTGACGTCACATGCGCAACAGAATGTTGCAATCTTCTCAAATTCATATACATCCCCTGGCTTGGAGAACACATGCATGCATATTTTTTGCCAATGTGTGTTAGATGAGACACACACACCAACAACTATTTGGCGCGTCGAGGCATTGATACCCTTATACATAGAAATTGTATAGAATGTTTAAGGAAAATAATTATTATTGTTTGCACTAATTAATTTCTCAGAGATTAGATAAAAATGTGTATATGAGAAAGTTAGTGGTATTTGGTTACAGAACTTATGAATAGTGAAAATACCCTATTTTGAGAAAGGGTGCCTTGCTGATCGAAAAATGAAAAATTATAAAATCTGCCGGGCTGCTTGCAAGTTGCAAGCGAGTGGAGAAGAAGACATAACTTTGCGAATTAAATGCATAGCAGTGCTTAGAAACCACAACAATGAGTTAGAAGAGTGTAGAAGCTTAGATCATAGGCTTTGGCAGGGATAGAATTTGGGGGTGTGCTTTTTTCATTGTCGAGTCGTTTGTTTTGATTATGGTTGTTGTTGGTTCATATGGGAAATGTTCTGAAGCTGTCTTTGATATTTGGGCAAAGGCAGAAGTAGCAGTAGACAGCCGGGTGTTGTGTTTGCAATTTGTCATTGAGTAATACTCAATTGTGTTTGCAACCTCACTATCGCTCGTGAAGTGTTTCGAAAAAGAGCTTTTGCTCCAAAAGCCTCCTCTGTCTCTTTATTACTCAATGTATGTATGTGTACATTCATATATTCAAATCTATAAGAAAACACCCATTAAATAATTAATAGGTAGTTTATATGTATATGTTTATGTGTAAGGGTATTTTTATTAAATATTAAGCTTAACAACTAAAAATGCATGCAAGCACAAAAGACACTTTGGCAGCAATTTTTTCAGTTCAGTGTTCGTGGAATAACATGACCATAACATGACAAAAAAATACGAAGAAAGGTGTCTTTGCTCGTGCCTAGAGCCTGCTACATGGAAAGAGAACTTTGTGTGTTTTCTTTCAACCTTATTCATTTTGTCTGACTGTTATTTTACAGACAACCCGAAAGTGTTGACTGTTATTTGCGACCTCTGCTATAACCATATACAATTGTTCCTAAATATTTACTTTCTATCTTATGTGCTCTTTCATTATTTAGCATAACTAAAGTTCCTATTTCTAGTTCTATATCATTTATTTTTTTATCATATTCTAATTTTCGTTTATCTTTTTCTAATTCTAACATTGTTTTCTTTTATAAATTCTTTAGCGTAATCATCTATATTGTAAATAGGATCTATTTTTGTCAAGTTAATAAATTCGTCGAACTGTATAGGTAATCTACCATAAACATGTTCATAGGGACAATATGCATGTACTGTAGATGGAGTTGTATCGAAACAATAGGTGAAATAATTCAACCATATATCTCAATCATCCTTGTTGATCGTCATGATATCTTGACGGGATTGCTATTATTTTATTTTCATAATTTTTGTCTATTTGTGTCACCTTTGTTAATAGCGTTATTTTTTTTCTTTTAAGTGTTTATTGCTTATTTATTTAATTTATTAAGTAATACAAATTCGAAGAGTTGTTCAGTTGGTGACATCTGCAAATGATATTATGAAACCCGGCTTCACGATTAAGCCTTTGAAAAAATTGTCCTAATTCAAATTTTTCATTGGAGTACAAATCATTAATTTTGAATTGCGAAATGATTCTATTCCCTTGTCTAAATAAACAATTGGAGTCATTCAATATTAATTTCACAAATTTGTTCACGACATTATTACTATCGACTTCATAGACATTGGGCTGTTTCATTTTGATTTCTTAGCTTTTTTATTTTATCATCTGCGCAGATGTTTTCCTGTCTTTTAGACGATCTTGTTTGGACCATCAATATGTTTCTATTTATTTCTTTTAATATTCTACAGTGAATTGATATTTATCTCAATCTAGTCTCATTCTTGTTAACATTGAGGTTGGGTTTTTCATTGGAAAAAGGTATGTTAAGGGTCTATGGTCTGTTTTTACTATATACATATGTATGGTCTGAAGTGTTTTATTGCCCAATGAATGGCTGCTAACTCTTGTTCTGTTGTGGATTTATTGCTTTCGCCTTTTGTAAAGCTGCGAGAAGTGTAAGCTACTGATAACTGAATTTCATTATATAATTGTGTCAATAGTGCTCACATGCTTCTTTACTAGCATCGGTGATTATACAAAATTCTTTGCTAAACTCAGGACATTGCAGTAAGGTTGGATTCATTAATGCCTTTTTAAGATGATCGAAGGCATGCTGGCAATCAGCTGTCTATTCGAATTGAACATCTTTTTTACATAATCTTCTTATGTGACGGGAAATATTCGGCAAAATTTTTTATGAAACGTCTACAATAATTGCAAAATGCAACGAATCTTCTAGCGCTATCTGCGTCCAAGGGGACTGGATATTTTCTAATAGCATCATATTTTGTGTCATCAGGTAATATTCCTTTATCAGTGCATTTATGTCAAAGAAAGGTGACTTCATGACAATTAAATCATGTATAGGAATGCTTGCGATGGTTCAAGACCAGTAAAAGCTATTGTCATCATTCTTTGAAAAGAATTAGGATCTATTTTAAATCCATAGGGTAATCGTGTGAAACGATAAGAACCATTGCTCGTAGAAAAAGACGTTATATGTATCTCTTGAATTTTCTTCAAGTTCTATTTGATGAATGCCAGACATTAAATCTAGGCATGGGAAATATTTTGCTCTGCCTAATGGTGGAAATTTGTCTGATAATAGTTTTTTATTGATTTGACGATAGTCTATTACTAAACGCCATCGTTTTTCTTGTGAATCTGGTAAGGATTTCTTTGGTACTAATTATAGTGGGCTATTATATTCAGATACGAAAGGTTCTACTAATCTATCATCAATGAGTTATGTAATTGTTTACTTGGTTCATCATCTTTTAACCTCAGTTTTTGTTTATAAAAGTTATTCGTCGTGATTGGTTCTTTTTCCAATCCAAAAATATCAGTGTATTTTGAACATAATTCTGTCAATACTTTTGAATGTTGAGTCGGAAAATTTTTTTTTAACTTTGCAAGTACTGATTCTGCTCTTTGAAAATCGCTTGAATCAGCTATTTAGTAATTTTTAAGTGTTTTAAACTGAATCTTTTGTATATTTAAAATTTTCGTATTGTTGGTCGTATTTAATATACGCACGTATACGCACAAATACATCATTTTCTATTTCTTGATGGAGTATTAAAATTTGAAGATCTTTAGTGTTTACTTTAATTTGTCGAACTACTTCACAACGAAAAGGCACAACTATTTTGTTGTTTTTGATGCCGAAAGATTGGAATATGTATTAAATGTTTAATATTATTTGGTTTTAATATGAACGAATCGGATTATGTTGAGAAATCTAATCATTGACAATTGCAATTTTTAATGAAATCTATTCCAATTATTCCATCACCAGGGATCGGAAAATTGTTTGGTACTATGTGAAAGTTATGTGGTATAATAAAATTTCCAGTTCTCAATTCGAGAAATGCTAGGCCGATCAAGTTTGTTGATCCTTTGCTTATTTCTGTTATATGTGTTATGTTACTATGGTCTATTTCATTGAAATCATCTGAGTTTTCTTGAATGACTAAAATGTCAGCTCCTGTATCCATTAACAATGTGAATATTCCATCTCTCTGTTCGTTTTTTGTACTGACGAATATGTTTAAATTGAGATTAATTGTGTGAACTTTTGTTTTTACTGTGCTTGAGCACTCAAGGGGGATTGCTGGTTTTCCGTATTACTTTGGGCATGACGGATATTACCGTTGTGTCTGTTATTGTTGTTATTATTATTATTTGAGGCGTTGTTTCTATTATTGTAACCTCCGTTTTGGCGGTTTTTACCTCTATAGTCTCCACGTCCTCTATTATTGTAATTGTTGTTGTTATTATATTTATAATTGTTATTATAGCCACGAGCGTTGCCTTTGCCTCGGTAAATACCACGATAATTATTACCTCGGTAGCCGTGTCCTCTCTGAGAATACAATACAGAGCTTGCATAGCCAGTCATTTCCTTACTGCAATGGATATATTTTGTGATGGCTTCATTCATCGTTTTGAATGTGCCTGCTTCAAGTATTGTTTTTAGTATGCTATGCTCACAATTTTTGATTATGACTGAAATGGCTTCTTTGGTACTGAACGTATCAGCATGTTCTGCCTTTAGTCCTTCATCGATATACGAAGATTCTAATAGTTCTCGTAAATTATCGATTTCATTTGGGAATTGTGTGGCTGTTATACCTTTTTGGTAGACATTAGCCATTTTTGCCTTTACTACATCGGATGTTTCACCGACAATCGTAGTCTGCAATTTAGATATAATCGCATCTATTGTGGTTTCATCTAGTATTTTATAAAGAGTTAAACCAATTATTTTGGATTTTATTACTTCAATTGCAATTTCTTCATACGGACCTTTTGTTAGGTTAACAAGTTTTATTGCAGTAATAAATCTTTGTAGATGGATTTTCTTTCCATCGAATTCTGGTATTGCCTATACAATTTCTTTTATGTAAGCGCTTGAGGCTGCTGAATTGTCTTCCATCGTAATAGGTTTTAATTCTATTACACTGGTGTTTACTTCAGAGTCAGAACACTCTGACAATTTAGGTAATGTAATTACCGCTGGAATTGAAAGATTATGTATGTCTTTTACTTCTAGTTTTGTGTCAGTGTCTCTGCCAGAATCACTTTCTTCTTGTTCTTTAACTTCAGGCTGTTCAACTGATTCGATTGTTAAAGCTGTGTTCAGTATAGTTGGAATCGATATGTCCAAATTATACTTTGCATTTATCGTAACTAAATTTATTCGAAATTTGGTTAAGACCTTTGAGACTTGTGACCAATGTTGATTGGTTAATCTTTCTCTATGGTCATATATTAATGTTCGTGCTTCATTAAAGCACTTTACTAATATATTTGCATGTTTGCTCAATGTACTTTGCTGTGCTTCTCTCTTTTGCGTTAGACATTTTTATGTTTTGTCAAATTTTGATTTTATTTCTGTGGTATGGATGACAATTTCATGCCACTCCATTTGTGTTATTATTTTATTTTGACAATATCATAGTATTGGGTGATTCTTTACTTTAGTTCTTACTTTAATATCTGGGATTGTCATCAATACAATTGCTTTTTGTTTATGTGAGCAATGAAATAATGGTGAGAATTCCAGATTATACACACTCATATATTGGTATTCTAATTCGTTGATATCTAAAGTATTTACAAAAATTAATTGTCGAACTCTATTTGCAAAGTATGGTTATTCTTCATATACATTGAAGATAGCTTGTAATGAATCCCCATTTATTGTGTCTTACATTTTTATTTGAATTTTTTTTATATATTTTTTTTAAATATTTTCAAGATTGTTTGCTCTATTAATGTATCTTCTTTTTATAATTTTATTGTGTTTTACATATATAGTAAGGAAAAATTGAGCAACGCTTGTAATTGTTAATATTAAAAGTAAAATCCACAGAGCTTGAATGTCCTCTGTGTGATCAACTAATTTCACGTTATTGACCACATTGTCCGTATTATCTCTTGTTTGGCTATCATCTGAGCCAAACCAACCCATTTTCAAATTGATATTATATTTGGGCTTATTACAAATTAATTTTATTAAACTATATGTTCTTTTGATTAATTGCAATTATATATTTTCTTTAAATGTGTCTTGCATTAATTTCTTGATATAACGTTTTTTTGCATTTTAGATATTTCTATTTTAGGGGTGCATTTTCCTGCCTACGTTTTGTATATATATATTATTATATATTTATATATAAAGTCCATCTAGCAGTGACCGGATGTGGCACGCTGATGCTCCCTCGATGACGCAAGTGGCGGTGTGCCACTCGCAGTTGTCTCACTGGCACAACCTGTTGCGCTGGCGTTACCGGTGCTGGTCTTCGCACAGGTTGTTGTTTGCCAGCTTTACTGCTGGTCTTCTTTAGTTGGCAAGTATACTTGCAATGTATGCTGTAAAGTGGTCCTTCGCAGTCTGCTGGGCATATTTGTCTCATCTTTGAGATCTGAGACGGTGGTGGTGGTGTTATTAATTGTTTACTTGTTTGTTTTATTTATTTAAGTTGTTGTCCCTTTGACGCACTCTACTCACTCAGTAATTTGTAGTTTTCCGGTCCCCGATCCTCGGCACTTGCCTCCAGGCAGGGATTTATTTATCCTCTTGTCTTTGTGTTCTGCTGCCTTCAGGCAGTGATTTATTTATCCTCTTGTCTTTTTGTTCTACTGCCTCCAGGCAGAGAGAGAGAGAGAGAGATCGGGTGTAGTCATACATAAGGGAGCTCACTCTCGGAGCGGCTAAAGTGCAAGATCAGCGGTTATCCGTCGGTCAACGGTCTCACGCTGTCTTGGCCTGCTCAAGTGGCATCATGTTACTTATTTGCGCAGCACTGTATGTAAGTATATGCATGTGTATGTGCATACATATACACGATCATGCTTATGCTATGCGCTTGACTGTATATATTTATATTTGTTTAGACTTGCAACAGAGTGTTATAAGTTGAGTTGTGAATTTATGTATATGAGTGCATGAATACACTATAAAGGGAAGCGAACCTCTCAATCGGACCGCACAAATCCAAATGTTGCTTCAAGGCTTAAAAATTATATTATTTTATATAATTTAGCTTTAAGCAGATTATGCGATTTCGTGCTAATGGCTTTGTTATTATTCGACAACTGAACTTCATAAGCCTAAATTAAGCTAAGGCGGCGAAGCGAGGCGAATTCGTTTCCAGAGCGAGTGATAAAGTTTTATTGCGCTCTCCCTCCGCCCTAAACCTAACTTAGACTAAACTTAAAGTTTCAAATTGATTTTTTAAAAGCAATGCGCGGATCTGTGCCAACACCGGCCACCATGAAGCGCTTGGGGGCTTCATTCAACGGGTAGCCGAGCCAACTTGTGGAGCGGCATTTTTCTACCACTCTAGCCTCTCGTGCGTGCACCGCCGACACATTGCCGATCATTCACTGCTGGGACGGCAGGTTACCCTAGGCGAAGACCACCAGCTCTCCCACAATGACGCTTGGCAGACGATGGTGCCACTTCCTCCGTACTTGGAGTCCGAGCACATACTCCTTTCACCTTTGCCACCAAAACTGTTGCTAGAGCAACGAGACAGCTCGCCATCGATTCAAACAGGTGAGACCCTGCTGGTCCGGGGTCCCCTCTATTGGCAGAGCCCTCAATGGGCCTCCCACCAGTAGGTGACCTGGCGTCAGAGCCTCGCCATCGCTCCCAGGGGCCTGGAATTGAGTACGGCTTCCACTGCGACAAGAGTCGTCTGCAGCTCTTCAGCTTGTTACCAAATCCAATGAAGCGTGACTTCAGAATCAGACCAAAGAACTGTCCGTTCAATCGGTAATCTTATGATATTTCTGACTCGATGACAAAGATCTGCAAGAAGGTGAGCCGCGCACAACTCAAGTCGAAGAAGAGTCTTCGTCTTGAGGCGGGCTACTTTAGATTTGGATGTCAACAATGAAATACGATAACCTTCTGCAGTATGGCTGCGGATATATACGCATGCGCCAAACGCTCTTATTGAGATGTCGGCGAAACTATGTATCTCGATCGGTGAAGTTGGCTCTGTAAACACGTATCGTCGTATCTCTAGGCCGAGCGGGTCAAATAGCCGCGAAGTCACCGAGAGAATGTTCCGTTTTGTCGATCTAAGACCCATTTTGTTTGTGTCAGGCTCTAAAATCGTTATCCGCTTGGCTGCGTTTGTTGCGTAGAGCTCAGGAGAATTCGAAAAATTTGGCAAGCGCAGTGCCGGAAGTTACAGTGTTTTACCTGAAGGACCTCAAAGAGTCAGTTGGGTTCTTTCGCCACACTACGAGCTGGAAATATTTATCGCTTCATGCACCATGACCTGCCTATACATCTTTTTGATAACAGCTGTCAATGCATATTTGTGGAGTCTGAATCGAAGCAGAGTCGAATAAAGCTCCTCCTTAAGCTCCTCCTGCCGGTCCAACCATTAGAAAGTCATTCAACGCATTTTGAGACGATGTCCGACAGGACGCGTCGAAAACAACGCGTGACTTCGTCGATGTGCTTTGTGATCTTAAAACACAATGATGCAGAATGAAGTTGTGTGTAGTACTTGGAATCTGATCATCTATTTCAGACATGTGACCCCACGTTAAATATTTGTCCATTATATCGAAGTACATACCCTTAAGTTCGGGATCTCGAGACAAGCGTCTTTCAAGCGACACAAAAACGCCACTTAACAACCTCGATGGAGTTACAAAGCTGATTGGTATCTGAATCAAATGGCAGCCTTACTTTTAATTGACAATATTTCCAAATTATCTAAAACGTGGCTCTCACTTTTATGGTTGAACGCAACTCTTCCAATGACCAAAATTTCTGCAACATTTTGTCTATCGAGACACAGGACTCTTCTTGACAAATTTTATTAACAGCGTGTAACGGCCTAGGACAATCCAACCAACAAGTGTAATTTGCAGAATCGGACA
Source organism: Drosophila borealis (assembly GCA_035045885.1). NCBI lineage: Eukaryota > Metazoa > Arthropoda > Insecta > Diptera > Drosophilidae > Drosophila > Drosophila borealis. Next base: position 1,616,532 of record JAWNOR010000340.1, on the reverse strand, counting down.
ATTCGGACCTTGTATAATCTAACCGACTGAGAGAAGCTCAAAGAACGTCTCAGCTTCGGCGAGCATGTCGATCTTCTGTGCCTTGTGAAAATATGGATCAGCCAATTGCAGGTTTTCAGGGATTTTTCAACTACTAACATTGACCGTATGGTCAGGCTGATATCTCGAAATGGTCTTAAAAATTCACAAATCTAACGAGACCTCACTGCAATTGACTCGCGACTTCACCACTGTATGAATCTTCTGTCTTATCCCAAGTAAGCTGATACTAGGCTCTTCTCTACGCAGCTACAATTGTTGTGCTAGCTCGTCTGTTACAAAATTAATTTGTGAATCAGAATCGAGTGAAGCTCAAGCCAAAACGAACTCGCCACTTCTCGTTTTTACGCTAACGACTGCGGCAACTAGGATTACACTATCAGACACATTCGCATGCATAGCAAGTCGATGGTTGGTTTTGTGCGGAGTTAAGGGGTGGTGGTAACGCTCAATTGTTAGAAACAGCAGAGTATCTATGCAACAGTGTGTTATGAGAGCGACTGCATACTCTGCGCTTGTTTGCCTTACATCTGGCAACAGTGTGCCCTTTTCAAAAGGCAATTTATACATAGCGGAGCCGCCTTAGCGAAATCAAACCGCTGCTGCAATTTAATATCGAATGGCCTTCGGAAACGCAATAAAAACATTTGGGGGTCACTTGATCGTTTCTTACACTAGCCACAGAACACGAAAACAAACCTCGATTATTGTGTTTGAAAACAGCCTTTGACTCTGGCTTAGGGCCATCGGACGAAGCTTTGGTTGATTCTCCAGCAGAAAGGTGTTGATACCTACGATTCAAGGCTGTTTCACAATCACTCCATAATGGAATGATTGCGTAATCAAGTTAATCCTCCCATTTTCGTCTAGTCATTGGGTCAACTTTTTTCATAACGAGGTGATTGAGAATCACGTTAGATATCTTTTTCATCACCTATTGACAGGAGCGAGCCATAGATGGCGGAGACAGTGTCAATCATTGAACTCAATGATGCCGCGGAAGGTTTCGTTATTTTTGGCAGGCTAAAGAGAGCCGATATATTTTCATTAAATATTAGACATTCAGTGTAGTATAGTGTCTTTCGGCTGTCTTATGCTTTCAAATAATTGTCCTCGGTGACTTGAAACGCTCTAACAGTGCCTAGAGCTTCACCAGAGAGACATGAGATCCGATGATTGATTTTCTCTATGCTCGGGATCGATATGAACAAGAGTTTAAACTCTGAGTATTTTCTACTAAACTTGGTGCTAGATGCGGAAAACGTGTGCGTGGAACCGCAACGGGCACGCCTGCAAGCGCTGCAGGACTTAATGTCTTGACAACGGACCTTAGACGAGCTTTTGTCGTTATACAGTTCTTCGAGCTCGGCACGATACTCATCATCTGTGTCAAAAGTTCCTACTCGAGTCTGATACCTTAACGCTGTATCTCTATGTGAGGCCAGCATGTCTTATCTACATTCTAACTACATTCTGTAGATTCTAGGTTTAATTTACCATTTATTATTTGATCATTCAAACGCATTTAACGAAAATATTGCGTTTCTTTTTTGAATCATCAGAACTTTCCTTAGTAGCCATATTTGACTATAAATTCGATTAAATAATTATTAATTTAAATTAAAATCGAATTTGTCAACGAATTCAAAAAAGTGATATGCCTGATCAATAAAGCCTAGGGCAGCTGGCTTGCTATGTACGTGTGTATGTATGCGTGTACTGCACTTATATAAGTTAATACCTAATAGCCTTTCTCCACTGGGATTAAAAATGTCACATTTTCAAGTTTTACATATTGGTGTTCTACCGGTTTTCGGTAACATGTGAGTGGCAAAAGTACCGCTTATTTAAATAAACAGCTGATCGAGTTGCCTTAACTTACATAAGCGCCGCACAGATTTCCTTCTAAAAGTCAAATAATACGGCCCCGAAGTAGGGGCTCCATTTAATGGACTCTTTGCGGCATTTGGCCAACTTTAAATGTTAAAAACTGTGGGAATATTAAAATTTAAAATTATAATTTAAAGTTACCGCTTGCCTTTGTTGATATATCAACTGTTTATGGTTATAATACTTTCACATTTTTCACAACATCGATAGAAATCTCGATTAATCATCGCAAAATACACGAAATGTTCGGGGCGAATTTACACATTTTTTTAAAATGTGACATTTTTTTAAAATGTGACATTTTTGAAAAATGTGTGAAATGTGTTTTCTTATGGGGAAACGTACAGGCTGCATTTTACACATTTTGCAAAAATGTGACATTTTCAGAAATGTGTTCAGTGGGCAGAGGCTATAAGATATCAAAAATAACAACACCTTTAATATCCAGCTTACCAACATTTGGTTCCCGCACGTGGCCATTCAACGTGCTGGGAAAAGCTGAAGCAAGGTGTCGCGTATGCAAATTATGTATTAAGTTGTCCCTTAGGATGATGATGACCCAGATCCCCTGGTGGTGGTATCCTGGTGCTGATCTCCTAATGGTAATATCCCGATGCTGTTGCCCGAAGATTATGTTGGGAAGGCTTTGTCCTTCCTTTAGTTACCGGCCTTGTGGCTCAGTAGTAAAAGTATGAGTTATTGTGTGACGGCCAAGTGCCGGAGTATATTATATTTAGCGTTTGCTTTCTTCGAGAGACAATATAAAACTAAAGTACAGGGGACAAACAAATTATACAAATACCCTAAGCCTCAATGCATCACGCCATCAAAGCATGGTCGGCAAGCCGACTCAGCATTCCATGCAGTGCAGCGCAGCACTTCGAATATGAAGTGTCAGCTTACCACTGCTGGCCGTTCTTAACGCAGAGCGCTGAACTCAGTTCTGGCGTGTCAGCATTGTTTACATGAAGCTACTTAGTTGCTAGGGCAATATATTGTACATAATTATGAATAGTTGTTAACTAATCCCCCTCAGGCTGATGGCCGTCCTCGGGCATGTCGTATTTGTCAATCGCATTCTGCATCTGTATGGAGGCTCGTCTTCTCCTTTGCACCAGAAAAAGGATGAGGGAGCCAAACATTCCGACGTTCAAGACCACACCAGCCGCGAACCAGATCCTTGGCGAGCCCTTTGCGTCCACCTCTTCTTTGAAGCCTTGGATGAAGCGTAGGTTGTCGTTGTTCATACGATGTAGAAGGGGTATACTCAACACAGGGTCGTGGCCGACGATGTTCAGCAGTGGTGACCTCACAATGCCAGGCTGCTTGCTTAGCGCCTTTTGCAAGTTCACGAACTCGGTGTCGTTGATGGTTGCCGACTGTTCGAAGGCTACCAGGTGTGTACCTGTGACGCAAACTTCCGCGCCATTGTCCGTTCGGATGCGGGCTGTCGCTTCGTTGATAAGCACGACGTCTACGGGCATTATCGCATTCAGGTGGCTGGGTTGCGTGCGGCAATAGGCCGTGTTTCCCGCGTGGAGTGAACGCGCACAGGTTTTTCGCCGGGATCGTTCGCAAAAGGTGTTATGCGTGGTCTCTGTGCATTCAGTGACCGCGAAGGTGTCTTCTGCGCACTCAGCCAATGTGTCTTCGTCGAGCTGTAGTATGGTTTGGTTGTGAGATACTGGGTAGACGGTGACCTTTTTGCACCTGAATTTGACCTTTGGATAAGCTATTAGTATATGGATGATGTTTTCGGACTGGAGGACTCTGATTTTAGAAGCTTCAATTAAGCTAACTTTTGGGATATCTTGTTCGACAAGTGAATTCAGATCGGCATGATCAAGGATCGTGGGGTTTACTATATTAGATTTAGCCAACGTAATGGTGAGGATTAAATTTTGAATTTCTGTATTTAACATTCTATTTCTTGCCAAGAGTGCTTCGAACAGATGTGAGGTATCAACCAACTCGTTTTTTTGGGCCTGGATAAACTTGTTGATGGTGTCAGTCAGTCTGTTTATCTGTCTTTGCGTTTCGGAATTTATGGTAATATGCCTAGAGTTTGACTCCACTAGCTGAGCCTCAGTGATCTTGATTTTCAGGAAATCTGCGGCATCAGGTGTGCCTGCAACCACCTTCAAGGCTGTCCCTAAAAAGTCTAAGCTTCTCGCAAATCTGTGGTGCACTTTGAGTACGAACAACAGGGTTCTTAGACGATCTGTATCCACATCTAATAACTTACGCATATGTGACTGGGGGAAGGAATCGGACAACTTCTCTGTCTTGTCTATCATGCTAATAAATTCTGAGAGATTGCTTGAGTGCCTCAAGCAGTCCCTTTGTTCAAACACCAGTACCTCACCGTCCAAAACGGGGATGTAGTTTGCATGGGAGAAGTCGGTGACCCGAGCATTAGCTGCTGCTATGGCAACAAGCATCGTAAAGGCGAACCTAAAATTTAAACATAGCGTAAAAATGGGTGCTTAAACTGATCTTACTAGCTATTGTAAAGGGGGAACCTATTTGAGGTTGTCCTTGTGGACCACCCGCCCTTTAACTAGAACAGACTTTCCTAGGTCTGCTTCAACTGTTTGCCCTGAGCATAACGGGGTCAGTTTGTTTCCTAACCTCCTATTGTTTTTCTGAAAGACTTATTCACCTACCTCAAAAATACGGTTTTGTCTGGCAGCATTACATCTTTTGATGTTGTCTTGTTGGGCTTTCGCCAACCTTTCTTTTATGCCAGAGCGACGCTCATTAGACCCTGCATGAACAATGTCAATTGGTTTTTCACGGGTGACTGAGTGTAGGGTTTTGTTGTACTCTACTGTCGCCTTCAGGATTAACTCTATCGTGTCGCTGATTTTTTTGTCTAACTTTAGACATCTAGCGATTTCGGCCAAGGTGCTATGGAACCGTTCCACTTGACCATTCGACGAGCTATGAAGCGGGGGCGCATTCACAACGTCAATGCCGTAGCTGTTTCTGAGCATAGAGGTGATGGTTTCAGAGTTAAGCGCGGCTTCATTGTCGCAAAATATTGTTTTGATTTTAGGAAAGATGTTTACAAGCTGCAACAAAGGCCCTGTTATGTCAACTATTGTTCTGGACAGTATTGGTTGAACGACCGCGAATTTAGAGAACTTGTCAACACATGTTAGGAATTGCTTCCGATCGGTTGAGAAGATGTCTATGTGCAACATTTCGCCGGTGTAATCTGGGATGGGGTTTCCCCGAGCTCCTGTTTTTTAGGGTGCCTGTTATATTTGGCTTTGGTGCAGACTTTGCAGTTTGTAACGACTTCCTTGGCTAAGCTGCTCATCTTGGGAAAATAGTAGTCGCGAAGGACCTGTTTGATATTTTCCTGCGCCGCTCTGTGCGCACGGTTGTGCTCAACTGTGATAATTTCCACCTGCTCACTCTTATCGGTTACGTCTTGTACAAAGTTCTTGCAGTGACGAAATTGGGTGGCCGGAAAGTGGGCAATTAAGTCATGTTGGAAACTTGATAAAGTGGGCAGGTCGCAGTGTATAGCGTTTACGACACCCGTGTTTACCACTTCTTTAAGTGTTTTTAAGATGCTGCTTTTGTCAGTGAAATTGATCAAATGGCGCGTCTTGCTACGAAACAGCAGTAGATTCCGCTTTAGAGGGAAACGTGCTTCCTCCAGAACAATTTGGTTTCTGAAGCAGTTTAGCGGTTTATCTGTAGCCTCGACCGTGTAGGTCAGTGAGAGTTCGCTGTGAATGGTTGCAGCGTCTGATTGAGGCTCATCTTGCAGGGCGTTAACATTCTGCCTGGAGAGGGCATCGGCAACTAAGTTTTCTTTGCCTGGTTTGTAAAAAACTTTGGCATTATGTTGGTCAATGTATGCCTTCCATCTTTTTATTTTGGAATTGGTATTCTTATCCGCCACTGCGAACGTGAGAGGCTGGTGGTCAGTGAAAATGTTAATTTCCCTGGACCCGTACAGGAAGTTCTGTAATTTGCCCAAAGCCCACACAATAGCCAGCAATTCCCTTTCATTGGTAGCATAATTTTGCTCGGCCTGTTTCAGGGTGCGAGATATCATCGTGATCGGTCTACCCTCTTGGGATAGTACCGCGCCAATGCCGCTAGCTGATGCATCGGTGGTGAGGTCAAACGGCTTTTTGAAGTCTGGGTACATGAGTATGACATCTTCTGATGCCAAAATGTTGCGCAGACGTTCAAATGCGTTACGTTGAGTCTCGTTAAACTCAACAGGAATTTTGTTTGACATATGCTTGCTCACCGAGCCGTTTTCCCCTTTCAGTATGTCCGTTATCGGACGGCAAAGTCTTTGATGAAGACCCTACAGTAACTTGCTAACCCTAGGAAAGCTCTAACGCTGTGAATGTTTTTCGGCTCAGCGTATTCCTGCATGGCTCTAATTTTTTTTGGATCGGATTTTGTTCCGTCCTTGCTTACAATGAAGCCGAGGTATTCCACGCTTTGCTTGAAGAACCTAGTTTTCTCCTGGCTAACTCTCATGTTAGCATCGATTAGGCACTTGAGCACAGTATCGATGTGGTGGACGTGGTCCGTTTCGTTTTTGAGAAGACTATGACGTCATCTACATAAACGTAACACGTTTTGCCAATTTGTTCCCTCAAAACATCGTCTAATGCACGTTGGAAAATGCTGCTCGCATTCTTTAAACCGAATGGCAGACGGCAGAATTCGTATTTGCCGCTGTTTACAGAGAACGATGTTTTTTCGCGGTCATGTTCCGCAAGGTAAATTTGGTGGTACCCTGATTTCAGGTCGAGGGTGGTAAAAAATGTAGCATCGCCAAGAGGTGCCCTGGAATTCTAGAGTGTTCTCTGTTAGATTAAGCTTAACTCCGGCCTGTGGTAACAAGTCGAAGCCTATAATAGCGTCAAACGAGCTGAGAGTGTCTAGTAGAAAAAATGGGGAAGTGTGCCTGAAGATGTTCATCAAGCACTTTTGCTTAATCTGGGTGGAGCCGTGTATGGAGTTCACCGAAAATGTTTTGGCGACCGGCATTATGATCTTTAGCTCCTTTACGGGCTTGACATAATTTTTCGCCGCGCCTGTGTCGATAATCATTTTTAATGTTCTCCCAGCCAACCGTCGTTCGATGAACGGCAACCGGGATTGCCCCCTAAAAAATGAATTGAGTCTTCACTCGGGGCGTACTCATTATCACTATCAATTTCTTCAGCCGCCTCTTTCGCCGCCCTTTCGGCCTCTGCCTTGAGTTGTTTGGGCCCCTCTTGGACAACGTTATTCACCCGTTGTCGTCTCTGGCCTGTCGAACGGTCTGAGGAGTTACGCCGCTTAGCGGCGTTGGAATCATTGGCCTGACGTTTGCTATAATCGGTACGTTGTCTAGACTTGGAGGATGAGTCAACTTCCATTGGCTGTGGGGCCTGCGCTTCCTGGGCGTTGCCCTTTTGGCGCTTAACAAAGTGTGGGTACCTATCTTGGTTATGCTCTTCCTTGGTATACCTGCCTTGCTTATTCAGAGCAAATCGGCGCCTTCTTGCTCGTGTGACATAACAATTTTATTGGTCACCAGTGTCAGTTTCCTTTCGACTTCGTCGTAATACTGCATGAGGGGCATATCGCCCTGTCTGCCCATTTCTAGGCCTTGCCTGAGCAAGCGCAACGATATTTTATCGGAGTATGTGCAATCCAGCCTGGCCAAAATGGCATCAAAATTCAGCACAGTATTTTATGACACAAGGAGGGCTCCAGCTGAGCCTCTGATTTTGTTTCTCAAGATAGCAACAGCCTGGTAATGTGTAGCGCTGCCGTTGTAGGGTTTGAACAGGTCGTACGCAGATAGGGCCGATTGCCTCCATTCTACGTAGTCATTTTGGGAGCCAGTGAACTCTGGCACAGACTTGATAACGTCAAGTGGAATATCACACCTGACATCAGGCCTAACAGATACTTTCTCATAAGTGGTGATCTGAGGTGCTTCCACCTGCAAACTCTGCACTTGAGTAACTAACGCATTTATCTGGGGCTGCAACTGAGATTGCTGCTGCGCCAATGCCTGTCTGACGGCATTGTCGATGAGTGCTTGGATCTGTGCGGGGTCCATGGTGTTATCTACCAGGGTACTTGTTAATGGCTGATCTATTCCCTGACCAACTTGTTCCGATTCCCAACTATCCTCGCTATAGTATTCACGTTTCACGTCCCTGTACGCACCTGCCCAACTCATTGGCTGTTGGTTGACACTACACAAGTATTCTTTTGCCGAACACAAATGATCGGCAGAATTATGAACTTGTCACGCAAGAGGTGGAATGGAAATGTAAAGCAGTACCTTAGGATATGCACTAAAAAATTTATTTATAGCGAAAGTATGCAATATTTATTTATTATTTAGGTATGCAACAGAAAAAATGTTTTCCGCCGAAAGTATGCAATATTTATTTATTATTTGGGTATGCAGCAGAAAATTTTTATCCGCCGAAAGTATGCAACGAAATTTTTTTTATTGTTTGGGTATGCAACAGAAAATTTATTCTGCCGAAAGTATGCAATGTAATGCACTTATACGTGGCGACTGATGTAAGTTTACTTAAACACAGTTGGGCCATGCCGTTGTTTTTCACTTGTGAACTTACATGACATTAACTCGCTAGTCAGGTTCTGTAGTGGTTGGGCGCCAATTATGTATTAAGTTGTCCCTTAGGATGATGATGACCCAGATCCCCTGGTGGTGGTATCCTGGTGCTGATCTACTAATGGTAATATCCCGATGCTGTTGCCCGAAGATTATGTTGGGAAGGCTTTGTCCTTCTTTTAGTTACCGGCCTTGTGGCTCAGTAGTAAAAGTATGAGTTATTGTGTGACGGCCAAGTGCCGGAGTATATTATATTTAGCGTTTACTTTCTTCGAGAGACAATATAAAACTAAAGCACAGGGGACAAACAAATTATGCAAGCCGACTCAGCATTCCATGCAGTGCAGCGCGGCACTTCGAATATGAAGTGTCAGCTTACCACTGCTGGCCGTTCTTAGCGCAGAGCGCTGAACTCAGTTCTGGCGCGTCAGCATTGTTTACATGAAGCTACTTAGTTGCTAGGGCAATATATTGTACATAATTATGCTTAGTTGTTAACTTGCACTTTTAGGTGCATAGCAGGTCAACGCGCTCATGGGACAGCTAACCGTGGGATCGCTAAATTGGCATATTTACCGCACATGCCAATAATTTGTGGAATCAGCGGAACCAATAAAGTTCGATGGTTCCCAAGAAATGCGAACCACTGCGAAATGCAGAATGGGGGCATTTCCTCATTCGCAACAACACCAAGCTGGAGACGCCGACAGCGACGCTTCTTCGTTGGACTGAGGTTTCATTAGGGATTAATAAAGATATAAAAATTAGTTTTAAACTGGAACTCAATGTAAGCACATAGTGCTGATAAATAATAAAAATTATATTTTTTTATAAATATTACCATTGAATTGGTTAATTGGCGCCCGAGCAGCGACCCGCGAAACTTATAAAAACAAAAAGGACCATAAGAAGTTCGTTCAACTAAAGCCAATAAAGGCTACAGTTTTTAAAGTTTTTTCGCGAGTCAAACGTTTATAGTGATAGGCCCCTTAGTAGGCTAGCAACACAAGGGTAGTGCAAAAAGGAGGGACGTGATTAGAGTCAGCCACATCCTGTAACAATTTTATAAATTCACATAGTGAAGAAACACAAATAATCACGTAGTGATTACTAATAACAAAAAAATTTCACATAGTGAAAAAAACACATCAAATAAAAACAGTGATTTCAAAAAATAAGTTCACGTAGTGAATAAAATCTCACGATCAAAAGGGATCATAAATTAAAAATAATATAATAGTGAATAAACTCAGTTCACCAATATACAAAAAATCTACAACAAATTTTAAAGGATTCTTACCATCCGAGAAAAGCTAAAGAATAAAGTAAAATAAAAAAATAAAATCAGCCATAAACAACCACAATACAAAGCCCAGAAGAAGGAAGAAGAAACAAGAACTACAAAAAACATCTACTACAAGAAGATCAACTCCAACTATAACTACTCCGAAAATACCCACATGGATTCCAGGATAGTTTTAATTTTAATGTAAGTCATTATTATCATTTATATTGTTAAATTTCAAGAGCCTCAACAATTAAGAATCACTATCATTAAGAAAAAAGAAAAACTTAAAAAAATACAAATTCTATGAACGCAGAAGAGCTTATAATAGAATACTTGTCAACAATGTCACTAAATAATTTGCCCAATACGACTAACCCCTCTGGTCCTTCCCCACTTACTCTTTTTTCCACATCCCAAAAAATAGAACTAACAAACTTGATTGAACAGGTAGTTAGCAACGCGGTCAATCCGGTCATAGAAGAAGATGACGAGCCACAAATAGATTTAAGCAGAAACCTCTCGGATTCTGAAAAATTACCAGACATAGTAAAATGTCTCAGGGAATTTTCAGGAAAAGCAAGTGAGTTTAACTCATGGAGAAAATCAGTTGACAGAATATTGAAAATGTACGAAAGTCAGAAAAATTCACCAAAATACTTTGCCATTTTGCATACTATCAGACACAAGATTATAGGAGAAGCCGATACTGCACTAGAGTCGTATCGTACGCCTCTTAACTGGACCAAAATCAGACGTTGCCTCATGCAACATTAAGCAGACAAACGAGATATTGGTACCTTAGAATACCAATTAAACACGCTAGTTCAAGGCAGAGATAATATAAACTCCTACTATCAAAAAATCTACGAGATTTTCTCGTTAATCCTGGACAAGATCGACTGTCTAGATTATAAGGAGGAAGCATTGCTTGCAATGACTAATTCTTATAGAGATAAGGCATTAGACACGTTCATAAGAGGATTAAACGGCAACTTGCCAAGTCTGTTAAGTGTTAATAGACCTACAAGCTTGCCAGAAGCCTTGAACATTTGTCTTAACTTGGACAACCTAAATTTTAGGGCGAATCAAGCTAACACTATGTATAACACCGTGTCGCATAACGTTAGACGTGGTCCGCAGCCAACATACTACAACAACGGAGGCAGACAAGTACCTCAAAGACCAGTACTTAACCAAAACTTTTTCCCAGAATTAGCACATTTTGGACAAAGTCAGCCCAGATTTGTACAACAGCAACAACAATTCTCACCCTCATTACCACCAAGGCGTCAACTTTCACCCACTCCGATGGAGGTAGATAGTTCCGTACAAACGCGTCAAGTTAACTACCATAATAGACCTCAAATAGCAGTTCAGCGTCCAAATACCACACAACAGAGTTATAGACAAACAATTCCGCAAACTAGACAGAATAATCAGGCTCCGCAACAAATGAAACGACCTCTTTCTCAGGTCACACACCAACCCAACAATCAACAGAGAGTTTACAATACAGAAGTTATCATAGAAGAAGAACAGGGTTATGAAGAAGAACAAGATTATAACGAGCAAGAGTATGTTCTAACCGATAATCAAGAATTAGAGACCCCAGAAGAGTACGAATATGAAATAACCGATGACGTCAATTTTTTAGACGATATTCATCCTCATTACCTTTCTTAGAGGTTAAAATGAGGAACGAGAAAAAAATAAAATTTTTAATAAATACCGGCTCCAACAAAAATTACGTAAAACCTTCGCTCATTCGGGCACCCATACCGAATGAAGAATGCTTCGCAGCAAAGTCCATAGGAGGCAAGACCAATATCACGCATTATGCAAACATAGATATTTTCGGCAACGGAATAGGCAAAATTCAATTTTTCCTCTTATCAGAACTAGGTACCTTTGACGGTATCATAGGTCACAACACATTAAAAAATTTAAATTAAGTAATTAAATACACATGGAAACTATTTTACGCTGTTCGGAAAATTTAAATACAAAACTAAGGAACTTTCAATGGGACTTATAAGTAACATAGAACTTAGACTTTCTCACTTAGATAACCAAACTTGCCAAATAATAAATTCAATAGTTAAAGAATGCCCGGACAGAAAACTCACCTTCGTCACTCAAGTTAGAGGTGAAATAAAAACTAAAAGCGATAATCCTGTCTATTCCAAAGCGTACACTTACCCTATGGCACTAAAAGAAGAAATAGATAGTCAGATAAAAGAATTGTTAGCCGACGGCATTATTCGACCGTCGCGCTCCCCATATAGTTCTCCAGTCTTCATTGTTATAAAAAAAAAAAGACGCGTCAGAAAAAAAAAAATACCGCATGGTAATCGACTACAGAAAGTTAAACGAAATTACCATCCCTGACAGGTATCCAATGCCAGAAATAAATAGTATCTTATCCAATCTCGGTGAGAACAACTTCTTCACCACATAGACCTCAAAAGCGGATTTCATCAAATCGCGTTAAAAGCTTCAGACACCGAAAAGACAGCCTTTTCTATCAATAATGGAAAATTCGAATTCCTCAGATTCCCATTTGGGCTACGCAACGCCCCAGCCATTTTTCAAAGAACTCTTGATGACATATTAAGAGAACACATAGGTAAACGATGCTATGTTTATATAGATGACATCGTAATATTCGGAAAAACAAAAGAAGAACATTTTAACAACTAACGATTAGTTTTCGAGACGCTCGAACGAGCCAATCTCAAAGTCCAATTGCACAAATGCGAATTTATGAAAGATAATTTAGAATTTTTAGGATTTGTAATCAGCAAAGACGGTTTAAAAACCTACCCAAAAAAAGTAAAAGCAATAGTCAACTTTCCTAAACCAAAAACAATCCATGACCTTCGATCATTTTTAGGCATGTCTGGATATTATCGCAGATTCATCAAAGGTTCCGCAGAAATAACAAAACCATTAACTACGCTACTTAGAGGAGAAGCGGGTAGAATCTCGAAAACAATTTCAAAAAGAACTCATATCAACTTAGATACAAAACAAATAGAAGCCTTCAATCATTTTTTATAAACCAGGCAACACCAACGTAGTTGCAGATCTTTTATCTAGACCCCCTCAGGCCAGTTTAAATTCATTAACCCCTACTATGCACAGTAGCGAAAGCTCGTCAGAAAATGTAATACATTCAGTAGAAATTCCTATTAATGCCTTTAAAAATCAATTATTACTTGGAATTAACGAAAGTTCGTCATACCAATTCAAAATAGTATTTCCCACGTATCACCGACACATAATTAGAGAAAAAGAATTCTCGATTGAACATTTAAAATAATTACTTAAGCGATATCTAAACCCGTCAGTCATAAATTGCATAAAAACAACTGAACTAATTATGCTTAAAATCCAAAGCATTTACCCATTACATTTTTCGAATTATAAAGTACGTTTTACCCAAATTGTAGTAGAAGACATAACGAACGAGCAGGAGCAGCGAGAAATCATAATAAAAACCCACAATAGAGCACACAGGAACGAAAAAGAAAATAGACTTCAAATTTTAGAAACAGCATATTTTCAATCTATGAGACAAAAAATTAAAAATATTCTTAAACTTTGTAAAATTAGCAAGGAAAATAAATATGAACGACACCCAAATAATATAAAACTTGGAGAAACACCCTTAATCAGGTATCCAGGACAAATACTTCACATAGACATTTTTTCGACAATCAGAGAACTCGTACTAACTTCTATAGATAAATTTACAAAATTAGCAGTAGTTAAACATTAGAAAACAGGAGCAATTAAGCCATCAGAAAACCATTACGAGAAATTTTGTTTAATTTTGGACTTCCGAAATCGGTTATCATCGATAACGAAAAGTCCCTTAATTCACAGTCAATAGAGTTAATGCTAAAAAATGAATTAGGTATTGAAGTTTTCAACACACCCCCGCACAAGAGTACAGTAAATGGCCACGTCGAGAGGTGCCACTCAACTCTAATAGAGATAATGAGATGCATAAAACAAGAAAAAGGCATAGAGAATTTTGACGAACTACTAGATTTGGCAGTGTGTGAATACAATCATACTATTCATTCCACGACAGGAAAAAAATCCGTTGATCTATTTTTCGGAAGACCTACTAACTTTGGTACAACAGAATACGAAAAGACCAGAAACAACAATTATGAAAAACTCATAAAAAAAACAACAGCAGGATTTAGATTTTCACAACAAAAATAAAAAAGAAGTTATTCAGTATGCACCTGGAGATAAAATCTTTGTAAAACAAAATATCAGAGTAGGGACTAAAATGTCTAAACGTTTTAAAGAAGAAATAGTAAAAGAAAATAAGCACTGTACTGTTACTACGCAAACCGGAAAAATTGTCCATAAAAATCATATAAGAAATTAAAAATTTCTACATTCTCCCCTGCTCACCAGGTTCATCTCATGTTGCTATGCCACATACGAAATTTTGGATTACTCCAAGTCCGAGGTAGCCATCATCGAGCTCGGAGATAGTAAAGTTCAGTCAGGAAATTTTAAAATTCTACACCACATTAACATAAACGACTATAAGCTCACCACAGATCAAATAGAAAAAGAATTCGCTAACATTTCCCAAAACAATCCTCTTTTCCCTTTTATAAAGAATGAAATCAATCTAATTAACTTTCAAATTAATAAACAAATTTCCCACGTTACACGTAAACGGGCCATAAACGAAATCGGATCTGTATGGAAATGGATTGCAGAAAATCCAGACCATGAAGATTTCAAGATAATCTCAAATAACTTAAACAATAATGAACAAGTTCTAATAAACAAAGACATTATAGATAGGATAAATAAGATAACCAACGACAATAATGTCACTGTTAAAAATTTTAAAAATTCAGAAAACTTCCAAAATATTTTGGCTACGCAGTTAAAATGTAAAATAGATTTAATTAAAGAAGAAAGCCAATATTGTAAACACTTTTATAATTTCCGAAGAGGAAACTAGAATAATAAGTAACATTTTTGCTGAAGAAAATATTCCATTTAATAACATAGAAGAAGCCTTAAATTTTGCAAATATCAAAATCGCATTTAATGGCGAAAAGCTCATTTATGTAATCGACATCCCTAAATCCGACAAAGAAATTTGTAAACATTTACTTTTAAGACAGGAAATGTAATTTAAATAAAATATGAAAACATAATAAAATGTAAAAATACAGTTTTTGCTATTAACAATCAATGTAAAAATATTAATCTAAAGTCAAACATTATAGATATCTCAAACGATAATTGTATTGCAAAGTTACTAACAAGCAGGCACAATAATTGTACCATTACCAATAATGACCATATAAAAACAGTAGAATCAATAGATACAGGCATTATTTTGCTTAATGATTTTAAAGGTAAAATTTCTATCGATAACGAATTAAAACCCATTAAAGGGTCCTTTGTAATTAAGTTTAACAACTGTACATTAGGCATAGGAAACGAATTTTTTTCTTTATAAGAAACCTCCAACTTTAAACCACTACCAGCCTTGATCCAACTGGAAAGGCCAGTAACGGCAATAGAAGAGGTGTTGTCACTACAGCTAATGAGAGATATCCATACTAAGAACACTGAGAAGATAGGCATACTACGAGACAATTTCAAAACAAACACCATTTATGCACTAAAACTCAAGCTGTGCAGCAAACCACTGTTATTGAAGTTACAGCCATTCCCACCAGCAACGAACAGCGCCCAGACAAAGTTGACGTAACAGAAACTCCCCCGGAAAGCCACGTAAAAAAACACAGACGCATCCACGATTTACCTGGTTTCTAACTATCGACCGGGACGTTCGAGATCAGAGAGGGAGGAGTTAATACCTAAGGTATCAAAAATAACAACACCTTTGATATCCAGCTTACCAACATTTGGTTCCCGCACGTGGCCATTCAACGTGCTGGGAAAAGCTGAAGCAACGTGTCGCGTATGCACTTTTAGGTGCATAGCAGGTCAACGCGCTCATGGGACAGCTAACCGTGGGATCGCTAAATTGGCATATTTACCGCACATGCCAATAATTTGTGGAATCAGCGGAACCAATAAAGTTCGTTGGGGGGCATTTCCTCATTCGCAACAACACCAAGCTGGAGACGCCGACAGCGACGCTTCTTCGTTGGACTTAGGTTTCATTAGGGATTAATTAAGATATAAAAATTAGTTTTAAACTGGAACTCAATGTAAGCACATAGTGCTGATAAATAATAAAAATTATATTTTTTTATACATATTACCATTGAATTGGTTAATTTATACAAGCGCTTGGTATCGGACAACTATATAATTTACAATGGTTGAGAGTGAAGGCAAGAAGGGGGACACCTCAAAGACTAAGCCAAATGAAATTTTTGTGACAATTCATTTTTTACACTAATTGGCATTCGCTCAAAAGCACTAAATCGCACATATAATAAATTATAAGTTTGAATCTCTAAAGCGGTTAGGAAGTGCATGCAAATTTTAATCATGCTCAACTACTTCACATATGTGTCAAGAATTAAAAGCGTTGGCTTTATTAGCGCAACCAAGCCAATAGAGTTTTTCTTTTAATTTTTAGCACAGTACCAGCAGTTCCGGTCGTTCCACTTTGGAAGCTTCGTTCCTTGGTATCTCCTGATGGCAGCAGGACAGATAATTATTACTGATCTCGGCCGACGCGATTTAGTTTGAATTGTTAATTTAAATTCACTCGCGAGCCACAGCTAGTTGCACTTTACCACTTGAGTTTATTTATTTATCAAATTGTCTTCTATATGTACATATTATTTTATATAATTAAAACGAACTTTGTGGTGGCCTTAAAGGCATATTATGCGTTACGTGCTTATCGCCTTGATATAATTCGACAACTAACTTCTTAAGCCTAAATTAAGCTAAGGCGCTGAAGCGAGGCGTTCTCGCTCCGCCCTAAACTTAACGTACACAAGACTTTAAGTTTTAAATTCATTTTCTGAAGCAATGCGCGGATCTGCGCTACCACTATTAATAGACTTTTATAATATTTAATATATTTTAAAAATAAATGAACATATATAAATGTACACCATATTTATTTAAAATTTCTTCAATACTAATTTAAAAAGTATTAACATATTTTGACGCCTCACTATAATACTATTTGGAACACATATAGTACATATATATATCGTAAAATATAAACGGCCGTTGGCTTTATTTGAATAATTATTGTACGTTCTGTACGGCTCCGATTCAAGAATTGAACTCTTTATTCTTCCTATTTTGGTTTTGTTTGAAGTATCGATATCGACACCGATATCGATACTTCAAACACATTGCACTGGGTTGCTTATTATCTTATCATATAATATGGTGACATTGATTACATTCCAGTTCATTGGTTGTCGATCTTACATTCGGCTTACCTGACTACAGATCGCCCACGATCTTACAATTTTGGGTGTACAGCACATTTCACTTATTTATATGATCTTAGGTTACCTATATGTGTAGGTTAACGACATACAGATATAGTGTCGGATACACACTGAACCCATGGCTTGAGCCTAGCTGGCTCTAATATACTACAGTATGGCATCTGAGTCAATTGGCAATCTTCAATATCTACCACTTTGTAACGGTCGTTGTCAAAGACTACTTATCTTATATGGGCCACGATATTTTGGTACGAACTTTTTATTAACTTCTATTCTAGTGTCAACATTACGAATGGCTATGTAATCACCTATTGGATATGTACGTTAACTGGGCTTTATGTTTCTTGGCATATATTTTCTCATTTCTTAACTGTGAGCATAAAATATTTTCACTAGCTTTTTTCGCTCCGCCCTAAGATTTCTCTCCTCTATGTTTAATTTATCCTCTAAATATTCAGTTAATTCGTCAACTATTGGTCCTTTTTGGATCACTCCAAATAACAAGATGCTGGGTGTTTTCTGCTTGCTACTATGAATAACGGTTTGTTCATCAATTTATAACCATCTGCCTGCTGAACGGGCTCCGAGAGTTTACCTAACATGGGGGTGAGAACACGGTTAACTCTTTCAACTTGGCCATTAGCCTGTGTTGCCCTAGTAGCAACTTTGATGTGTTTAATACCTCGTTCTTGCAAGAAATCTGCAAACTCTAGCGTTGTAAAACATGTGCCTCGATCCGAGATGACTCTTACAGGCCTACTGTACAACTCGAAGTATTTACTCAAGGCATCTTTGACTTCACGAGTACTGGTACTATTTACTGGAAATAATTTCACAAATTTTTTGAAGGCATCTACAATTACTAAAAAATGTTTCCTTTTTGATGTGAAAGGTAAAGGCCCTAAATGATCTATGTGTAACGTATGAAAGGGTACTTCTGACTTCGGTATACCATGTAATGTCCTATTATGTGGCAAACAATTTTTAATAAATTGTGCTTTTTTACTTTTTTTTCCTTTTATATTAGCTAATTTATTGATACTATTCATGAGCATCTTAACCTAGCTTGACTTTAATGGGATGAACATACTTAATATTACCTATTAAGTTTTATAATTATTCAATTTATCTGATATTTTTATTATGATTATTATTATTATTTTGATTTTTATTAATATTTTTTTTTTCAAATGATTACCCGGTTTGGTAGGTCGATGGGGTGGATTCTGAAAAGTCTTTTAGCAAATATATTGGGGTGGGCAGAAAGACGGGCCATGTAGCTGGTGGACTGCTGACGTAGAAGGTCAAGAAGTTCGCCTTGGAGGAATACTCCTGGTATCTCTCCGGATCACGAATGTGCAGCATATCGATTTTTGCCTGTTGATGGCAATTCGCCACTTTGATGCCCACGTCTCAAACTCGTGCAGGTATTCTTGCAGTTGGTTAGTGGCTTGGTAAACCCAGCTGGCTTTTGAGAGGATTGCTGTATCGTCGGCGAACGTGGCGGGATGCTCCAGTGTCGTCGGGTCCACCATCGGCGTGTCGGCTGTGTAAACAGTGTAGAGCCAGGGAGCAAGGACGCTGCCCTGGGGGACCCCAGCTTGGATTTCCTTGACTCCAGAGAACGTGCCGTCGACTACCACTGCAAACGTTCTGTTTTTGAGGAACCTGTGGATTATATGAAAAAGAGGGGGAAGCAACGTTTTTATTTTGAACAGGAGTCCTTTGTGCCACACTCGGTCAAACGCTTGTTTGATGTCAACAAATACCGCGACGCAATACTCGAGGTTCTCTAAGCTATTGAGGAAGAAATCCACCACTCGGTGGAGCTGCTCCGGTGTCCCATGCCGTCTTCGAAATCCGAACTGATGCCTTGGTATGATGCGCTTAACACAATCCAGCTCCGGCCATTAAGATTCTTTCGAATATTTTGGAGAGGGTCGGAAGCAGGCTGATTGTTCGATAAGATTCGACTTGCATGAGCGATTTTTTGGGTTTTGGAATCATGGCAATCAGAGCGCTTTTCCATTGCCTTGGAAAGTGTCCGATTCGAAGCATTGTATTATATAAGAGCACAATGAAGAGTATGCCTTTGGTGGGGAGCAGCTTTATTGTTCTGCTGTCCAGTTCATCAGATCCAGGGGCTTTTCGAATCTTAAGCGCTTGGATTTAGTGTTTCGACCTCTTTGAGGGTCAACTGGAGAGTGGACAGATCAGGCTGTTTTGGTGCTTCGAGGGTCCTGTCTATGTATTCTTCATGGAGCGAGTGGGGCGAATCGAACGGTTTTAATCGCTCCTCTAGGTGCGTGGCGAAAGTTTCAGCGCGTTCTAAGCTCGATCTGGCCCAGGAACCATCGTCTCTTTTTATGGGAGTCTTGCGGACGGGCTGTCTTTTAAAGCTTTTTGTCATCTGCCAGAGGCTGTATCCCGTGCTAGCATCTGGGCTTGCGCCCATAAGTTTTCTGCTGAACTGCTGGTTGCTTATGGCCGCGAGCCTGTTGGATATCCTTCTATATATCCTGCTTACCCTTAGGTCACCAGTGCGCGTACTCCTTGCGTAGCCGCCTTTTTAATGCCAGAAGTGGAGCTGCCGCTGGATGGATTGAGCCTCGAGGGGGCGATATTTGGATCGGGTCTATAGCATGTGAAACAAGTTGGGCTGCTGCTCGAATCTTCGCTAAGAAATTATCGATAGCATCCTCAATGTCTTTAGGGGAGGTCAGAATCATGTTCAGATTGAATGTGTTGTTGAGTTCAGCCTGGAATCTTTCAACATCCCCATTTGTCGGCAGTAGACTCTTTCTTTTTGGCTGCTGCATAGGGTTGGTGTGGACAGTAGCCAAAAGAGGAAGATGGTCCGAAGAGAGGTCATATTTGGTCTCAATGGAGAGTGAGCTCTGCCTAAGGCCACCATATATGAAGAAGTCTAGGGCACTAGGAGTGGGTTGCGAGTTGTACGTTACATCTCCGGTTGCCAAGACATCGCATCTGCAGTCGATGATGGCTTCATGCAAATTCTGCCCTCTCGTACAGGCTCTGTTGTTTCCACATAGTCTGTGTTGAGCATTCAAGTCCCCTCCGGCAATGAATTTTTGTCCTTGGTTCATTATTAGGTACTCAAAATTGGCTTTGGTCCACAGCTGGCGGGAGGTAGAGAGAAGCAATTGTGAAGTCACCTCTGCTAGTGGCTATGGCGGATTAAGATGCCGGCACCTCCTCTGCTGTAGTTGCAGGGATGTTGAGTCATATAACTTATAACTATAACTTAATTTGCTCATTTTGATGGGATAAGGCGAGAAATTAGCGACAGCAGGATGTGCTGAGTTTCGGAGTTTTTATGAAGCGTATTAAGGATCTGGTCCATTCTTGAGGTACGCCTTAGCATGGCCTCTTCAAGAGCTGAGATTCTCGAGTTGGTATCCTCGCTCGGTTTGTTTCCGGGGATGTTGTTGAGCTGCCTTTCGTTCGCTTTACCATCTGGTATGCGTTGGGTGACGCCTCTTCACTGGCTGTTGGTTGGGTTGCCCGATCGGAGCATGTCCGCAAATGAAACAGATTTGCCAGCTACCATGGGATGGGGGATAAATTGATTTGCATTGTTGTTTTGCCGAGCGTGGTTATTATGCGCCTTGTGGAGGGTAGCCGAGATATTGGGGGTCGGCTTGATTACCTTGACAGACAGAGTCTATGTACCATTTACAGCCTTTGTAGTTGGCAGAGTGGTTTCCGCCACAGTTGGCGCAAAAGAAAACGCCTTCTTGGACTGCATCTTGGCATCGGTGGCATTGGACAACGTCAGCAGATCGGTGGGGGCGCTCCACTAAGACTCCTTGACGGCACAAAAGGTTTATTTTTAGCGCTTTCTTATTGTTGGGAGCCGGTTTGAGGTCTAAGAAAAACATATTTAGCTTGCTTTGCTCAGTGCCATTTGAGGTCTTGCTTTTAGGATTGAAGATGTTGACTACCTTGTGTCCTTTGTCTAGCATTTCCTTTGCTATAAAGAATTGGGCTGTAGAGGACGCCATTTGTTTGATGACAATGCGAAAAGGCTTATCTTCTTGGAGTTGATAGTGGTTGTTTTGGCATTTAGACTTTTCCATGAAAGCAATTACTTTACGGAAGCCTAGTTAGGCCTGAGTCAGACGTACAAGTTGAGTAGCTGCTAGGTGGAATGACTTGGTCCAAGGCATCCTGGAATTTGTGAATATCTGTTATACCCGGAACTATGATGGGACCAGGTTTTCTAGACTTAGGAGGCGTGGAGTTGTCGCAGGCAGTGGTAGGTCCTCCAGCATGCTGGCTTCTGTCTCCATATCACCTAATTCCGTATCTTTCTGATTTTCGTCAGCCTCGTTGTCGGCAGTGTCAAAAGCTGCAAATCGAATTCATCCTTAGACGAGCATCTTTTGACGTAGATGGGATGTCGTCGCTTGACCGGCTAGTTTGGACTAACCTTGATGTTTGCTGGTTAGATAGGATTTTAGTCTGTCCCTTTTTGTTGGTTTGGTCAGGCGAGAGGGGAGCGCTAGGGCGCTTGCGTCTGGCAGTTTTGCCTTTTTGCCATTCCGAACTCGGGGGATCGATATAAGGCACAGTACCGACTTGTGTGCTGGTGTTAATTGCAGGTGCAACAGGAGTGTTGATGGGCATATTAGCGGCGCATGGGGTGGTTGTAGGGTGGCATGATGGCTTTCTGCTGCTGCCTTGTGCATTGTTGGGCCTGCTGTGTTGCGAGCCGTCTCAGAAGTAGCTGAAGCGACTGCGTATGTGACTGCGGTAATATCGGAGGCGTTGGCTATGGTCGTGATGTAGACCGAACTCGAGGAGGTAGCGGGAATCTGGATCTCGCAAAGCACAGTTTTATACCGCTCGTCTAGTCGCCTCGCTTGGGCGTCTAAAGATCTCATTTTAGCGATATACGATGTTGTATATTTCTGAGTCATTTGAGTCGCTATGCGTATCCATACTGAGAAGTAGTATTACTTGCAGAATTTACCGCAACGGTCCACAGAAGTCTCAAAAACTTTGCTGAAAGGTAAAGGTAAACAAATGCACGCACAATCACACGCACACGCACTAGGGTGCGCGCGCGCAATTATATAAGAAATGTTTTTTTTTCGCATCTATGCAGCTGCAGCCGTCTGCCCTGCGTTTTATTGCCCCTGGGCAAGTTAATTTCTGTTTGTTTTAGTTTTTTGCAAATTATCGTTGCCGGCAATGCCGTAACAGCATTGCCCAAAACTTAAACAGTGACGCTTAGCGTCAGAAAGTTTATTGCACGCCGATATTGTATCGTAAATCACTTTGATTTGGTTGTTACGCACTTCCGTCTCGTTTAACTGTCGGAGAGAAACTCTGCTTCTTTACTACGCATTGACGGGAACCAATATTTTCTTTTTAGGTCATTAACACATGTGTCTGCCGCTAGATGTCCTAACTTTTCGTGTGTTATTCTGATTAATTGCTCTTCCATGCACTTCGGAACATATTATTGCATCTATAATTTCAAATTCTGTCTCGCGACCTTCCCCTATTATTTCTCTAATTTTTATCTCGCTTTGTAAGATTTGTAAGGTCTCAGTTTGTAAGATTAAGTCCACATCATCTGGGGTAACACCAGCCACTCCATTTTCTAGTGCTGAGTATAAAATCAGTTGCTCTTTATGTTCAAAATTTTCCGTCTCTTCTGCCCTACTCCCTATGCATTCATTTTTATTCATGCCTCCAATCTGGTCGGTACCCCCCACCGCATTTTTAGGAATGCCTCCATGCTCTGTATTATCTCTATGCCCTACATTACCTGTATAACTAGTATTACCTCTAGGATCTGCGTTATTTCTATACTATACATTGCCACAATGTTCTATTTTATCTCTATCCTCTCTATCGTTCCCATTGTTTTCCATTAACTCAGTCACTTGAGATTGTCTAATTTTAGACTAATAGATTTTCTGCTTAAAGTCTGTACTAACGAATTACAATCAGTAATTATTTTAAATGGCCTATGCTCTAAAACGCCCCAATGCGTAAATTATGACTAAAGTATCTAATTCAAAGCTATGATAGCGAGATTCTACTTCTGTTTTTTACCCGATTAGAACGAATTGGGATGCATTTTTCCGTCATCTTGTCTTACCAACAGTACTGCTGCATATCCGTGTGAGCTTGTTTCCGTATGCAACTCATTTTCTCTGTTGGGACTAAAGATGGCTAAGACCAGAGGGTTCGCTGGTACTTTTTTGAGCGTTTGAAATACTTCTAGCTGTTCTTTGTCTAGTGGAAAAGGACCACCCACTTTTAGTAATTCGAGCAATGGTTTTGCTATTTTCGAGAATGGCAACACAAAGCGTCTAAAATATGAAAAAATTTAGTGCTTTTATGTTTTGTGGAACTGGATAGTTTTAACGCTTCTATATGATAGTCACTTGG
Source organism: Drosophila borealis (assembly GCA_035045885.1). NCBI lineage: Eukaryota > Metazoa > Arthropoda > Insecta > Diptera > Drosophilidae > Drosophila > Drosophila borealis. Next base: position 1,592,813 of record JAWNOR010000340.1, on the reverse strand, counting down.
TACTATGCCCTTTTGTGTCACCTTATATCCCTAAAACGCAATATTTCGTCTTAAAAATATGCATTTCTTCATATTTATCTCTAAATTATATTCACTGTTACGGGCTTCTTTAAGATCTCTATGTGCCCCTCTACTGTCTTTGTTGCCACCATCATATCATCCATATAAACTACGATGCTCTTATTTCTAACGAGGTCACTAAGGCAATTGGAAATGAATCTCTGAAATATGGCTGATCCATTTTTCAGCCCGAAAGGCATTCTTAAATACTCGTACTGTCCATGAGGAGTTACGAAAGCAGTATACGGGATTGATTTTTCCTCAACTCCAATCTGGTGATACCCACTTTGAAATCTATAACGGAGAAACAACATTTATTCTCTAAATATTTCAGACAGTCCTCAATTAGAGGCAACGGGAAATTGTACTTGATAATTCGCTTGTTCATACCGCGATAATCGACACTCATTCGGAGATCTCCTGACTTCTTTTTTACCAGATCCAAAGGGGAAAAAAGGTCCTCTTTAATTTCTGCCGCTTTGTCTCTCTCATAATAAGACAAGCGTCGCGGATTGCAGTAAATTGTGTTGCTCCGTTGCTCTAGTAGTCATGTTATATTTAGGGGGCACTGTAAACTCACATTCTCGATACAGATAATGAGTTCTAATTAGTTCCTGTCATTTGTCTGCCAAAGATTTGCCAAACTCTTCACCCACGTGGTATCATTCTCTTCGATTTCAATACTAGCACAGAAGTCACTAAAATTATCTTGCTCTTTAAAGTGTTGACGACTACTATTAATTGGGATGCCTACATCTTCCTTAAGTGTTTGATGACTTAAGATACTACTAATTTTTTGATTACTTAATGAAGGATTGCTAACATTATTATACGATAATTGATTAAATTGTTTATCACTAATAATTTCTTGGTCACTGGTGAACAAAGACGCACAAGTCGAGTAACCGGTTTCATTCTCTTTTGAGTTAAGGGGTAGGTGATTTTTAGCATTAATACTTTTCTTATGAACCAATTTTACTTCAATGATTTCTAAGGCATCTCTTCCCAATAATACAGGTAGAGATAATATCTTATCATCTACAATATTGAGTGAAATAATATAAGTTTTCATGAGAAAATCAATTCGGTAATTCAACTTTTCCCATGTTGGGATAGGCCGTCCTGCTAATCCATGGTATTCACTGACTTCAGATTTTAACTTTCTTTTTTTTTGCCTTGTGTATAAAGCTTACGGGACTGCCCGTATCAAATAAACTGAACACACTTGTGCCTGTTTCTTCAGCAAATGGAATTCATAATTGTATTAATTGAACAGCTGCTAACTCGTTATTTTTCATCTCACCCGTACCCTCGTTGCCTTGCACTGCTGCAATTGATGTTGTAGTATTGCGCTTAGGACACCGCGCATACTGATGATCCATATTCCAGCACTTAAAGTACGCCCCATCTTACCTCTTTGGCTGGCTGTACTCCTTTTTTTATGACCAAAACCACGGCAATTATAGCAAAGTATCTCGCTGGTTTTTTGCTGTTGACTTGCTGCATTACTTCCCGTTGCTCGACCACTTGACATTTTGCTGCTATGACTAGGTACATTAGCTGATGCTTTTTAAAATTTCTTATATACAATCATCTTGTATCGCAGCTAACTCAAAGAACGGCAATATAACATTGTTTGCTGCCGCGCCAGTCCTATCCTGCAGGCCGTCCACAATGAATTTGATGACATCGTTGTTGCCATGTCTGCTTGCGCTGCTATCCTGCACATTGCAACATAGAACTGCAATGCGCTTTTGCCTCTTCCGATCTTACGCGCCCCCAACTGCTTGCCTATATCCCAAGCTGTCACTCTTTGCTCGAAAACTTTCAGAAGTTCGCAACGCACGTTCATCCAGGTCAATGAAGCTATATGGTCTATGTAAGCCTTAACGGAACCAGTTAGCAATTTTTTCGCTACTATCCACTTCTTAACATCTGGTATGTCGCACAGGGTCATTACATCTTCGAAGTCGCGCACCCATTGCACGATCGAGTAGCCATCATTGCCAGAAAAGCTGCGCACTAGAGTATCGATGTGACTGACATCAAGGCGCTCCTTGCCGCAATCTGCAAATAAGCCACCTCTTTTTCAATTTTTGATGTAGATAACTGCAACTCGGCTATACGTATTCTCTTTTCCAATAATTACGCAAACTCTTGCAATTGCTGAATTTCGTGACCTTCTGATATTTGGAGCGCGCTATGTGGTGAAATACTTTCATCCGTCAAGGTTGTGCGTACGTTTTTCGAAATTGCGTCAATATGGTTGTCTCTTTCTTTCTCACGTACGCTTGCCTCGACTACCTTTGGCGCCATGTTTCCCCGAATTTGAGCCGTCTTCTGCATCGTCGCTCCCTAACGTTTTGTTACTTCCCTCAAACAGATCCAGCATCCAATCTCCTTCTGCGGCTCCGGCCCTATCCACGGGACCGTCAATGATTGCTTTTAGGGCTGAGCGCAATTGATGAATTAAAACGTTTTCTCCAAACTAATTCGCTCCTTGATTTTTTCTATATCTCAGTGTATTTCATTGCCAATAATTTGCAATGTAACTTTGGTATACCCCACACCTGATTTGTAAAATATAAACGGCCGTTGGCTTTATTTTGATAATTACTATCCGTTCCGTACGGCTCCGATTCAAGAATTGAACTCTTTATTCTTTTTTTTTTTGTTTTGTTTGAATTATTGCACTGAGTTGCTTATTATCTTATCATATCATATTGTTACATTGATTACATTCAAATTCACATATATATATATATATATATATAAACAAAGAATTTTCATACAACCGTTTTCCGCCAATTTACTACTGTTGCGGGTGGAATTTCCCAAATCGCTGAAACACGTATTCATTACATTCTTAAGTAGAGCTTTGAAAATAAGTTTGAAGCAAATAGGACACAATTTAAAACTTCGCACAAAAAATCGTTGAGTCACATTCCACCCGAAAAAGTTTGGATTCTGCGAAAAGTGTGAAACACGTTTCCACCAAGGAGGATCGGATTTTCCTAGAAGTGTGAAATCCCCCTCAAATGAATTTGAACAAAGATCTTTGAAAATAAGTTTGAGGCCGATCGGATGGTAAAAAAAAAGTTACATACAAACGTTTTTCGCGATTTTTCCACACTTGCGGGTGGAATTTCCCGAAACCCCGTCTTAACGTGCACCTACATCACATAAGGTAGCTACAGTGAAAATTTCAGCTTCCTAGCTCTTACGGTTTGGGCTGTGCGTTGATCACCAATCAGTCAGTCAGTCAGTCAGTCAGGACAAACAGTTATATATATAGAGACAGATCCTTGGAAATGAATTTGAGTGGGAAACGTCACCCGACAAATGTTTGGCCCCCATTTCCACCAAGGAGGAATGAATTTCTAAATAGTGTGAAACATGGCTTAAATAAATTTGAGTAAGATCTTTGAAAATTAGTTTCAGGCCGGTCGGATTGCAAACAAAAAAGTTTCATACAAACGATTTTCGCGATTTATCTACACATGCGGGTGGAAATACCCGAAACCATGTCTTAACGTGCACCTTCATCACATCAGATAACTACAGTGAAAAATTCCGCTTTCTAGCTTTTACGTTTTAGGCTGTACGATGATCACCAATCAGTTAGTCAGTGAGTCAATCAGTCAGTTAGGACAAACAGTTTTATACACAGAAATTTATTTATATAAGTTACATAATAGTTACTATACACCCTTCCCTTACTCATTCGCTTGGTAGAGATCAGAAGGCACTGATCGATTCCAGCGCAAAATAAAATAAAACATATATAAAATAAAAGAGATATATTTATGTGGGTATATTGTTCCACATTGGTGTAAAAATATACATTTTCGTGTTGTTTCTGGCGGCATTAGGCCACAGATTCTGGCAATGTTTTTTCGTTTGGTACCTGTTGGCTTGTATGAATTTGTAAAAAATATTTTCTACAATGAAAAAGTAATTTAGGCAAAATTATTTTATTGTAATTATCATAAGTATGTGACCAATTATACGCACCGGATGAAAAGAAATATGTCCGGTTAAATTGCTTAATGGAAGGGAGGATAATGTCCATCCCGTTCGAATAGGTGCCATCTGAAAATCGGCAATTTAAGGGTGGTGATGGGTAAATAAATTATTAGCAACACCGGATGGACGAGTGCGGTATGGAACAATAACATCCGGTTGACGTCCGCTTTTGTTTAAGTAAGTTTAAGTTGTTTCGTTACTTAAACTTGCGTTTCGTGCAGGTCTTATACTATGCGACCGCCACGATTGCGGCCTCGCAGTCGGTTGACAAGGGCAGCACTTTTTTATTGACTTATAGTGATTAGTACCCAATTTCGTGGCACACTATATACTTACATACTTACTTACTCGCACCACCCTCTATGCGATGTTTTTGACCAGGCTGTGGCTGTGACTATAGACTTGACAACTAGAGTAAAAGAATGGGGCCATGAATATTTTTGTCGGCAGGTCCAAAGTCGTCTTCGTTTTTGTTCGGGCTCCAGACAAGCTACATGCTCAGACAGCAGTAAGAAATGCATATGATTTATGTGGTAGAACAGCATCGCTGTTTTTTATCTGGCTTTCTCTAAAGGAAACTGTTTACATTACCCTCAGTGCTCTCTCATTATGTCTAGGGAAAAATGCGCACAATTTCAATTTTTTCTCAAATGTCGGAGGCATTACTTCCCTTTTAAATGGACGAGCAATATGAAATTTTGAAAGGGTTATCCACGTCGATGCGAAATTCTTGCACTTCTTCTTATGTGCGCACGTGTTACACACACACATTTATGCGCGTCTGCTTTGAATTCTATGAACAACATTGCAAATGCGATTGTATTGTTTTCTGTGCTGCCATTTGAATTCGATTTTTCTCATTGAGACTTTATTGTTGGTGTGGCTATTGAGTAGAGGCGGCGGAAAGTAGCACCATCAGTTACGAGTTCGAACCCAACCCAAGAAACTATTATTTTTTTTTTGGCTGGTGTGGCTGTTGCGTAGAGGCGGCAGCAAGTAATGCGGTCAGTTGCGAGCTCGAACCCTGCCAAAGGAACTAATTTTTAAATATTATTTTAAAACTATATGTATATTCTTGATCAGCATCAACAGCCGTGTAGATCTAGCCATCTCCGTCCGTCCGTCCATTCATCCGTCTGTCCGTCCGTCCGTCCGTCCGTCCGTCCGTCTGTCCGTCCGTCTGTCCGTATGTATGAACGCAAGGGTCACAGAACATATAAGAGCTAGAGACTTGAAGTTTTAGCTGTAGCAGTAAGGAATTGTTTCCGATAATCGATAACTTACTTCGTTTCCAAGCAATCGATAACAATCGATATCGAAATAATATTTTTGGAGCATAATAAGAGCTAGAGTCACCAAACTTGATATGTTGCTTCTTGAATAGTATATATATATATCAAGTATCTTCCATTTTATACCTATCGGCACCTCTCCGCTACGACCACAGAGCTATAAATCAAGTTAATAAACCAACTCCTATTGTCCACCAATTAAAGCCACAATTTAAATGCAATTGTCATTTTGAGAATACACGAATATATTATGGTACAATAAGATCTGCTGAAAATTTAATTAAGATCGGTTAAGAAACACAAAAGTTATGTGTTTTGGCTGCCCACGTGTTTGCGTCAGCTAGCGCAAATTGCAAGAATTTCTGTATACATGTACAAGCACACATTCATGCGCGTCTTCTTTGAATTCTATCAACAGCATTGCAATTGCGATTGTATTGTTTTCTGGGCTGCTATTTAAATTGATTTGTTTTCTCACTGAGACTCAATTGTTGGTGTGGCTGTTGAGTAGAGGTTTCGGCATGAAGTGCAGTTTGTAGTGGGTCGAACCCACCGAGGAAACTATTTTTGTTTTTGCCTGGTTTGGCTGTTGAGTAGAAGCGGCATCAAGTAATGCGGTCAGTTGCGAGTTCGAACCCTGCCAAGGAAACTTTTCTTTTATTTTTATTCATTTACCTTAATTACTACTAAAGCAAACGAGCGCGTAGCACGACCTGCATTCCGTGTTGGAATAAGAGGGTTCAGGGTATCCCCCAGGCGGGAGCTCCCGACTAGAACCCTATACTTGTTTAAGTTTTAAGTTCATAGTCGTCTGATATTGATACAAGTTGTTTTTTATATGTAGGGAGAAACACTTGTATGCCTAAATTAAAAAAAAACATTTGATTTAGTTATCCTAGTCATTTGTTCATGAATTTACACCATTAATTTTATCGACGCCTTTTTAATATAAAATATTTGCAGATTCTTTAGAAGTATAAAATGTAGCGTACCTACTTGAAAGCTGTTTAATTGTGTCTTCTTAAACTTATCGATCGTTATATTTGCGATTTTATAGCAAGAAAAACTTTGAAATTATTAAAAGCGAGAAAGTACGGATAATTTTCGTACCCAAGAGATTGGGTACCCTTGTAGACATTTGCCTTAAGGGCTTGAAGGTATGTGAGGATAGAAAAGCTGGTATATGCTGACTGTATTGAAAGTATTTTAGAAAACCGAATACAGCTACCGCGTTTTGGCCAATGAATAGTGCCAATAAAATTCCTGCCGTTTTATGCTGTTAGTGTTGTTATTAACAGAGTACCAATCAAAATATTTAAAGCCATATTTTTATTTCTTTATATTACTAAAGGCTATCATTGACTCACCTGACAAGCAGTTGACACTAAACGAAATATATAATTGGTTCCAAAACACATTTTGTTACTTCCGGAGAAATGCAGCAACTTGGAAGGTAATTTCTACAGAATAAATATAAAAATATATATATTTATATATAAATAATATTTATAAGTATAATAATTTAATTTTCAACTTAATATATGTTATACATGACAGCTGCCAACAAATTTCCAATTATTTAAGTTTCAGTAACGAACTATAAACATCTCACAATTAGATATTAGGTAACCAGACAATCGTAGTTGAACAAATAATCAAAATACACACAATTTCATAAATAACTAGATGCAGTAATGAGAGTGGGCTTACGGTCGATTTAAATAAAATATAAAAATGCTAGCTGAACACATGATCCCTATAAAAACAGTCTCTTGCTTAAGTAAAACTTGAAAAATGTTTATTGCGAAAAAGCCGACAGCAAAAATGTTAAATTCGCCCCGTGTCGCCCTTAAAAGAACGCTCGCAGTAGCCCATTGCTGCTAGTGGTTAGCACTCGTGTGGCGATTATCGTAAAGTCAAAACGGTCACTGTTGAGTTTCCAATGTTTTTAACAACTGTTTTGAAACTAGATGCAAGAATTAAAGCATTTAAAGAAATTGGCTTTTCACAAAAACACATTTAATTGCGTTTATTTATCGTTAGATATATATTCGTTTATAAAGTTATTTGTCTGTGTTTCAGCACAATTTCTTTGCTTCGCCTAGATAAACAACGAAAAAAGGGTGAGATAAAAAAGAATATTCATTTTATAGCAGCTGCGACAAGTGCAAGAGAGACTTGCCAACCTTGTTCACAACAAACAGCTTTTTCGCTAAGCCACGTGTACGAAACTAAACCCTGTACCCATTAAAAGGAAGCATTTTATACCCCATAAAGTGTATATATCCTAGATCAGCATCAATTGCCAAGTCGATCTAGCCATGTCTGTCTGTGTGTCTGTCCGTCTGTCCGAGGGCCTGTCCGTCTGTCCGAATGTATAAATGCAAGGATATCAGAACCTATAAGAGCTAGAGACTTGAAATTTGTAATGTAGGTCCTCGTAATGCCCGCCTAGTACAAGTTTCCGATAATCAATAACTTCTCCCAATTTATCGATAAACATCGATATCGAAATCCTGTTTTATGAGCAAATCTCGTCAGTTATAAGAGCTAGAGTCACTTAACTTGACATGTAGCTTCCAGAATAGTATATATACATCAAGTATCTTTTATTTATAAACTATCGCCACCTGCCCATATATCTATCAATCAAGTAAATAAACCAATTTGTATTGCCCATCAATTTAAGCCACAATTAATTTTGAGAACATGCAAATATTTTATAGCACAATAAGATTTACTGTTGAAAATTTCCACAAGATTTGTTGTTGTTATTACTGCTCAAGAAAACGTACGCCTTCAGAGGATCCCCTAGTCGGGAACTCCTGTCTGGAGCCTCTTACTTGTTATGTTTGCATGAGTGTTTACTAATGCTAATGCGAGAGACTCCATTCTTGCCGGGAATCAGATTTACTACCCTACCCAGCCGTCACCGCATGGGAGGCAGATTTTCATCTTTAACGAGCACCATATCATGGACACACAACACTTGTGCTAGAGTACTTCATTAAGCTTGCTGTTGCAGCAAAGTGATGTACTCTTCACGCTACCCAGCCCACAACACCTCTGCCATTCATACAAGCGTTTGTAGTTTTGTTTTGTTAAATCAGGTTCGATAATGGCTGTTAAAGGACTACCAAATCGTAGATGAGCAGGAGTCATGACATCTAGATCTGCTGGGTTCTCTGAAAGCGAAAGTTATCGGCGTGAGTTAACAACAGCTGTAATATGGCAAACAAGGGTACGAAGCTCATCAAAATTAAGCATCGAACGGCCGACAGAGTAATAGAAATGGGGTTTCGCCACTTTCACTGCCGGCTCCCATAGTCCACCAAAGTGCGGAGAACGAAGGGGAATGAATTTCCCCTTCTATATCAGAACTGCAGAACTGCTTCCATGCGAGGATCGTTAAGCAGGAGACGTATTAAATATACCAGCTTGTTCCAACGAAGTTTGTTGCGTTGAATCGTTTTAGGGCACTCAAAAATGTATCAGTCGATAGGTTCAGCTGAAATCGGTAACATGGCATGGGCGGACTCGTATGAATTTCCGACCTAAAGAAGAAAGGTCCGCAATAATCGATTCCAGTTACGGTGAACGCTCGAACGGCTTCCAGATGCTCCTTTGGAATACTTGCCATCACAGGCACGACGAAACTCGGCCTCGCTCTGAGGCACCTCACACATCGACTGACTGCTTTAAATACTGTTCTCAATCCACCTATCATGCAATATTAAAGTCGAATTTTGCCCAAAAGTATGTACACTGCGTGCAGCAACATGAGTTTCTGTGCTTGCATCCAAGAGTTAAGTCCGCATAAAACCAGAGCTCCGATTGAACTAGGGCGTCGGGAGCTCAACTACTAAAAAAGGTGTCAGCTGGATTTCTGTCCGTCGAAACATATCGCCATTCCATACTGTCGTTTATTTTAATCCAGGATTGATCCACGGACGAATCGCAACAGCAATAGAACTGGCTGACGAAGATGCCTGTGCGCTTGACCTCATGAATCAGATTAGCCAACAGTTTCGTTCCTCATAATTCTAGCTTTGGGACAGAAAATGTTTTTAACGGTGCAACTCGAGACTTGGAGCAAAGGATTCGATTTGTGGCTAGAGGACTTCTCGCCACCACGTAGATTTAGGCTCCATAGGCCTCCATGAATTTCAACTTTAGCTTCTTCGAAAAGCACTACTCTAGGTAAGTTAAAATACCAACAGATCAGTCGCTGGATCCTATAAAAAGCCGAGGGCCTTTGTGACATCGCTCCTATCATTGAACTTTAAGTATTGTTCCCCATCTTGATCAGTTACTCCATCAAGCACTTCTTGCTGACTGGAACACCACTTTCGAAGCTTGAAATTGCCACGAGAAAAAAAAACCGGCTCTCTAACGAATATTCTCTCTGGCTCTAGAAATTGAGTTGGCTCCTGATATAAAATCCGGCGACACGCAATGTCTCAACAGTCTCGGCCATTATTGATTTCACCAAAGTACGAAACTGCTAGATAGACGCTTCGTTGCATACAGGGACTCTTCTCTCCGTTTTCTATTTTCTATTAATTTTTCTTTTCTAGAGTGCCCAACTTCTCTTTTCAAATACATATATATGCCTTATACTTTTATACTTACACTTTACAACACTAGATGAAGTGGCTGTTGACTTTTAAAAGTTTACATTAATGTTCACTGTCTACAAAGAGAATTTCAAGAATAAGTCGTCGCAGAGCCATCAAACACAACACGCATCATGGTAATGGTGCTGTCTGCCATCTCCCTCTCACCTCTGGACTAGCTCGCGACATGTGATTCAGATTCAGAAACTCCCTGCAGCTCTGCACTCTGTTTAAAAGGCAATCGCACTGAATACTCGCCGGAAGGCAAGCGGAAGAAGTTATTGGCAAAGTGCAGCTCATTCTCCAATTCTTCCTTGATTTACCATAAGCTCTTCCGAACTTTCAACTTCCTAAAAACGCCGAACCAAATCGTTCAGACAAACGTAAAACTGACCAGCATCGCTATCAGAAGTAAGGCCAGCAGTTAACAACGGGGTACTGCGCAGTCTCTCAAAACCACCAGTCACGACCCAGCCAAGAAGAGGTTAACCTGGTAAAAAAATAATTTGCCCAACAGACAAAATCTCGTAGAAGAGGCTCGCTCCAATTAATATATCGACCCGCTGTAGTATGTTGACCGCAGGTTTTTCCAATCCGATGTATCGATGGCGAAGCTAGGCTGACTATCGGTAGTTGTTGGAGCCACAAGAGCATCAAAGTTGGCTGATGCTTGTGAATTCATATGAATCCTCACAGCTGATTCTTTAGTAGAGACGCTTGTGGCTCCGAGACCCCTGACAATTGCCGAAGATCTGGATTTCCTTATCCGGAACCAGAACTATTCTTTACCATTACCACTGCAGTGGCCAAAAGACCTTGGGCAGCAAGAGAGGTAGAGGTCTGAGAGTGCGGACGATGTATGTGATGGTGTTGACGACTTAGCATCAGGTGATGGAGTAACATGCAGCAGGGTATAATGCCTTCCTCCACAAGTAAGACAATGACTACTACTGCGAGACCGGGTTTGAGTTTCGGGCTAGTTTCTTAACTTCCTTATGTCAAAGAAAAGGATACAATTTTCAAAATTTACTACATGAGTAGATTCCGGGACTTAATGCATCACAAAAACTGCAGCCATTTTGTTTAGTCTTGGCTACTAGCACACTTTTGCTGGGGTTAGTATTGTGATTGGATTTGCCCAGCTACAAATTGGACACAGGGGATCACATGGCATGTTGCACGCTCTCCAGCTATGGCTACGCCTTTCCAGAAATCCGAAGAACTTATCGGCTGTCGGGACCTTGTCAACGCCTGCTAACTTCTCTCATTTGGTATGGGTGTCCAATTGTTTGAAGCAGCGCATGCACTCTTATGCATCCTGGGATTTTCTCCAAACTGCCTAAAGTCAGCAAAGCACGCATGTGCGTATTAAACTTGTCGTAGAACTCAGTAGAACGTAGAACGCAGCTATGAAGCCAATTCCGAATCTACCCTCTTGAGCCCAAGAATTTCCTTGACGTGTACATGGAAAACCAGACGCTTATTACTAAATCTTGTATTTAGAATATCCAGAACCCACAGATAATATGCACCGGAAAATTCCAATGATCGAACCGAAACTATGACCTCGTCGAATTTTTCTGCCGATCTTATCATAATTCAACTCTTCTAGCGAGTGATGCGCTGTATTAAAGGCAGACTTAGTTTGCCCAATTGGCAATAGACGCACTTCTAAGTCGACGGCACTAGAGGTGTTAATTTTCTCCTTATATAAATCTCTTTCAATACCCTTGTCGAGCTCGAACAATGCAGAGACCTTACGCTTAAGAAAATGCTCCAACTTTGCCTGCACATCATTTGTAGTTTCGCTTTGTACGATTTATTTTTCACAAACGCATACGACGCACACAAATAAGCGCGACGAGTTGTGCAGTTGCTTATGCACAACCGTATGCATATAAGCTGAATCGGCGAATGACCGCACAAAAGAGAGAGCGCGAAAGTCAATAAGCGGCTTCTATGTACAAAATGCGAATTTTGGGAGCTGTAAATTGCCAGCACACTTAAGTGTTTTTGTAATTGCCTAGTAATAATAATTCACAATAGATTGTGTTGCACTTGAATTATAGCAATTCCAGATTTAATTTGATTATATGCACTGCAATAATGTTTAATCTGGCCGGGGTCTCCAAATGTTGAGTTACCAATTTTTTTAAGCAACTGTTTTGAAACTAGACCCAAGAATTTCAGAATTGTTTGGCTTTTCACAACAACTCATTTTAATGCGTTTATTAATCGAAATACATATATTAGATCCCATCCATACTCGTCCTGACACCAATAGTCAAATGGGTCGATTTCTTGGCATCATCATATATGACCGTAGATGCTGCCACATTCGTACCATCCGTACGAAATGTACCAAAAAATAGACGCAACTTGTAACCGCGTCTGATGCCTGTAAGGGCGGTATGGCTTACGCAGAGATCTATCTCCAAATGCAAAAAATTTTCTCTCAAATGTATTGAACACAGAGCAACAAGAGTTAAAGATATACTGCAATCAAGCTGCAGTTTCTGTGAATCAAACCTGAATTTATTGCCACTGACAACGAAACATGATCTTACTTAGTCACTAGAGTGGGAATAATGCGGCTTTGGCTAGTTAACCAATGAAGTTTTAGTTTATTCGTGAAACTATTATAATTGTGAAGCTAGGCTTATACCTGTGACGCACTAGAGTTACCTGTGGCAACTGTTCTGCTAGCCCCCCGAATGGCAGGTTAGAGGCAGGCCCGATATATAGTGATCGGTAGATCATAGCTAGATCTGTCACATAGCGACCATGTAACACGACATCTATTGTAAACCTATAGTTAATTTATATGTTAATTGAGCAAAACTGATGGACCACCAATGTGTCTGCGGCAGAGGTCGCAAATAACTGTCGATGCGGTCGGCACTAAAAAAACAGAAAAAAACGAAGCAGATTCGGTTTCACTCTCCATCGAACACTTTATTTCGTTGTGCTTGTGTACTCTGTTCGCCAAGCAATGCCACTGTTTTGTCTAACAGTATCATCTAAAAGGGACACATTCTGTCGGTCACACAGAAAATGTGTGACTGTCGAAGAGCAAAACGAAAAATTTGGAAGACAAAAGTGTTGTTGTCGTGTAACGATATCTATGTAAGCTAGAGCGAGAGAGAGAATAAGAGGGCACGACATAATACAGTTATGCATGTAGGCAAGCTATTTTATATATGTGTATGTGGAAGCATAAGTAGTTTGAATATGTTGGTGCCGTGGCGGCGCGTGCTAGAAATGTATGTGAGAATTGTATTGAGTTTGTGTTAGTGCATAATTGGGTATTTCACCAGAATCGCAAGTACATTGCGATATTGCGTCAGCCTGTTTGTGTGCCTGTTTTGTTGTCTGTTTCACTATGTAGTTTGGAAAAGTCCCGTTTTGGCGGGCGACAGCGTCTGTAGCTGTCGCCGAGTGTGGTTCGGTAGAAAGGTACGAGAAAAAGGGAAGACACAAAGTTAGTTGTGTTTAGGATCCCGGTGCGACCGAAACTAGCTGCGCCAAAAACGATGGCAACTAATAGCGGAAATAATGACGCTGCAACATCAGAAGTGGGATCTGGCTTGCTACCTATTACGTCAATTGATCCATGGCGAGTGTTAATGGAAGTACAAAATAAAAATTTTATTAAACTTGTGAAAGCATTGAAATCAACGGCTTCCGAAACAAATAATAATGCAGTTGTTTTGCCGAAATTTAACGCGGATCTTGTAGGCGCCGACGCATCGGCGTGGTGCGCTACAGTAAATATAATTTTTGCAGAAAACAACATAAAAGGCAGTGCGTTGGTGATGGCTTTGAGTGCAGCATTGGAAGGCAGTGCGTCGCAGTGGCTCTCACAAATATGTTATCCTGACTTAAATTGGGCTGATTTTAAGGAACTTTTTCTTCAGCGCTTTACCAGTGTTGAGACACCAGCAGCTAGGAGATTGCTGTTTCCGTGACGCTTGCTCAGCTGGCGCATATTGATAGCAGATTGCAACGTCTTACTTTTACATCAAACGTGCGCACCAGGAGTGAACTACAGACAGAGCTAAAAGCTTTTACGTTAACAAACGGAAGAAATCCTCACAAGAAGAAACAGCGGCATCCGACTCGAAACGACAGAAATTTTCAACAATAAAATGTCATTACTGTGGAAAGTTGGGTCACAAGATGGTTGAACGCAGAGCTAGACAGCAGCAAAATCTTCCTCCCGTGCTGCTGAGCGTAGCGGCAAGAGCGTGTTTGGTCACCAGCAGCAATCAAATTTAACCTGCTTCAAGTGTGGAAGGGTTGGACACATTTCAACCCATTGCAGTAGGCCCAAAATGGACAAATTCAAAGATACGCATCAGGTGAAAAGAGTGCAGCTTTGCGAAGTTGATGTGCCCAAAAGAGAGATGATTCACCATGGCGAGACTTTCACGACAACGATTGAGTCTGGAGCGGAATGTTCATTGGTTAAACAAAAGATAAGTGCTAAGTTAGTTGGTAAAAGAATTAACAATACAGTAATGTTGAAAGGTATTGGAAATGACAGCATTTGTAGTACATTGCAAATACTTTGCAAGGTACAAATTAACAATCATTGTATTGAAATGTTATTCCATGTTTTGGGTGATGAATATTTGAAGAATGATATTATGATTGGTAGAGAAATACTGTCGCAAGGATTTTATGTCATTATGTCACCTGAAAATTTTGAAATTGTTAGATCAAAATCGGTTAACTTTTGTTCAAATGATGATGTATTTTCTAAATTGAATACTGATCTTGTCGGTGAAGATAAAGATAAATTAAACAATTTATTGGAAAACTATTCAAAATCTTTTACAAAGGGAATTCCTTCATCTACTGTCAGTACAGGTGAAATGAAGATTAAATTAGTAGACAATAGAAAAATTGTTCAAAGAAGACCATACAGGCTTAGCCCAAATGAAAGAGAAGTGGTACGCGACAAGATTAAAGAGCTTTTGGAATGCAGTGTCATAAGGCCAAGCTGCTCTCCCTTTGCAAGTCCTATGATGTTAGTAAACAAAAAAGACGGTTCTCATCGTTTGTGTGTTGATTACCGTGAATTGAATTCTAACACAGTTTCAGATAGATATCCTTTACCCCTTATAGCAGATCAGATAGCCAGACTTCATGGTGCTAAATATTTCACTTGTTTGGATATGGCAAGCGGATATTACCGAATCCCATTGCATGAAGAATCAATAGAGTGTACGGCTTTTGTCACCCCAGATGGCCAGTACGAGTTTTTGTCAATGCCGTTTGGTCTGAAAAATGCACTTTCAGTTTTTCAGCGTACAGTGATGCATACACTTGGAGAACTGGCAAATACTTTTGTGGTTGTCTATATGGATGACGTGTTGTGGTGGCTGCAACGAAAAGTGAGGCTTTGGAAAGACTACAGGTTACTCTTGATGTTCTCACGAAAGCTGGTTTCTTGTTCAATATTAAAAAGTGTTCGTTTCTGAAGTCAACTGTTCAATATTTGGGATATGAAGTGAGCGAAGGTCAAATTCGTCCAAATTCTAAAAAAATTTCTGCATTAACTGCCTTACCACCTCCTCAGTCGGTTTCTGCTTTAAGACAATTTATTGGACTTGCGTCTTACTTTCGGCAGTTTATACAGGGATTTTCTTGTTTCTTGAAGCCTTTGTATTTGTTGACATCGGAAAAGAACGAGTTTATTTGGAAGCCAGAACATGAAGAAATAAGACAAAAAGTTATATCTGTTCTTACACAGAAGCCAGTTTTGGTTATTTTTGACCCGCAATATCCAATCGAGTTGCATACTGATGCAAGTGCTCGTGGATGCGGTGCCATCTTGTTGCGTAGAATAGATAACAAGCCCCATGTCGTTGAGTTCTTCAGTAAGGCTGCCTCACCTGCTCAGTCAAGATACCATTCTTACGAATTGGAGACTCTCGCGGTTGTCATGGCTATTAAGCATTTTCGTCATTATTTGACAGGCAGAGATTTTGTTGTCTTTACCGATTGCAATTCGCTTAAAGCATCAAGAAATAAACGTGACCTATCGGCCAGAGCACAAAGATGATGGGCTTATTTACAGTCGTTCTCATTTGAATTACAGTATAGAGAGGGTAAACGAATGGCTCATGCTGATTTCTTTTCAAGAAATCTCCCATCTGCTGATGCAATTGATGCTCGTAAAGTTTCTGAAAAAAGAATTAATCTGGCAGAGATATCTAGTGATTGGCTGATGGCTGAACAGCGCAAGGATTCCGATATAATTAATATTGTGAATAAACTAAAAGACAATTCTCTTGCCGAGGACATTGCAAAAACTTACGAACTAAGAGCAGGAATAATTTATCGGAAAATACAGAGAAATGGCAGAACTTGATCTTTGCCAGTTATTCCAAGAGCATTTAGATGGTCCGTTATTAATCAAGTTTATGAGACAATAATGCATTTGGGTTGGGAAAAAACATTGGACAAAGCCTACGATTTTTACTGGTTTGAAAATATGTCAAAATATGTAAGGAAATTTGTTGAAAACTGTATAACTTGCAAGATGTCAAAGTCATCCTCAGGTAAAGTTCAGGCTTGACTTTTTCCAATACCAAAGGTGGACACACCTTGGCATACAATACACATAGACATAACAGGCAAGTTAAGTGACAAGAGTGATCAAAAAGAATATGTTATTGTTCAAGTGGACGCTTTTACTAAATTTGTTTACTTAACACAAGATTGATGCTGACAATTGCATAGGTGCTGTGACATCGGCTGTATCCTTGTTTGGAGTACCAAACCGCATAATAGCAGATCAGGGTAGATGTTTTGCCAGCTCTAAATTTAGTGAATTCTGTTCTAAACAAAATATAAGTTTGCACTTAATTGCGACAGGTGCAAGTAGAGCAAACGGACAGGTAGAACGCATTATGAGCACTTTGAAAAAATTATTAACGGCAGTTGAAACTAGCAGCAGATCTTGGCAAGACGCATTGGGCGAGGTACAGCTATCCTTAAATTGAACTGTAAGTCGAGTGACAAAGGCAAGCCCTTTGGAATTGTTCATTGGCAAGGTTGCTCGTCCGTTGGGGTTGCTTCCACCATGTGACGTGGCACAAGAAGTTGATTTGGCAGAATCAAGAGCTCGAGCAGTGCAAAATATATCGGCGGCGGCAGCATATAGCAAAGGGCAATTTGATAAAACTAAGGCTAAGGTTGTTGGGTATGAAGTAGGAGACTTTGTGTTGTTGAAGAATGAAGAAAGGCATCAAACAAAGTTAAGTCCAAAGTATAGAGGACCTTTGCAAATTGTTCAAGTACTAGACGGAGATAGATATATCCTCAAGTCGTTGACATATAATAGGAAGTTCAAGTACGCTCATGAAGATATAAGGAAATTGCCAGAGGGATATGTTCCAGATGATTTAGAAAGTTGTGATGAGGATTTGAATGATATTGAAAAGGAAGCTGTTGCAAGAGACAGTAATGAAATGATAGAAAAAGAAACTGTTGAAAGAGACAGTAATAAAGTGATTGATAAGGAAGCTGTTGAAAGAGACAGTATTGGAATGATGGAAAGTCAAACTGTTGAAAGAGACAGTATGGATGCCTGAAAGGCTGATAATAAAACTTGAATAAATTTGTCATATCTGTAATGCAAGCACAAGTGCAAAACAAATGTTTTGATCATGGCGTGTGGTGCATAAAATAATGTAATGCGAAACCAAGTGGGTTTATGATTATGAAGAGAATTATTAAGAAAGTTTCATTAAGTAAAAGATGAATTTTATATTAGTTTAAGAACTAAGAATGGATGTTTAAATTCTGCATAAAGCTATGAAGTTTAAAAAAAAATTATAATAAAATAAAATAAAATAAATAAGTTGTAATTAAGAAATTTATAAGAAAAAGGAAATGTTAATGTTACATTTTATTTGATGATTTATAAATAAATTGATTTAGGAAGCTAAGCACTTTTTTTAGAATTACACGAGGTCGTGTTATGGTCTGGTTGGCCGTGTGGAAGCATAAGTAGTTTGAATATGTTGGTGCCGTGGCGGCGCGTGCTAGAAATGTATGTGAGAATTGTATTGAGTTTGTGTTAGTGCATAATTGGGTATTTCACCAGAATCGCAAGTACATTGCGATATTGCGTCAGCCTGTTTGTGTGTCTGTTTGTGTGTCTGTTTTGTTGTCTGTTTCACTATGTAGTTTGGAAAAGTCCCGTTTTGGCGGGCGACAGCGTCTGTAGCTGTCGCCGAGTGTGGTTCGGTAGAAAGGCACGAGAAAAAGGGAAGACACAAAGTTAGTTGTGTTTAGGATCTCGGTGCGACCGAAACTCGCTGCGCCAAAAACGATGGCAACTAATAGCGGAAATAATGACGCTGCAACATGTACATGCATATATTCAAAGCTAAAAGTGCATACATGCATATCCACAAAAGACACTTTGAAAGTTATTTTTTCTGTTCAGTGTTCGTGGCAAAAGATGTGCAAAAAAAAAGCGACGGAAAGTGTCTTTGCTCGCGCCTAGGGTCTGCTGCGCAGAAACAGAACTTTGTGTAATTTTTTTTCCCTTATTCATTCTGTCCGACAAAAACTGATTTTTTGTAGACAACCCGAAAGTGAGGTCCGAAATTTGCGATCTCTGCTCTGCAGCGCATTGCGCGATTTTTCCAGGTCGCCAAGGAACCTGAGTCGACTGTTGTTCGCTGTCGCTGTTCGCCCTGCATGTCACCAAGACATTTCACGAGTGTATCCTGAAGACCGGTCTTCGATAAGTTGGGTCTGCATTCGCCCATCGGCAGGGACACCCTTTTGCTCCAGGGCAGTCGCACCGCTTTGACTGCCTGCAAGCCTCCAGGTATGCGCCACTCGCGCAACCGCTCCTATATGCGATCCAAGGAACGCAAGTTCGAGCGTACTCCTGGTCACCGATCTAGCTATGGATTTAAGAAGTAAGCAATAAAGAACTTTGTTCCAAAAAGCTTATAAACAAATTTGGAGTAACAGATACCTTTACAGTTATACATGTAGAAAAAGATCTTCATTTCATTGATTGATATTTGATTAAGTAGAAGCAGTATCTAACTGCTTTCCGTTATCTTTACTAGTATTCCTTGTCCGTTCATACCCTGAACCTATTAAAATAGGGTAAACGGCTATAATCGTTTTGTGGGAAAATATGTAACAGGCAGAAGGAAGCATCCCCGACCCCATTAAGTATAAATATTATTTATCAGCATCAAAAGCCAGACGAGTCTGTTCGTCTGTCTATATGTATACGATCTGAAGACCTGAAATTTCGAACGCTCTTTCTGCTAATACCCGCGCAGTACTACTTTGCTTCAAGTAATCGATAGCTCAACGTTTCCAAGTATTCGATCAAAACCGATATCGAAATCCTGTTTTTTGAGCAAATCTCTTTGCTTTTAAGAACAAGAGTCTCCAAACTGTATATACAGGTCTAGTACAGTCGAATCCCGATAATTCAAAATGGCAAGGGGATCACATTTTTAACGATTTAAACAGGAATTCGATTTATCAAGATTTCAATTTAACGAGGCTCATAAAAGAAAAATTCGAATAAACGCGTCTTTTATATTTCACATCATGTTAACATATATCACTATTTTTAATTTACAAATAATATAAATACATTCGTTTGTACGTTTTACAAATTAAAGAAAAATTAAACAGAAACATAAAATTATTATAATAAAAAAAAAAAAAGTCTGTAATTTTCGAATACTTTGTTTTTTTCTCTCTTCGTTTTTCTGTTTCGTCCTCTAAACTTATTAGGTTGTCAAAGACACCATCATGAACATCATGTGTTGAAAAAAAATTTTCGTAATCTTTTATCAGATCACTCAACTTCTCCTTCCATTCAGAACATACGCCTTCATTAACAGACGGTGTTTAAAACGATCAAGCCAACCACTGCTTTCCTTAAAATCTGTTATGCTCATAGCTTTGGCAAAAAACAAAGCTTCTTCTTTTAATAACTCTCCCCCAATGGTAATATTACTTTGACGGCGTTGTGTAAACCACAAGAGTTGACCCTTTTCTACATTCGGGTATTCAGCATGTTTCTGACGTTTCAGTTTACTACCAGAGGATGTTTGCAAAATAATCTCTTTTTTGGGGAAAATTGATGTTATTGCTGATGGAACTCAATATTCAAAATTAAGGTTTGATTATACCTTTGTCCTTAATTTAATGTTTTGTGCCATGTTTAGGTCTTCTACGGGTAACATGCAACGTGCACTGGTTAAAGTGTGCTGCAAATGTTTCTGTTGAGCAGAAGGTGATCGGAGGACATACTTGTATCTCTGTCTCGTCGGAGAGTGGAGTGGGTTGGGCTAAGGCTCACACAATAATAAATAAATACTTTGATATAGGGAAATCATGTTATATTTTGAGCATGCATACCGAACGGTCTGGTTCGGTTTTTTAGACGGGGAAAGGACAGATATTGGAAAAGGACTTTTTTCACATCCTTACCTCTTGCTGATTTGCTGTTACGGTTCTAGCAACTTTTGTTAGAGTAAGGAAGGAAGAGGAGGCTTCATTGAATCATATATAATCACAAGTTTTAAAACTATTTCTATATATAATTTAACAGTCGAATACCCCACCCTTCGCCGCAGCAAACATATATATATTTTTCCCTTGTGCGCAGACATGATTTCCGGATTAATAGATTCAAATTAAGATTTCCCTAGAATTTTATTAAAAAGATAAACGTAATTTATATAGATCATTTTTATTAATTAGAAAACTAATAAGGGAAAAAATAGGCTTAAATGTAAACAGAATTTCCCAGAATTTGTTTTAGAATTCGAAATGTAATCATAAAAGAATATAAAGATTATAATTGGGATGCCCCGATTCCAAGCAGTCAATGAAAATCAATATTGAAATCATGTCTTTGAGCAAATCTCTGATTTCTTCTAAAACAGTATATACATATCAAGAATCTTTAATTTTTGATTATCGCATAGAAAGAATATTATATAGAAAATTGTAAAACTTTATTAGGCGTCATTGTTTGTCAACTATATCATATGAATTGAACTTAACATAATTTAACCCTATCCCACGAAGTCCATGGTGTGGGGCAGCGGTCCCGGTCACTCAGCGCGCGCATGCAAGTGTCAGGTTACGCCGTTCGGTACATTTCATCGATCAACTACTTTGCAATGAATGCGTCCGGTCTGGAGACACTTTGTGGGTTGTTTGTGATAACTCCCCCCTCACACAGATGAAGGCCGTCCTCAATTTTCTGGAATAATAGTTTCAATAGTTCGATCTGCACGGTGTGGCGTCTGATCTTGAGACGGCGCCGAGAAAGGAAACTGATGATGTTGAGTAATGCTGCTCAGGATTGGACTAGTTAGTAACTTACCTTGCAATACATAGCATGCGTAGTTCGAAGATGAAAGATAGACTGAGTCGTTCTATAACATATGATTCATAACATTACATTGAGTCATAGCGGATACCGCAGGATTTTTCCTCAGTGCCCCGTAATTGTTAACGTACATCGAGTTCTTCAGGGAGACCTTGTCGTCGAAAGTTGGGAAATAGGTCCCGGAGATTTTCTATCCGACCTCGTTACTCTCGATGACGTTCATGGTTACGTCATTAATAATAATCATTCCGTCTTTGACCACAATAACTATGTCCAAATGACTAGGTTGTGTGTTACATTGCGCGACAGTTCCGGATATCAGTTGTTGAGCGCAGCGCTGGTGTCTGTGATTTCTTGATCTCTCTATCTAAAATCCTCCTAATATGCTCATTGAGTAATAAAGAGACAGAACTGAAGATTCACTCCGAGCTGTTTTTTACCGGTTTTAAGTTCATGAGTGGTAGATCGAGATGTTCCGTCTTGATCATCAAGAGTTTGAGAGCGATGATGATGATGACATAGGAAACTCAATCTAAAGAAAAGAGACAAACAATCCTACTGTGCTTTTTGCGGGTCTCTCTGTCGTTCCTACAAGGCAGCACGTAGAAGCAATAACAACATGATTCGGTTCTAATGTTGTTGCTGCAGAGCCGAGGCTCGGCGCAAGAAGCTAGAAAATTTTAATGCCAACAGGCCATGGCATTCAAATCAAAGGGTTACGCATGCGGCGCGTTAACATAAAAAATTAAGACGTCACATTTCATTGTATTTTAATGTTAGTGATCAGTAGGATTAATTTCTATCTTAATTACGTTCATTTAAGTAATATATTAATAGGCTCTTTTATAATAATGCATGTATTTAATAGTGTATTACTTTATTGTACGCAATGGTCGCACACAAGAACCATTATGCTGTGACGTCATGTGCGAAACAAAATATTGCAATCTTCTCAAATTCATATACTTTCCTTAGCTTGGCAGCTTGGATACATGCATATTTTTTTACCAATATGTGTGAGATGAGACACACATGCCAACAACTATTTGGCGCGTCGAGGCATTGATACCCTTATTTATAGAAATGGTATAGAATATTTCAAGAAAACAATTATTAATGATTTTACTAATAGTTGCACACTAAATACGAAATTATATTTTTCTCAGACATTAGATAAAAATGTGTATATAAGAAGGTTAGTGGTACTTGGTTACAGTACTTACGAATAGTTAAAATACCCCATTTTGAGAAAGGGTGCCTTGCTGATCGAAAAATGAAATATTATAAAAATCTGCCCAGCTGCTTGCAAGTTGAAAGCGGGTGGAGAAGAAGAGGACATGACTTTGTGACTTTGCGAATTAAAGGAATCGCAGTGCTTAGAAACCATAACAATGAGTTAGAAGAGTGAAGAAGCTTAGATCATAGGCTGTAGCCTCAAACCAAATAGGGATAGCAGGGACAGAATTTGTGGTGTGCTTTTACATTGTCGAATCGTTTGTTTTGATTATGGTTGTTGTTGGTTCATATGGGAAATGTTCTGAAGTTGTCTTTGATTGTTAGGCAACGGGTGTTGTGTATGCATTTTTCGTTTGCCATTTCGCTATCGTTCATGAAGTGTTTCGAAAATGAGCTTTTGATCCAAAAGCCTAAGCTAAACTTAAACTGTTTGATAAACTAATTTGGGTTTGGAAAATTTAATGAAAAAGTACAATAAATTTTCATTTTGAAATGTCTGATATGCTAACATTGGTGAGATGTTCATTCTTTATTTCCTGAACATCATCCAAAATGGTAGGGCTGATCAGGTTTATGTTCGACAGAGTTATTGCGAATATTAAATTTTCTAATTTTATTATTACTATCCTGATTTTCCTGCTATTATTTTTAATGCAGTAGTCAGTATATTTATACTACGGGCATGCCGGTGATTAACTCCTAAAGTGGCCAGCAATGTTTCAATATATACTTATCGGATGTCCGTGGTAAGGATGGTTCTCATGTGTTCCTTGGCAAAGAAGTCCAAGATATTTCTGGTCTCGTCAGTGTAAGTTTTGTATGATGTTACGTTATTCGTGTGTCCTAAGCACCCATATTCCTCCCAGATTGCTACGTCTCCGACTATTATGGATATGTGGTCTGAGTGTGTGTAGTCATTAAGTTGCAAAGTATCAGTGACATATATAGCTGTCGCTATGGACCCTATTAAGAACTGTCTTGCCAGATCAGCCTCTATAACTTCTTGAGAACATATCGATGTCAAAGCTTATATTTGGAATTCGCCGAAAATGGCGTTCACACTGTCTGCTTTTATATATTCAATAGTGTGTGGAATTGAGACTCGTGGTCTGATAATCGGACAATCTGCTTTATCACATCCTTGAAAAGTATGAGAATTTTTAGTTAAGGGAAGTCTGCTTGCTCAGTTACTATTTAGTTTTTAAACAGTTGACCGGCTTATGGATTGTTTCTTTGCTATGATTAAGGGATTCTTCACTATGAATAGTGGCAACATCTGAATCTGGAGAATTTTCTAGGCATTTACGTGTTGTCGCGATAGACCGTTGTGTTCGTCTTCCATGAAACCAGAGCTCCGATTGAGCTAGGACGTTGGGAACTGTGCCTCTAGACAGGTCGTCAGCTGGATTTCTGTCCGTCGGAACATATCCACTCTATACTGGGAATAAGTTCTTGTATGGCAGCCACACGATATGCTACGAAAACATTGAATTTGAAGGACTCATCTCTTATCCAGGGTAGAACCAAGGACGAATTGCACCAGCAATAGCACTGGCTGGCGAAGATGCCAGTGCACTTGACTTCATGCATCAGGTTATCCAACAGCTTCGCTCCACACAACTCGACACTTGGAGCCAAGGATGCGACTTGTGGCTTTGTGATTTCTGGCGACCACGTAGATGCAGGCTCCATAGGCCCCACACTAGCATCGCAAATCAATTGGTCCTTACCTAGTGGTTGAAGATATATCTTTGCTTAAGTTATGACCGGTCGCGATTGTCCAAGCGACTCATAACACCGGCTAACAATAGACAGAACTCCGCGCCTGCAGGGCTTAACAGTGGAATCTATGACAGAAAATGAAAATAGCAACTGGTCAGTCGCTGGATTCCATACTTGGCCAAGGGTCTGTGTGACATCGCTTCCATCATTGAACTTCCAGTATTGTTCCCAATCTTCATCAGTTACTCCATCGAGAACTTCTAGCTGACTGGAACACCACTGTATCGAATTTGAAGATTTCAATGTCCTTCTGAGGCGAGTCCCTCCACAGCGAACACCAGCTTTAACCAATGCTATCACCTCGTCGAAATTATCGCGAAATTTGCTGCCAATCTCATCAAAATTTAGCTCTTCTATCGAGCTATGCGCATTAAAGGCCAACTTAGTTTGTTCAATTAACAATACTCTTTTTTGCAATAATCTTCTTCCGTTTATTTTGCGCTGGAATCGATCAGTGCCTTCTGATCTCTACCAAGCGAATAATTTATAATACGCCTCGTGGATAGGTCGTCGGGGTGTAGCCTTCGGAGGCGCCTCTCGCCTGGCTGATGGAATCAGCCAGGGCCCTGGCGGCAGCGTTTGGGTGCTGCAGCAGCTTGTCGGCGTATCGGCTGCTGAAAAAGTTCAGTTGGTCTTCGACCTTTGTAAGGCGGAGGTCACGTTCAATGGCGTCGGTTGTCACGTACCATGGCAGGCCAGCAATCTTGCGTGCTGCCTTGGCTTGGACAACTCTAAACGATGCAGCTGGTGTGCTGACGCCGTGCCCCAGACTTGGATGGCGTATGTCCAGATGGGCGTTACCATCGTTTTAATAAGCAGCGCCTTTGTGGAGATGTGGAGCTTGCTTTGCGGTTTCAAGAGCCAGTCGAGTTTTTGGAGCCTTCTTATGCATTTTGCTTTTGTTGCTGTAATGTGAGATCCCCATATGAGCCTTCGGTCCAAGTGGACGCCCAAGTAGCAAAATGAGCTGGTGTGCTCAATGGTTCTTCCATTAAACCGAAGCCCCTGACAACTGTCTGGGCGCAGCGTGAATGTGACGCAGGCGGACTTGGCACAGTTTATGGCGATGTTCCAATTAGCTGTCCAACTTTCGATCTGCAGCAGCCAGTCTTGGACTGCATTTGCTGCGGCTTGCAGGTGGTCGTGCGAAGCTATAAAGGCGGTATCATCCGCGTACGTTGCCACCAGCAGTCTCGTGGGGCTGAAGGCTGCACTGCTTTGTCCTTGTATGGGGAGGTCCACCGTGTACAGCGTGTACAGCATCGGGCCTAGGACGCTGCCTTGTGGGACACCTGCTCTAATGCCTTTGATAGCCGACCTTTGGTCCTTAACTGCCACGTTAAAGGTGCGTTCTGCCAAAAAGGAGCTCAGAATGGTAAAGTATGGCGCAGGGAGTAGGGCTTTGACCTTGAAGAGAAGGCCATTGTGCCAGACCTTGTCGAACGCCTGTTTGACTTCGAGAAACACTCTGACGCAGTATTGCTTCTGTTCAAATGCCCTCAGTACATGGTTTACTACCCGGTGGACCTGCTCGGGGCAGCCGTGAGACTTTCTGAAGCCAAACTGATGGTCCGGGACCAGGCGCGTGACCTCGTCGAGCTCTAGAAGTCGGCTTAGTAGAAGTCTCTCAAGGACTTTGGAAACCGTTGGCAGCAGGCTGATAGGGCGGTAAGATTCCAGCTGAGTTAGCGGCTTTCCGGGTTTGGCGATCATAATAATATTTGCACATTTCCACTGCTTCGGGAAGTGACCAAGCCTGAGCATTGAATTGAAAATTAACGCGAGCGCCATGATGCCTTTGCGTTGGAGTGCCTTGGCAGCTCTGTTGTTAATTTCGTCGCGTCCAGGGGTCTTCTTCAGCTCGAGCGCTTTTAGCTGTTCTTCGATTTCCATATCAAGTGTTTCAGCCACTTTACGGCGCTGTGTAACATCTGCGAAGTGAAAGGGCGTAAAAGTCGCTTCCAGCAAACGCATTAGCCTTCTCCTCGTCCGATCGCAGCCAGAGGCCAGAGCAATCCATGATCGGGGAGGTATAAATTGATTGTCTTTTAATGTGTCTGGTGAGTTTCCACACTGAAAAGGTGCTATTGCCGTCGTGCCCAGCTGCTTCTAGGAGGCTGTCAAAGTTTTCTCTTCGGGTCCTAGCCAGCAGTCGACGGAACCGGTTGGACGTGCTGACCATTTCCGCCTTGGCAGAGGGATCTCCGTTGCAGATGTACAGCCTCCTTAGACGTCTTTTGTCGGCAAGGAGACTCCTGGCTTCTGCGTTAAGTAGGGAGCTTCTGAGGGCGTGAGTGCAAGGCAGAGTTTGCGAGGCTGCACGTCTGGCAGCTTCCGTAATTTTCGCTGTGAGGTGGTCAATATAGCATTCCAGTTCACTTGCCGTACTTATGGTGACGTTGAGTTCTAAGGTGTCCTCGAGGTAGGTCCGGTAGACGTCCAGGTTAGAGCGCGGCGGGAGCATTTTGCGGGTGCCAACGAGCGGCTTGGGAGTCTCTTCTAGCTCGATCAGTAGTGGGAGGTGATCCGAGGTCAGGTCCAGGAGACTTCTTATTCTAAGCTGCTCCTGTCCGAGCCGAAAGTCGAGTGCACTTGGTGTTGCAGTAGCTCTATATGGGCAGCACGTTGTCTCTCCGGTGGCTATAACCTCGATGCCTTTGGTCTTAATGGTAGAGAAGAGCGTTCTCCCGCGGGAGCACATCCGTTAGTTTCCCCACCAGCGATGTTTGGCGTTCCAGTCTCCCCCAGCTAGGAATTTTGGGCCGAGCTGGTCGAAAAGGGTTTCGAAGTGTGCCTCTGTCACTCTTATGGCCGGGGGGCAGTATACAGCAGCAAGGTTGAAGTCGCCTCTGCCGGATCCGAGTCGGATATTAGCGGCTTGCATATGCCAGTGGCAGGACGACTCAAGTGGATGGTGGGACAAGGACGACTTGATCAGTATTGCTGCTCCTCCATGTTGGATGTTGTCTGGGTGGTTGGCGGTGTGGAGGGTTTAGCCTGGCACCCTGAAAGTGATACGGGAGCAGAAATGAGTCTCCGTGAGCAGAAACACATCGATGTGATGAAGCTCGATGAAGGCTGAAATCTCATTCGCTTTGGAAAGGACTCCGTTGGCGTTCCACCGTGCTGCCCTAATAGAGTTCATTTTGGACACTGTTATTTTTTGTGCTATTAATAAGCATAGTGTTTAGCGCTTGAAGTAGGGTCTCTACTAGAGATGTCATTTTGTCAAACCTGGCGAACAGTTTCTCCAACCTGAGCTCGAGGGCTGAGTTGGAACTGTTGCCAGCAACTGGGTGGGATCGACTGGGAATGCTGCTTGTGTTCCTTCTGCGAGACGATGAGCGAGCTCTGCGCTCGGCGGGCTGGCTACCGCGTAGGACGCTAGCAAACGATTGCTGGCCGGGAGCGAAGCTACGGGCTGGATGGGCTATTTCGGGGCGACGATCCTTGGAGCGGCTTGCATCTCTGCCAATTGCCTTGTGCTGATTTTTTTGCTGGAAAGAATATTGCAGGGACTTTTTGCAGCCCCTGCAGTTTGCTGCGTGTGGTTCTCCACAGTGGTAGCAGCACCGAGCCTCATCTTTACCAAGTGTGCATTCGCTTGTTGGATGGTTGTCGCCACACTCCTTGCACACATGGTGTCTCGAGCAATAGGACTTGGTGTGCCCGTATTCTTGGCATCTGCTACATTGAACTGGGCCCGACGTCTTGCGAGGCTCCTCCCACGAGACTTTATGTCTGCATGATACAGTTATGGATTTAATGAGACTGTTGTAGTCCGTCTTCCTCAGGTCAACAAACCTCATATTGAGTGGCTCGTTATAGACCCTGCTACTCGGGGTGTATATGCGGACAACATGGTACCCCTTGTCTGCCAGTTGCGCTGAGATATCGCCTACGATGCTGTCCAATTCCTTGCAGAATGTGGTGAAACTGACGATGCGCGTGCTGCATGCGAGGTGGATGGTCTATCAACTTCATCTACACCGTTAGCGACGTTGTTATTGGCAGTATGCTCTACCTCCATGTCCAGGTGGCTTTCGTCTTCGTCACAGAGGGCCGAAAACCGGTTTTGGCTGCCTTTTTTGGCTTTGGTGGTGCTCGCCTTCTCGCGAGATATACTAGGTGAGAGAACACCACCTTCACTTTTTTTAGCGGCGCCTTTTTTGGGCTTGAACGGTTCGTTTTGGTACTTGGTACTTGCTGCAGTCTTGGGCGGGTAATTGCTCAAGAGAGCGTGGAGGTCCGGGCTGGGGAGAGACGGGGTAGAGGGGCCCAGGGAGCTGATGCCACGTGCAAGGGACGACTTTACCGTAGTTGTTCCTAAGGAACAGGCAGTCGTGGTGATGCATGACGTGGTGGGCTGCGTAGTGCCCCCGCACAGCGTAGCGTATGGCGAATGATCATTATCCGGTGGGTTGTAGATTGGAGACGTAGGACAAAGGTGGTTTAAATTGTTTGTGTTAATTATTAATTATTATTATTAATAATTATTAATATGCTAGTAATGGGAACCTGCACTTAGTTACAAAAATCACCAGTATTTTTGTAAAAAGTGACTTTGGTGAACAGCAGAGAAAACGCTGACTGAGTTGTGTCAGCACTGTCACGGGCAGTGACTGACTTGCCAGCACTGGCAGCGCTCCAATTGGCTAGTGCTATGCTTGTATTGGTGAGACTTGGCAAAAGCTCTCTCACGAACGCTCTGCTCACTCACACACACGCACACACTACGGCGATCAGCTGAGCGCAGTTGAGCTAAGCTAAAGCTTGCTCTCTTACTCTCGCACGCGGTTGCACTTTTGTATAATTAACAAGAATTTTGTGTTTTAAATGTTAAAATTCGGCACTTTGGCTGCCAGAGGCAGCACTTTTGATTTGTCGCGCTCTACAGGCGCGATTTGTTTGTTAAGCTCTGGGGTGGGTTTAGTTAGTGTCACTGTCACTTTTTGTTCGCTTTTTGCCTGTGATTCACTGAACATACACACACACGGGAATGCATAAAAACACGACCGATCTCCGCGGAAGTTCAAGGCGTCTGCACAATAGACTTCTAAGACGACGGCACAAGAGGTATACATACGCACATACTACGCACACAAAAAGCGCGACGAAATGTGCAGCTGCTTATGTAGAAGCGTTTGCATATAAGCTGAGCCGGTGAATGACCGCACAAAAAGAGAGCGTGAAAGTCAATTAGCGGCGGCTATGTACATACTCGAATTTTGGGAGCTGTAAATTTCAGCACACATAGGCATTTTGCAATTGCCTAATTACAATAAGTCGTAAAAATTTTTGTTGCACTTGAATAATGGCAATTCTATATTTAATTTGCTTATATGCACTCCAAATCTTGAGTTCTCAATATTTTTTAGCAACCGTTTTGAAACTATAGCCAAAAATTTAATTGATTTTTGGCTTTTCACAACACCACGTTATAATCTATTTATTAATCACAATAAGATTAGTTATAAAGCTTTTTGGCTGTGGCTCAGAACAATTTCTTTGGTTCGCCTGGATCAACAACGATTGAACAAGTGGGTGAGATAAAGGAGAATATGCATTTTAATACCAACTGCGACATGTGCAAGAGAGGCTTACCAACATTAAACAGCTGTTTCACTGAACAAAGTGTACCACCTCTTTTTACGTTTGTATAAATGTCTGCTTATACTAATGCGATGCGACTTCTGCAGAATCCAATAGTCTTCTGTATCAGTTGTAAATATATTTTTAAGTCGTCTAAGTAAACGTGGCAAGTTTTGCCTATTTGTTCCCGCATGACATCATCAATTGCATGCTGGAATATACTGGGGGCGTTTATAAGTCCGAAAGGAAGTCTGCGAAATTCATACTTCCCATTCTTTACCGAAAGCTGTATTTTCTCGGTCCTTCTCCCCTAGCTCTATCTGATAAAAACCTGATTTTATGTCTAAGATCGTGATGTTTTACCATGTTTGGCAATATTGTAAGACGGTATTGCATATTTATCACCAATGGTCTGCTGGTTTAATTTTTCAAAAACCTGTTACCAGTCTTTCCTTTCGGTGGCCTAATTCGTCAACCCATTTTTTGTCGGCTACCCAAATTGGTTTGTTATACGGAGATTTGAACGGTCTTATATAGCCATCTGCCAAAAGTTTCTCAACTTCTGCATTGAAAAAATCTCCGATGCCCATTGCTATGATCTTTTTTAATAGATCGAGGCCAATGATGCCGTCAAAATCTGTTTAGCTATGCAAATAAAGCTATGAAAAAATAGGATTTTGTATTGAAAAGATCTATGAGGCATTTTTTGTTTCATATTTTTGTATGCCCGTGAATTGATATTACTTGAAAGGGGGTCTCGAAAAGCACAAAGTGTGCCAGCCCTGGCAATGTTATTTTAGGAAGCCCCCCTGACTATCAACAATCTAATTGTTTTCCTTGCTATTGTTCGTGCAAGCGAGGACTCTCCTCTAAGAAATCCTTATGAACCACTGCGGCTTCGGATTGAGCTTAAATCTCATAGCTTTGATCACTTGTCTGCTCTTCAGTTGTGTGCTTTATTCTTTGTTGGCTCCGCATAGACTGCTCCCTGAACCTTGGTTTCCTCTCTAGTTTGGCTGTTGTCTGTAGCGTGACAAAGAGTCTAATTCCATTGGCTTTGAGCCCTGATTCAGTTGTCTTTGGACATTGACTTCCTTCGAACTATTCTGATCTTTAGCATAATGAGGATTTCTACCTTGATAACCTTGATTGTTTGCTTTTGATATTCTGTGTTCTGTGGATTTCGCTAAGCGGTTCCTGATAAACCATATTGACAGTTATTTTGTCGCCATCCTTGGAGCGCTGGCCCTCAGCCTTTTATGATTTGTCTTCCATATGTCTAGCATAATTTGCCGCAAACTTATAGTGGTAAGTGCTTGCTTCTGCCTCTTGGGTCAAAGAAAAGATAGTCAGCAGATCCCGCGGTTGTGTGGGAAACACTGCTTGCTATGACACCTTTTAAGGCCAGGTACAAAAGTATGTTATGCGTCGTCCCTAAACTTTGTGTGGCGATCTGGCAGCACAGGAACTGATACATTTTAAAATGAGCCTCAAACAAACCCATACACTACACTCAAAAAAGCCATCCTGCCAAAGTTCGCTGAGTCAGAGATGACACGCCTCGACAAACTTGCCACTGGCATTCAACTTGATGATGGACGTCCAAGCCAACTACAGCAAACCAACGCTACTAACGACGAATCAGTTGTACGTCGTTATTGGATTAAACGCCTACCTCCTGCAGCTCGCGCTGTCGTCGCAGGTATTCTTGAGACTTCCTCGAATACAACACTATCGCAACTTGCAACAGCCGCTGACGCCGTAATGGATACACTAAGTTATACTTCATGTAATAACGTCGCAGTGCTTTCCCGTAACAACAATGCAACTGAGCATTAAATGGACAACCGCATCAGTACGATAGAAAAACGTCTGGATGCCCAGGGTAAAATGTTTCAAAACATCAATACAAAACTTGGTCAGCTGCTCAACAGCAATAAAAACAACGGAAATCGACGCACTCGCAGTCGCAGTCGATCAGAAACCAACCGCAGCAATGCACCGAACGCACAGGGCGAGTCAAAAAAAAATTGCTGGTATCATAACAAGTATGGCTGCAGTGCCCAACACTGTATTGCACCAAAAAAACTAGCAAACACCGTCGAAGAAAATCAAATTGGCCACTTCGACGGCCAATCTGTTCATGCCATAAAAATTTTTTCCAAACTTGGTTTAAACGTTCACAGTATAACAACCTCTAATCGAATATTTATTCCAGATACAAGGTCTGGTAAAAAGTTCCTTATCGACACTGGCGCTGATGTGTCAGTCATACCTTCTGCAGCCATAAACCGATGTTTCTTAGCCACCAGCGAAAACCCTCTTTTTGCTGCTAACGGCACTATCATTAAAACACATGGCTCAACCCGTCTCACTCTCGATTTTGGATTACGTCGTCCATACACATGGAATTTTATCATTGCTGACACGAAATTTCCAATCATTGGATCAGATTTCCTACAGCACTATAACCTTCTTGTCAATATCAAAGATGGTAAATTAATCGACGCTCAAACTTTGTAGCACGTCAAGGTGTCTGCAGCCTTCGATCTTTAACAACGTTAAAAACGTTTAACGCATCCTGTGAGTTCGCCCGGCTGCTGGAGGAATTCAAGGACATCACACAACTCAATGCCTTATCACCGAAGCACACAACATCTAGTGTAACTCACTGCATTGAGATAAAAGGCCCACCAACATTCGCAAGACCTCGTCGACTTACTCCAGGCAAATTTAAGGCTGCCAAAATGGAATTCGAGTTCTTGCTTAAAAAAGGTGTGTACCGACCATCAAAAAGTGCATACGCATCGCCTTTGCACATGGTCCGCAAGCCAACAGGCGAATGGCGGCCATGTGGTGATTACCGCGCCCTCAACGCACAAACTGTTCCGGATAGGTATCCACTTCCACACGTACAAGACTGTACACATATTTTTCATGGCAAGAAAATATTCTCAAAAATTGATCTTAACCGTGCATATCACCAGATCCCCATCGAACCAAGCGACATCCCAAAGACTGCAAAGTCCCACCATTTGGATTGTTTGAGTTTACACACATGACATTTGGATTGTGCAACGCTGCACAAACCTTCCAAAGGTACATGCATTCCGCACTGAGGGATTTAGACTTTGTTTTCGTCTATATAGATGATATCGCCGTTGCATCAGACAATATGGAGCAACACCAAATCCATCTTCGGCAAGTTTGTGAACGACTTCGACGTTTTCATCTCAAAATCAACACTAGCAAATGTCGTTTCGGTCAAACATCAATCGAGTTTCTTGGGCATTTGATCGATCATAGTGGCATCAAACCATTACCAAACAAAGTGAAAACCATCATCGAATTTCCCTTGCCCACAGTCGCAAAAGAACTGAAACGTTTTTTGGCAATGATTAATTTTTATCGAAGATTCCTGCCAAAAGCAATCACCCATCAAGCACCACTGGTACAATTAATACCGGGTAACAAAAAAAACGACTCAACTCCAATAACTTGGACAGGTGACACGCTAAAACATTTTGAGGAATGCAGGCGTTCTCTAGCTGCAGCAACACTTTTGGTACATCCTGCTTCAAATGCTCAGTTATCACTCAGCACGGACGCAAGCGATACAGCCGTTGGCGCTGTACTGCATCAAATCGTCAACAATGAACCTCAGCCAATGGGATTTTTTACCGTTAAACTTACTGACGCACAACGCAAGTACAGTACTTATGATCGAGAGCTTCTTGCAATTTACCTTAGTATCAAGCATTTCCGCTACATGCTCGAGGGAAAAAGGTTTGATGTCCACACTGACCATAAACCATATTGGTATACGCTTTTACGCAAAAATCTGAAAAAGCTTCTCCACGGCAGCTTCGACAGCTAGATTTTATCGGACAATTCACGACATCTATTCTACACATTGCAGGTGTCGATAACATTACTGCTGACACACTCTCTCGCATCGAAACTATTGAAGCCAACATCATCGACTACAATAAGATTGCTGTTGCACAAGCAAGTTGTCCAGAGCTAAACAAGCTACTTATTGACGATACAACTTCCCTTCAAATCAAATCTATCAACTTACCACAATCAAGTACTCCAATATTATGCGATTTTTCTACTTCTACAGTGCGACCATTCATACCGCAGCCACATCGAAAAAATATTATCAGCAAGATACATGGCATTGCTCATGGAGGATGTGGTTCAACAATTAAACTCATCAAACAGCATGCATTAAGATATAGCTCACTTCGTCAAACACTGCCACCCATTGCCAAAAGTCTAAAGTCACACGCCACGTTCATTCACCACTCCAACAATACACTCAGCCTTCACGCAGATTTGAACACATCAATTTAGACCTCATTGGACCACTTCCTCAATCTGGTCAATTTAGATATTGTCCCACGATTATCCATCCAAATTGCCAATGATTCTCCTCGGCCTACGCTCAGCATATAAGCCCGACATCCAAACAACGGCAGCACAGCTTGTTTACGGTACAACTCTTCGTCTTCCTGGAGAATTTTTCAATAACTCCAGTCAATTTCAACCACAAACTGATTTCGCCAAGGATCTAACAAAGATGATGCGCGAAATCCGACCAATTCAAAAATCCAACCACTACTCATCAAAGCCTTTCATCTTCAAGCAATTAGCTGATTCAACTCATGTTTTTCTGCGTAACGACACGGTACGTGGATCGCTTCAGACGCCCTACGAAGGACCATTTGAAGTAAAATCAAAACATACCAAATTTTTCAACATACTTATCAATGGTCACGATACCAAAGTATCAATTGATCGCCTCAAACCTGCTTTCATGGAAACACAGCAACAATCAACGACAACCAACGCAGAAGCAAAATCGCGATTAGGTCAACAACAAGACGCATCCAAGGATACTCCCAACACACCTATACCGCTTCAACAATCTACAAGGCCTCGCCGCACAATTAGACTCCCCGTTCGTTTCACAACTTGAAGTCTAGAAGGGGGTACTGTGGCGATCTGGCAACACAGGAACTGATACATTTTAAGTTTTTTCTCTTTGATAAGTTTGGTTACACTAATTTTGAGTTTCACCATATTGCAAAAAGCACGTACAACCTTCTTCTAGCTTGAGCTCTCTAACATTCAGCTTATACGCATCTAAATATTAACTCTTTTTGGTATATAATTAATAAAGCACTATTGCTAAATCGAGATATTTTACTTGTGTTAACGGATGTAGAATTTGACTATTAAGTTCCATCTAAATAACCAAACTTGCATTGAGAATCGCCGCGGCGGCTATATCATAGATTAATTTTTTTTAAGAACGTGACCTTTTCTCTTTTTAGTCGTAATATTTTAACAAAGGCAATTCGCCTTGTCTCATTGTATCCAACTGTTGTTGAATAACTTGAATTGACGTTTTGACCACGTTATTAAATTCTAAGCGGGCAGTAAATGCATTGAAATTTAACACTATGTCGGAAGATGCTAGTGTTGCGTCTGCCGGTTCCCCAATCTTGGTGCGAATGATTGAAACTTTTTAGTGGAGAGCTTCCGCCAAGTAATATAATTTTCTCATTTGCCGTCAAATTGCGGTATTGACTTCACTATGTCTTGAAGTTCATTAAAAATGACCTTACCTAAGACTGGTTCATGCTCAGTACCCCTGGTGTATTCTGTATTGTCACACTAACATCCAGAGATAAAGTGGATCAGTTTCCGATGTGAGTTCTATTGGGAACAGTTCTTTTTAAAACTTACTTTTATTGCTGCTAAGCAAACGAGCGCGTGTGCTTTTGGTGTTAATAGACGAGGGTTCAGGGTATTCCCTAGCCGGGAACTTCCCTCTATAGCCTATTGCTCTTCCATGAGAAACTAATTTTGGCAAATAATATTATTATGATAATCTTTCTTGTGACACAATTATCCCAAAATGTGATGATTGGGTGTCTATAATTTCCAATCAATATCTCTGGCCAGTTTGGCTCTACAGTTTGACATCCTGAATTTACTATTGTCTTAAAAACTTAATGTTCCTGGAATCTTAAATATGGAGACTGTACATCAATAAGTTTTAGTTCATTTGAAGCCGATAAATTCTCTGGGGGCCCCATAATCGATATCATTCAATCGGATGAAAACACCACCGAATCCAGTGAGACTTGGAGTTCGGTGTGTGCAACACAGGAGTCTAACACATTTCAAATTTAGTAGGCGTCTGTTATGTGTTAACTTGAAATAATTTTAGCTTTACTAAGACGTTTAAAAAAGCCGCCTAATAAAAGCATTGGGTATACTACGTTTCCAGTCACCTTTTTAACTTTCATGCAATATATACAGTGCTGACGGCTTACAAACAAGCACCACTAGAGAATACCAAGAACTTTCAGATTGCTCAATCACGCTATGAAAAAGCATATGATTAAGGTCACTTTTTTGCTTAAGATGTTTTTTTTCGAGCGAATCCCGATGCAAGGAACTGCACCTCACCTCCCAGCCAAGCGACCGAGGGGCGCCTGTAACGTACGACACTACTCGCGAAGTACAAAACGAATAGAAACTAACTGCTAAGACTATATACTTGCTAAATAGTTTAGAATAGAAGACTCCGAGCATAATACTCTGTAATGCTTGTTATGATTACGGTTATAATCATGAACGGTTCATGGAAGGCATAGTTAGTTGAACCAAATTGAAGCTATAAAGGTGTAAAATTAAGTGTTAGTCTAGTAGGGTTAGAGAAATGTAATTGACTAGTCAACACAGAAATGTCGACTTCACCAGTAATAAGTTTATGAATAAATATTGCACCAAGCATTATTCCTTCGATTAATTTGGGAAGTCGGGAAATCGGCTGGACGGTAACCGCACACGAGGATCCCAACAAGAATTGTTTCTGTACGGATTCAATTCTGTCTTGATTGATGGAATATTGTGGTGACTAGATACATGGGGCGTACTAAAGTATCGGTCGTACCAAAGATATAGAAAGAGTCTTTGTCGTGTTCGGATCGTCAAACTCCATCGACCATCGCTTTAAGTCTCCATTTAATTGGAGGCTGCTGAAGAGAAGTGGTTCTTCTGTGCTGTGTTGTTGGAATGGAAAGTCGTTGCTTGCTGCCCTTGTCAAGATCTCTTGGACCGTCGGACTTAGATAATTGCGAAGACAGTAGCTAAAGTGTGATGTGACAATCAAAAGAACGATGAAATTATGAATTATAACGCCCAGTAAATTATGAAAAAGTAAAAAAAAAGGGAACATCAAGAACTAATTTTGTATTTATTTTAAAAAAATCTAGCCATGTCTGTCTGTCTTTTCGTCTGTCCGTATTTTTAACTTTCAACGTATATTTTTACTTTGGTCCTCCAAGTGCCCACGTAGTACGACTTTGGTTTTCCAATAATCGATAATTTGCCCCTTTCCTTTTTAATTCTATACAGATAATTGCAATTGCGACTGTATTATATGCTGTGTTCCTTGTATATGCTACTATTTTAGTTCAGTATTTTTTCGCTAAAACTCAAGACTAGGTCGATGGCAAATAGTTTACTCGGTTAAAGTTATTTGCGAGTTCGATATCTGTAACATACCACGTATATTAGCGAGTTGATGGTTGTGAAGTTAATAGTGATGCACGCGCTGGTTCCGGCTCTATGACGTCGGCTGGGGTGGGATCTGTAGGGTATCACTTTGCTACCTACTCGCATGTATGCATAATTACATAAAAATTCGCGTGCGGTTGAGAAGTTCGATTTTGTTTAAATTAAATGGGAAAGATTGAGAAAATCACTGAACAGAGACTAGTTTTCAAAAAGGGTCAGTGACTGCTGTTTTTGTTGTTCAAGATCGCTGGGGCCGCTTGACCATTAACTTGATTGGTAATCCCTAAAACAACAAAGGTAACACAACCTCACTACTCCGGCAACGCATGGCTCCACATGGCTAACAAATAAGTACATGTTAATACTCCACTCCAACTTGTTTATTGTGACACAAAACTTCATAAACTTTGCAAATTAATTTAAAATAGCATATGTAGCCAAAAGAAAGGTCACGTTAATTTTAGAAGTGTATTCTTTTTCAATTTCTTTTAATTCGTAATCGCTTTCAAACTTAGCTCTATATATTTTTATTTTCGTTTTCTTTTTATTCCATTTCTGTGCTGATTTTGAAAAGTGTTTCTTTTTAAATTTAGTTTCACGTTATTTTCATTAAAGAGAGTTTAAATTTATGATAAATAATGATACAACTTACGTACATACCATCCATCTCTATCTCTATTCGTTGATGTACGGCGACGAATTGCTCCATAAAAAATTTTGCACAAAAGGGCACAAGCAGAATATATAAAAAAAAACACTGGTCTAGAAAAAGGGAGAAAAAAAATAACATGAGAAGGAAAAAATATTTGAAAAAGAATTGACCGTTTGAAAAATTGAATGTGGTTTTCATGAGACAATAAAAATGTAGAATTTAAGGCAATTTTAAAAGTTTGTAGCGTGATGCGCCTAAGCGACATCAATTACGCCCATGGCAATCATGATTAACAAACACGGTTATACACTAATATTTTTGGGACGATATTAATAAAAATGTATTTGAATAAAATTATAAATTTGTGAAACTCCGTTCTTTTAAATTTGATATCACACTTCATAATTTTTATAGTTTATCTTTATTTTCCAATGTCGGAACTTAGGTCTCGACCGCACCAATTCAATTGAAAAAGTGCAGATATGTATTAAGTATTCGATATGTATTCTGTACATATCGATAGACTTATTGTATTTTATAACATTGGTTTATTTCTAGTATTTTATAACATTGGCTTATTTCTTGTATTTTATAACATTGGCTTATTTCTAGTATTTACATTATTTACATTCGGCCGATCGACATCATTTCAATTCCCGATCATTTTCAATTCCCGATTGATCTTATACTGTCCCCGATATTTGGGCGAAAACTTTTTATTATTCCAGCTATCCACATTACGGATTGCAATGAAATCTCCTAATTTGTACTTTTTTTTAAATTTATTTTTATTTTTACTTTATTTTATTTATTAATGGTGGACAACACGAGTGTCTTCCTATTTATTTAAAACATTATACATGCATTATATGAATTAAATGCTAATAGCCTAGTTAGAATACACAATTTTCTAATAAATTGCATCACCGACCGATGGAGGTGTTTTATTTGCCAGTCCGGCCAGCTGTGCCCCTTTTTACAGCCAATTTTGTCAGTAACGCTATTAAAGACTACAGCTAAAAAGAATAATCTTAAATTACTATATTATTTAAGAAAATACAATAAATAGGAAAACAGAAAGAAAGAAGTTATTAAAAAAGTAAAGAAATTTATACTAGACACTCTATATGTAGATAGGAAATAGAGATAGTAATGGGAAATCACCGACCCGGTGGGGGAAAATTTATAGCCTGCAAGCTATGCCCCTGCTCATAGCTGGGAATGGTCAGTGAGTTCCCGAAAATATTCTAAACGCAAAGAGAAAAATCGGTAGAGAAAATCTGATGCAAACTATTGTAATTTTTACATAAGACGCGAAAAGGATTGTGCATAGCGTAGTCTGTTGTGCACGTTGGTAAGAACAAGGGGCGATAATTCCTGGTAGGTCTAGACAGAACACAGAATTG
Source organism: Drosophila borealis (assembly GCA_035045885.1). Taxonomy (NCBI): domain Eukaryota; kingdom Metazoa; phylum Arthropoda; class Insecta; order Diptera; family Drosophilidae; genus Drosophila; species Drosophila borealis. The sequence continues at coordinate 1,553,148 of JAWNOR010000340.1, read as the reverse complement.
AAGACGCCCAAACAGAAAAGAAGAACCTATAGCGCCAACAATCAACTTAAGTAGGAAAACTTCAAAATCCGATATAGTTGAATTTAACTATGTTTCAGAAAATGCGATTGTATCTGAATCGAAGGAAGTGCTAGCCATAAAAAGATTTATAAGTTTGGAAATGAGACCTCTGACATTCTGATAATGAATGGAAACTAGGTCGGAAGACGAATTTCGTTTTTTGCGGCAGTAACGGTACCTTTTATCGAGAGGACTAATCCTATTGTCTAAGTACTCAGTCAATTCGTTTACCATGGGTCCTCTTTGATCAACTTGTAACGAACACAAAGAAGTCGTACGGAGCACAGTCTGTCTACAAAGGGGTCCGGCCTTGCTCAGGGCAAGTGGGGACTGTCTTTGTGCTCTTTCGGACTTAGTCGTCACTTAATAAAGTGTAGACAGAGAAAGGGACAGAAAGATGCAAACCATAGTATTAAATAAATGTGATGCAGTAATTGAAGAAGAACTAAGGTGTTAAAGTCCTTCTTTCTGTACCCACCCTGCCATGTATAATTCTAATTCTACCCTATACATGCATGTGGTGCTGGCTGCTAAAAGGAGCCCCAAAATAACTCTAGCACTGATTCATTTTAAATATCTATAATATAATTCAAAAAGTTATCGCGTTTGTACAACATTTGCTTAGATTAATATGCTCAATAAAATAATATCATATAAAAGGAGAACCCGCGTTAGACTTCAGGTGATTACAAAGTTTACTTAAGTCTAGCAATTGTTTACAAATAAGATGAGCAAAACAAGGCAAAAGAAAAAAATATGTTGAACTGATAAATTCTTTGTGTTCGCTAATGATCATTATAAAGCAAAAGGCTCTCATGTCATAAAGAAAATAAAAACAAATAATCTGTATGTTGGATTATATTGAAAGATTATATTTTGCGCGGCAGACGAATTTTTCTCAAATATATTTTGAAGAGGATGCGTTTATTTCGCATCAAGAAACTCGGATTAGTTTATGTATCACCGAGACTTAGAAAAACTTAATTGGGGCACTTCTGCACTTGATCACAGTAGATGTAGAAAAGACTAGGCAGCCCACAAATGCAGTGCGTGAGAGTGGCTTAATGACACATGCTTAAAAGCTTTCCAATGCACAACTGCATGTGAGCTTCCCAAAGCAGAGCCTCATCATATTATATAATCTTGATCGCACAGCATGAAAGTGTCCCAATCTCGTTGGTCTGATCGCAAATATGCGCGTAATGCAGCATTAATAGAACGGTTTACTCGTTCTGCAGCGTTTGATTGCGGAGCGTACGCACCAGTAAACCTATGGTCCACGCCATATTTAGAAATAAAGTTAGCGAATTCATGGCTTTTAAACTGAGTTCCATTGTCGCTCACAATTATTTCAGGAACACCGAAGCATGCAAATATTTCTCCCAAGTGTTCAATCGCTACACACGAATTAAACTTTTTTACTACCTTGAGAAAGGTAAATTTAGAGAAGTAATCTAGAACAATAAATATACCAATATTTCCTTTCTTCGTGTGCGTTAAAATCAATAAATAATTTTCGGAATGGCTTTTCACTTACAACTTGACTGCCCATCGGATGCTTAAGAATACACGTAGGATATTTAGAGGTTTGACATAATTCGCATTTCGCTATATAATTTCGCACATCAGTGACCATTTTCGGCCAGTAAAAACTACTTCGAATGCGCTCCAAACATTTAGCTAAGCCGCAGTGTGCCGATGATGGCTGATCGTGACACGTGCTTATCACGCCTTTGCTCAACTCTTCGGCAACAAACAACTTCCAGCAGTCATCAGAACTTTCTGAACTGCTCGGAAAACAAGTTCTGTGATAGATGTAGTCATTGACTACCTAAAAGATGTTACGGAACTGCTTGTTTCTCAGTGGGCCGCGCCGGCTCACTCATCGGATTCTCTAGGTGTAGTCCCATCCCTGGCCCGCAGTCCGCACAATCGATAACAACAAAGCTACACGTCTGTAGCAAAACAGACCCACATAACACTAGTAAAAAATGAACCACATAATCGATAACCAATATTCGGAACTGCTAACTCATGAACAAAATAAACAGCTGTAACAACTATGAAAATGTAAACAACAAAGGTGAGACACTCAATATAAATTAACATAAAAAAACACTATTTATCCACCTTACTCTTCCAGATTGGTTCTGAACCAAAACCGGGCCTTTCGGGGTGACTTCGTGGGCTTCTCTGGTGTTAGAGCTGGTCCCCTCGTTGCCGGAGCCGTTTATTTTGTTAATAGTCTTTTGATTTTTTTTATTTGTTCGTCTCGGGTCGCACTTAAGTTTAAAGTTTTCAAATTTTGTATATTTTGACACAGTGTTTGTTAGATTTATATTAATAAACGGCCAAAGAAATAATTTATTGCTTAAATTTTAATTGTGGAGCATTTTTCAAGAAACTTTTATTTTTTTTTTATGCGGCCGACATGTTAAACTAGACCTTTACGCTCGCTTCGAGCTGACACGCCCGTCGTTGACGGCTGATCAATTCGAACTCCTTGTACATTTGGGCAGCAACATCATCGGTGCCGAATTTCGGCACACGCATACATTTGCGAGGCGGGCACCGATGCTGCCCATCTGCACAGCTGCATTTTTTTGGGTCAATGGCCCAAATGAAGGCCAAGGTCATATCCAAGGGCATGCGATCCACTCTCCTCATAGTCGCTTTAAGAACGAACCGGGCGGCCAATAGCAATCGTCGCTTTAGGCTCCGTGGATCGCAAGTCTGGCGTTGCCACCCTTCACAAATTTGGGCTCCGCCGTGGGCCTAACTTCTCCCCGCATACTCTGACCATATGACAAAAAGATATCGGCGTGGCCGATAATATCGCACGCAACTTAGTTGCCCTCGGTGCGTGCGCATTTCATGGATTGAGCCAGCCGGCGCGGCCCACTGAGAAACAAGCAGTTCCGTAACAAAGTCTGGTAATTTAGATATCTTAAAATATTCTCTTAAGCTCGAGTACTCTGCTAATCGAAAGGCCTCGGATTGTATATCAATTTCGGGCAAAGTTTCGATAGTAACAGCAGCGATATCAGCTGTGTCTTCAAAACAGCGTCAGAGAGCATCAGGTACTACAATTTCTTTCCCTTTTCGATGCTCAATTTCAAAACAAAATCCTTGCAATTTATTCGCCCAGCTCGCCAGTCTACCACTGCGGTCTGACTGACTCATCAACCAACGAAGACTTGCATGGTTAGTTACTACTTTGAATGAATGACCCTCAATAAACATACGAAACTTTTTGATAGCCAGGACCACTGCTAGACATTCCAACTCCGTTACTGTATAGTTACGCTGGGCTTTATTTAGCTTTTTTTGACATGTATGCAAATGGTCACTCCCATCCAGATTCATCGCATTGTGCTAATACCGCACCTACGCCATATAGGGATGCGTCGCATTGTACGATAAAGGGTTTTTTGAAATAAGGATATATTAAAAATGGTGCTGAGCAGAGTTAAGATTTTATTTCCTCAAATGCAATTTGGGCATTCTCATTCCACTTATAAGGTTTACTGCCTAGCAGTTCTGTGAGATGAAAGATGGTAGTTGAATATTGAGAAATAAATCTCTGGTACCACCCAGTCATCCCCAAAAGCCTTCTTAGCTGCTTCTGAGTTTTAGGAACCGGAAATTCCGCAACTGCTCGAATTTTGTCGGGATTAATTCGCAAAGTACCTTCGCCTATTACTTATCCAAGGTACTCTACCTTTCTGAGGAAGAATTTAGTTTTCTTAATGTTAATAGTCAGTCCTGCTTTACGCAGTTGAGTGGCAACCTCAGCAAGGTGCAATAAATGTTCCTCAAAACTATTTGATAATACCAACAGATCATCTAGATATACTAAGACATGTGAATTTAACTGATATGGAATAACCTGGTCCAAAGGTCGACACATCGTTTGGGGGGCATTTGTTAATCCAAATGGCATTCTTTTGAATTGATATAATGGACGATTTGGAACTGTAAATGCTGTTTTTGGTCGTGACGAAGAATCTAAGCAAATTTGCCAAATCGCGTCCTTGAGGTATATTTTCGAGATGCAATACACATGTGGTAGTCGACTAAGCAATCCATCTAGAATTGGCATTGGAAATGCATCTTTTATGGTGACGGCATTTAATTTACGCGCATCTAAACAAAATCTAGCCTTGCGATGGGGCTTCTTCGATAACACTTAACTCCATCATGCGATCAATTGCATAAAACTTTTTCTTTCGCTGGAGACAGAGGATAAAATCTCTGCTTGATGGGTCTGGAATTGGATGTGTCAATCGAGTGCTCTATCAATGTTGTCTTGCCGAGTCCATCTCTTTCGAAGGAAGGAAATAAATCAATTATGGACTGTAACTTAGATTGTTGACTAGAAGTTAGCTTTAACGGATCAGCTCCCTCTTCCAAATCTGTTTGAACTTCATTAATGTGACAAGAATGGGAAATAGAAATGCCGAATTTTTTCCAAAAGTCCATTCCACATATAACATCTTGTTTAATTGACGGTACTATTAGAATGTTCATTTCTTCTTTGGTTGAATTTTCGGATAATGGTATTGTAATTGTACCTACAATAGTTTGTGTTTGCCCATCAGCAGTTCGAACCACACTTTTCCTTCTGTTGAACTTTAATTGTTTAGATATAATTTGTTCCGCTAGGGCTCCATCGATGACGCTCTTATTGGCTCCACTATCTAATAGTGCCAGGAATGGTTGGCCAAAATTTCTACTTTCGTGAAAGGTCTTATATCGCTACTCTTATACACAATAGAAGATATGGTGAAACTATTCAACCTACGTATATTGCTCCAAAACTTTCACATACGTTCTGCGGATCTTTTCCTAGGATATTAACATTTCTTAGAGCGATCTATTTTTGAATTGTGCAAATATTATTCTTCTAGACGTATGTGCAGTGGTCTAAAGGGAGTACACTTTGTGGTGCGTTGTAAGTCCGGTGATATTTCAGGACTAGCGGTGTTATTTGTTTTTAATTCCGAGATTAACGATTGACATCCGCCCTTGGAGGCCGACAAACATCCGATGCCAAGTTTTCCGAAGCTGGGTTGCATTTTACACAGGTTTGTATGTGTTTGGTGCACCGCACCCATAACAAAACACTCGACGCGCCTTTAGGCAATCGTGATATCTATGACCTAGTTCGTCGCAATTCCAGCATTTTGGTTTATCTGTAGAGTATATTGCGCAGATATCTTCGACATTATGAAGTTCTAAGTCGCAAGACTTTTATCTTCTCCATCAACGAAAACTTCATTGACGGCACGCTGTACGGTATTTGAACGAGAAAATTGTTTCGATCGGAGACCATTATTAAATTCTTCATGCTTGTGACATTCCCTTCGGGGAATTGCCAGGTTTGGAGTATCTACATGAAACAGCTCATGTTGTAATTCTGACCTTAAGTTGTGTCTAACTTCTATCGCCATATCACTCTCAGACATAGGCTCTCTTAAAGCATCAGCTATGACTAGCATTGCGTCTAGAAAATCGTCAAAGGATTCATTGCCACTCTGCTTACGACGCCGCATAGCATTCTTGATATCTCGATCAGTACGTTGGTCTTGATATCTTTCCCTAAAACGATTACATAGGCTAAACCAACCCATATTCTCTGAGACCCGATGGACTCGACAGTAGAAGGTTAAAGCAGAACCCGTAAACAGTAGATTTGCGAATTGATACAACAACTCAAAGTTTCCATTAAGACACTGTGAAGTTAGACAATTAACCCTATAAATAAAATCTTCAATATTAATATCCTATGGCGAGCCGCTAAATTTTAAATACCAGTTCGAAATGTTATTATTATTATATATGTGAACTAGCTAACGGAACTTATCCGGTAATTAATAAGGCAGTTACAACAATTATCATTAATACGAGTCTTATCCTTTTAGCATAACACCACAAAGCATGTTTTAAAGATACTGCAAATCACATATTACTAAACTGAAACAACAATAAGTAATCAATATGTTATTTGGGTCTTAATAAAAGAGTTGCCTGTCGAAATAATCCAACATTCACAGTCTCGATTTTATTTAGCCGATGTAGTAAGATTTTAAAAGTCGTTACCTGGTATAGCACCGATGTCTTATCAGAACTATATTCCTAAGTAGACAAATTCAAAATCATTGGGTTGATACCTTCAACGAGAGTATTTACAATCAATTTTTGGCATGCAATCCATATACCAGTCTGGCTCCGACGAACATCAGAAAACCAGCAGTTCCTAGGGCCATAGATTATATGATCTGAGACTAATCAAAATTGTAATGGATAGAGGATAGTTTGAAGGGAAAAAGGGTTTGAAAGGGAACATTAAAAGCATTTTCCACAGAGAAAGGGACAGAAAGATACAAACCATAGTATTAATAAAATGTGATGCAGTAATTGAAGAAGAACTAAGGTGTTAAAGTCCTTCTTTCTGTACCCACCCTGCCATGTATAATTCTAATTCTACCCTATACATGCTGGCTGCTTAAAGGAGCCCCAAAATAACTCTAGCACTGATTCATTTTAAAAATCTATAATATAATTCAAAAAGCTATCGCGTTTGTACAACATTTGCTTAGATTAATATGCTCAATAAAAGAATATCATATAAAAGGAGAATCCGCGATAGACTTCAGGTGATTACAAAGTTTACTTAAGTCTAGCAATTGTTTACAAATAAGATGAGCAAAACAAGGCAAAAGAAAAAAATATGTTGAACTGATAAATTCTTTGTGTTCGCTAATGATCATTATAAAGCAAAAGGCTCTCATGTCATAAAGAAAATAAAAACAAATAATCTGTATGTTGGATGATCGTTAGGCTTTTTAATTAAATGTGCATTAAGTTATCACTGTGTGTTTTCTGGTTAAATGTTGTTAGCGGCGCATAAACTAAAGTAGATCGAAATTAAGAATAAGTATAAACTAGTATATAAAAATTATAATTTTAATCATTTCATTTAAAGACATGGAGTGACCGTGCCATTAGATAGACCAAGTTATTATGCCTCGCAACTGAATTTGCCCTTACGAAACCTGGAGGGCTTCCTGAATTAGGCACTGCCAAACTGCATGGGGACGATTTTTTTGTTTTCCTTATTCTTTTTCTAGATTATGTCGAGGCCTAGTCCTCTTTGAAGATGTTATTAATCTTAGTGCCTCATAACTTGCCTTACGCCAGATAGGGTTGGCCACGTGCTATATTCGGACCGGCAGCAATCACCACTTCCACACCGAAAATATGACAAGGAAAGTAGTGATGACAAAATTGCAACGGTCTTAATAGTACACGTCGAGAGAACACTGCACCTTATATTAAGGTTATGTCCGTTAAAACTATATTTTTCCACTTTGGGGACGAACATATATTTTAAAGCGTCCTTCTGCGCGGCAGACTAATTTTTCACAAATATATTTTGAAGAGGATGCGTTTATTTCGCATCAAGAAACTCGGATTAGTTTATGTATCACCGAGACTTAGAAAAACTTAATTGGGGCACTTCTGCACTTGATCACAGTAGATGTAGAAAAGACTAGGCATTCCACAAATGCAGTGCGTGAGAGTGGCTTAATGACACATGCTTAAAAGCTTTTCAATGCACACCTGCATGTTAGCTTCCCAAAGCACAGCCTCATCATATCATAAGTTCTCGATCGCACAGCATGAAAGCTTATATGGATTCTAATTACAGTCATGGCGGAAATAATGCGTATAGCGAGCATTCATAATATTCAAATTTATATTTAAACAACGGGCACCCTCACAAACTCCAAACAGTAACATACTTGGGGTGTTTCGCGTACTACTATGAACCGCATTGTTGACAGCGTACTCTACCCTAAACATTAATTTATGCCAGTCTGCTTGAAGTAGTGGTTCCGACAATTTTCCCAGCATTGGTGTTAGCACCCGGTTAACTCGCTCAACTTGGCCATTAGCTTGTGGTGCTCCCGTGGCTACTTTAATATGTTCTATGTTGCTTTCGCTCAAAAATGAGGAAAATTCTGAAGACGTAGAACATGTCCCAAGATCCGATATTATCCTTTTCGGGCGACTGTAGTATTCAAAATATTTACTCAACACATCTTTAGCCTCACAAGTACTTGTACTATTAACTGGAAAAGCATTAGAAATTTTGTGAAGCCATCCACTACCACTAACAGATGTTTTCTTTTTGAATTTATACTCGGTAAGGGTCCTAAGTGGTCAATATGAAGTGTATGGAACGGTACACTAGATTTGGGTATGCTATTGTGTTTAGTTTTTGGAACAGAGTGCAATATGCATGGCAAAAAGTTTCGGATAACTTTCTCTACTTTGCTCCGCATAGCAGGGAACCAATAAGATTTTTTTAAATATTAAAACACTTGTCCGCTGCTAAATGGCCCAGTTTTTCATGCGCTTAGCGGATCAGCTGGTCTTCCATACTTACAGGAGCATATAATCGGAAGCCACCGCTTTAATCAGTTTGATACACAACGCCATCTATTAATTGGAAGCCAAGTACATCAGTTTGCTCTAACAAATTCCGGACTTTCATAGCTTCAGGATCCCTCATCTGTTCAGTTTGCAGAATTAGGTCAACATCTTCTGGTGTCGCACCTACCACGCCCACTATTGGTAAAGATTGCAAGAATTCTTCCAAGACGTCAAATTCGTTACTAATACTACAACTTTCTGTCTTCCCTACAACATCCGATTCCTGCTGATACTCCCCCCAGGCCCCTTTACAGCCGTCCATGTGATTATTTAATTTCCTCTAACAGTCCTACCTATGGTTGTCCTTACGCTTCGTTGTTCGATTATCCCTAGGTTTTTCACTACGCTCATCACTATGGTTCTCACTACAGTTGTCACTTTAATTTTCACTACAACTATCACTATTCGCAATAATTCTGTCTGTCTACTCAAGGTGTCTACATGCGACATGTTGCTACCAGGTCTATTTTCGATACGATAATCATAACTTATCAATTCGAGTGACCAACGAGCAATCCGTGGATTAATAGCTTTTCAGCTAAGCATCTGTAGCAAAGAATTACAGTCCGTAATTATTTTAAAAGCTCTATGCTCTAGGTACACTCTAAAACGGCGCAATGCATAAATAATGGCAAGGGTTTCCAACTCGAAGCTGTGATATCTAGATTCTGCTGCTGTGGAATAAAAAGCTACAGGGTGCATTTTCCCATCATCTTGTCGTTGCATCAATATGGCTCCAAAACCATGTGTACTTGCATCTATATGCAGTTCCGTTTCCCTATTTGGGCTGAATATTGCCGATACCGATAGGTTTGCCAAAGCAGTTTTTAACGCATTAAAAGCATTTAATTGTTATTTGTTAAGTGGACCCTATAAAGGGTAGAGCTATACTTGCAAATGAAAACGCAATAGAAATCTTCGAAAGTATGAGAAAAATCCCAAACACGAGTGAAGACTCTCTCTCTCTCGCTCTCAGAACATCCAAATGGGAGTCATTAGGAGCTATACCATGCCTATCGACTCTATATCCTAAGAACTCGCATTCCTTCTTGAAAAATATGCATTTCTAATCTAAATCTAAATGCTCCTCTTATCTTATATCTATATATCTTATATCTAGTCGTCCATGTACGCTACTATTTTCATAGTACTGAAAAAGTCACTAAATACTTCAAAAATAAATCTTTGAAAAATAGCAGGCCCATTCTTTAGGCGAAAAGGCATTCGTAAGTAATCGAATTAGCCCTGAGGAGTTACGAACGAAGTGAATTGCACGGATTTCTCTTCTACTCCTATCTGGTGCAATTCTTGCTTAAGATCTGATCTCCAGAGTGAACATCCGATCAGGGTTTTGCAATCATTTTAGGCGAATTCAGTGATTTATGCGTATTTCGGCAGCAAATTAATCGGCACCACCTTCCCCTGGTGTTTAACTTAGCCTCGTACTAAATTTAGGCTGGTGCTATGTTTTATTCTAGTAATAATTTTTTTCCAGCTATTATGTTCGGAGCTCGCACTATATTTTAAGCTTGTTTTAAGTTGTGAGGTCGTATTAAGTTGTGACGTCTTATTAAGTTTTAAGCTCGTATTAAGTGCCAATCCTGAAATTACAAGCAATGTAAATCTTTCTGAGACTCAAAACAAAAGAAACAAGGAGAAAAAAATTTTGGGCAACTTACCGCTCTTTGGGTTCGGCATTTTTCATTATTTTACAGAAAGTTTGTTTTCGTAATTTTTTTATTTTATTTTTATTTAATTGTATAAATGGTCGACAAAAAGAGTATCTTCTTAATTATTCTATACATTATACATACTTTATGAAAACTTAATGCTAAATGCATAGTTAGAATACATAATTTTCTAATAGCATCACCGACCGATGGAGGTGTTTTATTAAAGCCTACAGCTAATTAGAAGGATGTTAGTAGAGAAAATAGTGTTCTTAAGTAAATTTAAAAATAATCTTAATTTTCTATGTTATTTATGAAAATACAATGAATAGGGAAAAGGAGAGAAAGAAGTTATTGATAAAGTAAAGAAATTTAAACGAGATATATAAATTGTAAGGTAGATAGTATGAAGAGATAGCAATGGGAAATCACCGACCCGGTGGGGGAAAATTTATAGCCTATCCGGCAAGCGATGCCCCTGCTCATGGCTGGGAATGGTCAGTGAGTTCCCGAAGGTATCCTGAAAGCAACGATTTTATTACGGGTAGAGAAAGTTCGGTAGAGAAAACGTGATGCAAACTATTGTAATTTTTACATAGCACGTGAAAAGGATTGTGCATAGCGTAGTCTGTTGTGCACGTTGGTAAGAACAAGGGGCGATAATTCGTGGTAGGTCTAGACGGAACAGAGAATTGAGGACGCCCTAACAGAAAAGAAGAATCTATATCGCCAACAATAAACTTATGTAGGAAGACAACACCGAGAATTGTCCTACGGTTGGTTAACGACGGAAGATTAAGAAGGAGCAGCCTGCTGGAGTAGGATGGCAACCGAATATTCAATTTAAACATCGTTAGGCAAAAAGCAGAAATTGCTTCCTAACAGATTCAACATGATTCTAGCTATTGTTATGCTGCGGAGACTAGATGCAAGAGCAGTATTCAAGGATAGGGCGAACAAGAGAGATGAACAGAAATTTCGTTATAAAAGGATCGTTAAACTCTTTACACCATCGTTTAATGAATCCAAGTACACCTTGGATTACCCGATGGTATCTATATGCAGATTGAAACTGAGCTTAGAATCAAAAAGAACGCCTAGATCCTTAACTGTTGGTATACGTTGCAATGGAGTATTGTCAATTGTATAACCAACAAGATAAGGTGTAGTACGATTAAAGGTCCTAAACATACACTTTGAACAATTTAGATGCAATTGATTGGCCGAACACCAAAGTTGCATAGCGTTCAAATCGTCTTGAAGACAAGAATGATGTAGTGTATGATAAAATAAGTTTCACATCGTCCGCATACAAAAGTACACGGGCATGTGATATAGCCGAGGGGAGATAATTTATAAAAATAGTAAAGAGTAGAGGTCTAAGATGACTTCCTTTTTGAGGTAGTTAGCCTCAGCATTACTCTTTGGGTCCTACCTTTTAAATAAGAAGAAATCCAAAGCAAAAGAGACGGAGGGAAACCTAATCGGTCAAGTTTCAAGAGTAATAGAGCATGGTGCACAGAGTCAAAGGCCTCACTGAAGTCAGTGTAAATGACATCAGTTTGCATTTTGAAAAGGAAATCATAATTTACCAAGGAAGTAAATTCTATCAGACTGGTCGTAGTTGACCGATTCTTTACGAATCCATGTTGCACATGGGAGACAACTGATTTGCAGAAATGCTGCAAATTCGAAGTGATTATCTTATCAAATTATTTAGGAATAGCGGACAGTTTTGCAATGCCCCTGTAATTTTGTATATCAGACTTTCCACCTTTATTGAGGTATCTCCAAAGAGATGGAAAGACAGAAGATTCAAGGGATAGATTAAAAAGCTTTAGCAATGGATAAACAAGGGAAGAACTACACTCCTTGAGTAGAACTAGGAATATTGTCAGGCCCAGGAGAGTAAGAAGATTTTAAAGAATTTAAAGCAAAAAGGAGAGAGGAATGGGAATTAATAGGAGCAGGAATAGAACTAGAGGAAGTAATAGTACAAGGGTAAGAATTATTATTAGGACAGACTGAAGAGTAGGTTGATTGGAAAAAGTTAGCAAAGAGGTAAGCAGAATCGGGATCATTGCTAGCTTCATCTGTCCCGAGAGAAAAAGGAGATGGCAAACTTGAAGATTTACGCTTCAAGTTTACAAAATTAAAAAATGTCTCGGATTTTGGGCAAATTGCCTATGGAATATTTAGCCAAGTCAATACTATTAAACTTTTTAAAATATGTAGACTTCATATTTTGTAGGTTTGATAGCCTGGGAGTGAGCCAGGGTGACTTTGAAGAAGCAATTCAGGGAAATGAATTAGGAATACAATCATCTATCTATATTCATATCAACCGAGTCATATAAAAAAGACCAATCGGTCGCATGAATACGTTGAAACGGTGGGCTTATAGGCAGCAGATGAATGCAAAAAGAGAGGATTACAATTGAACATTGCAACCTCTTTTCAGGAAGAAAAAAAGGAGGGGACCTGGACACATTAGCAAGGAGGTAGTCATTTACAAATACTAGATCGAAAGTTCTATTTAAATGATAAGATATTGAATTTATTTAAAACAAGGAAAGGTCTAGCATGCAATCTATAAAGGCAGTGAATAATGACCAAGTGATGTTCGGCAAATTGAATTGGAATTGAGACCTCTGACAATCTGATAATGAATGGAAACTAGGTCGGAATTAAGTTTTTTGGGGCAGTAATGGTACCTTTTATCGAGGGGACCGGAAGGGTGACAGGGTTTAGCTTTTTTTTGCTTAAACTCGTGAACAATCATCTGAGGAGGCCAAAATTTAGGATCACAAATGATTGGGAACATATCATGTGAAACATTAGTTTTGAATGATGTTATATCATGAGGAGTGGAGAAATTAAATTTAGCTATTGACAAGCTAGCAAATGATTTGCTAGCAATATAGGCTGCCAATGTCTCACAAGTGGTGTCAGACGGAAGTCGAGACAAAAAAACTTTGTTTGGATAGACGGAGAGGGCAACTGCAAAAATTGAGGCTCCAACCGGCGATTGGTTGGAGACACGAATTTGTAATTGGTAAGCAACTCAAAACTCGAGTCAAAGCTTCTCGAGAGCTGCTTAGCCACATTATTAAGTTTTTAGAATTGATTTCTCACAGAATAATACATCCTAGAGAAATCAATTTGCTTGTCAATGCAATTCGGGCACGACCCACGCCAGCCGCCGCAGCCCTTCTTGTTGCAATCACGCCCAGTGAGACCTGCACATTTAGCATGTATCATACTCTCACATAGCCAGCAATTAACAAATTGCGGCTGTGCAGAATCATCAGCCTGATTGAACGTGCCAGGTTTCTTACAGCATGACATATTTTCTACCGGCATTACAAGATAAGCAGAAGTTGCAGATCGAAACGAAAAACAGTGCACAAAAATAGAGCAAGCAAACGCTCAAAAAAATATTTGTACAAAAACAAATTGTTTGGAGCGAAGGGCAACAGCAAAAGTTTGAGAAAGCGCACACAAGCAGAAACATGCAGCAGCGAACACACGCACAAACAAGAAAAAATTGTTGTTTTCCGGGAGCACAACTGTCTCCAATGAGCAATCCGTGGATTAATAGCTTTTCAGCTAAGCATCTGTACCAAAGAATTACAGTCCGTAATTATTTTAAAAGCTCTATGCTTTAGGTACACTCTAAAACGGTGCAATGCATAAATAATGGCAAGGGTTTCCAACTCGAAGCTGTGATATCTAGATTCTGCTGCTGTGGAATAAAAAGCTACAGGGTGCATTTTCCCATCATCTTGTCGTTGCATCAATATGGCTCCAAAACCATGTGTACTTGCATCTATATGCAGTTCCGTTTCCCTATTTGGGCTGAATATTGCCGATACCGATAGGTTTGCCAAAGCAGTTTTTAACGCATTAAAAGCATTTAATTGTTTTTTGTTAAGTGGACCCTATAAAGGGTAGAGCTATACTTGCAAATGAAAACGCAATAGAAATCTTCGAAAGTATGAGAAAAATCCCAAACACGAGTGAAGACTCTCTCTCTCTCGCTCTCAGAACATCCAAATGGGAGTCATTAGGAGCTATACCATGCCTATCGACTCTATATCCTAAGAACTCGCATTCCTTCTTAAAAAATATGCATTTCTAATCTAAATCTAAATGCTCCTCTTATCTTATATCTAAATGCTCCTCTACAGTTTCTGTTGCTATTACTACGTCGTCCATGTACGCTACTATTTTCATAGTACTGAAAAAGTCCCTAAATACTTCAAAAATAAATCTTTGAAAAATAGCAGGCCCATTCTTTAGGCGAAAAGGCATTCGTAAGTAATCAAATTAGCCCTGAGGAGTTACGAACGAAGTGAATTGCACGGATTTCTCTTCTACTCCTATCTGGTGCAATCCTTGCTTAAGATCTGATCTCCAGAGTGAACATCCGATCAGGGTTTTGCAATCATTTTAGGCGAATTCAGTGATTTATGCGTATTTCGGCAGCAAATTAATCGGCACCACCTTCCCCTGGTGTTTAACTTAGCCTCGTACTAAATTTAGGCTGGTGCTATGTTTTATTCTAGTAATAATTTTTTTCCAGCTATTAAGTTCGGAGCTCGCACTATATTTAAAGCTTGTTTTAAGTTGTGAGGTCGTATTAAGTTGTGAGGTCGTATTAAGTTTTGAGCTCGTATTAAGTGCCAATCCTGAAATTACAAGCAATGTAAATCTTTCTGAGACTCAAAACAAAAGAAACAAGGAGAAAAAAATTTTGGGCAACTTACCGCTCTTTGGGTTCGGCATTTTTCATTATTTTACAGAAAGTTTGTTTTCGTAATTTTTTTATTTTATTTTTATTTAATTGTATAAATGGTCGACAAAAAGAGTATCTTCTTAATTATTCTATACATTATACATACTTTATGAAAACTTAATGCTAAATGCATAGTTAGAATACATAATTTTCTAATAGCATCACCGACCGATGGAGGTGTTTTATTAAAGCCTACAGCTAATTAGAAGGATGTTAGTAGAGAAAATAGTGTTCTTAAGTAAATTTAAAAATAATCTTAATTTTCTATGTTATTTATGAAAATACAATGAATAGGGAAAAGGAGAGAAAGAAGTTATTGATAAAGTAAAGAAATTTAAACGAGATATATAAATTGTAAGGTAGATAGTATGAAGAGATAGCAATGGGAAATCACCGACCCGGTGGGGGAAAATTTATAGCCTATCCGGCAAGCGATGCCCCTGCTCATGGCTGGGAATGGTCAGTGAGTTCCCGAAGGTATCCTGAAAGCAACGATTTTATTACGGGTAGAGAAAGTTCGGTAGAGAAAACGTGATGCAAACTATTGTAATTTTTACATAGCACGTGAAAAGGATTGTGCATAGCGTAGTCTGTTGTGCACGTTGGTAAGAACAAGGGGCGATAATTCGTGGTAGGTCTAGACGGAACAGAGAATTGAGGACGCCCTAACAGAAAAGAAGAATCTATATCGCCAACAATAAACTTATGTAGGAAGACAACACCGAGAATTGTCCTACGGTTGGTTAACGACGGAAGATTAAGAAGGAGCAGCCTGCTGGAGTAGGATGGCAACCGAATATTCAATTTAAACATCGTTAGGCAAAAAGCAGAAATTGCTTCCTAACAGATTCAACATGATTCTAGCTATTGTTATGCTGCGGAGACTAGATGCAAGAGCAGTATTCAAGGATAGGGCGAACAAGAGAGATGAACAGAAATTTCGTTATAAAAGGATCGTTAAACTCTTTACACCATCGTTTAATGAATCCAAGTACACCTTGGATTACCCGATGGTATCTATATGCAGATTGAAACTGAGCTTAGAATCAAAAAGAACGCCTAGATCCTTAACTGTTGGTATACGTTGCAATGGAGTATTGTCAATTGTATAACCAACAAGATAAGGTGTAGTACGATTAAAGGTCCTAAACATACACTTTGAACAATTTAGATGCAATTGATTGGCCGAACACCAAAGTTGCATAGCGTTCAAATCGTCTTGAAGACAAGAATGATGTAGTGTATGATAAAATAAGTTTCACATCGTCCGCATACAAAAGTACACGGGCATGTGATATAGCCGAGGGGAGATAATTTATAAAAATAGTAAAGAGTAGAGGTCTAAGATGACTTCCTTTTTGAGGTAGTTAGCCTCAGCATTACTCTTTGGGTCCTACCTTTTAAATAAGAAGAAATCCAAAGCAAAAGAGACGGAGGGAAACCTAATCGGTCAAGTTTCAAGAGTAATAGAGCATGGTGCACAGAGTCAAAGGCCTCACTGAAGTCAGTGTAAATGACATCAGTTTGCATTTTGAAAAGGAAATCATAATTTACCAAGGAAGTAAATTCTATCAGACTGGTCGTAGTTGACCGATTCTTTACGAATCCATGTTGCACATGGGAGACAACTGATTTGCAGAAATGCTGCAAATTCGAAGTGATTATCTTATCAAATTATTTAGGAATAGCGGACAGTTTTGCAATGCCCATATAATTTTGTATATCAGACTTTCCACCTTTATTGAGGTATCTCCAAAGAGATGGAAAGACAGAAGATTCAAGGGATAGATTAAAAAGCTTTAGCAATGGATAAACAAGGGAAGAACTACACTCCTTGAGTAGAACTAGGAATATTGTCAGGCCCAGGAGAGTAAGAAGATTTTAAAGAATTTAAAGCAAAAAGGAGAGAGGAATGGGAATTAATAGGAGCAGGAATAGAACTAGAGGAAGTAATAGTACAAGGGTAAGAATTATTATTAGGACAGACTGAAGAGTAGGTTGATTGGAAAAAGTTAGCAAAGAGGTAAGCAGAATCGGGATCATTGCTAGCTTCATCTGTCCCGAGAGAAAAAGGAGATGGCAAACTTGAAGATTTACGCTTCAAGTTTACAAAATTATAAAAATGTCTCGGATTTTGGGCAAATTGCCTATGGAATATTTAGCCAAGTCAATACTATTAAACTTTTTAAAATATGTAGACTTCATATTTTGTAGGTTTGATAGCCTGGGAGTGAGCCAGGGTGACTTTGAAGAAGCAATTGAGGGAAATGAATTAGGAATACAATCATCTATCTATATTCATATCAACCGAGTCATATAAAAAAGACCAATCGGTCGCACGAATACGTTGAAACGGTGGGGCTTATAGGCAGCAGATGAATGCAAAAAGAGAGGATTACAATTGAACATTGCAACCTCTTTTCAGGAAGAAAAAAAGGAGGGGACCTGGACACATTAGCAAGGAGGTAGTCATTTACAAATACTAGATCGAAAGTTCTATTTAAATGATAAGATATTGAATTTATTTAAAACAAGGAAAGGTCTAGCATGCAATCTATAAAGTCATCCTGAGCTGAGGTTATTGAATTGGAATTGAGACCTCTGACAATCTGATAATGAATGGAAACTAGGTCGGAATTAAGTTTTTTGGGGCAGTAATGGTACCTTTTATCGAGGGGACCGGAAGGGTGACAGGGTTTAGCTTTTTTTTGCTTAAACTCGTGAACAATCATCTGAGGAGGCCAAAATTTAGGATCACAAATGATTGGGAACATATCATGTGAAACATTAGTTTTGAATGATGTTATATCATGAGGAGTGTAGAAATTAAATTTAGCTATTGACACGCTAGCAAATGATTTGCTAGCAATATAGGCTGCCAATGTCTCACAAGTGGTGTCAGACGGAAGTCGAGACAAAAAAACTTTGTTTGGATAGACGGAGAGGGCAACTGCAAAAATTGAGGCTCAAACCGGCGATTGGTTGGAGACACGAATTTGTAATTGGTAAGCAACTCAAAACTCGAGTCAAAGCTTCTCGAGAGCTGCTTAGCCACATTATTAAGTTTTTAGAATTGATTTCTCACAGAATAATACATTCTAGAGAAATCAATTTGCTTGTCAATGCAATTCGGGCACGACCCACGCCAGCCGCCGCAGCCCTTCTTGTTGCAATCACGCCCAGTGAGACCTGCACATTTAGCATGTATCATACTCTCACATAGCCAGCAATTAACAAATTGCGGCTGTGCAGAATCATCAGCCTGATTGAACGTGCCAGGTTTCTTACAGCATGACATATTTTCTACCGGCATTACAAGATAAGCAGAAGTTGCAGATCGAAACGAAAAACAGTGCACAAAAATAGAGCAAGCAAACGCTCAAAAAAATATTTGTACATAAACAATTTGTTTGAAGCGAAAGGCAACAGCAAAAGTTTGAGAAAGCGCACACAAGCAGAAACATGCAGCAGCGAACACACGCACAAACAAGAAAAAATTGTTGTTTTCCGGGAGCACAACTGTCTCCAATGAAGAACGGAATATCAAGAGGTTCCTAGTAGCAAGGTTCTGCTAAACGAAAACTATTAACATGGGATAGCTGAACATTCTCCATTTCCAATTACTTGACATAATATGAAAACCACTCTTTCCATTTGCACTTTTTCCTAACTTGCACTACCGATCGTGAGTCATAGATGGCGCTATCTACATCGACGTTGTGGAGATTTATATTACTCCAAAAAAGTTTTTTAATGTTCTTTATTGTTCCAAAATTATATGTATATCGAGCTTAAACTATCGCTAGCTGTCTCCTCTATTTCACCAACATCGTAGGGATGAGAGTTTGTGAAGCCAGGGATACCAATCGGCTAAACTCCCTCGATATCAATTAATATTTAACATACATTACGTTAGGCTACAACAACAGATGGCGTATTACAGTGCTGCCACAGTACTCCCTCGCTAGTGACTACGTGACGAATTTTTTAAGGTCTGAGGTGATCCACCGAAACTGCAACTTTCTTGCAGTTGAGCTCCAGCTTGTCGACTCTGTCGCTCTGGCGTTGAATGTCTTTATGAGGGCCCGTATAGGAGGGCTCTAAGCGGATGCTTGACTGCGTCTGTACGAATGAAGACATGCATGCATTTATCCAATCCTTTGAGAAGATACATCTTTTGGCTGACATGATGAGCAGTTTGAGCTGGACGGATTTTTCGCATGTGATCACGAAAAGTGCTTATAGAAGTTGAAGGGCACGTGGTCGCATCTGCGTTATCGCAATTTATTTGGTAAATGAATCGGTGTGCCATACAACACCTCAGAAACTGACGAATCCAAGTCTTGCTTGTAGCACGTGCGGAGGCCTAGAAGCACGACTGGCAGATGATGAGTCCATGGAGGGTCCGAGTGGCACATCAAGGCTGCTTTTAAAGATCGGTGCCACCTCTCTAGAAGGTCGTTTGATGGTGGATGATAGCCAGTAGTATGAATGTGTTCGCTACCGATTCGATGAGATATTTGCTTTAACAAAGAGGATTCGAATTGAGTGCCTTGATCCGTGGTTATGGTTTTAGGTGCCCCAAAACGCGATATCCATTGTGACCAAAAACCTTGTGCAATTGTTTCAGCAGTGATATTTGTAAGCGAAACTTCTTCTGGCCAGCATGTAAAACGATCAATCATTGTAAGACAATATCGAAAGTTTTGATGCGGCGGCATGACCACGATGTCTAGATGGACATGATCAAATCTGCCTTTGGGAACGATGATTTTCTCTGGACCCAGATGGTTATGTTTATTGATTTTCGCGCGTTTCCTGCTCCAGCTAACAATGTCTTTGTTTATGGCTGGCCAGACAAACTTCTGACGAATTCGATGCAGAGTTGCCATGCCACTCGGGTGTGAAAGATTCTGTACGAAGGAGAACTCTCGCTGTAGCAGAGCTTTCGGTACATACAGACGCACGTATCCCGTGGAAACATCGCAGAATAGATTAACATTGTCATCGTTGTGAACTTTCTGAAGTTTACGTGACGACTTTCCTAGCAATAGTCCTTCTAGTTTTGGGTCTTCGGCTAGCGCTTCCTCTATCTGCTCTAGTTTCACGACCGCTGGCATGGTGTAGAGGAAAAGTTCAATGCACGTCAGTGCTGGTTTATAATCATTTTTAGAATGATCTTTATTCGGAACTCTGTCCGCTTCAAAACCTAAGATATAGGTATTATTATACGTAAAGCGCTGTCGCAGCAGAGCATAATTAAAAGAGAGAGAGTGTGTGGTATATGCATGCATTAGTGAGTATATATATGGTACTCTTGGTATATAAGCCAAGCGTGGGATATGCGCCGTCAGCTAAACGGCCAGCTAGAGTACTAGCGGTCCGCGCTGCGTAATATGAGCCTGAGTCAATAAACTCTTACGGCTCTACGCTTTTGGCTTTATTGTATGCAACAAAGTGTCGCATACTTATGTATTTAAATACAGGGTGTTATTTAATGCATATACACACTATACCTCCCCTTTTAGAAGAATAACGTAATATAATGTAGTTGTTCAATTAACATATATATATAGTTTTGTATCGATAAACTTAATGGGGTCTTGATGAATGATGAGTGAGTTGATGTAGAAAAATTAAAAATTTTTTTTTGTTTTATTCAAATTTTTATATTCATAAACATTTTTTTTTTGTTAGGATAAATTTTAGATTTTTACTCTATGTAATATGTTTTTAATATATGTGCATATATGTGCATGTTTTTAATATATGTGCATATATTATAAAATAAATTTTGTTAACGATAGTTTTTTTTTTATATATATTTTTGTAATTATATATTGATAGTTACTTTGTGGCTGATCAGGCCTAAAAATTTAATATGTTCTATGCTCGAGCTTAGCTAAGTTTTGAATAATTTTAACCTGTGCTTATTTACTACTTGGAGTTTTTTTTTTCCTACATCTACTTTTATGTTGTTTCTATCTTCTATGCTTATAACTTTATAAGGGCCTAAATATTTACTTTCGATGCGCTGTATCGTTTTTTAGTAGAACTAAATTTTCTATTTATAGTTCTATGTCATTTAGTTTATTATCGTATTCTATCTTTTGTTTTTCTTTTTTTAAATACACTAGAGTATTTACTCTTTTATAAGCTATTTCTAACCTAAACTTAAATTCTTTTGCGTAGTCGTCTATGTAATATATATAATGGCAATTATAGTTTGGTTATAAAATTCTATGAACTGTCTTGGTAATCTACCATAAACAAGTTCGTAAGGACAGTATTCATGTACTGTCGATGATGTAGTGTTGAAACAATATGTGAAATAATTCAACCATATGTCCCAATCGTCTTTGTCAATTGAAATATATGAACGAATAAAGTCGTTAAATGATCGATGACTTCTTTCTACTGTTCTTAATGTTTGGTGATGATGTGCTGTTGATTGTATATTACTTATATTCATATACTTGCACAGGTCATTTATTAGCGAATTTTTGTATTCAGTACCCATGTCCGTTATGAACGTCTTCATAGGACCGTTCTTTAGTACAAAACATTCAAATATTGTTTTACCTACGGTTTTTGCATTTTTATCTGTTACTGTAACTAGATATTTAGTGAGATCGCATATTATAGTAATTGCGTACTCGTTGCCATTCCCTGTACGAGGTAATGGACCGATAGTGTCTATTAAAACAGTGTATTTGGAGTATTCGTTAATATCATTGGGGCTTTAGTATGTGTTGTGGTTTTTGCTAATTGGCATTTCACACAAGTTGTCACATACTTTGTAATGGTCTTAGTCATTTGGGGCCAGTAATAGTATTTCTTAATTTTTAACAAGGTACGCGTAATCCCTGTAAGGCCTCCTTTTATAGGATCATCATGATATTTCGACAGTATTGCTTTTATTTGACTTTCGTTATTTTTGTCTATTTGTGTCACTTTTGTTAGTAGCGCTACTATTAATGTATTTAAATATTTATAACCCAAATTTTTAAATTCATTTAATGATACAAATTTGAAAATATATTCATTTGGTGACAACTGTAAGTTAGAAATTTTATGTATTCCGGCTTCTGAATTAAGCCTTTAAAAAATTGACCTAAGTCGAATTTTCCATTGGAGTACAAATCATTAACTGAAAATTGTGAAATGATTCGTTTTCCTCTTTTAAGTAAACAATTTATTTTACCGAATTTTAGTTTTACAAATTACTTTTATACCAAGCGAATAATTAATATTGGTATATAGTTACTATAATGTAACTTATGTAGTGGTATTCTTCTAAGTCTAGTCTCATCCTGCTTAATTTTGATGTGGGATTTTTCATCGAAAACAAATAGGTTAGGGGTCTATGGTCTGTTTTAATTAAGTAATGCCTTCCATAAACATATGGTCTGAAGCACCACATGCATGTTTACTTGCATCTGTGGTTATGCAAAATTCTTTGCTGAAGTCAGGGTATTGCAATAATGTTGGTTTCATTAATGCCTTTTTTAAATATTCAAATGCATCTTCGCATTCCTTTGTCCATTCGAATTGGACATTCTTTCTGCACAATCTAGTCAAATGACGTGAGTGTTGTGCGAAGTTGTGTATAAATCTTCTGTAGTAATTACAGAACGCGACGAAACGTCGTGCACTATCCGCATCAGTAGGGGTTGGATAGTTTTTTATAACATCATACTTTTTGTCATCTGGGAGGATACCATGGTCTGTGCACTTATGCCCAAGGAATGTTACCTCGTGCATGAAAAACGCACAGTTCTCTGGGTTTAATTTTAAATTATGTTTTCGACAAAGATTAAATATGCTTGTCAAGTTCTTGAGCATGTGCTGCTCTGAGCAGCCGATAACTACTAGGTCCATATAGAGAAATGCTTGGGATGGCTCTGGGCCTGAAAATGCAAGTGTCATTCGCATAAATGAATTTGGTGCTACCTTAAGACCATATTATAACCGCGTGAAGATATAAGAGCCAGTGCTCGTTGAAAATAATGTTACATTTCTAGATTTTTCATCTAGTTCAATTTGCTGAAAACCTGATATAGATCGAGACATGAAAAATATTTAGCTCGTCCTAATTGGTCAAGTATTTCCTCAATTCTTGGCAGTGGATATTTATCTGCTAAAAGTTTTTTGTTAATTTGGCGATAATCAACTACTAAACGCCATTTTTTCTCCTTTGAATTTGGGAGAGATTTCTTGGGTACCAAGAGAAGTGGGCTATTTATTTCTGAGATAGATGGTTCTACTATACCATCTTTTATTAGTTGTTCGACCTGCCTGTTAATTTCTGGCTTTTCTTTTTCTGCATTTCTGTAGTTTTTAATATATACGGGTGTTTTGTCTGCTTATCTTAATTTTTGTTAATAAAAATTATTACTTGAAATTGCTTCTGTTTCTAGACCAAATATGTCACTGTATTTGATACATAAATCAGTAAGCTTGTTTTTAAATTGGTCAGGGAATTTTATTTTAATTATAAGTTCATTTGTTCTATTGCTGGAATTAATGTTATTTATTTTGATTTCATATTCTTGTAGTGACTCAAATTTTATTTTGGGATTTTGAATTTTTATATGTTTACTAGATGTATTTAAAATAAGGATGTATTTAAAGTACGGGTGTATTTCCTGGTTTGATATAAGAACTGTATCTTCATTTGTCAGAAGCGTAATTTTTCTCATTACTTCTGATCTAGCTGGTAATAATATTGAGTTATCAATATCATTATGTAATAGCGGTACATGTATTTGATAATAAAGTGATTCTGGTTTCATGATGAATTCATCATGTTGGTAATCTATTATGCAATTGAATTTTCTGATGAAGTCTAGTCCAAGAATTCCATCGCATGGTATTGGAAATTCATTGTGGACTATTTGGAAATGGTGACTGATTACGAAGTAATCGAAAAGTAGAACAATTGTGGATTGTCCAATTGAATCTTTTGTTCCCAGTTCGATTCCTGTGATACTTGCTTGTAGTCTTGATTTATATTTGAATCAGTTTTATTGTTCTTTAAAATTGAGACATTTGCTCCTATATCTGTATCCTCTATATCTACTAGCAGAGTTAATGGTATATTATTTTTTCCCACTGCGTATTTTGATGAGACTACTGAGACTTAGATTTATATGCAATATTTTTATTATTCGTTGCTCAAGGGGGTTTGTTGGTTTTCCGAGTTGCCTTGTGTAACTCGGATCTGGTTTTGCTGTCTGGGTCCTCTGTTTAAGCCGCCTCTATATAAGCCGCCTCGAGGGAATCTCTGTTATCGTTGTTTCTATTACCATTATTATTGTTATTTCTGTAGCCGCCTCTGTTGTATGGTCGGCCTCTATAATTACCTCTGCCGCGGTTTCCACCACGAGGATAGTAATTTTGGTAATAAAGGACAGTATTAGTTTGTCCGGTTGCTTCTGTGCAACTATCGACAAATTTGGATATGGCATCATGTTATTGAATGTGCCTGCCTGCATGATAAGTTTTACCCTATCTATAGCGCAGCTCTGCTTGGACTGTACTGTATTTATTGGCCAATTCTGGCGTTAAGCCATCGTGTATAAAAGCTCCTTCTAAAGCTTTTGTTAACTGCTCAACCTCTTGAGTGTACTGGTTGGCAGTTTTGCTTTTTTGTTGCAAGTTACGTAGTTTGGCTGACAATACTTCGACTGACTCGCCTTTTACTATGCTTGATAATTTTGCAATGATTTGAGCGATAGTTTGCTCATTGCTTATCAAATTTGTTGCATGGCTTTTTAGTTTTGTCTTTATAAGGCTGACAGCTGTTGCTTCATGATTTTCTTTTAGTGAGTCTATAAGACTCAAAGCATCTTTGAAGTTTTCTTCCTTTTCATTAAACTCAGGTAAGAGCGATGAGGCTAGTTTGAGAAAACTTATAGCTGTTTGGCATTGTGATATGCGCACATATAGAGTATGCACTGTATTTAAAATATATAAAACTGTCACACTGTAACACTTTGTTGCAGTGTTTACATATGCACACTTCAAGTGCATACATATGTAATATGACCACACATATATGTGTGTAGGCAACAACGCAGCGTCAGCGTTCCCACGCTAGCCGGCTGCGCACTACAATACATAAGTGCACATAACATACTTTCTCTCAGCGCGGCTCTCAATGCTGCATACATATTTAAGTATATAATATACCCGCTCCGCTGCTGGCGTCGCTGGCAGCGCAGTTCGCGCGGTTTTAGCTAAGTAGCACCTAAGAAAAGATTGTACGAATGATTCAAACCCGAAGAATCAATTAATAAAGTTTACAATTGGAGCAGAAGCTACAATGTATGAAACAACAACAAAATTGGAACTCATTACTACACCGTTGTGTTGTCAATTGATTGTGTGTTTACTTCAGAATCTGATGGTTTAGTATCAGCTGGCAATAAAAGCAGTTTCTCGTCGAATGACGCTGAAGTGTTAAGAGAATTTGGAAGGAATATTGTTATATTTGGTCTTTCCGAAATTCGTCTAATGTTTTCTCTTAACGTGCTTAATGCATCAACTGTCTGTGTTAAATGCAAACCTTTTAGTTATGTTGCATTGTCACATATGTATAAGTTGACGGCTTTTAACGTTTTTTAACTTTATCTCGTTTGAAACAGGAGCGGTTTTGTTAAGGCACTTGAAAGATTTATTAATCTCCTCACGTTGTTCCCTCAAAATGGTAACGATTTGCGTCCATCCCATTTATTGACATTTTTATTTTATCTGTGCAAACGCACAATAATAATGTCGGTAGGTCCTAAAAAAAGACCTGTTTTTTTTAAAGCTACAAAATCTATCGTTCTGCCTAATATTGGGTGTTCTTTAATTACTGATCTCATTTGTATACCAATAATAGTACTTAATATAGTACTTCCTTTCTGCGTTTTTAAGCAATGTATCAGAGGTGAGTGATCGAGATTGAAAGTTTCCATATATAGAAACATAAGTTCGTATATACTTATTGGAGTTGCAGTTACTAATTGCTGAACTCTCTCCATAAAATGTGGGTCTCGTTAATAAACTTCAGCTATCGCTTTGTTCGTAGCCATTTAGTTTATTTAGAAGTGATCAAAAGTAAAAAGAAATTATCGTTTTGTATATTTTATCTAAGTCGTTTGCACGACTCAAATATTTTTTTTCTTTAAGCACATATTGTGCACTTTATATAATTTGAAGAAAAGGTTAAAGCACATTAGCCCTACGATAATTTCAGGAGAGCTGTTATTATTTTTAAGTCTGGTGTTTCCACCTCAACTTTATTAATGACGTTGGCGATGGAATCCATCGTCTTGGTGTCTATTAATCCCATGGTGGACCAAAGGAAATGATTATGGAGTGTGAATAATACCTCCTTTTAAAGGCTTGAAATAAAAATTTGAATAATTGACTTGAAATTTGAAAATTTAAATAATTAACTTGTGATATTTAAATCAAAATTTATCTTTCTTCTTCTCTTTGTGTTACGAATGAATTTTATAAAATCAACAGGGGAACACTTTGTAGTTTACATAAGCAAATGTCAAGTTTACAATATTTTACTTAGAATAAGTTTACATTACAAAGTGTTTGTTGGTTATTTGAACTGAGACAGTTGTTAGTTTTCGTACCTAGCGCAAGCGCAAGATGGGTACTTAGAAAAATTATGCGAGGCACTAACATTTGTTAGTCCGCTTTTTCCTGTTTTGCAACAGGGTGTTGATCTGCTTCAGTCCCTCCTGTAGTCGCTGTTGGCGAGCCTTGTCCTCGACCCTTGCCTTTAACAGCGCGATGACCAGATGCCTCCTGTTGATGAGTTTGGCTTTCTCGCCTCCTCGTTGTTTCCCTGTACTCCTTTATAGTTATAGGCCTGAGCCCGTCTCGTTGGCTACTCTCCAGCACTTCCTTAATTATTGGTGCATCCGCTTGCGTTATTGGTGTTCCCTCTGCGAACGTCGGAGTGTTTGATTCGTTGTTTGCCATGTTGCTGCTATTGTTTCTGCTGCTGTAGCTGCAGCTCCTTTTGATATAATCGTTGCTGCTTATTGTGGCTGCGCTTGGTGGGTGTACGTTGAGTGTAAATTTTTAATTCATAGCAAGTACTGTTCTGTTTCCGGATTGCGTCGTTGCCAGGCGACGGCTCCTTTTGGATTGTTGTTTGTTTTATTTGCTGTTGTTATTGCTGCTGCTGTTCCATCTTGTTACTGTTGTTATGGTAGTTGATGGTATTGTACAGAATATTCCCTCGTTGGGTGACACTTGTCATGGTCGCCATGTAGAGAAAAAGATCGTGCACGTCAGTGCTGGCTTGTTATCACTTTTAGAATGTTCTTTATTCGCAACTCTGTTCGCTTTAAAACCTTAGATATGGGTATTATTATATGTATAGCTCTGTCGCAGCAGAGCAAAATTAAAAGAGAGAGAGTGTGTGGTATGTGCACGTATTAGTGAGTACATATATGGTACTCTTGGTATTATATATTTAAATGCAGGGTATTATTTAATGCATATACACACTTATTATAAAAATCTTACTAATGTCATGTCCTATATTTATCTCAAGTTGTCCTTCTGGACATCCCTCCCCTTAATTAAGACTGTGGTCCCAAGGTCTGCCTCGTCTTTTTGTTCTACCCACAGGGGGGCTAGCTTATTGCTGAGTCTTTTGATTGTGTTAAATAAGACCCTGTCTCCTACTTAGAATATTCTGTTCTGTCTTGTCTGTTTTTTCTAGACCGCTGAACGTTTTGTGCCTTTTGAATACTGGCTCAAATCTGTTTCTGCCAACCTGGATCGGGACTGAACATGAATGAATTGTGCGGTTATACTCGATCGCGGCTAGCAGGATGACCTCAGATGTCTCGTCGATTCTTCTTTCTATCTTGAAACACCTTGCCAATTTTATGAGCGTGCTTTGAAAACCCTCTACCTGTGCGATTGATGTACTGTGTAACGGAGCTTCGTTCTCTATTGTCACCCCATAATTGTTAAACAGCAATGACTGTATCGTCTCTGAGTTGAGAGATGCCTCGTTGTCGCAGTATATAACACGGGAAAAGGGAAGTGTGTTCATTTATTGGGTAAGAAGTGGTTTCACGTTTTCTATAGTACAGGGCGCAATCTGTGGAAGGACAGCAAACTTAGAAAATTTGCCTATCCATGAAATATCTGGCATCGGGTACTTGTCTAGCAAAGTCTTTTCCTTTAGTTTACGAAAGTCTATAACCATCCTCTTTTTTTATTACCCATCTCATCTGCTCCCTTTTTGTCGACCATTCATATTGAATTATATGGGGATCATGACTATCTGATAATGCTGTTCGATCGCAGGTCCTCTATTTTACGAGTCACGAAATCAGCTACTCCCATTGGGTAGGGATAAAGCGTTGAATATATGGGATCGTTATCCGTTGTTCGGGTAGCAGCTACTACCGATGTGTTATATCGCAGTGTCTCTTTAGAGTCTGCGAAAAATTTTGCTCTGTTTCGAGCATTTTAACAAATTTGAGAATTGCGTCCTGTGATGCGTTAATATTAATTTTGGTAAAATTAACATTTCTACATCTATGGTATTGAATCTTTTCTGATACATTTCCAAAATTAATTACGTTGGTCATTAAGCTGATGACAGCGTCTATATCTGTTAACAGATCTAGATACCGTCGAAGGTTGTTAGTGAGTTTAGCAAGAAGAATGGGCTGCTTACGCCAAATATTCTTAACAAACATTTTTGTGTGATATTATTTGATCCATGAATGGAATGGATCGTGCAGGTGGAATCTACTGGGACTAAAATTTTAAGCCTGGGAAGGGGATGATGTAATTTTTGGACGTGCCTGCTACATTTCGCTGTACGAATGGCAGCAGGGACCTTCCCCTTAAAATTAATATCATCACCCTCGTCCTCGGAGGTGCTATTGCTTGTGCTATTTCTGACGCCATATTGTCGTAAGTACCGGACACTTGAGCTTCTTCTTGAACAACATGGTTTTTCCTATGACTTCTTTGCTCAGAGACCCACTCAGAAGTTTTTGATCTTTTCCCTGCCCGCGGATGTAAGTTCTGCCTCCCGAGCCTTGTTGTTGCTGCCTGAACCCTAAATGGAAACGTCCACCACCATTGGCTCTAAGGATAC
Source organism: Drosophila borealis (assembly GCA_035045885.1). Classification (NCBI taxonomy): domain Eukaryota; kingdom Metazoa; phylum Arthropoda; class Insecta; order Diptera; family Drosophilidae; genus Drosophila; species Drosophila borealis. Next base: position 1,523,975 of record JAWNOR010000340.1, on the reverse strand, counting down.
TGTTTTGTGGTCTTGTCTTGGGATTGCAAGGCTTGGCGCTATGTTGCCTATTTAAGGAAGGGCTCTTTCCCTGTCCGTAGTGGATCCTGTTCTTTTGTTCATACTGTTTAGACTGCTGTTGGTTCCTAGAACGCTCAGATGTATGAGCCTTCTCCTCTAGGCTTTTGGCATAATTCTCTGCGAAGTGGTATATGTTTCCCTGTCGGAGGGTACTAAGCTGTTGCTCTATGACGTGGAGCGGTCGCTTGTCGCTATATGCGAAATCGAGCCTACTAATAATAGCCTCGAAGTACATGGGGGTGTAAAATGAAGCAAGTGCAGTATTAGTTGCGCCCTTCCGAGTATGATGATCGCTTGATAGTGGCGAGAACTACCGTCATATGGTTTGTAGATAACATACGTGGCTACTGCTGACATCGCCAAAACGTGTATGTATCCTGTTTTCCCTCGAATTCTGTTAAGCACATAATAGCATCCAGAGGTTCTGACCTGAGTTTCAGGCAATGCGATGTGCATGCTTTCGAGCTGTCCAGTCAAATCTTTTATCTTTCCGCTCATTCTGCGCCAATTGTAGCGCTAGTGCACTAGACACTGCAGCCTCGACTATCGCACGTAATTGCTCTGCGGTTATGTCCGGTATTTTTCTGAGAATGTCTTTCTGTCCGGATACGTTATTTCTTGACGCTAGTAAGTAGGGATTGAAGAGCAGAATCGCTGTCACAAAATCTGTGGTCTACTTTCTCCCAGTAATAGAAAACGACATTTTTTATTTTTGATGCCTTTTGTTCAGATTATTATGACCCACAATTTCCATTCCATTTCCATCCACGCGTAGCCCGTGCTGCATTGCATTTTGTGTTGGTAGAAGAGGGTGTAGAGTATTACCTAGTCGAGAGGTCCCGACTAGAGTCTCTTACTTGTTGAATTAATTATTTATTTTAATAATACTAGTTATATCCCTTCACCCATTAAAAAAGAATACGCAGAAAATGCATTTTGCTGCCAAAGCCTAAGTATATGTGTATGTATTTATTTATTTATTAGTGGTCGACAAAAACGTGTCTTCCTAATTATTTAATACATTAATTTCTGAAAATTAAATGCTACAAGTCTAATTGAAATACACAATTTGCAAATAGCATCGCCGACACGATGGAGATGTTTTATTTGCCCGTTCGGCCAGCTATGCCCCTTTTCACAGCTAATTTTACCAGTGACATTATTAGAGCCCACAACTAAGAAAGAAGGTGAAAAAATAGTATTCTTAAGTAAAAATTACAAATAATCTTAATTTACTATATTATATAAGAATACACAATAAATGGGAAAAAAGAAAAAAAAAAGCTTTTAACAAAGTTTATTAGGTGTAGAGAAAGTTCGGTGGAGAGAACGTGATATAAACTATTGTAATTTTTACATAGTACACGAAAAGAATTGTGCATAGCGTAATTTGTTGTGATTGTAGGTAGGAATAAGGGCGATAATTCCTGGTAGGTCTAGACGGAACAGAGCATTGAAGACGCCCTAACGGAAAAGACGAATCTATGTCGCCAACAATCAACATTTGTAGGAAGACAATACATGTGTGTCTGAACAGTATGCATTTAAACATCAATTCCTTATTCAATAGTCAATACCTTTATTAAAGCTTACGAAATAATGTAATCATATGTATGTACTAATCAGTGCATACACACATACGTACGTATATAGAATTTAATAATTTACATAGATATGTTTGTACATATTATTTTCTTTCCACAAGTAGAAGCTGTCTACAAAGAGGAACTTTTCAAGACTGTTACTAATTATCTGAGTATTTTAAGAATTATATTTCGTAAATGTTTGTTATACTTTCATGATTTAAATAATTTATAGTGCTGCTTATGTAAAATTAGTAGATGGTCTCAAGAGGTTGATTAATACATTATTATATGTGATTCAAATAGTTAAATAAGTAGCGCGAGCTTTTTTATATGTATATAAAATCGCGGTGGTAAAAGAGTGAGTATTTTCTAACACTCTTACTTCATGTTTTCGCGTTGTCGATTTTAGATTGCCAATTTGCGATCAGTATTATTAGTGAGTTTTGTTTATTATACGAACGATTAGAATAAGAGAAACTAAACTAAAGGCAAGACGCCGTTAAGCTTATAGTTCGTAGTATCATTGGAGTTAGGAAGGAGCAACGCATAAGTTAGGTTTGAATTTAACCGCCGGCCGCCACAGCAACCGTGCGTTGCCGATCGGTTGCTCAACACCGTCTCTCGCCCGCAGCTTCAATTCGGCGCTGAAGGGCGAAAGCTCCGAGGCGAAGTTGCGAAAGCTCACAGCGAATTTGAGCGACCGAGGCAAGCGCACGGCTCGCCTGCGAGCGTGCCGGCACTTTTGGAGTGAGCATCAGAGTAAGTAGACGTGTGCAACAGAAGGCGAATAAAGGAGACTTAGGGTGTGCAGCGGGGCGCTAGGGCTCCGATTAGCACGCCGTGTATGTGTGAATCGGAGCTTAGCCTATCGACCGCGTGAGCAATCCCGGCCGCGTAAGTGTGAATCAGGGCTTTGCCCACCGATCGCGTGTGCAATCCCTGTCGTGTGTTTGCGTGAATTGGCTTTGTCTGCTGACCGCGTGAGCAATCCCGGCCGTGCATGTGTGAATCAGGACCTGGTCTGCTGACCGCGTGAGCAATCCCGGTCATGTGTACGCATTTCCCTCCCTATCCTACGAAAGTAGTAGGAGCCATAGTTTGTTTGAAGCGCTTCCTCACCCCTCTAAATCCTCCATCCCAGCAAACTTACAAATGTCTTGTAGATTGCTGGTCCTGGTAAGACTGAGAGTTGTACCCCGGCCATTAGCTTCCTTACAAGTGGCGCCCGACAAGGGACTTAGGAGGCGTTTAGGGGCGTGGCATGTTTGCGGATTAAAGCCCCACTAGTATGCACATATAAGTGTTTTCAAAGAAAGAAGGGAAGTTGCTTACAGGGTATTTTTAGTCAGACATACCCTAGCAGAGGTATGGGAAAAATAGACGTCATACATGGGTAAAATTGCAAATCGAGGGTATTTGATAGTCGGGCATACCCTAACAAGGGCAGTTTCATACCCTGTGTCGGACGACAAAATGAACACCTGCAAGATTTAGGCAACTAAAATGTGTTAAAAATCGAGCACACAAAGCAGACAACAGAAAGATAACGGTCGGCCGAAAAAGTACAGAGCGCGCGCGCCAGCCGGACAACATCGAGACCACGCTTGCACACGCGTGCACAAACGCGCGACGCAGTCGACGTCGGCGTCGAAGGGCCGTTAAGCCGTCGCGACAGCGATACTACAGGTGGACGAATTCAACTCCCGCGTGGTGAAAATTCGTCAGTACAGTTGGCGAAAGCATCGAGAACGGGTGCGTTTAAGAATAAATAAAACGAAGTGAGCAAAAAGAACTGACAAGCACAAAACAAGTTAAATGGACGCGGATTAAAAAATATATATATATGCGTATAGAGTGAGTAATAAAAACTCAAAATGGAGTCAGGTGAGTGCCAAAATCCGGGGGTAGGCGTGCGCTGGATCCACCAGCGGCGCAATGAGGAACTGGAAGCGATCGCCCATGAGTTCGGGCTAGACAAGGAAGGGCGCGTGGAGGAGCTGCGTAAGCGGCTATCCACGTTCGTTCATGATAGCGGCCATACATCCGAAATTTGGGCTCGGCTAGAGTCTCAGTACGCCAAAACGTTGGAGCCGCCATCCTGGGGCGTCTCACCCGATGTTGGTGGACGGCCACGTCAGAAATCGGAGCCCGATCTGAGGAGCGCACATATGTATGTACGAGCGTCTACAGCTTCCAACTCCTAGCTTAGCCGTCACGGGTGTAGGGGACGCTCATAAAGTTAGAAGTGATAGCGCCCGCCGAACAATAGCGATCGACGCAGAGATCATGTCGCCGAGTTATGTTCTCATCCTGCCAGGCCGTACCCTCAGTCGGATGGCAGGTCTCTCGTACACGTCCCGGAACAAGTTCGGAAGTGAGGCATGAGGTATGATGGCCGCTCCGACCCCCTTGGGCTATTGGAGGACCTAGAGGAGCGCGCCATTACGTATGGCAATGCCCTTGATCGATTGCCCCGGGCAATGAGCGAGATATTCTGCGACAGGGCTGCTCGGTGGTTCTTAAGTAGTGGGCTGCGGGATGTGCCATGGTCAGTATTTAGGAGGAGTTTCCTGGAGTTCTTCCTGCCTCCACGCTATTTCGAAAGGCTTGAGGACGAAATCCAATCCCGTCGGCTGCGTGGGGGAGGAATTCAAGGAATACCTGATAGAGCTGAGGGCTATAATGCACCACGCCAGATACGAACCGGCGCAGGAGTTGCATCGGATCTACGAGAATGCTGCTCTCGAATATAGGCTTTACGAGCGACGGCAAGACTTATCCACCTTATCCCAGCTGACGCAGCTGGCTGTAGAGTATGAGACAGTTGTGAGGCAGAAGGCGGAGTACTCAGGAAGCAGATAAGGGAGTCAGGTGGTCACGAGCTCGAGTAGCACAGAGTGGGCGAGGGACAGAGTGTGCCACCTTTCAGCGAGCCTTAGACACGTTATTAGGGCCGGAGATGGAGCGACATGCGTTCGCCTACCTTGACGATATCATGATAATAGGGGCGATGAAAGAGCAGCATGTAGAGAATTTGAGGGAGGTGTTCCACCGGTTAAGGGCGGCCAATCTCAGGCTGAATAGGAAAAAATGCAGCTTCTTCAGGAAGAGGCTGGTCTACCTGGGGCATGATTTTTGTGCGGAAGCGATACGTACCGATCCGGAGAAGGTGGAGGCGATACGTAACCTGAAAGCCCCGAATAATTGTAATGAGTTGAGACAGTGTCTCGGGATGGCTTCACGGTACAGGCGTTTCGTTCCCAACTTTGCGACTCAGGTACAGCCGCTAACGGCGCTTTTAAAGAAGGAGCGGAAATGGGCTTGGGATGACGAACAGAAGGAGCCATTGCGTCAATTAAAGGATATCTTGACGACTGCTCCTGTGTTGACTTGCCAAGACTTGTTCGCCAAATTCGTCTTGCAGACTGACGCGAGAGAGCATGGCCACGGCGCAGCGCTGACGCAGACGATAGAGGGGCAGGAGCTTTCTGAAAGTTGAGGTAAACTATTCGGCCACCGAGAAAGAGTGCCTGGCTATTGTATGCTCGATCCGGAAGCTGCGTTGCTACCTAGAGGAATACGGGTTCGACGTGATAACGGACCATCTGGCACTCAAGTGGCTCAACCTGATCGAGAGCCCTTCAGGAAGGATCGCGCGATGGGCACTGGAACTACAACAGTTCCAATTTGACGTTCACTACCGTCGTGGGAAGCTCAACCCCGTGGCCGATGCACTATCAAGACATCCTCTAGAGACCTGTCAGCAAGCAGTGGTGGCCGAGGCCCCCTGCAAATGGGTCATGAGTATGCGTGCTAAAATCGCCGAAGAGTCGGCCAAGATCCCGGACTACATAGAAGAAAATGGGCAGTTATATAGGCATTTGGGCTACCGGAAGGACGACGAGTTCAACATTCCCTGGAAGCTATGTGTAGCTAGTGGTCAGCGACAGAGGGTATTGCACGAATATCATGATGCTTCCACGGCCGGAGAGGAAAACCGTGTCGAGGTTGGCCAAGAGATACTACTGGCCGGGGATGTTCCGTGACGCCGCTACGGCGTCGCACTTGCAGACAGCATTCCGAGAGAGAGGTCCATAATACCTACCGAGAGGACCAACAGGACAGAGAAGACCATGATAGCGCAATTTATCGAAAGCCATCAGAGTTCGTGGGACGAGCTCTTGCTGGAGATATCGCTAGTGGTCAACACAATTGTGGCGAACTCGACAGGATTCAGTCCCGCTTTTCTGATGCAGGGGAGGGAGCCGCGGCTGTACGATCAGGTGACTCCGGGGTCCGCAACTAGTGTTAAAAAAAGTTTTTGATATCGTCCACAGCAATCTCCAGCGTGCATCAAAAGACCAGGGCAGACATTATAACCTGCGGAGACGAGAGTGCGGCCTTCGTTGGACTCGATGGTCCTATTACGGCAGCACCAACTGTCCAACGCCGCTGAGGGCTTCGCTGCGAAATTGGCACCCAAATTTGATGGCCCCTATCGGGTCGTCAAGTTCATGTCTCCCAACAACGTGAGCCTGGCAAAACCAGGCGAACAGAAGAAGAGGGTGGCCAATATTTCGCAGCTGAAGCCGATTTACCAAGAGATGACCGAACACAGAGAGGAACCAGGACCCATGGACGCCCACGCATAGGCGAAGAGTAAGAGCGGCACACGTTGTCCAACGTAATCACTATACTAAAATTAAAAGTTGACTAACGCTAGTAGCATAATCAGAATAGGCTTAGTAGAATGTGAGCCGCACTAACGGGGGGGGGGTTCTGTATCTAAGGCAAGGAGCCGCTATGACGTCATAGTTTAAATTGGTTTTTTAGTTCATTAGTATTAAAATAAGATCTTAGCTAAGTAAGAGGCAAGGAGCCATCAGTAATATAAGTGAGTTTTGTTAATTATAAGAACGATTAGAATAAGAGAAACCAAACTAAAGGCAAGACGCTGTTAAGCTTATAGTTCGTAATATCATTGGAGTTTGGGCAAGGAGCCACGCATAAGTTAGGTTTGAATTTAACCGCCGGCCGCCACAGCAACCGTGCGTTGCCGATCGGTTGCTCAACACCGCCTCGAGACCGCAGCTTTAATTCGGCGGTGAAGAGCGAAAGCTCCGAGGCGAAGTTGCGAAAGCTCACAGCAAAGTTGAGCGACCGAGGCAAGCGCACGGATCGCCTGCGAGCGTGCCGGCACTTTTGGAGTGAGCATCAGAGTAAGTAGACGTGTGCAACAGAAGGCGAACAAAGGAGACTTAGGGTGTGCAGCGGAGCGCTAGGGCTCCGAACAGTGCGGCAGGGCTTTAACTTAGGTAAATCGTATAAGGTATTGAATAGTAAGTGGATATGAATAAATGAAGTTAGCAAGGAAAGTCGGCTAACTCTTTTTATTTTCGATTAATTCTAACTCGGACCCCGAAGTTAGCCAGTGTTCAGCATAACCTCTTCTCATAACCCAGCACGCCGTGTATGTGTGAATCGGAGCTTAGCCTATCGACCGCGTGAGCAATCCGGGCCGTGTAAGTGTGAATCAGGGCTTACCCAACCGATCGCCTATTCAATCCCGGTCGTGTGTGTGTGTGTCTGAATTGGGTTAGCCTGGTGACCGCGTGAGCAATCCCGGCCGTGCATATGTAAATAAAGGCCTGGTCTGCTGACCGCGTGAGCAATACCGGTTATGTGTGTGCATTTCCCTCCCTATCCTATGAAAGTAGTAGGAGTCCTCCCCCCTCTAAGTCCCCCATCCCATCAAACTAACAAATACCTTATAGATTGCTTGTCATGGTAAGACTGAGAGTTGTACCCCGGCCAGTAGCTTCATTACAAGATTATCGGCCTTCTCGCACTATGCGGTAGACACAGTGCGGCATCGATCCTGCCATACACACGCAAGACTCCATTGTCATCCAAGTAGGGCGCCAGCCCTCTTATGGCGCTTCGATGACCGACTAATTCTTCATTGTACGAGGCTCGAACTTCGTCAGGGAACGCTTCGCATTGCGCAAATTCACTCGGCATCTCTTCTTCATCATCGCAGGATGAGTGTTCCGTGCCCGGTTCAGGCTGCGGCCAGCTGCTTTCCGGCTGTCGCAAAAATGTTGGCCCGTCTAACCATCGTGACTGTTGGCTGAGGTCTACGTGGCAATGCGGCCTCGTTCCGTCGTCTGCTGCATTTTCAGCAGTAGGTACCCATCTCCATTGAAACACCTTTGTTGACTCCAAAATTTTTGCCACTCAATTTCCGAAGAACTGCTTATATCGACGGTGGGTGCTGCCTATCCAACGCAGCACAATTTTGGAGTCAGTCCATAGTATAGCATCGCTGATCGCTGTACTGTGCTCCTTTTTGACAGTGTCCATCAGCCTCATTCCAAACACTACTGCTTGCAATTCCAGTCGTCGAATTGACTTCGTTTTCATTGGGGCACACTTCGTCTTGGCCCATATGAAGCATACTCGCACGTCGCTGTTGTCGTAGGTGACCCTTAAGTAAGCCACAGCTGCGAAAGCTGACTGGCTAGCGTCGACAAAAACGTGCAGTTGTATTGCAGGCACGGGTATTGGATCAAAGTAATGGCGCGAGCTTCGAAATCCTTCCACGTTGTTCATATCCTAAAGCCATTTACTAAAGGCGCGGGAGATCTCATCTGGTAAGGGTTCATCCCATTGCACATTTCGTCGCCAGATCTCACGCATAAGTAAGTTTCCAGTTATTATAAGACAGCTAAGAAATCCCAAAGGATCAAATGTTGACATGATCAAGCTCAAGAATTCCCTCTTCGTAGGTACTCGCTCCAAAGTTAGCACACATCGGGGTACTTTGTGGTACTTCATGTTGAATTTGAAATCGTCCGTGGCTTTTCTTTCTTTTCTTCGCCCCATCCGATGCACCTAGCAGCCCCATGTTGGCCCAGGGCGTCAGCTACGGTTGGCGAACTGGAAGTAAACTGGCACAATTCAAATCCAGCATTTGCATGTATTTCTCTTATTCTTGTCGCCTTCACTATCAAAACTATCCACATAGTCGTCCACATAGTGACATTCAAGAAAAGCTTTAACTGCGCGAGGATCTGAATCCTGATACTGCAGGGCATTCAAGGTCTTCACATAGTGCGCGGCGCTTGCAGAGCATGCTACTCCAAACGTCATTACCCTCATCTCATAAACATCAGGCTCCCGGCGATCATCGCCGTTTCGCCACAAGAATCGCTAGGCGCATCCTGCATTCAAGGTCTTCACATAGTGCGCGGCGCTTGCAGAGTATGCTACTCCAAACGTCATTACCCTCATCTCATAAACATCAGGCTCCCGACGATCATCGCCGTTTCGCCACAAGAATCGCTAGGCGCATCTATCCTGCGGTCGAATGAACACTTGATGGAACATCTCTCTGATGTCTCCACAAACGCCAACCGCACCTTCCCGGAAATGGAAGAGAACAGCCGGCAGCGACTTGTAGTGCTGCGGCCCCTTGGATAATGCCAAATTCAATGAAATGTCACCGACCTTTGCTGCCGCGTCGAACACCAGTCTTATGTTACCGGGCTCATTTGGATTTTCAACTCCAAAGTGCGGCAGATACCAAAGTTTGTCGCTGTTGGCTAAAGCGACCTCATGTTGCCTCAATCGTCGAGCATATCCTTTATGAACATAATCGTCCATAATTTTCATATAGGCTCGTATAAACAGATCGTTACGCTTCATCTTTCTCTCAATGTTGACCAATCTTTTGTATGCCATATCGTAGCTTCGGGCAAACTGAACATTATCACGGTTCCATAATAATTCTGTCTGGTAACGTTCACCTTGTTTCACCGTGGTGTCTTCGAGTATCTTCTGTGCTCGTGCATCGTCACAAGCTGCGACTGGTGACGTAAGCTTTACACCAAAGTTCTCGATATCAAAATAGTCACTTACCATCATGAATTGCACGTCACGTCGATGCAGTCTTTGAGTTGGTAAGCTCAGGTTGGACAAGGCGTACACATTTCGCAACACATAGCGTTTGCGTTTGTCCGCTCCACTAATTTCCATGCTTACCACTGTGGTCGGCTTTCTGATGGCTCTTCCACCAAACCACTGTCGTCTTAGTTGCCTGCGTTCCCCTTTTACATCTGGGTCGCGCAGTATCTCGTCGTCGATCATAGTTACGGACGAGTCCTCAACGAGGAGCCCATACGTATCGATCCGCTTATTGGCCCCGTGCAATGTCATTGGCAATATTTTGAATAGTAGGCGTTCTCCATTCGAATCGACACAACTTAAGTTCCTTTGTTGCTTCAATTGAGCATCCACTGGTTGCGGTGCTATTGTTTGCGGATCCGCTGGCTGCGGCATCCGTCCAGTATTCATCACTCTATCACCTGCTGGCTGCGGTGCATTGAGACTCATAGCATCATGATCATGTAAAAGGCGATGATGCCTCTTCTGGCATCCATTGACTTCACATTCGTTGGCCCTTTTGCAGACTCTTGCCATGTGGCCATCTCGTAGGCACGAAAAACAAAGCTAGTGCCTTTCTACAAACGTCCACCTTTTTAGCGGAGAGGCTAAGTTATACTCGTTGCAGTCCCTGACTGCGTGTTGTCCATTACAGATTGGACACTGTTTGGTGCGACCTCGGTGTCGCCCTTCATTATTCTGGTCAATGCTGGCATGCAGCACTCTACGCTTCTGCTCCTTACTATCGACGTCCACAATCGTACATACCACATTGGCGTAGTCCGTTAACCACGCGCTAAAATGTGCGACAGTTGGGAAAAGCCCAATCGTAGCTGTATGTCTGGCCCACTCCACCCTCTTGCTTGGTGGTAGCTTAGCGATGCTGTTCTCCGATAGCTAATTGTAGAAAGGCTGCAAGGTTACTTACTCCTCTCGAATACTACTTAGCTGGCTGCGTATTATATGTTCTGGGCGGCCATATCTGAAACATAATTGTTCCATCACGTTGTTCACATTCCTGGGATGTATGAGCAACGACTTCACAGTATCACGTGCTTCGCCTTTGAGTGCCTTCAAAAATCGCTGGTTATTTTCCAGATTCGTGCAGTTGTACGCCAAAGTTGTTTCCGTAAACGCGCAGGCCAATCCTCGTGTTGTCCTCCAAACTCGGGTAGATCTATTAATTCGCGTAGCAGGCTTACATCGTTCCGGAAGGTCGCCCATGCGAAGTTCCCAGTTGCCTGCGTTGGCTCCAAAATGATCGCTGGTTGGTTCTCTTGTGCCGGCGTGTAGCTGAGCGTTGGCTGCGCAATGCCTGCAGAGCAATATGGCGTCGAGCGGCTTGATGTTGTAGAACAGTTATCCATAACTGTAGCTCGTTCTACCGTTTGCAACTGTGGTCCCAAATTCCCACTCAATGACGTACGCAATGTTTCACTCAGAGATAGCGTTCTGCTCAAAATTGCAGTTTCACTAAATCTTACTCTTGAACTTGGGACTCCACTCAAAATTGCAGTTTCACTTGAACTTCCACTCGACGATAGCTCTCCACTCAAAGCTCCGGTCAAAAATGGAGGCAGGTTAGCTGTACCACCCACGCCAGCATTACTCAATTTAAGGGGTCAGTAATTGTACTCACACGTGCTTGACTAGTTTTTGACCTCTGCAACTCATGCTCTAGCGCAGCGAATCTCTGGTTTAAATCCATGACTTGAGTACTTGAGAGTTGCGTGCTTTGGTTTGGCGCTCCTGTCAATATGCTGGCTCGTGCACTCATTCCTGCGCCCACAGTGCCGGCACTTGTGCCCACATCCACGGTGCTGGGGCTCTGTGGCGCGCTCACAGCGGGAACTTTTGTGATACAGTGCTCACCATTCTACTTGTCCGCTTCGGCCGCACCTCACTCGCCGTGGTATCTCCTGGCCATCGTTCAGGCGTGGGCTTTTCCTGGGTGACTGTTGTGTCATCATATTCACCTCGGAGATGAATTCTACTATATTTTACGCTGGCTGCGTACATACGATAACTCTATAACTGGGGTGGAGGCCCTGCCTGTGCTGTGTCTATGTAAACGCACTGTAACTCCAAAGTTACAAAACGTCTTGTCTCCAGTGCAAGTCCCCTAGCAGTTTCTTACGATAAGAACTGTGAATAAAAGATCATGTCGCGTGCCAAAGGAAGGTGGAGTTGCAATTTGAACACTGCAAGGTTTACGCCTGGCCCTGGCCATGTTACTCCGATGTTACTGCGAGACAGCGTAATGCAAAACGTGCTAGTGCAAGTGTTTTATTCTGATCGGATTAAATCGGTTAGAACTTAAACATATATTCCCTCAGAATCTTACCGCAGTCTTCCCTCCTACGGCCTTCTAACTCATGACGACAATGAGTTTAACATAAAGTAATGGCGGCAACAAGCCAAATACAATGTGCCCATACATTCAGAGGGCATAAATACATACTTTGAGAATATACTTAATACTAAACAATCGACAACTTAATTCGTCCCGCAACAATTAGAATCACATATATAACAACCTTAATCAAATGATATAATTTATTACTGTTTTAATCAACCTCTTTGAGACCATCTACTAATTTTACATAAGCAGCATTATAAATTATTAAAATCATGAAATTATAACAAATATTTACGAAATATAATTCTTAAAATACGCGCGCAGATAATTAGTAACAGTGTTGAAAAATTCCACTTTGTGGACTGCTTCTACTTGTGGAAAGAAAATAATATCTACAAACATATCTATGTATATTATTATAATCTATATACAAACGTATGTGTTTATGCACTGATTAGTATATACATATGATACCAACCTTTCGTAAGCTTTAATAAATTGAATAAGGAATTGATGTTTAAATGCATACTGTACGTGGTTTGTCTTCCTACATATGTTGATTGTTGGCGACATAGATTCTTCTTTTCTGCGAGGACGTCTTCAATCTCTGTTCCGTCTAGACCTACCAGGAATTATCGCCCTTATTCCTACCTACGTGCACAACAAATTACGCTATGCACAATTCTTTTCGGGTACTATGTAAAAATTACAATAGTTTGTATCACGTTCTCTCCACCGAACTTTCTCTACCCCTAATAAACTTTTTTTTACTTTGTTAAAAGCTTTTTTTTTCTTTTTTCCTATTTATTGTATATTCTAAAATAAAATAGATTTTTTTATATAATTAAGATTATTTGTAATTTTTACTTAAGAATGCTATTTTTTCACCTTCTTTCTTAGATGTAGGCTCTAATAACGTCACTGACAAAATAAACTATGAAAAGGGGCATAGCTGGCCGGTCGGGTAAATAAAACACCTCCATCGGTGATGTCGGTGATGCAATTAGCAAATTGTGTATTTTAATTAGAATTTTAGCATTAAATTTTCAGAAATTAATGTATTAAATAATTAGGAAGACACGTTTTTGTCGACCACTAATAAATAAATAAATACATACACATATACTTAGGCTTTGGCAGCAAAATGCATTTTCTGCGTATTCTTTTTTAATGGGTGAAGGGATATAACTAGTATTATTAAAATAAATAATTAATTCAACAAGTAAGAGACTCTAGTCGGGTCCTCTCGACTAGGGAATACTCTACACCCTCTTCTACCAACACCAAATGCAATGCAGCACGGGCTACGCGTGGATGGAAATGGAATGGAAATTGTGGGTATTAAAAATCTGAGCAAAACGTATCAAAAATAAAAAATGTCGTTTTCTATTACTGGCGAATCCCTACTTACTAGCGTCAAGAAATTACATATCCGTACTGAAAGACATTCTAAGAAAAAATACCGGACGTAACCGCAGAGCAATTACGTGCGATAGTCGAGGCTGCAGTGTCTAGTGCACTAGCGCTACAATTGGCGCAGAATGAGCGGAAAGATAAAAGATTTGACTGGACAGCTCGAAAGCAAACACATCGCATTGCCTGAAACTCAGGTCAAAACCTGCTATTAAGTGCTTAACAGAATTCGAGGGAAAACAGGATACATATACGTTTTGGCGATTGTCAGCAGTAGCCACGTATGTTATTTACAAACCATATGACGGTAGTTCTTGCCACTATCAAGCGATCATCATACTCGGAAGGGCGCAACTAATACTGCACTTGCTTCATTTTACACCCCCATGTACTTCGAGGCTATTATTAGTAGGCTCGATTTCGCATAAGCGACAAGCGACCGCTCCACGTCATAGAACAACAGCTTAGTACCCTCCGACAGGGAAGCCTTCCACTATAAGAATACTACAATGAGGTGGAGAAAAAGATCAGTTTGTTGACCAATAAGGTCAACATGTCGTACGACTCTGTTTGAGCGACTGGTATGTGCGAGAAATTCAGAGTTTGTGGCGCATCCCGCCGATTTGCCATCCGCCTTAGCATAAGCCCAGGAATTCGAAGCAAACCATGACATATACCACTTCGCAGAGAATTATGCCAAAAGCCTAGAGGAGAAGGCTCATACATCTCAGCGTTCTAGGAACCAACAGCAGTCTAAACAGTATGAACAAAAGAACAGGATCCACTACGGACAGGGAAAGAGCCCTTCCTAAAATAGGCAACATAGCGCCAAGCCTTGCAATCCCAAGACAAGACCACAAAACAGTATCCTTAGAGCCAATGGTGGTGGACGTTTCCATTTAGGGTTCAGGCAGCAACAACAAGGCTCGGGAGGCAGAACTTACATCCGCGGGCAGGGAAAAGATCAAAAACTTCTGAGTGGGTCTCTGAGCAAAGAAGTCATAGGAAAAACCATGTTGTTCAAGAAGAAGCTCAAGTATCCGGTACTTACGACAATATGGCGTCAGAAATAGCACAAGCAATAGCACCTCCGAGGACGAGGGTGATGATATTAATTTTAAGGGAAGGTCCCTGCTGCCATTCGTACAGCGAAATGTAGCAGGCGCGAACAACGGATAACGATCCCATATATTCAACGCTTTATTTCTACCCAATGGGAGTAGCTGATTTCGTGACTCGTAAAATAGAGGACCTGCGATCGAACAGCATTATCAGATAGTCATGATCCCCATATATTAATTCAATATGGGTGGTCGACAAAAAGGGAGCAGATGAGATGGGTAATAAAAAAAGAGGATGGTTATAGACTTTCGCAAACTAAAGGAAAAGACTTTGCTAGACAAGTACCCGATGCCAGATATTTCATGCATAGACAAATTTTCTAAGTTTGCTGTCCTTTCACAGATTGCGCCCTGTACTATAGAAAACGTGTAACCACTTCTTACCCAATAAATAAACACACTTCCCTTTTCCCGTGTTATATACTGCGACAACGAGGCATCTCTCAACTCAGAGACGATACAGCCATTGCTGTTTAACAATTATGGGGTGACAATAGAGAACGAACCTCCGTTACACAGTACATCAATCGCACAGGTAGAGGGTTTTCAAAGCACGCTCATAAAATTGGCAAGGTGTTTCAAGATAGAAAGAAGAATCGACGAGACATCTGAGGTCATCCTGCTAGCCGCGATCGAGTATAACCGCACAATTCATTCATGTTCAGTCCCGATCCAGGTTGGCAGAAACAGATTTGAGCCAGTATTCAAAAGGCACAAAACGTTCAGCGGTCTAGAAAAAAACAGACAAGACAGAACA
The DNA here is from genome assembly GCA_035045885.1 of Drosophila borealis. Lineage (NCBI taxonomy): Eukaryota > Metazoa > Arthropoda > Insecta > Diptera > Drosophilidae > Drosophila > Drosophila borealis. The sequence continues at coordinate 1,508,735 of JAWNOR010000340.1, read as the reverse complement.
GAATATTCTAAGTAGGAGACAGGGACTTATTTAACACAATCAATCAATCAAAAGACTGGGCAATAAGTTAGCCCCCCTGTGGGTAGAACAAAAAGACCAGGCAGACCTTGGGACTACAGTCTTAATTAAGGGGAGGGATGTCCAGAAGGACAACTTGAGATAAATATAGGACATGACATTAGTAAGATTTTTATAATAAGTGTGTATATGCATTAAATAACACCCTGCATTTAAATATATAATACCAAGAGTACCATATATGTACTCACTAATACGTGCACATACCACACACTCTCTCTCTTTTAATTTTGCTCTGCTGCGACAGAGCTATACATATAATAATACCCATATCTTAGGTTTTAAAGCGAACAGAGTTGCGAATAAAGAACATTCTAAAAGTGATTACAGGCCAGCACTGACGTGCACGATCTTTTTCTCTACATGGCGACCATGACAAGTGTCACCCAACGAGGGAATATTCTGTACAATACCATCAACTACCATAACAACAGTAACAAGATGGAACAGCAGCAGCAATAACAACAGCAAATAAAACAAACAACAATCCAAAAGGAGCCGTCGCCTGGCAACGACGCAATCCGGAAACAAAACAGTACTTGCTATGAATTAAAAATTTACACTCAACATACACCCACCAAGCGCAGCCACAATAAGCAGCGACGATTATATCAAAAGGAGCTGCAGCTACAGCAGCAGAAACAAGAACAGCAACATGGAACTGGGAACACCAGCAACGCAAACGGATGCACCAATAATTAAGGAAGTGCTGGAGAGTAGCCAACCAGACGGGCCCAAGCCTATAACTTTAACGGAGTACAAGAGAAGGACTGCTGCGAGGGAGCGTCAGCATGCCAGCACCGGCGACACCAAGCTGACGCATAGGAAACAACGCGGAGGCGAGAAAGCCAAACTCATCAACAGGAGGCATCTGGTCATCGCGCTGTTGAAGGCAAGGGTCGAGGACAAGGCCCGCCAACAGCGACTACAGGAGGGACTGTAGCAGATCAACACCCTGTTGCAAAACAGGAAGAAGCGGACTAACAAATGTTAGTGCCTCGCATAATTTTTTTAAGTACCCATCTTGTGCTTGCGCTAGGTACGAAAACTAACAATTGTCTCAGTTCAAATAACTAACTTACACGTGTAGTGTAAACTTATTCTAAGTATTCCAAGGAGGAAAAGCTCAGTTGACAAATGTCGTACGACTCTGTCTCTAGAGCCCATGGATGTGGACGTTTCCATTTCAGGATTCGGGCAGAATACTGCCCATCAGCAAAAACAAGGCTCGGGAGGCAGAACTTAAATCCGCGAGCATGTATACCTTTCACATGGTATTTTGTTAATTATGTTACATTTGACCATCATTGGAATTTAAGCCTTTATATTTTTAAGAAAATGTTGCATCATATTCTTAGGTTTGACTGCTTCTTTTATTTCATTATTGTTCTAGCACGCTTAGTTAGTGAGGCATTCTGATAGTCGTGGTACAGAAGTTGGGGATTTGTGCATTTTGGTGGATTCTGTTTGTTTTTGTGTTCTTATAGCCTCTGTCAACTAACCACATTTTTTACACAATTTTGAAAATGTCACATTTTTGTAAAATGTGTTAAATGCGGCATGTAAGTTTTTCCATAAGAAAAGACATTTAACAAATTTTTTTAAAAAATGTGTGGCATTTTTCGCCCTGAACCGTTTGTGTTTTTTTGCGATGATTTATCGAGTTTTCTATCGATGTTATAAAAAATGTGAAAGTGTCATTACCATAAACAGATGATATAGTAACCATGGCAAGCGGTAACTTTAAATTATACTTTTAAATTTTAATTATCCCACAGTTTTTAACATTTAAAGATGGCCAAATCCCGCGAAGAGTCCCTTAAATGAAGCCCCTACTTCGAAGTAGTGTTAATTGACTTTTGAAAGGAAATCTTTGCGGCGCTTAGATAAATCAAAGCAACTCGATCAGCTGTTTATTTAACGAAGCGGTACTTTTCCCACTCACATGTTACCGACAACCGATGGAACACCAATATGTGAAATTTTAAAATGTAACATTTCTTAAGTATAGTGGGCAAATGCTATTATTTGTTTTTTACTTAATATTGTTTTAATTAATTTGGCGTTTCTTATACCAAACAAATTTCTGAATTCTCAGCACTATAAGAATTATTTTACTCATTCCAAAAGGATATTTACCCAAAATCCAAGACAGTTTTATAATTTTGTACGGTTGAAGGGTAAATTTTCCATCTTTCTTTCTCTCGTGATGGATGAAGCTAGCAATAATTCTGATGCTGCTAGCTTTTTTGCTAATTTTTCCAATTAACTTACTGGTCTAACTGTCCTAAAATAATTCTTACCTCGATAATATTACTTCCTCTACTTCTATAGTTGTTCCTATTATTTGCCGTTCCTCTCTCTTTTCTGCTAAAAATTCTTTAAAGTCTTGTCTACTCAGGGAGTGTAATGTAATAGAGTATTGGATCAAAGTAATGGCGCGAGCTTCGAAATCCTTCCACGTTGTTCATATCCTAAAGCCATTTACTAAAGGCGCGGGAGATCTCATCTGGTAAGGGTTCATCCCATTGCACATTTCGTCGCCAGATCTCACGCATAAGTAAGTTTCCAGTTATTATAAGACAGCTAAGAAATCCCAAAGGATCAAATGTTGACATGATCAAGCTCAAGAATTCCCTCTTCGTAGGTACTCGCTCCAAAGTTAGCACACATCGGGGTACTTTGTGGTACTTCATGTTGAATTTGAAATCGTCCGTGGCTTTTCTTTCTTTTCTTCGCCCCATCCGATGCACCTAGCAGCCCCATGTTGGCCCAGGGCGTCAGCTACGGTTGGCGAACTGGAAGTAAACTGGCACAATTCAAATCCAGCATTTGCATGTATTTCTCTTATTCTTGTCGCCTTCACTATCAAAACTATCCACATAGTCGTCCACATAGTGACATTCAAGAAAAGCTTTAACTGCGCGAGGATCTGAATCCTGATACTGCAGGGCATTCAAGGTCTTCACATAGTGCGCGGCGCTTGCAGAGCATGCTACTCCAAACGTCATTACCCTCATCTCATAAACATCAGGCTCCCGGCGATCATCGCCGTTTCGCCACAAGAATCGCTAGGCGCATCTATCCTGCATTCAAGGTCTTCACATAGTGCGCGGCGCTTGCAGAGTATGCTACTCCAAACGTCATTACCCTCATCTCATAAACATCAGGCTCCCGACGATCATCGCCGTTTCGCCACAAGAATCGCTAGGCGCATCTATCCTGCGGTCGAATGAACACTTGATGGAACATCTCTCTGATGTCTCCACAAACGCCAACCGCACCTTCCCGGAAATGGAAGAGAACAGCCGGCAGCGACTTGTAGTGCTGCGGCCCCTTGGATAATGCCGAATTCAATGAAATGTCACCGACCTTTGCTGCCGCGTCGAACACCAGTCTTATGTTACCGGGCTCATTTGGATTTTCAACTCCAAAGTGCGGCAGATACCAAAGTTTGTCGCTGTTGGCTAAAGCGACCTCATGTTGCCTTAATCGTCGAGCATATCCTTTATGAACATAATCGTCCATAATTTTCATATAGGCTCGTATAAACAGATCGTTACGCTTCATCTTTCTCTCAATGTTGACCAATCTTTTGTATGCCATATCGTAGCTTCGGGCAAACTGAACATTATCACGGTTCCATAATAATTCTGTCTGGTAACGTTCACCTTGTTTCACCGTGGTGTCTTCGAGTATCTTCTGTGCTCGTGCATCGTCACAAGCTGCGACTGGTGACGTAAGCTTTACACCAAAGTTCTCGATATCAAAATAGTCACTTTCCATCATGAATTGCACGTCACGTCGATGCAGTCTTTGAGTTGGTAAGCTCAGGTTGGACAAGGCGTACACATTTCGCAACACATAGCGTTTGCGTTTGTCCGCTCCACTAATTTCCATGCTTACCACTGTGGTCGGCTTTCTGATGGCTCTTCCACCAAACCACTGTCGTCTTAGTTGCCTGCGTTCCCCTTTTACATCTGGGTCGCGCAGTATCTCGTCGTCGATCATAGTTACGGACGAGTCCTCAACGAGGAGCCCATACGTATCGATCCGCTTATTGGCCCCGTGCAATGTCATTGGCAATATTTTGAATAGTAGGCGTTCTCCATTCGAATCGACACAACTTAAGTTCCTTTGTTGCTTCAATTGAGCATCCACTGGTTGCGGTGCTATTGTGTGCGGATCCGCTGGCTGCGGCATCCGTCCAGTATTCATCACTCTATCACCTGCTGGCTGCGGTGCATTGAGACTCATAGCATCATGATCATGTAAAAGGCGATGATGCCTCTTCTGGCATCCATTGACTTCACATTCGTTGGCCCTTTTGCAGACTCTTGCCATGTGGCCATCTCGTAGGCACGAAAAACAAAGCTAGTGCCTTTCTACAAACGTCCACCTTTTTAGCGGAGAGGCTAAGTTATACTCGTTGCAGTCCCTGACTGCGTGTTGTCCATTACAGATTGGACACTGTTTGGTGCGACCTCGGTGTCGCCCTTCATTATTCTGGTCAATGCTGGCATGCAGCACTCTACGCTTCTGCTCCTTACTATCGACGTCCACAATCGTACATACCACATTGGCGTAGTCCGTTAACCACGCGCTAAAATGTGCGACAGTTGGGAAAAGCCCAATCGTAGCTGTATGTCTGGCCCACTCCACCCTCTTGCTTGGTGGTAGCTTAGCGATGCTGTTCTCCGATAGCTGATTGTAGAAAGGCTGCAAGGTTACTTACTCCTCTCGAATACTACTTAGCTGGCTGCGTATTATATGTTCTGGGCGGCCATATCTGAAACATAATTGTTCCATCACGTTGTTCACATTCCTGGGATGTATGAGCAACGACTTCACAGTATCACGTGCTTCGCCTTTGAGTGCCTTCAAAAATCGCTGGTTATTTTCCAGATTCGTGCAGTTGTACGCCAAAGTTGTTTCCGTAAACGCGCAGGCCAATCCTCGTGTTGTCCTCCAAACTCGGGTAGATCTATTAATTCGCGTAGCAGGCTTACATCGTTCCGGAAGGTCGCCCATGCGAAGTTCCCAGTTGCCTGTGTTGGCTCCAAAATGATCGCTGGTTGGTTCTCTTGTGCCGGCGTGTAGCTGAGCGTTGGCTGCGCAATGCCTGCAGAGCAATATGGCGTCGAGCGGCTTGATGTTGTAGAACAGTTATCCATAACTGTAGCTCGTTCTACCGTTTGCAACTGTGGTCCCAAATTCCCACTCAATGACGTACGCAATGTTTCACTCAGAGATAGCGTTCTGCTCAAAATTGCAGTTTCACTAAATCTTACTCTTGAACTTGGGACTCCACTCAAAATTGCAGTTTCACTTGAACTTCCACTCGACGATAGCTCTCCACTCAAAGCTCCGGTCAAAAATGGAGGCAGGTTAGCTGTACCACCCACGCCAGCATTACTCAATTTAAGGGGTCAGTAATTGTACTCACACGTGCTTGACTAGTTTTTGACCTCTGCAACTCATGCTCTAGCGCAGCGAATCTCTGGTTTAAATCCATGACTTGAGTTCTTGAGAGTTGCGTGCTTTGGTTTGGCGCTCCTGTCAATATGCTGGCTCGTGCACTCATTCCTGCGCCCACAGTGCCGGCACTTGTGCCCACATCCACGGTGCTGGGGCTCTGTGGCGCGCTCACAGCGGGAACTTTTGTGATACAGTGCTCACCATTCTACTTGTCCGCTTCGGCCGCACCTCACTCGCCGTGGTATCTCCTGGCCATCGTTCAGGCGTGGGCTTTTCCTGGGTGACTGTTGTGTCATCATATTCACCTCGGAGATGAATTCTACTATATTTTACGCTGGCTGCGTACATACGATAACTCTATAACTGGGGTGGAGGCCCTGCCTGTGCTGTGTCTATGTAAACGCACTGTAACTCCAAAGTTACAAAACGTCTTGTCTCCAGTGCAAGTCCCCTAGCAGTTTCTTACGATAAGAACTGTGAATAAAAGATCATGTCGCGTGCCAAAGGAAGGTGGAGTTGCAATTTGAACACTGCAAGGTTTACGCCTGGCCCTGGCCATGTTACTCCGATGTTACTGCGAGACAGCGTAATGCAAAACGTGCTAGTGCAAGTGTTTTATTCTGATCGGATTAAATCGGTTAGAACTTAAACATATATTCCCTCAGAATCTTACCGCAGTCTTCCCTCCTACGGCCTTCTAACTCATGACGACAATGAGTTTAACATAAAGTAATGGCGGCAACAAGCCAAATACAATGTGCCCATACATTCAGAGGGCATAAATACATACTTTGAGAATATACTTAATACTAAACAATCGACAACTTAATTCGTCCCGCAACAATTAGAATCACATATATAACAACCTTAATCAAATGATATAATTTATTACTGTTTTAATCAACCTCTTTGAGACCATCTACTAATTTTACATAAGCAGCATTATAAATTATTAAAATCATGAAATTATAACAAATATTTACGAAATATAATTCTTAAAATACGCGCGCAGATAATTAGTAACAGTGTTGAAAAATTCCACTTTGTGGACTGCTTCTACTTGTGGAAAGAAAATAATATCTACAAACATATCTATGTATATTATTATAATCTATATACAAACGTATGTGTTTATGCACTGATTAGTATATACATATGATACCAACCTTTCGTAAGCTTTAATAAATTGAATAAGGAATTGATGTTTAAATGCATACTGTACGTGGTTTGTCTTCCTACATATGTTGATTGTTGGCGACATAGATTCTTCTTTTCTGCGAGGACGTCTTCAATCTCTGTTCCGTCTAGACCTACCAGGAATTATCGCCCTTATTCCTACCTACGTGCACAACAAATTACGCTATGCACAATTCTTTTCGGGTACTATGTAAAAATTACAATAGTTTGTATCACGTTCTCTCCACCGAACTTTCTCTACCCCTAATAAACTTTTTTTACTTTGTTAAAAGCTTTTTTTTCTTTTTTCCTATTTATTGTATATTCTAAAATAAAATAGATTTTTTTATATAATTAAGATTATTTGTAATTTTTACTTTAGAATGCTATTTTTTCATCTTCTTTCTTAGATGTAGGCTCTAATAACGTCACTGACAAAATAAACTATGAAAAGGGGCATAGCTGGCCGGTCGGGTAAATAAAACACCTCCATCGGTGATGTCGGTGATGCAATTAGCAAATTGTGTATTTTAATTAGAATTTTAGCATTAAATTTTCAGAAATTAATGTATTAAATAATTAGGAAGACACGTTTTTGTCGACCACTAATAAATAAATAAATACATACACATATACTTAGGCTTTGGCAGCAAAATGCATTTTCTGCGTATTCTTTTTTAATGGGTGAAGGGATATAACTAGTATTATTAAAATAAATAATTAATTCAACAAGTAAGAGACTCTAGTCGGGTCCTCTCGACTAGGGAATACTCTACACCCTCTTCTACCAACACCAAATGCAATGCAGCACGGGCTACGCGTGGATGGAAATGGAATGGAAATTGTGGGTATTAAAAATCTGAGCAAAACGTATCAAAAATAAAAAATGTCGTTTTCTATTACTGGCGAATCCCTACTTACTAGCGTCAAGAAATTACATATCCGTACTGAAAGACATTCTAAGAAAAAATACCGGACGTAACCGCAGAGCAATTACGTGCGATAGTCGAGGCTGCAGTGTCTAGTGCACTAGCGCTACAATTGGCGCAGAATGAGCGGAAAGATAAAAGATTTGACTGGACAGCTCGAAAGCAAACACATCGCATTGCCTGAAACTCAGGTCAAAACCTCTGGATGCTATTAAGTGCTTAACAGAATTCGAGGGAAAACAGGATACATATACGTTTTGGCGATTGTCAGCAGTAGCAACGTATGTTATTTACAAACCATATGACGGTAGTTCTCGCCACTATCAAGCGATCATCATACTCGGAAGGGCGCAACTAATACTGCACTTGCTTCATTTTACACCCCCATGTACTTCGATGTTATTATTAGTAGGCTCGATTTCGCATAAGCGACAAGCGACCGCTCCACGTCATAGAACAACAGCTTAGTACCCTCCGACAGGGAAGCCTTCCACTATAAGAATACTACAATGAGGTGGAGAAAAAGATCAGTTTGTTGACCAATAAGGTCAACATGTCGTACGACTCTGTTTGAGCGACTGGTATGTGCGAGAAATTCAGAGTTTGTGGCGCATCCCGCCGATTTGCCATCCGCCTTAGCATAAGCCCAGGAATTCGAAGCAAACCATGACATATACCACTTCGCAGAGAATTATGCCAAAAGCCTAGAGGAGAAGGCTCATACATCTCAGCGTTCTAGGAACCAACAGCAGTCTAAACAGTATGAACAAAAGAACAGGATCCACTACGGACAGGGAAAGAGCCCTTCCTAAAATAGGCAACATAGCGCCAAGCCTTGCAATCCCAAGACAAGACCACAAAACAGTATCCTTAGAGCCAATGGTGGTGGACGTTTCCATTTAGGGTTCAGGCAGCAACAACAAGGCTCGGGAGGCAGAACTTACATCCGCGGGCAGGGAAAAGATCAAAAACTTCTGAGTGGGTCTCTGAGCAAAGAAGTCATAGGAAAAACCATGTTGTTCAAGAAGAAGCTCAAGTGTCCGGTACTTACGACAATATGGCGTCAGAAATAGCACAAGCAATAGCACCTCCGAGGACGAGGGTGATGATATTAATTTTAAGGGGAAGGTCCCTGCTGCCATTCGTACAGCGAAATGTAGCAGGCGCGAACAACGGATAACGATCCCATATATTCAACGCTTTATTTCTACCCAATGGGAGTAGCTGATTTCGTGACTCGTAAAATAGAGGACCTGCGATCGAACAGCATTATCAGATAGTCATGATCCCCATATATTAATTCAATATGGGTGGTCGACAAAAAGGGAGCAGATGAGATGGGTAATAAAAAAAGAGGATGGTTATAGACTTTCGCAAACTAAAGGAAAAGACTTTGCTAGACAAGTACCCGATGCCAGATATTTCATGCATAGACAAATTTTCTAAGTTTGCTGTCCTTTCACAGATTGCGCCCTGTACTATAGAAAACGTGTAACCACTTCTTACCCAATAAATAAACACACTTCCCTTTTCCCGTGTTATATACTGCGACAACGAGGCATCTCTCAACTCAGAGACGATACAGCCATTGCTGTTTAACAATTATGGGGTGACAATAGAGAACGAACCTCCGTTACACAGTACATCAATCGCACAGGTAGAGGGTTTTCAAAGCACGCTCATAAAATTGGCAAGGTGTTTCAAGATAGAAAGAAGAATCGACGAGACATCTGAGGTCATCCTGCTAGCCGCGATCGAGTATAACCGCACAATTCATTCATGTTCAGTCCCGATCCAGGTTGGCAGAAACAGATTTGAGCCAGTATTCAAAAGGCACAAAACGTTCAGCGGTCTAGAAAAAAACAGACAAGACAGAACAGAATATTCTAAGTAGGAGACAGGGACTTATTTAACACAATCAATCAATCAAAAGACTGGGCAATAAGTTAGCCCCCCTGTGGGTAGAACAAAAAGACCAGGCAGACCTTGGGACCACAGTCTTAATTAAGGGGAGGGATGTCCAGAAGGACAACTTGAGATAAATATAGGACATGACATTAGTAAGATTTTTATAATAAGTGTGTATATGCATTAAATAACACCCTGCATTTAAATATATAATACCAAGAGTACCATATATGTACTCACTAATACGTGCACATACCACACACTCTCTCTCTTTTAATTTTGCTCTGCTGCGACAGAGCTATACATATAATAATACCCATATCTTAGGTTTTAAAGCGAACAGAGTTGCGAATAAAGAACATTCTAAAAGTGATTACAGGCCAGCACTGACGGAACGATCTTTTTCTCTACATGGCGACCATGACAAGTGTCACCCAACGAGGGAATATTCTGTACAATACCATCAACTACCATAACAACAGTAACAAGATGGAACAGCAGCAGCAATAACAACAGCAAATAAAACAAACAACAATCCAAAAGGAGCCGTCGCCTGGCAACGACGCAATCCGGAAACAAAACAGTACTTGCTATGAATTAAAAATTTACACTCAACATACACCCACCAAGCGCAGCCACAATAAGCAGCGACGATTATATCAAAAGGAGCTGCAGCTACAGCAGCAGAAACCAGAACAGCAACATGGAACTGGGAACACCAGCAACGCAAACGGATGCACCAATAATTAAGGAAGTGCTGGAGAGTAGCCAACCAGACGGGCCCAAGCCTATAACTTTAACGGAGTACAAGAGAAGGACTGCTGCGAGGGAGCGTCAGCATGCCAGCACCGGCGACACCAAGCTGACGCATAGGAAACAACGCGGAGGCGAGAAAGCCAAACTCATCAACAGGAGGCATCTGGTCATCGCGCTGTTGAAGGCAAGGGTCGAGGACAAGGCCCGCCAACAGCGACTACAGGAGGGACTGTAGCAGATCAACACCCTGTTGCAAAACAGGAAGAAGCGGACTAACAAATGTTAGTACCTCGCATAATTTTTTTAAGTACCCATCTTGTGCTTGCGCTAGGTACGAAAACTAACAATTGTCTCAGTTCAAATAACTAACTTACACGTGTAGTGTAAACTTATTCTAAGTATTCCAAGGAGGAAAAGCTCAGTTGACAAATGTCGTACGACTCTGTCTCTAGAGCCCATGGATGTGGACGTTTCCATTTCAGGATTCGGGCAGAATACTGCCCATCAGCAAAAACAAGGCTCGGGAGGCAGAACTTAAATCCGCGAGCATGTATACCTTTCACATGGTATTTTGTTAATTATGTTACATTTGACCATCATTGGAATTTAAGCCTTTATATTTTTAAGAAAATGTTGCATCATATTCTTAGGTTTGACTGCTTCTTTTATTTCATTATTGTTCTAGCACGCTTAGTTAGTGAGGCATTCTGATAGTCGTGGTACAGAAGTTGGGGATTTGTGCATTTTGGTGGATTCTGTTTGTTTTTGTGTTCTTATAGCCTCTGTCAACTAACCACATTTCTTACACAATTTTGAAAATGTCACATTTTTGTAAAATGTGTTAAATGCGGCATGTAAGTTTTTCCATAAGAAAAGACATTTAACAAATTTTTTTAAAAAATGTGTGGCATTTTTCGCCCTGAACCGTTTGTGTTTTTTTGCGATGATTTATCGAGTTTTCTATCGATGTTATAAAAAATGTGAAAGTGTCATTACCATAAACAGATGATATAGTAACCATGGCAAGCGGTAACTTTAAATTATACTTTTAAATTTTAATTATCCCACAGTTTTTAACATTTAAAGATGGCCAAATCCCGCGAAGAGTCCCTTAAATGAAGCCCCTACTTCGAAGTAGTGTTAATTGACTTTTGAAAGGAAATCTTTGCGGCGCTTAGATAAATCAAAGCAACTCGATCAGCTGTTTATTTAACGAAGCGGTACTTTTCCCACTCACATGTTACCGACAACCGATGGAACACCAATATGTGAAATTTTAAAATGTAACATTTCTTAAGTATAGTGGACAAATGCTATTATTTGTTTTTTACTTAATATTGTTTTAATTAATTTGGCGTTTCTTATACCAAACAAATTTCTGAATTCTCAGCACTATAAGAATTATTTTACTCATTCCAAAAGGATATTTGCCCAAAATCCAAGACAGTTTTATAATTTTGTACGGTTGAAGGGTAAATTTTCCATCTTTCTTTCTCTCGGGATGGATGAAGCTAGCAATAATTCTGATGCTGCTAGCTTTTTTGCTAATTTTTCCAATTAACTTACTGGTCTAACTGTCCTAAAATAATTCTTACCTCGATAATATTACTTCCTCTACTTCTATAGTTGTTCCTATTATTTGCCGTTCCTCTCTCTTTTCTGCTAAAAATTCTTTAAAGTCTTGTCTACTCAGGGAGTGTAATGCTTCCATTCTTCGACCATTGGTTAAGCTTTTTAATCTATCCCTTGAATCTTCTGTCATTCTCTTTGGAAAAAATCTTAAATCATTCCTTATCACAAGAAAATTGGAAAGTCTAATATAAAAAATTATAGGTGCACTGTAAAACTGTGAGCTATCCCTAAATTATTTGAAAAAATAATGACTTCGACTTTGCAGCATTTCCGCGGATCAGTTGTCTCCCTTGTACAACATGAATTCGTAAAGAATGGGTCATATACGACCTGCTTGAATAAGCTCCCTGGTAAATTATGCTTTCCTATCTAGAATGCAAACTGACTTCAGTTGGGTGTTTGACTCTGTGCACCATGAATTTTTACATTTTACAGGTTCACGTTACTTCTGGTTTACCTCTAGGTAGTTATATTTTATCTTCACTCTTTTTTATAAACGTATGTTTATGACTTTTAATCGTACACCTTATCTTGTCAGTTATACAATCGACAATACTTCATTGCAACGTATACTAACAGTTAAGTATGTAGGCGTTCATTTTGATTCTATACTCTGCTTCAATCACATATAGCTACCGTCGTTTATAAGGCTGACTTAGATTCATTAAACGTTGGTCTAAAGAGTTCAACGATCCCTTCATAGCCACTCCTTTAAACATCTCTCTTGTACGCCCAATCTTTGAATACTGCTCTGGCATCTGGTCTCCGCATTATAATAACTGCCAGGATCGTATTAACTCAGTTCAGAAGCGATTTCTGTTTTTTGCCTTACGAGGCTTAAATTAGGACCCCAATTTTCGTTTGCAATCATTCTCCAGTAGGCTTCTTCTTCTTGATCTTTCGTCCTGAACCAGCCGTAGGAAAATCCTCGGTGTTGTCTTCCTACATAAGTTGATTGTCAGCTCCATTCAGATCTACCAGGAATTATCACACTTTGTTCCTACCTACGTGCACAACAAATTACGCTATGCAAAATTCTTTTCGTGTACTATGTAAAAATTACAACTTTCTATACCCCTAATAAATTTATTTACTTTGTAATCGTTTGTTCTTTCTTTTTTCCTATTTATTGTATATTCTAAAATAGTATAGTAAATTACGATTATTTATAATTTTTACTTAAGAATACTATTTTCTCGAATAACACCGACCGATGGAGGTGTTTTATTTGCCCTTCCGGCCAGCTATGCCCCTTTTCACATCTAATATTGTCAGTAACGCTATTAGATCCTAAACCAAAGAATAAGGGTGTAAGTAAAAAAATAGAGTACTTAATTAAAATTGAAAATAATCTTAATTTTCTATATTATTGAAAAAATACAACAAATAGGAAAAAAGAATGAAATAAATTGTTAATAAATAATAATAGGTATTAGGTATTAGTTGGTGGGTTGGAAAAAATGAGCAAAAAAGGTTAGCAGACTCAGAGTCATTGCTAGCTCAATCCATCACGAGACAAAATTATGATGGCAAATTTGAAGATTTACGCTTCAAGTATAAAAAATCGTAAAACTGTCTCGGATTTTGGGCAAATTGCCTTTTGCCACGAGTTAGATAATTCTCATAGCACTGAGAAAAAATTACTAAAAGAAGACTCATTAAACTTTTTAAAATTTTTAGCTTTTAAATTTTTTAGGCTTGATAATCTGGGAGTAGGCCAGGCTGGCTTTGCAGAAGCATTCGAAGGAATTGAATTGGAAATACAGACATCTAAGAGAGAGTTCATATTTGAAGTATTTTCGACACTTACGTCAGCAATTTTAGGGTGTGATGAATCGCTCATATCACTTAGCTTTGTTAAACACCGTATTGCCAAAAATGGGGCAGGCGCAGTGCCGTTAGTTACAGTATGTAACTATAGGACCTCAAAGAGTCAGATGGCTTCTTTCTCCACACTACAAGCTGGGAATCTCGATCTGTTTCCCGCACCATGACCAGCCTATACAATGTCAATGCATATTTATGGGGTCTAAATCGAAGCAGAGTCGAATATAGCTCCCCTTGAATGATTGGTCCAAGTATAAGAAGGTCATTCAACTCAATTTGAGACGATGTCCGAAAGGACGCGTCGTAAACAACGCGTAACTTCGTCGATGTGCTTTGTGGTCTTGAAGCAAACTGATGCGGAATGAAGTAGTGTGGAATACTTGGAATCTGATCATCTTTTTCAGACATGTGTTCCTCCATGTATTCCAAGTTAATTCGCTTAAGCTCGGGATCTCGAGACAAGCGTCTCTCAAGCGACAAAAAACGCCGCTTAGCAACCTCAAAGGAATTATTTGGGATCTAATTTAAATGGTCGTCTCACTTTAAATCGACATGACGGCACATAGCTGATGTTCAACTGTTCGGCCTTTTTTGGCTGGAGGCAACTCTTCCAATGACCAAAAGACTCTTCTTGACAACTAATATTGACACCATTAGTCTTCTCACGACTGTTTGGCGTGTACACCCTGAGACAATCCAGCCAACAAGAGTCTTTAGCAGAATCGGGCAATTCGGACCTTGTTTAATCTGACCGATAGACAGACGTTCAAAGAACCTCTCAGCTCCGAGCATGTCGATCTTCTGTGCCTTCTGAAAATATGGATCAGCCAATTGCAGATTCTCAGGGATTTTCCAACCACTGATATTGGTCAAGCATTCAAACCGAAATGGTCTTCAAAATCAAAAGATCTAACGAGAACTCACTACAATTGACTGGCACCTTCACCACTGCATGAATCTTCCTTTTTATTTGAGTGTTCCATTGAGCGATCCCAAGTAAGCTGATACTAGCCTCTTCTCTTCGCAGCTGCAATAGTCTGTTACAAAATTTGTACCAGATTCGAGTAAAGCTCTAGCCAAAACCACCGCCACTTCTCGTTTTGACGCTAACGACTGCGGTAGCTAAGATTACACTATCAGACACATTCGCATGCATAGCATGTGAAATCGATGGTTGATCCTGTGCGGAGTCAAGGGGTGGTGGAAACGCTCGAGTGTTAGAAACGGCAGAGTATCTATGCAACAGTGTGTTTTGAAAACAACTGCATACTGTGCACTTGTTTACCTTACATCTGGCAACAGTGTGTCCCTACCGAAGGCGATTGGAGCCACCTTAGCGAACTCAAACCGCTGCTACACTGATAATTCGGTATGTGCTGATCAATTCAGTATCGAATGGCCTTCGGAACCGCAATATAATCATTTGGGCGTCACCTGGTCGTTTCTTACACTAGTCACAGAACACGGAAACGAACGTCTATTATTATTTTTGGAAACAGCCTTGACTCTGGCTTAGAGCCATCGAAAGAACCTTTGGCTGATTCTTCAGCAGAAAGGTGTTGATGCCTACGATTCAAGGCTGTTTCGGGTTAGATATCGTTATGTCATCACCTATTGACAGGAGACAGCCATAGATAGCGGAGCCAGTATCAATCATTGATTTCAGTAAAATTCTTGAACTCTAATTATTTTCCATGAAACTTAGGAAGTGCCAGATACGGAAAACGTGTGCGTGGAAGGCGCAAAAAGGAGCCTTCTGGCGTTTCAGGACTTAAACGGACCTTAGAGGTATCTATATCTGTGACCAGCATTCCTAATCTACATTCTAAGTCTGTAGATTCTAGGTTTATTTTACTCTTTATTATTTGTTAATTTAAAAGCATTATGACTTAAATGGACATATTGCGTTTCTTTTTTGAATCGTCACAACTTTCTTTAGTAGCCATATTTAACTCTAAATTCGATTTAATAATTATTAACTTCAATTAAAAGTCGAATTTACTATTTATAACAACTATATCAGATAAATTAAATATGTGCTCGCTCTGTGTGCCGCTATGTGTGTGTAAACGTCTTCAAAAAAGTGATATACCTGATCAAAAATAAGTAAGGGAGTGATATATTATATATAATGTATGATATATAATATATAATACATAGCATATAATATATTATATATAATATATAATATATATTATATAATAAATAATATATAATATATAATGTATAATATATAACATATATACTATATAATGCATAATATATAATATATAATATATAATGCATAATTTATAATATATAATATATAATGCATAATATATAATATATTGTTAGTGTAAAAGAGTCTGCACAGGGCAAAGTAATAATAAGGCAACCAAATAAGAACTGAGGACACACGACGAACGTTTATTTTAGAGGGAGAAGTAATTACAAAAGGTTCATAGAATAAGAACAAATGTGAACTGGTTCATAAATCTTAGTGATGGCATAATTCATAATTGAACTTGAACTTTAACACTTCTTCTCAAGTTAATATTTTAATTTGACATACAGTATTTCTTATTCAACCAAACCGAGCAATTTAACAAATTTCTGATGCTTTTCTTTCTGTACATTTTTTGTTAAGATATCTGCAACATTTTCATTTGTGGGAACATAATTATTACAAACAATTTATAATGCTAGAACCTCTCGTATGTAATGATATTTAATATCGATATGCTTTGTTCCCTTATGGTGTACAGGATTAGCTGCAATTTGCTGAGCACTCAAATTGTCACCATAGGGCTCTGTTGGACGATGAAACTCAATCTCTTCCAGTAGTCGTCGTAGATATGTTGCCTCTTTTGCCGTCGTTGATAAGGCTACATATTCAGCCTCAGTACTGCTCTGAGCGACCACTCCTTATTTTTTTGATTCCTAAGAAAATGCTGAATCTCCAAGATAAAACCCGAAGCCAGTATACGATTTTCTCTCTAGGCTGTCATTAGCCCAGTCTGCATCGACAAATGCGTGCAATCCTTGACCAGTTTTTCGATAATGGAGTTTTTGGTCAATTGTCTTTGCCAGGTAGCGTAATATGTGCTTTGCGGCAGACTCATGATGCGGATCAGTATTCCGTTGCGCTTGCTTACTTACGGAATGAACTATATCAGGCTGACCTAAAATGGCCAGATACGTAAGTGATCCAATTAGTGATTGGTATCCAACTTCTTCTTAAAGTACATTAGATCTGAGCGTTTAGAACAAGCTATTATTAAATCCTCGACATATAATATTTTTATACATGCATGGTTCATTTTGTGTGGCCTTAAATCCCAGTCTTTTTAATGCGTCATCTAGAGTGCTGTTCCACGCTCTGCCTGACTGCTTGAGTCCGTACAACGCTTTGTTCAACTTCAGAACACGATTTGGGTCTTTTTTCTGACAAAATGTTCCGGCTGCTTCATATAGACACTCTCGGTGAGCTCGCTGTTCAGGTAGGCATTTGAAACGTCCATTTGATGCAGATATAATTCTTTATCTGCAGCTACAGCCAACAACATTCTAATATTTTCATATCGTATGTCTGGCGAAAATGTTTCACTGAAGTTCACGCCATATTGCTGGCTGCAACCCTTAGCGACAAGTCTTGACTTGAACCGCTCAATATTACCCTGGCTGTCTCTTTTCACTTTATATAGCCACATGCATCCAATAACTTTTGCTTTGGGTGGAAGATCAACCAGCGAGCAGGTGTTGTTTGCGATGAGGGCATCGTACTCACATTTCATAGATTCCTCCCACTCAAACGCATGTTTGCCATGCAACGCCTGCTTAGCTGTATTTGGCGTTTCCATGTCATAGTTTGTCATAATATGAAGCTCGTTGTACTGCTTCCTTGGCCTTCCAGTTCGAATAAGCGTAGGCCTGCCTGGACCTCGTCGTATGTCCACTTCTTCATCAGGGCTGCTCGTTGAATCAGAATCTCCAAAACTCTTATAATTCTCCATATCATCATCTGAATGATTATCGATTATGGGCTCTTGGTTTTGGACTTCTTCGTTGATTGCTGGCTCTGCTGTAACTGTCTGCGCTGGTAGCTCATCTGGCGCTGCCTCTCCCACATTGGGATCCCCATATATGTTACTGCTAATTATCAAAGAAGTAAAATCGTCATTAGATGGGGATTGAGCATCTATTTTTTGCGCTTCTCTTTCAACAAATTTGACGTCACGCCTCTCGATCACTTGTCTTCTTTGTCTTTGCCAAACAGTCGAAATGCCTTTGCAGTAAGAGAGTAGCCAACAAACATATATTCTCTTCCTTTGGGCTTAAATTTCTTGTGATGCAATTTATCCAGCGCGTAGACGGGTGACCCAAAAATTCGTAGATGAGACACTGATGGCTTGCGGCCGCTCCAAACTTCATAAGGAGTAGTGCCTTGCAGTGCCTGGGAGGGGGACCTATTCCGTATGTAAGCTGCAGTTGCAACAGCTTCAGCCCATAGGGATTCTTCAACGTTTGCATGGACCATCATAGCGCGAGCCATTTCTACTAGCGTTCGATTCGCTCTCTCTGCCACTCCGTTTTGTTGTGGCGTGTAGGGCACTGTTAACTGTCTTTTTATGCCACATCTTTTTAACAGCGCATCGAATTTACCATTTACAAACTCTTTGCCATTGTCACTACGGATGGCTTTTATTTTGTGTTGCAATTGACACTCAACTAGGTTTTTAAATGTTTCAAATTTATCAAATGCTTCGTTTTTGGATTTTATAAAATATACAAAAATTCCTTTGGACCGATCGTCCATGAATGTTATGAAATTTTTCGCACCACCAATTGGTGGAACATTTATAGGCCCGCATACGTCCGTGTGTATTAAATCCAAACAATTAATTGCACCCTTATCATTCGTTTGAAATGGCAATGCAAAAATTTTCGATAAATTACATGTGTTGCAATTTATTTCAGTTGAGAAGTTTTTTAAGTCAATACCGTGGGCACGTTCACTATTTACTAGCTCTTTTAAGCTGCGAAAGTTTAGGTGGCCATACCGATTGTGCTAAACTATTGCTTTTTCTTGCATTGAAAACAATTTATTTTGATTCACATCATCAAACAAAAACAAATTTCCGATTAAATCAGCCATTAGTAACATTGCACCGTTTTTGCATTTAACTACTGCACGATTGTTCTTGAAAACAACTGAATGTCCGAATTTCAACGCTTTGCTGACCGAATAGAAGTTTATATGCAGTGACGGGACATACAATACATCATGCAACAGAATTTCACAATTATGCGTTTTTATTTTTACGACTCCTTTGCCTGCAGATTCTATGAATTTATCTCCCGCTAACATAATTCGTGATGTTTCCTCTTACAATGACACAAACAAATTTCTGTCAAAACACATATGCGTAGTGGCACCACTGTCCAGACACCAACTAGCTTTTTTTGCATGTTCTTTTTGCATTGCTGTGTATACGGCGTACGAGCATTTTTGCTGTTGTCCTTCGTTTTGATTTTCGCACTGCTTTTGTTTCTCTCGCTTCTCTTTGCATTCCGCCGATTTATGGCCTCGTTTACCGCAATTGAAACATATTCCGTTAAATTTCAGTCTTTCTTTGCGCGACCTTCGTTCTTGCGCTTTCTTTTCTCCGAACGAGCGCCTACGAAGAATGCTTGCTGCTTGTTACCTATTTCACAATTTTGTGATATTCTATCAGCCTCTGCCAATAGCTTTATTTTAAGTACATCAAAATCTGGCAATGAGTCTCTTGTCTCCATTGCAACAACGAAATGTTCATATTCTGTGCTTAAACTTGACAGCAATGTAATTACTTTTAACTCGTCTTGCAAATCAATGCTCACTTTAGTTAACTTGTCAATAACCTCAATAAACGAATATATATATTGCGATACATTTTCGTTTATGTCTAATTTCATGTTTAGCAACTTTTTATACAACGAAACTATATGAATCGGACCCATTGGCACATGCACTTCGCGTAATTTGTCCCAAGCTTCTTTAGAGGACTGTGCATTTTTTACATAGCTTAATTGCGCCACATTAACATTTAACACAATGCACGCGAGCGCCTTTTCATCCATCAAAACTGTATTTGCAGCAGCTGGGTTGACCTCCAACTTGCCATAGACTACATTCCAAAGTTCTTGGTGAATTAGAACACTTTTCATCTGTATAGCCTATACATCGTAGTTTTTATCATTTAACTTTTCGATTTGAAATTGACTCATTTTTCCTTATTAATACTTTCGTGACTCTGGGGCCATAACCAATGTTATTGTAAAAGAGTCTGCACAGGGCAAAGTAATAATAAGGCAACCAAATAAGAACTGAGAAAACACGACGAACAATGTGAACACGACGAACGTTTATTTTAGAGTAAGAAGTAATTACAAAAGGTTCATAGAATAAGAACAAATGTGAACTGGTTCATAAATCTTAGTGATGGCATAATTCATAATTGAACTTGAACTTTAACACTTCTTGTCAAGTTAATATTTTAATTTGACATACAGTATTTCTTATTCAACCAAACCGTGCAATTTAACAAATTTCTGATGCTTTTCTTTCTGTACATTTTTTGTTAAGATATCTGCAACATTTTCATTTGTGGGAACATAATTATTACAAACAATTTATAATGCTAGAACCTCTCGTATGTAATGATATTTAATATCGATATGCTTTGTTCCCTTATGGTGTACAGGATTAGCTGCAATTTGCTGAGCACTCAAATTGTCACCAAAGGGCTCTGTTGGACGATGAAACTCAATCTCTTCCAGTAGTCGTCGTAGATATGTTGCCTCTTTTGCCGTCGTTGATAAGGCTACATATTCAGCCTCAGTACTGCTCTGAGCGACCACTCCTTGTTTTTTTGATTCCCAAGAAAATGCTGAACCTCCAAGATAAAATCCGAAGCCAGTATAGGATTTTCTATCCAGGCTGTCATTAGCCCAGTCTGCATCGACAAATGCGTGCAATCCTTGACCAGTTTTTCGATAATGGAGTTTTTGGTCAATTGTCTTTGCCAGGTAGCGTAATATGTGCTTTGCGGCGGACTCATGCTCGTGATGCGGATCAGTATTCCGTTACGCTAGCTTACTTACGGAATGAGCTATATCAGGCTGACTTGAGATGGCCAGATACGTAAGTGATCCAATTAGTGATTGGTATCCAACTTCTTCTTAAAGTACATTAGATCTGAGCGTTTAGAACAAGCTATTATTAAATCATCCACATATACAGCTATCAAATTGTACGAATCTTCAGAAATATTTTTATACATGCATGGTTCATTTTGTGTGGCCTTAAATCCCAGTCTTTTTAATGCGTCATCTAGAGTGCTGTTCCACGCTCTGCCTGACTGCTTGAGTCCGTACAACGCTTTGTTCAACTTCAGAACACGATTTGGGTAATCTTTGCTGACAAAATGTTCCGGCTTCTTCATATAGACACTCTCGGTGAGCTCGCTGTTGAGGTAGGCATTTGAAACGTCCATTTGATGCAGATATAATTCTTTATCTGCAGCTACAGCCAACAACATTCTAATATTTTCATATCGTATGTCTGGCGAAAATGTTTCACTGAAGTTCACGCCATATTGCTGGCTGCAACCCTTAGCGACAAGTCTTGACTTGAACCGCTCAATATTACCCTGGCTGTCTCTTTTCACTTTATATAGCCACATGCATCCAATAACTTTTGCTTTGGGTGGAAGATCAACCAGCGAGCAGGTGTTGTTTGCGATGAGGGCATCGTACTCACATTTCATAGATTCCTCCCACTCAAACGCATGTTTGCCATGCAACGCCTGCTTAGCTGTATTTGGCGTTTCCATGTCATAGTTTGTCATAATATGAAGCTCGTTGTACTGCTTCCTTGGCCTTCCAGTTCGAATAAGCGTAGGCCTGCCTGGACCTCGTCGTATGTCCACTTCTTCATCAGGGCTGCTCGTTGAATCAGAATCTCCAAAACTCTTATAATTCTCCATATCATCATCTGAATGATTATCGATTATGGGCTCTTGGTTTTGGACTTCTTCGTTGATTGCTGGCTCTGCTGTAACTGTCTGCGCTGGTAGCTCATCTGGCGCTGCCTCTCCCACATTGGGATCCCCATATATGTTACTGCTAATTATCAAAGAAGTAAAATCGTCATTAGATGTGGATTGAGCATCTATTTTTTGCGCTTCTCTTTCAACAAATTTGACGTCACGCCTGTCGATCACTTGTCTTCTTTGTCTTTGCCAAACAGTCGAAATGCCTTTGCAGTAAGAGAGTAGCCAACAAACATATATTCTCTTCCTTTGGGCTTAAATTTCTTGTGATGCAATTTGTCCAGCGCGTAGACGGGTGACCCAAAAATTCGTAGATGAGACACTGATGGCTTGCGGCCGCTCCAAACTTCATAAGGAGTAGTGCCTTGCAGTGCCTGGGAGGGGGACCTATTCCGTATGTAAGCTGCAGTTGCAACAGCTTCAGCCCATAGGGATTCTTCAACGTTTGCATGGACCATCATAGCGCGAGCCATTTCTACTAGCGTTCGATTCGCTCTCTCTGCCACTCCGTTTTGTTGTGGCGTGTAGGGCACTGTTAACTGTCTTTTTATGCCACATCTTTTTAACAGCGCATCGAATTTACCATTTACAAACTCTTTGCCATTGTCACTACGGATGGCTTTTATTTTGTGTTGCAATTGACACTCAACTAGGTTTTTAAATGTTTCAAATTTATCAAATGCTTCGTTTTTGGATTTTATAAAATATACAAAAATTCTTTTGGACCGATCGTCCATGAATGTTATGAAATTTTTCGCACCACCAATTGGTGGAACATTTATAGGCCCGCATACGTCCGTGTGTATTAAATCCAAACAATTAATTGCACCCTTATCATTCGTTTGAAATGGCAATGCAAAAATTTTCGATAAATTACATGTGTTGCAATTTATTTCAGTTGAGAAGTTTTTTAAGTCAATACCGTGGGCACGTTCACTATTTACTAGCTCTTTTAAGCTGCGAAAGTTTAGGTGGCCATACCGATTGTGCTAAACTATTGCTTTTTCTTGCATTGAAAACAATTTATTTTGATTCACATCATCAAACAAAAACAAATTTCCGATTAAATCAGCCATTAGTAACATTGCACCGTTTTTGCATTTAACTACTGCACGATTGTTCTTGAAAACAACTGAATGTCCGAATTTCAACGCTTTGCTGACCGAATAGAAGTTTATATGCAGTGACGGGACATACAATACATCATGCAACAGAATTTCACAATTATGCGTTTTTATTTTTACGACTCCTTTGCCTGCAGATTCTATGAATTTATCTCCCGCTAACATAATTCGTGATGTTTCCTCTTACAATGACACAAACAAATTTCTGTCAAAACACATATGCGTAGTGGCACCACTGTCCAGACACCAACTAGCTTTTTTTGCATGTTCTTTTTGCATTGCTGTGTATACGGCGTACGAGCATTTTTGCTGTTGTCCTTCGTTTTGATTTTCGCACTGCTTTTGTTTCTCTCGCTTCTCTTTGCATTCCGCCGATTTATGGCCGCGTTTACCGCAATTGAAACACATTCCGTTAAATTTCAGTCTTTCTTTGCGCGACCTTTGTTCTTGCGCTTTCTTTTCTCCGAACGAGCGCCTACGAAGAATGCTTGCTGCTTGTTACCTATTTCACAATTTTGTGATATTCTATCAGCCTCTGCCAATAGCTTTATTTTAAGTACATCAAAATCTGGCAATGAGTCTCTTGTCTCCATTGCAACAACGAAATGTTCATATTCTGTGCTTAAACTTGACAGCAATGTAATTACTTTTAACTCGTCTTGCAAATCAATGCTCACTTTAGTTAACTTGTCAATAACCTCAATAAACGAATTTATATATTGCGATACATTTTCGTTTATGTCTAATTTCATGTTTAGCAACTTTTTATACAACGAAACTATATGAATCGGTCCCATTGGCACATACACTTCGCGTAATTTGTCCCAAGCTTCTTTAGAGGACTGTGCATTTTTTACATAGCTTAATTGCGCCACATTAACATTTAACACAATGCACGCGAGCGCCTTTTCATCCATCAAAACTGTATTTGCAGCAGCTGGGTTGACCTCCAACTTGCCATAGACTACATTCCAAAGTTCTTGGTGAATTAGAACACTTTTCATCTGTATAGCCTATACATCGTAGTTTTTATCATTTAACTTTTCGATTTGAAATTGACTCATTTTTCCTTATTAATACTTTCGTGACTCTGGGGCCATAACCAATGTTATTGTAAAAGAGTCTGCACAGGGAGGGCAAAGTAATAATAAGGCAACCAAATAAGAACTGAGAACACACGACGAACAATGTGAACACGACGAACGTTTATTTTAGAGTAAGAAGTAATTACAAAAGGTTCATAGAATAAGAACAAATGTGAACTGGTTCATAAATCTTAGTAATGGCATAATTCATAATTGAACTTGAACTTTAACACTTCTTCTCAAGTTAATATTTTAATTTGACATACAGTATTTCTTATTCAACCAAACCGTGCAATTTAACAAATTTCTGATGCTTTTCTTTCTGTACATTTTTTGTTAAGATATCTGCAACATTTTCATTTGTGGGAACATAATTATTACAAACAATTTATAATGCTAGAACCTCTCGTATGTAATGATATTTAATATCGATATGCTTTGTTCCCTTATGGTGTACAGGATTAGCTGCAATTTGCTGAGCACTCAAATTGTCACCATAGGGCTCTGTTGGACGATGAAACTCAATCTCTTCCAGTAGTCGTCGTAGATATGTTGCCTCTTTTGCCGTCGTTGATAAGGCGAGCGACCACTCCTTGTTTTTTTGATTCCCAAGAAAATGCTGAACCTCCAAGATAAAATCCGAAGCCAGTATAGGATTTTCTATCCAGGCTGTCATTAGCCCAGTCTGCATCGACAAATGCGTGCAATCCTTGACCAGTTTTTCGATAATGGAGTTTTTGGTCAATTGTCTTTGCCAGGTAGCGTAATATGTGCTTTGCGGCGGACTCATGCTCGTGATGCGGATCAGTATTCCGTTGCGCTAGCTTACTTACGGAATGAGCTATATCAGGCTGACTTAGATGGCCAGATACGTAAGTGATCCAATTAGTGATTGGTATCCAACTTCTTCTTAAAGTACATTAGATCTGAGCGTTTAGAACAAGCTATTATTAAATCATCCACATATACAGCTATCAAATTGTACGAATCTTCAGAAATATTTTTATACATGCATGGTTCATTTTGTGTGGCCTTAAATCCCAGTCTTTTTAATGCGTCATCTAGAGTGCTGTTCCACGCTCTGCCTGACTGCTTGAGTCCGTACAACGCTTTGTTCAACTTCAGAACACGATTTGGGTAATCTTTGCTGACAAAATGTTCCGGCTTCTTCATATAGACACTCTCGGTGAGCTCGCTGTTGAGGTAGGCATTTGAAACGTCCATTTGATGCAGATATAATTCTTTATCTGCAGCTACAGCCAACAACATTCTAATATTTTCATATCGTATGACTGGCGAAAATGTTTCACTGAAGTTCACGCCATATTGCTGGCTGCAACCCTTAGCGACAAGTCTTGACTTGAACCGCTCAATATTACCCTGGCTGTCTCTTTTCACTTTATATAGCCACATGCATCCAATAACTTTTGCTTTGGGTGGAAGATCAACCAGCGAGCAGGTGTTGTTTGCGATGAGGGCATCGTACTCACATTTCATAGATTCCTCCCACTCAAACGCATGTTTGCCATGCAACGCCTGCTTAGCTGTATTTGGCGTTTCCATGTCATAGTTTGTCATAATATGAAGCTCGTTGTACTGCTTCCTTGGCCTTCCAGTTCGAATAAGCGTAGGCCTGCCTGGACCTCGTCGTATGTCCACTTCTTCATCAGGGCTGCTCGTTGAATCAGAATCTCCAAAACTCTTATAATTCTCCATATCATCATCTTAACGATTATGGGCTCTTGGTTTTGGACTTCTTCGTTGATTGCTGGCTCTGCTGTAACTGTCTGCGCTGGTAGCTCATCTGGCGCTGCCTCTCCCACATTGGGATCCCCATATATGTTACTGCTAATTATCAAAGAAGTAAAATCGTCATTAGATGTGGATTGAGCATCTATTTTTTGCGCTTCTCTTTCAACAAATTTGACGTCACGCCTGTCGATCACTTGTCTTCTTTGTCTTTGCCAAACAGTCGAAATGCCTTTGCAGTAAGAGAGTAGCCAACAAACATATATTCTCTTCCTTTGGGCTTAAATTTCTTGTGATGCAATTTGTCCAGCGCGTAGACGGGTGACCCAAAAATTCGTAGATGAGACACTGATGGCTTGCGGCCGCTCCAAACTTCATAAGGAGTAGTGCCTTGCAGTGCCTGGGAGGGGACCTATTCCGTATGTAAGCTGCAGTTGCAACAGCTTCAGCCCATAGGATTCTTCAACGTTTGCATGGACCATCATAGCGCGAGCCATTTCTACTACGTTCGATTCGCTCTCTCTGCCACTCCGTTTTGTTGTGGCGTGTAGGGCACTTTAACTGTCTTTTTATGCCACATCTTTTTAACAGCGCATCGAATTTACCATTTACAAACTCTTTGCCATTTCACTACGGATGGCTTTTATTTTGTGTTGCATTGACACTCAACTAGGTTTTAAAATTTTCAAATTTATCAAACTTGTTTTTGGATTTTATAAAATATACAAAAATTCTTTTGACACTCCATGAAGTTATAATTTTCGCACCACCAATTGGTGGAACATTATAGGCCCGCATACGTCCGTGTGTATTAAATCCAAACAATATCACCCTTATCATTCGTTTGAATGCAATCAAAAATTTTCGAAAATACATTTGCATTTATTTCAGTTAAAGTTAAGTCAATACCGTGGCACTTCACTATTTACTACTCTTTTAAGCTGCGAAAGTTTAGGTGCCATACCGATTGTGCTAAACTATTGCTTTTTCTTGCATTGAAAACAATATTTTGATTCACATCATCAAACGAAAACAAATTTCCGATAAAATCAGCCATTAGTAACAATGCACCGTTTTTGCATTTAACTACTGCACGATTGTTCTTGAAAACAACTGAATGTCCGAATTTCAACCTTTGCTGACCGAAAGAAGTTTATATGCAGTGACGGACATACAAACATCATCAACAGAATTTCACAATTACGTTTTTATTTTTACGACTCCTTTGCCTCATCTATAATTACCCCGCTAACAATGTGATTTTCCTCTTACAATACACAAAAAATTCTGTCAAACAAATGCGTAGTGGCACCACTGTCCAGACACCAACTAGCTTTTTTTGCATGTTCTTTTTGCATTGCTGTGTATACGGCGTACGAGCATTTTTGCTGTTGTCCTTCGTTTTGATTTTCGCACTGCTTTTGTTTCTCTCGCTTCTCTTTGCATTCCGCCGATTTATAGCCGCGTTTACAGCAATTGAAACACATTCCGTTAAATTTCAGTCTTTCTTTGCGCGACCTTTGTTCTTGCGCTTTCTTTTCTCCGAACGAGCGCCTACGAAGAATGCTTGCTGCTTGTTACCTATTTCACAATTTTGTGATATTCTATCAGCCTCTGCCAATAGCTTTATTTTAAGTACATCAAAATCTGGCAATGAGTCTCTTGTCTCCATTTCAATTTCATGTTTAGCAACTTTTTATACAACGAAACTATATGAATCGGACCCATTGGCACATGCACTTCGCGTAATTTGTCCCAAGCTTCTTTAGAGGACTGTGCATTTTTTACATAGCTTAATTGCGCCACATTAACATTTAACACAATGCACGCGAGCGCCTTTTCATCCATCAAAACTGTATTTGCAGCAGCTGGGTTGACCTCCAACTTGCCATAGACTACATTCCAAAGTTCTTGGTGAATTAGAACACTTTTCATCTGTATAGCCTATACATCGTAGTTTTTATCATTTAACTTTTCGATTTGAAATTGACTCATTTTTCCTTATTAATACTTTCGTGACTCTGGGGCCATAACCAATGTTATTGTAAAAGAGTCTGCACAGGGCAAAGTAATAATAAGGCAACCAAATAAGAATTGAGAACACACGACGAACAATGTGAACACGACGAACGTTTATTTTAGAGTAAGAAGTAATTACAAAAGGTTCATAGAATAAGAACAAATGTGAACTGGTTCATAAATCTTAGTAATGGCATAATTCATAATTAAACTTGAACTTTAACACTTCTTCTCAACTTAATATTTTAATTTGACATACAGTATTTCTTATTCAACCAAACCGTGCAATTTAACAAATTTCTGATGCTTTTCTTTCTGTACATTTTTTGTTAAGATATCTGCAACATTTTCATTTGTGGGAACTAATTATTACAAACAATTTATAATGCTAGAACCTCTCGTATGTAATGATATTTAATATCGATATGCTTTGTTCCCTTATGGTGTACAGGATTAGCTGCAATTTGCTGAGCACTGTTGGATGATGAAACTCAATCTCTTCCAGTAGTCGTCGTAGATATGTTGCCTCTTTTGCCGTCGTTGATAAGGCTACATATTCAGCCTCAGTACTGCTCTGAGCGACCACTCCTTGTTTTTTTGATTCCCAAGAAAATGCTGAACCTCCAAGATAAAATCCGAAGCCAGTATAGGATTTTCTATCCAGGCTGTCATTAGCCCAGTCTGCATCGACAAATGCGTGCAATCCTTGACCAGTTTTTCGATAATGGAGTTTTTGGTCAATTGTCTTTGCCAGGTAGCGTAATATGTGCTTTGCGGCGGACTCATGCTCGTGATGCGGATCAGTATTCCGTTGCGCTAGCTTACTTACGGAATGAGCTATATCAGGCTGACTTGAGATGGCCAGATACGTAAGTGATCCAATTAGTGATTGGTATCCAACTTCTTCTTAAAGTACATTAGATCTGAGCGTTTAGAACAAGCTATTATTAAATCATCCACATATACAGCTATCAAATTGTACGAATCTTCAGAAATATTTTTATACATGCATGGTTCATTTTGTGTGGCCTTAAATCCCAGTCTTTTTAATGCGTCATCTAGAGTGCTGTTCCACGCTCTGCCTGACTGCTTGAGTCCGTACAACGCTTTGTTCAACTTCAGAACACGATTTGGGTAATCTTTGCTGACAAAATGTTCCGGCTTCTTCATATAGACACTCTCGGTGAGCTCGCTGTTCAGGTAGGCATTTGAAACGTCCATTTGATGCAGATATAATTCTTTATCTGCAGCTACAGCCAACAACATTCTAATATTTTCATATCGTATGACTGGCGAAAATGTTTCACTGAAGTTCACGCCATATTGCTGGCTGCAACCCTTAGCGACAAGTCTTGACTTGAACCGCTCAATATTACCCTGGCTGTCTCTTTTCACTTTATATAGCCACATGCATCCAATAACTTTTGCTTTGGGTGGAAGATCAACCAGCGAGCAGGTGTTGTTTGCGATGAGGGCATCGTACTCACATTTCATAGATTCCTCCCACTCAAACGCATGTTTGCCATGCAACGCCTGCTTAGCTGTATTTGGCGTTTCCATGTCATAGTTTGTCATAATATGAAGCTCGTTGTACTGCTTCCTTGGCCTTCCAGTTCGAATAAGCGTAGGCCTGCCTGGACCTCGTCGTATGTCCACTTCTTCATCAGGGCTGCTCGTTGAATCAGAATCTCCAAAACTCTTATAATTCTCCATATCATCATCTGAATGATTATCGATTATGGGCTCTTGGTTTTGGACTTCTTCGTTGATTGCTGGCTCTGCTGTAACTGTCTGCGCTGGTAGCTCATCTGGCGCTGCCTCTCCCACATTGGGATCCCCATATATGTTACTGCTAATTATCAAAGAAGTAAAATCGTCATTAGATGTGGATTGAGCATCTATTTTTTGCGCTTCTCTTTCAACAAATTTGACGTCACGCCTGTCGATCACTTGTCTTCTTTGTCTTTGCCAAACAGTCGAAATGCCTTTGCAGTAAGAGAGTAGCCAACAAACATATATTCTCTTCCTTTGGGCTTAAATTTCTTGTGATGCAATTTATCCAGCGCGTAGACGGGTGACCCAAAAATTCGTAGATGAGACACTGATGGCTTGCGGCCGCTCCAAACTTCATAAGGAGTAGTGCCTTGCAGTGCCTGGGAGGGGGACCTATTCCGTATGTAAGCTGCAGTTGCAACAGCTTCAGCCCATAGGGATTCTTCAACGTTTGCATGGACCATCATAGCGCGAGCCATTTCTACTAGCGTTCGATTCGCTCTCTCTGCCACTCCGTTTTGTTGTGGCGTGTAGGGCACTGTTAACTGTCTTTTTATGCCACATCTTTTTAACAGCGCATCGAATTTACCATTTACAAACTCTTTGCCATTGTCACTACGGATGGCTTTTATTTTGTGTTGCAATTGACACTCAACTAGGTTTTAAAATGTTTCAAATTTATCAAATGCTTCGTTTTTGGATTTTATAAAATATACAAAAATTCTTTTGGACCGATCGTCCATGAATGTTATGAAATTTTTCGCACCACCAATTGGTGGAACATTTATAGG
Source organism: Drosophila borealis (assembly GCA_035045885.1). NCBI lineage: Eukaryota > Metazoa > Arthropoda > Insecta > Diptera > Drosophilidae > Drosophila > Drosophila borealis. The sequence goes on along the minus strand of JAWNOR010000340.1, from coordinate 1,478,338 downwards.
CCCGCATACGTCCGTGTGTATTAAATCCAAACAATTAATTGCACCCTTATCGTTCGTTTGAAATGGCAATGCAAAAATTTTCGATAAATTACATGTGTTGCAATTTATTTCAGTTGAGAAGTTTTTTAAGTCAATACCGTGGGCACGTTCACTATTTACTAGCTCTTTTAAGCTGCGAAAGTTTAGGTGGCCATACCGATTGTGCTAAACTATTGCTTTTTCTTGCATTGAAAACAATTTATTTTGATTCACATCATCAAACAAAAACAAATTTCCGATTAAATCAGCCATTAGTAACAATGCACCGTTTTTGCATTTAACTACTGCACGATTGTTCTTGAAAACAACTGAATGTCCGAATTTCAACGCTTTGCTGACCGAATAGAAGTTTATATGCAGTGACGGGACATACAATACATCATGCAACAGAATTTCACAATTATGCGTTTTTATTTTTACGACTCCTTTGCCTGCAGATTCTATGAATTTATCTCCCGCTAACATAATTCGTGATGTTTCCTCTTACAATGACACAAACAAATTTCTGTCAAAACACATATGCGTAGTGGCACCACTGTCCAGACACCAACTAGCTTTTTTTGCATGTTCTTTTTGCATTGCTGTGTATACGGCGTACGAGCATTTTTGCTGTTGTCCTTCGTTTTGATTTTCGCACTGCTTTTGTTTCTCTCGCTTCTCTTTGCATTCCGCCGATTTATAGCCGCGTTTACAGCAATTGAAACATATTCCGTTAAATTTCAGTCTTTCTTTGCGCGACCTTTGTTCTTGCGCTTTCTTTTCTCCGAACGAGCGCCTACGAAGAATGCTTGCTGCTTGTTACCTATTTCACAATTTTGTGATATTCTATCAGCCTCTGCCAATAGCTTTATTTTAAGTACATCAAAATCTGGCAATGAGTCTCTTGTCTCCATTGCAACAACGAAATGTTCATATTCTGTGCTTAAACTTGACAGCAATGTAATTACTTTTAACTCGTCTTGCAAATCAATGCTCACTTTAGTTAACTTGTCAATAACCTCAATAAACGAATATATATATTGCGATACATTTTCGTTTATGTCTAATTTCATGTTTAGCAACTTTTTATACAACGAAACTTTATGAATCGGACCCATTGGCACATGCACTTCGCGTAATTTGTCCCAAGCTTCTTTAGAGGACTGTGCATTTTTTACATAGCTTAATTGCGCCACATTAACATTTAACACAATGCACGCGAGCGCCTTTTCATCCATCAAAACTGTATTTGCAGCAGCTGGGTTGACCTCCAACTTGCCATAGACTACATTCCAAAGTTCTTGGTGAATTAGAACACTTTTCATCTGTATAGCCTATACATCGTAGTTTTTATCATTTAACTTTTCGATTTGAAATTGACTCATTTTTCCTTATTAATACTTTCGTGACTCTGGGGCCATAACCAATGTTATTGTAAAAGAGTCTGCACAGGGCAAAGTAATAATAAGGCAACCAAATAAGAATTGAGAACACACGACGAACAATGTGAACACGACGAACGTTTATTTTAGAGTAAGAAGTAATTACAAAAGGTTCATAGAATAAGAACAAATGTGAACTGGTTCATAAATCTTAGTAATGGCATAATTCATAATTGAACTTGAACTTTAACACTTCTTCTCAAGTTAATATTTTAATTTGACATACAGTATTTCTTATTCAACCAAACCGTGCAATTTAACAAATTTCTGATGCTTTTCTTTCTGTACATTTTTTGTTAAGATATCTGCAACATTTTCATTTGTGGGAACATAATTATTACAAACAATTTATAATGCTAGAACCCCTCGTATGTAATGATATTTAATATCGATATGCTTTGTTCCCTTATGGTGTACAGGATTAGCTGCAATTTGCTGAGCACTGTTGGATGATGAAACTCAATCTCTTCCAGTAGTCGTCGTAGATATGTTGCCTCTTTTGCCGTCGTTGATAAGGCTACATATTCAGCCTCAGTACTGCTCTGAGCGACCACTCCTTGTTTTTTTGATTCCCAAGAAAATGCTGAACCTCCAAGATAAAATGCGAAGCCAGTATAGGATTTTCTATCCAGGCTGTCATTAGCCCAGTCTGCATCGACAAATGCGTGCAATCCTTGACCAGTTTTTCGATAATGGAGTTTTTGGTCAATTGTCTTTGCCAGGTAGCGTAATATGTGCTTTGCGGCGGACTCATGCTCGTGATGCGGATCAGTATTCCGTTGCGCTAGCTTACTTACGGAATGAGCTATATCAGGCTGACTTGAGATGGCCAGATACGTAAGTGATCCAATTAGTGATTGGTATCCAACTTCTTCTTAAAGTACATTAGATCTGAGCGTTTAGAACAAGCTATTATTAAATCATCCACATATACAGCTATCAAATTGTACGAATCTTCAGAAATATTTTTATACATGCATGGTTCATTTTGTGTGGCCTTAAATCCCAGTCTTTTTAATGCGTCATCTAGAGTGCTGTTCCACGCTCTGCCTGACTGCTTGAGTCCGTACAACGCTTTGTTCAACTTCAGAACACGATTTGGGTAATCTTTGCTGACAAAATGTTCCGGCTTCTTCATATAGACACTCTCGGTGAGCTCGCTGTTGAGGTAGGCATTTGAAACGTCCATTTGATGCAGATATAATTCTTTATCTGCAGCTACAGCCAACAACATTCTAATATTTTCATATCGTATGACTGGCGAAAATGTTTCACTGAAGTTCACGCCATATTGCTGGCTGCAACCCTTAGCGACAAGTCTTGACTTGAACCGCTCAATATTACCCTGGCTGTCTCTTTTCACTTTATATAGCCACATGCACCAAATTTTCTTTGGGGAGATCACCAGCGAGCAGGTGTTGTTTGCGATGAGGGCATCGTACTCACATTTCATAGATTCCTCCCACTCAAACGCATGTTTGCCATGCAACGCCTGCTTAGCTGTATTTGGCGTTTCCATGTCATAGTTTGTCATAATATGAAGCTCGTTGTACTGCTTCCTTGGCCTTCCAGTTCGAATAAGCGTAGGCCTGCCTGGACCTCGTCGTATGTCCACTTCTTCATCAGGGCTGCTCGTTGAATCAGAATCTCCAAAACTCTTATAATTCTCCATATCATCATCTGAATGATTATCGATTATGGGCTCTTGGTTTTGGACTTCTTCGTTGATTGCTGGCTCTGCTGTAACTGTCTGCGCTGGTAGCTCATCTGGCGCTGCCTCTCCCACATTGGGATCCCCATATATGTTACTGCTAATTATCAAAGAAGTAAAATCGTCATTAGATGGGATTGAGCATCTATTCCCTTCCAAACTCACCCTTCATCACTCTCTTTCCAAACTCAAACCTTCAAACCACAAACAATTCTCTCCCAATCTACTCCCCACTCCCAAAAATCTAAACACCCCCTCCACCAAAACCCCCAACCTCCAAACCCACCCCCCTCCCCCCTCCCCCATCTCCTCCCTCTCTCTCCCCCTCCCTCTTCCCCATCCCCATCTACCACCTCCCTTCACTACCTCCCTCCTCATCACCTCCTCCTCTCCATTCCCCAAAAAAAATTAATTTATACATAACTATCTTTATTTTCCTCTTCTAAATTTATCCTAATAATTACTTTTTTTTCTCATTGCATTTCATCTGGCTTCTCATATCTCTCTCCTCACTCCTTTCTTCATCTCCAATATTCACTTCTTATTCTTTTCCTTTCCCTATATTCCCCTCCATCCTCCGTATTTCCCCTCTTTCTTAACTTCCCCTACATACCACCCCCATCCTCCTTATCCCTACCTCCTTGCAACTACTCCTCTTTATACCTTTCATCTATCTTACTCTTTATATACTTTTCTTTCTTTCCTATAACTCTCTCCACCATTATTCTACAAAACCTAAACCACACCATAAAGAATCAAAAACTATCTAATAACAACCTCTCTCCACTTCCCCCCCATCTTCCTCTACTTAATCTCCATCTTCATTACACATTAATCTACCTCTCTATTAATATATTAATATCTTCTTTTCCCTATTTACAATTACTCAATTTCTACACTCAAGTTGTCACCATAGTTAGACTCTGTTGGACGATGAAACTCAATCTCTTCCAGTAGTCGTCGTAGATATGTTGCCTCTTTTGCCGTCGTTGATAAGGCCTATTCCCTCTACTCTCTGAGCGACCACTCCTTGTTTTTTTGATTCCCAAGAAAATGCTGAACCTCCAAGATAAAATCCGAAGCCAGTATAGGATTTTCTATCCAGGCTGTCATTAGCCCAGTCTGCATCGACAAATGCGTGCAATCCTTGACCAGTTTTTCGATAATGGAGTTTTTGGTCAATTGTCTTTGCCAGGTAGCGTAATATGTGCTTTGCGGCGGACTCATGCTCGTGATGCGGATCAGTATTCCGTTGCGCTAGCTTACTTACGGAATGAGCTATATCAGGCTGACTTGAGATGGCCAGATACGTAAGTGATCCAATTAGTGATTGGTATCCAACTTCTTCTTAAAGTACATTAGATCTGAGCGTTTAGAACAAGCTATTATTAAATCATCCACATATACAGCTATCAAATTGTACGAATCTTCAGAAATATTTTTATACATGCATGGTTCATTTTGTGTGGCCTTAAATCCCAGTCTTTTTAATGCGTCATCTAGAGTGCTGTTCCACGCTCTGCCTGACTGCTTGAGTCCGTACCACGCTTTGTTCAACTTCAGAACACGATTTGGGTAATCTTTGCTGACAAAATGTTCCGGCTTCTTCATATAGACACTCTCGGTGAGCTCGCTGTTGAGGTAGGCATTTGAAACGTACATTTGATGCAGATATAATTCTTTATCTGCAGCTACAGCCAACAACATTCTAATATTTTCATATCGTATGACTGGCGAAAATGTTTCACTGAAGTTCACGCCATATTGCTGGCTGCAACCCTTAGCGACAAGTCTTGACTTGAACCGCTCAATATTACCCTGGCTGTCTCTTTTCACTTTATATAGCCACATGCATCCAATAACTTTTGCTTTGGGTGGAAGATCAACCAGCGAGCAGGTGTTGTTTGCGATGAGGGCATCGTACTCACATTTCATAGATTCCTCCCACTCAAACGCATGTTTGCCATGCAACGCCTGCTTAGCTGTATTTGGCGTTTCCATGTCATAGTTTGTCATAATATGAAGCTCGTTGTACTGCTTCCTTGGCCTTCCAGTTCGAATAAGCGTAGGCCTGCCTGGACCTCGTCGTATGTCCACTTCTTCATCAGGGCTGCTCGTTGAATCAGAATCTCCAAAACTCTTATAATTCTCCATATCATCATCTGAATGATTATCGATTATGGGCTCTTGGTTTTGGACTTCTTCGTTGATTGCTGGCTCTGCTGTAACTGTCTGCGCTGGTAGCTCATCTGGCGCTGCCTCTCCCACATTGGGATCCCCATATATGTTACTGCATAATTATCAAAGAAGTAAAATCGTCATTAGATGGGGATTGAGCATCTATTTTTTGCGCTTCTCTTTCAACAAATTTGACGTCACGCCTCTCGATCACTTGTCTTCTTTGTCTTTGCCAAACAGTCGAAATGCCTTTGCAGTAAGAGAGTAGCCAACAAACATATATTCTCTTCCTTTGGGCTTAAATTTCTTGTGATGCAATTTGTCCAGCGCGTAGACGGGTGACCCAAAAATTCGTAGATGAGACACTGATGGCTTGCGGCCGCTCCAAACTTCATAAGGAGTAGTGCCTTGCAGTGCCTGGGAGGGGACCCTATTCCGTATGTAAGCTGCAGTTGCAACAGCTTCAGCCCATAGGGATTCTTCAACGTTTGCATGGACCATCATAGCGCGAGCCATTTCTACTAGCGTTCGATTCGCTCTCTCTGCCACTCCGTTTTGTTGTGGCGTGTAGGGCACTGTTAACTGTCTTTTTATGCCACATCTTTTTAACAGCGCATCGAATTTACCATTTACAAACTCTTTGCCATTGTCACTACGGATGGCTTTTATTTTGTGTTGCAATTGACACTTCAACTAGGTTTTTAAATGTTTCAAATTTATCAAATGCTTCGTTTTTGGATTTTATAAAATATACAAAAATTCTTTTGGACCGATCGTCCATGAATGTTATGAAATTTTTCGCACCACCAATTGGTGGAACATTTATAGGCCCGCATACGTCCGTGTGTATTAAATCCAAACAATTAATTGCACCCTTATCGTTCGTTTGAAATGGCAATGCAAAAATTTTCGATAAATTACATGTGTTGCAATTTATTTCAGTTGAGAAGGTTTTTAAGTCAATACCGTGGGCACGTTCACTATTTACTAGCTCTTTTAAGCTGCGAAAGTTTAGGTGGCCATACCGATTGTGCTAAACTATTGCTTTTTCTTGCATTGAAAACAATTTATTTTGATTCACATCATCAAACAAAAACAAATCCGATAAACAGCCATTATAAAACACCGTTTTTGCATTTAACTACTGCACGATTTCTTGAAAACAACTGAAGTCGAATTCAACCTTTCTAGAAAAAGATATCATACGAAAGCTTTTTATTTTTACGACTCCTTTGCCTCAATTCTATGATTTATCTCCCGCTAACATAATTCGTGATGTTTCCTCTTACAATGACACAAACAAATTTCTGTCAAAACACATATGCGTAGTGGCACCACTGTCCAGACACCCTAGCTTTTTTTGCATGTTCTTTTTGCATTGCTGTGTACGCTACGAGTTTTTGCTGTTGTCCTTCGTTTTGATTTTCGCACTGCTTTTGTTTCTCTCGCTTCTCTTTGCATTCCGCCGATTTATAGCCTCGCTTTACAGCAATTAAACATATCCGTTAAATTTCAGTCTTTCTTTGCGCACCTTCGTTCTTGCGCTTTTTTCTCCGAACAGCGCCTACGAAGAATCTTGCTGCTTGTTACCTATTTCACATGTGATATTCTATCAGCCTCTCCAATACTTTATTTTAAGTACATCAAAATCTGGCATGAGCTCTTGTCTCCATTACAACAACGAAATTTCATATCTTCTTAAACTTGACAATACTTTTAACTCTCTTCAAACAATCTCATTAGTTAACTTCATAACCTCAATAACGAATTATATATTCAAATTTTCGTTTATTCTAATTTCATTTTACAACTTTTATACAACGAAACTTATAATCGGACCATTGGCACATACACTTCGCGTAATTTTCCCAGCTTCTTTAGAGACTGTATTTTTAATACTTAATTCCCACATTAAATTTAACACAATCACCCCTTTTCATCCACAAAACTGTTCAACTGGTTACCTCCACTTCCATAGACTACATCCAAATTCTTGGTGATTAAACACTTTTCATCTATCCTAACACTATTTTTATATTTAACTTTGATTTATTATTATTTTTCCTTATTAAACTTTCGTACTTGGCCATAACCATTATTAAAGAGTCTCACAGCAAGTAATAATAAGGCAACCAAAGATTAAACACACACGAATAACACACGAAGTTATTTAGATAGAGAAAAGGAAGTAAAAAAACGAAAACTAAAAAAAAATGAACTTAAACTCCCAAATAAAAAAATATTCAACCAAACCAAAAACATCTCTGTGAACCAAAATGGAAACAACAAACCCCCGAAAAAAAACGATACTTGCCTATGTACGGAACTATCTACACCATCACAACCTTTGGACAAACTACTCTTCCATCTCAGTTTTCTCTTTGCCGTCTATAAGCACACCACTCCTTGTTTTTTGATTCCCAGAAAATGCTAACCTCCAGATAAAATCCGAACCGGGATTTCTATCCAGGCCTACCTCTACACCCTTGACGGAGTCTTGGACATTCCACAGCCACCGCCACAACCCCCGCACCCCTCAGAACACCAAAAACACCACGCAATACTAAAAAAAAGTTCTAACCTTTACCACTATCACCTCTTTGTCACACGCTTGTCACCAACACGTTACTTCAAAATCCCAAGACACTCCGTCCCTGCTAACGTCCAAAAAAATCTACCCCCCAACACAATAACAACCACACTTCACCAATCTGCTCAACCCTTACGACATTAACCCCATACCCTGCCCTTTTCACTTTAATACCAATCATCCATCTTTTCTGGTATCACCCAGCAGTGTTTTTCGATAGGCCGTACTCATATAGATCCTCCCCTCAAACGCATTTTATCACGCCTCTTTCTTCCACAAGTCGGTACTCTTCTTGGCTTATTCGAAACGTCCCCTACCTATCCCTCTATGCTCTCTACAATCTCCAAAACCTAACAACCTCCTCTCCCATTGATCCCCATATATGTTACTCCATACAAAGTAAAATCGTCATGATGAGGATAGCTCTATGGACGATGAAAGTCAATCTCTTCCAGAGTCGTTGTAGAATGTTGCCTCTTTTGCCGCTAAGGCGAGCGACCACTCCTTGTTTTTTGATTCCCAAGAAAATGCTGAACCTCCAAGAAAAATCCGAAGCCAGTATAGGATTTTCTATCAGGCTGTCATTAGCCCAGTCTGCATCGACAAATGCGAATCCTTGACCAGTTTTTCGATAATGGAGTTTTTGGTCAATTGTCTTTGCCAGGTAGCGTAATATGTGCTTTGCGGCGGACTCATGCTCGTGATGGGATCAGTATTCCGTTGCGCTAGCTTACTACGGAATGAGCTAATCAGGCTGACTTGAGATGGCCAGATACGTAAGTGATCCAAAGTGATTGGTATCCAACTTCTTCTTAAAGTACATTAGATCTGAGCGTTTAGAATAAGCTATTATTAAATCATCCACATAACAGCTATCAAATTGTACGAATCTTCAGAAATATTTTTATACATGCATGGTTCATTTTGTGTGGCCTTAAATCCCAGTCTTTTTAATGCGTCATCTAGAGTGTTGTTCCACGCTCTGCCTAACTGCTTGAGTCCGTACAACGCTTTGTTCAACTTCAGAACACGATTTGGGTAATCTTTGCTGACAAAATGTTCCGGCTTCTTCATATAGACACTCTCGGTGAGCTCGCTGTTGAGGTAGGCATTTGAAACGTCCATTTGATGCAGATATAATTCTTTATCTGAGCTACAGCCAACAACATTCTAATATTTTCATATCGTATGACTGGCGAAAATGTTTCACTGAAGTTCACGCCATATTGCTGGCTGCAACCCTTAGCGACAAGTCTTGACTTGAACCGCTCAATATTACCCTGGCTGTCTCTTTTCACTTTGGTGGAAGATCAACCAGCGAGCAGGTGTTGTGGATGAGGGATCGTACTCACATTTCAAGATTCCTCCCACTCAAACGCATGTTTGCCATGCAACGCCTGCTTAGCTGTATTTGCGTTTCCATGTCATAGTTTGTCATAATATGAAGCTCGTTGTACTGCTTCCTTGGCCTTCCAGTTCGAATAAGTAGCCTGCCTGGACCTCGTCTATGTCCACTTCTTCATCAGGGCTGCTCGTTGAATCAGAATCTCCAAAACTCTTATAATTCTCCATATCATCATCTGAATGATTATCGATTATGGGCTCTTGGTTTTGGACTTCTTCGTTGATTGCTGGCTCTGCTGTAACTGTCTGCGCTGGTAGCTCATCGCTGCCCTCTCCCACATTGGATCCCCATATATGTTACTGCTAATTATCAAAAAGTAAAATCGTCATTAGATGGGATTGAGCATCTATTTTTTGCGCTTCTCTTCAACAAATTTGACGTCACGCCTCGATCACTTGTCTTCTTTGTCTTGCCAAACAGTCGAAATGCCTTTGCAGTAAGAGAGAGCCAACAAACATAATTCTCTTCCTTTGGGCTTAAATTTCTTGTGATGCAATTTATCCAGCGCGTAGACGGGTGACCCAAAAATTCGTAGATGAGACACTGATGGCTTGCGGCCGCTCCAAACTTCAAAGGATAGTGCCTTGCAGTGCCTGGGAGGGGGACCTATTCCGATGTAAGCTGCAGTTGCAACAGCTTCAGCTCAAGGGATTCTTCAACGTTTGCATGGACCATCATAGCGCGAGCCATTTCTACTAGCGTTCGATTCGCTCTCTCTGCCACTCCGTTTTGTTGTGGCGTGTAGGCACTGTTAACTGTCTTTTTATGCCACATCTTTTTAACAGCGCGAATTTACCATTTACAAACTCTTTGCCATTGTCACTACGGATGGCTTTTATTTTGTGTTGCAATTGACACTTAACTAGGTTTTAAATGTTTCAAATTATCAAATGCTTCGTTTTGATTTATAAAATATACAAAAATTCTTTTGGACCGATCGTCCATGAATGTTATGAAATTTTTCGCACCACCAATTGGTGGAACATTTATAGGCCCGCATACGTCCGTGTGTAAATCCAAACAATTAATTGCACCCTTATCGTTCGTTTGAAATGGCAATGCAAAAATTTTCGAAAATTAATGTGTTGCAATATTTCAGTTGAGAAGTTTTTAAGTCAAACCGTGGGCACGTTCACTATTTACTAGCCTTTTAACTTCTATAATAGTACATACAACAATACATCATGCAATACACATACAATACATCATGCAACAGAATTTCACAATTACGTTTTTATTTACGACTCCTTTGCCTGCAGATTCATGAATTTATCTCCCGCTAACATAATTCGTGATGTTTCCTCTTACAATGACACAATTTCTGTCAAAACACATATGCGTAGTGGCACCACTGTCCAGACACCAACTAGCTTTTTGCATGTTCTTCTTCGTTTTGATTTTCGCACTGCTTTGTTTCTCTCGCTTCTCTTTGCATTCCGCCGATTTATGCCTCGTTTACGCAATAGAAACATATTCCGTTAAATTTCAGTCTTTCTTTGCGCGACCTTCGTTCTTGCGCTTTTTTTCTCCGAACGAGCGCCTACGAAGAATGCTTGCTGCTTGTTACCTATTTCACAATTTTGTGATATTCTATCAGCCTCTGCCAATAGCTTTATTTTAAGTACATCAAAATCTGGCAATTCTGGAGTCTCTTGTCTCCATTACAACAACGAAATATTCATATTCTGTGCTTAAACTTGACAGCAATGTAATTACTTTTAACTCGTCTTGCAAATCAATGCTCACTTCAGTTAACTTGTCAATAACCTCAATAAACGAATTATATATTGCGATACATTTTCGTTTATGTCTAATTTCATGTTTAGCAACTTTTTATACAACGAAACTTTATGAATCGGACCCATTGGCACATGCACTTCGCGTAATTTGTCCCAAGCTTCTTTAGAGGACTGTGCATTTTTTACATAGCTTAATTGCGCCACATAAACATTTAACACAAGCACGCGAGCGCCTTTTCATCATCAAAACTGTATTTGCAGCAGCTGGGTTGACCTCCAACTTGCCATAGACTACATTCCAAAGTTCTTGGTGAATTAGAACACTTTTCATCTGTATAGCCTATACATCGTAGTTTTTATCATTTAACTTTTCGATTTGAAATTGACTCATTTTTCCTTATTAATACTTTCGTGACTCTGGGGCCATAACCAATGTTATTGTAAAAGAGTCTACACAGGGCAAAGTAATAATAAGGCAACCAAATAAGAACTGAGAACACACGACGAACAATGTGAACACGACGAAAGTTTATTTTAGAGTAAGGAGTAATTACAAAAGGTTCAAGAATAAGAACAAATGTGAACTGGTTCATAAATCTTAGTAATGGCATAATTCATAATTGAACTTGAACTTTAACACTTCTTCTCAAGTTAATATTTTAATTTGACATACAGTATTTCTTATTCAACCAAACCGGCAATTTAACAAATTTCTGATGCTTTTCTTTATGTACATTTTTTGTTAAGATATTTTCATTTGTGGGAACATAATTATTACAAACAATTTATAATGCTAGAACCCCTCGTATGTAATGATATTTAATATCGATATGCTTTGTTCCCTTATGGTGTACAGGATTAGCTGCAATTTGCTGAGCACTCAAATTGTCACCATAGGACTCTGTTGGACGATGAAACTCAATCTCTTCCAGTAGTCGTCGTAGATATGTTGCCTCTTTTGCCGTCGTTGATAAGGCGAGCGACCACTCCTTGTTTTTTTGATTCCCAAGAAAATGCTGAACCTCCAAGATAAAATCGAAGCCAGTATAGGATTTTCTATCCAGGTGTCATTAGCCCAGTCTGCATCGACAAATGCGTGCAATCCTTGACCAGTTTTTCGATAATGGAGTTTTTGGTCAATTGTCTTTGCCAGGTAGCGTAATATGTGCTTTGCGGCGGACTCATGCTCGTGATGCGGATCAGTATTCCGTTGCGCTAGCTTACTTACGGAATGAGCTATATCAGGCTGACTTGAGATGGCCAGATACGTAAGTGATCCAATTAGTGATTGGTATCCAACTCTTCTTAAAGTACATTAGATCTGAGCGTTTAGAACAAGCTATTATTAAATCCTCCACATATACAGCTATTAAATTGTACGAATCTTCAGAAATATTTTTATACATGCATGTCATTTTTGTGCCTAAATCCCAGTCTTTTAATGCGTCATCTAATGCTGTTCCACGCTCTGCTGACTGCTTGAGTCCGTACAACGCTTTGTTCAACTTCAGAACACGATTTGTAATCTTTGCTGACAAAATGTTCCGGCTTCTTCATATAACACTCTCGGTGAGCTCGCTGTTGAGGTAGGCATTTGAAAGTCCATTTGATGCAGATATAATTCTTTATCTGCAGCTACACCAACAACATTCTAATATTTTCATATCGTATGACTGGCGAAAATGTTTCACTGAAGTTCACGCCATATTGCTGGCTCAACCCTTAGCGACAAGTCTTGACTTGAACCGCTCAATAACCCTGGCTGTCTCTTTTCACTTTATATAGCCACATGCATCCAATAACTTTTGCTTTGGGTGGAAGATCAACCAGCGAGCAGGTGTTGTTTGCGATGAGGGCATCGTACTCACATTTCATAGATTCCTCCCACTCAAACGCATGTTTGCCATGCAACGCCTGCTTAGCTGTATTTGGCGTTTCCATGTCATAGTTTGTCATAATATGAAGCTCGTTGTACTGCTTCCTTGGCCTTCCAGTTCGAATAAGCGTAGGCCTGCCTGGACCTCGTCGTATGTCCACTTCTTCATCAGGGCTGCTCGTTGAATCAGAATCTCCAAAACTCTTATAATTCTCCATATCATCATCTGAATGATTATCGATAATGGGCTCTTGGCTTTGGACTTCTTCGTTGATTGCTGGCTCTGCTGTAACTGTCTGCCTTACTCATCTCGCTCCTCTCCCCATATCCCCATATATTACTCTAATTATCAAAATAAAATCGTCATAATATACATCTATTACATAAACTCAATCTCTCCTATCTCTAATATTTCTCTTTCCTCTATAACGAGCGACCACTCCTTGTTTTTTGATTCCCAAGAAAATGCTGAACCTCCAATAAAATCCGAAGCCAGTATAGATTTTTATCCCTTCATTCCCATCTCATCGACAAATCAATCCTACCAGTTTTTCGATAATATTTTGTCATTTCTTTCCAGGTAGCGTAATATGTGCTTTGGCGGACTCATCCGTATCGGATCAGTATTCCGTTGCGCTAGCTTACTTACGGAATGAGCTATATCAGCTGACTTAATCCAATACGTAAGTGATCCAATTAGTGATTGTATCCAACTCTTCTTAAAGTACATTAGATCTGAGCGTTTAGAACAAGCTATTATTAAATCATCCACATATACAGCTATCAAATTGTACGAATCTTCAAAATATTTTTATACATGCATGTTCATTTGTGTGGCCTTAAATCCCATCTTTTAATGCGTCATCTAATCTTTCCACGCTCTCCTACTGCTTGAGTCCGTACAACGCTTTGTCAACTTCAAACACGATTTGGTAATCTTTCTGACAAAATTTCCCTCTCTATAGACACTCTCGGTACTCGCTGTAGTACATTTGGTCCATTTGATCAATATAATCTTTATCTGACTACACCAACAACATTCTAATATTTTCATATCTATGACTCAAAATTTCACTAAGTTCACGCCATATTGCTGCTGCAACCCTTACGACAAGTCTTGACTTGAACCGCTCAATATTACCCTGGCTGTCTCTTTTCACTTTATATAGCCACATGCATCCAATAACTTTTGCTTTGGTGGAAGATCAACCAGCGAGCAGGTGTTGTTTGCGATGAGGGCATCGTTCTCACATTTCAAGATTCCTCCCACTCAAACGCATGTTTGCCATGCAACGCCTGCTTAGCTGTATTTGGCGTTTCCATGTCATAGTTTGTCATAATATGAAGCTCGTTGTACTCTTGCCTTCCAGTTCGAATAAGCGTAGGCCTGCCTGGACCTCGTCGTATGTCCACTTCTTCATCAGGGCTGCTCGTTGAATCAAAATCTCCAAAACTCTTATAATTCTCCATATCATCATCTGAATGATTATCGATAATGGGCTCTTGGTTTTGGACTTCTTCGTTGATTGCTGGCTCTGCTGTAACTGTCTGCGCTGGTAGCTCATCTGGCGCTGCCTCTCCCACATTGGGATCCCCATATATGTTACTGCTAATTATCAAAGAAGTAAAATCGTCATTAGATGGGGATTGAGCATCTATTTTTTGCGCTTCTCTTTCAACAAATTTGACGTCACGCCTCTCGATCACTTGTCTTCTTTGTCTTTGCCAAACAGTCGAAATGCCTTTGCAGTAAGAGAGTAGCCAACAAACATATATTCTCTTCCTTTGGGCTTAAATTTCTTGTGATGCAATTTATCCAGCGCGTAGACGGGTGACCCAAAAATTCGTAGATGAGACACTGATGGCTTGCGGCCGCTCCAAACTTCATAAGGAGTAGTGCCTTGCAGTGCCTGGGAGGGGACCTATTCCGTATGTAAGCTGCAGTTGCAACAGCTTCAGCCCATAGGGATTCTTCAACGTTTGCATGGACCATCATAGCGCGAGCCATTTCTACTAGCGTTCGATTCGCTCTCTCTGCCACTCCGTTTTGTTGTGGCGTTAACTGTCTTTTTATGCCACATCTTTTTAACAGCGCATCGAATTTACCATTTACAAACTCTTTGCCATTGTCACTACGGATGGCTTTTATTTTGTGTTGCAATTGACACTCAACTAGGTTTTTAAATGTTTCAAATTTATCAAATGCTTCGTTTTTGGATTTCATAAAATATACAAAAATTCTTTTGGACCGATCGTCCATGAATGTTATGAAATTTTTCGCACCACCAATTGGTGGAACATTTATAGGCCCGCATACGTCCGTGTGTATTAAATCCAAACAATTAATTGCACCCTTATCATTCGTTTGAAATGGCAATGCAAAAATTTTCGATAAATTACATGTGTTGCAATTTATTTCAGTTGAGAAGTTTTTTAAGTCAATACCGTGGGACACGTTCACTATTTACTAGCTCTTTTAAGCTGCGAAAGTTTAGGTGGCCATACCGATTGTGCTAAACTATTGCTTTTTCTTGCATTGAAAACAATTTATTTTGATTCACATCATCAAACAAAAACAAATTTCCGATTAAATCAGCCATTAGTAACATTGCACCGTTTTTGCATTTAACTACTGCACGATTGTTCTTGAAAACAACTGAATGTCCGAATTTCAACATTTTGCTGACCGAATAGAAGTTTATATGCAGTGACGGGACATACAATACATCCTGCAACAGAATTTCACAATTATGCGTTTTTATTTTTACGACTCCTTTGCCTGCAGATTCTATGAATTTATCTCCCGCTAACATAATTCGTAATGTTTCCTCTTACAATGACACAAACAAATTTCTGCCAAAACACATATGCGTACACATTGCTGACTGGACAGTGGTCCAGACACCAACTCCAGCTTTTTTTGCATGTTCTTTTTGCATTGCTGTGTATACGGCGTACGAGCATTTTTGCTGTTGTCCTTCGTTTTGATTTTCGCACTGCTTTTGTTTCTCTCGCTTCTCTTTGCATTCCGCCGATTTATGGCCTCCTTCACCGCAATTGAAACATATTCCGTTAAATTTCAGTCTTTCTTTGCGCGACATTCGTTCTTGTGCTCTCTTTTCTCCGAACGAGCGCCTACGAAGAATGCTTGCTGCTTGTTACCTTTTTCACAATTTTGTGATATTCTATCAGCCTCTGCCAATAGCTTTATTTTAAGTACATCAAAATCTGGCAATGAGTCTCTTGTCTCCATTGCAACAACGAAATGTTCATATTCTGTGCTTAAACTTGACAGCAATGTAATTACTTTTAACTCGTCTTGCAAATCAATGCCCACTTCAGTTAACTTGTCAATAACCTCAATAAACGAATTTATATATTGCGATACATTTTCGTTTATGTCTAATTTCATGTTTAGCAACTTTTTATACAACGAAACTTTATGAATCGGACCCATTGGCACATGCACTTCGCGTAATTTGTCCCAAGCTTCTTTAGAGGACTGTGCATTTTTTACATAGCTTAATTGCGCCACATTAACATTTAACACAATGCACGCGAGCGCCTTTTCATCCATCAAAACTGTATTTGCAGCAGCTGGGTTGACCTCCAACTTGCCACAGACTACATTCCAAAGTTCTTGGTGAATTAGAACACTTTTCATCTATATAGCCTATACATCGTAGTTTTTATCATTTAACTTTTCGATTTGAAATTGACTCATTTTTCCTTATTAATACTTTCGTGACTCTGGGGCCATAACCAATGTTATTGTAAAAGAGTCTGCACAGGGCAAAGTAATAATAAGGCAACCAAATAAGAACTGAGAACACACGACGAACAATGTGAACACGACGAACGTTTATTTTAGAGTAAGGAGTAATTACAAAAGGTTCATAGAATAAGAACAAATGTGAACTGGTTCATAAATCTTAGTGATGGCATAATTCATAATTGAACTTGAACCTTTCCCCCTTTTCTCTCCTCCCTCCCTCTCTTCCTTCTCCTCTTCCTCTCTCCTTCTTTTTTTTCTCTTTCTTCTCTCTCTCCTCTTCCTCCCTTCTTCTCTCTCTTCCTCTCTCTTCTCCTCTTCTCTCCTTTTCCCCTTTCTTCTCCCTCTCTCCCCTCCCCCCCTCCCCCCCCTTCTCTCTCTTCTCTCCCCCTCTTCCTCCTCCCCTTCTTCCCCTTTCCTCTTCTCCTCTCTTCCCCCCCCCTCCCCCCCCCCCCCCCCCTAAATTTAACATATATAATATATAATACATTATATATAATATATAATGCATAATATATAATATATATAATATAATATATAATATAATATATAATAATATAATATGATATATAATATAATTTTAACATATATTGATATAAAAATTGATAAAATTTTTGGATATAAAAAAATATATAAAAATGTTAGAACATAAAAGTACAAAAGTATTAAAGAAATAAAAAATTTCAAACAAAAATTTTTTGTTTGTTTAAAGATAAATTTTATTATAACAATTCGTTTATTTGTATACATTTTTTTTTCATTTGGCTGATCAGGCCGTCATATTGATTTTTTGTATTTTATTTAGAATTCGAATTCATAAAGAAAATTTAGAATTATTATGCATTAAACATTTCTAATCTATCCTTATGAACTTTTTGTTCTTTACCCTTTTTACTTTTTATTATAACTATTATAACCCTATTACTTCATAGGGGCCTAATAAACTGGTTCTAATTTATGGCCAGTATTGTTTCTTAATAAAACCTTATGTCCTACTTTTAAAGTAAAATTGATATTCTTATTATCATATTCTTTATTTTTTGCCTTATGTTTTTCTAACATTATCCTAGCTTTTTTATATGCTTACTCTAACCTATATTTTTTGATTCCTTAGCGTAATCACATATATTATATAGAGACTTAATGTGCTAATTTACGCAATTAAATTCCTTGTTAATATTAGCTTTCTTACTTAAAATTAATTCAAAGGGACAGTAGTCATGCGTTGTGTATGGTGTTGTATTAAAACAATATACAAAGTATTGTAACCAAACATCCCAATCAGTTTTATCAACTGATATATAAGAACGAATGAATTCGTTTAACGTTCTATTACTTCGTTCCACAGTTCCTAACGTCAGATGGTGGTGTGCTGTAGAAGTTATGTTTTTAATACCAAGGTACTTACATGGGTCCTCCTAGTCCATGCGCAGTACGAGCTTGCTTCCGATAATCGATAACGTGGCCCGTTTTTAAGAAATCAATATAAATCCAAATCAAAATCCTGATTTTGAGCAATTTTGGTAAATACTAAGAGCTAGAGACACCAGACTTGATATGTTGCTCCTAGAATAGTATATTAATTAACACCTAAGAATTGCACACGGATAACTTTGCATAAGAAACTTGCACAGCACTTATCTTTACCCATTTGCTCCAAACATATTCCGCTGACGCATGAGTTCAGCGGCCCGACCGCAATGGTCAGCAGCGGTAACCTAATACTTGACTGTGCTGCAAGTGTCTGCGTTATCGCTTATGCTGAGTCGGCTTGCCGGCTGTAGCTTTGTAGCTTATGGGTCCAGCTTTTAGGTTTAATTTCAATTCAATTTTATACTACAGTTCACTTTTGTATTTGACGTTTAAGAATAAACTTGCATTACTCCGGCACGCTGCCGAAAATAACATTTGTTGTATATTACAATCTCATTGCTGAGGCACAAGGCCAGTAATTAGCATAGAGGGCGAAGTCAAGCCCTCCAACATAATCGTCATAAGAAGACGTACCCGCATCAACGAAAGTTACGCAACCATTGCTGGACCAGCACACTTCACTTATTTGGCGCCCAACTCGTGGTAATAATACAAGAAAATTATCCACGCGAGTGTTAGATAAAAACTGAAACACTATAACAACAAATGCACGCGTTCAAAACGTGCAAAAGTGCAACAAGTTGTGATTGCTGACCTGCATCAAGACAGGCAGCAGCAACAGTGCAACAACTTCGCCCTTGTGAAAAATACATAGGCACAAGTGCTCGAAAGCGCTATAACACAAATTGTACACCGAAGCCGCTGGAGTTCCAAACATCCCAATCAGTTTTATCAACTGATATATAAGAACGAATGAATTCGTTTAACGTTCTATGACTTCGTTCCACAGTTCCTAAGGTCTGGTGGTGGTGTGCTGTAGAAGTTATGCTTTTAATACCAAGGTTCTTACATAAATCTTCTACAATTGAATTTTTATATTCTGTACCCATGTCCGTAATGAACGTCTTCATTGGAACGTATTTCAGAATAAATTCTTCGAATATAGCTTTAGCTACGACTTTTGCACTTTTGTTTGGAATAAGTACGGCAACTAGATATTTTGTTAAGTCACATATCAGTGTAGCTGCATATTCGTTGCCTTGCTCTGATTTTGGTAGTGGGCCGATCGTGTCTACTATTACTCTATCAAAAGCATTGATTGGGGTTTCCGTAATTGTTAAAAGAGTTTTTGTATGTTTTGTCACTTTTGATTTTTGACATTTTTGTATATACTCAGTAATATATCGAGTCATACCCTTCCAAAAATAATGTCTTTTGACCTTGGCCAAGGTTTTTGTAATGCCTGTGTGACCTCCTTGTCTTTGATCATTATGAAATGTAGACAATATAGCATCTTTTTCTTTTTTTATTAGGGTCACCGAGTTGAGTAGCGCTATTCTTAATGTTTTCAATATTTTATTGCTCATTTGCTTGAAATTATCAATTGAAACTTGTTCAAAGATATTTTCCCACGGTGCCACCTTGAGTCTGTTGATTTAATTTGTACCGGCTTGCTTTTCAACTGACCTAAGTCAAGAATTCCATTAGTATATACATCGCTAACATCATATCTTGCAGTAATTTTCTTCCTATGTTTAAAGAAACATAGCATATTTTTTACATGCAAGGTCACTACTTTACGTATACATCGTCATTTTTTATGACTTCATATACGTTGGGCTTTGAAGCTTTTTCTATAGATTGCATTGGCAATTATATTTCTTTATTATCTCCTGCGCAGGATTTCTGTCTACTTTGGTGCCTGGTAATATGCAATATCTTAATAATATCTACTATCTTAGTCTTATTTTGAACTATGTAGAGGGTGGAGCCAATTATTGTTGACATTATTGCTTCAATTGCAATGCTTTCATAAGAGAGAATTCTCAGTTGAGAGTGATTGACGTGTTTTACTTGTGCTCCAAGATTTTTATATATTTTTGCTCTTAAATCCTGCTTTTTATTTCTAAATTTTGCATTTTGTGTGCTTTATTTAAAAAGCTTTTATAACTTGTGCAAAGTGTTATCTGTTGTGCAGCGTAAGTATGTTAATTATTGCATATATTAAACACGGCGTCAGTTCCGTATTGTTGTTATTGCCTGTTTTGATCCTTTTGCTTTGGTGCTCCCCTATGCACCCACTTGTGTGTGCGTGTGTTCGCTGCTGCAAATTTCTTCTTGTGCATCGCGCTCTTGCAAATTTTTGCTGTTGCTTTTCGCTTCAAACAATTTGTTTGTGTACGAATAGTTATTTTTTTAAGCGTTTACTTGTCCTATTCTAGTGCACCGTGTTTCGTTTTGCTCTGCGCTCTCGCAATTTTTGCTTATTCTTTTACCGCTGGTAGTAATTATGTCGTGCTGTAAGAAACCTTGCACGTTCAAGCAGGTTGATGCTTCTGCATTGCCGCAATTTGTTAATTGCTGGCTGTGTGAGAATATAATGCATGCCAAATGTGCAGGTCTCACTGGGCGTGATTGCGACAAGATCGCTGCAATTGCCAAGAAGGGCTGCGGCGGCTTGCGTTGGTCGTGCCCAGAATGCATCGACAAGCAAATTGATTTGTCCAGAATGTATAATTCTGTGAGAAATCAATTCTTAAAACTAAATAACGTGGCTAAACAGCTCTCGAGTAGTTTCGATTCGAGTTATGAGTTGCTTAGCAAATATAAATTCGAGTCTCCAACCAATCGCCGGTTGGAGCCTCAATTTTTGCAGTTGCCCTCTCCGTCTGTCCAGACACCTTTGCCTCTGTTGTCCCTGCTGAGCAACTTGGATTCATCTCCAATGTTGTCATTATCGCCTTCTCCGAGCGACTGCCCAAATATTACCTCAGTTTTATCCCCTGTAAAAGTCCCGACCCCGTACCTGAACCTGTCCCAGTTAGCCAAACTGCCTCAGCCTCCTCAGCTCCTGGCCGCAAAGGTAGACCTGCGCCCAATTTTGCCCAGATTGTTAAAAACAATCATGGTGCCTCTTTGACTCCACCAAATCCTGTTCTCCCTCCAGCCCCTTCAGCTCCTACGTTAACTGTTGTTGCACCTCGTAGGCAAGTTTTTGTGTCTCGACTTTCGTCTGACACCACCTCTGAGTCATTGGCAGCCTATATTGCTGGCAAATCTTCTGCTAGCGTGTCAATTACCAAATTTAATTTCTCAACTCCTCGTGAAATATCATCTTTTAAAATAAATGTTCACATGATATGTTCCGAATCATTTGTGATCCCAAATTTTGGCCTCCACATATGACTGTCCACGAGTTCAAGCCAAAAAAGCGTAACCAGCCTGTCACCCTTCCAGTCCCTTCAATACAGGGTACCATTTCTGCCCCAAAAAACTAACTTCTTCTTCTGACCAAGTCTCTTTTCATTATCAGAATGTCAGAGGTCTTATTTTAAAACTTAAAAATCTTTTCATGGCCAGCACTTCCTTCGGTTCGGATATAATCGCATTTTCAGTAACATGGTTAAACTCAACCATATCTGATTTTGAGGTTTTTTCGAATAATTTTTTTTTGCATAGAAATGAGTCGGGGTGGTGGGGTATTAATTGCCGTTAAAGCCACTCTCCAGTCAGAACTTTTATGTTTTAGTACGCCTACTGACGCTGAGAGTGTCTCAGTCAAGGTGTCTTTTCCTACACGGAATATTTATATTTCATGCTCTTATGTTCCTCCTTCTTCTCATATTCAAGTTTATATGAAACATATTTCTTGTATTAAAGAAATTTCTTCACACGTGCGTCATAATGACCTATTTATTGTGTTGGGTGATTTTAATTTGCCGAACATCTCTTGGTCACTTTTCACTGCCGAAAATTATCTAGTGCCCTCAGCACAGCATAACTTTATAGATTGCATGCTTGACCTTTCGTTGTTTCAAATCAATTCAATTTCTAATCATTTGAATAGAACACTTGATCTTGTATTTGTTAACGACTACCTTATTTCTGATGTGTCTAGGTCCCTGAGGATGTATATCATCCTACTTTAGAGGTTGCAATGTTCAATTGTAATCCTCTCATTTCGTGCTCATCAGCCAATAAGCCCCGCCGTTGCTTTCGCAAAGGAAATTATTCATTGCTGAATCAGCTTATTTATGCAACCGATTGGTCTTTCTTATATGACTCGGTTGACATGAATACTGCTATTAACTTTTTTTAGAACACCCTAGACTCCCTATCAGATATGTGTATTCCCAAGTCAATTCCATCGACTACCTCTTCAAACCCACATTGGTTTAGTCCCAGACTAACGAATCTAAAAAAAATAATATCTAAATATTTTAAAAAGTTTAAAAAGTCCGGTTCGTGTACTGACTTGGCTAAATATTTCATGGCCAAGTCGAACTTCTTTCTTCTGAATTCTCAATGCTATAAGAATTATCTAACTCGTTGCAAAAGGCAATTTGCCCTGAATCCGAAACAGTTGTACAATTTTGTAAACTTGAAGCGTAAATCTTCCCGTTTGCCATCTTATTTTTCTCTCGGAATGGATAATGCTAGCAATGACTCTGATTCTGCTAACCTATTTGCTTATTTTTTTCAATCAACTTACTCCTCAGTCTGTCCTAATAATAATTCTTACCCTTATACTATTACTTCCTCTAGTTCTATACCTCCTCCTAATATTTCCCATTCCTCTCTCTTTTTAGCTTTAAATTCTTTAAAATCTTCTTTATCTCCTAAGCCTGACAATATCCCTAGAATTCTACTCAAGGAGTGTAGTTCTTCCCTTGTTTATCCATTGCTAAAGCTTTTTAATCTATCCCTTAAATCTGTCTGTCTTTTCATCTCTTTGGAAAGAATCTTATATCATTCCTCTCCACAAGAAAGGTGGAAAGTCTGATATACTAAATTACAGGGGCATTGCAAAACTGTCCGCTATTCCTAAATAATTAGAAAAAATAATCACTTCGAATTTGAAGCATTTCTGCAAATCAGTTGTTTCCCCTGTTCAACATGGATTCGTAAAGAATCGGTCTACTACGACCAATCTGCTTGAGTTTACTTCCTTGGTAAACGATGCTTTCCTTTCGAAAATGCAAACTGTTGTCATTTACACTGACTTCAGTAAGGCGTTTGACTCTGTGCACCATGACATTTTACTTCTTAAACATGACCGAATAGGTTTCCCTCCGTCTCTTTTGGTTTGGATTGGTTCTTATTTAAAAGGTAGGACCCAAAGAGTAATGCTGAGGCTGACTACCTCTAAACAGGTTCACATTACTTCTGGTGTTCCTCAAGGTAGTCATCTTGGACCTTTACTCTTTACTGTTTTTATAAATGATCTTCCCTCTGTTATATCCCATGCCCGTGTACTCATGTATGCGGACGACGTGAAACTTATTCTATCATACACCAATCCCCTATATCATTCTCGTCTTCAAGACGATTTAAACGCTATGCAACTTTGGTGTTCGGCCAATCAATTGCATCTGAATTGTTCAAAGTGTATGTTTATGACATTTAATCGTACTACACCTTATCTTGTCAGTTATACAATCGACAATACCCCATTGCAACGTATACTAACAGTTAAGGATCTAGGCGTTCTTTTTGATTCTAGACTCTGTTTCAATCTTTACATAGATACCATCGTTAATGAGGCAAAAGGTGTACTTGGATTCATTATACGATGGTCTAAAGAGTTTAAAGATCCTCTTATAACGAAACTTTTGTACATCTCTCTTGTTCGCCCTATCCTTGAATACTGCTCTTGCATCTGGTCTCCGCAGTATAACAAAAGCCAGGATCGTATTAAATCTGTTCAGAAGCAATTTCTACTTTTTGCCTTACGAGGTTTTAATTGGGACCTTAATCTTCGGTCCCAGCAGGCTGCTTCTTCTAAATCTTCCGTCGTGACAATAGTTTGCATCACGTTTTCTCTACCGAACTTTCTCTACCCCTAATAAAATCGTTGCTTTCAGGATACCTTCGGGAAGTCACTGACCATTCCCAGCTATGAGCAGGGGCATGGCTAGCCGGACTGGCTGTAAATTTTCTTCCACCGGGTCGGTGATTTCTCATTACTTTCCCAATACTATCTCTTTATTCTATCTACTTAACACTCTGTATATCTAGCATACAGTTCTATACTTTATTAACAATCTTCCTCCTTTCTTTTCTCCTATTTATGGTATATTCTTTAATAATATAGCAAATTAACATTATTTTTAATTTTACTTAAGAACACTTTTTCCTACTTACACCCTTCTTTTTAGATGTAGGCTCTAATAGCGTCACTGACAAAATTAGCTGTGAAAAGGGGCACAGCTGGCCGGACTGGCAAATAAAACACCTCCATCGGTCGGTGATACTATTTGAAATTTGTGTTCTCTATCTAGGCTTTTAGCATTTAATTTTTCTAATTGTATTTATAATGTGTTGAATAACTGGAAGACACTCGTTTTGTCGACCACATATAAATAAATAAATAAAAAATAAAAATAATTAAGGTCCCTTTGTCAGGTTGACCAATTTGATTGCTGTAATAAATCTTTGCAAATTTGCGTCCAGTGAGAAATCTAAATGAAATAAAGTTTCTAATTCATATATGCTTACTGGGGTCGTTGAGACAAATTGTTGAATTCTTTCCTCAAAACAGGCATCTCTAACATAGACTTCTCTTATTGCTTCTATTGTGTCCATTATCAAGAATTTTCTTATCTCTTTTTTTTTCAATTTTTATATATTTTATGTTCGAGCTTAATTTCATTGTTTTATTTATTCTTTTCATATCTCTTATTATTTACATTTTTACATTTTGTACTTTTAGTACATTGTTATATTTTGTCCTGATCATTAGCTCTGCTTAAGTAACGATTTTTAATTTTCTTGTTATGCAGTGCATCAATTTTGAGTCCTAATGAAATGACAGATACAACGGCTATGATTAGCAATAGAATTGCAATATCTTCCAAACTTTCTCTATGATCGATGACTTTTACATTATTAATGACACTTGAGGCTGATTTTTCAACCTTGGACTCGTTCGAGCCCATTTTAGTTAATATGTCTTATATCGTTGTATTGTAGCTGAACGAACTATAACTTATAAAATTTCTCTTTTCAAGTTGTAATTTTTTTTTATTTTCAAATTTTAATAATGTTCTTGTACTTATGTACGATTAGATAGTTTTTGGGTTTTTAATATTGGCAGAAGACCATTTTTTGTTTTGTGTTAAGCTTATTATGGATTTTATGCCATATACATATATGGCTTATTTGGTTTCTTAAATTTTGGATAATATGACAAAATCCTACCTAGCGTTTCGCATAGCTTTACGGGCTAAATTTTACAACAATTTTTTTATTATATTAATATATTAAAAGTATATAGCTGCATCTGGTGTCTTCTGTCAGTAGTCGAGGTATAGATGTCCTTCTTTTGCTGGTCCGCCGCATCAGCTGGGCGTCGCCGGATATGGCACGCTGATGCTCCCTCGTTGACGCCAGTGGCGGTGTGCCTCTCGCGCTTGTCCCAATGGCGCAGCTTGTTGCGCTGGCGGTACCGGTGCTGGTCTTCGCACAGGTATTCACTGGTTGGTTTTGCTTGCTGTGCAGTGTTTGCACGTGTAGTTGCAGAAGGGGCTATCCAGCGGGCCTTCTCAATCCTGTGGACACATTTTCTTCACTTTTGGGAGGCTGACTGCGGCAATGGATGTATCATTATTAGTGGTTGTTTGGTTTATAATAACTTGTATATTCGCTGAGTGAGTAGCGGTGTTAGGCTTTTTCTGCTTAATTATATTTTGCAGGAAGTCGAGCTCAGTATAGGAACGATCTGTCGAAAAGTAGGCTCTTGTATGAAAAAAATTTTTATTTATAAACATATCTTGATCAAACTCGGCATTTATTAGTTTTACTATGCTCGTCATATATGGGCAGAATCCTATTAAAATCACACCACTATATCATATAGCTGCCATAGGAACTATCGGTCGAAAATTAAGTTGTTATATGGAAAATTTGTTTGTTTTTCACGATATTTTGATTAAACTCGGCATTTACTTGTTTTACTATGCTCCCCATATATATTCAAAATCCTACTAAGATCGGACCACTATATTATATAGCTGCCATAGGAACGATCGGTCGAAAATTAAGTTGTATGGAAAATTTGTTTGTTTTTCACGATATCTTGACCAAACTCGGCAAATATAAGTTTTACTATGCTTGTCATATATATGCAAAATCCTATTAAAATCGCACCACTATATCATATAGCTGCCATAGGAACGATCGGTCGAAAATAAGTTGTTGTATGGAAAACTTTTTTGTTTTTCAAGACATCTTAACCATACTCGGTTATTAACTGTCATTAACTATTTTCCCTGTTCTTCTTAGATACGGGCAAAGCACTATGAGAATCATGAAAAGATTGGGTCTCCAAGGGTATTAAATTTTCGGCGTGCCGAAGATAGCCCTTCCTTCTCGTTTTAATTTTATTTTGTACGCCACCGCGTTTCTTGGCCATAACACTCACTCTCTATTCACTCAGGAAACTTGGACGCTCGATGTCCCAGTTACGACGTCAGATGTTATTGATAGCCTCTTGTCGCAGTCAGTGTATTGTCGTTTTCCCCCAGTGGTTTATTTTTTTCCAGGGGTTTATTTCCTCCAGAGGTTTATTTTCCTTAATGTCCAGTTTGTCTACTGCCTCCAGGCAGGGATTCGTGAACATGTCACGGTCGCCATGTAGAGATTGTATTTTGCTACAAATATATATATATTTTGCGGGTATATTCTCGCCTTTTAAATTGTGCGCTTAGCCTATGGATTTACATATATACTTATGCTGTTATTGGTTAACAGCTACAATTAACCGCTAGCGATATCTCAGGCAAAAGCTCGTCCCACAAACTCTGATGGCCCTCGATAAATTGCGCTATCATAGTCTTCACGGTCCTGTTTGTCCTCTCGGTAGGATTCTCTTTGGGACAGTACGGGGCTGTATATTGGACCTCTACACCCAGGGATCCCAAAAAAACATTGAAGTTCCGGCTTGTAAATTGTACCCCGTTGTCACACACGAACTTCTTAGGTACGCCGAACCTACTCAAAATCCTCTCTCGGAAAGCTGTCTGTAGGTGCACGGCCGTGGCCCTCCTGAGAGGGACCACTTCCACCCACTTCGAAAAGGCATCATGGAACACCAGTAACATTGTGTTTCCATATTTCGACCGTGGAAGGGGCCCGACGAGATCCGCGCAGAGTACTGCCATCGGCTCTGCTACCTGTCTCGTCAGCATACAGCCAGCCAGTTTGAGTTGCTCGCTCTTGAACTTCTGGCAGATTACGCAGCACTTCACGTACTTCGTGGCGTCGCGGAACATACCCGGCCAGTAGTATCTCTGGGCCAACCTCGACACGCCTTGATGCCCGCCCTTGATGCCCGCCCTTGGGAGCATCATGACACTCTTGCAATACTCTCTGTCGCTGACCACTAGCCACACAGCTTTCAGGGAATGTAGTCCTCGTCGTCCGTCCGGTAGCCCAAATGTCTATATAACTGCCCATTTTCTTCCGTGTAGTCTAGAAACTTGGCTGGCTCATCGGCAATCCTAGCACGTATGCTCGCGACACATTTGCAGGGTGACTCGGCCGCCACTGCTTGCTGACAAGTCTCTAGAGGATGTCTTGATAGTGCGGCGGCCACGACGTTGCGCTTCCCTCGTCGGTAGTGAACGTCAAATTGGAATTGGTGCAGTTCCAATGCCCTTCGCGCAATTCTTTCGGAAGGGCTCTCGATCGAGTTGAGCCACTTGAGTGCCAGATGATCCGTTATCACGTTGAACCAGTACCCTTCTAGGTAGCAGCGCAACTTCCGGATCGACCATATTATTGCCAGGCACTATTTCTCGGTGGCGGAATAGTTCAACTTCGCGTACGCTATCACTCGATCCTGTCCCTCAATTGTCTATGTCAGCACTGCGCCCAGGCCATACTCACTCGCGTCAGTCTGGAAGACGAATTTGGCGGAAAAGTCCGGACAAGCCAACACAGGGGCATTCGTCAAGCTATCCTTCAATTGACGTAATGCCTCCTCCTGTTCCTGCTCCCATGCCCATTTCCGGCCCTTCTTTAAGGGCGCTGTGAGCGGCTGTACCTGAGTCGTGAAGTTGGGAACGATGCGCCTGTACCATGACGCCATCCCGAGACACTGCCGCAATTCCTTACAATTTGTCGGGGCCCTCAGGTTACGTATCGCCTCCATCTTCTCCAGATCGGTCCATACTCCTTCCCCGCAAATGGTATGTCCCAGGTAGACCAACCTCTCCCTGAAGAAGCTGCACTTCTTCCTGTTCAACCTAAGATTGGCCGCCCTTAACCGGCGGAACACCTCCCTCAAATTCTCTATATGCTGCTCTTTCGTCGCGCCTATTACCACGATATCGTCCAGGTAGGCGAACGCATGAGGCTCCATCTCCGGTCCTATTACTGCTGATCTGATCTGCTATCTGCTAGTACCCGTGCTTCAAATCCAGAGTGGAGATGAACCGGGCATGACGCAAGCGCTCAAGGATGTGATTAATCCTGGGAACAGGATAAGCATCTGGGATGGGATGCGCGTTGAGTTACCAGTGGTCAATGCACATGCGCCACTCGCCAGTCTTCTTCTTGACTAAGACAATTGGGGCGCTATGCGGAGTATGCGACGGCTCAATGGCACCTGCCTGAATCAGCTCATCCACCTGTTCGTCAATCACCCTCTGCATGGCCGGATTCTTCGGATAGTATCTCTGTTTCAATGACTTGTCGTCCTTTAGCCGGATCCTATGCTCCCCGATATGCGAATCTGCAGCCTTTCGAAGAGTGCCAGTTCTGACTTCAGGAACACCCTCAGTTCCGGATCCAGATCCGCTGGCCACTCTGCCTCTCCGTTGCTGTTCTTGCCCTGCGTCTCGCCTCCTCCAGGCACCACTCCGAGTCCAGATAGAGCTCCACGATCGCTTGACTCTGGCCGTCGTTCTTGGGCTCTTCAAGCTCTCGATCCGATCCCGGCCGCACTTCTTTCTTCATGTCTTTTTCCATCGTTTGCCGAGCAGGTGCTCCCTTTCCATGACCTGGGCGGCCTTCCTTTGGGTCTCTCAATGTATTTTCTTCATTCTGTTGACGAGCAGGTGCTCCCCTTTCATGACCTGGGAGGCCTTCATTCGGCTCCTCGGTCGTATCCTTTTCCGTGTGTTGCCGAGCAGGCGCTCCCGCTTCTCGGCGCGTGAGGCCTTCTTTCGGCTAATCTCTTGTCCCCGGCCCCGCGATCGGTGCCGTCACCGTCTCTAGGACCAGCTCTGCATTACCGCAGCGTACTACAGTGCCCATTGCACCCAAGCAATCCATCCCCAGGATAACGTTGTCTAGCATCGAGGGCATGATGAGCTTCAACTTTCTGACCGCCTTCCCGGCTAGGCTGACGTTTAACCTCAATGCCTTCCCTACCTCGAGAGTTGACCCATCTGCCAGCCGAATGCGCGCCTGTACGTCCTCCGCTCTTCCCTGAACCGCCCACTTACGTACGCAGTCCTCGCTCATGAAGCTGCGAGTGGCTCCAGTGTCGATAGTGGCAGGCATCGTTCGCCCGCCAATCTCGACCGTAGCGACGATCCGGCCCCCTTCCACCATCAGTGGGTGTCCTATTCCCGAGACCCGTGTGTGCCAGCGCCGACCCGATTCTGGCCTGCTCGGCGCCGTTGCCCGTTTCCCGCCTCCGTGCGGCGACAACAACTCTGGCTACTCTTGCCCCGGTTCCCACATACCCAGCTGAATAAGACGGGTGCGTTGGGGCATTCTCTGCCAAAAAAACCCTCCTGCGCGCACCTAAGTCATGCTCGTCGTGGATCATATCCGGTTCCGGCGTCTTGGCTCATCATTTGGTGGGTGACTTCCACAGGGACGGTCGCTCCGGGTCCGATGGAAGTAGACCGGAATGGGATGAGGTGTCCCCCCGTGGGCTGTACCGTCCTCGACCACTCTGCGCTACTCGAACTCGTGACCATCTGACTCCCTGACCTTCTTCCCGAGTATTCCGTTCTCTGTTTCATCACTGTCTCGTGCTTCACAGCCAGCTGGGTCAGCTGGGACAAGGTGGAGAAATCTTGCCGTCGTACGTAAAGCCTGTATTCGGGGCGGCATTCTCATATATCCGGTGCAACTCCTGCGCCGCTCATCTGTTATGGTGCATCAAAGCCCTCAGCTCTATTAAGTATTCTTTAAACTCCTCCCCCACGCGCTGTCGGCGGGACCGGATTTCGTCCTCCAGGCTCTCAAAGTAGCGGGGTGGCAGAAAGAATTCTAAGAAGCCCTTCGTAAACACGGACCATGTAACATCCCTTAGCTCCGTGATAATCGCTGTCGTTCGGCCGGCTCTGTTTCTCCTATCCTCATGAGCCTTCCCTACACCCGTGACGGCTAAGCTAGCGGTCGGAATCGGCAGACGCTCGTACAGTTGCGAGCTCCTCAGGTCTGGTTCCGATTTCTGACGCAGCCGTCCGCTAGCGTCGGGTGAAGCGCCCCAGGATGGCGGCTCTAACGTTTTGGCAGACTGAGATTCCAACTCGGCAAGCCGGGCCCAAATTTCGGATCCATGGCCGCCATCCTGTACGAAAGTGGATAGCCGCTTACGCAACTCCTCTACGCGCCCTTCCTTGTTCAGCCCGAACTCATCGGCGATCGCCACCAGTTCTTCTTTGCGTCGCTGGTTTGCCGAATTTTGGCACTCACTTGAGTCTATTCTGAGTTTCTGGGCGATTCTCGTTCCGTTGATTTATGTAACTCATTTTGTTCGTGTCTTTTCTGCTTGTTTCCGTTGTTTCAACGTCGCCCGTCTGGCGCGCGCGCGCTGTACTTTTCGACCGACCGTAATGTTTTCTGCTCTCCACTTTGTGTATTCGACTTTGCACGCATTTTTGTGGCCTAAGTCTTGCAGGTGTTCATTTTGTTGCCTAACGTAGGGTATGAAATGCACTTGCTAGGGTATGCTCGACTATCTAATACCCTAGACTTGCATTTTACCCATATATGATGTATTCCCTTTCTCTTATCCTCTGCTAGGGTACATACCATCTAAGGTATGCCCGACTCAAAAATACGCTATCAGCAATTTTTTAACACTTATTTGGGCATATTTGGGGGGCTTCAACCCGCAAACAATCCACGCCCCTAAACGCCTCTATGTCCCTGCTCGGGCACCACTTGTAAGGAAGCTACTGGCCGGGGTCCAAATCTCGGTCTCGCCAGGTTCAGCAATCCTACAAGATATTTGTTGGTTGCTGGGATGGTGGGTTTAGGGAGAGGGGAAGTGTCACAATTATCGCTACTCTGCCTTCGGTCCTCCTAGCGGAATGGCCTGCGCATATCTGGAACGACCGAGCTGGCCTTCAGCGTTTGATGGATAGTGCAGGGGTCCCTGCCAGAGTCCGTCTCAGCCCACACACAAACTACCGTTGGAATGGTTATCATGAGCGACGTAACGAAGCCTCGTCTCTCTCGATACCCTACACTTTAGGTTAGGAAAGAGGTTGTTATTGTAAGCGACGTAATGAAGCCTACTCTCTCGATATATTACGCTTTAGGTTAAAAAAGGGGTTATGTCAAGCGACGTAATCAAGCCTCGTCTCTCGATACTACGCTTTAAGTTAGGAATGGGAGGTTATGTTGAGTACCGGCTAGCCACGGTACCCGAGGTTAGTGTTAATAAAAGATGTCAAGGACTATAGGTTTATGAGTATTACTTTATTCACATCACTTTCCTTATAACTGTTCAGCACTTTCCTACACGTCTACTTACTCTGATGGTCGCCGAAAAAGTGCTGGCACGCTCGCAAGCGAGCCATGCGCTTGCCTCGGCCGCTCAACTAAGCCGCGAGCTTTCGCAACTTCGCCTCGGGGCTTTCGTTCTTCACTGCCGAATTAAAGCTGCGCTCTCGAGGCGGTGTTGAGTAACCGATCGGCAAGGCAGGGTTGCTGTGGCGGCCGGCGGTTAAATTCAAATTCAAATTTATTTTATTCTATTCCTATCCTCTTTTACCAATAAATGTTTAACAATGCTGATATTAGAAGCGGTTCCTTGCCTTTTTTTTACTATTAATGCTTATGATGCTAACAAAACTTAAAACTACAGATCTAACGGCTCCTTGCCTTTCTTACTACTAATACTTAGATACATAAAACTATCAAAACAATAAGATTCTATATCTAACGGCTATATATATATATAATATATATATATGTGGGGTTTTATATTAAAAGTTTATTATAAACAAGTGTATTGTTGATTTAACAAATTGTATTGCTTAGGATGATTAGCATTCGAATCAAAGTAACGCGTCGTTTCGTCGATTTGTTCTCAGCCTTCATACCACACAGGTCCAGCATTGAACTTTTCGACTTAACGAGCAAACATCTTCTGCTCGACGTCCAGTACGTTGCCCTCGTGGCTTTGTACTGTCCTCGTTGATCGTCGTTTTTGGATAACTGCCGTCTGCGAATTGGCCGTCTTCTTTGCTCGTTGTTACGCGTCGTGTATTCGTCGTTCATCTTTTAGCGTGTTCGTTGTCTAGGGATTCTTGTGCTGTTGGTTGTGCACAGTGGGATTTGGGAATACAGCATTTACGCAACCCACATTCGGCCATTCTGACTAAGCGTTCGGCCCGAATGCTTCCTCGTCATCTTCATCATCGCTGCCAATGGACCATGGCTTCATATATTCGGCACACGTTGCAGAATTCTTCGGCCCATCGCAATTACCTACTTTCTGGACATCATACGCGTTGTTATGCTTAATGTTAACGACTTGATAGGGCCCCAAAAACTTAGGCTTTAATTTTAGGCCACTACCAAACTGTGTGCGTTTTATGGCAATAAGGTCGCCAACAATATAACGTCTTGCATGCTTTCGTCTCAAATTGTACGTATTTTTATTTTCATTTTGAATTTTTAAAATTTGTGTTTTTGCCTTTGCTCTTAATTTGGTTCGATCGTCATTAAATAAAGCTATTGTTTCTTTATTGATTATATCTCGAATCTTCCGATCTTCTTTTGTTTTCATTTTTACACCAACTAAAAGATCAAAAGGTGTCGCATCAATACTTCTGGAAAATGTCGAATTAATTGCCTGCTGTACTTGGTTGATGTGTCTGTACCATTTTGTTGGATCATCAATGCCCAATTTTGAGAGTACTGAAATAATTATAGCATTCAGCCTCTCGACTTGACCGTTCACTCTTAGTAGGCCTGTAGTTGCCTTAACTAGTTTTATGCCTTCGTCGTCACAGTATTAAACAAAATCTTGCGAAGTAAAGGCAGAGCCCCTATCCGAAATGATAAATGCTGGGTTACCAAATACAATACTTTGATTGCTTAACTTTGTAATAACCTCGTTTGCAGTAGTAGACTTCGTTGGATACAGCCAACAAAACTTGGTAAATGAGTCAATAATCGCCAAAATGTGTTTGTAGTCTTTATGCGTTGACTCAAGTGGACCCAAGAAATCGATGTGGTAAGTGTGTAGGGGAACGTCTTCCTTCTGTAGTGGGTGTAGCAGCCCTTCTTGTTTGCCTCTTTTGCGATTTGTTAAAATGCAGGGAACGCAACAATCTATATACTTTTTTATCTTCTCTTCGAAGTTAGGAATAAAGTATTCTCGGCAAATTAACTCATTGGTCTTTTTTGCTGCAAAATGGCCTTTGTCATGAGCATAGCCAATAATTCTTTTTTGCATGTCACTGGGTACTACTATTAACTCATCATCTTTTATAAGTTTGTATAGAATACCTGATTTTATGAAGTAGTCGTCGTATGCTTTATTTTTATCGGTTAAAACTTCCTTAATTGCTTTTATCTTTTCGTCTCGGGCTTGTGCATCTTTCATAGCAATACTGATACTATCTTCGTTGATTATCATTACTGGGTATCTGCTTAAACCGTCGACGTGCTTCATTTTTGTGGCAGCTCTATGTTCTACTGTAAACTCGGATGTAGATTCTTCAATTATGCCATTTTCAAGCCACTCATCAATTTGCTCATCGACAATACGCATTTCCGTAAACGCCAGTCTGCGCGGCCGTGAAAATATTGGTGCCTCATCTTTTACTACAATGCGCATCTCTACATTTGTTGTCTTCGTCTTATTTGGTTCATAGTTCGAAATAAGTTCTCGCACTTCTTGCAATACTCGCTTGCTGTGTCTTCTATGTCGTATACGCAGTCGAAGTCTTCAGGGCAAATTCTTAGTATATTTATCTCTTCACTGTTTGACATTTTGCGAACTTGTAAACCGTTACGACTAAATACAATCTCAGCCTGTAAACATAGTTCTTCGCCAAGAATAACTTTGACATCAATACATTTAATAGGAACCACGTAAAAATCAAGTATAAACTCTTCATAGCCAATAAGAATTAGATGCTTAAAATGTCCAGTTGGTTTTATTTTATTCTCAATGCGCTCACTGCCGAATCCAATAAGAAAAACATTGCAGATTTCTGGCTTCGGCTTGCCAACTTCACAATAAATGTCTTCACGGATGATATTGAATTTACTGCTAGTATCAAATAGCGCTACACTTTTCTTATTTGAGAAACATACTTCTTTACAGGTTTGCAAACTGCGTGTATTTGATATTACGGCCTCACTTTTCTCAATTTATTCACAATCTTTCGAGATATGACCGTATTGATTGCATCTGAAACATTCTTTTCCTTTATTTTTATTTTGACATAATTAGACGTATGCCCTTTTTCACCACAGTTAAAGCATTTCACATATTTTTTTGCATCTTTGCTTACGTTTAAAGCTTTTTTGTCTCTTTCTTTAACACTGCAATCGTTACGCTTTGTTTTTTCCTTTTCGACTTGACACTCTTTTTCAATCATTGTTTTATAACATTTCAACTTTTTTTGAATTGAGTTAAATGTTTCGCACCGTATAATATTGATTTGTTTCCACCTCTCTCATCTATTCCGTCAATTAAATACTGTATGAAAGCGTCATCTGCAATTTGACCTCGAGAAGCAATGTCATTCTATAAAAGAATTCGAATACACGCTCGTTGTTGCTGCGTTTCGTCTGCGCGAGCTGTTCGTGAATTTCTTTACTGTTTACACTTGAACTGAATTCTGCCAAGAGTGCTCGTTTGTGAGAGTTCCAAGTGCTCAAGCCTCTCTCACTCAATACGAAGAGTTTCGCTATTCCTTTTAGTGCATTTTTTGCGAACAGAAACTTCTGGAAATCGTTCCAATACATGAGTGTTGCCTGCTCTTCATATTCTTCTATCCACACTTCTACTGGAATAGTGTTTGTGCCGTCAAAACAACGAATGCTCTCTTCCACGTCGCGAAAGCTGGAGCACTTTCGTAATTTTCAGCAATTCTGCTAGTTTTCCCTATTTCGAAGGTCAGCGGTCTGGAATGAAGCGTTGTCTGCTTCCTCTTCTATTTCATTATCGTCGTCAGTTGCTTCTTCGTCTACTTCGTTGAATTCCATCAAATTGTTTTTCATCAGATTACGAAAAATGTGTCCATGCAAGTCTGCGTGAACATATTCTATACCTAGAATGTTGCATATTGATACAAGGTCAGCCTGCGTTAAATTCTTCAATGCGTATTCCTTCTTTGCACTATACTCTGCGTAATTTTCTGTATACTCGAAGCCAGAAAATTCGCGTAGACGTTTCTTTTTCAAAGAAGAACTTGTGCAACGCAGTTATGCTCCCTTTTTTTCTTGAGCGTAAGCTAGCACTTATTAAATCATTAAGGCACGACATTTTTTTTTTTTCTTCCACTTTGAATAGTTTTTTTGTTTTGCACAATTGTTGTTGTAATGTAAGATCGTTTTCAACTTTGTTCACTCCTGTTCAATCTTGCCCAATCTAGCTTAATCTTGCTCACTCTTGCTCACACTTGCTCAATCTCGGACGAGCGCCCAAAATGTGGAGTTTTATATTAAAAGTTTATTATAAACAAGTGTATTGTTAATTTAACAAATTGTATTGCTTAGGATGATTAGCATTCGAATCAAAGTAACGCGTCGTTTCGTCGTTTTGTTCTCAGCCTTTATACCACACAGGTCCAGCATTGACAATTTCGTCTTAACGAGCAAACATCTTCTGCTCGCCGTTCAGTACGTTGCCCTCGTGGCTTTGTACTGTCCTCGTTGATCGTCGTTTTTAGATAACTCGCCGTCTGCGAATTCGCCGTCTTCTTTGCTCGTTGTTACGCGTCGTGTATTCGTCGTTCATCTTTTAGCGTGTTCGTTGTCTAGGGATTCTTGCGCTGTTGGTTGTGCACAGTGGGATTTGGGTATACAGCATTTACCCAACCCACATATATATATATATATATATATATATTTTAATATATAATATATAATATATAATACCAGGTGCAAAAGCCAGCATGCGTTGTTTACAGATGCATTCCTTTAGTACACAGTAGTGACCAGCTATATTTAGCGTGCTCTTCTACTTTTATGTTTATTGAAGTCGTTCCCCATGGCTAGTTAACAAAAACGGGATACGTTTCCAAGTTGCGGCTGTTTAGCTTTTGTATCCGCTTTATCCCATACACTGCCAAATAAAATTACTCTCATGGCCCATTTTATTTACATGAGTATTTGCAGTTTTGGTTAGCCATATTTGTTTGTTGGTGGTGTGGATGGATATAGTTGCTGATTCGTACATTTTAAGTGTATTTCGGTTCAACGAAAAAACTTTTGGTCAAGAACAGGTCATGACAAATCACAATGGCAGATGGAAAATCATTTTATGCAATCTCGCAGTCATTTCATAGCGAATACTTTTTTTTTTTATATATGCTTATTGTATTGGATCAAAAATAGCACACATGTTTATTGCAACACAGTTGGCGTAGGTGATGTTTCCACAGGCTTTATATAACGATTCTGTGACTGCTTGCACGGCATCCTCCAAAACCAATGCGCAAGCGGATAGAGCTGTGATTCTAATTTCGAATTTTTGTGTGGATATAGACGATGAGCGCAAAGGCGAAATATATGGAAATGGTAGACGAGTTAAAAGCATTCTTAAAATCAATTTGTTGGCAAGTATCAGGAGCATCCCATGGGAGGCATCCGCCAGGCTTCCTCTGCGTGCCGACATATAAAGTTACCTCGCATCTGCAATTGTGGACAACCTGGCAAGAATTCACGACTAGGATAATTGTTCAAGTGTTGCTTCCGAAGCTGGACACGGTGACTCAGGCAAAGTGAGTGTCAGCGTGCCTCGAACCTGGGATACACTGGCTACATTTTTGAACAAGCCATGAAGAGCGATGGATGGTGGTTGGATTAAAATATCCGTAAAAACTGAACGCCAGTAAGACTCGCACTATGCCTAAATTGTTTGTAGAAGTAAACCAAATGCGACAGTACTATTCGGGAGCCTGCAGTAATTCCAATCGAAGCCATATTTTCGTGCATTATCCTTAATGGTACTTCCTCGTTCTCCAGTGCAATGGTTGCAATGTAGACTCCCATGCCTTTAAATCTAAATCTCCCTCGGATGCTATCGTTTATCTCAAAAATCGCTCCGGTATGCTCGTGGCACGTCATGTGTCTTTCGATTACGTTTCGTAGCTGCATTTTGTTAAAAGCCAAGCTACGAAAAGCCAAAAAGATCACAGGAGTTTTGGGCATTGGATATACCATTTTTTCTACAGACCCGTACTCCGCAGATCTTTTTTATTACTCTACGCTTATGGTTACGCTGGTTCCGGCTCTATGATGTCGGCTGGGGTGGGTTCTATATGGTATCACTTTACTACCTACTCGCATGTATGCATAATTACATATAAATTCGCGTGCCGTTGAGAAGTTCGATAGAAGTTGAATGAAAGAGGAAAGATTGAGAAAATCACAGATCAGGGACAAAAAAAAATGTTTGTGGCTGATGTTGTTGTTGAGAGGCTGTGCTGATGTTAATGCGACAGCTGTTGCCCACCCTACCATGATCACCGGGGCCGCTTGAGCATACAATTGGTCGGTGATCCCTAAAACAACACAAATTAAATTATCCTAACATTCCGACGATGTATGGCTCCGACATAACAAGGCAAATTTAGCACATAATTATAATTTCATTACACATATTTATTTTGGTGGAGGATTGAGGGCTTAAATAGAAATTGAATTTAGGCATTATGGATTATTAATAATAGGAAAAGAAAAAATTATATAATACATAGAAAAAGAAATTCTTAATATTTTAGATTCTGAATTAATATATGACAACATGATCAAGAAAATTTTATTTTTGTTCGGCAGAAATTCATTTAATCTATTAGAAAATGCAAGTTTACTGAAGCAAAAGCATTATCATTCAATTGAACTAAGTTATTCTCTTAATATTTTCTCTTTAACACGATTCGTTTGCTCTTTAACGGTGCTTTAGATTATTCAATTTGATTTTTCTCTTCTTTTTATTAGGCCATTCTCTTTATCTCATAACTTGAGGTGCAAAAAAAATAAAATTAAGAGTTTTACTTCACTTCCATGCATTCACAACATCTCCGAAAGCGCTTCCATCGATGTAATGTGCGATGATTTGCTGGAAAAAAATTCACTTCGAATTGCACAAAAAAAAATTTAGAAAAAAAAAGAAGGCACTAGATAAAAACTTTTTTTCCAAATTTCATGTGGCGTGTATTCTCTCTCTTTCTCTTCGTAAGTCGCTTTTCGAATTACTTAAAAGTTTGGCTCTCACCAGCACTATGGCGATCCGAATTTCGGACCATGGAAGGAGAGAAGGAGAGTTAAGAATATAGGCCAATGGAAAGAACATGTAGGGCAAGGCAAGAAAAATAACGGAGTTAAAGAAAAAAAGAAATGAGGAATTAAAACTTTAACCATGTGGTTATATCTCTTTTCCGAAAAAGAATAAAAACTTACACATAACTATGGCAATAATCCGCTTAAGGCGGTTTAACTACGCCCATGGCGTTCACAGAGGGACTTATGCAATTTCTCACTTTTTTGGTAGCTGAGATAATTATTCATTTAATTATTTATTTCTAACAAAACTAAAGAAAAAAATGCTGGTTCGCTTATTTGTGGCGGAAATTATTGCGCGACAGAGTTAAATGTAGCTGCTTTCGTCGACGTCAGCCACCAGGGAACGATTTCCACCTGATTTATGGAATTTCGGCGACGGCGATCGTCTCTTCCGGCGAGAGAGATTGAACGAGATGATAAAGCTGTGCCCAGCTGATTTAACTATTTGTGTCAAGGTGAATTAATGAGGGCAATAACAGGTGTTCTGCATTTCTCGTAATTCGGCAGTCGAAAAAATAAATAGATATTTTTTTTTTTTGTTTTTTCGCTGCTAATTGCTGAAAGCCGAATGACTGTAACCTCAATCTAATGTGTTTTTTTTTTTTGAGAATATTACTAAGCGCCATATCTGCAATAGACAGGTCTAGACAAAAGTGCCATTTAGTCTTTGGGTGACTAAAAATGGGTCTAGCAAAAATCTAACTTACCCCTGATTGGGTCTGGCATTTATTTGAATTTAGTTTTTTTTCCAATTAATTATTGCGGCCAACTGGCGGCTGCGAAATGGTTTGGCGATACGGGCACGTAGAGTTTTTTTTTTTTTTTTTTGTAATCACTGGTTTCAGAAATATACTTTCAGAAGAAATACTTTTTTCTTAGAGGTTAAGCGCTATTATAAATAGGCGCACTTATCACTTTCTATTAGTCAACCTTTTTCCACGGTGGACAGAATGTAAAAGAAAGATCTGAGCTCCGGTCGCCTTAGGGAAAGCTATTTACAGCGACAACAGGTCAGACGCCATTTCTGAATATCAGATTAACATTTATCTATAATTTTTTCTCTTTCACTCGTTACAAACGATATAACGCCTAGGTTGAGCCATAGATGGCGAGATCTACTTTACGATATTCAAAAAAAAACTTGCTCTTCCAAAAATCTCCGGGCTTATAAGGAACCAAAAAAAAAACATGAAGAAAACAAATATATATAAAAATTGATATTATTTGATTCAAGCAGTAGTACGAATTTTTCTAATCAAAGTAAGCAGAGTACAAGAACTTTAATAGATTTATATTGCCTACTTTTGGGCTTTTCATTTAAATTTATACACATTTTCCTTTCTTCAAGCGCTACTACAGGCTGTTCATCAAAGGAGGCATTTTCTTTAAATTGATGTGCAGTGGTCAGATTTTTCTTATCAAAAATGTAGTAGTCTCCGTCTAAGTAGTCTTCGGTCTCGGGTATCAGCCTGCGAAACAATGAAGGGCTCGATTGTGAAACTCATTTCAAAGATCACTTCACGCGATTGCCCACAGGGGAGTGTGCCATCCGGCAGTACGCTCTCTCGGCAATTCCTTTTTGCAGCCGAAAAGCCGAATTTAAAATCTCGGGCGCAAGCTTTCAAGTAATCTTAAACTCCAGGGTCAGTATTCTGCCTTAATAGAAGAAAAACCTGAGCTAGGTCACATGATACGCTTTCCCAATAGAAGTATTCAGAAGTGTCAGTATTTTTGTCCTCACCATTTTGTTATGAAGTATGTCTGTACTATAAAAAAGATGAAAGTTGTATTTGACTGCTACCAGTTGTAACATCTCGTTGAACCATGTTCTCATGGCAGGACTGAGATGCAGCAGCTTGCTTTTGACGAGTCTTCATCAATTTTAGTGTGGATGTTATGAAATCTTGCGGTAATTTAATCGATGAGCTGCGCGATATCGTGCAACAAACACCAAAGCTCCTCGATAAGAGAAACGTTCACGGTGGTGCTCTAGCTGTCCTGATGTTTTTTATGATATTCCTGAGCATTCCCAAATTCAACGATTGGAGCCACGTCACAAAGTCCTCCATCGTTCGTGGTAGAATCAAGATGTGGCCAAAGCGTTGCTCGTCTAAGACTAAACTTTACGAAGACCGTCAAAAAATCGGTTACTCTTTCATTAAAGTATAATTGTTCATTTGGCACAATTTAGATAATTTGGATATGTGCACAAATTCATCGCCCGCAGTAGGTCAGTAGGTGCAGTAGAAATAAATATCGACAACATAGGGCATCGTTCAAATAGTCCATCTACATTTTACACTATCTCATCTCATCAACGTTTTGGACAACTCGGATAAGTGGACTGATTAATGTTGGTTAAAAACTTAAAAACTTAGCCCTTGACTTTGAGACTTTCCATCGAAAAGCGTTTTCTAAAGAGGACCCAATACCCCTCCCAACATCATGCTGGTCCACATTCTTTATTGGTCTCCATCCGCTTGCAGTTTTAGCCAAAATATAGTTTGAAGATCATTGCGAAAGCTCTAAGAAGTACTATTCGAAGCCTAGCATGCCCAGTAGACGTCCTTGAAAATGCTACATCAGCGTCTGTATCTGTTTGGAAACCATGGCAATGTGAATTCATCTAGTACAGGTGGCGATTTAATTTTCGATTGCTGTTGCTGTACTTTCAACTTGTAATAAATTTAAATCTGATAATAAACAACATAATGTGATTAACAAGAGGGATGTCGAAAAAGTGGGATCTCTTGTCTTACCTAAGGTTCTTAGTTCAATAAAAAAAATTCAATAAAGGTGACTTTCAACTGTGTATCGGAAAAGCTATATCAACCGGATTAAATAAATTCAGATATTGTCTATAGAATATTTGGAGAATATAGAATATATGCTATAGAATATTTGGAAGTGCTCTTATAGCTCACATCAAAACTTGAAGAAAATACCTGTCATAAAATGCAATGTTAACTTTTATGAAAATTGTCCGATATGCAAAGTATACAAGAATAGTTTTGTCCAAAGTCTTCTAGAAAAAGGCGAAATGGCAAACAAAAAAAAACGCGCCTGTGCCTAAGATGCTACAATATGTAATAAAAAGAATCATATAACGAAAAAAAACTGCTTTTAATTAAAGGTTAAAATAAGTAAGATAAGTAAGTAAAATAAGTAATAAGCTAGTCGGGAGTTCCCGACTAGGAAATGCCCTGAACATTCTTCTACAACACCATATGCAGCTCGCGCGACGAGCTCGTTTTCTTTATCAGCATTAAAAATAAATTAAAATAAACAAAAATAGCTGCCTCGAAATTTCTCGAACCCATCACAGACGGCACTACGATAGTTATTAAATTGAAGGAGGTTGATCTGTATATACTATTCTAGAAGCTACTCGTAAAGTTTGGGGACTCTTGCTCTTAAAGACCAAGAGATTTGCTCACTAATCAGGATTTTGAAATTTATATTCTTATCGATTGTTTAAAAACGGTGCAAGTTATCGATTATCGGAAACAAACTCATGTTGCGCGGGTACTAGGAGTACCTAAGTAAAAATTTCAAGCCTCTAGCTCTTATGGGTTCTGAGAACCTCGCGATCATACATACGGACGGT
Organism: Drosophila borealis; assembly: GCA_035045885.1. NCBI lineage: Eukaryota > Metazoa > Arthropoda > Insecta > Diptera > Drosophilidae > Drosophila > Drosophila borealis. The sequence continues at coordinate 1,435,686 of JAWNOR010000340.1, read as the reverse complement.
CGGACGGGCGGAGGGACGGACAGACAGACGGACATGGCTAGATCGACTTAGTCACTTCTAGAATTGTATATATAGTATATATAGTCAAGTATCTTTCATTTTATAGCTATTGCCACCTGCCCGCTGCCACCACTAAGCTATAAATCAAATAAATAAACCAATTTTTGCTGCCCACAATATAATCCAAAATTTAAATATAATAGACTTATAGACAAATACTCTATAGGACAATAAGATGTTCTTTTAAAAATTATATTAAGATCGGTTAAGAAACACAAAAGTTATAAGTTTTGGTTGCGCAGGTGTTGTTAGCTGCAGCTAGCGCGAATTCCAAGAATTTCTCTATACAGGTACACACACACATTCATGCGCGTCTGCTTTGAATTCTATCAACAGCATTGCAATTGCGATTGTATTGTTTTTTGTGCTGCTATTTTAATTCGATTTTTTCTCACTAAGACTTAATTGTTGGTGTGGCTATTGAGTAGAGGCGGCGGAAAGCAGCGCGGTCAGTTGTGAGTTCGAACCCTGCCAAGGGAACATTTTTTTAAAATTTATCTTTATTACTACTAAAGCAAACAAGCATGTAGCGCGAACTGCATCTGGTGTTGGAATAAGAGGGTTCAGGGTATCCCCTCGTCGGGAGCTCCCGACTAGCACCTTTTACTTGTTAATATTAAAAACATTTGCTTATCAAATAATAAGGAAGTTTATTCAAAAACTTCTGTAATAACACTTTTAACTCGCAAAAACTACGTAATAACGCGAGGTCAATATGCGTATGCCGTAGCAAAAGTCGCTGTCTGCAGGCATTCTTATCAGCAGAAAGAAATGACAAACGATAATAGACAAAATATTTCGCATTTTTACAGTTATTAATGTGCACTTCACTTTGATCATCATTTTCGCTTCGTTAAATACAACGGTACTTAGCAAAAGTGACTAATAGTTAAATGTAAACTACGTCAAAATAGATATACCGTCTAGTGTACGCAAATGAATGTATGTGTGAACATCCATTCAGGAATATGCCTACACTTGGCGCTAACTACCACTTGGCTGCCAGTATGAAGACACGCTTACTTGAATAAAATCTTTAATTCTTAACCGATATTGATAAAGTTTTTTGCTGAGCTTCAAAATATTCGGAAAAATAAAACATCCCAAAAATGATGTCTGCAGTTGAAACTGAAATTTTTGTTTATTTGATCCTGAGGGATTAATAATCTAAAAATGTTAGCACATCCAATCTTTGTATAATATACCTGAAGCTACTCACCACTTATGATGAACCGTCTTAAAACCTTAAAGATTTGCTCAAAAGGGGGGATTTCAATATCGAATTTTATATAATACATGGAACAAAACAAGTTATCGATCATTTGAAACAAACTTGTAGTGCTTGAGCACTAAGAGGACCTATAGCTCTAAGATTCTATGATCGATTCGTTCATCAATACCCTTTGGAACGGATCGAAAGGAGATGAGGCCGACTTAAAACCTCAGCTGGCGACGTACAGTACTCGATTGTAACGCACCTCCACCCCAAGCGAAGCTCTACCTGCGAATTTGGGAATAAACCACAACCACCTCGTTACTTAATGAGGGCCCGCAACCAAAAACAAAGGGGCGGTATTTAGTTCCGCGGGCTCCTGGCTACCCGTGGTACCCGTGATCGCAGCCATATCAACTTCCCATTTTTATCCAGCGTCAACAAGGAATGGGTTAACTCTTTTGACTTTCCCAAATTAGGGTTCGTCTTACTAGAATAAGAAGTATCTAGTATACCTCATGGCTTGGTACAAGTACCAAGTATCTTACCACTAACTGATTAAGTAATTGAGACTTTCAACGCTCGAATTAGCTTATTGTCCAATGCTACCTCAGACAATTACTCAAGAATACCACAAGGACAGATACTACTGGTTAACTACATTGTGCCTTTGACACGACATATCTAACGACTTAAGAGTTACACAAGTTGTGGTTATTCTTCTACATCGGTCCATTCAAACCTAACTCAACATATTCACGGACAGACAAACTGACATGGCTAGATTAACTCGACTATAACATATATACTTTATGGGGTCGATAATGCTTCCTTCTGCATGTTATATACATTTGCACAAAACCATAATAAACTTTGGTTCAGGGTATGAAAACACGGGATGACGATAAAAGCCACGCATTGAAGTAATTATTTGTCCAAAACTAATGAAAAGGGCATAATGTATTTGTGCAAATGTATGTAACAGGCAGAAGGAAGCATCTCCGACCCCATTAAGTATATATATTCTTGATCAGCATCAATCAAAAGTGACTAAGTCGATCTAGCCATGTCCGTCTGTCTGTCCGTATATATGAACACAACGTTCTCAGAACCTATTAGAGCTAGAGACTTGAAATTTTAGCTGTAGGTCCACCCAGTACCATCGCATGTCGAGTTTGTTTCCGATATTCGATAACTTGCCCCGTTTCCAAGTGATCGATAAAAAATTGATATCGAAATCCTGTTTTTTTTAAATTTCCGTAAATAATATGAGCTAGAGTCACCAAACTTGAGATGTAGCTTCTAGAATTGCATATATGTACATATATATCAAGTATCTTTCATTTTGTAGCTATTGCCACCTGCCCGATGCCACCAATTTTTACTGCCCACAATATAAGCCACAATTTAAATGTAATAGACTTATAGACAAATACTCTATGGGACAATAAGATGTTCTTTTAAAAATTTCATTAAGATCGGTTAAGAAACACAAAAGTTATAAGTTTTGGTTGCGCAGGTGTTGTTAGCTGCAGCTAGCGCGAATTCCAAGAATTTCTCTATACAGGTACACACACACATTCATGCGCGTCTGCTTTGAATTCTATCAACAGCATTGCCATTGCGATTGTATTGTTTTTTGTGCTGCTATTTTAATTCGATTTTTTCTCACTAAGACTTAATTGTTGGTGTGGCTATTAAGTAGAGGCGGCGGAAAGCAGCGCGGTCAGTTGTGAGTTCAAACCCTGCCAAGGGAACATTTTTTTTTTTAATTTATCTTTATTACTACTAAAGCAAACAAGCATGTAGCGCGAACTGCATCTGGTGTTGGAATAAGAGGGTTCAGGGTATCCCCTCGTCGGGAGCTCCCGACTAGCACCTTTTACTTGTTAATATTATAAACATTTGCTTATCAAATAATAAGGAAGATTATTCAAAAACTTCTGTAATAACACTTTTAACTCGCAAAAACTACGTAATAACGCGAGTTCAAAATGCGTATGCCGTAGCAAAAGTCGCTGTCTGCAGGCATTCTTATCAGCAGAAAGAAATGACAAACGATAATAGACAAAATATTTCGCATTTTTACAGTTATTAATGTGCACTTCACTTTGATCATCATTTTCGCTTCGTTAAATACAACGGTACTTAGCAAAAGTGACTAATAGTTAAATGTAAACTACGTCAAAATAGATATACCGTCTAGTGTACGCAAATGAATGTATGTGTGAATATTCAGGAATATGCCTACACTTGGCGCTAACTACCACTTGGCTGCCAGTATGAAGACACGCTTACTTGAATAAAATCTTTAATTCTTAACCGATATTGATAAAGTTTTTTGCTGAGCTTCAAAATATTCGGAAAAATAAAACATCCCAAAAATGATGTCTGCAGTTGAAACTGAAATTTTTGTTTATTTGATCCTGAGGGATTAATAATCTAAAAATGTTAGCACATCCAATCTTTGTATAATATACCTGAATCTACTCACCACTTATGATGAACCGTCTTAAAACCTTAAAGATTTGCTCAAAAGGGGGGATTTCAATATCGAATTTTATATAATACATGGAACAAAACAAGTTATCGATCATTTGAAACAAACTTGTAGTGCTTGAGCACTAAGAGGACCTATAGCTCTAAGATTCTATGATCGATTCGTTCATCAATACCCTTTGGAACGGATCGAAAGGAGATGAGGCCGACTTAAAACCTCAGCTGGCGACGTACAGTACTCGATTGTAACGCACCTCCACCCCAAGCGAAGCTCTACCTGCGAATTTGGGAATAAACCACAACCACCTCGTTACTTAATGAGGGCCCGCAACCAAAAACAAAGGGGCGGTATTTAGTTCCGCGGGCTCCTGGCTACCCGTGGTACGTGGTACCCGTGATATCAACTTCCCATTTTTGTCCAGCGTCAACAAGGAATGGGTTAACTCTTTTGACTTTCCCAAATTAGGGTTCGTCTTACTAGAATAAGAAGTATCTAGTATACCTCATGGCTTGGTACAAGTACCAAGTATCTTACCACTAACTGATTAAGTAATTGAGACTTTCGACGCTCGAATTAGCTTATTGTCCAATGCTACCTCAGACAATTACTCAAGAATACCACAAGGACAGATACTACTGGTTAACTACATTGTGCCTTTGACACGACATATCTAACGACTTAAGAGTTACACAAGTTGTGGTTATTCTTCTACATCGGTCCATTCAAACCTAACTCAACATATTCACGGACAGACAAACTGACATGGCTAGATTAACTCGACTATAACATATATACTTTATGGGGTCGATAATGCTTCCTTCTGCATGTTATATACATTTGCACAAAACCATAATAAACTTTGGTTCAGGGTATGAAAACACGGGATGACGATAAAAGCCACGCATTGAAGTAATTATTTGCCCAAACCTAATGAACTCTCTTCCGGGTTAACTAATTAATATTGATATATCAAGTTATTTACTTTACTTTTCTTTAAATGCTCTTATTCGTCCACGCACATAGACATTTTTGGGATTTCTTAGTTGTTTGACGTTCTCTTGCCCTTTTACCGTCTGATCATGTTCCGGCATTTTAAAGAATGTGTCGAATGGAATGCGGTTAAAATAAATATTTGTACCAAAGAGGAAAAATATTCTAACGTGTATTTGATGATTAATTCAAACTCAAATCAGTACCCTGTGCGAAAAAAATAGAAAAAAGTGTGCATATACAACTAATACTCTACGAAATTTTATAACTTACTTCGCCTGGTAAACTGTATTTTAGTTTTTAAAAACCTTCTCTAATCCCCCTTAAATTGAACGCATTATAAGAGATACAGCTGTATGCCTTATCTCCTAAATACGAAAATTTTATATGATAGGACCCAGCTTTTATGTTTGTACAGCCTCTGAACAAAACACATAGCAAACGCGTCGTAGAAGCTACAAATTCCAAATGCAAAAGCGATCAAGCGATCCGTCCTCAAAATTCCACTCTACTTGCTTATGGAAGTAAATCGTATAGCTCCTGCTTTATCTGTAAAGTGGGAAAAGTAGTATGCAGGATATAAGTCAGACACCTTGAAAATGCAAAAAAAAAAACCAAAAAAAAACTACCAATGCAAACAATTCTGTAACGAAATCGCCATTCTTTTACTAGTAATCCATTCAAAACACAGCACGAAGAAGTATGATACGACATCATAATAGGATAAAATACATACAATATAATGCCCGTCCACTAAAAACATACTCACTTTATTGCAATACATCTTACCAGGTAAATACAGCGGATTTCCCTTGGCAGAGGTAAAGTTACCGATCTTATTCGAGTTTTCAGACATCTGAAGAACTTAATATATCCAAAATTAAGCAGATTAACAGTGTGCTAAATAAAATTATTTATTTGATTATATATATATATATATATATATATATATATATATATATATATCGGGAGCTTCCAACTAGAACCTCTTACTTGTTGTACCTGCGGTAGCTAAGGGGCACACATTCAAATGTTCTTTTATGTATTTCTTTTTTTATCGCGGCAAACGACGTGATATGTGCATGGGCTTTCATTTATAAGATATATATATATATATATATATATATATATATATATATAAAACATATGCACATATCACGTCGTTTGCCGCGATAAAAAAAGAAATACATAAAAGAACATTTGAATGTGTGCCCCTTTAGCTACCGCAGGTACAACAAGTAAGAGGTTCTAGTTGGAAGCTCCCGACTAGGGGATACCCTGAACCCTCTTATTCTTATATACACCAAATGCAGCTCGCGCTACGCGCTCATTTGCTTTAGTAGTAATAAAGATTAACTAAAAAAAAAAAGTTCCCTTGGCAGGATTCGAATTCGCAACTGACCGCTGCCGCCTCTACGCAGCAGCCACATCAGCCAAAAATAAATAAAAATAGCTTCCTTGGCAGGGTTCGAACTCGTAACTGACCGCGCTACTTTCCGCCGCCTCTACTCAATAGCCACACCAATAATTAACGCTAAATTAAAAAAAAAAAGGAGAATTAAAATAGCAGCACAGAAAACAAACCATCGCAATTGCAATGATGTTGATAGAATTCAAAGAAGACGCGCATGAATGTGTGTGTACATGTATACAGAAATTCTTGGAATTTGCGCTTGCTGATGCACGTGTTAGCAGGCCAAAACACATTTTCTTTCGTGTTTCTTAACCGATCTTGATGAAATTTTCAGTGGTATATCTTATTGTACTTTTAAATATTCGTGTATTCTCAAAATGACAATTGCATTTAAATTGTGTAAATATAAGTTGGCTTGCTAACATGATTTATAGCTTAGTGGTGGTAACGGGGAGGTGGCGATAGCTGTAAAATGAAAGATACTTGATATATACATATATACTATTTTAGAAGCTACATGTCAAGTTTGGTGACTCTAGCTCTTATTATTTACCAAAATTGCTCAAAAAAACAGGATTTCGATATCGATTTTTATCGATTACTTGGAAACGGGGCAAGCTAACGATTATCGGAAACAAACTAGATCTGCCCATGGACTAGGTTCTGAGAACCTTGCATTCATACATACGGACAGACGGACGGATGGACAGACAGACGCACATGGCTAAGTTGACTCGGCTGTTGATGCTGATCAAGAATATATATGTATACTTAATGAGGTCGGAGATGCTTCCTTCTGCCTGTTACATACATACATTTGCACAAATACATTATACCCTTTTCACCCATTTTCAATGGGTTCAGGGTATAAAAATATAAAATAATGTATATAAATATTTCTGGCTCGTGATAAACGACGTGTTATACATACACATCCACACAACACATACATATGTAAATATGTTTGTAGAGTTCGGGGTTTTTTTAAAAGCTATGCTGGGAGAATTTGATGCACAAATCAATTAGTGAGCAAGACACACATTGCACATGCATACACACATATGTATGTTTTTGGGCTGTAAGGAATTTAAAACTAACATATGTATGTATATATGTACTTGTACATACATATATTATAAACAAGCATAACAAAATGATCGCAATGACTTATGGGGCTTCCACACATTAAAAATTCTGTTGTTTCGATTATTTTGACATTTGAAGCATCTACATATGTATGTATGTATGTACATATATACACGAAGAGTAAAGCCCCCGTTTTCAAAATAAAACAATAAATTCATTAATTTTATTGTTAAATTCAGTTGAAACTATATGTACATTATTCATGGCCTAAAGTGCTTATGGCTGTGACTTACCGTTTTATATACTACTAATTAATTAATAACAAGTTTATTACGTACATACCTCTAGAATGCAGTACGCCACAATCTATCCCTGCATAAATGCTTTATGCGCGTTGAGAATGTAAAAGGGGCTGTCTGGACAGTAGACGAAATAGAATTCTACAAAAGACGACCACAACGTACAAGTGCCGCTGCTAGTAATTTAGTTGGTGTTAAAAATTCGATGGATAATAATTTTTATATAGCGTTAAACTTTGGGTATGTGGGAAATTCTTCAAATAATTTTTTCCACATACATTTTTTCTCAAATTATTAATTTGATTATCATTTGCTAATGTAATTTTTTCGTTATATTGTACCTTTTAAGAAATGAGTTTGTAATAGATGGAAGAAAACAAATCTAACCATATAGAGCATACAGAATCTATTTACCTATGTCTGTCTGATTGTACGTCCGTCCGTATACTGTTAATGGAATATACAAACGTTACGTTTTGTTAGTCTATAGGTAATATTAAGTTTGTAAAAAGAAACTATTTTATTTGTTTCAATCGCCGTATATAAAGAGTTGTTGCATTTGATATAATTGGCAGCATCGATAGTTTACCTAGTGGGTTGCGTTCTTTATTATTGGCCACGCCGATATCTTTTTGTCGTATGAGCAGAGTAGCGGGGGTGCAACCGAGCACACAGCGGCGCCCAATTAAATGAAGAGTGGAAACGCCCGGCTTGCGATCCACTGCGCAGAGTGGGGTAATGCCATTGAGCGAGCATGATTTAGCAATCGATTCGCTCATAGAGAGATTAGGAGGAGAGCGGATCGGGTGTCCTTATTAATGCCCTTGGCCTACAACTGGGCCGTTGACTCTAGAGTGCACCTGTGCAGATGGGCAGCAACGGAGCCACGGTACAGCAGGGAGTTCAATATGGTCAGCGGTCAACGGCGAGCGTGCCGTGCTCGAGGAGACACAAGTTTTTGTTTTCTTTTTGGCATGTCGGCTCCATAATAAAATATGTTAGAAACGTTTTCTATCCGGCCAACTAAGCAGACGCGTACAAATAAAAATTAACAAATGAATATTTTTTTCGCGGTTTAATAGTGAAACATGAATTCAAACATTGTGTCACAATACACAAAATTAAAACTTGCATGCGACACGGAACGAACAAATAAAAACAATAAGACAATTAATCGATGAAGCGATCCACGGTTCCAACAACGAAGGGACCAGCTCTCGGACCAGAGAGGCCAACAGAGTCACACCCAGGCCAGGTTTCGACGCAGCGCATCATTAGAATTAGTTTTTTTGTACAAGCGCTTTTGACATACATATAACCTCTTTCTTTGTGGCACATATATATACACGTATTTATACGACCTGAAGACAAATGTCAGCTTGTATATGATAAATTGCAGAATGGGGATACCCTGTATACATAGGAGATAAGAGATGTTAAAATTGTTAATATTATAAGAAACTTAACCAATTATACGCACCTACTTAAGAGAGGGAAATGTCTGGCTAAGTCTCAATTGATGGGGAGAGGTGGCATGACAGCCGACACGGGCTGATGAAGGCCATCTAGTGGCCAAAATAAATATCGCATGAGCATGATAAGTATTTCTTGTCGTGGTTGATGGCGGTAAGTCACGTTCGCATGTTGGCGAAACGTTCGCGACCGTTTTATCGTATCCTGGTGGTAGCCTCAATGACAAATGCATCTTGTGATAAAATGTGATATAAGGGTAGTTTTGTCAGATGTAATTTGTGCAATTATTAGTTTTTTGTCTCATTCTGTGTTAAGGTTGGATGTATGCTGACCGTAGTTACAAGAGCTTCGGAGACAGCTGACCCAGGACGATGTCAAATCGAGCCTGCGCCGTTCGACCGTCCATCATAGACTGGTGTTAACCGCCATGACAAAATAAGCTGTGATAAAATGTGATATTAGAGTAGGTTTTGGTTAGAGTTTGTTTAATGTTTACTATTTGTTTTGTCTCACTCTGTGTTTAAGTTTGGAGGGTGCTGGCCGTAGTTATATGAGCTTCGGAGACAGGTGACCCAGGACGATTTAGATTAGATCCTGCGCCGCACCTGCCACACAGCTTGACCCAAAGGTTCCTAGTAGTGCGACAGAAGCCAAATAGACTTCAAGGTAGCTCTCCTTGAATGCCATTCGTCAGTCAGACTGACGAATGCTTAAATGTGTTCCACTGTCCAGACTATGCGTAGAAAAGTTAGCCTGTTTTAGGATTTGTTTTCTCTCCCCCGAATTATATGAAACTTAATAAAAATATGGGAAATTATTGATGTGAGTTATTTCTGTTGTCGATATTTATTAAATTTTTCGGTTATTAATATTTGTAAGTTTGATAGCAAAAGTGAGTTGTTTTTGTTGGCGATAGTGAATATTGTGCTTATTTTATTATTTATTTATCTATTTATTTTAATTTATGTAAATATTATCAAGATTTGTCAATAGGGAATTTGGTGTAGTTAATTATTCATTTATAAATAGTTGTAATGGTCGGTAAGATTAATATGTATTGGTGTTATTAAAAGTTAGGTTTGTGCCTTGTGGTTAGAAGTCATTCATAACTGAGGAACAGGGAGTTCCAGAGAGAGAGAGAGAGAGATCCCGGCGAAGGTAACCTAGATTTCCCAAAATCCCCCATGTAATTCTGTCGACAGTGAACGCGTTGATTGCACAAGCCCATCAGACATATCGGCAATCCCTACCGTCCGGCATCTACGAGTCCATCCGAGATGAGCTGCGAGCGGGCTTCCTGGAGATGATGAAGGACATCATCGGAGTGCTCAAGACGTCAGGTACCCATGCCAGAGAGCATAATTCGGAGCCGGTGCTACCAAGAGACATCGCGCCGGACCCGGAAACAGGGATCATCCCGAATGACGAAGGGCTCCAGAGCGGAACGTTTTCACCGCAGGTACCGCCGAAAACACACAGCCAAGGCGCGCGTAGGAAGAGGTATCCACCCCCCGAGATTTGTCGGGGGTCCTCAGGCTAGGAACGGGCGCAGCGCCAACAACCGAAACTTCCGGGTGGAGGACCGAAGAGCTGGTGATTTTCCGCCGGAGGCGGATGCTAATGAATTTTAAGGGGCATACCTGAAGCTCGAGTAAAGCTTCTGTCAAAGGCTTCGGTTACCGAACTACTGCATCTCAGGGTCGTGGGTGTGGCCTACGTTGGGCGTACTAATTAGCCGGCTGGGCGAACAAATGTAGAATTAATTGTAAGCACGTCGTCCGTTTGTTTACAATAATCTGCGTGGTGATGTTGCATTTGATATAATTGGCAGCATCGATAGTTTACCTAGTGGGTTGCGTTCTTTATTATTGGCCACGCCGATATCTTTTTGTCCTATGAGCAGAGTAGCGGGGTTCAAACCGGGCACACAGCGGCGCCCAATTAAATGAAGAGTGGCAACGCCCGGCTTGCGACCCACTGCGCAGAGCGGGGTAACGCCGTTGAGCAAGCATCATTGGGCAACCGGTTCGCTCATAGAGAGATTAGGAGGAGAGCGGATCGGGTGTCCTTGTTAATGCCCTTGGCCTACAACTGGGCCGTTGACCCTCGAGCAGCTGTGCAGATGGGCAGCAACGGAGCCACGGTACAGCAGGGAGTTCAATATGGTCAGCGGTCAACGGCGAGCGTGCCGTGCTCGAGGAGACACAAGTTTTTGTTTTCTTTTCTAAGCAGACAAATAAAAATTAACAAATGAATATTTTTTTCGAGGTTTTATAATGAAACATGAATTCAAACATTGTGTCACAATATACAAAAATTAAAACTTGTATGCGACACGGGATGAACAAATAAAAACAATAAGACAATTAATAAAACAAACGATCCATGGTTCCGGCAACGAAGGGACAAGCTCTCGGACCAGAGAGGCCAACAGAGTCACACCCAGGCCAGGTTTCGACGCAGCGGCGCACATCAGCTATACCCACGGCGCACGTGTCATCGACGCTAAGGACAGGCCAAGAAGCGGCCACGGGCGAGACCACGTCCACATCATCCCAGTGAGTCCGATCCATAACGCCCACCCTCGCCCCGAGCAACAGGCAGAGGCACAAGTAGACTCATGTTCTATACCCCTGGCTAAGAAAATATTTTTTTTCCATCATTAGAATTAGTTCCTTTGTAAATATATATATATCAGTACTTACACCGAGTTTCACTTAAGAAAATTTCCTAAAGTGCGACCAACGAAGGAAAGGCCCCAAAGAGTATTGCGTCTGCCAAATAAATAAAAAAGAAAATATTTCGATTTCGTTAATTGTGCACGAGCGATACCCGCATATATGTATATATATGTCAGGCACCATATGTGCCGAATAGGCAGGCAAGGTATAATAAGCGCTTTTGACATACATATAACCTCTTTCTTTGTGGCACGTATAAATACACGTATCTATATAAGCGGGCACTTTCTCCCCCATTGGTGCAATAATTACCTGTTATTAGTATCTTTCCCTTGTTTTTTTTTGTTGACTGGCAATAACTTTGGCAGTGTTTTCGTTGCCTGTTCTCTTTAAAGTTGTTAAATAAGATAAATAAAATTTTAGAAATTAATACACAATTGTGATAATTATAAGGCAAAGCGAAGCAATACTACGCCCCTGTTGACGAGCTGAAGACAAATGTCAGCTTGTATATAATAAATTGCTGAATGGGGATACCCTGTATACATAGGAGATAAGATATGTTAAGATTGTTAATAATTATAAGAAGCGCAACCAATTATACGCACCTACTGAAGAGAGAAATGTTCGGCTGAGTCTCAATTGATGGGGAGAGGTGGCATGACAGCCGACACGGGCTGATGAAGCCCATCCAGTGGCCAAAATGAGGGAGACGAGCTCAGATGATCGCCCCAAGTAGGGCGGGTAAGCTGGGTCCGGAACCGGGACCCGATCTGGAAGGGTCAAGTGGATAAATATTGTTTTGTGTTAATTTAACTGTGGAAATGAATTTGATCACGAAACGTCGTTCACCAAATCTTTTACACCAATATATCACAAAGGAATGGATTTTCGTAAAAGTGTGAAACATCCCTTAATAGAATTCGAACAAAGATCTTTGACAATGAGTTCGAGGCCGAACGGATGGTAAGCAAAAACGTTTCATACAAATGTATTTCGTAATTTTTCCATACTTGCGCGTTGAATTCCAAAAATCCAGTCTGAGCGTGCTCATTTATACTACTGCTACTTCCACCAGTTGCAGGCATCCGGCCAAAAGCAGCATCAGCAGCTCTGCAGGAGAACGGTGCCTTATATACCTTATTGTACGTAAAGAAAACCCATATATATCAAATTGTTCAGTTGAATAAGAATACTGACTTTATTTCGACAATTGAAAGAGTATGGACATGATTTATACTGCTCAATAATAACATTACAATAAAGGACATCACAGTCCTATATTGCAACAACTCAGACGAGCTATAACTTAAGCTCCATCGCAGCGACTGCTCCTAGGGTTCTTCTACTGCAACATCTCGGAAAAGCCACAACTTGTGGCCGATTATAACTCTCCTTACTCCTAGGAGATAACGGACGCGCACTAATACTTTTATATAAGCATATATGCATGAGTACGCTCTTTCTCTCGGAGCATATTTATGATAAGTTAGAACTGTAAGCTACATAACCTATGTGACAATTAAATAAATTCATTCCCAAAACCAACGTCAAACGATCTCCATGTCCTTTTTAATTATAAACTGTGCAATCGACACCGCCAGAGGGAACTAACTTTATTTTCTACTTTTTATTTATATTTATATTTATCGTATTAAACAGGTTAAAAACAATTTTTTAGGGTTAGGCAAACGCATGCTTACCGTTAGCTGTTTTTTGTGTAAAAGAATGTTCAGGGTAGCCCCTATTTGGGCATTTCCTATTCGAATCCCATGTCTTTCTTAAGAGTCTCATTTCGTCTTATAAATAAATAAATATATATGTGACTTACATGTTTTTTCTTCTTTTCGTGTTTTTGGTTGTCTATTATATCTTCTTATGAAATTCTTAATAAGTTTAGGGAAGTCTTTATTTCTAAGTGTGTTTCAAATTTCGTCCTTATTTTCTGTATAAAAAGTTTAGTTGTCCTGCCTGATGCATTCGGCTTCATATACCACTTCAGTTTTAGTGTGCTTTTTGTTTTTTATTTACTAATATGTTCGATTCGTAATCGCCTCTCGCCACACCCAATATCTTGTTGATTTTCGTACTTACAAACAAAATTGTCATTGTTCATCCAATCGAATATTAACAAACAAATAAAATACTGTACACATACGAAACAAATCTATGTAATTATATATATAATAACGTAGTTATAATTTAAAAAAAAAGACTTTATTTGTATCAGTTTATTGTGTTGAATATCTGGATTAAGACTGAAGAACAATAATTGGCTTACGCTATAATTAAAGCTAAATAATACTTGGAGTACGTGACTTTTTGCAAAGGGACAGCAGCTGCAGTTTGTTTATGCTAGCGCCTTTCTGTTAATCAGTTTTTGTTTATAAATGATTGTTGACAATATGTGAGCTTGGCTGCAGAAGGAATTCTTCTCTTATGATTTTTGCTGCTGTTAGCATTATTTGAATTCGGCTGCAGAAGGCATGCTATTGTTATGATTATTTTTTTTTGTAAATACACAGTGGGTTATACCAAAGACAATATAAACACTAAGATGAGTAACGCCATACAACAAAATGCTACTATGCAGCTTCCTTTTTTGAAACTTGAGCACGAAAACGAAATCAGTACCATTGCGCTCTCACAGCCGAAAGAGTGAAAAGCTAAAAATAGAATGTACTCTGAGCTTCAGCTCTATGAGAGACGTGCAAGCAATTATGTTTGTATGTGTGTTAGTATATGTACATACATAACAGCATATTTGAATGTGTTGTTATTCAAAGCTCTGGCTTTAGCTGGCAAAGAAATAAATTTTGTTAGTTTTCTAGCGCTGATCATGCACCTATCCCAAATTTGTATTCACATACGAATGCATGTTGTGTACTGAGGTTGGCTCCGTAGAAAATCTGTTTTTTAAAGTCGTCGCAAATATTTATATAATTTCTTTAAATTAAATGAATAAATATTTATTATTATTTTTATTTTATTAAAAAAAAAAGAGTGCCAAAAAATACAAATAGGGTAAATTAAATACGTCGGTAGCTAGTCGACCGGCGAAGAATAAAATAATTTAAACAAAAAAGAAATTGATGAAATGAATCTTTGGAAACACAAAATTTGCGCTCTTATTTTATTTATTTTATTTCTTAAAAATAATAATAATTTAATTAATAAGTTAATTTCAAGAAATTATATAAATATTTGCATCGTGTTTAAAAATTTCAGTGCACAACATGCATTCATATGTGTATACAAATTTGGTAAAGGTGCATGATCTGCGCTAGAAAATTAACAAAATTTATTTCCAGCCAAAGCCAAGGCAGTAAATAACAACACATATATACATACATAATTTGATGAAGTTATGCATGCATAATTCACATATACAAACATATGTTGGTGCTTGCACGCCATTGAAAAATAACTTCTCTCGAGCATACACTGTCCAAAAACAAAAGTGAAATTGCACAAGTTGCGCCTTGTAAAAAAATTATTTTATTCTTAAATTTTCCTGCAAAATTTATGGTTAGTATCTAGTTTAATGTATCATTTAAAAAAAGCATGCATTTCATGGATAAAGCAGAAGTACTTTTCGTCGAAAACGAAGCGACGCAAAGCACCATCGACCAGCTTTGCTGAAGGCAGCCAAAAGCAGTAGTAATAAAGAAAAATTAAAATAAAACATTGAATTGTTCCCTTAGCAGGTTTCGAACTCGCAACAAGCCGCACCACTTGCCGTCGCCTCTACTCAAGAGCCACTAACAAATAATTGAGTTTAAATGAGAGCATTCTTCCTTCTGCCTGTTACATACATTTGCACAAGTACATTATACCCTCTTTACCCATTTTTAATGGGTTCAGGGTATAAAAATGTTCTTGAAGTGCTAGGATACAATTTTGGTGACATACTTAAATTTTCTTGTTCAATTTCAATTTCAAGTTCAACTGGGAGTTGTGCAGGTTGCTGATCAATAACATTTAGTTTCTTAATAAATATTCGTTTGGGTATATTTTTAAACTTATATGCTAAATACATTATTATGATTAATATGATGATTACAAATACTGTAATTATTATAATTTGAAATATTTTCCTTTCTCTAATAGTTTCGAAAATTATTTCATTGGTTTGAATGTACGAAAGTGGCTTTAATTTAGTAATATTATTTCTTACGTATATACTTTGTGTGTACTCTGAGTTCAAATTGCTTATAGATAAGTCATTAAGTATTGCTGAGCAATTATGAATTTGTATTATTATATCCCTCAATTAAGATACCATTTTTAATACAGTTTTGATTCAATGTGATTTTGGTTAAGTATGTTAAAATTATATTTGGTTCGATATAGCTAGTTTGTGTTATTAGATGTGTTTTTGAAAATCTGCTAGTTTGTTTTATTATACCTAATATGCATGGGTTAATAGTTATTTTTTCTTGTCCTTGTTGTATAGATTATTATTATGTGAGTAGTATTTGTATTGTGCTTCGTGTTGTAAAATATTTGATCATCTTCTGGGTAGGGTAGAATTTTGTATAATGGGGTTTTATTTATTTCTCTAGGAATGTGTATAATAATCAAAATTTCGTTCGTATCTGATCTAAGCCAAGTAGATCATTTTATGTTAAGTAGCTTTTCGGAATTGACGATTGTGGGATAGTCGTGTTTTAAAAATTTTGGATTAAAAATTCCCAATCTAGTTATTGTTGAGTTCGTTTATTTGAATAATATTTTGAGTTATTGAATTCACTTTTTCTCCAAGTTCCTCTTTGTCGTTGTTATCTAAAGTTATAAATAAGTATTTGTATGTTCTTCCTACGAAATTAAGTAATCCTCTCTTACTTCTTTTTACTATTCGGATACCGTTTATTTTTCTTTGCAACTTTTCTGTTAAATATTGAATATATATTCTGTCTTTATATTTGTTTGTCTGTAACATTAGTTTGTCATATGTGTCTTCTGTCTTTGTTAAATTTATTGTGAGCCAATGGTGCTCTTAATTATCGGGTCTATCATGGCTATTTTAAAGAGTAAGTATAAACTGGTTTTTACTTCCTGGTAATAGTGTTGACATCATCAGTGCCAGAAAAATGAAAGTTATAGGTCCTGTTTTGGAACTTCGCCGGTTCGGTTTTTATTAAGATTATTTTTTATTCTGGTCTCTTTTATATTCTGGGTATTATAATAAATGAAAATGTTAGCTGGAGTTCTGCCAGTAGAGTTATGTTTTAGCTTATGAATATAATTATGTTTAAAATTACCTCAATTTTCATGAGTCAATTTTCTTTGTCATCATCAGTATTTATACTGCGTACTTTTTCATTAATTGTCTTATGTAGTCTTTCTATATCCGCTAAACCATTTTTACTTGTTGTTATTTGAAATTCAAATTTTTCCTTATTCAACCATGCTTTCACGGCAAGACTCATAAAAGCACTGTGCCTATCTGTCTTGGCTGTGGTTTTTTATTGAATAAATGTTTACTACGTAAGTTCCTCTACAGTTTTCTACTTCTGGAATAATTTTAAATTTACAAGATGTGTTCCTGTGATCAATCTTAGCTAGATTACAAATTCACATTCGTTAATTATGTTTTGGATTAAATTTTGATAGTCTGGGTAATAGTATGTTTCTTTAAAAAGTCTGACCATCTTTTCTATACCTGCATGTAAAAGTTTCTTGTGGTTGCTAACTATCATTTCTTTAAATTCTGCATAGCTCCTAATGTCTTTTAGTTTAATATTTGTCCGTTATATTCGCGTTGTTTTGGCGATCATTTTTTATTAAAGGCTTGTTGTATTATTTCGAAATCGGAAGCGTAAAATCTAAAATATTTTAACGGTTTTCTGTTAAATGTGTTAAGTTTTCATTATCTTCTTCAGCGTATTTGATTGAGAAATTATATTCACTAAGTTTGATACGCCAACGTTGTAATTTCATGTTGGGTTTTTTAATGTTGTTTAGCCAATTGAGTGGCTTGTGATCGCTTAAAATGTCAAATGGTCTGCCATATAAATATGGGCGAAAATATTTTACTGCCCACACTATTGCTAAAAGCTCTTTTTCTATTGTACTGTAATTTTGTTCTTGGTCGTTTAACGTTCTACTTGAGAAACTAATTGGCTTGTTATCTTGTGACAACACAGCTCCTATTGCAAAATTACTTGCGCCGGTTGTTACCTGAAACTTTTTATTAAAATCTGGACATGTTAAAATTGGGTCGTTCATAATTAATTATTTTAATTTTTCAAAGGCTTTATTGTATTCAAAAATTTTAATGTCCATTTTTGTTGCTTTCTTTAGGTAAAGAGTCATGGGTTTTGCAATTTTTGCTAAATCTGGAATAAACTTTCGATAATAACCACATAAACCTAGAAATGATTTAATTTCCTTTGATGTTTTTGGCAAAGGAAATTCTTGTATTGCTTTGACTTTCAATTTGTTTGGCCGTATGCCTTCTGGACTTATAATGTGGCCTAAGAATTCTGTTTCCTCTTTTAAAAACTCGCACTTATCTAATTAAAGTTTTAAATTTGCCTGTCTTAATTTTTCAAAAACTTTATTTATTGAATTTAAATGTTCTTCAAGTGATGTGGAGAAGACAATAATGTCGTCCAAATAAACAAGTCAATGTTTGTTAATTACATCACGAAGAACGTGATTCATCCACGTTTGGAATGGCATTCGAGTATACCCGTAATGTCCGTATTTGGTAGAAAATGCTGTTTTATTAATTGATTTCTTGTCCATCTCAATCTGATGCAAACCTTTTGCTAAAACTTTTGTTGTAAAGTATGATCATCTGCCTAATTTTCCCAAAATCTCGTCCATGTTTGGAATGGGAAAATTATCATTAATTGTAATCCTCTGTAATCGACCACTAATTTAAATTTTGCTTTTCCTGAGGCATCTGCCTTTTTTGGTACTTTCCATAAGGGTCTCCAATAAGGCGACTGGCTATGCCGAATAATACCTTGGGTTAATATATCTTTAATTTGCTTTTCGACTTCCTGTTTGAAAGCGAAAGGGTAACCGTATGGTTTCTTGTATCTTGTATTTTCATGATGTGTATTAATTTCGTGCTTAACAATGCTCGTGAAGGACAAATTGTCACCTTCTCGATATTGGATGTCACTGAAATTTTTCAGTAATTTTAATAGTTTTGATTTTTCTTCCTCGTTTAGATGATCAACTCGGTAATCTTGTCCCGATGATATTTCATAATTTATTGCGTAGTTAATTTCTTGTGCCTAACTTTCTGGTTTTAAATATGCTTCGAAGTTTTTTTCTGAATTTGGATCCCAAACTAATTATGATTGAACGATCTCTCGCTAACTATTATTCTTTCATGAGCGTTGTCAATTATGGCGTCGTACGCTTTTAAAAAATTTCTGCCTAAAAGTATATCATAATGAGGAGAAAAATCATGTATGTTAGTCTTGCCTAAAGAGTTTATTAGGTGCAGTGGATACATAATGGTTTAGTTTTGATACCCCTGTCATAGTTGTAATCGAAGAAGGTCTTGTATAAACAGGTATTTAGGAAAATTTCTCTCATCATATTATTGTCAATAAGACATCTGTAGCGTCTGTTATTAATTTTAATTTCTATGTACTGGCTTGTCCCGAGGCTCCAATTGGAAATTTTTCGTCTTTAATTTCGTTATTCTTAATCTCCTCATATTGGTGGTTCTGACAACCATACTCTTCTTGTACATAGTTACCCTGATAGTTTTCTGATTGTTGATAATTTTCATCAACCTGCATTTGTTGGGAACCACTAGTGTTTTCTCGCATACGCTTGTACGATTGATTTGGTATATATCTACCTGGGGAAATATGTTAATTTATGGGGTTATTTATTTGTGCTTGTTGTAAATTCTGTTTGAATTCTTAAGCTAGTTGCTTATTTTGGTTAAAATAAGTTTGGTTGTTCGGAGGGTGTTGTGAAAAATTGTGGCTTTGATTATTGTTAGTTATGTAATTTGGGGTAAATTGAGGTATAGTATTTCCTGTAAAATTAATAACATTATTAGTATTTTGTTTTTTATTATTGTTGTTAAAGTAATTTTCATCATAGTAGCCCTCCATTTATGCTACTTGTGTTAATTTTAAAACAGTGGATATGTCGTATCTTGCGAGTGACATAAAGAGTCTATCTGGTAGTTTTTTATGTATTACGTTTTTTAGAGTGTTTTTCATAGAGTTTGTATACAATCTGGAATTATCTAAATTGCCTTCTAATTCTAATTTGTCAGTTATAATTATTATCTTAGCCTCTACCTCACTACAAAATGTACGGAAATTACCTTGATAATTGGTATTATATAGTCTTCGTAGTAGTTCTTCCACGGGTGGTTGCTTCTTGTATTCGGAGATTAAAGCTTCCCTGAGTTCGGACCAGTTGTTGATTTGCAGCATTCTGTGTACCTTCTGGGCATCTCCGGATATCTGGAGCTCAATCGCCCCGAACATGGTGCATTGTTGACGTTCATTGTGAGTAGAGTAAAGTTGAAGCAGGTAATCCATCCTTCTGATAAATGGACCCAGAGTTATAGGGTATCCCTCAAAGGCTGGCACGTTCCGTATTTGTTAAAGCAATTGGTTTAAATTTTGGTCGTTTAATTTATTCATTGCAGGAAGTGCAGCAATCTTCTGGTTGCTTCATTTTTTTTAATAATTTTAGGTATTTAGTTTATGTGCCATGAAATTCACTTTGTGTTGCAGCGACCGAATTGGGTTTATACGTTGCTTGAATTGTTTAGACACGTCAAGTTCTTTTGCGGATAGTGAATTATGGAATAGAAATATATTCGATTTAGTTGTAATACTGTGCACAATTACACTTGTTGATCAGAGAAGACACCAGTTGTATGGATAAGCCTCTCTTTAATTGATCGTATCACTCACGAACTTTAATTTATTTCGTTTCACAAAATGTTACGCTATCCTACCGCCTGCGCCAATAACGTATTTATATGTTTGAAAAAAAAGACTTTATTTCACGAGAGTGAATTTGTATCAGTTTATTATGTTGAATATCTCGATTAAGACTGAAGAACAAAAATTGGCTTACGCTATATTTAAAGCTAAATAATAATTGGAGTACGTGACTTTTTGCAAAGGGACAGCAGCTGCAGTTTGTTTATGCTAGCGCCTTTCTGTTGGTCAGCTTTTGTTTATAAATGATTGTTGACAATATGTGAGATTGGCTGCAGAAGGCATTCTGCTCTTATCATTTTTGCTGCTGTTAGCATTATTTGCATTCGGCTGCAGAAGGCATGCTATTGTTATGATTATTCAATTTTTAAACAAACAGTGGGTTATACCATGCAATGCAGCTTATGAATAACAATGGTTCAAAATTCTGTAGTTGTATTTTGCACATAGTTTTGATCAAATCTTTCTTTACCTACAGAAAATAACACTCAGAGTGCAGTGACGAGTGCTGCCCGATTGTTAGTCTGAAACAGACTACAGGCCTCATTTGAAACTACTCATACCAGCCTAGAAGAGTTTGCCTTTTATGAAGTCTGTTCAGCAAAGATCCTAGCTCGTTTGTATGACCCACTTCAGCTGCTGCAATCCAAATAGCGTGAAGCTTCTATGAATATAATTAAAGTATCAAAGCTTGAGCCATGGTGTCATTTTATTATCTTTATGAGCAATCTAGGATAGAACTCTTCGCTGAAAAATTCGCATGTAGAGAGATCGACTCGTGCAAGTTTAATGTGTTTGTAGCTAATCGAGTCTCTGCATTGGACGAGTTTACTCATTGTATGAAATTGCGCAATGTTCCCACTTCGCTTAATCCGGCAGATATACTATCTCTTCAATTTGATTGAATGGCCTACAGTTTCGTTGCAGTTTTAAATTCCACTGGCCTGCTTTTTGATTGCCAGAGGGTCATCTCAAATTAAGGAAAAGCATCATTATTGCATCATCTTCTTTTTTTCCAATATATGGTATATCTCCCACTTGTAAATATGCTAACACTTTTGATAAAAGTCGATGTTAATTTTCATATGTTTTTAAATTCATTCATAGAGTCCGGTATCCTGGACTAGCAGCTGCATTACATCACTCAGCCCGTTTGTGAATGATTTTGGCATCCTTAGCGTTGATTCTCAATCGGTACTAACATACTGGTCCACAGACACTTGTAGCTTATATTCGGTTGCAGTATTGGTCGATTGGCAGAAGGAATACGGTACCTAAAGTGGTTGGAAAATGTTTCACCTGGAGCTGAAAGAGAATCTATCTAAGATCTCATTCTTGTGGTCAAGATTTAAATTTTAATCTGAGTCATGCCATTCCAGTCGGATAATGCCACCAACATTGTTGGCACCAAGAAAAAGCATTTGGTCCTCAAGTTTCTGTTTATCAATCTTAATAATATTGGTCCTGCTAACAGGTTTTACTTTTCCGATTTAATTAATGGGACATTTTTTTCTCCTTGTTCACCGTATTTTGGAGTGAGTCTGTAAAGCATCATTGCTTCGAGCTTTGCACCCTAGTCTTCTAATTAACGTCAATAATTAACTTCGGGCCATTGCTTCCTCTTTCAGAACATACTGTAGACTTACATATTCCCATTCCTGCTTATTTCCATATTAGTAGACTGAATTCATCGTTGCTCGTGCTTAATGTAACGGATCTACAGTTTGATTGTCTGCATGGATAGCTGGGCTCCAAATGTTGCCTACGTAAGCCAGGTATATGCGTGATCTATTAGCTTAGTAAACATCAAATGGAAAATATAATTAATAAAGCAATAAACTAAATACCTTATGCATAAGAAATAACTTTGAGTAATTATTTTAAGCTCATAGGCTAATGAAAAGTTCGCTAACGTAAAGGTAATTTCACATAGTCTATTGTCTCAATAGTAGATTTTATTTTTCTTTTTCATGAATTCAAAGCGTCTAGCGCTCTGATGATAGCTCTCGTGACATATTCACCACGTGGTTGATACGAGAGTCAGTATTTGGATAGCCCCAGTCGTACTGGCTACAATAGCAAGATTACTCTAAATTATATTTACCAAGCAGTATTGCCAAGCCATGTGCTGTGGATTCAGTCCTGCAAGTGGTGCAGTTAGTTGCGAGATCGAATCCAGCCAAGGGAACAATTTTTTTTTCATATCAATTTATCTTTATTACTACTAAAGCAAACGAGCGCGTAGCGCGAGCTGCATTTTGTGTTGGAAGCAGAGGGTCCAGGTTCCCGACTAGAACTTCTTAATTGTTACTTGTTGTTATTTAAATTTCAACTTTTTCCTTATTCAACCATTATTTCAGGGCAAGAATCATAAAAGCACTGTCCTTATCTGTCTTCAGAGTTGTAGGTTTTTCCATGTTGTTAAATATTTGAATGAATCCTCTTTTAACTTCCATCCAATCCTTGCCGTTAAGTTCAATTACTTTTGCAAATTTTGAATATAAATCAAAACATGTTAAATAGCTGTGGCTTTTTATTGAATAAATGTTTACTACGTAAGTTTCTCTACAGTTTTCTACTTCTGGTATAATTTTAAATTTTGATAGTCTGGGTAATAGTATGTTTCTTTAAAAAGTCTGACCATCTTTTCTATACCTGGATGTAAAAGTTTCTTGTGGTTGCTAACTATCATTTCTTTAAATTCTGCATAGCTCCTAATGTCTTTTAGTTTAATTTGTTTATTATTATTTTTTTTTTGTTTGTTTATTGTATTGAATCAAAAATAGCACACATTTTTATTACAACACTGTTGGCTTAGGTGATATTACGCCAAGCCTGGTTGAGTCCTCAGGCTTTATAGTGGACAAACGTCAACGGCGGCTTTTTGAGTAAGGCTGCATGGTCACGTAGGTAGACGGGGGATTCTTGGGCGTCTCCTATGTCGTGGTTGGAGGAAGTACTTGAACGATCTTCTCTTGAGCCTCCTGACTACACACCTCCCAGCGAGGTCTCTTGCTACCCGGCTGCAGTGTCGCTGCAAGCGTTCGTTGTACCGGTTGGCGAATGCTCCGACTTGGCTGTCTATGGTCTCCATTTTGAGGTTTCTTTGCAAGGTAGAATTTCTGACGTACCAGTCAGCACTCGTAATTCGATGTGCGCCCGAAAACTAAGCCTCTTATCCAGTACAATTCCAAGATACTTGGCGCTTCTGCAAGGGTAAAGGGGGCTACCGTCTATTCAGACTGCTGGAGCCTTGCCACGCCTCAGTGTGTAGTTGACCGCCTGGCACTTCGAGGCATTGAGCTTGATATTCCATCTGCGTGTCCAGCTCTCAAGCAAGTGGATGTATTCCTGGGCACCGTCAGTGGCTTCATACTCGCAGTGGGCGGAGTAAAATATTGCCACGTCATCGGCAAATGTGGCCATCAAGTATTTGCCTGGGGTGGCAAACTCGTGTAGTTCATCCGGAGTGGGGATGTCTGCCGTGCACGAGTTGTAGAGAAAGGGGCCCAGTACGCTGCCTTGGGGGACACCCGCCTTCATTTTGCGGGCAGGAGAGATTGCTGCTCTAACTTTGACTTCGAACTTTCGCTCCATTAGATAAGAGCGCAGAAGTAGAAAGAAGGGGGCGGGAAGACTCATCTTGATTTTCTGCTTAACGTCTACAAAGACTCCATAGCTCTGTGAACCTGTTCAACAGCGCCATGCCCTTCCCTGAATCCAAATTGGTGATCAGGAAGGGTGGCCATGTGATCCATAAGCCTTGAAAGTCGGGCGACATTCAGTCTTTCCCAGACCTTCGACAAGGAAGGCAGGAGACTGATCGGCCGATATGACTCAGGGTCATATTCCGGCTTGCCCGACTTATGGATCATATGGATCGCTAACTTCCACTGGGCAGGGAAGTGTTGCGTCCTTAATATGGTGTTGAAGATCAACGTTATAAAAAGGAGCGCGCGTACTGGTAGGTCCTTCAGAGTGGTGTGGCATATTCCATCATGGCCCGGTGCTTTAGCCCTGGGAAGGACTTTGACGACGTTGATAACCTCCTCCACGCGGATGGGGCCGATAGGTGGTGACATCTGTAGCGGTGTCTCCAACGCTCGCGTTGTTTCATCGAGCTCTTCTGGGAGGCCAGATCGAAAGGTGTAAGCCGTACCTCCAGGTGGCTGGCTAAGGTATCAGCTTGCTCTTCGTCTGTAAGGCAGTATTTACCATTGTGGCGAAGAAGGGGAACGATTCTCCAGGGTTGGCACTTCAGGTTTTTAGTTGCGCGCCAGAGCGATTATCCTGAGTCATGGGTAGAATCCATGCTCTCCAACCTTCTAGAGAAGGATGCGTCTTTGTGTCTGCGAAGGGCCTCCTTGAGTTGCCGCTCCGCTCTTCGCCATTCTGCCTTGTCCCACGGATGCTGTGTCGTCTGGAACCTGCGTCTGCTCCGCCTTTTGATCCTGGGCAGGTTGTCAATGTCTGCGGGCAGTCCGTTGCCAGCATTGTCCAGCCGCCTGGCAACTGGTGGGGAGGTAGCTTCGGCTGCTGCTGCCCGAATCTTTGCGTTAAGCAGATCGATGGCGTCCTCTACATCCCGTCCAGTGCAGATTTCGGTGTTGAGGTGAATACTTTCACTCATCTGTCTCTGGAAGACACCGAGATCAGTGCGTGCGTTGATCAGCCTCGGTATTGCGCTGACCACCCTGGCCCTGCTCTCCAGGGTAACTATCAGGGCGAGGTGGTCGCTGGGGAGATCCCAATCGTCAGCGATTGAGAGGCACTGGTCAGTGATCCCCTGGTAGTTGGCGAAGTCTATACAAGACGGAGTGCCTCGGCTGCCGTACGGGTATCTTGTGGGGGAACCTGTGGCCAGTAGTTTTGCTTGACGATGCGCTAGGCTACTAGCTAGTTGAAGGCCGCGCGCATTGCTGTTATTTGCGCCCCACAGCCAGTGATGTGCAGATATTTGCTTCCAGCCCAGTTGAGTATGACGATGAAGTCATCAGTCGACGTCTGCTCATTTGGTCTGCAATAGACTGCTCCAAAGTCCACGTTACCAGCATCAGTGGAGACTTTCACAGTCGAGTATTGGTAAACACGGTTAGTATTACTTAATTGCGGGAAATGAACCAATTTACTCCGGACTAGGACAGCGCAGCCACCGCTAGCTGAGCGATTTTGAGTCCAGTGTACAGGATATGCCTCGAAGTCACAGATTTTAGGGAAAGTTGGACCGTTGGTTCTAGTTTCTGACAGCAGAATTATTCCGATTTCGTATTTTTGTACTAGGGCCTCCAGCTCTAGTACTTTACCTGAAATGCCATTGGCATTCCAGATTAGCACCTTCAGTGGTGTGTTCATTTGGATAGTAACGTGGTTAGAAGGGTAAGGATTTGCTGTTGCATACCCAAAACCTGTTGTTGCATTTCTGTCATCCTCTCGATAGCTCGGCTCATTTCCTTGATGGCAGAGGAAAGTCCATCCCCGTTTCCAGTTATCTGATGTTGCTGCTGTTGCGCAGTTTGCCTCTCCTGTTGCTCTTCCCTCAGCAATCTATGTAGCCTAGCTTGTATTTCTCGCTGGCTAGCGCTGGGGACGTTGTTCTACTCTACTCTTGTTCTACGTCTTCTACTTGTTCAGTGGGTGCTGTACGGGGGAAGACAACAGGTGTAGGCCCATGAACTTTATTGCTGCGGCTTCGGTTCACTTGAGTCGGTGGGAGATTTTTCATTTTGGCGGGCTTTGGGGCTCCCGCACGCTTTGTATGTTCGGTGAACCACTCGCACTCCTTATAGTTGGCAGGGTTACCATCGCAGTGGACGCATGTTGCCGGTACTTTGTGTTGTTTTCTACAGTATGTGGCCGTGTGCCCGTACTCCTGGCATCTATGGCATTGCAACACACCTGGCTTCTTCTAGCAGTCTCAACCTTGACCACCTGTTTGCACAGCTTCCTGATAGTAAGAGCCTCCTTGTTGTTGGTCGCCGGCTGCAAGTTGATGAAGTGGATGTTCATGGGCTCCTTAGTAGCTTTGCTGCTCGGATTGTGCACGTAGACAACTGTGTGACCCTGGGTCCGCAGGTCGTCGATGAGTTCTCGGTTGAGTGTGGAGTGGTGGAGGCCTTTGATAACTAAGCGGTAGGGCTTCTCCTCCTGCAGCTGGTATGAGTAGAACTCAATTTTGTGTTCATCCAGTATCTGTATGATGGCCCTAT
Source organism: Drosophila borealis (assembly GCA_035045885.1). Classification (NCBI taxonomy): domain Eukaryota; kingdom Metazoa; phylum Arthropoda; class Insecta; order Diptera; family Drosophilidae; genus Drosophila; species Drosophila borealis. The sequence goes on along the minus strand of JAWNOR010000340.1, from coordinate 1,408,822 downwards.
ATGTGGGCACATCTTTGGCTAGGAGTCGCATAGTCCTACCTAGGTTGGATTTGATGGTCAAGTTATCCGCTACTTCGGATAGTACGTGCCACACGTCGTTGAAATCGTCGATGCGATTTAGGACGATGGGGGGTGGCTTCTTTCCTCCAGTGGGGGCATTGTTGTTGGCCCTTATTTCGGGCACGGAGGAGCTGGTGCTGGCATGGGCTACATCGTTGGGCTTGCTGACGCCCCCAACCTGAGGAGTCGCTGCGGCATGCAAGTTCTCTTCTTGCTCGGCCTCAGATTCGTCAGTATCCATGTCTTCGACGTTATCGGGTAGGGCCAAGAGTGCATATCTATAGGAAGCATAAGTGCTATCTGGACAGGTGTCAGTTTTGTTCAGTTTTCGCCGCGCGGCAGGTGGGGTCCTGCTGTCTGAGACTTTGCGCATATCATTTGTTTTTTTTGCCTGTGCTTGAATCTTTTGAGCCGCGGCTGCGGCGCGCGAATTGGATTTGATGACCTCTATCATTCGCACTAGGGCGTCAACATCTCTATTTGCACTATCACCAGCATGTGGGCTGCTGCCGGGGTCTTCGGATTCCATTAGAGGGTAGGAAGGGGAGACTGAAGTACTTCTTCCAGACATCAGTGCGGAGAATTTATTAGCAGCTGTTGCTAAGCGGCTGTTAAGCATTGAGGTGCTCGGCGGCGTAGCGGCGTCAGCATTTAGTTGGCCTACCGCATTAGTTATTTATTGTGGGTGCATTGCTGTTGTCAGCACTCACTGGCATGGTTGCTCTATTGGCATTGCCGCTGGTTGGGTGCATGTCAGCACGGCAACGAAGCCGACTTGCTTAACTTGTGACCACCTTATTTTGTGTTTGATTTGAGTTCGATCCACCTAAAACAATTTGCTTTGTCAGCAATTACTTTTGTATTAATTTTTGTCGTTTTTGTGAAATTATTGGTGCTTTGCACTCTTTGTGCAGAGTTGCAATAGCCGCTTTGGCCGTTTGGGCGCGCACTCGAGTTTTGGTTTTTAATTGTTTTCCGCGAGCACGTCCGTTCACCTTAAACACCAAAAAGTGACTCCTTTTAGTGTAATATTTGTTCGAAATATTCGCGTTGTTTTGGCGTTCATTATTTCTTAGAGGCTTGTTGTATTATTTCGAAATCGGAAGCGTATTCAATGTATAATACGCTTAAATTGTTGCAAAAACGTTTTATCAATATCTGTTTAGCTTTTTCAATGTTTAGGTTTAAATATTCGACTTTTATCCTAAATTTTTTTAAATTTGGTTCATCTTCTACCTTTTCGGTATCACTTCTAATCATTCTTATTTGTCTTCTAAAATATTTTAACGTTTTTTCTGTTAAATGTGTTAAGTTTTCAATATCTTCTTCAGCGCTATGTGCTGTAGCTGGTGCATTAATATCTTGTTCGCTTAGCATATTTTTTTCAATTCTGATGCGTGATAGAGCATCTGCTACGTGTTTTAATTTACTGCCCACACTATTGCTAAAAACTCTTTTTCTATTGTACTGTAATTTATTCTTGGTCGTTTAACGTTCTACTTGAGAAACTAATTGGCTTGTTATCTTGTGACAACACAGCTGCTATTGCAAAATTACTTGCGTCGGTTGTTACCTGAAACTTTTTATTAAAATCTGGACATGTTAATATTGGGTTGTTCATAATTAATCATTTTAATTTTTCAAAGGCTCTATTGTATTTAACATTTTTAATGTCCATTTTTGTTGCCTTCTTTAGGTAAAGAGTCATGGGTTTTGCAATTTTTGCTAAATCTGGAATGAACTTTCGATAATAACCACAAAAACCTAGAAATGATTCAATTTCCTTTGATGTTTTTTGACTTATAATGTGGCCTAAAAATCTATTTTCTTTCTTCAAAATTCGCACTTATCTAATTGGAGTTTCAAATTTGCCTGTCTTAATTTTCCAAAAACTTTTTTTATTGAATTTAAATGTTCATTAAGTGATGTGGAGAAGACAATAATGTCGTCCAAATAAACCAGACAATGCTTGTTAATTACATGACGAAGCACATGATTCATTCCCCTTTTGAAATGTTGCTGGTGCATTTTTAATTCCAAATGGCATTCGAGTATACTCGTAATGTCCGTATTTGGTAGAAAATGCTGTTTTATTAATTGATTTCTTGACCATCTCAATCTGATGGAAACCTTTTGCTAAAACTTTTGTTGTAAAGTATGATCATCTGCCTAATTTTCCCAAAAGCTCGTCCATGTTTGGAATGGGAAAATTATTATTAATTGTAATCCTCTGTAATCGACCACTAATCTAAATTTTGCTTTTCCTGAGGCATCTGCCTTTTTTGGTACTTTCCATAAGGGTCTCCAATAAGGCGACTGGCTATGCCGAATAATACCTTGGGTTAATATATCTTTAATTTGCTTTTCGACTTCCTGTTTGAAAGCGAAAGGGTAACCGTATGGTTTCTTGTAATTTGTATTTTCATGATGTGTATTAATTTCGTGCTTAACAATGCTCGTGAAGGACAAATTGTCACCTTCTCGATATTGGATGTCACTGAAATTTTTCAGTAATTTTAATAGTTTTGATTTTTCTTCCTCGTTTAGATGATCAACTCGGTAATCTTGTCCCGATGATATTTCATAATTTATTGCGTAGTTAATTTCTTGTGCCTAACTTTCTGGTTTTAAATATGCTTCGAAGTTTTTTTCTGAATTTGGATCCCAAACTAATTATGATTGAACGATCTCTCGCTAACTATTATTCTTTCATGAGCGTTGTCAATTATGGCGTCGTACGCTTTTAAAAAATTTCTGCCTAAAAGTATATCATAATGAGGAGAAAAATCATGTATGTTAGTCTTGCCTAAAGAGTTTATTAGGTGCAGTGGATACATAATGGTTTAGTTTTGATACCCCTGTCATAGTTGTAATCGAAGAAGGTCTTGTATAAACAGGTATTTAGGAAAATTTCTCTCATCATATTATTGTCAATAAGACATCTGTAGCGTCTGTTATTAATTTTAATTTCTATGTACTGGCTTGTCCCGAGGCTCCAATTGGAAATTTTTCGTCTTTAATTTCGTTATTCTTAATCTCCTCATATTGGTGGTTCTGACAACCATACTCTTCTTGTACATAGTTACCCTGATAGTTTTCTGATTGTTGATAATTTTCATCAACCTGCATTTGTTGGGAACCACTAGTGTTTTCTCGCATACGCTTGTACGATTGATTTGGTATATATCTACCTGGGGAAATATGTTAATTTATGGGGTTATTTATTTTTGCTTGTTGTAAATTCTGTTTGAATTCTTAAGCTAGTTGCTTATTTTGGTTAAAATAAGTTTGGTTGTTCGGAGGGTGTTGTGAAAAATTGTGGCTTTGATTATTGTTAGTTATGTAATTTGGGGTAAATTGAGGTATAGTATTTCCTGTAAAATTAATAACATTATTAGTATTTTGTTTTTTATTATTGTTGTTAAAATAATTTTCAATATAGTAGCCCTCCATTTATGCTACTTGTGTTAATTTTAAAACAGTGGATATGTCGTGTCTTGCGAGGGACATAAATAGTCTATCTGGTAGTTTTTTATGTATTACGTTTTTTAGAGTGTTTTTCATAGAGTTTGTATACAATCTGGAATTATCTAAATTGCCTTCTAATTCTAATTTGTCAGTTATAATTATTATCTTAGCCTCTACCTCACTACAAAATGTACGGAAATTACCTTGATAATTGGTATTATATAGTCTTCGTAGTAGTTCTTCCACGGGTGGTTGCGTCTTGTATTCGGAGATTAAGGCTTCCCTGAGTTGGGACCAGTTGTTGATTTGCAGCATTCTATGTACCTTCTGGGCATCTCCGGATATCTGGAGCTCAATCGCCCCGAACATGGTGCATTGTTGTCGTTCATTGTGAGTAGAGTAAAGTTGAAGCAGGTAATCCATCCTTCTGATAAATGGACCCAGAGTTATAGGGTCTCCCTCAAAGGCTGGCACGTTCCGTATTTGTTAAAGCAATTGGTTTAAATTTTGGTCGTTTAATTTATTCATTGCAGGAAGTGCAGCAACCTTCTGGTTGCTTCATTTTTTTTAATAATTTTAGGTATTTAGTTTATGTGTCATGAAATTCACTTTGTGTTGCAGCGACCGAATTGGGTTTATACGTTGCTTGAATTGTTTAGACACGTCAAGTTCTTTTGCGGATAGTGAATTATGGAATAGAAATATATTCGATTTAGTTGTAATACTGTGCACAATTACACTTGTTGATCAGAGAAGACACCAGTTGTATGGATAAGCCTCTCTTTAATTGATCGTATCACTCACGAACTTTAATTTATTTCGTTTCACAAAATGTTACGCTATCCTACCGCCTGCGCCAATAACGTATTTATATGTTTGAAAAAAAAAGACTTTATTTCACGAGAGTGAATTTGTATCAGTTTATTATGTTGAATATCTCGATTAAGACTGAAGAACAAAAATTGGCTTACGCTATATTTAAAGCTAAATAATAATTGGAGTACGTGACTTTTTGCAAAGGGACAGCAGCTGCAGTTTGTTTATGCTAGCGCCTTTCTGTTGGTCAGCTTTTGTTTATAAATGATTGTTGACAATATATGAGATTGGCTGCAGAAGGCATTCTGCTCTTATCATTTTTGCTGCTGTTAGCATTATTTGCATTCGGCTGCAGAAGGCATGCTATTGTTATGATTATTCAATTTTTAAACACACAGTGGGTTATACCATGCAATGCAGCTTATGAATAACAATGGTTCAAAATTCTGTAGTTGTATTTTGCACATAGTTTTGATCAAATCTTTCTTTACCTACAGAAAATAACATTCAGAGTGCAGTGACGAGTGCTGCCCGATTGTTAGTCTGAAACAGACTACAGGCCTCATTTGAAACTACTCATACCAGCCTAGAAGAGTTTGCCTTTTATGAAGTCTGTTCAGCAAAGATCCTAGCTCGTTTGTATGACCCACTTCAGCTGCTGCAATCCAAATAGCGTGAAGCTTCTATGAATATAATTAAAGTATCAAAGCTTGAGCCATGGTGTCATTTTATTATCTTTATGCATGAGCAATCTAGGATAGAACTCTTCGCTGAAAAATTCGCATGTAGAAAGATCGACTCGTGCAAGTTTAATGTGTTTGTAGCTAATCGAGTCTCTGCATTGGACGAGTTTACTCATTGTATGAAATTGCGCAATGTTCCCACTTCGCTTAATCCGGCAGATATACTATCTCTTCAATTTGATTGAATGGCCTACAGTTTCGTTGCAGTTTTAAATTCCACTGGCCTGCTTTTTGATTGCCAGAGGGTCATCTCAAATTAAGGAAAAGCATCATTATTGCATCATCTTCTTTTTTCCAATATATGGTATATCTCCCACTTGTAAATATGCTAACACTTTTGATAAAAGTCGATGTTAATTTTCATATGTTTTTAAATTCATTCATAGAGTCCGGTATCCTGGACTAGCAGCTGCATTACATCACTCAGCCCGTTTGTGAATGATTTTGGCATCCTTAGCGTTGATTCTCAATCGGTACTAACTTACTGGTCCACAGACACTTGTAGCTTATATTCGGTTGCAGTATTGGTCGATTGGCAGAAGGAATACGGTACCTAAAGTGGTTGGAAAATGTTTCACCTGGAGCTGAAAGAGAATCTATCTAAGATCTCATTCTTGTGGTCAAGATTTAAATTTTAATCTGAGTCATGCCATTCCAGTCGGATAATGCCACCAACATTGTTGGCACCAAGAAAAAGCATTTGGCCCTCAAGTTTCTGTTTATCAATCTTAATAATATTGGTCCTGCTAACAGGTTTTACTTTTCCGATTTAATTAATGGGACATTTTTTTCTCCTTGTTCACCGTATTTTGGAGTGAGTCTGTAAAGCATCATTGCTTCGAGCTTTGCACCCTAGTCTTCTAATTAACGTCAATAATTAACTTCGGGCCATTGCTTCCTCTTTCAGAACATACTGTAGACTTACATATTCCCATTCCTGCTTATTTCCATATTAGTAGACTGAATTCATCGTTGCTCGTGCTTAAGTAACGGATCTACAGTTTGATTGTCTGCATGGATAGCTGGGCTCCAAATGTTGCCTACGTAAGCCAGGTATATGCGTGAACTATTAGCTTAGTAAACATCAAATGGAAAATATAATTAATAAAGCAATAAACTAAATACTTTATGCATAAGAAATAACTTTGGGTAATTATTTTATTCTATTTCATTAATTCAAAGCGTCTAGCGTTCTGATGATAGCTCTCGTGACATATCCACCACGAGGTTGATTACGAAAGTCAGTATTTGGATAGCCCCAGTCGTACTGGCTACAATAGCAAGATTGCTCTAAATTATATTTACCAAGCAGTATTGCCAAGCCATGTGCTGTGGATTCAGTGTTGTGAGCCAGAGCTCTAAAGACACCAGTCCATGAGGGTTGAACAATGCTGATGCGATAGACTAAATGCTCTTTTTAATGATGGTCGCCGAAACTTTTATTGGATTAAAGTATAGTAGGATAACAGAATGTGGATTCTAGCTGGTGCCAAGTGCACAAGCCGTCATCAGCCATTGAAGTATATGTAATGTATGGTGACCATGTAGTATAGGTAAAAGGTATTCGCTTTAACAAAAGTTTTGAATAAATACATTAGCACGTCAGTGCTGTTTGGCTCTCATGTTAAGATTGAATATATTTCAACTTAAAGTTATGCGCTTAGCCTATGGATACATGTATGTACTTATGCTGTTATCGGCTAACAGCTACAAAGAGACGGAGCGTGGGATGCACGCGTAAACATAAACGGTCAGCTAGAGAGGCTAGTGAACCGCGCTGCGTACTATGAGCCAGAGCCAATATATAAAGTGGCTCTGGGCTTGTTTAACGTATAATTCTAATTGTATGCAACAAAGTTTCGCATACTTTATATTTGAATACAGGGTGGTCTTTTAAGGCATATACACACTACACCTCCCCTTTTAGAGGAATAACGTAATATAATGTAGTTATTTTGAATTGGTTGTGTTTTTTTTTTGAATAAGTGTAAAATATTAAAATTGTATAAAAGAAAAATATAAAATTAATTATTATAAATATATATATTTTTTTGTGTTTTGTTTTGACTGATCACGCCGTTTTTTTCTTTCTTTAATATCTATTTTTATTCCCTGAACCCATTGAAAATGGGTAAAAAGGGCATAATGTTTTTGTGCTAAAGTATGTACCAGGCAGAAGGAAGCATCTCCGACCCCATAAAGTGTATACATTCTTGATCAGCATCAACAGCCGAGTCGATCTAGCCATGTCCGTCCGGCTGTCTTTCTGTCCGTATGTATGAACGCAAGGATCTCAGAACCTATAAGAGCTAGAGACTTGCAATTAGCTGTAGGTCCCCTTAGTCCCCGCGCAGATCGATTTTTTTTCGATAGACGATAACTTGTCCCGTTTCCAAGTAATTGATAAAAATCGATATCGAAATCCTGTTATTTAAGCAATTTCGGCAAATAATATGAGCTAGAGTCACCAAACTTGACATGTAGCTTTTATAATATTATATAGATATCAAGTATTTTTCATTTTATACCTATCGCCTGTCGGAAGAAGAGGGTTCAGGGTATCCCCTAGTCGTGAGCTCCCGACTAGAACCTCTTACTTGTTTTTTTATTTGGCTGGTGTGGCTGTTGCGTAGAGGCGGCAGCAATTAATGCGGTCAGTTGCGAGTTCGAACCCTGCCAAGGGAACTTTTTTTTTTAATTTTATCTTTATTACTACTAAAGCAAACGAGCGTGTAACGCGAGCTGCATTTGGCGTTGGAATAAGAGGGTTCAGGGTATCCCCTAGTCGGGAGCTCCCGATTAAATCCTCTTACTTGTTTGTATTGTAAAAATGTAAAATGTAATATGTACAAATAATATTTAATTTAATAATATTCTTGTGCATGGCCACACTAAAATGATTATGAATTAAAATTTTTTAGCCTATCCCTATGAACTTTTTGTTGTTTATTCCTATTGTTTTATTTGATTAAGATGTTATTTTTGCCTTCTACTGATACTACTGTATAGAGTCCTAAATTTTCTGGATCCAATTTTTAGCCAGTTTCATTTTTTAATAAAACCCTATCTCCTACTTTTGCTTTAAAATCTATAACTTTTTTATCGTAATTTTCCTTATTTCTAGTCTTAAGTTTGTCTAACATAACTTTTGCTCTTTTATATGCTTTCTAAACCTAAACTTTGATTCCTTAGCGTAGTTTTCTACGTTATACAGTGGTTCCGTATACCCTATTTTATTAAAATGTTTTGGCAAATTGTTTTGTTTACCGGAAACTAACTCATATGAACAATAATTGTGTGCCATAGAGGGGGTTGGGTTGAAACAGTATACGAAGTATTGAAGCCATACGTCCCAATCAGCTTTATCAACTGATATATATGAGCGTATGTATTCATTAAATGTTCTATGGCTTCTTTCTACTGTTCCAACTGTCTGTTGATTATGTGTCGTAGACGTTATGTTGTCTATTTTTAAATATTTGCACAAATCATTTATAATCGAATTTTTATATTCTGTACCCATGTCCGTAATGAACGTCTTCATTGGACCGTACAGTATTTGCACTTTTATTTTCAATTGGACGGCCACCAAGTATCTGGTTAAATCACATATTAATGTGACTATATACTCCTTCCCATTCTCAGTTGTAGGTAGCGGACCAATAGCGTCCACTCTGTCGAAAGAACTTATTGGTGTTTCTGACAGTATAAGTGGAGTTTCAGGGTGTTTTGTTATTTTCATTTTTTGACATTTTTGACATTTTCGTATGCACTCAGTTATAGCTTTAGACATACCTTTCCAGAAATAGTATCTTTTGACCTTGGCCAAGGTTTTTGAAATGCCAGTATGACCTCCTTGAATAGGTTCATTATTGAATGTTGACAGTATTGCTTATTTTTAAGTTTTAATGATGGTCACCGGGTTGAGTAGCGCTACTCTTAATCATTTAAATGTTTTATTGCCTATTTCTTTGAATTTATCATCTGCAACGAGTTCAAAGATATTTTCCCCCTGTATGCCCTTAAATTGGCTTATTTCATGATAAGGTTTTCTATGATCTATCTTTGAGTTCTTGAATGGTTATTCTTGATAACGCGTCCGCTACATGATTATCTTTACCCTTTAGATACTCTACCGTAAACTCGTACTCTTCTAAATCAAGCCTCATTCTGGTTAATTTTGATGTGGGATTAACCATTGAAAATAGGTAAGTTAACGGTCTGTGGTCTGTATTGACTGTGAAATATCTACTACATTCATATGGTTTGAAGTGATTAGTTGCCCAATGAATTGCTGATAGCTCTTGTTCTGTGGGTGACTTATTACTTTCACCTTTAGTGAAACTGCGAGATGGATATGCTACAGGTAATTGAAGACCATTATAGTTTTTAGTTAAAACTGCTCCACATGCCTCTTGGCTAGCATCTGTGATTATGCTAAATTCTTTGCTAAAATCGGGGTGTTGCAGTAAAGTTTGATTATTAATTATTAATAAGATTTTCAAAGCCTTCCTGGCAATCAGCTGTCCATTCGAATTTTACATCCTTATTACATAATCTTGTTATGTGACGAGAATAATCGGCAACATTTTTATAGAAGCGTCTATAATAGTCACAAAATGCAACAAATCTTCTAGCGCTGTCTGCGTCCGTATTTTTTGCCGTCAGGCCCTATAGCCTTATCGGTGCATTTGTGTCCGAGAAAAGTGACCTCCTTTATGAAGAATGAGCACTTATCTGGATGCAACATCAACAGCATGAACAGCCGAGTCGATTTAGCCATGTCCGTCTGTCTGTCCGTCTAAGCTCTAAGCTCGTTCACATACTCCGCAGACCAACGAAGCCAGAATTGCTGTTTAACAGCTGTGATCTGGTCGTAACGATCCAAGTTGGATATGTTGTTGGTAATAATCTCACGCTCGGGCAAAGCGCGCGGTGCATCTCCATTAAGAAAATGTCCTGCAGTGAGAGCACTAAAGTCGTTGGAATCAGCTGATAGCGGTGACAGCGGGCGAGAGTTGAATACTGCTTCTATCTCAGCGAATGCGGTGTTCAGCTCCTCAAAGGTGAACTGGGTGTTAGCGAGGCTACGCACCAGCACACCCTTTGCGCTCTTGACAGCGGCCTCTCAAAGACCGACAAAGTGTGTAGCCCTAGCTGGAACGAAATGAAAGGTTATTTCTTCATAGGAACAATATGATAGGATGGCATCTTGAGTGCTAGGGTTGAACATGAACTTCTTCAACTCAAGTAGCCTGTTGGATGCTCCGACAAAATGTATGGCGTTGTCACAAAAGACGTGCGATACTGGTCCACGACGGGCAACCATGCGTTTCAACGATTCCAAAAACTTATTCGTTGAAAGATCTGACACGATTTCAATGTGAACGGCCTTTACGGCCATGCAGACAAATATGGCGATATAGGATTTTGTGGGACCCTTGCCACGTATTCGAAGATAGGTGTTTACTGGACCGCAGAAGTCGACGCCAACGTGGTGAAATGGTTTGTCTGTGGATAAGCGCTCAGGTGGCAGGGAACCCATGACTCGACGAAGTAGAGCTGGACGATATCTGACACTGTGTGTATAAGAACGAACAAAGCTGTGCGCTAAAGCTCTTGCATTTACAACCCAGAATTGAAGCCGCAGCAGTCCAAGTAATGCCTTTGGTCCTGCATGGTAATTGCGCAAATGTAGATGCCGAAAATAATTGTGGACAAATTGAGATTTCTTGGGAACGAGTAAAGGGTGCCTTTGACGAGATGGGATATCACCATGCTCGAGTCTGCCGCCAAACTTGATAAGCTCGAATCCAGAAGTTTCGTCGCGAAGGTCTTCTGTGGATGGCGGCGAACTTTCGACAGAGTGTTCTTTTTGGCAATATGCTAAAACCGGAACATATATGCCATAACTCGAAGCGCCCGAATGTATGAACTATTTCCGTCCAGCCAGTCCAGAATATAATTACTTTCGATAATTGCAGCAAATTTAGACTTTCATTTTTCAGCATCGATAATGTCCATGTCCAAATCATTGTCAAAATGTTGGCAGGGCCATTGAGTCTCAGAATCACGCAGAAACGCAGGTCCTGTGAACCAAATAGATGGCTGGAGCTCATTAGCTAGACATCCACGTGACACGATGGCAGCAGGGTTCAATTTTGACGGTACATGTCTTCACTTTCCATCTGCTGTTTGATCTTGTATAATGGATACTCTGTTTCCAACAAATGTCGGCAATGTGATAGAATATTGTTGAAGCCAGTGCAAGACAGTCTGTAAATCAGACCAGAAATGCGCGCTGTGCGGCTTGCCGATGAATATGTTTTTGATCGTTGTATATAACTTACTTGAGCTCCGCTTAACTCTATTCGAGGGAGTGTCAGCTTCTTGTCAGGAGCCACCCGTGATTTAGCAGTCAGAAGCTGAACCTGGACATTGCCATACGAGTCCGTGGAACGCACATACACGCAGCAGCCGTAAGCACGTATTGATGCGTCACAGAAAGCGTACAGTTGTATGTCTGTGAGCTCAGCTTGCAAGCAAAAAAGGGGTACTGAAATCGACGACAATTTCTTGAGAGACGGTACGCAATTTTTCCATGCTTGAATTAGTGATTGCGGAACAGATTCATCCCAGGCGAGCTAATTTTCGAGACGATAATGACTGGTGCCAGAGATCCTAATGGATCGAACAGAGAGGACGCAGTCGAGCGAATAGTCCTCTTTGTGGCTGTTGAATACAATTTTTTTGGTTCAAATTCAAATAGTAGCACATCACGACGTTGATCCCAAGCTACGCCAAGTGCGCTAGTGACAGCGTTTTCATCCAAGTTTAAACCTTTTACCGATTCGTCATCCCTGACGGCGGGATGATTGGAGTGCCACTTAACTAATGGGAAGAGTCCTCGACGAAGTATCTCGGTGACCTCGTGTTTAATTATCTGCAACTCGATGAACTGTTTGCTCCGCAAAGCAGATCATCAACATAAAACGATGATTTTACAACGGATGCGCCAATGGGAAACTCGTTCACATGCAGATCTGCTAGATATTGCAAACTGCGATCTACTAAGTATGGGGCCGAGGCCGTCACTGCATTTAGCTTAAAGGTCTGCAAATCAGCATCCTAAATATATATTGAAATTTCCGATCCACTGGGCAGACTAAAACTTGTCTAACGTGCCAATCGAAAACGAAGGAGAAGTATATACAGATCTTCTTGGAGTGTTGGTCCAACGAGAAGCAAATCATTTAATGAATGCAGGGACGATGTAGTGCACGAGGCGTCAAACACGACTCGTAACTTCGTTGATGCACTGCTGGGTTTAAAAACACAGTGGTGAGGTATGTAAAAGTGTGGCTCACTTAATCTCGGATTCGTCATTAAAGTCATATGGCCAAGATCCTCATATTCTTTCATGAAAGTTACATATTGCGATTGAACAGTAGGCTGCTGACTGAGGACTCAAGAGATAAAAAACGACGACGTGCAACATCGCTTGAATTCACAAGGCACGTTTGATCTTCCTTGAAAGGTAGACGCACAACAATCCTGCCGTTATTCATCTGTTTTGTCCTTGAATACATATCTTCACAGAGCCGATGTTCCGGATTGATTGACTTTGGAGAATTTTATATAGATTGACTCCTCCACAGAAAGCAAGCACGTTGATGACTGCTTAGCCGACTGATGACGATATTTACCAGATACAACCCATCCAAACAACGCTTTCTGAAGGACTGGCAAATTGTCCCCGAGCTTGATCTGTCCAACAGCTAGGCATTCGAAAAATGCCTCCGTGCCGAGAAGGAGATCAATCCGAACTGATCTGTGGAAAGTTTCGTACGCCAGTGTCGTATTCGCAGCCAACCTCCAATCTGACGTGTCGATTTCCGAATCCGGCTGGTAGGCAATGTGAGACTTTATGCAGAACTGTAGTGTTACTTCAAATGGTGACAAACGAGATTTCCAGTAATTGTACAGTTGTTAATTTTAGTGGGGGACTCCCCTATGCTGCGGTTTACGAACTGATGCTTATCACGGCGTAGATGCAGCCGTTGGGCGTATTGATCCGTCATGAAATATACTTGGGAACATGAGTCAAGCAATGCTCTGCCTTGCTAATACGCCCCTGATGAATCTCGTACTAGTACCTTTGCAGATGCAAGAATGATTGGCGATTGCAGCAGAAATTGTTGAGGACATTTGCGCTATGGATGATGGCGAATTAGAGGATGATGATACAGGCGGCTGGCCAAAATGCAGTAGTGTCTGATGGCGATGCTTGCAGCTTCGACAACGATTGTTAGAAGGACACTGAGCCATCCGATGTCCTAATTGAAGGCAATTAATGCAAAGTCCAGCATTTTTTTATGACTCCGTACTTGAGTTTGGGACTCATGTCTTTAAACTGAGAACATTGTACAATTTTATGGTCGGAGCTGTTTCGAAGAATCAGCCATTCGATTCGATGCGATGCCGCTTGATTGCAGAAACTGACAATGACGTTCCAAAATAGTTGTGCAGTGAGCCCAATTTGGCAATGTTCGTAAGTCAAGAGACTCATTCCACTTGTTACGAGTTTGCTGGTCACATTTTCCGATGACGATGAATATCAACATGGCTTGGGCAATATCTGATCCGGTACCCAATGACAATAATGATGAATACAGGGCTGATGCATTGTCCAGCAGACTGCGCAGCTGATTTCCGTCCGGCTTGTTGATTGAACAGCGATTCTATTGTGTCTGAAAATGTAAGTGTAGGATTGTCATAATGTTCACTTAAGCGAGCAAGAGCCTAGGGATAATTTTCCTGAGTCACTTGGAATGCCTTTACCGCCTGTAGCGCAGGGCCCTTTAAACAATTCAGCAGATAATTAAACTTTTCAATGCTTGAAATAGAGAGTACTCACGACCGATAATCTGATTGAATGATGTAATTAATTTTTTGGAACTCATCTCGTTTCCCAACAAACACAGGCAGAGCCAATCGAGGAAGACTCGATGGCGGTGAAGAGCGAATTGGAGCAGGGTTAGCAAATGAGGTGCGATGCAGTACATCATCCAGTTGGGATTGGATGGAAAATTTGATACTCACATATGTGTCTTCCACCTCTGCACGTCCATTGTCCTGAGGATCTTCTAATTCTATTTCAGATTGTACTTCCAAAACCTCCTTAATATCTCTAACATATCCAAGCGTAATTGTAGCTCGCCGTGTGACAGTCTTTTTTCACTGCCATCGACCTCAGTAGACACTCTGACAACGTTCTCTAAGTATGCAATATTGCGTTTTATATTCGCTCCCTTACGTAAGTTTGCTTCAAGAGTTGACATTATGTATCGAGAATGTTGTGATCACCGATGTGACCGAGCGACAGTTCTGATAACGGCTTCAGAATGCCGAAAGACAATGCAGATGGTTAAATGTTGCTGTCGGTGCTGTATTTTGCGAAGAATTCGGCAAAACCTTTGTCCAACGAAATGATGTGCGGCAACGATATGCCGCCAATTTCCACACACTAGCTCTCACGTTGTGCGCCAAGTGGGCGTGTGTGGATGACATACAAGTTTAATGAATGCTAAGCGACACGAACTGACTTCAATAATGATGCTTACAGAACTGATTTCTTAACATAATTTAAAATTCAACGGACCGAGCAATTACAGAGTTCGAAAGAGAGCTAGACTATCGAAATCCTGTTTTTTGAGCAATTTTGGTAAATAATAAGAGCTAGAGTCACCAAACTTGACATGTAGCTTCTAGAATATATCAAGTATCTTTCATTTTATAGCTATCGGCACCTCCCCGCTACCACCATAAAGCTATAAATCATGTTAGTAAACCAACTTGTATTACCTTTTTAACTAAGCCACAATTTAAGGGCAATTGTCATTTTGAGAATACACGAATATTTTATAGTGCAATAAGATCTACTACGGAAAATTTCATCAAGATCCATTAAGAAACACGAAAGAAAATGTGTTTTGGCCTGCAAAACGCTTGCGGCAGCAAGCGCAAGTTCCAAGAATTTCTGTATACATGTACACACGCACATTCATGCGCATCTTCTTTGAATTCTATCAACATCATTCCAATCGGATTGAACTGTTATCTGTGCTGCTATTTTAATTAGTTTTTTTCTCATTAAGCGTTAATTATTGGTGTGGCTATTGAGTAGAGGCGGCGGAAATTAGCGCGGTCAGTTACGAGTTTGGACCCTGCCGCGGAAATTATTTCTTTTTTTTTTTGCTGGTGTGGCTGTTGCGTAGAGGCGGCAGCAAGTAATGCGGTCAATTGCGAGTTCAAACCCTGCCAAGAGAACGAGCGCGTAGCGCGAGTTGCATTTGGTGTATATAAGAATAAGAGAGTTCAGGGTATACTCTAGTCGGGAATTCCCGACTAGAATCTCTTACTTGTTTAACTTAGTGAGAATTGATTCTGCTCTTTGAGAGTCGTGTGAGTCTGCTATTTAATAATTGGATAATGGTTCAAAATTTATTTCCCTTATATTTCGAATTTTATTGCTGTTAGTTGTTTTTAATATTCGCACGTATGCGGTTTTTGAGTCTGCAATTTAATTACCTACAAATATACCATCTCCTATCTCCTGACTAGGTATTAGGATTAGGGTCTATTTAGTATCTACGTTAATTTTCCTGATTACTTCACAACGTGACGGTATAATTATCTCGTTGTTGTTGAAACTATGAAAAATTGGTATTTGTGCAGAATGTGAAATATTATTGGGTCTTAACATGAAACAGTCACCGTCTGTCTTGAAATCTAATTGACAATTTAATTTTTTTATGAAGTCTATTCCAATTATTCCGTCTCCAGGGATCGAAAAATCGTTTTCTATGAGAAGAGTCTACGGCGTCCTTGGAGGGTCATTTTAAGAACAATGCTCCTGTTGGAGTGGGCCATAATCTTGGCACAGCTACGATCGATAACCAGTTTGAGCACAGTACGCATATAGCATTGGAAAGAGCATTTACATGTGTCGCTCGCGCTGGCTGTGGACAATCTGTGGCTAGACGAAAAGGAGGTTCTAGAATAGTGTAGTGTCACTTAGCTTGCTGTGACCCTTGATAGGCCTATCTATTAATATAACTGGTTAATTAAGTGTGCGATTCATCTAATGTGGTGTCTCACAAAAACAAAAACCGTTGATAATATTGTCTGCGGGGTACATAATACATTAACCTTCTCTTGAAATATCGAGATGTATTGTATGTGTATTGGCATAAAGACTGGAGAATATGATATGACATTTGCTATAATTTGAATACTGCCCAATTTTTTTCAAACATGTGTCTTCAGGTCTGAGTGGTGTACAAACTCTTTAATTAAAAATATTAATTTAGCAGACATGGCACTATATTTTGTAAGAACATATCGATAAAAATATGCATAAGCCGTTATTTACATAAATTAGTTTGGGCAAGCAGAATTTCTATAAGAAGCGACAAATTGAAATAGATATATATATAGCTGAAGATAGATTTTTTAAATCGTCTTTGCCAATTACCACAGTTGCAGTTAAAAATCGTTGTTGATTATCGGCTGCGCCATATGCGGAGCCCCAAAATATGATGCGGCCTGCAGCGTGGATACCAACCGAGGCGGCTTCGAGGGTTTTGCACGATTGTTGGGAATGTATAAATTAGAAATGGTCCTAGAAGGTTGCTCACATGAGTTCACTTTAAAAAAGACTTCAACTTTTATTGAACTTAACCCAAATATTATAATTATTAATCCAAACTATACAGAGCATACGGCAGATAACTTGGACTGATGCTTACAGACTTCAACTGTTGCTAAGCTAGCAAATTCATAAGCTCAATAGAAATACAATTACAAGAAAGTAAGATAACTTTAAGTAACAGGACTTAAAGCTCGAGCGCTTGGGAGAGCCACTTGATTTAACTACTCAACCGTGATAGTGGCTGACCCATTGAGTGATAAGAAATTAGTCAATGAGGCTGATCTAAGCACGGATGCATTTTCGTCAGTCATAAGAGTACAATTTAATATTTACGTAAGGGTTAGGTGTCCTTATCAAGTCAATTCACTTGCATGGGTAATGGACAGAGCTTCGTTATAACTTCACTGATTGTTATTACAGTCACAACTCTATCTAATCCATCTGCGCCAGCATGAGTGTTTGTAATTCGACCATACGGCCACGGATGCGAAGGAAACCGTTAATCCTTTATTAACACCATGCATCCATCATCTAGGTTTCTCTTCATCTGTAACCATTTCAGTCTTCTCTGCAACCGTGCCAAATATTCAAAATATCACCTTTTCTAAAATTTCTCTGAATAGTTTTGTCGATTTTCACATCGATGCATCAAACTCAATTGTGGTACTTCAGGTATAGAAGGCGACAAGAGAGCATCACCAGTGAGAAAGTGTGTAAAGAAGCTACTGGCCGGAGCACGACTCTCAGTCTTACCAGGTTCAGCGAGTTGCAAGACATTTATAAATTCGCTGGGAAAGAGGGTTTAAGGGGGAGGGGAAGTGGGTATTTTGACCAAACCATGCCTAACTCTACTTCTACACGCCTACACTATCGAGCCGTTGCCTCGCACCAGCTATCCCTTCGGGCCATGGCCTCGTACCAACTACAATATCGGGCCGTGGCCTCGCACCAACTACTCTAGCGGGGCGTGGCCTCGCACCAACTGCACTGTCGGGCCGTGGCCTTGTACCAACTCCACTATCTAACCGCAAACTAGTAATACCCACTCCTGGGCTACAGTACCGTACCACATGCTCCCGCTCTAGGTTAGGTTGAACATCGGCTAATTCCGATGTTAGAACAAACGGGGTTACCGGAGAATAAAGAACTAGCAAGTTTCTTTCGATAATCACGACATATGTACTTTTATTCACTTATTGTTTAACACTATCCCTGCTGCACTGTTTTGGAGCCCTAGCGCTCGGCTATGAACTCTGTAATTTTTCTTTTCGCGACGCCCGTCTACTCATCCTTAATGTTGCTTCCAAAGTGCCGGCACGCCCGCCAGCGAGCCGTGCGCATGCCTCGGTCGCTCAACTGCGCCGCGAGCTTTCGCAACTTCACCTCGGAGCTTTCGCTCTTCGCCGCTGAACTGAAGTTGCGCTCTCGAACACGGTGTTGAGCAACCGATCAACAACGCACGGTTGCTGCGGCGGCCGGCGGTTAAATTCAAACCTAAATTGTGCCCTTGCTGGCTACGTGGCTCCTTGCCCTTAATTTACTATGCTCTTATTCTAATACAATGAATGCTTATAAACTAACAATGCTTACATACTATAACTACAATTATGAACTGTGGGGTGCCTACAGCAGTGGCCGCCTCACACCCCCCCCCCCCTTACTTCGACGACGATACCGTCGCTTCCTCGACGGCGTTTATGACGTCGATTTCTGGTTCCATCCGTAAATTCGACTTTTTATTTAATCCTTCTCATAGTTGTAAGTACCCTATCCTCACAATGCGGCTCACATTCTACTTTAGCTATTCTGAACTTATTCTATGGTTACTCCGCTAGGTCTGCTAGGTCGTCCGCTAGGTCCTGCTCTTCCACGTCCATCGGTCTGGTACCTCTCCGTCTTCGTTCATCTCTTTATGGAATGGCTTCGGCTGAGAAATGTTGGCCACCCTCTTCTTCTGTTCGCCTGGTTTTGCAAGGCGCACGATGTTGGGAGACATGAACATGGCGACCCGATAGGGGCCATCAAATTTGGGTGCCAGTTTCGCGGACAAGCCCTCAGCCCTTAGAATCCTCTCTTGGAATGCGGTCTGCAGGTGTGCCCCTGTGGCTCTTCTGAGAGGGACCAATTCCACCCACTTCGAGAAAGCGTCATGGAACACTAGTAGCATCGTGTTGCCATGCCTCGACCGTGGAAGGGGTCCGACAAAATCCGCGCAGAGTACCGCCATCGGCTCTGCCACCCGTCTCGTCAGCATGCGACCAGCCGGTTTGCGTTGCTTGCTCTTGAACTTCTGGCAGATTTCGCAGCATCTCACGTACTTGGAGGCGTCGCGGAACAAACCCGGCCAGTAGTACCGCTGGGCTATCCTCGACACAGTTTTCCTCACGCCTTGATGCCCAGCCGTGGGAGCATCATGGCATTCCCGCAGTACCCTCTGGCGTTGACTACTGGCCACGCATAGTTTCCAGGGGTTGTAGTCCTCGTCGTCCGTCCGGTGACCCAAATGCCTATA
Source organism: Drosophila borealis (assembly GCA_035045885.1). Lineage (NCBI taxonomy): Eukaryota > Metazoa > Arthropoda > Insecta > Diptera > Drosophilidae > Drosophila > Drosophila borealis. Next base: position 1,389,510 of record JAWNOR010000340.1, on the reverse strand, counting down.
TAACTGTGCGTTTTCTTCGGTGTAATCTGGGAACTTGGCTGGCACTTCGGCGATCCTGGCACGCATACTCGCGACCCATTTGCAGGGGGCCTCGGCCACCACTGCTTGCTGACAGCACTCTAGAGGATGTCTTGATAGTGCATCGGACACGACGTTGAGATTCCCTCGTCGGTAGTGAACGTCGAATTGGAATTGTTGCAACTCCAATGCCCTTCGCACAATTCTTCCTGAAGGGCTCTCGATCGAGTTGAGCCACTTGAGTGCCAGATGATCCGTTATCACGTCGAACCGGTACCCTTCTAGGTAGCAGCGCACCTTCCGGATCGACCATATTATTGCCAGGCACTCTTTCTCGGTGGCGGAATAGTTCACCTCAGCCTTTAGCAACTTCCGGCTCGCGTACGCTATCACTCGATCCTGTCCCTCAATCGTCTGCGTCAGCACTGCGCCGAGGCCATACTCACTCGCGTCAGTCTGCAAGACGAATTTGGCAGAAAAGTCCGGACAAGCCAACACAGGGGCAGTCGTCAAGCTATCCTTCAATTGACGTAATGCCTCCTCCTGTTCTTGATCCCATGCCCATTTCCGGCCCTTATTTAAGAGCGCTGTGAGCGGCTGTACCTAAGTCGCGAAGTTGGAAACGAAGCGCCTGTTCCATGACGCCATCCCGCGGCACTGCCGCAATTCCTTACAATTTGTCGGGGCCCTCAGGTTACGTATCGCCTCCACCTTCTCCAGATCGGTCCATACTCCTTCCCCGCAAATGACATGTCCCAGGTAGACCAACCTCTCCCTGAAGAAGCTGCTTTTCTTCCTATTCAGCCTGAGATTGGCCGCCCTTAACCGGTACAACACCTCCCTCACATTCTCTACATGCTGCTCTTTCGTCGCTCCTATTACCACGATATCGTCCAGGTGGGCGAACGCATGAGCCTCCATATCCGGTCCTATTACTGTGTTCAAGGCTCGCTGAAAGGTCGCACACGCCGAGTGTAAGCCAAATGGCATCACCCGCCATTGGAAAAGACCTCTTCCAGGAACTGTGAACGCCGTGCACTCCCGACTACCGGCTGCCATCGGTATCTGCCAGTACCCGTGCTTCAAATTCAGAGTGGAGATGAACCGGGCATGACGCAACCGCTCAAGGATGTGATTAATCCTGGGAACAGGATAAGCATCTGGGATGGAATGGGCGTTGAGTTACCCGTAGTCGATGCACATGCGCCACTCGCCAGTCTTCTTTTTGAATAAAACGATTGGGGCGCTGTGCGGACTACGCGAAGGCTCGATGGCACCTGCCTGAATCAGCTCATCCACCTGTTCGTCAATCAACCTCTGCATGGCCGGATTCTTCGGATAATATCTCTGCTTCAACGGCTTGTCTTCCTTTAGCCGGATTCTGTCCTCCGCGAAGTGCGAGACTCCCTGAGCTCCATGATCGCTCGACTCTGGCAGTCGCTCCTGGCCCCCTTTATCCGTGTGGATTCTGACCATTGCTTCTACTCCGTCCTTTCCCTGACACGTTTCCGCCGTGCCGCTTCCGTAACCATGGGAGGCCTTTCTTCGGTCCCCTCTTGGTATCCTCTTTCTGCTGCCGAGCAGGTGCTCCCCTCTTATGACCAGGGAAGCCTTCCTTCGGCTCCTCACTCGTTCCTGGCCCCACGACCGGAGTCGTCACTGTCTCTAGGATCAGTTCCGCCTGGCCGCAGCGTATAGTAGTTCCCATTGCCCTCAGGGAATCCATACCCAGGATGACGTGGTCTAACATTGAGGGCATGATGAGCATCACCATGCTGATTGTCTTTCTCCCTAGGCTGACGTCTAATCTTAAGGCCTTCCCTACCTCTAGGGTGGACCCATCTGCCAGACGAATGCGCGTCTGTATGTCCTCCACTCTCCCCCGAATCACCCACTTGCGTACGCAATCTTCACTCATGAAGCTGCGAGTGGCCCCTGTATCGATGTTCCGCATGTATCCTGGCCCGGGCGACGCCGTTGCCCGTTTCCCGCCTCCGCGCGACGACAACACTCCTGGCTACTTCTGCCCCGATTCCCACATACCCAACAGAACACGATGTGTGCGTTGGGACACTCCCTGGCGAAGTGCCCCTCCTGTGCGCACCTACGACACGCTCGTCTCGGATCGTACCCGGTTCCACCCTCTTGGCTCATCCTCTGATGGGCAACCTCCACAGGGGCCACTGCTGGCGAGGTGGATATCCTTCTATCCATAACGGTCGCTTCGGACCCGCTGGGAGTAGACCGGAGCGGGTTGAGGTGTTCCCCCGGGGACTGTGCTGGCCTCGCCCATTCTGCGTTACTCGAACTCAAGACCCCCTGACTTATTGATTGGCTTCCTGAGTATTCCGCCCTCTGTCTCATGAAGTGGAAAAATGTTGCCGTCGCACGTAGCGTTTGTATTCGGGGGCGGCATTCTCGTAGATCCGGTGCAACTCCTGCGCCGGCTCGTATCTGGCGTGCTGTATAAGGGCTTTCAGCTCTATCAAGTACTCCTTGAATTCTTCGCCTATGCGCTGCCTACGGGACCGAATTTCGTCCTCAAGCCTTTCGAAGTAACGTGGAGGTAAAAAAAACTCTAGGAAGCCCCTCCTTAACACGGACCACGGCACATCCCTTAGCCCACTGCTCAAAAACCAACGAGCAGCCCTGTCGCAGAACACCTCGCTCATTGCCCTGGGCATACGGTCGAGGGCAATGCCATATGTGATGGCGCGCTCCTCTAGCTCCTCTAGGAACCAAAGGGGGTCGGAGCGGGCATCATACTTCATGCCCCACTTCCGAACTTGTTCCGGAACGTTGGGAAGTGGCCTGACCTCCGACTGAGGGTAGGGCCTAGCATGGTACGGACCACTACCCGGTTCGGCAGGGGACCGTCCTACCTCTGCGTTGACCGCGGTTGCTCGGCGGTCTTCGTTTCGCCCGAAAGCATGCGCCTCCTTAACGCCCGAAACGGCTAAGCTCGGGGTGGGCGCTTGTGAACGCCGGTACAACAGGGAGCTCCTAAGGTAAGGCTCCGACTTTTGGCACTCACCTGCCTCCATCTTGAGTTTTCATATTTTCTCTCGCTTTTTCTGTAATCGGCGTTGCTGTCTCTATCCTTTCCTGCTTCAGGGGTTCCGTCGGTCTCTTTATTTATTTCATTTTATGTTGGTGTCTTTGCCACTTTTATTCCTCTCTTGTTTATCCACTTTGTTGTTCGTTTCTTATTAGTTCATTTCCCTTTTTTTTCTTAATTCGTTTTCTCTTTAATTTATTTTGATCACTTCCACCAAACAATATATGAAAAATAAATAAACAAAATGCACCTAATGTTCTTTTCAGTTTAGGCCATTCCTGACTTTGGCCGTTGCCTTCGTCTTTATTGTTTTTACTTTATATATTCCTGTTTATTTAATTATTCATTTTTATTTAATTATTTATTTGATTTATTTCTTTTTATATATTTTTATTTATTTATTTTCATTTATTTATTTTTATTTATCTTCCGAAAAAAAAAATTAAAAAAATATATATATAATCCTGTTGATGTTCTTTTCACTTTTAACCCACGTTCATTTGACTCGTTTGTTGCTTGTTTGTTCTTATTGTTCACTTGGTTCGAATACACTATTAAACGAATCCGTCCTCATAACTTTCGCCAACTGTACTGACGAATTCAACTTTTCACCGCGCGTGAGTTGAATTCGTCCCACTGTACAGTAGCTGTCGCGACGCTTTAACGGCCCTTCGACGCCGACGTCGACTGCGCAGCGCGTTTGTGCACCCGTGCAAGCGTGGTCTCAGCGTCGCCCGTCTAGCGCGCGCGCTTTACTTTTAAGACCGACCGTTATGTTTTCGGCTCTTTGCTTTGCGTGCTAGATTTTTGCACACATTTTCGTCGCTAAAATGTTGCAGGTGTTCATTTTTCTGCCTTTGCCTAACAGAGGGTTCGCTAGGGTATACGCGACTACCCAACACCCTAGTTTTATACTTTTTCCATATACGCTATTATTCTCCTCTTATACTCCACTAAGGTACCTACACTCTAGGGTATGCCCGACTAAATACCCGACTAAATACCCTGTGTACAACTTTTTTTTCTATAAATACCTATTTGGGCACGCTTGCGGGGCTTTAATTCGCCGACATGCCACGTCTCCTAAACGCCTCTAGGTCCCTGTTCGGGCGCCACTTGTAAAGAAGCTACTGGCCGGGGCACGACTCTCAGTCTTACCAGGTTCAGCGAGTTGCAAGACATTTATAAATTCGCCGGGAAAGAGGGTTTAAGGGGGAGGGGAAGTGGGTATTTTGACCAAACCATGCCTAACTCTACTTCTACACGCCTACACTATCGAGCCGTGGCCTCGCACCAGCTATCCCTTCGGGCCTTGGCCTCGTACCAACTACAATATCGGGCCGTGGCCTCGCACCAACTACTCTAGCGGGGCGTGGCCTCGCACCAACTGCACTGTCGGGCCGTGGCCTCGTACCAACTCCACTATCTAACCGCTAACCAGTAATACCCACTCCTGGGCTACAGTCCCGTAACACATGCTCCCACTCTAGGTTAGGTTGAACATCGGCTAATTCCGATGTTAGAACAAACGGGGTTACCGGAGAACAAAGAACTAGCAAGTTTCTTTCGATAATCACGGCATATGCACTTTTATTCGCTTATTGTTTAACACTATCCCTGCCGCACTGTTTTGGAGCCCTAGCGCTCGGCTATGAACTCTGTAATTTTTCTTTTCGCGACGCCCGTCTACTCATCCTTAATGTTGCTTCCAAAGTGCCAGCACGCCCGCCAGCGAGCCGTACGCATGCCTCGGTCGCTTAACTTCGCCGCGAGCTTTAGCAACTTCACCTCGGAGCTTTCGCTCTTCGCCGCTGAACTGAAGTTGCGCTCTCGAACACGGTGTTGAGCAACCGATCAACAACGCACGGTTGCTGCGGCGGCCGGCGGTTAAATTCAAACCTAAATTATGCCCTCCAACTAAGTTTGTACCACAATCACTATAAGTATCTGCACATAGACCACGTCTGCCTATGAATCCATGTAAGGTTCCTAAAAGTACCATTCTCATTACTTCTCTGAAGCTCTCCCCTAATTCATCTGTTGATACCTCAGTTCGCTTGCGCTCAGACTCTGTTGCGACAGTTTCGAATAAAACTTTTAATATATGCAATTACCCAAAGAAGTCGTGTATACGATGAATATTGACCTGCGAGCATCTTACAATGAAATCTTGTGGCAAGTCAATTCACATGTGAGAGTGACTGTTGATAAATGTTATTGCAGATTATGGCCTCTCTTCCGGCCTCTGCACACACTGCGGTCCATACCAGCACAGTTCACATGACGTTAACTTAGATACACTAATTCCCCGACTGAGATGGTCGGCAGGGTTATTATTCGAGGGAACATGTCTCCATCGTCCTCCATTCGAGATCTCTTAAATGTTGTGTATGCGATACCTTCCAGTTTGCACCTCCTCCACCAAAAAATGTAAAATACTGAAGCAGTTAATATTATAACGCAAATTCAGTTTTAAATACTTATAAATTTTTCCAGACTTCAACACGTGAATATGCCACCGTTCCATAGGCTTGCGTTGAGGCATTACAAAAGATGTGTAGTTCTTCTGCTGCTTTACATATTCCCCATGTTTCATATCGTGGTATGCGTATGTCTGAAATATTGGGCATTTCAGTTAAAAAGTTCATCCATTCTCTGCTAACGGCTACTGGCACTATGGCGTCCCAGCCAATTTTATACTTCCATAGACGCTGCATCAGTATTTTCCCGGTTACAATACAACTGTTGGCATGATTGACCGCTTCGTAGATTAGCCTGCTGATACTTTGAAACTCAAATGAAATCGAAATTTATCCTCCACGGGGTCCCAGTGTTTGCCCACAGTACGAATTGTGTCCTCACCATCCAGGTGCAACAATCCCTTTAATTCTCGAAACTCAATAGGTATCTTTTTTAACAACTTTAGGCAATTACTTGCCCACTATATCAACTCAAAAGTGCCACTGCATAACATACCAATGACTTGACTCTGGATACCTTCCGCCTCTGCAACACTTTCCGCTCCAGAAAATATGTCATCAATATACATTTGATGTTTCACTACATCCGCTGCCAATAGGAATATCTCTTGTTCGTCCACAGCTTACTGTTGCATGACTCGTAGTGCTCATTAGGGTGCGGAGCTAGTTGCAAACATAACATTTAGGCATGCAGAGCTTATTAGGGTGCGGAACTAGTTTCAAACATATCAGTTATCCGTCTTCCTTGGGGCGCAACTTCTAGACACATCCATTTGATCACGTATTCTATCCAGGTAGATTAAAGTATGGTGCGGTTCGGCGCACCTTGCACAATTTCGCGGGCTGCCATATGCAGCTACCTAATAATTCGGATTGAGAGACTTGAAACATAGCCGATGTTTTAATACAATTGCCATACGCTCCGACGCACACATGTTCTTGAACTCATTACAAGTTCCAATAGGGTGCTCCTCCTTATATATGTCCGCCTGTCGGGTAATAAATGAAGATTTTGCATCTCTTTGGCTTGCACGTATGCCATATACACCTTGCTATTTACTTCTGTAGCTACCTATTGGTGACGTTTCCTCCAACTTTCCGCCGATGCCGTAATCATCTCATCATATAATAAACCAAAACTGTAGATTGCTGCTTTACATTAACTCCAGCTTTCTCCAACGAATGCACACATGTGCGGTAGGTCTGCGCAAACCGCTTTAGACACTCAGCGTCTCCATGTTGAACTGCTATTTGTTGATCAAAAACATCCATGTATTGCAAAAGCAATACTCGTTTATTGTCATATAAATTCCCCAGCATTCTCCATGCTACTGATTAATTCTATCAAGGTCAAGTTCTCGATGTCTCTAGCAGAGTCTTCTGATAGCCGAACATTTAAGTAATGGAAGCGATGTAGGTCAGTAAGTCGCCGACAGTGATGGACAAGCGATAGGAACATCTCCTTGAAACCGGCCAATCTATGAATTTACTGCTAAGAGTTGGCAGCCTAACCGTGGGCAGCTTCACTTCCTCCATAGGGGTTATACACGGTTCATTTAGAGTCGAATGAAAGCAAGTCTCATTGAATGCGGTAGATGCAACTCACTCCGTAATTCTGCTACTCCCACGATGTGGGTGTTCTCAAGCACATCGCTGATTGCTGTATCAAAATACTTTGTTTTAATCTCCTCGTTGTCTTCAACACGTACAAGCTGCTGATGGTTGCGTTTAAATTCTGCGTTAATTTCTGCCAGCGATTCAAGCGTGACTTCAAGATGTGTTTCCAAATGTACCGATTCATCAGCCTTGTATTATTTAGTATTACTATTTAGTGACTTTTCCAGCGAGTCTAAAAGTGCACATTGCTCAAAATTTAAATACATGAGATTTTCGGCCATTAAAATCACGTCAAATGGCACTCACCCTTCCAATTAATTTGTACTGTCTTCAGCCATCACAATCCAATGACCAATCCCAAACTCCTCAGTCCATTCGCCAAGAATCAATGCCTCACAGGAGGCACCAAAAATAAGTCCCCATGGCGGCTTTGAGGGTTTTGCATAATTGTTGGGAATGTTGAAATTATAAATGGTCCCAGAAGGTTGCTCACATGAGTTGACTAGCGGGGTTGTTAATTTTAAAAAAACTTCAACTTTTATGGAACGTAACCCAAATATTATAATTTGTAATCCGAATTATACAGAGCATATGGGAGGTAACTTAGACTGACGCTCACAGACAATTACAAATACATGAAAATAAGATCGGTCGGCGCGATTGCTCTTATGGGTTAGCTGTAGCCTAAACAATCGTCGCCAATAATTTTCATAAATAACCTTCGAAATTTAAATCTTTGACACTCATTTTTACCAAAGGAGGACACATTTTCCGAAAATAATGAAGGAAACCTCAAATAAGTGCAAGCTACGATTTTTGAAAACAAGCTTGAAGCCGATCTAATGGTATACAAAAAAGTTCCGTACAACTCTTTTCGGTTCAAGGTTGCTGACCAATCAGTCAGTTAGCCAGTCAGGACAAACAGTTTACCTTGTGTCCTTAACACTGGAAGCGATAAGACCACTGATGGGTCCTCGAACAAACTAAAACATAATATTGAAATTATTATTCAAAACGACAAAAGGGCTGAATAAATAACAATTTCAAAAGCCCACTTTATCACATTTTGTTCATTTCTATATGAAAATATTTAGAAAAGGCTGCGATTACTTTGCGTAATAAGCGGACAAAACTTTTAGCTCATTTGAATAGTGTCCCCGTTTTTCGAAAGCGACAAGTTCACTTACTTGAAGGCTTCCTTTGTTTGGGTTGATATTACTTGAATTAACCAAAAATGGGACGTACAAAACCTTCAAATAATGAGGAATGAGGCAAAATCAAAGTATCAAGGAGTACAGCCTTTCTATACACGAATTTGGAACGGAATCCACATGGCTATGACAATAATATGAAAGGACAAAACTCCAGCGTAGGTTAATACATGAATTTGGTACGGAATCCACATGGCTATGACAATAATATGAAAGGACAAAACTCCAGCGTAGTTTCATCGGTTATTAAAAGAGCTATTTGGAAATGTGCATCTAGCTCGCGTGACTCTGATGCTAAAATACAAGAAAAATCGGGTGTTATTGCCAGTGTTTCTATAGTTAAACGGGTTATTTCGAACTTCTCAAACTAAAAGAAAAACTTCCCTAAAACAGTGTTCGAAAGGAACAGCGGGAGTGGCACCGAGTTGTATTCTCCGCCGAGTGGGCGGCGTAATAGTTTGGGGCGCAATTTCATATTATAGGACGCTCCAATTCTAATTTCTGACTACCAAAACGAGGCATACAAAATAGTTTTGGAAAAGGCTTCTCCTGAGGCGAGAATTTTGTTTATAGCCTTGCAGTGGAAGTTTCAACATGATAACGCCCCAATCCACACCGCGAGAGTCGTCAAAGCTTGGCTAGATAGTGAGAATGTCCCTTTAATGAGCTGACCTCCTTACTCCCCTGACTTAAATGTTATACAAAATGTGTGGGGATGGCTTGCAAGGAAGGTATATGAATCCGGGAAACAATATTCTTCAAAATCCGTGCTTATTGAGGCGATCCAGACCTGGTCAAGAAAATCGCTTGATTATATTATTGATTGATTATTTGTAGGATTCTCTACCAAACAGGATATATGAAGTTATCCTAAATCGTGGGGGTTCACTCATTATTAATTATAATAAAATATATTTGAAATAACTTATTTTGTATGAAACTTACTTGGCTTATTCAGTAAATGTCATATCTCCAACGTTAAATAAGATTTATCGACAACTGTGCTATTCTAGTGAGCCAATTTTTGTGGCATGAATTTTGAATATTTTAACAATAATTTCTTTTAAAACATTGTTTTCAGTAAACTATTATTGTTATTTTTTGTTATTTGGTATTAATTTAAAAAAAAAATAAATCAAGTAAGAAGCTCTAGTCGGGAGCTCCCGACTGGGGGATACCCTGAACCCTCTTCTACCAACACCAAATTGCTTTAGCAGTAATAAAAATGAATAGAAATAAACAATATACATCTATATAGTTCTCTTTATAGCATTCGAGCTCCTAACAGACCGAACTACTGGCAAGCGCCTCTACTCAACAGCTAAACCAACAACTCAGTCATAATAAGAAAAAACGGATTAAAATAGCAGCACAGAAAACAATACAATCGCAATTGCAATGCTGTTTAAAGAATTGTGCATGCATACAGATATTCTTGCAATTTGGACATTTGCTGCCAACACGAGGCCAGCCAAATCACTTTTTCTTTAAAAACTTTTGTGTTTAATAGATCAGCAGATCTTATTGTGCTATAGATTATTTGTATATTCTCAAAAAGTCAATTGCATATACACTGTGGCTTAAATTGATGGACAATACAAATTGGTTTATTAACTTGATTAATAGCTATGTGCTGGTAGCGGGGAGGCGGCAAAAGCTAAATAATGAAAGATGCTTGCTATATATATTTTATTCTATAAACTAAATGCCAGGTTTGGTGACTCTAGCCTTTATAACTTTCGAGATTGGCTCAAATAGAAATATTTCGATATCGATTTCTATCGATTATTTGGAAACGGGTTAGATTATTGATTGTCTAAAACAATTTCGTACTGCGCGGGCACTAGGAGGACCTACCTTCCAAATTTATCTAGCTTTTTAAGGTTCTGAGATCCATGCGTTCATACACACTGACAGAAAAACAGACAGACGGACATGGCTAGACCGACTTGGCTGTTTGAGAATATATATAATTAATGGGGTTGGAGATGGTTTCTTCTGCCTGTTACATACATTTGCACAAATACATTATACCCCTTGAAACTGCAAAGCTATTTTTATATTGAGAAATCTTGCTATTCTTTTGAGAGATTTAGGACCGCCATTTAAGTGACCGGCAGTATATATATAAACTAGCGGGTATATCCCAGGGTATCCTGTGGCAAGAGCAGTAAATTTTGCAAAAAAAAAGTATCAAATAAATTATCACAAGGATTTAGAAAATGGGTTTGAATCCGATAATAAATAAAATTGTTTCAAATTTTTATCCAAATTTTTGCAATTGCGGTGTGAAACACATATTCAGTAAATTTTTATGTAGGCTTTGAAAATAAGTTTGAAGCCGGTCGGACAAAACTTTAAACTTCGTCCGTTACACCGCATTTATCATGTAAGAGGAATAGATTATGCGAAAATTGTGAAACACTTCTCAAATTAATTTTCAAAAGCAACATTGAAATTTTTTTTGAGTCCGTTCGGATTGAAAACTAAAAACTTGCCATTTTTTAAATTTACAAAATTGTTTTGACATGTATTCATTCAGTTCTTATGTAGGGATATAAAATTAGTTTTGAATAAAATCGGACAAAATCCTTGGAAATAAATTTGAGCGCAAAACGTCACCCACCAACTTTTTGAGCCCCGCAGAGGAATGGTATAATTTCCCAAAACGCCGTCTTAGCGTGCAACTCTATTACAGGCAGGATAAACAGTTTTATATATATAGAGATATAGATATACATTAAAAGAAGACTTTGATATTCAGCCAAAGTATCTTTATTTTATAATTCGTTTTTAATTCAAGCTCGTTAGAACTATAAGAGAACAAATTCGAAACTGAAACTTAGGGCAAGCTGCATCGAACCACGAAGCCACCGTTGCCGGCTGGAATGCCGGCTGAATGCTGAGTCGGCGTTTCCAGTGGGCGGCCAGGCTGCTTGCGCGTGCGAGTTTCAGATTTCGGCTGCAACTTTGTCGCGACGGCATCCGGCGCAATAACGTTGTCAGCAAACTCAAGCTTGCGCGTGTTAACTTATATATTTATGCATTATGCAAAACATAGTCGTTTTTTTCTGCAGTAGGGCTACAACATTTCCTTTTTTACGTATTGGACTGATCGCACTAGTTTAGTAGCAAGCACAACACAATTGATTATATCCACTTGAAGCGATTCGACCGCGACAACACAGAGGAGTGTTTTTGGTGCGGCAGAGGAATCGTAGAGGACGCCAACCACATCATCTTCGAGTGTGGTCGTTTTTCATCGAACAGGCAGGAACTGGAGGACAGCACGGCCAGACCCCTCACGGTAGACAACCTGGTCACAAACATGCAAGAGACAGCACAAAAGTGGGACGCAACCAGCACCTTTGCTGCAGAAGTCTTGCTGGAACTCAGGAGAGTTGATCGCATCAGACGGAGAACGGAAGAAGAACGGAGGAAGATTAGGTAGCAAGAACATGCCTGTGAAGCAAAGCTATGCGGCCGTTCCGCAGGCAATCCACGCTACCTAACCAACATATATCCCCCAACTACAACCTAAGCCTCAAATGTATATACTTAAGGGATATTAATAAACAGAGTACAAAAAAAAACACACACACACACATATACTACCATCAGGATATGGGCCAATCTGCCTACTGGACACGGCAGGAAAGATCCTGGAGAGGATCATACATGACCGACTATTAAGTGTCGTTGAGGAGAAAGAGGCGCTGTGCAAACACCAGTACGGATTTCGGAAAGGAAGGTCTACGGTCGATGAAATTAAGGCGGTGGTCGATATTGCAGCTAAAGCAATAGAGGGAACCCGATGGAGGTGGGGAGATAAGGAATATTGCGCGGTGGTTACGTTGGACATCCGTAATGCCTTTAACTCAGCAAGCTCTCATACTGGGAGCCTTAGCCCGAATAAGGATATCGTTCTCCCTTTTCGGTATAATATCCAACTACTTGTCCGATCGGGTATTGAATTATGGCACGGAAGACGGTGCTAGGAGTTACAAAATTTCTGTCCCACAGGGGCGGTCCTGGGACCACTCCTGTGGAACATAATGTACGTCGAGGTGCTCAGAGTGCAATTGCCTCAGGTATGCAGAATCATAGGATTCGCTGATGATCTCGCGCTAGTAGTGGTGGACAAAGAGATTATAGAAGTAGAAGCGGCAGCGAATGCAGCCATAAGAAACGTGGCCAGATGGATGCGCGGCGCTAGCCTGGAGTTGGCATGCCACAAAACAGAGGCTGTGCTTATCACAAGCCGCAAGATAGTTGAGTTCGCTAGATTTCAGGTAGACAACGTTAGTATCGAGTCAAAGACTTCCATCGAGTATCTAGGGGTCATGCTGGACAACAGGCTTAGCTTTCGACCACATGTAGATTACGTTAGTCAGAAAGCAGCCAAAATGCAAAATGCTTACAGGCTCAGCGCACTCCGCGTTATCTCTGGTTTCCGAACGGTGTCGGACGAGGCAGCCACTGTACTGGCGGGCATGCCGCCAGTGGATTTACTTGCGAGGGAAATGTCGAATATATACGCAGGCAGGATAGCGATGGATGATGCTGTCTCAATGGATGTCATCCGACGGTCGGAGAGAGCAGCATCAATGGCGACCTGGCAGGAAAGATGGAATGCGGCCAACAAAGGGAGATGGACCCACCAGCTAATTCCCAACCTGGAGCAATGGACCAACAGACGAAAAGGAGAAATGAACTTCCACCTAATGCAGTTTTTTACTGGACACGGCGGGTACAGGAAGTATCTGCACAGATTCAGAGACGAGAACACTTCAGTGTGCCCGAACTGACCAAATCTGGACGAAGACCAAGAGCACGTGCTGTACCACTGCCCGAGGTACAGAGATACACTAGGATTTGTGCTCCCACTAGAGGGACTACTAAAGTTCATGATGGAAGGAGAAAATAACTGGAGAGATCTAAGCTAGCACATTATAGGCATCCAGAGGGATCTGAGACGATGCGAAAGAGAGCGGCGAAGAGCGGCGATAGCCTAAAATAAGCAAGCCATCCCCGTGTTAAATACTTTGTGGTGATCCCGCGGGGAATGTGGTGTGTGAGTGGGGGGTAAGTTTAGTACGAAGGTGTTGACGGAGTCAGCGAATCATGCATACGGTTGGTCCAGGCCATCAGTATCTTACGAAGATTTTCACCTCCATGCCGTAAGCAACAAAAAAAAAAAAAACACACACACACACTCATACACACACACAGTCAGAGTGAGTAAAAGTGAAAGTGAATGGACGCGTCTCGATCGTCGCTCCTGCTGTTCACTGTAGTGGGCCGCGACGCCAACATGAAAAGCAAAGCAATGGCGGTGGCGCAGAAATTTGGAGCTGCGGAAGCCCACCAGCGCAACTTACCGACAGGAAAGCGGCAATCGGATATACCAGAGCCAAGTGTTGCGGAGTCTATATATATAGCTGCTATATTGCACCCAATGTAGAAATCAGCGAGTTCGCCAACATAGTCGACAACATTACGGACGACGCAAGAACCCGTTCACCCATAATCAAAGCGGGAGACTTCAATGCGTGGGCAGTTGAATGGGGAAGAAGCAAAACAAGTCAACGTGGGCGTCTCCTGCTAGACGCGTTTGCAACCCTCAATGTGTCGCTTCTCAACGTTGGTAACAGGCAAACCTTCATCAAAGCAGGCAGAAGATCAATTATCGACTTGACATTTGCTAGCCCATGCCTGGCGAGACGCGTGTCCTGGATGGTGTTAGACTTATACACACACAGCGGCCACCATGCGATAATTAGTCACTTCGCCGACCAGCACAAGGACCAATACCACCAGCGTGGCACATGGAGCCAAGATACGCTCAGCCCAGAAGCGCTGTTGCTAATGGTCGAGAGCATGCAACTCCCGGCCAATGGAGATACCGACCACTGTGCAAACTATCTAGGAAGAACGGTAGAGGAGGCATGCAACGCATCCATGCTTAAAAAGAGTAGGCGGATAAACGGGCGCAAACCTGTTCACTCGTGGAACCAAGAAAAAGAGATGGCCAGGAGAGAATGCCACACAGCCAGAAGACGCTACCAACGGGCACACATGAAAAGCAATTGCCAGTAAATGCAGGAAGCCTACAGAGCGAAGAGGGCCGCACTTAAGAAGGTTCTCAATCGCAGCAAGGACGCCGCGTGGAAGAAGCCTATGCACTGATGCCGACGCGCAACCCTTTGGAACAGCCAACAAATTGGTCATGGAAAGAATGTGCAGGATGCCAATGCCCACAAGCGAGGTCCAGCTAAGGGCAATTGTCACCACGCTCTTCCCCTCGCAACCAACGCTTCACATAACCACCACGTACGGTGGAACGTCGACGGTAAAATGGACGGACGCAGAGGAGGTGCTACAGGCTCTTGCGCGGACACAGCCAAATAAAGCCCTAGGACCTGACGGAATTCCGACAAAAGCTCTGAAGCTAATAGTGGCCAAGCAACCAGCAGTCTATGCAGCGCTATTTAATAAGTGCATGGAGGATCGCCGCTTTCCTACAAGGTGGAAACGCCAGAGACTGGTGTTGCTCCCAAAAGGCGACAAACCACCAGTCTGCATTTAGGCACTGTGCATGCTCGACGTGGTTGGCAAACTGTTCGAGCGTATAATATATAACAGACTGCACGACGAATCAGAAGAACGACAAGGGCTATCTGAGCACCAGTTTGGATTCCGGAAAAAGCGCAGCACTACCCAAGCTCTCAGCCATGTGGTGGACATCGCCACACAAACCATCGAGGTGACCGGATGGCGGAATGGTAACAAAAAATACTGCCTCACCACGACCCTGGACGTAAAGAACGCGGTCAATTCAACTAGCTGGATGAGTATCATACCCGCACTTCAGGGACTCCAGATATCCGAGTACCAGATAAGCCTGATTACGGACTATTTCTCCAATCGTGTGCTCTTGTATGACACCTCTGCAGGAAAGCGGCAGCACACTATAACTGGCAGCGTTCCGCAAGGATCAGTCCTGGGACCTACATTATGGAACGTGATGTACGACGCAGTTCTCCGCTTGAACATCCCTGCAGGCACTCGCATTATTGGCTTTGCGGACGACATTGCGGTGGTTACGGTCAGCATGGAGCTGCCGGCGGTTGAGGAGAAAACTAACACCGCTATCCGACAGGTGGTGAACTGGCTCGCGACCAATGCCTTAACACTGGCTGCCCACAAGACGGAGGCAGTACTGGTCAGCAGCCGTAAGGTAATGGAAACAGCCACAATATGCGTCAACAACTGTCCCATACACTTGAAGCCAGCCATCAAATACTTGGGAGTATTGCTGGACCATCGGCTTACGTTCAAGCATCACCTGGAGTTCGTCGGGGGAAACGCAGCGAAAGTCGCGAATGCAGTAGCCAGGATGATGGCTAATAGAGCAGGCCCGCGGCAGAAGAGCAGGTGGCTGATAGCAAGTGTGGTCAGGTCTATCATACTGTATGCCGCAACAGTCTGGGCGTCGGACCTGAGGATACCAGCTTACGGCCGAAGCAGCAAGGCTGCAAACCGCAGGTGCGCCCTACAATGTCTCAGCTCCTACCGTACTGTCTCCGAGGATGCAGCACTAGTGCTAGCCGGAATGATCCCACTAGATCTTCTGGCAATGGAGACAAGGAGCAACAGTCCCTAAACTGCTAGGCGGGCCGAACGGACCCGATCTGCACACACTGTGTGCGGGCCACAGAAGACGCTGAACATGTCTATTTCGTCTGTCCAAGATTCTCTGCTGAACGGGAAGAGCTTAGACAAATTATTGGGAGACCTTTTATAGTCAACGACTTACTAAATATTCTCATAAGCTGGCAAAACAATTGGATTGCTATTAGCACCACAGCGGCAGTGATAATCAAATCCTTGCGTCGCGCTTAACGACAGCGCAATCATCAATCATAGATGAGAATCTAGCTGAGGCTTTCATGCCATCTCTCTAACCCAAGTGAGCTGAAGTTGATTGTGGAAACGCTATTCCCAATCAGACCCGACGTATTACATACGCAAGCCAGCCCATCGAGCCACGTAGCAGCCATGCCGTCTCTCATCGACGAAGTCTCAGTCGAAGAGGTGCTGACGATCGCCAGAAGCCTTAAGTCCAGTAAGGCACCGGGTCCGGATGGAATCCCCAACCGAGCGCTGAAACTAGCCATGTCCTTGCAACCCGCGCAGTTCGTGTAGCTTTTTAACATGTGCCATATGGAGAGAACTTCCCCACAATATGGAAACTCTAAACGCTAGTTTTGTTACCGAAGCCTGGTAAGCCGCTTGACGACCCATCGTCATACAGGCCGATTTGCCTCCTGGACACGTTAGGCAAAGTGCTGGAGAAGCTAATCTGCAACAGGCTCCAGGCAGCTGACGACAACAGTGGTGGCTTGTCCCAAAACCAATTTGGTTTCACCAAGGCAAAGTCTACAATAGACGCTCTGGAGAAAGTAGTCGGCATAGCAACATACGCCATCCAGGGATCGAGATGGAAAAGCGGCACAATAAAGTACTGCCTCATCGTCACGCTTAATGTTAAAAACGCCTTTAACACAGCCAGGTGGAACAAAATATTGGATGCATTGTCAACGTTCCGCGTCCCATATTATCTTCAGGAGACGATACGCAGCTACTTTACTGGAAGATTGCTGCAATACGACACCGCAGACGGCCCCACTACACATCAAGTGTCCGCTGGAGTGCCCCAAGGCTCAGTTCTAGGACCCCTCCTCTGGAACATCATGTACAATGGCATCCTCCGACTGGAACTTCCGATCGATACAAGTATCATCGGCTTCGCGGACGACGTGGCCCTTGTAGTCGTCGGCAAGGAATTGAAAGTCGTAGAAGAATCGTGTAACCACAGCATTTACCGTGTGCACCATTGGCTAGCAGCAGCTGGACTCGAGCTGGCTATTCTTAAAACAGAAGCGGTGTTAGACAGCAGTCGAAAAAGAGTGGAAACAGCGCACATAAGAGTCGGCAGTGCGACAATAGAATCAGCAATGGCGCTAAAGTACCTGGGTGTCATGCTAGACACAAGGATGTCGTTCAGAGAGCACTTGGTAGAGGAGCACAAGAAAGCAGCAGAGTCCTGTCGAGCGCTATCCAGGATTATGCTGAACAAACGGGGACCAAAACAGCAGAGACGCCGTCTCCTTATGACCGTAAACAAAGCAGTAATAATGTACGCGTCCCCATCTGGAGCAGAGCATTGGCTGTTCCCAGCTACATCCGGGGCGTACACTCTACACTCAAACTCGATTCGCACTGAGGCAAGGATGCAGAGCGTAGCACGATGGCAAGCACGCTGGGATCGCGCATCTAAGGGACGCTGGACGTCCGGGACGGCTTATCCCAAACTTGGAAGCCTGGATAAATCGCAAGTATGGCCACACTAATTTTTATTTAACACAGCTCCTATCAGGCCACGGATGCTTCAGGGGCTACTTAAAGCAATTCGGCCACGACAGCACTGACGAGTGTTCTTGGTGCAGCAGAGGAGTCATAGAGGACGCCAATCACGTCATATTCGAGTGTGGACGTTTCGCAGCGAACAGGCAGGAACTGGAGGACAGCATGGGCAGACCTATCACGGTAGACAAAGTGGTCACGAGCATGATAGAAACCGCACAAAAGTGGGACGCTGCCAGCACCTTCGCTGCAGAAGAAATGCGAAAACTCAGGAGAGTTGAGCGCAGCAGACGGAGAACCGCGGATATTTGGGTAGCAAGACCATGCCTGTGAAGCAATGCTTCGCGGCCGATGATGTGCAATTTATTGGCGAATTGGATGTGTACACTTGGGCACCCGCGTCCGCACACGCGCGCTGCTCAAACGGCGGACACCAGGGTGTCTTCAGCCGGAGACGGCTGCGTGATCACACGGAGAGACTGCGGTGGCACGACTGGTGGGGCGCGTGCACCTGCGAAACAATGATGATAGCAAACACGAGAATGGAGCGAACCCGGGCACTCACCTTGATGCTGGTGCAATGGCGAGGGTCACCTGATGTTATCCATACGGCCCTAAGCCTAGTCCAAGTAAGTTGAGCACTTTTTTTTCGCTAATTTGACATGGCGACAGTGTTTACGCTCAAGCACATGAGCAAGACATAAGTTCTGGACAGCTGGTTGGTTGTACAGAGCAGCATACCGCATCACAGCAGCAGACTCCAGGCAAAAATAGTACAGAAGGTCACTGATCCGACCAAGCTAACACCAGCCGCAAACGGTGTACTAAAAAGGGGCGCTGGTGACCGAGTCGGAGTGGTTAAACTCGCACCGGTCAAACGCCAGTGGGAAACCATTGGCCATCGTTGGAGCCACCCGAACAGCTGCAATCAGTGCCAAATTTTGGCGCCTGCCCGTCAACTGAACTCAAACTTAAACCGCACGCCCACACTGAGCACAGTAAAGTGTAAGAACGACTAACTGGACCCCCCTTACGTAACTGTAGACATGGGCTGACGAGTCGGGCATTCTAGGACCTGAATAAGCAAGCTGACACCTTGTCGAAACGGCTCCTAGGTTAATGTTCGTCTCGCCCCGTCCCGTTAAATCCTTGGCAGGCCTTGTAGAACGTTTGTCGTATGTCGCCATTCAGTTGGCCGCGCAGTCTCAGATGATATTCCCTTATCAGCACTGATCTGGCTCTGAACTCCGTCTGCCATAAGTCAACCCTCCCGTGGACCTCACTCCATGAAAAGGCACCCATGGGATCGCGAAGGTGACTGTACAATACATACGACAACAACGGCTTCGAGTTGGGACCCAATTAAAATGACGACCCAAAACAACAAAACTACCAGACCACTGGGTGGACATGATGTAGGAGTACGCCAGGTCGACCCGTTCTCTAGACGATCACGCCTAGACGAGCACGCTTTCGGCTACGCCATCAGCCACAGCGCCACAGCCCACTGAACCATGCAGGGAAAATGAGGTTTTATAGACCCCGAAAAGTCTTAGGGACCCGGCCAGCCCTACGAATAAGCCACGGAGTACACCGCCTAAGAAGAGCAATGGCAATACCCAGGAGATCGAAGAAATTGGTTAGATACTGGACGCGCTGCTCTACATGTACCATGGCAAGCATCCAGCAATGAGGAACATAAGCCTGGACACCAAGAGCATACTAGCGAGGCTAAAAGAACTAGAAAAACCTGTGTATGCGATGCAGCGAAGAGTCGAATAATCAGCCGACTCACGCTGAAGCAAGCGGTCGAACTGTCCCTTAATGCGAAACGGCAACGCAAACGGAGAAAAGTGATTCAGGCCCTAAGCCAGCCCAGGCAGTGCCGCACAATCACGGAATGCAATCCCAGTAAAAATTCGGAACGCAGCTCCAAGCAAAGCCAAACCGGCAACAATCCGCAAGCGGCACCACGTACAGCCGGCGGGCAACCACGGGAAGGAACAGCTGATCAGAATGGCATCGAGGCCAGAAATAAATGGACAGAGGTTAAAGGCAAACACGCTAGGCGGAAACAGCCCAATCGGCCGGACGCGTTCCTGGTGAAATGCACAGAAGGCATACCATACGCGGATGTGCTCAAAATTGTTAGAACAGCTCCATCAGCTGACAAGGTGCAGGGTATCCGCAAATCAGCAGAAGGAGAACTGATCCTCAGGCTCCAGAAGCCAGTGGAAGATGACTTACCTGTCGAAGCGACGCCAACTATGAGGGCGGCCTATGACGGAAATCAGATCGCAACGATGGCCCTGCAACCGAGCCTAGCCACGAAACTTTTTCAAGCCGGTAAGGTCAGTAAAGGATGGGTTATATGCCGCATACGCCGAAAGATTGAGCCAAAGAGATGCTACAGATGTATGGGATTCGAACATACATCCACCAGGTGCCAGAGCCAGTATGCTGTCAAAAGGATGCTTTAAAAGCGCAGGTAATGGGCCCAAGTCAGGCCAGTGCTCGCATGAGGCAAAGTGCATTCTCTGCACAAGAATGGGTATGAGCACTAGCCAAGCCGCGCACTCAACTCTGTGCAGGAACTGCCCAGAGTATAAGAAGGCCTACAAATCGCGAAAAGTTATGGTTAAGTTCCTGCAACTTAATCTCAATCACTGCAGAACAGCCCAGGATGTACTTGCACAAACAGCCCTGGAAATGAGAATAGATGTAGCCATCATTAGCGAACCATACACACCCAAACACATCGAAGTGTGGCACGAAAGCTTGGACGCCTGACCAACACTATTTAGCTGCCGACAGGCATCATACCAGCTCACTTAACGGGTAGTCCGCAACGGGTTCGCTAGGGCGAAACGTGATAGCGTATGCGTCTTTAGCTGCGACATACCACCAAGCGTCCCTCTATCGATCTATCGTAGAAGATATCGCACAGGCCACGCACGGCAAATCTCCAGTGATAATCACCGGCGACTTCAATGCGCGAACTACATAATGAGGTAGCTGCAGAACGACACCAAGGCGAGCCAACCTGCTGGACACACTTACCTCGCTGAATGTCTGCTTGCTGAACAGCGGCTCAAGAAACACTTACAGCAAAGCGGGTCACGGGTCGATCATAGACCTGTCGTTTGCCAGCCCAGATATTGCCCGTGACGCCAAATGGCATGTATCGGATGTATACACAGCGACCACATTGCGGTGATAACGGACAGCTTCCAACCTGAAAGCAGAAGCATCAGTAGATGGCTCCAACCCACTGGATACAAGATGGACAGCATGGACCTGGACGGACTCCTCCCTATGGTAGAAGGAGTTGGCATAAGAGGCGATGCCAACAGCTCCGCTGACGCGATAGCAGAGACTATCACTAACGCATGTGATACAACACTGACCAAAGTCCGTAAAGGTGGAAACTCACACCGACCGGTAGCCTGGTGGAACGAGGACATAGCCAAAGCGCGCAAAGAGTGCCTCGCAGCTAGGTGAAAGAGCCAACGGTCGAGATCGTCCCCCAAATTTGAATATCATCTGCAGAGCTTCAAAGTCAAACGGAAAAAACTCAAGGAAGCTATTAGACGCAGCAAAACCCAATACTTCCAAGAGCTTTGCCTACTGGCCTACAAACTAGTCATGGGAAGGCTATGCAGGCAACCAATGCCAACAAACCCTGACCAGCTGAAACAAATAGTTCAAACGCTCTTTCCTTATCAGCCATCTGGAATTGCACCGCAACTCCCAGCAAATGGAATCGACGACTGTGCTCTTACCGAAGACAATAAGGTACTCAGCACTGCTGCGAAGTTAAATCTGACAAATCCCCTGGACCAGAAGGCATATCGAACAGTGTAATTAAAGCTGTCATCGCTGCACACCCCGGAAGTTTCGTTGAGCTGTACAATGTAATGTACAATGTACTGCGGAACGCACAGTACCACGCAGATGGAAGCTCCAGCGACTTGTGCGAATCCCGAAGCCATACCGCCCCCTGTGTATGCTGGACACGATGGAGAAAATATTCGAGCGAATAATCTGCATCCTAGAATGCAAGCTTGCTGAAGTGCATGGGCTGTCTGCATGTCAATTTGGATACAGGAAACCCAGGAACACCACGGATGCCATCAGGGCCGTGGTTGAACTAACAGAAGGCGCAATCCAAGGCACAAGATTAGCAGGAGGCACTTCACAGTACGGCCTAGTCTGTACATTGGATGTCAGGAACGCGTTCAACTCAGCCAAATGGACGAAAATTCTAGTTGCTCATCCCGATAATTTTTTTTTTTTTTTTATTTTTTTTATTTATTTATTTATATGTGGTCGACAAAACGAGTGTCTTCCAATTATTCAACACATTATAAATACAATTAGAAAAATTAAATGCTAAAAGCCTAGATAGAGAACACAAATTTCAAATAGCATCACCGACCGATGGAGGTGTTTTATTTGCCAGTCCGGCCAGCTGTGCCCCTTTTCACAGCTAATTTTGTCAGTGACGCTATTAGAGCCTATATCTAAAAAGAAGGGTGTAAGTAGGAAAAAATGTTCTTACGTAAAATTAAAAATAATGTTAATTTGCTATATTATTTAAGAATATAGCATAAATAGGAGAAAAGAAAGGAGGAAGATTGTTAATAAAGTTTAGAACTGTATGCTAGATATGCAGAGTGTTAATTAGATAGAATAAAGAGATAGTATTGGGAATAATGGGAAATCACCGACCCGGTGGGGGAAAATTTTCAGCCAGCCCGGCAAGCCATGCCCCTGCTCATAGCTGGGAATGGTCAGTGACTTCCCGAAGGTATCCTGAAAGCAACGATTTTATTAGGGGTAGAGAAAGTTCGGTAGAGAAAACGTGATGCAAACTATTGTAATTTTTACATAGCACGCGAAAAGAATTGTGCATAGCGTAGTCTGTTGTGTACGTCGATAGGAATAAGGGGCGGTAATTTCTGGTTGGTCTAGCCGGAACAGAGAATTGAAGACGCCCTAACAGAAAAGGAGAATCGATATCGCCAATAACCAACTTATGTAGAAAGACAACACCGAGAATTGTCCTACGGTTGGTTAACGACGGAAGATTAAGAAGAAGCAGCCTGCTGGAATAGGATGGCAACCGAAGATTAGGGTCCCAATTTAAACCTCGTAAGGCAAAAAGCAGAAATTGCTTCTGAACAGATTCAATACGATCCTGGCTATTGTTATACTGCGGAGACCAGATGCAAGAGCAGTATTCAAGGATAGGGCGAACAAGAGAGATGTACAGAAGTTTCGTTATAAAAGGATCGTTAAACTCTTTAGACCATCGTTTAATGAAACCAAGTACACCTTTTGCCTCATTAACGATGGTATCTATATGAAGATTGAAACAGAGTTTAGAATCAAAAAGAACGCCTAGATCCTTAACTGTTAGTATACGTTGCAATGGGGTATTGTCGATGGTATAACTGACAAGATAAGGTGTAGTACGATTAAATGTCATAAACATACACTTTGAACAATTCAGATGCAATTGATTGGCCGAGCACCAAAGTTGCATAGCGTTCAAATCGTCTTGAAGACGAGAAAAATGTAGGGGATTGGTGTATGATAGAATAAGTTTCACGTCGTCCGCATACATGAGTACTCGGGCATGGGATATAACAGAGGGAAGATCATTTATAAAAAGAGTAAAGAGTAAAGGTCCAAGATGACTACCTTGAGGAACACCAGAAGTAACGTGAACCTGTTTAGAGGTAGTCAGCCTCAGCATTACTCTTTGGGTCCTACCTTTTAAATAAGAACTAATCCAAAGCAAAAGAGACGGAGGAAACCCTATTCGGTCAAGTTTAAAAAGTAAAATGTCATGGTGCACGGAGTCAAACGCCTTACTGAAGTCAGTGTATATGACATCAGTTTGCATTTTCGAAAGGAAAGCATCATTTACCAAGGAAGTAAATTCTAGCAGATTGGTCGTTGTTGACCGATTCTTTACGAATCCATGTTGAACAGGGGAAACAACTGATTTGCAGAAATGCTGCAAATTCGAAGTGATTATTTTTTCAAATAATTTAGGAATCGCGGACAGTTTTGCAATGCCCCTGTAATTTAGTATATCAGACTTTCCACCTTTCTTGTGGAGAGGAATGATATAAGATTCTTTCCAAAGAGATGGAAAGACAGAAGATTCAAGGGATAGATTAAAAAGCTTTAGCAATGGATAAACAAGGGAAGAACTACACTCCTTGAGTAGACAACTAGGGATATTGTCAGGCCCAGGAGAGAAAGAAGATTTTAAAGAATTTATAGCTAAAAGGAGAGAGGAATGGGAAATAACAGGGGGAGGTATAGAACTAGAGGAAGTAATAGTATAAGGGTAAGAATTATTATTAGGACAGACTGAAGAGTAAGTTGATTGAAAAAAATTAGCAAATAGGTTAGCAGAATCAGAGTCATTGCTAGCTTTATCCATCCCGAGTGAAAAAGAAGATGGCAAACTTGAAGATTTACGCTTCGAGTTTACAAAATTGTAAAACTGTCTTGGATTCAGGGCAAATTGCCTTTTGCAACGAGTTAGATAATTCTCATAGCATTGAGAATTCAGAAGAAAGAAGTTCGACTTGGCTATGGAATATTTAGCCAAGTCAGTACACGAACCAGACTTTTTAAACTTTTTAAAATATTTGGATTTTATATTTTTTAGATTCTTTAATCTGGGACTAAACCAAGGTGGGTTTGGAGAGGTAGTCGAAGGAATTGACTTGGGAATACACATATCTAAGAGGGAGTTTAGGGTGTTATAAAAAAAAGTTAATAGCAGTATTCATGTCAACCGAGTCATATAAGAAAGACCAATCGGTTGCATAAATAAGCTGATTCAGCAATGAATAATTTCCCTTGCGAAAGCAACGGCGGGGCCTATTGGCTGATGAGCACGAAATGAGAGGATTACAATTGAACATTGCAACCTCTAAAGTAGGATGATATACATCCTCAGGAAGAGATAAAGGAGGGGACCTAGACACATTAGAAATAAGGTAGTCGTTAACAAATACAAGATCAAGTGTTCTATTCAAATGATTAGAAATTGAATTGATTTGAAACAACGAAAGGTCAAGCATGCAATCTATAAAGTCATGCTGTGCTGAGGGCACTAGATAATTTTCGGCAGTGAAAAGTGACCAAGAGATGTTCGGCAAATTAAAATCACCCAACACAATAAATAGGTCATTATCACGCACGTGTGAAGAAACTTCTTTAATACAAGAAATATGTTTCATATAAACTTGAATATCAGAAGAAGGAGGAACATAAGAGCATGAAATATAAATATTCCGTGTAGGAAAAGACACCTTGACTGAAACAATCTCAGCGTCAGTAGGCGTACTAAAACAGAAAAGTTCTGACTGGAGAGTGGCTTTAACGGCAATTAATACCCCACCACCCCGACTCGGCCGATCATTTCTATGCAAAATAAAATTATTCGAAAAAACCTCAAAATCAGATATGGTTGAGTTTAACCATGTTTCTGAAAATGCGATTATATCCGAATCGAAGGAAGTGCTGGCCATGAAAAGATTTTTAAGTTTTGAAATAAGACCTCTGACATTCTGATAATGAATAAAGACTTGATCAGAAGAAGAAGTTAGTTTTTTGGGGCAGAAATGGTACCCTGTATTGAAGGGACTGGAAGGGTTACAGGCTGGTTACGCTTTTTTGGCTTGAACTCGTGGACAATCATATGTGGAGGCCAAAATTTGGGATCACAAATGATTGGAAACATATCATGTGAAACATTTATTTTGAAAGATGATATTTCACGAGGAGTTGAGAAATTAAATTTTGTAATTGACACGCTAGCAGAAGATTTGCTAGCAATATAGGCTGCCAATGACTCAGAGGTGGTGTCAGACGAAAGTCGAGACACAAAAACTTGCCTACGAGGGGCAACAACAGTTAACGTAGGAGCTGAGGGGACTGGAGGGAGAACAGGATTTGGTGGAGCCAAGGAGGCACCATGATTGTTTTTAACAATCTGGGCAAGATTGCGCGCAGGTCTACCTTTGCGGCCAGGAGCTGAGGAGGCTGAGGCAGTTTGGCTAACTGGGACAGGTTCAGGTACGGGGTCTAATGGGACTATTACAGGGGATAAAACTGGGGTAATATTTAGGCAGTCGCTCGGAGAAGGCGATAATGACAACATTGGAGATGTATCCAAGTTGTTCGGTAGGGACAACAGAGGCAAAGGTGTCTGGACAGACGGAGAGGGCAACTGCAAAAATTGAGGCTCCAACCGGCGATTGGTTGGAGACTCGAATTTATATTTGCTAAGCAACTCACAACTCGAATCAAAACTACTCGAGAGCTGCTTAGCCACGTTATTTAGTTTTAAGAATTGATTTCTCACAGAATTATACATTCTGGAGAAATCAATTTGCTTGTCGATGCATTCTGGGCACGACCAACGCAAGCCGCCGCAGCCCTTCTTGGCAATTGCAGCGATCTTGTCGCAATCACGCCCAGTGAGACCTGCACATTTAGCATGCATTATATTCTCACACAGCCAGCAATTAACAAATTGCGGCAATGCAGAATCATCAGCCTGCTTGAACGTGCAAGGTTTCTTACAGCACGACATAATTAAGCGTTAAAAGAATAAGCAAAAGTTGCGAGAGCGCAGAGCAAAACGAAACACAGTGCACAAGAATAGAGCAAGTAAACACTCAAAAATAACTTTTCGTACACAAACAAATTGTTTGGAGCGAAGAGCAACAGCAAAAATTTGCGAGAGCGCGATGCACCAGAAGAAATTTGCAGCAGCGAACACACGCACAAACAAGTGTTTGCACAGGGGAGCACCAAAGCAAAATAATCAAAACAGGCAATAACAACAATACGGAACTGACGCCGTGTTTAATAAATGCAATAATTAACAGGCTTACGCTGCACAACAGATAACACTTTGCACAAGTTATAAAAGCTTTTTAAATAAAGCACAAAAAATGCAGTGACCAGTTACTTCAAGGACCGAGTGCTACTGTATGACACTGAAGACGGCCAGCGACACTACAGTGTAACTGGAGGCGTTACCCAGGGCTCTGTTCTCGGGCCGCTACTGTGAAACGTCATGTACGACGGGGAACTGCGTCTCTGCCTACCAGAGGGCAACACAATCATTGGGTTCGCCGATGACATTGCTGTTGTGACTGTGGCGAAGAAACTTGACGAGGTCACTCTTAGAAGTAGTACTTTCTACTCAATATAAACTATCCTGTCCTTCTCTGATTGTTTTATTTTCATCCTGCAACTCTTTTGTTAAACCTGTTTTCCCATAAATAAATAAAAAAAAAACACACACTCACACAAATCTCCAAACACGCTCATCGACTCGGACTCGGAAGCCAACGGCTTAGGAGTTGGGACTATACAAAATGAGTAATACCCACACCCCACGAACGAAGGAGAGCTGTGATGCTTTTCTAAAAAGCAGCAGAATGGCAAGATCACCAGTAGGTGTAACAACAGTCGTCCCCGCGGAGACGACCTCTAAATGGGATCAAACGACGGCAACTCAGAGTAGCTCAGCACTCCGAGAACTCTAGCACGAGATCTCGAAGCTGCTAGATATTTTAGAAGATGGGAAGCGACGCTTTATCCATCAGCCCATGCGAGACTCAATAGAGAGCATTAGATGTACGAGCTGGCGGCCATACAGCTCCACAACGACGGAGCTATGGAGGTTATTAGGACGCATCAGTCCTTCCAAACCTCGGCTTTGTTTAGGACGTCGGTGGATGTCAAGCGGAAGCAAGCCACGGCACGAACACTACAGACAAAAAGAATCCGAGGACCAGTCGGTAGTCAGGCTACCGCATCAGCCTTGCAGGAGTAACCTAGCCCCAAAGGAGGTGGCGACAAATGGAACGAGGTCAGCAACAAGAAAAACACCGGGAAAGGGAGCAAGGATCTGGTCGCGACCGGATGCAAAATCATCTCTGCAAAAGGCGAAGCGAGCTATTCGGATAAACTACGCAAAGTTAAGGCGGACGAGAATCTGGGCGAGCTCCGGAAAGCCATAACCAAAATAAGGAGGACTCAAAAAGGAGAATTGCTTCTTCTGCTCAACAATTCTGGACAAAAAACCACAGCATTTAGGAGCTTGGTGGGCGAAACGCTAGACGAAAATGCAGAGGTCCGCACACTATCCCACCGAGTATCGATAGAGTGCAAGGACCTAGACGAAATCACCACCAGAGAGGACATCTGCGAGACGCTGAGGAGCAGAGGTCCGCACACTATCCCACCGAGTATCGATAGAGTGCAAGGACCTGGACAAAATCACCACCAGAGAGGACATCTGTGAGTCGCTGAGCAGCGAAATCCAATTTTTGGACTTATCCCCTGAGACATCTGCGAGACGCTGAGGAGCAGAGGTCCGCACACTATCCCACCGAGTATCGATAGAGTGCAAGGACCTGGACGAAATCACCACCAGAGAGGACATCTGTGAGTCGCTGAGCAGCGAAATCCAATTTTTGGACTTACATCCACCTGCGGAAGGCGTACGGCCAAATACAAACGACGACGATAAAACTGCCAGCGGAAAGTGCGACAAAAGTTTCTTTCAGTAGGCTTCCTGAAAGTAGGCTGGGTCAGCTCAAGGATCTGCGAGCGGATAAACATCACTAGACGTTTCAGATGCCTCGAGTTCGGAAACCTTGTAAGACACTGCAAGAGTGTCGAATCTGTGCCGACGATGCGGTAGAAAGGACCATCTGGCTAGGGACTGTCAACAAGGGCCACAGTGCAAGGATCGGAATAATGACTCCACACACATTGCCGGCAGCGACAGATGCCCCGTGTTAAGGAGTGGCCTGGCCAACAGAAAATGTAGATATCACAGCTGAACTTCAACCATTGCAAGGCTGCTCAGGCCCTGCTGACGCAATCAATACGGGAGAGAAAGATCGACTTGGGCCTTGCAAACGACGGGCAGGAACTCACGTACTGCAAGGCCGGTAGAGGCTCTATTATAGACTTCACCCTGCTCAGCAAATCACTCTATAGGCTAACCACATGGAAAGTCAGCAATGAATTTACATTCAGCGACCACCAATCAGTACATTTTGAGATCCACGGGAGTGGCCGGAGAAAACAGCAGCCCAAAACAACAGACCCCAAATGGAAGGACAACTGCCTAGACGAGGAAACCTACACCCTACGCCATGATCAATGGACTAGGACCACGGAGTCAACAGCAGACATGGCGCGGCAGCTTATGGATAACGTCTCGGATGCGTGAATCTTATCGATGCCCAGGAGGACGCCAAACAGGAGAGGAGCACCTTGCTACTGGTGGAACGAGGAAATCAGCGACCTAAGGAAGGCCTGCCTACGCGCTAGAAGACGCTCTCTACGAGTCCGAGGCCGCCCAGACTTTGCATCTAGGCTGGAAGACCTGCGGGCAGCCAAGCGAGACCTAAAGAGAAATATTAAACAAAGCAAATCCAGCTGCTTCCAGCAAATATGCGATTAGACCAAAGTAAACCAGTGGGGCACGGCACACAAGGTCGTTACGATGAAGATACGCAGCCAGGGAACAACCCGTGTGACCTGCCCGACCGCACTTGCCACTATAGTTGAGGCACTGTTCCCCCAACACCTAAGATTGGAGGTCGTCAACTGCTCACGCAGGACGGAACTTGTGCAGCAGGTGTCGGCAGACGAAGTGGTAGTGGCAAACAAAAAACTAGGCGACCAAGAAGCTTCAGGACCAGATGGGGTGCCAAACAAGGCGCTAAAGTTTGCAATGCTGACGAAACCCGACTCCTTCGGCAAGGCTTACAATAGATGTCTTCAGGACGGTGTATTTCCCAAGAGATGGAAGCGACAGAAATTAATCCTTCCACCGAAAGGGGACAAGCTAATATAGGGACCCTCGGGATACAGGCCAATCTGCTTACTGGACACGGCGGGAAAGGTTCTGGAGAGGATCGTGTACAACCGACTACTGAGTGTTGTTAAAGAGAAAGAGTCCCTGTCTAAACAGCAATACAGATTTTGCAAGGCAAGATCTACGGCCGACGCAATTAGGGCGGTGGTCGATATTGCTGCTAAAGCAATAGAGGGTACCCGATGGAGGTAGGGAGACAAGAAGTACTGCGCAAGCTGATCTTGCATACTGGAAGCCTTAGACCGAATAGGGATACCGTCCTCCCTTTTCCGTATAATGTCCAACTACTTGTCCGATCGAGTATTGAGTTATGATACGGTAGATGGTACTAGGAGTTAAAAGGTCTCAGCAGGGGTCCCACAGGGGTCGGTCTTGGGGCCACTCCTGTGGAACATAATGTACGACGAGGTGCTCAGAGTACAATTGCCCCAGGGATGCAGAATCATAGGATTCGTAGATGAGCTGGCTCTAGTAGTGGTAGGCGAAGAAATAAGAAGAAAAGTAGAAGCGGCAGCGAACACAGCCATAAGGAACGTGGCCAGCTGGATGCGTGGCGCTAGCCTGGAGCTGGCAGGCCATAAAACAGAGGCTGTGCTTATCACAAGCCGCAAGATAGTTGAGTTTGTTAGATTTGAGGTAAACAGCGTTAGTATTGAGTCAAAGGCTTCCATCAAGTATCTGGGGATCATGTTAGACAACAGGCTTAGCTTTCGACCTCACGTAGACTATGTTAGCCAGAAAGCGGCAAAAATGCAGGCGGCCCTTTCGAGGATGGTACCCAACATAGGAGGACCTAGAGCAGGTGGACGCCTACTCCTCGCGAGAGTTGTAGCCTGCGTGCTGCTCTATGCTGCACCGATATGGGCATCAGCAGTTGCAAGCCAGAAAGGCCTCAGAAGGAAAATGTCAGTCCCCTACTGGCTAAGCGCACTCCCCACTATTTCTGGATTCCGGACGGTGTCGGACGAGGCGGCCACAGTATTGGCAGGCATGCTGTAAGTAGATATATTGGCTAACGAAAGAAAATGGAGACCATATACAAAGCACGAATAGCGACAGGCGACGCCGTCTCAATGGACGTCATCCGACGGTCGGAGAGAGCAACATCAATAGCAACTTGGCAGGAGAGATGGAACACGGTGAACAAGGGGAGATAGATACACAAACTAATCTCCCATCTGGAGCAATGGATAAGGAGACGGAATGGAGAAATTAACTTCCACCTAACGCAGTTTTTGACTGGACACGGCGGGTACAGGAAGTATCTCCCTAGGTTTAGGCATGAGGACACCCCAGAGTGCCCGAACTGCCCAACTCTGGACGAAGACCCGGAACACGTGCTATACCAATGCTCGAGGTACAGAGATGCAGTAGGCTCTGTACCTCCACTTAAGGGACTGGCAACGTTCATGCTGGAAGGAGAGGACAACTGGAGACATACAAATCAGCTCATAATAGGCATTCAGAAGGATTTGAGACGATGCGAAGAGGAGCGACGAATAATGGAGACTGCCTAAAATAGACAACCCATCCCCGCGAAGTAATACTTTGCGGTGATTCCGCGGGGAATGTGGTGCGTGAGTGGGGGGGTGAGTTTAGTACGTAGGTACACGGTTGGCCCGGGCCATCAAGCAAAAAAAAAAAAACACACACTCACACACGCATACACACACACACAAGCAAGCAAGAAGCTAGACGACAAAAAGGCTCCTGGACCAGATGGGGTGCCAAACAAGGCGCTTAAGTTAGCCGTGCTGACGAAACCCGACGCCTTCGCCGAGACATACAATAGATGTCTTCAGGACGGTGTATTTCCCAAGAGATGGAAGCGACAGAAATTAATCCTTCCACCGAAAGGGGACAAGCTAATATAGGGACCCTCGGGATACAGGCCAATCTGCTTACTGGACACGGCGGGAAAGGTTCTGGAGAGGATCGTGTACAACCGACTACTGAGTGTTGTTAAAGAGAAAGAGGCCCTGTCTAAACAGCAATACAGATTTCGCAAGGCAAGATCTACGGCCGACGCAATTAGGGTGGTGGTCGATATTGCTGCTAAAGCAATAGAGGGTACCCGATGGAGGTAGGGAGACAAGGAGTATTGCGCGGTGGTCACGTTGGACATTCGCAATGCCTTTAACTCAGCAAGCTGGTCTCGCATACTGGAAGCCTTAGACCGAATAGGGATACCGTCCTCCCTTTTCGGTATAATATCCAACTACTTGTACGATCGAGTATTGAATTATGATACGGTAGATGGTACTAGGAGTTACATGGTGTCAGCAGGGGTCCCACAGGGGTCAGTCTAGGGTTCACTAATGTATGACGAGGTGCTCAGAGTACAATTGATCCAGGGATGCAGAATCATAGGATTCGCAGATGATTTGGCTCTAGTAGTGGTGGGCAAAGAAGAAATAAGTAAAAGAAAAAAGGCAGGCCATAAAACAGAGGCTGTGCTTATCACAAGCCGCAAAATAGTCGAGTTTGCTAGATTTCAGGTAGACAGCGTTAGTATCGCGCCCTTTCGAGGATGCTACCCAACATAGGAGGACCTAGACTAGGTTAACGTCTACTCCTCTGGATTTCGGACGGTGTCGGACGAGGCAGCCACAGTATTGGCAGGTATGATGCCAGTAGATATATTGGCCAAGGAAATGGAGAACATATTAATTAAACAATTCGATAGTAATATTTATAAAAAAATATAATTTTTATTATTTATCAGCACTATGTGCTTACATTGAGTTCCAGCTATAAACTATTTTTTATATCTTAATTAATTAAGAAACGTCGCTATCGGCGTCGGCGTCTCCAGCTTGGTGTTGTTGCATCTGTGGAAATGCCCCCATTCTGCATTTCACAGGGGTTCGCATTTATTGCGAACCAACGAACTTTATTGGTTCCGCTGATTCCACAATTATTGGGATGTGCGGTAAATATGCCAATTTAGCGATAGCTGTCCCATGAGCGCGTTGACCTGCTATGCACCTAAAGTTGCACACGCGACACCTTGCTTCAGCTTTTCCCAGCATGTTGAATGGCCACGTGCGGGAACCAAATGTTGGTAAGCTGGATATCAAAGGTGTTGTTATTTTTGATATCTTAGGTATTAACTCCTCCCTCTCTGATCTCGAACGTCCCGGCCGATTGTTGGAAACCAGGTAAATTGTGGATGCTTCTGTGTTTTTTTACGTGGCTTTCCGGGGGAGTTTCTGTTACGTCAACTTTGTCTGGGCGCTGTTCGTTGCTGGTGGGAATGGCTGTAACTTCAATAACAGTGGTTTGCCTGCACAGCTAGAGTTTTAGTGCATAAACCACGAAGGCCAATAGTATTCCGGCAGTTACTCCGATATTTGTGATGGTGTTTGTTTTGAAATTGTCTCGTAGTATGCTTACCTTCTCAGTGTTCTTGGTATGGAGATCTCATTAGCTGCAGTGACCACACCTCTTCTATTGCCGTTATTGGCCTTTCCAGGTGGATCATGGCTGGTAGTGGTTTAAAGATGGAGGTTTCATATGAAGAAAAAAATTCGTTTCCTATGCCTAATGTACAGTTGTTAAACTTAATTACAAAGGACCCTTTAATAGGTTTTAGTTCGTTATCGATAGAAATGTTACCTTTAAAATCATTAAGCAGATTTTATTAATATTTTTACATTGATTGATAATAGCAAAAACTGTATTTTTACATTTTATAACATTTTCATATCGTATTTTAATTACATTTCCTGTCTTCTTTAAAGGTTTTAAAAGTAAATGTTTACAAATTTCTTTGTCAGATTTAGGGATGTCGATTACATAAATGAGCTTTTCGCCATTAAATGCGATTTTGATATTTGCAAAATTTAAGGCTTCTATGTTATTAAATGGAATATTTTCTTCAGCAAAAATGTTACTTATTATTCTAGTTTCCTCTTCGGAAATTATAAAAGTGTTTACAATATTGGCTTTCGACAAATGTATAGCAAGGTTTATGTTACTTAAATCTTCTTTAATTTAATTTATTTTACATTTTAACTGCGTAGCAAGAATATTTTGGAATATTTTATTAGAATTTGTTCATTATTGTTTTTTATTATATTGTTAAAGTTATTTTAGATTATCTCGAAATCTTCATGGTCTGGATTTCCTGCAATCTATTTCCATACAGATCCGATTTCGTTTATGGCCCGTTTACGTATAACGTGGGAAGTTAGTTTATTAATTTGAAAGTTAATTAGATAGATTTCATTCTTTATAAAAGGGAAAAGAGGATTGTTTTGGGAAATGTTAGCGAATTCTTTTTCTATATGATCTGTGGTGAGCTTATAGTCGTTAATGTTAATATGGTGTAGAATTTTAAAATTTCCTGACTGTACTTTACTATCTTCGAGCTCGATGATGGCTACCTCGGACTTGGAGTAATCCAAAATTTCGTATGTGGCATAGCAGCAAGAGATGAACCTGGTGGGCAGGGGAGAATGAAGAAATTTTTAATTTCTTATATGATTTTTATAGACAATTTTTCCGGATTGCGTAGTAACAGTAGAGTGCTTGTTTTTTTTTACTATTTCTTCTTTAAAACGTTTAGACATTTTAGTCCCCACTCTGATATTTTGTTTTACAAAGATTTTATCTCCAGGTGCATACTGAATAACTTCTTTTTTATTTTTGTTGTGAAAATCTAAATCCTGCTGTTGTTTTTTTTATGAGTTTTTCATAATTGTTGTTTCTGGTCTTTTCGTAGTCTGCTGTACCAAAGTTAGTAGGTCTTCCAAAAAATAAATCAACGGGTTTTTTTTTCCTGTGGTGGAATGAATGTGAATAGTATTCACACACTGCCTAATCTAGTAGTTCGTGAAAATTCTCTATGCCTTTTTCTTTTTTTATGCATCTCATTATCTCTATTAGAGTTGAGTGGAACCTCTCGACCTGGCCATTTACTGTACTCTTGTGCGGTGGTGTGTTGAAAATTTCAATACCTAATTCATTTTTTAGCTGAACTCTATTGACTGTGAATTAAGGACCTTTTCGTTATCGATGATAACCGATTTCAGGAGTCCAAAATAAAACAAAATTTCTCGTAATGGTTTTCTGATGGCCTCAATGCTTCTGTTTTCTAATGGTTTAACTACTGCTAATTTTGTAAATTTATCTATAGAAGTTAGCACGAGTTCTCTGTTGGTCGAAAAAATGTCTATGTGAAGTATTTGTCCTGGATACCTGGGTAAGGGTGTTTCTCCAAGTTTTATATTATTTGGGTGTCGTTCATATTTATTTTCCTTGCAAATTTTACAAAGTTTAAGGGTTTTTTAATTTTTTGCCTCATAGATGGAAAATATGCTGTTTCTAAAATATGAAGTCTATTTTCTTTTTCGTTCCTATGTGCTCTGTTGTGAGTTTTTATTATGATTTCTCGCTGCTCCTGCTCGTTCGTTATGTCTTCTACTACAATTTGGGTAAAACGTACTTTATAATTCGAAAAATGTAATGGGTAAATGCTTTGGATTTTAAGCATAATTAGTTCAGTTGTTTTTATGCAATTTATGACTGACGGGTTTAGATATCGCTTAAGTAATTGTTTCAAATGTTCAATCGAGAATTCTTTTTCTTTAATTATGTGTCGGTGATACGTGGGAAATACTATTTTGAATTGGTATGACGAACTTTCGTTAATTTCAAGTAATAATTGATTTTTAATAGGCATTAATAGGAATTTCTACTGAATGTATTACATTTTCTGACGAGCTTTCGCCACTGTGCATAGTAGGGGTTAATGAATATAAACTGGCCTGAGGGAGTCTAGATAAAAGATCTGCAACTACGTTGGTGTTGCCAGGTTTATAAAAAAGTTCATAATTGTATTCTTCTAACTGAGCCTTCCATCTTTTCATTTTAGCGTTGGTGTTTTTGTTGCTAAGCGCAAAGGTTAGCGGCTGGTGATCTGTGAAAATTTTGAGTTTGCTTACACCATAGAGAAAACAGCGTAGCTCTCGAAGTGCCCAAATAATTGCTAGCATTTCTTTTTCATTTGTAGCGTAATTTTCTTCGGATGAACTAAGTGTTCGTGAAAGGAAGGTTATTGGCCTGCCTCCTTGTGAAAGGACAGCGCCTAAAGCATAGTTTGATGCGTCAGTGGTTAGTTCAAATGGTTCAGTGAATTTGGGAAAATGTAATATTACATCTTCGGAAATGAGACAATTTTTTACTTTATTGAAGGCTTCTATTTGTTTTGTATCTAAGTTGATATGAGTTCTTTTTGAAATTGTTTTCGAGTTTCTACCCGCTTCTCCTCTAAGTAGCGTAGTTAATGGTTTTGTTATTTCTGCGTAACCTTTGATGAATCTGCGATAATATCCAGACATGCCTAAGAATGAACGAAGGTCATGGATTGTTTTTGGTTTAGGAAAGTTGACTATTGCTTTTACTTTTTTTGGGTTGGTTTTTAAACCGTCTTTGCTGATTAAAATCCTAAAAATTCTAAATTATCTTTCATAAATTTGCATTTGTCGTAAGTTGTTCAAATGTTCTTCTTTTGTTTTTCCAAATATTACGATGTCATCTATATAAACATAGCATCGTTTACCTATGTGTTCTCTTAATATGTCATCAAGAGTTGGGCTGTTTCGTAGCCCAAAGGGGAGTCTGAGGAATTCGAATTTTCCATTATTGATAGAAAAGGCTGTCTTTTCGATGTCTGAATCTTTTAACGAGATTTGATGAAATCCGCCATTGAGGTCTATTGTGGTGAAGAAGTTGTTCTCACCGAGATTTGATAAGATACTATTTATTTCTGGCATTGGATACCTGTCAGGGATGGTAATTTCGTTTAACTTTCTGTAGTCGATTACCATGCGGTATTTTTTTTTTCATGACGCGTCTTCTTTTTTTGGAACAATGAAGACTGGAGAACTATATGGGGAGCGCGACGGTCGAATAATGCCGTCGGCTAACAATTCTTTTATCTGACTATCTATTTCTTCTTTGAGTGCCATAGGGTAGGTGTACGCTTTGGAATAGACAGGATTATCGCTTTTAGTTTTTATTTCACCTCTAACTTGAGTGACGAAGGTGAGTTTTCTGTCCGGTTCGTCGAAGAGACCTGGGCATTCTTTAACTATTGAATCTATTATTTGGCAAGTTTGGTTATCTAAGTGAGAAAGTCTAAGTTCTGTGTTAGTTATAAGTCCTATTGAGAGTTCCTTAGTTTCGTATTTAAAATTTCCTAACAGCGTAAAATAGTTTCCATGCGTATTTATTATGGCCTTTAAATTTTTTAATGTGTCGTGACCTATGATACCTAGTTCTGATAAGAGGTAAAATTGTATTTTGCCTATTCCCTTGCCGAAAATATCTATGTTTGCATAATGCGTGATATTAGTCTTGCCTCCTATGGACTTTGCTGCGAAGCATACTTCATTCGTTATGGGTGCCCGAATGAGTGTTTTGTTGGAGCCGGTATCTATTAAACATTTTATTATTTTCTCGTTCCTCATTTAAACCTTTAAGAAAGGTAATGAGGATGAACCTCGTCTAAAAAATTGACATCATCGGTTATATCATATTCGTACTCTTCTGGGGTCTCTAATTCTTGATTATCGGTTAGAACATACTCTTGCTCGTTATAATCTTGTTCTTCTTCATAACCCTGTTCTTCTTCTATGATAACTTCTGTATTGTAAACTTTCTGTTGTTTGTTGGGTTGGTGTGTGACCTGAGAAAGAGGTCGTTTCATTTGCTGCGGAGCCTGATTATTTTGTCTTGTTTGCGGAACTGTTTGTCTATAACTCTTTTGTGTGGTATTTGGTCGCTGAACTGCTATTTGAGGTATATTTTGGTAGTTAACTTGACGCGTTTGTACGGAACTATCTACCTACATCGGAGTGGGTGGAAGTTGACGCCTTGGCGGTAATGAGGGTGGGAATTGTTGTTGCTGTTGTACGAATCTGGGCTGACCTTGTCCAAAATGTGCTAATTCTGGGAAAAAGTTTTGGTTAAGTACTGGTCTTTGAGGTACTTGTCTGCCTCCGTTGTTGTAGTATGTTGGCTGCGGACCACGTCTAACGTTATGCAACAAGGTGTTATACATAGTGTTAGCTTGATTCGCCCTAAAATTTAGGTTGTCCAAGTTAAGACAAATGTTCAAGGCTTCTGGCAAGCTTGTAGGTCTATTAACACTTAACAGACTTGGCAAGTTGCCGTTTAATCCTCTTATGAACGTGTCTAATGCCTTATCTCTATAAGAATTAGTCATTGCAAGCAATGCTTCCTCCTTATAATCTAGACAGTCGATCTTGTCCAGGATTAACGAAAGAATCTCGTAGATTTTTTGATAGTAGGAGTTTATATTATCTCTGCCTTGAACAAGCGTGTTTAATTGGTATTATAAGGTAGCAATATCTCGTTTGTCTGCGTAATGTTGCATGAGGCAACGTCTGATTTTGGTCCAGTTAAGAGGCGTACGATACGACTCTAGTGCAGTATCGGCTTCTCCTATAATCTTGATTCTGATAGTATGCAAAATGGCAAAGTATTTTGGTGAATTTTTCTGACTTTCGTACATTTTTAATATTCTGTCAACTGATTTTCTCCATGAGTTAAACTCACTTGCTTTTCCTGAAAATTCCCTGAGACATTTTACTATGTCTGGTACTTTTTCAGAATCCGAGAGGTTTCTGCTGAAATCTATTTGTGGCTCGTCATCTTCTTCTATGACCGGATTAACTGCGTTCCTAACTACCTGTTCAATCAAGTTTGTTAGTTCTATTTTTTGGGATGTGGAAAAAAGAGTATGTGGGGAAGGACCAGAGGGGTTAGTCGTATTGGGCAAATTATTTAGTGACATTGTTGACAAGTATTCTATTATAAGCTCTTCTGCGTTCATATAAATTGTATTTCTTTAAGTTTTTCTTTTTCTTCTTTCTTAATAATAGAGATTTTTAACTGCTGAGGCTTTTGTAGTTTAACAATATAAATGATAATAATGACTTACTTATTAAAGTTTCGGAGTAGTTATAGTTGGAGTTGATCTTCTTGTAGTAGATGTTTTTTTTGTAGTTCTTGTTTCTTCTTCCTTCTTCTGGGCTTTGTATTATGGTTGTTTGTGGTTGATTTTTAATTTAAAATTAAAATTAATATTAAAATTTGTTTGTAGATTTTTTTGTTTATTGGTGAACTGAGTTAATTCACTATTATATTATTTGTAATTTATGATCCCTTTTGATCGGGAGATTTTATTCACTACGTGAACTTATTTTTTGAAATCACTGTTCTGATTCGATGTGTTTTTTTCACTATGTGAAATATTTTTTTTGTTTTGTTATTAGTAATCACTATGTGATTATGTGTGTTTCTTCACTATGTGAATTTTATATAATTGTTACAGGATGTGGCTAGGACTAAGCACGTCCCTCCTTTTTGCACTACACTTGTGTTGGTAGCCTACCAAGGGGCGAATTTGACTCGCGAAAACTCTTTAAAAACTATAGCCTTTATTGGCTTTAGTAAAACGAATTTCTTATGGTCCTTTTCGTTTTTATAAGTTTCGCGGGTCCCTGCTCGGGCGCCAATTAACCAATTCTATGGTAATATTTATAAAAAAATATAATTTTTATTATTTATCAGCACTATGGGCTTACATTGAGTTCCATTTATAAACTAATTTTTATATCTTAATTAATCCGTAATGAAACCTCAGTCCAACGAAGAAGCGTCGCTGTCAGCGTCGGCGTCTCCAGCTTGGTGTTGTTGCAAATGAGAAAATGCCCATTTCTGCATTTCGCAGGGGTTCGCATTTCTTGGGAACCAACGAACTTTATTGGTTCCGCTGATTCCACAAATTATTGGGATGTGCGGTAAATATGCCAATTTAGCCATCCCACGGTTGGCTGCCCAATGAGCGCGTTGACGTGCTATGCACCTAAAGTTGCATACGCGACACCTTTCTTCAGCTTTTCCCAGCACGTTGAATGGCCCCGTGCGGGAACCAAATGTTGGTAAGCTGGATATCAAAGGTGTTGTATGCAAAGCACGAATAGCGACAGGCGACGCCGTCTCAATGGACGCCATCCGACGGTCAGAGAGAGCAACATCAATGGCAACTTGGCAGGAGAGATGGAACACGGTGAACGAGTGGAGATGGATACACAAACTAATCTCCCACCTGGAGCAATGGATAAGGAGACGGAATGGAGAAATTAACTTCCACCTAACGCAGTTTTTGACTGGACACGGCGGGTACAGGAAGTATCTCCCTATGTTCAGGCATGAGGACACCCCAGAGTTCCCGAACTGCCCAACTCTGGACGAAGACCCGGAACACGTGCTATACCAATGCTCGAGGTACAGAGATGCAGTAGGCTCTGTACCTCCACTTAAGGGAATGGCAACGTTCATGCTGGAAGGAGAGGACAACTGGAGACATATAAATCAGCTCATAATAGGCATTCAGAGGGATCTGAGACGATGCGAAGAGGAGCGACGAATAATGGAGACTGCCTAAAATAGACAACCCATCCCCGCGAAGTAATACTTTGCGGTGATTCCGCGGGGAATGTGGTGCATGAGTGGGGCGGGGGGGGGGGGGTGAGTTTAGTACGTAGGTGTTGACGGAGTCCTGCATACGGTTGGCCCGGGCCATCAAGCAAAAAAAAAAAACACACTCACACACACGCATACACACACACACAAGCAAGCAAGAAGCTAGACGACAA
The DNA here is from genome assembly GCA_035045885.1 of Drosophila borealis. NCBI lineage: Eukaryota > Metazoa > Arthropoda > Insecta > Diptera > Drosophilidae > Drosophila > Drosophila borealis. The sequence goes on along the minus strand of JAWNOR010000340.1, from coordinate 1,349,065 downwards.
AAAGGCTCCTGGACCAGATGGGGTACCAAACAAGGCGCTTAAGTAAGCCATGCTGACGAAACCCGACGCCTTCGCCGAGACACACAATAGATGTCTTCAGGACGGTGTATTTCCCAAGAGATGGAAGCGACAGAAGTTAATCCTTCCACCGAAAGGGGACAAGCTAATATAGGAATAGGAGGACCTAGAGCAGGTGGACGCCTACTCCTCGCGAGAGTTGTAGCCTGCGTGCTGCTCTATTCTGCACCGATATGGGCATCAGCAGTTGCAAGCCAGAAAGGCCTCAGAAGGAAAATGTCAGTCCCCTACTGGCTAAGCGCACTCCGCACTTTTTCTGGATTCCGGACGGTGTCGGACGAGGCGGCCACAGTATTGGTAGGCATGCTGTAAGTAGATATATTGGCTAAGGAAAGGAAATGGAGAACATATACAAAGCACGAGTAGCGACAGGCGACGCCGTCTCAATGGACGTCATCCGACGGTCGGAGAGAGCAACATCAATGGCAACTTGGCAGGAGAGATGGAACACGGTGAACAAGGGGAGATGGACACAAAAACTAATCCCCAATCTTGAGACGGATCGAAGAAATCAACTTCTACCTAACGCAGTTTTTTACTGGACACGGCGGGTAAAGGAAGTATCTCCACTGGTTCATGCATGAAAACACCCCTGAGTGTCCGACCTGCCCAAATTTGGACGAAGACCCGGAACAGGTGCTGTACTAATGCTCGAGGTACAGAGACGCAGTAGGCTCTGTACCCACACCTGAGGGACTGGTAACGTTCATGCTGGAAAGAGAGGACAGCTGGAGAACTGGGCCATCAGTAGGTTATAAATTTTTCACCTCCCGTAACCAAAAAAAAAAAAATTAATTAATTAATTAATTTAAAAAAACACACATACAAAATACAAAAATAAAAACAAAAAGTGAGTAAAAGTGAAAGTGAGTGGACGCGTCTAGATCGTCTCCCCTGCTGTTCTTTGCCCTGGGCCGCAGAGCCGGCAGGGCAGGCAAAGCGAAGATGTGCAATCCATTGATGAATTGGCTGTGCACCCTCGGACAAAAGTTCTGGAAAGCTGGTTGGTTGTACAGAGCTGCCAACCTGCACCGAAGTGCATGCGACAACGTAAAATCCAAGAACGCTCGAAAGTATGCCACGCTGCTAGAGTCCACAGGAAGACATAGAAAAGCATTGCATGCTTTTAGGCCTTCTAGCAATTATCGCTTTGCAGCTGCAGATTCAAGGCAAGCAATGGTACAGAAGGTCACGGATCCGACCAAGCCAACCCCTGCAGAAAAGCGGCGTACTTAAAAGGGGCGCTGGCGACCGAGCAGGAACGGTTAAACTCCTACCGGTCAAACGCCAGTGGGAAACCATTGGCCATCGAACCATCAAAGCGTCAGCGATTAGCGCCACGACAAGACGCACGCCCGCCAACTGCAATTAAGCAAAACCCCACCCCCACACTGAACCCAGTAAAGTGTGGAAGCGACCCCTTCAGCCCACTGCACCACGCAGGGAAATTAAAGAGATAAAAATCCAGAAAAGGCTTAAGGACCCGGCCAGCCCTATCAACAAGTCAAGGGGCACACCGCCCAAGTAGAGCAAGGCCAATACTCAGGAGATTGTAGAGTTTAGTTCGATACTGGATGGGCCACCAAGAGCTTGCCAGCGAGACTGAAAGAGCTGCAAGAGATAGTCAAAACGCGGCTCTTGGAAAACCGGCGTATGCGATGCAGCGAAAAGGACTAAAAACAGCTGAAGCAAGCGGCGGAGTCAAATGCGACATGCCTCGGTGGAAGGAGACATACCAGTCGAAGCGACGCCCACTATGAGGAAGGCCAACGGAGTAACACAGATAGCAGCGCTGGCCCTGCAACAGAGCTTAGCCATGAAACTGCTCGAGGCCGATGAGGTCGCATAGGATGGGTTATATGCCGAATACGTCGAAAGATCGAGCCAAAGAGATGCTACATTTGCGTGTTCCATACATCCACCAGGTGCACAAGCTAGCATCCGGGTGAAAATGAGACATGTTTCAAATGCGCAGGGGCACAAGTCTGGACAGTGCACGCATGAGACAAAGTGCATCCTCTGCCCAAGAATGGGCGCGGGAGTATCAGTCTTGATAGTACATTTTAATGGTACAGTTATTTGATTATTTTAATAAAGCACGAGTTTAATGATCACTGCAACTTTTCTCTTCATTGTTCCAAAAATGAATAACTGTATCGTTATTTTTAAGCTAAGCTAAATGCATACAATCATTTACTTATATGCTAGCAACATGTATCTGGGAAACTGATGTTGCAGCAGTACAAGTGTCTTGCACGAGAACTGTCGCAACCAACATCCTGCTAAAGTGCTAGATCAGCATTGCATCAAAGTGTCACAATGCTGTGTTTGTCTTGTGTGGGCAATGGCCACATCGATGGAATGGCCGGAACGCAAATCGGTGAAGGCTCCACCGGGCTGAAGATGATGTTTTTTCTCCTGAGTGTCAGGATGAATACTTGGAGATACGGTATTCAGGTTTGGGGCATTGCATCTCGGACAAATCGGAGACGGATTCAGACACTCCAAAACTTGGCCTTGCGCCGAATTACCGGTGCTGACTGGTACGTCAGAAATTCGCTGTCGTCTTTGTCGACAATTAGGTCGTTTCGACTTGATAAGAACTGTAAGTGAAGCCTGTGTTGATTTAAGTCTTCGAACGTGTTGTTTATCTTTATCTTCATTTGTTTGAACGATTCTATCGACAGTTTTGTCCTTTGCTCGAATTCCATAACAGTGTCATCGTATGATAAGCCGTTGATTTTGACCGTGCAGTTGTCGAATGTTAATATGGCTGACCCACTGATTGTGAAGGGCCTCTGGCATGAAGATGCGACGTTGGTATTCACGGCTATGCAGAACATCTATTGCAATTTATTCTAGTAATGTACTAAAGTAGAAGTAATTCGTTGTATTCTACATTTAGTGTGTGTTATTTATGTTTTTGTAGTTTTTAATAAAATTTTTAACTATTCCCTTTTCTTGACTTATGTGTTCAGTAATATTTTCATATCTTAGGATAGTTTCTTGGTTAAATATTATTTGCTTGTTAACATTTTCTTTAATTTGGTTTTCGTTTTCTTTAATAACATTAAATTAATCAGCAATAGATTGGGCGCTTTTGCGTCCATATTTCCTGCTTACTACTTTTTTTACACTACCAAGACCGTTTATAAAACCTCTTTTTTCTCTTTTTTAGGTTATAATGCATTTATTTTGATTATTAATTGGTCTACTTTTGCTTTAAGACTGTCTATATATCTCCTGAAAATTTTACTTGTCTTAAGTCATTTAATGCTGTTTCGAATTTTCCTTCATTGAGGGTTTCTAGGGGATTTCTATTTTCGTTAATTTTTGTTATTCTATCTTTCATTTTATTATCTATGCTTGCTTTTATGCCGGGTTAGATAGTATTACGGAATAAGTTAAGTTTTTTAAGATAATAGTGTTCTTTATTAGTGGAAGCGTTCTGAGTTAGTATTTGCGGTCTTCCGTGGAAGATCTCGTAGGGTATGTATTTTGTTGCTGAGTGGCTTGAATTGAAAATGTCTTCGTGGTCGCAGGTGAGTTTCTCTGTTTTTCTTTTGTTTAAAACTATTCTGTATATCTCGGTTAGAGACGAATGGAGTCTTTCCACTGGGGAGCAACTCGAAGATTGTTGAAAGTAAATTGTTGGAGTAAAATGCAAAAATTTGTTTCTTTGTGAATTCTGAACCTTGATCGCAAATAAGATTTTTCGGGATTCCGAATGTAGAGAGGAAATTTCACATAGACTGAACTATGATTAAAGTATCTCTGGTCGGGATTGTATAGCCCGAAGCAAATTTGCTAAATTTGTCAATGATAGTCAAGATAGTTTTTCCGTTAATCGTATAAATGTCTGTGTGTATAATCTGCATAGGGCATGACGGGGTTGCCTATCTGCGGTTGCGTCTGCGGTTGCCTATCGTACTTGAGTGTTTGACAGATGTCGCAGTCATTAATAATGTGCAAGGTTTTGGTATTTAACAATGGGAAATACATAGATCTTTTTAAAGGAGCTACTGTTTCATATATTCCCCTGTGGTTGTTTGCCACATGATATTGGCGGATTTCTAGTTCCTGTTCGTTTGGGTCGGTTATGTCTCTTAGTGGGGTGACGCATCTAATTATTTTATTTTTATTCAATAGTTTTAAAGATTTCGTGTGTTTTGTTAGGTCTTTGGATATTTTTTAAGATATTAGTCAATTGTTCTTATCGTAAAGTGTTTCTGATATCGTTCTTCTGATTTTGTTTTCGAAAGGCTCGGAATTCAAAATTTCAGCTTGTGTTCCAACTTTGAAAATAGTTTGTACATTAAATTCGTTTAAAGGTTTGTTAGAAATGGGGATTGTGTTAGCGTTATTCTTGTTTATAGGTGGAGCGACGCCGTTAGTATTTACGTCGCCAGTGATGAGGCTAAGAGTGTCGGCTACTACGTTTTGGGGTCCTTTCTTGTAGACTATCTCGTAGTCATACTCGAGTAGCTGTCGTTACCATCCAACCATTTTTTAATTTGGTTTCATGAAGTTCAAAATATCAAATATTAAAGGATCGGGTCGTTGCATAGCAGAGTTCTGCAAATTTCAAATGCTTTACTATATTCCTCATCTATTTTTACTGTGGCTTTGCCTTTCAGTTGTTGTGTCAAGGGTTTAGTGATTGCAGCGAAATCTTTTATGAACTTCCTATAGGTACCGAATACTAACTTTAGGTCGTTAACGTGTTCTTGGAGTGATGACGAAAAGACTATAATGTCGTCAAGATAGATTAAACAACAATTGCCGTTAAGGTCTGCTAAGATGCTGTCCCTCGTTGATGTTTGGCATGGGATATTTATCTTTATTGGTTTAGTTTTCGTTTCGTTTAGTTTTCTGAAATCCGGTTTCTTTGACACGAGAAAAATTGGTGCGCTCCATGGGGAATGACTATGTCTAATTATGTCTTGTTCTAAAAGTTTAGGATTTGTCTTTGAATTTCTTGTCTTTCTACAAGACTATATCGGAATGATTTTGTATGCAATGGAATTTCGTCTGTAGGCTGTATTCTATGTTCGACTAAGTTAGTGAAGGTGAGGTTGTCTCGCTCTCGATGAAAAAGTTCCGGAAGCTTTTTACAAAGGTCTTTTATTGCTGTTAACTCTTCAGCGTTTAGATGGTCTGTCCGCAGTTGGGTAAGTATATTGATACTGTCTTTTGGTTTGTTATCATTTGTTACGGATATGATATTTAATTCAATGTAATCATTCTCGATGTATTAACTGACTAGAAGCTCTGCGTCGAGGCACAATTTCTGTTTGTCTTGTGAGTAATTGATAACTTCCATAAAACTAAAATTGTTTTTGGCTTGGTACAGTCCTCCAGATATGAGGACATCTTCGGAAATTTTCGTAGTTTCGCACCAAAATGCACAGTTAGCGATGCCGACGGGTAGCTTTACTATGTTTTTGGACGTTTCGTCCATGCAGAGTGTGTACGTTAAGTACTGTTTTAATTGAAATTGTATTTGTTAATTTAATTTGGTCTGAATCGGTGAAAACTTTTGGGTCAATGAGCGACAAGGTTGCACCTGTGTCTATTAAAAACTTAAGGGGGTATCCGGATTTTAAATGTATGGTAAGGGTGAGCCTGACTTTTCTTTAACTAAATATCCTGTTTGTTTCTCGCGGCACTTCGGGGAAAATTTGAGTCCTCATCTATATTATGGAGTTGAGAACTATGCGCATAATCCGTTGAAGTCAGTTCCATGTTATACACGGAACCCCTGGTTCTGTCAGAGTAAGAGTTTTCCTGTCTTCTCTGTTCGTTCTGGTGGTCTTTTGGCATTATTTCCGGTACTTTATTTTTCTTATGTTGGTAGTCGTCTTTTTCATGTGGGACGTACTGTCGATAGTCCCTCTTCTTTCCGTTGTCTCTTGGTTTGTAACTGTTATCCCTGATATCCGTTTTGCTGTCCGTCAGGTTGGCTACTCTGTTTTCTGTTATCAAGCTTCCTGGTTTCCTGCTTCCTCCAATTTTCTTAGAAATAAATGTCCCTTTCTTTAGGGAGGTTAGTAGGTCTCACAGGTCTTACTGCTAATCCCAGTGGGCCCCTGACAGCTTTGAATACAAGTGTTTGCGAACAATTCTTTCTTTGTTTTGATCTATATTGATTCGCATTCTTTTATAACTGTTAATTTGAAAAGGACCGCTCTGATTTCGCAAATTATTTAAAATAAAATATGTATTGGGTAATGTGAAAATGCGAGGTTATGCAATTCGAACATGAGAGTTTGTTCGTCTCGCTTGTCGGAACAATGCCGAACTAATGCATCTTTGATCTAATCCCTTCAATTTTCTGATTATTGCCCATATGAGAATTTGTCCGTATGGCGTTTTATCCGTTCGTCTAATTAAAATGAGGATTACCTCTACATAGTTAATAAAACCGCTAGGTTTTTTGAAATTAAAGTCATAAGGCGGTAGGAAGCGGATCACGTCCGGGATTCTACAAGACGAAACTAAGTCCATGTTATTTGCTGTAATTGCAGCTTGGTTAAGTGGAGGGGAGCTGGAAGTCGAAGTCAGTGACGGTGTTGATCTTATTCCTAGTGTTTGGGATAAGCTTCTTAACTTTCCCAATAGTAGACATATATATTTGATTGGTGTGAATGTTTAATTTGGAGTCTGGTTCTTGGCTTATCTATCTTAAGTTAGTTATTCTAGATTTAATGTTGTTTGAAAGGTCTTAAGTTATTTTGACTTAATTAGGCTTAACAATATTTAGATATAATTGTGTGTGTAGTGTAGTGAGTGTTTGTTGTACGAATTATTTGTACCTATATGAGCGTCGAGTATACTGTGGCTGTGTAGACTTCTCTTCCTTGATAGTTGTGTGTATTAGTATCTGTAATTGGTTGTGACAGTATTATTTTTCAACCCCGAACCCATTAAAAATGGGTAAACAGGGTATAATGTATTTGTGTAAATGTATGTAACAGGCAGTAGGAAGCATCTCCGACCCCATTAAGAATATACATTCTTGATCAGCATCAATAGCCTAGTCGCTCTAGCCATGTCCGTCTGTCTGTCCGTCCGTCCGTCCGTATGTATGAACGCAAGGATCTCAGAACCTATAAGAGCTAGAGACTTAAAATTTTAGCTGTAGGTCCTCCTAGTGCCCGCGCAGATCTAGTTTGTTTTGATATTCGATAACTTGTCCCGTTTCCAAGTAGTCGATAAAAATCAAAATATCGAAATACTGTTATTTGAGCAATGTTGGTAAATAATAAGAGCTAGAGTCAACAAACTTGACATGTAGCTTCTAAAATAATATATAATTGAATAAGTCAAAACGCGTTGATTAAAAAAATAAAATTTTATTGAACGTTGCGTAACTTAAGCGGAATTTACAGGAATGATATATTCAACTTGACGGTTTGGATGCGTTGGATAAACTCCAACTCCAAACTGTTATCAACGCTTAGCAAACCTCGTCTGAGCTTTCAAGATCATGAGCTTTTTCTCTTTTAGCAATGCTCTTTATTATTTACTCTCTTTGCGAGTTTTTTGGAATATTATAAAAGCCTGGATTTGTGCTGTGTTGGCGATTTGTGCTTTTGGTGGGAATAACGATGGTGGCGGATGTTTATGTCTAGTGATTTTATGATGTTTATGCCGCCCACCGATATAATCCACAATTTTTATGCAATTCACTTTTCAATAATACACGACAATAAGTACAATAACATGACCGGTTATTAAAAAAAACTTGTTTCGGCTGGCCTTGAGTTTGGGACAGCAAGCGCAAATTGCAAGAGTTTCTGTATACATGTTCACAAACACATTCATGCTCGTCTTCTTTGAATTCTATCAACAGCATTGCAATTGCGATTGCATTGTTTTCTGTGCTGATATTTTAATTATTTTATTTCTTATTAAGACTTAATTAATGGTGTGGTTGTTGAGTAGAGGCGGTGGCTAGTAGTGCGGTCTGTTGCAAGTTCGCCTACCGTGGAAACAATTTAGTTTTTTTTTTTTGCTGGTGTGGCTATTGAGAAGAGGTGGCGGCAAGGAATGCGGTCTGTTGCAAGTTCGAAGCCTACTGACGAAAAATTTTTTTTTTAATTAATTTTTATTACTACTAAATCAAAGGAGCGCGTAGCGTGAGCTGCATTTGGTGTCGGAAGAAGAGTAGCATTGTAAACTTGGAAGTTTGTATATCAAAATGGAAGGAAAAGGTGCATATATGTGTGTTTTATTTATTTATTGTATGTGTTGGGAAAATTTTGTTTTTAATTTTTGTTTCTTTATTTATTGTATTTGTTAGGAAAAATTATGTTTTTATTGAATTTGGCCTAAAATATTGGCAGCGTAAATTGTGTGACGTGGCTATGAGTTTTATCGTACGCTTCAGTGACCTATTCGGACCAGTTCGAGTTGCGTCCAGCGTGTCGATGCGTTTCATCGACTTGCTTCAGTGACATATTCAACCGTGAACTGATCCGCGTCCAGCGTTTGATGCACTCGCACTTGTAACTTGCTTTTTTTTTTTATAGAAAAACATTTTTTTTTTATACCCATCTAGAGGGTATTAAAATTTTGTCGTGAAATGTGTAACGCATAGAAGGAGACATCTCCAACCCCATAAAGTATATAAGTTAACACTTAAGAATTGCACCAAAATAACGCTGTATAAGAAACTTGCACAATACTTATATTGACCCATTTGCAACCAAGCACATTCCGCTGACACATGAGTTCAGCGGCCTGACTATGCTGACATTATCCAACTTTTAGGTTTAATTCCAATTCAATTATATACCACAATTCAGTTCTGTACTTAACGTTTGACAATAAACATACATTGCTTCGGCTTTGCCGTTATAAAATACTTTCTTATTATTGATACAATCACTGAGCCACAAGGCCAGCGATACGAGAGTGAAGTGAAACTCCTAACGTGATCATCGTAAGAAGATATCGTTTACATCGGCCGACTGTGCTTCCCTTAACAGCGCAAGACGGCAACTTGATATTTTATATATCAATGATCAGTATCAACAGCCGAATAGATATAGCCATGTCCGTCTGTCTGTTTCTATGTGAACTAGTCTTTCAGTTTTTAAACTATCTTTATGAAACTTTGCAGATGTCCCTCTTTCTGTTGCACGCAGTACATATGTCAAAACCTGCTGGATCGGGCCACTATATCATATAGCTGCCATAGGAACGATCAGTCAAAAAAAAAGGCTCTTGTGTAAAAAATATTTTTATTTAACAAGATATCTTGACCAAACTCGGCATATATTAGATTTTCTATGCTTCTCATTTATATGCAAAATCCTATCAACATCGGTCCATTATATCATATAGCTGCCCTAGAAACGATCGATCGAAAATTAAGTTGTTATATGGAAAATTTGTTTGTTTTTCACCATATTTTGACCAAACTCGGCATTTATTGGTATAACTATGCTCCCTCCATTTATGCAAAATCTTATTTACATCGGACTATCATATAGCTGCCATAACAACGATCGGTCGAAAATTAGTTGTTGTACGGAAAACCCTTTCGTTTTTCAAGATATCTTAACCATATTCGGCATTAACTATTCTCCCTGTGCTTTTTAGATACGGGCAAAGCACCATGAGCATTATGAAAAGGTTGGGTCTCCAAGGGTATTAAATCTTCGGCGTGCCGAAGATAGCCCTTCTTTCTCGTTTTTTTTTGCCTTTGTTGGCTGCCTTTACTGGCTTTTGTACATATAAATTATCTTTGCCTTGTTGGCTTTTCTGCCCACTGTATTATGTTGTATTATACGTCGTATAATGTGGCTGGTCCACGTACATGTTCGAACGATTTTTCTGATATAATATTTACCGTACGATTCAGTGACCTATTCGAACCAGTTCGAGTTCCGTCCAGCGTGTCGACCGTTTGATCGACTTGCTTCAGTGACAATGAACAATGAACAATGAACTGATCCGCGTCCAGCGTTTGATGCAACTCGCGGTGGTCACTTAGCCCTGCGGTTGATTTTGCACCAACCGTTTGCCACCATCGTTGTTCGAACGTAAAGAACAGCACACGTTGCTGAGGTCAGGGTGGCCTGACGCTACATTAGGCAAAACGTTTTATTCTTTTGTGTATTTTTGCACAATTTTATTTGTTTGCTTTAAACTTGTTGGTATTTCTTAATTGTTGTTACGTATATACATTTGTTTCTTTATGTTTATATTTGTTTCACGTTTGTGCATATGTGTTTTATATAAGTTTATTTATTTATTATATTTTTCTTAGCTTTCTTTTTCCTCTCTTTTTGTTTAAAAATAGTATTATCTTGCTTATTTTTTTTAACAATTTACAACCACTTTCACAACACTTTCACAGAGTGGTCACATAATGTGATCTCAACTACTTACAAAATTAGACTTAATATGATATTCATCCATAATCCTTGGGCCTTGGTCCTAGGGGTTGTCCTTGGAATTGAAGATATGTTCTTTGAGCGGTTGCGCCAGTTACCAGTCTTGATAGTACAATTTAATTGTATAGTTATTTGACTATTTCAATAAAGAACGAGTTTAATGATCACTGCAACTTTTCTCTTCATTGTTCCAAAAATGAACTAACTGTATGCATGTATCTGGGAAACTAGTGTTGCAGCAGTACAAGTGTCTTGCACGAGAATTGTCGCAGTCAACATCCTGCTAAAGCGCTAGATCAGCATTGCAACAAAGTGTCACAATGCTGAGTTGCTTGTGTGAGAAATGACCGATTCTCGGTGGCTTGGCGGGTGGAACCAAATCGAATTAACCCTGTATGGTAGATTCGGTAACTCGGGCACTATCACTCAACTATAAGCAGGAGCTGCCCAAAGTATAAGAAGGCCAAAAGAGCGCTCAAAGATGGTTACGTTCATTTAACTTAATCACAATCACTGCAGAGCAGCCTAGGATCAGCTTGCACAAACAGCCCTGGAAATGAGAATAGATGTAGCCATCATTAGCGAGCCATACACACCCGAACACATCGGAGTGTGGCACGAAAGCCTGGACGCCTGACCAACACTATTTAGCTGCGGATAGGCACCAAACCAGCTCAATCAACGGATTGCCCCCAACGGGTTCGCTAGGGCAAAATGTGGTTGCGTATACGTCTATACCTGCTACATACCACCAAGCGTCCCTCTGGCAGAGTACGCAGCCATCGTAGAAGACATCGCACAGGACGCGCACGGCAAATCCACAGTGATAATCGCCGGCGACTTCAATGGGTGGGCTACAGAATGGGGTAGCTACAGAACGACACCAAGGCGAGCCATCCTGCTGGACACACTTGCCTCGCTGAATGTCTGCCTGCTGAACAGCGGATCAAGAAACACTTACAGCAAAGCGGGTCATGGGTCGATCATAGACTTGACGTTTGCCAGCCCAGATATTGCCCGTGACGCCAAATGGCATGTATCGCATGTATCACCCACAGCGACCACTTTGCGGTGATAACGGACACCTCCCAACCTGGAAGCAGAAGCATCAGTAGAAGGCTCCAACACACTGGATACAAGATGGACCTGGAACGACTCCTACCTATGGTATAAGGACTTGGCATAAGAGGCGATGCCAATAGGTCAGCTGACGCGTTAGTAGAGACTTTCACCAACGCATGTGATACAACACTGACCAAAGTCCTTAAAGGTGGAAACCCACACCAACCAGCAGCCTGGTGGAACGAGGACATACCCAAGCGCGCAAAGAGTGCCTCGCAGCTAGGCGAAAGAGCCAACGGTCGAGATCGTCGCCCAATTTTGCACAACATATGCAGAGCTTCAGAGTCGAACGGAAAAAACTCAAGGAAGCTATCAGACGCAGCGAAACCTGATACTTCCAAGAGCTTTGCGACGCTGCGGACGCGAAGCCTTTTGGACTGGCCTACAAACTAGTCATGAGAAGGCTATGCAGGCAACCAATGCCAACAAACCTTGATCAGCTGAAACAAATAGTAGAAACGCTCTTTCCTCGGCAGCCATCTGGAATTGCACCGCAACTCCCAGCAAATCGAAAAGACGACTGTGCTCCCACCGACGACAATGAGGTACTGAGCATCGAACAGTGTAATCAAAGCTGTCATCGCTGCACACCACGGAAGTTTCGTTGAGCTGTACAATGTAATGTACAATGTATTGCGGAACGCACAGTACCACGCAGATGGATGCTCCAGCGACTTGTGCGAATCCCGAAGCCTGGCAAGGAACTAGATGATCCCTTCTCATACCGCCCCCTGTGAGTGCTGGACACGATGGGGAAAATATTCGAGAGAATCGCCTAGAATGCAAGCTTGGTGAAGTGCATGGACTGTCTGACCGCCAATTTGGATTCAGGAAACACAGGAACACCACGGATGCCATCGGGTCCGTGGTTGAACTAACAGAAGGCGCAACCCAAGGCATTAAATGGGCAGGAGGCACCAAACAGTAATGCCTAGTCTGTACATTGGATGTCAGGAACGCGTTCAACTCAGCAAAATGGACGAAATTTCTAGAAGCTCTAACGGCCAGGCATATCCCGAGCCAGATAATAAAGTTAGTGACCAGTTACTTCCAGGACCGAGTGCTACTGTATGACAGGCGTTCCCCAGGGCTCCTTCTCGGGCCGCTACTGTGGAACGTCATGTACGACGGGCTACTGCGTCTCTGCCTACCAGAGGGCAACATAATCCATGGGTTCGCCGATGACATTGCTGTTGTGACTGTGACGAAGAAACTCAACGAGGTCTTTCTTAGGAGCAGTGCGGCTATCGACAGGATAATTGAGTGGCTATCCCAGAACGGACTCACACTGGCGGAGCAGAAATCGGGGGCAGTTCTAATAAGCAGCAAAAAGATAGCTGAGACGGTGTCGTTGCGCGTTGGCGGTGCTATAGTCAAGACCGCCATCAAACGCCTTGGCGTCATGATAGACCACAGACTGTCGTGTAAACAACACCTGGAGTTCGTTAGCCACAAAGCGGCCGGGGTTACAACAGCCATTAGCGGAATGATGGCGAATACCAAAGGCCCAGGGCAGAGGAGCAGAAAGCTAATCGCTGGTGTGGTTACGTCCCCAATCCTCTAGGGCTCCAACATATTGGCCCCGCAATGGAGGTTGCATCTTACAGCCGAGGATGCAAGGCCGCATATCGACGATGTGCACTGCCTGTAGCCACCTGCTTCCGCACAGTATCTGAAGACGCGGCCTTAGTACCAGCAGGCAGGATTCCACTCGGTCTGATGACCATCAATAGGCAACTAAGGGACAACACTATCGAAAGATGGCAAAGCAAATGGGATGCGAGCTTTTTAGCTCTGCCATTTGGCAGATGGACCCACAGACTAATCCCAAACCTGAAGCTTTGGATACAGCGGCGACACGGCAATGTAGACTACTATCTCGCCCAAATATTGACTGGGCATGGCTGCTTTTAGGCGTACCTGCACAGGTCTAAATATGAGGACGATCCCTGTGGGCACGGTGTGGTTGAGGACGCGGAGCACTCCGTGTTCTACAGCCCACTCTATAGAAGCGAGCGGGAAAAAGCGACGGCGGGCAGAATCGATTTAACTCCCACCCGTCAAACGCCAGTGAGAAACCATTGGCCACCGTTGGAGCCACCCGAACAGCTGCAATCACCGCCAAACTTGGGCGCATGCCCGTCAACTCAAACTTCACCAACTTCGACCAACTTGTCCCCCTTTCGTAACTGTAGACATGGGCTGACGAGTTGGGCATTTTAGGACCTTAATAAGTAAGCTTACACCTTGTCGAAACGGCTCCTAGGATAATGTTTGCCTCGCCCCCGTAACATAAACCTGGCGACCATGAGCATCCTAGCGAGAACTACAAGAATTAGTCAAAAGTCACCGAAGAGTCGAATAATCAGCCGACTCAAGCTCACTAAGCAAGCGGTGGAACTGCCCCTAAATGCGACACGGAAACGCAGACGGAGAAAAGCGGTGCAGGCCCTAAGCTAGCCCCGGCAGTACCCCCAAAATTGCGGAATGCAATCCCAGCAAAAAGTCGGGACGCGGCCTCAAGCAAAGTCAAACCGGCAACAATCCGCAAGCAGCAGCACGTACAGCTGGCGAAGGTAAATACGTGGACAGAGGAGAAAGGCAAACAAAGCAGGCGGAAACAGCCCAATCGGCCGGATTCGATCCTGCTCAAGTGCACAGAGAGCATGCCATACGCAGACGTGCTCAAAATTGTTAAAACAGCTCCATCACTTCAGGCGGTGAAAAACAAGGTGCAGGGCATCCGCAAAACAGCAGCAGGAGAACTGATCCTCAGGCTCCAGAAGCCATCGGACCCAGCTACAGACCATCTGCATGCGGCAGTCAGAACCGCGCTGTCTGGAAAGCCGCAGTTAGAGCCAAGCAGGAAACGGCTCAAACTGAGGTTCTCGATTTGGACGAGTCCACGACAGAAGATGAGGTCCTCACATCTCTATTTGTCTCGGTGGAAGGTGACATACCCGTCGAAGTTCTCCGATCGCAACGATGACCCTGCAACCGAGCCTAGCCACGAAACTGCTTGAAGCCGGTAAGGTCCGTATAGGATGGGCTATATGCCGCATACGACGAAAGATTGAGCCAAAGAGATGCTACAGATGTATGGGATTCGGTCATACATCCACCAGGTGCAAGAGCCAGTATCCTGTCAAAAAGGGGACATGCTTTAAATGCGCTGGTATCGGGCACAAGTCAGGCCAGTGCACGCATGAGGTAAAGTGCATCCTCTGAACAAGAATGGGTGTGGGCACTAGCCAAGCCGCGCACTCAACTCTGAGCAGGAACTGCCCAGAGTATAAGAAGGCCTACAAAGCGCTCAAAAATGGTTAAGTTCCTGCAACTTAATCTCAATCACTGTAGAGCAGCCCAGGATCTGCTTGCACAATGAGAATAGATGTAGCCAGCTCGCTCAACGAATGGCTCGCAAAGGGCTTGCAAAGGCAAAATACAATCGCCTCACTGAATGTATGTGTGCTGAACAGCGGTACAAGAAGCACCTACAGCAAAGCAGGCCGCGAGTCAATCATAGACCTGACGTGTATCCGATGTTTACACGCACAGTGACTACTTTGCGGTGATAACGTTCACCTCCGAACCTGATAGCAGAAGCACCAGTAGAAGCCACCAACACACTGGACCTGAAAAGACTCCTACCAATGGTCGAATGACTTGGCATAAGAGGCGATGCCAACAGCTCTGCTGACGCGATAGCAGAGACTATCATCTATGTAACGACGCTACACTGACTAAAGTCCGTAAGGGTGGAAACACACACCGACCGGTAGCCTGGTGGAACGATTAGATAGCCAAAGCGCGCAAAAAGTGCCTCGCAGCTAGGCGGAAGAGCCAACGTTCAAGATCATCGCCCAATTTTGAGCAAGGAAGCAATCAGACGCTGCAGAGCCCGGTACTTTCAAGAATTTAGAAATTAGTCATGGGAAGGCTATGCAGGCAACCGATGCCAACAAACCCGGACGAGCTGAAACGCATAGTCCATACTCTCTTTTCACGGCAGCCATCTGGAATTGCAGTGCCACTCCAAGCAACTGGAATTAAGGACTGTGTACCCACCGACGACAATGAAGCCCTGAGCATTGTTGCGAAGCTGAGGGCCGACACGTAGTTGGAAGCTCCAGCGACTTGTGCTCATACCGCAGCATGGCAAGGAATTAGATGTTCCCTCCTCTTACCGCCATCTGTGCATGCTGGACACGATGGGGAAAATCCTTGAGTAGACAATCTGCAATCGCCCAGAAAGCAAGCTTGCTGAAGTGCATGGGCTGTCTGAACGCCAATTTGCTTCAGGAAACATAGAAACACCACGGATTCCATCAGGGCAGTGGCTTATCTTGCAGAAGGCGCAATTAAAGGCACAAGATTGGCAGGCGGCACCAAACAGTACTGCCTAGTCTGCACATTGGACGTCAGGAACGCGTTCACCTCAGCCAACTGGACGAAAATTCTAGAAGCCCTAGCGGCCAGACACATCCCGAGTCAGATCATAAAGCTAGTGATCAGCTACTTTCAGGACAGAGTGGATTGCCCACCGCAGGCATGCCAAAAAAACAACGACTGAAGCTTGCTGAAAATATCTCTGTCTCACGACAAACCCTTGATCGGCTCGTTCACACACATTTGTGTGTGTATGTTATGTCAAATCTTGTCAAATTTGCATCGGGCTGGCAGGCAGATACCCAACAGGCACACAAACGCGCAAATGCTTCCATCTATATAGAAAAGTGTGTAGTTATCATGTACACATGACAACGTTCAGGTACCCTAACCCTTAAAACAAGCATGGAAATTAGCAAATTTGCACATGAACAGGCCAAACCCTTTAATAATATCACACGACTGCTCACTCGAAAGAGTGTGCGTGTGCACAAGTAGCAAGTCGCAAAAATTGAACAATTTCAATTTTTGGTCTTTTCTTATAATTCTTCGACAAGCCGACGATGAATAACCATTGCAGAAATACGACTTAGTTTTTTTTTTTATTTTAAGCAAAGTAGCAAAAAAAAATCTTAGAATATAAAATATATATATATCATTTAGGTCATTTAAGTTTTTATTAAGTATGTTCCATCTACTGCCCTCCAACCTTCACTTGGCTGAGTAGTAACTTTGCAGACCTTTTAAGTCATCTAGACCGCATGTTCCTTGTCGGTGGTGATTGGAACGCCAAGCACAGGCTCTGGGGAGACAAGCGCTGCAACCAAAGAGGGAAGGAGCTCGCGACATTTCTCCTATCCTCAAATGTGGACGTATTAGCTACTGGCTGCCCTACGAGATACCCATGCAGAGATAATAGCAACCCAAGCTGTCTGGACTTTCGCTATTTACAAAAACATCCGTCAATGAAAGCTCCACATAGACTGGCGCTTTGATATGAGTTCGGATCATCTCCCACTAATAAACACTCTCAACTCCGCTGCAACATACATTTCGCCAGCCGAAAGGCTCATCGGTCTCTATACAAATTTACAAGAATTTAAACGATGCTTGAACGACTCGATTTTCCCCGCATGGAGCTGAATTCCTGTACAGATATTGACAATGCCTTGGATATTTTCATAGGCAAAGTTCACACCGTCTCCAGGCCTAATCAACACATTAATGGTACACTCCCGTTTACTCCTGAACTGCGTCGCCTCCTGTTAAAGAAACGCAAGCTCCGAACAATCTTCATCCGCTCGCATCATCCAGTCGACATGATCAACTGGCACAGGGCAGACCATCACCTCAAGGAGGCAGTACGCTCACACCGTGCTGCTTTCTTTGACAATATGCTCATCAATATGGATTCCAACAACGATGCCGCTTTCTCGCTGTGGAAAGCAACACGACGTGCTAAACGCTAATGGCAGATGGTGTCGGTCAGACGACGAACAGGCTAACGCTTTTGCTGCTCACCTCGCCGACCGCTTCAAGCCTCATGAAATGGCCTCACCAAACGATGTGAATGGCATTAGGTCTCTGCTTTCTGCTCCACTTTAGTTGGACCTCCCCATCTCACCATTTACCTCGGCGGAAGTCTCTAATATCATACAGAAGCTTAATTCCAAAAAAGCGCCGGGAAACGACATGGTCTGCAACAGAACATTGAAGGCTCTTCCTGAGAACGCGCTGCTCTTTCTTGTGATGGTCTTCAACGCGATTTTAAGAGTGCAATACTTCCCGTCTTCGTGGAAGTTTGCCATTGTTTCGATGATCCACAAGCCTGGAAAGCCTGATAGTGACCTTGCGTCCTATCGGCCGATAAGTCTTCTGCCTTCGATCTCGAAGGTTTGGGAGCGACTGTTCGCCTCCAGGAAGATGACCAACAATTTGGATTTCGCGCGGGCCACAGCACTACCGAACAACTACACAGGGTAACAAACCACGACACCATCCCTCAAAGCAATAAAGTAAAATATCTAGGATTGCTTTTCGACCAGCGATTAATCTGCAACCTCCACATCACGTTAGTGGTTAATAGTTGCCGAAACAAAATCGCCAGCCTACATTGGCTACTGAACAAGAAGAGCAAGCTTTCTCTCAACAATAAGCGCACAGTGTACCTGCAGATTATAGCCCCCGTATGGATGTACGGCATTCCGATCTGGGGAATTGCTGCCAAGTCTCAACGTAAGAGAGTGCAAGTCATGCAAAATAAAGCATTACGCCTAATCACGGGTTGTCGCTGGTATGTCAGAAATTCAACTCTGCATAGAGACTTGAATCTGGCGGTTGTCGACGGTTGACGACCAGATCGCCTTCCACTCAAGCCGATACAACGATCGACTGTTGGTCCACAGCAATCGCTTGGCCAGATCCCTGGCTACAGCTACACCTATCCGGCGGCTCAAAAGGCGCCACTTTGGCCTTCTCCCACGAGGAAGTTCACAGCGCAGAAGGCGTCCAGGAGCTCACCTAAGGCTGTTATTAAATGCTGAGCGAAATGCGGCTTTATACTGAACGGTCGGCTATCGAGGCCGGCGTCCGGCTGCCACTCTCAACAGTCTTACTCTATCTGGGCACACTAAAATCGGTGCAGGCACCCATGGGGCTCACTCGTTGCGATTTTTCGTGTTTCGATTATTTTGCTGTTTGACATAACTATGCATTGTATGGTTCGTGGTCATATGTAGTTCTTGGCCGCCTGATGCTTCGTTGTCTGGTTGTTCTGGTTCTGACCAGGATTGTGCTGTTGTTGTTTGGTCTTTCTCCTAACATAGTAGGGGTTTTTATCTGACCGCTCAGTTTTCTGCCTTATTCGATTTTTGATTTTGTTGTTGTGATCTTGAGCTTTTTTCTCTTATGCTTTCGCATACGAGGCCGCAAATGCGCTCCTTTCCGTGCTCGCCTCTGCCCCTCTGGCTAGGGCCAGAGCAGATGGTTAATCTTTTGGCTGCGATGGAAACACAACTGATGTCAACGGCTTTTTTAGGCCGGACACAAACGCATGCAGTACACCTGCTCTGACTTCGTCATTGAGCATCGTTGCTTTGTATGTCTCATATGTCATGATTATTTTATTTGTGACGAGGGTCAACTTTCCTTCGACCTCGTCATATTATTGATAAAGTGAGGCTTCGCCTTGCCGGACCCTTTCTTGCCCCTGTCGCAGAAGCCGAAGCGATGTTCGCATACGTCCGCATAGGTGCAGTCCAACCTGGCTATTATAGCGTCATAGTTAAAAACCGTGTTGTGCGACAGCGCTCTAGCGGGACCCTATACTTTATTTCTTATTATTGCTACAGCCTGATAATGGGCACAGCTGCCTGCGTAAGGCTTGAACAACTCCTAGAACAACACATAGTCATATTGAGATCCACTAAATTCCGGGACAGACTTTACACAATCTTACGGTACTTCACACCTAATTCCAGGGTCTACAGTGATTCTTTGGCACACCTCGACTTAGGGTGCTCTTAACTATAAAGAGTTCATCTGAGTTTTTAATGCGTTTAACTGCGCATTGAGTTCTTCTTTTTGTTGGGCTAAGGCCTGGATAACCGCACCGGCAATCAGCGTTTGTAGCTGGGTGGAATCCACGTCTGCCAAACCTTCTCCATATTGTTGATGACTTTACATCTGGGTATCGCACTCCTCGTCACTGTCTAATTCTCTTTTAATTCTCTTATAAGCTGAGAAGATCATCAGCTTGTTGGGAAAGAAGGCAAAACGGCAATCTGATAGACACTTCACGTACGCTTGTTTTTGCAATGGTCGACTATAAACACATAATCGGCATGAAAAAGAAATAAAAAGCGAAACCCAGAAACAGATGCCACAAAACATACTTGCTGGCACAATGAAACAAATAAATTTGTATGACTTAAAAGACGATAATATGCACAACCCACTTACATGTCTTTTTCTCAGCCTTTGTCTAAGATGTTGGTGAATTTCTCTTAAACGCTGCCCGCCAATTAAATTTAACTGCCAGTCCAGTATGTAGCCTCAGTCCAGCGGCGTCTATGGCTGTTATCTTCCAAACAGTGGAAGAGACAGAGTGTCGGAGCAAGTATAATATTTATTACTCGACTTATATTACTCATACAAAATTGAATCTTAAGAACTAGAAGCCACAGCCGCTGATGCATAAAAATAATTATATGGAGCTTTTGCAACAACAGTCGGCAAGCCGACTAAGCATAAGCGATAACGCTGCTCTTGCGACAGAGCTCAGGTTACCGACGCTGCCCATTTTTATGAGAGCACTGCGCGCAACCGTTGGCCAATGTTTTGCTTGACAACAAAGTGTCAAACTGTTGCGCGCGAGGGGCTCTCTAGCGAGTATTTACACCATTCAAAAAGCTGCAAGTTAAATTTAGTGACTCTAGGTCTTAGAACCTATGAGTTTTCCTCAAAAAACAGTATTTGGATATTGTTTTTTACAGATTGCTTAGAAACGGGCCTAGTTATCGATCATCGGAATCAAACTCATACTACGCGGGCACTAGAAAGCCCTACGATCAAAGTTTCAAGTCTCTGACTTATAGGTTCTAAGATTCAGACAGACGGACATGGCATCGACTCGGCTTGTATAGAGATAGAGATTGTTATCCATAGTATTAGCAATTTGGTAGCACAGCAAGCTCTGTTCAGGTCAATAGCGCGAGGAGACTGACTTCTCAAAACTTCCTTTAGTTTAATTTCACCAACCAATTAGTCACTCAAAAAAGTGTAACTATTGCTCTCCTCGTTGCTCTTCTTCAGTCAGCGCTCTACGACCAGACTTCACTCAGCAACAGAGGCTCTCTCTCTGCAACTATGCTTACACTCAATTGCAAATTCTTGGTACAGACATAGCGAGTTATAACGGGATGTATTGCGCGTATATGACACCACAAAAATATGTACGCGCATATACAGCGACGTACAGTCAGCAATCTGCGACACGGCCTTCTTTACAGATCACGCGTCCACGTGTGTTGTCCTTAAGCTACAATATTTAAAAACCACACCATTTAACCAACATTTTTCATTCATTTCCCTCTGTTTTTTCGTTTCTTACGTCATTCATCTTCTTACTACTATGATTCACCAAACATCAGATCTTATTGGATTCATAACATCAATTTTCCATTTTATGCAGGATAGGGAAATGGTGGAAAATATGATTTCTGTTGATTACCGTTCGGATTGAAAAATGCGGGAAGCATTTTTCAAAGTGCGATCGTTGAGTACCTCGGCTTCAAAGTAGCCAGGAGCGGTGCAAAAACTGACCCAGAGCCAAAAACACTGTTCGAGTTGAGGTCATTTTTAGGCTTAGCCAGTTACTACAGATGTTTCGACAAAGATTTCGCTGCAGTTGCTAAAAGGCGGAAACGACTCCGTAAGCAAGCACATGTCTAACAATGACGAGTTATCTAGTCAGCGGTGCCCGACTAGAAAATACCCTGAACCCAAATAGAAGTTTCCAAAACTACTTTGAAATATAAATGTAGGATATATAATTATTTATTTATTTTCATAAAATAATTCTTAACTTTAAATTAAACATATTTTAACTATATGGGCCTATATATAGGACCTAATTTACCCTATCCTGAACACTTACAGAGATACCACTGTGGTAACTATACACTGTCTCGAGTGTCCTAGCGCTAACTTCCTCACTGGAGATATTTGAAAAGGCTAATCGAGACCCAAATCCCGCCCTGAGCAATTCATCGTAAAGGAACGTGTCCCTTAGATAAATCCTCAAATTCTGTTCCAAATAAACCAAGCGGATATGACGGACTTTTGTAAATATATAAAAAACCTACAGACTTATAACAAAATATTAAATTATAACGAAATAACTCAAAATCGACTGACCCAGATATTTTTCTACCACTTAAGCGATTAGAAATATTGTTGAAAATTGCGTTCATAATATAAAAGAAGATTCTCCTCTTAGGTCGCAGTGCATTAGTTATTACCTCGCAATCAATACGGACAACAACAGTAAGCCCTGGAATTTAAATATTTTCATATGTTGGAGCCTCAACGAAACATAGATCAGACGACTCAAGCATTAACTTATCTGATCGAATATCTCCAATATGACAGTGATTGCAGCACGCTGCATATGAGAGCAAGTGTGAACCAGCACTGAATAGTAGTACCTTCTGCACGTACAACTGGAAACTGCCTGGGGTCAATAGAAACTTGCTCATTGCTTCTATATTAAAAACTTTTAACTATTTTCTGAATTGGGGTCCAGAAAGCTTCTGTACGATGTGTACACTTTCAGCGAGCAAGTACTCCTACGGTATCATCCGAAAATTTCATCCATAGTTATTGGAGTGCTGGATGCATCAAAATCTATTTGCATTAACTAATCCATTCCCAGTATCTACGTTGACCGTAATCATATATTTTGCACTGGTTTTTTAGAAGAAAAGACATACACAATCCCTATGTTTCGGACGACCCAAAGCTACTAACGGCTTGCAAAATTTTCTGTGTTCAACCCGCAATTACATGTGCTGCTCTCATAAAATCATCAGCGGTAGAAATAAATTGATCAGTCGTAATTGAGTTTAGCTTTTTCGTGTTATAACTATCTGTCGCCCCACTAAATAGATGAATAGCATCATCGGGCACATCCGATTGCTGAGAAATGCGGGATCGGACAAGACTAATATCATCGGCTGTCATGTTTCCCGATGCCATATTATTTAAGGCAGAAGCAAACGATTAGTCCTTCCGTTTTCGCATGATTTCTGTGAGCTCAAAATACTTGAAAAGGTCCCACAGCAATGAAAAATAAATTGCACTGTAGGGAATATTAGAGTTGGATTCAAAAATCCAACGGTCACCTACTGGTCATAACTATCGTAGATCCCCGAAAAGTATTTTATTCTTACGAATCCTATGTCTTATATACTAACAGAGAGTCTTAATTTAATCCTGCTGTCAATGCATGCGGCAGCAGCAGTCATAAACTATTGTGATTAATTGTGATCTATTATTATGCTGCTGGCTGCAGTCGTACACGATGGAGTGAGATTTAATTTTACCGAGGGTCAAATTTAGACTCGGTGTCACGTGTTCATGTGTGAACAACTTACAAAAGGCGTTTAGAACTCTGAACGATGGCGCCGCCAAAAGGAACAGTAAGTTTTTACGGTGAGTCTATTTAAATTTGCTTTGACTTTGGAGCTGAATGTTCTCTGGTTAAGGAAAGTGTGTCAGATAACTTAAGGGAAAAGTTTCACAACATTGTTAAACTAAATGGTATAAGCAACGATTCTATTTGTAGTACATCACAAATTCTGTGTAATATAAATGTTGAACAATATTGTTAAGAGATTTTGTTACATGTTGTTATGGATAAGTATTTGAATTATGACGAGTGGATTGGCCGCGAGATTCTAAGTTAAGGTCTCGGGGAAGCGATGGATGTTGATAAATTTTATATTATAATTTTTTTAAAGAGTAAAGGTTCTAATTTTACTAATAAGGAAGATGTTATAAATGTTTGAAAATTTTCTACTGAGATGTTTATAGATGGAATTGTGGAGACTTTAGGGACAACAGGGGAGTTGGAAATAAGACTAATAGATTCACAAAAGACAGTAGAGCGTCGCCCTTATATGCTTAGTAAATGTGAGAAAGAGCGTGTAAGGTATACATTTTATGAACTTTTGAAATCAAATATTATTCGACCCTGCTATTCACCTTTCGCCTGTCCTATTATGTTGGTTAAATAGAAAAATGGTACCCATCGTCTTGTGTAGCCTACCGCGTTTTGAACGAGTATCCAATGCTCTCATTTCAGATCAGGTTGCCAGGCTTCGTGGGGCAATATATTTCTCGTGTATTGATATGACTAGTGGTTTCTACCAAATCCCTGTACACGCAGATTCAATAAAGCGAACAGCTTTTGTTACGCCAGAAGGACAGTACGAATTTTTTACCATACCTTTTGGCCTTAAGAACGAGCCATCTGTATTGCAGTGATCAATAAGTGAAGCATTGGGCACATTAGCCCACACATACGCAGTTGTTTACATTTACGATGTGTTGATTATAGCTGAAACCAAAAACGAAGGTTAGACCGATTGCAGATAGTGTTAAGTATAGCCGTAATTTTATTCAACATAACCAAATGTTCGTTTCTCAAAACTCGTATACAGTATCTTGGATTTGAAAGAGGCGATGGAGAAGTTCGGCCGAACGCACGCAACATTCAAGCCGTAATAGGTTTGCCGCCTCCGCTTAATATGACACAATTAACACAATTTATAGGTTAAGCTTCTTATTTCCGACAATTTGTTCCAAAATTATCCGAGACATTAAGAAGGGTAAAATTACTTAGGAAAATACAAAGAAACGGTAAAACCAAATGATTGCCTGTAATCCCAATAGCTTTCAGATGGGCAGTGATCAATAACGTTCATGAATCCATGTGCACTTGGGATGCGAAAAAGCATTAGATAAAGTCTATGGATATTATTGATTCGAAAATATGTCAAAATAGTTCCGAAGATTCTTAGAGAACTGTATCACATGTAAGCTAGTGAAGCCACCAGTTGATAAAAGTACAGGCAGATCTACATTCGATTCCTAAGATAGACATACCATGGCACACCGTCCACATCGACATTATATTACAAATGAGGGCCAAAAATGACTTGAAGGAATACGTCATAATCTTAATTGATGCCTTCACAAAATTCGTTTATTTTTACCATACGTTAAACATAAATACCGAAAGTTGTATTAAAGCCTTAAAGTCGGTCGTGTCCCTATTGGTTTTGCCTACTCGAGTAATAGCGGATCAAGGTCATTGGTTTGCTAGCTCAGGTTTTCGTGAATTTGGTTCTTCCCCAAAATTCACTTAATAGCCAAGTAGAAAGTGTTATAAATACACTCAAGAGTATGTTAACCGCCATTGAAACCAGTCAAAGATCATAGCAGGATGCGATAACCGAAGTTCAACTCGCCATGAGTTGCACGGCAAATCGAGTTACTAAGTTTAGCCCATTAGAATTATTGTGAAGAATTAAGTGAAGAAGAAGATGAGGTAGACACAGAATATTAATGAAACAAAGCTAAGCAGAATATGGAAGATAATGCACGATATGACAAACGTAGGTTCGAAAAAAAATAAAGCAAAAATTATGAAGCATGGCGTAGGTGATCACGTATTCTTAAATAATTTTGAGTCCGTTTCAGGTAGTTAAAGTTTTAGACGGAGATCGATTTATTATAAAATCATTAACAAATAAGCGAACTCATAAATACTCACACGAATTTTTAAGAGCGTTACCAGTTAACAGTCAGTTAGTTAATAAATTAAATGAAGACATAGACGAGAGAAGTGAAGGTGCGTCTGATTTCCAAGAGGGGAATAAAGATATAGAGTGCACAAGAGGTGCGTCTGAATCCCAAGAAGGAGAATGAAGACCTCACCACAACAGCTATCTCGCATAAAAGAGAGGTGTTGTGGCGGGGTCAAGGTAATCGGCTGTAGAAGGACATACAGCAATGTTGTTAAATTAACCAAAAGTGGAATTTGTATTATGTTTAAGTTGAATTTAATTTTAAAAAAATGGTAATTCTTTGCCGATCAATAATTCTACTGGGCTAAACTTAGTAACTCGATTTGCCGTGCAACTCATGGCGAGTTGAACTTCGGTTATCGCATCCTGCTATGATCTTTGACTGGTTTCAACGGCGGTTAACATACTCTTGACTGCATTTATAACACTTTCTACTTGGCTATTAAGTGAATTTTGGGGAAGAACCAAATTCAAGAAAACCTGAGCTAGCAAACCAATGACCTTGATCCGCTATTACTCGAGTAGGCAAAACCAATAGGGACACGACCGACTTTAAGGCTTTAATACAACTTTCGGTATTTATGTTTAACGTATGGTAAAAATAAACGAATTTTGTGAAGGCATCAATTAAGATTATGACGTATTCCTTCAAGTCATTTTTGGCCCTCATTTGTAATGTAATGTCGATGTGGACGGTGTGCCATGGTATGTCTATCTTAGGAATCGAATGTAGATCTGCCTGTACTTTTATCAACTGGTGGCTTCACTAGCTTACATGTGATACAGTTCTCTAAGAATCTTCGGAACTATTTTGACATATTTTCGAATCAATAATATCCATAGACTTTATCTAATGCTTTTTCGCATCCCAAGTGCACATGGATTCATGAACGTTATTGATCACTGCCCATCTGAAAGCTATTGGGATTACAGGCAATCATTTGGTTTTACCGTTTCTTTGTATTTTCCTAAGTAATTTTACCCTTCTTAATGTCTCGGATAATTTTGGAACAAATTGTCGGAAATAAGAAGCTTAACCTATAAATTGTGTTAATTGTGTCATATTAAGCGGAGGCGGCAAACCTATTACGGCTTGAATGTTGCGTGCGTTCGGCCGAACTTCTCCATCGCCTCTTTCAAATCCAAGATACTGTATACGAGTTTTGAGAAACGAACATTTGGTTATGTTGAATAAAATTACGGCTATACTTAACACTATCTGCAATCGGTCTAACCTTCGTTTTTGGTTTCAGCTATGATCAACACATCGTAAATGTAAACAACTGCGTATGTGTGGGCTAATGTGCCCAATGCTTCACTTATTGATCACTGCAATACAGATGGCTCGTTCTTAAGGCCAAAAGGTATGGTAAAAAATTCGTACTGTCCTTCTGGCGTAACAAAAGCTGTTCGCTTTATTGAATCTGCGTGTACAGGGATTTGGTAGAAACCACTAGCCATATCAATACACGAGAAATATATTGCCCCACGAAGCCTGGCAACCTGATCTGAAATGAGAGCATTGGATACTCGTTCAAAACGCGGTAGGCTACACAAGACGATGGGTACCATTTTTCTATTTAACCAACATAATAGGACAGGCGAAAAGGTGAATAGCAGGGTCGAATAATATTTGATTTCAAAAGTTCATAAAATGTATACCTTACACGCTCTTTCTCACATTTACTAAGCATATAAGGGCGACGCTCTACTGTCTTTTGTGAATCTATTAGTCTTATTTCCAACTCCCCTGTTGTCCCTAAAGTCTCCACAATTCCATCTATAAACATCTCAGTAGAAAATTTTTAAACATTTATAACATCTTCCTTATTAGTAAAATTAGAACCTTTACTCTTTAAAAAAATTATAATATAAAATTTATCAACATCCATCGCTTCCCCGAGACCTTAACTTAGAATCTCGCGGCCAATCCACTCGTCATAATTCAAATACTTATCCATAACAACATGTAACAAAATCTCTTAACAATATTGTTCAACATTTATATTACACAGAATTTGTGATGTACTACAAATAGAATCGTTGCTTATACCATTTAGTTTAACAATGTTGTGAAACTTTTTCCCTTAAGTTATCTGACACACTTTCCTTAACCAGAGAACATTCAGCTCCAAAGTCAAAGCAAATTTAAATAGACTCACCGTAAAAACTTACTGTTCCTTTTGGCGGCGCCATCGTTCAGAGTTCTAAACGCCTTTTGTAAGTTGTTCACACATGAACACGTGACACCGAGTCTAAATTTGACCCTCGGTAAAATTAAATCTCACTCCATCGTGTACGACTGCAGCCAGCAGCATAATAATAGATCACAATTAATCACAATAGTTTATGACCGCTGCTGCCGCATGCATTGACAGCAGGATTAAATTAAGACTCTCTGTTAGTATATAAGACATAGGATTCGTAAGAATAAAATACTTTTCGGGGATCTACGATAGTTATGACCAGTAGGTGACCGTTGGATTTTTGAATCCAACTCTAATATTCCCTACAGTGCAATTTATTTTTCATTGCTGTGGGACCTTTTCAAGTATTTTGAGCTCACAGAAATCATGCGAAAACGGAAGGACTAATCGTTTGCTTCTGCCTTAAATAATATGGCATCGGGAAACATGACAGCCGATGATATTAGTCTTGTCCGATCCCGCATTTCTCAGCAATCGGATGTGCCCGATGATGCTATTCATCTATTTAGTGGGGCGACAGATAGTTATAACACGAAAAAGCTAAACTCAATTACGACTGATCAATTTATTTCTACCGCTGATGATTTTATGAGAGCAGCACATGTAATTGCGGGTTGAAGACAGAAAATTTTGCAAGCCGTTAGTAGCTTTGGGTCGTCCGAAACATAGGGATTGTGTATGTCTTTTCTTCTAAAAAACCAGTGCAAAATATATGATTACGGTCAACGTAGATACTGGGAATGGATTAGTTAATGCAAATAGATTTTGATGCATCCAGCACTCCAATAACTATGGATGAAATTTTCGGATGATACCGTAGAAGTACTTGCTCGCTGAAAGTGTACACATCGTACAGAAGCTTTCTGGACCCCAATTCAGAAAATAGTTAAAAGTTTTCAATATAGAAGCAATGAGCAAGTTTCTATTGACCCCAGGCAGTTTCCAGTTGTACCTGCAGAAGGTACTACTATTCAGTGCTGGTTCACACTTGCTCTCATATGCAGCGTGCTGCAATATACGTAGCTTATAGTAGAGCAAAAACTTCCGCCGGGTTGTTTTATATAGGAGATTTTGTTCCTCCCAAGTCCCGAAAAATGACGATAAGGTCCAACATGAGATAGAGAAATTGCGGACTGGAAAACTACTTCGAACACATTATGATAACTTAGTTAACAGTTAGACATTTTCTTTCATATTACTGACAGCATTCACTGTCATATTGGAGATATTCGATCAGATAAGTTAATGCTTGAGTCGTCTGATCTATGTTTCGTTGAGGCTCCAACATATGAAAATATTTAAATTCCAGGGCTTACTGTTGTTGTCCGTATTGATTGCGAGGTAATAACTAATGCACTGCGACCTAAGAGGAGAATCTTCTTTTATATTATGAACGCAATTTTCAACAATATTTCTAATCGCTTAAGTGGTAGAAAAATATCTGGGTTAGTCGATTTTGAGTTATTTCGTTATAATTTAATATTTTGTTATAAGTCTGTAGGTTTTTTATATATTTACAAAAGTCCGTCATATCCGCTTGGTTTATTTGAAACAGAATTTGAGGATTTATCTAAGGGACACGTTCCTTTACGATGAATTGCTCAGGGCGGGATTTGGGTCTCGATTAGCCTTTTCAAATATCTCCAGTGAGGAAGTTAGCGCTAGGACACTCGAGACAGTGTATAGTTACCACAGTGGTATCTCTGTAAGTGTTCAGGATAGGGTAAATTAGGTCCTATATATAGGCCCATATAGTTAAAATATGTTTAATTTAAAGTTAAGAATTATTTTATGAAAATAAATAAATAATTATATATCCTACATTTATATTTCAAAGTAGTTTTGGAATCTTCTATTTGGGCTCCGGATATTTTCTAGTTGTTAGACATTTGCTTGATTACGGAGCCGTTTTCGCCTTTTAGCACATTTGTTATTGGCTTTGCAACTGCAGCGAAATATTTGCAAAAACATCTGTAGTAACTGGCTAAGCCTAAAAATGACCTCAGCTCGAACAGTGTTTTTGGCTTCGGGTACACTTAAATGGCTTTTCCTTTTTTCAGGGTCAGTTTTTGCACCGCCCTGGCTATTATGAAGCCAAGGTACTCAACGCTCATATTGAAAAATTGTGTCTTCTCTTTGGCGACTTTTATCTTAGCCTCACAGAGACTCTTTAAAACCCAGTCTATATGACCTACGTGTTCTTCCTCGTTGTCAGAGAAGATTATGATGTCATTGACGTAAACATAGCATGTCTTGCCAATTTGCTCACGCTGGACGTCGTCTATCGCACTTTGAAAAATGCTTCCCGCGTTTTCAATCAAAACGGTAATCAACAGAATTCATACTTTCCACCATTTTCCTATCCTGCTCGGCCAAATAAATTTGGTGATATCCATATTTAGCCTTACCCAGATTGGCTAAAGTCTTGGGATTGTTTGGCATCGGGAATTTATCGGCGACCGCTCGCTCGCTTAACTTCATAAAATCAATGACGAAGCGTTTATTTCCATTACCATTTTCGTCGTGTCCTTTTTTGTCAACAACCCAGGTCGGATTGTTATAAGGTGACTTTGAGGGCCTGATGATGCCATTTCGTAGTAGCAGGGACGACCTCGTTAGAGGTCGAAAAAGCCTCTGCCCTGTTGAGCATCATATTCCTAAATTTTGGTCTTACTGATACTGGTACTACGATGTCGTTCACGTTAGTGAAGTTCAGACTGCTGCAATAGTGGTACTGCAGCTTTTCGGATGCAGTTCGCTAGTAAGTCGAATCCTATAATGCCGTCAAATGGAGTTAACGAGTCTAGTAAGAACAAGTAAGAGGTTCTAGTCGGGAGCTCCCGACTAGGGGATACCCTGAACCCTCTCCTTCCGACAGGCGATAGGTATAAAATGATCAATACCTGATATATATATACTATTCTAGAAGCTACATGTCAATTTTGGTGACTCTAGCTCATGTCCGTATGTATGAACGCAAGGATCTCAGAACCTATAAGAGCAAGAGACTTGAAATTTTAGCTGTAGGTCCTCCTAGTCCCCGCGCACATCGAGTTTGTTTCCGATATTCGCGTACTCTTGTTTTAGCAATGGTCGACTATAAACACATAATCGGCATGAAAAAGAAATAAAAAAACGAAACCCAGAAACAGATGCTACAAAACATACTAAACGCTGGGCCGCGACGAACGCTGCTGATGAAGCTTCAGTCCAGCAGAGTCTATGGCTGTTCTCTTCTAAATTGTAATCTGTCTTCCAGCTGAAGGCAAAGATTAGGATGGGAAATAACCGCCTATTACTGACCATGCGGCTTAGTAATTCAGCTATTAAAATCAAATAGATTTTACGACAAAGTGTCGGAGCAAGTGCTCATACAAAACTGAATCTTAAGAACTAGAAGCCACAGCCGCTGGTGCATAAAAATAATTATATGGAGCTTTTGCAACAACAGTCGGCAAGCCGACTAAGCATAAGCGATAACGCGGCTCTTGCGACACAGCTCCGGTTACCGACGCTTCCAAGAATCCGCTGTGTCAGCATCATGCGCGCAACCGTTTGCCAATGTTTTGCTTGACAACAAAGTGTCAAACTGTTGCGCGCGAGGGGCTCTCTAACGAGTATATATACTATATACTATCCAGACAGACGGACATGGCTAAATCGACTCGGCTTGTGCTGCTGAGCATGAATATATATATATATATATATGTCGTAGCATAGAGATCATTATCCATAGTATCAGCAATTTGGTAGGAGGAGACTGACTTCTCAAAACTTCTTTTAGTTTAATTTCCCCAACCAATTAGTCACTCAAAATAGTGTACCTATTGCTCTCTTCGTTGCTCTTCTTTAGTCAGCGCTATACGATCAGATTTCACTCAGCAGCAGAGTCTCTCTCTCTCTCTCTCCCTCTCTCTCTGCTACTATGCTTACACTCAATTGCAAATTCTTAGTACAGACATAGCGAGATATAACGGGATGTATTACGCGTATATGACACCAAAAAAATATGTACGCGCATCTGCAGCAACGTACAGTAAACAATCTGCGACATATACTTAATGGGATCGGAGATGCGTTCTTGCGTTTGGTATTGGTAAAAGAGGGTTCAGGCTATCTCCAGGTCGGGAGCTCCCGACATAGAGCCTCTTACTTGTTTTTAATAACTTTTTTGTTTCTTAACCGATATTGACGAAATTTTCAACAGTAGATCTTATTGTGCTATAGAATGTTCCTATATTCTCAAAATGACAATTGCTTTAAAATTGTGGCTTAAGTTGGTGGGTATTTTTAAATTGGTTTATTTATTTGATTTGTAGATATGGTGTGTAGGCGGGGGGTGGCAAAAATTATAAAATTTAAGATAAATAAAGATATACATATATATACTATTAAAGGAACTACTTGCACAATTTTTGTCTCGCTCTTATAATTTACGAAATTTCCTTAGACGAGATAGAAGGGCTATCTTCGGCACGCTAAAGATTTAATACCCTTGCTGACCCAACCCTCATAGTGCTTTGCCGGTAGCTAAGAAGCACAAGGAAATAGTTAATTCCGAGTATGGTTATATTATTTTTTAAAACAAATGGTTTTTCATTAAACTGTGTTCAAGATATCTTGAAAAACAAAAAAAGTTTTCCATACAACAACTTAATTTTCGACCGACCGAATAAAAAATGTTTCAATACAACTCAATTTTCGATCGATCGTTCCTATGGTAGCTATATGATATAGTAGTCTGATGATGATAGGATTTTACATATGTATGGGAAACACAGTAAAACTAATAAATGCCGAGTTTGACCAAGATATCTTAAAAAACAAAAAAGGTTTCCATGCAACAACCTACTTTTCGACCGATCATTCCTATGGCAGCTATATGATAAAGTAGTCCGATCCGGCTCCGACATAAGTATGTACTGCGTGCATGGCTATACCGACTCGGCTGTTGATACTGATCAAAAATATATATACTTTATGGGATAGGAGATGTCTCCATTTATGCGTTACATATTTCGAGACAAAATTATAATATCTTCTGCAAGGGTATTAAAGAAACAACAACAATCGAAGAAAAGAGGGGATAGGTAGTAGGCTTGCACACATATGCCAGAATTTGCGCCACAGATGAGTTCGTAAAAATTGATCAGAAATGTCATCGTCCCTAAAATAGCTATTTAATAGGCATTTTACTCCGCAAAACATAATCTTCAACGAGTGCAAGCAATTTAATTTTGTGGCCAACAAACGGCAGGAGTTCTTTGCAGAGTGGTATGCTCGCGTCAAACAAGTAGCTATATGCAGCAAATTTGGTTTCCACTTATCTGCAAAAGCGCTGGAAAAAGCCCTGATACGCATATTGATAAGATGAGTGAGGAGGATGATTTTAGAATTTTTAGAACAGCACATCTCTCAACCGCCAACTGAGCGGAGATTTGGAAACTATATGTACAAAAAAAACATTGCAAAAACAAAAATATTTGTTATATTGTTAATTCAGATGAACAGCATCGTGAAGTAAATTGTGTTAATGACAAAAGTGTCACAGCCACAAATGCGCTCTAATAACCCAGATCAAACAAGAAATAAAAGAAATAATTAAAAGGCGACAGGGAGAAAATATCTTTAAAATTGTGCGCAGCCGTCAATCCAGTACTTCACAAAAGCAAAACCTAAGGGATTTGGTCAAACAAGGCATGTTGGCAACAATAGACAATTTAGAGTGGGGTACCCCACTAGTTCCAATAATAACAAGTAAGAGGTTCAGTCGGGGGTTCCCGACTAGGGGACACCCTGAACCCACTTCTTCCAACAGGCGATAGGTATAAAATGAAAGATACTTAATATATATTTAAGATTTATAATATTGTGTTGTTTGTTTAATTATTATAAGTCATTGCACAAAGTAGAAAATGTTTTTTAATAATAGTCTTAGTGAGTCAACTCCACGCTGCTGCAGACCAAAACCGATTGTATTGACATCAGACGATTCGTGTAATCGCTAGTTTATCGAATGATCGGGGTATGTTAATTAACAGAATTGTGTTAGCTCCTGCCTTTACATTCGGCCCTCCTGGTCGTCCTCATCTGTCCCAGATGACAATATTTTATCGTTCTCGGATACAAAACGCCACAGCTTCATGTTATCACTGCTTGTTGCTGTGATATTTGGTCCCTCGACGTGTGCTACCTTTCTGACGTCGTAGCGGCCATTGCGTTTAACTTTAGTAACTTCATATGGCCCTAGATATTCGCTGGCCAACTTACGTCCTGCGCCAAACTGCGACCTCATGATCGCTACCAGATCTCCCACTATGTATCCGTGCTCAGCTCGACGTTTTTTATCATAATTGCGCTTATAGACTTGTTGCGCCTTCTCGATGTTCTGCTTCACTCTTCTAACTCAACTAACTCTTCGTTGAGTACCTCTAACAGTCGACCTTCAGCTTGGCTGTGCATTTTAGTTCCAAACATAACCTCGAATGGCGACGCTTTTAACGTGGCATGCACATGCGAATAAATCGCCCTTTGGACCTGTGGCACTTACTTGTACCACTTTGTGGATTCATGGTTTGACAACTTCGTGATAATACTCAAAATAGAACGGATTACTCGCTCAATCTGGCCATTGCCTCTCGCCACACCTATCGTTGTCCACACATGCTCAACTTTGTTCTCATTGAGAAACTCAGTGAAAGTGTTGGATGAAAACGCTGCTCCTCTGTCGCTGATTATGCACTTGGGTAAGCCAAACACACACCACCAGTCGCTAAGCCTCTTGACAACTTCCTCGTGACCAGTTGATTTAGTTGGGAAAAGCCATATAAATTTGGAAAACGCATCTACCATAGCAAAAATGTATTTGTATTGCTTAGCTGTTGCGTCAATTGGTCCCAAATGATTGACGTGCAGCGTGTGTAGTGGCGTATCACCCTTGTCTATGCAGTGAAGATAGCCCTCCTCTTTGCCCAACTTTTTACTGAAAATAATACAATTGATACAATTAGCAATCAATGTTGATACCTTTCTTTCAAGGTGGGGAATCCAGTATTGCTGCTGGATCAAATGCATTGTTTTGGCTGTCGAAAAATGACCATCTTCTTGCGACCCTTGAATCACTTCTCGTTCCATCAGTTACCGAACAGCAAGCAACTCATTGCTATCAACGACTTTGAACAGAAGACCACCTTTAAGCTTTTAGTCTTGGTATGGGCGTTCCTTCAAGATCTCTACAACGGCTTTGATAAAGTCGTCATCTTGCTGCGCCCTCCTTATTCGAGCTGTTAACTCTGTCGTCACGAACATGCACATCTGCGGAAAACGGCTCAGACAGTCCCGTGTCTCATTCTATCACCTGGAAGATGTACGACTTTGAATGTGAAGTCCTCCATATACAGGATCCACTGTGAAACTTATCTCGGTATGTCTGCTTAAGTTGTTGTCTTCCATCAAACTGCTGTTTTAACACAGCTCCAAGTCCTTCCTTGGACGCATCCGTGTGGAGCTCCGTTGACGCTTCACGTGAATAAATATGTAATACAGGCTCGATTATAAGTAATTTCTTTAGTCTTTGCAGCGACTGTTGCACTGTCTCGCCAATGTTGAACACCGCTTCTTTCCTAAGTAGATTCGTGAGCGGCCGTGCAACTTGTGCGTACCCAGGAATGAATTTTCTGAAAAAGCCGCAGAGCCCCAGAAAAGCTCGTAAAGCATTAATGTCTTAGGCGTAGCAAATTGGCTGACCGATGCTGTCTTTTCTTTGCCGGGCC
This sequence comes from Drosophila borealis, assembly GCA_035045885.1. Classification (NCBI taxonomy): domain Eukaryota; kingdom Metazoa; phylum Arthropoda; class Insecta; order Diptera; family Drosophilidae; genus Drosophila; species Drosophila borealis. The sequence goes on along the minus strand of JAWNOR010000340.1, from coordinate 1,313,720 downwards.
AGATTCGCCCATCCTCGATAATATGGCCAAGAAAGCTTACGAGTGTTTGCATGAAGCTACATTTCTTCCATTTAATCTTAAGAGCAAATTGGGCAGCTGTCTCCAGAACCAACTTTGTTTTCTGCATACATATATCGGGCGACACGGCGTAAATAATTATGTCGTCCATATAAAGCTGCATCACATCAGCGTTGATCAGTTCCTGAAATATACAGTTAACGAACCAAATGAACGATGCTTTCGAGTTTTTAAAGCCGAAATGCGCTTTATTAAACTCGAAAAGACCTTCCTTTGTGATGAAGGCTGTATATGCCTTGCTTTGCTCTTCAATGGGCACATTGAAAACCCATTTCAAGGTCCATTATGGTGAACCATTTAGCCCGCTGCAGTTTTCTAATATCTCATCCATTTCGGCACAGGGAAACAATCCACCAAAACCATGCTGTTTAACTTTCTATAGTCTATGCAAACTCGTAGTGTACCATCTTTCTTATTGACGACGACAACTCTACTCGCTACATTTGAAGACGACTTGCGCACGATTTCTTGCTCGACCCATTCCTCAACCTGTTTCTTTACAGCGTTGGATTCGTCTGCCGCTAGTCGACTCGGTGAATGATGAAATGGCTTGATCACGCCATCGGGAACTATCTTCAACTGAATTGGACATTGCTTTGCTTCTGTGGGCATCTTGTAGCTGCTATCTATCATTTGTTCAACATCCTTGAGATATTGCGTTGGAGCTACAAAAGCTGACTCTTCGGTGACATTATATATGTGAACAGAGTCATCCATCGGCATCGGATCTGCGTCTAGCTCTAGAAATGTGTAGCCTTGCATATCTGCGACCAAACGAAACTTTTTGATAAAATCATGCCCCAACAGAATCATCGTAATCGATCTGAGCACTAGGTACGAACAAAAACTTATGGTTCGTTTGCAACTTGTCAACCACAACCTCTGCATTAAAGCATCCAATGGACTTAGTTGTAATATGGCCAAGACCGCGCAGCGTAGATGTGCTTTTAAAAAGTTTCACGTTTCTTATGCTTTTCACAACACTCTCTTTAATAATGGTCACGTCTGATCCTGTATCAACGAGACAACCAACTTCAATGTCATTTATCCGAATTTTTGTAATGCGATTGCGATCAGCAATTATTCGAACTTTATCAACTTTATCGGCACAGTTGCGTGAAATGTGACAGCTTTCATTACACTTAAAACATTTCATTTCAGCCGTACAATCTTTGCGTTTGTTCGCCTGAGCCACAGTTAAAGCAATATTCTTTTTTACCGCCTGGCGCACTTTGCTGTTTGACACTTGCTTTTGGGTGTTCTCCGTTTTTCTTCTTCTCGGATATGGTCAAACGTTCATCTATATCAAACTCTTCTTTCAAGGCTCTGAAGGATTTACATCAATACATTGCATATTTGTACTCGTTTCTTATGTCCAGACCGTTTACAATATGGGTTATGACAGCCGCGTCTTCGACGTAGCCAGCTGATGCAATTTTTTTCATATATAGCACATATCCGTGTAGTGACTCATTGCTCTTTTTTTTCTTTCTTGCAGCTGCTGATGAATATCTGCACTATTGTAGCTACATGTAAATTCTTCGAATAATGCTCCTTTTAGTTCATCATAAGTACACATACACATACACAAAAATATCCGGAGCGATTTTCATTTGGCTGTCACGTTGCTCATCAGCAAGCACTTTAAGGTTTAACAGCTGTAGCATTTGTTCAATTCTTGCATCAACACTGTTTCCCTCACTGTTCTCCTTAGCATTTTCCATCTCTTTTTTTTCTTGCACACGACATTTCAGGTCCAACTTCTGCCATCTCGTTTCTTTACTCCTGTGTCTCTTTGTTTTGCGTTCTCTACTGTCGTACTCGACTTCTTTAGTGGCGGTTCCACACAAGTAACGGTTTCTCCAAATAGCGACGTTGCGGCGCGACCTCGAATTCCACAATTTTCCAACTGATTTACACCACGATTGATTTTTTTAAAACTGCGTGTTTGCTGATGTGCTCACAGTATTCGGATTATTCAACTTAATGTTTATAGCCACTTTTAACAACTTTACAATTTTTTAGCAGCATATAAGGACTTAAGCAACTTTTCCGAAATCCTGCTCTTTCTTCAGCCAGCTTTATTCGATTACACCTTGAACTCTGCACTTGACACGGACGAGCCCCTAAATGTAAGATTTATAATATTGTATAGTTTATTTAATTATTATAAGTCATAGCACAAAGTAGAAAATGTTTCTTAATAATAGTCTTAGTGAGTCAACTCCACGCTGCTGCAGACCAAAACCGATTGTATTGACATCAGACGATTCGTGTAATCGCTAGTTTATCGAATGATCGGGGTATGTTAATTAACAGAATTGTGTTAGCTCCTGCCTTTACATTCGGCCCTCCTGGTCGTCCTCATCTGTCCCAGATGACAATATTTTATCGTTCTCGGATACAAAATGCCACAGCTTCCTGTTATCTCTGCTTGTTGCTGTGATATTTGGTCCCTCGACGTGTGCTACCTTTCTGACGTCGTAGCGGCCATTGCGTTTAACTTTAGTAACTTCATATGGCCCTAGATATTCGCTGACCAACTTACGTCCTGCGCCAAACTGCGACCTCTTGATCGCTACCAGATCTCCCACTATGTATCCGTGCTCAGCTCGACGTTTTTTATCATAATTGCGCTTATAGACTTGTTGCGCCTTCTCGATGTTCTGCTTCACTCTTCTAACTCAACTAACTCTTCGTTGAGTACCTCTAACAGTCGACCTTCAGCTTGGCTGTGCATTTTAGTTCCAAACATAACCTCGAATGGCGACGCTTTTAACGTGGCATGCAAATGCGAATAAATCGCCCTTTGGACCCGTAGCACTTACTTGTACCACTTTGTGGATTCATGGTTTGACAACTTCGTGATAATACTCAAAATAGAACGGATTACTCGCTCAATCTGGCCATTGCCTCTCGCCACACCTATCGTTGTCCACACATGCTCAACTTTGTTCTCATTGAGAAACTCAGTAAAAGTGCTGGATGAAAACGCTGCTCCTCTGTCGCTGATTATGCGCTTGGGTAAGCCAAACACACACGACCAGTCGCTGAGACAGAAACCTATGGAACACTTTAAAAGTCAAATGTCTTAAGAAGCCATTGCTTCAGTCAGAAAACGCAAATAAATATGCGCGAGTACTAGGAGGGCCCACAGCTAAAATTTCAAGTCTACAGCTCTTATAGGTTCAAAGATCCTTGCGTTCATTCATACGAACGGACGGAAAGACGGACGGACGGATAGACGGACGGACGGACGGACAGTTGGACGGTCGGTCGGACAGACAGACGGACGGTCGGACAGACAGACGGACATGGCTAGATCGACCTGGCTGTTGATGCTGATTCAGAATATATACACTTTATGGGGTCGGAGATGCAGGCAGAAGGCCTGTTACATACATTTGCACAAATACATAGTACCCTTTTTTACCCATTTACAATGGGTTCAGGGTATAAAAAGCAACGGCACCATTTATTTGATTTTAAGAATCCGTTACATAATATAGATGAGAATTACACGTCACTAGAATGCAGGAAGTTCCTAAGGAATCTTTATAAAGATATGAGAGAGTTTGTACATACAATCATTTCTAGATTGACGATGAGTGGGAAGTAATGTGCCCACACATAGGTGTTTTGAAAGTAAAAATAGGAACTCAGCAGCCAGCTTTCAGAAAACAATAGAACCTTTAGAGCAATTCTCGTGTAGCCGTTTATTAAGAAGATATTTTTGAGACAGAGCCGGACACAAAATCGCACTTAAGTAATCTTAAGGCAGTTTTGAGAAACTTCGGGATTAAATCTTAATGATGTGTCAATTCTTTCAGGAACACAGCTTTAGCTGGCATCATTTGTTAGGGGAGGTCCCTGCGGCCATTCATATGGAGAAAATTAGCAGGGACAGACATACAATTTCTGATCGATACTGGCGCGTTCGATAATTATATTAAATTTCATATGTGGTTATTGGACGTAATCCCAATCGAAACCCCATTCGCCGTTCACTCCATTCATGGCTCCAAAAATATTAAGAAGCGTTGCAATGTTGGGTTTAATGATGCATTTTTTTGTTAAATACGTCAGATACGTTCGATGGGACTATTGGCCTTTGGGGCTGTTTTCAGTCGTATAGATAGCACAATAAAAATCGATACTGTCTCGGAAACGATTCAGTATTACAGTTGCGCCGATGTAAACTACACGAAAATTATGAACATCACAAAATAAAGGCAAGCTTTCTGAAGATGTTAGATGAAACAAAACGGGTTTCGCCACTACCATTCGTACAAAAAGTTTTTGGCGGAGCCTCACGATTGGCTGCCTGACAACATTTCTGACACCGCTACAAGTCGTACGGACAGTAAGCCCATATACTAAAAATTTTACTCATATCCCATTAGAGTAGATGACTTCATTGCCATTGAAGTACACAGCCTTCAGAAGGACGGAATTATCAGAAAGTCACGTTCACTCTATAACAATTTGATTTGTTGAACAAGAAGGGCATCGATGATGCGAGTAACATAAAGGAGCGCCTGGTAATAGATTTCAGAAAGCTCAACAAAAAAATGTTTACTGACAAATACTCAATGCATTTCAATGATCTTGGCAAACTTGGGCAAAGCACGATTTTAAAAAATAGACCTGAAGTCCGGGTACCACCTAATAACCCTGGTAGTGGTAGGGGTCGAGAGAAAACATCGTTCTCTGCAAGTGGTGGAAGCAAAAATTTTGAAGGCTTACCTTCGGTTTAATAAGTACTGGTAACATATTTCAAATGGCCATAGACGACGTTCTTCGAGAACAAACCGGCAATACATGTTATGTCTACTTCGGTGATGACATCATATTTTTATAAAACGAGGCGGACCACGTCAGTCATGGTGACCGTCCTCAAAAGAGTCCTTGAGGCCAACATAGACAATTACAGTTTTTAAAGACAAGGGTCCAGTGAAAAACTCTTGTTGAGGTAATTTTTAGTTTTCCCAGCTACTGTAGGTGCTTCGTAAAGGTCTTTGTCCAATTGCAAGACCGATATCAGACAGCTTGACATCTTTTGTCTATCTACAAGTTTAATATTTTACACTATAAATTAATAAAAATATTTAACTATAATAAATATTTATAAAATATTATTCTTAAATTAAGCACGCTGATTTATAGTAATGGTGATTAAAAGCATCACTTCATGGTGTTCTACTTACTTGTAGGTAGAAAACAATATGTATATAATAATAATGTCCTTACGTACGTCTGTGTGTTTGCACTGGTTAGGCGTAAGCCAAGAACGTACGTATGATATAGATATATGATAAATATATACCTATAATAACAATTTTTCCTTAAGATTAAAAATGATATTGATATATGAATAAGGAAATGAGCAGCGAATATGATGTTTAGCGTTAATTAGAATTATATTGATTTCATTTTAAAATGCATACATATTTATGTTCAGTATCATTGAAAACTCATATACACAAATACTGACCAGAAAGATGCATTTTCAACTTATTAACCCATTTAATTGGTGAAGGGATACTATAAGCAAAATACTACGAAAATTTAATACCCTTAAAAACCAAGCCCTTTCATAATACCCATAATGCTTTGCTCGTATCTAAGAAGCACAGAGAAAATAGATAATGCTGAGTAAGGTCAAAATATCTTTCTAAAACAAAAAATAATTCATACAAGAACCTCATTTTCGACCGATCGTTCCTATGGCAGCTATATTGTATAGTGGTCCAATGGAAACAAGATTTTGCATAAATTTAGGGAGAATAGTAAAACTTATAACTGCTGAGTTTAGCTAAAATATCTTAAAAAACACAGTAAAACTAATAAATGCCAACTTAGGTCAAGATATCTTAAAAAACAAAGAAATTTTCATACAACAACCTACTTTTCGACCGATCGTTCCTATGGCAGCTATATGACATGACTATATCATATCGGACGACTGTCTGATCCAGCCGGTTCCGACATATGAACTGCGTGCAACAGAAAGAGGGCCGTATGCAAAGTTTCATGACGAAAGCTTTAAAACTGAGAGACTACTTCGCATAGAAACGCACAGACGGACGGACGGACAGACAGACATGGCTATATCGACTCGGCTGTTGATACAGATCAAAAATATATATACTTTAAGGGGTCGGAGATATCTCCTTCCATGCGTTACACAATTCGATACAAAATTATAATACCCTCTGCAGTGGTATAAAAAGAAGAAAGAAGCTCTAGTGGTGAGTTCCCGACTAAGGGTTACCCTGAATCCTCTTCTACCATCACAAAATGCAGCTTGCGGTACGCGATCGTTTGCTTAGCAGTAATAAAAACTAGAAAGAAGGGCTATCTTCGGCACGCCGAAGATTTAATACCCTTGCAGACCCAACATTTTCATAATGATCATGGTGCTTTGCCCGTATCTGAGAAGCACAGGGAGAATAGTTAATGCCGAGTATGGTTAAGATACCTTGGAAAACAAAAAAGTTTTCCATACAACAAATTATTTTCCACCGATCGTTCCTATGGCTGCTATACGATATAGTAGTCCGATGTAAATAAGATTTTGCGTAAATGGAGGGAGCATAGTTAAAATAATAAATGCCGAGTTTGGACAAGATAGCTTGAAAAACGAAAAACCAACCGCCCAACCAACCGAAAGCTATACCAACTGTTTGTTTTCAATTTAAAAAAAAACTATTAAAATTGAAGCACATAAACATAGAACGGAAGAATAGAATAGAATAAAGAATATTTATAACATGAAAGATACTTGATGTGCATATTAAATTGGTGGATAGTTCCAATCGATTTATATATTTGATTTATAGATATGTGGTGGAAAGGTTGGTGATATCAATAAAATGAAAGGTACTTGATATGCAGGTCAACCACCAACCACTTAGCTATAAATCAAATACATAAATCGATTGGAAATATCCACCAATTAAATCTACATTTTGAATGCTTGTTATTTTTTTAAGAATACACGAATATTCTATCCCACAATAAGATCTATTGCTGCAAATTTCGATATCGATTTTTATGGAAATAAGGCAGGTTATCGACTATCGAAAACTCCCACTGCGCGGGCACTGGATATTGTTATATCGATTCGGCTTTTGATGCTGATCAAGAATATATACAATTTATGGGGTCCGAAATGCTTCCTTTTGCCTGCTGCAAACATTTGAACAAAAACATTTTACACTATTTACTAATTTTTAATAGTTTTGGGGTATAATAATAGATTAGTTGACAAACTTTTTAAACTAGAGATTATTTCAAAAGAACGAAGGAAATTAACTCAAAGTAGGAGCACGATTGGGATCAAAATGATCCTCTGTCAAATTAGCTATCCATCGTACTTTTTATATATTGCCACAAACTCAATAATAAATATTTACAACAATTACAGAAAAAAGTAAGCAACGCGGATACTTATGATGACCACAGACAAGCAAACAGACAAGCAAACAGACAAGCAAACAGACAAGCAAACAGACAATAGTTACATACATTTCGTAGATAAAAAATAGATATTTCAGAATTTGAATAGAAAATAATAATATATTTGAAAGAACATTGTAACTCATGGTGATAGATTATGTCATGGAGAACTTCTGAAAAATGCAATTAAAAAACTTAACACAATAGAAATATTGACAAATTATAAGGATGCCATATTTGGTGACGCCAAAGAAACAGAAATGCAAAACTAGCTGGCCGCCTAAATTTCGTGTAAATACGTTACGATTGAGACAGAAACCTATGGAACACACTTAAAGTCAAATGTCCTAAGAAACCATTGCATCAGTCAGAAAACGCAGATAAATACAGCATTATGCAGTATTTAAAAAAAGGATGTTTTAGCGAGCCAGTATAAAAATACAGAAATTAAAATAGAATTAAGGAAACCATTAACAAATAACTTATTCTTCACCTAAGCTTATGAATAATCTCCATCATAGGTCAGGAGGGTATGGAATACCATATCTACATATGTTTTGTGCCCGAACTTCTTGCCACATGCCTGCTCGTGATTGTGAGTTTGATACTCAAATAATTGAGTCTTATCCGGGTTATTTGTTTCAGTTGTGATAAATTGATTAATTTAGGCCTTTTACAGACTCGTCAGTCAAGGCAACCGTCGGGGCATCTTTCAGCCAAAACACGCTACGAATAAGAGGGGGGGGGGGGGGGGGCTTCTTTGCTGAAACTCAACTAGCTAATAATTCTTATGAACCTTTGACTGTCATATACACGGCCTTCCTTTTTGATTTGTTTAATACCTGCATTGGCACAGACTCGTGTCAGAGCGCGAACTTGGCAGGGATTTCTAGCGTCTAATAGAAACAACTATTTCTATGGTTCGCTGTACGCTGTATTATCTTTCCAATATTTAACAACCTATATTTTACAATGTTATGCGACTCCGCACGCGCTTTATTCTCTTTCACTTCTGCTCAGCTGCAAGCACCAAACGAAAATGAGCCTCGACGAAAAGGCAAATTGTGCAGGTGCGTGCGATCGACTTTTGAAGGTACAAACTAATTCTAACGGTTTGCTTCCAGTGTATGGAGCAAGCGATGCTTACAAAAAAAAAATGCGAGACCCAGTAGGACTTAGTGATGTTATGTTTACTTTGTCGCGTAACATTCTTCACCCTGTAATTCACAAACGCACGTGCAGTGTATTACCAATTTTAAAGTCAAGCTTAGCTAGCTTGACGGCGGGGCGAGTAATAATTCCATCGGCGGTTCGCATCCCGGCACTTTCGACCCGGCCATCCTTTGAACGGTGGACATCTACGACCACTCCTCTTGTCCAACAATTTCGTTTGGCACTGTCGTCCACTATTACGACGATGTCGTCGACTGATATTGGTTCGACTGGCGGTTGAAGCCACTTGGTACGTCTGGTGAGCGCAGGCAGTTACTCGCGCAACTATCTCTTCCAAAATTTCAATTTCTTCCAATTTCATCTTTTAGTATTCTGTTAGCACGTTTGAATCTTGCGCAATTGTCCGACAGCATGCATAAGTATGAGTCAGTTTAGAGCGACGTAGCTATAGCTAGGTGAACAGCGCTCACCGTGAGGCATGTAAATAGCACGCCGTCCGACGACAATGTCGTAGGATCCAAAGTAATATACTCCAGTATATATGAACGGTAGAGCATAGGGCTACAATCGTTCGATTGGCAGGTCGCCCATCTCTGGAGGCTTTGGGCAGGCGCGTCGTATACGGCAAGCTGGGCAATCATTGGAAACTTTTCTCACCAAGGCTTGTAAGCTACAAACCCAGTTCCGTTGGCGCAGTTCATATACGACGATTTCGTTGAGCAGATAATGATATTTGCGGTGATAAAAACTCAACCAGCAATATACGACAATTGATGTCGTCTTGGCAGAATTGTGGGCGTTTAAAGCAGAATTCAACTCCTTTTATATTGTCTATCCGTCCCTTAATACATAAAATGCCAGAGTTATCTATATATAGGGGGCACTTGAACAGCAGGTTTTTGCGATCGGTTAAACGGCGCCCCGACTTTAAGTAGGTAACCCCACTATAAAACTCCTCTTCTTGGCATATATGAATAAAAATCACATCCATTTCTTTGCTACGTTTAAGGAGCAGCGTCTTCTGCAGATCTTCTTAGTAATACTCCGTAGGAAATCCAGTACGCATAGCTGTATGGCCCTCAATTTTCCAGCTTTGCTGAAGCGCTGCAGATCCGACGGGATACATCTCCAGGACGACGAGTGATTAGGTTGTTCTTCTGCATGGTACAACGTGTTTATTGCAGGGCCATGTGTGGCCACTGCGATTCTTCTAGATATGGTGGTCTATTGAACCACCTAGTTGAGCCATGCATTACGGGAATTTGGTCCATTTCGTGCCAACTTCTGCCATGCTTTGCGCTGATGGGACCCAACGCCAGCTGTCCACATCCACAGTTGAGCCATGAATTAATTACGGTCATTTTAAAGCATTTCGTGCAAACGTTTGCCATGTTTTGAGCAGATGGGACCCAACGCCAGCTGTCCACATCTGATTCTTCTAAAATCTCTCCGATGCGAAGCGCTACGAAATGATGGAGCTTTCGAGCATCGGACCGTATCCAGTAGAGCATATCCTTTGAATCTGTCTGAAATGTTTGTCTATGTATGCGTACCGACATTTCCTTTTGGTTTCATTTGGCCAGTCTCAGACCAAAGACTGCGGCCATCATTTCACGGACACGGGCTTCACGGGTGCTACTCTCGTTTTCAAGGCGGCCAAACTGCAATGTACTTGGCCATCAAGTTCAGCCCGCTAAAATACAACTGCGGCGTAAGCATTAGTACTAGCAAGTATCGCCAATGAGCTTCATCTTCGTTGGTGAGGCCGTTATCCAATCCGATGTTGGATATCCATATGTTCAGACAGACGATCTTGGCGCGTATATTAAAGATTCCCAGCAGTCCGAGCGGGCCAAAAACGGACATGACCACGCTTAGAACGCGTCTGTTAATTGGCCCTCCTTCGATGCTTTAGTAACCAAGTTCGGCTTCACCACAAACGTCAACAGATCCTGTCCAGGTAGCCACTACAGGCCCAAGACCTTCTATTGCGCTTCCTCCTGATTGTCCAAACTGTTATTGTCGACTTCCAGCGCCTGTATTACTTGCTTCGGATTTGATGTCCAGTGGCGCATTTCGAAACCGCTACAGGCATGCATTTTCTTAACAGTCTCAGCTTACTCCATTATTTGGGCTGCTGCATCCACCGACTGAAGCCAGTCGTCTAAAAATGTATTTTCGCAAATCGTCTTTATGGCATCCGGATGCTCCGCTTGGCAATGCGATTCTTGACTTCATTTGGTTGTTCGCCCATCAAAGATGCTAGTGTATGCAGACCTTTCAGCAAACAATCATTCAGCGATATGCCACTTTGGTGGCCGCGTCCCATACCAGGCGCGTCTTTTTCTTGTTCGGATTGGTGACTGTAAAGATAGGAAGAAACCATGATGTCGTGTAAGCTACTAAATCACTATCCTTCAGCTGGCGGATATATCCCTTCTGTTTGTAGCCATGTATAGTGTTCATCATGAACTCTTTCAGTAGTGGGTCTTTTGACATCTTTGTCTCTAAACATTTAGGGCGCCTAACAGCCATCTGGTCTGCAAGATGCATGCAATCAAACCTCCATAGCAGGTCAGTCTACCAGCGGTTTTTCGTCTTCCAAATAGGTTGTTGTTGGCTCCCTTATCTGCATTGAGCGTTCTTCCTCTTTGGATCTTAGCGGATGTGAGGAGACGCTCAGACCTAGTGACTCCAGTGAATAATAATTCTTCAGAGCCTCATCTGCCCTGGAAAATATGTAGCGGCCGAGGCGTGGTGCTGTCACCCACAAAAGGGCCTTAAACGGCCATGCTAGTCTGCTTCGCGCTGCTATGACGTCGTCGTTTTCTCCTTCTTGTATCTCCAGAGGTGCAGTTATTTCGATATTGTCTAAACCAATGATTAGCTGAGCCTTTGCGTTGTTATTCGGCAGGATAGGAAGCGTAGATAAATGCTTCCGAGACTTAAGCAACTGTAGACCGCTTTTTCCATTAGCGTACACGCAGCTCCTTCATCCACTAATGCATATGTGCGCACGTACTATATAGAACATATCTCTATACTATAGAGCGTGATTGGAACATATCTAAACAGTGTCTTACATGCAGACCTGCCATGAAACATAACGGCAGTCTCCATTGACAACACGGTTGTTGATACATTGGCCCGTGTGCTCGTTCTTATTACCGCTCGTGGTAGGCGTATGTAGCATTACATTTCTTCTTTCATTTACACTGTTGTGCACGTATAAATCAGCAATTACAGAACCGCTTTTCCTTAACAAATTCCCACCGCTGTTTTGTACCAATGGATTTAAAGTCATCGCAATCTGCTAGGCGGTGGTTACCGCCGCACTTCACACATAAGACCCTCTCCTGTTCCTGTTGATAAAGTTGTTGCTGAGAACCCTCAGGGTTGTCTTCAGTGTTGTGCTCAAAAATTCGCTCGTGTGTGGCTAGCATTAAGTTTTAATAAAAGTGAAATAGTGTTGCTGATCGACACGAGTTTGTTTCAATATAAATGCGTACAGAACTGATTTATTAACATTTCTTAAAATTAAAAAATCTAGGCAATTAATAAAGTTCGAAAATGAGCGAAGCGCGATCTACCATAATCCATTACTCTCAAAATAAGTAGTTCACAAGAGAGTAATTTAAACAACACGTATTAACCAGAGGCAGATTAAAGGCTAGTTTTACGCGCTTGCTTCATTATACCTCCAGCTGGGTGGAACGATGACGCCGTTCAGGTTTGGATGGGCTTCGAAGGGATGGGTGGTAGCATGTGTCTGTATGACACGATTGAAGGGTATGTCGACCCCGCCAGCGACAATGAAGTCTAAAAGAACATGTGCTTGATGACTCTAGCGCTCCTGCTTGCACTGAAGTGTTCACATAATACAGAAAATAAGGCATTAGCAACAACAACAAAGATTGCGGAGTGGAATGCAATGATAAGCGAAGACGCAATTTCACAATTGGTTCAACAACAACAAGAATTCTTGTTGCCAGAGTTCAAGATCAAATCTTGAACAGCATTTAAAGATTAGCTTGAAGCGACAATCCACAATAAACAACTAGCAACTTTAATACGTCACTTGCCAATTACAGACGTGGCAAATCATACTGCATGAGAACGCCTAATTGAAAGATTAAACCGAACGTCATGACCGTAACTCATTGCTGAAGGTCTTAATGGACCTACCCACAACGAATGAAAATAATGTCTCATTGTTGCGAAAGGTTAATGATGGTGCCAGCGAAATAGTACGCTAGCGGATGCAATTGGACAAATAGAACATGACTGCAGAATAGCTTATTTACTGCTTGCAAAAATAGAGTCAATACGCAAAAGAGTAAAGATGTGTCAGGATACTATGTCTCCAACAATACATGGTTTGTTTAATTCCTCGGTGCACAATGTGAGGTATTCGAACTGAGCCCAGGCCAGGGTCAACTGAACATTTGCTAATCGGCTGCTTGCAATTTTACAATATGTCCTTTGACAATTATTTAATTTTAATTGCCTAAAGCCGAGTCATATGTCAGTGTGGATCAAATCGTTCTTGTAGACATTGTTTTAGATTTGACTTGAGACGCTAACGACGGTAACACATTGTCGGGCTCTAGAATGGCTTAGAATTAAAAGCATCAAAACGTTGCATCCACGCACTCGATATTCCCCACCTACCCACAAAAGAATCCTCGTTGCAGACGACACCCTACATCGCTTTGTATTTCGGCCACAAAGTAAACATATATTGCCAGATGTGGATCAATGAGGACCACCGCAACTACCAATGAATCCTATGGAGAACGAACCTATGGTATGGCCTGCGTACCGTTTTTGGCGGTGAGACTTCAAGAAGTCCGAGCACACGATTACGAGCAGAAATGTCTACACATAGCAAGGAACTGACACTCTGGGATATAACGTGAATTTGGTCAGGCTCGCAGACAGCAAGCTCAGGACGCTTATGCAACTCGGGAATGTCCTAATTTACCCGATCATTCTACCGGAGAAGCATCGCGTCACGATACTCATATTAAAGCACGAGAATAATATGCATTTGTCATCGATAGACAACGATACTGTATATTACACGTACTCGGAACATGATACGGAAGATCAAGATTGTTTGAAATGTTTCCGACAACGCCTTCACACAGCTCTACAATAAACGTATGATTTTTCAGCAGTAAGGGTCCGACAAGCATTTCCATTTCAAAATTCCGTCAGCGATTACACCGGTCATTTAACTCCCAAGGTCTATAAAGGACTTCACCCTCGCAATAAGAAAGGCTACAGTTGCCTTTTTATATGTCTAACTGCTATTGCACTATAGATCTACAGGTAAAGATCTCAGAACTCATACCATTTGGGGTCCACTTCGTCGTTTCGTATCTCGCCGTGGTAAAAGCGCACGCATGTACGCGACAACGGACGAAACTTTGTCGGCGCAAAGCGAGGGCAGAATAAAACGGTGGTGTTCCATCATTTCGCTGACAATGGCCAATGAAGGAATCAAGGAGCCTTCGTTCCACACAAGCACCACCCTTGGGTTGTAAGTGAGGGTCAGAGGTGTGATCAGTGAAATTGCATCTTCACCGCGTACTTCGCAACGCTATCGTCACTAACGAACGAAGGTGCACACTCGCATGGCAGGAGGAAACTGACATGTCACATGCTCACCTACTGATTTGACGACCATACATTGTGGTTCCAGAAGGGAATCTAGGTCAAGTTCCAACAACCAGATTGGATTACTCAGGCAAAGTATGCTGCAATGCTTTTGGAAAGGGTGGCATTTGGAATATTTGACCACCTAACAACAGCGTCATAAATGTACTACAAAATCCCCAAGCCTCCTGTAGATATGTTGTGTTTATTTAAAAGTCGCACACACTCGGCGCAGCGTGGATCTTAGCAAAGGTCATCGAGGCGTACCCTAGACGTGATAGCTTGGTACGTGCAGTTAAACTAAAAACAACCACTGGAGACACAATGTGTGCAATCACGAAAATCGCAGTTTTGCCTAATTCCGAAACCATGTTTGGCCATGGTGACATCCCTCCCAGCATTTCCACACACGTGATATTTAATTATTTATACACTGACTTTGCAACATTGAATGCGCAACATTGTGAATTTCCATGTGTAACTATTAGGCTTAACTCTTCCTTGCACATGTAAATCTCATGCAATATTGTATGCATGAGAATAGTAGTTGCTATTTTTACTCTTCACGAACGCGGATGGCGTTCGACCAACTTTCACAATAAAATCCAACTTTGAGAGAACGGTCTGTGTTATTCCTCATAAATACCCTAAAAATATCCTGGCCGCCTTGAAAGAACTATGTGTAAAGCGGCATAGACACGGTTATCCTTGCAACTCCCAATTGACTAAACACGGCCTAATTTCCGATTCAAAGGTAGTGTGTTGTCGTCGTTTTGTGACAACCATAGATTCCACAAGGAGATTTGGGGAAGCCGAGGCCCACTGTGTCCTAGTTCGAAGCTCGTTCACGTACTCGGCAGACCAACGACGCCAAAATGCTGTTTGACAGCTGTAATCTGATCGTAATGACCTAAGTTGGATATGTTGTTGGTGATGATGTCACGGTCAGGCTAAACTCGCGGAGCATCCCTATTCAGCAAGTGTCCTGCAGTGAGAGCTCTAAAGTCGTCAGGATCAGATGATAGCAGTGACAACTAGCGAGAGATGAGTACTGCTTATATTTCAACGACAGAGTTCAGCTTCTAAAAAGTAAGCCGGGCATTCGTGAGGCTACACACCAGCGAACCCTTTGCGAAGCAGACTGTGCCTCCCAAAAAACTGACAAACTGTAGAGCCCTGGGAGGGATAAAATAAAAAGAGTTGTCTTCAGAAGAACAATATGATCTAATGTCACCTTTAGTACTAGAATTAAACATGAACTTCAAATCAAGTAGCTTGTTGGAAGCCCCGACAAGGTTTGTGGCATTGACACAATAGACGTGAGAGACTGGCTACGACAATCAACTAAGCGCTTTATTCCAAAAACTTGTTTAATGCGAGATCTGACACAATTTCGTTGTTTACTGCCCTTACGGTTATGTAGACAAATATGGTGATACACCTTAATCTTCTTTTACACGCTTTTGATTTATTTTATTATATTTTTATTAATGGTCGACAAAACGAGTGTCTTCCTAATTCTTCAATACATTATATATACAATTATGAAAATTAAGTGCTAAAAGCCTAGTTAGAGAATACAAATCTAATAGCATCACCGACCGATGGAGCTTTTTTATTTGCCAGTCCGGCCAGCTGTGCCCCTTTTCACAGCTAATTTTGTCAGTGATGCTATTAGAGCTTACATCTAAGAATAAGGGTGTAAGTAGGAAAAAAGTGTTCTTAAGTAAAATGAAAAATAATCTTAATTTGCTATATTATTTAAGAAAATACCATAAATAGGAGAAAAGAAAGTAATAAGATTGTTAATAAAGTAAAGAGCTGTATGCTAGATATATAGAGTGTTAAATAAATAGGATAAAGAGATAAAATTGGAAAAGTAATGGGGAGTCACCGACCCGGTGGGGGAAAATTTACAGCCTGTCCGGCAAGCTATGCCCCTGTTCAAAGCTGGGAATGGTCTGTGACTTCCCGAGGGTATCCTGAAAGCAACTATTTTATTAGGGGTAGAGAAAGTTCGGTAGAGAAAACGTGATGCAAAATATTGTAATTTTTACATAGCACGCAAAAGGATTGTGCGTAGCGTAGTCTGTTGTGCACGTCGATAGGAATAAGGTGCGATCATATCTGGTTGGTCTAGCCGGAACAGGGAATTGAAGACGCCCTTGCAGAAAAGGAGAATCTATATCGACAACAACCAACTTATGTAGAAAGACAACACCGAGAATTGTCCTACTGTTGGTTAACGACGGAAGATTAAGAAGAAGAAGCCTGCTGGAATAGGATGGCAACCGAAGATTAAAGTCCCAATTTAAACCTCGCAAGGCAAAAAGCATAAATTGCATCTGAACAGATTCAATACGATCCTGGCTATTGTTATACTGCGGAGACCAGATGCAAGAGCAGTATTCAAGGATAGGACGAACAAGAGAGATGTACAGAAGTTTCGTTATATAAGGATCGTTAAACTCTTTAGACCATCGTTTAATGAATCTAAGTACACCTTTTAACGATGGTATCTATGTGAATCATAGATCCTTAACTGTTAGTATACGTTGTAATGGAGTATTGTCGATTTTATATCTGACAAGATAAGGTGTAGTACGATTAAATGTCATAAACATACACTTTGAACAATTCAGATGCAATGGATTGGCCGAACACCAAAGGTGCATAGCGTACAAATCGTCTTGAAGACGAGAATGCTGTAGGGGGTAAGTGTATGATAGACTAAGTTTCACGTCGTCCGCATACATGAGTACACGGGCATGTGATAAAACAGAGGGGAGATCATTTATAAAAAGAGTAAAGAGTAAAGGTCAAAGATGACTTCCTCGAGGAACGCCAGAAGTAACATGAACCTGTTTAGAGGAAGTCAGCCTCATCATTACTTTGGGTTTTACCTTTTAAATAAGAACTAATCCAAAGCATAAGAGACGGCTTAAAAATAAAATTTTTTACATTTTTTAAAAGATTTTAAACCATTTAGCACTATTTTTAATCTTTTGGGCTTACATTTTTTTTGTGAAATTTAGATTCCCTTTTTGTTCATACAAGCAAATTTAATTGTTAGAGCAATTGATATGTGTTAATATTTTGTGAATTATCAATGCAATCAGACATGCTTGGTAAAGAAATTTTTCCAACACTACATTAAATTTAATTTTTACGTATTAAGATAAAAGGTTACCAACAAATTTTTAATATTAATTCAGTTATTTATATTTTTTAATTTTTTTTACCCTAAAAATCAAATGGCGGGTCCGCCATCAACATTGATAAGCTCAAATCTGTGAGAGTGTTCTATGAAGGGTGAGAAATTTCACACTGCTCTTTGTTTCCTTAGCAGTTGCAGATCTTCTGTGAAATAGTGCTGTTGGATGTTACAGATAAATTTTCGACAGGGTGTTTGTTTTCGACAACATTTTAGAATCAAAACATGTATGGCTTAACTCGAAGTAACCGATTGTACGAACTAATTCCTTTCACCCAGTCCGAAGTGCAGGGGTTTTCAATGATTGCAGCAAATTTAGATTTCAGTTTCTCATCATCGAATATATCCATATCCAAATCATTGTCGCATCGTTGGCAATGCCATTGAGCCTCGGCATCACGAAGAAACGCAGGTCCTGTAAACCAAATTGATTGCTGAAGTTCATTAGCTGGATATCCACGTGCCACGGTGACAGTTATGTTGCATTTTGAGTTTGTTTCCAACAAATGTTGACAGTGTAAAAGAGTGCTGTTGCAGCCAGTGCAAGACAATTTGCGAATCTGACCAGAAATGTGCGCTGTGCTCTTGACCGTTGTATACAACATACTAAGTAATTGAGCTCCACTCAACTTTTATCGAAGATGCGTCAGCTGATTGACTAAGATTAAGCAGTCAGAAGCTGAATCTAAACATTAAGCACGTATGGACTCACCACACAATGCGTGCAGTTGTAAGGTTCTGCAATCGAGGACAATGCTTTGAGATACGATAATTAACAAATTGAATTGAATTGATTAATTGATTAAATTTTTATTTACCCAACGGGAACCCTTGGCGAGTTATCTCGTTACCTCGTGCTTGATGTTCCATAACTAGTTCAACAACTTTATCATCAACAAAAAACGATGATTTTACACTTGATGTGCCAATTGGAAATTCGTTTACGTGAAAATCTCCTAGGTATTGCAAGCTACGAACCGCTAAGTATAGGGCCAAGGCCCTTCCATATGTCACTGTGCTTAGATCAAAATTTTGCAAATCAGCCTCAAGGGATGCACTCCAGAATACATCTCGATCTTCTGGGCTTACGAAAGTTGTGATGGCCTAACGTACCAATTGTTTGACCAACGAGAAGCAAATCATACAATGAATGCTGGGATGATGTGGTGGCGCCGAAACACGTCTCGTAACTTTGTCGATACACTGCTGGGTTTGAAAACACAATGGTGAGGTATGTAAAAGTGTGGCTCACTTAATCTCCGATTCAACACTTAATTCATGTAATGCCCATATCTTAATATTCCATCACGGCTGCTGACTAAGGCGCCTCTCGAGTGATAGAAAACAACGAAGAGCTTGAATTTCCAAGTCCAAGTTTACCATTTGTGTGGTCGTTGGGTACATGTCTTCACAGTGCCGATGCTCAGGGTTGATTGAATTAATAGAATTTTGTATATCCTCAATATTCCACAGTAGTTGATGACTGCTTAGCCGACTGATGATGATACTTGCAAAACACAACCCTCACAAGCTAAATTTTCTGAAGTACTGGCAAATTGTCTCCGAGCTTGATCTGAATCGACCGCAAGTGGCGCGTTCGCGGGCAATCTCCAATCAGTAGTTGTTCAGTAGTCGATTTTAGTCGTGGAGTCCCCTATGCTTAAATTAATGCTTATTATTGCATAAATGCAGCATAAATGCAAATTAATGCTTATTATTGCATAAATGCAGCCGTTAGGCGAACTAATCCTTCACGAAACTGAGTTAAGAACATGAGTCAAGCAATGAGATCATTGCTTGTATGCAACTGATGAATCCCGCAATAGTACCTTTGCAGTGACAAGAATGATTTTTCTATTTGGTGATTGATTCATGTGCGAGTGCGTTGCAGCAAAAATCGTGTGTTATGGTTGGTGATGATGTAGATGATGATGATGCAGTCGCTTGGCCAAAGAGCAGCAGCGACAAAGATTATTAGAAGGACATCGCGCCATCTGATGTCCTGATTTTAGGCAATTATAGCAAAGTCCAGCATTTTTGATGACTCCGTACGTGGTCGGAGCTGGAACGAAAAGTGCATGTTGGATTAGTGATTACAAATGATAATCCCTTGCTAGGCTTGATCATTTGCATATGTTTCGATGACACTTGTTTGAAGGACTGACAATGACGTTCCAAAATAATTGGACAATGAGCGCAATTTAACAACATATGTCAAGAGACTCCACTTATTTCGAGTTCACTGGTTATATTTTTCGATGAAAATGTATATAAGCATGGCTTGGGAAATATCTGATCCTCTACCCAATGACGACGCATTGTCCAGCAGACTGCTCAGCTGATTTTCGCCCGGCTTCGATTGACTGTAGATCGAACAACGATTCTATTATATTTAAAAATGTATGTGTAGGATAGTCCTACATCCTAAATAATTCAATAGATGTTTCACGATCCGTACACGACAAAAACACTTTATATATCTTTGGTACGACCTATTCTTGAGTATGCCTCATGCATCTGGTCACCACAATATGCTACCCATCAGGACAGAATTGAATCTGTTCAGAAACAATTCTTGTTGTTTGCCCTTAGTGGCTTAAATTGGGATCCTCGTGTGCGGTTACCGTCATACTCCAGTAGACTTCTGATGATTAACCTTCTTTCTTTAATTAATCGTAGAACCATGCTGGGTGTAATATTTATTCATAAATTAATTACTGGTGAAATCGACTCTTCTGTGTTGACTAGCCAATTAAATTTCTCTATCCCTACTAGACTAACACGTAATTTTACACCTTTATCGCTTCAATTTTGCTCAACTAACTATGCCTTGCATGAACCGTTCAGGGTCCTCTATGATGACTATAACAAGCATTACAGAGTATTCTGCTCGGAAGCTTCTCTTCCTCGTATAAAGTCTTCTATTCTAAACTATTTAGCAAGTAGATAGTCCTATTTTTATTTGAAATTGTATTTGTACACATACTCGTAGTTTGTATCGACGTTTTTTTTTTAATATTTTTTTTTTTCATATTTATTTTGCATTTCGTGTCGTACGTTACACGACTGCGCCCCTCGGTCGGTTGGGCGGGAGGTGGGATGCAGTACGTTGCATCGGGATTCGCGTTAAAAAAAAAAAAAAAAATATTTTCAGTACTCACGACCGATAATGTGATTGAATATTGTTATGAAATATTTAAATTCGCCGAAGACCGAATTGGAGCAGGGTTGGCAAATGAGGTGCTATGCAGTAAATCATTCTGTTAGGGTTGGATGGACAATTTAATATAAACGAACATGTCCACCACGTCCATTATACTGAGGGTTTTCAAATGCAATTTTAAATTGTTGCCAATCCAAGCGTTATGGGGCTCAATAGACGTTTTTACTACATCCTCTTAGCGCTCTATGTGACGAGAATGTTGTGATCACCAATGTGATCGAGCGAAACTTATAATACTCTAAAATGTTAACAGACTAACTTTAATTAAGCAATGTCACGCTAACCGATGTGAGCTAGCGTGGGTTCAAATGCTCCCAACTGTTATCAGACCAACTATGAATTGTCAATATCGCGCTGACCAATGTGAGCAAGCGCTAGTTTTTCTAGAGCAAAATGTAAGCTCACAGGCAAAATGTAAACAGGAGCTTCGAGCAAGCAGTGGCAGCAAGTTGGCAGAGAGTTTCTAGCGGCAAATCAACGGCCGCGTTAATGAATCGACGAACCAAAGACAGTGACAATTGTAACGGGTTCAGAATGCCGCAAGACAATGAAACGATATGCTTAAAATGACGCACTTCAAATTATATGCCACAATGGCATATAACTTTCTTTTATAGCTTCACCCGTTAATTTTCACTAGCTCACTTGTGTTGCCCCAAAATGTTTGATCAAAAGCCATTTTTCGATCTTTGAGTATCTTAAATCAAGTGGGTTTGTGTGACAGGTATGAAGTTTTGATGAAAGTGAAATCAGGTTGCTGAGCGAAACGAACTTGGGTGTGTGTGTGCTTATGGCATTACATTGTATATGAAGAAGTTAGGTTACATAAGCTTAACATAATCTGTTAATGGCAGCTGATTGAATTTAAGCATACATTGATACCCTAAAAATTATACAAATGAGGTATAAGAGGTACTCACTTACGCGCCATTTGTCAAGATTTAAGCCAGCACAGGGTTCCAGACAAACCGGTTGTCAAACACTGTAAACAAAGTTTATAAAAACCGAAATCCAATATTTATTGCTCACTATCACTCTTGATAAGTCAGACAGAATAAACCCGGTCAAGACCAGGAAGATTTGAAATCCGCTTTGGTTGATCAGTTCATAGCAGCCTCTGTCACTAGCATTATAGAAGTAGCTGCTAGTAAGGATTTACAATCCATCGATATAATTCACTTTGTTTTAAATATCCTATCAATATCAAGTTTTTCGGCAAGGGAGTCTTCTCAGCAGCACACAACGGCGGAATGTTGCTGGTATTTAAGAACACTATGACCGAGTGTGAATCTAAGATAGTCGAAAGGCGTTCACAAAGTGCAGGCCAACAACTACTGCAAATCTTCTGTGAACTATCAGAGTTTATATGCGTGTGGCGCTGCTCACCGCAAGACAAGACATAGCTATCTGGACCCGATCATGATAATCGATGATTGTATCGATATGTGATGTAAGTGAAAATCTTAACTACTACTATTTTACAAATCCCGTCAAAAAAGTAAATGAATAAAAACAAATAAATAAATAAATAAAATATAGATAAAAAAGTAATAAAAAAAGAGAATAAAAGTATAAGTTTGTGTTGCTGTCAATAATTAGATTTAATATTGTTGTACGTGTTTTGGTTCAATATTCTAAACAAAGCCATAATAAACTGAAATAATTTACGACTTGATTAAAAATAAACATTTTTAAATTTAAAATTCCGTATTGCAAACATTAAAGAATTTAGAGCAAACAGTGCGAGTTACCATACCAGAGTATGTCACTGCAGCCCCCACCAAACCACCTCGTTTGTCACACTAAAAACATCAACACCCGCACAACAATTGTGCCAGTCAGCACATTCTGGGTTCTTCAACCTTCTTAAGCTTTGATTTATACCACTGTCCGCTTTGTAGGCAGCTCAGAATAAACTTGAAATCTACAGAACACAGACGTTCGAAGGCTTTACTTAATCCATATACTTGGAAAGTCGTCCGAAGACTTTACTCAAACCATTCATCTGGGATTCTCCTTGATTGCTTATTTTCGTTATCCACTCCGCTCCCAAGTGGTAGCTCGCGCGTCTGAAACTTTCGATGTTGTAAAGTCTCTCCCAGCTTTTAATGGTGCTAAAGTTGCTTATAGACTACTAAGCAATCATAAAAGGAGTTCACGCCATTATCAAGCGATGCTTATTATAATTAATAAAATAAGTGGCAAAGCTGACGACACGCATGGCATCGCTCGGCACAAAATTAAATGTTGATGCCATTAAAGCTGGATTAAACTTTACATATGCCGGCAAGCGCTCGACTTATTTGATTAAACAGGAACTTGGCACACTCAAGAGGGCAACATGACCCTCTTACAGTTCCACGACGATGTTGAGAAAAAGCTCACCTTGTTAACAAACATAGCATATGATAGGCAGAGATGAGACGCACTTCGCGTATTTAGAAGGAACCTTACCGATCATTTGTTCTGAGCTCAGCCCAAAGATTTGGCACAGGTAATCGAGTCCAATGATGATAGGTACACCTTTGCGACAAACGATGGTGAGAGAGTACAACAAAGGGAAAGTACAACAAAGGGAAAGGCAAAAAGAACCAACCGGGTCACGACCCGGTAGAGGAAATGGATTTAGATCCAATATGTTCAAAATTTCATCAGCCAACAAACTTTCACCGGCAGCAAGGCTAAGAGTGCTACAGTTAGGGGGTGTCAGTCGCGCCTACTGCACGAACTAGTACTTACGAAAGTAACACATATACAAACATATATTACATATACTATGTATATCTTCCAGATATATGAAAAACGTTGTAGCCGTTTTGACGCCAGTTTATATAGTGTGTTATTCAGTTTCTACAGAAGTTTATTGTAGCTTACAAATCTATCTTAGCAAAATTATGTAAGGGACAACATTGTCTGAGAGTTAGAGCGTACTCATGCATATATAGCTGCATTAAAGTATACGTGCGCGTGCAGCTATGAACTTCTTGTATATAGCGCTCCCAGGCATTCGTCCGAGAGAATCATGGTCAGCGCTTATGCAGTAAGACTGCATTAAACGTCAAGTGGCTGATCATATTACATTTGGTCGTTTCACTGACATGCGATTATGTTTTGATTACATCCATTTTTGTCCATGGCCATGTCAATGATTGTAATTAAATGTTCTAATGCGCATGCATGAATACACTGCAGTACTCCGAGAACATATCGCCAAGACTGAATACGTCTACGGCGATGATGTCATAATTTTCTTCAAGAATGAATCGGTACATGTTAAGTATATTGGCGAGGTTTTAAAAAGTCGCCTGGACGCCAACATGAGGGTCTCCAAAGTAAAGTTAAACTTTAAAAAAAAAAAAAAAGTTGGACGACTAAACAACAACTAACCCTGGCAAATTAAAAGCGATTCGAGGGTTTGCTCAACCCTCTAACCTTTTCGCAGTAATATCCTTTTTAGGGTTTACTAGTTATTACAGGTGCTTCGTATAAGACTTAGCCTCAATAGCCAAGATTTTGTCCGATATATTAAAAAGGGAAAATGTCAGAATATGAAAATTTAGGTCAAAATGGGTGAAGATAGGCAATTTCACGCCTTCGAAAAATTAAGAAACTTACTGGCATTATATGTCATTCT
The DNA here is from genome assembly GCA_035045885.1 of Drosophila borealis. Taxonomy (NCBI): domain Eukaryota; kingdom Metazoa; phylum Arthropoda; class Insecta; order Diptera; family Drosophilidae; genus Drosophila; species Drosophila borealis. The sequence continues at coordinate 1,289,276 of JAWNOR010000340.1, read as the reverse complement.
CCGCTATAAGGACTTTAAAAAGCCGTTTGATCAAACAACAGACGCGTCGCCTTCTGGTAAAGAAGCGGTATTGTTCCAAGGTAATGGAACGATCGTAATGATTTGTAGAACCCCAAAAGACAGGGAAATGCACTATGCAACTAAGGAAAGGAAGTCCCTACCTCTATGGAGTGGACAAACTCAATATTCATACGGACCAGCAGATACTGATATTCACTGTCTTGGACAGAAACCTCAACGCGCAAATAAAGCGATGGAAGAAGAACATGATGAAACAATTTTTTATATGCAAAAAAAAAGAAAAACACGTGGCGGATGCATTGTCCAGACAGAATTTCAACGCGTTGGAAGACGCACCACGGTTCGACGCGGGTACGACTCACAGAGAGCTTTCCTCGAGTTTCGCGATCGAGGCTACTGAGAAGCCATTAAACTGCTTCAGAAAAAAGATAGTACTGGAAGAAGCACGTTTCCCGTTAAAGCGAACCTTTGTTCTATATGATGAAAAGACCCGGCATCATGTATATTACGTAAATTGGGATTCCATCATTGACCCCTAATACTACACACATCCAAAAAACAAGAGATCGGCGCTACTCCAATCCCATCATATGCTGGGAAAATTACTCACTTCGACATCTACTCGCCTGCCGGGAAATACTTTCTCACTGCCCTTGATAAATTTTGAAAATTGGTAATGGTATAACCCATAGCATCATGTAGCATCTCACACATAAAAGGTCAATTTTTAGAGTTTATCAACGCTTTCCTTAAATCAAAACAATACAATGCGACAACAAAGCAGCTTTTAGCTCCGAGTTGAAAAACTCCTTTGATATCGAAATAGTTACGCTCCACCTGTACATAGCACGACAAGTGGAGCGTCTGCACAGCACTTTGGGTGACATGGGTAGTTGCTTATCAATGCAAAGAGGGGTCGAAGACACCGTCGATGTCATTCTACAGGCGACAGTAGAATATAACCGTTCATATCACTCGGTCGTTGGCAGCACGGCTATTGAGGTAATACACTCAGCACCACGCGAGTTACTAGAAGACATAAGAAAAAGAATCCACAAGGCGCAACAACTGTAGACGGGATAGGAACAACCCGTCTAGACAGAACAGAGTATTCGAGGTCGATGTAAAGGTGTTGGTAAAGACCAATTAACGGCTTCTAAATAAACTCACTCTAAATAGAAGTTGATTTGGGAACAACTATTCTCATAAGGGTGAGGGTGGTCCATAAGGACAACCTTAGGTAAAGGAAAACAGCCCGTACAACATTTTTCATGAGTTTTTCTTTATATTCTTAGAAAATAGCACAGTTTTTAACATTTAAAAATGGTCAAATCCCGCAAAGAGCCCATTGAATGGAGCCCCTACCTCGGGGCCGTTTTATTTGACTTTGAGAAGGAAATATTTGCGGCGCTTATGTAAATCAAAGCAACTCGTTCAGCTGTTCATTTAAAAAAGCGGTACTTTTGCCACCCGCATGTAACCGATAACCGACACTTGCCAATGGGACACCAATATGTGAAACTTTAAAATGCGACATTTCTTAAGCATAGTTGACAAAGGCTATTAGATATGTGTATTCCCAATTCAATTCATTCGACTACTTCTTCAAATCCACCCTGGTTCACTCCTAGATTAACAAACCTTAAAAATTGAAACTAAATATTTTAAAAAGTTTAATAAGTCTGGTTCGAGTATTGACTTGGCTAAATATTCCATAGCCAAGTCGAACTTCTTTCTTTTAAATTCTCAATGCTATGAGAATTATCTACTTCGTTGCAAAGGCAATTTGCCCAAAATCCTAGACAGTTTTTTAATTTTGTAAACTTAAAGCGTAAATCTTCAAGTTTGCCATCTTCTTTTTCTCTGTGGACAGATAAAGCTAGCAATGATCCCGATGCTGCTAACCTCTTTTCTAACTTTTTTCAATCAACTTACTCTTGCCTCTGTTCTAATAATAATTCATACCCTTACAATATTACTTCATCCGGTCCTATACCTGTTCCTATTATTCCCCATTCCTCTCTCCTTTCTGCTATAAATTCTTTAAAATCTTAGCTCTTCCCTTCTTCGTTCATTGCTGAAGCCTTTTAATCTATCCCTTAAATCTTCTGTTTTTCCATATCTTTGGAAAGAATCTTATATCATTCCACTCCACATACAAAATTACAGGGGCATTGCAAAACTGTCTGCTATCCCTTAATTATTTGAAAAAAGAATTACTTCAAATTTGCAGCATTTCTGCAAATCAGTTGTCACCCCAGTTTAACATGGATTCGTAAAGAATCGCTCAACTACGACCAATCTGCTAGAATTTATTTCCTTGGTAAATTATGCTTTTCTTTCTAAAATGCAAACTGATGTCATTTACACCACCTTTGGTAAGGCGTTTGACTCTGTGGACCAAGATCTATTACTCTCTAAACTTGACCGTGTAGGTTTTCCCCGTCTGTTTTGCATTGGATTTCTTCTTATTTAAAAGGTAGGACCCAAAGAGTAATGCTGAGGTTGACTACATCAAAACAGGTTCACGTTACTTCTGGTGTTTCTCAAGGTAGTCATCTTGGTCTGTATGGATTGATTGGAGGGCCGTGTTGCAGCTTATGGCAAGGAGACTACCGCAGGAGCCAATTGTGAAGTGTCTCTACGGTGCAAGAGTGTATTGTGACGACTTTTGCACGTAAAATAATTATGAGCACTTGTGCAATCCCTTAACTGATAGCCCCTAGCGAAACAGTTCAAACATAGTTTTTGCTGTTTAACTTAAGTTGCCCGTTCTCCCTGGAGCATAATTTGCACGATTGCGGCTTGTTAGCGACCTTATTCTCGAATGATTCAAGCCTTTTTGTAGTAGAAGGTTCTGTGTGAACAATTCTGGAGTGCGCTGGAGTATTTGCGCTTGGCTTAAACTCCTCTATCGCTTCTAAAGTGCGATAGCGTTCTAAGTGAAAGGCGCTCATCTCAAGCCAAGATGAAATGGCGTTTTTTCTCGAGATGGATTGTTCCCATAAGGAGAGTGTTAAGTTCGGTAGCTTAGAAGAGCATAGGAACACGAGGATACAATCCCAGTTTTCGATGTTAATCTCGGATAACTCCAGAGCTGTTAAGCAACCTCGAATGGTGCTCTGAAGTTCCAGTAGTCGAACTTGGATTGCATGGCTGAAATCGTTTCCATTGAACCAGCTTCTGAGATTACTGTTAAGGCGACTTCGTACTCTTTTTCTACCTTGTCCCACAAGGCTCGCACTTGGTCCCGGTGGACCTGGCATGTATAGGGAAACGGGTCAGAGCCTCCAGGAGTGATTATTTTTGCCTCAAACTCACTGATCCCACAGCTCAAGGTGCTGGTAAAATATACAGTAAACTCCTGCAAGGTCTGTGTAATACACCGTCGACGACTCCAGATTTAACTTATAGGCGAGCTCCCAAGGGCGAGATCAACCTTTTCCCAACCCTTCACACACACGCGTGTAGATTTTGCCGGACCTTTCGATATTAAAAGCTACCTTGGGCGAGCGTGCAAAATTACTAAGGGTTATGTCTGTGGTTTTGTGTGTTTCAGCACGAAAGCAATCCATTAAGAAGCCACCACAGACCTTTCGCGGTTTATAGCAAGGCGTGGCCTTCCCCAACAGATGTATCCAGACAATGGGAAAACATTTGTGGGAGCCTCATCCGTTCTTTCGAGAGATTTCTTGCAAGCGACCCCTTGGTCGCTCATCTTATCCAAGAACAGCCATAAAAACTTGTGTTGGCATTTCAATCCTCTTGGCGCTCCTAACATGGGCGGATTGTGGGAAGCAGGTGTCAAAAGCCTTAAGACCGACTTCTACAAATCTACTTCTTCCTCAAAATATACATTTAAGGACTTACCGACTCTCCTGTCCAAGATTAAAGCCTGCCTTAACTCCAGGCCAATCTCTCCAATGTCGGTAGATCCGACCGATTTATTGGCTCTAAGTCCAGGCCACTTCCTAGCTGGCGGTCCTCTACTGTCAACCAACGAGCCAGAAATCAAAGAAGACACCATCTCTATAATTAACCGCTGGCAGCGACTCAAAGCACTCCATCAGCAGTTCTGCTTTTGGTGGAAAATGAGTACTTAAAAGAACTCCATAAGCGAAACAAATTTCAATCCCCTACAAGGGACCTCCAAGTCGGTGATATGGTGATTATCTAGGAAGAAACCCTACCAATAAATGAATGGCGTCTTGGCCGAGCTCGCTTGCCCAGGCACAGTTGACAAGGTCAGCGTAGTGGACGTGCTTACCGCTCGTGGTGCCATCTTAAGGTCAATAGCCAAACTGGTCCTTCTTCCTGCTGAAGCGAATAATACCACCGACTAATCCTTTAAAGTGAATAATACCACCGACTAATCCCTCTTTAAAAAAGAAAAAAACGTCACAATAAAATAATATGTCCATCATGATATAATAGGACTTCTCCTACATCTTATTGTCCAGTTCACTCCTCTGTAGAGAACCAGCATAGTAACGGACTCCTTTAGATGCCGGGTGTGCAGTGGCATCCATGCGCTACGCAAGTGCCAGCACTTCATGAAGCTTACACCAGAGAAGCGCCTCCGAGCTGTATTGATCAACAAATATTTCTCCAACTGCCTTGCTCATCAGCACTCAGGGCAGTCATGTCGCAATAGAGCCAATTGCAAAATCTGCAAAAAAGATCACCACACCCTACTCCACATGCGTGATCCCCGTAGCGCTCGACCCTCTCGGTCAGCCAAAAAGCCCACGAGGAGAGCTTCTGGCTCCTCGCCCTCTAGCGGCACATCATCACCAAGCCCAAGCCCTTCCACTATACGGACATCGCTTACTTCCCTTCTCCAGCATAAGGGAGTCAGCATCCTGCCCACCGCCACAGTGCTCCTCTAAACCGGGAAGAAGACCCTTGAGACTCGGGCCCTGATCGATCCGTGTTGTCCATCAAGCAGCATTAATACAACCTTGGCAAGGGCCTAAGGCCTTTCCGTCACACGCATTGGCGCAGAAGGAGCGTGCACAGCTCCAAGACAACTTAAATGTCTCGAGATGTAATTTTAAAGGCTGCCCCATCTAAACTGCACAACTCCAGCCAGATCCATCAAAGCGAATATGAAGGACCCGTTCAGCAACGTCGTTTTGGCGGACATCTCCATTGCCATTGGTACTCGGCGCCGACGTCTACCCAGACATAATCTTACCGGGTGTCCTCCCGAGCCAAGGCGGTCTGCGGATGGATGCTCTCTGTCAAATGCACACAATAAGGATCCTTGCAATCTGCATATTGCCTATTGGGGGAGAATGTTGATGCCATTTCAATGCTAGCCTGAACGTAGCATTGGCTGAGCCTCACTCAGTGAGAGAGAGTATCACAGTGAGAGAGACTCACTCAATGAGAATGACTCACTCACTCATACGATCCCGAATACGCTCAGAACTCTCCCTACGGTCTCCACTCCACCTAAATAACTCCGAGACAAAAATATGCAAATAACTTCAAATGTATAGTTTATTATATGCAGCCGAAATTTACTAATAAAGTGCAACTACAGAATAATCTTATAGATTTTCAACCAACACCACTGAAGATAACTTATTTGACGCCTCCCCCACAAAGACACTCAGAGTTTTATGTGTTGAATTTCGAGCTGGGGTTTCTCAAGTCCCAACAGATTGTTCTTACTTGATTCAAGCTCCAGTCGGTGGTTGGACACAGCGGAAACTTTAAGGAGGTCACTGTCGGATTAATGCGAGAGTTTCCCAGAATTTGGCCAATGAGACTGGCTACTAGTGCGATCACGAAAACCAGAAGGAAAATATCAAAAACATTAGAAAAATTCTATAAAATCTTATAAAACTTTTATATATATTTAAAACCCGTTTTTGTGCATATCCGCTAGGCTTGATTCTAAATGGGGCTCTTTTCGGTAAAGAAAGGAAACAGTTTAACCATCTCTGTAAGGCGTTAATGCTGTTTCACAGTTAAAACTTGCAGTGCATCCTCATCATACATAATAAGCAAGGATGGCATCAATAAACATGGAAACAATATATCGTACGATGACAAAAAGTCTATGCTATAATGCGGTTGACCAAGTATGGATTATACAAAAAGTTAATGGCTTAACTTTTCCTACATAGCTTATTGTCATGCATAAATTTCCCCTTTATAATCGGCGGCTTGCACATTGAAGTAATTGGTTTATAGGATGCATTTGCTTTAACAACTGCAGAGCGAAAAAACTTATCGACGCACCGGTATCCATAATCATTTAAAAATCGATTCCTGATTTAAATAACAAATCAGATAAGAATTAATTACAGGAGTCTACTTTTTCCTGTAAGCGGTATTTGTTGCCTTTCATGCAATTTGTTTGTACAATCGTAATAGTCAATAGTACACGGGAGGGTAGTTTTCAAACACATTGTTGCATTTAGCACAAGTTGGCTTTAAAGTCTTATCCTAACCGCAGCCATAGCAAAACACTCTGTTTCGTCGCCCCATTGCTAGCGATGACCAGCTATTTTGCAGCTCCGAGAGACTACCGAAAACATCATCGTGCTCTGTATAGCTGTCAAATTGCCATTCAAAAACGTGCAATGCGTCATGCAGCCGGCCTCTAAGGCAGGAGCCTTAGAGATCGAATGAATTAAGTTTTATCGATTTCAATCTAAATTGCTAAGTTGTTCTGTATGATACGGGCTAATCGAGAAACTTGTGTTGCTGGCAGCAAGTTTGAGCAAAAAGACTCGCAAGCAAGAATTTGGTGTCGTTTGAGATAGTTATCGGTTGTGTAGTAATTAAATCATAAAAATCATTAAAGAAATCAATCTCCTTTTTCTTACGAAAATCGATTGCTGCACGAATGTTCGTTCTCCTTTGAACTTAATAAGTAAAGCTAGACATAAAGAAGCCATAAAATAGATGGCACACTCTTATGGTAGTGCCAGAACCAATCGTTCGCGTTGCCTTCAAATAAAAATTCCATAGACACGCCAACAACTCAAGTGTTTCGGCTGTGAATGCCTCAACTAAGTAGATTGTCTCAGCTCCATATGCCCCATGACAAGAATTTGGAATATCAAATTACTAAATATTTGGGTTTGTCGGTCTTGGAGCAAAGCTTATAACCCTGGGCAATGCTAGACTCATTTCTCACAATGTTACCCAGTCTGGGCTTAGTTGACTAGAATGAATGCACTATGGTTAGCTTTGTATGAATCTCTACCCACCTGTTGGGTAACTGTTTGTGTCACCATATTAGAGAGAGATGTTAAGAAAAAATATTTTGATATCGTTTTTTATCGATTGTTTGGAAGGGGCTAGTAATCGCAGGCCGGTAATAGATGATCATATTTTTTTTTCTCTAACCTTCTTTTTGTTTAAAAAATTCTAAGGCTTATAATTGGCAAATTAGACTTTTTATAACTTGAACCCATAGAAAATGGGTGAAAGGAGTATAATGTTTTTGTGAAAATGTATGTAACAGACAGAAGGAAGCATCTCCGGCCGCAAAAAGTATATATATTCTTGATCAGCATCAACAGCCGAGTCGATCTAGCTATGTCCGTCTGTCCGTCTGTACGTCTGTCCGTCTGTCCGCTTGTCCGAATGAACGAACGCAAGGATGTCAGAACCTATAAGACTAGAGACTTTAAATGTAGGTCCTCCTAGTCCATGCGCAGTACGAGCTTGCTTCCGATAATTGATAACTTGGCCCGTTTTTAAGAAATCGATATAAATCCTAATCAAAATCCTGATATTTGAGCAATTTTGGTAAATAATAAGAGCTAGAGTCACCAGACTTGATATGTTGCTCCTAGAATAGCATATAAATTTACACCTAAGAATTGCACACGGATAACTTTGCATAAGAAACTTGCACAGCACTTATCTTTACCCATTTGCTCCAAACATATTCCGCTGACGCATGAGTTCAGCGGCCCGACCGCAATGGTCAGCAGCGGTAACCTGATACTTGACTATGCTGCAAGTGTCTGCGTTATCGCTTATGCTGAGTCGGCTTGCCGGCTGTAGCTTTGTAGCTTATGGGTCCAGCTTTAAGGTTTAATTTCAATTCAATTTTATACTACAGTTCACTTTTGTATTTGACGTTTAAGAATAAACTTGCATTACTCCGGCACGCTGCCGAAAATAACATTTGTTGTATATTACAATCTCATTGCTGAGCCACAAGGCCAGTAATTAGCAAAGAAGGCGAAGTCAAGCCCTCCAAAATAATCGTCATAAGAAGACGTACCCGCATCAACGAAAGTTTCGCAACCATTGCTGGACCAGCACACTTCACTTATTTGGCGCCCAACTCGTGGTAATAATACAAGAAAATTATCCACGCGAGTGTTAGATAAAAACTGAAACACTATAACAACAAATGCACGCGTTCAAAACGTGCAAAAGTGCAACAAGTTGTGATTGCTGACCTGCATCAAGACAGGCAGCAGCAACAGTGCAACAACTTCGCCCTTGTGAAAAATACATAGGCACAAGTGCTCGAAAGCGCTATAACACAAATTGTACACCGAAGCCGCTGGAGCTCCAAACATCCCAATCAGTTTTATCAACTGATATATAAGAACGAATGAATTCGTTTAACGTTTTATGACTTCGTTCCACAGTTCCTAAGGTCTGGTGGTGGTGTGCTGTAGAAGTTATGCTTTTAATACCAAGGTTCTTACATAAATCTTCTATAACTGAATTTTTATATTCTGTACCCATGTCCGTAATGAACGTCTTCATTGGAGCGTATTTCAGAATAAATTCTTCGAATATAGCTTTAGCTACGACTTTTGCACTTTTGTTTGGAATAGGTATGGCGACTAGATATTTTGTTAAGTCACATATCAGTGTAGCTGCATATTCGTTGCCTTGCTCTGATTTTGGTAGTGGACCGATCGTGTCTACTATTACTCTAATAAAAGCATTGATTGGGGTTTCCGTAATTGTTAAAAGAGTTTTTGTATGTTTTGTCACTTTTGATTTTTGACATTTTTGTATATACTCAGTAATATATCGAGTCATACCCTTCCAAAAATAATGTCTTTTGACCTTGGCCAAGGTTTTTGTAATGCCTGTGTGACCTCCTTGTCTTGGATCATTATGAAATGTAGACAATATAGCTTCTTTTTCTTCTTTTATTAGGGTCACCGGGTTGAGTAGCGCTACTCTTAATGTTTTCAATATTTTATTGCTCATTTGCTTGAAATTATCAATTGAAACTTGTTCAAAGATATTTTCCCACGGCGCCACTTTGAGTTGGCTGATTTGATGCATACCGGCATGCGTTTCAAGCCTTTGGAAGAACTGACCTAAGTCAAGAATTCCATTAGTACATAAATCGCTAACATCATATCTTCAAGTCATTTTCTTCCCATGTTTAAAGAAACATAGCATATTTTTTACATGCAAGGTCACTACTTTACGTACATCGTCAATTTTTATGACTTCGTTGGGCTTTGAAGCTCTTTCTATGGATTGCATAGGCAATTCTATGTCTTTATTATCTTCTGCGCAGGATTTCTGTCTACTTTGGTGCCTGGTAGTGACTTTCAGGACTTTTATTTGTATGTCTTTGAGTTCTTGAATGGTTATTCTTGATAACGCATCCGCTTCCTGATTATCCTTACCCTTTAGATACTCTACCGTAAAATTCGCATTCTTCTAAATCAAGCCTTATTCTGGTTAATTTTGATGTGGGATTAACCATTGAAAATAGGTAAATTAACGGTCTGTGGTCTGTTTTGACTGTGAAATGTCTACCATATACATATGGTTTGAAGTGATTAATTGCCTAATGAATTGCTGATAGCTCTTGTTCTGTGGTTGACTTATTACTTTCATCTTTAGTGAAACTGCGAGATGCATATGCTACAGGTAATTGAAGACCGTCATAGTTTTGAGTTAAAACTGCTCCACATGCCTCCTTGCTAGCAACTGTGATTATGCAAAATTCTTTGCTAAAATCGGGGTATTGAAGTACCACCATAGTTGTTATTGCCACCACGGTGGTTGCCACGGCAGTATGAATTGTTACCATATGAGCCGTTTCCCCTTCCTCTGTAATTACCTTTGTTGGTATTACCTTGGGAGTTTCTTCGTCCTCTTGTGGATAAAATAGAGTTCATACTACCAGTCATCTCAGTGCTGTAGTGAACGTATTTGGCTACCGCTTCATTCATTGTTTTGAAGGAGCCTGCTTCAAGAATTGTCTTGAGTTTTCCATTTTCGCAATTTCTTGTCATTGTTGTTATGGCTTTTATGGTACTAAAAATGTCAGCATGTTCAGCACCTTGTCCTTCATCAATATACGATGCTTCTAACAATTTGCGTATATTGTCTATTTCATTCGTAAATTGTGGGGCTGTTTTACCTTTTTGGTATTCATTTGCCATTTTAGCTTTTACTACGTCAGATGTTTCACCGAAAATATTCTCTTGCAATATCTTAATAATATCTACTATCTTAGTCTCATTTTGAACTATGTAGAGGGTGGAGCCAATTATTTTTGACTTTATTACTTCAATTGCAATACTTTCATAGGGTCCCTTTGTCAGGTTGACCAATTTGATTGCTGTAATAAATCTTTGCGAATTTACGTGATCTAAATGAGAAATGAGAAATCTAAATGAAATTTATCCATATATTAAGTTTCTAAGAATTATCTAACTCGTTGCAAAAGGCAATTTGCCCTGAATCCGAAACAGTTCTACAATTTTGTAAACTTGAAGCGTAAATCTTCCCGTTTGCCATCTTCTTTTTCTCTCGGAATGGATAATGCTAGCAATGACTCTGATTCTGCTAACCTATTTGCTTATTTTTTTCAATCAACTTACTCCTCAGTCTGTCCTAATAATAATTCTTACCCTTATACTATTACTTCCTCTAGTTCTATACCTCCTCCTAATATTTCCCATTCCTCTCTCTTTTTAGCTTTAAATTCTTTAAAATCTTCTTTATCTCCTAAGCCTGACAATATCCCTAGAATTCTACTCAAGGAGTGTAGTTCTTCCCTTGTTTATCCATTGCTAAAGCTTTTTAATCTATCCCTTAAATCTGTCTGTCTTTTCATCTCTTTGGAAAGAATCTTATATCATTCCTCTCCACAAGAAAGGTGGAAAGTCTGATATACTAAATTACAGGGGCATTGCAAAACTGTCCGCTATTCCTAAATAATTAGAAAAAATAATCACTTCGAATTTGAAGCATTTCTGCAAATCAGTTGTTTCCCCTGTTCAACATGGATTCGTAAAGAATCGGTCTACTACGACCAATCTGCTTGAGTTTACTTCCTTGGTAAACGATGCTTTCCTTTCGAAAATGCAAACTGTTGTCATTTACACTGACTTCAGTAAGGCGTTTGACTCTGTGCACCATGACATTTTACTTCTTAAACATGACCGAATAGGTTTCCCTCCGTCTCTTTTGGTTTGGATTGGTTCTTATTTAAAAGGTAGGACCCAAAGAGTAATGCTGAGGCTGACTACCTCTAAACAGGTTCACATTACTTCTGGTGTTCCTCAAGGTAGTCATCTTGGACCTTTACTCTTTACTGTTTTTATAAATGATCTTCCCTCTGTTATATCCCATGCCCGTGTACTCATGTATGCGGACGACGTGAAACTTATTCTATCATACACCAATCCCCTATATCATTCTCGTCTTCAAGACGATTTAAACGCTATGCAACTTTGGTGTTCGGCCAATCAATTGCATCTGAATTGTTCAAAGTGTATGTTTATGACATTTAATCGTACTACACCTTATCTTGTCAGTTATACAATCGACAATACCCCATTGCAACGTATACTAACAGTTAAGGATCTAGGCGTTCTTTTTGATTCTAGACTCTGTTTCAATCTTTACATAGATACCATCGTTAATGAGGCAAAAGGTGTACTTGGATTCATTATACGATGGTCTAAAGAGTTTAAAGATCCTCTTATAACGAAACTTTTGTACATCTCTCTTGTTCGCCCTATCCTTGAATACTGCTCTTGCATCTGGTCTCCGCAGTATAACAAAAGCCAGGATCGTATTAAATCTGTTCAGAAGCAATTTCTACTTTTTGCCTTACGAGGTTTTAATTGGGACCTTAATCTTCGGTCCCAGCAGGCTGCTTCTTCTAAATCTTCCGTCGTGACAATAGTTTGCATCACGTTTTCTCTACCGAACTTTCTCTACCCCTAATAAAATCGTTGCTTTCAGGATACCTTCGGGAAGTCACTGACCATTCCCAGCTATGAGCAGGGGCATGGCTAGCCGGACTGGCTGTAAATTTTCCCCCACCGGGTCGGTGATTTCTCATTACTTTCCCAATACTATCTCTTTATTCTATCTACTTAACACTCTGTATATCTAGCATACAGTTCTATACTTTATTAACAATCTTCCTCCTTTCTTTTCTCCTATTTATGGTATATTCTTTAATAATATAGCAAATTAACATTATTTTTAATTTTACTTAAGAACACTTTTTCCTACTTACACCCTTCTTTTTAGATGTAGGCTCTAATAGCGTCACTGACAAAATTAGCTGTGAAAAGGGGCACAGCTGGCCGGACTGGCAAATAAAACACCTCCATCGGTCGGTGATACTATTTGAAATTTGTGTTCCCTATCTAGGCTTTTAGCATTTAATTTTTCTAATTGTATTTATAATGTGTTGAATAACTGGAAGACACTCGTTTTGTCGACCACATATAAATAAATAAATAAAAAATAAAAATAATTAAGGTCCCTTTGTCAGGTTGACCAATTTGATTGCTGTAATAAATCTTTGCAAATTTGCGTCCAGTGAGAAATCTAAATGAAATAAAGTTTCTAATTCATATATGCTTACTGGGGTCGTTGAGACTAATTGTTGAATTATTTCCTTAAAACAGGCATCTCTACCATAGACTTCTCTTATTGCTTCTATTGTGTCCATTATCAAGAATTTTCTTATCTCTTTTTTTTTCAATTTTTATATATTTTATGTTCGAGCTTAATTTCATTGTTTTATTTATTCTTTTCATATCTCTTATTGTTTACATTTTTACATTTTGTACTTTTAGTTTATTGTTATATTTTGTCCAGATCATTAGCTCTGCTTAAGTAACGTTTTTTAATTTTCTTGTTATGCAGTGCATAAATTTTGACTCCTAATGAAATGACAGATACAAGGGCTATGATTAGCAATAGAATGGCAATATCTTCCAAATTTTCTCTATGATCGATGACTTTTACATTATTAATGACATTTGCGGTTGATTTTTCAACCTTGGACTCGTTCGAGCCCATTTTAGTTAATATGTCTTATATCGTAGTATTGTAACTGAACGAATTATTACTTATAAAATTTCTCTTTTCAAGTTGTAATATTTGTTTATTTTCAAATTTTAATAATGTTCTTGTACTTGTGTTTTTGGGTTTTTAGTATTGGCAGATCATTTTTTGTTTTGTGTTAAGCTTATTATGGATTTTATGCCATATATGTGGCTTATTTTGCTTCTTAAATTTTGGATAATATGACAAAATCCTACCTAGCGTTTCGCATAGCTTTACGGGCTATGCTGCTAATCGAGCGGATTTGTTTCCGCTTAATTTTACAACAATTTTTATTTTTATATTAATATATTAAAAGTATATAGCTGCATCTGGTGTCTTCTGTCAGTAGTCGAGGTATAGATGTCCTTCTTTTGCTGGTCCGTCGCATCAGCTGGGCGTCGCCGGATATGGCACGCTGATGCTTCCTCGTTGGCGTAAGTGGAGGTGTGCCTCTCGTACTTATCCCGATGGCGCAGCTTGTTGCGCTGGCGGTACCGGTGCTGGTCTTCGCACAGGTATTCACTGGTTTTGCTTGTTGTGCAGTGTTTGCACGTGTAGTTGCAGAAGGGGCTTTCCAGCGGGCCTTCGCAATCCTGTGGACACATTTTCTTCACTTTTTGGAGGCTGACTGCGGCAAAAGTGTATCTTTATTAGTGGTTGTTTGGTTTATAATAACTTTTATATTCGCTGAGTGAGTAGCGGTGTTAAGCTTTTTCTGCTTAATTATATTTTGCAGGAAGTGGAGCTCAGTTTGTAACTTCTGAGCTGTCGACCATGTAAGTGTTGGCATTTTTGTATATAGCAACCACCTTAGGTGCTCTATTCTTTTTTTAATTTTATTTTGTGCGCTTAGCCTATGGATATACATATATACTTATGCTGTTATTGGTTAACAGCTTCAAAGAGAGGGAGAGTGAGTAGCTCGCATATGCCTGTATTAGTGAGCATATATATTGCTCACGGAATGCGCTCAGGCGGAGCGTGGGATATGCAGCGTAAGCATAAACGGTCAGCTAGTGAGGCTAGTGAACCGCGCTGCGTAATATGAGACCGAGCCAATACATAAAGTGGCTCTGGACTTGTTTACTATATAATTGTTATTGTTTGCAACAAAGTGCTGCATACTTTATATTTAAGTACAGGGTATTCTGTTAGGGTATATTCACACTATCTCTAGATATTTGTCATTTGTATTTAAAGCTCATTGCAAGAACACGTATTTTGTCGGCTTGCTTCCCACTCTATTCGTTAGATGTCTTTACGTTACTTTGTAATTAAGCGCTCTGGCGTAACATGATACGCCAGCGTCGCTGAATTCACGCGCAGTCATCAAAATATTGAATTGTTTATCTGAAGCGAAGCACATGAGCTCTTCATTCTCACAATACAGAACGCCCGGCCACTATTCAAGTGATTTAGAATCTGACTGTGACGCTCAAGCTTGAATTCGCAGACCAAGACTGGCACCCGTTGTTCCCCCAGCGCCTAACAACATGGACGCTGAACAACACAGGGCAATAATGCAGACGGCCATCGCCAGCGCTTAGATGAGCAATCTGCTGCAACCCGACAGAGAGAACAAGAGTTAATTACTACACCAGAAGTGCAAACGTATGCGGCCATTGAAATAAACAATGAAATACGCTGCGACGAGCCACTTGACGCCGTCAAATGCTCGCCCGAGTTTACCGGAGCAAAAGAATCTCATGTGTCGTGGCGGCAAGCAGCGCTGGCAGCGTATCAGCTTTTCAAGCCATACAATGGCCGTTCACGCCACTATCAGGCGGTTATCATTATGAGAAGCAAGGTCAGGGACCCTGTTGATGCAGTACTAGCTTCGTTTGGCACATTACTGAACTTTGATGCGATTATAAATCGCCTCGATTTCAAGTACAGTGACAAACGACCCGTCCATGTAATAGAACAGGAGTTAAGCACCTTGAGGCAGGGGGGCCTATCGCTACTTCAGTATTACGACGAAGTAGAGAAAAAACTGACTGTACTGACCAGCAAGGTAAATATGCCATGTGAGCCAATTATGGCTTAAGGTTTATGCAAAACATTCCGCGATGACGCATTACGAGTTTTTATATCAGGCCTCAAACGCAATCTCACAGACGTGCTTTTCGCGGCTAAGCCAAAGGACTTACCCTCGGCTCTCGCCCTTGCACAGGAGGTTGAAACTAACTAATATGCCTTTGCGGCTAACTACGTCAGGAGGAAAAAGAGCGTAGACCAAGCACCAAAGTGCAGAATAGCCAGCAGGGGGAGCCACAGTCAAATGGCCAGAAAAGCCCACACTACATTAAGCAGGCCAAGACGCAAAGCCAAGCCGATCAAAAGAGCGGCAGTCAACAGAATAACAATACGGCACCAGTGCCCATGGAAGTTGACCCTTCCATATCGAGGATGCTACAGCCCTCACAAGCCCCAGCTTATGTAAACAAGAGATCAGCTCCATCTGATCGCACAAGTGATCAGAGAAAGCAGCAAAGGGTAAACCATTTTGCGCAGGGCGCACCTGGGGGGTCAGGGTGATATGCCACAGCCGCTGATAGCGCAGTGTCGCAAATTGACGACGATGGCAACACTTTGTTTAGCTTCAGGAGAACTTAAGTGGGGTACGGATGTCGAAAAAATCACCTTCCACACTTGTGCCAACGTAAATTTCACAAAAGTAGATTGTGCAGAGGCACCGCCATTAGTTAAAAGTACTTTATTAGAAATGCTTAAGACCAGACAAAAGGCTTTTGCAGACCCAGATGAAGCATTTGCCGTATAGCACATCAGTCGTGGCTACCATTACGACCACAGATGAGCAGCAAAGCGAAGCAAACATGAGAGTCTGAGTCGAGAAGTCGCGTTATTTTAAGAAAAGCGTGAGCTTTCTAGGGTTCATAGTCACCAACGGAGGTGCCACGACAGATCCAGAGAAGGTTAGGGCAATACAGGAGTTTCCGGAACCTAAAACGCTGTTCGAGGTCAGATCATTTCTAGGCCTCGCAAGCTACTACAGATGTTTCATTAGGGATTTCGCTGCAATAGCAAGACCCATCTCGAATATTTTGAAGGGCGAAAATGGAACAGTCAGTAAACATAGGTCTAGAAACATAAAGGTCCAATTCTCTGAAGAGCAGCAACGGGCGGTACAGAAGTTGCGTAGTATTTTGGCATCCGAGGATGTCATGCTCAGGTACCCCGACCGATCTAACGACCGATGCTTCGGCCCACGGCATAGGCGCGGTTTTGTCTCAGGAGGGTCGTCCTATAACAATGATTTCGAGAACATTGAAGGAATGTGAGGCTACGCAACAAATGTGAGAGAGCTATTGGCCATTGTATGGTCACTTGCCAAATTAAGACACTATTTGTATGGGGTGAAAGGCATTAACATCTTCACTGACCATCAACCCTTGACCTTCGCAGTTTCGGAATCCAATCCAAACGCGAAGATCAAAAGGTGGAAATCGCGCATTGATGAGTCTAATGCGCGCCTCGTCTACAAACCCGGCAAGGATTTCTGGTTGCGGATGCCTTATCGAGACAACAGCTCAACGCTTTAGATGAACAAGAGGTGGTTTCCTGTGCAGCATCGATCCACAGCGAGGACACTCTCACCAACATCATTGAGTCAACAATCAAACCCTTGAACTGATTTCAAAACCAAATAGTGCTGGAAGAGGCGCGTTTTCCATTAAAACGCGGTTTAATTCTGTTTGGGAATAAGAAACGTTACTTGATCAACCATACTTGAATTGAATCATTGCTAGTGGAACTCGCAGATGTAGTTTCACCCAAATGCGTAAATGCTCTCCACTGAAATTTGCATACGCTTGCAATGATACAAGACGCATTGGTTCGAAGATACCCGGCACTGCCAACATCGTGGAGTGGACGTATTTGCGGTTGGAGAAAGCAGAGAAATCCTCACAGCTGAGCCCATAGGGCCCATAGGTCTGCACAGGAAAACATTAAGCAGGTACTCTCCGAGTACTGCTTCCCAAAGATGTCAAAGATAGCCAATGAAATAGTACAGAACTGCGAAACGTGTGCTAGGGCTAAATATGATAGACACCCCAAGAAACAAGAGCTTGGCGAGACGCCGATCCCCTCACATGGAGGAGAGATGTTGCACGTAAACATTTTCTCCACTGACAGGAAATCTTTCTTCACTTGCATCGACAAGTTTTCTAAATTTGCTATTGCCCAACCGGCCCATTCAGGAACCATTGTGGATCTGAAGCCAGCCTTAAAGCAATTGATGCATTTTTTCCCAAAAGCCAGATCTATTTACTGTGACAATGAACCGTCATTGAGTTCAGAAACAATCGTGGCTATGCTGGCAAACAACTATGGGCTCAGCATTTCAAATGCACCACCATCGCATAGCATCTCGAATGGACAGGTTGAGCGCCTTCACAGCACTCTGTTAGAGCTAGCCTAAATGCCTAAAGATCGATAAAGTTATAAGTGACACCGTAGAAATCATTTTACTGGCTACAACTGAGTACAATAAGTCAATCCATTCGGCCATCGACAAAAGACCAGTTGATGTGGTTCAGGCGCACCTAGATGAGCCACAAGAGAAGATACAAAACAGCTAGGGAGAACACCAGGCGGCAATATAGGGTCTTCGACGTTGGTGACAAAGTTTGAGGTAACCACCACAAGAATAAGGCCCTTGAATTTTTTTATAATACCAATCTTTTTAGCCACTTGGCTCGCTTCTTCCAATTAGTTATAAGACTTAGATATTAACGCTTGCCCTCATTTTAAGTTCTGGTGGGGGTGGGTTACCCAATATCGAAACACAAAAATAGCTAAAAAAATCCCTTTCCACAGGTTTGAACTAATTCTCATCTTGTCCCTGTCATTGGCTTCGGCGCGCGTTACTGACTATTCAAACGCTAAGTACATCCCGATAATGGATGGACGAATCCTGATGGGGGACGATTTCGCCTATGTTAAACACTCGGCGAATCTTTCGGAATACGCACGTGTGGTGGAGGAAACGGTCAATTTATTTCACATGTTCCCACAATCACACATGAAAAAGGTGGACACAGCTCACCTGCAGGACCTGCTGGAGTTGGGCGTACACCATAGGGTGGCCAGAAGTTTGGACTTCTAAGGGCCTATGCTGAAAGTCGTAGCAGGCACTCCGGATGCCAACGATTTAGAAAAAATAAAATGTACAGAACTACAGTTATTTCGCGAAAACAATAGACAAATAGAGATAAATACCAAGGTACAGGACCAAGTTATTCAGCTCACAATCACCGTCAATCAAATTCTCAAGGCCGCAAAGGACACACAAGTGGACACTGAACACTTGTATAAAACGCTATTGGCTAGAAATAGGATGTTGATGATGAAAATGCAAAATTAATAATTGCAATATCGTTAGCAAAGGCAAACATTGTAAGCCCGAATATTTTAGACCACATTGACTTGAAATCCGTTTGGCTTGATGAGCCCAACGACACCCCCATAGCAGAACTTTTGTCCGTTTCGTCCGTTTAGGTACTGCAATCTTGCAACGCTTTATACTTCATTATTAAGTTCCCAAAAAGAAAGCTCATGCGCCGGTGAGTTACACGCCGGGGGGTGGCTCATTGCGAAATCGAGCCTTGCAACTTGGAGCCGATTACTCAGGTGGACGAAGGGATGATAATTATCAACGATAAACTAGCAGAAGTGCGAGTAGATAATGGCTCTAAGAAATGGCTCCAAGGCACTCACCTCATTACATTCGCCGATCGGGCTAATGTAAATGGGACTCTTTTTATAAATCATAATAACATCTTGGATAGAGTCCCAGGATCGGCGAACTCCCCACTGTTGAACATCACGGCCAGCCGAGACGTACTAAGTCTCCCATACCTTCATCTCTTGAATGAACGTAATGTGGAGGCAATTCAACAGTTCAGGGAGCAAATCAATGAAGACCAGGCCTACCGCGTATCGTTCATCGCAGGAGCTATCTGTTGCGCAATCGTTTGCATCGGTTTGACACTTTGGCGAATCACCAAGAAGAGGAAGTCAGCAGAGCAGCTGAGAGAGGTGATTTGGTATACGGTCGACCGAGGACGGTCATAAACTCGAGGGGAGAATAGTTAACATAAGAAACTTGCACAGCACTTATCTTTACCCATTTATTCCAAACATATTCCGCTGACGCATGAGTTCAGCGGATCGACGGCAATGGTCAGCAGCGGTAACCTGATACTTGACTATGCTGCAAGTGTCTGCGTTATCGCTTATGCTGACTCGGCTTGCCGGCTGTAGCTTTGTAGCTTATGGGTCCAGCTTTTAGGTTCAATTTCAATTCAATTTTATACTACAGTTCACTTTTGTATTTGACGTTTAAGAATAAACTTGCATTACTACGGCACGCTGCCGAAAATAACATTTGTTGTATATTACAATCTCATTGCTGAGCCACAAGGCCAGTAATTAGCAAAGAGAGCGAAGTCAAGCCCTGCAACATAATCGTCATAAGAAGACGTACCCGCATCAACGAAAGTTACGCAACCATCGCTGGACCAGCACACTTCACTTATTTTATATGTATACATCAAGTTTCTTTCATTTTTTAGCTACCGCCACCTCCCTGCTACCGCCCCATAGCTATAAATCAAGATAATAAACCAACTTGTTTTGCCCACCAGTTTAGGCCACAAATAATATGCAATTGACTTTTTCAGAATATACAAATATTATATAGCACAAAACTGTTGGAAATTCATCAATTCGGTTAAGAAACACAGAAGTTACGAAATAGGGCAGCAGGCGCAAATTGCAAGAATTTATGTATACATGTACACACACACATTCTTGCGCGTTTTCTTGTAATTTTATCAACAGCATTGCAATTGTGACCGTATAGTTCTTTGTTGTGCTATTTTAATCCGTTTCGTTCTTATTAAGACTCAATTATCGGTGTGGCTGTTGAGTAGAGGCGGCGGCAAGTAGTGTGGTTCGTTACGAGTTTGAACCTTGCCGAGGGAAGTAATGTGTTTTTTTTTAAATTTATTTTTATTACTGCTAAAGCAAACGATCGCATTGCGTGAGCTGTATTTGGTGTTGGTAGAAAAGGGGTTCAGGGTATCCCCTACTCGAGAACTCCCGACTAGAGCCTCTTACTTGATTTAGCTTGTTTTTTTCAATAGCTAATTTATGATAACGAAATGTTTTCTTTGTTTACAAATATTCGTCTCGAGGACTTCCTGACTGTTTTGGTTCCGTATCGGTTACCCAAAGAGCTCCGTGGCTTCGGTCTCAAATATGTTTTCTTTCGATGACCTGTTTAGCTCTCTATCCTGAGTTTCCTATACCCTGAACCCATTATAAATGGGAAAAAGGGTAAAACGTATTTGTGTTAATAATTGTAACAGGAAGAAGGAAGTATCTCCGACCCCACAAAGTATATATAATTTTGATCAGCATCAACAGCCGAGTCGATCTAGCTATGTCCGTCTGTCTGTCCGTCTGTCCCAATGTACGCAAGGATGGCAGAACCTATAAGAGCTAAAGACTTTAAATGTAGGTCCTCCTAGTCCATGCGCAGTACGAGTTTGCATCCGAAAACCGATAACTTACCAAATCGAAATCCTAATATTTGAGCCATTTTGGTAAATAAAAAGAGCTAGAGTCACCAAACTTAATATGTTGCTTTTAGAATAGTATATTTGTATATATCAAGTATCTTTAATTTTTTAGCTTTCGCCACCTCCCCGCTACCGCCACAACGCTATAAATCAAGATAATAAACCAACTTGTATTGCCCACCAATTTAACCCACAAATAATATGCAATTGACTTTTTCAGTATATACAAATATTATACAGCACAAAACTGTTGAAAATTCATTCAATTCAGCAAGCGCAAATTGCAAGAATTTCTGTATACATGTACACACACACATTCATGTGCGTTTTCTTGGAATTTTATCAACAGTATTGCAATTGTGACTATTGTTTTTTGCTGTGCTATTTTAATCCGTTTTGTTCTTATTAAGACTCAATTATCGGTGTGGCTGTTGAGTAGAGGCGGCGGCAAGTAGTGTGGTCCGTTGCGTGTTCGAACCTTACCGAGGTAACTAATGTTTTTTTTTTAAATTTATTTTTATTACTGCTTAATCAAACGAGCGCATTGCGTGAGCTGTCTTTGGTGTTGGTAGAAGAGGGTTCAGAGTATCTCCTACTCGAGAACTCCTGACTAGAGCCTATTACTTGATTTAGCTTGTTTTTTTCAATGGCTAATTTATGATAACGAAATGTTTTCTTTGTTTACAAATACTCGTCTTCGCTTATCTTCTCGGGACTTTAGCTTTTGAGGACTTCCTGACTGTTTTGGTTTCGTATCGGCTACCCGAAGAGCTCCGTGGCTTCGGTCTCAAATTTGTTTTCTTTCGATGACCTGTTTAGCTCTCTATCCTGAGTTTACTGTACCCTGAACCCATTATAAATTGGAAAAAGGGTATAACGTTTTTGTGCAAATAAATGTAACAGGAACAAGCAAGTATCTCCGACCCCACAAAGTATATATATTCTTGATTAGCATCAGTAGCCAAGTCGATCTAGCCATATATCCGTCCGTATGTATGAACGCAAAGATCTCAGAGCCAATAGGAGCTAAATATTTTTAACTGCGGGTCCTCCTAGTGCCCGCGCAGTCCGAATTTGTTTCCGATAATCGATAACTTGGCCCGTTTCCAAGTGTTGGCGCTGATCCGCGCATAATAAAGCCAATGCTTTTAATTCTTGGCACATATGTAAAGTAGTTGAGCATAATTAAAAATTGCATGTACTTTCTAACCGCTTAGGAGATTTATACATATAATATATTATTTGTACGATTTAAGTGCTTCTGAGCGAATGCTTAATAGTGTCAAAATATAATTGTTATTACAATTTCATTTCTCTTAACCGTGTCGTTCCCCCCTCTTGCTATCTCTCGCAACCACTGTAAATTATACAGTTGTCCGAGACCAAGCGCTTGTATATACAGAGGTGGTCAAAAGTATTTACACAACGTGCATTTTTTTGAGAATTCCACTGAATTGCTTATTTCTGCAGCTTTTGTACTCAGATACCAAAGTAACGGTTATTGCCGTGATCTAAATCTATGCAGAAGCAAATGAAAAAAAATTGGAAATGATAACTGTTCCTATACTAAAAATAGCTGCATGTGAACTGATGCTTATCAGCAGTCAAAAGTTTTTACACTCATTTTCTTTGCGTCAAAATTATTTACACAATGCAAATTCGAGATTAGTCTTTGATTTGAATTGAGTAAGTGAAGTTCTAGTTAATGTTGATCTTTTAATTGTAAGTTAAGCTAACTGTTAACAGTTAAGTTAATAGATAATCTGAAGCATTTAATTAATAAAATGGCAAAAACCAAGGAACTATCAGTTGAGCATCGAGCCGAGATTGTAACTAAATTTAAATCTGGTATTTCTGCATCTGGGTTTGCTGAGTTGTATAAAATATCGCGAAAAACTGTGTACAATTTAGTAAAAAAGAAGGACACTCTCGGAAATTTAGAAAATAAACGAGAAGGATGAGCAATTTTCGGCACGCCGAAGATTTAATACCCTTGCAGACCCACCCTTTTCACAATGCTCATAGTGCTTTGCCCGTATCTAAGAAGCACAGAGAAAATAGTTAATGACAGTTAATTAACCGAGTATGGTTAAGCGAGTTACAAGACATTTATAAATTCGCTGGGAAAGAGGGTTAAAGGGGGAAGGGGAGTGGGTATTTTGACCAAACCAAGCCTAGCTCTACTTCTACACGCCTACACTATCGGGCCGTGGCCTCGCACCAGCTATTCCTTCGGGCCGTGGCCTCGCACCAATCACACTGTCGGGCCTTGGCCAGTAGCTTCTTTACAAGTGGCGCCCGAGCAGGGACGTAGAGGCGTTTAGGGGGCGTAGCATGTCGGCGGATTAAAGCCCCGCAAGCGTCCCCAAATAGGTATTCTCATAAAAAAAATTGTATACAGGGTATTTTTAGTCGGGCATAGCCCAGAGTGTAGGTGCCCTAGCGGAGGATAAGAGAATAATAATATTGTATATGGGCGAAGTATAAAACTAGGGTGTTAGGTAGTCGCGTATACCCTAGCGAACCCTCTGTTAGGCAAAGGCAGAAAAATGAACACCTGCAACATTTTAGCGACGAAAATGTGTGCAAAAATCTAGCACGCAAAACAAAGAGCCGAAAACAAACCGGTCGGTCTTAAAAGTAAAGCGCGCGCGCTAGACGGGCGACGCTGAGACCACCCTTGCACGGGTGCACAAACGCGCGGCGCAGTCGACGTCGGCGTCGAAGGGCCGTTAAGGCGTCGCGACAGCTACTGTACAGTGGGACGAATTCAACTCACGCGCGGTGAAAAGTTGAATTCGTCAGTACAGTTGGCTAAAGATATGAGGACGGATGCGTTTAATAGTGTTTACGAACCAAGTGAACAATAAGAACAAACAAGCAACAAACGAGTCAAATGAACATGGGTTAAAAGTGAAAAGAACATCAACAGGATTATATATATATTTTTTTTTAATTTTTTTTTTTTAGTGAAGTGGCCGAATAAATAAATAAAATTAAATAAATAAAAATAAATAAATAAAAATATATTAAAAGAAATAAATCAAATAAATAATTAAATAAAAATGAATAATTAAATAAACAAGAATATATAAAGGAAAAACAATAAAGACGAAGGCAACGGCCAAAGTCAGGAATGGCCTAAGCTGAAAAGAACATTAGGTGCATTTTGTTGAGTTTTTTATTGTATTTTATTTTATGGAAGTGATCAAAATAAAAGAAAGAGAAAACGAATTAAGAAAAAAAAGGGAAATGAACTAATAAGAAACGAACAACAAAGTGGATAAACAAGAGAGGAATAAAAGTGGCAAAGACACCAACATAAAATGAAATAAATAAAGAGACCCCTGAAGCAGGAAAGGCGAGAGACAGCAACGCCGATTACAGAAAAAGCGAGAGAAAATAAGGAAACTCAAGATGGAGGCAGGTGAGTGCCAAAAGTCGGAGCCTGACCTTAAGAGCTCCCTGTTGTACCGGCGTTCACAAGCGCCCACCCCGAACTTAGCCGTTTCGGGCGTTAAGGAGGCGCATGCTTTCGGGAGAAACGAAGACCGCCGAGCAACCGCGGTCAACGCAGAGGTAGGACGGTCCCCTGCCGAACCGGGTAGTGGTCCCTACCATGATAGGTCCTACCCTCAGTCGGAGGTCAGGCCACTTCCCAACGTTCCGGAACAAGTTCGGAAGTGGCGCATGAAGTATGATGGCCGCTCCGACCCCCTTGGGATCCTAGGGGAGCTAGAGGAGCGGACCATCACATATGGCATTGCCCTCGACCGTATGCCCAGGGCAATGAGCGAGGTGGTCTGCGACAGGGCTGCTCGTTGGTTTTTGAGCAGTGGGCTAAGGGATGTGCCGTGGTCCGTGTTTAGGAGGGGCTTCCTAGAGTTTTTTTTTACCTCCACGTTACTTCGAAAGGCTTCGAAAGGCAGCGCATAGGCGAAGAATTCAAGGAGTACTTGATAGAGCTGAAAGCCCTTATACAGCACGCCAGATACGAGCCGGAGCAGGAGTTGCACCGGATCTACGTGAATGCCGCCCCCAAATACAAACGCTACGTGCGTCGGCAACATTTTTCCACTTTGTCCCAGCTTACGCAGATGGCCGTAGAGTACGAGACAGTCATGAGACAGAGGGCGGAATACTCAGGAAGCCAATCAATAGGTCAGGGGTCTTGAGTTCGAGTAACGCAGAATGGGCGAGGACAGCACAGTCCCCGGGGGGACACCTCAACCCGCTCCGGTCTACTCCCAGCGGGTTCGGAGTGACCGTTATGGATAGAAGGATATCCACCTCGCCAGCAGTGGCCACTGCGGAGGTTGCCCATCAGAGGATGAGCCATGGGAGTGTCCCAACGCACACATCGTGTTCTGTTGGGTACGTGGGAATCGGGGAAATAGCCAGGAGTGTTGTCGCCGCGCGGAGGCGGGAAACAGGCAACGGCGTCGCCCGGGCCAGGATCGGGTCGGCGCCGATACATGCGGAACATCGATACAGGGGCCACTCGCAGCTTCATGAGTGAAGATTGCGTACGCAAGTGGGTGATTCGGGGGAGAGTGGAGGACATACAGGCGCGCATTCGTCTGGCAGATGGGTCCACCCTAGAGGTAGGGAAGGCCTTAAGATTAAACGTCAGCCTAGGGAGAAAGACGATCAGCATGGTGATGCTTTTTATGCCCTTAATGTTAGACCACGTCATCCTGGGTATGGATTCCCTGAGGGCAATGGGAACTACTATACGCTGCGGCCAGGCGGAACTGATCCTAGAGACAGTGACGACTCCGGTAGCGGGGCCAGGAACGAGTGAGGAGCCGAAGGAAGGCCTCCCTGGTCATGAGAGGGGAGCATTTGCTCGGCAGCTGAAAGAGGATACCAAGAGGGGACCGAAGGAAGGCCTCCCAGATCATGGAAAGGGAGCACCTGCTCAGCAACCGAAGGAAGAGGTTATGAAAAAGGAAGTGAGGTCCGGCTCAGATCGAGAGCCTGAAGAGCCCGTGAGGAGGCGCGTAGAGTTGCACAGGCAGATCAACGCTGGTTACGGATGCGGCACGGCGGAAACGTGCCAGGGAAAGGACGGAGTAGGAGCAATGGCCAGAATCCACACGGACACAGGGGGCCAGGAGCGACTGCCAGGGTCGAGCTATCATGGAGCTCTATCTGGAGTCGAAGTGTGGCCTGGAGGGGGTGCGGCGTGGCCAGCGGATCTGGATCCGGAACTGAGGGAGTTCTTGGAGTCAGAACTGGCAATCTTCGAGGGGCTGCAGGGAGTCTCGCACATCGCGGAGCACAGGATCCGGCTAAAGGACGACAAGCCGTTGAAGCAGAGATATTATCCGAAGAATCCGGCCATGCAGAGGGTAATTGATGAGCAAGTGGATGAGCTGATCCAGGCGAATTCCATCGAGCCTTCGCGTAGTCCGCACAGCGCCCCAATCGTTTTAGTCAAGAAGAAGACTGGCGAGTGAGGCATGTGCATCGACTACCGACAACTCAATGCACACTCCATTCCGGATGCTTATCCTGTGCGACGAATTAATCACATCCTGTAGCGGTTGCGCCACGCCCGGTTCATCTCCACATTGGAATTAAAGCACGGGTACTGGCAGATACCAATGGCAGCCGATAGTCGGGAATGTACAGCGTTCACGGTCGCTGGAAGAGGTCTTTTCCAATGGCGGGTGATGCCATTTCGCTTACATTCGGCGTGCCTTGGACACGGTAATAGGGCCGGAGATGGAGCCTCATGCGTTCGCCTACTTAGACGATATCGTGGTAATAGGAGCAACGAAAGAACAGCATGTAGAGAATTTGAGGGAGGTATTCCGCGGGGAAGGAATACGTACCGATCCAGAGAAAGTGGAGGCGATACGGAACCTGAGGGCCCCGACAAATTGTAAGGAACTGCGGTAGTGTCTCGGGATGGCGTCATGGTACAGGCGCTTCGTTCCTAACTTCGCGACTCAAGTACAGCCGCTCACAGCGCTCTTAAGGAAGGGGCGGAAATGGGCATGGGAGCAAGAACAGCCTCAATTGAAAGATAGCTTGACCACTGCCCCTGTGTTGGCTTGTCCGGACTTTTCCGCCAAATTCGTCTTGCAGACTGACGCGAGTGAGTATGGCCTCGGCGCAGTGCTGACGCTGACGATTGAGGGACAGGAGCGAGTGACAGCGTACGCGAGCCGGAGGTTGCTAAAGGCTGAGGTGAACTATTCCGCCACCGAGAAAGAGTGCCTGGCAATAATATGGTCGATCCGGAAGGTGCGCTGCTACCTAGAAGGGTACCGGTTCGACGTGATAACGGATCATCTGGCACTCAAGTGGCTCAACTCGATCGAGAGCCCTTCAGGAAGAATTGCGCGATGGGCATTGGAGCTGCAACAATTCCAATTCGACGTTCACTACCGACGAGGGAAGCTCAACGTCGTGGCCGACGCACTATCAAGACATCCTCTAGAGACCTGTCGGCAAGCAGTGGTGGCTGAGTCACCCTGCAGATGGGTCGCGAGTATGCGTGCCAGTATCGCCGAAGAGCCAGCCAAGTTCCCGGATAACACCGAAGAAAACGCACAGTTATATAGCCATTTGGGCCACCGGACGGACGACGAGGACTACAACCCCTGGAAACTATGCGTGGCCAGTAGTCAACGCCAGAGGGTACTGCGGGAATGCCATGATGCTCCCACGGCCGGGCATCAAGGCGTGAGGAAAACTGTGTCGAGGATAGCCCAGCGGTACTACTGGCCGGGTTTGTTCCGCGACGCCTCCAAGTACGTGAGATGCTGCAAAGACTGCCAGAAGTTCAAGAGCGAGCAACTTAAACCGCCTGGTCACATGCTGACGAGACAAGTGGCAGAGCCGATGGCGGTACTCTGCGCGGATTTTGTCGGACCCCTTCCACGGTCGAGGCATGGCAACACGATGCTACTAGTGTTCCGAAGTGGGTGGAATTGGTCCCTCTCAGGAGATCCACAGCGGCACTCCTGCAGACCGCATTCCGAGAGAGGATTCTAAGTAGGTTCGGGGTACCCAGGAAGTTCGTCTGCGACAACAGGGTACAGTTTACGAGCCAAAGCTTCAAGTCGTTTTTGGGATCCCTGGGTGTAGAGGTCCAGTATACCGCCCCGTACTGTCCACAAGAGAATCCCACTGAGAGGACCAACCAGACTGTAAAGACCATGATAGCGCAATTTATCGAGGGCCATCAGAGTTCATGGGACAAACTTTTGCCCGAGATTTCGCTAGCGGTCAACACAAGAGTGGCGGACTCAACAGGATTCAGTCCTGCTTTTCTGATGCAGGGTAGGGAACCTCGGTTACCCGCAGCTCTGTACGATCAGGTAACTCCGCGGTCCGCAACTAGTGCGTTCGACCCTAGGACCAAGGCGGATAAGTTAAAAGAAATCTTTTATATCGTCCACAGCAATCTCCAGCGCGCATCAAAGGACCAGGGTAGGCACTACCACTTGCGGAGACGAGAGTGGCGGCCTTCGTTGGACTCGGGTGCTGTTACGGCAGCAACTATCCAACGCCGCTGAAGGCTTCGCCCCGAAGTTGGCACCCAAGTTTGACGGCCCCTATAGGGTCGTCAAATTCATATCCCCCAATATTGTGCGCTTGGTGAAACCAGGCGAACATAAAAAGAGGGTGGCCAACATCTCGCAGCTGAAACCATTCCACCAAAAAACGACTGATGATGAAGGGGAAGACCCAGGGCACATGAATGCCCACGAACAGGCGAAGGGTGAGAGCGACACCCGTCGCCCAACGTAACCATTGTACTAAAGTTTAGATTAGATTAACACTAGCAGCGTAAATCAGAATAGGCTTAGTAAAATGTGAGCCGCACTGAGAGGATAGGGCATTAACAAATAAGTATCGAATAAGTTAACAAATAAGTTGAATTTACATATGGAACCCGAAATCATCACAATCTCATCGGACGAAGACGCCAGCAGCGGAGACACTGAGCCTTTCCCCGGGCCTGGCACCGGAGGCCGAACGCGTGACCCCCGTCAGGGCCGCGAAGAGGACGGAAAGAGGAGCCGCCTCACCATTTTCGTCATACCTTGTACTCCCGGCGGTCCAACATCATGGAGAGACTGGACGGGATGGTCATGCTGATGGCCGTCGAGGTCACGGCCATGTTCTTGGAAGCGCCATTCGCGCAAAATTCGCCACCGTTTGCTGAAGAGCCCCCGTCCCCGCCTCTTGCGGACTGAACAGGTCCACTTCCAAGCTATCTACTAAGATTTCTTTCGCCGCCTCCGTCGAAGACGACTCCATATCCGCGGCCGACGGGGAAATTTGCTTTCCTGCCGCCTCTACCGCCCCGGGTTCCTGCACTGATGGTGCGTGCTAACCCGTCTCGAGCGGTAGGAACTCTTCTTCGGCCTCGTTGCGCAACCTGCCAAAGGTTCCAAAAGAAAATAACTGACCCCGTTCTAGCCTCACAAAGCATGGATGGGGCACAGGGGAAGGCCCTAGCGGGAAACGCCGACGCAACCGCCACCGCCAACAGAGGGCCACCCGGAGTAAGCGCCGCCGCAGCGGGAGCCAACGTCGACCCAGTCCCGAGGAAACGCCGGCATCGGCCACGAAGAAGTTTCGTCCGGAGACCGAGACGTCTGGAGGTTCGCAACTGCGCGTGCCGCGTTCGCCCCGCGAACGCCAGGAGGGTCCTTCCCAGCTCGGGAGGGATAACCGCAGTTGCGAGGCCATGGCCGCTCTTCGAGGAGGACATCCCGAGCCCTGGCTGGGGCCGATTACAGTCTGCCAGTTGGTCGTGGAAGAACGGCGATTCGGCGACGAGGACGCGACGAACTCACTCGTGCCCACGGCCCGTGTTGAGACGCCCGACTCAACCTCTCGAGAAGAATTGGAGAATGCGTGGTTCGGCCACGAGGACGCCCACACTCGTGCCCAACACGCGCCGAGACGCCCGGCACTACCTCTCGAAGAGAGTACGAGGACGCGTGGTTCGGCCAGGAAAGCGAGACGCCGCTCCTAAAGGCATTTTTTTTCACTCGCCAGAAGGGCAGGAGTGAAGTGTGGTCCGAGGACGAGAACACGATGGCAACGCCTTGTCCTCGGGCGTAGTAGACCTAATCGCGAGGGAGGCGCGATTCCGCCGGTTCCGATGCCGACGCACCCGCTTCCACGTGTCCGACGGGAAGGAAGTGTGGGAGGTGGGGGGGGGGGAGTGTGAGGCGGCTATTGAGGTCAGCCACCCCACAGTTTTCAACGGCAAGGAGCCGTCGTCCCGATGGCCAAATCACGGCAAGGAAGCTGGCGGGACAACTTGTTAATTTTCTTTAGTGTGTAAGTATTAATTATATTAGTTTAAGATCATAGCGAAGTAAGAGGCAAGGAGCCATTAATATTATAAGTGATCCAACATCATAGAGTAAAGAGGCAAGGAGCCATCAATATTATAAGTGATTCAATGTTATAGAGTAAAGAGGCAAGGAGCCGTTAATGTTATAATAAATTTAATTGAACAATAGTGAGTTTCAATTTAACCGCCGGCCGCCGCAGCAACCGTGCGTTGTCGATCGGTTGCTCAACACCGTCTTCGAGAGCGCAACTTCAATTCGGCGGCGAAGTTGCGAAAGCTCGCGGCGAAGTTGAGCGGCCGAGGCAAGCGCTTGGCTCGCCGGCGAGACGTGCGTCGCGAGAAGAAAAATCATAGAGTGCATAGCGGAGCGCTAGGGCTCAAAAACAGTGCGGCAGGGCCTTAGTTCATGAGATACGATAGGATAATGTTAAACAATAAACGAATAAAAGTGCATGTGCCGTGATTATCGAAAGAAAACTAGCTAGATCTTTACTCTCCGGTAACCAGGCTTGTTCTAAGATCGGAATTAGCCGATGTTCAACCTAACCCAGAGCAGGAGCATCTGGTACGGGACTGTAGCCTAGGAGTGGGTATAACTGATTAGCGTTTAGATAGTGGAGTTGGTACGAGGCCACAGTTCGACAGTGTAGTTGGTGCGAGGCCACGGCCCGAAGGAATAGTTGGTGCGAGGCCACGGCCCGATAGTGTAGGCGTGTAGAAGTAGAGCTAGGCTTGGTTTGCTCAAAATACCCACTCCCCTTCCCCCATAAGCCTTCTTTCCCAGCGAATTTATAAATGTCTTGTAAATCGCTGGACCTGGCAAGACTGAGAGTCGTACCCCGGCCAGTAGCTTCTTAACACGTTCCTATGACAGCTATATGATATAGTGGTCCGATCTTAATAGGATTTTGCATATATATGAGAAGCATAGTAAAACTAATAAATGCCGAGTTTGACCAAGATATCTTTATAAACAAAAAAATTTTCCATACAACAATTTAATTTTCGACCCATCGTTCCTATGGCAGCTATATGATATAGTTGTCCGATCTTAATAGAATTTTGCATATATATGGGGAGCATATTACAACTAATAAATGCCGAGTTTGGTCAAGATATCTTGAAAATTAAAAAAATGTTCCATACAACAGCTTAATTTTCGACCGATCGTTCCTATGGCAGCTATATGATATAGTTGTCCGATCCAGCTGGTTTTGACATATGAACTGTGTGCAACAGAAAGAGGGACTTCTGCAATGTTTCAAAAAGACAGCTTTAAAACTGAGAGACTAGTTCGCATAGAAACAGACAGACGGACATGGCTATATCAACGCGGCTGTTGATACTGATTAAGAATATATATACTTTATGGGGTCGGAGATGTCTCCTTCTATGCGTTACACATTTCAAGACAATATTATAATACCCTCTGCAAGGGTATAAAAAAGAACTGGCCGAAAACCTGTGTTGGACCCAAGAGAATGCACACATATAATAGGAGTTGAACTAACCAATCCCACTATAAGTCCTGTTAAAATTGCCGCAGCTTCGAAAATATTAAGTGGAAAACATTTAAGCGATAGAACACTGCGTCGCAGATAGAGGGAAGTTTACATTAACACCTATGTGGTTCGTAATGTAATTGACATTACCCCAACAAAGAAGGACAAACGCCTCGCATTTGCCTTGGAGTACATAGAGAAGCCTCTTGAGTTCTGGTTTGATGTTTTATGGACAGATGAAGTTGCGTTTCAGTTTCAGAGATCCTCTGGCAAGCAAGTCAACAGGTTTGGTGGTGGCACAGTGATGTTTTGGGGCTGTTTGAGCTATTATGGATTTGGAGACATGGTACCGATAGAGGGTGCACTACATCAAACTGGATACCTCTATATCTTAAATGATCACGCATTCACCTCGGTAAATGGACTATTTTCTAAGTATGTATGACTGGATCATACAGCAGGACAATGCTCCATGCCACAAGGGTCGAGCTCCAACCAAGTTCTTGAAAGACCTAGATCAGGCGGTACTTCCCTGGCCCCCACAAAGTCCCGATCTGAACATTATCGAAAATGTATGGGCTTTCGTTAAAAGTCAGAGGACCGTTGACAGAGATCGGCGGCGCGACGAAACTGTTGCCGAAACAAAGGAAATTTGGTCCAAATTAACTCTTGAGCTTGCGCGCAACTTAGTCCTGTCCATACCAGCAAAACTCCAAGCAGTCATTGATGCCAAAGGCGATAGATATTAGTTGGTTTAATTATATATTTATAAAATATTTTGTTTAAATTGAATATTAAACACCATAATCAATAAAAGAAACTGTGTGTAAATAATTTTGACGCAAAGAAAATGTGTGTAAATACTTTTGAAAACTGATAGGCATCAGTTCAAATGCATCTATTTTAAGTCTAGGAACAGTTATTATTTCCAATTTTTTTTCATTGGCTTTTGCATAGATGTAGAAACACGACAATAACCGTTACTTTGGTATCTGAGTACAAAAGCTGCAGCAATAAGCAATTAAAGTTGGATTCTCAAAAAAAAACACACGTTGTGTAAATACTTTTGACCACCTCTGTAGATACAGAGTTAAGATATAAGACTCGATTAGAAACATTTGACCCAGATGATGTGTTTCGTGCCGAGCTCGGAAAACTCTGTATAACTATAAAAGGCTCATTTAAAGTCCGTTATCAAGTCATTAAGTCCCGCAACACAAGCGGCTTCACGCACACGTCTTTCGCACTTCCCAAATTTAGTGGAAAATACTCAGAGATTAAGAATTTTATTAGCCTGTTCGAAACTCTTGTTCATAACGATCATGCGATCCCTAGCAAAGAGAAATTCAATTATCTGATCTCATCTAAATAAATGTATGAAAATATTTCGGCTCTCTTTAGCATGCCAAAAATAACGCTACCCTTTGCGGCATCATCTCCGCCATCTATGGTACACTCCTGTCAATAGGTGATGACAAAACGATTTCTAACGCAATTCTTATTCATCTCGTTATGAACAAAGTTGACCCAATGACCTGACGAAAATAGGAGGATCAACTCGATTTTGCAATCATTCTATTATGGAGTGATTGTGAAACAGCCTTGAATCGTAGGTATCAACACCTTTCTGCTGAAAAATCAGTCAAAGCTTCGTACGATGGCTCTAAGCCAGAGTCAAAGGCTGTTTCCAAAAATAATAATCGAGGTTCGCTTTCGTGTTCTTTGGCTAGTGTAAGAAACGGTCAAGTGACCCCCAAATGTTTATCTTGCGAAAGCCATTCGATACTGAATTGGTCCGCATATGCCACATTATCAGTACAGCAGCGGTTTGAGTTCGCTAAGGCGGCTCCTTTATGCATCAATTGCAAGGCAAACAAGTGCAGAGAATGCAGTCGTTCTCATAACACATTGTTTCATAGATACTCCGCCGTTTCTAACACTCGAGCGTTACCACCACCCCTTGACTCCGCACAGGATCAACCATCGATTTCACATGCTATGCATTCGAATGTGTATAATAGTGTAATCCTAGCACCGCAGTCGTTAGCGTTAAAACGAGAAGTGGCGAGTTCGTTTTGGCTAGAGCTTTACTCGATTCTGGTTCACAAATTAATTTTGTAACAGACGAGCTAGCACAACGATTGCAGATGCGTAGAGAAAAGGCTAGTATCAGCTTACTTGGGGTTGCTCAATACAATCCTAAGTAAGAAAGAAGATTCATACAGTGGTGAAGTCGTAAGTCAATTGCAGTGAGTTCTCGTTAGATTTGTGGATTTTGAAGACCATGAAAATCCCTGAGAGCCTGCAATTTTTCACAAGCCACAGAAGATCGACATGCTAATCATAGCTGAGACGTTGCTTGAACTTCTGTCTGTTAGTCAGATTAAACAAGGTTCGAATTGCCTGATTGTGCAAAAGACACTTATTGGCTGGATTGTTTCAGTGCGTTACACGCCAACAAGTCATAAGATGACTCATGTTGTCAATGTTAGTTGTCAAGAAGAGTCTGTGGTCATTGGAAGAGTTGCCTCCAGCCAAAAAAGTCCAAAAAACATAAGCAAAGTGAAAGCCACTTTCTAGACAATTTAAAAATATTATTATCAGGTCGATTTAAAGTAAGACTGCCTTTTTAATCAGATCCCAATCAGCTTGGTAACTCCATCGAGTAGCTAAGCGTCGTTTTTTGTAGCTTGAAAGACGCTTTTCTATAACTTTATTCTACTCTGCTTCGTTTTAGAATCGAAACGATATGTAGAAAGATTATATGGCACGACTTTTATGTCAATGATTTACTGACTGGTGCTGCATGCGTAGAGAGCCTTCGGAAAATTAAGTCTGAAGTGTCGAAAATACTTCAAAGCGCAGGTTTTTAACTAACCAAATGGTTTTCGAATTCTCCTGAGTTCTCCGCAACAAACGTAGCCAAGCCGATAACGATCTCAGAGTCTATTACAACCAAAACACTTGGCGTGTTCTGGTTGCCGAATAACGATGCCTTTAAATTCAAGCTAGACGATTCATTCATGAGTCTTTGAGCGAAAAAACGGAACATTCCCTCGGTGACATCACTCGCTTGGCCTGTTAAGCCCTCTGACAATCAAGGCAAAAATCCTGCTCTAAGAGCTTTGGATTCAGAAGTTAGACTGGGATGAATCTATCTCTGGAATAACTCGTGGCAGCAACTGAAATCAACTTTGATTCAGTTGCAACGAATAAAGATACCACGATGTGTGTTTACAAAACCAACTTCACAGATCGATTTACATGGTTTCGCCCACGCCTCAATAAGAGCGTTTGGCGCATGTGTATGCCTCGCAGCCATACTACAGAAGGTTGTCGTGTTTCGTTGTTGACATCCAAATCTAAAGTAGCCCTCTCAAGACGAAGCGTCTTCCCCGACTAGAATTGCGCGCGGCTCACCTTCTTGCAGATCTTTGTCATCGAATAAAAAAACTGATAAGATTACCGATTGAACGAATGGTTCCTTAGTCTGATTCTGAAGTCACTCCTCATTGGATTCGGTCACATCCTTCGTCTTTGGCAACATTTGTGTCGAACCAAGTAGCTGAAATCCAAGAATGGACTGAACAAGCTGAATGGCGCCATGTACCTACAAATCAAAACCCAGCAAATACCATGTTAAATGGCTGCGATGTTGATGAGTTGCTTGCGTCGATGTGGTTCGATGGGCCTTCATTTTTGAAGGAACCAAGAGAATCCTGGTAAACCAGCATCTGCTGACAGATGAGATGCGCACCCTAGAAGTACGCAAAACAGCTGTTGGACTAGCAGCTATGGTACACCGATCAGATATCTTAGATGCTATCGATAGCTTCTCATCGCATGCCAGGCTGCTGAGAATGTTTGCTTATGTGTTCCGCTTTATTCAAAAATATAAAAATCGAGAAGTACAATTTGAGAGTATCCGTACGGCGATCGAAAGGAAAGAAGCTTTCAAGAAAATAGTTGAAGTCATCCAACGAGTTGAATTTAAAGATAACATAGATAGAGTTCGAAAAGGCACACGCGTGTGTCATAGACTGCAGCGCCTCAATCCATTTATACATGCGTATAATGGATCTTGATGCTCCTTTTCGTTGTTGCGAGTAGGGGGACGACTTATAAATGCTCCTATTTCATATGATGCCACGTTTCCGCTACTTTAAAAAAAAAAGCTCGCAATTCGCTAGAAGCTTTATTAGATACCTGCATTTGACGAATTGTCATGCTGGCTCAAGAGCTTTCGAGAGTCTTCATCGTGAGCGACTTTGGCAAATCAACGCTCATGAGGTCTATCGTTTGACAGTGAGATCATGCATCTGTTGCATTAAATTCAAACCTCGTCTGCTAACACAAATTATGGGAAATTTACCAGCGTCGACAGAAAGCCTATGTATAAGTCGTACGTAGCATTATTGGTTTGCTTCGCCTTTAAAGCGGTTTACTTAGAACTACTATTTGACTTATCTACTAATACATTTTTCATGGCTTTTCAAATGTTCGACGTCCGTCGAGGAGTGCCACAGACCGTCCATTGCGACAACGCGACGAACCTCGTCGAAGCAAGTCGCCAGTCTCGTGAGTTGCGAGCTCGAATCGAAGAAGAAGCGGACGCAATTCGCGAATTCGCATCAAAAAGCGGAGGCGAATTCGCGTTCTTACCGCCAAGATCTCCGGCTTCGGTGTTGTGTGGCAGGCAGGTGTGATGTCTGCAAGGCACCTACTCTTACGGACAGTAGGCAGCCTGTTGCTAACGGCCGAAAGCACTACAGCCGACTCTTGTCGCAGTGGAATCTGAGCCCTTGGGAGCACTAAGTGAGGACCCAAGCGATGGCGTGGCTAACCCCGGGCCACCTACTGGTGGGTCACCCATTAAGGGGTCTGCCGGCAGAGGGGACACCGGGCCAGCAGGGTCTCACCTGCTTGAATTGATGGCGAGTTTCGTTGCTCAAGCAACAGTTTTGGCGGCAATGATCAAAGGAGTATGTTCTCAGACTCCAAGCGCAGACTAAGACCATCGCCTGGCAAACGGCGTCGTGGGAGAGCTGGTGGTCGTCGCCAAACAGTGGCTAATCGGGAAAGTGACGGCGGTGCACGCAGGAGAGGACAGCGTCGTTAGAGTGGCAGAAATAAGACTGCTTGTGCCGGAAAATATAAAAGGCCGATCCACAAGTTGGCTCGGCTACCCATTTAGTGAAGCCCCCAAGGACTTTATGGTGCAGATTCGCGCATTGCTTAATTAAATGAATTTTAAACTTGAAGTCTACTGAATATCCGGTTAAGGGGGGAGCGAGAGCGCAATAAAGCTTTATCACTCACTCTGGGAGAGAATTAGCTTCGCTTCGCTTCCGAAGCTTTATTTTGGCTTAAGAAGTTCAATGTCAGTTGTCGAATTATACTAAACCAATAAGCACGAAGCGCATCAAATCACAAGTTTTCTGAAATCATATAATTTTTCACTAAGCATTGGATAAAAATCGATATCGAAATCCTGTTTTGTGAGCAAATCTCCTAAGTAATAAGAACTAGAGTCACCAATTTGACATTTGAAACTTGACATGTATGTTCTTGAATAGTATACATATATCAAGTAACTTTAATTTTATAGGTATTTACACTCCCCGCCTAGACAGCATAGCTATAAATCAAATAAAACAACTAAGAGGTTCTAATCGGAAGCTCCGGAATAGGCGATACGCTGCTTTGGCAGTGATAAAAATAAATTTAAAAACAAATTGTTACCTCGATATGGTTCGAACTCGCAACGGACCACACTACTTGCCGCCGCCTCTACTCAACAGCCACATCAATAATTGAATCCTATTGAGAAAAACACTGATTAAAATAGCAGCACAGAAAAAAACACAATCGCTATTGCAATACTGGTGATAGAATTCAAAGAAGACGCGCATGAATGTGTGTGTGTACATAGAGGAATTCTTGTAATTTGCGCTTGCTGCACCAAACTCGAGGCCGGTCAAAACACGTTTTCTTTAATAACTGCTGTGTTTCTTAACCGAATTGATTAATTTTCAACAGTATTGTGCTACATAATATTTTTATATTCTCAAATTGTGGCTTAAATTGGTGGTTCTGAGATCCTTGCGTTCATACATACGGACAAACGGACATGGCTAGATCGATTCAGCTATTGATGCTGATCAATAGTATATATACTTTATGGGGCGGATATGCTTCCTTCTGCCTGTTACATACATTTGCTTGAATACCTTATACCCTTTTTACCCACTTATAATGGGTTCAGGGTATAAACACAATTGAAAATAGACGAATATTCTATAGCACAATAAGATCTACTGTTGAAAATATTATCACGATAGGTTGCAGACCGCTGAAACTATTAAAGAAACTTAACTTTAGCTGTCCACGTGTTTGCGGCAGCTAGCGCAAATTGAAACAATTTCTGTATACATCACACACACACATTCATGCGCGTTTTTATTGAATTCTATCAACATCATTGCAATTACGATTGTATTGTATTCTGTGCTGTGTTAATATGTTGCTGTATTCATGCTTTTTTTCTCGTCGAAACAAATTGTGGGTATAGGTAATGAGTAGAGGCGGCGGCAAGTAGTGCAGTCTGTCCGTCCGTGGTCCGTCTGTCCGTAAGTATGAACGTAAGGATGTCAGAACCTATAAGAGCTAGAAATTTTAGATGTAGGTTCTCCTAGTGCCCGCAGATCGAGTTTATTTCCGACATTCGACAACTTGCCCCGTTTCCAAGTAGTCGATAAAAATCGATATCGAAATCTTGTTTTTTGAGCAATTTTGGTAAATAATAAGAGCTAGAGTCACCAAACTTGACATGTAGCTTCTATAATAGTACATATATATCAAGTATCTTTTATTTTATAGCTATCGCCACCTGCCCGCTGCCACAACAAAGCTATAAATCAAGTATATAAACCAATTTATGCTGCCCACAATATAAGCCACAATTAAAATGCAATTAACTTTTTGAGAATACACAAATATTCTTTGGGACAATAATATTTATTTTCGAAAATTTCATTAAGATCGGTTAAGAAACACAAAAGTTATATGTTTTGATTGCGCACGTGTTGCTAGCAGCAGCTAGGGTAAATTGCAAGCATTTCTGTATACTTGTACACACACACATTCATGCGCGTCTTTGTTGTATTCTATCAATAGCATTGCAATAGCGATTGTATTTTTTTCTGTGCTGCTATTTCAATTCGTTTTTTTCTCATTTAGACTTAATTATTGGTGTGGCTATTGAATAGAGGCGGCGGAAAGTAGCGCGGTCAGTTACGAGTTCGAATCCTGCTTAGAAAAATGTTCTTTTTTTTGGCTGGTGTGGCTGTTGAGTGGAGTCAGCAGCAAGGGAACTTTTTTTTTAATATATCTTTATTACTGCTAAAGCAAACGAGCACGTAGCGCGAGCTGCATTTGGTGTTCAGGATATTCCATAGTCGTGAACTCCCGACTAGAACCTCTTACTTGTTTTTTATGTAAATCCAAATTATGGTATTGGTGTTGGGTATGAGGCGATGCCAAGTAGTTCGATCAGTTGAATGGGGTGCTTATTCGTATTGTACTGTTTTTTAACAAAATGACCAAACATTTATTTAATGCCAAGTGTTAGAAAGCACAAAACGACGGTATATCACAACACTGTATCTGCACAGTTACAGTTTGGAACTAAATTGGGGTCTGAGTTGCAGACAAATAAACTATAAAGTGGAGTTTTATATCTGACAAAACTACTTTATATACTTTACACTTTATACACTCCAATTAAAACGTAAGCATTTTCATACTTAATATACATATAATGCAAAAAATGTAGTTTAACAATTTCATGGGTAAATCATCTCATTGTATAATCAACTTATAACAAATCTGTTTTTGTTTAACATGTCTTGAAAAACAAAATTTTAATCAGTAAGTTCATTATAGACGATAAAGTCAATTTGCAGAACCCATTCCCATTTTTGACTAACGCAATAAGGAATCTCGTCAGTGCGGGCGACTATTAAGGTTTGGATCCCTTCTATTATTTTTGGAGTACGCCTTCTTACTCTTCTACACTCTTTCTTACTGCTTACTAATTAATAGAATGTAGAATGTGACACCGTTGACTGGGGAATAAGGACACAGAAGTAAGCCGTAGGAATAGTAACAAACCCTTTAACAGAATTCGTTCCGTGGCCATTTGCCAACTCGCTAAACAGCGAGGCTAATTAAAGCCGGAGTGCATTCCTTGTAAGGTCGCCACGGTTTCATCTGCTTGGTTAGAAACAAACAGGGTAACAAGAAAGCCTTAAAACAAATAAATGAAATATCAGTCAGAAGTTTCACATGAATGCATAATTTCCTGGATGCATAGTAATTAAATACAATTAATACCATTATTGTATATATCTAGGACGCAATTCGAAAAAATACATATATAGAAGATTTTGTCTCGAAATAGGAAATAGTATTACCTATCAGTTCTTTGTGACATATGATCCGTCAAACCACAAACTGTGTCATTTCTATATATTTTATAACGGTTATTTTAAAAATTGATTAGTTAAGACTGTACTGCATAACTCAAACAACTTTAGATAGAATGACTTGGGGTCAAAATGTGGATTGATCACGTGAGGTATATATATAGGATGGATTCACTTCCTATTATCTCTTTTATCCGATCAATCTTTCTTCTTGTGCCATACAAATAACCCTACATCCATAAGATTTAAGATGCTACCTATCTTGGGCACAACTGGATTCTGTAGTTTACCCCTTCCCATATTCTTAAGCACAAGAAGTCAAGCCCTAGCCGCATACAACATCAACCTTAGCTTTGCGATGGTAGTACGTAAGTAGGCACGTTAGAGAACTGATGAGCCTGCCACTGGGGACTCTAGCATTTCCTTGTCGATTTTAAGGGTGCCATCGGGATGTCGAACGGGGAACTTTGGCGCAGCTTGCCGCTTGTATCGACTGGTAAGTTTCCACAGCGCGAATTTGGAGCTCTCGTCTGCCGTTGCTTCCTCCAGCATGGTGTCTGTGGCATTTCTTTTCAAGATAATCAGCTCCTTCCTGACCCTGTCAGCAATACGACGATAGATCCTGTCAATCGTGGGGTCCTGGGTACGGACATACTCCCTCCTCAGTCGCTTTTTAGGGCGAGAAGACCTTCCAAGATGGGGGAAAACGTCCTTGGCCGCTGGCTTGTAGGGGCTGAGTAGACATGTTCGGGCGCAGCGTTGGCGGCTGCGGTATGTACTTGGTCCAACAGGGTTTGTACTGCAGCGTCGACGTCCTCAACTGACAGAATCTGCGTGTTTAGGTTGATCAAGCTATTTAGTTCGGCCTTAAATCGTTAGATGTCCGACCCAGGGAGGACAAGCCTGCGCTTTTTTGGGATATGGTCGGCAGATGGTCGGAAGATAGATCGTACTCTTCGCGAACCGATAGTACGCTGTTGAGGTGCCCTTGAATATAAAAAAGTCAATACAGGAAG
The DNA here is from genome assembly GCA_035045885.1 of Drosophila borealis. NCBI lineage: Eukaryota > Metazoa > Arthropoda > Insecta > Diptera > Drosophilidae > Drosophila > Drosophila borealis. The sequence goes on along the minus strand of JAWNOR010000340.1, from coordinate 1,247,990 downwards.
GCGTACTTTGCCGGTTGTACGGAAAGTGGGTAGGTCTACCGGTGGCCAGTACCTGGGCTGAGCAGGGAGTGAGCGCCTCATGGAGCGCAGTGCCTCTGCTGTCAGCTCTGTAATTTCCCCACAGTCTGTGCTTAGCGTTGAAGTCGCCTCCAACGATGAATTTGGGGCCAAGCTGGCCAAACAGAGAATCAAATTCCGCTCGGTTCCAGGGGATGTTTGGTGGTAGGTATGGTGCCGCAACGAGGATTTTGCCCAAGGGAGTCTCCACTATGATAGCAGCAAGCTGTGTGTCGCTGGAGGTCACTGTGTGCAGATGGTAGTGTGCTAAATACTGCTTTGCCAGCACTACAGCACCACCTCTGGCTCGTCCTGTAGGGTGATCCGCACGGTAGCAGACGTACCCCTCCATTGTTATGTACAAGTTTGTGTGCAGATGTGTTTCTGAGATGAGCATGATGTCTACATCATGCTTTTTCAGAAAAAGCTTGAGCTCGTTAGCATTTTGGAGGATGCCACGAGCGTTCCACGATCCAAGACGTAACTGGGTAGCCATTATTTGCGGCTTTTTGGGAAACTAAGCTGCGGAGAACCTTGCGCATCCTTTAGCCCTTTAATGCTAACCAGAATGGTTGCTACTGCGGCACTTAGTGCTGCAATGGACTGCTGGAGGTTTTGAAGGATGCTTCCAAGGGACGCGTCTTGCTCCTGAGGTCCTTACAGTGGTTGTTGGAGCTGCATTGGATTGACGGTGGGCTGAAGAGTGCGCGCTGGGGGTTGGCGGACTTGTACATGATGACCTGGCCGCAGCGCATCAGCATACGACAGGCCCTGTTGCACAATTCGGGAAGGTACGAACTGCTGAGTGGTTCTTCGTGTATTTTGAAGATGGCTATATCGTGTAGGAGGGGAGACATTGATGGCCGGCTGCCTGGCATTTAGTCTCACCTGATAGCTTTTGCATCCTTTATAGGAAGCAGCATGGTTTCCCTCGCAGTTGGAGCATCGCAGGTCTGCCACTGTTTTGGCCTGGCACTGCTCAGAGTTTGTCCAATGGGACTGCCCGCACCTACCACACTTGGGCTGTTTGAGACAGTAGTTTTTGGTGTGGTCGAACTCGAAGCAGCGGAAACACTGCTTTATACTATTGTTCTTCCTTAGAAGCTCAATAGAGACCCGTTGGCGGCCAACCTTGTTGAGCTGCAGCGCTTCCCTGTTGTTGAGAGACTGCTTGAGATCGACATACCAGAAGTTGCGACTTGGAAAGTCGTTGGTGGAGTCTGCACTGGCATCACTTGTTGGCTGTCTGGCGCCCGGGTTGTATAGGTTCGTCACAGTATGGCCGTGCGATGTAAAGGCAGCTTCAATCTGGCTTCTGGGAGTAGAAGCGGCCAGATTTTTAACCACAACGCGGTATGGTCTGTCTTCCTTTAGGCAGAAGTTGGTAAATTACACTTTCACTTCAGTGAGCTTGCGGACAATTGCTCTGTGGGTGTCGGCATCTTTGGCGTAAATTCTTAGATAGCCAGAGGAAGAGACCTTGATTTCATAGGCGTCTGGGCCCAATGCCTGATCTATGGTTCGCTCCATTGCGACAATATCGCTGACTCCAGGGACTGTTATCGGCCTGGGTTTGGAGATATTTTTCGCTGATTGTTGTTGGTCTGTGACTGGAGACGCTTCGTCAGCAGTGTCCATCTCGCCGTCATCGATTACAGAGGCGTCTTCCTGAGGCTCAAGGGGGGCATATCTGTTGCTCCTTGCCGAAGCGGTACTGAGAGTTGCGGGCTTAGCTCCAGCGCGGCTGGTGTTGCGGTTATTGAGTTGCTTCCTTTTTTTTACGCCTTCGGATAACAATGTAGTCCCACGCCGTTTTTTTGCGGCAACCGTTTGCTAATCTACCAGTAGCTCTTCGAAGGCTGGCGTAGCACCTGCGTTCTTTTTAGGAGACAGAGGGGGGTTTGTGACACAAGAAGCAGCTGCCTGGGTGCCAGAAGGGGTGGACTGCAAGGTCGGATTGGCGGCTTTGGGGCGGGTCCCGATGGGCTCTAAAACGGCGCGGCTTGTGCCTGTTGAGGCAGATGTCCTGCAGCTGCTGCTGGATGACGCTGTGGTTGTAGTGGTTGTTGCTGTCGTTGTGCTGACAGTGCCGTGCTGTTGCGGTTGCCAAGTCGAGCATTGCTGGGTACCGGCTGACAGCGAGGTGGAGGCGCCGTTCCGGTTTGCACTACTGGCGAGCATGTTGTTGTAATACTGGTAAAAATCTTCCAGTGGCCTGCTTCCATCGAGGCGATCGACATTAGCGGTTATATTTGTAGGGGATATTACAGAGCTGTTCGGCAGCGGGTAGATTGGCGAATGAATTTGCTCGTTATTTTGAGGTCGGTTGTTTATAGCCATTGTTCTTTACTTTGTTTTAATTTTTTCCCAGCAGGGAAAAAAAAATAAAAAACAAAACAAGTTTTATACACTTAATTACAAAAATAACCCGTATTTTTATAACAAGTGATTGATCACAAACTGTGACTTTAGTGTCAGCACTGTCACTGCATTGACTGTTTTGCCAGCACTATCAGTGCAGCTGCAAGTGAGCTTTGGCGAAAGCTCTCTCGCAAAAGCTTTGCTGCACTCGCGTTCACACACGCACTTGAGTTGCGATTAGCTGAGCGCAGCTTAAGTTTTGCAAGAACTTGTTCTCACGCACTGCACGCGGTAATTTTTTGTTAAATATTGTTAATTTGTATAACACTCCGGCTGCCAGAGGCAGCACTTGCGTATAGTTTATCCACTATAAGCGGGATTTGTATGGATTGCCCTGGGGCGGGCTTTATACAGTGTCACTGTCACTTTCTTTGTTTATGCCTGCTGCCAGCGGTGCACTAGCGCGCACACACACGAGATTGCAATTTTCACGTCCGATCTCCAGAGAAACACATAAAGAATTTCGTAAAGTAAGAAGCACAACCCTGGTTGTGGACTGCCTTAGGTCAGAATTTAATTTTTTTTTATTGCGTAGAGAAACGAAACAATAAAACTTTACAAAACTTTAATACAATTTAACAGATATCAAGACTGAGAGCTCTAACGCCATTCATTTTAAGATGTATTACGAAACGGCAAGTAAGAATTCCTAGAGAATTCTTCGAGTAGTTGGCACGGAAAAGTCTTGTCTTGAACATGTGCCAAGGAAAGAGCCACACCAGTGATCAATTGGGGAACGGAAAGTCTTTGAATATTAGTGGGGAACGAAGAGGGCTGCTCACAATACCTCATCTTTTTGGATCTGTAGTTGAAAGATGCTTTTTTAGCCCACGTTAACAACTATCAATGACGCAACTAGAAATAATACATATATAAACAATTTTGTTACACAAACTTATTAAAAAAGTATATTCGTTAAGAGCGCACTGCATAAACTAGGAGGACAAAGTCCTTATATCAGAGAATGTTTGGGTTTGCAGCTTTCCTTGACGCCGAGAATCTACCCCTTGTTAGCTATGAATCCTTCGACTTCTGAAACACGGATTACCCTACATCCAGCAGCCTGCCTATTTCGTAGTACTCCTCCTCCGGTCTTTATAGGTATATTAAATGAGGCCCTAGCCGCATACTACGCTAACAATAGCTTTGTAGTGGACATGGAATGTGACTATTGTGTCCCAGTACTGATCTATATATGTCTGGAAGGAAAGTCTGGAAGCTAAAATAGCCCATGAGGGGGATCGAGCTCTCTATTGCACTAAATAACTTTACATTTGAAAAGACTCCAGCAGACATTTATGTCGATACATGGAACCAATGGAGATTGCATCGCACTTTTTCGCAAGTAACACCAAACAAACCAAACCAACTGTAGAAAGGCAATCCGGTAAGCCTTATTATTATATATTACAGCTCCTCTGGTCTAGCTACCATTAAAATCTTGCACGTTTTTATTTATGTTATTTTTAACGTTTATTATACCCTGAACCCATTAAAAAAGAATTTCTGAATACATGTACACACACACATTGATGTGTATTCGCTTTGAATTCTATCAACGGTATTGCAATTCCGATTGTATTGTTTTCTGTGCTGCTATTTTAATTTTGGTCTCATTAAACTTAATAATTGGTGCGGCTGTTAGGTAGACGCGGCGGGAAGTGGTACGGTATGTTGCGAGTTCGAAACCTACCGAGGAAAGAATTTTTGTTTTGTTTTTGGTTGGGGTGGCTGTGGAGTAGAAGCGGCGACAAGCAGGAAAGTAGCTTGCGAGCCAAGGAACTTTTTTTTTAAATTTATCTTTATTACTACTAAAACAAACGAGCGCGTAGCACGAGCTGCATTTGATGTTGGAAGAAGAGGGTTCAGGGTATCCCCTAGTCGGTAGCTCTCGCTAGAACCTTTTACTTGTTTATTATTCAGAGTTTACCATGCGCCACCAGCTCACCTCTCAAGCAGGGGAAAAAACTTCTTGGCCACATCCGTAGCAGTCTTGGAGAACACCCTTTATTTTGGGGGAAGGAGAGATCGATACTCGAATTACAACTTTCGCTCCAATAGCTTATTAATAAGCCTTGCGAAATCGGGCAGTCTCTCCAAAACCTTCGACAAGCAAGGTAGAAGATGGTTGGTCGATTTGACTGAGGATCATATTGACTTTGCAGAAAAGATATGCTTGATTCTGTTGAAGATAAACGTTATAAAAAGGAACGCGGACATTGTCAGAGCCTTAAGAATGCTGGTTTCTATCATGATCCAGAGCCTTAGCTCTTGGAAGGACTTTGACCACTTCAAACACCTTCAGCACGCAAATAATGAGGGAAAATCGAGGGGTATGAACCGTTTCCCCAGGTGGCTGACGAAGGTGTTGGTGTGGTGTGTTTTTGTACCAGAGCCTGTAGCTCTCGTATCTTACCTGAAGTGCTATTGGAATTACAGATTAGCATCCAGTGGTGCTTTCATTTGAATAACAGCTGGTTCAAACGGGTGAGGGCTTGTTGTTGCATCCCCAAACCTGAATCAACAAATATTCCTAATGGCAGAGGAGTTCTCTCCTTATCTAGATGTCTGCTAAGTACACAGTAGTACCTGCAGTACTGAGAAAAGTTACCGTTTTTTATTTGGAGATCTGGTTAGCCTGCTACCTAAGACTCGGGCATTTTTTTTCAACTTCAAGGGTTGGTTTCAAAGACTCAAGCGGACTCGCTAAAACTGCGAGCCGCTATGAACTCATCATTTATACTCAATCATGAATGTACATACTTTATGACTTATATATTGATCTATATTTGTTCAATGTAATCTTAAATTATTCTTTTATTTTTATATTTGCTTACTCAACTTTTAAATACTTTTTGTTATCTTCTTATATGTATATGTCACCATTTACAATTTAATAAATGCATGGAACCGTAGAATGCTATTCGAACTAATTTATCACTACATAAATGTTTTGTACGGTACGAAGATGACTTTGGCTCTTTTTGGATGGTTGATGACAATGAGTTCATTAAAAGACGTCATTTATCTCGGGGTCGCCCTCGAAAATATGAACCATCTTCCTCACCAAATTCAAATCATTCAGACTGCGCAATTCATGTTAATAAAGACTCCTGTGATAATTGTTGTCAATCTTGTACTAATACAGTTGCTGATCAGGAAAACAGGATAGAAAATAAGGATGTAAATGAAGTCTGTCAGAAATCTTGCTTTAACCTTTGTAATGAAAGCCGACCCAAAAAAGATCAAATAACTATTGGTGAGAGAGCAAATGGGAGTGAGTGCAAAAGCAGATGTTCCAAAACTATTGCAAAATCGGAGGCAGTGGTTTCGGTGACTAACGACTTTATTAAAACTGATGATGATGCAGGTACTATGCATCACAAAGATATAAATCATTTCTATTATTAGTCGCGTTACAAATTGAACTGCGTTGAAAGCATTGCTGTTTATTATTTGAAAACTCATTAGGATTCGGCACAAATATTGCCTTGATGTATAATCAAAGGAAGAGTTACATACAATATGAAAAGAAGTATTTATAAATAAAATGATAAGCATATCTTTGATATTTGTTGTTTTTAGTTCTAGAGGCTTGGGAGGTATCTTAAAATTAAAATACTAATGTAATGTAGCCTACTAACTTATAAAGTGGCGCTTATTACCAAAATTAGCTTCGACTATTTTTTAAGTGTGCCCAAAAGTAGGCAATGCATTTTTTTTAATGCAGTTGTGGTCAGTGTTTGCCAACTCAGATTTTTTCCCGTCAGATCTGGATTTTTATACCCTTGCAGAGGGTATTATAATTTTGTCGTAAAATGTGTAACGCATAGAAGGAAACATCTCCGACCCCACTAAGTATATATATTCATGATCAGTATCAACAGCCGAGACGATATAGCCATGTCCGTCTGTCCGGCTTTCCGTCTGTCTGTTTCTATGCGAACTAGTCTCTCAGTTTTCAAGCTATCTTTATAAAACATTGCAGAAGTCCCTCTTACTGCTGCACGCAGTTCATATGTCAAAACCAGCTTGATCGGACCATTATATCATATCGCTGCCATAGGAACGATCTGTCGAAAAGTAGGTTCTTGTATGAAAAACATTTTTGTTTATAAATATATCTTGATCAAACTCCCCATATATATGCAAATTTCATTAAGATCGGACCACTATATCATATAGCTGCCATAGGAACGATCGGTCGAAAATTAAGTTGTTGTATGGAAAATTTGTTTGTTTTTCACGATATCTTGACCAAACTCGGCATTTATTTGTTTTACTATGCTCCTCATATATATGCAAATTTCATTAAGATCGGACCACTATATCATATAGCTGCCATAGGAACGATCGGTCGAAAATTAAGTTGTTGTATGGAAAATTTGTTTGTTTTTCACGATATCTTGACCAAACTCGGCATTTATTTGTTTTACTATGCTCCTCATATATATGCAAAATCCTATTAAGATCGGACCACTATATCATATAGCTGCCACAGGAACGATCGGTCGAAAATTAAATTGTTGTATGGAAAACTTTTTTATTTTTCAAGACATCTTAACCATACTCGGCATTTTCCCTGTGCTTCTTAGATATGAACATTATGAAAAGGTTGGGTCTGCAAGGGTATTAAATCTTCGGCTAGCCGAAGATAGTTCTTCCTTTTCGTTTGATGTTCTGATGTCGGCAAAAAATTGAAAACAGCGGGCAGCGGGAATTCTGGCTTATACCCTTGCCGAGGGTATTATAATTTTATCGTGAAATGTGTAACGCATAGAAGCAGATATCTCCGACCCCATAATGTATATATATTCATGATCAGTATTAACAGCCGAGTCGATTTAGCCATGTCCGTCTGTCCGGCTGTCCGTCTGTCTGTTTTTATGCGAACTAGTCTCTCAGTTTTAAAGCTATCTTAATGAAACATTGCAGAAGTCCCTCTGCATTCGCCAACCGGTACAGCGAACGCTTGCAGCGACACTGCAGCCGGGTAGCAAGAGACCTCGCTGGGAGGTGTGTAGTCAGGAGGCTCAAGAGAAGATCGTTCAAGGACCTCCTCCAACCACGACATAGGAGACGCCCAAGAGTCCCCCGACTACCTACGTGACGATGCAGCCTTACTCAAAAAGCCGCCTTCCACGTTTGTCAACGATAAAGCCTGAGGACCCAACCAGGCTTGGCGTAATACCACCTAAGCCAACTGTGTTGTAATAAAAATGTATGCTATTTTTGATTCAATACAATAAACAAACAAACAAAAAAAAAAAAAAAAAAAACGAAGTCCCTCTTTCTGCTGCACGCAGTTCATATGTCAAAACCAGCTGGATCGGACCACTACATCATATCGCAGCCATAGGAACGATCTGTCGAAAAGTAGGTTCTTGTATGAAAAACATTTTTGTTTGTTTAAGATATCTTGATCAAACTCGGCATTTATTACTTTTACTATGCTCCTCATATATATGCAAAATCCTATTAAGATCGGGCCACTATATCATATAGCTGCCACAGGAACGATCGGTCGAAAATTAAGTTGTTATATGGAAAATTTGTTTGTTTTTCACGATATTTTGACCAAACTCGGCATTTATTTGTTTTACTATGCTCCCCGTGTATATGCAGAATTCATTAGGATCGGACCACTATATCATATAGCTGCCATAGGAACGATCGGTCGAAAATTAAGTTGTTGTATGGAAAATTTGTTTGTTTTTCACGATATCTTGACCAAACTCGGCATTTATTTGTTTTACTATGCTCCTCATATATATGCAAAATCCTATTAAGATCGGACCACTATATCATATAGCTGCCACAGGAACGATCGGTCGAAAATTAAATTGTTGTATGGAAAATTTGTTTGTTTTTCACGAAATCTTGACTAAACCCGGCATTTATTTCTTTTACTATGTTCCTCATATATATGCAAACTACTATTAGGATCGGACCACTATATCATAAAGCTGCCATAGGAACGATCAGTCGAAAATTATATTGTTGTATGGAAAACATTTTTATTTTTCAAGACATCTTAACCATACTCGGCATTAACTATTTTCCCTGTGCTTCTTAGATATGAACATTATGAAAAGGTTGGGTCTGCAAGGGTATTAAATCTTCGGCTAGCCGAAGATAGTTCTTCCTTCTCGTTTGATGTTCTGATGTCGGCAAAAAATTGAAAACAGCGGGCAGCGGGAATTCTGGCTTTTTATACCCTTGCCGAGGGTATTATAATTTTATCGTGAAATGTGTAACGCATAGAAGAAGATATCTCCGACCCCATAATGTATATATATTCATGATCAGTATCAACAGCCGAGTCGATTTAGCCATGTCCGTCTGTCCGGCTGTCCGTCTGTCTGTTTCTATGCAAACTAGTCTCTCAGTTTTAAAGCTATCTTAATGAAACATTGCAGAAGTCCCTCTGCATTCGCCAACCGGTACAGCGAACGCTTGCAGCGACACTGCAGCCGGGTAGCAAGAGACCTCGCTGGGAGGTGTGTAGTCAGGAGGCTCAAGAGAAGATCGTTCAAGGACCTCCTCCAACCACGACATAGGAGACGCCCAAGAGTCCCCCGACTACCTACGTGACGATGCAGCCTTACTCAAAAAGCCGCCTTCGACGTTTGTCAACGATAAAGCCTGAGGACCCAACCAGGCTTGGCGTAATACCACCTAAGCCAACTGTGTTGTAATAAAAATGTATGCTATTTTTGATTCAATACAATAAACAAACAAAAAAAAAAAAAAAAAAAAAACGAAGTCCCTCTTTCTGCTGCACGCAGTTCATATATCAAAACCAGCTGTATCGGACAACTACATCATATCGCTGCCATAGGAACGATCTGTCGAAAAGTAGGTTCTTGTATGAAAAACATTTTTGTTTGTTTAAGATATCTTGATCAAACTCGGCATTTATTACTTTTACTATGCTCCTCATATATATATGTAAAATCCTATTAAGATCGTGCCACTATATCATATAGCTGCCATAGGAACGATCGGTCGAAAATTAAGTTGTTATATGGAAAATTTGTTTGTTTTTCACGATATTTTGACCAAACTCGGCATTTATTTGTTTTACTATGCTCCCCGTGTATATGCAAAATCCTATTAAGATCGGGCCACTATATCATATAGCTGCCACAGGAACGATCGGTCGAAAACTAAGATGTTGTATGGAAAATTTGTGTGTTTTTCACGATATCTTGACCAAACTCTTTATTTATTTGTTTTACTATGCTCCCCATATATATGCAAAATCCTATTAAGGTCGGACCACTATATCATATAGCTGCCATTGGAACGATCGGTCGAAAATTAAGTTGTATGGAAATTTTTTTATTTTTCAAGATATCTTGACCAAACTCGGCATTTATTAGTTTTACCAAAGACAATATAAACACTAAGATGAGTAACGCGCATACATTTGAATGCGACGCAAAATTTCTAGCCTGGCCTTTCATCTGGCCTTTGAGGCTTCGTACGGCATGCCTGCCGACTGGTTGTTCGTTCTCCAAAGACCAGACGAACGAATGCCGAAGTCGCGGCTTGCTGATGCTGACACGAGCTACGAAGTTAGTCGCCAGCCTGCCTTCAGCAAAGCTGGTCGATGCTGCTTTGCGTCGCTTCGTTTTCGAAGTACATTGAGCGAAAAAGTTTAGAGCTTACGATCGACGCAAAGTGATTGTACTTTATCCATGAAATGCATGCTTTATTTAAATGATATATTACCCTAGATATTAACAAATAATTTTACAGGAAAATTGAAGAACTTTTATAATTTTTACACAAGGCGCTTCTTGCGCAATAACTATGTTAAGAAAATAGCACACATAGATTGATTTCAGTCTTCTTTTTGGACAGTGTATGCTCGAGAAAAGTTCTTGTCTCAGCCAATAGCGTGCGTGCACCTTTCGTTGTATGCGTGAATGATACATGCATAAGAACTATAAAGTATGTATGTATGTGTTGTTATTCACTGCTCTGGCTTTAGCTGGCAAGAAATTAATTTTGTTAGTTTTCTAGCGCAGATCATGACCTATCCCAAATTTGTGTTGATATATGAATGCATTTTGTGTACTGAGGTTGGCTCCGCAGAAAATATGTATTTCTAAGTCGATGCAAATATTCAAATATGCTGTTATGTATGTATATTCACACGCATACAAACATAATTGCTTGCGCGGCCCTCATAGAGCCGAAGCTGAGAGCACATTCTATTTTTAGCTTTTTCGTTCTCTCGGCTGTGAGAGCGCAATGCTACAGATTTCGTTTTCGTTCTCAATTTTCAAAAAATCAAGTTTCATAGTAGCATTTTGTTGTATGGCGTTACTCATCTTAGTGTTTATATTGTCTTTGGTTTTACTATGCTCCCCATATATTTGAAAATCCCATTCAGTTCGGACAACTATATCTGCCATAGGAACGATTGTACGAAAATTAAGTTGTTTGGAAAATTTTTTTGTTTATAAAGATATATTGATCAAACTCGGCACTTATTAGTTTTACTATGGTCTTCATATATATGCAAAAACCTATTAAGTTCGGACAACTTTATCATATAGCTGCCATAGCAACGATCGGTCGAAATTAAGTAGTTGTATGGAAAACTTTTTTGTTTTTCAAGACATCTTAACCATACTCGGTTAATTAACTGTTATTAACTATTTTCCCTGTGCTTCTTAGATACGGGCAAAGCACTATGAGCATTATGAAAAGGTTGGGTCTGCAAGGGTATTAAATCCTTGGCTTGCCGAAGATAGCCCTTCCTTCTCGTTGTTAATTATTGTAGCTTGCATAACTTCAGAAATTTTTTATAATACGTTGGTTACTGGCAACAAAAATAACATAATAATAAAATATAAATATAATATAATAATATATGTATATAGTGACATATTCACAACAACCGAATTTTGAACCACTGTTTTTCATATAATCCACTGTGTGTTTACAAATTGCAGCAGAATTCAAATAGTGCTAGCAGCAGCAAAAATCATAAGAGCAGAATGCTCTTCTGCAGCCAAGCTCACATATTTTCAACAATCATTTATAAACAAAAACTGACCAACAGAAATAAATAATAGCATAAACAAGCTGCAGCTGCTGCCCTATGCAAAAAGTCACGTACTCAAATTATTATTTATCTTTAAATATAGCGTAAGCCAATTTTTGTTCTTCAGTCTTAATAGAGATATTCAACATAATAAACTGATAAAAATTCATTCTCGTGAAATAAAGTCTTTTTATTGAAACTTATAACTACGTTATTGGCGCAGCTCGTAGGATAGCGCAATATTTTGTCAAACGAAATAAATTAAAGTTCGTGAGTAATACGATCAATTAAAGAGAGGCTTATCCATACAACTGGTGTCTTCTCTGATCAACAAGTGTAATTGTGCACAGTATTACAACTAAATCAAATATATTTCAACTCCAAAATTCGCTATCCGCAAAAGAACTTGACGTGTCAAAACAATTCAAGCAACGTATAAATCCAAATTTTCCATACAACAACTTAATTTTCGACCGATCGTTCCCATGGCAGCTATATGATATAGTGGTCCGATCTTAATAGGATTTTGCGTATATATGAGGAGTATAATAAAAAAAATAAATGCCGGGTTTCGTCAAGATGTCGTGAAAAAAAAATCAAATTTTCCATAAAACAACTTAATTTTCGACCGATCGCTCCTAAGGCAGTGTCTGGTTACGCAGCCAAAAGAACTGGAGCGACCTCGCAACTGATAAGAGCAGCATCTTAATTTATCTTATAATACTCGCTCTGCAAAGCAATTGCCTAAATTTCGCTCTTAAGAATGCATTTACATGCCGCTGCCGCTCTTCGCTGTAACGATCGTTTTATTGCCCTAGCTTTACTTATGCGAAGGCCTCGATGCTGCGCATCGAGTTAGTTAAGTTCGTTCGCTTCATGCATTTGGTACGCATCGGCCACTTGCATTACTCAAAATTATAATTAATAATTGTCGCTTCGCTAAAATTGGCACGTACTAATTCGGGTTCGCTTGCCTATATATATAAACTATTGTTCTTAAATAATAAGCACAGACCAATTCGGGTCTGCCTGCTTCTCGCAACTTTAAGAAATATAAAAACAATTTGAACACAAAAAATAATTAGTTAATTATTTCTATTTGTGAAAGCTATTGAAAAAGCTCAATAGCGCAACATTTTGGTGACCCCGACGTGATTTTTTATTTTTGTTGTTGTAAGATTATTTGCTTTACATTAAAGCAATAATCTTAAAAGACACCACCTGGCATTTCGCTTTGTTCACTTTATATACATACATACTTATCGCCGTCGCTTTGCCTACTCTTTCGGTCGCTTAAAGTCTTTGCTCATGCGTGCGGTACTTATGTAAAAGCTATTGCCGTTGCTTCGTTACATAGCTTGACACTTTTTTGAACGGTTTGCATGTACTAGCGATCACCGTTGTTAGTTACTCAGCTAGTTTCGCACGCGCTTTCTATCACGCTTCTAATGGCAAGCGAAAATAATGCCTCTAGTGCAGTGCCCTCTGCAAACAGGGTGACCTTTCTGAAGCGCAAAGCCATTTCAATTTATGACAGTTTGCAAACACTTCGAAATTCTATAACTAATTCGCCACTTAGTGCAATTGATGAGTGCGGTCTTAGTGTTAGGCTGAAGCAAATCGAGCGGCTTCAGACCTCATTTGATATTACTCACACTAGCCTCGAAGAACTTGACTTTGATGAAATAGGTAACCAATTGCGTGAGGACTTCGACGAGTTAGCAGTTTCTATGGAAATTTCGGTTCGGAGTGAAATTGCGAAACGTGTCTCAACATTGCCCTGCTCAACATTTCGCGACCAATCTGTGCTGCCCTCGCAGACAGTTAGAGCTAAGGCACCGCCGACACTACCCTCAATAAAGTTGCCTACGTTCAGTGGTGGTTACACAGAATGGGCCGACTTTTATTCTATGTTCACAACCGTCATAGAAAATCATCCTGATCTAGCAGATATCGAAAAGCTGCAGCATCTTCGATTGTGCCTGAAGGATACAGCGCTGGACGCGATTCGATTATTGGAAATAACAAACGATAATTATGCCATAGCACTTAATTTATTGGAGAAAAGGTTTAATAACAGACGTTTGGTTTTTCAGGCACACATACTTGAGATATTGGGGCTCAAGAGGGTGGCAGGTGGATCGGCCGTGTCGTTAAGGGAGTTATCCGACCAATTCAACGCACATATTCGCGCGTTAAAGAGCATGGGCAACTCCGAACAAATCGCTGGATGCATCATTGTGCAGATTATTTTACAAAAGCTGGACCCAATATCACAAGCCAAATGGGAAGAAAGGCTAGAGGATTCGTCGTTCGTCAACTTAATACCATCGTGGGAGCATATGGCTACGTTTCTGGAGCAGAGATGCCGAACAATGGAAACAGTAAATTTTGCTATGGCAAGCTATGCCCCTAGCCATCAGGTGGGAAAAACTAGAGCAATTAACAGTAGATCGTCATTTATCGCCACTAACCACGACGCCCATGTCTGCGTATTTTGTGACAGCCCTGGTCATAATATATATAATTGTTCTCGATTTGGAAATTTGACCCCTGCATTACGGCTTAGGGAAGCAAAACGAGTTGCATTGTGCTTGAATTGCCTAAAAAAAGGTCATCAATTGCGATCATGCAGCTCTGGATGCTGTCGGACCTGCGGGGCGAAACATCATTCTCTGCTGCATTTAAATAATTCGGTATTTCCGTCTGGTCAGCTGACTGAGCCTGCAAATTCATCGCCGATAGCCCATGCCTCTTTCGCTAAGTCATCGCCATCTACCTCCACATCTCTTGTTGCCCAGTATTTCAGTAGTGGTGTTGTCGTCTTGGCTACGGCTATGATCTTTGTTAAAAATCGCTCCGGCACTTTGATACCTTGTCGTGCCCTTTTGGATTCTGGTTCTCAGCTTCACCTTATAACGTCGCGCCTTGCTCAACAGCTTCAGCTAAAGAAGCACAAGTCCTCAGCCATTGTCTCTGGTCTAGGAGATTCTCGTTTTGAAACAGAAGGAAACACGGTCACTATCACAATACAGTCTCAAGTCTCTGAATACTCAACATGCCTTACAGCTCTGGTAGCGCCTAACATAACTGATAGCCAACCGAGTTTTACTATCAACACGACGAATTGGAACATTCCCGATAACATAAAACTAGCAGATCCGTCTTTCTTTAAACCTCAACGCGTGGACTTGCTACTTGGAGCTAGCCTGTTTTACGACCTTCTCAGCGTCGGCCAGATAAGGCTTCTCCCAGGACTACCGTGTCTTCAAAAAACACGGCTTGGTTGGGTAGTTTCTGGAGGCGGACCGCGCTTGAGTGGTTCTATGTTAATGGCAAAGCATACTGCGGGCAAACTTGAGTCAAGTTCTGAAGAACGTGCTGATGAATTGGTTCGAAGATTTTGGGAGATAGAATCCTGTTTGGAAAGTACACCTACAACTTCAAAGGAAGAAAACATCTGTGAAGAACATTTCGTAAAGACTCATATCAGATTGCCTAGTGGCCAATATTCAGTTCGTTTACCCTTCAAGCAAAGTTTGGAATGTCTGGGGACGTCATACCAACAAGCCTTTCGTCGGTTCCTGACCCTGGAACGCAAACTACAAAATCGTCCAGATCTAAAGATTCAATATTCAAACTTTCTAAAGGAATATTTGGATCTTGGTCATATGTCGCCTGTTGCTCCAGAGTCTATAGGACTTTGTCAATACTTTCTTCCTCATCACTGTGTCTTTAAAGACAGTTCAACGACAAAATTGCGAGTCGTTTTCGACGGCTCAGCAGCTACCTCGTCAGGTTATTCATTAAATGAACTATTGATGGCTGGACCTGTTATTCAAAGCTCGCTGTTTCATATCCTTCTTCGCTTTCGTAATTTCCCGATCGCCCTAACAGGAGATATTGGAAAAATGTATCGCTGCGTACGCGTTTCAGCACCGGATGATTTTCTCCAATGCATTCTGTGGCGAGACTCGCCAGAACAGGATATAAAGATTTTTAAGCTGGATACAGTTACATACGGAACAAAGCCAGCCTTATTCCTCTGCATCCGTGCTATGCATCAGCTGTCTATGGATGAGGAAACTAATTTTCCAATTGGATCTCGGATTTTGCGGCGTGACTCTACGTTGATGACCTCATTTCAGGGGGTGATTCAATTCAGGAAGCAAAGGAAATTCTTAATCAGACGGCTGGAATCTTGGCAAGTGGGGGCTTCAAGTTGCGAAAGTGGTGCTCAAACAATGCTGCTGTACTGAAAGGGATACCCGTAGAGGACAGAGAATCTTCTCTAAAGTTTGATGATGGTAGCGACATCACCAAAACTCTTGGACTCGCTTGGGACTCAGCGTCGGATCGGTTGTTGTTTTCTTTTTCGTCTATTCAGCAGAGATCTAAACCATCCAAAATATCAATACTATCGACCATAGCTCGATTGTATGACCCACTTGGACTCATAGGGCCGGTAATTGCCAAGGCTAAAATGTTTATGCAGCAGATCTGGAAGGAGAAGCTTGAGTGGGACGAGAGCTTGTCATCATCACTAGCAACAGCTTGGCATGATCTTTGCTGCAGTTTTGAGAAGGCACAGTTTCTTAAATTTCCTCGTCTCGTGTCAATACCTGCAGCAGAGTTAGAAGTTCACGGTTTCTGCGACGCCAGCATCGAAGCATATGGGGCCTGTGCCTACGTCCTTTCTCGACAAACATCAGCCAGTTGTCAGTTGTTGTGTTCCAAATCGCGTGTAGCTCCTCTGAAAACAATCACAGTTCCAAAGCTAGAGCTCTGTGGCGCCGTCTTATTATCTAATCTCATGCGTGAGATATCTAAAATGAATCTGTTCGATGGAAAATTCTACTGTTGGTCGGATTCTTCTGTATGCCTTTCCTGGATAAGGACCGAGCCCTGCAAGCTCAATGTGTTTGTGGCTAATCGCGTCACAGCAGTTCAAGAGCTAACTAATGGCATGGAATGGCGTTACGTGCCTACTTCACTCAACCCGGCAGATATACTCTCGAGAGGATCTACGCCCAGTGAATTAGATCAATAGTCACTGTGGTTCAACGGCCCAGAATTTCTAGTTAAAGACAAATTGGACTGGCCTGCTTCTTGCTTGTCAGAAAGGACAGAACTCGAACTTAAAAAAAGGGTCCTTATTGCGTCATCTCCCTTCGTTGATATAACTGCCACTTGCAAATACGTCAACTCATTTGATACAATGCAGCGTATATTCGGATATATTTATAAATTCATACACAGAAGCAGGCATCCTGGACTAACAGTGTCTGATATACAACATGGGACCCAACTCTTACTAAGGCTCGTCCAGAGAGCACACCTGTGGGAAGAGATCAAATCATTGCAATCGAGAAGAGATGTTAAACCGTCCAGTTGTATCGCATCACTTAACCCTTTTTTGGATGACTTCGGCATTCTTAGAGTTGATGGGCGCTTGAAAAACTCTTCGCTGGATTTCGACGCTCGCCATCCAATAATTCTCCCGTGTCATCATCCCATCACAGACTCAGTCATCACACGGTTTCACAATCGGAACTTACACGCTGGTCCACGGGCACTTCTTGCTCATATTCGGTTGCAGTATTGGCCGATTGGTGGAAGGAAGACCGTATCCAAGGTGGTTGGAAAATGTGTGAGATGCTTTCGTGCCAAGCCTCGATTAATAGAGCATATAATGGCTGATCTGCCCAAGGAACGTTTGACTGCTTGTCGAGCCTTTGAAGTCTCTGGTGTTGACTATTGTGGACCATTTTTCTATAAGCCAGACGTACGAAATAAAGCTCCAGTCAAATGTTACATGGCTGTCTTCGTCTGCTTCGCGACTAAAGCGGTTCACCTGGAACTGGTCAAAGATCTGTCGACAGCTTCATTCTTGAATGCGCTTAAGAGGTTTATATCGACTCGAGGCAGGCCATCTCAGATATGGTCGGATAACGCTAACAACTTTGTCGGCGCCAAAAACGAGCTTCTGGATCTCAAGCGTCTATTCATAAGTCGCAATCATATTGAGTCAGTGCATAAATTTTGCATGGCTGATTCCATTGATTGGAAATTTATACCTCCTCGTTCACCGCATTTTGGCGGCCTTTGGGAAGCAGCAGTGAAGACAGCGAAACATCATTTTTATCGTGCTGTTGGATCTTGTGTTCTCAACTTCGAAGAGTTTCGCACCCTAGTCTGCCACATAGCATCGATAATTAATTCCAAGCCATTGTTTCCTCTTTCAGAAGATCCAGCAGATCTAGATGTGCTCACTCCAGCTCATTTCTTGATTGGTGGACCCAGCTCATCGTTTGTTGAACCTGATGTGACGCACCTTCAATTCAATCGTCTGGATGGCTGGCAACGCGTAACATACCTCCAACAACTGTTTTGGCCTCGCTGGCGTGAAGAATACTTAACACTGCTTCAGCAGCGCTCCAAATGGCGTACTCCGAAACCAGGCCTATGCGTCAACGACATAGTCCTCGTGAAGGATGAAAATCTGCCGCCTCTAAGGTGGCCACTGGCGAGAATCAGGGAGTTAATCGTGGGAAAGGATGGAGTCGCTCGAGTAGCCATTTTGCGCACCGCAACAGGAGAAACGAGAAGAGCTGCAAACAAGCTATGCCTATTGCCCATCAGGGAATCTGTTGAAAGCCCATGCCTTCCAACGGGGGGAGAATGTCTGGTTACGCAGCCAAAACAACTGGAGCGACCTCGCAACTGATAAGAGCAGCATCTTAATTTATCTTATAATACTCGCTCTGCAAAGCAATTGCCTAAATTTCGCTCTTAAGAATGCATTTACATAGAGCTGCCGCTCTTCGCTGTAACGATCGTTTTATTGCCCTAGCTTTACTTATGCGAAGGCCTCGATGCTGCGCATCGAGTTAGTTAAGTTCGTTCGCTTCATGCATTTGGTACGCATCGGCCACTTGCATTACTCAAAATTATAATTAATAATTGTCGCTTCGCTAAAATTGGCACGTACTAATTCGGGTTCGCTTGCCTATATATATAAACTATTGTTCTTAAATAATAAGCACAGACCAATTCGGGTCTGCCTGCTTCTCGCAACTTTAAGAAATATAAAAACAATTTGAACACAAAAAATAATTAGTTAATTATTTCTATTTGTGAAAGCTATTGAAAAAGCTCAATAGCGCAACAGGCAGCTTTATGATATAGTGGTCCGATCCTAATAGGATTTTGCATATATATGAGGAGCCTAGTAAAACAAATAAATAAAGAGTTTGGTGAAGATATCGTGAAAATCAAAGAAGTTTTCCATACAACAACTTAATTTTCGATCGACCGTTCCTATGGCAGCTATATGATATAGTGGTCCGATCTTAAGAGGATATTGCATATATATGAGGAACATAATAAAACAAATAAATGCCGAGTTTGGTCAAGATATCTTGAAAAACAAACAAATTTTCCATACAACAACTTAATTTTCGACCGAACGTTCTTATGGCAGCTATATAATATAGTGGTCCGATCTTAATAGGATTTTGCATATATATGAGGAGCCTAGTAAAAGAAATAAATGCCGAGTTTGGTCAAGACATCGTGAAAAACAAACAAATATTCCATACAACAATTTAATTTTCGACCGGTCATTCCTATGGCAGCTATATGATATAGTGGTCCGATCTTAATAGGATTTTACATATATATGAGGAGCCTAGTAAAACAAATAAATGCCGAGTTTGGTCAAGATATCGTGAAAAACAAACAAATTTTCCATACAACAATTTAATTTTCGATCGATCGTTCCTATGGCAGCTATATGATATAGTGGTCCGATCTTAATAGGATATTGCATATATATGAGGAACATAATAAAACAAATAAATAAAGAGTTTGGTCAAGATATCGTGAAAAACAAACAAATTTTCCATACAACAATTTAATTTTCGACCGATCGTTCCTGTGACAGCTATATGATATAGTGGTCCGATCTTAATGAATTTTGCATATATATGGGGAGTTTGATCAAGATATATTTATAAACAAAAATGTTTTTTATACAAGAACCTACTTTTCGACAGATCGTTCCTATGGCAGCGATATAATTTAGTGGTCCGATCCAGCTGGTTTTGACATATGAACTCCGTGCAGCAGAAAGAGGGACTTCTGCAATGTTTCATAAAGATAGCTTTAAAACAGACAGATGGACAGCCGGACAGACGGACATGGCTATATCGACTCGGCTGTTGATACTGATCATGAATATATATACTTTTTGGGGACGGAGTTGTCTGCTTCTATGCGTTACACATTTCACGACAAAATTATAATATCCTCTGCAAGGGCATAACAAAATGGTAATAATGTTATCAATTTTACAGGAAATACTAAACCTCAATTTACCCCAAATTACATATATAACAATAATCGAAGCCACAGTTTTTCACATCACCCTCCGAACAACCAAACTTATTTTAACCAAAATAAGGAACTAGCTCATGTATTCAAACAGAATTTACAGCAAGCACAAATAAATAACTCCATAAATTAACATGTTTCCCCAGGTAGATACAGGTATATACCGAATCAATCGTACAAGCGTATGCGAGAAAATACTTGTGGTTCCCAAAAAATGCAGGTTGATGAAAATGATCAACAATCAGAAAACTATCTGGGTAACTATGTACAAGAATAGTATGGTTGTCAGAACAACCAATATGAGGAGATTCAGAATAACGAAATTAAAGACGAAAATTTTCCAATTGGAGCCTCGGGACAAGCCAGTACATAGAAATTTAAATTATTAACTGACGATACAGATGTCTCATTGACAATAATATGATGATGGAAAATTTCCTTAAATACCTGTTTATACGAGACCTACTTCGATTACAACTATGACAGGGGTATCAAAAACAAACCATTATGTATCCACTGCACCTAATAAACTCTTTAGGCAACACCAGATATTTTACATACATGATTTTTCACTTCATTATGATATACTTTTGGGCAGAAATTTATTAAAAGCTTACGACGCCATAATTGACTACGCTCATGAAACAATTATAATTAGCGAGAGATCGTTCAATCATAATTAGTTTGGGATCCATATTCAGAAAACTTCGAAGCATATTTAAAACCGGAAAGTTATACACAAGAAGTTAACTACACAATAAGTAATGAAATAACATCGGGACAAGATTACCGAGTTGATCATCTAAACGAGGAAGAAAAATCAAAACTATTAAAATTACTGAAAAAATTCTGTGACATCCAATATCGAGAAGGTGACAATTTGACCTTCACGAACATTGTTAAGCACGAAATTAATACACATCATGAAAATCAAATTTACAAGAAACCATACTGTTACCCTTTCGCTTTCGAACAAGAAGTCGAAAAGCAAATTAAAGATATGTTAACCCAAGGTATTATTCGGCATAGCCAGTCGCCTTATTGGAGTCGCTTAAGGATAGTACCAAAAAAGGCAGACGCCTCAGGAAAAGCAAAATTTAGATTAGTGGTCGATTACAGAGGATTACAATTAATGATAATTTTCCCATTCCAAACATAGACGAGATTTTGGGAAAATTAGGCAGATGCTCATACTTTACAACAAAAGTTTTAGCAAAAGGTTTCCATCAGATTGAGATGGACAAGAAATCAATTAATAAAAAAGCATTTTCTACCAAATACGGACATTACGAGTATACTCGAATGCCATTTGAACTTAAAAATGCACCAGCAACATTCTAAAGGTGCATGAACCAAGTTCTTCGTGATTTAATTAACAAGCATTGGCTTGATTATTTGGGTGACATTATTGTCTTCTCCACATCACTTGAAGAACATTTAAATTCAATAAATAAAGTTTTTGAAAAATTAAGACAGGCAAATTTGAAACTTCAATTAGATAAGTGCGAGTTTTTAAAAAAGGAAACAGAATTCTTAAGCCATATTATAAGTCCAGAAGGCATACGGCCAAACAAATTGAAAGTCAAAGCAATACAAGAATTTCCTTTGCCAAAAACATCAAAGGAAATTAAATCATTTCTAGGTTTATGTGGTTGTTATCGAAAGTACATTCCAGATTTTGCAAAAATTGCAAAACCCATGACTCTTTACCTAAAGAAAGCGGCAAAAATTGATATTAAAATTGTTGAATACAATAAAGCCTTTGAAAAATTTTAAATATTGATTATGAACAAGCCAATATTAGTATGTCCAGACTTTAATAAAAAGTTTCAGGTAACAACCGACGCAAGTAATTTTGCAATAGGAGCTGTGTTGTCACAAGATAACAAGCCAATTAGTTTCTTAAGTAGAACGTTAAACGACCAAGAACAAAATTACAGTACAATAGAAAAAGAGCTTTTAGCAATAGTGTGGGTAGTAAAATATTTTCGCCCATATTTATATGGCAGACCATTTGACATTTTAAGCGATCACAAACCACTCGTTTGGCTAAACAACATTAAAAAACCCAACATTAAATTACAACGTTGGCGTATCAAACTTAGTGAATATAATTTCTCAATCAAATACTTAGAAGGAAAATTAAAACACGGAGCAGATGCTCTATGCTCAGAATTGAAGAAAATATGCTAAGCGAACAAGATATTAATACACCAGCTACAACACATAGCGCTGAAGAAAATAATGAAAACTTAACACATTTTACAGAAGAACCGTTAAAATATTTTAAAAGTCAAATAAAAATGATTAGAAGTGAGGCCGAAAAGGTAGAAGCTGAACCATATTTTAAAAAATTTAGGATAAAAGTCGAATATTTAAACCTAAACATTGAAAAAGCTAAACAGATATTGATAAAACATTTTTGCAACAATTTAAGCGTATTATACATTGAATACGCTTCCGATTTCGAAATAATACAATAATATACAAAACGACGCGAATATTACGAACAAATATTAAAATAAAAGACATTAGGAGCTATGCAGAATTTAAAGAAATGACAGTTAGCAACCACAAGAAACTTTTACATCCAGGCATTGAAAAGATGGTCAGACCTTTTAAAGAAACATACTATAACCCAGACTATCAAAATTTTATCCAAAACATTATTAACGAATGTAAACTTTGTAATCTAGCTAAGATTGATCACAGAAACACATCTTGTAAATTTAAAATTACACCAGAAGTAGAAAACTGTAGAGAAACTTACATAGTAGATAATTTAAGAAGCACAGGGAAATTTCGACAGATCGTTCCTATGGCAGCTATATGATATAGTGGTCCGATCTTAATAGGATATTGCATATATATGGGGAGCATAATAAAACAATTAAATACCTAGTTTGGTCAAGATATCTTGAAAAACAAACAAATTTTCCATACAACAACTTAATTTTCGACCGATCGTTCTTATGGCAGCTTTATTATATAGTGGTCCGATCTTAATAGGATTTTGCATATATATGAGGAGCCTAGTAAAAGAAATAAATTCCGAGTTTGGTCAAGATATCGTGAAAAACAAACAAATATTAAATACAACAATTTAATTTTCGACCGATCATTCCTATGGCAGCTATATGATATAGTGGTCCGATCCTAATAGGATTTTGCATATATATGAGGAGCCTAGTAAAACAAATAAATGCCGAGTTTGGTCAAGATATCGTGAAAAACAAACAAATTTTCCATACAACAATTTAATTTTCGACCGATCGTTCCTGTGGCAGCTATATGATATAGTGATCCGATCCTAATAGTATTTTGCATATATATGAGGAGCATAATATAACAAATAAATGCCGAGTTTGGTCAAGATATCGTGAAAAACAAACAAATTTTCCATACAACAATTTAATTTTCGACCGATCGTTCCTGTGGCAGCTATATGATATAGTGGTCCGATCTTAATAGGATATTGCATATATATGTGTTTTATTATACAAATAAATGCCGAGTTTGGTCAAGATATCTTGAAAAACAAACAAATTTTCCATACAACAACTTAATTTTCGTCCGATCGTTTTTATGGCAGCTTGTAAAGAAGCTACTGGCCGGGGTATAACACTCAGTCTTACCAGGTCTAGCGAGTTACAAGATATTTATAATTTCGCTGGGAGAGAGGGTTTAACGGGGAAGGGTGGTGAGCATCCTGACCTAACCATGCCTAACTCGGCTTCGGTACACCTATACTACCGGACCGCGGCCTCGCCCTAATTGCTCCTTCGGGCCGTGGCCTCGTACCAACTATACTAGCGGGCCGTGGCCTCGCACAAACTACACTATCGGACCGTGGCCTCGTACCAACTACACTAGCGGGCCGTGGCCTCACACCAACTACACTAGCGGGCCGTGGCCTCGCACCAACTACACTGTCGGGCCGTGGCCTCGCACCATCAACACTATCGGCCCGTGGCCTCGTACCAACTGCACTATCCAAACACCAACCAGTAATGCCCACCCCGGGACCACAATCCCGTACCACATGCTCCTACTCCAGGTTAGGTCGAACATCGGTTAACTCCGATGTTAGGGCAAACCGAGTCACCAGAAAACAAAGAACTATCCAGTTTCCTCTCGATAATTACAACACATGTACTTTATTCACTTCTTATTTACCACTACTTTATAATATCTCGCGATCTAAGCCCTGCCGCACTGTCTTGGAGCCCTAGCGCTCCGCTACACACTCTATGCTCTTTCTCGTCTCGCGATGCACGTCTACTCACCCTTAACGATCATTCTAAAGTGCCGGCGCGCTCGCCGGCGAGCCTTGCGCTTGCCTCGGCCGCTCAACTTCGCCGCGAGCTTTCGCAACTTCGCCTCGGAGCTTTCGCTTTTCGCCGCCGAATTGAAGTTGCGCTCTTGAAGACGGTGTTGAACAACCGATCGACAACGCACGGTTGCAGCGGCGGCCGGCGGTTAAATTCAAATACGCTCTTATTAGGCTAATGATAACATTTGTGGCTCCTTGCCTCTTTACTCAACTAATACAACTACTTATAATATTGGGGCTCCTTGCCTCTTACACAACTAATATAATCAATACTTATAAACTAAACAAACTAGTAGGTTGTCCCGCCAGCGGCTCCTTGCCGTGATTTGGCCATAAGGACGACGGCTCCTTGCCGTGAATAACTGTGGGTTGGCTGACCTCAGTAGCCGCCTCACACCCCCCCCCCCCCCCCCCCCCTCACTTCGAGCAAGTGACGGTAACGTCGCCTCTCGCGTTCAGCGTAACGCTGTAGTCTTCGTCCGACGAGATGCTGATAACTTCGGGTTCCATCTGTAGATTCCGCTTATTTGCTCACTTATTCGTTACTTAGTTGTTAATGCCCTATCCTCTCAGTGCGGCTCACATTTTTCTAAACCTACTCTTATTTATGTTGTTAGTGTTAACCTTATCTAAACTTAATTATAATGGTTTCGTTGGGCGACGGGTGTCGCTCTCACCCTTCGCCTACTCGTCGGCATCCATGCGCCCCGGGCCTTCCCCTTCATCATCAGTCGTCTTTTGATAGAATGACTTCAGTTGCGAGATGTGGGCCACCCTTTTCTTATGCTCGCCTGGTTTCACCAGCCGCACAATATTGGGGGACATGAATTTGTAGGGACCGTCAATCTTGGGTGCCAACTTTGCGGCGAAACCTTCGGCAGCGTTGGACAACTGGTGCTGCCTTAACAGGACCATCGAGTCCAACGAAGGCCACCACTCTGGTCTCCGTAAGTTGTAATGCCGGCCCTGCTCCTTTGATGCGCGCTGGAGGTTGCTGTGGACGATATAAAAGATTTCTTTTAACCTATCCGCCTTAGTCCTAGGGTCGAGCGCACTTGTTGCGGACCCCGGAGTTACCTGATCGTACAGAGCTGTGGATAACCGAGGTTCCCTGCCCTGCATCAGGAAAGCAGGACTAAATCCCGTTGAGTCCGCCACACTGGTGTTGACCGCTAGCGATATCTCGGGCAAAAGCTCGTCCCATGAACTCTGATGGCCCTCGATAAATTGCGCTATCATGGTCTTTACAGTCCGGTTGGTCCTCTCAGTGGGATTCTCTTGCGGACAGTACGGGGCGGTGTACTGGATCTCTACACCCAGGGATCCCAAAAAAGACTTGAAACTCCAGCTCGTAAACTGTATCCCGTTGTCGCACACGAACTTCCTAGGTACCCCGAACCTACTTAGAATCCTTTCCCAAAACGCGGTCTGTAAGTGTGCCGCTGTGGCCCTTCTGAGAGGGACCAGTTCCACCCACTTCGAGAAAGCGTCATGGAACACCAGTAGCATCGTGTTGCCATGTCTCGACCGTGGAAGGGGTCCGACGAAGTCCACGCAAAGTACCGCCATCGGCTCTGCCACCTGTCTCGTCAGCACGCGGCCAGCCGGTTTGAGTTGCTCACTCTTGAATTTTTGGCAGTCTTCGCAACATTTTACGTTTTTGGCGGCATCGCGGAACATACCCGGCCAGTAGTACCGCTGGGCTAACCTCGACACCGTTTTTCTGACACCTTGATGTCCGGCCGTGGGAGCATCATGACATTCCCACAGTACCCTCTGGCGTTGACTACTGCCTACGCATAGTTTCCAGGGGATATAGTCCTCATCGTCTTTCCGGTGACCCAAATGCCTATATAACTATCCGTTTTCTTCGGTGTTATCCGGGAACTTGGCTGGCTTTTCGGCGATTCTGGCGTATGAACGCGACCCATTTGCAGGGGGCCTCGGCCACCACTGCTTGCTGACAGGTCTCTAGGGGATGCCTCGATAGCGCATCGGCCACGACGTTGAGCTTCCCTCGACGATAATGGACGTCAAATTTTCTAACGCCCATCGCGCGATTCTTCCGGACGGACTCTCGATCGAGTTGAGCCACTTGAGTGCGAGATGCTCCGTTATCACGTCGAACCGGTACCCTTCTAAGTAGCAGCGCAACTTCCGTATCGACCACACTAACGCCAGGCACTCTTTCTCAGTGGCGGAATAGTTCACCTCAGCTTTCAGCAACTTCCGGCTCGCGTACGCTATCACTCGCTCTTGTCCATCAATCGTCTGCGTCAGCACTGCGCCGAGGCCATACTCACTCGCGTCAGTCTGCAAGACGAACTTGGCGGATAAGTCAGGGCAAGCCAACACAGGGGCAGTCGTCAAGCTATCCTTCAATTGACGCAATGCCTCCTCCTGTTCTTGCTCCCATGCCCATTTCCGCCCCTTCCTTAAGAGCGCTGTGAGTGGCTGTACTTGAGTCGCGAAGTTGGGGACGAAGCGCCTGTACCATGACGCCATCCCGAGACACTGCCGCAGTTCTTTGCAATTTGTCGGGGCCCTCAGGCTTCGTATCGCCTCCACTTTCTCTGGATCGGTGCGTATTCCTTCCCCGCTAATTACATGTCCAAGGTAGACTAACCTCTCCCGAAAGAAGCTGCACTTCTTCCTATTTAACCTGAGATTGACCGCCCTTAGCCGGCGGAATACCTGCCTCAAATTCTCTACATGCTGTTCTTTCGTTGCTCCTATTACTACGATATCGTCTAGGTAGGCGAACGCCTGAGGCTCCATTTCCAGTCCTATTACTGTATCCAATGCTCGCTGAAAGGTCGCACACGCCGAGTGTAGACCAAATGGCATCACCCGCCATTGGAAGAGACCTCTCCCAGGGACTGTGAACGCCGTACACTCCCGACTATCGGTTGCCATCGGTATCTGCCAGTACCCGTGCTTTAAATCCAGAGTGGAGTTGAAGCGGGCGTGACGCAACCGCTCCAGAATGTGGTTAATACGAGGCACAGGATAAGCGTCCGGAATGGAATGCGCGTTGAGTTGTCGGTAGTCAATACACATACGCCACTCGCCAGTCTTCTTCTTGACTAAGACGATCGGTGCGCTGTGCGGACTACGCGACAGCTCGATGGCATTTGCCCGGATCAGCTCATCCACTTGCTCGTCAATCAACCTCTGCATGGCCGGATTCTTGGGGTAGTATCTCTGTTTCAACGGGTTGTCGTCCTTCAGCCGGATTCTGTGCTCCGCGATGTGCGAGACTCCCTGCAGCCCCTCGAAGAGTGCCAGTTCTGACTCCAGGAACTCCCTCAGTTCTGGATCCAGATCCGCTGGCCACTCAACCTCTTCGATGCCGTTCTCGCCCCCTCCTGGCACCACTTCGACTCCAGATAGAGCTCCCTGATCGCTCGACTCTGGCAGTCGCTCCTGGCCCTCTGTGTCCGTGTGGATTCTGGCCATTGCTCCTACCCCGTCCTTTCCCTGGCCCGTTCCCGCCGTGCCGCTTCCGTAGCCAGCATAGGTCCGCCTTTGCAGCTCTACGCGCCGCCTCTTGGGTTTTTCAGACTCTCGATCTGAGCCGGACTTTACTTCCCTTTTCCTGACCTTTTCCATCATGTGCCGAGCAGGTGCTCCCCTTCCATGACCTGGGAGGCCTTCCTCCGACTCTCTCTGTAGCCGAGCAGGTGCTCCCCTTTCATGACCCGGGAGGCCTTGCTCCGACTCTCTCTGTAGCCGAGCAGGTGCTCCCCTTTCTTGACCCGAGAGGCCTTGCTCCGACTCTCTCTGTAGCCGAGCAGGTGCTCCCCTTTCGTGACCTGGGAGGCCTTGCTCCGACACTCTCTGTAGCCGAGCAGGTGCTCCCCTTTCGTGACCTGGGAGGCCTTCCTCCGGCTCCTCGCTCATTCCTGGCGCCACGCCTGGTGCCGTCACTGTCTCTAGGACCAGTTCCGCCTCGCCACAGCGTATTGTTGTGCCCATTGCACCCAAGAAATCCATACCCAGGATTACGTGGTCGTGGATGAGCATCGTCATGGTGATCGTTTTTCCTCCTAAGCTGACGTCTACTCTCAAGGCTTTCTCCACCTCTAGGGTGGACCCATCTGCCAAGCGGATTCGTGCCTGTATCTCCTCCACTCTTCCCCGAATCGTCCACTTGTGTACGCAGTCTTCACTCATGAAGCTACGAGTGGCTCCAGTATCGATCGTGGCAGGCATCGTTCGCCTGCCAATCTCCACCGTAGCGACGATTCGGCCCCCGTCCACCTTTAGTGGGTGTCCTACTTCTGGGTTACGTGTGTATCGGCGCCGACCCGATCCTGAACCGGGCGACGCCGTTGCCCATTTCCCGCCTCCGCGCGGCGACAACACTCCTGACTACTTCTGCCCCGGCTTCCACATACCCAGCAAAATAAGACGAGGCCATTGGGGCATTCCCTAGCGAAGTGCTCCTCTTGCCCGCACCTACGACACGCTCGTCGCGGATCATATCCATTTCCGGCCTCTTGGCTCATCATCCGATGGGCCACCTCTGCGTGAGTTATGGCGGGTGGGGCGGGGACCCGGTTGTCCACAACGGGCGTTCCGGATCCGATCGGAACGGGTTGACGTGTCCCCCCGGGGGCTGTGCCGCCCTCGCCCATTCCGCACCATTCGAACTCGAGACGCCCTGGCTCAAAGGTCGGTTTCCTGAGTCTTCCACCCCAAGCCGCCCTGTCGCAGAACACTTCGCTCATCGCCCTGGGCATTCGGTCGAGGGCGATGCCATAGGTGATGGCGCGCTCCTCGAGGTCTTCCAAAAACCCAAGGGGGTCGGAGTCGGAGGGGCCATCGTATCTCATGCCCCACTTCCGAACTTGCTCCGGAACGTTGGGGAGTGGCCTCGCTTCTGAGTGGGGGTACGGTCTAGTGTGGTAAGGATTACTACTCGGTCCGGCAAGGGGCCTCCCTCCTTCTGCGTTGACCGCAGTTGCTCGGCGTTCTTCATTCCCACCGAGAGCAGGAGCCGCCTCCACGCCCGAGACGGACAAGCTCGGGGTGGGCGCCTGCAAACGCCCGTACAACTGGGAGCTCCTGAGGTCAGGCTCTGACTTTTGACGTGATCGCCTGCCAAAGTCGGGTGGGACGCCCCATGATGGCGGCTCAAGAGTTTTGGCGTACTGAGATTCCAGCTCGGCAAGCCGAGCTTAAATCTCAGTTGAGTGACCGCCATCCTTAACGTAGGTGGACAGCCGCTTACGCAGCTCCTCCACGCGCCCCTCCTTTTCCAATCCGAACTCATGGGCGATCGCCACTAGCTCCTCTTTGCGTCGCTGGTGAATCCAACGGACGCCTACCCCCGGGTTATGGCACTCACCTGCCTCCATCCTTTATATAATACCTTCTTGGTAGCCGACGTTGCTGTTTCCCTCTCTTCCTGTTTTGAGGCTTCCGTCGTTTCTTTATTATTTTCTCCCCTTTTTGATCAGTTTGGTGTCTTTGTAACTTTACGCCGATCTTACTCAGCCACTTTTGTTCCTTTTAGTTTTCTTTTTATTTTGCCTTCATATCTTCCACCAAACAAAAATAAAAAAATTCGAAAAATTTTTTTTTTTCAAAAACTCAACAAAATGTACTTAAATTTTTCCTTTTAACTTTTCACTTTTAGGCCGTTCCTCACTTGGTCGCTGTCTTCGTCTTTATTGTTTCCCTTGGTTTATTCTTGTGTGGTAAATTGTTTGTTTTATTTCTTTTATTTATTTTTATTTCATTAATTTTATTTATAAAAATTTTATTTTCATCCACTTATTTTTATTTATCTTTGGCCACTTCACAAAAATAAAAAAATAAAAATCTTGACGTTCTTTACACTTTAACCCGCGTTCATTTGATTCGTTTCGTGATTGTTTTGCTCTTATTGTTCACTTCGCTCGCACTCAATCTTCAAATGCGACCATTCTCACTGCCCTCGACAACTGTACTCCCGAATTCAACTTTCCATTGCGCGCGGATTGAATTCGTCCCACTGTACAGTCGTACAACCGTACAGACGCCTTAACAGCCCTTCGACGCCGACGTCGACTGCGCCGCGCGTTTGGGCACCCGTATGCAAGCGTGATCTCGGCGTCGCCGGTCTGTCGCGCGCGCGCTGTACTTTTACGACCGACCGTTATAATTTCGAATCTTTGCTTTGCGCACTCGATCTGCACACATTTTCGTCGCTCAAATGTTGCAGGTGTTCATTTTTGCCTATGCCTAAAACAGGGTATCAAAAATGTTCGCTGGGGTATGCTGGACTACCTAATACCCTAGTTTGGTATTTCGCCTATTTAATAATAATACTTTATTTGATTACCTTATCCTCTGCTAGGGTAACCTGACTCTAGAGTATGCCCGGCTAAAAATACCCTGTATAAAAAAAAATACCTATTTGGGCATGTTTGCGGGGCTTTAATCCGCCGACATGCCACGCCCCCCTAAACACCTCTTGGTCCCTGCTCGGGCGCCACTTGTAAAGAAGCTACTGGCCGGGGTATAACTCTCAGTCTTACCAGGTCTAGCGAGTTACAAGATATTTATAATTTCGCTGGGAGAGAGGGTTTAAGGGGGAGGGGTGGTGAGCATCCTGACCTAACCATGCCTAACTCGGCTTCGGTACACCTATACTACCGGACCGTGGCCCCGCCCTAATTGCTCCTTTGGGCCGGGGCCTCGTACCAACTGCACTATCCAAACACCAACCAGTAATGCCCACCGGGACCACAATCCCGTACCACATGCCGAGTCACCAGAAAACAAAGAACTATCCAGTTTCCTCTCGATAATTACAACACATGTACTTTATTCACTTCTTATTTACCACTACTTTATAATATCTCGCGATCTAAGCCCTGCCGCACTGTCTTGGAGCCCTAGCGCTCCGCTACACACTCTATGCTCTTTCTCGTCTCGCGATGCACGTCTACTCACCCTTAACGATCATTCTAAAGTGCCGGCGCGCTCGCCGGCGAGCCTTGCGCTTGCCTCGGCCGCTCAACTTCGCCGCGAGCTTTCGTAACTTCGCCTCGGAGCTTTCGCTCTTCGCCGCCGAATTGAAGTTGCGCTCTTGAAGACGGTGTTGAACAACCGATCGACAACGCACGGTTGCAGCGGCGGCCGGCGGTTAAATTCAAATACGCTCTTATTAGGCTAATGATAACATTTGTGGCTCCTTGCCTCTTTACTCAACTAATACGACTACTTATAATATTAGGGCTCCTTGCCTCTTACACAACTAATATAATCAATACTTATAAACTAAACAAACTAGTAGGATGTCCCGCCAGCGGCTCCTTGCCGTGATTTGGCCATAAGGAAGACGGCTCCTTGCCGCGAATAACTGTGGGGTGGCTGACCTCAGTAGCCGCCTCACAAGCTATATTAAATAGTGTTCCGATCATAATAGGATTTTGCATATACATATATGATATAAAACAAATAAATGCCGAGTTTGGTCAAGATATCTTGAAAAACAAACAAATTTTCCATACAACAATTTAATTTTCGGCCGATCGTTCCTGTGGCAGCTATATGATATGGTGGTCCGATCTTAATATGATTTTGCATATATATGAGGAGCATAGTAAAACAAATTAATGCCGAGTTTGGTCGAAATATCGTGAAAAACAAACAAATTTTCCATACAACACCTTAATTTTCGACCGATCGTTCCTATGGCAGCTATATGATATAGTAGTCTGATCTTAATAGGATTTTGCATAAATATGGGGAGCACAGTAAAACAAATAAATGCCGAGTTTGGTCAAGATATCTTGAAAAACAAACAAATTTTCCATACAACAATTTAATTTTCGACCGATCGTTCCTGTGGCAGCTATATGATATGGTGGTCCGATCTTAATATGATTTGGCATATATATGAGGAGCTTAGTAAAACAAATTAATGCCGAGTTTGGTCGAAATATCGTGAAAAACAAACAAATTTTCCATACAACACCTTAATTTTCGACCGATCGTTCCTATGGCAGCTATATGATATAGTAGTCTGATCTTAATAGGATTTTGCATATATATGGGGAGCATAGTAAAACAAATAAATGCCGAGTTTGGTCAAAATATCGTGAAAAACAAACAAATTTTCCATACAATTACTTAATTTTCGACCGATCGTTCCTATGGCAGCTATATGATTTAGTGGCCCGATCATAATAGGATTTTGCATATATATGAGGAGCATAGTAAAACTAATAAATGTTTATTATGATTAAATGTCTTTATAAACAAAAATGTTTTTCTTACAAGAACCTACTTTTCGATAGATCGTTCCTATGGCAGCGATATGATATAGTGGTCCGATCCAGCTGGTTTTGACATATGAACTGAGTGCAGCAGAAAGAGGGACTTCTGCAATGTTTCATAAAGATAGCTTTAAAAAAGACAGACGGACAGCCGGACAGACGGACATGGCTATATCGTCTCGGCTGTTGATACTGATCATGAATGTATATACTTTATGGGGTCGGAGATGTCTGCTTCTATGCGTTACACATTTCACGACAAAATTATAATACCCTCTGCAAGGGTATAAAAAGTTCCCTTGGCAGGGTTCGAACTCGCAACTAACCGCACCACTTGCCGCCGCCTCTACTCAAAATCCACACCAATAATTGAGTTTTAATGAGAAAAAAACTAATTAAACTAGCAGCATAGAAAACAATACAACCGGAATTGCCATGCTGTTGATAGAATTCAAAGAAGACGCGCATGAATGTGTGTGTGTACATGTATACAGAAATTCTTGGAATTGGTGCTTGCTGCTGCATGTGTTTGCAGGCCAAAACATATTTTCTTTGTTGCATTTGACGTTATCGGCAGCACCGAGGGTTTACTTAGTTGGTTGCGTGCGATATTATCGGCCACGCCGATATCTTTTTGTCATATGGTCAGAGTATGCGGGGAGAAGTTGGGCCCACGGCGGAGCCCAAATTTGTGAAGGGTGGCAACGCCAGACTTGCGATCCACGGAGCCAAAAGCGACGATTGCTATTGGCCGCCCGGTTCGCTCTTAAAGAGACTATGAGGAGAGTGGATCGCATGCCTTGGATATGCCCTTGGTCTTCATTTGGGCCATTGACCCAAAAAAATGCAGCTGTGCAGATGGGCAGCATCGGTGCCCGCCTCGCAAATGTATGCGTGTGCCGAAATTCGGCACCGATGATGTTGCTGCCCAAATGTACAAGGAGTTCGAATTGATCAGCCGTCAACGACGGGCGTGCCAGCTCGAAGCGAGCGTAAAGGTCTAGTTTTACATGTCGGCCGCATAAAAAAACAAAGAAAAGTTTCCTCAAAAAATGCTCCACAATTAAAATTTAAGCAATAAATTATTTCTTTGGCCGTTTATTAATATAAATCTAACAAACACTGTGTCAAAATATACAAAATTTGAAAACTTTAAACTTAAGTGCCACCCGAGACGAACAAATAAAAAAAATCAAAAGACTATTAACAAAAAAAACGGCTCCGGCAACGAAGGGACCAGCTCTAACACCAGAGAAGCCCACGAAGTCACCCCGAAAGGCCCGGTTTTGGTTCAGTGGCGCACGCCAGCCATATCAGCGGCGCACGCCAACCATATCCTCGACGCCCGTCAGCCAAGCCTCGGCGCAACCCTGAAGGCGACGAACCGAGCCACCCAGGACCGGGCTCATACAACGAAGAAGAAGCCACCGGCGAGACACGCCCACATCCTTCGAGTGAGTCCGTTCCATTTGGCCCCTCCTCGTTCGAGCCCTTGGCAGAGTCAGATGAAAACTCCTGATTGTACTCCCTGAAAAAGAGCAGATTTTTTTTTTTCGTTAAATTTAGTTTTTTTTTGTGGTTATAAATTATATCTATATATACATAAGCACTTACGCCGAGCTTTACTTTAGAGTGCGAACGGTGAGGGAAACTCCAAAGGTGATGCATCTGCGCCTGTAAAATATAAAAATTTAAAATTAACACTTGCGCGAACTATGCTCACATACTTACCTAATTTGAATTACCCACTTATATCGCCCCTTACCACCCCCCCAGAGAGCTCTTTAGGAAGGGTGTGGTAGAATTAAGCGATTTAATACAGATCTATACCACCTACCTGTTGCAAGACTAATTATCGTGACATACCCAGTTTTAAGTATGTGTGTGGGCACATTGTTCCTAAATCGGCGCAGCGATTGCCTCTAAATTGTCTCCTCGATTGTTTCTTTTTGCGGCGACTAGCAATATCTTTGCAGGATTTCGTCGCCTGTTCTATTTAGTGCCGTTAAAAAAAAAGTGAGTTTTATAAGATAAGAAAAAAGTTTAGAAATTAATAAATCTTGACCATAAGTATAAGTATATGCAACATTAATACGCACCTGGAGAAGAAATGTTCACGTGCATGAATACTAATTTATCTGAATGGAGACCTCGTGCAAATTAAAAAAAAATAAAAGAAATATTAATGCCAATAATTATAAGAATACACAAACCATTATACACACCTGTGAAGTTAACGAAATATCCACTTGCATGAGATTCTAAATGGCTGCAAAGATAAATGCCATAAGCGATGATAATAATTGTTATACATTTTAAGAGAACACAACCAATTATACGCACCTATTGAAAGAAAAGCATGTCCTGCTAAATTCATATTGTTGGGGAGAGTGGGCATGATGGCCGGCACGGGCTGATGTAGGCCATCTTGTGGCCAAAATGAGGGAGACGAGTGTAGGTGATAGTCTAATGGTAGGGCGGGTACGCTGGGTCCGGAACCGGGGCCCGATCTGGAAGAGTAAGGTGGATAAATAGTGTTTTTTTGTTAATTTATATTGAGTGACTCACCTTTGTTGCTTACATTTTCATCGTTGTTACAGCTGTTTATTTTGTTCATGAGTTAGCAGTTCCGAATATTGGTTATCGATTATGTGGTTCATTTTTGACTAGTGTTGTGTGAGTCTGTTTTGCTACAGACGTGTAGCTTTGTTAATATCGATTGTGCGGACTGCGGGCCAGGGATGGGACTACACCTAGAGAATCCGATGAGTGAGCCGGCGCGGCCCACTGAGAAACAAGCAGTTCCGTAACATCTTTTGTGTTTCTTAACCGATCTTGATGAAATTTTCCGTAGTAGATGTTATTGTACTATAAAATATTCGTGTATTCTTAAAATGACAATTGCATTTAAATTGTGGCTTAATTAGGCAATACAAGTTGGTATACTAACATGATGTATATGATGCTTTGTTGTGGTAGCGGGGAGGTGGCGATAGTTATAAAATGAAAGATTCTTGATATATATACATATACTATTCTAGAAGCCACATGTCAAGTTTGGTGGCTTTAGCTCTTAATTTTTACCAAAATTGCCCCAAAAACAGGATTTCGATATCGATTTTTATCGATTACTTGCAATCGGGGCAAGTTATCGAATATCGGAAACAAACTCGATCCGCGCATGGACTAGGACTAAATTTCATTTATACTTGATATATATACATATATATATACTATTCTAGAAGCTACATTTTAAAGTCTAGTGACTCTAGCTCTTATTATTTACGAAAATTGCTCAAAAAGTATATACATAATTATGTATGTATACTTTATGGGGCCGGAGATGCTTCCTTATGGTTGTTACATACATTTGCACAAATACATTAATCCCGTTTTACCCATTTTCAGTGGGTTAAGGGTATAAAAAGCTGACTAAACCATTTGTGAACATAAATTTATGAGGCAACTAAAATGCTTTATAGCCTTATAATTTAATTTGTATTGCTTAATCCTACTACCAAATACATATGTATATTCTTCTTTGTCATATTTGTATATATATATATAGATATAGATATATACAGTAGGGAGCAAAAGTGTTTCCATAGTTGACACTTTGAACTTTGTGAGTCAATAATATCCAAACGAATGAAGCAAATCAAATAGTGTTTTTGGATGCAACATTGCGTCTTTTCTGGACCTTGGACACCGCTGAATGAGAAATATTAAGCTGATCTGCAATACTACGAGTCGAACAGCCACTTTCAGTTAGGCTAATAATACTATTTTCGACATCTGACGAAAGCTTCTTCATTTTTTCGCGGTACTTTATAGACTAGCTGTTTTTTTTTTTGTTTTTGTTATATACGGCAATTTGTTAAGAATTCAATACATATTATTGGAAAAAAAAAAGTTTTTTTGATTTGCTTCATTCGTTTGGATATTATTGACTCACAAAGTTCAAAGTGTCAACTATGGAAACACTTTTGCTCCCTACTGTATGTGCAGACCTTCTCTACTTTTCTTTTCTTATCTTTGTTTGTAATGCCATGGCAGCCTCTGTCGTGTCCACTGATTGATAGGCGACCTGTTCCCCTAAAATAATAATAATTAATAATTTGCAAACGAGCATTTAGCATCGCGGAATTTTTTCTCGAACCCCCCATCGCCGACGAGATAGAGGAAAGCTAGCTAGACGAGGAAAGCTAGCGCGTGCATCGTAAGATGTCTATACTGTTATCAGCGCGACTCTGCAACTATTCTACGTTGTATGTCTCATTTATTTGGTGTGCTGAGTTTTAAAAATAAATAAATTTAGTATATTGGTTTTGTGCGTATGTATGGAAGCATTTCCTACCTATAAAGCCTATTTATCATGATCAAAGCATCTCATACCCCATATCAATTGTCCGTCCTTCCGTATGCATGAGCACGACGAACGTAAAATTATCATTAGCATGCTCCGTTTCCATGAAATTGATAAAAGACAGGTTAATTTTAAAAACTTTACACAGATCAAATTTATTGAACGGTTTCTTTTATATTTTTTTCTTTTTATATAATATTAGTTTGCGTCGACCTTTGGCCAGACTAAAGTGCTCACTCAAACCACTTGTTGTTATACTTCTAAGAAATTATATATCAGGGGAGTTGTTACTTTAAAATTATTTATTTCTACAACGGTAATACTATTTAAGCATTAACATAAGTTTCTCAGAATAAAAAGTTAAATTTAGATATTGATATTGGGCGATTGCCCATTCGCTAGGCCTATTCTACTTAGCTGCGTTTATATGCTTAGTCTACAATAAGAATCTCATGTGAACGAATTCAAGTGGTCTATACTTACTGTTTTACAATCTTATGATTAGGATGCATAATACGTAACAAAGATTTTATGATTAGTCTATGAGCTGTGAAATTTTTATTCCATCTGATATCAGATATTCGGTGGGAATCTATCTTTGTTTTCGACAATTATTTTAGTTAATTCCATGTTGCATAGTGTTATGTCACTGGTAATGTCACTGACCTCCTTCAGATGTCTTTTTACAATATGTTAGCTTAAATATCGGAGAATTATTAAGTTTCTTGGTTTATTCAATTTATTCAATTTCATCCTTTCCTGATAACATTTTTTTACAGGCTCTGGATGGTCACTTTCTTGCTCTAATATAATTATCAAATATGTTCTGACGGATATTCTTAAATTTGTAGACAATGTAATTCATAAATACAAGTGCAATTGTTTTTATCATGCTAATTGCTAGTTTTCTCAATATTTTATTATCTTGTTCGTTAAGCTGAATTCCATCTTCATTTTCGATATACAGTTTTGGGTAAATTTTTATATTTTATATAACCCATTGAAGATGAGTAAAAGGCGCTTATTAGGTTTGTGCACGTTTATGTGATAGGCAGCAAGAAGCACCTTCTTCAAGAAGCACCGTCTTCAAAAAGCACTGGCTTCAATAGTCGAAACGATCTATCCATGTCCGTCTGTCTGTCCGTCCGTCCGTATGTATGAACGCGTCGATCTCAGAACCAGACCTAGAGGCTTGAAATTTTGAACAAATATCCTCCTAGTGCCCGCGCAGTGCGAGCACCCATACCTATGGAGTAAATAAATAAATAAATTGGAAGTCCCCACCAATTTAAGCCTCAAAAAAAAGTACATTTGAGAATATACGAATATTCTATCGCACAACAAGATCTACTGCTGAATTTCATAAAGATCAGATAGGAAACATAGAATTTATTAAGGAAAATGTATACTTATCTATATTGTCAAGTCACGTGATTTCGGCAGCTAGCGCAAGGCCAAAGTGAATTCAAACTATGACTATAGGCTAAGACTATATACTTGCTAAATAGCTTAGAATAGATGACGTTACACGAGGATGAGAAGACTCTGAGAAGAATATTTTTTAATGCTTGTTGTAATCATGATAGAGGGACCGGAATAGTTCATGTAAGGCATAGTTAGTTTAACAAAACTAAAGCGATAAAAACATATAATTAGGTATTAGTTGGACAGTGTTAGTAGAGCAGAGGAGTTTAGGCTAGTAAGCCCAAGAGAGTCGATTTTACCCGTAACTAGCCTTTGAATAAATATTACACCGAGCTCCGCTCAACGATTAATAAAAGAAGGAAGAAGTCTACTGGAATTTGACATTAACGACACACGAGGATAACAGTTTGAGCCACTAAGAGCAAACAACAAGAATTGTTTTTGTACAGAATAAATTCTGTCTTGGTGGATAGAATATGGTCGTGACTACATGAGTGAATACATGAGGCATAGATGGTCTTACTCCTTTGACCATCGCTTGATGAAACCCAAAACAATTCTGTCCTTATTGACCACGGTCGTAACATGAGAGAAGAATTTAAATTTATTAAAAAAATGAAACCTAGATCATTGACTTCATTACTGGTACAGTTGAACCGTTTGGGGAGGGCTTCTACAGAAAGTCATTACCTTGCATTTGGAACAGTTTAAATTAAGCAGGTTAAATTGACACCAAGACTGAAAGGCATCAATTTCGCCTTGAAAAAAGATTACATGAGACCATATCTTTACATGCAATACACAACTTTATATCATCAGCATACATTAGTACTCGAGAGTGAGACAGTATTGAGGGAAGGTCATTAATGGGGACTGCCTTGAGGAGCACCAGAAGTCACCTGAAAACATTTAGAAAACGATTTTCTGAAAAGAACTGTTGTAGGATAGTGTCGTCACATTATCGATAGCATGCATTTGCATAAGTATACACGGTCACTCTGCATCAGGTACCACGTATAGTAAATAATTATGTTATGCATTAGTGTTAAGAAGAGTCAATCTGTGACACAAATAAAGAACATGTTAAACTATAGAGAGAATACTTACCGATACACATATATTTAATAAAGATACCAAGTAAACTTAATTAGCCTCTCACAATCGCAGAAGTGGTCCTAACTCACGATTAACGAATTTGTAATAAATAAATTTACAGTAGTTCAATTAAAAAGTATTTGTCTGCGCTTGATTTGCCGACCACAGGCTGTTAAGCAGAGTTGGTGGCGCAGCTGAATGTGATGGCACCACGCAGTCGAGTACCGAAATTGAGCCAAGGTCGGAAAACACAGCGGCAGCTTGGATTCTACAAGCACAATCACAGGCTGATCACGGTCGACAGATAGCACAGGGCGACGGAATGGAGGCGGGTGCTCATGCATTGGAAATTATGAACACCGCTGAGTTTGCTGTGCGTCACGGCTTCGATCCGAAATCGAAGCTAGCAAGGAATTGCTACAGCGAATTTGGTTTGACATTCAAAACGCAGTACAGCGCGGGGGGCTTGACAAAATAACGGCAACAACGAAAACGGCTACAGCGGAAGAAAAAAAAACGTAATCAGCAACAACGTAAGCGATAGAAAGTTAACAGCAACAACGTAAGTGGAAGAAACGTAAGCAGCAGCAACGTAATCGGCAACTTTAACAGCAGCAGTGCCAAAAACAACAACATTATTAGCAATGTCGCTGGTAACAGTGGTGGTTACAGCAACGGTGTTGGTGAAGACAACTGTGGAAATAAGCGTTGCATTGACCTGCGCCAAAACCTTAACAAAGTAATGGAAACATCGTCTACATGCATGGGCAAAAGAAGTGGCCATGGAGTACGACGGCAGTTCTTGCGCTCGAAATTAGATTATACAACTGCAGAATATTGCGTAAGTGTTTAATTTGAATGCAGCAATTATCATTTGTTACTAATAGAAAAACTTAAAGGCATCGCGCAGTCCTGGTTAAACGAAAATGCGATACGCATTTTGAAACTAGTAGACCAGTTGTTTGAGCATTTGGAGCAGAGATGTCTAAAGCTTAGGAAAGGAGAAAATTTAAGATAGGCAGTGGCACTCAAACGAGAAGCTTGCTACTTATTTTGTAGATAAGTTGTTGCTAGCCAAGAACATTATCATTAATTTCGAGGAATTATTAGACATAGTGGTTATTGAGGGTATCCATTTACAAACCCTGCGTGATCAGGCACGAATCCCAAGTTTTCTGAGTCAACGAAGGCATCGACTCGGAAAGTCCAATATCATTTATTAATATTAATTGATTGCTAAGAAAAGTGACATTGGAAAAAGTTTGGAAATGCTATATTGGACTTAATAAAATTGAACATGAAATATTTGGAAAATGTTAATGTCATGTTTTAAAAGTATCAATAAAGTGTTATTTTCATTCAAATATGTTTGTAAATGAGTCTCTGAGTCATGATATTGATCTTGGCAGAGATTTTATGGACGCACTTAATTTAAGTTAAAATTAAAATACGTTGAAAATGGTTACGGTAAAGGAAATGGGTACAAATAGAGGTTTTGAGTTTGTACATAAAATATTTTCAGATTTAATTATAGATAACAGTCAATACATATTTTCAATGTGGTTAGTACTCAAAAAAAAAAAGAACAAGTAAGAGGTTCTAGTCGGGAGCTCCCGACTAGGGTATACCCTGAACCCTCTTCTTTCAACACCAAATGCAGCTCGCGCTACGCGATCGTTTGATTTAGTGGTAATAAAGAAAAATGCAAATAAAAAAAAAAAATTGTTCCCTTGGCAGGGTTCGAACTCGCAACTAACCGCACCACTTACCGCTGCCTCTACTTAAGGGACACACTAATAATTGAGCTTTAATGAGAAAAAACCCTATTAAAATAGCAGCACAGAAAACAATCGCAATTGCAATGCTGTTGATAGAATTCAAAGCAAACACGCATGAATGTGTGTGTACATGCATACAGAAATTCTTGGAATTTGCGCAGCAGCTATGCTGCTAACACGTGCGCACGTAACTTTTGTGTTTCTTAACCGATCCAAATGAAATTTTCGACAGTTCATCTTATTGTAGAATAGAATAAAGAATTTTTGTGTGTTCTCAAATATTCAATTGCATATAAATTGTGGCTTGAATTGATGGGCAATACAAGTTGGATAATTAACTTGATTTATAGCTTTTCGGTGGTAGCAGGGAGGTGGCGATAGGTATAAAATGAAAGATAATTGATATATATATATATATACTATTCTAGAAGCTACATGTCAAGTTTGGTGACTCTAGCTCATATTATTTGCCGCACTTGCTCAAAAAACGGGATTTCAATATCGATTTTTATCGATTACTTGGAAACGGGGCAAGCTATCGTTATATATATTAGGAGGACCTACAGCTAAAATTTCAAGTCTCTAGCTCTTATAGGTTCTGATATCCTTGCGTTCATTCATACGGACGGACAGACAGACAAACAGATGGACATGGCTAGATCGACTCGGCTATTGATGCTGATCAAGAATATATATACTTTATGGGGTCTGAGATGCTTTCTTCAGCCTGTTACTTACATTTGCACAAATACAATATACCCTGTTTACCCATTTTTAATGGGTTCAGGGTATAAAAACAAAAAAACCAAGCAGATCCGGTTTCGCTAGCATGTGTACTCTGTTCGTGCTTTTGGTTGAGCAATGGCACTGTTTTGACCAACAGTAATATCTTAACTGGACACATTCGGTCATTCGCACAAAAAATGTGTGTCTGCTGAAGAGCAAAACCAAATAAGTGGAAGTGTGACGATATCAATGAAAGCTAGTACGATAGAGAGATAATAAGAGGGCACGACATAATACAGTTATGCATGTAGGCAAGCTATTTTATATATGTATGTGTGCATGCATATATTCAAAGCTATAAGAGCATTCATGCATATCCACTAAAGACACTTTGGCAGTTATTTTTTCTGTTCAGGGTTTGTGGAAAAACATGTGCGAAAAAAAATAGTACGAAAAGTGTCTTTGATCGTGCCTAGGGTCTGCTGCGCAGAAACAGAACTTTGTGTGTTTTCTTTATCCCTTATTCATACTGCTCGACAAAAACTGTTCATTTTGCAGACATCCCGAAAGTGAGGAATATATATATATATATATATATATATATATATATATATATATATATATATTTATATATATATATAAATAGTTAGGTATAATTAAAAATTAAGACTAACTTATTTCTAGAGCACTGGCTGCGGGGGCCTTCGGCTTGCTGCTATACTTATTTACATTTTTTATATACATATTACACTTACATATTTACATATTTACATTGGGTTAGGTCATAGAAGGCGATACATGTTTGTTGTTTTAAGGAATTCAATTCACCTGTTTCGGAATATTTGGTTTTTTAAGTATGAAGTTGCAGTGCAGTTGGTGAGGATATGTTTAATTGTCAGATCATTTGTTGTATGACAGTTTGGGCAGGGTATGATGTTGTCCGGGTTGTTGTAGTGTTGTTGTGTGAATCTTGTGTGTCCTAGTCTGAGTCTAACTATTTTAATTTGGTCGCTGCGTGTAATGTGTTTTTGATTTATATTTTTTAGGTAAAGGGTTGTGTTTGTTGGGTTTGTGTTTAGTTGTTTGTACCATCTGTTGCAGAGCACTAAGTTTTGTTTGAGTTTATAAGTTAGCTCCTTTGCCAGA
This sequence comes from Drosophila borealis, assembly GCA_035045885.1. Lineage (NCBI taxonomy): Eukaryota > Metazoa > Arthropoda > Insecta > Diptera > Drosophilidae > Drosophila > Drosophila borealis. The sequence continues at coordinate 1,204,915 of JAWNOR010000340.1, read as the reverse complement.
AATTTTGTTATGTCTGTAGTGTTGAAGTTAGGGGTATAGTGTAGGGGCATATTGTATGTGGATTTGGCTGTCGTGTCGGCTAGCTCGTGTCCTTCAATGCCACAGTGGCCAGGTATCCAAAGGAGTTTTATTCTAGGGGCAGTTTTTGTGAGGATGGATCTAATGGTTATGGGATATAAGTTGTTGTTGTTGATGTTCCGGACGGATTTTAAGGATGCGAGGGAGTCAGAACAAACTATGTAGTTGCCCGGTCTTTTTTGAATTAGTTCTATTGCGTCTAGAATTGCTAGTGTTTCGGCTGAGAGGACTGATGAGTAGTGGGGTAGAATGCATGTTTTTAGGATTTCATTTTCGGTGGTGATGGCAAAAGTGGCTGTGCTATTTTGCAAAGAGCCATCTGTGTATATGAATGTATGGTTGTTGTATTTGTCTTTGAGTTCCAGAAATTGTTGTCTGTATACGGTTGGCGGTGTGTTGGATTTGCTAAGTTTTTGTAGTGTAGTGTTGATAAGGGAGGGGGAAAATGTCCATTGGGGGGTGGTTGTTTTGTCAGGAAAAGGGAGGTAGGGAATGTTGTGTTGTTTGCATGAGAGGATGGTTTTTTCTAGTGTTGACGTTAATTTGCTTCTTTTTTGGGTCCCGTATTGTTTAATGTATTTTTAAAGTGGTGTGTTTGAACTGTGTAGTAGTGTTTTGTATGTTTTAGATGTGATAAGGTCTCTTTTTTGTTCTATTAAGGGTACGTTTGCTTCAAAAAGCAGTTTGGGGATGGGGGTTGAGCGAAGTTCTCCCAGTGAAATGCGAATTGCGGCGTTAAATAAAGTTTTGAGTTTGTTGAGGGTTGCTTTAGGTGCGTGGCCGTAGATAAAAAGTGCGTAGTCTATTTTTGAGATTAGGGTTGATTTAGTGATATTAAAAAGCGTGTGTGTGTTGCAGTTTAGTTTCGGGCTTGATAGGCATTTAATTATGTTAAGTTTGTTGTTTAAGGCCGGTTGAATTTGTTTTATGTGTGAGTCCCATCTGTATTTATTGTTTATTGTTAGTCCTAAGATTTTTAGGTTGGAGACTGAGGGAATTGGGGTATTATTGCATGAAATGTTGCATGTGCAGTTCTGCTTTCGGCAAATGTGTAGGTGTTGGCATTTTTCTAGGGAAAGTGAGGCTCCTGAGTATGAACACCATTCGTGAATTTTTGAGAAAAGGCTGTTGAGGTTGTACGTTTGGTTTTTTTGTCTATTGAGGGGAATAATTAGGAAAAAGTCGTCGGCATGGGCACTGAATTGTATTTCTTTTTGTAGGCTGATGATGTAAGCAAGTCTGTTGTAGGCAATTAAGAAAAGAATGACCGATATTGGCGATCCTTGGGGAATGCCGTTGTAGAGGGGATATGGGGAGCTAATGCTATTTTTTATTTTCAGTCTTATTTTTCTGTTTGACATAAAGTTTTTGACGAAGTTAATAATTTTAGGGCCAACTTTCCAGCTGATTAGCTGGTCGACTATAGTGTGCACTCCGACTCTGTCGAAGGCCTTTGAAAAGTCAAGGGCAATGACAGAGGTGTGCTTTTTAGTTTTCAGCGACTTGGTTATCAGGTGGTCTGCAAGGAGCAGACCGTCTGAAACCGATTTGCCGTGTTTAAAACCCGATTGGTTGGGGTGGATGAGGTTTTTTTGGGTTACAAACCACCATAGGCGTTTGGCTATTATTTTTTCTATAGTTGGTTTTTATTGTTTTGTTTGAGTTGGGTTTTAGGATAGGTATGACTAGGCTGGTTTTGTAGGATTGCGGGATGAAGTTGTTGAAAATGGTATTAAATAGGTTTGTGATTCTGGTTTTTAGTACGTGGGAGGTGTTTTTGATCATGGGGTAGGATATTTTATTAAGGCCAGGAGTGGTTCCTCTAAGGGAGTGTAGTGCAGCTAGGAGTTCTATTTGTGTAATATCAGATTCTATTGTCTGTGCTGTCTCACTGGGAATGTAGTTGGTTGGTTTGGCTGTGTATTTGTTGTCGGTGAAGTTTTGGTTGAAGTTTTCGTCTTTGGAGTGGTCTGACCAGTGTTGAGCAAAAAGTTGAGTTATGTGGGATGTGTCTGTCGTGAGAAGGTTGTTATTTGGATCTGTGATACTATGTATGGTTTTTGTTGGATTAAGTCCGCAGAAACGTCTGATGTTTGACCAGATTTTGTCTGACGGGGTGTTGGGTGAAATTGTGGATGTGAAGTCTGTCATAGCTTTATTTTTTGATATTTTTAGCTCTCTCCGGAAGAGTGCATTAGCTCGTTTGTATTTAATGAGATTTTCTGTACTGTTAAAGTGTTTGAAGGTTTGCCAGGTTTTTAATATATTTGTCCTAAGTTTGGTCAGGGTCTAATTCCACCATGGGGTGTTTTTGCTGTAGTGTTGTGGGGTTGTCTGATGTATACTATGATGGGCTGATTGTTGGATTATTTTGTTGAGGATTGCCGCTTCTTTATTGATGTTTGTACTGTTAGGTATAAGTTCGCTTATATCATTGATTAATTTTGAGAAAAGTTGCCAGTCTGCTTCTTTTGTTTTGAACAGGGGACGAGAAAAGTTTGTTGTTTGAGATTGCGGGAACAGGGAGATTAGGATTGGGAAGTGATCACTTCCATGGAGGTCTTCGAGTATTTTCCAGTTAGTGAGGGGGGTGAGTTGAGGACAGCATAACGAAAGGTCTATATGGGTGAGTGTGTTGTGAGTTGAGAAGTGGGTGGGTGAGCCGTCCTTAAGTATAGTGAGGTTGGCGTTTTGGATAAATTTGAATAGGGTTCTGCCTCTTCTGTTGTCTTGATGTGATCCCCAGGAGTGGTGCCAGCTATTGAAGTCGCCTAGTATAATTTGGTTGGTGTTGGTATTGTGCGTTTCAAACTGGTCGCTTAAACATTTAAGTGAAAAAGTTTTGTTGGGAGGAATGTATGTTGAAAAGATTCTGATTTTTGTTTTGGACATGATCTCTATTCCAAGAGTTTCTAGGGGTCTAGGTTGGTTTAATTGAGTGTGTTGTACGGATTTGTGGACTAATATGGCTACTCCACCGAATCGGTTGGAGGCTGTATTTGTATAGATTTGGTAATTTATTGGGACGGGGATGGGGGTATTTGTGTTGTAATAATGGGTTTCTTGGAGGCAAATGACTTGTGGTGAGTATTTTTTTATTATAGTTGAGAGTTCACTGTAGTTGTTTGTGTAACCCTTGATGTTCCATTGAAGTATTGTGAGTGACATTTTTGACATTTGGGTGTTATGGGTTTGGTTTAGGTTTAGGGTAAATTAAATTGAGTTTAGGTTATGAGTGTTATGGGTTTGGTTTGATTTAGGTTTAAGTTAAGGTTAAGTTTTAAATTAAATTAAGTTTTTTTTTTTTTTTTTTTTTTATATGGAATCGCTTTCGCTGTTGTTTGTGTATTTGTTTTTGTTTGAGGTTTTGGATTTGGTTTTAGTGTTTGGTTTGGTTGTTTTGAGGGTGGTAGAAAGATTGTTAGACTTATCTATAGCATATAGTTTGATTTTTAGGTCTTCTGTGAGGTGTGATGTGTATGGCTTGTTTGTTGCTTTGGTGTGGTGGGTGATGTCGGTATCCATGTCTTCTGGTTCTGGTTCGATCAAGTTAGGTTGCTGTGCAGATGTTGGTGATGTTGCTGGTGGTGTTTTGGTTGATGATGTTGTATAAGAGGCTGCATTGAGTCTGCTGTGAGCGTGCAGTGCAGCTGAGATGGTTTGGTGTGTTGTTTTAGTAAGGGGTGTGAGTTGGGTGATTGGCGATGTGTTTGTTGGCGTATGTGTATTTGGTTTATTTGGTGCTTGCGTGATGGTTGAGTGTTGTGTTGTATTGGTGAGAGTTTTTGCATAAGATGTTCTGACGTGTTGGCCGTGTCGGTTGTTATAGATGTTAAGTGCGGTTTTGTGGTCTGTTTTTTCTGTAATTTTTATAGCTGTTAGTTCTTGTTGTTTCAAGAATGCAGGGCATTTGCGGTCGAGGGGGCTGTGTTGGTGATCGATATCCGGATTGTTGTTGCAGTTAAGGCAATTTTTTTCGTTTTTGCAAAGTTCGTTCTCATTTGTATGTTTTGCGTTTGAGCAGTTTATGCATGTTTCTATGCCTTTACATACTGGTGTTGGATGACCAAAACGGAGGCACTTTCTGCATCGTAGGGGTAAGGGGATGTACGGACGCACTCGGACTGTTTCGTAGCCGATTCTTATTTTTTCTGGGAGATTCAAGGTTCCGAAAGTTATTATGATGAGTCCAGTTTCTATTAGCATAGTGTTGTTTTCATCAGAGTTTGTGTTTGTTGGTGGTTTTTTTAAGATTTTTCTAACTTCTGTTACATGTTGTGTTTTTAGTTTCATGAGTATTTCATTTTCGGCTATGCCGCGCAATTCGTTGCAGTAAATGACTCCCTTTGTGGAATTTAGAGTTTTGTGTTCGGTGGCAGTGATTTCAATATTTGTCATTAGTTTTAGTCTTAGTAGTTTGATGGCTTGTAATTTGTTTTTTGTTTTGATTAAGAGTGAGCCGTCTTTTGTTTTCTTGCATGTTGCTGAAACGTTTTCAAAAGTGTTGTTGTCGTTTCGTTTTATTGTTATGTACTTGGGTTCGCCTAGGTTTGTGTTGTTGGATTTTAGTCCGTGTGTTCTTATGTCCGGTGGTTCGTGCATGTTTGTTATTGTTGGGCAGATGCCCGCGATAACTGTTGATGCTGTTTTTGTTGTTGTGTTTTTCGTTTGCGTTTAGTGTTTAAAGTTTGTTGAACTTTGTGTTGGTTTTGGTTTGCTGTTTGTCGCGGTTTTAGGTTTTGCTGTAACACGTCTTATCTCTTCGGAGGTTGAAGTGGTACTGAGGTGAGGAATATATTTTACGAACTCTGGTGTACATACATACATAGATGATATAATGGTAGCAAGCGAAAAAATAGACGAACATTTGGATACATTTAAAGAAGTAATTATTAGATTGGTGCAAAGCAAGTTAGAATTAGGGATTGATAAATAAGAATTTATACAGGGAAGCGTAAATTATTTACTTTTTTAATAACAAAATAAGGCATAAGAGCAAATGAAAAGGTGACAAAATCTATTTAAAATTTTTCAGTTCCTGATAAGACACACGATGTTCAGAGTTTTCTGGGATTGTGCTCATAGTTTCGCAGATTTATAAAAGTTTTTTTCAACAATAGCTAAATCGTTATATGACTTATTAAGAAAAGATAAACAGTTTTAGTTCGACCAAAAAGAATTAAATTGTTTCTTATACAAATATAACAATGAAATAGGTGACATAAATAGGGATAAAGTGGTGGACATAATTGTCAAAAGTTAGTTTCGAGACAGTGCATATTGACCATTATGGGCCAGTAGAATCTGGTAGATTAAATGATATCTTTTCGAGGTGGTCGATGGATTCACAAAATTTTTACTCCTTTTTGAGACAAAAATTATGTTAATATTGCAAAAGAAGTAATTGCCTCATTAAAGACCACTATCATCGTAATAGTTGTTTCACTTCTAATGAATTTGAATGATAGCAATGGTAGTAATAGAAAAAGTAGAATTTGCACTAAGCAATACACAGCATAGGAGCATTAAACAAAAAGCAAGTAAAATATTGTTTGATAATGCAAAAAAGGTCAAGTGATAGATGAATAAAAGAAAATCTAGAAGAATTAATAAAATCACCAGTCGAAAATCGTTTAACAGAAATTATAATGAGGCAACCCAGAAAAAAGTGAAAGCTTGCAGCAAAACTAACTATGATAAGAAAAGAAAAGATTCCAAGAAAGTGAAAAACGGGGGTTATGTGATGCTTAAAAATCTTAATAGCTCGCAAGGGGCAGCTAGAAAGTTAATCCCAAAACACAAAGGACCGTGCGTGTTAGCGGAAGCGCTTTCAAGTGATTTCAAGTATCCCGTAATCCATTTCAGGTTATTTGGAGTGTACCAAATAAAGCCCCTTGGTTGGAAAATAAAGTAAAGCTGAAATATTTATGAAAGTGTAAAACATTGCGAGATTAAGAAATAGATAAAGGAGAATTATTGTAAATCACTGTTTTATTTTAAAGAATCGTGATAAGAGGATACGACTGCCAGGATGGCTGAGTTGAAGTAGGATGGTGACGTCACATTATCGATGACTGTGACAGTCTGTGACAAGCGTTTAACAAATAAAGATCAGCAAATGTAAAGACAGAATACTTACAGACATACATTTATTAAATAAAGATACAGAGAAACCTTAATCATGCTTTCACAGAACCTTTTGGGATCTTTTACGCAAATAGTCTGAGATCCAGTTCAGAAGATTGACTAGGAAGCCGACAATGTATAATTTCTGAAGCAGTAAGGAGTGATTAACGAAGGGGGAACCCTTACTAAAATCAGTATAGATGACGCCAGTCTGCATTTTTTTCTGAAAACCATCACTTCCCAGGGAAGTAAACTCAAAAGGGTTAGTGGTTGCAGAACTACAATTCATATAAGTTAATACCTAAGATATCAAAAATAACAACACCTTTGATATCCAGCCTACCAACATTTGGTTCCCGCACGTGGCCATTCAACGTGCTGGGAAAAGCTGAAGCAAGGTGTCGCGTATGCACTTTTAGGTGCATAGCAGGTCAACGCGCTCATGGGACAGCTAACCTAACTAAAAATTAGTTTATAACTGGAACTCAATGTAAGCACATAGTGCTGATAAATAATAAAAATTATATTTTTTATAAATATTACCCTTGAATTGGTTAATTTATACCCATGCTGGGATGGAGAAATAATAGAACTACATAAATGTCGCAGTTGAGATTTCATGATTCTCTCAAAAGCTTTAGGGATAGCGGATAATTATACCTCTATAGTTTAAGACATGAAATTTGGTCTCTTTCTTATAAAGATTCTTTTCAAATGGTCGGGAAAGATGAAGCTCACAAGCGAGAACACCATCAGGACCCGGGGAGTACACCGGTTTTATTGCATTGAAATTGCTGAGTAGCAAACTTTCAGTAACAGTAGGATTTTAGGTGCAGTTCCAAAGTTAAATGAAAAGGGTCTTCAGGAACGAATGTCGAACGAATCCAACATGATGATTAAATCAAGCAGTCGATTAACCTGCAGTAAATACATCTCATGTATACCATCAATAAAATCATGTAACATAGAGACCAACATAAAGGTGGAATCCATTGACGATGGGAGATTAAAGTCGCCAAACTCAATCTCTGTAAAGGGAAGTACACTTAGTTTCGACGAAGAGCAGACTTATAAGCTATGAATTCTTCTCTTCCGATACGGTGAGCTCGATCTCATCTATAAGAGGTGTATTTGGATGTCAATATTGAGGAATCTGAGATGTCCCATTTTAGCCAGGTCTCAGTAAAAGCGATAATATCAAAATTAAGTTGTTGGAATGGCTGTCAACCAGATGCGGTGGCAAGAAGTTATTACTTTTTTTTTTTTTTTTTAATACTGCTAAAGCACGAGGAAGCGTTGGTAGAAAATGGTTCAGGCTATTCCCTAGTCGGGAACTACCGACTAGACACTTTTACTAGTCAGTTAAGTTTTTTTGGATGAAACTAAATTTTTAGAATGGCTGTGGAGATGAGGCCATAGCAAGTAGGTCAGTCGGTTGAAGGCAGCTGCAAGTGTGACTCTACAATACGGAACCTAATTAGGTTTGTTTTAATGATAAGGCATAGGAGCTATAAGCGATACCTACTATGGAAACTCCTGAATAGACCACGCTTACTTTTTTTTTATACCCTGAACCCATTTTTAATGGGGTGTATAAAAACAGCACGAAGTCTGCTGCTGAACAAATGGAAAAGTAAATGCAAGCAACCAAAATAGATTCAGACATATAACATAAGTGAGTCGTTCATTGAATAAAAAGAAACAAATTTGTTTAAAAAATAATATAATAAATATCATAATAAAAAAAAAAATAAAAAAATTATAAAAGGCATAATCCCTATTGCTAAGCTGGTGGAAATGAACATACAAGAGGTTTTTAACTTAATAGCTGCGACCTTACACATCAGTCAACACTCTTTAAAGCTTAATTAGCAGATATTACATAGCACAAAGACGATTAAAAAAATAAAAAATAATAACAGACCAAACAAGAAGACTATGTCTCTTTGCGACATACAGCAATTGACGCCTACGCCATTTTCAAGCCATACAATGGCAGCTCTAATTATTTTATTTCTTTTATTAGATTATTGAACAGTTTCATTTATACACAATAAAGTAAGAGTTTTTAAACGCAGTGTTGGTTTCTTATAACATTGTCCTGAACTTCAACGCAATTATCACGCGATTATATTGACACTTACGCTGACAAGACAGCAGTGTGTGTCGTTAAACAAGACTTGAGGACACTGAGGCAGGCGAAGTGTCCTTACTCAAATATTAGGAACACGACCCAGCAGTAAAAAAGAATCTCTCAAAATATTGAAGTGAAGCTCTGCAGGCATTCGCCTCTGAACTCAAGAAGTCAATAGGGTAGCGGGCTTCCCAGCGGGCCTCGGCAATGGTCTTTGCGTAGGAGTTAAAAGTGAGCAAAGATCGCTATGCGTTCACGTTAACTTATGTCAAACACAATGAGGAAGCGATGGCGCAATAGCGACCGCCAACAATCCACTGATAATAATAATTAACAGGACAAAATCCCCGAATTAAGTAAAGTCCAAGCTAATAGTAACAGTTCAGCCAACAATCCGGACAATTATAAGCCACAACAAATAATGTGGCTCAAAACAACTCTCGTTTCGTCAAAAAATAAGAGTAACTAAGGCCCTGAGCCGAAGGCAGTTGACACAGCAGAAGCTACAGACAGCCGAAACAACTTTTAAGAAAACGAGCATGAGGGCAATCAATGCATGCGACCCAGGGTCAGGAAGACCAAGTTGGAGCTATGAATCTGTAGCCCAGAGTGAAGCTCCCACCACAAGACAATTTGTCAGAGCACCCTTCATCACAAGAACCGTAGCAGGACACCATAAAGCTCGTCAATGATACCGGGGCTAAAAATTATATTAAGCCGCCTATATGGATGGCAAACTTTCACAAGTGCCCTATTCATTTACTTAATATTAAAGATATATTAAAAAAAAGGTTCCCTAGGCAGGGTTCGAACTCGGAACTAACCGCACTACTTGCCGCCGCTTCTACCCAACAGCCACACCAATTATGGAGTCTAGATGAGAATCCTTGCGTTAATACATACGGACGGACGGAAAGACGGACAGGCAGATGAACATGGCTAGATCGACTCGGCTGTTGATGCTGATCAAGATGCTTCCTTCTGCCTGTTATATGCACTTGCACAAATACATTATTCCCTTTTTACCCAATTTTAATGGGTTCAGGGTGTAAAAATACTGATGCCACAATCCACACAGGCGGGGAACCAGTATACTCTTAGCTATATCCGTACCCAATGAACGTAGCTGATTTCGTCAATGCAGAAGGCAGAAGAGTTCTCGCAGTTGGCATAATAAAGCTGATCAGATCACCATACAACTAGACTTTCTGAAAAAAGGACATGGTGAGATTAGCCAAAAAAAAGTTAAGTAATTAGTTTTCGAATATTAAATCAAAAAACCGTAGATGACAAATACCCCATACCCATATCAATTCGTCAATACAGTCAAATATGCCCAAAGCCCAGACCTTACTTCAGATTGAGCTAATAGGGAAAGATAGGAGAAGTCAGCTCTTACACTTAGGAACGGCAAGTACGAATTTGGAAGACTTCCATTTGGTTTGAAAAATGCACTAAGCATATACCAACGGGCGATCGACGGTATACGGGAGCAAATCGAGAACACTTCCTACGTCTATGTGGATAACGTAATCATCTTCTCAGAGAATATAGAAGACCACATCAAACACATTGATTGGGTCCTTAAACGTCTATTTGACGCAGGAATGAGATTCCCAGATTTTTAAAAAAAAGTGTGTAGTATTTGGTATTTGTTGTGTCCACCGGAAAAATCAAGAATCAAAAACTTCCACCTTTTTGGGTCTATCTCGCTAGTACAGGTGACTTTAAAATGTTTCGCCTCCATTACGAGACCGTTAGGGTGAACCCGGCAAAATAAGTGCTTATCAGTCCAGCAAGGTTCATATTAATCTTAACTCATAGCAGCAACAAGCTTTCGACAAACTTAAACGCATATTGGCATCAGAAAGTGTGCTCCTGACATACCCAGATTTTAAAAGACCATTCGACTTAACGACAGACTCTTCGGTAAACGGCGTAGAGACAGTGTTAGTGTTAACAATAAAATAGTTTGCGACAAACGAATGAAAACTTTTGGCCATAGCATGGGTTCTCAAGAACACACAAGATTAACCTTAAACAGTGTTAGGAACCTTAAAATGTACACAGATCATCAACCATTGACGTTCGCGGTATACAAATTCTAACGTAAAGGTAAAGCTCGGGAAAACCCTTATCGACGAACCAATGCAATTTTCGTTTTTAAACCAGGTAAAGAGAATCAGGTGGCTAATGGCTATGACTCCGATTCACATAAGGACGCTGGTTCAAATAGCGTCACTAGTCGAAGTTAGCATATACCATTGAAATAACTACTCTAAAGCAAATCTTCATTGAGGAAGCACAATTGCCTTTGGTTAGAAAGTTCATCCTCTTCAAAGAGAAACATAGACATGACTTTCGATTCATAGATACAGAACCCTTATCGCAGACACAACAAGTCTTAGCCAAAACAGATGTAATCAACCCATTACACTACGAGCTGACGATACTGGTTTTAATCCAACACAGGCTAGTAGAGACATTCCCTTCAACAACTTTCAGGTATTCCAACACTTTGTTCAGCTTTGTTACTTATGTCTGCAACAAAGATAAATTGTGGCCACTGAACACTACAGGCGCACCGTGGCGCACAAAAAAAATGTTGAACAAATAGTTTGTGACTTTTTCTTTCCTTAAATGAGCAGACTAGCTACTGTGAGTGCAGCAAACTGCAAAATCTGTTCAAGGGCAAAGTGAAACAGCACCCGGCTAAACAGTTCATAACCAAAGCTTCCTTACCATCATTGACAGCGGAACTTTTGCATGTCGACATTTTTTTCACCGACAAGGAATATTTGTTCACGTGTATCGACAAATTTTCCAAATTCACTGTAGTCCAACCTATAAACACACGAGCGATCCTTGACATACTAGCCCCATTTTCCCAGATGGAAAAAGTTTTCCCAAGAATAAGCACAATTTAGTGCGATAACGAACGGTCATTAAACTCCGAAACCATCCGAACCATTCTTGAAAATAATTTTGACATACAATCACGAATGCACTACCCTACATAGTACATCAAACGGATAGGTGGAATGATTCCACAGTACCTTCGCGGACATTTGAAAAACATATTGACGACATTATTGATCTAATCCTCCTTACCACAATTGCGTACAATAGAAATATTCAATCCGTCACTAACAAAAAATGGATAGAAATAGTACACCCAGCCTCAATTGAGTTAGAAACCCAACATAGGGAGCAATTTAAAAGAGCCCAAGACATGAACCTCAAACAGTCAAATAAGAAAATGTCAAACATGAATTTCCAAGCAGGAGAACAAGTATGTTCAACAACAAATAAACGACAAGGGCCAAAACCAACATCATTATGTTCTAAAGAAACGATTAACGCCGACCTTGACACTACAGTTGTTTTAACAGGGAGGGTGGACTAACGTCACATCAACGAAACTAAACAACTATTCTCACGCAGACTACATTCCAATAATGGGCGTAGCTATTCGGGACGATTACGGATACTTAGGACATTTGACATATGTGATAACAGGATAAGAAAAACTCTGAACTTAATACACAAAACAAACGAACCATACTGGGGACACCTGTTTGAAACAACATTAACAAATATAATCTTTCAATCATATTGGCAAAAATTAACTTGATCAGCCCTATATTTTTGGAAGATCAATATCGATAAAAAAAATTAAAGCTTTAAAGCTAATAAAAAATTGTACACATTCCCATTATACTCCCGAAGCCAAAAATTGTTTGCAATAGTTCAGTTCAATCATCTCAGCATGCATTTTCTCCACGAGCTTAGTCTGTTAAACCTCCGGTACAACGGCGTTCTGAACACCAATTTGGTGTCGTGTCTCATTGTAAGTGGCTGCTTCTCTTAAGCGCACACCCTCACTTGTTTCGGTACCGCCTATCTGATTCGCCGCCGTCTACGAGCGAGACATGGCACTGAATTACTAGCAGAACTTGAATCATCCTTATGGAGGTCCGAAGACGACCGATCGATATGAATAGCCCGTCAATGACTCTGTCACTGCCTTGCGTGACCGCCAGACGTACAAAATGCACAAGATCAGCATTTATGGGGCTTGCAGTATAACAATTGTTTTTCTTAGCTCATAGTATGGATTTTAATTGACAATATAGCGAGACCATGGTGCGCATAAAAAATTCATGTCACTAATTCAAAGAAAGAAACTTGTCTTGATATTTAATGTTGTATTTGGCGACCTTAGTTAGCGCGCTGTTCTGCGTTTCCAATGATCGCGGTGGGGTCAAACACCGCTAAGTGTGCCTCTTTACTGAGCATCTCAGGGTCCCATGCGATGTGGTGTGTTCTGCCTGCCGGGTTTAGTTGTGCACCATTATTGGCGCTAATGTGCGGCTGGCGAACGTCAGGTCAATTGAGCCACGTCCTGCCTTGGTGAAGGTGTGCTCGGTCCCGGTATTCAACAATGTTATGTTAAGGGCTGCGAAGGCGTCTAGCAGCGTGCAGCCTTGTGGGTTCGTCCCGGCGCTTCCCCAGTTCACTGCCCGCGCATTGAAATCGTCGGCTATGACTAGTGGGGAGAGCGTTTACGTGTCCGTCACGAATCCGTCGATAGCATCTTTCACTCAATAGGAGTGGTGGGTTTTCGCAGCTCCATTTAGCCGCACCATGTTTGGTGTTTTAGACCCAGGTCTTTTCTGACATTGCTGTGTAGGGTTCGCTCAGTAATGCCACGTTGGCTGTTTCTCTGGCTGTTTACGGCAGGAGCTCCTGCGTGGCTCTGCATTGGTTTAAATTAAGCTGTAGTTTTTTTTTATTTTTTATTCCTTTTATTTATGGCCTTTACAAATAATGGACATAACCTGCTAAGGGTGTTATGTCCCGGGCTCTTCTGGACATTTCAAGTGCATAGTATGCACGCTGGCTTCTCTTGGCATGCTTTTAATGCATGCTCTGCTCCACCGCAGTTGTAGCACTTGCCTGATTGGTCGTGACTGTCTCTACACCTGGTGGCGATGTTCCCGAATTCCAAGTACTTGAAACCTCTATTGGGGTCGGTTTTATGCCGAATGCGGCAGATTGCTCATCCAAATATAATTTTCCCGATTTTTAGCAGTAGTTCTGCTAAATCATTGGGTAGAAGAACTCTAGCCGTCTGGGTTCGTCGGTATGCTGCTCGCAGTTTGGGAGTGGCTTCTACGGGCGTGTCTCCGTCGATTTTAGCACCACTCGGAAATATCTTTGACCTCCAGCATGACTTTCTCAGAGATCGTTTTTACCTCCGAGAGCTCTCCCATCTTCTCTTGCACAGACTTGAGTAGTTTCGCTGTTGCATCGTCTCCTTCTTTTTCCATATGCAGGTGCAGCTCTCGAGCGGCTGTTCGACGTATTTTGGCAACGTTTTCCTTGTATTTTTGCAGGGATTTATCCTTTTGCACTGCCCCAAGGACCTCGGCATATGAAGCCGTATCCTTGCACTTGACCAGCAGGGCATCTGGTCTGCTTGGCATTTTGCGTGGCTTTTATGGTCGGCGGTTCACTCGCTGCCACATACTCTCCTTAGCGGGTCCTTCCCCAGTGCGTGGTGCTAGCTGTGCTTGGCTGTTGTTCTCATTGCGACCGCTTTCGGTGGCTGCGGTGTTACGAGGTGGTGGCTCTACTCGGATTTTTTGCAACAGTGGTTTACCCATCTTTGCTGCCGGGTTTACTGACTTCGGCGCTGGCGTACACGCGCTGGTAGGCATCTTCTTCTTGATGTTGCGCTTCGAGCTCTGCGCACCCGGTTGCGTGTCGCTAGGCTTCTTAGCAATTTCCTTGCCATTGGGTCAGATTGTTTCTGTCCACACCCGGTCCTCTATTTGAGAGCATACCTCCTGAATCTTCTTCATTTGCGCAAGGGAATCCTTCATAACCTGTTTTTTGTGGCGCAGCACATTCTTTTTCTCATTGACGAGGTAGATTATTATCTCGTCTAGGATTTTGCCTAGTAGCTTCATCTGGCCGCAGCAGGAGTCATTTATGCTCTTCGCTCGCTTAGACGTCGTTTTCTGGGGCGTGCTCTCAGGGCTTCCTGAATTCCTACCTCTCATCGGCGTGTTCATACTTCCGCCCGCTGCATTGCATTTGGCAGCATCGCATTTGGTCGGCAAGGCTGCATCGGCTTTGTCGGCCTGCGGTGGAGTTGTCCTCTTTGTGGTTTATTATTCGTTTTTGGTATTTGGGGCCCCCCTCGAGGACGTTATTATTGCCCGTTCTGTGCAGTCACCTTCGTTATCCCGTGAGACTGAGTTCCAGGGATCGAGGTCCACGCGAGGGTTGACTCCGGTCCTTATGAGAGCCGGGGTCCAGAGCCAGATCGGTATTAGTCAGGACAATGTCAACTGATCCTGCATGGCCAACTTGATGGTTACGGACAACAAGCGTTTTTCGAGGACTTGCCATGGTTTTTTAATGCCCACCTGCGGCGGAAGGTGCAAGATTAGTCCAGCAGCCGTTTCCACTCGATTTCATTTGGTTTACTAATGTGCTAGAATACTGCGACCTGTCAGCCCGGTGTCGTCAGACATGTAGGTGGCTTTCAGTATGCCGTAATTGAGACCTTATTGGGCTGGGGTCTCAATGGATCCTATTGGATCCGCTGTGCACGGAAAATAAATGGCGAGAGTTTGTCCCGTAGGGTGTCCCACGTTACAAGTTTCCTCGTGGCGTTTGACCGGTGGGAGTTATGCCGCCCCGACTCGGTGGCCAGAGCCCTGTTTGTGGGTACGCCGCCGGAGCGGTGGGCATGGCTTAGCCATACCCGCGGCCTTGTGTACCCGTTGGCCCTGTTGGACGTTCAGCATTCTGCATTTTGTCTTTCTTTATGCTCTACTACTAGCGTCATCTAGGGGCGGGCAGCCAGATATTTACATCCTTGCTTCGTAGTGACGCCATCTATTTGTCGCGGTGTTGTATATGTTTGTCTGCGGTTTTTGAGCACTGGTGCTTAGCTGTGCTTACGCAGGTTGCCATCGCTAGCTTGAAGAAGCTGATCGTCGTATGCATGACTTTCACAATTCCCAGAGAGATTGGAAAGCTTGTCACTCAATGTACTCCAAGGGCATAATTGATTGGTGTTGTTGTTGTCTTACCCAACGGAGAAGACCTGCCCGGCTCACTGCAGCCACTGCTGTATCCGATTGGCGATCAACGCCAACTCCAGTTATGTTGAGTCTTTCGTTCATCCTGTAGTTTCATAGATGCTTTTGCTTTGCAGGAGCTGCAGCAAAGGGCGCAAACCGGAGCATCACAGAATGCCCGTCCGCACCGCGTCTTTGTATGCATGTGTGTGAATGTTTGCAAATTTATACAGAAACTCTTGCGCTTTGTTAGCTGCCGCTGACACTTGGCCTGCCAATATACAAATATATAACCACACGTTTTATTTAATAACATCTGTGGTTCTTATCAGATCTTGATAAAATTTTCAGCTGTAGATCTTGTTATGCTATAGAAAATTCGTATATTCTAAAAAAAATAACAGCGTCAAAATTGTAGCTTAATTTAGTGGGTAGTTCTAATCGATTGATTTATTCAATTGATGGCGATGTATATATAGTGAAAGATACTTGATATATATGTGGGAACCCTAGAAGGCGAGCGACAAAGAACAACACGCAGTGGCCGTTGCTCCCACTCACTCACTCTTTTTTTGCTCATTTGTAGCTTTGTAGTTTTGCGTCAAAGGGCAGGCTGCGCAACGGGTTATGAAATTAGAGTCAATATGCATTTGGTAATGGCCTAAAGAACTCCTCAACCACCGATAATAGTTTAAAGTTTTAATTATAACTAAAATCATCCCATAATAACTTAATCATACTAATATTCAATCATATAATAATATTAAATGTAATTGTAAAAGTAAACTACTTTTAGAACTAATTATAACAGAGAAATTTTTTAATTTTATGTAGCCATTAAGAGTCTACAAGTTGGCGGCTCGTCCGGGAGTGATCCAAGTTACAATTAAAACAGTGAGACAAAAGTGAGTAAATTTAAAAGAAGCACATCTTCGTTAAGGACGTTATAGAAGATAAAGTTGGAAAAACAGAGTGCAAAGTAAGCCTTAGCGAAGGCTGGAGCAGAGTTGGAGTTTTGCTGTTACGCAGGCAAATGAGGCGGTGCGTAAGGAAATCCAACACGATCAAAGCAGCTGGTCATCTATGAGGAACGCAGGCAATTTCATGGTACGCTGGCAAGGTGGTCGTGCGTATAAGAAGGCTGGAGCAGCGTTGGTGTTGCCAGTTATGCAGGCAGATGAGCCGGCGAGAAGCGACAGAGTGCTTTGAGCGAGTACACGCTGCAGGTGCGCTGCAAAATACAAATTTTACTATTTGCGCTGACCTAGCTGACTTAAGCAAGTGGTCAGGTCAAGTCAGGTCAATTATTGAGCCACGTCCTGCCTTGGTGAAGGTGTGCTCGGTCCCGGTATTCAACAATGTTATGTTAACGGCTGCGAAGGCGTCTAGCAGCGTGCAGCCTTGTGGGTTGTCCCGGCGCTTCCCCAGTTCACTGCCCGCGCATTGAAATCGTCGGCTATGACTAGTGGGGAGAGCGTTTACGTGTCCGTCACGAATCCGTCGATAGCATCTTTCACTCAATAGGAGTGGTGGGTTTTCGCAGCTCCATATAGCCGCACCATGTTTGGTGTTTTAGACCCAGGTCTTTTCTGACATTGCTGTGTAGGGTTCGCTCAGTAATGCCACGTTGGCTGTTTCTCTGGCTGTTTACGGCAGGAGCTCCTGCGTGGCTCTGCATTGGTTTAAATTAAGCTGTAGTTTTTTTTATTTTTTATTCCTTTTATTTATGGCCTTTACAAATAATGGACATAACCTGCTAAGGGTGTTATGTCCTGGGCTCTTCTGGACATTTCAAGTGCATAGTATGCACGCTGGCTTCTCTTGGCATGCTTTTAATGCATGCTCTGCTCCACCGCAGTTGTAGCACTTGCCTGATTGGTCGTGACTGTCTCTACACCTGGTGGCGATGTTCCCGAATTCCAAGTACTTGAAACCTCTATTGGGGTCGGTTTTATGCCGAATGCGGCAGATTGCTCATCCAAATATAATTTTCCCGATTTTTAGCAGTAGTTCTGCTAAATCATTGGAGTAGAAGAACTCTAGCCGTCTGGGTTCGTCGGTATGCTGCTCGCAGTTTGGGAGTGGCTTCTACGGGCGTGTCTCCGTCGATTTTAGCACCACTCGGAAATATCTTTGACCTCCAGCATGACTTTCTCAGAGATCGTTTTTACCTCCGAGAGCTCTCCCATCTTCTCTTGCACAGACTTGAGTAGTTTCGCTGTTGCATCGTCTCCTTCTTTTTCCATATGCAGGTGCAGCTCTCGAGCGGCTGTTCGACGTATTTTGGCAACGTTTTCCTTGTATTTTTGCAGGGATTTATCCTTTTGCACTGCCCCAAGGACCTCGGCATATGAAGCCGTATCCTTGCACTTGACCAGCAGGGCATCTGGTCTGCTTGGCATTTTGCGTGGCTTTTATGGTCGGCAGTTCACTTGCTGGCACATAGCGGGTCCTTCCCTAGTGCGTGGTGCTAGCTGTGCTTGGCTGTTGTTCTCATTGCGACCGCTTTCGGTGGCTGCGGTGTTACAAGGTGGTGGCTCTACTCGGATTTTTTGCAATAGTGGTTTGCCCATCTTTGCTGCCGGGCTTACTGACTTCGGCGCTGGCGTACACGCGCTGGTAGGCATCTTCTTCTTGATGTTGCGCTTCGAGCTCTGCGCACCCGGTTGCGTGTCGCTAGGCTTCTTAGCAATTTCCTTGCCATTGGGTCAGATTGTTTCTGTCCACACCCGGTCCTCTATTTGAGAGCATACCTCCTGAATCTTCTTCATTTGCGCAAGGGAATCCTTCATAACCTGTTTTTTGTGGCGCAGCACATTCTTTTTCTCATTGACGAGGTAGATTATTATCTCGTCTAGGATTTTGCCTAGTAGCTTCATCTGGCCGCAGCAGGAGTCATTTATGCTCTTCGCTCGTTTAGACGTCGTTTTCTGGGGCGTGCTCTCAAGGTTTCCTGAATTCCTGCGTCTCATCGGCGTGTTCATACTTCCGCCCGCTGCATTGCATTTGGCAGCATCGCATTTGGTCGGCAAGGCTGCATCGGCTTTGTCGGCCTGCGGTGGAGTTGTCCTCTTTGTGGTTTATTATTCGTTTTTGGTATTTGAGGCCCCCTCGAGGACGTTATTGTTGCCCGTTCTGTGCAGTCACCTTCGTGATCCCGTGGGTGCCTTTCCGGTCCTTATGAGAGCCGGAGTTCAGAGCCAGATCGGTATTAGTCAGGACAATGTCAACTGATCCTGCATGGCCAACTTGATGGTTACGGACAACAAGCGTTTCTCGAGGCCTTGCCTTGGTTTTTTAATGCCCACCTGCGGCGGAAGGTGCAAGATTAGTCCAGCAGCCGTTTCCATTCGATTTCATTTGGTTTACTAATGTGCTAGAATACTGCGACCTGTCAGCCCGGTGTCGTCAGACATGTAGGTGGCTTTCAGTATGCCGTAATTGAGACCTTATTGGGCTGGGGTCTCAATGGATCCTATTGGATCCGCTGTGCACGGAAAATAAATGGCGAGAGTTTGTCCCGTAGGGTGTCCCACGTTACAAGTTTCCTCGTGGCGTTTGACCGGTGGGAGTTATGCCACCCCGACTCGGTGGCCAGAGCCCTGTTTGTGGGTACGCCGCCGGAGCGGTGGGCATGGCTTAACCATACCCGCGGCCTTGTGTACCCGTTGGCCCTGTTGGACGTTCAGCATTCTGCATTTTGTCTTTCTTTATGCTCTACTACTAGCGTCATCTAGGGGCGGGCAGCCAGATATTTACATCCTTGCTTCGTAGTGACGCCATCTATTTGTCGCGATGTTGTATATGTTTGTCTGCGGTTTTTGAGCACTGGTGCTTAGCTGTGCTTACGCAGGTTGCCATCGCTAGCTTGAAGAAGCTGATCGTCGTATGCATGACTTTTACAATTCCCAGAGAGATTGGAAAGCTTGTCACTCAATGTACTCCAAGGGCATAATTGATTGGTGTTGTTGTTGTCTTACCCAACGGAGAAGACCTGCCCGGCTCACTGCAGCCACTGCTGTATCCGATTGGCGATGACCGCCAACTCCAGTTACGTTGAGTCTGTCGTTCATCCTGTAGTTTCATAGACGCTTTTGCTTTGCAGGAGCTGCAGCAAAGGGCGCAAACCGGAGCATCACAGGATGCCCGTCCGCACCGCGTCTTTGTATGCATGTGTGTGAATGTGTGCAAATTTATACAGAAACTCTTGCGCTTTGTTAGCTGCCGCTGACACTTGGCCTGCCAATATACAAATATATAACCACACGTTTTATTTAATAACATCTGTGGTTCTTATCAGATCTTGATGAAATTTTCAGCTGTAGATCTTGTTATGCTATAGAAAATTCGTATATTCTAAAAAAAATAACAGCGTCAAAATTGTGGCTTAATTTAGTGGGTAGTTCTAATCGATTGATTTATTCAATTGATGGCGATGTATATATAGTGAAAGATACTTGATATATATGTGGGAACCCTAGAAGGCGAGCGACAAAGAACAACACGCAGTGGCCATTGCTCCCACTCACTCACTCTTTTTTTGCTCATTTGTAGCTTTGTAGTTTTGCGTCAAAGGGCAGGCTGCGCAACGGGTTATGAAATTAGAGTCAATATGCATTTGGTAATGGCCTAAAGAACTCCTCAACCACCGATAATAGTTTAAAGTTTTAATTATAACTAAAATCATCCCATAATAACTTAATCATACTAATATTCAATCATATAATAATATTAAATGTAATTGTAAAAGTAAACTACTTTTAGAGCTAATTATAACAGAGAAATTTTTTAATTTTATGTAGCCATTAAGAGTCTACAAGTTGGCGGCTCGTCCGGGAGTGATCCAAGTTACAATTAAAACAGTGAGACAAAAGTGAGTAAATTTAAAAGAAGCACATCATCGTAAAGGACGTTATAGAAGATAAAGTTGGAAAAACAGAGTAAGCCTTAGCGAAGGCTGGAGCAGAGTTGGAGTTTTGCTGTTACGCAGGCAAATGAGGCGGTGCGTAAGGAAATCCAACACGATCAAAGCAGCTGGTCATCTATGAGGAACGCAGGCAATTTCATGGTTCGCTGGCAAGGTGGTCGTGCGTATAAGAAGGCTGGAGCAGCGTTGGTGTTGCCAGTTATGCAGGCAGATGAGCCGGCGAGAAGCGACAGAGTGCTTTGAGCGAGTACACGCTGCAGGTGCGCTGCAAAATACAAATTTTACTATTTGCGCTGACCTAGCTGACTTAAGCAAGTGGTCAGGTCAAGTCAGGTCAATTATTGAGCCACGTCCTGCCTTGGTGAAGGTGTGCTCGGTCCCGGTATTCAACAATGTTATGTTAACGGCTGCGAAGGCGTCTAGCAGCGTGCAGCCTTGTGGGTTGTCCCGGCGCTTCCCCAGTTCACTGCCCGCGCATTGAAATCGTCGGCTATGACTAGTGGGGAGAGCGTTTACGTGTCCGTCACGAATCCGTCGATAGCATCTTTCACTCAATAGGAGTGGTGGGTTTTCGCAGCTCCATTTAGCCGCACCATGTTTGGTGTTTTAGACCCAGGTCTTTTCTGACATTGCTGTGTAGGGTTCGCTCAGTAATGCCACGTTGGCTGTTTCTCTGGCTGTTTACGGCAGGAGCTCCTGCGTGGCTCTGCATTGGTTTAAATTAAGCTGTAGTTTTTTTTTATTTTTTATTCCTTTTATTTATGGCCTTTACAAATAATGGACATAACCTGCTAAGGGTGTTATGTCCCGGGCTCTTCTGGACATTTCAAGTGCATAGTATGCACGCTGGCTTCTCTTGGCATGCTTTTAATGCATGCTCTGCTCCACCGCAGTTGTAGTACTTGCCTGATTGGTCGTGACTGTCTCTACACCTGGTGGCGATGTTCCCGAATTCCAAGTACTTGAAACCTCTATTGGGGTCGGTTTTATGCCGAATGCGGCAGATTGCTCATCCAAATATAATTTTCCCGATTTTTAGCAGTAGTTCTGCTAAATCATTGGGTAGAAGAACTCTAGCCGTCTGGGTTCGTCGGTATGCTGCTCGCAGTTTGGGAGTGGCTTCTACGGGCGTGTCTCCGTCGATTTTAGCACCACTCGGAAATATCTTTGACCTCCAGCATGACTTTCTCAGAGATCGTTTTTACCTCCGAGAGCTCTCCCATCTTCTCTTGCACAGACTTGAGTAGTTTCGCTGTTGCATCGTCTCCTTCTTTTTCCATATGCAGGTGCAGCTCTCGAGCGGCTGTTCGACGTATTTTGGCAACGTTTTCCTTGTATTTTTGCAGGGATTTATCCTTTTGCACTGCCCCAAGGACCTCGGCATATGAAGCCGTATCCTTGCACTTGACCAGCAGGGCATCTGGTCTGCTTGGCATTTTGCGTGGCTTTTATGGTCGGCAGTTCACTTGCTGGCACATAGCGGGTCCTTCCCTAGTGCGTGGTGCTAGCTGTGCTTGGCTGTTGTTCTCATTGCGACCGCTTTCGGTGGCTGCGGTGTTACGAGGTGGTGGCTCTACTCGGATTTTTTGCAATAGTGGTTTGCCCATCTTTGCTGCCGGGCTTACTGACTTCGGCGCTGGCGCACACGCGCTGGTAGGCATCTTCTTCTTGATGTTGCGCTTCGAGCTCTGCGCACCCGGTTGCGTGTCGCTAGGCTTCTTAGCAATTTCCTTGCCATTGGGTCAGATTGTTTCTGTCCACACCCGGTCCTCTATTTGAGAGCATACCTCCTGAATCTTCTTCATTTGCGCAAGGGAATCCTTCATAACCTGTTTTTTGTGGCGCAGCACATTCTTTTTCTCATTGACGAGGTAGATTATTATCTCGTCTAGGATTTTGCCTAGTAGCTTCATCTGGCCGCAGCAGGAGTCATTTATGCTCTTCGCTCGTTTAGACGTCGTTTTCTGGGGCGTGCTCTCAAGGTTTCCTGAATTCCTGCGTCTCATCGGCGTGTTCATACTTCCGCCCGCTGCATTGCATTTGGCAGCATCGCATTTGGTCGGCAAGGCTGCATCGGCTTTGTCGGCCTGCGGTGGAGTTGTCCTCTTTGTGGTTTATTATTCGTTTTTGGTATTTGAGGCCCCCTCGAGGACGTTATTGTTGCCCGTTCTGTGCAGTCACCTTCGTGATCCCGTGGGTGCCTTTCCGGTCCTTATGAGAGCCGGAGTTCAGAGCCAGATCGGTATTAGTCAGGACAATGTCAACTGATCCTGCATGGCCAACTTGATGGTTACGGACAACAAGCGTTTCTCGAGGCCTTGCCTTGGTTTTTTAATGCCCACCTGCGGCGGAAGGTGCAAGATTAGTCCAGCAGCCGTTTCCATTCGATTTCATTTGGTTTACTAATGTGCTAGAATACTGCGACCTGTCAGCCCGGTGTCGTCAGACATGTAGGTGGCTTTCAGTATGCCGTAATTGAGACCTTATTGGGCTGGGGTCTCAATGGATCCTATTGGATCCGCTGTGCACGGAAAATAAATGGCGAGAGTTTGTCCCGTAGGGTGTCCCACGTTACAAGTTTCCTCGTGGCGTTTGACCGGTGGGAGTTATGCCACCCCGACTCGGTGGCCAGAGCCCTGTTTGTGGGTACGCCGCCGGAGCGGTGGGCATGGCTTAACCATACCCGCGGCCTTGTGTACCCGTTGGCCCTGTTGGACGTTCAGCATTCTGCATTTTGTCTTTCTTTATGCTCTACTACTAGCGTCATCTAGGGGCGGGCAGCCAGATATTTACATCCTTGCTTCGTAGTGACGCCATCTATTTGTCGCGATGTTGTATATGTTTGTCTGCGGTTTTTGAGCACTGGTGCTTAGCTGTGCTTACGCAGGTTGCCATCGCTAGCTTGTAGAAGCTGATCGTCGTATGCATGACTTTTACAATTCCCAGAGAGATTGGAAAGCTTGTCACTCAATGTACTCCAAGGGCATAATTGATTGGTGTTGTTGTTGTCTTACCCAACGGAGAAGACCTGCCCGGCTCACTGCAGCCACTGCTGTATCCGATTGGCGATGACCGCCAACTCCAGTTACGTTGAGTCTGTCGTTCATCCTGTAGTTTCATAGACGCTTTTGCCTTGCAGGAGCTGCAGCAAAGGGCGCAAACCGGAGCATCACAGGATGCCCGTCCGCACCGCGTCTTTGTATGCATGTGTGTGAATGTGTGCAAATTTATACAGAAACTCTTGCGCTTTGTTAGCTGCCGCTGACACTTGGCCTGCCAATATACAAATATATAACCACACGTTTTATTTAATAACATCTGTGGTTCTTATCAGATCTTGATGAAATTTTCAGCTGTAGATCTTGTTATGCTATAGAAAATTCGTATATTCTAAAAAAAATAACAGCGTCAAAATTGTGGCTTAATTTAGTGGGTAGTTCTAATCGATTGATTTATTCAATTGATGGCGATGTATATATAGTGAAAGATACTTGATATATATGTGGGAACCCTAGAAGGCGAGCGACAAAGAACAACACGCAGTGGCCATTGCTCCCACTCACTCACTCTTTTTTTGCTCATTTGTAGCTTTGTAGTTTTGCGTCAAAGGGCAGGCTGCGCAACGGGTTATGAAATTAGAGTCAATATGCATTTGGTAATGGCCTAAAGAACTCCTCAACCACCGATAATAGTTTAAAGTTTTAATTATAACTAAAATCATCCCATAATAACTTAATCATACTAATATTCAATCATATAATAATATTAAATGTAATTGTAAAAGTAAACTACTTTTAGAACTAATTATAACACAGAAATTTTTTAATTTTATGTAGCCATTAAGAGTCTACAAGTTGGCGGCTCGTCCGGGAGTGATCCAAGTTACAATTAAAACAGTGAGACAAAAGTGAGTAAATTTAAAAGAAGCACATCATCGTAAAGGACGTTATAGAAGATAAAGTTGGAAAAACAGAGTAAGCCTTAGCGAAGGCTGGAGCAGAGTTGGAGTTTTGCTGTTACGCAGGCAAATGAGGCGGTGCGTAAGGAAATCCAACACGATCAAAGCAGCTGGTCATCTATGAGGAACGCAGGCAATTTCATGGTTCGCTGGCAAGGTGGTCGTGCGTATAAGAAGGCTGGAGCAGCGTTGGTGTTGCCAGTTATGCAGGCAGATGAGCCGGCGAGAAGCGACAGAGTGCTTTGAGCGAGTACACGCTGCAGGTGCGCTGCAAAATACAAATTTTACTATTTGCGCTGACCTAGCTGACTTAAGCAAGTGGTGTATATTGCGCAGAAATCGTACATTATTATACAATAAGTAAAGACACGGAAGAAAATTAAAATTATTTGTTGGCGAAATTGTTTTATGTACATCGTCATTGATTATTAGCATACTTTTAACAATTTTACACCAGTTGAGATCAAATTCAAAAATAAACTGCCATTGGCGTTGTTGAATATAAGATACAAAAGAGAGCGTCCGTCGAAGCTGTTAAACTTGAGCTACAAAAGAGAGCAGCTGCTGTTGTTGGTAATTTACATAGGCCAAACTGAAGTTGTTGTGCTGAAAATTTACATCTAAGTATATCAAATCTAAAAAAAAGTAAATAAGAATAATTTGAAAATCTAAAATTGAAGTAAAATTTTGTAAAATAAAGAGAAACGATATTTAAAGTCTTCGTGTCAATCAATTACGCGAAAAATTAACAGAGTTAAAACTTACTACTGCAGGACGCAAAGCTGAACTGCACGAACATTATGGCGTGGAAATAGACGGAAATACGGCACCCTTGATGCAGAGTCCTGAAAGAGCTAGAACATGGCTTACTTTGAAAAATGTTGAAGGCAGCGTGTATAAATTTGATGAGTCGAAATCGAGAGATATTGAACAGTGGGTGAGTGAGTTAGAAGAATGCGATATAACGGTACAGTGGAGCGTCTTACAGTTATTTATCTATGCCAAACAGTTGATTGAGGGTGTTGCTAAATTATTTCTTCGTAGTCAGGTGGGTATTAATAACAGGGATGTGCTAAAAAACGCATTGAAAAATGAATTTGAGGTAAGATTGTTATCAGCAGGAGTTCATTGACGTTTGGGAAAGCGACAGCAGAACAAGGGCTAGTCATTGTTAGAATTTTTAAATGCGTTGATGGAAATAGCAAAATCTATCGATCTCGAGAATGGAAGCTTTATTGACTATTTAATAGAAGGCATACAAGATTCTAGAACAAACAAGTCGCTATTGTATCAAGCTGGAACAATCAAACAGTTGAAAGTTCAAATATAAACCTATCAGAAAGTTCGTGCTTCTTGCGCATCGTAAATGTTTTAAATGTGGTGCCGACTCACATGTAATAAAGCACTGTCCTAAAAATGCGTGTTCTTGTTTTAAATGCAGTGTAATGGTGAGAGCCAATATAAACAAGAAAAATCGAGAAATGTTGCTAAAGCTATTAAGCACATTCACTACTTCTGGCTTGGAAGACGTCGTTTTAAGCGCAGTGATTTGCAAAGGTTGAGTGGATACCGGAGCGGACCTGTGCCGTGTATAGCTGACAACAAAATTCTGACTTATGGAAGCCATAATTGACTATATTCCAAAAAAAATCGAGTTTCATGTTGTACCAGAAGCGGATATAAGTTTTGAAGAAATTCTTGGCCGTACCATTTTGAATTATGCTGACTTGCAAGTGACTTAAAGGAGGACCGTATTAAAACTCAAAGTCGATGTAGAAAATAAAATGATCAGCGCTGACAGTAGTTCTTGTTTTGAGCTGTGTATTGAGTTTGAAAGTATGTGCATATTGACATTGGACCAAGATGCGCATACCATCGAATTAGATTTGTCACATTTGTGTAAGTTGCAACAAAAAGAGGTTGAGCAACTAGTATTCTTAACCAATTAAAAAATTCAAGCTCTCCAATTGAGATGAAAATTCTTTCAACAGACGAGCTGACAGTATTTCAGCATCCGAGACTTATTGCCGTGTGTGATCAGAAAGTTATTGATGAGCCAGTGAAGGAATGGCTAGCGGAGAAAATTATCAAGCCCAGTATGTCAGAATATGCCTCACTAGTTGTTTTAGTGGCCAAGAAGAATGGAAAAAAAAACGTTAGTGCTGCGACTACCGTAAATCAAACGAAAAGGTGATTCGTGAAAATTTGTGTATGCCTCAAATGGATACCGTAGATGAAAAGCTGCAAGGTGCGTCAGTTTTTACTACCTTATATTTGCCAAATATATTTTTTCATGCACCAGTTGAATCAGGTTCGCAAAAATATACTTCATGCGTGACACAAAATGGGCAGCATCAATTTTTATACGTGTCTTTCGGAATTTCAAACTCTTCAGCAGTGTTCACTAGATTTATAATGGCAGTTCCAAAATGGTGATACGGTCGATTATATGGACGGCGTCATCAAGCCGAGCAGCAATGTTGATGAGGGCCTGGTGAAGCTCAAAAGAGTGCTGCAAGTTGGAGGAAAGAATGGTCCACGCATAAATTAATTGAAGTGTCAACTGTTGCAAGGGAAAGTTAGCTTCTTAGGGTAAATAGTGCAAAAGCGCACTTTAACTCAGAGCAAGGAAAAGACCCAGGCTGTTGCCAATTTTCCGATACCACGGGATAAACAGGATATTCAGCGATTTTGATTTTCAACGCTCGCGGAGGACTCTAGCCCAAACAATATCTATGTAAATTACTATAATCTATATACGTACGTTTGGGTTATGTACTAATTAGGCGTAAGCCTCGTACGTATGTATGTATAAGAATTTATACACCACATTCTTCCGTTAGCTTTAATAAATATAATGACTTTTGAAGAAGAAAATTATGTTTGGCGTTAATTCACATTTTATTGATTTAATTTAAAAATGCATATATAATTATGTACAGTAATACATGCATACTCATACATACACAAATACTAATTAGAGATAGATAGCCTTCGCTTGCTTAAGCTTTAGCCGAAAAAATTATATTTCTTGATTAATTAATTATTAAAAATTATCCATGTCCTGCCAGTAGCTGGGTCAGGTAGAAGTCGGTTTGTCCGTACTTCCTGCTTGCCCACGTTCGTAGGTCTGGGACTACGCGTTAAGTCCAGCTGCCATTGGGGGAAGTCGCCCATCGTGCCTGCCATTCTTCTGTTATTGCCTCTGCGGTGCGATCTCCAGTTGTTAGTAGATCCAGTGGTGGCAATCCGGCCAGCATTAGTGCTGCGTTGTCTGAGACGGTCCGAAAGGCGAAGAGGACCCGGAGTGCGCATCTTCTGTACAAAGCCCTGCAATTGCGGTTGTAGGAAGGGATTTTCATTGCTGGTCCCAAGATCGATGACGCGTAGAGGAGCATCAAGTGCATTTGTGGCTTTGCTCGCCTTTTCTCCAGCGTATGTTAAGTGATGTTTAAAGCTGTGCCTGTGGTCCAGCAAGACGCCTAGATATTTAATCGCCGGTTTGGAAGTCACCTCGGTGCCGTCCACTATGATGTTAGCGGTTTCTACTTGCTTCCGGCTGCTGATGAGAACTGCCTCCGTTTTTTGCGCAGCTGGGTTGAGGCCATTTTCAACAAGCCACCTAGTCACCTGTTGGGCTGCTTTCCTCTCCACCTGCACTCTTTCTTTCACCACCGTAACAATTGCGATGTCGTCTGCGCAGCCTACGATGCAGCAACCTGGAGGTAGGGCAAGTCAAAGCTCTCCGTCATACATTACGTTCTAAAGCAAGGGTCCGATCCTTGCGGGACGCCCCCAGTAATTGCGTACTTGCGACGTTGTGCAGTCGTGTCATACATGAGTACCTGGTCTTTGAAGTATCCGGCAACAAGATTGATGAGGTACTCGGAGATCTGCAGCCTGGAGAGTGCCAAGAGTATATTTGGCCAGCTTGCCGAGTTAAACACGTTTTTTACGTCTAGCGTTGTCACAAGGACTAATTTTTAGCCCGTCGCGCCATCGCGTGCCTTCAATTGCGTTCCGTGCCGTGTCCGCTACCATTTTTTGCAGAAGCTGAATTGCAGATCGGAGAGTCCATGGCGATCGGTGATTTCTTTCTAGCATGCAGAGTGGCCTGTATGCTGAGGAGTCATGCGGATCCTTTCCGGCTTTTGGAGTAAGGACCAGTCTCTGGTCGGAAAGGTTTTCTCTGTAATGCAGCAGCTAAACACATTTATAACTGTGTCTGGGTAGGCACTAGCGATGGTTTTCAGCACTGCGTTGGGGATGCCATCAGGTCCTGGCACTTTATTTGATATGATACGCTTTCAGCACTGCGTTGGGGATGCCATCAGGTCCTGGCACTTTATTTGATATGATACGCTTTAGCGCGGAAGTTATGTCGTCTGTATCGATGGGAGGCACCACCTTTTACGAGCATTCTCAATTTCATCATTCCACCAGCGGACTGGCTTGTGCTTGTTGCAACCTTTCCTTTTCCTCTCCATTGCTGCATCGCAGGCTCGTTGCATTTTCCGTGTTAGGCAGTTAGCGTGCTGTTCTGCGTTTCCAATGATCGCGGTGGGGTCAAACACCGCTAAGTGTGCCTCTTTACTGAGCGTCTCAGGGTCCCATGCGATGTGGTGGGTTCTGCCTGCCGGGTTTAGTTGTGCACCATTATTGGCGCTAATGTGCGGCTGGCGAACGTCAGGTCAATTATTGAGCCACGTCCTGCCTTGGTGAAGGTGTGCTCGGTCCCGGTATTCAACAATGTTATGTTAAGGGCTGCGAAGGCGTCTAGCAGCGTGCAGCCTTGTGGGTTCGTCCCGGCGCTTCCCCAGTTCACTGCTATGACTAGTGGGGATAGCGTTTACGTGTCCGCCACGAATCCGTCGATAGCATCTGTCACTCAATAGGAGTGGTGGGTTTTCGCAGCTCCATATAGCCGCACCATGTTTGGTGTTTTGGACCCACGTTGGCTTGTATCTCTCTGGCTGTTTGCGGCAAGAGCTCCTGCGTGGCTCTGCATTGGTTTAAATGAAGCTGTAGTAGCTTTATTTGTAATTCCTTTTATTTATGGCCTTTACAAATAATGGACATAACCTGCTAAGGGTGTTATGTCCCGGGCTCTTCTGGCCATTTCAAGTGCATAGTATGCACGCTGGCTTCTCTTGGCATGCTTTTAATGCATGCTCTGCTCCACCGCAGTTGTAGCACTTGCCTGATTGGTCGTGACTGTCTCTACACCTGGTGGCGATGTTCCCGAATTCCAAGTACTTGAAACCTCTATTGGGGTCGGTTTTATGCCGAATGCGGCAGATTGCTCATCCAAATATAATTTTCCCGATTTTTAGCAGTAGTTCTGCTACATCATTGGGTAGAAGAATTCTAGCCGTCTGGGTTCGTCGGTATGCTGCTCGCAGTTTGGGAGTGGCTTCTACGGGCGTGTCTCCGTCGATTTTAGCACCACTCGGAAATATCTTTGACCTCCAGCATGACTTTCTCAGAGATCGTTTTTACCTCCGAGAGCTCTCCCATCTTCTCTTGCACAGACTTGAGTAGTTTCGCTGTTGCATCGTCTCCTTCTTTTTCCATCTGCAGGTGCAGCTTTCGAGCGGCTGTTCGACGTATTTTGGCAACGTTTTCCCTGTATTTTTGCAGGGATTCATCCTTTTGCACTGCCCCAAGGACCTCGGCATATGAAGCCGTATCCTTGCACTTGATTAGCAGGGCATCTGGTCTGCTTGGCATTTTGCGTGGCTTTTATGGTCGGCAGTTCACTTGCTGGCACATACTCTCCTTAGCGGGTCCTTCCCTAGTGTGTGGTGCTAGCTGTGCTTGGCTGTTGTTCTCATTGCGACCGCTTTCGGTGGCTGCGGTGTTACGAGGTGGTGGCTCTACTCGGATTTTTTGCAATAGTGGTTTGCCCATCTTTGCTGCCGGGCTTACTGACTTCGGCGCTGGCGTACACGCGCTGGTAGGCATCTTCTTCTTGATGTTGCGCTTCGAGCTCTGCGCACCCGGTTGCGTGTCGCTAGGCTTCTTAGCAATTTCCTTGCCATTGGGTCAGATTGTTTCTGTCCACACCTGGTCCTCTATTTGAGAGCATACCTCCTGAATCTTCTTCATTTGCGCAAGGGAATCCTTCATAACCTGTTTTTTGTGGCGCAGCACATTCTTTTTCTCATTGACGAGGTAGATTATTATCTCGTCTAGGATTTTGCCTAGTAGCTTCATCTGGCCGCAGCAGGAGTCATTTATGCTCTTCGCTCGTTTAGACGTCGTTTTCTGGGGCGTGCTCTCAAGGTTTCCTGAATTCCTGCCTCTCATCGGCGTGTTCATACTTCCGCCCGCTGCATTGCATTTGGCAGCATCGCATTTGGTCGGCAAGGCTGCATCGGCTTTGTCGGCCTGCGGCGGAGTTGTCCTCTTTGTGGTTTATTATTCGTTTTTGGTATTTGAGGCCCCCTCGAGGACGTTATTGTTGCCCGTTCTGTGCAGTCACCTTCGTGATCCCGTGGGTGCCTTTCCGGTCCTTATGAGAGCCGGAGTTCAGAGCCAGATCGGTATTAGTCAGGACAATGTCAACTGATCCTGCATGGCCAACTTGATGGTTACGGACAACAAGCGTTTCTCGAGGCCTTGCCTTGGTTTTTTAATGCCCACCTGCGGCGGAAGGTGCAAGATTAGTCCAGCAGCCGTTTCCACTCGATTTCATTTGGTTTACTAATGTGCTAGAATACTGCGACCTGTCAGCCCGGTGTCGTCAGACATGTAGGTGGCTTTCAGTATGCCGTAATTGAGACCTTATTGGGCTGGGGTCTCAATGGATCCTATTGGATCCGCTGTGCACGGAAAATAAATGGCGAGAGTTTGTCCCGTAGGGTGTCCCACGTTACAAGTTTCCTCGTGGCGTTTGACCGGTGGGAGTTATGCCACCCCGACTCGGTGGCCAGAGCCCTGTTTGTGGGTACGCCGCCGGAGCGGTGGGCATGGCTCAGCTAGACCCGCGACCTTGTGTACCCGTTGGCCCTGTTGGACGTTCAGCAATCTGCATTTTGTCTTTCTTTATGCTCTACTACTAGCGTCATCTAGGGGCGGGCAGCCAGATATTTACAACCTTGCTTCGTAGTGGCGCCATCTATTTGTCGCGATGCTGTATATGTTTGTCTGCGGTTTTTGAGCACTGGTGCTTAGCTGTGCTTACGCAGGTTGCCATCGCTGGCTTGTAGAAGCTGATCGTCGTATGCATGACTTTCACAATTCCCAGAGAGATTGGAAAGCTTTTCACTCAATGTACTCCAAGGGCATAATTGAAAAGTGTTGTTGTTTTCTTACCCAACGGAGAAGACCTGCCCGGCTCACTGCAGCCATTGCTGTATCCGATTGGCGATGACCGCCAACTCCAGTTACGTTGAGTCTGTCGTTCATCCTGTAGTTTCATAGACGCTTTTGCTTTGCAGGAGCTGCAGCAAAGGGCGCAAACCGGAGCATCACAGGATGCCCGTCCGCACCGCGTCTTTGTATGCATGTGTGTGAATGTGTGCAAATTTATACAGAAACTCTTGCGCTTTGTTAGCTGCCGCTGACACTTGGCCTGCCAATATACAAATATATAACCACACGTTTTATTTAATAACATCTGTGGTTCTTATCAGATCTTGATGAAATTTTCAGCTGTAGATCTTGTTATGCTATAGAAAATTCGTATATTCTAAAAAAAATAACAGTGTCAAAATTGTGGCTTAAATAAGTGGGTAGTTCTAATCGATTGATTTATTCAATTGATGGCGATGTATATATAGTGAAAGATACTTGATATATATGTGGGAACCCTAGAAGGCGAGCGACAAAGAACAACA
Organism: Drosophila borealis; assembly: GCA_035045885.1. Lineage (NCBI taxonomy): Eukaryota > Metazoa > Arthropoda > Insecta > Diptera > Drosophilidae > Drosophila > Drosophila borealis. Next base: position 1,172,754 of record JAWNOR010000340.1, on the reverse strand, counting down.
CGCAGTGGCCGTTGCTCCCACTCACTCACTCTTTTTTTGCTCATTTGTAGCTTTGTAGTTTTGCGTCAAAGGGCAGGCTGCGCAACGGGTTATGAAGTTAGAGTCAATATGCATTTGGTAATGGCCTAAAGAACTCCTCAACCACCGATAATAGTTTAAAGTTTTAATTATAACTAAAATCATCCCATAATAACTTAATCATACTAATATTCAATCATATAATAATATTAAATGTAATTGTAAAAGTAGTTATCCCTACGGCTCCCTACCCCCCTTTTCAGCTGCATGTCTCGGCAAACTACAAATTTCTTGTAGAGTGGACCTGGTTAGATTGAGTTATTACTCCGGCCAAGAAACTACTTTACAAGAGGCGCCCGAGCAGGGACTCTAGGCTTGAAGGGGTGTGGAATTAAGGTGGCAGACAAAAAAATGGGGAAAATAGGAAAATAGCAAAGCAGAAACATGAAAACTAACGGAAAGTCATAAAAGTTCTCGATGAGCTTGCGCGGTCAGTAAGCGCGATGGGGAAACGAGTGAACAATGAAGTGAATTCGGCCTAATATTAACATCAAAACTGTAGTGGCGAATAATTCTTGTAGTGAACAAACAAAACTGTGGGAAAAAAAGAAAAGGTGAACGTTTAAGACAAAAGTGAGCAACAACGAGACGGGGACGTTGAAGGTCTTTTTTAATATTTTTTTGTGATCACCTGTGCAAACCAGAAGAGAAGGAGCCAGACGTTCAAGTGGTTAACGGCAATAATAAATTAATAATTGAGTGCAAGTGACTTGAGTGCATGAACAGAGGACCACGGTCAAAAAGTGGACGGGTGCAGCAAAAGGTACCATAGAGTGAGGCCGGTACGCAGCGTCACTTTTTAGGCTGGTCAGCCAAAGTGCGACTTTTTTTGTGGCGCGACTAATTTTGTGTTGTGGCTCGGTGAAAATAATTATAATTAAAATAACCAAAAACGAAATAGATCAAAATAAATTAATATTAGAATAACTCAAACGGAATAAATGAAAAATAAATTAAAAATTAAATAACTAAAACTTAATTTAAATAAAATAAATAAAATTAAAAATCAACTTAAATAATAATAAAAAAAACATACTAAATAATATTAAAACCAAAATATAATAATTATAAATTAAATTACTAAAAGTAAAATAATTAAAAATAAAATCAGATTAAAATAAAAATTACTAAAAATAAAATAACCAAAAATTAAAACCAAAATAAAGTAATTCAAACAAGGCGAGCAATAAGGACAGACCAGTCGACGGGAAATATAAGCGCAACCCAAGAAGGCAACGAAAACGAGGATATCAAAGAGGAGTAATGAGAAACAAGAATAAGAGGTTACGTACGAAAGGATGGATACGAGTGAGTGTCAGAATCCAGGGGTGGGCGTACGATGGATCCACTTACGACGAAAGGAGGAACTGGAGGCGATTACTCGCGAGTTCGGGCTGAGCGAGCTAGGGCGGGTTGAAGACTTGCGTCGCCGTTTGGCAAGCTTCGTTTCCGGGGGTTCACATTCCGCCAAAATATGGGCTCGGCTAGCCGAGCTGGAGGCCAAACATACACGAACCCAGGAGCATAAGGCCCAGCCCGAACCTGACCCAATTGAATGGGACAGACGCTCGAAGTCGGAGTCAGACTCTGGCCCACATTCGAACACCCCCGGCTTACTCGAGGTCCCGGTGATTCCGAGCTATAAGGCCCGCGATGCGAGCGATAGGATGAAGGAATCGGGGACGCCTAGTGTTACTGAGGGCGCCCCATTAACACCAGCGCGCCTACCAATGGAGTTGAACATGTCAGGAAGTGTGACATACGCTTCGATGGGCGGTCTGATCCACTGTCCTGCGTGGAAGCCATCGAGGATCGGGCCCTGTCCGATGACATCGACACCGATAGGTTGCCTAGGGCGATGAACGAGGTCATGATCGGCGAAGCCGTTCGCTGGTTCATGACAAGTGGGCTTAGAGATGTGCCATGGAATGAGTTCAAGGAGGGATTCTGAGATTTCTTTTCACACCTGCGATACCAAATTGTTGGGAGGCGAAATCCGGGTTCGCCGTCAACGAGACGGCGAAGGATTTAAACAATATGTGGTGGACATAAGGGCTTTGATGCACCACGCCGGCTACAGTCTTGAGAGAGACCTTACTAGGAAATATGACAACGCAACCCCATAGTACAAATTGTATGTGCGGAGACAAGAAGCTGCCTCTACTAATAATGACGTCGATGCTAGACCAAGTGATCCTGGGTATGGACTTTCTCCGTGCGATAGACACGACGATACGTTGTGGGGACAGCGAGATGACGCTAGGAACGCCGAAAAGACTGGGAATTAGGGAAGGGATGACTGGTTGCCCTGCGGAGCTGATCCCGGCGGCAAGATTAGTTATTCGGCAGGGGCCGTTAGTCCGTCCCGTGGAGAGAATCCCGGAGGCGCGATCGAGCAATCGAGGGGTGTCCAGGGTGCCAGTAAAGGCGCGGTCGGACGAGAAGAGTGTGTCCAGGGCGCCAGTGGAGGCGCGGTCGGACAGCAAGGTGTCCAGGATGCCAGTGGAGGCGCGGTCGGACAGCAAGGTGTCCTGGGTGCCGTTAGAGGCGCGGTCAGACAACCCGGGGGTGTCTAGAGCGCCAGTAAAGGATTGAAAACAGGAGCGTAAGGAGGACTCGACAGGGGTTAGGGTAAAAGGACAGGCGACGACGGAGGTCAGCAGAGGCGGGGATCCGGGGCCTATGCGTGGATCAGCACCTAAGAGCGCGAAGCTGGAGAGGGTGGCTAGAGGAGGATCAACCTCACTCCTCAGAAGAAGTCGTGCTAGCAGGAGGACTAGTCGCGGGGGAAAACTCGGCCACGGGAGCTAGTCACGAGGCAGGTGCTTTTAGAAGCGGAATTGGCGCTACTTCACTCTATCACCTGCTGGCTGCGGTGCATTGTGACTGCTAGCATCATGATCATGTAAAAGACGTTGATGCCTCTTCCGGCATCCATTGACTCGACATTCGTTGGCCCTTTTGCAGACTCTTGCCAAGAAAAGAGAAACAAAGGCGGTGCCTTTCTACAAACGTCCATCTTTTTAGCGGAGAGGCTTAGTTAAACTCGTTGCAGTCCCTGACTGCGTGTTGTCTGTTACAGATTGGACACTGTTTGGTGCGACCTTGGTGTCGCCCCTCATTATTCTGGTCAATGCAGGCATGCAGCACTCTACGCTTCTGCTCCTTACTATCGACGTCCACAGTCGTACATACCACATTGGCGTAGTACGGTAACCAGCTGTATGTCTGGTCCACTCCACCCGCTTGCTTGGTGGTAACTTAGCGACCAAATAAGCCATCAGCGAGGATTCGCTAAATGCTGTTCTCCGTTAGCTGATTGTAGAAAGGCGGCAAGGTTACTCTATCGTGTAGCAAATGGCACGATTTTCGCTATGCTGTGCTCTTGAATTGCCTGCACCTCTCGAATACTAATTAGCTGGCTGCGTATTAGTTGCTCTGGGCGGCCATATCTGAAACGTAATTGTTCCATCACGTTATTCACATTCCTGGGATTTATGAGCAACGACTTCACAATCGCTGGTTATTCTCCAGATTCGTGCCGTTGTACGCCAAAGTTGTTTCCGTAAACGCGTAGAAGAATATAGGCCAATCCTCAGGTTGGCCTCAAACTCGAGTAGATCTGGTAATTTGCGTAGCAGGCATACATCGTTCTTGGGGATCGCCCATGCGAAGTTCCCAGTTGCCTGTGTAGGCTCCAAAATGATCGCTGGTTGGTTCTCTTGTACCGGCGTGTAGCTGAGCGTTGGCTGCGCAATGCCTGCGGAACAAAATGGCGTTGAGCGGCTTGATGTTGTAGAACAGTTATCCATAACTGTAGCTCGTTCTACCGTTTGCAACTTTGGTCCCAAATTTCCATTCAATGACGTATGCAATGCCTCACTCAGAGATAGCGTTCTGCTCAAAATGGAAGTTCCACGCAAAATTGCAGTTTCACTAAAACTTACACTCGAATTTGGCATTCCACTCATAATTGTAGTTTCACTCGAACTTCCCCTCGACGATGGCTCTCCACTCAAAGCTCTGGTCAGCATTACTCAATTTAGCGGGATCAGTAACTGTGCTCACATGTGCTTGACTAGTTTTTGACCTCTGCAACGTGTGCTCTAGCGCAGCGACTCTCCTTATCAAATCCATGACTTGAGTACTTGAGAGTTGCGTGCGTGGGCTTGGCGCTCCTGTCAATATGCTGGCTCGTGCACTCACTCCCGCGGCCACAGTGCCGGAAAGTTGTAAGCTTGTGCCCACATCCACGGTGCTGGGGTTTTGTAGAGCGCTCACAGCAGGAACTTGTATTTCTGATACAGTGCTTACCATTCTACTTGTCCGCTTCGGCTGCACCTCACTCGCCATGGTATTTATCTCCATGGCCATCGTTCAGTCGTGGGCTTTTCCTGGCTGACCGTTGTGTCATCCTATTCAGCTCGGAGATGACTTCTTCTATATTTTACGCTGGCTGCGTACCAATGGAGGCCCTGCCTGTGCTGTGTCTATGTACACGCACTGTAATTCCAAAGTTACATCACATCTTGTCTCCAGTGCAAGTCGCCCTTGCCGTTTTGCGTATGATAAGAACTGCGAATAAAAGATCATGTCGCGTGCCAAACGAAGGGGGAGTTGCAATTTGTTACTTCAATGTTAATAGAGACAGCGTATTGAAAAACGTGCTAGTACAAGTGTTTTATTCTGAACGGATTACATAGGTTAGAACTTAGATATATATTCCCTCAGAATCTTTCCACAGTCTTCCCTCCGGCCTTCTAACTCACGGCAATAATGAGCTTAACATTTAAGTAATGTCCAAGTTATGTAAAAGTAAGTAAACAAGCCAAATACAATGTGCCCGTGCATTCAGAGGGCAAAAATATATACTTTCAGAAAATAATTAATACTAAACAATCGATAACTTAATTCGTCCCGCAACAATAAAGAAGAAGGAGATAAAAAAAAATGAATTTAGATACAGTATATTTTATACACATGTTTTGACAGCCCACTATGTTGTATGCGTCAAGTGGCAAGAGTGCATCCTAAGAAGTTGTGCGAAATATTAAATATTAGAGAGTGGAAATATTAATGAATTCAAAGATCAATTTGACAAGTCATATAAGTGCATTAATAAAGGTATATCTATAAAAGTAGAAACGCATGGTATATTAGCGTATATTAGCGTACAAATATTGATAAAACAAATTAAGCAACATAGTACAGGCAGTAAATTCACTTCAAAATAAACTTACAAAAGAACATGCCAAACAGTGTCTTAAAGTTATATAATCTTTAAATACACGATTTAAAAATGTTGATATTAGACAGAATATTTAAATAAATGTTCCCGAAGATCTAAATATATTCGCTGATTTTAATGAAAGCCAGCTCAAAGAATTAAGTGAGCCTAAACCAACAATAGACACAGACATTATCAGTGACATAGAGACGATTCAAAAAAACGACACAATGGCACAACAGGTAGCCTTGCATAGAGAATATGAGAAACAAGTTTCATCTTCAATCCCTGAATTTGACGGTAAAAAACTGTCACTAAATCGTTTTCTTACAGCCTTGCGCATAGTTGAACGAACAAAAGGCGACCAAGAAGACCTAGCAGTCCCAAATCACAAATCAAAGGTAACTGGCCCTATCTTGTACAAAGTGCAAGATGAAAGAACTATTTGTGCTATAATTAACAAACAAAGGGTAACGTCATAAAATAATAAACTGATACAGAGCTGAAAACTCATTCCGAGCTTTTATTACCGTTTTAATTCTGAAGCAAGCTCTATAAGGTTGGTCCTCAAACGCAAAATCAAACTCAAGAAGTAAAGCTCATTTGCCATAGGAAGCAACAACATATCAGCTGCAAAACAGCAACTGTGCCCATGAAACCCCATTTTTTTCGTCTTCCGTTTTGATCGCTGAAATTCTGAGGCAGGGACATAGGAAACTCAGTGCAACGAAAAGGGACAGATAATGCCACTGTGGTTGTTGCGTGTTTCCCTGCCGTTCCAACAAGGCAGCGCGTGGAAACAACAACAACATTATTTGGGTTCTAATGTTGTTGTTGCATAGCCGAGTCTCGGCGCAAGTAGGTAGAAAATTCAAATTCCAGCAGGTCTTGCCATTGAAATCAAAGGGTTACGCACACGGCGCACCAACATCATATATTATGACATCACATTTGATGGAATTTCAATTCTTGTGTTGCTTAGAATGTAGTGTTATCTTTATTAGGTACATTGTGACGTGGAGTCACAATAGACCCACCAATATTAGAAAAACCATACATTAATCATAGGTTAAGAGTAAACAATGGAGTATAGCGAAATCGGAAATAAAATTACTTTTCGTTTAAGAGTACATGCATTAAATTAAGAGAGGCCGATTGCAAATGAAATCGAATCACTTGCAACTCTGACTGTTAACGTTGTTAGGAGTACATGAGAGCGAATTGTAGAAAGAGAGGATTTTCGCCGCTGTACGAAAAAGGGCGAAAAAGGGTCGTGAGCTGCTGAAGCTGATCAGCCAACTTGACATTGGAATCAGCAAGCGTGAGTACTAGACGTGCGAACGTAACGACATACAGATTCAGATGGACCGCGAGTTAGTTGCAAGCTTACGAAATAGTGGTCGAGAACTGACGGTGCAGCAGGGCCAAAGAAGCTTAGGAAATAAAACAATAGCGTTTATATGCAAAGCGAATCAGTGTTTGCGTGTTGTTTCTCGTAAAAATTAGGAGCGGTTATGGTAGGTCAGCATGATGGGTGCTGCTGGGATAGCAGCACCCATCATGCTGACCTACCATAACCTCACCGCGGCGGAGCGATCCCAGCGGCTCCCTCCTTCCTTATTAGTATTAGCAACCACTCTGTGGAGGAGTTATCCATACGGCTCCCTACCCCCTTTTCAGCTGCACGTCTCGGCAAACTACAAATTTCTTGTAGAGTGGACCTGGTAAGATTGAGTTATTACCCCGGCCAAGAAACTACTTTACAAGTGGCGCTCGAGCAGGGACCCTAGGCGTGAAGGGGCGTGACATTGAGGTGGCCTAAAAGCCCATGAAAAAGCCACCAGAGTAAGTTAGGGCCAAGAAGGCATAGTTAGCTGAGAAGTTGGCTGCCCGCGGCATACGGAAAGGGAACATCGAAAGTCCCACTGGGATGTCAGCAGCAAGCACACACGTGCAGACAAACAAGTGGGGAAAATAGGAAAATAGCAAAGCAGATACCCGAAAACTAACGGAGAGTCATAAAAGTTCTCGCTGAGCTTGCGCGGTCAGTAAGCGCGATGGGAAAACGAGTGAACAATGAAGTGAATTCGGCCTAATATTAACATCAAAACTGTAGTGGCGAATAATTCTTGTAGTGAACAAACAAAACTGTGGGAAAAAAAAGAAAAGGTGAACGTTTAAGACCAAAGTGAGCAACAACGAGACGGGGACGTTGAACGTTTTTTTAAATATTTTTTGTGATCACCTGTGCAAAACAAAAGAGAAGGACCCAGACGTTCAAGCGGTTAACGGCAATAATAAATAAATTAATTAATTAATAATTAATTAATTAATTAAGTGACTTAAGTGCATGAACAGAGGACCGCGGTCAAAAAGTGGACGGGTGCAGCAAAAGGTACCATAGTGTGAGGCCGGTACGCAGCGTCACTCTTTAGGGTGGTCAGCCAAAGTGCGACTTTTTTTGCGGCGCGACTAATTTTGTGTTGTGGCTCGGTAAAAATAATTATAATTAAAATAACTGAAATCGAAAAAGATCAAAATAAATTAAAATTGGAATAACTCAAACGAAATAAATAAAAATAAATTAAAAATTAAATAACTAAAACGTAATTTAAATTAAATAAATAAAATTAAAAATCAACTTAAATAATAATAAAAAAAATATACTAAATAAAATTAAAACCAAAATATAATAATTATAAATTAAATTACTAAAAATAAAATAATTAAAAATAAAATCAGATTAAAACATAATAACCAAAAATTAAAACCAAAATAAAGTAATTCAAACGAGGCGAGCAATAAGGACAGACCAGTCGACGGGAAATATAAGCGCAACCCAAGAAGGCAACGAAAACGAGGATATCAAAGAGGAGTAATGAGAAACAAGAATGAGAGGTTAAGTAAAAAAGGATGGATACGGGTGAGTGTCAGAATCCAGGGGTGGGCGTACGATGGATCCACTTACGACGAAAGGAGGAACTGGAGGCGATTACTCGCGAGCTCGGGCTGAGCGAGCTAGGGCGGGTTGAAGACTTGCGTCGCCGTTTGGCAAGCTTCGTTTCCGGGGGTTCACATTCGGCCAAAATATGGGCTCGGCTAGCCGAGCTGGAGGCCAAACATACACGAACCCCGGAGCATAAGGCCCAGCCCGAACCTGACCCAATTGAATGGGACAGACTCTCGAAGTCGGAGTCAGACTCTGGCCCACGTTCGAACACCCCCGGCTTACTCGAGGTCCCGGTGATTCCGAGCTATAAGGCCCGCGATGCGAGCGATAGGATGAAGGAATCGGGGACGCCTAGTGTTACTGAGGGCGCCCCATTAACACCAGCACGCCTACCAATGGAGTTGAACATGTCAGGAAGTGGGACATACGCTTCGATGGGCAGTCTGATCCACTGTCCTTCGTGGAAGCCATCGAGGATCGGGCCCTGTCCGATGACATCGACACCGATAGGTTGCCTAGGGCGATGAACGAGGTCATGATCGGCGAAGCCGTTCGCTGGTTCATGACAAGTGGGCTTAGAGATGTGTCATGGAATGAGTTCAAGGAGGGATTCTGAGATTTCTTTTCACACCTGCGATACCAAATTGTTGGGAGGCGAAATCCGGGTTCGCCGTCAACGAGACGGCGAAGGATTTAAACAATATGTGGTGGACATAAGGGCTTTGATGCACCACGCCGGCTACAGTCTTGAGAGAGACCTTACTAGGAAATATGACAACGCAACCCCATAGTACAAATTGTATGTGCGGAGACAAGAAGCTGCCTCTACTAATAATGACGTCGATGCTAGACCAAGTGATCCTGGGTATGGACTTTCTCCGTGCGATAGACACGACGATACGTTGTGGGGACAGCGAGATGACGCTAGGAACGCCGAAAAGACTGGGAATTAGGGAAGGGATGACTGGTTGCCCTGCGGAGCTGATCCCGGCGGCAAGGTAAGTTATTCGGCAGGGGCCGTTAGTCCGTCCCGTGGAGAGCATCCCGGAGGCGCGATCGAGCAATCGAGGGGTGTCCAGTGTGCCAGTAAAGGCGCGGTCGGACGAGAAGAGTGTGTCCAGGGCGCCAGTGGAGGCGCGGTCGGACAGCAAGGTGTCCAGGATTTCAGTGGAGGCGCGGTCGGACAGCAAGGTGTCCTGGGTGCCGTTAGAGGCGCGGTCAGACAACCCGGGGGTGTCTAGAGCGCCAGTAAAGGATTGGAAACAGGAGCGTAAGGAGGACTCGACAGGGGTTAGGGTAAAAGGACAGGCGACGACGGAGGTCAGCAGAGGCGGGGATCCGGGGCCTATGCGTGGATCAGCACCTAAGAGCGCGAAGCTGGAGAGGGTGGCTAGATCCAACGGGCAGGAGGATCAACCTCACTCCTCAGAAGAAGTCGTGCTAGCAGGAGGACTAGTCGCGGGGAAAAACTCGGCCACGGGAGCTAGTCACGAGGCTAGCAGTAATGAAGAGTCTGGAGAGGGGAGTCCCAACAGGGAGGACGTCTGGCCAGCAGACCTTAAGTCGAGTATGCAGGTGCTTCTAGAAGCGGAATTGGCGCGACTTCACTCTATCACCTGCTGGCTGCGGTGCATTGTGACTGCTAGCATCATGATCATGTAAAAGACGATAATGCCTCTTCCGGCATCCATTGACTCGACATTCGTTGGCCCTTTTGCAGACTCTTGCCAAGAAAAGAGAAACAAAGGCGGTGCCTTTCTACAAACGTCCATCTTTTTAGCGGAGAGGCTTAGTTAAACTCGTTGCAGTCCCTGACTGCGTGTTGTCTGTTACAGATTGGACACTGTTTGGTGCGACCTTGGTGTCGCCCCTCATTATTCTGGTCAATGCAGGCATGCAGCACTCTACGCTTCTGCTCCTTACTATCGACGTCCACAGTCGTACATACCTCATTGGCGTAGTACGGTAACCAGCTGTATGTCTGGTCCACTCCACCCGCTTGCTTGGTGGTAACTTAGCGACCAAATAATCCATCAGCGAGGATTCGCTAAATGCTGTTTTCCGTTAGCTGATTGTAGAAAGGCGGCAAGGTTACTCTATCGTGTAGCAAATGGCACGATTTTCGCTATGCTGTGCTCTTGAATTGCCTGCACCTCTCGAATACTAATTAGCTGGCTGCGTATTAGTTGCTCTGGGCGGCCATATCTGAAACGTAATTGTTCCATCACGTTATTCACATTCCTGGGATGTATGAGCAATGACTTCACAATCGCTGGTTATTCTCCAGATTCGTGCAGTTGTACGCCAAAGTTGTTTCCGTAAACGCGGAGAAGAATACAGGCCAATCCTCAGGTTGGCCTCCAAACTCGAGTAGATCTGGTAATTTGCGTAGCAGGCATACATCGTTCCTGGGGGTCGCCCATGCGAAGTTCCCAGTTGCCTGCGTTGACTCCAAAATGATCGCTGGTTGGTTCTCTTGTACCGGCGTATAGCTGAGCGTTGGCTGCGCAATGCCTGCGGAACAAAATGGCGTTGAGCGGCTTGATGTTGTAGAACAGTTATCCATAACTGTAGCTCGTTCTACCGTTTGCAACTTTGGGCCCAAATTTCCATTCAATGACGTATGCAATGCCTCACTCAGAAATGGCGTTCTGCTTACACTCGAATTTGGCATTCCACTCATAATTGTAGTTTCACTCGAGCTTACACTCGACGATGGCTCTCCACTCAAAGCTCTGGTCAGCATTACTCAATTTAGCGGGACTGTACTCACATGTGCTTGACTAGTTTTTGACCTCTGCAACTCGTGCTCTAGCGCAGCGACTCTCCTTATCAAATCCATGACTTGAGTACTTGAGAGTTGCGTGCGTGGGCTTGGCGCTCCTGTCAATATGCTGGCTCGTGCACTCACTCCCGCGGCCACAGTGCCGGAAAGTTGTAAGCTTTTGCCCACATCCACGGTGCTGGGGTTTTGTAGCGCGCTCACAGCAGGAACTTGTATTTCTAATACAGTGCTTACCATTCTACTTGTCCGCTTCGGCTGCACCTCACTCGCCATGGTATTTATCTCCATGGCCATCGTTCAGGCGTGGGCTTTTCCTGGCTGTCCGTTGTGTCATCCTATTCAGCTCGGAGATGACTTCTTCTATATTTTACGCTGGCTGCGTACCAATGGAGGCCCTGCCTGTGCTGCGTCTATGTACACGCACTGTAACTCCAAAGTTACATCACGTCTTGTCTCCAGTGCAAGTCGCCCTTGCAGTTTCTTACGATAAGAACTGCGAATAAAAGATCATGTCGCGTGCCAAACGAAGGGGGAGTTGCAATTTGAAAACTGAGGGGTTTACGCCTGGCCCCTGGCCATGTTACTTCAATGTTAATAGAGACAGCGTATTGAAAAACGTGCTAGTACAAGTGTTTTATTCTGAACGGATTACATAGGTTAGAACTTAGATATATATTCCCTCAGAATCTTTCCACAGTCTTCCCTCCGGCCTTCTAACTCACGGCAATAATGAGCTTAACATTTATGTAATGTGCAAGTAATGTAAAAGTAAGTAAACAAGCCAAATACAATGTGCCCGTGCATTCAGAGGGCAAAAATATATACTTTCAGAAAATAATTAATACTAAACAATCGATAACTTAATTCGTCCCGCAACAATAAAGAAGAAGGAGATAAAAAAAAATGAATTTAGATACAGTATATTTTATACACATGTTTTGACAGCTCACTATGTTGTATGCGGCAAGTGGCAAGAGTGCAACCTAAGAAGTTGTGCGAAATATTAGATATTAGAGAGTGGAAAATATTAATGAATTCAAAGATCAATTTGACAAGTCATATAAGTGCATTAATAAAGGTATATCTATAAAAGTAGAAACGCATGGTATATTAGCGTATATTAGCGTACAAATATTGATAAAACAAATTAAGCAACATAGTACAGGCAGTAAATTCACTTCAAAATAAACTTACACAAGAACATGCCAAACAGTGTCTTAAAGTTATATAATCTTCAAATACACGATTTAAAAATGTTGATATTAGACAGAATATTTAAATAAATGTTCCAGAAGATCTAAATATATTCGCTGATTTTAATGAAAGCCAGCTAAAAGAGTTAAGTGAGCCTAAACCAACAATAGACACAGACATTATCAGTGACATAGAGACGATTCAAGAAAACGACACAATGGCAAAACAGGTAGCCTTGGATAGAGAATATGAGAAACATGTTTCATCTTCAATCCCTGAATTTGACGGTTAAAAACTGTCACTAAATCGTTTTCTAGCAGCCTTGCGCATAGTTGAACGAACAAAAGGCGACCAAGAAGACCTAGCAGTCGAAGTTATCAAATCAAAGGTAACTGGCCCTATCTTGTACAAAGTACGAGATGAAAGAACTATTTCTGCTATAATCAACAAACAAAGGGTAACGTCATAGAATAATAAACTGATACAGAGCTGAAAACTCATTCCGAGCTTTTATTACCGTTTTAATTCTGAAGCAAGCTCTATAAGGTTGGTCCGCAATCGCAAAATCAAGCTCAAGAAGTAAAGCTCATTTACCATAGGAAGCAACAGCATATCAGCAACATAGTGCTATCTTTATTAGGTACATTGTGACGTGGAGTCACAATAGACCCACCAATATTAGAAAAACCATACATTAATCATAGGCTAAGAGTAAAAAATGGAGTATAGCGAAATCGGAAATAAAATTACTTTTCGTTTAAGAGTACATGCATTAAATTAAGAGAGGCCGATTGCAAATGAAATCGAATCACTTGCAACTCTGACTGTTAACGTTGTTAGGAGTACATGAGAGCGAATTGTAGAAATAGAGGATTTTCGCCGCGGTACGAAAAAGGACGAAAAAGGGTCGTGAGCAGCTGAAGCTGATCAGCAACTTGACATTGGAATCAGCAAGCGTGAGTACTAGACGTGCGAACGTAGCGACATACAGATTCAGATGGACCGCGAGTTAGTTGCAAGCTTACGAAATAGTGGTCGAGAGCTGACGGTGCAGCAGGGCCAAAGAAGCTTAGGAAATAAAACAATAGCGTTTATATACAAAGCGAATCAGTGTTTGCGTGTTGTTTCTCGTAAAAATTGGGAGCGATCCCAGCATGCTGACCTACCATAACCTCACCGCGGCGGAGCGATCCCAGCGGCTCCCTCCTTCCTTATTAGTATTAGCAACCACTCTGTGAAGGAGTTATCCATACGGCTCCCTACCCCCCTTTTCAGCTGCACGTCTCGGCAAACTACAAATTTCTTGTAGAGTGGACCTGGTAAGATTGAGTTATTACCCCGGCCAAGAAACTACTTTACAAGTGGCGCTCGAGCAGGGACCCTAGGCGTGAAGGGGCGTGACATTGAGGTGGCCTAAAAGCCCATGAAAAAGCCACCAGAGTAAGTTAGGGCCAAGAAGGCATAGTTAGCTGAGAAGTTGGCTGCCCGCGGCATACGGAAAGGGAACATCGAAAGTCCCACTGGGATGTCAGCAGCAAGCACACACGTGCAGACAAACAAGTGGGGAAAATAGGAAAATAGCAAAGCAGATACCCGAAAACTAACGGAGAGTCATAAAAGTTCTCGCTGAGCTTGCGCGGTCAGTAAGCGCGATGGGAAAACGAGTGAACAATGAAGTGAATTCGGCCTAATATTAACATCAAAACTGTAGTGGCGAATAATTCTTGTAGTGAACAAACAAAACTGTGGGAAAAAAAAGAAAAGGTGAACGTTTAAGACCAAAGTGAGCAACAACGAGACGGGGACGTTAAAAGTTTTTTTAAATATTTTTTTGTGATCACCTGTGCAAAACAAAAGAGAAGGACCCAGACGTTCAAGCGGTTAACGGCAATAATAAATAAATTAATTAATTAATAATTAATTAATTAATTAAGTGACTTAAGTGCATGAACAGAGGACCACGGTCAAAAAGTGGACGGGTGCAGCAAAAGGTACCATAGTGTGAGGCCGGTACGCAGCGTCACTCTTTAGGGTGGTCAGCCAAAGTGCGACTTTTTTTGCGGCGCGACTAATTTTGTGTTGTGGCTCGGTGAAAATAATTATAATTAAAATAACTGAAATCGAAATAGATCAACATAAATTAAAATTGGAATAACTCAAACAAAATAAATAAAAATAATTTAAAAATTAAATAACTAAAACGAAATTTAATTAAATAAATAAAATTAAAAATCAACTTAAATATTAATAAAAAAAATATACTAAATAAAATTAAAACCAAAATATAATAATTATAAACTAAATTACTAAAAATAAAATAATTAAAAATAAAATCAGATTAAAATAAAAATTACTAAAAATAAAATAACCAAAAATTAAAACCAAAATAAAGTAATTCAAACAAGGCGAGCAATAAGGACAGACCAGTCGACGGGAAATATAAGCGCAACCCAAGAAGGCAACGAAAACGAGGATATCAAAGAGGAGTAATGAGAAACAAGAATGAGAGGTTAAGTAAAAAAGGATGGATACGGGTGAGTGTCAGAATCCAGGGGTGGGCGTACGCTGGATCCACTTACGACGAAAGGAGGAACTGGAGGCTATTACTCGCGAGTTCGGGCTGAGCGAGCTAGGGCGGGTTGAAGACTTGCGTCGCCGTTTGGCAAGCTTCGTTTCCGGGGGTTCACATTCCGCCAAAATATGGGCTCGGCTAGCCGAGCTCGAGGCCAAACATACACGAGCCCCGGAGTCAGACTCTGGCCCACGTTCGAACACCCCCGGCTTACTCGAGGTCCCGGTGATTCCGAGCTATAAGGCCCGCGATGCGAGCGATAGGATGAAGGAATCGGGGACGCCTAGTGTTACTGAGTGCGCCCCATTAACACCAGCACGCCTACCAATGGAGTTGAACATGTCAGGAAGTGGGACATACGCTTCGATGGGCAGTCTGATCCACTGTCCTTCGTGGAAGCCATCGAGGATCGGGCCCTGTCCGATGACATCGACACCGATAGGTTGCCTAGGGCGATGAACGAGGTCATGATCGGCGAAGCCGTTCGCTGGTTCATGACAAGTGGGCTTAGAGATGTGCCATGGAATGAGTTCAAGGAGGGATTCTGAGATTTCTTTTCACACCTGCGATACCAAATTGTTGGGAGGCGAAATCCGGGTTCGCCGTCAACGAGACGGCGAAGGATTTAAACAATATGTGGTGGACATAAGGGCTTTGATGCACCACGCCGGCTACAGTCTTGAGAGAGACCTTACTAGGAAATATGACAACGCAACCCCATAGTACAAATTGTATGTGCGGAGACAAGAAGCTGCCTCTACTAATAATGACGTCGATGCTAGACCAAGTGATCCTGGGTATGGACTTTCTCCGTGCGATAGACACGACGATACGTTGTGGGGACAGCGAGATGACGCTAGGAACGCCGAAAAGACTGGGAATTAGGGAAGGGATGACTGGTTGCCCTGCGGAGCTGATCCCGGCGGCAAGGTAAGTTATTCGGCAGGGGCCGTTAGTCCGTCCCGTGGAGAGCATCCCGGAGGCGCGATCGAGCAATCGAGGGGTGTCCAGTGTACCAGTAAAGGCGCGGTCGGACGAGAAGAGTGTGTCCAGGGCGCCAGTGGAGGCGCGGTCGGACAGCAAGGTGTCCAGGATTTCAGTGGAGGCGCGGTCGGACAGCAAGGTGTCCTGGGTGCCGTTAGAGGCGCGGTCAGACAACCCGGGGGTGTCTAGAGCGCCAGTAAAGGATTGAAAACAGGAGCGTAAGGAGGACTCGACAGGGGTTAGGGTAAAAGGACAGGCGACGACGGAGGTCAGCAGAGGCGGGGATCCGGGGCCTATGCGTGGATCAGCACCTAAGAGCGCGAAGCTGGAGAGGGTGGCTAGATTTAACGGGCAGGAGGATCAACCTCACTCCTCAGAAGAAGGCGTGCTAGCAGGAGGACTAGTCGCGGGAAAAAACACAACCGCGGGAGCTAGTCGCGAGGCTAGCAGTAGTGAAGAGTCTGGAAAGGGGAGTCCCAACAGGGAGGACGTCTGGCCAGCAGACCTTGAGCCGAGTATGCAGGTGCTTCTTGAGGCGGAATTGGCGCGACTTCACTCTATCACCTGCTGGCTGCGGTGCATTGTGACTGCTAGCATCATGATCATGTAAAAGACGATGATGCCTCTTCCGGCATCCTGCGTGTTGTTCGTTACAGATTGGACACTGTTTGGTGCGACCTCGGTGTCGCCCCTCTTTATTCTGGTCAATGCAGGCATGTAGCACTCTACGCTTCTGCTCCTTACTATCGACGTCCACAGTCGTACATACCACAGTCGTACATAGTCCGGTTACCAGCTGTATGTCTGGTCCACTCCACCCGCTTGCTTGGTGGTAACTTAGTGACCAAATAATCCATCAGCGAGGATTCGCTTAATGCTGTTCTCCGTTAGCTGATTGTAGAAAGGCGGCAAGGTTACTCTATCGTGTAGCAAATGGCACGATTATCGCTATGCTGTGCTCTTGAATTGACTGCACCTCTCGAATACTAATTAGCTGGCTGCGTATTAGTTGCTCTGAGCGGCCATATCTGAAACGTAATTGATCCATCACGTTATTCACATTCCTGGGATGTATGAGCAACGACTTCACAATCGCTAGTTATTCTCCAGATTCGTGCAGTTGTACGCCAAAGTTGTTTCCGTAAACGCGCAGAAGAATATAGGCCAATCCTCAGGTTGGCCTCCAAACTCGGGTAGATCTGGTAATTTGCGTAGCAGGCATACATCGCTCCTGGGGGTCGGAAGTTCCTGGAAGTTCGACGATGGCTCTCCACTCAAAGCTCTGGTCAGCATTACTCAATTTAGCGGGATCAGTAACTGTACTCACATGTGCTTGACTAGTTTTTGACCTCTGCAACTCGTGCTCCAGCGCAGCGACTCTCCTTATCAAATCCATGACTTGAGTACTTGAGAGTTGCGTGCGCGGCCTTGTCGCTCCTGTCAATATGCTGGCTCGTGCACTCACTCCCGCGGCCACAGTGCCGGCAAGTTGTAAACTTCTGCCCACATCCACGGTGCTGGGGTTTTGTAGCGCGCTCACAGCAGAAACTTGTATTTCTGATACAGTGCTTACCATTCTACTTGTCCGCTTCGGCTGCACCTCACTCGCCATGGTATTTATCTCCATGGCCATCGTTCAGGCGTGGGCTTTTCCTGGCTGACCGTTGTGTCATCCTATTCAGCTCGGAGATGACTTCTTCTATATTTTACGGCTGGCTGCGTACCAATGGAGGCCCTGCCTGTGCTGTGTCTATGTACGCACTGTAACTCCAAAGCTACATCACGTCTTGTCTCCAGTGCAAGTCGCCCTTGCAGTTTCTTACGATAAGAACTGCGAATAAAAGATCATGTCGCGTGCCAAACGAACGGATTACATAGGTTAGAACTTCGATATATATTCCCTCAGAATCTTACCGCAGTTTTCCCTCCGGCCTTCTAACTCATGACAATATTGAGCTTAACATTTAAGTAATGTGCAAGTTATGTAAAAGTAAGTAAACAAGCCAAATACAATGTGCCCGTGCATTCAGAGGGCAAAAATATATACTTTCAGAAAATAATTAATACTAAACAATCGATAACTTAATTCGTCCCGCAACAATAAAGAAGAAGGAGATAAAAAAAAGTGAATTAAGATACAGTATATTTTATACACATGTTTTGACAGCCCACTATGTTGTATGCGTCAAGTGGCAAGAGTGCAACCTAAGAAGTTGTGCGAAATATTAGATATTAGAGAGTGGAAAATATTAATGAATTCAAAGATCAATTTGACAAGTCATATAAGTGCATTAATAAAGGTATATCTATGAAAGTAGAAACGCATGGTATATTAGCGTATATTAGCGTACAAATATTGATAAAACAAATTAAGCAACATAGTACAGGCAGTAAATTCACTTCAAAATAAACTTACACAAGAACATGCCAAACAGTGTCTTAAAGTTATATAATCTTTAAATACACGATTTAAAAATGTTGATATAAGACAGAATATTTAAATAAATGTTCCAGAAGATCTAAATATATTCGCTGATTTTAATGAAAGCCAGCTCAAAGAATTAAGTGAGCCTAAACCAACAATAGACACAGACATTATCAGTGACATAGAGACGATTCAAAAAAACGACACAATGGCACAACAGGTAGCCTTGGATAGAGAATATGAGAAACATGTTTCATCTTCAATCCCTGAATTTGACGGTTAAAAACTGTCACTAAATCGTTTTCTTACAGCCTTGCGCATAGTTGAACGAACAAAATGCGACCAAGAAGACCTAGCAGTCGAAGTTATCAAATCAAAGGTAACTGGCCCTATCTTGTACAAAGTGCAAGATGAAAGAACTATTTGTGCTATAATCAACAAACAAAGGGTAACGTCATAGAATAATAAACTGATACAGAGCTGAAAACTCATTCCGAGCTTTTATTACCGTTTTAATTCTGAAGTAAGCTCTATAAGGTTGGTCCGCAAACGCAAAATCAAACTCAAGAAGTAAAGCTCATTTACCATAGGAAGCAACAACATATCAGCTGCAAAACAGCAACAGTGCCGTTTTGATCACTGGAATTCTGAGGCAAGGACATAGGAAACTCAGTGCAAAGAAAAGGGACAGATAATGCCACTGTGGTTGTTGCGTGTTTCGCTGCCGTTCCAACAAGGCAGCGCGTGGAAACAACAACAACATTATTTGGGTTCTAATGTTGTTGTTGCATAGCCGAGTCTCGGCGCAAGTAGGTAGAAAATTCAAATTCCAGCAGGTCTTGCCATTCAAATCAAAAGGTTACGCACACGGCGCACCAACATCATATATTATGACATCACATTTGATGGAATTTCAATTCTTGTGGAGTCACAATAGACCCACCAATATTAGAAAAACCATACATTAATCATAGGTTAAGAGTAAACAATGGATTATAGCGAAATCGGAAATAAAATTACTTTTCGTTTAAGAGTACATGCATTAAATTAAGAGAGGCCGATTGCAAATGAAATCGAATCACTTGCAACTCTGACTGTTAACGTTGTTAGGAGTACATGAGAGCGAATTGTAGAAAGAGAGGATTTTCGCCGCGGTACGAAAAAGGGCGAAAAAGGGTCGTGAGCAGCTGAAGCTGATCAGCAACTTGACATTGGAATCAGCAAGCGTGAGTACTAGACGTGCGAACGTAGCGACATACAGATTCAGATGGACCGCGAGTTAGTTGCAAGCTTACGAAATAGTGGTCGAGAGCTGACGGTGCAGCAGGGCCAAAGAAGCTTAGGAAATAAAACAATAGCGTTTATATACAAAGCGAATCAGTGTTTGCGTGTTGTTTCTCGTAAAAATTGGGAGCGATCCCAGCATGCTGACCTACCATAACCTCACCGCGGCGGAGCGATCCCAGCGGCTCCCTCCTTCCTTATTAGTATTAGCAACCACTCTGTGGAGGAGTTATCCCTACGGCTCCCTACCCCCCTTTTCAGCTGCACGTCTCGGCAAACTACAAATTTCTTGTAGAGTGGACCTGGTAAGATTGAGTTATTACCCCGGCCAAGAAACTACTTTACAAGTGGCGCGCGAGCAGGGACCCTAGGCGTGAAGGGGCGTGGCATTGAGGTGGGCTAAAAGCCCATGAAAGTGCCACCAGAGTAAGTAAGGGCCAAGAAGGCATAGTTAGTGGAGAAGTTAGCTGCCCGCGGCATACGGAAAGGGAACATCGAAAGTCCCACTGGGATGTCAGCAGCAAGCACACACGTGCAGACAAACAAATGGGGAAAATAGGAAAATAGCAAAGCAGATACCCGAAAACTAACGGAGAGTCATAAAAGTTCTCGCTGAGCTTGCGCGGTCAGTAAGCGCGATGGGAAAATGAGTGAACAATGAAGTGAATTCGGCCTAATATTAACATCAAAACTGTAGTGGCGAATAATTCTTGTAGTGAACAAACAAAACTGTGGGAAAAAAGGGTGAACGTTTAAGACAAAAGTGAGCAACAACGAGACGGGGACGTTAAAAGTTTTTTTAAATATTTTTTTGTGATCACCTGTGCAAAACAAAACAGAAGGACCCAGACGTTCAAGCGGTTAACGGCAATAATAAATAAATTAATTAATTAATAATTAATTAATTAATTAAGTGACTTAAGTGCATGAACAGAGGACCGCGGTCAAAAAGTGGACGGGTGCAGCAAAAGGTACCATAGTGTGAGGCCGGTACGCAGCGTCACTCTTTAGGGTGGTCAGCCAAAGTGCGACTTTTTTTGCGGCGCGACTAATTTTGTGTTGTGGCTCGGTAAAAATAATTATAATTAAAATAACTGAAATCGAAAAAGATCAAAATAAATTAAAATTGGAATAACTCAAACGAAATAAATAAAAATAAATTAAAAATTAAATAACTAAAACGTAATTTAAATTAAATAAATAAAATTAAAAATCAACTTAAATAATAATAAAAAAAATATACTAAATAAAATTAAAACCAAAATATAATAATTATAAATTAAATTACTAAAAATAAAATAATTAAAAATAAAATCAGATTAAAACATAATAACCAAAAATTAAAACCAAAATAAAGTAATTCAAACGAGGCGAGCAATAAGGACAGACCAGTCGACGGGAAATATAAGCGCAACCCAAGAAGGCAACGAAAACGAGGATATCAAAGAGGAGTAATGAGAAACAAGAATGAGAGGTTAAGTAAAAAAGGATGGATACGGGTGAGTGTCAGAATCCAGGGGTGGGCGTACGATGGATCCACTTACGACGAAAGGAGGAACTGGAGGCGATTACTCGCGAGTTCGGGCTGAGCGAGCTAGGGCGGGTTGAAGACTTGCGTCGCCGTTTGGCAAGCTTCGTTTCCGGGGGTTCACATTCCGCCAAAATATGGGCTCGGCTAGCCGAGCTGGAGGCCAAACATACACGAACCCCGGAGCAAAAGGCCCAGCCCGAACCTGACCCAATTGAATGGGACAGACTCTCGACTCTGGGTATGGACTTTCTCCGTGCGATAGACACGACGATACGTTGTGGGGACAGCGAGATGACGCTAGGAACGCCGAAAAGACTGGGAATTAAGGAAGGGATGACTGGTTGCCCTGCGGAGCTGATCCCGGCGGCAAGGTAAGTTATTCGGCAGGGGCCGTTAGTCCGTCCGGAGGCGCGATCGAGCAATCGAGGGGTGTCCAGTGTACCAGTAAAGGCGCGGTCGGACGAGAAGAGTGTGTCCAGGGCGCCAGTGGAGGCGCGGTCGGACAGCAAGGTGTCCAGGATTTCAGTGGAGGCGCGGTCGGACAGCAAGGTGTCCTGGGTGCCGTTAGAGGCGCGGTCAGACAACCCGGGGGTGTCTAGAGCGCCAGTAAAGGATTGAAAACAGGAGCGTAAGGAGGACTCGACAGGGGTTAGGGTAAAAGGACAGGCGACGACGGAGGTCAGCAGAGGCGGGGATCCGGGGCCTATGCGTGGATCAGCACCTAAGAGCGCGAAGCTGGAGAGGGTGGCTAGATTCAACGGGCAGGAGGATCAACCTCACTCCTCAGAAGAAGTCGTGCTAGCAGGAGGACTAGTCGCGGGAAAAAACACGGCCGCAGGAGCTAGTCGCGAGGCTAGCAGTAGTGAAGAGTCTGGAAAGGGGAGTCCCAACAGGGAGGACGTCTGGCCAGCAGACCTTGAGCCGAGTATGCAGGTGCTTCTTGAGGCGGAATTGGCGCGACTTCACTCTATCACCTGCTGGCTGCGGTGCATTGTGACTGCTAGCATCATGATCATGTAAAAGACGATGATGCCTCTTCCGGCATCCAATGACTCGACATTCGTTGGCCCTTTTGCAGACTCTTGCCAAGAAAAGAGAAACAAAGGCGGTGCCTCTCTACAAACGTCCATCTTTTTAGCGGAGAGGCTAAGTTAAACTCGTTGCAGTCCCTGACTGCGTGTTGTCCGTTACAGATTGGACACTGTTTGGTGCGACCTTGGTGTCGCCCCTCATTATTCTGGTCAATGCAGGCATGCAGCACTCTACGCTTCTGCTCCTTACTATCGACGTCCACAGTCGTACATACCACAGTCGTACATAGTCCGGTTACCAGCTGTATGTCTGGTCCACTCCACCCGCTTGCTTGGTGGTAACTTAGTGACCAAATAATCCATCAGCGAGGATTCGCTTAATGCTGTTCTCCGTTAGCTGATTGTAGAAAGGCGGCAAGGTTACTCTATCGTGTAGCAAATGGTACGATTTTCGCTATGCTGTGCTCTTGAATTGCCTGCACCTCTCGAATACTAATTAGCGGGCTGCGTATTAGTTGCTCTGGGCGGCCATATCTGAAACGTAATTGATCCATCACGTTATTCACATTCCTGGGATGTATGAGCAACGACTTCACAATCGCTAGTTATTCTCCAGATTCGTGCAGTTGTACGCCAAAGTTGTTTCCGTAAACGCGCAGAAGAATATAGGCCAATCCTCAGGTTGGCCTCCAAACTCGGGTAGATCTGGTAATTTGCGTAGCAGGCATACATCGTTCCTGGGGGTCGGAAGTTCCTGGAAGTTCGACGATGGCTCTCCACTCAAAGCTCTGGTCAGCATTACTCAATTTAGCGGGATCAGTAACTGTACTCACATGTGCTTGACTAGTTTTTGACCTCTGCAACTCGTGCTCTAGCGCAGCGACTCTCCTTATCAAATCAATGACTTGAGTACTTGAGAGTTGAGTGCGCGGGCTTGGCGCTCCTGTCAATATGCTGGCTCGTGCACTCACTCCCGCGGCCACAGTGCCGGCAAGTTGTAAACTTCTGCCCACATCCACGGTGCTGGGGTTTTGTAGCGAGCTCACAGCAGAAACTTGTATTTCTGATACAGTGCTTACCATTCTACTTGTCCGCTTCAGCTGCACCTCACTCGCCATGGTATTTATCTCCATGGCCATCGTTCAGGCGTGGGCTTTTCCTGGCTGACCGTTGTGTCATCCTATTCAGCTCGGAGATGACTTCTTCTATATTTTACGCTGGCTGCGTACCAATGGAGGCCCTGCCTGTGCTGTGTCTATGTACACGCACTGTAACTCCAAAGCTACATCACGTCTTGTCTCCAGTGCAAGTTGCCCTTGCAGTTTCTTACGATAAGAACTGCGAATAAAAGATCATGCCGCGTGCCAAACGAACGGATTACATAGGTTAGAGCTTCGTTATATATTCCCTCAGAATCTTACCGCAGTTTTCCCTCCGGCCTTCTAACTCATGACAATATTGAGCTTAACATTTAAGTAATGTGCAAGTTATGTAAAAGTAAGTAAACAAGCCAAATACAATGTGCCCGTGCATTCAGAGGGCAAAAATACATACTTTCAGAAAATAATTAATACTAAACAATCGATAACTTAATTCGTCCCGCAACAATAAAGAAGAAGAAGATAAAAAAAAGTGAATTTAGATACAGTATATTTTATACACATGTTTTGACAGCCCACTATGTTGTATGCGTCAAGTGGCAAGAGTGCAACCTAAGAAGTTGTGCGGAATATTAGATATTAGAGAGTGGAAAATATTAATGAATTCAAAGGTCAATTTGACAAGTCATATAAGTGCATTAATAAAGGTATATCTATAAAAGTAGAAACGCATGGTATATTAGCGTATATTAGCGTACAAATATTGATAAAACAAATTAAGCAATATAGTACAGGCAGTAAATTCACTTCAAAATAAACTTACACAAGAACATGCCAAACAGTGTCTTAAAGTTATATAATCTTTAAATACACGATTTAAAAATGTTGATATTAGACAGAATATTTAAATAAATGTTCCAGAAGATCTAAATATATTCGCTGATTTTAATGAAAGCCAGCTCAAAGAATTAAGTGAGCCTAAACCAACAATAGACACAGACATTATCAGTGACATAGACGATTCAAAAAAACGACACAATGGCACAACAGGTAGCCTTGGATAGAGAATATGAGAAACAAGTTTCATCTTCAATCCCTGAATTTGACGGTTAAAAACTGTCACTAAATCGTTTTCTAACAGCCTTGCGCATAGTTGAACGAACAAAAGGCGACCAAGAAGACCTAGCAGTCGATGTTATCAAATCAAAGGTAACTGGCCCTATCTTGTACAAAGTGCAAGATGAAAGAACTATTTCTGCTATAATCAACAAACAAAGGGTAACGTCATAGAATAATAAACTGATACAGAGCTGAAAACTCATTCCGAGCTTTTATTACCGTTTTAATTCTGAAGCAAGCTCTATAAGGTTGGTCCGCAAACGCAAAATCAAACTCAAGAAGTAAAGCTCATTTACCATAGGAAGCAACAACATATCAGCTGCAAAACAGCAACAGTGCCCATGAAACCCCATTTTTTTCGTCTTCCGTTTTGATCACTGAAATTCTGAGGCAAGGACATAGGAAACTCAGTGCAAAGAAATGGGACAGATAATGCCACTGTGGTTGTTGCGTGTTTCCCTGCCGTTCCAACAAGGCAGCGCGTGGAAACAACAACAACATTATTTGGGTTCTAATGTTGTTGTTGCATAGCCGAGTCTCGGCGCAAGTAGGTAGAAAATTCAAATTCCAGCAGGTCTTGCCATTCAAATCAAAAGGTTACGCACACGGCGCACCAACATCATATATTATGACATCACATTTGATGGAATTTCAATTCTTGTGGAGTCACAATAGACCCACCAATATTAGAAAAACCATACATTAATCATAGGTTAAGAGGAAACAATGGAGTATAGCGAAATCGGAAATAAAATTACTTTTCGTTTAAGAGTACATGCATTAAATTAAGAGAGGCCGATTGCAAATGAAATCAAATCACTTGCAACTCTGACTGTTAACGTTGTTAGGAGTACATGAGAGCGAATTGTAGAAAGAGAGGATTTTCGCCACTGTACGAAAAAGGGCGAAAAAGGGTCGTGAGCTGCTGAAGCTGATCAGCCAACTTGACATTGGAATCAGCAAGCGTGAGTACTAGACGTGCGAACGTAACGACAACAAAGGGTAACGTCATAGAATAATAAACTGATACAGAGCTGAAAACTCATTCCGAGCTTTTATTACCGTTTTAATTCTGAAGCAAGCTCTATAAGGTTGGTCCGCAAACGCAAAATCAAACTCAAGAAGTAAAGCTCATTTACCATAGGAAGCAACAACATATCAGCTGCAAAACAGCAACAGTGCCCATGAAACCCCATTTTTTTCGTCTTCCGTTTTGATCACTGAAATTCTGAGGCAAGGACATAGGAAACTCAGTGCAAAGAAATGGGACAGATAATGCCACTGTGGTTGTTGCGTGTTTCCCTGCCGTTCCAACAAGGCAGCGCGTGGAAACAACAACAACATTATTTGGGTTCTAATGTTGTTGTTGCATAGCCGAGTCTCGGCGCAAGTAGGTAGAAAATTCAAATTCCAGCAGGTCTTGCCATTCAAATCAAAAGGTTACGCACACGGCGCACCAACATCATATATTATGACATCACATTTGATGGAATTTCAATTCTTGTGGAGTCACAATAGACCCACCAATATTAGAAAAACCATACATTAATCATAGGTTAAGAGGAAACAATGGAGTATAGCGAAATCGGAAATAAAATTACTTTTCGTTTAAGAGTACATGCATTAAATTAAGAGAGGCCGATTGCAAATGAAATCAAATCACTTGCAACTCTGACTGTTAACGTTGTTAGGAGTACATGAGAGCGAATTGTAGAAAGAGAGGATTTTCGCCGCTGTACGAAAAAGGGCGAAAAAGGGTCGTGAGCTGCTGAAGCTGATCAGCCAACTTGACATTGGAATCAGCAAGCGTGAGTACTAGACGTGCGAACGTAACGACATACAGATTCAGATGGACCGCGAGTTAGTTGCAAGCTTACGAAATAGTGGTCGAGAACTGACGGTGCAGCAGGGCCAAAGAAGCTTAGGAATTAAAACAATAGCGTTCATATACAAAGCGAATCAGTGTTTGCGTGTTGTTGCTCGTAGAAATTGTGCATTTCCAGGCCTTTCGTTCTGCGGCGGAGCGATCCTAGCAGCACCCATCACGCTGACCTACCATAACCTCACCGCGGCGGAGCGATCCCAGCGGCTCCCTCCTTCCTTATTAGTATTAGCAACCACTCTGTGGCGGAGTTATCCCTACGGCTCCCTACCCCCCTTTTCAGCTGCACGTCTCGGCAAACTACAAATTTCTTGTAGAGTGGACCTGGTAAGATTGAGTTATTACCCCGGCCAAGAAACTACTTTACAAGTGGCGCCCGAGCAGGGACCCTAGGCGTAAAGGGGCGTGACATTGAGGTGGCCTTAAAGCCCATGAAAAAGCCACCAGAGTAAGTTAGGGCCAAGAAGGCATAGTTAGCTGAGAAGTTGGCTGCCCGAGGCATACGGAAAGGGAAAATCGAAAGTCCCACTGGGATGTCAGCAGCAAGCACACACGTGCAGACAAACAAGTGGGGAAAATAGGAAAATAGCAAAGCAGAGACCCGAAAACTAACGGACAGTCATAAAAGTTCTCGCTGAGCTTGCGCGGCCAGTAAGCGCGATGGGGATACGAGTGAACAATGAAGTGAATTCGGCCTAATATTAACATCAAAACTGTAGTGGCGAATAATTCTTGTAGTGAACAAACAAAACTGTGGGAAAAAAGGGTGAACGTTTAAGACAAAAGTGAGCAACAACGAGACGGGGACGTTAAAAGTTTTTTTAAATATTTTTTTGTGATCACCTGTGCAAAACAAAAGAGAAGGACCCAGACGTTCAAGCGGTTAACGGCAATAATAAATAAATTAATTAATTAATAATTAATTAATTAATTAAGTGACTTAAGTGCATGAACAGAGGACCGCGGTCAAAAAGTGGACGGGTGCAGCAAAAGGTACCATAGTGTGAGGCCGGTACGCAGCGTCACTCTTTAGGGTGGTCAGCCAAAGTGCGACTTTTTTGCGGCGCGACTAATTTTGTGTTGTGGCTCGGTGAAAATAATTATAATTAAAATAACTAAATAACTAAAAAATTAAAAATTAAATAACTTAAACGAAATTTAAATAAAATAAATAAAATTAAAAAACAAAATCAAATAATAATAAAAAAAATATATAATAAATTAAATTAAAATCAAAATATAATAATTATAAATAAATTACTTAAAATAAAATAATTAAAATTAAAATCAGATTAAAACAATTATACATAAAAATAACTAAAAATGAAATAACCAAAAGTTAAAACCAAAATAAAGTAATTCAAACAAGGCGAGCAATAAGGACAGACCAGTCGACGGGAAATATAAGCGCAACCCAAGAAGGCAACGAAAACGAGGATATCAAAGAGGAGTAATGAGAAACAAGAATGAGAGTTTAAGTAAAAAAGGATGGTTACGGGTGAGTGTCAGAATCCAGGGGTGGGCGTACGATGGATCCACTTACGACGAAAGGAGGAACTGGAGGCGATTACTCGCGAGTTCGGGCTGAGCGAGCTAGGGCGGGTTGAAGACTTCCGTCGCCGTTTGGCAAGCTTCGTTTCCGGGGGTTCACATTCCGCCAAAATATGGGCTCGGCTAGCCGAGCTGGAGGCCAAACATACACGAACCCCGGAGCATAAGGCCCAGCCCGAACCTGACCCAATTGAATGGGACAGACTCTCGAAGTCGGAGTCAGACTCTGGCCCACGTTCGAACACCCCCGGCTGACTCGAGGTCCCGGTGATTCCGAGCTATAAGGCCCGCGATGCGAGCGATAGGATGAAGGAATCGGGGACGCCTAGTGTTACTGAGGGCGCCCCATTAACACCAGCGCGCCTACCAATGGAGTTGAACATGTCAGGAAGTGGGACATACACTTCGATGGCCAGTCTGATCCACTGTCCTGCGTGGAAGCCATCGAGGATCGGGCCCTGTCCGATGACATCGACACCGATAGGTTGCCTAGGGCGATGAACGAGGTCATGATCGGTGAAGCCGTTCGCTGGTTCATGACAAGTGGGCTAAGAAATGTGTCATGGAATGAGTTCAAGGAGGGATTCTTAGATTTCTTTTTACACCCGCGATACCGAATTGTTGGGAGACGAAATCCGGATTCGCCGTCAACGAGACGGCGAAGGATTTAAACAATATGTGGTGGACATAAGGGCGTTGATGCACCACGCCGGCTACAGTCTTGAGAGAGACCTTACTAGGATATATGACAACGCAGCCCCAGAGTACAAATTGTATGTGCGGAGACAAGAAGCTGTCGCTGTCGAAGCTCATACATGCATCAGGGCTAGATGTCGCACGGATGGTGCACGCGGGAATCAGTTAAGAGGGGCGCACGATCGGCGTGCCTCTTCTAATAATGACCTCGTGATCCTGCTAGACCAAGTGATCCTGGTGACAAATTAAGCAACATAGTACAGGCAGTAAATTCACTTCAAAATAAACTTACACAAGAACATGCCAAACAGTGTCTTAAAGTTATATAATCTTTAAATACACGATTTAAAAATGTTGATATTAGACAGAATATTTAAATAAATGTTCCAGAAGATCTAAATATATTCGCTGATTTTAATGAAAGCCAGCTCAAAGAATTAAGTGAGCCTAAACCAACAATAGACACAGACATTATCAGTGACATAGAGACGATTCAAGAAAACGACACAATGGCACAACAGGTAGCCTTGGATAGAGAATATGAGAAAAAAGTTTCATCTTCAATCCCTGAATTTGACGGTAAAAAACTGTCACTAAATCGTTTTCTTACAGCCTTGCGCATAGTTGAACGAACAAAATGCGACCAAGAAGACCTAGCAGTCGAAGTTATCAAATCAAAGGTAACTGGCCCTATCTTGTACAAAGTGCAAGATGAAAGAACTATTTGTGCTATAATCAACAAACAAAGGGTAACGTCATAGAATAATAAACTGATACAGAGCTGAAAACTCATTCCGAGCTTTTATTACCGTTTTAATTCTGAAGCAAGCTCTATAAGGTTGGTCCGCAAACGCAAAATCAAACTCAAGAAGTAAAGCTCATTTACCATAGGAAGCAACAACATATCAGCTGCAAAACAGCAACAGTGCCCATGAAACCCCATTTTTTTCGTCTTCCGTTTTGATCGCTGAAATTCTGAAGCAAGGACATAGGAAACTCAGTGCAAAGAAAAGGGACAGATAATGCCACTGTGGTTGTTGCGTGTTTCTCTGCCGTTCCAACAAGGCAGCGCGTGGAAACAACAAAAACACTATTTGGGTTCTATTGTTGTTGTTGCATAGCCGAGTCTCGGTGCAAGTAGGTAGAAAATTCAAATTCCAGCAGGCCTTGCCATTCAAATCAAAGGGTTATGCACACGGCGCACCAACACTATATATTATGACTTCACATTTGATGGAATTTCAATTCTTGTGTTGCTTAGAATATAGTGCTATCTTTACGTACCTAACATTGTGACGCGGAGTCACAATAGACCCACCAATATTATAAAAACCATACAATAATCATAGGTTAAGAGTAAACAATAGAGTATAGCGAAATCGGAAATAAAATTACTTTTCGTATAAGAGTACATGCATTAAATTTAGAGAGGCCGTTTGCAAATGTAATCGTATTAGCAACAATTCTGTGGTGGAGTTACGGCTCCCTACTCCCCCCTTTTCAGCTGCACGTCTCGCAAACTACAAATTTCTTGTAGAGTGGACCTGGTAAGATTGAGTTATTACCCCGGCCAAGAAACTACTTTACAAGTGGCGCCCGAGCAGGGACCCTAGGCGTAAAGGGGCGTGACATTGAGGTGGCCTAAAAGCCCATGAAAAAGCCACCAGAGTAAGTTAGGGCCAAGAAGGCATAGTTAGCTGAGAAGTTGGCTGCCCGCGGCATACGGAAAGGGAACATCGAAAGTCCCACTGGGATGTCAGCAGCAAGCACACACGTGCAGACAAACAAGTGGGGAAAATAGGAAAATAGCAAAGCAGAGACCCGAAAACTAACGGACAGTCATAAAAGTTCTCGCTGAGCTTGCGCGGTCAGTAAGCGCGATGGGGATACGAGTGAACAATGAAGTGAATTCGGCCTAATATTAATATCAAAACTGTAGTGGCGAATAATTCTTGTAGTGAACAAACAAAACTGTGAAAAAAAAGGGTGAACGTTTAAGACAAAAGTGAGCAACAACGAGACGGGGACGTTAAAAGTTTTTTTGTAATATTTTTTGTGATCACCTGTGCAAAACAAAACAGAAGGGCCCAAGTGGTTAACGACAATAATTAATTAATAATTTAGTGCAAGTGACTTAAGTGCATGAAC
Source organism: Drosophila borealis (assembly GCA_035045885.1). Lineage (NCBI taxonomy): Eukaryota > Metazoa > Arthropoda > Insecta > Diptera > Drosophilidae > Drosophila > Drosophila borealis. The sequence continues at coordinate 1,142,197 of JAWNOR010000340.1, read as the reverse complement.
AGAGGACCACGGTCAAAAAGTGGACGGGTGCAGCAAAAGGTACCATAGTGTGAGGCCGGTACGCAGCGTCACTCTTTAGGGTGGTCAGCCAAAGTGCGACTTTTTTGCGGCGCGACTAATTTTGTGTTGTGGCTCGGTGAAAATAATTATAATCAAAATAACTAAAAACGAAATAGATCAAAATAAATTAAAATTGGAATAAATCAAACGAAATAAAGAAAAAAAATTAAAAATTAAATAACTAAAACGAAATTTAAATAAAATTAATAAAATTAAAAAACAAAATCAAATCATAATAAAAAACACATAATAAATAAAATTAAAATGAAAATATAATAATTATAAATAAATTACTAAAAATACAATAATTAAAAATAAAATCAGATTAAAACAATTATACATAAAAATAACTAAAAATGAAATAACCAAAAATTAAAACCAAAATAAAGTAATTCAAACAAGGCGAGCAATAAGCACAGACCAGTCGACGGGAAATATAAGCGCAACCCAAGAAGGCAACGAAAACTAGGATATCAAAGAGGAGTAACGAGAAACAAGAATGAGAGGTTACGTACGAAACGATGGATACGGGTGAGTGTCAGAATCCAGGGGTGGGCGTACGGTGGATCCACTTACGACGAAAGAAGGAACTGGAGGCGATTACTCGCGAGTTCGGGCTGAGTGATCTAAGGCGGGTTGAAGACTTGCGTCGCCGTTTGGCAAGCTTCGTTTCCGGGGGTTCACATTCCGCCAAAATATAGGCTCGGCTAGCCGAGCTCGAGGCCAAACATACACGAACCCCGGAGCATAAGGCCCAGCCCGAACCTGACCCAATTGAATGGGACAGACTCTCGAAGTCGGAGTCAGACTCTGGCCCACGTTCGAACACCCCCGGCTGACTCGAGGTCCCGGTGATTCCGAGCTATAAGGCCCGCGATGCGAGCGATGAAGGAATGAAGGATGCGAGGATGAAGGAATCGGGGACGCCTAGTGTTACTGAGGGCGCCCCATTAACACCAGCGCGCCTACCAATGGAGTTGAACATGTCAGGAAGTGGGACATACACTTCGATGGCCAGTCTGATCCACTGTCCTGCGTGGAAGCCATCGAGGATCGGGCCCTGTCCGATGACATCGACACCGATAGGTTGCCTAGGGCGATGAACGAGGTCATGATCGGTGAAGCCGTTCGCTGGTTCATGACAAGTGGGCTAAGAAATGTGTCATGGAATGAGTTCAAGGAGGGATTCTTAGATTTCTTTTTACACCCGCGATACCGAATTGTTGGGAGACGAAATCCGGATTCGCCGTCAACGAGACGGCGAAGGATTTAAACAATATGTGGTGGACATAAGGGCGTTGATGCACCACGCCGGCTACAGTCTTGAGAGAGACCTTACTAGGATATATGACAACGCAGCCCCAGAGTACAAATTGTATGTGCGGAGACAAGAAGCTGTCGCTGTCGAAGCTCATACATGCATCAGGGCTAGATGTCGCACGGATGGTGCACGCGGGAATCAGTTAAGAGGGGCGCACGATCGGCGTGCCTCTTCTAATAATGACCTCGTGATCCTGCTAGACCAAGTGATCCTGGTGACAAATTAAGCAACATAGTACAGGCAGTAAATTCACTTCAAAATAAACTTACACAAGAACATGCCAAACAGTGTCTTAAAGTTATATAATCTTTAAATACACGATTTAAAAATGTTGATATTAGACAGAATATTTAAATAAATGTTCCAGAAGATCTAAATATATTCGCTGATTTTAATGAAAGCCAGCTCAAAGAATTAAGTGAGCCTAAACCAACAATAGACACAGACATTATCAGTGACATAGAGACGATTCAAGAAAACGACACAATGGCACAACAGGTAGCCTTGGATAGAGAATATGAGAAAAAAGTTTCATCTTCAATCCCTGAATTTGACGGTAAAAAACTGTCACTAAATCGTTTTCTTACAGCCTTGCGCATAGTTGAACGAACAAAATGCGACCAAGAAGACCTAGCAGTCGAAGTTATCAAATCAAAGGTAACTGGCCCTATCTTGTACAAAGTGCAAGATGAAAGAACTATTTGTGCTATAATCAACAAACAAAGGGTAACGTCATAGAATAATAAACTGATACAGAGCTGAAAACTCATTCCGAGCTTTTATTACCGTTTTAATTCTGAAGCAAGCTCTATAAGGTTGGTCCGCAAACGCAAAATCAAACTCAAGAAGTAAAGCTCATTTACCATAGGAAGCAACAACATATCAGCTGCAAAACAGCAACAGTGCCCATGAAACCCCATTTTTTTCGTCTTCCGTTTTGATCGCTGAAATTCTGAAGCAAGGACATAGGAAACTCAGTGCAAAGAAAAGGGACAGATAATGCCACTGTGGTTGTTGCGTGTTTCTCTGCCGTTCCAACAAGGCAGCGCGTGGAAACAACAAAAACACTATTTGGGTTCTATTGATGTTGTTGCATAGCCGAGTCTCGGTGCAAGTAGGTAGAAAATTCAAATTCCAGCAGGCCTTGCCATTCAAATCAAAGGGTTATGCACACGGCGCACCAACACTATATATTATGACTTCACATTTGATGGAATTTCAATTCTTGTGTTGCTTAGAATATAGTGCTATCTTTACGTACCTAACATTGTGACGCGGAGTCACAATAGACCCACCAATATTATAAAAACCATACAATAATCATAGGTTAAGAGTAAACAATAGAGTATAGCGAAATCGGAAATAAAATTACTTTTCGTATAAGAGTACATGCATTAAATTTAGAGAGGCCGTTTGCAAATGTAATCGTATTAGCAACAATTCTGTGGTGGAGTTACGGCTCCCTACTCCCCCTTTTCAGCTGCACGTCTCGCAAACTACAAATTTCTTGTAGAGTGGACCTGGTAAGATTGAGTTATTACCCCGGCCAAGAAACTACTTTACAAGTGGCGCCCGAGCAGGGACCCTAGGCGTAAAGGGGCGTGACATTGAGGTGGCCTAAAAGCCCATGAAAAAGCCACCAGAGTAAGTTAGGGCCAAGAAGGCATAGTTAGCTGAGAAGTTGGCTGCCCGCGGCATACGGAAAGGGAACATCGAAAGTCCCACTGGGATGTCAGCAGCAAGCACACACGTGCAGACAAACAAGTGGGGAAAATAGGAAAATAGCAAAGCAGAGACCCGAAAACTAACGGACAGTCATAAAAGTTCTCGCTGAGCTTGCGCGGTCAGTAAGCGCGATGGGGATACGAGTGAACAATGAAGTGAATTCGGCCTAATATTAATATCAAAACTGTAGTGGCGAATAATTCGTGTAGTGAACAAACAAAACTGTGAAAAAAAAGGGTGAACGTTTAAGACAAAAGTGAGCAACAACGAGACGGGGACGTTAAAAGTTTTTTTAAATATTTTTTTGTGATCACCTGTGCAAAACAAAACAGAAGGGCCCAAGTGGTTAACGACAATAATTAATTAATAATTTAGTGCAAGTGACTTAAGTGCATGAACAGAGGACCACGGTCAAAAAGTGGACGGGTGCAGCAAAAGGTACCATAGTGTGAGGCCGGTACGCAGCGTCACTCTTTAGGGTGGTCAGCCAAAGTGCGACTTTTTTGCGGCGCGACTAATTTTGTGTTGTGGCTCGGCGAAAATAATTATAATCAAAATAACTAAAAACGAAATAGATCAAAATAAATTAAAACTGGAATAAATCAAACGAAATAAAGAAAAAAATTAAAAATTAAATAACTAAAACGAAATTTAAATAAAATTAATAAAATTAAAAAACAAAATCAAATCATAATAAAAAACACATAATAAATAAAATTAAAATGAAAATATAATAATTATAAATAAATTACTAAAAATACAATAATTAAAAATAAAATCAGATTAAAACAATTATACATAAAAATAACTAAAAATGAAATAACCAAAAATTAAAACCAAAATAAAGTAATTCAAACAAGGCGAGCAATAAGGACAGACCAGTCGACGGGAAATATAAGCGCAACCCAAGAAGGCAACGAAAACTAGGATATCAAAGAGGAGTAACGAGAAACAAGAATGAGAGGTTACGTACGAAACGATGGATACGGGTGAGTGTCAGAATCCAGGGGTGGGCGTACGGTGGATCCACTTACGACGAAAGAAGGAACTGGAGGCGATTACTCGCGAGTTCGGGCTGAGTGATCTAAGGCGGGTTGAAGACTTGCGTCGCCGTTTGGCAAGCTTCGTTTCCGGGGGTTCACATTCCGCCAAAATATAGGCTCGGCTAGCCGAGCTCGAGGCCAAACATACACGAACCCCGGAGCATAAGGCCCAGCCCGAACCTGACCCAATTGAATGGGACAGACTCTCGAAGTCGGAGTCGGACTCTGGCCCACGTTCGAACACCCCCGGCTGACTCGAGGTCCCGGTGATTCCGAGCTATAAGGCCCGCGATGCGAGCGATGAAGGAATGAAGGATGCGAGGATGAAGGAATCGGGGACGCCTAGTGCTACTGAGGGCGCCCCATTAACACCAGCGCGCCTACCAATGGAGTTGAACATGTCAGGAAGTGGGACATACACTTCGATGGCCAGTCTGATCCACTGTCCTGCGTGGAAGCCATCGAGGATCGGGCCCTGTCCGATGACATCGACACCGATAGGTTGCCTAGGGCGATGAACGAGGTCATGATCGGTGAAGCCGTTCGCTGGTTAATGACAAGTGGGCTAAGAAATGTGTCATGGAATGAGTTCAACGAGGGATTCTTAGATTTCTTTTTACACCCGCGATACCGAATTGTTCGGAGACGAAATCCGGGTTCGCCGTCAACGCGACGGCGAAGGATTTAAACAATATGTGGTGGACATAAGGGCGTTGATGCACCACGCCGGCTACAGTCTTGAGAGAGACCTTACTAGGAAATATGACAACGCAACCCCATAGTACAAATTGTATGTGCGGAGACAAGAAGCTGCCTCTACTAATAATGACGTCGATGCTAGACCAAGTGATCCTGGGTATGGACTTTCTCCGTGCGATAGACACGACGATACGTTGTGGGGACAGCGAGATGACAGTAGGAACGCCGGAGAGACTGGGAATTAGGGAAGGGACGACTGGTTGCCCTGCGGAGCTGATCCCGGCGGCAAGGTAAGTTATTCGGCAGGGGCCGTTAGTCCGTCCCGTGGAGAGCATCCCGGAGGCGCGATCGAGCAATCGAGGGGTGTCCAGGGTGCCAGTAAAGGCGCGGTCGGACGAAAAGAGTTTGTCCAGGGCGTCAGTGGAGGCGCGGTCGGACAACAAGGTGTCCAGGATGCCAGTGGAGGCGCGGTCGGACAGCAAGGTGTCCTGGGTGCCGTTAGAGGCGCGGTCAGACAACCCGGGGGTGTCTAGAGCGCCAGTAAAGGATTGGAAACAGGAGCGTAAGGAGGACTCGACAGGGGTTAGGGTAAAAGGACAGGCGACGACGGAGGTCAGCAGAGGCGGGGATCCGGGGCCTATGCGTGGATCAGCACTTCACTCTATCACCTGCTGGCTGCGGTGCGTTGTGAATGCTAGCATCATGATCATGTAAAAGACGATGATGCCTCTTTCGGCATCCAATGACTCGACATTCGTTGGCCCTTTTGCAGACTCTCGCCAAGAAAAGATAAACAAAGGCGGTGCCTTTCTACAAACGTCCATCTTTTTAGCGGAGAGGCTAAGTTAAACTCGTTGCAGTCCCTGACTGCGGTTGTCCGTTACAGATTGGACACTGTTTGGTGCGACCTTGGTGTCGCCCCTCATTATTCTGGTCAATGCAGGCATGCAGCACTCTACGCTTCTGCTCCTTACTATCGACGTCCACAGTCATACATACCACAGTCGTACATAGTGCGGTTACCAGCTGTATGTCTGGTCCACTCCACCCGCTTGCTTGGTGGTAACTTAGTGACCAAATAATCCATCAGCGAGGATTCGCTAAATGCTGTTCTCCGTTAGCTGATTGTAGAAAGGCGGCAAGGTTACTCTATCGTGTAGCAAATGGCACGATTTTCGCTATGCTGTGCTCTGGAATTGCCTGCACCTCTCGAATACTAATTAGCTGGCTGCGTATTAGTTGCTCTGGGCGGCCATAGCTGAAACGTAATTGTTCCATCACGTTATTCACATTCCTGGGATGTATGAGCAACGACTTCACAATCGCTGGCTATTCTCTAGATTCGTGCAGTTGTACGCCAAAGTTGTTTCCGTAAACGCGCAGAAGAATATAGGCCAATCCTCAGGTTGGCCTCCAAACTCGGGTAGATCTGGTAATTTGCGTAGCAGGCATACCTCGTTCCTGGGGGTCACCCATGCGAAGTTCCCAGTTGCCTGTGTTGGCTCCAAAATGATCGCTGGTTGGTTCTCTTGTACCGGCGTGTAGCTGAGCGTTGGCTGCGCAATGCCTGCAGAACAAAATGGCGTTGAGTGGCTTGATGTTGTAGAACATACCTGTAGCTCGTTCTACCGTTTGCAACTTTGGTCCCAAATTTCCATTCAATGACGTATGCAATGGCTCACTCAGAGATGGCGTTCTGCTCAAAATGGAAGTTCCACGCGAAATTGCAGTTTCACTAAAACTTACACTCGAATTTGGCATTCCACTCATAATTGTAGTTTCACTCGAACTTACACTCGACGATGGCTCTCCACTCAAAGCTCTGGTCAGCATTACTCAATTTAGCGGGATCAGTAACTGTGCTCACATGTGCTTGACTAGTTTTTGACCTCTGCAACGTGTGCTCTAGCGCAGCGACTCTCCTTATCAAATCCATGACTTGGGTACTTGAGAGTTGCGTGCGTGGGCTTGGCGCTCCTGTCAATATGCTGGCTCATGCACTCACTCCCGCGGCCACAGTGCCGGAAAGTTGTAAGCTTGTGCCCACATCCACGGTGCTGGGGTTTTGTAGCGCGCTCACAGCAGAAACTTGTATTTCTGATACAGTGCTCACCATTCTACTAGTCCGCTTCGGCTGCACCTCACTCGCCATGGTATTTATCTCCATGAACGATGGCTCAGGCGTGGGCTTTTCCTGGCTGACCGTTGTGTCATCCTATTCAGCTCGGAGATGACTTCTTCTATATTTTACGCTGGCTGCGTACCAATGGAGGCCCTGCCTGTGCTGTGTCTATGTACACGCACTGTAACTCCAAAGTTACATCACGTCTTGTCTCCAGTGCAAGTCGCCCTTGCAGTTTCTTACGATAAGAACTGCGAATAAAAGATCATGTCGCGTGCCAAACGAAGGGGGAGTTGCAATTTGAAAACAGGGGTTTACGCCTGGCCCCTGGGCATGTTACTTCAATGTTAATAGAGACAGCGTATTGAAAAACGTGCTAGTACAACTGTTTTATTCTGAACGGATTACATAGTTTAGAACTTAGATATATATTCCCTCAGAATCTTTCCACAGTCTTCCCACCGGCCTTCTAACTCACGGCAATAATGAGCTTAACATTTAAGTAATGTGCAAGTTATGTAAAAGTAAGTAAACAAGCCAAATACAATGTGCCCGTGTATTCAGAGGGCAAAAATACATACTTCAGAAAATAATTAATACTAAACAATCGATAACTTAATTCGTCCCGCAACAATAAAAAAGAAGGAGATAAAAAAAAATGAATTTAGATACAGTATTTTTTATACACATGTTTTGACAGCCCACTATGTTGTATGCGTCAAGTGGCAAGAGTGCAACCTAAGAAGTTGTGCGAAATATTAGATATTAGATAATGCCACTGTGATTGTTGCGTGTTTCCCTGCCGTTCCAACAAGGCAGCGCGTGGAAACAACAACAACATTATTTGGGTTCTAATGTTGTTGTTGCATAGCCGAGTCTCGGCGCAAGTAGGTAGAAAATTCAAATTCCAGCAGGCCTTGCCATTCAAATCAAAGGGTTACGCACACGGCGCACCAATATCGTATATTATGACATCTCATTTGATGGAATTTCAATTCTTGTTTTGCTTAGAATGTAGTGCTATCTTTATTAGATACTTTGTGACGTGGAGTCACAATAGACCCACCAATATTATAAAAACCATACAATAATCATAGGTTAAGAGTAAACAATGGAGTATAGCGAAATCGGAAATAAAATTACTTTTCGTTTAAGAGTACATGCATTAAATTAAGAGAGGCCGATTGCAAATGAAATCGAATCACTTGCAACTCTGACTGTTAACGTTGTTAGGAGTACATGAGAGCGAATTGTAGAAAGAGAGGATTTTCGCCGCTGTACGAAAGAGGGCGAAAAAGGGTCGTGAGCTGCTGAAGCTGATCAGCCAACTTGACATTGGAATCAGCAAGCGTGAGTACTAGACGTGCGAACGTAACGACATACAGATTCAGATGGACCGCGACTAGTTTTTGACCTCTGCAACGTGTGCTCTAGCGCAGCGACTCTCCTTATCAAATCCATGACTTGAGTACGTGAGAGTTGCGTGCGGGGGCTTGGCGCTCCTGTCAATATGCTGGCTCGTGCACTCACTCCCGCGGCCACAGTGCCGGAAAGTTGTAAGCTTGTGCCCACATCCACGGTGCTGGGGTTTTGTAGCGCGCTCACAGCAGAAACTTGCATTTCTGACACAGTGCTCACCATTCTACTTGTCCGCTTCGGCTGCACCTCACTCGCCATAGTATTTTTCTCCATGGCCATCGTTCAGGCGTGGGCTTTTCCTGGCTGACCGTTGTGTCATCCTATTCAGCTCGGAGATGACTTCTTCTATATTTTACGCTGGCTGCGTACCAATGGAGGCCCTGCCTATGCTGTGTCTATGTACACGCACTGTAACTCCAAAGTTACATCACGTCTTGTCTCCAGTGCAAGTCGCCCTTGCAGTTTCTTACGATAAGAACTGCGAATAAAAGATCATGTCGCGTGCCAAACGAACGGATTACATAGGTTAGAACTTCGATATATATTCCCTCAGAATCTTACCGCAGTTTTCCCTCCGGCCTTCTAACTCATGACAATATTGAGCTTAACATTTAAGTAATGTGCAAGTTATGTAAAAGTAAGTAAACAAGCCAAATACAATGTGCCCGTGCATTCAGAGGGCAAAAATACATACTTTCAGAAAATAATTAATACTAAACAATCGATAACTTAATTCGTCCCGCAACAATAAAGAAGAAGGAGATAAAAAAAAATGAATTTAGATACAGTATTTTTTATACACATGTTTTGACAGCCCACTATGTTGTATGCGTCAAGTGGCAAGAGTGCAACCTAAGAAGTTGTGCGGAATATTAGATATTAGAGAGTGGAAAATATTAATGAATTCAAAGATCAATTTGACAAGTCATATAAGTGGATTAATAAAGGTATATCTATAAAAGTAGAAACGCATGGTATATTAGCGTATATTAGCGTACAAATATTGATAAAACAAATTAAGCAACATAGTACAGGCAGTAAATTCACTTCAAAATAAAGTTCTATAATCTTTAAATACACGACTGAAAAATGTTGATATTAGACAGAATATTTAAATAAATGTTCCAGAAGATCTAAATATATTCGCTGATTTTAATGAAAGCCAGCTCAAAGAATTAAGTGAGCCTAAACCAACAATAGACACAGACATTATCAGTGACATAGAGACGATTTAAGAAAACGACACAATGGCACAACAGGTAGCCTTGGATAGAGAATATGAGAAAAAAGTTTCATCTTCAATCCCTGAATTTGACGGTAAAAAACTGTCACTAAATCGTTTTCTTACAGCCTTGCGCATAGTTGAACGAACAAAAGGCGACCAAGAAGACCTAGCAGTCGAAGTTATCAAATCAAAGGTAACTGGCCCTATCTTGTACAAAGTGCAAGATGAAAGCACTATTTGTGCTATAATCAACAAACAAAGGGTAACGTCATAGAATAATAAACTGATACAGAGCTGAATACTCATTCCGAGCTTTTATTACCGTTTTAATTCTGAAGCAAGCTCTATAAGGTTGGTCCGCAAACGCAAAATCAAACTCAAGAAGTAAAGCTCATTTACCATAGGAAGCAACAACATATCAGCTGCAAAACAGCAACAGTGCCCATGAAACCCCATTTTTTTCGTCTTCCGTTTTGATCACTGAAATTCTGAGGCAAGGACATAGGAAACTCAGTGCAAAGAAAAGGGACAGATAATGCCACTGTGGTTGTTGCGTGTTTCCCTGCCGTTCCAACAAGGCAGCGCGTGGAAACAACAACAACATTATTTGGGTTCTAATGTTGTTGTTGCATAGCCGAGTCTCGGCGCAAGTAGGTAGAAAATTCAAATTCCAGCAGGCCTTGCCATTCAAATCAAAGGGTTACGCACACGGCGCACCAACATCATATATTATGACATCACATTTGATGGAATTTCAATTCTTGTGTTGCTTAGAATGTAGTGCTATCTTTATTAGATACATTGTGACGTGGAGTCACAATTGACCCACCAACATTAGAAAAACCATACAATAATCATAGGTTAAGAGGAAACAATGGAGTATAGCGAAATCGGAAATAAAATTACTTTTCGTTTAAGAGTACATGCATTAAATTAAGAGAGGCAAATGAAATCGAATCACTTGCAACTCTGACTGTTAACGTTGTTAGGAGTACATGAGAGCGAATTGTAGAAAGAGAGGATTTTCGCCGCTGTACGAAAAAGGGCGAAAAAAGGGTCGTGAGCTGCTGAAGCTGATCAGCCAACTTGACATTGGAATCAGCAAGCGTGAGTACTAGACGTGCGAACGTAACGACATACAGATTCAGATGGACCGCGAGTTAGTTGCAAGCTTACGAAATAGTGGTCGAGAACTGACGGTGCAGCAGGGCCAAAGAAGCTTAGGAAATAAAACAATAGCGTTCATATACAAAGCGAATCAGTGTTTGCGTGTTGTTGCTCGTAGAAATTGTGCATTTCCAGGCCTTTCGTTCTGCGGCGGAGCGATCCCAGCAGCACCCATCACGCTGACCTACCATAACCTCACCGCGGCGGAGCGATCCCAGCGGCTCCCTCCTTCCTTATTAGTATTAGCAACCACTCTGTGGCGGAGTTATCCCTACGGCTCCCTACCTCCCTTTTCAGCTGCACGTCTCGGCAAACTACAAATTTCTTGTAGAGTGGACCTGGTAAGATTGAGTTATTACCCCGGCCAAGAAACTACTTTACAAGTGGCGCCCGAGCAGGGACCCTAGGCGTAAAGGGGCGTGGCATTGAGGTGGCCTAAAAGCCAACGAAAGTGCCACCAGAGAAGGTTAGGGCCAAGAAAGCATAGTTAGCTGAGAAGTTGGCTGCCCGCGGCATACGGAAAGGGAACATCGAAAGACCCACTGGGATGTCAGCAGCAAGCACACACGTGCAGACAAACAAATGGGGAAAATATGAAAATAGCAAAGCAGAGACCCGAAAACTAACGGAGAGTCATAAAAGTTCACGCTGAGCTTGCGCGGTCAGTAAGCGCGATGGGGAAACGAGTGAACAATGAAGTGAATTCGGCCTAATATTAACATCAAAACTGTAGTAGCGAATAATTCTTGTAGTGAACAAACAAAACTGTGGGAAAAAAAGAAAAGGTGAACGTTTAAGACAAAAGTGAGCAACAACGAGACGGGGACGTTGAACGTTTTTTTAAATATTTTTTTGTGATCACCCGTGCAAAACAAAAGAGAAGGACCCAGACGTTCAAGCGGTTAACGGCAATAATAAATAAATAAATTAATTAATTAATTAAGTGACTTAAGTACATGAACAGAGGACCACGGTCAAAAAGTGGACGGGTGCAGCAAAAGGTACCATAGTGTGAGGCCGGTACGCAGCGTCACTCTTTAGGGTGGTCAGCCAAAGTGCGACTTTTTTTGCGGCGCGTCTAATTTTGTGTTGTGGCTCGGTGAAAATAATTAAATTTAAAATAAATAAAAACGAAATAGGTCAAAATAAATTAAAATTGGAATCACTCAAACGAAATAAATAAAAATAAATTAAAAATTAAATAACTAAAACGAAATTTAAATAAAATAAACAAAATTAAAAATTAAAATCAAATAATAATAAAAAAAATTTAATAAATTAAATTAAAATCAAAATATAATAATTATAAATTAAATTCCTAAAAAGAAAATAATTAAAAATAAAATCAGATTAAAACAATAATACATCAAAATTACTAAAAATAAAATAACCAAAAATTAAAACCAAAATAAAGTAATTCAAACAAGGCGAGCAATAAGGGCATACCAGTCGACGGGAAATATAAGCGCAACCCAAGAAGAAGCCAATGAAAACGAGGATATCAAAGAGGAGTAATGAGAAACAAGAATGAGAGGTTAAGTAAAAAAGGATGGATACGGGTGAGTGTCAGAATCCAGGGGTGGGCGTACGATGGATCCACTTACGACGAAAGGAGGAACTGGAGGCGATTACTCGCGAGTTCAGGCTGAGCGGGCTAGGGCGGGTTGAAGACTTGCGTCGCCGTTTGGCAAGCTTCGTTTCCGGGGGTTCACATTCCGCCAAAATATGGGCTCGGCTAGCCGAGCTGGAGGCCAAACATACACGAACCCCGGAGCATAAGGCCCAGCCCGAACCTGACCCAATTGAATGGGACAGACTCTCGAAGTCGGAGTCAGACTCTGGCCCACGTTCGAACACCCCCGGCTGACTCGAGGTCCCGGTGATTCCGAGCTATAAGGCCCGCGATGCGAGCGATGAAGGAATGAAGGATGCGAGGATGAAGGAATCGGGGACGCCTAGTGCTACTGAGGGCGCCCCATTAACACCAGCGCGCCTACCAATGGAGTTGAACATGTCAGGAAGTGGGACATACACTTCGATGGCCAGTCTGATCCACTGTCCTGCGTGGAAGCCATCGAGGATCGGGCCCTGTCCGATGACATCGACACCGATAGGTTGCCTAGGGCGATGAACGAGGTCATGATCGGTGAAGCCGTTCGCTGGTTCATGACAAGTGGGCTAAGAAATGTGTCATGGAATGAGTTCAAGGAGGGATTCTTAGATTTCTTTTTATACCCGCGATACCGAATTCTTGGGAGACGAAATCCGGGTTCGCCGTCAACGAGACGGCGAAGGATTTAAACAATATGTGGTGGACATAAGGGCGTTGATGCACCACGCCGGCTACAGTCTTGAGAGAGACCTTACTAGGATATATGACAACGCAGCCCCAGAGTACAAATTGTATGTGCGGAGACAAGAAGCTATCGCTGTCGAAGCTCATACATGGATCAGGGCTAGATGTCGCACGGATGGTGCACGCGGGAATCAGTTAAAAGGGGCGCACGATCGGCGTGCCTCTACTAATAATGACGTCGATGCTAGACCAAGTGATCCTGGGTATGCACTTTATCCGTGCGATAGACACGACGATGCGTTGTGGGGACAGCGAGATGACGCTAGGAACGCCGAGGAGACTGGGAATTAGGGAAATGACGACTGGTTGCCCTGCGGAGCTGGTAAGTTATTCGGCAGGGACCATTAGTCCGTCCCGTGGAGAGCATCCCGGAGGCGCGATCGAGCAATCGAGGGGGGTCCAGGGTGCCAGTAAAGGCGCGGTCGGACGAGAAAAGTGTGTCCAGGGCGCCAGTGGAGGCGCGGTCGAATAGCAAGGTGTTCAGGATTTCAGTGGAGGCGCGGTCGGACAGCAAGGTGTCCTGGGTGCCGTTAGAGGCGCGGTCAGACAACTGGGGGGTGTCTAGAGCGCCAGTAAAGGATTGGAAACAGGAGCGTAAGGAGGACTCGACAGGGGTTAGGGTAAAAGGACAGGCGACGACGGAGGTCAGCAGAGGCGGGGATCCGGGGCCTATGCGTGGATCAGCACTTCACTCTATCACCTGCTGGCTGCGGTGCATTGTGACTGCTAGCATCATGATCATGTAAAAGACGATGATGCCTCTTCCGGCATCCATTGACTCGACATTCGTTGGCCCTTTTGCAGACTCTTGCCAAGAAAAGATAAACAAAGGCTGTGCCTTTCTACAAACGTCCATCTTTTTAGCGGAGAGGCTAAGTTAAACTCGTTGCAGTCCCTGACTGCGTGTTGTCCGTTACAGATTGGACACTGTTTGGTGCGACCTTGGTGTCGCCCCTCATTATTCTGGTCAATGCAGGCATGCAGCACTCTACGCATCTGCTACTTACTATCGACGTCCACAGTCGTACATACCACATTGGCGTAGTCCGGTAACCAGCTGTATGTCTGGTCCACTCCACCCGCTTGCTTGGTGGTAACTTAGCGACCAAATAAGCCATCAGCGAGGATTCGCTAAATGCTGTTCTCCGTTAGCTGATTGTAGAAAGGCGGCAAGGTTACTCTATCGTGTAGCAAATGGCACGATTTTCGCTATGCTGTGCTCTTGAATTGCCTGCACCTCTCGAATACTAATTAGCTGGCTGCGTATTAGATGCTCTGGGCGGCCATATCTGAAACGTAATTGTTCCATCCCGTTATTCACGTTCCTGGGATGTATGAGCGACGACTTCACAATCGCTGGCTATTCTCTAGATTCGTGCAGTTGTACGCCAAAGTTGTTTCCTTAAACGCGCAGAAGAATATAGGCCAATCCTCAGGTTGGGCTCCAAACTCGGGTAGATCTGGTAATTTGCGTAGCAGGCATACATCGTTCCTGGGGGTCGCCCATGCGAAGTTCCCAGTTGCCTGCGTTGGCTCCAAAATGATCGCTGGTTGGTTCTCTTGTACCGGCGTGTAGCTGAGCGTTGGCTGCGCAATGCCTGCAGAACAAAATGGCGTTGAGTGGCTTGATGTTGTAGAACATACCTGTAGCTCGTTCTACCGTTTGCAACTTTGGTCCCAAATTTCCGTTCAATGACGTATGCAATGCCTCACTCAGAGATGATGTTCTGCTCAAAATGTAAGTTCCACGCGAAATTGCAGTTTCACTAAAACTTACACTCGAATTTGGAATTCCACTCATATTTGTAGTTTCACTCGAACTTACACTCGACGATGGCTCTCCACTCAAAGCTCTGGTCAGCATTACTCAATTTAGCGGGATCAGTAACTGTGCTCACATGTGCTTGACTAGTTTTTGACCTCTGCAACGTGTGCTCTAGCGCAGCGACTCTCCTTATCAAATCCATGACTTGGGTACTTGAGAGTTGCGTGCGTGGGCTTGGCGCTCCTGTCAATATGCTGGCTCGTGCACTCACTCCCGCGGCCACAGTGCCGGCAAGTTGTAAACTTCTGCCCACATCCACGGTGCTGGGGTTTTGTAGCGAGCTCACAGCAGGAACTTGCATTTCTGATACAGTGCTCACCATTCTACTTGTCCGCTTCGGCTGCACCTCACTCGCCATGGTATTTATCTCCATGGCCATCGTTCAGGCGTGGGCTTTTCCTGGCTGACCGTTGTGTCATCCTATTCAGCTCAGAGATGACTTCTTCTATATTTTACGCTGGCTGCGTACCAATGGAGGCCCTGCCTATGCTGTGTCTATGTACACGCACTGTAACTCCAAAGTTACATCACGTCTTGTCTCCAGTGCAAGTCGCCCTTGCAGTTTCTTACGATAAGAACTGCGAATAAAAGATCATGTCGCGTGCCAAACGAAGGGGGAGTTGCAATTTGAAAACTGAGGGGTTTACGCCTGGCCCCTGGGCATGTTACTTCAATATTAATAGAGACAGCGTATTGAAAAACGTGCTAGTACAAGTGTTTTATTCTGAACGGATTACATAGGTTAGAACTTATATATATATTTCCTCAGAATCTTTCCACAGTCTTCCCTCCGGCCTTCTAACTCACGGCAATAATGAGCTTAACATTTAAGTAATGTGCAAGTTATGTAAAAGTAAGTAAACAAGCCAAATACAATGTGCCCGTGCATTCAGAGGGCAAAAATACATACTTCAGAAAATAATTAATACTAAACAATCGATAACTTAATTCGTCCCGCAACAATAAAGAAGAAGGAGATAAAAAAAAAATGAATTTAGATACAGTATTTTTTATACACATGTTTTGACAGCCCACTATGTTGTATGCGTCAAGTGGCAAGAGTGCAACCTAAGAAGTTGTGCGAAATATTAGATATTAGAGAGTGGAAAATATTAATTAATTCAAAGATCAATTTGACAAGTCATATAAGTGCATTAATAAAGGTATATCTATAAAAGTAGAAACGCATGGTATATTAGCGTATATTAGCGTACAAATATTGATAAAACAAATTAAGCAACATAGTACAGGCAGTAAATTCACTTCAAAATAAACTTACACAAGAACATGCCAAACAGTGTCTTAAAGTTATATAATCTTTAAATACACGATTTAAAAATGTTGATATTAGACAGAATATTTAAATAAATGTTCCAGAAGATCTAAATATATTCGCTGATTTTAATGAAAGCCAGCTCAAAGAATTAAGTGAGCCTAAACCAACAATAGACACAGACATTATCAGTGACATAGAGACGATTTAAGAAAACGACACAATGGCACAACAGGTAGCCTTGGATAGAGAATATGAGAAACAAGTTTCATCTTCAATCACTGAATTTGACGGTAAAAAACTGTCCCTAAATCGTTTTCTAACAGCCTTGCGCATAGTTGAACGAACAAAAGGCGACCAAGAAGACCTAGCAGTCGAAGTTATCAAATCAAAGGTAACTGGCCCTATCTTGTACAAAGTGCAAGATGAAAGAACTATTTGTGCTATAATCAACAAACAAAGGGTAACGTCATAGAGTAATAAACTGATACAGAGCTGAAAACTCATTCCGAGCTTTTATTACCGTTTTAATTCTGAAGCAAGCTCTATAAGGTTGGTCCGCAAACGCAAAATCAAACTCAAGAAGTAAAGCTCATTTACCATAGGAAGCAACAACATATCAGCTGCAAAACAGCAACAGTGCCCATGAAACCCCATTTTTTTCGTCTTCCGTTTTGATCACTGAAATTCTGAGGCAAGGACATAGGAAACTCAGTGCAAAGAAAAGGGACAGATAATGCCACTGTGGTTGTTGCGTGTTTCCCTGCCGTTCCAACAAGGCAGCGCGTGGAAACAACAACAACATTATTTGGGTTCTAATGTTGTTGTTGCATAGCCGAGTCTCGGCGCAAGTAGGTAGAAAATTCAAATTCCAGCAGGCCTTGCCATTCAAATCAAAGGGTTACGCACACGGCGCACCAACATCATATATTATGACATCACATTTGACGGAATTTCAATTCTTGTGTTGCTTAGAATGTAGTGCTATCTTTATTAGATACATTGTGACGTGGAGTCACAATAGACCCACCAACATTAGAAAAACCATACAATAATCATAGGTTAAGAGGAAACAATGGAGTATAGCGAAATCTGCAATAAAATTACTTTTCGTTTAAGAGTACATGCATTAAATTAAGAGAGGCAAATGAAATCGAATCACTTGCAACTCTGACTGTTAACGTTGTTAGGAGTACATGAGAGCGAATTGTAGAAAGAGAGGATTTTCGCCGCTGTACGAAAAAGGGCGAAAAAGGGTCGTGAGCTGCTGAAGCTGATCAGCCAACTTGACATTGGAATCAGCAAGCGTGAGTACTAGACGTGCGAACGTAACGACATACAGATTCAGATGGACCGCGAGTTAGTTGCAAGCTTACGAAATAGTGGTCGAGAACTGACGGTGCAGCAGGGCCAAAGAAGCTTAGGAAATAAAACAATAGCGTTCATATACAAAGCGAATCAGTATTTGCGTGTTGTTGCTCGTAGAAATTGTGCATTTCCAGGCCTTTCGTTCTGCGGCGGAGCGATCCCAGCAGCACCCATCACGCTGACCTACCATAACCTCACCGCGGCGGAGCGATCCCAGCGGCTCCCTCCTTCCTTATTAGTATTAGCAACCACTCTGTGGCGGAGTTATCCCTACGGCTCCCTACCCCCCTTTTCAGCTGCACGTCTCGGCAAACTACAAATTTCTTGTAGAGTGGACCAGGTAAGATTGAGTTATTACCCCGGCCAAGCCCGAGCAGGGACCCTAGGCGTAAAGGGGCGTGGCATTGAGGTGGCCTAAAAGCCAACGAAAGTGCCACCAGAGTAAGTTAGGGCCAAGAAAGCATAGTTAGCTGAGAAGTTGGCTGCCCGCGGCATACGGAAAGGGAACATCGAAAGACCCACTGTCAGCAGCAAGCACACACGTGCAGACAAACAAATGGGGAAAATATGAAAATAGCAAAGCAGAGACCCGAAAACTAACGGAGAGTCATAAAAGTTCACGCTGAGCTTGCGCGGTCAGTAAGCGCGATGGGGAAACGAGTGAACAATGAAGTGAATTCGGCCTAATATTAACATCAAAACTGTAGAGGCGAATAATTCTTGTAGTGAACAAACAAAACTGTGGGAAAAAAAGAAAAGGTGAACGTTTAAGACAAAAGTGAGCAACAACGAGACGGGCACTTTGAACGTTTTTTTAAATATTTTTTTGTGATCACCCGTGCAAAACAAAAGAGAAGGACCCAGACATTCAAGCGGTTAACGGCAATAATAAATAAATTAATTAATTAATAATTAATTAATTAATTAAGTGACTTAAGTACATGAACAGAGGACCACGGTCAAAAAGTGGACGGGTGCAGCAAAAGGTACCATAGTGTGAGGCCGGTACGCAGCGTCACTCTTTAGGGTGGTCAGCCAAAGTGCGACTTTTTTTGCGGCGCGTCTAATTTTGTGTTGTGGCTCGGTGAAAATAATTAAATTTAAAATAAATAAAAACGAAATAGGTCAAAATAAATTAAAATTGGAATCACTCAAACGAAATAAATAAAAATAAATTAAAAATTGAATAACTAAAACGAAATTTAAATAAAATAAACAAAATTAAAAATTAAAATCAAATAATAATAAAAAAAATTTAATAAATTAAATTAAAATCAAAATATAATAATTATATATAAAATTCCTAAAAAGAAAATAATTAAAAATAAAATCAGATTAAAACAATAATACATCAAAATTACTAAAAATAAAATAACCAAAAATTAAAACCAAAAAAAAGTAATTCAAACAAGGCGAGCAATAAGGACATACCAGTCGACGGGAAATATAAGCGCAACCCAAGAAGAAGCCAATGAAAACGAGGATATCAAAGAGGAGTAATGAGAAACAAGAATGAGAGGTTAAGTAAAAAAGGATGGATACGGGTGAGTGTCAGAATCCAGGGGTGGGCGTACGATGGATCCACTTACGACGAAAGGAGGAACTGGAGGCGATTACTCGCGAGTTCAGGCTGAGCGGGCTAGGGCGGGTTGAAGACTTGCGTCGCCGTTTGGCAAGCTTCGTTTCCGGGGGTTCACATTCCGCCAAAATATGGGCTCGGCTAGCCGAGCTGGAGGCCAAACATACACGAACCCCGGAGCATAAGGCCCAGCCCGAACCTGACCCAATTGAATGGGACAGACTCTCGAAGTCGGAGTCGGACTCTGGCCCACGTTCGAACACCCCCGGCTTACTCGAGGTCCAGGTGATTCCGAGCTATAAGGCCCGCGATGCGAGCGATGAAGGAATGAAGGATGCGAGGATGAAGGAATCGGGGACACCTAGTGCTACTGAGGGCGCCCCATTAACACCAGCGCGCCTACCAATGGAGTTGAACATGTCAGGAAGTGGGACATACACTTCGATGGCCAGTCTGATCCACTGTCCTGCCTGGAAGCCATCGAGGATCGGGCCCTGTCCGATGACATCGACACCGATAGGTTGCCTAGGGCGATGAACGTTGATGCACCACGCCGGCTAGAGTCTTGAGAGAGACCTTACTAGGAAATATGACAACGCAACCCCATAGTACAAATTGTATGTGCGGAGACAAGAAGCTGCCTCTACTAATAATGACGTCGATGCTAGACCAAGTGATCCTGGGTATGGACTTTCTCCGTGCGATAGACACGACGATACGTTGTGGGGACAGCGAGATGACGCTAGGAACGCCGAAAAGACTGGGAATTAGGGAAGGGATGACTGGTTGCCCTGCGGAGCTGATCCCGGCGGCAAGGTAAGTTATTCGGCAGGGGCCGTTAGTCCGTCCCGTGGAGAGCATCCCGGAGGCGCGATCGAGCAATCGAGGGGTGTCCAGTGTGCCAGTAAAGGCGCGGTCGGACGAGAAGAGTGTGTCCAGGGCGCCAGTGGAGGCGCGGTCGGACAGCAAGGTGTCCAGGATTTCAGTGGAGGCGCGGTCGGACAGCAAGGTGTCCTGGGTGCCGTTAGAGGCGCGGTCAGACAACCCGGGGGTGTCTAGAGCGCCAGTAAAGGATTGGAAACAGGAGCGTAAGGAGGACTCGACAGGGGTTAGGGTAAAAGGACAGGCGACGACGGAGGTCAGCAGAGGCGGGGATCCGGGGCCTATGCGTGGATCAGCACCTAAGAGCGCGAAGCTGGAGAGGGTGGCTAGATCCAACGGGCAGGAGGATCAACCTCACTCCTCAGAAGAAGTCGTGCTAGCAGGAGGACTAGTCGCGGGGAAAAACTCGGCCACGGGAGCTAGTCACGAGGCTAGCAGTAATGAAGAGTCTGGAGAGGGGAGTCCCAACAGGGAGGACGTCTGGCCAGCAGACCTTAAGTCGAGTATGCAGGTGCTTCTAGAAGCGGAATTGGCGCGACTTCACTCTATCACCTGCTGGCTGCGGTG
Organism: Drosophila borealis; assembly: GCA_035045885.1. Lineage (NCBI taxonomy): Eukaryota > Metazoa > Arthropoda > Insecta > Diptera > Drosophilidae > Drosophila > Drosophila borealis. Next base: position 1,121,566 of record JAWNOR010000340.1, on the reverse strand, counting down.
CATTGTGACTGCTAGCATCATGATCATGTAAAAGACGATAATGCCTCTTCCGGCATCCATTGACTCGACATTCGTTGGCCCTTTTGCAGACTCTTGCCAAGAAAAGAGAAACAAAGGCGGTGCCTTTCTACAAACGTCCATCTTTTTAGCGGAGAGGCTTAGTTAAACTCGTTGCAGTCCCTGACTGCGTGTTGTCTGTTACAGATTGGACACTGTTTGGTGCGACCTTGGTGTCGCCCCTCATTATTCTGGTCAATGCAGGCATGCAGCACTCTACGCTTCTGCTCCTTACTATCGACGTCCACAGTCGTACATACCTCATTGGCGTAGTACGGTAACCAGCTGTATGTCTGGTCCACTCCACCCGCTTGCTTGGTGGTAACTTAGCGACCAAATAATCCATCAGCGAGGATTCGCTAAATGCTGTTTTCCGTTAGCTGATTGTAGAAAGGCGGCAAGGTTACTCTATCGTGTAGCAAATGGCACGATTTTCGCTATGCTGTGCTCTTGAATTGCCTGCACCTCTCGAATACTAATTAGCTGGCTGCGTATTAGATGCTCTGGGCGGCCATATCTGAAACGTAATTGTTCCATCCCGTTATTCACGTTCCTGGGATGTATGAGCGACGACTTCACAATCGCTGGCTATTCTCTAGATTCGTGCAGGTGTACTCCAAAGTTGTTTCCGTAAACGCGCAGAAGAATATAGGCCAATCCTCAGGTTGGCCTCCAAACTCGGGTAGATCTGGTAATTTGCGTAGCAGGCATGCATCGTTCCTGGGGATCGCCCATGCGAAGTTCCCAGTTGCCTGCGTTGGCTCCAAAATGATCGCTGGTTTGTTCTCTTGTACCGGCGTGTAGCTGAGCGTTGGCTGCGCAATGCCTGCAGAACAAAATGGCGTTGAGCGGCTTGATGTTGTAGAACAGTTATCCATAACTGAAGCTCGTTCTACCGTTTGCAACTTTGGTCCCAAATTTCCATTCAATGACGTATGCAATGCCTCACTCAGAGATGATGTTCTGCTCAAAATGTAAGTTCCACGCGAAATTGCAGTTTCACTAAAACTTACACTCGAATTTGGCATTCCACTCATAATTGTAGTTTCACTCGAACTTACACTCGACGATGGCTCTCCACTCAAAGCTCTGGTCAGCATTACTCAATTTAGCGGGATCAGTAACTGTGCTCACATGTGCTTGACTAGTTTTTGACCTCTGCAACGTGTGCTCTAGCGCAGCGACTCTTCTTATCAAATCCATGACTTGAGTACTTGAGAGTTGCGTGCGTGGGCTTGACGCTCCTGTCAATATGCTGGCTCGTGCACTCACTCCCGCGGCCACAGTGCCGGCAAGTTGTAAACTTCTGCCCACATCCACGGTGCTGGGGTTTTGTAGCGAGCTCACAGCAGGAACTTGCATTTCTGATACAGTGCTCACCATTCTACTTGTCCGCTTCGGCTGCACCTCACTCGCCATGGTATTTATCTCCATGGCCATCGTTCAGGCGTGGGCTTTTCCTGGCTGACCGTTGTGTCATCCTATTCAGCTCGGAGATGACTTCTTCTATATTTTACGCTGGCTGCGTACCAATGGAGGCCCTGCCTATGCTGTGTCTATGTACACGCACTGTAACTCCAAAGTTACATCACGTCTTGTCTCCAGTGCAAGTCGCCCTTGCAGTTTCTTACGATAAGAACTGCGAATAAAAGATCATGTCGCGTGCCAAACGAAGGGGGAGTTGCAATTTGAAAACTGAGGGGTTTACGCCTGGCCCCTGGGCATGTTACTTCAATGTTAATAGAGACAGCGTATTGAAAAACGTGCTAGTACAAGTGTTTTATTCTGAACGGATTACATAGGTTAGAACTTAGATATATATTCCCTTAGAATCTTACCGCAGTTTTCCCTCCGGCCTTCTAACTCATGACAATATTGAGCTTAACATTTAAGTAATGTGCAAGTTATGTAAAAGTAAGTAAACAAGCCAAATACAATGTGCCCGTGCATTCAGAGGGCAAAAATACATACTTTCAGAAAATAATTAATACTAAACAATCGATAACTTAATTCGTCCCGCAACAATAAAGAAGAAGAAGATAAAAAAAGTGAATTTAGATACAGTATATTTTATACACATGTTTTGACAGCCCACTATGTTGTATGCGTCAAGTGGCAAGAGTGCAACCTAAGAAGTTGTGCGGAATATTAGATATTAGAGAGTGGAAAATATTAATGAATTCAAAGGTCAATTTGACAAGTCATATAAGTGCATTAATAAAGGTATATCTATAAAAGTAGAAACGCATGGTATATTAGCGTATATTAGCGTACAAATATTGATAAAACAAATTAAGCAATATAGTACAGGCAGTAAATTCACTTCAAAATAAACTTACACAAGAACATGCCAAACAGTGTCTTAAAGTTATATAATCTTTAAATACACGATTTAAAAATGTTGATATTAGACAGAATATTTAAATAAATGTTCCAGAAGATCTAAATATATTCGCTGATTTTAATGAAAGCCAGCTCAAAGAATTAAGTGAGCCTAAACCAACAATAGACACAGACATTATCAGTGACATAGACGATTCAAAAAAACGACACAATGGCACAACAGGTAGCCTTGGATAGAGAATATGAGAAACAAGTTTCATCTTCAATCCCTGAATTTGACGGTTAAAAACTGTCACTAAATCGTTTTCTAACAGCCTTGCGCATAGTTGAACGAACAAAAGGCGACCAAGAAGACCTAGCAGTCGATGTTATCAAATCAAAGGTAACTGGCCCTATCTTGTACAAAGTGCAAGATGAAAGAACTATTTCTGCTATAATCAACAAACAAAGGGTAACGTCATAGAATAATAAACTGATACAGAGCTGAAAACTCATTCCGAGCTTTTATTACCGTTTTAATTCTGAAGCAAGCTCTATAAGGTTGGTCCGCAAACGCAAAATCAAACTCAAGAAGTAAAGCTCATTTACCATAGGAAGCAACAACATATCAGCTGCAAAACAGCAACAGTGCCCATGAAACCCCATTTTTTTTGTCTTCCGTTTTGATCGCTGAAATTCTGAGGCAAGGACATAAGAAACTCAATGCAAAGAAAAGGGACAGATAATGCCACTGTGGTTGTTGCGTGTTTCTCCGCCGTTCCAACAAGGCAGCGCGTGGAAACAACAAAAACACTATTTGGGTTCTATTGTTGTTGTTGCATAGCCGAGTCTCGGCGCAAGTAGGTAGAAAATTCAAATTCCAGCAGGCCTTGCCATTCAAATCAAAGGGTTATGCACACGGCGCACCAACACTATATATTATGACTTCACATTTGATGGAATTTCAATTCTTGTGTTGCTTAGAATATAGTGCTATCTTTACGTACCTAACATTGTGACGCGGAGTCACAATAGACCCACCAATATTAGAAAAACCATACAATAATCATAGGTTAAGAGTAAACAATAGAGTATAGCGAAATCGGAAATAAAATTACTTTTCGTATAAGAGTACATGCATTTAATTTAGAGAGGCCGTTTGCAAATGAAATCGTATTAGCAACAATTCTGTGGTGGAGTTATCCCTACGGCTCCCTACTCCCCCCTTTTCAGCTGCACGTCTCGCAAACTACAAATTTCTTGTAGAGTGGACCTGGTAAGATTGAGTTATTACCCCGGCCAAGAAACTACTTTACAAGTGGCGCCCGAGCAGGGACCCTAGGCGTAAAGGGGCGTGGCATTGAGGTGGCCTAAAAGCCCATGAAAGTGCCACCAGAGTAAGTCAGTGCCAAGAAGGCATGGTAAGCTGAGAAGTTAGCTACCCGCGGCATACGGAAAGGGAACATCGAAAGACCCACTGGGATGTCAGCAGCAAGCGCACACGTGCAGACAAACAAGTGGGGAAAATAGGAAAATAGCAAAGCAGAGACCCGAAAACTAACGGACAGTCATAAAAGTTCTCGCTGAGCTTGCGCGGTCAGTAAGCGCGATGGGGAAACGAGTGAACAATGAAGTGAATTCGGCCTAATATTAACATCAAAACTGTAGTGGCGAATAATTCTTGTAGTGAACAAACAAAACTGTGGGAAAAAAAAGAAAAGGTGAACTTTTAAGAGAAAAGTGAGCAACAACGAGACGGGGACGTTGAGCGTTTTTTTTTTTTAATTTTTTGTGATCACCTGTGCAAAACAAAAGAGAAGTGCCCAGACGTTCAAGTGGTTAACGACAATAATTAATTAATAATTGAGTGCTAGTGACTTAAGTGCATGAACAGAGGACCACGGTCAAAGAGTGGACGGGTGCTACAAAAGGTACCATAGTGTGAGGCCGGTAAGCTTTTTAGGGTGGTCAGCCAAAGTGCGACTTTTTTTGTGGCGCGACTAATTTTGTGTTGTGGCTCGGTGAAAATAATTATAATTAAAATAACTAAATAACTAAAAAATTAAAAATTAAATAACTTAAACGAAATTTAAATAAAATAAATAAAATTAAAAAACAAAATCAAATAATAATAAAAAAAATATATAATAAATTAAATTAAAATCAAAATATAATAATTATAAATAAATTACTTAAAATAAAATAATTAAAATTAAAATCAGATTAAAACAATTATACATAAAAATAACTAAAAATTAAATAACCAAAAGTTAAAACCAAAATAAAGTAATTCAAACAAGGCGAGCAATAAGGACAGACCAGTCGACGGGAAATATAAGCGCAACCCAAGAAGGCAACGAAAACGAGGATATCAAAGAGGAGTAATGAGAAACAAGAATGAGAGGTTAAGTAAAAAAGGATGGATACGGGTGAGTGTCAGAATCCAGGGGTGGGCGTACGATGGATCCACTTACGACGAAAGGAGGAACTGGAGGCGATTACTCGCGAGTTCGGGCTGAGCGAGCTAGGGCGGGTTGAAGACTTGCGTCGCCGTTTGGCAAGCTTCGTTTCCGGGGGTTCACATTCCGCCAAAATATGGGCTCGGCTAGCCGAGCTGGAGGCCAAACATACACGAACCCCGGAGCATAAGGCCCAGCCCGAACCTGACCCAATTGTATGGGACAGACTCTCGAAGTCGGAGTCAGACTCTGGCCCACGTTCGAACACCCCCGGCTGACTCGAGGTCCCGGTGATTCCGAGCTATAAGGCCCGCGATGCGAGCGATGAAGGAATGAAGGATGAGAGGATGAAGGAATCGGGGACGCCTAGTGTTACTGAGGGCGCCCCATTAACACCAGCGCGCCTACCAATGGAGTTGAACATGTCAGGAAGTGGGACATACACTTCGATGGCCAGTCTGATTCACTGTCCTGCGTGGAAGCCATCGAGGATCGGGCCCTGTCCGATGACATCGACACCGATAGGTTGCCTAGGGCGATGAACGAGGTCATGATCGGTGAAGCCGTTCGCTGGTTCATGACAAGTGGGCTAAGAAATGTGTCATGGAATGAGTTCAAGGAGGGATTCTTAGATTTCTTTTTACACCCGCGATACCGAATTGTTGGGAGACGAAATCCGGGTTCGCCGTCAACGAGACGGCGAAGGATTTAAACAATATGTGGTGGACATAAGGGCGTTGATGCACCACGCCGGCTACAGTCTTGAGAGAGACCTTACTAGGATATATGACAACGCAGCCCCAGAGTACAAATTGTATGTGCGGAGACAAGAAGCTGTCGCTGTCGAAGCTCATACATGCATCAGGGCTAGATGTCGCACGGATGGTGCACGCGGGAATCAGTTAAGAGGGGCGCACGATCGGCGTGCCTCTTCTAATAATGACCTCGTGATCCTGCTAGACCAAGTGATCCTGGGTATGGACTTTATCCGTGCGATAGACACGACGTTGTGGGGACAGCGAGATGACGCTAGGAACGCCGAAAAGACTGGGAATAAGGGAAGGGATGACTGGTTGCCCTGCGGAGCTGATCCCAGCGGCAAGGTAAGTTATTCGGCAGGGACCGTTAGTCCGCCCGTGGAGAGCATCCCGGAGGCGCGATCGAGGGGTGTCCAGGGTGCCAGTAAAGGCGCGGTAAAGGATTGGAAACAGGAGCGTAAGGAGGACTCGACAGGGGTTAGGGTAAAATGACAGGCGACGACGGGGGTCCGCAGAGGCGGGGATCCGGGGCCTATGTGTGGATCAGCACCTAAGAGCGCGAAGCTGGGGAGGATGGCTAGATCCAACGGGCAGGAGGATCAACCTCACGCCTCAGAAGAAGTCTTGCTAGCAGGAGAACTAGTCGCGGGGAAAAACACGGTCGCGGGAGCTAGTCGCGAGGCTAGCAGTAGTGAAGAGTCTGGAGAGGGGAGTCCCAACAGGGAGGACGTCTGGCCAGCAGACCTAGAGCCGAGTATGCAGGTGCTTCTAGAGGCGGAATTGGCGCAATTCGAGGGGCTGAAGGGCGTGTCCCACATAGCCAGCCATCGAATTTTTATGAAGGTCAATGAGCCCAACAAACAGAGGTACTACCCGAGGAACCCCTCGATGCAGCGCGCCATCGACGAGCACGTGCGCCGATTGTGCTTGTGAAGAAGAATACCGCAGAATGGCGAATATGCATCGATTATAGGCAGATTAAGGCACATTCGATGGCCTCGTGGTATCGACGCTTCGTGCCGAACTTTTCGTCGGTGGTGCAGCCGAAAAAGGGAAAGGTATGGTCGTGGGGCGTGGAGCAGCAGGGTGCGTTGAAGCAACTCAATAAGCGACTCACAACCGCTCTCATCCACGCCTGCCCTCCTGAAGACAGAGATCAACGATTAAGCCGCGGAGAATGAATGACTGGCTATAGTTTGGTCAATCCGCAAGTTGACGTGCTATTTGGAGTGTTACAGGTTCGACGTCATTAACGACCACATGGCACTCAAATGGCTCAGCTTAATAGAGAGTCCATCTGGAAGGATCGCTCGATGGTCCTTAGAGTTACTGCAGCTCCAGTTTGTCGTGCAGAACCGGCGAGAGAAGTTGAACGTGGTAGCTGACGAGCTATCACGACAGCCATTAGAAATTGTGCGTCGCCGGCAATTAGAGGCAGAGAGTCCTGCAGGAGTGCCACAATGCCCCGACGGGAGGACGATTTCCCGACTAGCACAGAGGTATTATTGGCTAGGAATGTTCCGGGACGCCGCACAACATGTGAGGTGCTGCGAGGTGTGACAAAAGTTCAATGTGGAACAGGTGAGACCGGCAGGACGAATGCCTACGCGCCACGTGACGGAACTGTGGTCCATCTTATGAGCCGACTTCGTGGGCCCCCTACCACGCTCGAAGTAATTGGTCATTTAGCAAGTGGGTGGAGCTGGTTCCCTTGAGAGGGGCGACGGCGGAACACTTACAGAAGGCTTTCCGAGAAGGGATACTTTGTCGATTCGGAGTCCCTCGGAAGTTCGTATGCGAAAACGGAGTGCAGATCACAAGCCGGACATTTAAGGCTTTCTTGACTTCCATCGGCGTAGAGGTACAATACACGGCGCCATATTGCCCTCAAGAAAACCCTACCGAGCGGACGAACCGGACGGTCAAGACGATGATCGCCCAGTTTATCGAAGAACACCAGAGCTCGTGGGACGAGATGCTACCCGAATTAGTGTTGGCGGTAAACACGAGCGTGGCCGACTCGACCAGATTTTCTCCCGCTTTCTTGGTACGTCCGTCATAACTTGCAGCGTGCTTCCCAGGACCAGGGGAGGCACTACAATTTGCGTCGAAGCGAATGGCGGCCAAAAGTGGGCGAGCAGGTGCGGCTACGCCAGCATCAGCTGTCAAAGGCCGCCGACGGATTCGCGGCAAAGCTAGCGCCGAAGTGTGACGGCCCCTTTCGGGTCGTGAATTTCGTGCCGCCCAATATCATGCGCTTGGCGCGCGATGGCGAACGGAAGAGACGGGTAGCGAGCATAGCCCGTTAAAGGTCTACCATGAACCACACGAAGAAGACCCCAGTGAGGTCAGAGGGCCAGGAGACGAGCAACCAGGCGAAGAATAGAACAATTTGTAATAACCCTATGTTTAACTATTTATAAGAAAAGTCGTTGTGAGCTGAACCATAGGAACGTATTAGAGCAATAGACAGGCCGAAGTTGACACTAAAGGAAGGGGATCGGAATGTTAGAGGAGTTAAGTAGATGATTTAAAATAATTCGTATTTTCACAGGTATAAACGGAACTGATTCTGCGTACAGGATGGCAACGCGTTCTTTAGGGTGACCATCACCGACGACTGCAAGGTGACGATCACACGCCGTCAAGAAAGGCGGGTTGTGACGCGGAGTCACAATAGACCCACCAATATTATAAAAAAAAATATACAATAATCATAGGTTAAGAGTAAACAATGGAGTATAGCGAAATCTGCAATAAAATTACTTTTCGTTTAAGAGTACATGCATTAAATTAATGAAATCGAATCACTTGCAACTCTGACTGTTAACGTTGTTAGGAGTACAAGAGAGCGAATTGTAGAAAGAGAGGATTTTCGCCGCGGTCCGAAAAAGGGCGAAAATGGGTCGTGAGCTGCTGAAGCTGATCAGCCAACTTGACATTGGAATCAGTAAGCGTGAGTACTAGACGTGCGAACGTAACGACATACAGATTCAGAGGGACCGCGAGTTAGTTGCAAGCTTACGAAATAGTGGTCGAGAACTGACGGTGCAGCAGTGCCAAAGAAGTTTAGGAAATAAAACAATAGCGTTCATATTGCGTGTTGTTTCTCGTAGAAATTGTGCATTTCCAGGCCTTTCGTTCTGCGGCGGAGCGATACCAGCAGCACCCATCACGCTGACCTACCATAACCTCACCGCGGCGGAGCGATCACAGCGGCTCCCTCCTTCCTTACTAGTATTAGCAACCACTCTGTGGCGGAGTTGTCCTCACGGCTCCCTACCCCCCTTTTCAGCTGCACGTCTCGGCAAACTACAAATTTCTTGTAGAGTGGACCTGGTAAAATTGAGTTATTACCCCGGCCAAGAAACTAACTTACAACATTTAAGTATATTATTAATACGGTCTTTTATAATAATGAATTTATTGAAAAATGTATTCATTTGCTGTACGCAACTATTGCACACAAAAAGGATTGGGCTGTGACGTCAAATGCGCAACAGAATATTGCAATCACCTTAAATTCATATACTTCCCTTGGATTAGCAGACACCAACATGCAGATTTTCTGTCAAAGTGTGTGAGATGAGAAACACATACCAACAACTATTTGGCGCGTCGAGGCATTGATACCCTCATTTATAAAAATGGTATAATATGATTGAAGAAAACAATTACTATTGATTGTACTAATAGTTGCACACTAAATACGAAATTATATTTTTCTCAGACATTAAATAAAAATGTTATGCAAGAAGGTTAGTGGTATTTGGTTACAGAACTTATGAATAATTAAAATAGCCTATTTTGAAAAAAGGGTGCCTGGTCGAAAAATGACAAAAATGTAAAAATCTGCCTGACTGCTTTTAAGTTGAAATCGAGTGGAGAAGAAGAGGACATGACTTTGTGACTTTGCGAACTATAGGCATAGCAGTGCTTAGAAATAATGAGTTAGAAGAGTGCAGAATCTAGGATCATAGGCTGTACCCTCAACCCAAAAAGGAATAGCATGGACAGAATTTGTGGTGTGCTTTTTTCATTGTCGAGTCGTTTGTTTTGATTATGGTTGCTGTTGGTTCTTATGGAAAATGTTCTGAAGTTGTCATTGAATTTTGGACACCGGCAGAAGTAGCTGCAGACAGCCGGATGTTGTGTTTGCAATTTGTGTTTGCAACCTCACAATCTTGCTTCACATTTTTTTAAAAAAGCTTTTGATCCAAAAGCCTCCTCTGTATATTTATTACTCTATGGGGTAACGTCAAGGATGAATCAACCGACGTTCTCAATGCGAAACTGTTAAACAGTAAACAAAAAGGAAAAATAGCATCTCAATATACAGCCAAAATTGACAACTTGCGAAAACAACTTGAAGCAACTTATATTGACGATGGTCAAGACCCTGATAATGCAGAAAAATTCTCGACAAGAATCAATAGCTGACATGACAAAGAATTGTGACTACGAAAAGCTTCGTATGATCACCAACCAAAGAACATATAGATGGAACATACCGTGTAGCCAAAGTGGACACAAAAAAAATCGGTGCATCCGGTCCAACGAGCGAGTAAGATATACATATGATGTCTTTTGATCGCTTACACTACAGGAAACTGCTTTGGCTTACTCTCTTCCATGTTCCGCCGTTTATTTTTATCTCGCTCGCACTTACTCTCAGTGCTCTCAATGCTCTCTTTATGTCTAGGTACCGTTTAAATGTTTGTGTGTGTATGTGTCCGCACAAGCAAAAATGCCCACAAATTAAAGTTTCTCAAATATCTTCCCATTTGAATGGACGAGTAATATGAAATAATAAAAGGGTTTGCCCCGTCGAAGCGAAATTCTTGCATTTTAGCTCGTTATTATTGGAAAGGGTACCTAAGCGTTGGCATCTGTGCATTTCAAAGTTTTTGGACTTGCTATTCACGCATAATTGCATATTTTGTATATGAATAGAAGCATTTGTTCGCTTGTATGCCTGTTGGTCCCTACCTGCCTGTCCGATGCAAATTTGACAAAATTCCTAGTGACATAATAAGCATAAATTTCATAAAAAAATACAATTGTCAATTAGATTTCGCACAAACCTGTGATTCCTTAATTCTTCGTCCGAACAACTTAAATTATCCGATCAAATTACCAATAATTCACACTTGTGACAATAATACCACATTACTACCAGCACGTTCCGAAGTTGTCCGTCAAATAAAAAGATCTTTCATAAAAAATCATGTTTTAATTCCAAACCAAGAAATTGATGAAGGAATTTTAGTTGGAAATACCATTTCCAATAACCAACAAACATTTGTCCGAATTTTAAATAAATCATTCAATAAAAAAAGTATATCTTAACGACATTACAATAGAAAAGCTAATTGACTATGAAACAGTCCAAGAAACTAGCAAAAGATCGCCTGGAAATGGTGGTGGAAAAATTACAAAAGAACTTTCCCCAATTATTTAAAAAACAACTAAAATATCTCTGCACCAAGTAGACTGATATATTCGGACTTGAAACCGAATCAATAACAACTAACAATTTTTATAAACAAGAATTGAGACTTAAAGATACTGAGCCAGTGTACATAAAAAATTACAGAATTCCTCATACTCATAAAGAAGAAGTAAATAAGCAAACCGAAAAATTCATCTCGCATGAAATTGTAGAACCCTCCGTATCGGTATATAACAGTCTAATTCTTTTCGTTCCAAAAAATGGGATTACCAGGATCCGATACCAAGAGATGGCGATTAGTTATAGACTATCGTCAAATAAATAAAAACCTACTCTCCGACAAAGTTCCGTTAACAAGAATAGATGATATTCTTGATGAATTAGGAAGAGCTAAATATTTTTCGAACTTGGACTTGATGTCAGGTTTCCACCAAATAGAACCAAAATGCAAATAGCAAAGAATTTTGCATCATGACCGATGCCAGTAAATTAGCCTGCGGAGCAGTTTTAACTCAAACATATGGAGATAAGCAATTGCCCGTAGCACATGCTTCTCGTTCATTTACAAGAGGAGAAAGCAATAAAAACACAACCGAACAAGAGTTGGCAGTAATACACTGGGCAATATCACATTTTCGACCATATATATATGGTTAACATTTTAAAATCAAAACAGATCATAGACCATTGACATATTTGTTTTCAATGGTACATCCAAGTTTAAAATTAACAAGAATTTTAACAAGATTAGACTTAGAAGAGTATGACTTTCCTGTAGAATATCTTAAGGGCAAAGACAATTTCGTTCCTGATGCATTGTCACGCATCACAATAAAAGAATTAAACAAGTAAGAGGTTCTAGTCGGGAGCTCTAAACTAGGGGATACCCTGAACCCTCTTCTTCCAATACTAAATGCAGCTCGCGCTTGTTTGCTTTAGTAGTAATAAAGATAAATAATAAAATGTTCCCTTGGAAGGGTTCGAACTCGTAACTATTCGCATTACTTGCTGCCTCCTCTACTTAACAGCTACACCTGACAAAAAAAATGGTTTGCTTGGTATGGTTTGAACTCGCTAAAGACCGCACTAGTTGCTACCGACTCTACTCAACAGCCACACCAATAATTGAGTTTTAATGACAATACACAGAAAACAATACAATCGCAATTGCAGTGCTGTTGATAGAATTCAAAGCAGACGCGCATGAATGTGTGTGTGTACATGCATACAAAAATTCTTGGAATTTGCGCTTGCTGCCGCGAATACGAGGAAAGCCAAAACACGTTTTCTTAAATAACTTCTGTGTTTCTTGATCTTGGTGAAATATTCTACAGTATCTGCATCTTATTGTGCTATAGAATATTAGTGTATTCTCAAAAGGTCAATTGCATTTTTATTATGGCCTATATTAGTGGGCGGAATAAATTGGTTTTTTTATTTGATTTATAGCTATGTGGTAGAAGCGAGAAGGTGGTCATAGGCTTAAAATTAAAAATGCTTTATATATATATACTATTCTAGAAGCTAAATGTCAAGATTGGTGATTATTTAACAACATTTCACAAAAAACAGGATTTCGATATCGATTTTTATCGATTACATGGAAACGCGGCAACAAACTCGATCTGCGCGTGGACTAGGAGTGCCTTCAGCTAAAATATGAAGTCTCTAGCTCGAATAATTCCTGAGATCCTAGCGTTCATACATACGGACAGACGGACGGGCGGATAGACAGCCGGACATGGCTACCTATAGGAGGACCTACAGCTAAAATTTGAAATCTCTAGCTCTTATAGCTTCTGAGATCCTAGCGTTCATACATACGGACAGACAGGCGGACGGACAGACAGACAGACATGGCTAGATCGACTCGGCTGTTGATGCTGATCAATCTTGGTTTTTGATGTCTTTGCAAAAATTATTTGCAAAGAAAGAAAAATGTTATGAACTTAACTCGCACGCGCTTCAAATATAAATGACATGCTGAGCTGTACTTTTAACCTTTACTACTTCCCAACGACAAAAAAATTAAGGAAGCTTTCAAAAGCTCTACATCACGCGATTATATTTTAAAACGGTACTATGGCCTGATCTTATCACCTTTTTTCTCTTCCTCTCTATTCGCCCTATTCGGTTGCGCATGCCCTCAGCTGTGCAATAAGCGAAGAATTGGCTTCCAGTGCGGTCGGTAAAGCAGTAACCAAACTAGAGCAGCTGATCAACAAGCAGATTCGTTTGAGGAGTGCAAAGCAGCCACTACACCACAGTTTATGCAGCGCTACTTGCTAGCGGGACATAAACTGAAATAACTATAATAACTGTTGAGTTATAACTTGTTACTAGTTTGTATATCTTTGAGATGAAAAGTACCGATGCATTTACCTGTTTCATTAGCTAGTTGATAGTAGGCTGGGCTGACTTTTTGTACAACAATCGCCGGAATGAAAACTGGTGCAAGCTTAGAACTAAACTTCTTTTGCGCGTTACTCTGACAAAAATTGCGGGCGAAGACTTTCGTACCGGCAGTAAGACTTATGTTTCGGCTGCGCAGATTATATATCTTAGCATTTCTATTATGTGACTGAGCTACATTGTCTTTAGCTATCTGACGGATTACTTGTAAAGCTGTGGGCCTCTCAATAGCGGTGTCTTCGGACAGGACGTTAAGTCGCTTTAGCAAGTCATAGTCTTTACCGTTTAACATCATATTCTGTCCAAACGCTAAAAAATATGGAGAGTACCCTGTACTTTGGTGAACGCTGGCTCTCAAGGCAGCACAAATGGCGTACAGCTTTTTATCCCAATTTGAATGATCTTTTCCGATATAGGCTCTAATAGCCGCTAATACTGATCTATTTACTCGCTCACTCGCATTACTTTGTGGCGAGTATATTGCCGTTCGAATGTGGATGATTCCATACCGGGTAAGAAAAGCTTTAAAGACACTAGAAATGAACTGAGAGCCATTGTCGGTCAGAATAGTTTCTGTGGATGATTCCATAGCGGGTAAGAAAAGCTTTAAAGACACTAGAAATGAACTGAGAGCCATTGTCGGTCAGAATAGTTTCTGGCACGCCGAAAGTGCAAAATAGTGTGTTTTCTAGATAGTCGATAATTTTGTTGGTAGTAAACGCGCGAAGAGGCCACATTAAATGAAATTTAGTATTAAGGTCTACAACCATCAGGAGACCTATATAGCCGTTCTTTGACCGAGGATATGGCCCTAGAAGATCCATGTAGAGCTTCTGAAATGGCCGTTCTGACGTCATAGGCTTGCCCATTGGAGGTCTCAACACTACATTGGGGCTTTTCGTTTGCCGACAAACTTTACAATTGACTATATATTCATGAATTTGGGCCGACATTTTTGGCCAAAACAAGTATCTCTTGAGTTTCTCTTTTGTTTTTCCGATGCCACTGTGTGCAGCGTTAGGGGGATTGTGGGCTCTCTCTATCACTTGTAGGGTGAGAGACGAAGGTATCCAGAGTTTCCAGGATTGTTTCTCCTGAATGCTATATCCCGTCACTGGCTCAGTACGTTTATATATAAAACCGTCGATTATCTGTAAATCTGGTAATCTGGATTGGTTAGAAGAAATATTGTCTATCAGATCCAGATAGTTTGGCGATTTGAATTCGGGTGAAGACAGGTCAACTATGGGACCTTGCTCCTCGAATTCCGCAAGCTCTGTCTCATTTTGACGCGATAGCGCATCAGCGACAACATTTTGTGTACCGCTACGATGCGAGACTTTAAACTTGAAGCCCTGTAATTTGATCACCCATCTACCTTGACGTCCTCTGAGATCCTTCTGTCTCATGAGCCATTGTAAGGAAGCATGATCAGTTATTACTTCGAAGTCCTGTCCTTCTATATACGCTCTAAATTTAAAAATACCTCTTATTACGGCTAAGCATTCCAGATCGGTCACACTATAATTCCGTTGGGCCTTTGACAGTTTCTCTGACATGTATGCTATTGGAGCCTCCTCTTCCTGTTCATTTAGTTGAGCTAGAACGCATCCTAAACCAGTTGTGCTAGCATCGCAAACTAATCTAAAAGGTTTTGAGAAGTCGGGTGTAGACAATACAGGTGCAGAAGTTAAAAGTGTTTTCAAGGTGTTGAAAGCGGAATCAGCATCAGTGTTCCATTTCAATACTTTCGATTTCTTTAGCAACTCTGTAAGCGGAAAGCTAACTGTTGCATAATGATTAACGAAACGTCTGTACCATCCAGCGAGTCCAAGAAAACGTCTCAGTTGTTTTACACTTTTTGGTACAGGGAATTCGTTAATAGCTTGTATTTTGCTAGGGTCCGTCTTTAGTTGACCATACCCAATTATAAAGCCCAAATATTTAATTTCCCGCATACAAAATTTTGATTTTGCGATGTTGATTGTCAAGTTCGCTTTACGCAAGTGCAACGCTACTTCCTGCAAAAGCAACATATGAGAATCGAAGTCCTCTGAAAGCAGAAGTAAATCATCTAAGTAGACAAATACGCGGGTCCGCAAATGGGCTGGTATCACGCGTTCCATTAGTCTACAAAGCGTTTGAGGAGCGTTACACAATCCAAACGGCATTACTTTGTATTGAAATAATGGACGATTAGAGACTGTAAAAGCGGTATACTGACGTGATTTTTCTTCTAGGGGTATCTGCCAGAATGCGTGCTTCATATCGAGGCCCGTTATATATTTAGCCGGCGGCAGACGACTAAGAATTCCGTCGATATGGGGTAGAGGGTACGCATCTTTACGAGTGTACTTATTTATGACTCGAGAATCTAGACACAGCCTGTTTTTATCCTTTCTTTGCACAAGGACGCAGTTGCTGCTCCAGGGGCTATGTGATTCCTCTATTATATCTAACGCTAGCATTTTCTCGATCTCGTCAAACATTTGCTTTTCAACGGCTGGCGAAATAGGCCAATGTCTTTGTTTGACGGGGGTCGCATTATCTATTTCAATGCGATGTTTGATTAACTCAGTGCGTCCTAATCCTTCCTTTTCATAAGAATAGAAATTAGAAATGATCGAATTTAATCGTGACTTTTCTTCAGCGGTTAGCTGATGCATTTTCGCTGTTTCCTGTATATCATGTTCGTTACTGTTGTCTAATTCATTTACGGACTCATCAGGACGAATTAAATTCGTTAACAGTCCAAAGTCCTGCCAAAAATTTATGCCTAAGTAAACATCTTGTTTCAAATCGGGTATAACATAAAAATCAACATTATGCACTTGTTCTCGAAATTCAACTTTAAGTGTCAGTTTGCCTACCACAGGGCAAATAGCGTTATTAGCTGTTCGGATTGATCCAGAGCATTTGCGCGCTTTGGGGTGTGACAACAGTGACTTTGCTGCAACATTACCGAGGCAACTAATCGTCGCTCCGGAATCTAATAATGCTACATATCTTTCTCCCTCTAGGCTTAACTCAGTGTACAAGCGGTTATCTGAGCTCATAAACACTGATTGAACGAGCTTCTTACGAAGACTTTTTATATTTTTCCAGAATTTCCTAAGTCGAACAGTAGAGCGTTTTGGCCGACTGAGAAATTCGATAGATTCTATGCTGCTAAAAATTCGTCTTCGTGTGTCAAGATAGTGTTTTACTCTAATATGGTACGGCACGTATTTATTTTCAATATCAGTTTGAGTTGCAGTCTCGGCGACTGAACATGTATTTGCCATATAAGTTGTAAATATAGTATTTGGAGTTGATTGCTCCGAACTACCATATGACTGTATTCCTGGCAAGGACTTTATTCTTTTGTGGGATGCGTCAAACTGGTGTTGGTCTGCGCATCCCGCTTTCGGTTTCCCAAAAGATTGCATTTGCTACAATTGGGTTCAAAAGTATTTTTAGCAGCATAGAATCTATCGAATTTCTCCCCACGTTGGGCGCCATATATGTAACGGTGGGGAGGTTCGGGTTCAGTTTTTGCCTTTCGTTTGGCCATCTACCAAAATAAAACGAACGGCCGTGGCTGTTGCCTAACCGGGTGCATAGGGATTGCAGGTTCGCACTTCTTGCTAATGCTCGGACAATAGCTCGTCGGACTGGTCGGGGTTTTTTCCTTTCCCTTCTGCACTTACCATAAACACATAGTTTAAGTGCGATTAAAAAAAAATATAAAAAAATGATTGATTTAAGTAAATCCATTAAAACAAAAAAAAAACGGGTTCTAGTATGGGTACCATTAATGTGTTCCGACCGAGCATCCAAATTCAAACTATTCAAATTCGCGTAGGTGAGAGAACTAAGGTGTTGATCGTCTCTCTTTCTCTTTACCCTCCCTACCTTGACAAGCAATAAAAAAAATGGAATGTGGATGCTTGTCCCTATTTCAGGTTCTTAAACCATCACTATAAATTGCAAGCGGCTAACATGGGTACTTGACAGATAAAACAATTAATTATGGAATAAGGATATCATATCAAATAAGCTAATATAATTCGTTTATTCACGCATTGTTCAATTTTTTTGCCAATTAATAGCAAGGTGAGTATAACTATATTTACAAAAATATACAGTTTCCCAACAAAATTTGAATCCAAAGTTAATATGATGAATGTGCAATAACTAGTTTAAATCCCATATAGAAATTAAGTGGAAGGAGAAATTCACCAACATTATCTTGAGACTTGACGGATAGTAATTAATTTACCGTCTTGCTAAATTAAGCTGCATTTAAATGTTCATATGTGTATATAAATACATATATCTATAGGAGTTGTTTTAAACTCTTACTCACGCGATATCCTTCGAAGCAGACGTTGGGCCCAATGTATACGACGATTATGATCGCTGTTGCTAAATATTACAAAAAAAATTTTTAAGTATGTAAACACATGTATATATATATATATGAGCAGCGGTCAAGGTCGGTGTTGTGGGAATTTCCTCTCGCTTTAACTTATTTAGGCATATTCATTGCATATTTTTTTGTTTTTAGGGAAATTAGTAAAAGAAAAATTAAAGGAAATAAAAAAATTAAAACTAAGGATCTTTTAACCTTTACTACTTCCCAACGACAAAAAAAAATAAGGAAGCTTTCAAAAGCTCTACATCACGCGATTTTATTTTAAAACGGTACTATGGCCTGATCTTATCACCTTTTTTTCTCTTCCTCTCTATTCGCCCTATTCGGTTGCGCATGCCCTCAGCTGTGCAATAAGCGAAGAATTGGCTTCCAGGGCGGTCGGTAAAGCAGTAACCAAACTAGAGCAGCTGATCAACAAGCAGATTCGTTTGAGGAGTGCAAAGCAGCCACTACACCACAGTTTATGCAGCGCTACTTGCTAGCGGGACATAAACTGAAATAACTATAATAACTGTTGAGTTATAACTTGTTACTAGTTTGTATATCTTTGAGATGAAAAGTACCGATGCATTTACCTGTTTCATTAGCTAGTTGATAGTAGGCTGGGCTGACTTTTTGTACAACAATCGCCGGAGTGAAAACTGGTGCAAGCTTAGAACTAAACTTCTTTTGCGCGTTACTCTGACAAAAATTGCGGGCGAAGACTTTCGTACCGGCAGTAAGACTTATGTTTCGGCTGCGCAGATTATATATCTTAGCATTTCTATTATGTGACTAAGCTACATTGTCTTTAGCTATCTGACGGATTACTTGTAAAGCTGTGGGCCTCTCAATAGCGGTGTCTTCGGACAGGAGGTTAAGTCGCTTTAGCAAGTCATAGTCTTTACCGTTTAACATCATATTCTGTCCAAACGCTAAAAAATATGGAGAGTACCCTGTACTTTGGTGAACGCTGGCTCTCAAGGCAGCACAAATGGCGTACAGCTTTTTATCCCAATTTGAATGATCTTTTCCGATATAGGCTCTAATAGCCGCTAATACTGATCTATTTACTCGCTCACTCGCATTACTTTGTGGCGAGTATATTGCCGTTCGAATGTGGATGATTCCATACCGGGTAAGAAAAGCTTTAAAGACACTAGAAATGAACTGAGAGCCATTGTCGGTCAGAATAGTTTCTGGCACGCCGAAAGTGCAAAACAGTGTGCTTTCTAGATAGTCGATAATTTTGTTGGTAGTTAACGCGCGAAGAGGCCACATAAAATTAAATTTAGTATTATGGTCTACAACCATCAGGAGACCTATATAGCCGTTCTTTGACCGAGGATATGGCCCTAGAAGATACATGTAGAGCTTCTGAAATGGCCGTTCTGACGTCATAGGCTTGCCCATTGGAGATCTCAACACTACATTGGGGCTTTTCGTTTGCCGACAAACTTTACAATTGACTATATATTCATGAATTTGGGCCGACATTTTTGGCCAAACAAGTATCTCTTGAGTTTCTCTATTGTTTTTCCGATGCCACTGTGTGCAGCGTTAGGGGGTTTGTGGGCTCCCTATATCACTTGTAGGGTGAGAGACGAAGGTATCCAGAGTTTCCAGGATTGTTTGTCCTGAATGCTATATCCCGTCGCTGGCTCAGTACGTTTATAATACAACCGTCGATTATCTGTAAATCTGGTAATCTGGATTGGTTAGAAGAAATATTGTCTATCAGATCCAGATAGTTTGGCGATTTGAATTCGGGTGAAGACAGGTCAACTATGGGACCTTGCTCCTCGAATTCCGCAAGCTCTGTCTCATTTTGACGCGATAGCGCATCAGCGACAACATTTTGTGTACCGCTACGATGCGAGACTTTAAACTTGAAGCCCTGTAATTTGATCACCCATCTACCTTGACGTCCTCTGAGATCCTTCTGTCTCATGAACCATTGTAAGGAAGCATGATCAGTTATTACTTCGAAGTCCTGTCCTTCTATATACGCTCTAAATTTAAAAATACCTCTTATTACGGCTAAGCATTCCAGATCGGTCACACTATAATTCCGTTGGGCCTTTGACAGTTTCTCTGACATGTATGCTATTGGAGCCTCCTCTTCCTGTTCATTTAGTTGAGCTAGAACGCATCCTAAACCAGTTGTGCTAGCATCGCAAACTAATCTAAAAGGTTTTGAGAAGTCGGGTGTAGCCAATACAGGTGCAGAAGTTAAAAGTGTTTTCAAGGTGTTGAAAGCGGAATCAGCATCAGTGTTCCATTTCAATACTTTCGATTTCTTTAGCAACTCTGTAAGCGGAAAGCTAACTGTTGCATAATGATTAACGAAACGTCTGTACCATCCAGCGAGTCCAAGAAAACGTCTCAGTTGTTTTACACTTTTTGGTACAGGGAATTCGTTAATAGCTTGTATTTTGCTAGGGTCCGTCTTTAGTTGACCATACCCAATTATAAAGCCCAAATATTTAATTTCCCGAATACAAAATTTTGATTTTGCGATGTTGATTGTCAAGTTCGCTTTACGCAAGTGCAACGCTACTTCCTGCAAAAGCAACATATGAGAATCGAAGTCCTCTGAAAGCAGAAGTAAATCATCTAAGTAGACAAATACGCGGGCCCGCAAATGGGCTGGTATCACGCGTTCCATTAGTCTACAAAGCGTTTGAGGAGCGTTACACAATCCAAACGGCATACTTTATGGGGTCGGAGATGCTTCCTTCTGCCTGTTAGATACATTTGCACAAATACATTATACCGTTTTTACCCATTTTCAGTGGGTTCGGGGTATAAAAAGGATATTCAGTACAAAATAAACGATTCAGTATTTATAAAGCGCACATAGTATGGTACAGGATTAAAATTAAAGGGACAATGTTTGGGGCCATATAAGGTGTTGAAAGTTGAGAATCACGGTAGTCATATCTACCGTTAAGAAACTTGGCAGTGGAGAACGACCGTGTAAGACGACAACAGTGTCGGAGTATATGAAGATGTGGGAGTTCTTCGTGTTGAAGGACGTGTCAGGACCGCCGAATGTGGGAGCCCAAGAAGGCGAGCGACAAATAACAACATGCAGAGGCTGTTGCTTCTGATCGTTCTCCCTTCGCTCATTTGTAGCTTTGCAGTTTTGCGTCAAAGAGCAGGCTGCGCAACGCGTTATGAAATTAGAGTCACTTTGCTTTTGGTAGTGGCCTATAGAACTCGTGGTTCGTGGTAAATAGTTTAAAGATTTAATTATATCTACAATCATCCCATAATAACTTAATCAGAATAATAATCAATCATATAAAAATATTAAATATAACTGTTAAAGTTAACTACTTTTAAACCAAATTATAATAAAGAAACTTTTTAATTCTATATAACCATAAAGAATCTACATATATCAAGAAGCTACGTGTCAAATTTGGTGACTTTATTTTCTAAAACCTAAGAGATTGACTCAAACAAAAGGAATTCGATATCGATACTTATCAATTGCTTGGAAGCGGGGCAAGTTATCAATCATTGGAAACAATCTCTTACAGCGCGGGCACAAGGAGGACCTACGTTCAAGTCTCTAGATCTTATAGGTTCTGAGACCCTTGCGTTCATACATACAGACGGACGGACAGACGGACATGGGGATGCTTCCTTTGGCCAGTTACATTCATTTGCACCAATACTTTTTTCCCTTTTTACGCATGTTCAATGGGTTCAGGGTATAAAAAGAACAAGTAAGAGGTTCTAATCGGAAGCTCCCGACTAGGGGATACCCTGAACCCTCTTACTCTAACACCAACGCGCACGATCGCTTTATTAATAATAAAGATAAAAAATAAATTCTCTTGGCAGGGTTTGAACTCGCAACTGACCGCATTACTTACTGCCGCCTCTACTCAGCAGCCACACCAACCAAAAAAAAAAAAACTAGTTTCCTCAGTAGGGTTCGAACTCGCAACATACCGCACTACTTGCAGCCGCCTCTACCCAACAACTACACCAATAATTGAATCTTGATGACTAAAAAAAGAATTAAAATAGCAGCACAGTAAATAATACAATCGCAATTGCAATGTAATATATAAATAATGTAATTGTAAATATGGTAATTCCAGATCAACAGCCGATGATCGAACGAACCAAGAGAGCCCAACTTAATTACACGTCATTTATAATAATGCTTTTAATAACTTGCCTTGCCCGAAACATAAAATGTCAAAGCTTAGAAGTCCACCCCCATTCAAGCTTAGAATTGCTATTTTATATTTAAACTATGAATACCATGAGTTAGCCTTTAACATAACCAAAACAAAACAAACTTATAATAAATAATTAAACTTAGCAGAAGAATATGAAAACCTCGCTCAAACAAAATATTTGAAATAAAAACTTGAAAGAGAGAGGATTAACATAAAACAAGAAATTTTAGAAAATCATATCAATTGGCAATAATTATAAGATGATGCAAATAATTATACGCACTTGTTGAAGTTGAAAGGAAGTGTCCACTTGCATGAAACCATAAATAGAAGTTTGGAGAGATCCTGGGAAGATAAATGAGATAAGAGATATTGATTGTTAATAACTATATGAAATGCAGCCAATTATACTCACATACTGAAGGAAAACGATGTTCGGGTAAATATACATTGATGGGGAGAGGGGGCATGACAGCCGACACATGCTGATGAAGGCCATCTAGTGGCCACAATGAGGGAGACGAGATCAGGTGATCGTAACCGGGACCCGATCAGGAGAAGTAAAGTAGATTAATAGTGTTTTTTTGTTAATATATATTGAGCGTCTCACCTTTTTTGTTTTCATTCCGCCTGTTTGATGTTTTCGATTATGTGGTTAATTTTGAATAGTGTGTGTAGGTCTGTTTTGCTACAGACGTTGTAGCTTTGTTGATATCGATTGTGCGGACTGCGGGCTTGGGATGGGACTACACCCAGAGACAGCCGGCGCGGCTCACAGAAAAACAAGCAGATCCGTAACAAAATGGCGGCCGAATTTGAAGAAGCACCCGGTTTCTATGAAGTCGGCTTCTTTGAGGTCGGATTTGTTTTCTCTCCCCCCAGAGTATATAAAAAAATTATTTTTGTGAGTTATTTTGTGGTCGATTTTTATTTATTTATTATTCAATATTAGTAAGATTTGTTGGTGAGCGTTTATTTATTTATTTATTTAATAGGAGTTATTTGTTAAGTTTTTTTTTGTATTCAAGACAAGAGTGCAGTTGTCGTAAGAGATAAGTATGGCTGAGGAACATGTGTCGGACTGGGCTTCTGACGCTGACAGAGCTTCGGCACTGAAACCGACGCGACCGGCAGGAGGTCTGCTGCGAGTGACAATGAATTTCCGCGGATTTCAGGAGCGACAGATTCAGGCGGTGGGTCATCTGGTAGACGTAGAGAAGGAATTGGCGCAGAAAGATAGACCTCCATGGAACCTAGAGTTCTCAAAAACGACTAAGGACTCAGTACTCACATCGGCAGCAAACGCGGCGATTGCTCAAGCCCAGCAGACATATCTGCATGCTCTGCCATTCGGCATCAGCGAGTATATCCGCGAGGAGATTCGAACAGGCTTCATGGAGATGATGAAGGGCATCAGGGAGCCACGCCAGGGAGTCACGCCGGAGAGCCTAACTCTGCGCCGATGCCGCCGAGACATGTTGTGCTGGGACCGCGAACAGGCGCCATCCCCAAAGAACGAGAAGGGATCCAGCACGAGGCATTTCCACCCACGGTGCCACTGACAAGGCGCGTGAGGGGCGGAGTACTCATCCAGCAGCCCAGTATACGTTGCAGATGCTCAGGCGAAGAACTGGCGTAATCCGAATAATCCCCACTTCCGAGTAGAGAACCGGAGAGCAGCTGACTTTCAGCCGCTCGGTGGAACGTCAAGTTCGATGGCGAGGACGCAATGAATTCTGTCGAGGACTTCGTGTTTCGGCTGGAGCTCCTGCAGAGGCAATATCAATGCCCGTGGAAGGAGGTCCTGCTTTGTTTTCATCTGCTTATGACCGGCCGTGCCCGCGAGTACTATTGGATAAACGTACGGCATAGGGGTCGACAGCAGGATGCAACTGCGACACGCTCTTTTAGACAGGTTCCGGGGCTATCAGACGGAGCATGATGTGATGCAGGAGGTACTACAGTGAGAGCAACAGACCAGCGAAGGGGTGCATGACTACATCCACCAAATGCTTCAGCCCGCCGCGCTATTCCAGAAGCTGCTAAGAGCTGCGAGCTGGTGAAGATTATAAAGCGTGGTTTGAAGGAGAGTCTAGCAAAATATATCTATGCTAACAATGTACTCACCGTGGATGAGCTACGCCGGTCGCAGAAGCCTGACTGGGTACGAGCAGCCGTCGCATTAATCGCAAGGTACGAAGCCGACAGTACGCGAGGTTGAAGTATCAGCACATCGGGCGGAAACGCCGCCTAGAGAACTGGAGGAGGCCTTCGGGCGAGGCAGGACATCATCCCGGCTTGTGTGCTGGAACTGTAGGCAGTTCGACCATGTCTTAAGAGACCTCCTGTCCAAAGAGGGGAAGATATTCTGCTATAGATGCGGAAAGCAGGACACATTCTGCTCACAGTGCGAAAATTGTCCGTGTAACCCCAGAGGGGGCGCGATGATGGCGGGATAGACGCGTTCGGGGTCGGCAACCTCGGAAAGGCAGAAGTAGAACACCTACCAAAGCCAACAGTCTTTAAAAATGATACGAAAATTGACCGTAAGGATCAGAATAAGGCTTTGTATAAGGATATGAACAAAGGAAGGGCATTAAAAGGCTTACCATATGAAGAACGTGTTCGGGCATACATGTCGGCCCGAAATAGAATTTTTGGTGAGCGACAGCTGGATGGGATGACGCTAGCCACCCGACGAGTGGTAAAGGCTCGGACGCGCTTCCGCAGACGCAGGGTTACGAGGCGCCAGGCCTTTGAAGCTGTGAGACGGGAGGATACCATAGACCCACTCGTATTCGCCGAAGTGGAGGTCGCTGGAATCTAAATGAAAGGGTTGTTAGACACAGTAACCTCTGTCACTCTGCTGGGAAAAGGAAGTCGAGAATTAGTCGAAGAATTATGGGTTGCGTTGCAACCTTACGTTTCGGTAGTCACCACCGCTGGAGGAGAGGATAAATCGATTATAGGTAGGATAGAGCTCCCAATCTCGTACAGGGAACAACATAAAAAAATAACGTTTTTTATTTGCCCCTACCTGAAACAGCGAGCCTATTTTGGGATTGATTTCTGGCAGTTTAATTTAGCCTCAGACATTTTGGGCCCCGAGAATCTAATTTCCACGGAGCACCAAGGGGAAGAGCTCTTGGCCGTGTCAATGACGCACTATGCGGAAGAAGAGGAAGAACTCGAAAGTGAGCCGGATTCATGGGAGTTGTCTAGGGAAGAAAGGATACAGTTGGATGCGATAAAGCGGGAGTTTTTGTCTTTTGAACATAGCGCATTAGGAACGACAGACTTAGAGAAGCACACTATCGAGTTGGTGAAAGGTGCCCAACCATTCAAAGATAGACCCTACCCGTTATCGCCAGCGATGCAGAAAGTAATGGACGATGAAGTGAACAAAATGTTGAGTTTGGGGCAACAGCCCATGGAGTAACCGCAGCACAGTGGTGCAAAGACCGGGTAAAACCGTTTTTGCTTAGATGCACGCAAGCTCAACGGTGAAATACGCGTATTCACTACCCTGTATAGAAGGCATCCTATATAGGATAGACCAGACCTAGTACATCTTCAGTGTGGATCTGAAGTTCGCTTATTGGTAGGTCGAACTTGACGACAAAAGCAATACCGCATTTACCGTAGGTCGGCCCTTGTATCAGTTTCGGGTCATGCCATTTGGTCTATGCAATGCAGTTCAACAAGCTGATTCCAACCGAGCTAAGGTCCAACGTGTTTGTGTATTTGGACGATCTACTAGTTATTTCCCCAGATTTTCAAACGCACTTAAGATAACTGCGAGAAGTGGGCAAATGCTTAAGGTAAGCGATTCTCTCAATCGGACTGCACAAATCCAAATTTTGCTGCAAGGCATTAAAATACCTAAAATTCATTATTGGGGGTGGCATGCTGCGTATGGACCCCGAACGGGCTATAGCTACTAAACGGATCCCCGTGCCTCGGTCGGGCAAAGAAGTTCGCCCTTTTTTGGGTACGACATGCTGGTACCGGCGCTTTGTGCGAGATTTCCCGACCATGGCCGCACCACTGACCGAAATGTTTAAAGAATATAGCGGAAAGTTTGTATTGAGTGTCGAGCAACACAAGCCGTTGAACAGTTGAAGACCGCCCTGACCACGGCCCCAGTGCTCGGGCAAGCGGATTTCTCCAAGCCCTTCTTCGTACAGTGCGATGCGCCTCAGTTTGGCGTGGGAGCGGTGTTTTTCCAAAAAGACACAGATGGTCAGGACGACCCATAGCCTTCTTTTCAGCCAAGTTGAACAAACACTAACGAAACTATTCCGTCACTGAAAAGGAGTGCTTAGTGTCGATACTGGCCATAAAAAAGTTCAGACTGTATATAGAAGGGATGCCTTCTAATTGCATCACTGACCACGCCAGCTTAAAATGGCTGATGTCCATGAAGGAGCTAAGCGGGAGACTAGCTTGTTGGTCATTGCAGTTGCAAGGCTAGGACTTTACCATCGAGCACCGTTAAGGCAGTGAAAATGTGGTAGCCGACACTCTATCGCGCAGTGTCGAAGCAGTGAGCAAGGTTCCAGAAGGTCGAGAATTTAAGACCCGCGAGTTCGAGTCAGCGGAATATCAGTCGTTGCTCGAACAGGTACGTTCGAATCAGGACAAACTGCCAGACCTGAAGGTTGAGGAGGGTTTGCTTGGGGTTCGTCCACTCAGAAGACGAGTTAGAGGGCACCGTGTGGAAGTTGTGGTGCCAAGCTCTTTGACAGCTGGCTTAATTGCGAAGGCTCATGTAGATGGGACGGCTGGTCATGGGGGTGAAAGCACTGGAGACCTTGCAGTTTTACTGGCCCGGCATTGCTAGACAGGTAAGGGATTGGGTAAGGGAAAGTACCCACGTTCGAGGTTCTTAAAAGCGATGCGAGAGGCTACGACTCTTAACGTAGAGGACTTTTTGGTTAGCGAAGTTTTCTATAAGTTTTAAGTTACCGGGGTCATTCACTCTGACAACGGACGACAGTTCATATCGGGTACGTTCCAAAACATGATCTGAGCTTTCGGCATCTCGCATATGCGCACTGCAGTCAATGAGCCACAGAGCAATGCAAGCGAGCGAGTGAATCGTACCGTGTAATGGGCAATCCGGGCGTATCTAGAGCAAGATGACCGCGAGTGGGTCCTCAACCATCCAAAAATAGAAGTGTCCATACGAAATGCCATACACACAAACAGAGGTGACTCCATTCTATGCCATTTTCGGACATCATATGTTCCTAAACGGGGCATCCTACAAATTGGCTCGTAGATTAAAGTCTCTGGGTAGTTATGAGATTTCTCATTTGCAAGGAAAGCCCCTAGGTGTGTTTCATGCTAAAGATATACGGGTATAGAACAAGGTCGTGGTGTGCTTCACGTCGGGTGCGGCTCAGCTTAAGGAAAGGGGTGTGGCCTACGTTGGACGTTCTAATTAGCCGGCTGGGCGAACAAATATGGAAAATGCGCACGCAGATTAACTGCAAGCACGGCGTCCATTTGTTTACAATAATCTGTTTGGACAAGTTGCATTTGACAATATTGGCAGCATCGATAGTTTGCCAGTTGGTTGCGTTCTTTATAATCGGCCACGCCGATATCTTTTTGTCGTATGAGCAGAGTAGCGGGGGTGAAACCAGGCACTCAGTAGCGCCCAATTAATTGAAAAGTAGCAACGCCCGGCTTGCGATCCACTGCACAGAAAGGGGTAACGCCATTGAACGAGCATGATTAGGCAACCGGTTCGCTCATAGAGAGATTAGGAGGAGAGCAGATCGGGTGCCGTTGCTAATACCCTTGGCCTACAACTGAGCCGTTGACCCTAAAGTGCAGCTGTGCAGATGGGCAGCAACGGTGCCCATATGTATTTATCGTATATGTATGCGTGTGCCCAAATTCGGCACCGATGATGTTGCTGCCCAAATGTACAGCAGGGAGTTCAATTTGGTCAGCGGTTAGTGACAGGCATGTTGTGCGCAAGCGCACCTTCAAAACAATTGTTCAAGGGAACAGACAGCTGGATTGGACTATGCCGAACTATATAAAACAGGCTTTTTATACCGTGAACCCCTAAAATGGGTAAAAGGGTATAATGTATTTGTGCAAATGTATGTTACAGGCAGAAGGAAGCATCTCCGACCCCATAAATTATATATATTCTTCATCAGCATCAATAGCCGAGTCAATCTAGTTATGTCCGTCCGTCCGTCCGTCCGCATTTATGAACGCAAGGATCTCAGAGCCTACAAGAGCTAGAGTCTTGAAATTTTAGCTGTAGGTCCTCCTAGTCCTCGCGCAGATTGAGTTTGTTTCCGATAGTCGATAACTTGCCCCGTTTCCGGTTTTTTTTTTTAGTAATTTTGCTTAATAATAAGAGCTAGAGTCACCAAACTTGACATGTAGCTTCTAGAATAGTATATATATATATATCAAGTATCTTTCATTTTACAGCTATCGCCACCTCCTCGCTACCGCCATAAATCTATAAATCATGTTTGTAAACCAACTTGTATTGCCTAACTAATTAAGCCACAATTTAAATGCAATGGTCATTTTGAGAATACACAAATATTTTATGGTATAATAAGATCTTCTACTGAAAATTTCATCAAGATCGGTTAAGAAACACGAAAGAAAATGTGTTTTGGCCTGCAAACACGTGCACCAGAAAGCGCAAATTCCAAGAATCGTACACACACATTCAAGCGGTCTGCTTTGAATTCTGTCAACAGCATTGCAATTGCGATTGTATTGTTTTCTGTGCTGCTATTTGATTTCGTTTTTTTTTTATCATTAAGACTCAACTGTTGCTGTGGCTATTGAGTAGAAGCGGCGGAAAGCAGAGCAATCAGTTACGACTTCGAACCTTGCCGAGGAAACCATTTTTTTTTTGTTTTTTTGGCTGGTGTAAGTGTTACGTAGAGGTGGCAGCAAGTAATGCGGTCAGTTGCGAGTTCAAACCCTGCCAAGGGAACATTTTTTTTTTAATATATCTTTATTACTACAAAGCGAACGAGCGCGTAGCGCGAGCTGCATTTGGTGGGTAAGAGGGTTCAGGGTATCCCCTAGTCGGGAGTCCCGACTAGAACCTTTTTTTTTGTTTTTTTTTTTTTTATAATTTATCTTTATTACTACTTAAGCAAACGAGCGCGTTGGTGATGGAATAAGAGAGTCTAGGTTATCCCCTAATCGGGAGCTCCCGGTTAGACCCTCTTACTTGTTTTCTTTGTTTAGTGGTGCCAAAAAAAATAAATAAATTGAAGCAACGACACGCAATTAAAAAAAAATAAATAAAATATATATATATATATAATTTTTTTTTTTTTTTTTAATTGCGTGTATATATATATATATATAAATATACCTTTGTGTCGTACGCCAAAATTTATTCACACAGTTAATGCTCAGCCCAGCCTCAAAATATCAGTGGCTGGACGAATAATAAAACAAAAAAAATTAAGTAATAGCCTAGGAGCCACGCAGAGGACGACAGGCTGTTTCTTCCGCGTCAAAAGCCGTTATCTGTGGACCGGCCAATCTCATCGACGCGAGAGGGTTACGCACCAGAAGGCACGTCGACGACTGCCAGCGTCTCTTCGCCCTGTCGCCGACAACGAGAGTCGACCAGGAGACAAAGTGAGCACAGGCGAGACCACGCCTCGCCACGAGCAACAGGCAGAAGCAGCAGCGCGGTAACACATATATATAAAATAAGTGTAATACACAACAAATGCTATTCTCGTCAGCGTGCCGGAGTAATGTTTGTTTATTCTTACTAAATACTAAACTGAATTGTGGTATAAAATTGAATTGGAAATAAACCTAAAAGCTGGATCCATAAGCTACAAAGCTACAAAGCTACAGTCGGCAAGCCGACTCAGCATAAGCGACAACGCGGATACTTGCAGTATAGTCAAGTATCAGGCCATTGCGGTCGGGCCGCTGTGTCAGCGGAATATGTTTGGAGCAAACGGGTAAAGATAAGTGTTGTGCAAGTTTCTTATACAAAGTTATTTTTGTGCAATTCTCAGGTGTTAACTTATTTACGTGCGCGAACGTGTGGGGCGCCAATCGCTCAATTTAATGTTTATAACATTTGTTCTCCCACGTTGTTCCCAACGGCGGTTGACATTAGCTTTCCGTGACTGCCTTTCTTTGTGTTGTTCAGCTATAAATGAAATGAAATAAAATTTTAGAAAATCATATCAATACGCACTTGTTGAAGTTGAAAGGAAGTGTCCACTTGCATGAAACCATAAATAGAAGTTTGGAGAGATCCTGGGAAGATAAATGAGATAAGAGATATTGATTGTTAATAACTATATGAAATGCAGCCAATTATACGCACATACTGAAGGAAAACGATGTCCGGCTAAATATCCATTGATGGGGAGAGGGGGCATGACAGCCGACACATGCTGATGAAGGCCATCTAGTGGCCACAATAAGGGAGACGAGATCAGGTGATCGGAGCCGGGACCCGATCAGGAGAGGTAAAACGGATTAATAGTGTTTTTTTGTTAATTTATATTGAGCGTCTCAGATTTTTTGTTTTTTTGTTTGTGGTTAATTTTGAATAGTGTGTGTAGGTCTGTTTTGCTACAGACGTTGTAGCTTTGTTGATATCGATTGTGCGGACTGCGGGCTTGGGATGGGACTACACCTAGAGCCAGCCGGCGCAGCCCACAGAGAAACAAGCAGTTCCGTAACAATATGGCGGCCAAATTTAAAGAAGCACCCGGCTTCTTTGAAATCGGAGCGGAAATAAAAAAAATAAATAAAAATATATATGCAGGTACAAAGAAAATTTTCTCTTTGCTTTAGGATCCACACCGCTGATGTCTTATGTGGCCCGACTGGATGGCCCATAATCGCGCAGCTTAAATGTTGTCCACTGTCCAGATTCTGCGTAGAAAAGTTAGCCTGTGTTAGGATTTGTTTTCCTTCCCCCACAGTATATAAAAAAATTATTTTTGTGAGTTATTTTGTGGTCGATTTTTATTTATTTATTATTCAATATTAGTAAGATTTGTTGGTGAGCGTTTATTTATTTATTTATTTAATAGGAGTTATTTGTTAAGTTTTTTTTTTGTATTCAAGACAAGAGTGCAGTTGTCGTAAGAGATAAGTATGGCTGAGGAACATGTGTCGGACTGGGCTTCTGACGCTGACAGAGCTTCGGCACTGAAACCGACGCGACCGGCAGGAGGTCTGCTGCGAGTGACAATGAATTTCCGCGGATTTCAGGAGCGACAGATTCAGGCGGTGGGTCATCTGGTAGACGTAGAGTAGGAATTGGCGCAGAAAGATAGACCTCCATGGAACCTAGAGTTCTCAAAAACGACTAAGGACTCAGTACTCACATCGGCAGCAAACGCGGCGATTGCTCAAGCCCAGCAGACATATCTGCATGCTCTGCCAGTCGGCATCAGCGAGTATATCCGCGAGGAGATGCGAACAGGCTTCATGGAGATGATGAAGGGCATCAGGGAGCCACGCCAGGGAGTCACGCCGGAGAGCCTAACACTGCGCCGATGCCGCCGAGACATGTTGTGCCGGGACCGCGAACAGGCGCCATCCCCAAAGAGCGAGAAGGGATCCAGCACGAGGCATTTCCACCCATGGTGCCACCGAAGCCACACTGACAAGGCGCATGTGGAGCGGAGTACTCATCCAGCAGCCCAGTATACGTTGCAGATGCTCAGGCGAAGAACTGGCATAATCCGAATAATCCCCACTTCCGAGTAGAGAACCGGAGAGCAGATGACTTTCAGCCGCTCGGTGGAACGTCAAGTTCGATGGCGAGGACGCAATGAATTCTGTCGAGGACTTCGTGTTTCGGCTGGAGCTCCTGCAGAGGCAATATCAATGCCCGTGGAAGGAGGTCCTGCTTTGTTTTCATCTGCTTATGACCGGCCGTGCCCGCGAGTACTATTGGATAAACGTGCGGCATAGGGGTCGACAGCAGGATGCAACTGCGACACGCTCTTTTAGACAGGTTCCAGGGCTATCAGACGGAGCATGATGTGATGGAGGAGGTACTACAGTGAGAGCAACAGACCAGCGAAGGGGTGCATGACTACATCCACCAAATGCTTCAGCCCGCCGCGCTATTCCAGAAGCTGCTAAGAGCTGCGAGCTGGTGAAGATTATAAAGCGTGGTTTGAAGGAGAGTCTAGCAAAACATATCTATGCTAACAATGTACTCACCGTGGATCAGCTACGCCGGTCGCAGAAGCCTGACTGGGTACGAGCAGCCGTCGCATTAATCGCAAGGTACGAAACCGACAGTACGCGAGGTTGAAGTATCAGCACATCGGGCGGAAACGCCGCCTAGAGAACTGGAGGAGGCCTTCGGGCGAGGCAGGACATCATCCCGGCTAGTGTGCTGGAACTGTAGGCAGTTCGACCATGTCTTAAGAGACCTCCTGTCCAAAGAGGGGAAGATATTCTGCTATAGATGCGGAAAGCAGGACACATTCTGCTCACAGTGCGAAAATTGTCCGTGTAACCCCAGAGGGGGCGCGATGATGGCGGGATAGACGCGTTCGGGGACGGCAACCTCGGAAAGGCAGAAGTAGAACACCTACCAAAGCCAACAGACTTTAAAAATGATACGAAAATTGACCGTAGGGATCAGAATAAGGCTTTGTATAAGGATATGAACAAAGGAAGGGCATTAAAAGGCTTACCATATGAAGAACGTCTTCGGGCATACATGTCGGCCCGAAATAGAATTTTTGGTGAGCGACAGCTGGATGGGATGACGCTAGCCACCCGACGAGTGGTAAAGGCTCGGACGCGCTTCCGCAGGTTGTTAGACACAGAAACCTCTGTCACTCTGCTGGGAAAAGGAAGTCGAGAATTAGTCGAAGAATTATGGGTTGCGTTGCAACCTTACGTTTCGGTAGTCACCACCGCTGGAGGAGAGGATAAATCGATTATAGGTAGGATAGAGCTCCCAATCTCGTACAGGGAACAACATAAAAAAATAACGTTTTTTATTTGCCCCTACCTGAAACAGGGAGCCTATTTTCGGATTGATTTCTGGCAGTTTAATTTAGCCTCAGACATTTTGGGTATTCACGTATTCACTACCCTGTATAGAAGGCATCCTATATAGGATAGACCAGACCTAGTACATCTTCAGTGTGGATCTGAAGTTCGCTTATTGGTAGGTCGAACTTGACGACAAAAGCAATACCGCATTTACCGTAGGTAGGCCCTTGTATCAGTTTCGGGTCATGCCATTTGGTCTATGCAATGCAGTTCAACAAGCTGATTCCAACCGAGCTAAGGGCTGTAACCAGGGATCTGGCCAAGCGATTGCTGTGGACCAACAGTCGATCGTTGTATCGTCACATTTAAATTAATTTATCTCTTGTCTTGACTAGTTAATATTTCAAAATTTTATTCTGTACTTTTAACTTATTTATTAATAGGGTATTTTATAATAATTTATTTATTGAAAACTGTACTAATTTACTGCACGAAACGATCGCACATAAAAAGTCTTGTGTTGTGACGTCATATGCGTGACGAAATGTTGCAATCTTATTAAATTCAAATACTATTTTGGCTTGGCAGACACATGCATGCAGATTTTAACCAAAATGAGTGAGTTGAGACACACATACTAACATCTATCCCAGATTGCTTGCAAGTTGAGAGCGAGTGGAGAAGAAAATACATGACTTTGTGACTCTGCAAATTATAGGCATAGCAGTGCTTAGAAACCACAGCAATGAGTGTATGAATGTATGAGTGTATAAGTGTAGATTATAGGCTGTAGCAACAAACCAAAAAATGATAGCAAGAACTAAATTCGTTGTCTGTTTTTTTCATTGTCAAGTCGTTTGTTTTGATTATGGTTGTTGCTAGTTCCCATAGAAAGTGTTCTAAAGTTGTCTTTGAATTTTTGAATTCATTACTCAATGGGTCGAGACCTTATGCTCTGAGAGAGTTCATGCCAAATAAAACGTATATTAAAGCTTCCAAAAAGCTTTCTGCCTAGGTTTAATAAGCGATTGCCACAATATAATAATGGGGTCTTATTATGGAATTCAAAGTGAATTTATTATATATATATATTTTTATTTTTTTTGTTATTTATTTATTTATTAATGGTCGACAAGACGAGTGTCCTAATTATTTAAAGCATTATACATACATTATAATAATTAAATACTAAAAGCCTAATTAGAATACACAATTTTCTAACAGCAACACCGACCGATGGAGTTGTTTTATTTGCAAGTCCGGCCAGCAGTGCCCCTTTTCATAGCCAATTTTGTCAGTAACGCTATTAGAGCCTACAGCTAAATAGAAGGGTGTTAATAGTGAAAATAGATGACATTAGTTTGCATTTTAGAAAGGAAATCATAATTTACCAAGGAAGTAAATTCTAGCAGATTGGTCGTAGTTGACCGATTCTTTACGAATCCAAGTTGCACAGGGGAGATTTGCAGAAATGCTGAAAATTCGAAGTGATTACTTTTTCAAATAATTTAGGAATAGCGGACAGTTTTGCAATGCCCCTGTAATTTTTTATATTAGACTTTCCACCCTTCTTGTGGAGAGGAATGATATAAAATTCTTTCCAAAGAGATGATAGAAGACTCAAGGGATAAATAAAAAAGCTTTAGCAATGGATAAACAAGGGAAGAACTACACTCGTTGAGTAGACAACTCGGAATATTGTCAGGCCCGGGAGAGTAAGAAGATTTTAAAGAATTTATAGCTAAAAGGAGAGAGGAATGGGAAATAATACGAGCAGGTATAGAGCTAGAGGAATTAAAAGTATAAGGGGATTTATTATTAGGACAGACTGAAGGGTAGGTTGATTGGAAAAAATTAGCAAAGAGGTTAGCAGAATCAGAGTCATTGCTAGCTTTATCCATGCCGATAGAATAAGAATATGGCAATCTTGAAGATTTATGCTTCAAGTTTACAAAATTGTAAAACTGTCTCGGATTTTGGGCAAATTGCCTTTTGCAACGAGTTAGATAATTCTCATAGCATTGAGAATTCAGAAGAAAGAAGTTCGACTTGGCTATGGAGTATTTAGCCAAGTCAGTACTCGAACCAGACTTATTAAACCTTTTAAAATATTTATTTTTTTTATTTTTTAGGTTTTGATAATCTGGGAGTGAACCAGGGTGGCTTGAAGAAGTAGTCGAAGGAGTTGACTTGGGAATACACATATCTAAGAGGGAGTCTAGGGTGTTATACAAAAAATTAATAGCAGAATTCATAACAACCGAGTCATGTAAACAAGACGTGATGAGCACGAAATGAAAGAGTTGCAATTGAAAATTGCAACCTCTAAAGTAGGATGATATACATCCTCAGTAAGAGATAAAGGAGGGGACTTGGACACATTAGCAATAAGGTAGTCGTTAACAAATACAAGATCAAGTGCTCTATTCAAATGATTAGAAATTGAATTGATTTGAAACAACGAAAGGTCAAGCATGCAATCTATAAAGTCATGCTGTGCTGAGGGCACTAGATAATTTTCGGCAGAGAATAATGACCAAGAGATGTTCGGTAAATTAAAATCACCTAACACTATAAATAGGTCATTATGACTCACGTGTGTAGAAACTTCTTTAATACAAGTAATATGTTTCATATAAACTTGAATATCAGAAGAAGGAGGAACATAGGAGCATGTAATATAGATATTCTGTGTAGGAAAAGAAATCTTAACTGAGATAATCTCAGCGTCAGTAGGGGTACTAAAACAGAAAAGTTCTGACTGGAGAGTGGCTATAACGGCAATTAATACCTCACCACCTCGAGTCCGCCGATCATTTCTATGTAAAATAAAATTGTTAGATAAAACTTCAAAATAAGATATGGGTGAATTTAACCATGTTTCTGAGAACGCGATTATATCCGAATCGAAAGAAGTGCTAGCCATAAAAATTTAGGATCACAAATGATTGGGAACATATCATGTGAAACATTAATTTTGAATGATGCTTTATCACGAGGGGTAGAAAAATTAAATTTAGTTATTGACACGCTAGCAGAAGATTTAGGATCACAAATGATTGGGAACATATCATGTGAAACATTAATTTTGAATGATGCTTTATCACGAGGGGTAGAAAAATTAAATTTAGTTATTGACACGCTAGCAGAAGATTTGCTAGCAATAAAGGCTGTTTGGAGCGAATAAATGCAATAATTAACTGACTTACGCTGCACAACAGATAGCACGTTGCACATGTAATGAAAGCTTTTTAAATAAAGCACAAAAATTCAAAATTTAGAATAAACGAGAAAGAAGGGCTATCTTCGGCACGCCGAAGATTTAATACCCTTGCAGGCCGAACCTTTTCGGTTATCACGAATTCTAAGCACTTTGTGCTTGCTTCTGTGATCGAAAAAGATGTGATCGAAAGCGAACAGTCGAAGAATATTAATAAATATATACTATACAATTACTTAATTTTCGATCGATCGTTCCTATGGCAGCTATATGATATAGTTTCCCGATCTTAATAGAATTTTGCATATATATGGGGAGCGTAGTAAAACTAATAAATACCGAGTTTGGTCAAGATATCTTGAAACACAAAAAAATTTTCCATACAAAAACTTAATTTTCGACCGATCTTTCCTATGGCAGCTATATGATATAGTTGTCCGATCTTAATAAGATTTTGCATATATATGGGGAGCGGAGTAAAACTAATAAGTACCGAGTTTGGTCAAGATATCTTGAAAAACATAAAAATTTTCCATACAAAAACTTAATTTTCGACCGATTGTTCCTATGGCAGCTATATGATATAGTTGCCCGATCCGAAAAGAATTTTGCATATATATGGGGAGCTTAGTAAAACTAATAAGTACCGAGTTTGGTCAAGATATCTTGAAAAACATAAAAATTTTCCATACAAAAAATTAATTTTCGACCGATCGTTCCTATGGCAGCTATATGATATAGTTGTCCGATCTTAATAAGATTTTGCATATATATGGGGAGCGGAGTAAAACTAATAAGTACCGAGTTTGGTCAAGATATCTTGAAAAAACATAAAAATTTTCCATACAAAAACTTAATTTTCGACCGATTGTTCCTATGGCAGCTATATGATATAGTTGCCCGATCCGAAAAGAATTTTGCATATATATGGGGAGCTTAGTAAAACTAATAAGTACCGAGTTTGGTCAAGATATCTTGAAAAACATAAAAATTTTCCATACAAAAACTTAATTTTCGACCGATCGTTCCTATGGCAGCTATATGATATAGTTGTCCGATCTTAATAGGATTTTGCATATATATGGGGAACGTAGTAAAACTAATAAATACCAAGTTTAGTAAAGATAACTTTATAAACAAAAATGTTTTTCATACAAGAACCTACTTTTCGACCGATCGTTCCTATGGCAGCTATATGATATAGTGGTCCGATCCAGCTGGTTTTGACATATGAGCTGCGTGCAACAGAAAGAGGGACTTCTGCAAAGTTTCATAAAGATAGCTTTAAAACTGAGAGACTAGTTCGCATAGAAACAGACAGACGGACAGACGGACAGACGGACAGACGGACAGACGGACATGGCTATATCAACTCGGCTGTTGATACTGATCAAGAATATATATACTTTATGGGGTCGGAGATGTCTCCTTCTATGCGTTACACATTTCACGACAAAATTATAATACCCTCTGCAAGGGTATAAAAAGCAGGATTAATGCGCAAAAATATATAAAAATTTTGGAAGACAGGTAAAACATTATATTTATTTAAAAACTGAATTATGCGACTATTCAATAATATACATTAATGATTGACATTGCATTGATATCAAACCTATTGCCACCGTGTAACTAAAACAATAAGTTTTATTCATTTAATTTTATTTAGAACACTTAATTCACTTTGAAAACAGGAATTAGTTTATTATTATTATAAATTTAGGAAAAACTTAGGAAAATTCATATTTTTCTTGTAGTATAGTATAAAAATATATACTATACCAACTATATTGTAGCATGAGCAACATATATATAATACATACCCAACCAATGTTAGGGTATATCAGATCAAATAAACAATAACCCATTTAGCGACAATTTGTTGCTAAACATAACGCAACCCATAGGCCCCGGACAGCAGCAGCAGATACTAGGGGAAGCAAAAGAAGAAAACCAAATGAAGCGGAAGAAGGATTAAACTGCTTCAACAAAGAATACTCTTACAGGATCTTATCAAGACAGCGACAACGCCCCAGGAGAGAAATGAACAAATAAAGAATCTAGAAATCATCGAGAAACAACCTCGTACTGGTGCTAATCAAAGCAATAAGGGCTGCAAATCTGCCAATGCCTAAATTGCCTTAAATATAAACTCTAATTCAAGCCGTTGCGCAAAAACGCTACTTGAAAAATACTAAAATCTTTTAGGCTTTTTACTAACACATACGGTTGGACTATTTATTGTATAAATAAAAATTGTCAGCCAACCGTATGCCCTAATAAACAAAACTTTTTCCTTTTCCTAAATCAGTTTAAAATTGAAATTTACAATTATTGAACAGTTTTCATAGACAAATTATTAAAAATGACAGAAACTAACAAATTAAAATACATTAAAAAAAATATATATTTTTAAAAAAAAAACAGAAGGCCATTGATAGAATTTCTTTAGTTTATTTCCCCTTGCTCTCAGAGTTAGAAAATATAAATTTTGTTGAAAAATCATAAATTTTTTCAATATGGGTTGGTTTGCCAGTGACGACAGTCAACCAAAAGACAATGCGGCCAACGTGGTCAATAATGACAAAATCGTAGATCACACTGAAGATATACAATCTTTGTAGATCTTACTGCTCATTTTAACAATCGTATCAGCTTGTCAATTTTTGTTGAATATTTCCATAAAACACAACAAAATAATTAAAAAACGTTATACGAGCAGAGCCATTAACCTAAACGGAATATAAAAAATCATAATTTTTTATTTTTAATAGAGCATCCCTAAAATATTATGGAATGGAATACATTAGCGAAAACCATTAATGACTTCAAAGATCAATTTGATAAGTCATACAAATGCGTTAATAGAGATACACCGATTAAAGTCGAAACACTAATATAACATGTTCAGATATTGGTAAAACAATATAATAACATAGTACAGGCAGTAAATGAACTTCAAGATAAGCTCACACAAGAGCATTCCAAACAGTGTCTTAAATTTATACAATCCTTAAATACAAGATTGAAAGCTATCGGTATTAGACGGTACATTGAAAATGTTCCAGAATATCTAACTCTATTGGCTGATTTTAATGGAACCCAGCTTAACTTAGATAAATCTAAACCACTAATAGACACAGAAATCAACAGCGATACAGAAACGATCGAGGAAACCGACAAAATGGCACAAGTAGCCTTGGATAGGGAATATGTGAAACAAGTTTCATCATCTATCCCTGAATTTGACAATAAAAAACTGTCACTCAATCGGTTCCTAACAGCTCTACGCATGGTTGAGAGAACAAAAGGCAACCAAGAAAATTTGGCCGTTGAAGTTATCAAATCAAAGATAACTGGCCCAATTTTGTACAAGGTACAAGATGAAACTACAATCTCTGCCATAATAACTAAACTTAAGGGTAACGTCAAAGGTGAATCACCTAGCGTATTAAAAGCGAAACTGCTTAACATTAAACAAAAAGGTAAAACAGCATCACAGTATACCGTTGAAATCGACAACTTGCGAAAGCAAGTCGAAGCAGCATATATTGATGATGGCTTAGACCCTGGCAATGCAGAAAAATTCTCTACAAAAAAATCAATTTCTGCTATGATTAAAAACTGCGAACATGATAAACACCGCATAAGCTTGGAAGCAGGAAACTTAGTCACTTTCAATGACATCATGGGTAAATATATCCATTGCAGCACTGAAATGACCGGGAGTGCCAGTACTGTGTTGTATTACAGAGGCAGACGTAGAGGTAATAATTACCATTACACCCAAAGAGGTAGACCAAATGATCGTGGTTATTATAACCCAAATTACCAAAATTATAACACCAACAACAGAGGACCTTATAGAGGTAATGCCCGTGGTCATAACCGAGGAAGGAATAATTCCAAACGAGGCAACAACCACAATAATGGCAATAATCAAAGTAATAACAATGTTCGAGTAACTCAGGCTAACTCGGAAAAACAGCAAGCCCCTTAAGATATTCACAAGGAATCTACACCTCAATAATTTTATTAAAATAAAAAATGAAAAATCAGGCAAAGCATCATAAACTTTTTCAATATGGGTTGCTTTGGCAGTGACGACAGTCAAACAAAAGACAATACGGCCAACGTGGTCAATAATGTCAAAATCGTAGATCACACTGAAGATATACAATCTTTGTGGATCTTACTGCTCATTTTAACACTCGTATCAGCTTGTCAATTTTTGTTGAATATTTCCATAACACCCAATAAAATAATTTAAAAACGTTATATGAGCAGAGCCATCAACCTAAACGGAATATAAACGAGAAAGAAGGGCTATCTTCGGCACGCCGAAGATTTAATACCCTTGCAGGCCGAACCTTTTCGGTTATCACGAATTCTAAGCACTTTGTGCTTGCTTCTGTGATCGAAAAAGATGTGATCGAAAGCGAACAGTCGAAGAATATTAATAAATATATACTATACAATTACTTAATTTTCGATCGATCGTTCCTATGGCAGCTATATGATATAGTTTCCCGATCTTAATAGAATTTTGCATATATATGGGGAGCGTAGTAAAACTAATAAATACCGAGTTTGGTCAAGATATCTTGAAACACAAAAAAATTTTCCATACAAAAACTTAATTTTCGACCGATCTTTCCTATGGCAGCTATATGATATAGTTGTCCGATCTTAATAAGATTTTGCATATATATGGGGAGCGGAGTAAAACTAATAAGTACCGAGTTTGGTCAAGATATCTTGAAAAACATAAAAATTTTCCATACAA
Source organism: Drosophila borealis (assembly GCA_035045885.1). NCBI lineage: Eukaryota > Metazoa > Arthropoda > Insecta > Diptera > Drosophilidae > Drosophila > Drosophila borealis. The sequence continues at coordinate 1,080,492 of JAWNOR010000340.1, read as the reverse complement.
AAAACTTAATTTTCGACCGATTGTTCCTATGGCAGCTATATGATATAGTTGCCCGATCCGAAAAGAATTTTGCATATATATGGGGAGCTTAGTAAAACTAATAAGTACCGAGTTTGGTCAAGATATCTTGAAAAACATAAAAATTTTCCATACAAAAACTTAATTTTCGACCGATCGTTCCTATGGCAGCTATATGATATAGTTGTCCGATCTTAATAAGATTTTGCATATATATGGGGAGCGGAGTAAAACTAATAAGTACCGAGTTTGGTCAAGATATCTTGAAAAACATAAAAATTTTCCATACAAAAACTTAATTTTCGACCGATTGTTCCTATGGCAGCTATATGATATAGTTGCCCGATCCGAAAAGAATTTTGCATATATATGGGGAGCTTAGTAAAACTAATAAGTACCGAGTTTGGTCAAGATATCTTGAAAAACATAAAAATTTTCCATACAAAAACTTAATTTTCGACCGATCGTTCCTATGGCAGCTATATGATATAGTTGTCCGATCTTAATAGGATTTTGCATATATATGGGGAACGTAGTAAAACTAATAAATACCAAGTTTAGTAAAGATAACTTTATAAACAAAAATGTTTTTCATACAAGAACCTACTTTTCGACCGATCGTTCCTATGGCAGCTATATTATATAGTGGTCCGATCCAGCTGGTTTTGACATATGAGCTGCGTGCAACAGAAAGAGGGACTTCTGCAAAGTTTCATAAAGATAGCTTTAAAACTGAGAGACTAGTTCGCATAGAAACAGACAGACGGACAGACGGACATGGCTATATCAACTCGGCTGTTGATACTGATCAAGAATATATATACTTTATGGGGTCGGAGATGTCTCCTTCTATGCGTTACACATTTCACGACAAAATTATAATACCCTCTGCAAGGGTATAAAAATCATAATTCTTTACATTCCAAAAATATTATGGAATCGAATACATTAGCGAAAACCATTAATGACTTCAAAGATCAATTTAATAAGTCTTACAAGTGCGTTAATAGACATACACCGATTAAAGTCGAAACACTAATATAACATGTTCAGATATTGGTAAAACTATATAATAACACTAGCGGGTATAGCCCGGCTTTGCCCGTGGCACGTATGTTATAAAATCAATGTTCTCAAACAAATTTAAAATGATTTTGAAACTGATCGGACGGTAAACAAATAACTTTCATACAAACGTTTTTCGCCAATTTACCACTGTTGCGAGTGGAATTTCCCAAATCGCTGAAACACGTATTCATTACATTCTTATGTAGAGCTTTGAAAATAAGTTTGAAGCAAATCGGACACAACTTAAAACTTTGCCCAATAATCTTTAAATCGCATTCCCCCCGAAGAAGTTTGAATTCTGCGAAAAGTATGAAACACGTATCAAATGATTTTTCTTATAGATTTCTGGAAATGAACTTGAGCGCGAAACGTCACCCACCAAATCTTTGACCTCCATTTCCACCAAGGAGGAACGGATTTTTCGAAAAGTGTGAAACACCCCTTAAATGAATTTGTACAAAGATCTTTGAAAATAAGTGTGGGGCCGATCGGATGGTAAACAAAAAACTTTCATACAACCGTTTTCCGCCAATTTATCACTGTCGGGGGTGGAATTTTCCAAATCGCTGAAATACGTAGTTATTAAGTTCTTATGTAGAGCTTTGAAAATAAGTTTGAAAAAAATCGGACACAACTTTAAACTTCGCCCAATAATCTTTAAATCGCATTCCCCCCGAAGAAGTTTGAATTCTGCGAAAAGTATGAAACACGTATCAAATGATTTTTCTTATAGATCTCTGGAAATGAATTTGAGCGCGAAACGTCACCCACCAAATCTTTGACCTCTATTTCCACCAAGGAGGGACAGATTTTCCTAAAAGTGTGAAACACCCCTCAAATGAATTTGAACAAAGATCTTTGAAAATAAGTTTGAGGCCAATCGGATGGTAAACAAAAAAGTAACATACAAACGTTTTTCGCGATTTTTCCACACTTGCGGGTGGAATTTCCCGAAACCCCGTCTTAACGTGCACCTACATCACATAAGGTAGCTACAGTGAAAATTTCAGCTTCCTAGCTCTTACGGTTTGGGCTGTGCGTTGATCACCAATCAGTCAGTCAGTCAGTCAGGACAAACAGATATATATATAGAAATAGTACAGGCAGTAAATGAACTTCAAGATAAGCTCACACAAGAGCATTCCAAACAGTGTCTCAAATTTATACAATCCTTAAATACAAGATTGAAAGCTATCGGTATTAGACGGTTCATTGAAAATGTTCCAGAAGATCTAACTCTATTGGCTGATTTTAATGGAACCCAGCTTAACTTAGATAAATCTAAACCACTAATAGACACAGAAATCAACAGCGATACAGAAACGATCGAGGAAACCGACAAAATGGCACAACAAGTAGCCTTGGATAGGGAATATGTGAAACAAGTTTCATCATCTATCCCTGAATTTGACAATAAAAAACTGTCACTCAATCGGTTCCTAACAGCTCTACGCATAGTTGAGAGAACAAAAGGCAACCAAGGTACAAGATGAAACTACAATCTCTGCCATAATAACTAAACTTAAGGGTAACGTCAAAGGTGAATCACCCAGCGTATTAAAAGCGAAACTGCTTAACATTAAACAAAAAGGTAAAACAGCATCACAGTATACCGTTGAAATCGACAACTTGCGAAAGCAAGTCGAAGCAGCATATATTGATGAGGGCTTAGACCCTGGCAATGCAGAAAAATTCTCTACAAAAGAATCAATTTCTGCTATGATTAAAAACTGCGAACATGATAAACTCCGCATAATCTTGGAAGCAGGAAACTTCGTCACTTTCAATGACATCATGGGTAAATATATCCATTGCAGCACTGAAATGACCGGGAGTGCCAGTACTGTGTTGTATCACAGAGGCAGACGTAGAGGTAATAATTACCATTACACCCAAAGAGGTAGATTAAATGATCGTGGTTATTATAACCCAAATTACAAAAATTATAACACCAACAACAGAGGACCTTATAGAGGTAATGCCCGTGGTCATAACCGAGGAAGGAATAATTCCAAACGAGGCAACAACCACAATAATGGCAATAATCAAAGTAATAACAATGTTCGAGTTACTCAGGCTAACTCGGAAAAACAGCAAGCCCCTTAAGATATTCACAAGGAATCTACACCTCAATAATTTTATTAAAATAAAAAATGAAAAATCAGGCAAAGCATCATAAACTTTTTCAATATGGGTTGCTTTGGCAGTGACGACAGTCAAACAAAAGACAATACGGCCAACGTGGTCAATAATGTCAAATCGTAGATCACACTGAAGATATACAATCTTTGTAGATCTTACTGCTCATTTTAACACTCGTATCAGCTTGTCAATTTTTGTTGAATCTTTCCATAAAACCCAATAAAATAATTAAAAAACGTTATATGAGCAGAGCCATCAACCTAAACGGAATATAAAAAATCATTATTCTTTACATTCCAAAAATATTATGGAATCGAATACATTAGCGAAAACCATTAATGACTTCAAAGATCAATTTGATAAGTCATACAAGTGCGTTAATAGACATACACCGATTAAAGTCGAAACACTAATATAACATGTTCAGATATTGATAAAACAATATAATAACATAGTACAGGCAGTAAATGAACTTCAAGATAAGCTCACACAAGAGCATTCCAAACAGTGTCTCAATTTTATACAATCCTTAAATATAAGCTTGAAAGCTATCGGTATTAGACAGTACATTAAAAATGTTCCAGAATATCTAACTCTATTGGCTGATTTTAATGGAACCCAGCTTAACGACTTAGATAAATCTAAACCACTAATAGACACAGAAATCAACAGCGATACAGAAACGATCGAGGAAACCGACAAAATGGCACAACAAGTAGCCTTGGATAGGGAATATGTGAAACAAGTTTCATCATCTATCCCTGAATTTGACATTAAAAAACTGTCACTCAATCGGTTCCTAACAGCTCTACGCATAGTTGAGAGAACAAAAGGCAACCAAGAAGATTTGGCCGTTGAAGTTATCAAATCAAAAATAACTGGCCCAATTTTGTACAAGGTACAAGATGTAGTGTCCACGTGTATACGGGGGGAATTCGATGCTGCCTTCTACATGGAGTGTCCACGTCCATTTGTAACCCTCTATGGCGTTTTCGCCCTTAGTGGCTTACGTTGGTCGCGGGGCGTTGGGTTCGGGGGCGCGTACTTCTTGCTTTTGCTCAATTTAGCTCGTCGTGGTCGGGGTTCTTCCTCGCCCAATCTGCCTATCAACACCAATACACTGACATGAAGAATATCAAGTACGCTTCAAAAAAAACAAGATCAAATACTATCATAAAATTTATCTTTATTTCCCTATCCTGTAAATAAGTGTTCCGACAAACACCACAAAACTCGGGATCCAATATGCCTAATGGAGGGATCTTGGTGTTAGTTGTCCCTCGTCTCTACCCTCCCTACCATAGCAACCAGAAAATCGTAGATTGCCCCTATGCGAGACTCTAACGCATTAACGCATTTCAACAGAATTCAGCATGGTACTCGGCAGACAAGATAATTATTCACCGATTCATATTAAAATATTACAAAATCATTTAATTGAAGCAAGCCGTTGATCTCAAGGTACATGATTATATTACAAGCGAATTATCAATTCCCTAAGATTTACCGAAACATTCAAATTCGAATTCATGATTTTAAAAATAATAATATACTGATTTTTGTTCAACAAAATAACTTCAGTTTTCCAACATAACTTACTGAAGAAAACTGTTATCTTACGCTCACGTTGGCAATAGTTTCGAGATCAATGCAATGTCAATCGTAAATATATATATATACAACAGATATAAAAAAAAAAATAGTCCTCACTACTCTATATTAACTCACTCATACATCCATCGTTGCGTGCACTTGGGCCCAATATGACGTCGATGTTGGTGGGTGTGTGTAGGTGTATTATTGTATGGGTATCATTGTTGCCTTTGTACAAAGAAAGTTAATTGTAAGTATATATATAAATATTAACGTGCATATAAATGTCACAACCTTACCCTTGCCAAATATATTCATAGGTCAAAAGGAATATTACTACTGCTGCTTAACTATAATATCTATCAACTAATTTTTAATTCAATATAATACATTTTTTTTCATGTTTGGTTAGTTGCTTAAATTTACTTTAGCTTCGATCAATGGGAATAGATTAGGTAGACATCCGCTGATCGCAATGTCAAAAATTTAAGTTTAATGTGATGTATGTATGGATGCGTGCTTCGAATTTCGTTCAGATGGCTTCTGTTTTACTAATTTTAGCTGATTTTATCTTTTAGCTTGTTCGTGCGCTTTACTCTTTGTCAATTATAATTCTCATTCTCTCAATAAGAGCGACGAAGGCAGCACAAGGGAGAATACATAATCAATTACACTACGCAACACAGATTTTAAGTCATAATTTCTTGTGGATCTGAATAAACTTGTGACTTTGGTATCCATTTATATAAGTCACTTAACACCAGACACATTTGATGATCATCAACGAGCAGTCTCGAATGTGGCACTGGAGCACGGTTCCGAAATCTCCTTGGAGTAGATTTACTACCCTTGTCTCCGAGCCAATATATATGCACCAAGAGATTGGTGAAAAGCGGACCAGCGCTTGCGGCAGCACCCCTGCCACGAGGCTGTAAAATTAAACAAGGGTCAAACACCAATCCATTGATACTAGGCTAATATAAAATCACCTGTTTCAATATCTTTCACTACTTAGATTTTACAATACTTTTCCACTCGCACGTCTGCTTCAATACGCTTTCTATTATTTTTATTACTTATTTTAACTTTAGACTTCGTTTTTACACTGTTTAATCTTCTTGACGAAGTACGTCTTTTCGTTTCCAATCTGAACTGAAGACTGTCGCACGTGGTCGCCCGCTCCTTTTATAGACCTAGCTGTAACGGTGATAAAAGCTTTCGCGATCGCTCCTCGGTTTAACTGTATTATCGTATGATCTGCCTACGTGCCAAATCAGACATCAAAAGGAATATGCAAGAGGGTGTGAGCTAAGTGCGAGGGTAGCACATAAAGTTTCTAACAATCAAGAACTGTTCCCACTCGGCTACTACAACGCAAATAAATGAACAAGATATTACGAAGAGCTTTTATTTGAAAAATAGACTAGGTGGTATAATTACTTTTTATTTGAATGTCTTTCAGATGATAAACTCCTAGCAATTTGTTATTACTATCGACTAATTGATAATAAAACGGACTTAGTTTCTTATGAACTTTAGCTGGCAGAAATATTCTTGCTAGTTTCGAGCTGAACTTTTTGCTCGCGTTACTCTGAGCAAAGTTTCGTGCATAAACTGAATCGCCAGCTTTTAACTGCACCCTTCGGCAACGAAGATTATAAATTCTTGCATTAGCTTCGTGCGCCTTATATATATTTTCTTTGGCCTTCTCCCATGCTAATTGCATGGTGTTTGTACGGCTAATGTAACATCATCGCTTAATAGATTTAGGTTTCTGAGCAGAGTGTAATCTTTTCCGTTCAGGATCATATTTTGTCCAAAAACAAGGAAATAGGGTGGAAAGCCTTCGGTGTAATGTAGCTCTTAATGATGCACTTATTGCATTAAGCTGCACATCCCAATTAGTGTGGTCTTTACCGAGGTAAGCTCGGATTGCAGCCAAGACTGACCGGTTCAATCTTTCATTTGCATTAGCTTACGGCGAGAATATTGCAGTACATTTATGCTCAACTCCAAAGCGAGTTAAAAATGCTTTAAAGAAACTTGATCGGAATTGCGATCCATTGTCGGTAAGAATAGATTCGAGTAGATTCGAATTCTCGAGATACTCTGTAATTTTCTGTGTTGTAAATTTGTTCAGAGGGCAAAGAAAATGAAACTTTGTGTTGTGATCTACCATGATCAACAACCCTATGTTACCCCTTTTTGTACGAGGATACGGTCCCAACAGGTCGACATATAATCTTTGAAATGGCCTATCTGAGGTCACTAGCTTACCCATTGGTGGCTTAAGGACTATATTTGGCCTCTTGGTAGATCTACAAGTGCTACAGTTAGCAATGTGTGTACGTATCTGGCTCACCATACCTGGCCAAAACAAGTACCTTTTAATTTTCTCTACAGTTTTCCCCATGCCGCAGTGTGCCGAGCTAGGTGGTTCGTGCGCATCGCGTAATACTTCTGGGACCAAACTTGCAGGTTCCCACAGTTTCCATGAGTCCTTCTCTTGCGATTCTATGCCAGTGGCAAACTGTGTTCTCTTGTACACATAATCATCCATCAACTTTAGGCCCGGCAACCTAGCTTGGTTCTCTTATATATACGCAATTAAAGCTAGATATTCTGGTGTCTTAAAGCAAGTTGAAGTCAGATCTATTATAGGGCCTTGGTCATCGAATTCTGCTACTTCTTCTTCGTAAGTTCTAGAGAGTGTATCAGCAACGACGTTTTGGGAACCACTTCGGTGCTGGATATTGAATTTGAATCCCTGCAACTTCATAGACCATCTATCTAGTCGTCCTGACAAATCCTTCTGCTTCATAAGCCATTTAAGAGAAGCATGATCCGTAATTACGGTGAACTCCTGACCTTCTATATATGCTCGAAACTTTTGAATGCCTTTGAGAACAGCGAGACACTCCAGTTCTGTAATTGAGTAGTTACGCTGAGCTCTCGTAAGTTTCGCAGACATATAAGCGATCGGTAACTCTGAATCATCTCGAATTTGCGCTAGTACACAACCAATGCCGTAAGTACATGCATCGCAAATCAGGATAAAAGGTTTCGAAAAATTGTGTGTTATTAAAATAGGTGCGGCAGTCAGGTAGGATTTGAGCATTGCGAAAGCTTCAGTGGCTTCCGGATTCCAATCCAGAGACTTTTGTTTTTTTAGAAGTTCTGTTAACGGATAAGTGATGGCGGCGTACTTTTCTACGTAACGCCTATACCATCCAGCCAGACCCAAAAAGCGACGTAACTGCTTGACCGTTTTCGGCACAGGGAACTCACTGATTGCCTGTATTTTCTCAGGATCCGTTTTGAGTGGCCCGTTTCCGATGATAAACCCGAGGTATCTTATCTCTGTCATGCAGAACTTGGATTTGCTAATATTTATAGTTAGATTTGCTTTCCTCAAACATAACGCAATCCTGTAGCAAAATTAGGTGGGAGTCGAAATTATCTGATAACACTAATAAGTCGTCTAAATAAACAAAAACTTGTGTACGCAAATGGGCAGGAATAACTTCATACATAAGGCGACAAAGTGTTTGCGGCGCGTTGCAAAGACCAAATGGCATCACCTTGTACTGGTACAATGGTCGATTGGGTATTGTAAAGGCGGTATATTGCCGTGATTTCTCCTCCAACGGTATTTGCCAGAAGGCATGTTTCATGTCTAATCCGGTAATGAATTTAGCTGGAGGTAACCTACTCAAAATACCATCTATGTGGGGCAAAGGATAGGCATCCTTTTCGTCACTTTGTTAACCTGTCTTGAGTCTAAACATAAGCGACACTTATCTCCGCGTTTAACCAGAACGCAATTGCTACTCCAGGGGCTGGTAGAAGGTTCTATTACATCTAGAGCTAGCATTTGGTCAATTTCTGCAAACATTAGTTTTTCAATGGCCGGAGAGACTGGCCAGTGGCGTTGCTTAACTGGTGTTGCCGAGCCTATATTAATGGAGTGACTAATCAAATTAGTTCTGCCTAAGCCTTCTTTGGCATACGAGGGAAATCCTCCTATAATGACATCGAGACGGCCCTGTTCCTCTTTAGTTAGAAGATGAAATTTGGGAAGCTCCCTTTGTTCTGCTGGTGCTCCAACATCTAATTCTGATATCTCTGCTTGCCTAGTAATTGTCCCTTACAAGCCAAATTCCCGCCAAAAATTAATACCTAAATACATATCCTGTTTAAGTTCTGGGATAATAAATAACTCGATACTTCTAGTTAACTGTCGATAAGTGATCTGCGTCTGTAATTTAGCAACAATTCTGCTAGCGGTGCCATTTTCTGTGCGAGTAGATCCGGTGCATCCCTTAGTCTTACTATTTTTAAGTAATTGTTGAGCTGCTGTAATTGTCCACCTGCGCAACTAATAGTAGCTCCTGAATCCAAAAGTCCTATATACTCATTCCCTTCGATTTGAACAGAAGTGTATAGTCGTTCATCCGAACTTAGAAAAATAGATGCTATTATATTCCTACGATTTTTACGTACTAATTTCCAAAACGTACGTAATCGTTTGGTAGAACGCTTGGGCTCAGTTATTAATCTAAAAGAATCTAAATCAGCAAAAATTCGCTTACGTGCCGAACTATAATTCTGTAGTCTGATATGAAAAGGTAAATCTGAAAAATGTTTAGAATAACTAATCGAATGCTTATCTTGCTCTGCTATCGTTTTACTATCGGTTTTGTCCTTATCTTTATTTGTAACTTGGGTCGATTTCTCCGACAAGGCCTGAGTATTTGCTGGGGATGTATCTATTTGGTGTTGTGTTGTACATCCCGCTGCCAGTTTCCCGAGGGGTTGCATTTTGAACAGCATGGTTTGAAAACTTCTTTGGCTCCGCAGCCATAACAAAAAATACGACGAATCTCCAGGCAATGGTCAAATTTATGTCCGATTTTATCGCAGTTCCAGCAGATTGGATCTGTCTTAATACGTTTTATTTCTTGAATTTCAGCTACCGATGGAACAAGCGGCAAATAACCATTGGCTTTGCCTGATACTTCCGAAACATATGACCTTAATGTTCTTCCTTTAAAAGATTTTATGTCACCATAAAATTGCTCGTGTTTTCTCACTTCAACTCTAAGTTGCGATCTATTCTGAATGCTAACGTGGAGAAGTTCATGGTGCAGACTGGGCTTGGAATTGCGAATCAGAAGGTCTACTATCTGCTTTTCTAAGATTTCTTGTTGCAATCTGTCAACTAGGTCTTCTATTGCAAACTGATAGTCATCAAAAGACTCACTCTCACCCTGTCGTCTTTTCCCAATCATTTCCCAAATTTCTAAATCGGTGTCAGATTCTCCAAATCTTCTACGGAACTCTTGACAAAATGTTTCCCAATTAAAGTTTGTATCCAAAACCAATCGCTGGCCTTACCATTAAAAAGTAAGTATAAATGGTCATTAAGAAGATGGTAGTCGTTACCCAAATTTTGTTTGGTTAAGGATCGCACTCGGTAAAGAAATTCATCCATACACATGCCTTGCTTAGTGCCATCGAATTTAATTCGCCAGTTCTGAATGATTCCTGATACTTTTTCCGGATTCACACTAAAGCTATGGCTGCTTCTCTCTCTGTTAATTCTAGCATCCGCTTCACTCAATCTATGAATCAATGTTTCTGGTCCATGTTCTCTAGGTATTGGTGGGGTTGGATTAGTATCTATCCCATTAGAAGATGGTGGATCACTATTTGAAATCTGCAAATTTGCGAGTTGATTTCGAATAGAGGTCTCAATAGTTTTAGATAAATATGACGTAATATGGTCCATCAACTGAGTTTGCTGAACGTTCATCATATTCTGAATATAATTAGCAATGTCGACTTGAGAGCCAAGAGACATGCTGCTTTGTGCATCCCTCTCTTAGGAGTAGCTCCTCTTTGTCTATTCAACATGCCTCTCCTATTTAATGAATTTCGCTTATTTGCTTCTTGTTCTGTAATGCTAGGCATTGAATCAGTTAGGTTCAACTCTGCTGCCAAAGTGTTGTTAGAAAAGCTTAACGCAAGAGTTGTACAATCGGCTGCCTATGTAGGGCATGCTGAAGTGTTTTGTAAGAACTCTATCAAACATGTTTTGTGGAATCGGTGCTTACATGGTGTATTAGCAAACAATTGTGACGAAGTCATCACCTCGTTGCAGATTCCACAAAAGGCATCTATCTGCTCTATGGCAGCTGCAATATTTTCTGTGCTTCTTTGTACTGCCATTAAAAATGTTACATGCGCTGAATACTATTCAAAATCAGGAACAAATTAATTCTTTTCTATTTTTTTTTTATATATCTAAAGCTGTCTGTCCTTTTCCTTAATGCTAAATACTGTTTAAATAATTAGGCGAAATTGGGTTTCCTTTGTTGTCGTCTATTATATGTAATGATTTCTATTGCTGATTTGGAATCAAGCTTCTCATGATAAATAGGTCAATTTCCGAATAGTTCCAGATAATTGTTCCATAACTTCAAGAGCGCTTAAACCAAATTTATACTATCACAAGGAGTACTAAATATACTTAACGTTGTTAGACATTTACGAGTCTATTTTGGTCGACCAATCCAATTCATGAATTGTAGTCGCTAATTCCGAAAATAGTTCTTATAATTTCAAACTACGCTTATCTAAAACCCTTTTAATAACTTGAAAACAAATCATATGTAATTTAGTTTTTTTTTTTTTGTTTTTTTTGTGCAGTGTAACTCCCAATACTTTGAAAACTAGCTGTAATCGGAGATATAGCCGCGAAATCCAAATATTATCTAGGATAGTTGCAAATCATACTCTGCCCCTTAGTTGGGCGCCACTTCTTATGTAGTGTCCACGTGTATACGGGGGGCAGTCGATGCTGCCTACATGGAGTGCCCACGTCCATTTGTAACCCTCTATGGCGTTTTCGCCCTTAGTGGCTTACGTTGGTCGCGGGGCGTTGGGTTCGGGGGCGCGTACTTCTTGCTTTTGATCAATTTAGCTCGTCGTGGTCGGGGTTCTTCCTCGCCCAATCTGCCTATCAACACCAATACACTGACATGAAGAATATCAAGTACGCTTCAAAAAAAACAAGATCAAATACTATCATAAAATTTATCTTTATTCCCCTATCCTGTAAATAAGTGTTCCGACAAACACCACAAAACTCGGGATCCAATATGCCTAATGGAGGGATCTTGGTGTTAGTTGTCCCTCGTCTCTACCCTCCCTACCATAGCAACCAGAAAATCGTAGATTGCCCCTATGCGAGACTCTAACGCATTAACGCATTTCAACAGAATTCAGCATGGTACTCGACAGACAAGATAATTATTCACCGATTCATATTAAAATATAACAAAATTATTTAATTGAAGCAAGCCGTTGATCTCAAGATACATGATTATATTACAAGCGAATTATCAATTCCCTAAGATTTACCGAAACATTCAAATTCGAATTCATGATTTTAAAAATAATAATATACTGATTTTTGTTCAACAAAATAACTTCAGTTTTCCAACATAACTTACTGAAGAAAACTGTTATCTTACGCTCACGTTGGCAATAGGTTCTAGATCAATGCAATGTCAATCGTAAATATATATATATACAACAGATATAAAAAAAACGAGAAAGAAGGGCTATCTTCGGCACGCCGAAGATTTAATACCCTTGCAGGCCGAACCTTTTCGGTTATCACGAATTCTAAGCACTTTGTGCTTGCTTCTGTGATCGAAAAAGATGTGATCGAAAGCGAACAGTCGAAGAATATTAATAAATATATACTATACAATTACTTAATTTTCGATCGATCGTTCCTATGGCAGCTATATGATATAGTTTCCCGATCTTAATAGAATTTTGCATATATATGGGGAGCGTAGTAAAACTAATAAATACCGAGTTTGGTCAAGATATCTTGAAACACAAAAAAATTTTCCATACAAAAACTTAATTTTCGACCGATCTTTCCTATGGCAGCTATATGATATAGTTGTCCGATCTTAATAAGATTTTGCATATATATGGGGAGCGGAGTAAAACTAATAAATACCGAGTTTGGTCAAGATATCTTGAAAAACATAAAAATTTTCCATACAAAAACTTAATTTTCGACCGATTGTTCCTATGGCAGCTATATGATATAGTTGCCCGATCCGAAAAGAATTTTGCATATATATGGGGAGCTTAGTAAAACTAATAAGTACCGAGTTTGGTCAAGATATCTTGAAAAACATAAAAATTTTCCATACAAAAACTTAATTTTCGACCGATCGTTCCTATGGCAGCTATATGATATAGTTGTCCGATCTTAATAAGATTTTGCATATATATGGGGAGCGGAGTAAAACTAATAAATACCGAGTTTGGTCAAGATATCTTGAAAAACATAAAAATTTTCCATACAAAAACTTAATTTTCGACCGATTGCTCCTATGGCAGCTATATGATATAGTTGCCCGATCCGAAAAGAATTTTGCATATATATGGGGAGCTTAGTAAAACTAATAAGTACCGAGTTTGGTCAAGATATCTTGAAAAACATAAAAATTTTCCATACAAAAACTTAATTTTCGACCGATCGTTCCTATGGCAGCTATATGATATAGTTGTCCGATCTTAAAAGGATTTTGCATATATATGGGGAACGTAGTAAAACTAATAAATACCAAGTTTAGTAAAGATAACTTTATAAACAAAAATGTTTTTCATACAAGAACCTACTTTTCGACCGATCGTTCCTATGGCAGCTATATGATATAGTTGTCCGATCCAGCTGGTTTTGACATATGAGCTGCGTGCAACAGAAAGAGGGACTTCTGCAAAGTTTCATAAAGATAGCTTTAAAACTGAGAGACTAGTTCGCATAGAAACAGACAGACGGACAGACGGACAGACGGACATGGCTATATCAACTCGGCTGTTGATACTGATCAAGAATATATATACTTTGTGGGGTCGGAGATGTCTCCTTCTATGCGTTACACATTTCACGACAAAATTATAATACCCTCTGCAAGGGTATAAAAATAGTCCTCACTACTCTATATTAACTCACTCATACATCCATCGTTGCGTGCACTTGGGCCCAATATGACGTCGATGTTGGTGGGTGTGTGTAGGTGTATTATTGTATGGGTATCATTGTTGCCTTTGTACAAAGAAAGTTAATTGTAACTATATATATAAATATTAACGTGCATATAAATGTCACAACCTTACTTAATTCAATATAATATATTTTTTTTCATGTTTGGTTAGTTGCTTAAATTTACTTTAGCTTCGATCAATGGGAATAGATTAGGTAGACATCCGCTGATCGCAATGTCAAAAATTTAAGTTTAATGTGATGTATGTATGGATGCGTGCTTCGAATTTCGTTCAGATGGCTTCTGTTTTACTAATTGTAGTTGATTTTATCTTTTAGCTTGTTCGTGCGCTTTACTCTTTGTCAATTCTAATTCTCATTCACTCAATAAGAGCGACGAAGGTAGCACAAAGGAGAATACATAATCAATTACACTACGCAACACAGATTTTAAGTCATAATTTCTTGTGAATCTGAATAAACTTGTGACTTTGGTATCCATTTATATAAGTCACTTAACACCAGATACATTTGATGATCATCAACGAGCAGTCTCGAATGTGGCACTGGAGCACGGTTCCGAAATCTCCTTGGAGTAGATTACTACTTAGATTTTACAATACTTTTCCACTCGCACGTCTGCTTCAATACGCTTTCTATTATTTTTATTACTTATTTTAACTTTAGACTTCGTTTTTACACTGTTTAATCTTCTTGACGAAGTACGTCTTTTCGTTTCCAATCTGAACTGAAGATTGTCGCACGTGGTCGCCCGCTCCTTTTATAGACCTAGCTGTAACGGTGATAAAAGCTTTCGCGATCGTTCCTCGGTTTAACTGCATTATTGTATGATCTGCCTACGTGCCAAATCAGACATCAAAAGGAATATGCAAAAGTATGTGAGCTAAGTGCGAGGGTAGCACATAAAGTTTCTAACAATCAAGAACTGTTCCCACTCGGCTACTACAAAGATGAAACTACAATCTCTGCCATAATAACTTAACTTAAGGGTAACGTCAAAGGTGAATCACCTGGCGTATTAAAAGCGAAACTGCTTAACATTAAACAAAAAGGTAAAACAGCATCACAGTATACCGTTGAAATCGACAACTTGCGAAAGCAAGTCGAAGCAGCATATATTGATGAGGGCTTAGACCCTGGCAATGCAGAAAAATTCTCTACAAAAGAATCAATTTCTGCTATGATTAAAAACTGCGAACATGATAAACTCCGCATAATCTTGGAAGCAGGAAACTTCGTCACTTTCAATGACATCATGGGTAAATATATCCATTGCAACAACCACAATAATGGCAATAATCAAAGTAATAACAATGTTCGAGTTACTCAAGCTAACTCGGAAAAACAGCAAGCCCCTTAAGATATTCACAAGGAATCTACACCTCAATAATTTTATTAAAATAAAAAATGAAAAATCAGGCAAAGCATCATAAACTTTTTCAATATGGGTTGGTTTGGCAGTGACGACAGTCAAACAAAAGACAATACGGCCAACGTGGTCAATAATGTCAAAATCGTAGATCACACTGAAGATATACAATCTTTGTGGATCTTGCTGCTCATTTTAACACTCGTATCAGCTTGTCAATTTTTGTTGAATATTTCCATAAAACCCAATAAAATAATTAAAAAACGTTCAGCTTAACGACTTAGATAAATCTAAACCACTAATAGACACAGAAATCAACAGCGATACAGAAACGATCGAGGAAACCGACAAAATGGCACAAGTAGCCTTGGATAGGGAATATGTGAAACAAGTTTCATCATCTATCCCTGAATTTGACAATAAAAAACTGTCACTCAATCGGTTCCTAACAGCTCTACGCATAGTTCAGAGAACAAAAGGCAACCAAAAAGATTTGGCCGTTGAAGTTATCAAATCAAAGATAACTGGCCCAATTTTGTACAAGGTACAAGATGAAACTACAATCTCTGCCATAATAACTAAACTAAAGGGTAACGTCAAAGGGAATCACCTGAATCTACACCTCATTTATTTTTTGTAAAATAAATAATGAAAAAACAAGCAAAGCATTTACGCTATTGCTAGATACTGGTGCATATCTCTATTAAAAGAACATGTTGATACATTTGAAAACATTAATTCAAATATATCAACTCAAATAACTGAATCGGTGAAGGTTCAGTTTTTTCAAAAGGTTTAGCATTCGTAGAATTATATACCGGAAAATAGACTTCTTTAAAAAGTATAATTGCCAATTAGATTTCACACAAGCATGAGATTCTCTAATACTTCGGCCTAATAATTTAAATTACCCAATAAATTTACCAATAATTCACACTTGTGATAATAATGCCACAATACTTCCAGCTCGTTCTGAAATAGTCCGTCAAATCAATATTGTTTCGCCAGAAAACAATATTTTCATTCCGAATCAAGAAATTGATAAAGGAATATTCATTGGAAATACTATTTCCAATAACCAACAAATAAATTCAATAAAAATAGTAAATTTTAACGACATTAAAATAGAATAGCTAAGTGACTATAAAACAGTCCAAGAAATTAGCAAAGATGGCCAGGAAATGGTGATGGAAAATTACAAAAGAACTTTCCCCAATTATTTAAAAAAAAAAAACCAAAAGATCTCTGCACCAAGTATACTGACATATTCGGACTTGAAACTTGTATAAACAAGAATTGAGACTTAAAGATACTGAGCCAGTGTACATAAAAAATTACAGAATTCCTGATACTCATAAAGAAGAAGTAAATAAGCAAGTCGAAAAACTTATCTCGAATAAAATTGTGGAGCCCTCCGTATCGGAATATAACAGCCCAATTCTTCACGTCCCAAAAAAGGGATTACCGGGATCCGATACCAAGAGATGCCAATTAGTTATAGACTATCGTCAAATAAATAAAAAACTACTCTCAGACAAATTTCCATTACCAAGAATAGATGATATTCTTGATCAATTGGAAAGAGCTAAATATTTTTCTTGCTTGAACTTAAGAAAAATGCACATTCTTCATGCATGAAGTGACTTTTCTAGGTCACAAATGTATTGATCAAGGTATTTTGCCAGATGACAAAAAATATGATGTCATTGAAAAATACCCAGTCCCTACGGACGCTGATAGCGCTAGAAGATTCGTTGCATTCTGCAACTACTACAGACGATTCATTAAATACTTCGCCGACTATTGACGGCACATAACCAGATTATGTTAAAATAATGTTCCTTTCGAATGGACTATTGAATGCCAAAATGCATTCGATTACTTAAAACAAGCTCTAACGAAACCTACTTTACTAAAATACCCAGATTTTAGCAAAGAATTTTGTATCATAGCCGATGCCAGTAAATTAGCCTGCGGAGCAGTTTTAACTCAAACATATGGAGATAAGCAATTGCCTGTAGCATATGCTTCTCGTTCATTTACAAAAGGAAAAATCAATAATAATACAACCGAACAAGAGTTGGCAGCAATACACTGGGCAATATCACATTTTCGACCATATATATATGGTTAACATTTCAAAATCAAAACAGATCATAGACCATTGACATATTTGTTTTCAATGGTACATTCAAGTTCAAAATTAACGAGAAAGAAGGGCTATCTTCGGCACGCCGAAGATTTAATACCCTTGCAGGCCGAACCTTTTCGGTTATCACGAATTCTAAGCACTTTGTGCTTGCTTCTGTGATCGAAAAAGATGTGATCGAAAGCGAACAGTCGAAGAATATTAATAAATATATACTATACAATTACTTAATTTTCGATCGATCGTTCCTATGGCAGCTATATGATATAGTTTCCCGATCTTAATAGAATTTTGCATATATATGGGGAGCGTAGTAAAACTAATAAATACCGAGTTTGGTCAAGATATCTTGAAACACAAAAAAATTTTCCATACAAAAACTTAATTTTCGACCGATCTTTCCTATGGCAGCTATATGATATAGTTGTCCGATCTTAATAAGATTTTGCATATATATGGGGAGCGGAGTAAAACTAATAAGTACCGAGTTTGGTCAAGATATCTTGAAAAACATAAAAATTTTCCATACAAAAACTTAATTTTCGACCGATTGTTCCTATGGCAGCTATATGATATAGTTGCCCGATCCGAAAAGAATTTTGCATATATATGGGGAGCTTAGTAAAACTAATAAGTACCGAGTTTGGTCAAGATATCTTGAAAAACATAAAAATTTTCCATACAAAAACTTAATTTTCGACCGATCGTTCCTATGGCAGCTATATGATATAGTTGTCCGATCTTAATAAGATTTTGCATATATATGGGGAGCGGAGTAAAACTAATAAGTACCGAGTTTGGTCAAGATATCTTGAAAAACATAAAAATTTTCCATACAAAAACTTAATTTTCGACCGATTGTTCCTATGGCAGCTATATGATATAGTTGCCCGATCCGAAAAGAATTTTGCATATATATGGGGAGCTTAGTAAAACTAATAAGTACCGAGTTTGGTCAAGATATCTTGAAAAACATAAAAATTTTCCATACAAAAACTTAATTTTCGACCGATCGTTCCTATGGCAGCTATATGATATAGTTGTCCGATCTTAATAGGATTTTGCATATATATGGGGAACGTAGTAAAACTAATAAATACCAAGTTTAGTAAAGATAACTTTATAAACAAAAATGTTTTTCATACAAGAACCTACTTTTCGACCGATCGTTCCTATGGCAGCTATATGATATAGTGGTCCGATCCAGCTGGTTTTGACATATGAGCTGCGTGCAACAGAAAGAGGGACTTCTGCAAAGTTTCATAAAGATAGCCTTAAAACTGAGAGACTAGTTCGCATAGAAACAGACAGACGGACAGACGGACAGACGGACAGACGGACAGACGGACATGGCTATATCAACTCGGCTGTTGATACTGATCAAGAATATATATACTTTATGGGGTCGGAGATGTCTCCTTCTATGCGTTACACATTTCACGACAAAATTATAATACCCTCTGCAAGGGTATAAAAAGAATGAGATTAGACTTAGAAGAGTATGACTTTACTATAGAATATCTCAAGGGCAAACACAATTTCGTTGCTGATGCATTATCACGCATCACAATGAAAGAATTAAACAAGTAAGAGGTTCTAGTCGGGAGCTCTAAACTAGGGGATACCCTGAACCCTCTTCTTCCAATACTAAATGCAGCTCGCGCTCGTTTGCTTTAGTAGTAATAAAGAAAAATGAAATATAATTTGTTTCCTTGGCAGAGTTCGAACTCGCAACTAACCGCACCACTTGCCTCCGCCTCTACTCAAGAGCCCCACTAATAATTGACTTTAAATGAGAAAAAACCAATTAAAATAGTCTTTGTAGACGTTAAGCAGGCCTTCGACCGAGTCTGGATTGGTGGATTGCTCCAGAAAATCCAGATGAGTCTTCCCGCCCCCTTCTTTCTACTTCTGCAGCAATCCCAAGGCAGCGTACTGGGCCCCTTCCTCTACAGCTTGTACACGGAAGATATCCCCACTCCGGATGAACTACACGAGTTTGCCACCCCAGGCAAATACTTGATGGCCACATTTGCCGATGACGTGGCAATATTTTACTCCGCCCACTGCGAGTATGAAGCCACTGACGGGGCCCAGGAATACATCCACTTGCTTGAGAGCTGGACACGCAGATGAATCAAGCTCAATGCCTCGAAGTACCAGGCGGTCAACTACACACTGAGGCGTGGCAAGGCTCCAGCAGTCTGGATAGACGGTAGCCCCATTCACCCTGGCAGAAGCGCCAAGTATCTTGGAATTGTACTGAGTAAGAGGCACGGAGATCTCAAAATGGAGACCATAGACACCAAGTCGGAGCATTCGCCACCGGTACAACGAACGCTTGCAGCGACACTGCAACCGGGTAGCAAGAGACCTCGCTGGGAGGTGTGTAGCCAGGAGGCTCAAGAGAAGATCGCTCAAGTACTTCCTTCAACCACGATATAGAAGACGCCCCAGAGTCCCCCGACTATCTACGTGACGATGCAGCCTTATTCAAAAAAGCCGCCTTTGACGTTTGTCCATGATAAAGCCTGAGGACTCAACTAGGCTTGGCAAAATATCACCTAAGCCAACTGTATTGTAATAAAAGTGTATGCTATTTTTATTCCAATTAAATAAAGATAAAAAAAACCCCTACAAATACATTGCAATTGCATGCTGTTGATAGAATTCAAAGCAGTCGCGCATGAATGTGTGTGTGTACATGTACACAGAAATTCTTGGAATTTGCGCAGCAGCTATGCTGCTAACACGTGCACACATATTTTTTGTGTTTCTTAACCGATCTTATTGAAATATTTGTGTATACTCAAAAAGTCAATTGCATATAAATTGTGGCTTAAATTGATGGGCAATATAAGTTGGATAATTAACTTGATTTATAGCTTTTCGGTGGTAGCAGGGAGGTGGCGATAGGTATAAAATGAAAGATACTTGATATATATACATATATACTATTCTAGAAGCTACATGTCAAGTTTGATGACTCTAGCTCATATTATTTTCCGAAATTGTTCAAAAAATAAGATTGCGATATCGATTTTTATCGATTACTTGGAAACGGGGCAAATTATCGAATTTTGGAAACAAACTCGATCTGCGTCCTAGGAGGGCCTACAGCTAAGTCAAGTCTCGAGCTCCTATAGGTTATGAGATCCTTGCGTTCATACATACGGACAGACGGACGGACGGACAGACAGACAGACGGAAGGACATGGCTAAATCGACTCGGCTGTTGATGCTGATCAAGAATATATTTACTTTATGGGGTCGGAGATGCTTCCTTCTGCCTGTTACATACATTTGCACAAATACATAATACCCTGTTTACCCATTTTTCTTGGGTTCAGGGTATAAAAACATATCAGCTAACGTAATAAAAGTCACTACAAGATGTTCAAGTAAACAGAATAAATCCTGCGCAGGACCAAAATCCGAATTGCAAAAGCAACCGGACACTTCGATGCCCAATATATATAACGTCATTCGAAATGATGATTTTAAGAAAGTAGTGACCTTGCATTTAAATTTGGCCAAATGTTTCTTAAAACATGGTAAAAAGATTATTGCAGGAATTGATGTTGTTGATCTCTATACCAATAGAGTCTTTGATTTAGATCGATTTTTCCAAAGGCTTGAAAAAGAAGCCGGTATATATAGTATCAAACAACTTTAAATGGCACCGTGCGAAGAAATCTTTGAATACGTTTCAATAGATTCCTTTAAAGAAATGGGCAATAAGAAATTGAAAAACCTAAGAGTAGCGCTACTCCAGCCGGTGACCACATTAAAAAATAATAAAGATATCGAAGAAATACTGTCTACATACTATGATAATCCAATTCAAGGAATGCATACGGGAACAACGAAAACCATTGCTAAAACAAAACGCTATTATTATTGGAAAAATATGACGCGTGATATCACAATTTATGTGAAAAAATGCCCGAAATGCCAAACATCAAATGTGTCAACGCACACTTGAACTCCTTACACTGGTATGTGACTTCACAAAATACCTTGTAGCCATACCTGTGACAAACAAAAGTGCAAAAACTGTAGCTAAAGCTATATTTGAAGATTTTATTCTGAAATATGGTCCAATGAAGACGTTCATTACGGACATGGGAACAGAATATAAAAATTCAGTTATAGAAGATTTATGTAAATACCTTGGTATTAAAAACATAACTTCAACAGCACACCACCAGCAGACTTTAAAGAAAGTTGAGCGAAGCCATAGAACATTCAACGAATTCATTCGTTCCTATATATCAAAAGAGCTAGAAGAATGCTTGAACAAAACAAGCAGAAAAATAAACTTATATATGGCAGCAAAGTAAACGATATAGAATTAAACATAGGTGATAAAGTATTACTAAGAAATGAAACAGGTCATCAATTAGACCCAGTATACATAGGACCATTTGAGGTCATAGAAATATAACCTAACAAAAACATAGTTTTAAAGAATAAGAAGAATAAAAAACATAAAGTACATAAGGATAGGTTAATAATGTTTAATACGAAAAACTAACGAGAAAGAAGGGCTATCTTCGGCACGCCGAAGATTTAATACCCTTGCAGGCCGAACCTTTTCGGTTATCACGAATTCTAAGCACTTTGTGCTTGCTTCTGTGATCGAAAAAGATGTGATCGAAAGCGAACAGTCGAAGAATATTAATAAATATATACTATACAATTACTTAATTTTCGATCGATCGTTCCTATGGCAGCTATATGATATAGTTTCCCGATCTTAATAGAATTTTGCATATATATGGGGAGCGTAGTAAAACTAATAAATACCGAGTTTGGTCAAGATATCTTGAAACACAAAAAAATTTTCCATACAAATACTTAATTTTCGACCGATCTTTCCTATGGCAGCTATATGATATAGTTGTCCGATCTTAATAAGATTTTGCATATATATGGGGAGCGGAGTAAAACTAATAAGTACCGAGTTTGGTCAAGATATCTTGAAAAACATAAAAATTTTCCATACAAAAACTTAATTTTCGACCGATTGTTCCTATGGCAGCTATATGATATAGTTGCCCGATCCGAAAAGAATTTTGCATATATATGGGGAGCTTAGTAAAACTAATAAGTACCGAGTTTGGTCAAGATATCTTGAAAAACATAAAAATTTTCCATACAAAAACTTAATTTTCGACCGATCGTTCCTATGGCAGCTATATGATATAGTTGTCCGATCTTAATAAGATTTTGCATATATATGGGGAGCGGAGTAAAACTAATAAGTACCGAGTTTGGTCAAGATATCTTGAAAAACATAAAAATTTTCCATACAAAAACTTAATTTTCGACCGATTGTTCCTATGGCAGCTATATGATATAGTTGCCCGATCCGAAAAGAATTTTGCATATATATGGGGAGCTTAGTAAAACTAATAAGTACCGAGTTTGGTCAAGATATCTTGAAAAACATAAAAATTTTCCATACAAAAACTTAATTTTCGACCGATCGTTCCTATGGCAGCTATATGATATAGTTGTCCGATCTTAATAGGATTTTGCATATATATGGGGAACGTAGTAAAACTAATAAATACCAAGTTTAGTAAAGATAACTTTATAAACAAAAATGTTTTTCATACAAGAACCTACTTTTCGACCGATCGTTCCTATGGCAGCTATATTATATAGTGGTCCGATCCAGCTGGTTTTGACATATGAGCTGCGTGCAACAGAAAGAGGGACTTCTGCAAAGTTTCATAAAGATAGCTTTAAAACTGAGAGACTAGTTCGCATAGAAACAGACAGACGGACAGACGGACAGACGGACATGGCTATATCAACTCGGCTGTTGATACTGATCAAGAATATATATACTTTATGGGGTCGGAGATGTCTCCTTCTATGCGTTACACATTTCACGACAAAATTATAATACCCTCTGCAAGGGTATAAAAAGGAAAATCTTTCATGAAAGAATGGTTAGCCACCATCAACAATATCAACAAATAACGAGAAAGAAGGGCTATCTTCGGCACGCCGAAGATTTAATACCTTGCAGGCCGAACCTTTTCGGTTATCACGAATTCTAAGCACTTTGTGCTTGCTTCTGTGATCGAAAAAGATGTGATCGAAAGCGAACAGTCGAAGAATATTAATAAAAATACTATACAATTACTTAATTTTCGATCGATCGTTCCTATGGCGCTATGATATAGTTTCCCGATCTTAATAGAATTTTGCATATATAGGGGAGCGAGTAAAACTAATAAATACCGAGTTTGGTCAAGATATCTTGAAACACAAAAAAATTTTCCATACAAAAATTAATTTTCGACCGATCTTTCCTATGGCGCTATATAATAGTTGTCCGATCTTAATAAGATTTTGCATATATATGGGGAGCGGAGTAAAACTAATAAGTACCGAGTTTGGTCAAGATATCTTGAAAAACATAAAAATTTTCCATACAAAAACTTAATTTTCGACCGATTGTTCCTATGGCGCTATATGATATAGTTCCCGATCCGAAAAGAATTTTGCATATATATGGGGAGTTAGTAAAACTAATAAGTACCGAGTTTGGTCAAGATATCTTGAAAAACATAAAAATTTTCCATACAAAAACTTAATTTTCGACCGATCGTTCCTATGGCAGCTATATGATATAGTTGTCCGATCTTAATAAGATTTTGCATATATATGGGGAGCGGAGTAAAACTAATAAGTACCGAGTTTGGTCAAGATATCTTGAAAAACATAAAAATTTTCCATACAAAAACTTAATTTTCGACCGATTGTTCCTATGGCAGCTATATGATATAGTTGCCCGATCCGAAAAGAATTTTGCATATATATGGGGAGCTTAGTAAAACTAATAAGTACCGAGTTTGGTCAAGATATCTTGAAAAACATAAAAATTTTCCATACAAAAACTTAATTTTCGACCGATCGTTCCTATGGAAGCTATATGATATAGTTGTCCGATCTTAATATGATTTTGCATATATATGGGGAACGTAGTAAAACTAATAAATACCAAGTTTAGTAAAGATAACTTTATAAACAAAAATGTTTTTCATACAAGAACCTACTTTTCGACCGATCGTTCCAATGGCAGCTATATTATATAGTGGTCCGATCCAGCTGGTTTTGACATATGAGCTGCGTGCAACAGAAAGAGGGACTTCTGCAAAGTTTCATAAAGATAGCTTTAAAACTGAGAGACTAGTTCGCATAGAAACAGACAGTCGGACAGACGGACAGACGGACAGACGGACATGGCTATATCAACTCGGCTGTTGATACTGATCAAGAATTATATACTTTATGGGGTCGGAGATGTCTCCTTCTATGCGTTACACATTTCACGACAAAATTATAATACCCTCTGCAAGGGTATAAAAAATTTATTATTATACCCTTGCAGAGGGTATTATAATTTTGTCGTGAAATGTGTAACGCATAGAAGGAGACATCTCCGACCCCATAAAGTATATATATTCTTGATCAGTATCAACAGCCGAGTTGATATAGCCATGTCCGTCTGTCCGTCTGTCCGTCTGTCCGTCTGTCCGTCTGTCTGTTTCTATGCGAACTAGTCTCTCAGTTTTAAAGCTATCTTTATGAAACTTTGCAGAAGTCCCTCTTTCTGTTGCACGCAGCTCATATGTCAAAACCAGCTGGATCGGACCACTATATCATATAGCTGCCATAGGAACGATCGGTCGAAAAGTAGGTTCTTGTATGAAAAACATTTTTGTTTATAAAGTTATCTTTACTAAACTTGGTATTTATTAGTTTTACTACGTTCCCCATATATATGCAAAATCCTATTAAGATCGGACAACTATATCATATAGCTGCCATAGGAACGATCGGTCGAAAATTAAGTTTTTGTATGGAAAATTTTTATGTTTTTCAAGATATCTTGACCAAACTCGGTACTTATTAGTTTTACTAAGCTCCCCATATATATGCAAAATTCTTTTCGGATCGGGCAACTATATCATATAGCTGCCATAGGAACAATCGGTCGAAAATTAAGTTTTTGTATGGAAAATTTTTATGTTTTTCAAGATATCTTGACCAAACTCGGTACTTATTAGTTTTACTCCGCTCCCCATATATATGCAAAATCTTATTAAGATCGGACAACTATATCATATAGCTGCCATAGGAACGATCGGTCGAAAATTAAGTTTTTGTATGGAAAATTTTTATGTTTTTCAAGATATCTTGACCAAACTCGGTACTTATTAGTTTTACTAAGCTCCCCATATATATGCAAAATTCTTTTCGGATCGGGCAACTATATCATATAGCTGCCATAGGAACAATCGGTCGAAAATTAAGTTTTTGTATGGAAAATTTTTATGTTTTTCAAGATATCTTGACCAAACTCGGTACTTATTAGTTTTACTCCGCTCCCCATATATATGCAAAATCTTATTAAGATCGGACAACTATATCATATAGCTGCCATAGGAAAGATCGGTCGAAAATTAAGTTTTTGTATGGAAAATTTTTTTGTGTTTCAAGATATCTTGACCAAACTCGGTATTTATTAGTTTTACTACGCTCCCCATATATATGCAAAATTCTATTAAGATCGGGAAACTATATCATATAGCTGCCATAGGAACGATCGATCGAAAATTAAGTAATTGTATAGTATATATTTATTAATATTCTTCGACTGTTCGCTTTCGATCACATCTTTTTCGATCACAGAAGCAAGCACAAAGTGCTTAGAATTCGTGATAACCGAAAAGGTTCGGCCTGCAAGGGTATTAAATCTTCGGCGTGCCGAAGATAGCCCTTCTTTCTCGTTTTTTAATTTAAGATTAATTTATTAAAATTATATATTCTTTAATCAACTATTCAATTATTATAATTTCAATTTTAATATTATACTTGAAAAAAAAAAAAATTTGTATAATTCATTTATTCAAATTTTATATTCATTAATCAATTATTATAATATAAAAATATATTTAAAAAATATTATTTCTTTGACAAGGGAGGTGTAGTGTGTATATGCCTTAAATAAACACCCTGTATTCAAATATATAGTATGGGGCACTTTGTTGCATAAAATAACAATTATACACTAAACAGCCCAGAGCCACTTGAATGTATTAGCTCTGGCTCATATTACGCAACGCGGTTCACCAGCCCACTAGCTGACCGTTTATGCTTATGCCACCGCTCCGTCTGGAGCGCATTCCATGAGCAATATATATATGCTCACTAACACAGGCATATGCAAGCTACGCACTCTCTTCAAAGACAATATAAACACTAAGATGAGTAACGCCCATACATTTGCATGCTTGCATGCCTGGCGTTTCATCTGGCGTTTGAATTTTCGCACGACTTGCCTACCGACGGCTGTTCGTTCAGACGAACGAATGTTGAAGTCGCGGCTTGCTGATGCGCGGACACGAGCAACGAAGTTAGTCGCCAGCCTGCCTTCAGCAAAGCTGGTCGATGATTGAGCGAAAAGTTTTAAACTTACGATCGAAGCAAAGTACTTCTGCTTTATCCATGGAATGCATGCTTTATTTAAGTGGTACATTACCCTAGATACTAACTACAAATTTTGCAGGAAAAGGCGCAACTTGTGCAATAACTATGTTCAGAAAATAGCACACATAGCTTTATTTCACTTTTGTTTTTGGACAGTGTATGCTCGAGAGAAGCTCCTGTTCAGCCAATGGCGTGCAAGCACCTATGTTTGTATGTGTGAATTGTGCATGCATAACTACATACATCAAAATATGTTTAAATATGTGTGTTGTTATTCACTGCCTTGACTGTGGCTGGTGAAGAAATAAATTTTGTTAGTTTTCTAGCGGTGATCATGCACCTCTCCCAAATTTGTATTCACATATGAATGCAAACTGTGTACTGAGGATTTTTAAGTCGATGCAAATATATATATAATTTCTTGAAATTATCTTATTAATTTAATTACCATTATTTTTAAGAATTAAAGAAATGAAATAAAAGCGCAAATTTTGTGTTTCCAAAGATTCATTTTATCAATTTTTTATACCCTTGCAGAGGGTATTATAATTTTGTCGTGAAATGTGTAACGCATAGAAGGAGACATCTCCGACCCCATAAAGTATATATATTCTTGATCAGTATCAACAGCCGAGTTGATATAGCCATGTCCGTCTGTCCGTCTGTCCGTCTGTCCGTCTGTCTGTTTCTATGCGAACTAGTCTCTCAGTTTTAAAGCTATCTTTATGAAACTTTGCAGAAGTCCCTCTTTCTGTTGCACGCAGCTCATATGTCAAAACCAGCTGGATCGGACCACTATATAATATAGCTGCCATAGGAACGATCGGTCGAAAAGTAGGTTCTTGTATGAAAAACATTTTTGTTTATAAAGTTATCTTTACTAAACTTGGTATTTATTAGTTTTACTACGTTCCCCATATATATGCAAAATCCTATTAAGATCGGACAACTATATCATATAGCTGCCATAGGAACGATCGGTCGAAAATTAAGTTTTTGTATGGAAAATTTTTATGTTTTTCAAGATATCTTGACCAAACTCGGTACTTATTAGTTTTACTAAGCTCCCCATATATATGCAAAATTCTTTTCGGATCGGGCAACTATATCATATAGCTGCCATAGGAACAATCGGTCGAAAATTAAGTTTTTGTATGGAAATTTTTTATGTTTTTCAAGATATCTTGACCAAACTCGGTACTTATTAGTTTTACTCCGCTCCCCATATATATGCAAAATCTTATTAAGATCGGACAACTATATCATATATCTGCCATAGGAACGATCGGTCGAAAATTAAGTTTTTGTATGGAAAATTTTTATGTTTTTCAAGATATCTTGACCAAACTCGGTACTTATTAGTTTTACTAAGCTCCCCATATATATGCAAAATTCTTTTCGGATCGGGCAACTATATCATATAGCTGCCATAGGAACAATCGGTCGAAAATTAAGTTTTTGTATGGAAATTTTTTATGTTTTTCAAGATATCTTGACCAAACTCGGTACTTATTAGTTTTACTCCGCTCCCCATATATATGCAAAATCTTATTAAGATCGGACAACTATATCATATAGCTGCCATAGGAAAGATCGGTCGAAAATTAAGTTTTTGTATGGAAAATTTTTTTGTGTTTCAAGATATCTTGACCAAACTCGGTATTTATTAGTTTTACTACGCTCCCCATATATATGCAAAATTCTATTAAGATCGGGAAACTATATCATATAGCTGCCATAGGAACGATCGATCGAAAATTAAGTAATTGTATAGTATATATTTATTAATATTCTTCGACTGTTCGCTTTCGATCACATCTTTTTCGATCACAGAAGCAAGCACAAAGTGCTTAGAATTCGTGTAACCGAAAGGTTCGGCCTGCAAGGGTATTAAATCTTCGGCGTGCCGAAGATAGCCCTTCTTTCTCGTTTTTGTTTAAATTATTTTATTCTCCTCCGGTCGAACTCTACCGACGTATTTAATTTACCGTATTTTATTTTTGGCACTCTTTTATTATACCCTTGCAGAGGGTATTATAATTTTGTCGTGAATTTAACGCATAGAAGGAGACTCTCCGACCCCATAAATATATATATCGATCATATCACACCGTTGAATAGCCATGTCCGTCTGTCCGTCTGTCCGTCTGTCCGTCTGCTGTTTCTATGCGAACTAGTCTCATTAAAGCTATCTTTATAAACTGCGAGTCCCTCTTTCTGTTCACCAGCTCATATGTCAAAACCAGCTGGATCGGACCACTATATAATATAGCTGCCATAGGAACGATCGGTCGAAAAGTAGGTTCTTGTATGAAAAAATTTTTGTTTATAAAGTTATCTTTACTAAACTTGGTATTTATTAGTTTTACTACGTTCCCCATATATATGCAAAATCCTATTAAGATCGGACAACTATATCATATAGCTGCCATAGGAACGATCGGTCGAAAATTAAGTTTTTGTATGGAAAATTTTTATGTTTTTCAAGATATCTTGACCAAACTCGGTACTTATTAGTTTTACTAAGCTCCCCATATATATGCAAAATTCTTTTCGATCGGGCAACTATATCATATAGCTGCCATAGGAACAATCGGTCGAAAATTAAGTTTTTGTATGGAAAATTTTTATGTTTTTCAAGATATCTTGACCAAACTCGGTACTTATTAGTTTTACTCCGCTCCCCATATATATGCAAAATCTTATTAAGATCGGACAACTATATCATATAGCTGCCATAGGAACGATCGGTCGAAAATTAAGTTTTTGTATGGAAAATTTTTATGTTTTTCAAGATATCTTGACCAAACTCGGTACTTATTAGTTTTACTAAGCTCCCCATATATATGCAAAATTCTTTTCGGATCGGGCAACTATATCATATAGCTGCCATAGGAACAATCGGTCGAAAATTAAGTTTTTGTATGGAAAATTTTTATGTTTTTCAAGATATCTTGACCAAACTCGGTACTTATTAGTTTTACTCCGCTCCCCATATATATGCAAAATCTTATTAAGATCGGACAACTATATCATATAGCTGCCATAGGAAAGATCGGTCGAAAATTAAGTTTTTGTATGGAAAATTTTTTTGTGTTTCAAGATATCTTGACCAAACTCGGTATTTATTAGTTTTACTACGCTCCCCATATATATGCAAAATTCTATTAAGATCGGGAAACTATATCATATAGCTGCCATAGGAACGATCGATCGAAAATTAAGTAATTGTATAGTATATATTTATTAATATTCTTCGACTGTTCGCTTTCGATCACATCTTTTTCGATCACAGAAGCAAGCACAAAGTGCTTAGAATTCGTGATAACCGAAAAGGTTCGGCCTGCAAGGGTATTAAATCTTCGGCGTGCCGAAGATAGCCCTTCTTTCTCGTTTTTGTTTAAATTATTTTATTCTCCTCCGGTCGAACTAGCTACCGACGTATTTAATTTACCGTATTTGTATTTTTGGCACTCTTTTATTATACCCTTGCAGAGGGTATTATAATTTTGTCGTGAAATGTGTAACGCATAGAAGGAGACATCTCCGACCCCATAAAGTATATATATCTAATTCAACCGTAATAGCATTCTCCGTCTCTCTCCTCTTCCGCTGCTGTTTCTATGCGAACTAGTCTCTCATTTAAAGCTATCTTTATGAAACTTTGCAGAAGTCCCTCTTTCTGTTCACCACTCATATGTCAAAACCAGCTGGATCGGACCACTATATAATATAGCTGCCATAGGAACGATCGGTCGAAAAGTAGGTCTTGTATGAAAAAATTTTTGTTTATAAAGTTATCTTTACTAAACTTGGTATTTATTATTTTACTACGTTCCCCATATATATGCAAAATCCTATTAAGATCGGACACTATATATATAGCTGCCATAGAACGATCGGTCGAAAATTAATTTTTTATAAAATTTTTATTTTTTCAAGATATTTACCAAATCGGTACTTTTAGTTTTACTAGCTCCCCATATATATGCAATTCTTTTCGGATCGGCACTATACATATAGCTGATGGAACAATCGGTCGAAAATTATTTTTTATGGAAAATTTTTATGTTTTTAAGAATACCAAACTCGGTACTTATTATTTTACTCCGCTCCCCATATATATGCAAAATCTTATTAAGATCGGACAACTATACATATAGCTGCCATAGGAACGATCGGTCGAAAATTAAGTTTTGTATGGAAAATTTTTATTTTTTAAGATATCTTACCAAACTCGGTACTTATTAGTTTACTAAGCTCCCCATATATATGCAAAATTCTTTTCGATCGGCAACTATATCATATAGCTGCCAAGGAACAATCGGTCGAAAATTAAGTTTTTGTATGGAAAATTTTATGTTTTTCAAGATATCTTGACCAAACTCGGTACTTATTAGTTTTACTCCGCTCCCCATATATATGCAAAATCTTATTAAGATCGGACAACTATATCATATAGCTGCCATAGGAAAGATCGGTCGAAAATTAAGTTTTTGTATGGAAAATTTTTTTGTGTTTCAAGATATCTTGACCAAACTCGGTATTTATTAGTTTTACTACGCTCCCCATATATATGCAAAATTCTATTAAGATCGGGAAACTATATCATATAGCTGCCATAGGAACGATCGATCGAAAATTAAGTAATTGTATAGTATATATTTATTAATATTCTTCGACTGTTCGCTTTCGATCACATCTTTTTCGATCACAGAAGCAAGCACAAAGTGCTTAGAATTCGTGATAACCGAAAAGGTTCGGCCTGCAAGGGTATTAAATCTTCGGCGTGCCGAAGATAGCCCTTCTTTCTCGTTTTTTAATAAAATAAAAATAATTATAAATAATTATTCATTTAATTTAAAGAAATTATATAAATATTTGCGACAATTTTAAAACATAGATTTTTTACGGAGCCAACCTCTGTACACAGCATGCATTCGCATGTGAATACAAATTTGGGATAGGGGCATGGTCTGCGCTAAAAAAATAACAAAATTTATTTCTTTGCCAGCTAAAGCCAGAGCTGTGAATAACAACACATTCAAATATGCTGTTATGTATGTATACTAACACACATACAAACATAATTGCTTGCACGGCTCTCATAGAGCCCATTGAGTAATAAAGAGACAGAGGAGGCTTTTGGATCAAAAGCTCTTTTTCGAAACAGTTCACGAGCGATAGCAAGGTTGCAAACACAATTGAGTATAACTCAATGACAAATTGCAAGCACAACACTCGGCTGTCTATTGCTACTTCTGCTGTTGCCCAAAAATCAAAGACAACTTCAGAACATTTCCCATATGAACCAACAACAACCATAATCAAAACAAACGACACGACAATGAAATAAGCACACCCCAAATTCTGTCCCTGCTATCCCTTTTTGGTTTGAAGCTACAGCCTATGATCTATGCTTCTACACTCTTCAAACTCATTGTTGTGGTTTCTAAGCACTGCTATGCCTTTAATTCGCAAGGTTATGTCTTCTTCTTCTCCACTTGCTTTCAACTTGCAAGCAGCCCGGCAGATTTTATAATTTTTCATTTTTCGATCAGCAAGGCACCCTTTCTCAAAATAGGGTATTTTAACTATTCATAAGTTCTGTCATCTAATACCACGAAACTTCATATATATGCATTTTTATCTAATCTCTGAGAAATATATATTATCGTATTTAGTGTGCAACTGTTAGTGCAATCAATAATAATTGTTTTCTTGAAACATTCTATACCATTTCTATAAATAAGGGTATCAATGCCTCGACGCGCCAAATAGTTGTTAGCAAGTGTGTCTCATCTCACACACAGAGGCAAAAAATATGCATGCATGTGTTTTCCAAGCCAAGGGAAGTATATGAATTTGAGAAGATTGCAACATTCTGTTGCGCATGTGGCGTCACATTCTATGGCTTTTTGTATGCGATCGTGGCGTACAATAAAGTAATAGATTATTAAATGCATTTATTATTATAAAAGACCCTATTAATATATTACTTTAATTTACGTAATAAAGATAGAAATATATTCTAAGCATCTCAAGAAATGAAATTCTTTAAGCCGTGACGTAATAGTATATGATGTTGACGCGCCGTATGCGTAACCCTTTGAGTTGAATGGCATGGCCTGCTCGCATTCGATTTTTCTACCTACTTGCGCCGAGACTCGGCTATGCAACAACAACACTAGAACCCAAATAGTGTTGTTGTTGTTTCTACGCGCCGCCTTGTTGGAACGACAGAGAAACCAGCAACAAACACAGTGGCATTATTTGTCCCTTTTCATTGCACTGAGTTTCCTATGTCCTCATCATCGCGCAGAAACTTTTGAAGATCAAGACGGACGACGAAAAAAAAAATGGGGTTTCGTGTTGTTGTTTTGCAAGTGATTTGTTGTTGCTTCCTATGGTAAATGAGCTTAATTTTTGAGTTTGATTTTGCGTTTGCGGACCATCCCGATCTACCTCTCGGGATTTTCAAAACGGTAAAAAAAGCTCGGAGTGTGAATTCAGCTCTGTCTCTTTATTACTCAATGCATAGAGCCGAAGCGCAGAGTACATTCTATTTTTAGCTTTTCGCTCTTACGGCTGTGAGAGCGCAATGGTACTGATTTCGTTTTCGTTCTCAAATTTCAAAAAAGTAAGCTGCATAGTAGTATTTTGTTGTATGGCGTTACTCATCTTAGTGTTTATATTGTCTTTGCTCTCTCTCTCTCTCTCTCTCTCTCTCTCTCTTGGTAGCTGTTAACCGATAACAGCATAAGTTTATGTATGTTATCCATAGGCTAAGAACATTCCTGAAAACAATATATTCATTCTTAACATCAAAACGAATCAGCACTGACGTGCTAGTGTTTTTATTCAAACTTACAAAGAAATTACTTTACAAGATATTATTTTGCAGAATTCCTGTGTTCTTAAAAAAGACAAATGTGGCTTTAATTAGTGGATAGTTACAATAAATTTATTTTATTGATTTATAGCTTTAATTAGTGGATAGTTACAATAAATTTATTTTATTGATTTATAGCAATGGGGTGGAGGTGGAGATTGGCAATAGCTTTAAAATTGAAGATACGTGATATACAAATTTGGTGACTAGCTCTTAAAACAAACCTCTTTGCTCAAAAAATAGGATTTCCATTAAACAACAAGTAAGAGGTCGTGTTTGAACTAGCAACGGACCGCACTACTTGCCGCCGCCTCTACCCAACAGCCACACCAATTATTGAGTCTTAATGAGAAGAGCACGAATTAAAATAGCAGCAAAACAATACAGTCGCAATTGCAATGATGTTGATAGAATTCAAAGCAGACGCGCATTAATGTGTGTGTGTACATGTATACAGAAATTCTTGCAATTTGCGCTTGCTGCCGCAAACACGTGGGCAGCCAAAACACATTTTCTTTTATGTTGCTTAACCGATCTTGATGAAATTTTCTACAGTTATCTACATCTTATTGTGTTATAGAATATTTGTGTATTCTCAAAATGACAATTGCATTTAAATTGTGGCTTATATTGGTTGGCAATACAAGTTAGATTATGAACTTGATTTATAGGCTTATATTGATAGGCTGCATAAATTTACTTGATGTATAGCTATGAAGTAGTTGCGGGGAGGTAGCAATAGCTATAAAATGAAAGATGCTTGATATATATATTCTATTCTAGAAGCTACATGTCAAGTTTGGTGACTCTAGCTCTTATTATTTACCAAAAAACAGACAGACGGACATGGCTAGATCGACTCGGCTATTGATGCTGATCAAGAATATATATATTTTATTGGGTCGGAGATGATTCCTTCTGCCTGTTACATACATTTGCACAAATACTTTACCCCTTTTTAACCATTTTCATTGTGTTCAGGGTATAAAAAAAACAATTAAGAAAAACAAACCAAAGAGAATGATAACAAATATAATATAAATATATTGAAAAGTATCTAACTATCATAATAGATTCAGTTTAAAAGTTTTGATCATAAAACAAGAAACAATAAATAAAGTATATTGTTGTAATATAAAACGAGAAAGAAGGGCTATCTTCGGCACGCCGAAGATTTAATACCCCTGCAGGCCGAACCTTTTCGGTTATCACGAATTCTAAGCACTTTGTGCTTGCTTCTGTGATCGAAAAAGATGTGATCGAAAGCGAACAGTCGAAGAATATTAATAAATATATACTATACAATTACTTAATTTTCGATCGATCGTTCCTATGGCAGCTATATGATATAGTTTCCCGATCTTAATAGAATTTTGCATATATATGGGGAGCGTAGTAAAACTAATAAATACCGAGTTTGGTCAAGATATCTTGAAACACAAAAAAATTTTCCATACAAAAACTTAATTTTCGACCGATCTTTCCTATGGCAGCTATATGATATAGTTGTCCGATCTTAATAAGATTTTGCATATATATGGGGAGCGGAGTAAAACTAATAAGTACCGAGTTTGGTCAAGATATCTTGAAAAACATAAAAATTTTCCATACAAAAACTTAATTTTCGACCGATTGTTCCTATGGCAGCTATATGATATAGTTGCCCGATCCGAAAAGAATTTTGCATATATATGGGGAGCTTAGTAAAACTAATAAGTACCGAGTTTGGTCAAGATATCTTGAAAAACATAAAAAATTTTCCATACAAAAACTTAATTTTCGACCGATTGTTCCTATGGCAGCTATATGATATAGTTGTCCGATCTTAATAAGATTTTGCATATATATGGGGAGCGGAGTAAAACTAATAAGTACCGAGTTTGGTCAAGATATCTTGAAAAACATAAAAATTTTCCATACAAAAAACTTAATTTTCGACCGATTGTTCCTATGGCAGCTATATGATATAGTTGCCCGATCCGAAAAGAATTTTGCATATATATGGGGAGCTTAGTAAAACTAATAAGTACCGAGTTTGGTCAAGATATCTTGAAAAACATAAAAATTTTCCATACAAAAAACTTAATTTTCGACCGATCGTTCCTATGGCAGCTATATGATATAGTTGTCCGATCTTAATAGGATTTTGCATATATATGGGGAACGTAGTAAAACTAATAAATACCAAGTTTAGTAAAGATAACTTTATAAACAAAAATGTTTTTCATACAAGAACCTACTTTTCGACCGATCGTTCCTATGGCAGCTATATTATATAGTGGTCCGATCCAGCTGGTTTTGACATATGAGCTGCGTGCAACAGAAAGAGGGACTTCTGCAAAGTTTCATAAAGATAGCTTTAAAACTGAGAGACTAGTTCGCATAGAAACAGACAGACGGACAGACGGACATGGCTATATCAACTCGGCTGTTGATACTGATCAAGAATATATATACTTTATGGGGTCGGAGATGTCTCCTTCTATGCGTTACACATTTCACGACAAAATTATAATACCCTCTGCAAGGGTATAATGAAGATTTAAGTTTCTGTTATTGGAGGGGGCATAGTTACCTTATGTTTTAGATTGGAAAAGGAAATCTGTAGAAAACTGGCATAAGAGATTCATGCTTGGGTGGGTAAAAGAATACAGGAATTAAACCCCGTCACTGATCCTGCAAACATCAGACACCTTTTTAGATGTGTCTGTGCACACAGTAAGTTCAGGTCGGTTAAGTACTTGTTGCTTTTCTATTTGGTATGTTGGGCAGTATATCTTCTCCAATTCAGTTTCTGCAAGAACACAATAATAATGAAGCTTATGTAAATAATGCCATCGGACACAGCCCCCCTACCCCAAAGCGACAGTGCCAAGGTATCAAAGGTTCCTAACCTCCGCTATGCACAGAAGGCCTCCTGGAAAGGTAGTAGAGATTGATGTGTACGGCCGCAGGCTGTTTATTTTCTCAAAAAAAATAACATTCTGAGACCATTCGCAGCCGACTTTACAGAGTGTATCTTTTAAAAATATCAGAATACCAAAAGAAGGGCGCGTCAATATCGTCCCGCTAGTATGCGCCGAGAAGAGTCTGTTTCGCCTGATTATTCGATTATACAGACTGTTATCGAGCCAACCGTGTCTCGAGCCCACGCACATGTTTCGTTTTCACTGTCACCTCGAATTTCATCAGCCAGTCGTACAGAGGTGCATCGTATAGCGGTGCATCCAAGCATCCCTTAGCAGCAGGCTGCATACCGTCCGGAGCAGCTTTGTAGACTTCACACCTGCCTCCCACAGACTCCCGAAGTGCGGACTTAATAGCAATATACGTAGGTCTTCCACGCATTCGAAAGGTCTTGCTTATTGGTAATTTTCCCATAATTTGTGTTAGCAGGCGAGGTTTGCATTACAGCAACGGATGCATGAACTCATTTGCCGACAGATCTCATGAGCGTTTATTAGCAAAAGTCGCATACGAAGAAGACTCACGAGTGCTCTTGGGCCAGCATGACAATTCGTCAAATGCAGGTATCTAATAAAGCTTTTAGTGACTTGCGAGCTTTTATTCAGAAGTAGCGGAAACTTGGCATCGTACGAAGGAGCTATAACCCACTCGCGTGTTGTTTCGAGCTATATCTGTGCAATCTTTTAATTCATCTTGTTCTGACTTCGAAAATGTTCTCGAAAGCTTTTTTCCTTTCTAGCGTCGTAAGGATGCACTCAAATTGTATTGCTCAATTTTTACATTTTTAATAAAGCGGAATACATAAGCAAACACTCTTAGCAGCGTGGCATGCGATGAAAAACTATCGATAGTTTCCATGATATCTGTTCAGTCTACCATAGCTGCTAGTCCAACAGCTCTTTTGCGTACTTTTTAGGTATCTCATATGTCATCAGATGCTGGTTAACCGGCCAGGATTATCTTGCTTCCTTAAAAAATGAAAGACCATCGAACCAAATAGACGCAAGAATATCGTCAACTTCACAGCCTTTCGAAACGATATCTGCTGGCTTTTGTTTTGTAAGTACATGGCGCCATTCAGTATTCTCTGTCGACTATTGGATTTTAGCCCCTCGATTCGACACAAATGTTGCCAAAGACGAAAAATTTAACCAAATCCAATGAAGCGTGACTTCAGAATCAGCCCAAAGAACCGTCCGTTCAATTGGTAATCTTATGAGATTTCTGATTCGATGTCAAGAAGCCGCGCATAGCCCAAGTTGAAAAACAGTCATCGTCTTGAGGGGGTCTATTTTAGATTTGGATGTCTACACCAAATACGACAATCTTTTGCAGTATAGCATGCTCCAAACGCTCTTATTGAAGCGTTGACAAAGCCATGTTTATGGCTCTGTAAACACATATCGTAGTATCTTTAGTCCTTACAACCGAATCAAAATTGATTTCAGTTGCAGTCATAATTTATCTAAACTATGAGGGTTAGGCTCATTTTAGTCTAACTTGTGAAGCCAGAGCTCTTGAAGTAGGATTTTTGTCTTAATTATCAGAGGGCTTACCAAGCCAAGCGGGTCAAATAGCCGCGATGTCACCGAGAGAATTTTCCATTTTTTCGCTCTGAGACCAATGAATAAATCGTCTAGCTTCAATTGAAAGGCACATTCGGCAACCACATCACGCCAAGTGTTTTGGTTGTGTTAGACTCTGAAATTATTATCTGCTTAACCATTTGGTTAGTTCGAAACCTGCGCTCAAATATTCGCGACATTTCGGACTTATCATCTGAAGGCAACACTAGTCAGTAAATCATCGACATTAAAGTCGTGCCTGATAGCGTCAGTAGCTTTAGGGTGTGATGACTCTCTCTCTAAGCTTCGTTTAGCATCGTATTGCAAAAACACAGGGCAGGCGCAGTGCCGTAATTCACAATTTTTAACCTGAAGGACTTCTAAGAGTCAGATCATGTTTTTCTCCTCACTACGAAGTGGGAATTTCAATCTGCTTCATGCACCATGCCTATACATCTTTTTGATTTCAGCTGTCATTGCAAATTTGTGGAGTCTAAATCTAACCAGAGTCGAAAACAGCTTCTCTTGAATGGTCGGTCCAACCATTAGAAGGTCAGTCAACACAATTTGAGACGATGTCCGACAGGACGCATCGAAAACAATGCGTAGCTTCGTCGATGTGCTTTGTAGTTTTAAAATACCCTGAAGCGGGATGAAGTCGTAAGGAGTAATTGGAATCTGATTATCTATTTCAGACATGTGACTTCAAAACAAGCGCCTTTCAAGCGATAAAAAGCGACGCTTAGCAACCTCGAAGGAGCTACCAAGCTGATTGGGATCTTACTTTAAATCGACCGGACGGCAATGTTTCCAAATTATTTAGAAAGTGCGAGTGATGGGATTCAATGTACATTGGCAACAAAATCGGCTTTACTAAAGAGATTAACAAATTGTAAGGTTAGTCCAAGGTACGAAAGAGTTTTCCCGTTCGGCAGAATGCTAAACCATAAAGTAATATGGTGGGAAAATCAAAATTAATAACATATTTAAGTATTAAATATGGAATGGCAACAATTGAATGCCAGAAAATTCAACTCAAAAGTACTTTTGACAAATCTTACAAATGTGTATGTCAAAATAGGTCTATTCAGACCGAAATAATTAACAAACACGCCACAATACTAGTAGAGAAAGACGAACTCAAGCACATTGGGCATATATATCTCAATTATTGATCAGATTTCGATTAAATTTAGTATCAGTCAAGAGGAGGTATAATTTGGAAATATCGATACCGACAATCCTGAATACCCCTTTGACGGTTGAAACTAGTGAGCAAATAAGGTCGACTGACCAAGAAGAATTAGATCTTACAGAGGAATACGAGTCGGAAAGTAACTTTGATCCTGACATAAAAGAAAAAGATCTACACGATCTAACCATTCCTGCGGTAAACACATTACCCGAATTAGAAGGAGACAATTGGTCAGAATCCGACGCAAACTCTAGTATCGTAGAAAATAAAACTAACACAATAATTCTTAAGTTTAAATTAAACATATTTTAATAATATAGGCCTATATATAGAAACTTTATTTACCCTATCCTGAGCACTTAGAGAGATACCACTGTGGTAACTATAACTGGAACTCACTGGAGAGATTTGAAAAAGCCCAATTGATGGGAGAGTTGAGGTAGTGGTCGTTTTTAAATATAAGAGACACCTTAATCCCTTCTTTAGCAATTCATCGTAAGGGTTCCTACATCTATCAAATTTGCTCAAGCATAAATAAAAGAGTCCTAAAACAATGCAACTCTCCCTTAGAAATGAATATTGCTGAAATAAATCCCCAAATTCTGTTTTTAACAATCCAAGCGGATATGACGGACTTTTGTAAACAACTACAAAACCTACAGACTTATATTTCGTTATAGTTCGTTATATGACCCAGATATTTTCCTACCGCTTAAGCAATTAGAAATATTTTCGAAAATTGCGTTCTTAATGTAAATGACGATTGCCCTTTTAGGTCGAAATGCATTAGGTATTACCTCGCAATCAAGACGGACAACAACAGTAAACCCTGGAATTTCAATATTTTCAATTGAGTATTTTGATGCCTCAACGAAACATAGAACAGACGACTGAAGCATCAACTTATCTGATCGAATATCTTCAATATGACAGTGAATGCCTTCAGTATTATGAAAGCACATGTCTAGGGCGGTACTGTTAACTAATAGCCTTTCTCCACTGGGCTTGAGAAATGTCACATTTTCAAGTTTCACAAGTTCCACCGGTTTACGGTAGCATGTGAGTGGCCAAAGTACCGCTTCTTTAAATAAACAGCTGATCGAGTTGCTTTAATTTACATAAGCCCCGCAAAGATTTCCTTCCCAAAGTCAAATAAAAGGGCCCCGAAGTAGGGGCTCCATTTAATGGACTCTTTGCGGGATTTGGCCAACTTTCAATGTTAAAAACTGTGGGATAATTAAAATTTTAAATTGTAATTTAAAGTTACCGCTTGCCTTTGTTGCAATATCAGCTGTTTATGGTAGTGAACACATTCACATTTTTCACAACGTCGATAAAAAGCTCGATAAATAATCGTAAAAAACACGAACTGTTTGGGACAAATTTACATGTGAATGTGTTTTCTTAGGGGAAAACGTACAGGCCGCATTTTACACATTTTCAGAAATTTGTAAGAATTGAGTTCAGTGGACAGAGGCTATAAGTGATCATAATGCGTTCTCTATCTCATTTTAGACCTTATCTTCATTTTTCGGAGGCTTAGAACAAAATTAGGTACAAAATCTCCTATGATAAATAAACCAGAAGCAGTTGTTGGTCTACTAAAACTACGATATTGCAGCACGCTGCATACGATAGCAAGTGTGAACCAACGCATTGCTATAAGTAGCTCCCTGACTTTTGTGAACAGTTATACCTCCTGCAGGTACAACTATTAGCTGCCTGCGGTGAATAGAAACTAGCTCATTTCTTCCATAACTATTTTGTGAATTGGGGTCCAGAAAGCGTCTGTACGATGTGTACACTTTGAGCGAGCAAGTGGAGTACGGTATCATCTGAAAATTTCATCCATAAAGTTATTGGAGGGCTGGATGCATCAAAATCTATTTGCATTAACATGCCTGTTGCCCCATTAACTAATCCATCCCCAGTATCTATGTTGACCGCAATCATATATTTGGCAGTGGTTTTTGGAAGAAGAGACATACACAATCCCTGTGTTTCGGATGACCTAAAGCTACTAACGGCTTGTAAGATTCTCTGACTACAAGCCGCAGTTAAATGTGTTGCTTTAATAAAATCATCAGCGGTGGAAATAAATTAATCGGGCGGAACTGAGTTTAGCTTTATCGTGTTATAACCATCTGTCGCCGCATTTGTACTATATAGGTGAATGGCAACATCAGGCACATCCTATTGCTGACAAATGCGGTATCGGACAAGTCTAATATCATCGGCTGTGATGTTTCCCGATGCCATATTATTGAAAGCAGAAGCAAACGATTGATCCTCCCGTTGTCGCATTATTTCTGTGATCTCAAAATACTTAAAAAGGTCCCACAGCAATGAAGCATAAATTGCACTGTAGGGATCATTAGAGTTGGATTCGAAAATCCAACAGTCACCGACTGGTGATAACTGTCGTAGATCCCCGAAAACTATGACAGAAATACCACCGAATGGAGAAGCATTTTTAAAAGTTCGTTTTAAACGGTAGTCCAACTGGGAAACCATTTTGGAACCAACCAAATTCGTAGAAGACAGATTTGTTTTTGGCATTGTGCAAAACATGTGCTTTAAATTAACTGACCTGATTATATCTGCTAAACTTTCAGCTGAAACTATAACTGGAAGTTTTAATAATCGGACATAATTATCTTCAGAATCTAGGTTCTCGTAATTTCCATTAATGTTAAAAACATTTAAATGAGCACTCATTTCTGGCAATCCTAATACGCGAAATCTATCATCTACCACTTCTTGATTGTCAACATTTTCTTCATTTTATGCCTGCCCTGCATTTACAAGAGCATGCTGAGGCTCACTGTCATCTAAGATGTTATATTTCCCGCGATTGCTCTGGATGAACTCCTGATTCTGAATGCAAAACGATTCGCTGTCTCTTGCTACTAGTTCTACATTTTCATCCCTTCATGGGACATACAACATAACTAATTCTCGAAAATAATTGCTCCTATCAGTATTAATGTTATATCTCCTATACCTAATTATAATTGGAGTGTTCCTCTTCTTTACGAAGCCACTACCATCGCGAAGTGCGTAAACTAATTGCTGGGAAGCCCTGGTTGTTTCGGTGTCATCAGCATCATCTATATTGTGGCGAGTACCACTATGCCGTTTGCTAAAACTGCAAAAAGCAGCAAAATTATTTGGGCATAAACTATCTAATGCTTTGGGGCGCTGAACATAATAGTTTATAAGTCCTATTTCCAATATGGCTACTGAGTCACCGGGTAAGTTTTGCAACTGTTGCCTAGACTTCCTTAACCCGATGCGTTGGTAATGAGGTATTAATAAAAACCACTGCGGTACTACTTTCGGACAAAGGCATACCTAAACAGCAGTAAACGGCTTCCTGGGCGGATATTTCCGTACCCGAAATAAACTTATGCCCTATATGCTGTAACTTTTGCTTTATAGTTACATTTCCCCTGGTAATGTCACTTACAGCTTCACGCATTAGCTTTGAAATTCTTCTCTGGGACTTGTTAATATAATTAACGACGTAACTGCAGCAAGCATAGAGATCTAATATAAATGCATATCTATATTGGCTCGCTGCAGAAGAAGAAGGTGAGTATTATAAGCGTTAAGCTTAATTGCTGCGAATGATCGCCTTATATATAATATAATATATTTTGGCTTCTTTATACTAGACCTGAGTGCATTAATATAGCACTCATAACTTAACCTAAGTTAATCGTGGGACAAAAAGATATTGAAATAACTAAGGAAATCTATGGTTTCACGATCAAACGGACATTCAAAACGAACTGAATCTTTTCAAAATTTCTGCGATGCATATCTCTATTTTCAGATTCGTCTTCTAATGGGAATAGAATTTCTGTTTGAAGCATGGGAGGGTATGG
Organism: Drosophila borealis; assembly: GCA_035045885.1. Classification (NCBI taxonomy): domain Eukaryota; kingdom Metazoa; phylum Arthropoda; class Insecta; order Diptera; family Drosophilidae; genus Drosophila; species Drosophila borealis. Next base: position 1,037,034 of record JAWNOR010000340.1, on the reverse strand, counting down.
AATACCAAATCTAAAATTTTTTATGCCCTAACTTCTCGCCTACATGAGTGCCCGTGATTGTGAGTTCAATACTCCAAAAATGGAGACACATACGGGTTATTTGTTTCAGTTGTGATAAGCTGATCAATAAAGGACTTGACGAAATGCTTGACTAATCAGGCAAGCCAACCTTCGGGGCATCTTTCAGCTAAAATATGCCATGCATGTGGGGGGAGCCTCTTTGCTGAAACTCAACTCGCCAATAATACTAAAAACCTCTGTGACTGCCAAAAAAACCGCCTTCCTTTTTCATTAGTTTTAAATCCTGCCTATAACGAAAATCAAAATACCTAGCGCAAGTAACAGAGCCAGCTCTAATTAGACGGGCTTCATTGTCAAAACTTAAATTACCTGCTAATTTTTCGGAAATGTCTAATCTATTTACATTCTAAGTAAGTAAAACTAACAGCTCTGCCCATCTAGTTTCTGCTGCCGAAAAGGTTATAAAAAAGGTCAGAAGACCAATCTGCCTAATCATCGCCACGACCTTCTTCTTTTCTGCTTCCCAATAAGCTGGTGAAGTGCGAATACTTTTCAAAAACCTAAAGCCATCATCGTGACGTATTAAATTTTCTAAATACTCTTCAGTAAGGGCTTGTGCTGCCGTAATGCCTCGTGTGGCGCTGTGCTTACGGAAACAAATGGAAGAACTGTTCCTTATATTAATCATTTCCAATTTTTTATAATTTAAAAATAATTTATCTGTTCTACAACCTCTCCTATCAAGGTTTCTAAGTTCTGACCTAACTCTGGTTGTAAAACTTTCTGGACACTTTCTCTAAATGCCAGCAAAAAGAATTGGCAAGGCCAGCTCCTGTGATACACAATCTTCGATCATGTCAAAAGGCCGCCTCTCCAGGAACTATAGCCTTTCTTTGCATTGCAATATTTTCGACAGGGACGTTTTCTAATAATGTTTCCTGGCCTCCTGGATTAATATCTTCTTTTATATTATTCTGCTCATCCATTGAGGTTTGAGCAGATCTTGCCACTAACTGCGATACTAAGTCCCTGTCGTCAGCAGATGCAACAAACGGAACTTCGTAAGACGAAAAGGACGACAACCACTGTTCGTTAACAGTAACTTGAGGCTTTCTGTAAAGCTCGGTGTTGACTAAAAATTTTATTGCATCAGCAACATTTGAAGGCCTTATGGTTTCAGCCATGAAATCATGGATATATTCCATCCTACTTTCAAGATGAATTTGTACTACTTCGCTCTCATTAAACGCCATCGGAAGGGACTTTACAACACTGGCCACAGGAATTTGGTACATTGACCACAGTTCCTCTAATTGCATTTTGGCGGCCATATCATAAAGTCTTAATAATCATGAAAGGAAGGCGAGGTGAAATCAGCCTTTCCTCTAATGGCGTTAAACCTTTCAAACAATCTAACAGATCGGGAAAATCTAGGCCATTTGTTATAGAAGATTTTGGTTTTTTGCCTAATTTAATGACTATATTTATTATTATCAGAGGGAAATATAGAGGATAGATATAAAATATGGGAGTTTACTTCTGCACTACACTTGCTTTCAATAAACTCACTAGAAATTTTGTCCACTTGATGTGGAAACCATAAGCCTTTTCAACAAAGGCAAACCTGATCGGGACCCTGCTTAACTGTACTATTGAATGCAGCTATCAGACCATCTAAGTAATTCCTAATAGCTGGAGAAATTCTATCCTCTGGAATACTATTCACCCGTTCTTCCCTGTTCCTGGTAGCATTGCGCATATTATTTGCTATACTATTACTATAATTACTTCTAAACTGGCTTATTCGCTGTGACAAACTTCAATTCGCGTTAAAAGCGTCCTGCCGTGCTTGAATTCGAGCACTTCACCTTGCACTTGTATTACGTGCTTGCTCAATTATCCTACGAATCGGATTTTCTCTAACCTGCTCTTTCTTAAAATCGTCCTTCTATGTATTGTCGATGGCGAGCCCTCCGAATATAGTCTCATTCTTGTTCGTCTGCCTATTAAACTGGGTCCTGTCGACGTCTCGAGTGGTCTTCAGTATTGTGTCTCTGTTCATTTGACCGATAGATTGGGTCTTGTCTGCGTCTCGATCGACGCAAAGTGGTCCTCAGTATTTTGTTCTGTTCGTTCGCCCGAAAGATTGTGTCTTGTCTGCGTCTCGATCGACGCAAAGTATCAGCCAGTTGCACCTGTTGCCATACTGGAGAATAAGCTCGTGGAGTGGTTTGCAGTATTTTGACTCTGTTCGTCTGCCCGATAGATTGGGTCTTGTCTGCGTCTCGATCGACGCGAAGTATCAGCCAAATGCTCCTGTTTTCTAATTGGAGAATTAGCTCGTAGAGTCGAGTGGTCTTCGGTATTTTGACTCTGTTCGTTTGCCCGATATATTGGGTCTTGTCTACGACTCGATGGACGCGAAGTATTAACCAATTGTTCCTGTTGCCTTACTGGAGAATTAGCTCGTCGAGTCGAGTGGTCTTCAGTATTTTGTCTCTGTTCGTTTGCCCTAAAAACGTGGTCTTGTTTGCGAACTTGGTTTCGTTGTCTATTCCTATTTCCCCCTGTTTGGCTAAAACCTTCTCTTTCCCTATGTTCTCGTTGGGATTCTATATTGTTTCTCTCTTGCTCAGCGTATTCAGAATAATACCTATTTAAATGATTTCTAGCTCGTTGTCTCTGAGACCTATTAAGAACTGAAAACTTTTTGACCTAGACATTTTACTTAAATTTGAAATTGGAAGGCATTCTAATTTAAGATGTATTATTTAAAACTTAAAATAATTATATAATTTAATATTTTTAAAATGTATAATTTAATTTAATATATTTAAGATATTCAGTTGTATTAATATATATATATATATATGTATATATATACATATATATTATCATATACACAAATATATCTATTTTTTAATTTGTAACTTGCCTGAAATAAATAATAGTTCGTAATAAATTTATTAATAGCCTTTGCCAATAATAACATTTTCTTTTGCGCCCATGGTCTGCCCATTAACACACATTTGTGTCTGTGTGTGTGTATAGAGCTCGAAATTCAGAAATCACAAAAACTTCAAATCTTGCATGGGACAAGCAGGCAACCAACAGGCACACAAACGCATTATTGCTTCTATTCATATACAAAATATGAAAGTATGCATGCCAACGCTTAGGTACCCTTTCGAACAAGAACGAGCTAAAATGAAAGAAGTTCGTATCGACGTGGCAAACCCTTTCATTAATTCATGTTACTCGCCCCATCAAAAGGGAAGATATTTGAGAAAAATTTAATTTTTGGGAATCCTTGCTTGTGCGGCCACATACACAAACAAACATTTAAAACGGTACATAGACAAATTGAAAGATCACTGAGAGTAAGCCAAAGCAGTTTCCTGTAGTGGGAGCGAGATAAAAAACAGCGATGCCGTTCTATCGCACAAATCATATGGATGAGAGTAAGCCAAAGCAGTTTCCTGTATAGTGAGCGAATAAAAGTACAGGATGCCGTTCTACGACACAGGTCATTTGTATTTCTTACTCTCTTGCTGTTAGAGCATGCGGACATGTCTCGAACCCGAACAAAAACGACTTTGGACCAGCCGCACTGAAAACGCTTGTCCCCAGCATTTGTACTGGTTGTCCAGTCTATTTGCTATTTGGTTAGTGATATTACCAAAGATAATGTTTTATTGTAAAAGGCCAATTATATCATTTATTACTTCATTTCTTTCACATATGCAAATATTTTGAATTAATATGTTCCCGCTCAATACTGTATAACATTATCAACACTGATTCCAAGCAGTGGTTCGGTTCCCGTTGAAGCTAGTAACTCGATAGGCCTTTTCAAAGAACAACATGAGGTGTGTTTACATTTTATTATTTTTCTAAAAAACTGGCTGATCAATTCGTTTAGAATTAATGCGTAAGGCTTCCTAAAACATGTATCTTCAAGTTGGTATAGCGTGCATTGAGGGCCATTATCCCTGAGAAAAGATATTAGGGTTTAAGTGCAAGGCTAATTTTTTACGGTCATTTTGTATGGGCTCGACTAGGGGGTTGCTGAACTCTTTACCAAATATTTGAAAAACGGTACCGACGATATTTATAAAATTTTTACTGTTGGCTAGGCTTTAATTGTGTTTATGCGGTTTTCGAGGAAATTTTCCCTGAATTAAGATATTTAAGAATGGTGGTAACCTAATTTTTCAACCCCTTGGTATACCCATAGTATAAACTAAAATTCCAAAACAAATGAATGTAGACAGTAACTAATTTAATATTTTGCAATTATGCATTTAAATTTATTGGGTTTTGTGCTTAAAAACATTAATAAATGCTTTTAAATGTGACCGATTCCTCTTCCGATACGAAGTAAAATTCGACGCTAAGCCACCGCCGCTAATTTGACGCACATTACGAGATGAGCGATCAAGAGCTGCTGATACTGATGAATCATTAAACTAGGGATGATCGATAGTGTTATTTCTGTGTCACAGTGTGTGGCAGTAACAAAAAAATACCAGGGACAAATAACAGCGACTGTTACTCGACTTGTATTAAAATAAAAAATAACAGAATTTAATAATGTTAAGCTCCATAACAATTTTTTTTTTAATATGTTCGCAGCAGAACGCCCTCTGAATAATATTATATCTGAATTACATTATATCTTTACTTCACAAATCACGATATTGAAGTCACATACTATTATTTTTAAACCACCATAAAATACCATTCTAAACTGCTCATCACTAATCTATCGATAGTTATTGCTGGAAGTTCGAGAAGTAAATTACGCATTACAAGTAGTTCTAAGGTTTTAGTTTGATTTTTATTAAAATTTATAAAACATAAAAGGGGCCGAAGTGGGGTGCAAATTAGCATCTCCTCAAAACATTGGTGACCCCGACGTGATTTCTTGCTTCTCGTCCCGCCGCAAACCTTACTTACGTTGTTCATCGCTCTTTTGCCGCTGCAGCATAGGCACTAAACACAAGTACAGACATATGTACATATGTACATATTTCGAACACCGGCTCGAGTGCGCGCTTCTCTCTAACGATCTTATCGCGTTATTTAGCAGATCGGCTATTATAACCAGGCTGTTTGGTGCATATCAGTGCCAAGCACAACCGTTTGCTTAGAAAAGAAGCCGTCGAGCAGATGCCTACATACTTACATACATAGTACATATGTGAATGCAAGTGCCGCTACAATTGATCTCGCAATACATACACATACACAAGCCGCTGCACACATAAAACGGTAATCGCATTCTCGCACTGCTCACTCTGTGGCGTTCGCAGTGGTCAAGGGCAAAGCTCTTCTCCATAAGTGGATTTTGGTGACTGGCCGGAGTACAGTGAGCACTCAACACAACGTACCAACCGAACATTACCTCGCCAACAACAGAAAGGAAAATTCGACAAGTGATTTGCTCACTTGTTCAACCGTAAATCTCGCCTACCGGAATTGCAGCTGCCCAGGTTCAGCGGCTCCTACGAGGATTGGCCGGATTTCTACGCCATGTACAAGACTGTCATAGGCAGCAATGAGGACCTGAGTAAGATTAAGAAATTACAACATTTACGTGCGTGCTTAGATGGTGCTGCTCTCAACACAATCAAATCGTTGGAGCCTGTCGGCGTGAATTACGACAAGGCATTGGAGTTACTCTTAAAGCGTTTTGATAATAAGTTGCTACATTTTCAGGGCCACGTGCGGTCTATAGTCGGGCTGCCAGGTGTGGAAAAGGGATCAGCAGAGACGTTGCGTGAGTTGAGTGACAAAATTAACTCTCATCTTCGGGCAGCACCATGTCAACAACTAAGGAGCTGGCTGACGGATTACTCATACACACAATATCGCACAAGCTCGATCACCACACCCAGGAAAAGTGGCAGGAGGCGCTTGCAACGGATATGCTACCCAGGTAGACGGATAAGTCGGCGTTATTAGAGAAGAGATGCCGCATGATGGAAAACTTGAAAGGCGCTACGGTACCTACGCTTAGCCACTAGGTGGCCAGAACTGTACAAAAATTGAATCGTAACACATTCATTGCATCCTCATCTAACAATTACCAAAAAAGCATTTTCTTCTTAAATGCCCGTTGTTTTTGAATCTGTCCCCAAGTTTGCGCCACAAGGAGGCCAAGCGATTGCATCTCTCCCTAAACTGCTTTCGCAAAGACCACGGCTTGCAGCAATGTCGCTCAGGTCACTGCAGGCATTTTCAACTTAAACATCATTCGTTGCTGCACATGAGCCCCATCACAACTCAATCATCTGCCCTGTGTACACCAAGCTTGCAGGCTGCAACCACGATCCAGCCTCACGCGTCGTCTTCAAGGAATCTTCAACTCTCGTCATCACTGCGCTTGAATTCACACATGAAGCCACGAATGCCCAGCCTGTATATGCCAAGAGCCACTCAGGTGTATTCATACCCTGCCGTGCATTACTGGATTCTGGATCTCAACTCAAGTTAATCACTGCTCGTCTAGTAAAGCAGCTCCAACTCAAAACTCATCATGCTACCGAATCAATATCTGGTATAGGCGAATCAACCCTATCTTCTAACATGTCCACTGACATTTCAGCGCAGTCACGTGATAGGAGCTTCAGCACATCATTTTCAACAGTCGTTACTCGCACTTTAAGGGATTATCATCCCCACTTTAGATTAGACATCTCTGGGTGGAATATCCCCAAAAACATCTCCATCGCGGATCCAACGTTTTTCAAATCTCAAAGAATAGATTTATTACTTGGTGCCGGACTATATTTCGATCTCATTTGCATCGGCCAAATTCGAATGGCGGATAACCTACCAACGCTCCAAAAGACCACGCTCGGATGAATTGCGTATTGCGGACTCTCTCGCATATACAACAAACACACATCCCTATCAGCCCTTTACAAGGAACATAATCCATTAGAGGATCCACTGTCGGATGTTGTAAAACGATTCTGAGAAGTCGACAATTGCTGCGGTACAACCCTTGCGCTCTCTGATGAAGATGCACTATGTGAGCAGCTATTTCTCCAAGGCTACACGCGACTTAAGTCAGGGCAGCATTCAGTTATGCTTCCAGCAAAGCTCAGCTTCGATACGCTAGGAGACTCATATCAACGTGCTCTACGACGTTTCAAGTCGCTCGAAAACAAATTGGACAAAACTCAGCAGCTGAAGAAGAGCTACTCTTCATTCATGCGCCAATACATCAACTTGGTCTACATGTCTTTGGCTTCCAAGCGGCAGCTTGTCCCACAATTCAATTTACCCCACCACTGCGTAGAAAAGCCAGATAGCTCAACAACCAAATTGCGCGTCGTTTTTGATGGATCCGCCAAATCCACATCAGGCCCATCTCTGAATGATCTCTTGCATACAGGCCCTGCAATTCAACCCAAATTATTCAACATTTTAATTCAGTTTCGTTTTTTAAAGGTTGCCATGGGTGGTGACATCTGTAAGATGTACCGCTGTGTCCGAATAACGCATCCAGATCAATTTCTGCAATGCATCTTATGGCGTGATCATCAAAATGAAAGCATAAGGCCGAACACCCTGGATACAGTAACGTATGGAACCAAACTCGCTGCGTTTCTAGCAATTCGAGCGATGCAGCAGCTGGCCCACGACGAAGAGCCTACCTTTCCACTAGCTGCAAAGATAGTTTGTCGCGATTTCTATGTAGACGATTTAATCTCTGGAGGGGATTCAATAGAAGAAGCCATTCAGATCCGACAGCAAGTAAAACTTCTACTGGCTAAGAGTCACTTTCCAATCAGAAAGTCGTGCTCAAACGAGCCTGATGCATTAAAAGGAGAAAGCGAATCCGATTGTTAGAAGCTAATGGAGTTCAAGGATTGCACCAACATTGCAATGGCGCTTGGTTTAGCTTGGAACCCTAGCTCTGATAGACTGATTTTCAACTTTACGGAGATCGTACCCGAAGGATCAGTCACAAAGCGGAGCATATTATCAATGATAGCGAGATTTTACGATCCGCTCGGATTGATCGCGCCCTTCGTTACCAGGTTAAAGGTATTTCTCCAAGCACTGTGGAAGGAAAAGGTCAATTGGGACGAAGGCCTGTCGCAGTCGCTGCACTTCGAATGGATCAAACTCATATCGCAACTCTCATTTGTCAGCAGCTTGAAATTCTCCCGTTTTGTATTGATGCCGCTGGCTACGTATGAGCTGCATGGATTTTGCGACGCCAGCACAGCCGCTTATGGTGCTTGAGTATTTGTCAGATCCGAAATGCAAGGGGTATTTTCATCACATTTGCTATGCTCTAAATCAAGGGTCGCCCCGTTAATGACGCTGACAATCCCAAAGTGGCAGCTGCACTTTTATTATCAGAGCTTTATCATAGGAAACATCGTCAAGTGCATTCAGTTCGAATGCAGATATCATTGCTGGACCGAGCGCTGGACCTAGCGCTTGCATGGATTCGAGAATCACCTTCAAAGTTTAACGTCTTTGTATCCAACAGGGTATCAGAAACACAGGAGCGGAATAAGGGCATGACCTGGCATCATGTACCCTCTCAGCTGAACCCGGAGGACATTTTATCAGGTTGATGCACACCGCTGGAACTTTGGAACTCACAGCTATGGCATAATGGACCCCTTTTTATACAGGCTAGCTCGACTTGGCCTCAAAACGTCACCTATCCCCTTGAGCTTCCAGAACGTCGCCAGAAAGTGCTGCTACTATCAACGAAGACTGACCTATTGGCAACTTGTAAATTCAACAACACATTTGCCAAGTTACAGCGTACTTTCGCATACGTGTTTCGATTTATAGCGCTAAAAAGACCTGATTCGACGAGTTCAAAAGGTCCACTCACTCCAGATGATATTAAGTGCGGAAAGCATTTACTTTAAAAAATTTAAAAAACATTCAACTCGCGCACTTCGCCGAGGAGTACAAAGCACTCAGCTTAAAAAAGCCGCTTCCAATAAGAAGCAAACTTCGTTCTTTGTGCCCACTGTTGGACGCTGAGGGACTCTTGCGCATCGGCGGGCCCCTTCAGAACTCAGACTTGGAATATGAAGCAGAGCATCCATTATTGTTGCCTAAATGCCACCCAGTCACTGCAGCTATAATCACATATTATAATTTGGATTTTCTTCATGCTGGTCCGCAATTCCTTTTAGCAACACTCCGCCAGCGATACTGGCCCATCGGAGGTCTCAAGGCTGTCTCGAATATTATCAACAGGTGCGTGCGTTGCTTTCGAATGCGACCTAAACTTCTGGAGCAAGTCATGGCCCCGCTACCAGCTGAGCGTGTGCAGCCAAGTCCGACGTTTCACGTAACTGGCATCGACTTTTGCGGTCCTTTCTACGTCAAATCAGAGGTCAGGAATCGCTCACCAACGAAGTGCTACATTTCAATTTTTGTATGCTTTGCAACGAAAGCAACGCATTTAGAGTTGGTAGAGGACCCGGCCACGTCATCGTTTATCGCTGCCTTGCAGAGACTCATCAGCCTTCGAGGGAAACCGCATACAATATAGACAGACAACGCCACAAATGCTTGCATTGCTTAACTCAAGACCGCTTTGCTCTATTACAGAAAACCCGAATGACTTGGAGATACTCACGCCTGGGCACTTAATCTGGGGTAAAGCCAATGCGACTATCGACGAGCCAGACATAACGCACCTAAGCAAAGGTCGCCTCAGCCGTTGGCAGCGAATATGTCACATGCTGCAATCATTTTGGAAGAAATGGAGTACATCGTATTTGTTGTTGCTCCAAGAGCGCGGGAGATGGCGATCGTCCAAGCAAAATCTTCAGGCCGGCAGCATCGTGCTGCTCAAAGAGGACAATGCACCACCACTCAGGTGGCCGCTTGTTCTGGTCGACAGCGTCATCACGGGTGACGACGGCATTGTTAGAGTAGCAGTCATTCGTACAGAAAGTGGTCTGGTCAAGAGAGCCATTGCCAAAATCGCCGTTCTGCCAAACGAGACCACATCGGTTGGAAGCTTGTATCTTCCAACGGGGGGAGCATGTTCGCAGCAGAACGCCCTCTGAATAATATTATATCTGAATTACATTATATCTTTACTTCACAAATCACGATATTGAAGTCACATACTATTATTTTTAAACCACCATAAAATACCATTCTAAACTGCTCATCACTAATCTATCGATAGTTATTGTTGGAAGTTCGAGAAGTAAATTACGCATTACAAGTAGTTCTAAGGTTTTAGTTTGATTTTTATTAAAATTTATAAAACATAAAAGGGGCCGAAATTGGGTGCAACCTAGCATCTCCCCAAAACATATTTAATTTAAATATTATTATTATGTATAAAGTTAGAAAAGGTTTTTGTTGGCATATAGGAAAAGCAGCATTTGGACCTTATCGTCACTTAATCGTGTTCTACGATCTGACCATAAAAGGCCAGTTTGAGAAAAGAGGCGCCCACATGGTTTTTGTAAGTAAGCATAGTTGCAAGTTCAAAATAACAGCCAAGTACACATCAGTTTCATAGTACTTAGCTTTGCAGCCAGTACGAAAGGAACAACCTGAATGCAGGCCAGTGACACAGTTCTCAGTTCTTCGAAGAGTACGAAAGGAACAACCTGAGTACAGATGTGTTACACAGTATTCGACGAGTAAGAAAGTAACAACATAAGGAAAGGAAAGGAAAGGAACAACTTGAATACAGGCCAGTGACACAGTGCTCAGCTATTTGAAGAGTACGAAATGAACAATCTCAGTACAGAATCTGTTATAAAGACTTCAACCATACAACAAGTATAATAATAGGCAAGCAGCAACAAGACAGCAACCACAAAAATTAAAAAAACTGCAAGTTTTTGAAATGTATAAAAAATGCTGAAAAGTATATCTAACATTATATTAAGATATATCATAAACATATATATCTAACATATCTTTAACATTAATCCAGTAATTTGTCATATCGTCGTTGTAATCTCTTAGTGAAATTTTCGGTGTCAATCTATTGAGTAAACAACGACCATTAAGTAGACCCCTGCTTTTCTATCCGTGCATGACATAGGATAATTTTTTGTCGCTGTTACTTTTGAAAGTGCAACAGCAGTAACTAGTTACTTTTGAATACTTATTACTTGTAACGGGTTAAGTAAATATCGCTCATCACTACATTAAACCATTTAATTATACATTTTCGATTTGGCGGAGGCTATTGGTATTTAAAATTTAAATACTGTTTGCATTTGCAATATTTTGATTTAAATAATTAAATAGAAATGTAGTTGCACATTTAACTTGAATATTTCATATGTGGTTTTATAATAAATTTTAAAATTAATAAAATATATAAAAATCTATTTGTTAATTATACTTATGTTTTATATTATTAATTGAATCTATTAAATGTATTTATGTTCTATAAAATTTTTTGAAGTCTAATTAAAAAATATATATATAAATTGACTAGCGTTAATAATTCGGCTTTAATCAGGTAAAATTATTTCATCAAATTCGGACATTCATTATAAAATATTTGTTTGAAAACAAACAAAGAAATACTATTTATAAATTTTGAATCAATCAAAATAATGTAGCCAATCATGATACAGCACAATAGTTGCAATTTTTATAATATTTTGTAAAACTTGGGTTTTATTTCTTTTTTTTTTAATTTGCAAGTAAACCACAATTCTGCAGAGTGTATTGGGTATTTTTCGAGAGGTTAAAGGGCATTGTGATGCATCTGATATGCCTTGCAAAATTCTTAGCTTTATCGGCAAGCGCTACGCTTACATTATAATTATGCTGAGTCGACTCGCCGACCACGAACTTATGGCATGTGCCAGTACTTTTCCATTTTATGTATTTAGCTTTAGATTCATATTCATTTCTTTCGTTAAATCAGTTTTGTATTTAGCTTATAACGAAGTATATCTACTTTAATTAAATGCACTACTAAACCACAAGGCATTGAGTAATAAAGACACAGAGGATCCTTTTGGATCAAAAGCTCTTTTTCGAAACACTTTGTGCGTTATAGCTCGGTTGCAAACAAAAATTTCAAACACAACACCCGGTTGTCTACAGCTACTTCTGCCGTTGCCCAAAAATCAATGACAACTTCAGAACATTTCCCATATGAACCAACAACAACTATAATCAAAACAAACGACTCGACAATGAAAAAAGCACACCACAAATTCTGTCCCTGCTATACCTTTTTGGTTTGAAGCTACAGCCTATGATCTAAGCTTCTACACTCTTCTAACTCTTTGCTGTGGTTTCTTAGCACTTCTATGCCTTTAATTCGCAAAGTTCCAAAGTTATGGCTTCTTCTTCTCCACTCGCTTTCAACTTGCAAGCAGCCAGGCAGATTTTTATAATATTTAATTTTTCGATCAGCAAGGTACCCTTTCTCAACATAGGGTGTCTTAACTTTTCATAAGTTCTGTAACAAAATACAACAAACCTTCTAACATTTTTGACCCAATGTCTGAGAAAAATATAATTTCGTGTTTAGTGTGCAATTATTAGTACAATCAATAATAATTGTTTTCTTGAAACATTCATTACCATATCTATAAATAAGGTTATCCATGCCTCGATGCGCCAAATAGTTGTTGGCATGTGTGTCTTATTTCACACATATTGGTTAAAAATATGCATGTATATGTCTGCCAAGCCAAGGAAAGTATATGAATTTGAGAAGATTGCAATTTTTGGTTTCGCACAAGACGTCACAGCTTAAGGGCTTTGTGTGCGACCGTTGCGTACAATAAAGTAATACATTATTATATACATGCATTATTATAAAAGACCCTATTAATATATTACTAAAATGAACGTAATAAAGATAGAAAAATATCCTACACATCGCAAGAAATAAAATTCAATGAAATGTGACGTCATAATATATGATGTTGGTGCGCCGTGTGCGTAATCTTTTGATTTGAATGGCGTGGCCTGCTGGCATTCGAATTTTCTACCTACTTTCGCCGAGACTCGGCTTTGCAACAACAACATTAGAACCCAAATAGTGTGTTATGCGCTGCCTTGTAGGAACGACAGAGAAACCAGCAAAAAGCACAGTGGCATTATTTGTCCCTTTTCTTTGCACTGAGTTTCCTATGTCCTCATTATCGCGCACAAACTCTTAATGATCAAGACGGACGATCACTGTTTTTGTTTTGCAAGTGATTTGTTGTTGCTTCCCATAGTATATGAGCTTTATTTTTTGAGTTTGATTTTACGTTTGCGGACCAACTCGATCCACCGCGCACGAACTTTAAAACGGTACAAAAAGCTCGGAGTGAGTCTGGATTTACAAACTTAATAATTGGCACCCAAACGGAATTAAGATTACCCTAAATAGAATTCATGTCCCTAACAACATGTAAGTGACTGTTCGAGGAAAATGGTGACTGTTGGCGCAGATCTGCGCATTGCTTGAAAATGAATTAAAAACATGAAGTCTAGTGTAAGTTAGGCTTAGGGCGGAGCGTGAGCGCAATAAAGCCTTATCACTCGCTCTGGGAGCGAATTCGCCTAGCTTCGCCGCCATGGCTTAATTTAGGCCTAATTTGTCAGTTGTCGAATTAAAATAAAGCGATAAACACGAAACGCATAATCTACATTTTAAAGCCACCTCAATTTCGTTTTTAGTTATATAAAAAATTATCATTTTTCATGGCGCCTCCGGATGGAGTCTAAATCGAAGCAGAGTCGAATATAGCTCCTTTTGAATGGTCGGTCCAAACATTAAAAGGTCATTCAACGCAATTGGAGACGATGGTCGACTATAACCAATATATACTAAATATCGAGGATGGGATTAAGACTTGCCCAAAAAAGTTCTGGCTGTTTGTTAATTCGAAAAGAACAACCTCGTCGATGCCGTCAACTATGACACTTTGGACGCTGTCAGCTAAGGTAGTCATCTTGGACCTTTACTCTTTACTCTTTTTATAAACGATCTTCCCTCTGTTATATCCCATGCCCGAGTACTCATGTATGCGGACGACGTGAAACTTATTCTATCATACACCGATCCCCTACATCATTCTCGTCTTCAAGACGATTTGAACGCTATGCAACTTTGGTGCTCGGCCAATCAATTGCATCTGAATTGTTCAAAGTGTATGTTTATGACATTTAATCGTACTACACCTTATCTTGTCAGTTATACCATCGACAATACCCCATTGCAGCGTATACTAACAGTTAAGGATCTAGGCGTTCTTTTTGATTCTAAACTCTGTTTCAATCTTCACATAGATACCATCGTTAATGAGGCAAAAGGTGTACTTGGTTTCATTAAACGATGGTCTAAAGAGTTTAACGATCCTTTTATAACGAAACTTCTGTACATCTCTCTTGTTCGCCCTATCCTTGAATACTGCTCTTGCATCTGGTCTCCGAGGTATAACAATAGCCAGGATCGTATTGAATCTGTTCAGAAGCAATTTCTGCTTTTTGCCTTACGAGGTTTAAATTGGGACCCTAATCTTCGGTTGCCATCCTATTCCAGCAGGCTGCTTCTTCTTAATCTTCCGTCGTTAACCAACCGTAGGACAATTCTCGGTGTTGTCTTTCTACATAAGTTGGTTGTTGGCGATATAGATTCTCCTTTTTCTGTTAGGGCGTCTTCAATTCTCTGTTCCGGCTAGACCAATCAGAAATTACCGCCCCTTATTCCTATCGACGTGCACAACAGACTACGCTATGCACAATTCTCTTCGCGTGCTATGTAAAAATTACAATAGCTTGCATCACGTTTTCTCTACCGAACTTTCTCTACCCCTAATAAAATCGTTGCTTTCAGGATACCTTCGGGAAGTCACTGACCATTCCCAGCTATGAGCAGGGGCATGGCTAGCCGGACTGGCTGTAAATTTTCCCCCACCGGGTCGGTGATTTCCCATTACTTTCCGAATACTATCTCTTTATTCTATCTAATTAACACTCTGCATATCTAGCATACAGTTCTATACTTTATTAACAATCTTCCTCCTTTCTTTTCTCCTATTTATGGTATATTCTTAAATAATATAGCAAATTAACATTATTTTTAATTTTACGTAAGAACACTTTTTCCTACTTACACCCTTCTTTTTAGATGTAGGCTCTAATAGCGTCACTGACAAAATTAGCTGTGAAAAGGGGCACAGCTGGCCGGAGTGGCAAATAAAACACCTCCATCGGTCGGTGATGCTATTTGAAATTTGTGTTCTCTATCTAGGCTTTTAGCATTTAATTTTTCTAATTGTATTTATAATGTATTGAATAATTGGAAGACACTCGTTTTGTCGACCACATATAAATAAATAAAATAAATTCGGAGTTAGGTATAGTAGATCTCTTTGCCAGATATTTTAGCTTTTCTAAAAAGTGTACAAATCTTTAAAGATGGTAGGAAATGCGATATTCGTAAATATCTAAATATTCTAAATTATTCGAGCGAGGTCGTCAAACATATCTCCTTTGTATTATAATTAAACCGTATATGGATCATAGACAGCATGGCTTCTCGCCGGGCAGATCTAGAGGGACCAGAGCTTTGAGCGTCGTTGTCAGGTTGATGCAGTGTATACTGACTTTTCTAAAGCCTTCGATAATGTCAGTCACGTCGTACTCGTTAAGAAACTATCTAGGCTCTTCTTTATTAAGCTGGATAAATTCCTATCTGTCTGATCGGTATTATCGCGTACGCATCAACAATACTTTATCCCTTATGTCGCATCTTCGGGGGTACCTCAGCGGAGCTTGGTCCGCTTCTATTTAACTTGTTTATTATTGCTATAGGGAGTTGCTTCCGTTCGTCCGACTATCTATTATTTTCCTTAAAATATTTAAATGCATTTCGTCTTAGCATGATGTAGTGGTTTTGCAAAAGGACTTACACAACTTGTTTGAATGGTGTAGAAATAACCACTTACCACTGAACTTAGCTAAATGCTATCACATCACATATGGCAAATATTTTTGCCATTATTTCATCCTATTCCATTAACGGGCAAGAACTTACTCCTAAATCAAAAACTTCGGACATAGGAGTAATTTTTGACTCGAAGATCTTATTTGTTCAGCATATAATCTATATTATACCTAAGGCTATTATATTCTAGCCAGTTCAAAGACCCGTTCACAAGATTATTTTTATATTCGGCCTTTGTGCGGTCAATACTAGAGTATGCTTCTTATATCTGGAGCCCATCCGTAATTGTACAGTTTTTAAAATTTAATTTACTTTGCCTTAACTTTTCTGACCCCTTACCGCCATACAGAGCTAGGTGTCGACTACTACATTTGTCATCTCTGGAAGAAAGAAGAGTCATATCAACGTTGCTTTTTCTAAACAATTTAATTGTAGGAATGATTGACTGCCCTTCCCCTTTAGCTCGCGTTAATTTTAATGTACCATTTGCCGTTTTCTGTGGGGTCTCACAGAACCGCTTATGCAAGTAAACGAGCCTATGAACAGATCACTAAAGCTTTAAAACAGTCTTCCAACTAAGATGCGTTTTGATTTGTCTGCCAATAGCGCTCATACTAAACAAAAGCTTAAAGAATTGTTTCTTTAAAACTCATTAATTTTACAATTTTTTTAAGTTTCACATTTTCTATTTAGTTAGTTAGTTACTTAAGATAATATTTTGTAAGTTAAGATAGCCTAAAAGCCACCAGCATTGGTTAATAAATAAATATATATTCCTCCATCAATTCCAAGTACATACGCTTAAGCTCGGGATCTCGAGACAAGCGTCTTTCAAGCGACAAAAAACGAGGCTTAGTAACCTCGAAGGAATTACCTAGCTGATTGGGATCTTATTTAAATGGCAGTCTTACTTTAAATCGACTAGACGGCAATATTTCCAAATTATCTAGAAAGTGGCTGAGATCCAAGAATGGACAGAGAAAGCTGAATGGCGTTATTGTTTCAAGAGGCTGAGATGTTGATGAGTTACTTGCGTCGATGTTGTTCGATGGGCCTTCACTTTTAAAGGAACTAAGAGAATCCTGGCCGGTAAACCAGCATCTGATGACAGATGAAATGCAAATCCTAAAGGTACGCAAAACAGCTTTTGGACTAGCAGCTATGTGTTCCGCCTTATTCAAAAATGTAAAAATCTAGAAATACAATTTGGAGTATCTCTACGGCGCCCGAAAGGAATGAAGCTTTCGAGAAAATAGTTGAAGTCATCCAAAGAGTTGAATTTAAAGATGACATAGATAGAGTTCGAAAAGGAACAGGCGTGGGTCATAGCCTGCAGCGTCTCAATCCATTTATACATGAATATAATGGATCTTTGTGCTCCTTTTCGTTGTTGTGAGTAGGGGGACGACTTGTAAATGCACCTCTTTCATATGAAGCCAAGTTTCCGCTACTTTAAAAAAAAAAGCTCGCAATTCGCTAGAAGCTTTATTAGATACCTGCATTTGACGAATTGTCATGCTGGCCCAAGAGCACTCGTGAGTCTAATAAACGCTCATGAGGTCTGTCGCCAGACAGTGAGATCATGTATCCGTTGCTTTAAATGCAAATATCGTCTGATAACACAAATTGTGGGAAATTTACCAGCAGATCGACTCCGAGCGCTTCTCCTGTTTTGTGGCACGACCATTCCAATGCATGGAAAGCCAACGTATAAGTGGTACATAGCGTTATTTGTTTGCTTCGCCTTCAAAGCGGCTCACTTAGAACTAGTATCTGAGTTATCCACTAATACATTAATGGTTCGTATACAACAAGGTGAACATGGACCAAAACCAAATGACAAAGAGGCTCCAATGCAAAACCAGGTGCAACCTAGAAGTCGATCCATCGATCTCTAAGGTTAGACAACCTACAAATTGGGGAAAACCACAAAGTAACGCCGCATATGGTGAAGCTCAGAAAAAGCAGAATATATCAGAGCGTCTTTCAGGTCAGAGACGACAACGAATAAATAACATCCCCGGTATCGTAAAGGGCGAATTAAAAAAATGATAGTGAAGAGGATTAAGGCACTGCCCTTCAACACTTCTGTCATTGCAACAACTCGTTCCGAAGACAATGAACCGGTATATTCAAAGCTGTATCCATACCCTGCAGATGTAGTCGGTTTCGTTAATAACGAGATCGCACAGTTGTTAAAAGATGGCATCATAAGACCATCAAGATCTGCTTACAACAGCCCGGCATAAGTTGTTAATAAGTAAGGACTAGATACCAGTGGCAATAAGAACCATCAGCTCGATATTGACCTCAGGAAGCTAAATGAGCGAACTGAAATGATTGATATTCGGATATCACCAGATTTATCTAGCTGAAAAAGATCACGAGAAAATTTCTTTCTCAGTAAACGGCGGAAAGTACGAGTTCTGTCGATTGCCTTTTGGGTTGAAGAATGCTGGAAGCATCTTTTAAAGAGCAATTGTCCATGTTCTTCGAGAACAAATTGGTAAGATATGTATCGTCTATGTTGATAACGTAATAATATTTTCCAAAAATGAAGCCGATCACGTCCGACACATTGACATAGTACTTCAGCGTCTTTGCGACGCTAACATGAGAGTCTCTAAAGAGAAGACAACATTTTTTAAAGAATGTGTCGAATATTTAGGTTTCGTCGTTACTAGCGAAGGAGCAAAGACAGATCCTGAAAAGGTTAAAACGATCCAAGAATACGCTGAACCAAAGAACTTATTTGCTCGAAGGTCTTTTCTGGGTCTTGCCAGTTACTACAGGGTATTCGTTAAATATTTCGCTTTCATAGCGGGAAGAGGCGAAATAGCACGATTAGTAAACATATGTCCAACAAATGCCGGTAGAATTCGATTACTCGCAACGTGACGCTTTCAATCGGTTAAGAAACATATTGGCATCAGAAGACGTCATATCCATGTACCCAGACCCACATAAAGTATCGAAGCAGTGCTGTCTCAGGGGGAAGGCCTATCACCATGATATCACGTACATTAAAGCAATGTGAATCTAATTATGCTACCAACGAAAGGGAGCCATTGGCCATTGTATGGGCCTTCGGTAAATTACAGAATTATCTTTATGGTACCAGAGAATTACACATTTTCACAGATCATCAACCGTTCACATTTGAAGTATCTGAAAAAAATACTAATGCAAAAATTAAAAGGTGGAAGGAAAACTTCTTGGCAGACGTCCTATCCCGCCAGGATATTAATGCTTTGCCAGACAAGCCGCAAATCTTGACATACACAATCGAAACAACTGACAAGCCCTTAAATTGCTTTAATTCTCTAATTAATTCATTCTAAAAGAGGCATGTTAATCGTTGCATCGAAGATTAATTATGTTTGGCAACAAAACCCGCCACGTGATACAATTCACAGACAAGAGTCTTTATAGAGTCTATAGAGACGCTAAAACTTGTAGTGAATCCTGACGATGTAAACGCGCTCCATAGTAACTTTCCAACCTTGGCCGTTTATTAGCATGAATTAGTATCACTTTTCCCAACAACTAAATTTTGGCACTGTAGGAACATGGTGTCAGCCATCACCAACAAAGACGAACAGGTAGAAATAATTAATACCAAAGATAATCGTGCAACCAGAGCAGCACAAGAAAATGTAAAACAAATCCTTCGTGATTATTATTTTCCGAAAATGAATAAGTTAGCTAACAAGGTCGATTTAAATTGTAAAGTGTGTACTACGGCTAAATATGACCTTCACCCAAAGAAGCAGGAGCTCGGGAGACACCAATACCATCATATGCCGGAGAAATGTTACAAATTGACATTTTCTCTATCGAGCAAAAGCTTTTTGTTACTTGCATTGATAAATGTTCTAAATTTGCCGTTGTATAGCCGTTAGCATCTCGCGCGATATCGAATATAACAGTTCCCATTTTGCAATCAGTTAACATTTTTCCAAAAACAAAGACCATATATTGCGATAACGAAGCATCGTTCAATTCTGAAGCGATCACTTCACTATTGAAAAACCAATTCAACATAGATATTGTCGACGCTCCCCCTCTCCATAGCTGCTCAAATGGACAAGTGGTACGATTCCATAGTACATTAATTGAGATAGCTAAGTGCCTCTAAATTGATTTAAAAAAATAGACGATTGGATCGAAGCAATAGTATGAGCAGCAATAGAATACAAAAAGTCTATCAATTCAGTCACAGGGCACAGGGCACTCGATATAATACACGCGGCATCTGATGAATTTCAACAAACAATTAAGGACAAGATAGCAAAAGCCCAACAAGAACACCTTACCAGATACAATCCAAATAGGCAAAACAGGGTGTTCGATGTAGGTGATAGGTATACTTAAAAACAATAAAAGATTAGGCAACAAGTTGTCCCCGTTATATTCTGAAGGGAGCATACAAGCAGACCTAGGAACGTCTGTACTTATTAAGATGAGGGAGGGCAAAATTTATTGTACCTATAACATTCAATATTGCACATCGTTTTCTGCAGGTTTATCGGGATAATCCTCAAACTCCTGCCCGCAACGAACGCGCGTATCACCGACTTTTTCATGCGAATAACATTCCCGTATTGGACGGTAATGTTTTAGTATGGGAACAACGTAGAAAACACTATAAAAATGTCCGAATTATTTCCACAGTCGCATATGCGAAAATTGTTAGCAGCTAATAACTTGGACTTTTTGGGAACAAAATTGAAAGTCGTGGCAGGTACTCCTCACGCGTCAGACCTCGAAAGAATCAAGATAACCGAGGCTCAGCTTGTAGAATCAAACAATAGACTGGTACTAATTTATACAGAAACATAAAAACAATTCAATTTACTTACTGATACAGTAAATAAGATTCTCATAGAAAAAAAGGGTAATTTAATAGACACATCGCATCTGTATGAAACGCTACTAGCGAGAAACAGAATGTTAATCACAGAAATACAAGATCTCATGCTCACTATAACGCTCGCCAAGTCAAACATAAAAAATCCCACAATTTTCGAACACAAGGATTTGAAGTCTATTTTTACCGAACTTCTCACAGTAGTCCCTATGTTTAATGGGAGTGTCAAATATAAACATTTTCCAGTCCTATAGTATCATTCATATACTAATCCTAAGGTTAAAGTTATTTACAAGAAGGACATAATCTTTCCTATGGCACACAACAACACCGTACTGCAAATACATAACAACATTGTGGCAGAATGCGACGATGGAATCATGGCTGTTACGGATTGCGCTACAACCAGCTATGCGAAGTTCTGCAAACTGGCAACGCATGATACCTGCGCCCCCAGTCACCATCAACCATCATCATCAACGAGCAATTCGCAAGAGTCATCGTAGATGACGGGCTAATGATGACCACAAAACGTCACGGGACACGATCATGTGTTAAGCCTACCACTACTGCAACGGATGAATGAGCACGATCTACATATCATCTAGGAACTCAAGGATGATATGACATCCGGCGGATCTCCAAAATTCTGGTTCGCAATTGGAGTTGTAGTCAGTCTTATATTTTGCGTCGTCGTCCTCATACATAAATGGTGGATCCGGAGGAACTTTTCAGTCAAGCTACAAAAGGTGATCAGCGAATTAAATATCACCGAGGACGGCAATGATCTTGAGGGAGCAATGGCTAGTCGCAAGCGCTTTGCTTACATTATAATTATGCTGAGTCGGCTCGCCGGCAACGAACTTATGGCATGTGCTAGTAATTTTCCATTTTATATATTTAGCTTTAGATTCATATTTATTTATTTCGTTAAATCAGTTTTGTATTTAGCTTTTATCGAACACATCTATTTTTATTGAATGAACTACTCTGGCAAAAGCCGCGTATATATTGTTTATATTGCTAAGCCACAAGTCTAGTGATAGAAAAGCTTTAACAAGCAATCTCAACATAATCATCAATAACATTGGTAACTACCTTTCTGGACCTAAGCTACAACCGGCAAAGGATTCTGGACTGGATATACAAAATTAATAATTGCAAATGTAAGTTTTTAGCTTTTATAAGAAGTCTATTCACGAGTGCGTACTACTAACTGAAAAATCATTTTTCTAATAAAAAATGGACAAATGCAATGATTGTAACATGTCTGCATATGCATTTTTATCCAGTTTATGCAGCGAGTTTTAGTTTCGGTAAAAAATTTACGATTTGAATGACATTTACTTGCGTATGCTGTATATCACAAAACTGAATGGAAATGCACAACACTGGTTGCATGCCAATTCAACGCGCATACTGGATCCAGTCGGATTATTGTGCTGATCATGACTTTAGGAGAGAAAATTTCAAAATCGGACTTGCGACGCAAATAAGAGCAATGCATGACGAAACGGATAATATAAATAATTTATCAAATAATACGACCGACGACCAAGAGTATTTTAATGACAATATTAGAAGAAAAGCTACGAATGAGCAAGATTCCGTCAAATATAAATGCCAATGGGAATAAAAAATGCGTCAGCTGTATTCCAACAGTTCGTGAACAATTTTTTGCAGATTTAATCCGGGAAAACCAAGCTATTGTGTACACGGACGAGATTATGGTTGCGAGCAGAGATATTGAGGAACATTTAGACATACTGAGGGATGTTTTCGATAGCTTAGATCTCAATAACTCAAGCAAATACAAAATATTTGGGATCTCTCAAAACAAGTGAAGGCACAAGAGCAGATGACAAGGGAATAGAAGCGATCCAAAATATCCCAGTACCCCACAAAACGCATACGGTACAAAGTTTTTTAGGTTTGTGTTCATATTTTAGGCGGTTCATTTAAAAAATTTTAACATTCGCTAAGCCATTGTATGATCTCTTCAAGAAAGACAAACAGTTCGCATTTTATAAAAATCCATTGGAATGCTTCGTTTGTCTTAAAGAGAAACTTATTACATTGATTTTGGTTTTGGCGCCGTGCTAATGCAAAAAAAGGAGGATGACAAGTGGTATCCGAAATTTAATTTTTCTAAACGAACTGAGATTGAGTCAAAGTACCACAGTTTTAAACTGGAAACGTGGGCAATCATTTATGCACTTCGGAGATGTCCAATTTACTTACAAGAAAAGGTTTAAATTAACGCTTACGTTGAACAAAGTCGAACTGAATCCTAGAATTGCCAAGTGGGCATTAGAATTGCAAAACTATGATTACGAATTGGTGCACAGAGCTGGTAACAAAATGCAACATGTAGATGCTCTAAGTAGATACACGACTATTATAATAGTGGAAACAAATAGTTTAGAGGAAATCTAATCTTTTGCAGGCAAAAGACTCAAAATTAAAAAAGATAAGAAACCTTTTAGAAAAAAATAATTAGAAGATGTTTAAAATGAGAAACGGGATTATTTATAGGAAAACAACCGATGGTAGGTTACTGTTTATCGTGCCAGAGGACATGGAAAACCAGGTATTGCATAAGTATCATAATAAGTTTGGGCGTATAGGCAGGACAAGATGATGGAAATGATTTCAAAGAGCTATTGGATAGGGAATGCCAAAGATAAATGCAGTAATCATATTGAAAACTATTTTACATGTGTCGCATTTTCACTAAAAAAATTGCATAGCTGAGGGGTTTTTACACAGTATAACCAAAGGAGATAAACCTTTTGCGTCAATACATATAGATCACTAGCGGTTATATCCCGGCCTTGCCCGTGGCACGTATAAAGTAAATGTTCTCAAAAAGAACTGAAAATGATTTTAAAACTGTTCGGATTCCGCCAATTACCACTGTTGCGGGTGGAACTTCCCAAATCGCTAAAATACGTATTCATTAAATTCTTATGCAGAGCTTTAAAAATAAGTTTGATGAAAAAAAAAACATTAAAACTTCACCGTAAAAATCTTTGAATTGCTCTTTCCAACAAAGAAATTTGGATTTGCGAAAAATGTGAAACATGTCTCTTATGATTTTGTATGTAGATCCTTGGAAATGAATTTGAGAGCGAAACGTCACCCACCAAATCTTTGTCCCCCATTTCAACCAAGGAAGGGTGGATATTAAAAAATGTGCGAAACGCCCATCAGTTGAATTTCGACAATGATGTTTGAAACAAAAAACTTTCATACATCCGCCAAATTACCATTGTTGCGGGTGAAATTTCTCAAATCGCTGAAACACGTTTTCATTAAGTTCTTATGTAGAGCTTTAAAAATAAGCTTGAAGCAAATTGGAAAAAATAAAAAACTTCACCCAAAAAATCTTTGAATCGCATTTCTACCGAAGAAGTTTGGATTTTGCGAAAAATGAGAAACGCGTCTCAAATGTATTTTCATATATTCGAAGAAATAAATGAAGATCCTAGGACGAACAATTTTGAACGAACTAACTAGAAAAGCGGACAAGGAAAATTAGTTACGAGCGAAAGGAGACTACGTCATGTTTAAATGTGGGGGGTTTCCAGTTTCTCGAAATCCTTAAAAGGGTATATGGAGTGCTCAGAACAAAAGACCGTGGCTAGGAAATAAGAAATAAGCTAAGAAGCAGAGTAATCTTATTTTAGTTTTAAGAATCACATATTGTAAAACCTCTCACATTTATTAAAAAAAAAAGAAAACAGGTAAGAGGCTCTAGTCGGGAGTTGCTTTATCAGCAATAAAAATTAATTAAAAAAAATAATAGTCTTTTCAACAAGATTCGAACTAGTAACAGACCACACTACTTACCACCGCCTCTACTCAACAGCAATACAACCAACTGTCTCTTAGCGGGAAATAAACGAATTAAAACTTATCTTCGGTATTTCTTAAACGATCTTGTAGTAGATCTTCTTGTACTATAGAATATTAATGCATTCTCAATAGGATAAATTGGTGGAAAATACAAATTGGTGATATTACTTGATTTAAGGCTATGTTGTGGCATATATACTATTCTAGAAGCTACATGTCAAGTTTGGTGACTCTAGCTCTAAAAGCCTAAGATATTTGATCGAAAAACAGTATTTCGATATCGATTTTGATCGATTAAAACAAACTCATACTGCGCGGGCACTGGGAGAACCTACATTCAACATTTCAAGTCTTTAGCTCTTATAGGTTCAGGGTATAAAAAAACGAGTAAGAAGGGCTATCATATTAGCTAAATAATTTTGAATAAACTTAAGGAACATACTGAAATGCCGAGTTTGGTTAAGATATCTAGTAAAACAAAAAAGTTTTCAATAGAACAAATAAGTTTTCGACCGATCGTTCCTATGTCAGCTGTATGATATAGTGCTCCGATCCAGGCTCCGACATGTGTACTGCGTGCAACAGAGAGAGGGACTTCTGCAAAGTTTCATGACGATAGCTTTAAGACTGACAGACGGGCATGGCTATATCTGATAGATACTGATTAAGAATATATATACATTTTGGGGTTGTAGTAGTCAAGGCCATTTGTTTAGCACTTTCCTTCTCAAAGTTCGCTTAATTACACTAATCCTCTTTTACATTAATTTTGGCAAGAAGAGATCGACAATTCCGATTACTTTTTGTCTCGCCCATACATGTACAAACACTTAGCCACTTTTCCTTTAGTCTGTAAGCATAAAACCACTAACCATATATACAGCTAAATAATTGAAACACGATTAATTTAAGCGAGGGAACCTCATGGGCCCTTGTGACCATTTTGTTATGCCCAGAGAGAGTAAGACCACTTACCTTACAATGCAGAGTTACGTCAAACATCCAAATAATCGAAACACGATAAATCGCAATGTGGGAACCCCAAGGGTGCTTCCGAACATTTTGTTATGTCCAAAGCATTGCTTCATAGGCATGTTCTTGCTATCTTAACTTCCTCATTTCTCCGTCTGATGCGCTCAACTCTCCTGAGTTCCAGCATTGCTTCTGCTGCGAAGGTGCTGGTTGCGTCCCACTTTTGTGCGGTCTTTAGCATTTTCGTGACCAGGTTGTCCTGGTCCGTGATAGGTCTGCCCATGGTGTCCTCCAGTTCCTGCCTGTTCGCTGAGAAACGTCCACACTCGAATATGTTGTATTTGGCGTCCTCCACAATTCGTCTGCCGCACCAGAACACTCGTCTGTGTTGTCGTGACCAAATCGCTTCCAGTAGCTCCTGAAGCATCCGTGCCCAGATAGGAGCTGCGTTAAATCAAAGTTTTTATTACCATACTTGCGGTTTATCCAGGCTTCCAAGTTTGGAATAAGCCTATGCGTCCAGCGTCCTTTTGATGCGCGATCCCAGCGTGATTGCCATCGTGCTATGCTCTGCATCCTTGCTTCAGGGCAAACCGAGGTTGCTGTGCTGTTTCCATTGTGAGCTCTATAACAAACTACCGTTTATGTTGCCAGTTCATTAAGTCATTGCCAGTCACCACAAAAAAAAAACAAGAAAGCAATTATGAGGCAATCGTTGCACCGATTTTCGAACAGTGTACCCACGCAAATACTTATAACCGGGTATGCCACGATAATCAGCCTGCAGCAGGTAGGTGATATATATTAAATCGCTTAATTCTACCTTACCCCATCTATAGAGCTCTCTGGGGGTGGTAAGGGGTGATAGAAAGGGGTAATTCAAGTTAGGTATGTATGTGAGTATTGTTCGTGCAAGTACCAAGTTTTATATTTTATCGGCGCATATGCATAACCTTCGGAGTTTTCCCTCACTGTTCGCACTCTAAAGTGAAGCTTGGCGTAAGTGCCTATGTATATACATATATATAATTTACAAACAAAATAACTAAATTTAACAACTACAAAAAATCTGCTCTCTTTCAGCGAGCTCAATCAGGAGTCTACGTCTGACTCTGCCAATGACTCGGGCGAGGAAGGGCAAAATTGAACAGACTCACTCGGAGGATGTGGGCGTGGTCACGGCTTTGGCCGATTCTTCGCTGTTGGAGCCCGGTCGTTGGTGGCTCGTTTCGCCGTCTTTAGGGTTGCGCCGAGGCTTGGCTAACGTGCGCCGCGGATAATGCTGACATGCACCGCTGATATGGCTGACGTGCGCCGCTGAGCCAAATCCTGGCCTTTGGGCCCTCTGGCCCCTCTGGTCCGAGAACTGGTCCCTTCGTTAAGTGTCTTAGGGCTTTTATGTGTTCGTCACGTATTTATATTTATTTTTTGTATATATGGTGACCCAAATGGTTGAATTCACGTTTAGTTATTTAATTGCAAAAACAACGAGAAAGAAGGGCTATCTTCGGCACGCCGAAGATTTAATACCCTTGCAGGCCGAACCTTTTCGGTTATCACGAATTCTAAGCACTTTGTGCTTGCTTCTGTGATCGAAAAAGATGTGATCGAAAGCGAACAGTCGAAGAATATTAATAAATATATACTATACAATTACTTAATTTTCGATCGATCGTTCCTATGGCAGCTATATGATATAGTTTCCCGATCTTAATAGAATTTTGCATATATATGGGGAGCGTAGTAAAACTAATAAATACCGAGTTTGGTCAAGATATCTTGAAACACAAAAAAATTTTCCATACAAAAACTTAATTTTCGACCGATCTTTCCTATGGCAGCTATATGATATAGTTGTCCGATCTTAATAAGATTTTGCATATATATGGGGAGCGGAGTAAAACTAATAAGTACCGAGTTTGGTCAAGATATCTTGAAAAACATAAAAATTTTCCATACAAAAACTTAATTTTCGACCGATTGTTCCTATGGCAGCTATATGATATAGTTGCCCGATCCGAAAAGAATTTTGCATATATATGGGGAGCTTAGTAAAACTAATAAGTACCGAGTTTGGTCAAGATATCTTGAAAAACATAAAAATTTTCCATACAAAAACTTAATTTTCGACCGATCGTTCCTATGGCAGCTATATGATATAGTTGTCCGATCTTAATAAGATTTTGCATATATATGGGGAGCGGAGTAAAACTAATAAGTACCGAGTTTGGTCAAGATATCTTGAAAAACATAAAAATTTTCCATACAAAAACTTAATTTTCGACCGATTGTTCCTATGGCAGCTATATGATATAGTTGCCCGATCCGAAAAGAATTTTGCATATATATGGGGAGCTTAGTAAAACTAATAAGTACCGAGTTTGGTCAAGATATCTTGAAAAACATAAAAATTTTCCATACAAAAACTTAATTTTCGACCGATCGTTCCTATGGCAGCTATATGATATAGTTGTCCGATCTTAATAGGATTTTGCATATATATGGGGAACGTAGTAAAACTAATAAATACCAAGTTTAGTAAAGATAACTTTATAAACAAAAATGTTTTTCATACAAGAACCTACTTTTCGACCGATCGTTCCTATGGCAGCTATATTATATAGTGGTCCGATCCAGCTGGTTTTGACATATGAGCTGCGTGCAACAGAAAGAGGGACTTCTGCAAAGTTTCATAAAGATAGCTTTAAAACTGAGAGACTAGTTCGCATAGAAACAGACAGACGGACAGACGGACAGACGGACAGACGGACAGACGGACATGGCTATATCAACTCGGCTGTTGATACTGATCAAGAATATATATACTTTATGGGGTCGGAGATGTCTCCTTCTATGCGTTACACATTTCACGACAAAATTATAATACCCTCTGCAAGGGTATAAAAAGAGATTTTATATGTTAATTTTGTTGGTACGCGCCGGCTTAATTGGCCGGATAGAAAAACTTTTCTCGAATATTTGGAGCCGACATGCAAAAAGAAGAACTTAAACTCGCTTCGAGCCGGCACGTCCGCCGTTGACCGCTAACAAAACTAAACTCCTCGCTGTACATTTGGGCAGCAAAATCGGTGCCGACACACGCATACATTTACGAGGCGGGCACCGTTGCTGCCCATCTGCACAGCTGCATTTTTTGGGTCGGCGGCCCAAATGAAGGCCAAGGGCAGGCGATCCGCTCTCCCTATAATCTCTTTAAGAGCGAATCGGGTGGCCAATAGCAATCGCCCCTTTTGGCGCAATGGATCGCAAGCCATTCTTCCATAAGTTGAGCGCTGCTATGTGTCCGGCTTCACCCCCGATACTCTGACCCTATGACAAAAGATTTCGGCGGGGCCGCTAATAAAGAACGCACCCAACTAGGCAAACTATCGATGCTGCCGGTAATGTCAAATGCAACAGGTTGCACAATTCCTCTACGTCCTTCAGTTCCTTGCCGACGACTACAAGGGCCACGTGGTCCGCGAAGCCGATGATACTTGTATCGATCGGGTGTAATTAACTATATGTAGTTTTATTTAATAACACAATCACGTCAGTGCTGGTTTGCATTTATGTTCGAAATGATTTTATTCAAAGTCAATGTTATGTATTTAGCCTATGGCTATATATGCTTATGCTGTTATCGGTTGACAGCTGCAAGGAGAGAGAGAAAGCGGGTGAACTCATACATATGGGCGCTCACTCTCGGAGCGGCTAAAGTGCAAGATCAGCGGTTATCCGTTGGTGAACGGTCTCACACTGTATTGGCCTGCTCAAGTGGCATCATGTTACTTATGTGTTCATTTATATTTGTTTATACGTGCAACAAAGTGTTACAACTTGAGTTATGTATTTATGTATATATATGTATGAATGTACTTCACTTCCCTTTTTAGAGAAATAACATAATATTATAAATGTGTAGCTATTTAATAAACTTAATTATGATAAACTTTTTTTTTATGTTTTTGTCTTTTTATTTGCTTATTATACCCTTGCAGAGGGTATTATAATTTTGTCGTGAAATGTGTAACGCATAGAAGGAGACATCTCCGACCCCATAAAGTATATATATTCTTGATCAGTATCAACAGCCGAGTTGATATAGCCATGTCCGTCTGCCTGTTTCTATGCGAACTAGTCTCTCAGTTTTAAAGCTATCTTTATGAAACTTTGCAGAATTCTCTCTTTCTGTTGCACGCAGTTCATATGTCAAAACCAGCTGGATCGGACCACTATATCACATAGCTGCCATAGGAACGATCGGTCGAAAAGTAGGTTCTTGTATGAAAAACATATTTGTTTATAAAGATTTCTTGACTTAACTCGGTATTTATTAGTTTTACTACGCTCCCCATATATATGCAAAATCCTATTAAGATCGGACAACTATATCATATAGCTGCCATAGGAACGATCGGTCGAAAATTAAGTTTTTGTATAGAAAATTTTTGTTTTTCAAGATATCTTGACCAAACTCGGTATTTATTAGTTTAACTAAGCTCCCCATATATATGCAAAATTCTATTAAGATCGGGCAACTATATCATATAGCTGCCATAGGAACGATCGGTCGAAAATTAAGTTTTTGTATGGAAAATTTTTATGTTTTTCAAGATATCTTGACCAAACTCGGTATTTATTAGTTTTACTACGCTCCCCATATATATGCAAAATCCTATTAAGATCGGACAACTATATCATATAGCTGCCATAGGAATGATCGGTCGAAATTAAGTTGTATGGAAAACTTTTTTGTTTTTCAAGACATCTTAACCATACCTGGTTAATTAACTGTAATTGACTATTTTCCCTGTGCTTCTTAGATACGTGCAAAGCACTATGAGCATTATGAAATGGTTGGGTCTGCAAGGGTATTAAATCTTCGGAGTGCCGAAGATAGCCTTTCCTTCTCGTTTTTTATATAAAATTTGTTAAATGTAAAATAATGATTAAAATATATACGAATTTAAAAATCGATTAACATATATGAAAATTGATTATAAGAATTGTAAAAGTATAAAAATGTAAAAAGTTAAAAATATAAAGATATTAATATATATATATATATATACCGTTGTATATATATATATATATTTTTTATTTTAAATTCGATTTTATAAAGAATATTTAGATGTATTATGCATCAAAAATTTTTAATCTATCCTTATGAACTTTTTGTGCTTTACTCTTTGTATCTTTTATTATCGCATTATCTTTTTCTATCATGCTTACTACCGTATATGGTCCTAGGTATTTATTTTCTAATTTATGACCCACTTCATTTTTTAAAAGTGGCAACAAAACCCGCCATGGATACAATTTACAGACAAGAGTCTTTATAGAGTCTATAGAGACGCTAAAACTTGTAGTGAATCCTGACGATGTAAACGCGCTCCATAGTAACTTTCCAACCTTGGCCGTTTATTAGCATGAATTAGTATCACTTTTCCCAACAACTAAATTTTGGCACTGTAGGAACATGGTGTCAGCCATCACCAACAAAGACGAACAGGTAGAAATAATTAATACCAAAGATAATCGTGCAACCAGAGCAGCACAAGAAAATGTAAAACAAATCCTTCGTGATTATTATTTTCCGAAAATGAATAAGTTAGCTAACAAGGTCGATTTAAATTGTAAAGTGTGTACTACGGCTAAATATGATCTTCACCCAAAGAAGCAGGAGCTCGGGAGACACCAATACCATCATATGCCGGAGAAATGTTAGAAATTGACATTTTCTCTATCGAGCAAAAGCTTTTTGTTACTTGCATTGATAAATGTTCTAAATTTGCCGTTGTACAGCCGTTAGCATCTCGCGCGATATCGGATATAACAGTTCCCATTTTGCAATCAGTTAACATTTTTCCAAAAACAAAGACCATATATTGCGATAACGAAGCATCGTTCAATTCTGAAGCGATCACTTCACTATTGAAAAACCAATTCAACATAGATATTGTTGACGCTCCCCCTCTCCATAGCTGCTCAAATGGACAAGTGGTACGATTCCATAGTACATTAATCTAAATTGATTTAAAACGAGAAAGAAGGGCTATCTTCGGCACGCCGAAGATTTAATACCCTTGCAGGCCGAACCTTTTCGGTTATCACGAATTCTAAGCACTTTGTGCTTGCTTCTGTGATCGAAAAAGATGTGATCGAAAGCGAACAGTCGAAGAATATTAATAAATATATACTATACAATTACTTAATTTTCGATCGATCGTTCCTATGGCAGCTATATGATATAGTTTCCCGATCTTAATAGAATTTTGCATATATATGGGGAGCGTAGTAAAACTAATAAATACCGAGTTTGGTCAAGATATCTTGAAACACAAAAAAATTTTCCATACAAAAACTTAATTTTCGACCGATCTTTCCTATGGCAGCTATATGATATAGTTGTCCGATCTTAATAAGATTTTGCATATATATGGGGAGCGGAGTAAAACTAATAAGTACCGAGTTTGGTCAAGATATCTTGAAAAACATAAAAATTTTCCATACAAAAACTTAATTTTCGACCGATTGTTCCTATGGCAGCTATATGATATAGTTGCCCGATCCGAAAAGAATTTTGCATATATATGGGGAGCTTAGTAAAACTAATAAGTACCGAGTTTGGTCAAGATATCTTGAAAAACATAAAAATTTTCCATACAAAAACTTAATTTTCGACCGATCGTTCCTATGGCAGCTATATGATATAGTTGTCCGATCTTAATAAGATTTTGCATATATATGGGGAGCGGAGTAAAACTAATAAGTACCGAGTTTGGTCAAGATATCTTGAAAAACATAAAAATTTTCCATACAAAAACTTAATTTTCGACCGATTGTTCCTATGGCAGCTATATGATATAGTTGCCCGATCCGAAAAGAATTTTGCATATATATGGGGAGCTTAGTAAAACTAATAAGTACCGAGTTTGGTCAAGATATCTTGAAAAACATAAAAATTTTCCATACAAAAACTTAATTTTCGACCGATCGTTCCTATGGCAGCTATATGATATAGTTGTCCGATCTTAATAGGATTTTGCATATATATGGGGAACGTAGTAAAACTAATAAATACCAAGTTTAGTAAAGATAACTTTATAAACAAAAATGTTTTTCATACAAGAACCTACTTTTCGACCGATCGTTCCTATGGCAGCTATATTATATAGTGGTCCGATCCAGCTGGTTTTGACATATGAGCTGCGTGCAACAGAAAGAGGGACTTCTGCAAAGTTTCATAAAGATAGCTTTAAAACTGAGAGACTAGTTCGCATAGAAACAGACAGACGGACAGACGGACAGACGGACAGACGGACAGACGGACAGACGGACATGGCTATATCAACTCGGCTGTTGATACTGATCAAGAATATATATACTTTATGGGGTCGGAGATGTCTCCTTCTATGCGTTACACATTTCACGACAAAATTATAATACCCTCTGCAAGGGTATAAAAATAGACGATTCGATCGAAGCAATAGTATGAGCAGCAATAGAATACAAAAAGTCTATCAATTCAGTCACAGGGCACAGGGCACTCGATATAATACACGCGGCATCTGATGAATTTCAACAAACAATTAAGGACAAGATAGCAAAAGCCCAACAAGAACACCTTACCAGATACAATCCAAATAGGCAAAACAGGGTGTTCGATGTAGGTGATAGGTATACTTAAAAACAATAAAAGATTAGGCAACAAGTTGTCCCCGTTATATTCTGAAGGGAGCATACAAGCAGACCTAGGAACGTCTGTACTTATTAAGATGAGGGAGGGCAAAATTTATTGTACCCATAACATTCAATATTGCACATCGTTTTCTGCAGGTTTATCGGGATAATCCTCAAACTCCTGCCCGCAACGAACGCGCGTATCACCGACTTTTTCATGCGAATAACATTCCCGTATTGGACGGTAATGTTTTAGTATGGGAACAACGTAGAAAACACTATAAAAATGTCCGAATTATTTCCACAGTCGCATATGCGAAAATTGTTAGCAGCTAATAACTTGGACTTTTTGGGAACAAAATTGAAAGTCGTGGCAGGTACTCCTCACGCGTCAGACCTCGAAAGAATCAAGATAACCGAGGCTCAGCTTGTAGAATCAAACAATAGACTGGTACTAATTTATACAGAAACATAAAAACAATTCAATTTACTTACTGATACAGTAAATAAGATTCTCATAGAAAAAAAGGGTAATTTAATAGACACATCGCATCTGTATGAAACGCTACTAGCGAGAAACAGAATGTTAATCACAGAAATACAAGATCTCATGCTCACTATAACGCTCGCCAAGTCAAACATAAAAAATCCCACAATTTTCGAACACAAGGATTTGAAGTCTATTTTTACCGAACTTCTCACAGTAGTCCCTATGTTTAATGGGAGTGTCAAATATAAACATTTTCCAGTCCTATAGTATCATTCATATACTAATCCTAAGGTTAAAGTTATTTACAAGAAGGACATAATCTTTCCTATGGCACACAACAACACCGTACTGCAAATACATAACAACATTGTGGCAGAATGCGACGATGGAATCATGGCTGTTACGGATTGCGCTACAACCAGCTATGCGAAGTTCTGCAAACTGGCAACGCATGATACCTGCGCCCCCAGTCACCATCAACCATCATCATCAACGAGCAATTCGCATAGAGTCATCGTAGATGACGGGCTAATGATGACCACAAAACGTCACGGGACACGATCATGTGTTAAGCCTACCACTACTGCAACGGATGAATGAGCACGATCTACATATCATCTAGGAACTCAAGGATGATATGACATCCGGCGGATCTCCAAAATTCTGGTTCGCAATTGGAGTTGTAGTCAGTCTTATATTTTGCGTCGTCGTCCTCATACATAAATGGTGGATCCGGAGGAACTTTTCAGTCAAGCTACAAAAGGTGATCAGCGAATTAAATATCACCGAGGACGGCAATGATCTTGAGGGAGCAATGGCTAGTCGCAAGCGCTTTGCTTACATTATAATTATGCTGAGTCGGCTCGCCGGCAACGAACTTATGGCATGTGCTAGTAATTTTCCATTTTATATATTTAGCTTTAGATTCATATTTATTTATTTCGTTAAATCAGTTTTGTATTTAGCTTTTATCGAACACATCTATTTTTATTGAATGAACTACTCTGGCAAAAGCCGCGTATATATTGTTTATATTGCTAAGCCACAAGTCTAGTGATAGAAAAGCTTTAACAAGCAATCTCAACATAATCATCAATAACATTGGTAACTACCTTTCTGGACCTAAGCTACAACCGGCAAAGGATTCTGGACTGGATATACAAAATTAATAATTGCAAATGTAAGTTTTTAGCTTTTATAAGAAGTCTATTCACGAGTGCGTACTACTAACTGAAAAATCATTTTTCTAATAAAAAATGGACAAATGCAATGATTGTAACATGTCTGCATATGCATTTTTATCCAGTTTATGCAGCGAGTTTTAGTTTCGGTAAAAAATTTACGATTTGAATGACATTTACTTGCGTATGCTGTATATCACAAAACTGAATGGAAATGCACAACACTGGTTGCATGCCAATTCAACGCGCATACTGGATCCAGTCGGATTATTGTGCTGATCATGACTTTAGGAGAGAAAATTTCAAAATCGGACTTGCGACGCAAATAAGAGCAATGCATGACGAAACGGATAATATAAATAATTTATCAAATAATACGACCGACGACCAAGAGTATTTTAATGACAATATTAGAAGAAAAGCTACGAATGAGCAAGATTCCGTCAAATATAAATGCCAATGGGAATAAAAAATGCGTCAGCTGTATTCCAACAGTTCGTGAACAATTTTTTGCAGATTTAATCCGGGAAAACCAAGCTATTGTGTACACGGACGAGATTATGGTTGCGAGCAGAGATATTGAGGAACATTTAGACATACTGAGGGATGTTTTCGATAGCTTAGATCTCAATAACTCAAGCAAATACAAAATATTTGGGATCTCTCAAAACAAGTGAAGGCACAAGAGCAGATGACAAGGGAATAGAAGCGATCCAAAATATCCCAGTACCCCACAAAACGCATACGGTACAAAGTTTTTTAGGTTTGTGTTCATATTTTAGGCGGTTCAATTAAAAAATTTTAACATTCGCTAAGCCATTGTATGATCTCTTCAAGAAAGACAAACAGTTCGCATTTTATAAAAATCCATTGGAATGCTTCGTTTGTCTTAAAGAGAAACTTATTACATTGATTTTGGTTTTGGCGCCGTGCTAATGCAAAAAAAGAAGGATGACAAGTGGTATCCGAAATTTAATTTTTCTAAACGAACTGAGATTGAGTCAAAGTACCACAGTTTTAAACTGGAAACGTGGGCAATCATTTATGCACTTCGGAGATGTCCAATTTACTTACAAGAAAAGGTTTAAATTAACGCTTACGTTGAACAAAGTCGAACTGAATCCTAGAATTGCCAAGTGGGCATTAGAATTGCAAAACTATGATTACGAATTGGTGCACAGAGCTGGTAACAAAATGCAACATGTAGATGCTCTAAGTAGATACACGACTATTATAATAGTGGAAACAAATAGTTTAGAGGAAATCTAATCTTTTGCAGGCAAAAGACTCAAAATTAAAAAAGATAAGAAACCTTTTAGAAAAAAATAATTACAAGATGTTTAAAATGAGAAACGGGATTATTTATAGGAAAACAACCGATGGTAGGTTACTGTTTATCGTGCCAGAGGACATGGAAAACCAGGTATTGCATAAGTATCATAATAAGTTTGGGCGTATAGGCAGGACAAGATGATGGAAATGATTTCAAAGAGCTATTGGATAGGGAATGCCAAAGATAAATGCAGTAATCATATTGAAAACTATTTTACATGTGTCGCATTTTCACTAAAAAAATTGCATAGCTGAGGGGTTTTTACACAGTATAACCAAAGGAGATAAACCTTTTGCGTCAATACATATAGATCACTAGCGGTTATATCCCGGCCTTGCCCGTGGCACGTATAAAGTAAATGTTCTCAAAAAGAACTGAAAATGATTTTAAAACTGTTCGGATTCCGCCAATTACCACTGTTGCGGGTGGAACTTCCCAAATCGCTAAAATACGTATTCATTAAATTCTTATGCAGAGCTTTAAAAATAAGTTTGATGAAAAAAAAAACATTAAAACTTCACCGTAAAAATCTTTGAATTGCTCTTTCCAACAAAGAAATTTGGATTTGCGAAAAATGTGAAACATGTCTCTTATGATTTTGTATGTAGATCCTTGGAAATGAATTTGAGAGCGAAACGTCACCCACCAAATCTTTGTCCCCCATTTCAACCAAGGAAGGGTGGATATTAAAAAATGTG
The DNA here is from genome assembly GCA_035045885.1 of Drosophila borealis. Lineage (NCBI taxonomy): Eukaryota > Metazoa > Arthropoda > Insecta > Diptera > Drosophilidae > Drosophila > Drosophila borealis. The sequence goes on along the minus strand of JAWNOR010000340.1, from coordinate 999,988 downwards.
CGAAACGCCCATCAGTTGAATTTCGACAATGATGTTTGAAACAAAAAACTTTCATACATCCGCCAAATTACCATTGTTGCGGGTGAAATTTCTCAAAATCGCTGAAACACGTTTTCATTAAGTTCTTATGTAGAGCTTTAAAAATAAGCTTGAAGCAAATTGGAAAAAATAAAAAACTTCACCCAAAAAATCTTTGAATCGCATTTCTACCGAAGAAGTTTGGATTTTGCGAAAAATGAGAAACGCGTCTCAAATGTATTTTCATATATTCGAAGAAATAAATGAAGATCCTAGGACGAACAATTTTGAACGAATTAACTAGAAAAGCGGACAAGGAAAATCAGTTACGAGCGAAAGGAGACTACGTCATGTTTAAATGTGGGGGGTTTCCAGTTTCTCGAAATCCTTAAAAGGGTATATGGAGTGCTCAGAACAAAAGACCGTGGCTAGGAAATAAGAAATAAGCTAAGAAGCAGAGTAATCTTATTTTAGTTTTAAGAATCACATATTGTAAAACCTCTCACATTTATTAAAAAAAAAGAAAACAGGTAAGAGGCTCTAGTCGGGAGTTGCTTTATCAGCAATAAAAATTAATTTAAAAAAATAATAGTCTTTTCAACAAGATTCGAACTAGTAACAGACCACACTACTTACCACCGCCTCTACTCAACAGCAATACAACCAACTGTCTCTTAGCGGGAAATAAACGAATTAAAACTTATCTTCGGTATTTCTTAAACGATCTTGTAGTAGATCTTCTTGTACTATAGAATATTAATGCATTCTCAATAGGATAAATTGGTGGAAAATACAAATTGGTGATATTACTTGATTTAAGGCTATGTTGTGGCATATATGCTATTCTAGAAGCTACATGTCAAGTTTGGTGACTCTAGCTCTAAAAGCCTAAGATATTTGATCGAAAAACAGTATTTCGATATCGATTTTGATCGATTAAAACAAACTCATACTGCGCGGGCACTGGGAGAACCTACATTCAACATTTCAAGTCTTTAGCTCTTATAGGTTCTGAGATCCTTGCGTTCATACATACGGACTGGCGGGCAGACGAACGGACAGACAGGCAGACATGGCTATCTCGACTGGGCTATTGATACTGATCAAGAATATATATACTTCATGGGGTCGGAGATGCTTCCATCTGCCTGTTACATAAATTTGCACAAACACATTATACCCCTTTTACACATTATTAATGGGTTCAGGGTATAAAAAAACGAGAAAGAAGGGCTATCATATTAGCTAAATAATTTTGAATAAACTTAAGGAACATACTGAAATGCCGAGTTTGGTTAAGATATCTAGTAAAACAAAAAAGTTTTCAATAGAACAAATAAGTTTTCGACCGATCGTTCCTATGTCAGCTGTATGATACGGTGCTCCAATCCAGGCTCCGACATGTGTACTGCGTGCAACAGAGAGAGGGACTTCTGCAAAGTTTCATGACGATAGCTTTAAGACTGACAGACGGGCATGGCTATATCTGATAGATACTGATTAAGAATATATATACATTTTGGGGTCGGAGATGTCTCCTTCTATGCGGTTGACATCTTGAGACGAAATTATAATACCCTCTGCAAGGATATAAAAAGCAACTGAGATCAGGGGATCTTCGGCGCAGGATGGACGAGTTGTAGTAGTCAAGGCCATTTGTTTAGCACTTTCCTTCTAAAACTTCGCTTAATTCTACTAATCCTCTTTTACATTAATTTTGGCAAGAAGAGATCGACAATTCCGATTACTTTTTGTCTCGCCCATACATGTACAAACAGTTAGCTACTTTTCCTTTAGTCTGTAAGCATAAAACCACTAACCATATATACAGCTAAATAATTGAAACACGATTAATTTAAGCGAGGGAACCTAATGGGCCCTTGTGACCATTTTGTTATGCCCAGAGAGAGTAAGACCACTTACCTTACAATGCAGAGTTACGTCAAACATCCAAATAATCGAAACACGATAAATCGCAATGTGGGAACCCCAAGGGTGCTTCCGAACATTTTGTTATGTCCAAAGCATTGCTTCATAGGCATGTTCTTGCTACCTTAACTTCCTCATTTCTCCGTCTGATGCGCTCAACTCTCCTGAGTTCCAGCATTGCTTCTGCTGCGAAGGTGCTGGTTGCGTCCCACTTTTGTGCGATCTTTAGCATTTTCGTGACCAGGTTGTCCTGGTCCGTGATAGGTCTGCCCATGCTGTCCTCCAGTTCCTGCCTGTTCGCTGAGAAACGTCCACACTCGAATATGTTGTATTTGGCGTCCTCCACAATTCGTCTGCCGCACCAGAACACTCGTCTGTGTTGTCGTGACCAAATCGCTTCCAGTAGCTCCTGAAGCATCCGTGCCCAGATAGGAGCTGCGTTAAATCAAAGTTTTTATTACCATACTTGCGGTTTATCCAGGCTTCCAAGTTTGGAATAAGCCTATGCGTCCAGCGTCCTTTTGATGCGCGATCCCAGCGTGATTGCCATCGTGCTATGCTCTGCATCCTTGCTTCAGGGCAAACCGAGGTTGCTATGCGAAGTTCTGCAAACTGGCAACGCATGATACCTGCGCCCCCAGTCACCATCAACCATCATCATCAACGAGCAATTCGCATAGAGTCATCGTAGATGACGGGCTAATGATGACCACAAAACGTCACGGGACACGATCATGTGTTAAGCCTACCACTACTGCAACGGATGAATGAGCACGATCTACATATCATCTAGGAACTCAAGGATGATATGACATCCGGCGGATCTCCAAAATTCTGGTTCGCAATTGGAGTTGTAGTCAGTCTTATATTTTGCGTCGTCGTCCTCATACATAAATGGTGGATCCGGAGGAACTTTTCAGTCAAGCTACAAAAGGTGATCAGCGAATTAAATATCACCGAGGACGGCAATGATCTTGAGGGAGCAATGGCTAGTCGCAAGCGCTTTGCTTACATTATAATTATGCTGAGTCGGCTCGCCGGCAACGAACTTATGGCATGTGCTAGTAATTTTCCATTTTATATATTTAGCTTTAGATTCATATTTATTTATTTCGTTAAATCAGTTTTGTATTTAGCTTTTATCGAACACATCTATTTTTATTGAATGAACTACTCTGGCAAAAGCCGCGTATATATTGTTTATATTGCTAAGCCACAAGTCTAGTGATAGAAAAGCTTTAACAAGCAATCTCAACATAATCATCAATAACATTGGTAACTACCTTTCTGGACCTAAGCTACAACCGGCAAAGGATTCTGGACTGGATATACAAAATTAATAATTGCAAATGTAAGTTTTTAGCTTTTATAAGAAGTCTATTCACGAGTGCGTACTACTAACTGAAAAATCATTTTTCTAATAAAAAATGGACAAATGCAATGATTGTAACATGTCTGCATATGCATTTTTATCCAGTTTATGCAGCGAGTTTTAGTTTCGGTAAAAAATTTACGATTTGAATGACATTTACTTGCGTATGCTGTATATCACAAAACTGAATGGAAATGCACAACACTGGTTGCATGCCAATTCAACGCGCATACTGGATCCAGTCGGATTATTGTGCTGATCATGACTTTATGAGAGAAAATTTCAAAATCGGACTTGCGACGCAAATAAGAGCAATGCATGACGAAACGGATAATATAAATAATTTATCAAATAATACGACCGACGACCAAGAGTATTTTAATGACAATATTAGAAGAAAAGCTACGAATGAGCAAGATTCCGTCAAATATAAATGCCAATGGGAATAAAAAATGCGTCAGCTGTATTCCAACAGTTCGTGAACAATTTTTTGCAGATTTAATCCGGGAAAACCAAGCTATTGTGTACACGGACGAGATTATGGTTGCGAGCAGAGATATTGAGGAACATTTAGACATACTGAGGGATGTTTTCGATAGCTTAGATCTCAATAACTCAAGCAAATACAAAATATTTGGGATCTCTCAAAACAAGTGAAGGCACAAGAGCAGATGACAAGGGAATAGAAGCGATCCAAAATATCCCAGTACCCCACAAAACGCATACGGTACAAAGTTTTTTAGGTTTGTGTTCATATTTTAGGCGGTTCAATTAAAAAATTTTAACATTCGCTAAGCCATTGTATGATCTCTTCAAGAAAGACAAACAGTTCGCATTTTATAAAAATCCATTGGAATGCTTCGTTTGTCTTAAAGAGAAACTTATTACATTGATTTTGGTTTTGGCGCCGTGCTAATGCAAAAAAAGAAGGATGACAAGTGGTATCCGAAATTTAATTTTTCTAAACGAACTGAGATTGAGTCAAAGTACCACAGTTTTAAACTGGAAACGTGGGCAATCATTTATGCACTTCGGAGATGTCCAATTTACTTACAAGAAAAGGTTTAAATTAACGCTTACGTTGAACAAAGTCGAACTGAATCCTAGAATTGCCAAGTGGGCATTAGAATTGCAAAACTATGATTACGAATTGGTGCACAGAGCTGGTAACAAAATGCAACATGTAGATGCTCTAAGTAGATACACGACTATTATAATAGTGGAAACAAATAGTTTAGAGGAAATCTAATCTTTTGCAGGCAAAAGACTCAAAATTAAAAAAGATAAGAAACCTTTTAGAAAAAAATAATTACAAGATGTTTAAAATGAGAAACGGGATTATTTATAGGAAAACAACCGATGGTAGGTTACTGTTTATCGTGCCAGAGGACATGGAAAACCAGGTATTGCATAAGTATCATAATAAGTTTGGGCGTATAGGCAGGACAAGATGATGGAAATGATTTCAAAGAGCTATTGGATAGGGAATGCCAAAGATAAATGCAGTAATCATATTGAAAACTATTTTACATGTGTCGCATTTTCACTAAAAAAATTGCATAGCTGAGGGGTTTTTACACAGTATAACCAAAGGAGATAAACCTTTTGCGTCAATACATATAGATCACTAGCGGTTATATCCCGGCCTTGCCCGTGGCACGTATAAAGTAAATGTTCTCAAAAAGAACTGAAAATGATTTTAAAACTGTTCGGATTCCGCCAATTACCACTGTTGCGGGTGGAACTTCCCAAATCGCTAAAATACGTATTCATTAAATTCTTATGCAGAGCTTTAAAAATAAGTTTGATGAAAAAAAAAACATTAAAACTTCACCGTAAAAATCTTTGAATTGCTCTTTCCAACAAAGAAATTTGGATTTGCGAAAAATGTGAAACATGTCTCTTATGATTTTGTATGTAGATCCTTGGAAATGAATTTGAGAGCGAAACGTCACCCACCAAATCTTTGTCCCCCATTTCAACCAAGGAAGGGTGGATATTAAAAAATGTGCGAAACGCCCATCAGTTGAATTTCGACAATGATGTTTGAAACAAAAAACTTTCATACATCCGCCAAATTACCATTGTTGCGGGTGAAATTTCTCAAATCGCTGAAACACGTTTTCATTAAGTTCTTATGTAGAGCTTTAAAAATAAGCTTGAAGCAAATTGGAAAAAATAAAAAACTTCACCCAAAAAATCTTTGAATCGCATTTCTACCGAAGAAGTTTGGATTTTGCGAAAAATGAGAAACGCGTCTCAAATGTATTTTCATATATTCGAAGAAATAAATGAAGATCCTAGGACGAACAATTTTGAACGAATTAACTAGAAAAGCGGACAAGGAAAATCAGTTACGAGCGAAAGGAGACTACGTCATGTTTAAATGTGGGGGGTTTCCAGTTTCTCGAAATCCTTAAAAGGGTATATGGAGTGCTCAGAACAAAAGACCGTGGCTAGGAAATAAGAAATAAGCTAAGAAGCAGAGTAATCTTATTTTAGTTTTAAGAATCACATATTGTAAAACCTCTCACATTTATTAAAAAAAAAAGAAAACAGGTAAGAGGCTCTAGTCGGGAGTTGCTTTATCAGCAATAAAAATTAATTTAAAAAAATAATAGTCTTTTCAACAAGATTCGAACTAGTAACAGACCACACTACTTACCACCGCCTCTACTCAACAGCAATACAACCAACTGTCTCTTAGCGGGAAATAAACGAATTAAAACTTATCTTCGGTATTTCTTAAACGATCTTGTAGTAGATCTTCTTGTACTATAGAATATTAATGCATTCTCAATAGGATAAATTGGTGGAAAATACAAATTGGTGATATTACTTGATTTAAGGCTATGTTGTGGCATATATGCTATTCTAGAAGCTACATGTCAAGTTTGGTGACTCTAGCTCTAAAAGCCTAAGATATTTGATCGAAAAACAGTATTTCGATATCGATTTTGATCGATTAAAACAAACTCATACTGCGCGGGCACTGGGAGAACCTACATTCAACATTTCAAGTCTTTAGCTCTTATAGGTTCTGAGATCCTTGCGTTCATACATACGGACTGGCGGGCAGACGAACGGACAGACAGGCAGACATGGCTATCTCGACTGGGCTATTGATACTGATCAAGAATATATATACTTCATGGGGTCGGAGATGCTTCCATCTGCCTGTTACATAAATTTGCACAAACACATTATACCCCTTTTACACATTATTAATGGGTTCAGGGTATAAAAAAACGAGAAAGAAGGGCTATCATATTAGCTAAATAATTTTGAATAAACTTAAGGAACATACTGAAATGCCGAGTTTGGTTAAGATATCTAGTAAAACAAAAAAGTTTTCAATAGAACAAATAAGTTTTCGACCGATCGTTCCTATGTCAGCTGTATGATATAGTGCTCCAATCCAGGCTCCGACATGTGTACTGCGTGCAACAGAGAGAGGGACTTCTGCAAAGTTTCATGACGATAGCTTTAAGACTGACAGACGGGCATGGCTATATCTGATAGATACTGATTAAGAATATATATACATTTTGGGGTCGGAGATGTCTCCTTCTATGCGGTTGACATCTTGAGACGAAATTATAATACCCTCTGCAAGGATATAAAAAGCAACTGAGATCAGGGGATCTTCGGCGCAGGATGGACGAGTTGTAGTAGTCAAGGCCATTTGTTTAGCACTTTCCTTCTAAAACTTCGCTTAATTCTACTAATCCTCTTTTACATTAATTTTGGCAAGAAGAGATCGACAATTCCGATTACTTTTTGTCTCGCCCATACATGTACAAACAGTTAGCTACTTTTCCTTTAGTCTGTAAGCATAAAACCACTAACCATATATACAGCTAAATAATTGAAACACGATTAATTTAAGCGAGGGAACCTAATGGGCCCTTGTGACCATTTTGTTATGCCCAGAGAGAGTAAGACCACTTACCTTACAATGCAGAGTTACGTCAAACATCCAAATAATCGAAACACGATAAATCGCAATGTGGGAACCCCAAGGGTGCTTCCGAACATTTTGTTATGTCCAAAGCATTGCTTCATAGGCATGTTCTTGCTACCTTAACTTCCTCATTTCTCCGTCTGATGCGCTCAACTCTCCTGAGTTCCAGCATTGCTTCTGCTGCGAAGGTGCTGGTTGCGTCCCACTTTTGTGCGATCTTTAGCATTTTCGTGACCAGGTTGTCCTGGTCCGTGATAGGTCTGCCCATGCTGTCCTCCAGTTCCTGCCTGTTCGCTGAGAAACGTCCACACTCGAATATGTTGTATTTGGCGTCCTCCACAATTCGTCTGCCGCACCAGAACACTCGTCTGTGTTGTCGTGACCAAATCGCTTCCAGTAGCTCCTGAAGCATCCGTGCCCAGATAGGAGCTGCGTTAAATCAAAGTTTTTATTACCATACTTGCGGTTTATCCAGGCTTCCAAGTTTGGAATAAGCCTATGCGTCCAGCGTCCTTTTGATGCGCGATCCCAGCGTGATTGCCATCGTGCTATGCTCTGCATCCTTGCTTCAGGGCAAACCGAGGTTGCTGTGCTGTTTCCATTGTGAGCTCTATAACAAACTACAAGAAAGCAATTATGAGGCAATCGTTGCACCGATTTTCGAACAGTGTACCCACGCAAATACTTATAACCGGGTATGCCACGATAATCAGTCTGCAGCAGGTAGGTGATATATATTAAATCGCTTAATTCTACCTTACCCTATCTATAGAGCTCTCTGGGGGTGGTAAGGGGCGATAGAAAGGGGTAATTCAAGTTAGGTATGTATGTGAGTATTGTTCGTGCAAGTTCCAAGTTTTATATTTTATCGGCGCATATGCATAACCTTCGGAGTTTTCCCACACTGTTCGCACTCTAAAGTGAAGCTTGGCGTAAGTGCCTATGTATATACATATATATAATTTACAAACAAAATAACTAAATTTAACAACTACAAAAAATCTGCTCTCTTTCAGCGAGCTCAATCAGGAGTCTACGTCTGACTCTGCCAATGACTCGGGCGAGGAAGGGCAAAATTGAACAGACTCACTCGGAGGATGTGGGCGTGGTCACGGCTTTAACCGATTCTTCGCTGTTGGAGCCCGGTCGTTGGTGGCTCGTCTCGCCGTCTTTAGGGTTGCGCCGAGGATTGGCTAACGTGCGCCGCGGATAATGCTGACATGCACCGCTGATATGGCTGACGTGCGCCGCTGAGCCAAATCCTGGCCTTTGGGCCCTCTGGCCCCTCTAGTCCGAGAACTGGTCCCTTCGTTAAGTGTCTTAGGGCTTTTATGTGTTCGTCACGTATTTATATTTATTTTTTGTATATATGGTGACCCAAATGGTGTTATGTTATGTTAATTTTGTTGGTACGCGCCGGCTTAATTGGCCGGATAGAAAAACTTTTCTCGAATATTTGGAGCCGACATGCAAAAAGAAGAACTTAAACTCGCTTCGAGCCGGCACGTCCGCCGTTGACCGCTAACAAAACTAAACTCCTCGCTGTACATTTGGGCAGCAAAATCGGTGCCGACACACGCATACATTTACGAGGCGGGCACCGTTGCTGCCCATCTGCACAGCTGCATTTTTTGGGTCGGCGGCCCAAATGAAGGCCAAGGGCAGGCGATCCGCTCTCCCTATAATCTCTTTAAGAGCGAATCGGGTGGCCAATAGCAATCGCCCCTTTTGGCGCAATGGATCGCAAGCCATTCTTCCATAAGTTGAGCGCTGCTATGTGTCCGGCTTCACCCCCGATACTCTGACCCTATGACAAAAGATTTCGGCGGGGCCGCTAATAAAGAACGCACCCAACTAGGCAAACTATCGATGCTGCCGGTAATGTCAAATGCAACAGGTTGCACAATTCCTCTACGTCCTTCAGTTCCTTGCCGACGACTACAAGGGCCACGTGGTCCGCGAAGCCGATGATACTTGTATCGATCGGGTGTAATTAACTATATGTAGTTTTATTTAATAACACAATCACGTCAGTGCTGGTTTGCATTTATGTTCGAAATGATTTTATTCAAAGTCAATGTTATGTATCTAGCCTATGGCTATATATGCTTATGCTGTTATCGGTTGACAGCTACAAGGAGAGAGAGAAAGCGGGTGAACTCATACATATGGGCGCTCACTCTCGGAGCGGCTAAAGTGCAAGATCAGCGGTTATCCGTTGGTGAACGGTCTCACACTGTATTGGCCTGTTCAAGTGGCATCATGTTACTTATGTGCGCAGCACTGTATGTATGTATGTCCATGTGTATGTTCTTTTGTTTTTGTTTATACGTGCAACAAAGTGTTACAACTTGAGTTATCTATTTATGTATATATATGTATGAATGTACTACACTTCCCTTTTTAGAGAAATAACGTAATATTATAAATTTGTAGCTATTTAATGAACTTAATTATAATTTTTTTTTTTTGCTTATGTCTTTTTTTTTTTGCTTATTTTTTTTATAAAATTTGTTAAATGTAAAATAATGATTAAAATATATACGAATTTAAAAATCGATTAAAAGATATGAAAATTGATTATAAGAAATGTAAAAGTATAAAAATGTAAAAAGTTAAAAATATAAAGATATTAACATATATATATACCGTTGTATATATATATATTTTTTTCGATTTTGAATTCGATTTTATAAAGAATATTTAGATTTATTATGCATCAAACATTTTTAATCTATCCTTATAAACTTTTTGTTCTTCACTCTTTGTATCTTTTATTATAGCATTATCTTTTTCTATCATGCTTACTACCGTATATGGTCCTAGGTATTTGTTTTCTAATTTATGACCTACTTCATTTTTTAAAAGTACTTTATCTCCTATACTTAAATTTAGGTTTAATGTTTTCCAATCATATAGTTTTTTATTTTTCTGCTTATGTTTATCTATCATTATTCTAGCTATTTTATAGGATATTTGAAATCTATATTTTGATTCTTTAGAATAATCATCTATATTATAAGGTGGTTCTATACTATTAAATTGTCTTGCCAAGTATGAATTTCTGGTAAATACTAATTCGTAAGGACAGTAGTTAAGTGCTATTGATGGTGTGGTATTGAAACAATAAACGAAATATTGGAGCCAGACGTCCCAATCAGTTTTATCAACTGATATGTGGGAACATATGTATGTATTCAAACGTTCTTTGGCTGCTTTCAACAGTACCAAGTGTTTGGTGATGGTGTGCTGTTGATGTTATATTATTTATTTTTAGATATTTACATATGTATGTCTGTTATTATTGAATTCTTATATTCTGTACCAATGTCCGTTATGAACGTCTTCATCAGAATAAAAGATTTAAATATTGCTTTAGCGACAGTTTATTCATTATACCCTTGCAGAGGGTATTATAATTTTGTCGTGAAATGTGTAACGCATAGAAGGAGACATCTCCGACCCCATAAAGTATATATATTCTTGATCAGTATCAACAGCCGAGTTGATATAGCCATGTCCGTCTGTCCGTCTGTCCGTCTGTCCGTCTGTCCGTCTGTCCGTCTGTCTGTTTCTATGCGAACTAGTCTCTCAGTTTTAAAGCTATCTTTATGAAACTTTGCAGAAGTCCCTCTTTCTGTTGCACGCAGCTCATATGTCAAAACCAGCTGGATCGGACCACTATATAATATAGCTGCCATAGGAACGATCGGTCGAAAAGTAGGTTCTTGTATGAAAAACATTTTTGTTTATAAAGTTATCTTTACTAAACTTGGTATTTATTAGTTTTACTACGTTCCCCATATATATGCAAAATCCTATTAAGATCGGACAACTATATCATATAGCTGCCATAGGAACGATCGGTCGAAAATTAAGTTTTTGTATGGAAAATTTTTATGTTTTTCAAGATATCTTGACCAAACTCGGTACTTATTAGTTTTACTAAGCTCCCCATATATATGCAAAATTCTTTTCGGATCGGGCAACTATATCATATAGCTGCCATAGGAACAATCGGTCGAAAATTAAGTTTTTGTATGGAAAATTTTTATGTTTTTCAAGATATCTTGACCAAACTCGGTACTTATTAGTTTTACTCCGCTCCCCATATATATGCAAAATCTTATTAAGATCGGACAACTATATCATATAGCTGCCATAGGAACGATCGGTCGAAAATTAAGTTTTTGTATGGAAAATTTTTATGTTTTTCAAGATATCTTGACCAAACTCGGTACTTATTAGTTTTACTAAGCTCCCCATATATATGCAAAATTCTTTTCGGATCGGGCAACTATATCATATAGCTGCCATAGGAACAATCGGTCGAAAATTAAGTTTTTGTATGGAAAATTTTTATGTTTTTCAAGATATCTTGACCAAACTCGGTACTTATTAGTTTTACTCCGCTCCCCATATATATGCAAAATCTTATTAAGATCGGACAACTATATCATATAGCTGCCATAGGAAAGATCGGTCGAAAATTAAGTTTTTGTATGGAAAATTTTTTTGTGTTTCAAGATATCTTGACCAAACTCGGTATTTATTAGTTTTACTACGCTCCCCATATATATGCAAAATTCTATTAAGATCGGGAAACTATATCATATAGCTGCCATAGGAACGATCGATCGAAAATTAAGTAATTGTATAGTATATATTTATTAATATTCTTCGACTGTTCGCTTTCGATCACATCTTTTTCGATCACAGAAGCAAGCACAAAGTGCTTAGAATTCGTGATAACCGAAAAGGTTCGGCCTGCAAGGGTATTAAATCTTCGGCGTGCCGAAGATAGCCCTTCTTTCTCGTTTTTATTTGGCATCGGAATGGCAACTAGATATTTTGTTAAATCACATATTAGTGTAACTGCATACTCGTTACCATTTTCTGATCTTGGAAATGGACCTATAGTGCCAACAATTACTCTATCGAAAGCGTTTGTTGGTGTTTCAGTTAGAATCATAGATGTCTTAGTGTGCTTTGTTGTTTCAGCTTTTTGACATTTCGTACAATCACTTATGTATGTACTTTGTTATATGACGTGTCATATTTTTCAAATAGCAATGTCTTTTTATTTTTTCTAGCTTTTTTGAAATGCCTGTGTGACCATCTTGAATAGGATCATCATGAAATGTAGACATAATTGCTTCTTTTTGTGTTTCTTATTCTATTTGGGTTACCGGAGTAGCGCTACTCTGAGTTTTTTAAGATATTTATTGCCCATCTGTTTAAAAGTATCAATTGATATGAAATCAAAGATCTTTTCGCTCAGTGCCACTTTTGATTCCTAATATGCCGGCTTCTTTTTCGAGCCTTTGGAAAAATTGACCTAAGTCGAGAGTTCCATTGGTATAAAGGTCACTAATCTCAATTCTTGCAACATAACATAGGCATAACATATTTGCTATGTGCAAAGTCACTATTTTTCGTAAATCGTCCTTTATGATGACGTCATATACGTTGGACTGAGAAGCTTTATAAGGGTTTTGCGTTGGCAACTCTCCTTGTTCTTTTCCTTCCATATATGTAAGTTAATGCCAGCTAAACCAAAATAGGCTGACCGGATGCGTGTGCGACAAAGTTGCCCGCTCAGCAGTCTGCAATTTAAACATGCGCAACGAAGTTGCGATCCCCAGCAATGCAATATGATACGTACGCCAAGCGGCCACTGGAATGGGTCACGAGGCGCATGGTCAGCATTCTGCAAACATCTATGTTTATAATTGCATGCTTGAATCAGTATTATAGGAACCCTCGAATGGTCAAAGCTGACCGGGAACAATAAAATATAAAGAAACAAACTTCTCGTTATTATAATTGGCGCCCAACATGGGGTTTTATAAAACTCTATAACTAAAATCCCGCTCTAGCTAACGCCGAGTAATGGTAAAAGTAGTTTCGTTGAAATTGAATAATAAGGCAAAAATTATTCAACACATCTCGTAAAAACTATTTCGAACTCAGTGATTATGTTTTTATGAAACCCGCTCCAGCCAACGCCGCGAGTATTGAAACTTTTTTTTAAAAAAAACGAGAAGGAAAGGCTATCTTCGGCACGCCCAAGATTTAATACCCTTGCAGACCCAACCATTTCATAATGCTCATAGTGCTTTGCACGTATCTAAGAAGCACAGGGAAAATAGTCAATTACAGTTAATTAACCGGGTATGGTTAAGATGTCTGAAAAACAAAAAAGTTTTCCATACAACTTAATTTCGACCGATCGTTCCTATGGCAGCTATATGATATAGTTGTCCGATCTTAATAGGATTTTGCATATATATGGGGAGCGTAGTAAAACTAATAAATACCGAGTTTGGTCAAGATATCTTGAAAAACATAAAAATTTTCCATACAAAAACTTAATTTTCGACCGATCGTTCCTATGGCAGCTATATGATATAGTTGCCCGATCTTAATAGAATTTTGCATATATATGGGGAGCTTAGTTATACTAATAAATACCGAGTTTGGTCAAGATATCTTGAAAAACATAAAAATTTTCCATACAAAAACTTAATTTTCGACCGATCGTTCCTATGGCAGCTATGTGATATAGTTGTCCGATATTAATAGGATTTTGCATATATATGGGGAGCGTAGTAAAACCGAGTTTAGTCAAGAAATCTTTATAAACAAAAATGTTTTTCATACAAGAACCTACTTTTCGACCGATCGTTCCTATCGCAGCTATATGATATAGAGGTCCGATCCAGCTGGTTTTGACATATGAACTGCGTGCAACAGAAAGAGAGAATTCTGCAAAGTTTCATAAAGATAGCTTTAAAACTGAGAGACTAGTTTGCATAGAAACAGACACACGGACAGACGGACATGGCTATATCAACTCGGCTGTTGATACTGATCAAGAATATATATACTTTATGGGGTCGGAGATGTCTCCTTCTATGCGTTACACATTCCACGACAAAATTATAATACCCTCTGCAAGGGTATAAAAAAACAACAACAGTGGAAAAACTTTGTTCAACAAAAAGACATTGCAAGAAATTGCGCAATTGCGAAAACAAAAGTTCCAACAACATGACTTCGCAACAAGACGTAATCAAGGCCATGGAGGCAGAAATTCAATTAACATTACAGGAACAGGCTAAGAATTTACAAAGGGTGTTTGATGAAAAAATGGAAAATATGATTAGTAGTTTCCGTAGTGAATTAAATTCTTTAAAAACAGAGTTTAATAAAAAGAAAGAAATTGTTGAATATCAGAGGGTTAAAATCGTTCCAGGAATAGAGTGCGATCAGTGCCTTGATCTGGTTAAAACCTTGCCTGAATTTTCTGGCAAAATAGTAGAATACGTTGCCTGGCGAGAAGCAGCAACATTAGCCTACGAAGTATTTGAACCTTTTGATGGGAGTTCAAGACATTTCTATGCAATTGGTATTATGAGAAATAAGATGAAAGGCCCAGCTAGAAACCTTTTCATCATTTAATACGGTTTTAAATTTCAAGGCTATTATAGCCAGACTCGACTTTACCTACGCAGATAAGACGCCAATACGCGTTATTTTACAAAAACTTGGTACCTTTAAACAGGGTGAACGAGAATTGTTAGAGTATTATGATGAGGTTGAAAAAACTTTGACTCTCCTCACTAACAAAACCTTAATGACACATGACCCTGCAGCAACAGCGGTCTTGAATGAGCAATTTAGAAAAGACGCGCTACATTCCTTTGTAGCTGGCCTTAAGAAGTCTCTTAAAACGGTAGTATTTTCTGCCCAACCAGAAGACTTACCGTCAGCCTTGTCTTTGACACAAGAAGCTGAAGTTTCCAACGAGTATTCACAATTCGCTGCAAGCTTTGCCAAAACCAGCGAGGAAAGAAACCAAAAACAAACAGGCCAACGCCAGCACCCGCGTTATCAAAACAATGATAACAATAATGGTCAAGGAAAAAATTTTCAAAATAAGACTCAAGGTAATAACAAGGCCAATGGGCAAACGAATCCCCAGTCAAATCAACAGGGAAATTCACAGTCCAATTCTGCAAAACAACGGTTCCAGGGTAAAGACCAGCAGTCACGAGCCCCTGAACCAATGGAAATTGTCCCGTCTACATCACGTTTTCGGCAACAAACTAATTTCAACAGAAAAACAGACTCAACCCAGAGCCGACAAAATGTAAATTTTTCAGCTCAAGAACAGTGCACTGGTGATAACGATTACCAGTCTCACGGTGAGGAAAATGTTGAAGCATTCGAAGACAACGTATCTCATGATTCCTGTAATTTTTTAGGAATAAGTCCTTTCTCCCGTACATCGAACAAGATGTATGAGGAGGATTGGTTCTTAAGCTACTAATTGATACCGGGGCATCTAAGAACTATATCAAACTCTTGTCCGCTTTGCAAAACGTCACACCAGTTGAAAAGCCTTTTCAGCTTAATTCTATCCATGGGGGCACAAAAATTTTAAAAAAATGTCCGATTAAATTGTTCAATGAAACATCCTTTTTCTTCATTTTACCATCTTTAAAAGATTTCGACGGTATAGTGGGATAGTGGGACTTGACTTACTTATGCAAGTCGATGCAAAACTTGACTTTAACAACGGTATCATTAGGTTTAAAGGCGGCACGCAGCCGCTCAATTTTAAAACTTGCCTCCACGTAAATTTTACTCAAGTCAATGATTCAGATGTACCTTCATCTATGAAAGAATCTTTTGACATAATGATAAAACGCAGATCAAATGCGTTTGCTGACCCAAATGAGTCCCTACCTTATAATATAAACACTGTGGCTACCATCCGAACAAACGATGAGCCGGTGTACTCAAAATTATACCCATACCTTATGGGTGTGGCTGATTTTGTCAATTCAGAAGTTAAACAACTTCTCGACAATGGCATCATCCGGCCATCAAGATCGCCTAACAACAACCCCATCTGGGTTGTCGACAAAAAGGGTGTTGATGAGCTCGGTCACAAGAAAAAAAGAATGGTCATCGACTTCAGGAAACTGAATGAAAAAACGGTGAGCGATAAATACCCTATACCTAATATTTCAGCAATATTAGCAAACATGGGTGAGGCCCAGTACTTCACAACACTGGACCTCAAGTCAGGCTTCCACCAGATAGAACTGGCAGAAAGAGATAGGGAAAAAGCCGCATTTTCCGTAAACAATGGAAAGTACGAGTTTTGTAGGCTCCCTTTCGGTCTGAAAAATGCACCGAGCATATTTCAAAGGGCTATTGATGACGTCCTCCGAGACGAAATTGAGAAAACTTGTCATGTCTACGTTGATGATGTGATAATTTTTTCTACAAACAAAGAGGACGATGTTAAACACATCAATTGGGGTTTAAAAAGCCTTGAAGATGCAAACATGAGGGTGTCTCAGGAAAAGTCCAAGTTCTTCAAAAAGAGCGTGGAATATCTGGGATTCACCGTGTCCAGAGGTGGAATTCCAACTTCACCTGAAAAAGTGCAAGCTATAAAAAGCTTCCAAATCCCGAAAACACTATTTGGCCTTAGATCATTCTTAGGATTAGCCAATTATTATAGGTGTTTTTTCAAGGGATTCGCCGATATCGCCAGACCCCTAACGGACGTCTTAAATTTTTTTTAAAATGGCAAAATAAGTGCTAACCAGTCGAGGAAAGTAGTTATCGAACTCACACAGAAGCAAATTGAAGCGTTCTGTAAATTGAGGGATATACTAGCCTCTGAAGATGTCGTTTTGAGATATCCAGACTTTAAAAAGCAATTTGACTTGACAACAGATGCCTCAGGGTACGGCATTGGAGCAGTGGTATCCCAAGAAGGTCGTCCCATAACCCTCATTTCACGAGCATTACGGGACAATGAGCAAAATCTTGTGACAAATGAGTAAGAACTCTCGGCCATTGTATGGGCTCTGAAAAACCTTAGGAATTATCTATATAGCGTAAGGAACCTTAATATCTTTACAGACCATCAGCCTCTAACATATGCTGTGTCAGATAAAAACCCTAATGCTAAGATAAAACGCTGGAAAGCTTTTATCGACGAGCACAATGCAAATATTATTTACAAACCTGGCAAAGAAAACTTTGCATTGTCACGTCAAAACGTGAATGCCCTCGACTCTGACTCGCAATGCTCAGATATCGCTACAATTCATAGCGAAGAATCCCTGACCTACACAATTGAGATCACCGATAAACCAGTAAACTGTTTCAGGAATCAGGTTATTATTGAATAATCCCATTCCCCTTTTGTCACAACTATCATACTCTTTCAAAACAAAACACGGCATATTGTAGGGGTCTCAGATAGGAGCAGTCTTTTGCAAACCCTACAAGATGTAGTAAATGCAGGTGTCGTCAATGGAATCCATTGCGAGCTGCCAATCCTTGCTTTTATACAACACAATTTGATTGAAATATTTCCATCAACGACATTCCGATACTGTAAGTATGTGGTGACAGACTTCCCAGACAAGACAGAACAAAGAGAAATAGTAACAGTAAAACATAACAGAGCTCACCGAGCAGCGCAGGACAAATAATGCGTGACTATTTTTCCCCAAACATGTCTAAACTGGCAACAGAAATTGTTGCAAATTGTAGAATTTGTTCAATGGCTAAGTACGATCAACACCCAAAAAAACAAATGTTAGGTGAAACACCCAATTCTACCTACACGGGAGAACGTCTGCACATTGAAGTATTTGCGACAGACCAGAATTTCAATTTTTTAAATGTGCTGTGACACAGTCAATTTGCTCAATTTGCTCCCAACTTTAATACCATATATTGCGACAATCGAAGAGACAGACAGTGAAATCCATATTTTGTAAATTCGATATCATCGTAAATACGCCTCCCTTACACAGCGTCTCAAACGGCCAAGTCGAACGGTTTCATAGCACTTTGGCAGAAATTGCACGGAGTATGAAACTTGACAAACATATAAGCGACACCGTTGACCTGGTCCTGCTTTCAACGATTGAATACAGTAAAACTATTCAGTCAGTGACGGCAATGAAACTAGTGGATGTTATCTGCTCAAGCAGCACAGATACAGGAATACAGATAAGGGACAGACTTATAAAAGCACAGTCTAAGAAAATGTCACAGGAAAATAAAAACAGGGAAAACAAAGAATATCTAGTAGGAGATAAGGTTTGGGTAAAATCGAATAGGCGCTTGGGTAATAAATTAACCACACTATGTGTAGAAGGCATAGTAGAAGCGGACCCAGGATCAACGGTTTTAATAAAAGGGAGGGTGGTCCACAAGGACAATTTTAGAAAATAAAAGATAAATTACTTTTATTCATTCTTTCAATTTAGTCTAACAACAACACTGGTAGTACTTCTAATGATGACCCTTACGACCGCGACAGTTAAACTGACAAACTACACACTTTCGGACTACATACCGGTAACTGACGGGGACTTAACTATTTGGGACGAGTACGGCTACCTAGGACACACAACGAACGTGACTTCGTACGAGACATACGCAGACGAAACCAGACAGACGATAGACTTATTCAAACAGGACCACATTCGAAACGTACTACTCACTGACCTCGGATCCATCGACACACTAATTATGACACTTAAGGTAAAGAAATCCTCGCAGCATCAATCTCTTGGGGACAGCACTGAAAGTTATAGCAGGAACCCCAGACTTCGACGACTGGGAATAGGTCAAGTTCAGACAGACGCAAATAACGGATTCACAAAACTTACAGATCGAATTAAATAGTAAATTTCAAACAAGACTCAATCAATTAACAGAAATAGTTAACTCAATTAGCAAGACAGAAGAAATAGACTTAGATCATTTATATGAAACAATTTTGGCAAAAAATAGGATGTTTATATCAGACTTGCAAAATGTAATTCTCGCAGTAACACTTTTCAAAATAAACTTGGCCAGTCCAGTAATGCTTGATATCGTCGATGTTAAGGAGATGGCATTTAAACAATTCACTAACATTAGTATAAGCGATGTATTAGAAGTTGCTACCATTAAGGCTTTTCAAAATAACGACATTTTGTATTTTCTAATTAAATATCCTATACCTAAGTTAGTATGTAAAAAAATAAATGTTCTTCCCGTTCAACGATCTGGTAAAACTCAGGACTTCGAGGAGAGTAGCATCGTAGCGGATTGCGGTACAGACTTCTTCGCTGTAGGCGAGTGCAATGCGGCAATCGGTACCACATTCTGCAAAAACTTAAAAGCACCCAGCTGTGCCCAGCAATTGATAGCTGGAACACTCGCGCAATGCAGTACTCGCCCCGGCCACCTAGATGAGTTAATGGTGATAGACGATGGTGCTATCGTAATTAACGAAGCATCCGTAAACATCTCAGGATACTCAGGCTCATCGTCATTCATCTCTAGAATTGTAATTAACAACACACGATACGTCAACAACTATGGTGTCTTCAGAAGGAAGCCTGTGGTTTCAGCGGTCACTCAAATCAACGTGACTCAACATCGGGTGCTATCGTAATTAACGAAGCATCCGTAAACATCTCAGGATACTCAGGCTCATCGTCATTCATCTCTAGAATTGTAATTAACAACACACGATACGTCAACAACTATGGTGTCTTCAGAAGGAAGCCTGTGGTTTCAGCGGTCACTCAAATCAACGTGACTCAACATCGGGAACACCGGAGCTTACCTCTTCTACATTAGATGAGTACCTGCAACACATCAGCCAACTAAAATCTGCGTTGACTTACGGACCCATATGGAGTGGAGGACTCACACTAAAGGTTGTCTTCTGTTTCTTGGTACTAGTGCAAAGGATTCGCCAGCGCGGCAAGCTACAACAACGGAATGCCATTATCGAGAAACTACAAGCAGGCACCAGGAAGACCGAGGACGTCCTTCACTTGGCCGTGGGAGGAGCTAACGCCAGCTAAACCAAAATAGGCTGACCGGATGCGTGTGCGACAAAGTTGCCCGCTCAGCAGTCTGCAATTTAAACATGCGCAACGAAGTTGCGATCCCCAGCAATGCAATATGATCTGTACGCCAAGCGGCCACTGGCATGTGCCACGAGGCGCATGGTCAGCATTCTGCCAACATCGCTGCCGGGAGTCCGTAGCTTAAGTTATGTTTATAATTGCATGTTTGAATCAGTTTTATAAGAACCCTCGAATGGTCAAAGCTGACCGCGAACAATAAAATATAAATAAACAAACTTCGCGTTATTATAATTTGTATGTATGGTCAAAATGGGTTATTGCCCAATAAATTGCTGATAAATCTTGTTCTGTGGTATTTTTGTTGAATTCACCTTTTGTGAATGAACGTGAAGCCTATGCTACGGGTAATTGCTTATCACCATAAGTTTGGGTTAAAACTGTTCCGCAAGCATGTTTACTTGCATCCGTTATTATGCAAAATTCTTTGCTAAAATTGGGATACTTTAGTAAAGTTGGCTTCATTAGAGCTCTCTTTAGATATTCGAATGCTGTTTGATATTCATTATTCCATTCAAATTTTACATTCTTTTTGCATAATCTTGTTATGTGACTTGAATAGTCTGCAACATTTCTGATGAAACGTCTGTAATAATTGCAAAATGCAACGATTGTCTAGCGCTATCAGCGTCTGCAGGGACTGGGTATTTTTGAATGGCATTGTACTGTTTTGGTAAGATACCTTGATCAGTGCATGAAAAATGAGCATTTTTCTGGATGTAATTTAAGGCTATGTTTCCAGAATAAGTCAAAAACATTTATTAAATTTTTGATCATATACAAGAATGTTTGTGAAGGAACTAATCCAGAAAAAACGATTGTCATCATTCTCTGGAAAGAATTTGGTGCTATTTTTTAACCGTAAGGTAATCGGGTAAAACGATATGAGCAATTGCTCGTTGAAAAAGATGTTATGTTTCAAGACTCCTCTTTTAATTTTATTTGGTGAAAATCGGACATTAAATCTAAACATGAGAAGTATTTTGCTCTGCCTAGTTGGTCGAGAATATCATCTATTCTTGGAAGGGGAGATTTGTCGGACAAGAGCTTTTTGTTGATTTGGCGATAGTATAAAACTAATCGCCATCTCTTAGTATCGGACCCTGGTAGACCTTTCTTTGGTACAAGAAGTATCGGGCTATTACATTCTGATACGGAAGGTTATACTATTTTATTTAGAATGCGTTTATCGACTTGTTTTGTTACTTCTTCCTTATGAGTAGAAGATATTCTGTAATTTTTAATGTACACTGGTTCTTTATCTTTGAGTCTTAACTTTTGCTTATAAAAATTAGTTGTTGTTATTAATACGGTTTCTAATCCGAATACGTCTTTGTTTTGAATAATGGTGGAAGGTTCTTAACAAGTTTTTTCATGACATTATTTTGTCTTTCTTCGGTGATTTCGTTGACTATTTCGTACTCATTTAAAGTTTCATATTTTATTTGGCTTAAATTGACTATTTTGACTGAATTTGTTGTATTTAATATTCGGACAAATGTATCTTGGTTATTCGAAATTGTGTTTCCAATCAACATTCGTTCATCAATTTCTTGGTTTGGAATTAAAACATGATTTTTTATGAAAGATATTTTTATTTGACGGACAACTTCGGAACCTACTGGTAGTATTGTGGTATTATTGTCACAAGTGTGAATTATTGGTAATTTAATCGGATTATTTAAGTTGTTCGGACGAAGTATAAAAGAATCACAGGTTTGTGTAAAATCTAATTGACAATTACATTTTTTTATGACGTCTATGCCGATTATGCCATCACTATATTTGAAAATTGTTTTCGACTAAATGGAAGTCATGCGGATTAATGTATTTACCTGTAGTGTACGTTACGTTCTCATTTATATTTACGAACGTATCGACATTTTCTTTTAATATTGAAATATCTGCACCAGTATCAAATAACAAGGTAAATGTTTCACCTGTACTTTCATTATTAATTTTTATAAATATGCTTAAGTTAAGTTAAGTGTGCTCAGTTTTATTTAACGGTTTTGAATATCTGAAGGGCTTGGTTGCCTTTCCAAATTACCTTGAGTAATTCGAACGTTTCCATTTCTATATTACTTTGGTTGTTACCGCGATTGGAATTATTCCTCCCTCGGTAGTAACCACGGGGATTTTCTCTATTGTTGTTATTGTAGTTGCGGTAACTATTATTGTGGTTATTACCTCTTCCTCGGTAATTTCCACGGTTACCTCTATTATTTCGATAGTGTTGCTGACGGAAGTATAATACAGGATTTTCCTGTCCTGTTGCTTCCGTACAACTGTTGACAACTTTAAAAATGGCATCATTCATGTTGTTGAATGTGCCAGACTTCATGATAAGTTTTACTTTATCAATTGCGCAATTTTGCGTCATGGCGTTTACAGCTAATGTCAAGCTGTATTTGTTAGCTAGTTCCGGACTTAAACCATCACTGATATAATCTCCTTCAAGAGACTTGGCCAATTTTCCTACCTCTTGGGTGAACTGATATTTTGGTTTGCTCTTTTGCTGCAGATTAAGGAGTTTTGCAGACATAACGTCTACAGATTCTCCTTTTACAGCTTTGGATAATTGATTAATAATGGCAAGAATTGTCTGCTCATTACTTATCAAATTTCTAGCGTGGCCTTTAAGTTTCGTCTTGATAATGCTCACAGCAGTTACGTTATGAGTGCCTTCTAATGAATCTATTATATTCAATACATCCAAGAAACTTTGTAGGTCTTCTGTCTTTCCATCGAATTCTGGTATCAGCGATGAGGCTAATTTTAAAATCACTACTACTGTCTGTGCCATGTATAGGCTTGAATCAATGATTTCTTTTTGTTCGATTAATTCTTCACCTATTCCTTCAAGTGTTTCTATGTCCATTTTGTTTCTGAGTCGCTACTTTGCTTTGACTCTTCTAAATCTCCAAGCTGACTTTGATTAAAATCTGCCTATTGTTTTAGGTATTCTGGCATTTTTATTTTAAAGTGTCGTTTAGTATTAAGATTAATTAACCTTATATTAAGGGATTTTATTACTTTTAATACTTTTCGTATGAATTAACTCTTCACTGTATTCATTTACAATAATTGTGATGTGGTGTGTTAGCGTTTCGACTTTTAAGTTTGCATTTTTGTTTATGAATTTGTATGATCTTTCGAATCTGTTTCGAAATTCATCTATTTGTCGCGCTAGTGCACTCCATTCCAAAACTTTTTTTAATTTTATTTGTGCAATCGCACTATTAGTATTGTTGCTGGTCCCAAAATTGGGTGTTCTTCAGTAATTATTTTTACTGAGACATATGGCAACGTAATCAGAATTATTCCCTTTTCTATTTTGAACAATATACTAAAGGACTTGTATTAGCACTGAGCATACAATCCATAGACATGTCAAACAGCAGAATAATCGTATCCCGATAAATCGTCAACAAGGAAAACCCAAGCTCCCCACAGTAATTAACAAAATTAGAATATTAAATATAAATATTTAATTTAGGTCATTCAAGTTTTTATTAAATAAAAATAGATGAGATTCTTCTCATTATGCCTGACTGGATCAAGAAACACATGATAGAGTATTTGAACGTGTGTGCCTTTTGCTACCACAGGCAAAAAGGGCACACAATTGAAGAAAATAATTCTGACTCGCGACAAACTCTGTGATCTACTTGTGCGCACATCCACACAACACAAACATATGTATGTTTGTAGATCTCGGAGTTTTGTGAGAAGCTATGCAGGGAGAAAGAGATGCGCATAAGTGCGCAAAGCAATGAGTGAGAGCGAGGCACACTCTGCACATGCATACATTAATATGTTTTTGGGTTGTAAGGATTTAAAAGTAACATATGTACATATATTAAGAAATAGCATCAGCCGCAGCGACGTACTGAACGTTCGGCTTTTGAGGCCGGACGTTCGGCTGCCACTCTCAGCAGTCTTACTCTATCTGGGCACACTAAAATGGTCGCAGGCACCCTTGGGGTTCCCTTGTTGACGATTTATCGGGATACGATTATTCTACTGTTTGACATGTCTATGCACATTGCATTGTATGGTTAGTGGTATTAGTATCGAAAGTATCGATTTGGTTCATCTCTATATGTTAGCATAATAAGTGCTACTATATCAGTCTCATTAACTTTGTTTTATTTTACTTCTTTCCCTTGATAATATTTATATTTTTAGACTTTATCAAGTCCATCTGCTCTACTTAGATATCGTTTCTTGATTTTCTTAGTATACAACGGTTATTGCTATCAGCAAAATTGTCATATCTTCTAATTTTCTCTATGATTATTATCTATTAATAGATTTGACATTTTTTTATTATTTATTACGTTAGCTGCTGATTTTTCTACTTTTGACTCGTTTGAGCCCATTTTATTTAGAATTGATCGTATATAATTTTCTCAAATTATTACAAATGAATTTTTTCTTTTAATTTTATTTTATCTATTATATATTGTTTTGATTTTTCATTCATTCTAATGAATTTTTAATAATTATTAACATTTTTTCGTATTTGTGATAAAATATATTTGGGCAGAAGACCTTTGTATTTTTTTTCGAATTTCTGACTTCGATCAACGCAGTGGTCCCCTCGCTAATATTGCGTACAACTTATCGGGTTGCACTCTTCCTTGCACACACAACATTGTGGGCTGTCATTACAATTGTATAAAAGTTGTATATTATCTTAAATATTTTTGTTGTTTGCCTCTACTTTGTCCTTGGCTACCTTGGTGCGGTTAGCGGTGCCGATGCAAGTCATCGCACAGGCCGGGCTAAACAGTGGTCCCTCGCAATCTTCTGGGCACTTCTTCAGCTGTCTCGGTAGCTGCTTCTTTTCTGGCGGTGGAGTTTTGATATTATTAGTAATGTTTTTTATGTGTTGAGGAGAAGGTGTTTTGTTATGTGTTACCAATCGCTTTGCCTCTTCTTCGAGGAAATCTAGCTCTCTTGCTAGTCTGTTTGCATTTTCCCAAGTCGGGGGCTTGTTGCTATTGTATAATTGCTTGCATATCTCAGCTTTGCGATTTTAATTACGCAGCAATTATGCCGCCACGATTTTTTGGTTTTTTCTTTTCTACGCTTGTTTGATTAACGGCCGGGGCACTGGCTGTTAATCTTCTTGCCCTAGTACTCATCTAGTGTGATGCGTATGGACATTAGCGACACAATATTTAACACCTTACTTACTCAGAAAATTTTTTTTCCACCGCCGTAGTTGCTGTTAATTTCCCTCGGCGTTTTAGTTGTTTGTTGCTGCTTCCATGTGGTTTTACTTGTGTTGCTGCTGCATTTCGTTATCTCGCGCTGTTGAAGATTATTGTGCTTTTTCGTTGATGCACTTCGTTAACCCACGCCGTTGAAGATTAGTGTTCTTTTTCTTTCTACTGCCTCTAGGCAGGGAATTGTGACCATGTCACGGTCGTCATGTAATGAACTATATGTAGTTTTATTTAATAACACAAGGACATCAGTGCTGGTTTGCATTTATGCTCGGAATGATTTTATTCAAAGTCAATGTTATGTACTTAGCCTATGGATACATGTATATACTTATGCTGTTATCGGTTAACAGCTTCAAAGAGTGAGAGAGAGAGCGGGTGTACTCATACATATGGGTGCTCACCCTCGGAGCGGCTAAAGTGCAAGATCAGCGGTTATCCGTTGGTCAACGGTCTCACGCTGTCTTGGCCTGCTCAAGTGGCATCATGTTACTTATGTGCGCAGCACTGTATGTATGTATGTCCATGTGTATGTTCTTTTGTTTTTGTTTATACGTGCAAAAAAGTGTTACAACTTGAGTTATGTATTTATGTATATATATGTATGAATGTACTACACTTCCCTTTTTAGAGAAATAACGTAATATTATAAATGTGTAGCTATTTAATAAACTTAATTATGATAAACTTTTTTTTTATGTTTTTTCTTTTTTTGCTTATTTTTTATATAAAATTTGTTAAATGTAATAAAAATGTTTAAAATATATACGAATTTAAAAATCGATTAAAATATATGAAAATTGCAAAATATTTGTTGGCTGGCTCGAGGTCCGTGTTTGTAAAAACAAACAATGAAAACAATTTTATTTAGTATTTGCTTCCGATATATGTATTTCTGTTGCACATCGGCAAACCGTCTTCAGGGCACTAACACCAAGATACAAAAAACAATTTACAATTATAATACAATAAATTAAACATTATTTCGATGCTTTTACGTACATTATTTTACACGTCTGCGCTTTTTGACGTGGAGATTGTTACTGAGGCTGTTTGGCTGTTTAAGAGGTGTCTGTACTAGTGAGCGCAATTTTCTGTGTCTGTCTTGTAGTTTAGTCGTTTGTTGGTTGGTGTGTTAATTATGTGTAGAATTTCCAATGTGTGTCGCTTGTTGTAGTGTTGTTCTTGTTGTAAGATAGTTGTTTCATCAAAATTTGGTGTGTGGTTGCTTTTCATACGATGGGTCATAAGTGCTGTTTTCTGTATATTATTTTGATGTTTTAATTAGAAGTCCGATTTATGTTGACTTAACCTTGTTTTTAGCTTCGATTTTGTTGTACCTATGTGGACACTATTGCACTTGTTGTTGTTTTCCCAGCCACATGGTATTTGGTAAACGACGTTGCTTTTGTCGATCATCGGGATTTTCGACTTTATCTTGTTGAAGAATTTTTGTAATGTATTCGTCGGTTTGTGTGCTACTTTTATATCTTGTTTGTTATAACAGTCTGAGTTTGTGAGGCGTTCTGATAGTCGTTGTACATATATTAGTGATTTGTATATTTTAGCAGGTTCTGTTGGCTTTTTTCTTTCGATTTGTCGTCTTTTTAATAATGTTTTGATTATATTTGGTGGGAAGTCATTTTTGGTCAAGAGTTTTTTGATTTCATGCTTAATTTCTTTGTGGTATATTGTGTCCGATATGTTAATCATTCTATTCATACAGCCTAGTGCTGTATTGATTATCATACTCTTTGGGTGGTTTGAATTGAAGTTGGGTGTTCGTCCGGAGGCTATGGGTTTCTTATACCACTTTATTTTAAGTGTGTTGTCCACTCTGTTCACAATAGAGTCTAAAAATGGTAATTTCCCGTTCTTTTCTAATTCCATGGTAAATTTGATCTGCTTGTGGAAGGAATTCAATTCTTTTAGAATTTTCTCCACTTCTATTTTGTTAGTTATGGCAAAAAGGTCATCTACATATTTGGTCCCATTGGCATTCCTTAAAGTTGTGTATATATTTTGTCTTCGTATTTGAAATATCTGTTTTCCTGAATGCAAAATCTAATTATGTCCATAAATAGTTGTTTTGGTATGCTCGTATGCTCTTCTAATTTTGTCCATTTTTGTCTTATTATGTCAAGTGCTAATTCTATTGGTATGCTGGGAAATAAGGATACTACGTCATATGATACTAATGTTTCTTCTTCTCTAATATGGGAGTTGTTAACTCTGTCTTTAAAATCTACCGCGTTCTTGATGTTGTACCTAGAGTCCATTGTCAGATTTTTTAATATTTGTATTATGTATTTGCACAGCCCGTAAGTTGGAGATCCGATGGAAGAACATATTGGTCTCAGTGGCGTTCCTTCCTTGTGTATTTTTGGTAGTCCATATATCCTCGGAAGTACCGCTGTTCTTGTAGTCATCTTATTTCTTTCGTCCTTTGAAATAAGACCCATCCTGAATAATTGTGCCACGAAGTTGTTATTCTTTGTCTGTAGTCTTGATGTCGGATTCCAGTCTCAGTGTTCTATACGCGCATAAGTCGTCTAAAATATTTGTCATTTTATTTTTATAATCATCCTCATCCATTGCTACGGTTTGATGCCCTTATCCGACGATAGAATTTTAATATTTATATTTTCTTTCAATAATTTTCGTGTCTGTTCCACTGTGTCCAGTATTGCTCGATCCCTAGTGTTTTGGTTGTTCTTGGTTTTATGCTCTTTGACTAACAAAGAGAATTTTGTGCGCGCCGACTCTTGTGTTTCCTTTTCTTTTATGGTTTGTACCAGCTCCTCACCGTCTGCGATGCATTTCAAGAGAGGAAAATCTTTTTTGCTGATTGGGAGAGCGAACTTCGGCCCTTTTGCGAGTAACGCTTCGCGAATTCTATTTTTGTTTTGTTTACGAACCCATCTCTTTGAGTGTTGTTGTCCGCTTAGGCTAGGTTCCGTTGATCTCGTAACTTATCGTGTTTCGATTCTTGTCTTTCCTTAAGCGTTGTTGTTATTTTGTTTTCTATATTTCTCTCGCTCTCAAAAAGTCATCTGTGGTCATCAGTTGTTTTATGTTTGTTTTTGCTTTTTCCATATGTTTTGTTTGTTCTTGTAATAAGTTGTGTTTGTGTTTTATAAGTAAGTTTAATATTTTGGTATGGTAAAAATGTGTGTGTCTTGTCAATGCCCTTGTCATGTCAGGGTGGGTTTTATTGTCAGTGGTCAGTATAGTCAAATGCTGTGTCAAGTTTTTGATGAATGATGAATGATTTAGGTATTAAATTTGATTTTCTACATTTTAACAAAAATTTTAAACTAGATTTAAGTTTAGTTAATTTTACCAGTGTTAGTTGGAAATTATTAATCTATTAATCTATTTATTAATTTATTAATTTTTTGGAATCCTTGTATTTAGTTTTAATTTTTACGCAGATCATGTTGGCTGCTATGCATACGGCGTGCCTTCCGTTGATATTTATTGATGGCTCTGGCGACCTTTCCATATTTCAAAATATTTGTTGGCTGGCTCGAGGTCCGTGTTTGTAAAAACAAACAATGAAAACAATTTTATTTAGTATTTGCTTCCGATATATTTCGGTTGCACATCGGCAAACCGTCTTCAGGGCACTAACACCAAGATACAAAAAACAATTTACAATTATAATACAATAAATTAAACATTATTTCGATGCTTTTACGTACATTATTTTACACGTCTGCGCTTTTTGACGTGGAGATTGTTACTGAGGCTGTTTGGCTGTTTAAGAGGTGTCTGTACTAGTGAGCGCAATTTTCTGTGTCTGTCTTGTAGTTTAGTCGTTTGTTGGTTGGTGTGTTAATTATGTGTAGCATTTCCAATGTGTGTCGCTTGTGGTAGAAAATTGATTAAAATAAATGTAAAAGTATAAAAATTTAAAAAGTGTTAAATATAAAGATATTAAATTATAAAAATATAAAAATTTTAAACAGTTTTTATAATAATTTGTTTTTCTTTAAAAATTGTGTTTTTTTTTATTTCAATTGGCTGATCAGGCCGTTGTATATATATATATTTTTTTTATTATATTTTTTCTTTTTCCTTTGTATCTTTTATTATAGCACTATCTTTTTCTATCATGCTTATTACCGTATATGATCCTAGGTATTTATTTTCTAATTTATGACCTACTTCATTTTTTAAAAATACTTTATCTCCTATACTCAAATTTAGGTATAATGTTTTCCAATCATTTTTGAAATGCCCGTGTGAC
The DNA here is from genome assembly GCA_035045885.1 of Drosophila borealis. Taxonomy (NCBI): domain Eukaryota; kingdom Metazoa; phylum Arthropoda; class Insecta; order Diptera; family Drosophilidae; genus Drosophila; species Drosophila borealis. The sequence goes on along the minus strand of JAWNOR010000340.1, from coordinate 970,245 downwards.
CATCTTGAATAGGATCATCATGGAATGTAGACAAAATTGCTTCTTTTTCTGCTTCTTTTTCTAATTGGGTTACCGGAGTAGCGCTACTCTGTGTTTTTTTAAATATTTATTGCCCATCTGTTTAAAAGTATCAATTGAAATGAATTCAAAGATCTTTTCGCTCGGTGCCACTTTGAGTTGGCTGATTCCTAATATGCAGGCTTCTTTTTCAAGCCTTTGGAAAAATTGACCTACATAAGTCGAGAGTTCCATTGGTATAAAGGTCGCTAATCTCAATTCTTGCAACATCGTCGTTTACGATGACGTCATATACGTTGGGCTGAGAAGCTTTATTAGGGTTTTGCGTTGGCAACTCTCCTTGTTATTTTCCTTCCATATACATATGTGAATAGTCTGCAACATTTTTGATGAAACGTCTGTAATAATTGCAAAATGCAACGAATCGTCTGGACTGGGTATTTTTCATTGACATTGCACTTTTTTGGTAAGATACCTTGATCAGTACATTTATGACCTAGAAAAGTCACTTCGTGCATGAAGAATGAGAATTTTTCTGGATGTAATTTAAGGCTGTGTTTCCTGCTTAAGTCAAAAACATTTGTTAAATTTTTGATCATATGGTTTTCAGAACAACCGATGACTATTACGTCATCCATATACAAGAATGCTTGTGATGGATCTAATCTAATTTTGAGCTATTTCTTAACTGTAAGGTAATCGTGTAAAACGATTTGAGCAATTGCTCGTTGAAAAAGATGTTATGGTTCAGGACTCTTCTTTTAATTCTATTTGGTGAAAATCGGACATTAAATCTAAACATGAGAAGTATCTTGCGGAAATTTGTCGAGCAAGAGCCTTTTGTTGATTTGGCGATAGTATAAAACTAATCGCAATCTCTTAGTATCGGACGTTGGTAGACCTTTCTTTGGTACAAGAAGTATCGGACTATTATATTCTGATACAGAAGGTTATACTATTTTATTTAGAATGCGTTTATCGACTTGTTTTGTTACTTCTTCCTTATGAGTAGAAGATATTCTGTAATTTTTAATGTACACTGGTTCTTTATCTTTGAGTCTTAACGCTTGCTTATAAAAATTAGTTGTTGTTATTGATTCGGCTTCTTGTCCGAATACGTCTTTGTTTTTAATAATGGAAGGTTCTTAACAAGTTTTTTCATGACATTATTTTGTCTTTCTTCGGTGATTTCGTTGACTATTTCGTACTCATTTAAAGTTTCATTTTTTATTTGGCGTGAATTATAGGTAATTTAATCGGATTATTTAAGTTGTTCGGACGAAGTATAAAAGAATCACAGGTTTGTGTAAAATCTAATTGACAGTTGTATTTTTTATGAAGTCTATGCCGATTATGCCATCCTTGGGTATTAGGAAATTGTTTTCGACTAAATGGAAGTCATGTGGATTAATGCATTTACCTGTAGTGAGCTCTACGAATGCTAAACCTATTAAAAAAACGGAACCTTCACCAATTCCAGATATTTTTGTCGTATCGACATTTTCTTTTAATATTGACATATCTGCACCAGTATCGAATAACAAGGTAAATGTTTTTATTATAAATATGCCTAAGTTAAGATTAATTGTGTGCACAGTTTTATTTAATGGTTTTGAATATCTGAAGGGCTTGGTTGGTTTTCCGAATTACCTTGAGTAATTCGAACGTTTCCATTTCTATTATTACTTTGATTGATACCGCGGTTGGAATTATTCCTCCCTCGGTTGTAACCACGGGGATTTTCTCTATTGTTGCTATTGTAGTTGCGGTAACTACTATTGTGGTTATTACCTCTTCCTTAACTTCCTTATTTCTCTGTCTGATGCGCTCAACTCTCCTGAGTTCCAGCATTGCTTCTGCTGCGAAGGTGCTGGTTGCGTCCCACTTTTGTGCGGTCTTTAGCATTTTCGTGACCAGGTTGTCCTGGTCCGTGATAGGTCTGCCCATGGTGTCCTCCAGTTCCTGCCTGTTCGCTGAGAAACGTCCACACTCGAATATGTTGTAGTTGGCGTCCTCAACGATTCCTCTGCCGCACCAGAACACTCGTCTGTGTTGTCGTGACCAAATCGCTTCCAGTAGCTCCTGAAGCATCCGTGCCCAGATAGGAGCTGCGTTAAATAAAAGTTTGTATTACCATACTTGCGGTTTATCCAGGCTTCCAAGTTTGGAATAAGCCTATGCGTCCAGCGTCCTTTTGATACGCGATCCCAGCGTGATTGCCATTGTGCTATGCTCTGCATCCTTGCTTCAGGGCGAAACGAGGTTGCTGTGCTGTGCTGTTTCCATTGTGAGCTCTATAACAAACTACCGTTTCTGTTGCCAGTTCATTAAATCATTGCCAGTCGCCATAAAAAAAACGAGAAAGCAATTATGAGGCAATCGTTGCACCGATTTAGGAACAGTGTACCCACGCAAATACTTATAACCGGGTATGTCACGATAATCAGTGGTGCAGCAGGTAGGTGATATATATTAAATCGCTTAATTCTACCTTGCCTTACCTATAGAGCTCTCTGGGGGTGGTGAGGAGCGATAGAAAGGGGTAATTCAAGTTAGGTATGTATGTGAGTATTGTTCGTGCAAGTACCAAATTTTAAACTTTTATATTTTATCGGCGCATATACATAACCTTTGGAGTTTTCCCTCACTGTTCGCACTCTAAAGTGAAGCTTGGTGTAAGTGCCTATGTATCTCTATATATATAACTGTTTGTCCTGACTGATTGACTGACTGACTGACTGACTGATTGGTGATCAACGCACAGCCCAAACCGTAAGAGCTAGGAAGCTGAGATTTTCACTGTAGCTACCTTATGTGATGTAGGTGCACGTTAAGACGGGGTTTCGGGAAATTCCACCCGCAAGTGTGGAAAAATCGCGAAAAACGTTTGTATGTTACTTTTTTGTTTACCATCCGATCGGCCTCAAACTTATTTTCAAAGATCTTTGTTCAATTCATTTGAGGGGTGTTTCACACTTTTAGGAAAATCCAAATATAATTTTAACTTGGAATTTACCAAAAACTATATTAAACCATAATTGTTTAAATAACGAAATAACAATAGAAGGAAACAATCTAAGAAAAATCTTTAATTGCTCACTGCAAATTAATGAAATTTCAATTTCAAACAACATGTTAGATTATACTCAAAACATTTATGTAAGCAATCATGTTATAAAAATAGAACTACTTTCGTTTGCACAAACGAAACAAATTATAAATGAACACACAAAATTTAACAATGTATTCCAGATAATTACAATAACCATATTTGTAATCATATTAATAAGTTTAACGCTTTATCTAACATATAAGTTCAAAAGCATACCTAAGAAATTAATAATAAAATATAAAAAACCAATAGTAGAAGAAACCCCAACAAAAATAGAACATACACCAATTGTAAAAGAAGAAAATATTACACTATAACCAAACTTAAACACCTGAGGACAGGCACTTTTCTAATGGTTGGGGGAGTGACATATCCATAGTCGCACCCACCCTTTAACATAACTTAGCACACAAGCATAAGTATAAGTATAAACATGTCCAATACTGTAAACAAAAAGCCTGATGATAACATCGACATTGGTCAAGATCAAACTGTCCCCCTTTGGTAGACATAAACAATTCACCCTAAATATCACGCCACTGTCAATGTTCCCATCAGAGTACTATCCCACGCATAATTGCTGACGCAGCTCAAACTTCACTCAATTCTGACTCAAGCTCTCTCAAAACGAAGTTTGCTAAGCGACCGCAACAGATAGATCAGTCAGTCAATATTCGGGAGGCAAATCTGAATGTACTCATTATAAGAAATAGCCGTTAGTGAAAATAAAGAATTGAAATATATATTTTTTAAGTAATTAAACGTGTAAAACTTAATTGGCGCAGCCGGTAGGATACGTCGGGAATAAGTAAAGATCGCTAAAGGATAATTAATTCCTAGATCTAAAGCACAATCGCGACCGAAATTGTTGTCGGTGTGTAACAAACGCTTTCTCGAATACGTATCCGCACAAGAACCTTCGAGCCATTAGTACTCTAATAACATTGACCTTTCGGGCAATAAAGCTACTACAGTTAATAACGACTGGCTTTGCATATCTTTTGATCCCTACAATACGTTATTACTGGGTCTTATCAATAAGACACACACACAAACAAAAAAAAAACATTAAAACAATAATAATTAATCACAAACTATAAACTAAATTAAAAACAAAGTGCAAGAACAAAGTGCAAAATCAAAGAACTTAAAAAGTTCAAAGAACCACAAACTCAAAGAAAAAAAAAACTATTTAAAAAAAAAAAAGCACCAAAAAGTGTATTACACTAAGATTATGACGATGGAATTATCAGAACAACACCTCAACCAGGCCCTTTCACAACTTAGACAGGTGCCAAGTTTTGACGGATTTACAGAAAATCTCAATGCTTTTATTAAAAGGATCGATTAAATCCTACATCTTAATCCAACCCGAGATGTCAGACAACACAGCATCCTATACGGAGCTATCGAATTTCAAGTTGCTGGAGATGCACAGAGAGTTTCACAAAGGACAGCAGCCAACACTTGGCAGGAGATGAGGAACGCAGTGATTGAAGAATACAAAGTACAAACACCATTTGAAGAACTCCTTCGACGCCTATAAAACACGAATTACCAGGGAAACGTCCGTAAGTTCATCGAGGATCTCGAAAATAAATCTTACTTTATATTAAAGAAGTTAGCTTTAGAAAATATACCTAGCAATACGACACTTTATACAAATGCCATGAATAACACAATTAAAGATGTAATTACAAAAAAATTACCCGATAGGCTTTTCATGATGTTAGCCAGATAAGACATAACGTCGACACAGAAACTTAAACAAGTAGCGCAAAGAGAAGGATTATACGAAAATAGCGTAACTGATAGACCTAAAACTAATAACGTTCAGGGAAATCAAAATAACAATCGTAGGAACACGGGAAATGATCAGCAAAATGTCAACCCAGCCACCAGTTCAAGTGGCTATTCCAACACGAATCAGAGTTATCATGTACAAAATAAACAGCACACTAATTCCGAAGACAATCAAAAGGCTCACCACGAGTTCCAACAGAAATTCAATCAACGTAGAACCCAAAACCCTTTAAACTATCAAAATCAGCCCCATTCACGGTTCAATGCGCCAAACCCTCCGACTAAACGTCAAAGAGATAGCAACACTGGGCAGATGAAAATGGACACATCTGAAAATTTTCATCAGCAAGCCTCGGAACAAACAGAAGAAATCCGTTCATTAAATTGATTATGAATGACGAAGCTCTAAAATGTGTCATTGACACAGGTTCAACTATAAACCTAATGAAAACAAACTGCTTAAATTTTCCAATATACAACGAAACACTTAAGGTTCACACCATAAATGGTGCTATTGAATTAAAACAAAGCATAAGGTTAAGAGCAAGCAAAATTTGTCCGAGTAATCAAAAATTCTATATTCACGACTTCTCAGAGCATTATGATGTTCTGATTGGGAGAGAATACCTTGAAGCATGTCAAGCGAAAATTGACTATGCACAAGGATTCGTAACCTTAGGAGAGATTAACTTTTGTTTTAGATATAATGACGAAGAGGTCGAAGAGGACATGACCGCACAAGAGTGCCTTGATCCACCCTCAAAAGAGGACAGACCATTTAACTTCGCTATTAATAACGAATTAACAGAAAACAATGAGTTTAGGCTAGAGCACCTAAACTCAGAAGAAAAAGAAAAAATTAAAAAATGTTTTACATAAATTTCGTGATATCCAGTACCATGAAGGTGACAATTTGACTTTCACTAGTACAATTAAACACAAAATTCTAACAAAACATGAGGACCCAATTTACAAGCGTCCATATAAATATCCACAAATATACGATGAGGAAGTAAATAAACAAATAAGCGATATGATAAAACAAAATATCATACGCAAATCCAAATCCCCTTACTGCTCACCACTAATAATCGTTCCAAAGAAAAACGATGCATCTGGAAAGCAAAAATATCGGTTAGTCATAGATTACCGCAATCTCAATGAACTAACTATTAATGATAAATACCCTATCCCAATCATGGATGAAATATTAGACAAACTTGGAAAATGTCAATATTTCACAACCATTGATCTAGCCAAAGGCTTCCACCAAATTCAAATGGATCCTGGTTCAATACCCAAGACCGCATTTTCGACTAAACATGGCCATTACGAGTACACTCGCATGCCATTTGGTCTTAAGAATGCACCTGCAACGTTCCAAGGTTGTATGAACAATCTTTTAGAAGATTTAATTTTTAAGGATTGTCTGGTCTACTTAGAGGACATTATAATTTTTTCCACTTCATTGGAGGAACACATATTGTCGCTACAAAAAGTATTTGAGAAGCTTAGAGAAGCTAACTTAAAACTACAGTTGGATAAATGCGAGTTCATGAGAAAAGAAACTGAATTTCTCGGTCACATCATCACAACTGAGGGTATAAAACCAAATCCCAACAAAATACAAGCATAGACATAATTGCTTCTTTTTCTGCTTCTTTTTCTAATTGGGTTACCGGAGTAGCGCTACTCTGTGTTTTTTAAGATATTTATTGCCCATCTGTTTAAAAGTATCAATTGATATGAATTCAAAGATCTTTTCGCTCGGTGCCACTTTGAGTTGGCTGATTCCTAATATGCCGGCTTCTTTTTCAAGCCTTTGGAAAAATTGACCTAAGTCGAGAGTTCCATTGGTATAAAGGTCGCTAATCTCAATTCTTGCAACATAACATAGGCATAACATATTTGCTATGTGCAAAGTCACTATTTTTCGTATATCGTCGTTTTATTAGGGTTTTGCGTTGGCAACTCTCCTTGTTATTTTCCTTCCATATATGTGTAGTCGAAAATGGGTTATTGAACAATAAATTGCTGATAACTGAGCGTATGCTACGGGTAATTGCTTATCACCATAAGTTTGGGTTAAAACTGCTCCGCAAGCATGTTTACTTGCATCCGTTATTATGCAAAAATCTTTGCTAAAATCGGGATACTTTAGTAAAGTTGGCTTCATTAGAGCTTTCTTTAGATATTCGAATGCTGTTTGATATTCATTAGTCCATTCAAACTTTACATTCTTTTTGCATAATCTTGTTATGTAACTTGAATAGTCTGCAACATTTTTGTAATAATTGCAAAATGCAACGAATCGTCTAGCGCTAACGGAGTCCGTAGGGACTGGGTATTTTTCAATGACATTGTACTTGTTTGGTAAGATACCTTGATCAGTACATTTATGACCTAGAAAGTCCCTTCGTGCATGAAAAAAGAGTATTTTTCTGGATGTAATTTAAGGCTGTGTGTCCTGCATAAGTAAAAAACATTTGTTAAATTTTTGATCATTTGGTTTTCAGAACAACCGATGACTATTACGTCATCCATATACAAGAATGCTTGCGAAGAATTTAATCATAGAAAAAGTGATTGTCATCATTCTCTGGAAAGAATGTGTAGCTATTTTCTAACACTAAGGTAATCGGGTAAAACGATATGGCAATTGCTCGTTGAAAAAGATGTTATGTTTCAAGACTCCTCTTTTAATTTTATTTGGTGAAAATCGGACATTAAATCTAAACATGAGAAGTATTTTGCTCTGCCTAGTTCGTCGAGAATATCATCTATTCTTGGAAGGGGAGATTTGTCGGACAAGAGCTTTTTGTTGATTTGGCGATAGTATAAAACTAATCGCCATCTCTTAGTATCGGACCCTGGTAGACCTTTCTTTGGTACAAGAAGTATCGGACTATTATATTCTGATACGGAAGGTTATACTATTTTATTTAGAATGCGTTTATCGACTTGTTTTGTTACTTCTTTCTTATGAGTAGAAGATATTCTGTAATTTTTAATGTACACTGGTTCTTTATCTTTGAGTCTTAACTCTTGCTTATAAAAATTAGTTGTTGTTATTAATACGGTTTCTAATCCGAATACGTCTTTGTTTTGAATAATGGTGGAAGGTTCTTAACAAGTTTTTTCATGACATTATTTTGTCTTTCTTCGGTGATTTCGTTGACTATTTCGTACTCATTTAAAGTTTCATATTTTATTTGGCTTAAATTGTCTATTTTGACTGAATTTGTTGTATTTAATATTCGGACAAATGTATCTTGGTTATTCGAAATTGTGTTTCCAATCAACATTCGTTCATCAATTTCTTGGTTTGGAATTAAAACATGATTTTTTATGAAAGATATTTTTATTTGACGGACAACTTCGGAACCTACTGGTAGTATTGTGGCATTATTGTCACAAGTGTGAATTATTGGTAATTTAATCGGATTATTTAAGTTCGGACGAAGTATAAAAGAATCACAGGTTTGTGTAAAATCTAATTGACAGTTGTATTTTTTATGAAGTCTATGCCGATTATGCCATCCTTGGGTATTAGGAAATTGTTTTCGACTAAATGGAAGTCATGTGGATTAATGTATTTACCTGTAGTGAGCTCTACGAATGCTAAACCGATTGAAAAAACGGAACCTTCACCAATTCCAGATATTTTTGTCGTGACGTTCTCATTTATATTTACGAACGTATCGACATTTTCTTTTAATATTGAAATATTTGCACCAGTATCGAATAACAAGGTAAATGTTTTTTATAAATATGCTTAAGTTAAGATTAATTGTGTACACAGTTTTATTTAATGGTTTTGAATATCTGAAGGGCTTGGTTGGTTTTCCGAATTACCTTGAGTAATTCGAACGTTTCCATTTCTATTATTACTTTGATTGATACCGCGGTTGGAATTATTCCTCCCTCGGTTGTAACCACGGGGATTTTCTCTATTGTTGTTATTGTAGTTGCGGTAACTATTATTGTGGTTATTACCTCCTCCTTAACTTCCTTATTTCTCTGTCTGATGCGCTCAACTCTCCTGAGTTCCAGCATTACTTCTGCTGCGAATGTGCTGGTTGGGTCCCACTTTTGTGCGGTCTTTAGCATTTTCGTGACCAGGTTGTCCTGGTCCGTGATAGGTCTGCCCATGGTGGCCTCCAGTTCCTGCCTGTTCGCTGAGAAACGTCCACACTCGAATATGTTGTAGTTGGCGTCCTCAACGATTCCTCTGCCGCACCAGAACACTCGTCTGTGTTGTCGTGACCAAATCGCTTCCAGTAGCTCCTGAAGCATCCGTGCCCAGATAGGAGCTGCGTTAAATAAAAGTTTGTATTACCATACTTGCGGTTTATCCAGGCTTCCAAGTTTGGAATAAGCCTATGCGTCCAGCGTCCTTTTTATACGCGATCCCAGCGTGATTGCCATTGTGCTATGCTCTGCATCCTTGCTTCAGGGCGAACCGAGGTTGCTGTGCTGTGCTGTTTCCATTGTGAGCTCTATAACAAACTACCGTTTCTGTTGCCAGTTCATTAAATCATTGCCAGTCGCCATAAAAAAAACGAGAAAGCAATTATGAGGCAATCGTTGCACCGATTTAGGAACAGTGTACCCACGCAAATACTTATAACCGGGTATGTCACGATAATCAGTGGTGCAGCAGGTAGGTGATATATATTAAATCGCTTAATTCTACCTTACCTTACCTATAGAGCTCTCTGGGGGTGGTGAGGAGCGATAGAAAGGGGTAATTCAAGTTAGGTATGTATGTGAGTATTGTTCGTGCAAGTACCAAATTTTAAACTTTTATATTTTATCGGCGCATATACATAACCTTTGGAGTTTTCCCTCACTGTTCGCACTCTAAAGTGAAGCTTGGCGAAGTGATAGGCACATATCTCTATATATATAACTGTTTGTCCTGACTGATTGACTGACTGACTGACTGACTGATTGGTGATCAACGCACAGCCCAAACCGTAAGAGCTAGGAAGCTGAGATTTTCACTGTAGCTACCTTATGTGATGTAGGTGCACGTTAAGACGGGGTTTCGGGAAATTCCACCCGCAAGTGTGGAAAAATCGCGAAAAACGTTTGTATGTTACTTTTTTGTTTACCATCCGATCGGCCTCAAACTTATTTTCAAAGATCTTTGTTCGATTCATTTGAGGGGTGTTTCACACTTTTAGGAAAATCCATTCCTTCTTGGTGGAAATGGAGGTCAAAGATTTGGTGGGTGACGTTTCGCGCTCAAATTCATTTCCAGAGATCTATAAGAAAAATCATTTGCTACGTGTTTCACACTTTTCGCAGAATTCAAACTTCTTCGGGGGGAATGCGATTTAAAGATTTTTTCGGCGAAGTTTTAAATTGTGTCCGATTTGCTTCAAACTTATTTTCAAAGCTCTACATAAGAACCTAATAAATACGTATTTCAGCGATTTGGAAAATTCTACCCGCAACAATGGTAAATTGGCGGAAAACGGTTGTATGCAAGTTTTTTGTTTACCATCCGATCGGCCCCACACTTATTTTCAAAGATCTTTGTTCAAATTCATTTAAGGGGTGTTTCACACTTTTCGAAAAATCCGTTCCTCCTTGGTGGAAATGGAGGTTAAAAATTCGGTGGGTGACGTTTCGCGCTCAAATTCGTTTGCAAAGATCTATAAGAAAAATCATTTGAGACGTGTTTCACACTTTTTGCAGAATCCAAACTTTTTCGGGTGGAATGCGGCTCAAAGATTTTTTGTACGAAGTTTTAAATTGTGTTCGATTTGCTTCAAACTTATTTTCAAAGCTCTACATAAGAATGTTATAAATACGTGTTTCAGCAATTCGGGAAATTCCTCTCGCAACAGTGGTAAATTGGCGGAAAACGTTTGTATGAAAGTTGTTTGTTTACCGTCCGATCAGTTTCAAAATCATTTCAAATTTGTTTGAGAACATTGATTTTATAACATACGTGCCACAGGCAAGGCCGGGTTATACCCGCTAGTATATACATATTTTACAAACAAAAGAACTTAATTTAACAACTACAAAAAATCTGCTCTCTTTCAGGGAGCACAATCAGGAGTCTACGTCTTACTCTGACAATGACTTGGGCGAGGAGGGGCGAAATGGAACTGACTCACTCGGAGGATGTGGGCGTGGTCACGTCTGTGGCCGATTCTTCGCTTTTGGAGCCCGGTCGTTGGTGGCTCGTCTTGCCGTCTTTAGGGTTGCGCCGAGGCTTGGCTGACGTGCGCTGCGGATAATGCTGACATTCACCGCTGATATGGCTGACGTGCGCCGCTGAGCCAAATCCCGGCCTTTGGGCCCTCTGGTCCGAGAACTGGTCCCTTCGTTATCAGAACCGGGGGTTGTTTTTATTTATTAAGTGTCTTAGGGTTTTTATGTGTTCGGCAAGTATTTATATTTATTTTTTGTATATATGGTGACCCAAATGGTTGAGTTCACGTTTATTTATTTAATTGCAAAAACAAAAAGAGATTTTATATGTCAATTTTGTTGGTACGCGCCGGCTTATTTGGCCGGATAGAAAAACTTTTCTCGAAATAAAAATGATTTTAAAACTGATGGGATTCCGCCAATTACCACTGTTGCGGGTGGAACTTCCCAAATCGCTAAAACACGTATTCATTAAATTCTAATGCAGAGCTTTAAAAATAAGTTTGATGAAAAAAAAAACATTAAAACTTCACCGTAAAAATCTTTGAATTGCACTTTCCAACAAAGAAATTTGGATTTGCGAAAAATGTGAAACATGTCTCTTATGATTTTGTATGTAGATCCTTGGAAATGAATTTGAGAGCGAAACGTCACCCACCAAATCTTTGTCCCCCATTTCCACCAAGGAAGGGTGGATATTAAAAAATGTGCGAAACACCCATCAGTTGAATTTTGACAATGATCTTTGAAATTTTTTTTGTAGCCGATCGGCTGGTAAACAAAAAACTTTCATACATCCGCCAAATTACCATTGTTGCGGGTGAAATTTCTCAAATCGCTGAAACACGTTTTCATTAAGTTCTTATGTAGAGCTTTAAAAATAAGTTCGAAGCAAATTGTAAAAAATAAAAAACTTCACCCAAAAAATCTTTGAATCGCATTTCCACCGAAGAAGTTTGGATTTTGCGAAAAATGAGAAACGCGTCTCAAATGTATTTTCATATATTCGAAGAAATAAATAAAGCACCTAGGACGAAAAATTTTGAACGAACTAACTAGAAAAGCGGACAAGGATAATCAGTTACGAGCGAAAGGAGACTACGTCATGTTTAAATGTGGGGGGTTTCCAGTTTCTCGAAATCCTTAAAAGGGTATATGGAGTGCTCAGAACAAAAGACCGTGGGTAGGAAATAAGAAATAAGCTAAGAAGCAGAGTTATCTTATTTTAGTTTTAAGAATCACATATTGTAAAACCTCTCACATTTATTAAAAAAAAAAAGAAAACAGGTAAGAGGCTCTAGTCGGGAGTTGCTTTAGAAGCAATAAAAATTAATTTAAAATAAATAATAGTCTTTTCAACAAGATTCGAACTAGTAACATACCACACTACTTACCACCGCCTCTACTCAACAGCAATACAACCAACTGACTCTTAGCGGGAAATAAACGAATCAAAACTTATCTTCGGTACTTCTTAAACGATCTTGTAGTAGATCTTCTTGTACTATAGAATATTAATGCATTCTCAATAGGATAAATTGGTGATATTACTTGATTTAAGGCTATGTTGTGTCATATATACTATTCTAGAAGCTACATGTCAAGTTTGGTGACTCTAGCTCTAAAAGCCTAAGATATTTGATCGAAAAACAGTATTTCGATATCGATTTTAATCGATTAAAACAAACTCATACTGCGCGGGCACTGGGAGAACCTACATTCAACATTTCAAGTCTTTAGCTCTTATAGATTCTGAGATCCTTGCGTTCATACATACGGACTGGCGTGCAGACGAAAGGACAGACAGGCAGACATGGCTAGATCGACTGGGCTATTGATACTGATCAAGAATATATATACTTCATGGGGTCGGAGATGCTTCCATCTGCCTGTTACATACAGGGTATAAAAAAACGAGAAAGAAGGGCTATCATATTAGCTAAATAATTTTGAATAAACTTAAGGAACATACTGAAATGCCGAGTTTGGTTAAGATATCTAGTAAAACAAAAAAGTTTTCAATAGAACAAATAAGTTTTCGACCGATCGTTCCTATGTCAACTGTATGATATAGTGCTCCGATCCAGGCTCCGACATGTGTACTGCGTGCAACAGAGAGAGGGACTTCTGCAAAGTTTCATAACGATAGCTTTAAGACTGACAGACGGGCATGGCTATATCTGATAGATACTGAATAAGAATATATATACTTTTTGGGGTCGGAGATGTCTCCTTCTATGCGGTTGACATCTTGAGACGAAATTATAATACCCTCTGCAAGGATATAAAAAGCAACTGAGATCAGGGGATCTTCGGCGCAGGATGGACGAGTTGTAGTAGTCAAGGCCATTTGTTTAGCACTTTCCTTCTAAAACTTCGCTTAATTCTACTAATCCTCTTTTACATTAATTTTGTCAAGAAGAGATCGACAATTCCGATTACTTTTTGTCTCGCCCATACATGTACAAACAGTTAGCCACTTTTCCTTTAGTCTGTAAGCATAAAACCACTAACCATATATACAGCTAAATAATTGAAACACGATTAATTTAAGCGAGGGAACCTCATGGGCCCTTGTGACCATTTTGTTATGCCCAGAGAGAGTAAGACCACTTACCTTACAATGCAGAGTTACGTCAAACATCCAAATAATCGCAATGTGGGAACCCCAAGGGTGCTTCCGACTATTTTGTTATGTCCAAAGCATTGCTTCATAGGCATGTTCTTGCTACCTTAACTTCCTCATTTCTCCGTCTGATGCGCTCAACTCTCCTGAGTTCCAGCATTGCTTCTGCTGCGAAGGTGCTGGTTGCGTCCCACTTTTGTGCGGTCTTTAGCATTTTCGTGACCAGGTTGTCCTGGTCCGTGATAGGTCTGCCCATGGTGGCCTCCAGTTCCTGCCTGTTCGCTGAGAAACGTCCACACTCGAATATGTTGTAGTTGGCGTCCTCAACGATTCCTCTGCCGCACCAGAACACTCGTCTGTGTTGTCGTGATCAAATCGCTTCCAGTAGCTCCTGAAGCATCCGTGCCCAGATAGGAGCTGCGTTAAATAAAAGTTTGTATTACCATACTTGCGGTTTATTCAGGCTTCCAAGTTTGGAATAAGCCTATGCGTCCAGCGTCCTTTTGATACGCGATCCCAGCGTGATTGCCATCGTGCTATGCTCTGCATCCTTGCTTCAGGGCGAACCGAGGTTGCTGTGCTGTGCTGTTTCCATTGTGAGCTCTATAACAAACTACCGTTTCTGTTGCCAGTTCATTAAATCATTGCCAGTCGCCATAAAAAAAACGAGAAAGCAATTATGAGGCAATCGTTGCACCGATTTAGGAACAGTGTACCCACGCAAATACTTATAACCGGGTATGTCACGATAATCAGTGGTGCAGCAGGTAGGTGATATATATTAAATCGCTTAATTCTACCTTGCCTTACCTATAGAGCTCTCTGGGGGTGGTGAGGAGCGATAGAAAGGGGTAATTCAAGTTAGGTATGTATGTGAGTATTGTTCGTGCAAGTACCAAATTTTAAACTTTTATATTTTATCGGCGCATATACATAACCTTTGGAGTTTTCCCTCACTGTTCGCACTCTAAAGTGAAGCTTGGTGTAAGTGCCTATGTATCTCTATATATATAACTGTTTGTCCTGACTGATTGACTGACTGACTGACTGACTGATTGGTGATCAACGCACAGCCCAAACCGTAAGAGCTAGGAAGCTGAGATTTTCACTGTAGCTACCTTATGTGATGTAGGTGCACGTTAAGACGGGGTTTCGGGAAATTCCACCCGCAAGTGTGGAAAAATCGCGAAAAACGTTTGTATGTTACTTTTTTGTTTACCATCCGATCGGCCTCAAACTTATTTTCAAAGATCTTTGTTCGATTCATTTGAGGGGTGTTTCACACTTTTAGGAAAATCCATTCCTTCTTGGTGGAAATGGAGGTCAAAGATTTGGTGGGTGACGTTTCGCGCTCAAATTCATTTCCAGAGATCTATAAGAAAAATCATTTGCTACGTGTTTCACACTTTTCGCAGAATTCAAACTTCTTCGGGGGGAATGCGATTTAAAGATTTTTTTCGGCGAAGTTTTAAATTGTGTCCGATTTGCTTCAAACTTATTTTCAAAGCTCTACATAAGAACCTAATAAATACGTATTTCAGCGATTTGGAAAATTCTACCCGCAACAATGGTAAATTGGCGGAAAACGGTTGTATGCAAGTTTTTTGTTTACCATCCGATCGGCCCCACACTTATTTTCAAAGATCTTTGTTCAAATTCATTTAAGGGGTGTTTCACACTTTTCGAAAAATCCGTTCCTCCTTGGTGGAAATGGAGGTTAAAAATTCGGTGGGTGACGTTTCGCGCTCAAATTCGTTTGCAAAGATCTATAAGAAAAATCATTTGAGACGTGTTTCACACTTTTTGCAGAATCCAAACTTTTTCGGGTGGAATGCGACTCAAAGATTTTTTGTACGAAGTTTTAAATTGTGTTCGATTTGCTTCAAACTTATTTTCAAAGCTCTACATAAGAATGTAATAAATACGTGTTTCAGCAATTCGGGAAATTCCTCTCGCAACAGTGGTAAATTGGCGGAAAACGTTTGTATGAAAGTTGTTTGTTTACCGTCCGATCAGTTTCAAAATCATTTCAAATTTGTTTGAGAACATTGATTTTATAACATACGTGCCACGGGCAAGGCCGGGTTATACCCGCTAGTATATACATATTTTACAAACAAAAGAACTAAATTTAACAACTACAAAAAATCTGCTCTCTTTCAGGGAGCACAATCAGGAGTCTACGTCTTACTCTGACAATGACTTGGGCGAGGAGGGGCGAAATGGAACTGACTCACTCGGAGGATGTGGGCATGGTCACGCCTTTGTCCGATTCTTCGCTGTTGGAGCCCGGTCGTTGGTGGCTCGTTTCGCCGTCTTTAGGGTTGCGCCGAGGCTTGGCTGACGTGCGCCGCGAATAATGCTGACATGCACCGCTGATATGGCTGACGTGCGCCGCTGAGCCAAATCCTGGCCTTTGGGCCCTCTGTTCCGAGAACTGGTCCCTTCGTTATCAGAACCGGGGGTTGTTTTTATTTATTAAGTGTCTTAGGGTTTTTATGTGTTCGTCATGTATTTATATGTATATATTTTTGTATATATGGTTGAATTCACGTTTATTTATTAAATTGCAAAAACAAAAAGAAATTTTATTTGCTAATTTTTGTTGGTACACGCCGGCTTAAATGGCCGGATAGAAAGTGGCGTGGCCGCTAATAAAGAACGCACTCAACGAGGCAAACTATCAATGCTGCCGGTAAAGTCAAATGCAACAGGTTGCACGATTCCTCTACGTCCTTCAGTTCCTTGCCGACGACTGCAAGGGCCACGTGGTCCGCGGAGCCGATGATACTTGTATCGATCGGGTGTAATTAACTATATGTAGTTTTATTTAATAACACAATCACGTCAGTGCTGGTTTGCATTTATGTTCGAAATGATTTTATTCAAAGTCAATGTTATGTATTTAGCCTATGGATACATGTATGTATATGCTTATGCCGTTATCGGTTGACAGCTACAAGGAGAGAGAGAAAGCGGGTGAACTCATGCACATGGGCGCTCACTCTCGGAGCGGCTAAAGTGCAAGATCAGCGGTTATCCGTTGGTGAACGGTCTCACACTGTATTGGCCTGTTCAAGTGGCATCATGTTACTGATGTGCGCAGCACTGTATGTATGTATGTTCATGTGTATGTTCTTATGTTTTTGTTTATACGTGCAACAAAGTGTTACAACTTGAGTTATCTATTTATGTATATATATGTATGAATGTACTACACTTCCCTTTTTAGAGAAATAACGTAATATTATAAATTTGTAGCTATTTAATGAACTTAATTATAATAAACATTTTTTTTTTGTTTTTTCTTTTTTTTTGCTTATTTTTTATATAAAATTTGTTAAATGTAATAAAAATGTTTAAAATATATACGAATTTAAAAATCGATTAAAATATATGAAAATTGCAAAATATTTGTTGGCTGGCTCGAGGTCCGGGTTTGTAAAACCAAACAATGAAAACAATTTTATTTAGTTTTTCCTTCCGATATATTTCTGTTGCACATCGGCAAACCGTCTTCAGGGCACTAACACCAAGATACAAAAAACAATTTACAATTATAATACAATAAATTAAACATTATTTCGATGCTTTTACGTACATTATTTTACACGTCTGCGCTTTTTGCCGTGGAGATTGTTACTGAGGCTGTTTGGCTGTTTAAGAGGTGTCTGTACTAGTGAGCGCAATTTTCTGTGTCTGTCTTGTAGTTTAGTCGTATGTTGGTTGGTGTGTTAATTATGTGTAGCATTTCCAATGTGTGTCGCTTGTTGTAGTGTTGTTCTTGTTGTAAGATAGTTGTTTCATCAAAATTTGGTGTGTGGTTGCTTTTCATACGATGGGTCATAAGTGCTGTTTTCTGTATATTATTTTGATGTTTTAATTAGAAGTCCGATTTATGTTGACTAATCCTTGTTTTTAGCTTCGATTTTGTTGTACCTATGTGGACACTATTGCACTTGTTGTTGTTTTCCCAGCCACATGGTATTTGGTAAACGACGTTGCTTTTGTCGATCATCGGGATTTTCGACTTTATCTTGTTGAAGAATTTTTGTAATGTATTCGTCGGTTTGTGTGCTACTTTTATATCTTGTTTGTTATAACAGTCTGAGTTTGTGAGGCGTTCTGATAGTCGTTGTACATATATTAGTGATTTGTATATTTTAGCAGGTTCTGTTGGCTTTTTTCTTTCGATTTGTCGTCTTTTTAATAATGTTTTGATTATATTTGGTGGGAAGTCATTTTTGGTCAAGAGTTTTTTGATTTCATGCTTAATTTCTTTGTGGTATATTGTGTCCGATATGTTAATCATTCTATTCATACAGCCTAGTGCTGTATTGATTATCATACTCTTTGGGTGGTTTGAATTGAAGTTGGGTGTTCGTCCGGAGGCTATGGGTTTCTTATACCACTTTATTTTAAGTGTGTTGTCCACTCTGTTCACAATAGAGTCTAAAAATGGTAATTTCCCGTCCTTTTCTAATTCCATGGTAAATTTGATCTGCTTGTGGAAGGAATTCAATTCTTTTAGAATTTTCTCCACTTCTATTTTGTTAGTTATGGCAAAAAGGTCATCTACATATTTGGTCCCATTGGCATTCCTTTAAGTTGTGTATATATTTTGTCTTCGTATTTGAAATATCTGTTTTCCTGAATGCAAAATCTAATTATGTCCATAAATAGTTGTTTTGGTATGCTCGTATGCTCTTCTAATTTTGTCCATTTTTGTCTTATAATGTCAAGTGCTTATTCTATTGGTATGCTGGGAAATAAGGATACTACGTCAAATGATACTAATGTTTCTTCTTCTCTAATATGGGAGTTGTTTACTCTGTCTTTAAAATCTACCGCGTTCTTGATGTTGTACCTAGAGTCCATTGTCCGATTTTTTAATATTTGTATTATGTATTTGCACAGCCCGTAAGTTGGAGATCCGATGGAAGAACATATTGGTCTCAGTGGCGTTCCTTCCTTGTGTATTTTTGGTAGTCCATATATCCTCGGAAGTACCGCTGTTGTTGTAGTCATCTTATTTCTTTCGTCCTTTGAAATAAGACCCATCCTGAATAATTGTGCCACGAAGTTGTTATTCTTTGTCTGTAGTCTTGATGTCGGATTCCAGTCTCAGTGTTCTATACGCGCATAAGTCGTCTAAAATATTTGTCATTTTATTTTTATAATCATCCTCATCCATTGCTACGGTTTGATGCCCTTATCCGACGATAGAATTTTAATATTTATATTTTCTTTCAATAATTTTCGTGTCTGTTCCACTGTGTCCAGTATTGCTCGATCCCTAGTGTTTTGGTTGTTCTTGGTTTAATGCTCTTTGACTAACAAAGAGAATTTTGTGCGCGCCGACTCTTGTGTTTCCTTTTCTTTTATGGTTTGTACCAGCTCCTCACCGTCTGCGATGCATTTCAAGAGAGGAAAATCTTTTTTGCTGATTGGGAGAGCGAACTTCGGCCCTTTTGCGAGTAACGCTTCTACGTTTGGCGGGAATTCTATTTTTGTTTTGTTTACGAACCACTCTCTTTGAGTGTTGTTGTCCGCTTAGGCTAGGTTCCGTTGATCTCGTAACTTATCGTGTTTCGATTCTTGTCTTTCCTTAAGTGTTGTTGTTATTTTGTTTTCTATATTTCTCTCGCTCTCAAAAAAGTCATCTGTGGTCATCAGTTGTTTTATGTTTGTTTTTGCTTTTTCCATATGTTTTGTTTGTTCTTGTAATAAGTTGTGTTTGTGTTTTATAAGTAAGTTTAATATTTTGGTATGGTAAAAATGTGTGTGTCTTGTCAATGCCCTTGTCATGTCAGGGTGGGTTTTATTGTCAGTGGTCAGTATAGTCAAATGCTGTGTCAAGTTTTTGATGAATGATGAATGATTTAGGTATTAAATTTGATTTTCTACATTTTAACGAAAATTTTAAACTAGATTTAAGTTTAGTTAATTTTACCAGTGTTAGTTGGAAATTATTAATCTATTAATCTATTTATTAATTTATTAATTTTTGGAATCCTTGTATTTAGTTTTAATTTTTACGCAGCTCATGTTGGCTGCTATGCATACGGCGTGCCTTCCGTTGATATTTATTGATGGCTCTGGCGACCTTTCCATACTTCAAAATATTTGTTGGCTGGCTCGAGGTCCGTGTTTGTATAAACAAACAATGAAAACAATTTTATTTAGTATTTGCTTCCGATATATTTCGGTTGCACATCGGCAAACCGTCTTCAGGGCACTAACACCAAGATACAAAAAACAATTTACAATTATAATACAATAAATTAAACATTATTTCGATGCTTTTACGTACATTATTTTACACGTCTGCGCTTTTTGACGTGGAGATTGTTACTGAGGCTGTTTAAGAGGTGTCTGTACTAGTGAGCGCAATTTTCTGTGTCTGTCTTGTAGTTTAGTCGTTTGTTGGTTGGTGTGTTAATTATGTGTAGCATTTCCAATGTGTGTCGCTTGTGGTAGAAAATTGATTAAAATAAATGTAAAAGTATAAAAATTTAAAAAGTGTTAAATATAAAGATATTAAATTATAAAAATATAAAAATTTTAAACAGTTTTTATAATAATTTGTTTTTCTTTAAAAATTGTGTTTTTTTTTATTCCAATTGGCTGATCAGGCCGTTGTATATATATATATTTTTTTTATTATATTTTTCTTTTTCCTTTGTATCTTTTATTATAGCACTATCTTTTTCTATCATGCTTATTACCGTATATGATCCTAGGTATTTATTTTCTAATTTATGACCTACTTCATTTTTTAAAAATACTTTATCTCCTATACTCAAATTTAGGTATAATGTTTTCCTATCATTCCTATTTCTGTACCCATGTCCGTTATGAATGTCTTCATCAGAATAAAAGATTTAAATATTGCTTTAGCGACAGTTTTTGCATATTATTTATATATAATAAATCGTCAACAAGGGAACCCCAAGGGTGCCTGCGACCATTTTAGTGTGCCCAGATAGAGTAAGACTGCTGAGAGTGGCAGCCGAACGTCCGGCCTCAAAAGCCGAACGTTCAGTACGTCGCTGCAGCTGATGCTATTTCTTAATATATGTACATATCTTACTTTTAAATCCTTACAACCCAAAAACATATTAATGTATGCATGTGCAGAGTGTGCCTCGCTCTCACTCATTGCTTTGCGCACTTATGCGCGTCTCTTTCTCCCTGCATAGCTTCTCACAAAACTCCGAGATCTACAAACATACATATGTTTGTGTTGTGTGGATGTGCGCACAAGTAGATCACAGAGTTTGTCGAGAGTCAGAATTATTTTCTTCAATTGTGTGCCCTTTTTGCCTGTGGTAGCAAAAGGCACACACGTTCAAATACTCTATCATGTGTTTCTTGATCCAGTCAGGCATAATGAGAAGAATCTCATCTATTTTTATTTAATAAAAACTTGAATGACCTAAATTAAATATTTATATTTAATATTCTAATTTTGTTAATTACTGTGGGGAGCTTGGGTTTTCCTTGTTGACGATTTATCGGGATACGATTATTCTGCTGTTTGACATGTCTATGGATTGTATGCTCAGTGCTAATACAAGTCCTTTAGTATATTGTTCAAAATAGAAAAGGGAATAATTCTGATTACGTTGCCATATGTCTCAGTAAAAATAATTACTGAAGAACACCCAATTTTGGGACCAGCAACAATACTAATAGTGCGATTGCACAAATAAAATTAAAAAAAGTTTTGGAATGGAGTGCACTAGCGCGACAAATAGATGAATTTCGAAACAGATTCGAAAGATCATACAAATTCATAAACAAAAATGCAAACTTAAAAGTCGAAACGCTAACACACCACATCACAATTATTGTAAATGAATACAGTGAAGATTTAATTCATACGAAAAGTATTAAAAGTAATAAAATCCCTTAATATAAGGTTAATTAATCTTAATACTAAACGACACTTTAAAATAAAAATGCCAGAATACCTAAAACAATAAGCAGATTTTAATCAAAGTCAGCTTGGAGATTTAGAAGAGTCAAAGCAAAGTAGCGACTCAGAAACAAAATGGACACAGAAACACTTGAAGGAATAGGTGAAGAATTAATCGAACAAAAAGAAATCATTGATTCAAGCCTATACATGGCACAGACAGTAGTAGTGATTTTAAAATTAGCCTCATCGCTGATACCAGAATTCGATGGAAAGGCAGAAGACCTACAAAGTTTCTTGGATGTATTGAATATAATAGATTCATTAGAAGGCACTCATAACGTAACTGCTGTGAGCATTATCAAGACGAAACTAGAAATTTGATAAGTAATGAGCAGACAATTCTTGCCATTATTAATCAATTATCCAAAGCTGTAAAAGGAGAATCTGTAGACGTTATGTCTGCAAAACTCCTTAATCTGCAGCAAAAGAGCAAACCAAAATATCAGTTCACCCAAGAGGTAGGAAAATTGGAACCAGCTAACAAATACAGCTTGACATTAGCTGTAAACGCCATGACGCAAAATTGCGCAATTGATAAAGTAAAACTTATCATGAAGTCAGGCACATTCAACAACATGAATGATGCCATTTTAAAAGTTGTCAACAGTTGTACGGAAGCAACAGGACAGGAAAATCCTGTATTATACTTCCGTCAGCAACACTATAGTGCCAACAATTACCGTGTCGAAAGCGTTTGTTGGTGTTTCAGTTAGAATCATAGATGTCTTAGTGTGCTTTGTTGTTTCAGCTTTTTGACATTTCGTACAATCACTTATGTATGTTCTTTGTTATATGACGTGTCATATTTTTCCAATAGTAATGTCTTTTTATTTTTGCTAGCGTTTTTGAAATGCCCGTGTGACCATCTTGAATATGATCATCATGGAATGTAGACATAATTGCTTCTTTTTCTGCTTCTTTTTCTAATTGGGTTACCGGAGTAGCGCTACTCTGGGTTTTTTAAGATATTTATTGCCCATCTGTTTAAAAGTATCAATTGAAATGAATTCAAAGATCTTTTCGCTCGGTGCCACTTTGAGTTGGCTGATTCCTAATATGTCGGCTTCTTTTTCAAGCCTTTGGAAAAATTGACCTAAGTCGAGAGTTCCATTGGTATAAATGTCGCTAATCTCAATTCTTGCAACATAACATAGGCATAACATATTTGCTATGTGCAAAGTCACTAGTTTTCGTATATCGTCGTTTTATTAGGGTTTTGCGTTGGCAACTCTCTTTGTTATTTTCCTTCCATATATGTGTGGTCGAAAATGGGTTATTGAACAATAAATTGCTGATAACTGAGCGTATGCTACGGGTAATTGCTTATCACCATAAGTTTGGGTTAAAACTGCTCCGCAAGCATGTTTACTTGCATCCGTTATTATGCAAAAATCTTTGCTAAAATCGGGATACTTTAGTAAAGTTGGCTTCATTAGAGCTTTCGTTAGATATTCGAATGCTGTTTGATATTCATTAGTCCATTCAAACTTTACATTCTTTTTGCATAATCTTGTTATGTAACTTGAATAGTCTGCAACATTTTTGTAATAATTGCAAAATGCAACGAATCGTCTAGCGCTAACAGAGTCCGTAGGGACTGGGTATTTTTCAATGGCATTGTACTTGTTTGGTAAGATACCTTGATCAGTACATTTATGACCTAGAAAAGTCCCTTCGTGCATGAAGAAAGAGTATTTTTCTGGATGTAATTTAAGGCTGTGTGTCCTGCATAAGTAAAAAACATTTGTTAAATTTTTGATCATTTGGTTTTCAGAACAACCGATGACTATTACGTCATCCATATACAAGAATGCTTGCGAAGAATTTAATCATAGAAAAAGTGATTGTCATCATTCTCTGGAAAGAATGTGTAGCTATTTTCTAAAACTAAGGTAATCGGGTAAAACGATATGAGCAATTGCTCGTTGAAAAAGATGTTATGTTTCAAGACTCCTCTTTTAATTTTATTTGGTGAAAATCGGACATTAAATCTAAACATGAGAAGTATTTTGCTCTGCCTAGTTGGTCGAGAATATCATCTATTCTTGGAAGGGGAGATTTGTCAGACAAGAGCTTTTTGTTGATTTGGCGATAGTATAAAACTAATCGCCATCTCTTAGTATCGGACCCTGGTAGACCTTTCTTTGGTACAAGAAGTATCGGGCTATTATATTCTGATACGGAAGGTTTTACTATTTTATTTAGAATGCGTTTATCGACTTGTTTTGTTACTTCTTCCTTATGAGTAGAAGATATTCTGTAATTTTTAATGTACACTGGTTCTTTATCTTTGAGTCTTAACTCTTGCTTATAAAAATTAGTTGTTGTTATTAATACGGTTTCTAATCCGAATACGTCTTTGTTTTGAATAATGGTGGAAGGTTCTTAACAAGTTTTTTCATGACATTATTTTGTCTTTCTTCGGTGATTTCGTTGACTATTTCGTACTCATATAAAGTTTCATATTTTATTTGGCTTAAATTGACTATTTTGACTGAATTTGTTGTATTTAATATTCGGACAAATGTATCTTGGTTATTCGAAATTGTGTTTCCAATCAACATTCGTTCATCAATTTCTTGGTTTGGAATTAAAACATGATTTTTTATGAAAGATATTTTTATTTGACGGACAACTTCGGAACCTACTGGTAGTATTGTGGCATTATTGTCACAAGTGTGAATTATTGGTAATTTAATCGGATTATTTAAGTTGTTCGGACGAAGTATAAAAGAATCACAGGTTTGTGTAAAATCTAATTGACAATTAAATTTTTTTATGACGTCTATGCCGATTATGCCATCACTATATTTGAAAATTGTTTTCGACTAAATG
The DNA here is from genome assembly GCA_035045885.1 of Drosophila borealis. NCBI lineage: Eukaryota > Metazoa > Arthropoda > Insecta > Diptera > Drosophilidae > Drosophila > Drosophila borealis. Next base: position 945,696 of record JAWNOR010000340.1, on the reverse strand, counting down.
GAAGTCATGCGGATTAATGTATTTACCTGTAGTGTACGTTACGTTCTCATTTATATTTACGAACGTATCGACATTTTCTTTTAATATTGAAATATCTGCACCAGTATCAAATAACAAGGTAAATGTTTTACCTGTACTTTCATTATTAATTTTTATAAATATGCTTAAGTTAAGATTAATTGTGTGCACAGTTTTATTTAACGGTTTTGAATATCTGAAGGGCTTGGTTGGTTTTCCAAATTACCTTGAGTAATTCGAACGTTTCCATTTCTATATTACTTTCTATATTTCTATATTACTAGCATCAGCCGCAGCGACGTACTGAACGTTCGGCTTTTGAGGCCGGACGTTCGGCTGCCACTCTCAGCAGTCTTACTCTATCTGGGCACACTAAAATGGTCGCAGGCACCCTTGGGGTTCCCTTGTTGACGATTTATCGGGATACGATTATTCTACTGTTTGACATGTCTATGCACATTGCATTGTATGGTTAGTGGTATTAGTATCGAAAGTATCGATTTGGTTCATCTCTATATGTTAGCATAATAAGTGCTACTATATCAGTCTCATTAACTTTGTGTTATTTTACTTCTTTCCCTTGATAATATTTATATTTTTAGACTTTATCAAGTCCATCTGCTCTACTTAGATATCGTTTCTTGATTTTCTTAGTATACAACGGTTATTGCTATCAGCAAAATTGTCATATCTTCTAATTTTCTCTATGATTATTATCTATTAATAGATTTGACATTATTTTTTTATTATTTATTACGTTAGCTGCTGATTTTTCTACTTTTGACTCGTTTGAGCCCATTTTATTTAGAATTGATCGTATATAATTTTCTCAAATTATTACAAATGAATTTTTTCTTTTAATTTTATTTTATCTATTATATATTGTTTTGATTTTTCATTCATTCTAATGAATTTTTAATAATTATTAACATTTTTTCGTATTTGTGATAAAATATATTTGGGCAGAAGTCCTTTGTATTTTTTTTTTCGAATTTCTGACTTCGATCAACGCAGTGATCCCCTCGCTAATATTGCGTACAACTTATCGGGTTGCACTCTTCCTTGCACACATAACATTGTGGGCTGTCATTACAATTGTATAAAAGTTGTATATTATCTTAAATATTTTTGTTGTTTGCCTCTACTTTGTCCTTGGCTACCTTGGTGCGGTTAGCGGTGCCGATGCAAGTCATCGCACAGGCCGGGCTAAACAGTGGTCCCTCGCAATCTTCTGGGCACTTCTTCAGCTGTCTCGGTAGCTGCTTCTTTTCTGGCGGTGGAGTTTTGATATTATTAGTAATGTTTTTTATGTGTTGAGGAGAAGGTGTTTTGTTATGTGTTACCAATCGCTTTGCCTCTTCTTCGAGGAAATCTAGCTCTCTTGCTAGTCTGTTAGCATTTTCCCAAGTCGGGGGCTTGTTGCTATTGTATAATTGCTTGCATATCTCAGCTTTGCGATTTTAACTACGCAGCAATTATGCCGCCACGATTTTTTGGTTTTTTCTTTTCTACGCTTGTTTGATTAACGGCCGGGGCACTGGCTGTTAATCTTCTTGGCCTGTACTCATCTAGTGTGATGCGTATGGACATTAGCGACACAATATTTAACACCTTACTTACTCAGAACATTTTTTTTCCACCGCCGTAGTTGCTGTTAATTTCCCTCGGCGTTTTAGTTGTTTGTTGCTGCTTCCATGTGGTTTTACTTGTGTTGCTGCTGCATTTCGTTATCTCGCGCTGTTGAAGATTATTGTGCTTTTTCTTTGATGCACTTCGTTAACCCACGCCGTTGAAGATTAGTGTTCTTTTTCTTTCTACTGCCTCTAGGCAGGGAATTGTGACCATGTCACGGTCGCCATGTAATGAACTATATGTAGTTTTATTTAATAACACAAGGACATCAGTGCTGGTTTGCATTTATGCTCGGAATGATTTTATTCAAAATCAATGTTATGTACTTAGCCTATGGATACATGTATATACTTATGCTGTTATCGGTTAACAGCTTTAAAGAGTGAGAGAGAGAGCGGGTGTACTCATACATATGGGTGCTCACCCTCGGAGCGGCTAAAGTGCAAGATCAGCGGTAATCCGTTGGTCAACGGTCTCACGCTGTCTTGGCCTGCTCAAGTGGCATCATGTTACTTATGTGCGCAGCACTGTATGTATGTATGTCCATGTGTATGTTCTTTTGTTTTTGTTTATACGTGCAACAAAGTGTTACAACTTGAGTTATGTATTTATGTATATATATGTATGAATGTACCACACTTCCCTTTTTAGAGAAATAACGTAATATTATAAATGTGTAGCTATTTAATAAACTTAATTATGATAAACTTTTTTTTAATGTTTTTTCTTTTTTTTGCTTATTTTTTATATAAAATTTGTTAAATGTAATAAAAATGTTTAAAATATATACGAATTTAAAAATCGATTAAAATATATGAAAATTGCAAAATATTTGTTGGCTGGCTCGAGGTCCGTGTTTGTAAAAACAAACAATGAAAACAATTTTATTTAGTATTTCCTTCCGATATATGTCTGTTGCACATCGGCAAACCGTCTTCAGGGCACTAACACCAAGATACAAAAAACAATTTACAATTATAATACAATAAATTAAACATTATTTCGATGCTTTTACGTACATTATTTTACACGTCTGCGCTTTTTGACGTGGAGATTGTTACTGAGGCTGTTTGGCTGTTTAAGAGGTGTCTGTACTAGTGAGCGCAATTTTCTGTGTCTGTCTTGTAGTTTAGTCGTTTGTTGGTTGGTGTGTTAATTATGTGTAGCATTTCCAATGTGTGTCGCTTGTTGTAGTGTTGTTCTTGTTGTAAGATAGTTGTTTCATCAAAATTTAGTGTGTGGTTGCTTTTCATACGATGGGTCATAAGTGCTGTTTTCTGTATATTATTTTGATGTTTTAATTAAAAGTCCGATTTATGTTGACTAATCCTTGTTTTTAGCTTCGATTTTGTTGTACCTATGTGGACACTATTGCACTTGTTGTTGTTTTCCCAGCCACATGGTATTTGGTAAACGACGTTGCTTTTGTCGATCATCGGGATTTTCGACTTTATCTTGTTGAAGAATTTTTGTAATGTATTCGTCGGTTTGTGTGCTACTTTTATATCTTGTTTGTTATAACAGTCTGAGTTTGTGAGGCGTTCTGATAGTCGTGGTACATATATTAGTGATTTGTATATTTTAGCAGGTTCTGTTGGCTTTTTTCTTTCGATTTGTCGTCTTTTTAATAATGTTTTGATTATATTTGGTGGGAAGTCATTTTTGGTCAAGAGTTTTTTGATTTCATGCTTAATTTCTTTGTGGTATATTGTGTCCGATATGTTAATCATTCTATTCATACAGCCTAGTGCTGTATTGATTATCATACTCTTTGGGTGGTTTGAATTGAAGTTGGGTGTTCGTCCGGAGGCTATGGGTTTCTTATACCACTTTATTTTAAGTGTGTTGTCCACTCTGTTCACAATAGAGTCTAAAAATGGTAATTTCCCGTTCTTTTCTAATTCCATGGTAAATTTGATCTGCTTGTGGAAGGAATTCAATTCTTTTAGAATTTTCTCCACTTCTATTTTGTTAGTTATGGCAAAAAGGTCATCTACATATTTGGTCCCATTGGCATTCCTTAAAGTTGTGTATATATTTTGTCTTCGTATTTGAAATATCTGTTTTCCTGAATGCAAAATCTAATTATGTCCATAAATAGTTGTTTTGGTATGCTCGTATGCTCTTCTAATTTTGTCCATTTTTGTCTTATTATGTCAAGTGCTAATTCTATTGGTATGCTGGGAAATAAGGATACTACGTCATATGATACTAATGTTTCTTCTTCTCTAATATGGGAGTTGTTAACTCTGTCTTTAAAATCTACCGCGCTCTTGATGTTGTACCTAGAGTCCAATGTCAGATTTTTTAATATTTGTATTATGTATTTGCACAGCCCGTAAGTTGGAGATCCGATGGAAGAACATATTGGTCTCAGTGGCGTTCCTTCCTTGTGTATTTTTGGTAGTCCATATATCCTCGGAGGTACCGCTGTTGTTGTAGTCATCTTATTTCTTTCGTCCTTTGAAATAAGACCCATCCTGAATAATTGTGCCACGAAGTTGTTATTCTTTGTCTGTAGTCTTGATGTCGAATTCCAGTCTCAGTGTTCTATACGCGCATAAGTCGTCTAAAATATTTGTCATTTTATTTTTATAATCATCCTCATCCATTGCTACGGTTTTGATGCCCTTATCCGACGATAGAATTTTAATATTTATATTTTCTTTCAATAATTTTCGTGTCTGTTCCACTGTGCCCAGTATTGCTCGATCCCTAGTGTTTTGGTTGTTCTTGGTTTTATGCTCTTTGACTAACAAAGAGAATTTTGTGCGCGCCGACTCTTGTGTTTCCTTTTCTTTTATGGTTTGTACCAGCTCCTCACCGTCTGCGATGCATTTCAAGAGAGGAAAATCTTTTTTGCTGATTGGGAGAGCGAACTTCGGCCCTTTTGCGAGTAACGCTTCTACGTTTGACGGGAATTCTATTTTTGTTTTGTTTACGAACCACTCTCTTTGAGTGTTGTTGTCCGCTTAGGCTAGGTTCCGTTGATCTCGTAACTTATCGTGTTTCGATTCTTGTCTTTCCTTAAGTGTTGTTGTTATTTTGTTTTCTATATTTCTCTCGCTCTCAAAAAAGTCATCTGTGGTCATCAGTTGTTTTATGTTTGTTTTTGCTTTTTCCATATATTTTGTTTGTTCTTGTAATAAGTTGTGTTTGTGTTTTATAAGTAAGTTTAATATTTTGGTATGGTAAAAATGTGTGTGTCTTGTCAATGCCCTTGTCATGTCAGGGTGGGCTTTATTGTCAGTGGTCAGTATAGTCAAATGCTGTGTCAAGTTTTTGATGAATGATGAATGATTTAGGTATTAAATTTGATTTTCTACATTTTAACGAAAATTTTAAACTAGATTTAAGTTTAGTTAATTTTACCAGTGTTAGTTGGAAATTATTAATCTATTAATCTATTTATTAATTTATTAATTTTTTGGAATCCTTGTATTTAGTTTTAATTTTTACGCAGCTCATGTTGGCTGCTATGCATACGGCGTGCCTTCCGTTGATATTTATTGATGGCTCTGGCGACCTTTCCATACTTCAAAATATTTGTTGGCTGGCTCGAGGTCCGTGTTTGTATAAACAAACAATGAAAACAATTTTATTTAGTATTTGCTTCCGATATATTTCGGTTGCACATCGGCAAACCGTCTTCAGGGCACTAACACCAAGATACAAAAAACAATTTACAATTATAATACAATAAATTAAACATTATTTCGATGCTTTTACGTACATTATTTTACACGTCTGCGCTTTTTGACGTGGAGATTGTTACTGAGGCTGTTTGGCTGTTTAAGAGGTGTCTGTACTAGTGAGCGCAATTTTCTGTATCTGTCTTGTAGTTTAGTCGTTTGTTGGTTGGTGTGTTAATTATGTGTAGCATTTCCAATGTGTGTCGCTTGTGGTAGAAAATTGATTAAAATAAATGTTAAAGAATAAAAATTTAAAAAGTGTTAAATATAAAGATATTAATTTATAAACAGTTTTTATAATAATTTGTTTTTCTTTTAAAAATGTTGTTTTTTTTTATTTCAATTGGCTGATCAGGCCGTTGTATATATATATTTTTTTGATTATATTTTTCTTTTTCCTTTGTATCTTTTACTATAGCATTATCTTTTTCTATCATGCTTATTACCGTATATGGTCCTAGGTATTTATTTTCTAATTTATGACCTACTTCATTTTTTAAAAGTATTTTATCTCCTATACTCAAATTTAGGTATAATGTTTTCCTATCATTCCTATTTCTGTACCCATGTCCGTTATGAATGTCTTCATCAGAATAAAAGATTTAAATATTGCTTTAGCGACAGTTTTTGCATATTATTTATATATAATAAATCGTCAACAAGGGAACCCCAAGGGTGCCTGCGACCATTTTAGTGTGCCCAGATAGAGTAAGACTGCTGAGAGTGGCAGCCGAACGTCCGGCCTCAAAAGCCGAACGTTCAGTACGTCGCTGCAGCTGATGCTATTTCTTAATATATGTACATATGTTACTTTTAAATCCTTACAACCCAAAAACATATTAATGTATCTATGTGCAGAGTGTGCCTCGCTCTCACTCATTGCTTTGCGCACTTATGCGCATCTCTTTCTCCCTGCATAGCTTCTCACAAAACTCCGAGATCTACAAACATACATATGTTTGTGTTGTGTGGATGTGCGCACAAGTAGATCACAGAGTTTGTCGAGAGTCAGAATTATTTTCTTCAATTGTGTGCCCTTTTTGCCTGTGGTAGCAAAAGGCACACACGTTCAAATACTCTATCATGTGTTTCTTGATCCAGTCAGGCATAATGAGAAGAATCTCATCTATTTTTATTTAATAAAAACTTGAATGACCTAAATTAAATATTTATATTTAATATTCTAATTTTGTTAATTACTGTGGGGAGCTTGGGGTTTCCTTGTTGACGATTTATCGGGATACGATTATTCTGCTGTTTGACATGTCTATGGATTGTATGCTCAGTGCTAATACAAGTCCTTTAGTATATTGTTCAAAATAGAAAAGGGAATAATTCTGATTACGTTGCCATATGTCTCAGTAAAAGTAATTACTGAAGAACACCCAATTTTGGGACCAGCAACAATACTAATAGTGCGATTGCACAAATAAAATTAAAAAAAGTTTTGGAATGGAGTGCACTAGCGCGACAAATAGATGAATTTCGAAACAGATTCGAAAGATCATACAAATTCATAAACAAAAATGCAAACTTAAAAGTCGAAACGCTAACACACCACATCACAATTATTGTAAATGAATACAGTGAAGATTTAATTCATACGAAAAGTATTAAAAGTAATAAAATCCCTTAATATAAGGTTAATTAATCTTAATACTAAACGACACTTTAAAATAAAAATGCCAGAATACCTAAAACAATAGGCAGATTTTAATCAAAGTCAGCTTGGAGATTTAGAAGAGTCAAAGCAAAGTAGCGACTCAGAAACAAAATGGACACAGAAACACTTGAAGGAATAGGTGAAGAATTAATCGAACAAAAAGAAATCATTGATTCAAGCCTATACATGGCACAGACAGTAGTAGTGATTTTAAAATTAGCCTCATCGCTGATACCAGAATTCGATGGAAAGGCAGAAGACCTACAAAGTTTCTTGGATGTATTGAATATAATAGATTCATTAGAAGGCACTCATAACGTAACTGCTGTGAGCATTATCAAGACGAAACTTAAAGGCCACGCTAGAAATTTGATAAGTAATGAGCAGACAATTCTTGCCATTATTAATCAATTATCCAAAGCTGTAAAAGGAGAATCTGTAAACGTTATGTCTGCAAAACTCCTTAATCTGCAGCAAAAAAACAAACCAAAATATCAGTTCACCCAAGAGGTAGGAAAATTGGCCAAGTCTCTTGAAGGAGCTTATATCAGTGATGGTTTAAGTCCGGAACTAGCTAACAAATACAGCTTGACATTAGCTGTAAACGCCATGACGCAAAATTGCGCAATTGATAAAGTAAAACTTATCATGAAGTCAGGCACATTCAACAACATGAATGATGTCATTTTAAAAGTTGTCAACAGTTGTACGGAAGCAACAGGACAGGAAAATCCTGTATTATACTTCCGTCAGCAACACTATCGAAATAATAGAGGTAACCGTGGAAATTACCGAGGAAGAGGTAATAACCACAATAATAGTTACCGCAACTACAATAACAACAATAGAGAAAATCCCCGTGGTTACAACCGAGGGAGGAATAATTCCAATCGCGGTAACAACCAAAGTAATATAGAAATGGAAACGTTCGAATTACTCAAGGTAATTTGGAAAACCAACCAAGCCCTTCAGATATTCAAAACCGTTAAATAAAACTGTGCACACTTAACTTAACTTAAGCATATTTATAAAAATTAATAATGAAAGTACAGGTAAAACATTTACCTTGTTATTTGATACTGGTGCAGATATTTCAATATTAAAAGAAAATGTCGATACGTTCGTAAATATAAATGAGAACGTAACGTACACTACAGGTAAATACATTAATCCGCATGACTTCCATTTAGTCGAAAACAATTTTCAAATATAGTGATGGCATAATCGGCATAGACGTCATAAAAAAATTTAATTGTCAATTAGATTTTACACAAACCTGTGATTCTTTTATACTTCGTCCGAACAACTTCAATAATCCGATTAAATTACCAATAATTCACACTTGTGACAATAATGCCACAATACTACCAGTAGGTTCCGAAGTTGTCCGTCAAATAAAAATATCTTTCATAAAAAATCATGTTTTAATTCCAAACCAAGAAATTGATGAACGAATGTTGATTGGAAACACAATTTCGAATAACCAAGATACATTTGTCCAAATATTAAATACAACAAATTCAGTCAAAATAGTCAATTTAAGCCAAATAAAATATGAAACTTTAAATGAGTACGAAATAGTCAACGAAATCACCGAAGAAAGACAAAATAATGTCATGAAAAAACTTGTTAAGAACCTTCCACCATTATTCAAAACAAAGACGTATTCGGATTAGAAACCGTATTAATAACAACAACTAATTTTTATAAGCAAGAGTTAAGACTCAAAGATAAAGAACCAGTGTACATTAAAAATTACAGAATATCTTCTACTCATAAGGAAGAAGTAACAAAACAAGTCGATAAACGCATTCTAAATAAAATAGTAAAACCTTCCGTATCAGAATATAATAGCCCGATACTTCTTGTACCAAAGAAAGGTCTACCAGGGTCCGATACTAAGAGATGGCGATTAGTTTTATACTATCGCCAAATCAACAAAAAGCTCTTGTCCGACAAATCTCCCCTTCCAAGAATAGATGATATTCTCGACCAACTAGGCAGAGCAAAATACTTCTCATGTTTAGATTTAATGTCCGATTTTCACCAAATAAAATTAAAAGAGGAGTCTTGAAACATAACATCTTTTTCAACGAGCAATTGCTCATATCGTTTTACCCGATTACCTTAGTTTTAGAAAATAGCTACACATTCTTTCCAGAGAATGATGACAATCACTTTTTCTATGATTAAATTCTTCGCAAGCATTCTTGTATATGGATGACGTAATAGTCATCGGTTGTTCTGAAAACCAAATGATCAAAAATTTAACAAATGTTTTTTACTTATGCAGGACACACAGCCTTAAATTACATCCAGAAAAATACTCTTTCTTCATGCACGAAGGGACTTTTCTAGGTCATAAATGTACTGATCAAGGTATCTTACCAAACAAGTACAATGCCATTGAAAAATACCCAGTCCCTACGGACTCTGTTAGCGCTAGACGATTCGTTGCATTTTGCAATTATTACAAAAATGTTGCAGACTATTCAAGTTACATAACAAGATTATGCAAAAAGAATGTAAAGTTTGAATGGACTAATGAATATCAAACAGCATTCGAATATCTAAAGAAAGCTCTAATGAAGCCAACTTTACTAAAGTATCCCGATTTTAGCAAAGATTTTTGCATAATAACGGCAAGTAAACATGCTTGCGGAGCAGTTTTAACCCAAACTTATGGTGATAAGCAATTACCCGTAGCATACGCTCAGTTATCAGCAATTTATTGTTCAATAACCCATTTTCGACCACACATATATGGAAGGAAAATAACAAGGAGAGTTGCCAACGCAAAACCCTAATAAAACGACGATATACGAAAAATAGTGACTTTGCACATAGCAAATATGTTATGCCTATGTTATGTTGCAAGAATTGAGATTAGCGACCTTTATACCAATGGAACTCTCGACTTAGGTCAATTTTTCCAAAGGCTTGAAAAAGAAGCCGACATATTAGGAATCAGCCAGAATACATATATATATATATAATTATATATATATATATATATATATATATTATATTATATTATATTATATATATATATTATATATATTACATTATATATATATAATTATATATATATATATATATATATATATATATATATATATATATATATATATATATATATATATATATATATATATATATATAATTATGTATATATATATATATATATATATATATATATCATATTTATATATATATATATATACATATATATTAATGTAAATGCATACTCGTTACCATTCTCTGATCTTGGAAATGGACCTATAGTGCCAACAATTACCGTGTCGAAAGCGTTTGTTGGTGTTTCAGTTAGAATCATAGATGTCTTAGTGTGCTTTGTTGTTTCAGCTTTTTGACATTTCGTACAATCACTTATGTATGTTCTTTGTTATATGACGTGTCATATTTTTCCAATAGTTATGTCTTTTTATTTTTGCTAGCGTTTTTGAAATGCCCGTGTGACCATCTTGAATAGGATCATCATGGAATGTAGACATAATTGCTTCTTTTTCTGCTTCTTTTTCTAATTGGGTTACCGGAGTAGCGCTACTCTGGGGTTTTTAAGATATTTATTGCCCATCTGTTTAAAAGTATCAATTGAAATGAATTCAAAGATCTTTTCGCTCGGTGCCACTTTGAGTTGGCTGATTCCTAATATGTCGGCTTCTTTTTCAAGCCTTTGGAAAAATTGACCTAAGTCGAGAGTTCCATTGGTATAAAGGTCGCTAATCTCAATTATATATATATATATATATATATATATATATATATATAATTATGTATATATATATATATATATATATATATATATATATATACATATTTATATATATATATATATACATATATATTAATGTAAATGCATACTCGTTACCATTCTCTGATCTTGGAAATGGACCTATAGTGCCAACAATTACCGTGTCGAAAGCGTTTGTTGGTGTTTCAGTTAGAATCATAGATGTCTTAGTGTGCTTTGTTGTTTCAGCTTTTTGACATTTCGTACAATCACTTATGTATGTTCTTTGTTATATGACGTGTCATATTTTTCCAATAGTTATGTCTTTTTATTTTTGCTAGCGTTTTTGAAATGCCCGTGTGACCATCTTGAATAGGATCATCATGGAATGTAGACATAATTGCTTCTTTTTCTGCTTCTTTTTCTAATTGGGTTACCGGAGTAGCGCTACTCTGGGGTTTTTAAGATATTTATTGCCCATCTTTTTAAAAGTATCAATTGAAATGAATTCAAAGATCTTTTCGCTCGGTGCCACTTTGAGTTGGCTGATTCCTAATATGTCGGCTTCTTTTTCAAGCCTTTGGAAAAATTGACCTAAGTCGAGAGTTCCATTGGTATAAAGGTCGCTAATCTCAATTCTTGCAACATAACATAGGCATAACATATTTGCTATGTGCAAAGTCACTATTTTTCGTATATCGTCGTTTTATTAGGGTTTTGCGTTGGCAACTCTCCTTGTTATTTTCCTTCCATATATGTGTGGTCGAAAATGGGTTATTGAACAATAAATTGCTGATAACTGAGCGTATGCTACGGGTAATTGCTTATCACCATAAGTTTGGGTTAAAACTGCTCCGCAAGCATGTTTACTTGCCGTTATTATGCAAAAATCTTTGCTAAAATCGGGATACTTTAGTAAAGTTGGCTTCATTAGAGCTTTCTTTAGATATTCGAATGCTGTTTGATATTCATTAGTCCATTCAAACTTTACATTCTTTTTGCATAATCTTGTTATGTAACTTGAATAGTCTGCAACATTTTTGTAATAATTGCAAAATGCAACGAATCGTCTAGCGCTAACAGAGTCCGTAGGGACTGGGTATTTTTCAATGGCATTGTACTTGTTTGGTAAGATACCTTGATCAGTACATTTATGACCTAGAAAAGTCCCTTCGTGCATGAAGAAAGAGTATTTTTCTGGATGTAATTTAAGGCTGTGTGTCCTGCATAAGTAAAAAACATTTGTTAAATTTTTGATCATTTGGTTTTCAGAACAACCGATGACTATTACGTCATCCATATACAAGAATGCTTGCGAAGAATTTAATCATAGAAAAAGTGATTGTCATCATTCTCTGGAAAGAATGTGTAGCTATTTTCTAACACTAAGGTAATCGGGTAAAACGATATGAGCAATTACTCGTTGAAAAAGATGTTATGTTTCAAGACTCCTCTTTTAATTTTATTTGGTGAAAATCGGACATTAAATCTAAACATGAGAAGTATTTTGCTCTGCCTAGTTGGTCGAGAATATCATCTATTCTTGGAAGGGGAGATTTGTCGGACAAGAGCTTTTTGTTGATTTGGCGATAGTATAAAACTAATCGCCATCTCTTAGTATCGGACCCTGGTAGACCTTTCTTTGGTACAAGAAGTATCGGGCTATTATATTCTGATACGGAAGGTTATACTATTTTATTTAGAATGCGTTTATCGACTTGTTTTGTTACTTCTTCCTTATGAGTAGAAGATATTCTGTAATTTTTAATGTACACTGGTTCTTTATCTTTGAGTCTTAACTCTTGCTTATAAAAATTAGTTGTTGTTATTAATACGGTTTCTAATCCGAATACGTCTTTGTTTTGAATACTGGTGGAAGGTTCTTAACAAGTTTTTTCATGACATTATTTTGTCTTTCTTCGGTGATTTCGTTGACTATTTCGTACTCATTTAAAGTTTCATATTTTATTTGGCTTAAATTGACTATTTTGACTGAATTTGTTGTATTTAATATTCGGACAAATGTATCTTGGTTATTCGAAATTGTGTTTCCAATCAACATTCGTTCATCAATTTCTTGGTTTGGAATTAAAACATGATTTTTTATGAAAGATATTTTTATTTGACGGACAACTTCGGAACCTACTGGTAGTATTGTGGCATTATTGTCACAAGTGTGAATTACTGGTATTTTAATCGGATTATTTAAGTTGTTCGGACGAAGTATAAAAGAATCACAGGTTTGTGTAAAATCTAATTGACAATTAAATTTTTTTATGACGTCTATGCCGATTATGCCATCACTATATTTGAAAATTGTTTTCGACTAAATGGAAGTCATGCGGATTAATGTATTTACCTGTAGTGTACGTTACGTTCTCATTTATATATACGAACGTATCGACATTTTCTTTTAATATTGAAATATCTGCACCAGTATCAAATAACAAGGTAAATGTTTTACCTGTACTTTCATTATTAATTTTTATAAATATGCTTAAGTTAAGTTAAGTGTGCACAGTTTTATTTAACGGTTTTGAATATCTGAAGGGCTTGGTTGGTTTTCCAAATTACCTTGAGTAATTCGAACGTTTCCATTTCTATATTACTTTGGTTGTTACCGCGATTGGAATTATTCCTCCCTCGGTTGTAACCACGGGGATTTTCTCTATTGTTGTTATTGTAGTTGCGGTAACTATTATTGTGGTTATTACCTCTTCCTCGGTAATTTCCACGGTTACCTCTATTATTTCGATAGTGTTGCTGACGGAAGTATAATACAGGATTTTCCTGTCCTGTTGCTTCCGTACAACTGTTGACAACTTTTAAAATGGCATCATTCATGTTGTTGAATGTGCCTGACTTCATGATAAGTTTTACTTTATCAATTGCGCAATTTTGCGTCATGGCGTTTACAGCTAATGTCAAGCTGTATTTGTTAGCTAGTTCCAATTTTCCTACCTCTTGGGTGAACTGATATTTTGGTTTGTTTTTTTGCTGCAGATTAAGGAGTTTTGCAGACATAACGTTTACAGATTCTCCTTTTACAGCTTTGGATAATTGATTAATAATGGCAAGAATTGTCTGCTCATTACTTATCAAATTTCTAGCGTGGCCTTTAAGTTTCGTCTTGATAATGCTCACAGCAGTTACGTTATGAGTGCCTTCTAATGAATCTATTATATTCAATACATCCAAGAAACTTTGTAGGTCTTCTGCCTTTCCATCGAATTCTGGTATCAGCGATGAGGCTAATTTTAAAATCACTACTACTGTCTGTGCCATGTATAGGCTTGAATCAATGATTTCTTTTTGTTCGATTAATTCTTCACCTATTCCTTCAAGTGTTTCTGTGTCCATTTTGTTTCTGAGTCGCTACTTTGCTTTGACTCTTCTAAATCTCCAAGCTGACTTTGATTAAAATCTGCTTATTGTTTTAGGTATTCTGGCATTTTTATTTTAAAGTGTCGTTTAGTATTAAGATTAATTAACCTTATATTAAGGGATTTTATTACTTTTAATACTTTTCGTATGAATTAACTCTTCACTGTATTCATTTACAATAATTGTGATGTGGTGTGTTAGCGTTTCGACTTTTAAGTTTGCATTTTTGTTTATGAATTTGTATGATCTTTCGAATCTGTTTCGAAATTCATCTATTTGTCGCGCTAGTGCACTCCATTCCAAAACTTTTTTTAATTTTATTTGTGCAATCGCACTATTAGTATTGTTGCTGGTCCCAAAATTGGGTGTTCTTCAGTAATTATTTTTACTGAGACATATGGCAACGTAATCAGAATTATTCCCTTTTCTATTTTGAACAATATACTAAAGGACTTGTATTAGCACTAAGCATACAATCCATAGACATGTCAAACAGCAAAATAATCGTATCCCGATAAATCGTCAACAAGGAAACCCCAAGCTCCCCACAGTAAACAACAAAATTAGAATATTAAATATAAATATTTAATTTAGGTCATTCAAGTTTTTATTAAATAAAAATAGATGAGATTCTTCTCATTATGCCTGACTGGATCAAGAAACACATGATAGAGTATTTGAACGTGTGTGCCTTTTGCTACCACAGGCAAAAAGGGCACACAAGTGAAGAAAATAATTCTGACTCGCGACAAACTCTGTGATCTACTTGTGCGCACATCCACACAACACAAACATATGTATGTTTGTAGATCTCGGAGTTTTGTGAGAAGCTATGCAGAGAGAAAGAGATGCGCATAAGTGCGCAAAGCAATGAGTGAGAGCGAGGCACACTCTGCACATGCATACATTAATATGTTTTTGGGTTGTAAGGATTTAAAAGTAACATATGTACATATATTAAGAAATAGCATCAGCCGCAGCGACGTACTGAACGTTCGGCTTTTGAGGCCGGACGTTCGGCTGCCACTCTCAGCAGTCTTACTCTATCTGGGCACACTAAAATGGTCGCAGGCACCCTTGGGGTTCCCTTGTTGACGATTTATCGGGATACGATTATTCTACTGTTTGACATGTCTATGCACATTGCATTGTATGGTTAGTGGTATTAGTATCGAAAGTATCGATTTGGTTCATCTCTATATGTTAGCATAATAAGTGCTACTATATCAGTCTCATTAACTTTGTTTTATTTTACTTCTTTCCCTTGATAATATTTATATTTTTAGACTTTATCAAGTCCATCTGCTCTACTTAGATATCGTTTCTTGATTTTCTTAGTATACAACGGTTATTGCTATCAGCAAAATTGTCATATCTTCTAATTTTCTCTATGATTATTATCTATTAATAGATTTGACATTTTTTTATTATTTATTACGTTAGCTGCTGATTTTTCTACTTTTGACTCGTTTGAGCCCATTTTATTTAGAATTGATCGTATATAATTTTCTCAAATTATTACAAATGAATTTTTTCTTTTAATTTTATTTTATCTATTATATATTGTTTTGATTTTTCATTCATTCTAATGAATTTTTAATAATTATTAACATTTTTTCGTATTTGTGATAAAATATATTTGGGCAGAAGTCCTTTGTATTTTTTTTTCGAATTTCTGACTTCGATCAACGCAGTGATCCCCTCGCTAATATTGCGTACAACTTATCGGGTTGCACTCTTCCTTGCACACACAACATTGTGGGCTGTCATTACAATTGTATAAAAGTTGTATATTATCTTAAATATTTTTGTTGTTTGCCTCTACTTTGTCCTAGGCTACCTTGGTGCGGTTAGCGGTGCCGATGCAAGTCATCGCACAGGCCGGGCTAAACAGTGGTCCCTCGCAATCTTCTGGGCACTTCTTCAGCTGTCTCGGTAGCTGCTTCTTTTCTGTCGGTGGAGTTTTGATATTATTAGTAATGTTTTTTATGTGTTGAGGAGAAGGTGTTTTATTATGTGTTACCAATCGCTTTGCCTCTTCTTCGAGGTAATCTAGCTCTCTTGCTAGTCTGTTTGCATTTTCCCAAGTCGGGGACTTGTTGCTATTGTATAATTGCTTGCATATCTCAGCTTTGCGATTTTAATTACGCAGCAATTATGCCGCCACGATTTTTTGGTTTTTTCTTTTCTACGCTTGTTTGATTAACGGCCGGGGCACTGGCTGTTAATCTTCTTGGCCTGTACTCATCTAGTGTGATGCGTATGGACATTAGCGACACAATATTTAACACCTTACTTACTCAGAACATTTTTTTTCCACCGCCGTAGTTGCTGTTAATTTCCCTCGGCGTTTTAGTTGTTTGTTGCTGCTTCCATGTGGTTTTACTTGTGTTGCTGCTGCATTTCGTTATCTCGCGCTGTTGAAGATTATTGTGCTTTTTCTTTGATGCACTTCGTTAACCCACGCCGTTG
Organism: Drosophila borealis; assembly: GCA_035045885.1. Taxonomy (NCBI): domain Eukaryota; kingdom Metazoa; phylum Arthropoda; class Insecta; order Diptera; family Drosophilidae; genus Drosophila; species Drosophila borealis. The sequence continues at coordinate 929,081 of JAWNOR010000340.1, read as the reverse complement.
AAGATTAGTGTTCTTTTTCTTTCTACTGCCTCTAGGCAGGGAATTGTGACCATGTCACGGTCGCCATGTAATGAACTATATGTAGTTTTATTTAATAACACAAGGACATCAGTGCTGGTTTGCATTTATGCTCGGAATGATTTTATTCAAAGTCAATGTTATGTACTTAGCCTATGGATACATGTATATACTTATGCAGTTATCGGTTAACAGCTTCAAAGAGTGAGAGAGAGAGCGGGTGTACTCATGCATATGGGTGCTCACCCTCGGAGCGGCTAAAGTGCAAGATCAGCGGTTATCCGTTGGTCAACGGTCTCACGCTGTCTTGGCCTGCTCAAGTGGCATCATGTTACTTATGTGCGCAGCATTGTATGTACGTATGTGCAATACATGGCATGTATTCGGCAATATTTTCGTTCCAGCAGTATGTGGGTACATGATGGCGCCGAGACGTTTTCTTAGGTATCCATGCTTGGATACGTATAAATTGATTTGGCATTTGAGAGCTTCTACTCTCTGCGTTGCCGGCTGTGGCAAGCGATTGAACTGCGTTCGAAAAGGCACCTGGGTCGAAAGTTACCAAGCGGTAAACTTTCCGACTTAGGATTCTCGTTCTAGCTGCAGTTGCATATTATTGCAGAGTGGTCGCTTTCGGTGTATACGTCGCTTAATACCCATTTTGTTGCGCCGAAAAGTGAAGAGCTTGCGAAGGTGAGATCGATTATTGTTTCGGTGCCACCTCGACTAAAGGCGTTTTCCGAATCGGAATTAATCAGGGCTGCGAAGCTATCCAACAGGGCACGACCTCTTGCGCTAGTTGCTTGGTCGCCCCATTCCACTGACCAGGGTTATGACCAGCAATTATGACCTTCCGCCCCCTTGCGTCGTCTACTAAGGCATCTAAAGCAGCTATGAATTTGCTAAATTCGGCAACACTTTCGATGGGTCACCATCGCGGTCCATATTCTGGGGCAGTTGGTCTCTCGGTGGTGAGGATCGCTGATAATGGCAATATCGATGCGCATTTCGCTAACAGTCTGCTCTAAGAGGGATTGAGCAGCTATGCAGTGGTTAAGGATTAGTTGAAGTAACCTTAACATTTCATTTTGCGTACTTTCTCGGGGTACGCCGGACACTTAAAGCTGCCTGTGCAAAAGCAACATTCTTTGCTTCGTGGCCTGTGTCGCCGCATCTGAAGCATGTGCGTTTCAGGTTATCTCCGCTGGTACAGTTCGCCGCAATTTGCCCGAAACCCTGGCATTTTAAGCACCGCTTTGGTTGGTCGATTGCACGACCAAACGTCAGCTAGCCATCTCGACTAGCGTCCTGGCTTTCGACGCTGGGATAGTCATTGTGGCTCTGTGCTGGCCTCCAAATGCTGGTCGCAGCGATTTCATCGCTTCAATCGACAGGGACAGGACGTCCTTTAGAGCATCTTTTACCGCTCGAGTTTTAATTTTTTGTCGCCAGCTCATCCAGGTCGCTGATCTCAACCTGAGACGTCTCAGTCAGCGCTCTCACAATTGCCCGGTCACCCAAGGCCTTTCCCACAGTTTCTTGTAGCTCATTTGCGGGGTGCTCCGGCTTCCTATTGAGGCGCAGCAGAAGATCGCCCTTCGCAGTCTTGCGAATGCCCTGCACAACGCCACTTAGATGTTTGAGGGCCGGGACGCATTTAACGATCCTGAGCATTCATAAATAAGCAGCATAGTGAAACTAGTTCCATGCTTTATATATGCTGCTTAACAGAAAAGTTTTTACACAAGACCAATGATCTTGCAAAGTTACACAACGATAGCTTAAAAACTGACAGAATAGTTCGTATATAAACAGATAGACGATAGAAGGACGGAAAGACGGATAAAGGTATACAAATTGTTGGCTTTTGGAAGATGCTTTCAACATACTGAGGGTTCAACATTCTCGATTTTAAATTTTAAATCAATATTTTTATACATTTATCAAAGCGAATAAGATATAATTTAAACAGTTTAGAAAATTGAAAAAATAAAATATATATATATAATACATATGTATATATATTAACACAATTGCAAAATATGTTAATATATTAATAATAAAGAATTATTCTGGACTCTAACAACAGATAGGGAAAAAATATAAAAATTGAAAATATAATTTGTCACAAGTTAACGCGACCGGGCGTCTGTTCTATACGCTGACTCAATGCACGAGGCGCAGGCTAAGCGTTTCTGCAGCCGCTATTAATTGGGATTGTGTAACTTCATAATGATTCTTTGTAGCTTAATAGGTGATTTTATATTGTCTTTAGTTTAGTTCACTTTTTGTATTCCTTGCGATTCCGCGTACAAGTTTAATAACTTATTCATAATCTGAGCGATTCAGTTATGTCTTAATAAAAATCAAATATAGAAAACAAAATATAAAGAATAACTAACGTTATTTAATAGGCGCTCAACTTTAACGAATCCCGCGCTCGCTACCAAGTCGCTTAGCCGAGGATTTCGATCAAAAATATTCTAATATCGTGTTAGAAGAAAAGCTACTTAACAAAATGTCGCCATCAAACATTGAGGCACTTTTATTCGATACAACTGAAAGAAAAATCTGTGTGGTATTCACAGCTATTGTAACGTGAACCTGTGTTGTGCGCACTGCGCACAGAAAACCTGTGAAAACCAAGGCAAGGTTTGCCCTTGCAAGAAACCCACATTACACACGGCAACAAAAGCCCCAACAACCCAAACAGGCCGACCAGCGTAGTGGAAGGCAAAGCAACGGCAGCAATGATCAGCAACCAATAGACGTTGAACCTTCAATGTCTAGAGTTCTGATGCCATCCCAGGCGCCAGCGTACGTCATCTCGGGTAACCCACAGGACTCAGATGAAGTTCCTCATCGACAGGGGTGCGGCAAAAAACTACATTCGTCCGCACCATGGCCTGAAAGGAGTCCGCCCAGTCGATAATCCATTTTCCACCCACTCAATTCATGGCACTACCAAGATTTCACAGAAGTGTTATGTATCAATATTTGGAAAAAGGCTCCTTTTTCCCTTCCCTCAGAACTGTCGACATTTGATGGGGTTATAGGCCTTGACCTGTTAACACAAGTCGGGCGGAGCTTTGCCTCAGAACCAGCCAACTCAAGTTTGGCAATAATATCGAACACACCATAGGTGTGTGGATGTCAATTTTACTAACGTAGATTGCGCAGATCCGCCTCCCCTGATAAGAGAAAAACTTTTAAAAAGGATAATAGGTAGGAATAATACTTACGAAGACGCTAACGAAGCGCTGCAAAAGTGTTGTATTGCAGTAGTAGTAGTACGTAGTAGCTACTATTATAACTGTTGACGAACAACTATGTTAACTGTACCCATATCCTATAGGCGCAGTTGAATTTGTCAATAATGAGATTAAAAATTATTTGAAAAATGGTGTTATTCAGGAATCCTTTTCTCCCTATAACGATTCTGGGGAATTCAGGTAAAGGTAAGTAATTTTTTACGCTGGATCTTAAGTCTGGCTATCACCAAATCACGCGCGCAGAGCGCGACCGAGAGAAAACTTCTTTTTCGAAGAACGGAGGGAAGTATGAATTCTGTCGACTTCCTTTCGGCCTGAAAAACGCCGCCAGCATTTTCCAAAGGGCGATTGATAACATACCGCGAGAAAAGATGGGCAAGTCATGTTAAGTCTTTGTCGATGACGTCGTCGACATATGAAGAATCCCATGCCAGACATGTCGACTGGGTGTTGAAAAGCTTGTGTGAAGTAAATATTAGGGTATATGAGGAAAAATCTCGCTTTTTAAGATGAGTGTACATTTCCTTGGATTTGTTGTCTTTTGTAACGGTGCCACAACGGACCCGGACAAGGTTAAGGCAATTTAGGACTACCCAGAGCCCAAGACAGTTTTTGAAGTCAGATCGTTCTTGGGTCTCGCAAGCTATTATAGATGCTTTATCAACGATTTTGGAGTTGTCAATAGCGAAACCCATCTCCGACATCCTAAAGGGTGAAAATGGGGCAGTCAGCAAACATAGATCACGAAAAATTCCAGTCGAATTTTCTCATCACCAATGCAGTGCTTTAAAGAAACTGCAAAACGTATTGGCATCCTAGGATGTCATGCTTCGGTAGCCTGTCTTCAAGAAGCCGTATAATCTAACGACCGACGCTTCGGGATATGGTATTGGAGCAGTACTTTCCCAAGAAGGGCGATCATCACAATGATCTCTAGGACGTTAAAAAGCCCGGAAGTTAACTACGCCACGAACGAAAGAGTGCTTCTAGCCATCTTTTGGGGCCTTGGCAAGTTGCGTCACTTCTTATACGGTTTAAACAACATCAACATATTCACAGACCACCAGCTCCTGCCCTTCGCCGCGACTGATTCCATCCCAAACGCTTAGATCAAGCGGTGGAAAGCACGCATTGACGAGTCTAACGCTCGCATTTTCTACAAACCAGGAAAAGAGAACCTAGTTGCCGATGCCTTCTCCAGGCAAAAGCTCAAGATGCTGACTCATGCATCGCAACAGCTCATAGTGAGCTCTCCTTGACTTACACCATTGAGTCCACAGATAAGCCCTTGAACTGTTTCCAGAACCAGATAATTCCAGAAGAGGCACGTTTCCTACTGAAGCGTAGCTTTATCCTGTTTGGAAACAAGAGGCGACACTCCCTAAGTTTTACCTGCAGAGAATCACTTCTCGAAGAATTAGTGGAAGTAGTCAAACCTAATGTGTAAGTAGTCAAACCTAATGTGTAAATGCGCTACACTGCGATTTACGCACTTTGGCACTGGTGCAGGACGATTTGGTTCGGAATTTTCCGACTACCAAGTCCCGGCTCTGTAAAAATCGTGTTGTGGACATTTTCAGTGTTAGTGAGAGAATAGAAATTCTCATCACAGAACACAACAGAGCTCACAGGGCAGCTGAAGAGATTATAAAACAGGTCCTCTTAGAGTACTGTTTTCCAAAAATGGCTAAAATAGTCAAAGAAATTGTACAAAACTGCAATACCTGCGCTAGAAGCGCCTAAGAAACAAGAAATTGGTATGACACCGATTCCTTCACATACATGTGGGCATCTTTTCAACGGACAAATTTTTTCTGACTTGTATTGACAAGTTTTCGAAATTGGCCATAATTCAACCAATCCCATCTAGCACAATAGAGGACTTGAAAGTACCCATATTACAGTTCATGAATTTCTTCCCGGGAGTTAAGACAATCTACTGAGACATTGAGCCAGCTCTGAACTTCCAGACTATTAGCTCGCTGCTTATGAATAAATATGGAGTCAGCATTTCAAATGCACCGCCCTTGCATAGCTATCTACAGTGGAGTACAACGAGACGATCCATTCGGCTACTGATAGACGGCCAGTTGGCGTCGTCCGTTGACTCCCAGGTGAATCACAGACGGAGATTCAAAATATGCTTAAAAGGGCACAGGACACACTATGAGTTAGAGAGAAACAGGGTCTTGGAGGTTGGCGAGAAAGTGTTGGTTAAATCCAATCGCAAGCTCGGAAACAAACGCACACCTTTGTGTGAAGAAAGAGCCGTGGAAGCTGACCTGGGAACCACAGCTCTCATTAAGGGGAGGGTGGTCCACTAGAACAACATTTGGTAGTGTTTCCCATTTTACTTTTTATTTATTGTGCCATCTGGCAATTTTTTCTTTTATATTAAGTTGCTAGAGATGTACGTTAAAGCCACTCGGCACCCAACTTTAGATAAGTTCGGTTATGGTTTGTTCAATGTTTTTTTTTTCAATTATTTTCACTCCACAGCTCAATTAATCAATTCAAACAATAGACAGGTGCAGATAAGCACTAGAGTTCAGGATGAGATTAACCAACTCACCCTTACAGTTATCCAAATTTTGACCCCTGCAAAGGATAGGAAAATTGATTCCGACCTTTTATACGAAACACTTTTGTTCAGAAACAGAATGTTGTCAATGGAGTTGCAGAACTTAAAGCTCGCCATAACCTTAGCTAAAATTAACGTTGTTAGTCGAAATATCTTAGACCACGCAGACTTAAAATCCGTTTGGTTTGAAGAGCCAACAGAAACTCCCATTGCCGACCTAATATCCGTTTCGTCCGCAAAGGATTATCAATCCACAAACATAATATATTTTATTATCTCATTTCCAAAAGTTAAATACACCTGCGACGAAATTACAATCTACCCAGTTGCTCACGAAAGCCATGTGCTGCGAATGGAGAACAACATCATTGCCAAATGCCAGGATAAAATCTACGCGCTGAAGAATTGCACAGCCACCACAAGAACGTTCAAAACCGGTTCCCAGGCATCGCAGCGTCCTCTCTGTTAAACGTCACAGGTCATCAAGACATCCTCAGTCTCCCTTGCCTTCATCGATTAAATAAACGCAATTTGGAGACAATACAAGAAAACAGAGATGAAATTGGCAACATCAACTTGACCATATTGTTGCTTCTTCTTGAAGCAGCCTGTAGCACAGTAAACTGCATCGGCTCCATGCGGTCCAAAGGATAAACGATGCTGTCGCTAAAATAAGGTCGGCCGAGGGCGGCATTAACTTGAGAGGGCTGTAGTCAACACAAGTTAACGCGACCGGGCTTGACTCCAGCACAGACGCTGACTCAGCTCTGGGCCGGATGTCTTTGCATAGCAGGCAATGCACGAGGCGCAAGCTAAGCTTTTATGTAGCCGCTATGAATTCGCAATGTGTAACTTCATAATGATTCTTTGTAGCTTGATAGGTGATTTTATATTGTCTTTGGTTTAGTTCACTTTTTGTATGCCTTGCGACACCACGTCCAAGCTTAATAACTCATTCATTATCTGAGCGATTCAGTTATGTCTTAATAAAAATCAAATATACAAAACAAAATATAAAGAATAACTAACGTTATTTTATTTATGTATAGAGAATGAAAGAAAAAAATAATATACAAAAAAGTAATATACATATATATAATAATATCCAATTAATTTGAAAATATCACAATTTTGAGACTCCCAACTGTTCTATGGCTAGTGCCAAAACAGATAGAAAATTATTTTTTATGTTTGCTACGTCGATTCTTATAAAATCGAATAGAATTACAAAATTTATAAGAATTTGGCTCCAATTGAAACTATATCTGAAAGCCATATTGATTGATCTCGAAGTCGGATGCAGCACATGCAACCGGTATTCGAGTGAAAAAAATTACATCTAGAAACCCAGGATTAGAAACATCAGGATTAACGGCAGAAATGCAAAGGTAAGTCGGTCATAGTCTGTCTAACTTGCAAAGAAATAGAAAACTTTTCACGTCAAATCGCGTAACAACAACATACGTTATGGAAGTAATACAAAGTAACTCCCATATTGTACCTTGAACCAAACCTACTTTTGGTTATTTTAATTAAGCTTTTATGGGTTATTAATACAAAGAGTTATAGTATTATAGCCTTATTCCACTATAAACATTGTTTCAATTTTTTGCGAATGTGAAGCATGTTGCCAGTACGTTTTCCAATAAAAAACCATACTTTTCACATTTGCAAAAAATGTAACATTTGCATAAAATTTTGGTTTTCTCCCCGAGTAATTTGTGTTTTTGCTGTGATTTATCGAGTTTCGTATCGATGTTATGGAAAATATTAAAATTTCATCAGCACAAACAGCTGATATAACAAAGAAGGTAAGCGGTAATCTTAAATTATAATTTTACATTTTACTTATACCAAAGTTTTTAACATTTAAAGATGTCAAAATCACGCAAAGAGTGCACTAAATGAAGCCCCTATTTCGAAGCAGTATTAATAGACCTTAGGAAAGAAGACTTAGGTAAATAAAAGCAAACCGATCAGCTGTTTATTTAAAGAAGCGGTATATATGCCATTAATATGATACCGACAAATAACACTTGCTAATGGAATCGCGAACGTAAAGTTTATAAATTTATTAATATATATGTAGAGCATACTGGAACCAGGCTATTATGATTGTGCAATAGCAGTAATTAAGATTAATATAATAATAGTATATACCTTACGTAGTATTTAAAATAACTCATATGTATTATTAAATATTTTCGATTATGTTATTTTATGCAATGGTTCATTGGAAACAGTTTTTACCTATTTTTGACGGCATTGGACTTTTTTATGTTTGGCTGGCGCAAGTAATCCTGAGCGGGAGGATTGCGCACGCATGCATCATTAAGGCATGATACCAAAGACTGCAGCCTCTACAAGGTAATACATGAATATGTAATCTACTTAGTGTAAGGAAGCTACTGGCCGGGGTACAACTCTCAGTCTTACCAGGACCAGCAATCTAAAAGACATTTGTTATTTTGCTGCGATGGCGGGTTTAGAAGGGGGAGGAAGTGTTTCATAGACAGATAGACCAACCTTTCTCTGAAGAAGCTGCACTTCTTCCTATTCAGACTGAGATTGGCCGACCTTAACCGGCGTAATACCTACGTGCTGTTCCTTTGTCGCCCTTATCACCACGATATCGTCTAGGTAGGCGAAAGCATGTGGCTCCATCTCCGGCCCTATTACCGTGTCCAAGGCTCGCTGAAAGTTCGCACATGCCGAATGCAAACCAAATAGCACCACCCGCCATTGGAAAAGACCTATCCCGGGGACTGTGAATGCCATGCATTCCCGGCTATCGGCTGCCATCGGTATCTGCCAGTACCCGTGCTCCAAATCCAGAGTGGAGATGAACCGGGCAAGACGCAACCGTTCCAAGATGAGGTTAATTCGGGGCACAGGATAAGCATCCGGAATAGTATGCGCATTGAGTTGTCGGTAGTCAATGCACATGCGCCACTCGCCAGGCTTCTTCTTGACTAAGACGATTGGGGCGCTGTGCGGACTACGCGACGGCTCAATGGCACCTGCTTGGATCAGCTCCTCCACCTGTTCGTCAATTACTCTTTGCATGGCCGGATTCTTCGAGTAATACCTTTGCCTCTTCGAAGTTGGACCGCTTCCATGACCGGCGTAGAGCTGCCTCTGCAGCTCTATACGCCGCCTCTTGGGCTCCTCAAACTCTCGGCCCAATCCCGACTGAGGCTCCTCTCTCGCTTCCTTTTTCTTGGCCTTTTCGATCGGCTGCCGAGCAGGTGCTCTCTTTTCCTGACCTGGGAGGCCTTCATTCGGTTCCCTCTTGGTATCCGTTTCCGCTTGTTGCCGAGCAGGCACTCCCGATTCCTGACGCGTGAGACCCTCTTTCGGCTTTTCCCTTGTCTCAGATTCCGTGATCGGTGCCGTCACCGTCTCTAGGGCCAGTTCCGCCTTGCCGCAGCGTATGGTAGTGCTCATTGCACCCAGGAAGTCAATTCCTAGGATGACATGGTCTAGCATCGAGGGCATGATGAGCATTACCATACTGATCATCATTCCCGTTAGGCTGACGTCTAATCTCAATGCCTTCCCTACCTCTAGGGTGGACCCATCTGCCAGATGAATGCGCACCTGAACGTCCTCCGTTCTTCCCCGAATCGCCCACTAAAACCCTCCTAAACACCGACCATGGCACATCCCTTAGTCCACTACTTAAGAACCAACGAGGAGCCCTGTCGCAGAATATCTCGCTCATTGCCCTGGGCATACGGTCGAGGGTAATGCCATATATGATGGCCCGTTCCTCTAGGTCCTCCAAGAAACCCAAGGGGGTCAGAGCGGCCATCATACCTCATGCCCCACTTCCGAACTGTTTCCGGGACGTTTACGAGAGGCCTGCCATCCGACTGAGGATACGGCTTGGCAGGATGCGGAACATAACTCGGCGACATGATCTCTGCGTCGATCGCTGTTGCTCTTGCTGTTGCTGTTGCTAAGTTAGGAGTCGGAAGATGTGGACGCTCGTACAGTTGTGAGCTCCTCAAATCGGGCTCCGATTTCTGACGTGGCCGCCCGCCAATGTCGGGTGAGACGCCCCAGGATGGCGGCCCCAACGCTTACGCAGCTCCTCCACGCGCCTTTTCTTGTCCAACCCGAACTCGTGGGCGATCGCCACCAGTTCCTCCTTGCGCGGTTGGTGGATCCAGCGCACGCCTACCCCCGGATTTTGGCAGTCACCTGACTCCATTTTGAGTTTTTATTACTAACTTTAGGGGCCCGCTTCGACTTCTCTCTCTCTCTCTCGTGGACTCTTATATTCCACTTTTCACTCCTTTTTTTTTATTATTTCTTTGTCTTGGTGCCTTTTCCGTCTATTTCACAAAATTGTGAAACGTCTAAAAAAGCTAATAAAAAACACTTAATATTCTTTTAAATTTTGACCATCCTTCACTTTGGTCTTTGCCTCAGTCTTTATTATTTTCTTTTTCCCTGTTATTATTCATTTATTTTTTTTTCTTTATTTAATTTTTTTTATTTTTATTTTATTTCTCCGCGCGTGAGTTGATTTCGTCCCACTGTACGCTGTCGCGACGCCTTAACGGCCCTTCGACGCCGACGTCAACTGCGCCGCGCGTTTGTGTACACTTATGCAAGCGTGGTCTCGATGTCGCCCGGCTGGCGCGCTGCGCTGTAATTTTTTCGACCGTCCGTTATCTTTCCGTTGTCTGCCTTTTTTGCTCGATTTTGCGCATATTTTGTCGCCTAAATCTTGCAGGTGCTCATTTTATTGTCCGACACAGGTATTAAAATGCCTTTGTTGGAGTATGCCTGACTACCTAATACCCTTGATTTGCAATTTCGCCCATGTGTGACGCTTTATTTTTTTCCTACTCCTCTGCTAGGGTACATACTCTCTATGGTATGCCCAACTTAAAACACCATATATGCAACTTTTTCCCTGAAAACACTTATTGTCAATTGTAAGGAAGCTACTGGCCGGGGTCAACTCTCAGTCTTGTGGGTTTAGAAGGGGGAGGAAGTGTTTCAAACGAACCCTACTACTTTCATAGGATAGAGAGGAAGATGCATACACTTGACCGGGATTGCTCACGCGGTCAGTAGACCAGGCCCGATCAGTTTTATAAAGAATTGTTACGTAACTGAAGAAAATTGAATTATATGAAGTACAAAATAAACATCCATGGGGCATCCGGTTGCATCGGGACAGCATTTTCAGAGGTCCAGAAATGGAAGAAATAAAAGGAGCAAAAGAACAATGAAGCAACAAGATACTGAGACAACAAGAACTAAAACATTTGACGTAACTGTAAATATAACGTAGATAATATTAATGTAAAATTAAGAGGAAATTAAGTAAGCTTTGAACTCTAAATACTTAAAATTAAATATGATGAGGAAATATATTAATACCAGAAAGGAGACTGTCTGAATTTTAAACAAATATTGAGTTCATAAAAATATTTGAGGAAAATTATCGAAAACTGATGAAAGTGTGAAATACAGTTAAAAATTTAAGATAAGAAAACGTTTAGCTGTACCCCTCGACAAGTAACCTATTCAGAAAAAGCAAAAAGTTCAAGAAGTTTTAGATGAAAATTTATTAAATGGGTTTATTATCCCTAGTGAATTTGAATATAAAAGGATAGACACAAACTTGGGTACGTGTTTATAATTTCGCAATTTTTTTAAAGTCTTTTCAATAATTGCGAAACCTCACTACGACCTTACAAAGAAAGACAGAAAGCTTAGTTTTGATCCCGAACGTTAAAAAATGCCCCGATTCTCGCGCTACATAACCCAATAAACGAAACGGAGCTTAATTTCGTTGCACGTTCATTAGATTTCGGAACAATATTATTACAAAGAAAAAACGACAGGAAACTGTAGCCAATGTTCTTCCTATTGAAAAAACGAACTGAAAAATACAAACTTTACAGCGTATGACCAACGACAATATAAACACTAAGATGAGCAACGCCATACAACAAAAAATGCTACTATGCAGCTTGATCTTTTGAAAATTGAAAACGGAAACAACATCAGTATAATTGCGCTGTCCCAGCCGAAAGAGCAAAAACGCTAAAATAGAATTTACTTTCAGCTTCGGCTCTATCAGGGCCGTTGTATCGGATAACGTCAAGGAGACGATTGGCTGTGACTCGGCGGCATGCGGGTGGGTTCACTTAATCTTCTGGTTAATTTGCTCCCAAGGTTAAAATTCACGTACTGAATGAGAAAGAGGTTGAGGAATACGGGTTAGGGGGTACCATACTATAATAGAAAAATAGAAGATGATAGAACATTTATAAAAGGCACTATATATAACCAGACCACCCAGTTGCACTGCTGTGGAAGTACATATTCCCACCCTTCCCTAATCCTGCGAAAAAGCCAATCGAAAGATATATATCGGCAGGACAACTAATGATAGTCCTGATTTGACTAAGTAACCTCCGTTCGGCGATGCATGGTTCTAAAAAAAATACAATAGTTATAATCAGACATAATTTATTTTAAGTTGACAGATAAACGAAAATAATTTCTACACATAACACTCGAAGTTGCAAATTAATAACGAATGTCCAAACTTTGTTGGACAAGTGTAACAAGCGGCTGTAACAGATTTTTATTTCTTACAAAAATAATTAAAAATATTGTTGGATCAAAAGCGTTTTTTTGACCTTTTAAGAATCTTATCTCAAGTGCGCGTGCATGGCTGGTATGGAGTTTTAATAAAGGTTTAACAAATTGATAAGCAACACGACTGACTTCTATGATGATGCTTACAGAACTGATTTCTTAACATAAATTAAGATTAAAGGGACCGAGCAATTACAGACTTCGAAAGAGAGCGAGACTTCGTACATGTGTATGAGTGCTTATGACATTCAAATAGAAGAGAATTAGAATTGCTATTGATACCCTGACTAATGTATAAATGAGGTATATGACCGAACATCCCGGCCGCCTTGAAAGAATTATCTTTCAAGAGACAGGTAGAACAGCCAGCTTATGTACTGGTCGGCAACAGAGTCCAGAGGCAGTGCGAATGTATGCGACACGAACACGGTCATCTTTGCCACTCACAACAGACTCAACACGCCCTAATTTCCAGTGTAATGGCGATGTGTTGTCCTCATGTATGATGACCATAGAGTCAACTGTGAGATTTGGGGAAGCCGAAGTCCACTTTGTCCTGGCTCGAAGCTCGTTCACATACTCCGCAGACCAACGACGCCAGAATTGCTGTTTAACAGCTGTGATCTGCTCGTAATGATCCAAGTTGGAGATGTTGTTGGTGATAATCTCACGCTCGGGCAAAGCGCGCGGTGCATCTCCATTTAGAAAGTGTCCTGCAGTGAGAGCGCAGAAGTCGTTGGGATCAGATGATAGCGGTGACAGCGGGCGAGAGTTAAGTACTGCTTCTATCTCAACGACTGCGGTGTTCAGTTCCTCAAAGGTGAACCGGGTGTTAGCGAGGGTACGCACCAGCAGACTCTTTGCGATCTTGACATCGGCCTCCCAAAGAACGCCAAAGTGTGGAGCCCTAGGTGGAATGAAATGAAAGGTTATCTCTTCAGAGGAACAATATGATAGAATAGCATCTTGAGTGCTATTGCTGAACATGAACTTCTTCAACTCGAGTAGCTTGGATGCTCCGACAAAATTTGTGGCGTTGTCACAATAGATGTGCGATACTGGTCCACGACGGGCAACCATGCGTTTCAACGATTCCAAAAACTTTTTCGTAGAAAGATCTGACACGATTTCAATGTGAACGGCCTTTACGGCCATGCAGACATATATGGCGATATAGGATTTTGTGGGACCCTTGCCACGTATTCGAAGATAGGTGTTCACTGGACCGCAGAAGTCGACTCCAACGTGGCGAAATGGCTTGTGTGTGGATAAACGCTCAGGTGGCAGGGAACCCATGACTTGACGAAGTAAAACTGGACGATATCTGACACAGTGTACACAAGAACGAACAATGCTGCGTGCTAAAGCTCTTGCGTTTATGACCCAGGATTGAAGCCGCAGCAGTCCAACTAATGCCTTTGGTCCTGCATGGTAATTGCGCAAGTGAAAATGCCGAACATAATTATGGACAAATTGCGATTCCTTGGGAACAAGTAAAGGATGCCTTTGATGAGAGGGGATATCAGCATGCTCGAGTCTGCCGCCAACCTTAATGAGCTCGTATCCAGAAGAGTCATCTTTGAAGGGGCTGAGAAATTTCAGATTGCTTTTCAAATCTCTTCGTTTCCTTAGCAATTGCAAATCTTCCTTGAAATAGTGCTGTTGGATGATCCTGATGATGCAGTGCAACGCGTGGCGAAGTTCTTCTGGGCATGGCGGCGAACTTTCGACAGGGTGTTCCTTTTTGGCAATATGGTAAAACCTGAACATATATGCCATAACTCGAAGCGCCCGAATGTATGAACGAGTTCCGTTCAGCCAGTCCAGAATATAATTACTTTCGATAATTGCAGCAAATGTAGACTTCCGTTTTTCAGCATCGATAATGTCCATGTCCAAATCATTGTCGAATTGTTGGCAGGGCCATTGAGTCTCGGAATCACGCAGAAACGCAGGTCCTGTAAACCAAATTGATTGCTGGAGCTTATTGGCTGGGCATCCACGTGACACGATGTCAGCAGGGTTCAATTTTGACGGTACATGTCTCCACTTTCCATCTGCTGTTTGATCTTGTATAATGGATACTCTATTTCCAATAAATGTCGACAAGGTGATAGAGTGTTGTTGCAGCCAGTGCAAGACAATCTGCGAATCAGACCAGAAATGCGCGCTGTGCGGCTTGCCGATGAATATGTTTTTGACAGTTGTACATAACTTACTCAGAAGTTGAGCTCCGCTTAACTCTAATCGAGGAAGCGTCAGCTTCTTGACAGGAGCTACCCGAGATTTAGCAGTCAGAAGCTGAACCTGGACATTGCCAAACGAGTCCGTGGAACGCACATATACGCAACAGCCGTAAGCACGTATTGATGCGTCACAGAAAAAGTGCAGTTGTATGTCTGTGAGCTCAGCTTGCAAGCAAAAAAGGGGTACTGAAATCGACGACAATTCCTTGAGAGACGTTACGCAGTTTCTCCATGCTTGTAGAAGTGATTGCGGAACAGATTCATCCCAGGCGATTTTTAGCAGCCATGGCTCCTGTATGATGATTTTCGAGACGATGATGATTGCTACCAGCAATCCTAATGGATCGAACAGAGAAGACGCAGTCGAGAGAATAGTCCTCTTTGTGACGGTTGAATACAATTTTTTGGGCTTAAATTCAAATAGTAGCACATCACGACGTTGATCCCAAGCTACGCCAAGTGCGCTAGTGACAGCGTTTTCATCCAAGTTTAAACCTTTTACCGATTCGTCATCCCTGACGGCGGGATGATTGGAGTGCCACTTAACCAATGGGAAGTGTCCTCGGCGAAGTATCTCTGTGATCTCGTGTTTGATGTTCTGCAACTCGATGAGCTCGTCTGCTCCGCATAGCAGATCATCAACATAAAACGATGATTTCAAAATGGATGCGCCAATGGGAAACTCGTTCACATGCAGATCTGCCAGATATTGCAAACTGCGAACTGCTAAGTATGGGGCCGAGGCCGTTCCATACGTCACTGTATTTAGCTCAAAGGTCTGCAAATCAGCATCAGGGACGCTCTCCAAAATATATATTGAAATTTCCGATCCACTGGGCTGACTAAAACTTGTCTATACATTTTCGTAATGTCCGCTGTGATGGCGTAACGAACCAATCGAAAACGAAGGAGAAGTATATACAGATCTTCTTGGAGTGTTGGGCCAACGAGAAGCAAATCATTTAATGAATGCTGGGACGATGTAGTGCACGAGGCGTCAAACACGACTCGTAACTTCATTGATGCACTGCTGGGTTTAAAAACACAATGGTGAGGTATATAAAAGTGTGGCTCACTTAATCTCGGATTCGTCACTAAAGTCATATGGCCAAGATCCTCATATTCTTTCATGAAAGTTACATATTGCGATTGAACAGTAGGCTGCTGACTGAGGCGCCTCTCGAGCAATAAAAAAACGACGACGTGCAACATTGCTTGAATTGCCAAGGCACATTGGATCTCCCTTGAAAGGTAGACGCACAACAATCCTGCCGTTATTCATCTGTGTTGTCCTTGAATACATATCTTCACAGAGCCGATGTTCTGGATTGATTGACTTTGGAGAATTTTCTAGAGCATCAA
This sequence comes from Drosophila borealis, assembly GCA_035045885.1. Taxonomy (NCBI): domain Eukaryota; kingdom Metazoa; phylum Arthropoda; class Insecta; order Diptera; family Drosophilidae; genus Drosophila; species Drosophila borealis. Next base: position 912,972 of record JAWNOR010000340.1, on the reverse strand, counting down.
TGCTCCACAGTAATTGAAGATTTTTGTCGATTGACTCCTCCACAGAAAGCAAGCACGTTGATGACTGATTAGCTGACTGATGACGATACTTGCCAGACACAACCCATCCAAGTAACGTTTTCTGAAGAACTGGCAAATTGTCTCCGAGCTTAATCTGTCCAACAGCCAGGCATTCGAAAAATGCCTCGGTACCGAGAAGGAGATCAATCCGACCTGACCTGTGGAAAGTTTCGTCCGCAAGTGGTGTATTCTCGGGCAACCTCCAATCTGACGTGTCGATTTCCGAATCCGGCTGGTAGGCAATGTGAGACGTTATACAGAACTGTAGTGTTACTTCAAATGGTGACAAACGAGATTTAATTCCAGTAGTTGTACAGTTGTTAATTTTAGTCGAGGTCTCCCCTATGCTACGGATTTCGAAATGTCGCTTATCACGGCGTAGATGCAGCCGTTGGAAGAATTGATCAGTTATGAAATTGACTTGGGAACATGAGTCATGCCGTCAATTTCCACACACTAGCCCCAGTGTTGGGCGCCAAAATGTTGGATCAAAAGCGTTTTTTTGACCTTTTAAGAATCTTATCTCAAGTGGGCGTGTATGGATGGTATGGAGTTTTAATAAAGGTTTAACAAATTGATAAGCAACACGACTGACTTCTATGATGATGCTTACAGAACTGATTTCTTAACATAAATTAAGATTAAAGGGACCGAGCAATTACAGAGTTCGAAAGAGAGCGAGACTTCGTACATGTGTATGAGTGCTTATGACATTCAAATAGAAGAGATTTAGCATAATTTTAACATAATCTGCTTTGACATTACTATTGATACCCTGACTAATGTATATATGAGGTATATGACCGAACAAATATATAAATATAAATATATAAGCATTCATATGGTATCTCATATTAATTAATTATAAAAAAGAGCATAATATATTAAAGAAATTGTAAAAGTATATGTTTAAGCTATATTCTGGATTCATTTAGCAAATATTCAAAATTATATAGTCGGTGGGCTGTGTAATTACTCCAGCTGTAGGTATTAATGTTTGTGCCAGACTTACGTAAACATCCCGCACAGAAAGATATTTCGGTGTGCTCGTGATTATGGTTTCTAAACGTTGAGACGCTTCTGCGTTAGCTTGCGTCCATTGACTGCTGTCCAGCTCTCTATGTTGTCTTTTTGACCAGCTGGGTTAGAGTTGGCAGCGGCTGGCTTGGGTTGCGTGAGCACCGCCTGCTTCGTAGGGTTTTGACCCTGGCACGTAGCCTCCTCTTCGCACTTCGTTTCAGGCGCACAGAGTTTGAATGCCACCTTCTGCAGACTTTCTGCTATCGCGAGATCTTCCTGCTTCAGCCCGTTAATGTGGCGATGTCCGTTGCCGCTTAGCCGTCTAGGACTATGCCCATCTTTTCGAGCGTGCCTCTCAGGGTTCTTCGCAGCTCATCACCCGCTTTTGCCAGGCACTCCTTGCTGCATTGGCGTGACCGCCTGGTGTAGCGCTGCAGCGCAGAGCGGCGCACAAAGGCCTGCATCTCATCCTCAATTATTCTCCTATATGGGAACTTGCTCTAACCAACAGGGCTCTACAGCGGAGTCCCTCGGCGGCCAAAAGTTTCGCTCATACTTTTGACCGCTGGGAGTAATACCGCTTCGACTCGGTCACCAGAGCCCCTTATTTTATGGGCACCGCCGCGGCGGGGGGTTGGTCTGTTCCGCGACATTTTCCTCTTTTTGGCCCTGGAGCTTGAAGTGAGCACCGATACCGACTTCTTTGCCTGTTCTAAAGCGCGTTTTATCTAAACAAAGCCTACCTGCTTATCAGGAACAGCGTAAGTCCGAAAGTATGCTGTACTTTTTGCCAGCTATTTTGGACAGCTTATCGCCTGGCTGTTGTCTTTGCTGCGAAGTTTTGCAACTGGTTCTATAGAGCAGCTCAGCTGGTTGTGAACTGCGCTAGCCTACACTACTCACAGCTGTTAGAGTGAATGCAATTAATTGCACAAATAGCTTCGCGAGACGGCAAAGAGACGCCTCCATTTCCCTCGCCTGGATCGTGCAGCTGTAGACGCCACCCTACGAATGCACTGCACGGGCTTGGCAGTGAGTACCGCCACGCTTTTGGTGTATTAGGCCTTTGACACAATTCACTGCGCACGTACACTAACTTCACTACAATTTTGTCAGGAAAACCACTGATTTGATTATTTTCATACGGAGGAGCTAAAAATGCGTCCGCACTCTACGAAAACAATCTCTCATCTCTTACATTTGTATGTTTGAGTGTGTTTTTTTTTGTGCTGTCTTGTGAATATCTTCGTAAGCTACTGATGGCCCGCGCCAACCGTATGCACGTTCGCTGACTCCGTCAACACCTACATACTAAACTCACCCCCCACTCACACACCACATTCCCCGCGGGATCACCGCAAAGTATTACTTCGCTGGGATGGGTTGCCTATTTAAGGCTGTCTCTGTTCTTCGCCGCGCTTGTTTGCATTGTCTCAAATCCCTCTGGATGCCCATAATGAGCTGGGTCAGATCTCTCTAGTTATGTTCTCCTTAAAGCCTGAACGTCAATAGTGCCCCTGGTGGGGGAAAAAATCCTATTGTATCTCTGTACCTCGGACAGTGGTACAGCTCGTGTTCCGGGTCTTCGTCCAAATTTGGGCTCGTGACTGAATCTGTGAAGATACTTCCTGTACCCGCGTGTCCAGTAAAAAACTGCGTAAGGTGGAAGTTCATTTCTCCTTTTTGTCTGTTGGTCCATTGCTTCAGGTTAGGAAGAAGCTGATGGGTTCATCTCCCTTTGTTGGCTGCATTCCATCTTCCCTGCCGGGTCGCTTTTGATGCTGCTCTCTCCGATCTCCGGATGACGTCCATTGAGGCAGCACCTTCCATCACTATTCTGCCTGCGTATATTTTCGCCATTTCCCTCGCAAGTATATCCACTGGCGGCATGCCCGCCAGTACAATAGCTGCCTCGTCCGACACCATTTGGAATCCAGAGATATAATCTACATGTGCGCGAAAGCTAAGCCTGTTGTCTAGCATGACCCCCAGATACTTGATTGAAGCCTTTGACTCAATACTAACGTTATCTACCTGGAATCTAGCAAACTCAACTATCTTGCGGCTTGTGATAAGCACAGCCTCTGTTTTGTGGCCCGCCAACTTTAGGCTGGCACCACGCATCCAGCTGGCCACGTTTCTTATAGCTGCATTCGCTGCAGCTTCTACTTCTTTAATCTCTTTGCGCAGCACTACTAGCGCGAGATCATCCTTTAATACTGCATCCCTGAGGCAACTGCACTCTAAGCACCTCGTCGTACATTATTTTCCACAAGAGTGGACCGACCCATGGGGGACCCCCGCCTGAGACCATGTAACTCCTACCACCTTCTTCGGTGCCATAACTCAATAACCGGTATTATGGATATTATACGGAAAAGGGAGGACGGTATCCCTATTCGGGCTAAGGCTCCCAGTATGCGAGACCAGCTTGCTGAGTTAAAGGCATTACGGATGTCCAACGTTACCATGGTGCAATCTTTCTGTTCTTCCCACCTCCATCGGATTGCCTCTATTGCGTTAGATGCAATGTCGATCACCGCCTTAATTACGTCGATCGTAAACCTTGCTTTCCAAAATCCGTACTGGCGTTTGGACAGCGCCTCTTTCTCCTGTACGACACTTAGTAGTCGGTAATATATGATCCTCTCCAGGATCTTTCCTGCCGTGTCCAGTAGGCAGATTGGCCCATATCCTGATGGATCCTCGAGTGGCTTGTCACCCTTTGGTAGTAGGATTAGTTCCGTTCTCTTCCATCGCTTGGGGCATACTCCGTCCAGTTAGCATCTGGTATATGTTGCTTACGAAAGCCATGTGCTGCGAATGGAAGAATTGTAAATCAACAACGTTCAAAACCGGTTCCCAGGCATCGCAGCGTCCTCTTTGAAAACGTCACAAGTCATCAGGACATCCTCAGTCTCCCTTGCTTCCATCAATTAAATGAACGTAATTTGGAGACAATACAAGAAAACAGAGACGAAATTGGCAACATCAACTTGACCATATTGTTGCTTCTCCTTGGAGCAGCCTGTGGCACTGTTAACTGCATCGGCTTCACCTATCGGCGGATAATAAGGAAGAAGGCTGCGGTCAAAAGGAAAGGATGAGGCGATCGCTAAAATAAGGTCGGCCGAGGGCGGCATTAACTTGAGAGGGCTGCAGTCAACACAAGTTAACGCGACCGGCCTTGACTCCAGCACAGACACTGACTCAGCTCTGGGCCGGATGTCTTTGCATTGCAGGCAATGCACGAGGCGCTAGCTAAGCTTTTCTGCAGCCGCTATGAATTCCCAACTGTGTAACTTCATAATGATTCTTTGTAGCTTGATAGGTGATTTTATATTGTCTTTGGTTTAGTTCTCTTTTTGTATGCCTTGCGACACCACGTCCAAGCTTAATAACTCAATCATAATCTGAGCGATTCAGATATGTCTTAATAAAAATCACATATACAATACAAAATATAATAACTAACTAACGTTATTTTATTTATGTATAGAAAATGAAAGAAAAAAAAACAGAGTAATTTATATAATAACGTAGTTATAAGTTTGAATAAAAAGACTTTATTTCACGAGAGTGACTTTTTATCAGTTTATTAAGTTGAATATCCGGATTAAGACTGAAGTACCAAAATTGGCTTACGCTATATTTAAAGCTAAATAATAATTGGAGTACGTGACTTTTTGCAAAGGGACAGCAGCTACAGCTTGTTTTTGGGTATTAGGTTTATGTCACTCCTCCCCACTAAAAATAAAGCGTGTCCTCACGCTTGTAGGGCATATGAAAAAGGTAAGTATAATAAAAAATATTCTTTAAATGCTAGGATACAATTTTGGTAACATATTTAAATGTTCTTTCAATTTCAAGTTCAACTGAGAGTTGTGCAGGTGGCTGATCAATAACATTTAGTTTTTTAATAAATATTTGTTTGGGTTTATTTTTAAACTTATATGGCTTTAATTTAGTAATATTATTTCTTACGTATATACTCTGTGTGTAGTCTGAGTTCAAATTGCTTATAGATATCTCATTAAGTATTGCTGAGCAATTATGAATTTTTTTATGTTATTTCCCTCAATTAAGATATCATTTTTAATACAGTTTTGATTTAATGTGATTTTGGGTAAGTTCCATGTTATAAGTATATTTGGTTCGATATAGTTAGTTTGTGTTATTAGATGTGTTTTTGAAAATCTGCAACTAGTGTTAGTTTGTTTTATTATACCTAATATGCATGGGTTAATAGTTAATTTGTTCTTGTCCTTGTTGTATAAATTATTAATATGTGAGTAGTATTTGTATTGTGTTTCGTCTTGTAAAATATTCTTATAATCGTCCGGGTAGGGTAGAATTTCGTATAATGGTGTTTTATTTATTTATCTGGGAATGTGTGAAATAATCAAAATTTCATTCGTATCTGATCTAAGCCAAGTAGATGTTTTTATGTTAAGTAGCTGTTCGGAATTAACGTTTGTGAGATAATCGTGTTTCAATTATTTTGGATTAAAAATTCCCAATCCAGTAAGTTGTATTCTCATTTCTAAATCTTCAATATATTCTGTGAATTGTTGTAAGTTGAATGCAAGTGATTCCAGTACTTTAAATTCTTTTCTTTCTTCTCTCCCCGCCTGGGTCGTGGAGCTGTAGACGCCACCCCAGGAACGCTCTGCACGGGCTTCGCAGTGAGTACCGCCATGCACCTTTATGTGTATTGGGCCGATACACAGCTCACTGCGCACGTGCACTAATTTCACTTTAATTTTCTCAGGAAAACCACTGTTTTGTCTACTTTCGCACGGAGCAGTTAAAAAACGCGTCCGCACTCTATGAAAACAATTCTCTCCATGTTTGTTTTTTTTTTTTTTTAATAGGGGGGAAAGCATTTAAAGCCGAAAAGTGTGGGACTTTCACCCACTAAAACCACCACCTACTTTCCGTCTCCCTCTCGTGGAACGACCGCTAAGTATTAGCTCACGACGGGGAGATGGCATGAAAGCCTCTTCTAGTATCTTATCTAGAGTAAGAACTTGAATTGCGCTGTCTTTCAGCGCGTCACAAGGATTTGATAATTTCTGCAGCCATGTGGGTTACTGCGACCCAATTGTTTTGCGAGCTAAGAAGGATATCTATCAAGCCAGTGACCGTACAAGTTCTCCCAATACTTTGGCTTTGCTCTTCCCGTCCTCTATGGTCCGTTTGTGTATGTATGCACAGTGTCTGCAAAACGGATCCGTCTCATGCCTAAACCTAATGAGATAGGATTTGAAGCAACCATGTCTTGTCAGTTGCTGGGTCACGTTGAAGTCGGTTTGTCCGTACTTCCGGCTTACCCACGGCCGTAGGTCCGGGACCATCGTGCTTGCCATTCTTCTAGTGTTGCCTCCTGACTGCGTGCTGCGATGCGGTCTTCTGTTGCTGTGTCATCTGAGACGGTCCGGAAGGCGCAGAGTACCCGGAGTGCGCATCGTCTGTACGCTGTAGGAAGGGATCCTAATTGCTGGTCCCCAGATCGATGACGCGTAAAGGAGCATCGACTGGACCACGTTGCAGATGAGCCGTCTGCTGCGCTGTCTAGGGCCACCAGTGTCCTCAATTATGCAGGATAGTGCATTAGTAGCTCTACTCGCTTTTTCTCCAGCGTATTCCAGGTGATGTTTGAAGCAGAGCCTGTGGTCCAGAAGACGCCTGGCTCGGATAGTACTGCGGTGCCGTCCACTATGATGTTGGCGGTTTCCACTTGCTTCCGGCTGCTGATAAGAACTGCCTCCTTTTTTTGCGCAGCAAGGCTGAGGCCATTTTCGACAAGCCACGTAGTCACCTTTTGGGCTGCTTCGTTGGTGTTCCTCTTTACCTGCACTTTCTCTTTTGCCACCGTGACAATTGCGATGTCGACTACGAAGCCTACGATGCTGCATCCAGGTGGTAGGGCAAGTCGGAGCACTCCGTCATACATTACGTTCCAGAGCAAGGGTCCAAGCACCGAACTCAATGGAAGCCTTTGACTCAATACTAACGTTGTCTACCTATCTAGCGAACTCAACTATTTTGCGGCTTGTGATAAGCACAGCCTCTGTTTTGTGGCCTGCCAACTCCAGGCGAGCGCCATGCATCCATCTGGCCACGTTTCTTATGGCTGCATTTGCTGCCGCTTCTACTTCTTTAATCTCTTTGCCCACCACTACTAGCGCGAGATCATCTGCACTCTGAGCACCTCGTTGTACATTATGTCCCACAGGAGTGGTCCCAGGACCGATCCCTATGGGAACCCGGTTGAAACCATGTAACTCCTAGCACCGTCTTCCGTGGCATAACTCAATACCCGATCGGAGAGGTAGTTGGATATAATACGGAAAAGGGCGGACGGTATCCCTATTCGGGCTAAGGCTCCCAGTATGCGTGACCAGCTTGCTGAGTTAAAGGCATTACGGATGTCCAACTGAAACACCGTGTAATATTCCTTATCTCCCCACCTCCATCGGGTTCCCTCTATTGCTTTAGCTGCAATATCGACCACCGCCTTAATTGCGTCGACCGTAGACCTTCCTTTCCGAAATCCGTACTGGTGTTTGCCTCTTTCTCCTCAACGACACTTAATAGTCGGTCATATATCATCCTCTCCAGGATCTTTCCTAACGTGTCCAGTAGGCAGATTGGTCTATATCCTGATTGTTCCTCGATTGGCTTGTCCCCTTTCGGTAGAAGGATTAGTCCCTGTCTCTTCCATCGCTTGGGGAATGCTCCGCCCTGTAAGCATCTGGTATATGTCTCGGCGAAGACTTCTGATTTTGTTGCTACGGCTAGCTTCAGCGCCTTGTTTGGCACGCCATCTGGGCCTGGGGCCTTCCCGTCGCCTATATTTTTGCTTGCCACCAAAACTTCTTCTGCGGACACCTGCTGCACTAGCTCCGTGCTACGAGAGCAATTGACCGTCTCTATTTGTGGGTGTCTAGGGAAGAGTGCCTCGACTATGGTGGCGAGTGCAGTCGGGCAGGTGACGCGGACTGTTCCTTGGCTCCGGCCTCCTCACATATTTGTTGGAAGCAGGCGGATTTGCTCTGTTTTATGCTTCGCTTGAGGGCTCTTTTGGCTGCTCGCAGATCTTCCAACCTACCGGCAAAGTCCGGGCTCGTTGGGAGCACTTAGGCAAGCCTTCCTTAAGTGGCTGCGAACTCTTCTAGCGGACTGGTCCCTCTCGCGTTGGTTTCTTTGCTTCCCCATTCCACAGCCCAAGCGTTAAAGTCTCCCGCTATGACAAGTGGATTTCTGTGGCGGGCGTCAACGGATATCTCCTCCAGCATGTTCTGAAAGCGCCGCAGTTCCCAGCTTGGTGGGACGTAACAACCGTAGATGGTAATTCCGTTGATTTTTGCTCTCACGGATCCGTCGTGGGCAGATCTTACTTCCTGGAAAGGTGATTTAAGGGACCAAATGGCCGCTTTGCCGCATTTGCTTGCCGCCCAGCCACTTCCAGCGATGGGCTTATATGGCTCGCAGATTATTGCGACATCGGTCTGCCTCTCCCTGACTGCTTGCATCAACAGGGCCTGTGCTGCTTCGCAGTAGTTGAGGTTCAGCTGTGTGACCTTCATTTTCTTTTGGCAAGTGCGCTCCTGAACACTGCACTACCCGCAATGTGTTTGGAGTCGGTGTCCTTTTCTTTACAGAACATGCACTGTGGCTCCTGTTGGCAGTCCCTAGCCAGGTGATCTTTTCCTCCGCATCGCCGGCACAGATTTGATCTGTCCTGTTCGCACTTGCACTGTTTCGCGAGGTGTCCAAACTCTAGGCATCTAAAACATCTGGTGATGTTTAGTCGCTCGCGGAGCCCTGAGCTGACCCACCCTACTTTCAGTGTACCTACTGATAGGTCTATTTTCGCGATTTCCGCTGGTAACCCTATAGTGGCCGTTTGGGTGTGGCCGTACGCTTTTCGCAAATTAATATTTTCTGGCGAAACGTCCAATAGTTGCATCTGACCTCTCAGCGCCTCGCAAATGTCCCCACGAGTTGTAATCTCGTCCAGATCCTTCCACTCTATGGTTACGCGATGGGAGTGCGTCTGGACCTCTGCATTATCGCCTAGCGTTTCGCCCACCAAGCTCCTAAATACTGTCGTTTTTTCTCCAGGATTTTTGAGTTGTAGAAGCAGCTATCCTTTTTGGGTCCTCCTTATTTTTGCTACCGCTTCCCCGAGATCGCTGAGCTTCTCGTCCGCTTTGACTCTCCTCAGTAGATCCGAGTAGCTAGCTTCGCCTTTTGTCGAGATAATTATTGTCGCATCTTTTCTTTGAGTAATCCCTTACTCTTTTTGCCGGCGTTTTTTTTTTTTATGGGTGACCTCCTTCCACTTGTTACCCTCTCCTTTGGGACTCGGTGTCTCCTGGACTGGTGCGTCCTCATAACCGCCTTCGCTCCTTTGTCGTGTAGCTGTATCGCTACCAGCTCGTATAGTACTCTGATGCTCTCTATTGCATCTCGCATCCGTTGATGGATCGAGCGCCGCTTGCCCTCTTCTAGCATATCCACTAGCTTGGAGATCTCTTGACCGAGATCTCGGAGTGCCAAGCTACTCTGAGTTGCCGTCTGTTGATCCCGCTTAGTGTTCGTCTCTGCAGGGACGGCTATCAGTTCACCTAAGGGTGATCTCACCATTCTGCTGCTCTTTGCAAAAGCATCACAGCCCTCCTTCAGTTGTGGGGTTTGGTTTATACTCATTTTGTTGGGTCCCAACTCCAAAGCCGTTGTCCGTAGTAGTTGTACAGTCGCGATAAGATCTCATGGTTGTCTTTGCAAGCAGTGAGGCCATGCGAGGGTTGACACCCGCCTTCATGGGGTCGAGTGTTAATCAGGAATATTACATCTGAACCTGTACTGCCAACGGAATCGATCTGGCCATTGCCAGGTTAATGGCAGTCAGAATAATTCGCCTACTAGAGGCACCCCTCCGAGCAATTACATCAACGTGTCATTGCAGTCGCCTCATACGACAAGCAATGACTAGCTGTGGTTGTATTCTATAGGCCGCTTGCTACACGGCTCCGTGCGCTGAGTGAGATGCGGCTTCATACTGATCGTTCGGCTTTCGAGGCCGGCGTTCGGCTGCCACTCTCAGCAGTCTTACTCTCCCAGGTCATAACAAAATGATCGCAGGCACCCTTGGGGTTCCCTCGTTGCGATTTATCGTGTTTCGATTATTCAGCTGTTTGGCATATCTATGCATTGCATGGTTAGTGGTTGCATTGTATCCCTAATCAAACAGCATATAGATGGGACATGCCGTGGAAGAATTGTGGGCACAAAAAAATCGGTGACATCTGGTCCAAAAAAAAGTAAGATATACATATGATGTCTTTTTTTCGCTTAAAGTACAGGAAACTGCTTTGGCTTACTCTCTTCCATATGATTTGTGCGATAGAACGGCATACCTAAGCGTTGGCATGTGTGCATTCAAAAGTTTTTGGACTTGCTATTCACGCATTCTTGCATATTTTGTATATGAATAGAAGCATTAATGCGCTTGTGTGCCTGTTGGTGCCTGCCTACCTGTCCGAAGCAAATTTGTCAATATTTTGGAATTTCTGATTTTCGAGCTCTACACACACACACACAAATGTGTGTATGTGCAGATCATGGGCGCAAAAAAAAATATCATCATTGGCCCGCATCTGAGGCGCCCTTCTTTTTTTATACCCTTGCAGAAGGTATTATAATTTTGTCGTGAAATGTGTAACGCATAGAAGAAGACATCTCCGACCCTATAAAGTATATATTGGAGATGAGCTGTCGTAGTTATTATTATTTTCCATATTAGTTTAGTAATTTCGAGTGCAGCGAGTTTCTGAGAGTTCCTTCGTTCGCACGTGTTTTTTCTAACCGTCCCAGAACCACGCTCGATAAATAGCGTTGCCAATTTTATCTCACTCGATAATACTTAAACAACACTGTCTAAATGTAGACCTATACAACACCATCTACAATCGACACCCAAAGTAATTATCGATAAGGCGCTTAATTCAAGCAAATCAACTATTCCCCGACACTGCCATTCTGACGTCCTCGTGTATCCAATAAATTTTTTTAAATCTTTATAAAGAAACTTTAATTTCAATCAGTAACCTTCTTTATACCTAACTAATTTTTTAGAGTATACTCGCTTAATATAACAGATTATTCATCATTTTCTTTAAACATATTCGTTTTCATTATCTTCATTAAATTTTTATCATTTAATTACATTACATCACATGCGTTTCATCAACATATTTTCTTCGTTATGATCTTCTTATTTCTCTGAATCCCCAACATCAACAACTACTAGAGCGTCAGGGCCAGGTACCGCCACGTAGCAATCGATCACTACCTTCTGTTTCAATTGTTCCACTACCGTCTGTTTCAACGGCTTCTCTACCGTCTGTTTCAACGGTTTCTCTACCGTCTGTTTCAACGGTTCCACTACCGTCTGTTTAAACGGTTTCACTACCGTCTGTTTCAACGGCTTCTCTACCGTATGTTTCAGAGGTTTCACTACCGCCTGTTTCAACGGCTTCACCTAGCGAGTTCTCCTCGATTTCTAGCTCGCTTGGTACCTGCCCATCCGGCATACTTCTTAAGCTCTCATGCGGATATTTGTATTGTCTTTTACTCTTCATACATTTTAGCATGTATCTATCATTAACTAATACCTTTATTATTTTAAAAGGACCTCGAAACTTAGGATCGAGCTTCGTTTGGTGTCTTTCACTGCTGTTGAAAAGAACAAAATCACCTTCACTGAATCTTACTAACTTTGCCTTGTTTCTGTCAAACCTAAACTTCTCATATTTTCTAGCAATTTCCATATTTTTTGAAGCTAATTTTCTGATTTCGGTCAGATTAACCTCAGTTTCAGATTCACTAATTGGAATTAAACCTAAGGGTCGAGCAACCTTTCCCATTAACAGTTCCAAAGGACTCGCTTTGGTGACTCTATTTACTGTACAATTAATGGTTAGCTGGACCTCTCCGAATGCATCTTGCCAAGAACGCGCACTTGTTTCAACAGCAGTTAACAGATTCTGCAATGTGCTCATCACCCTTTCCACTTGACCATTCGCTCGACTTGCTCCCGTAGCTATCAAGTGCAGTTTTATCTTTTGAGATGCGCAGTAGTCTACAAATTTTGTACCCGTGAAACTTCTTCCCTGATCCGCCACAACTTGGTTCGGCACGCCAAATAGAGATATCGAAGATTTTAATGCCATAATACAACTTTCCGCACTTAGGGTATAAGTATGGTACAGATAAACGTACTTGGTAAATGCGTCAATCTGTACAATGACATATTCTTTTCGATCACTCTTACCACTAAGCTTGCCTGAAATGTCTATGTGCACTGTGTGCCATGGAATGCTTACTTTTGAAATGGAGTGTAACTCAATTTATGGTTTTCCTGACTTTGATTTAAAAACTCTGCAAGTTATGCAGTTTTCCACAAACTTTCGAACGTATTTAGCCATGCCTTCAAACCAGTAATGGTCATACACTTTATCGAGTGTCTTTTCCCATCCTAGATGCATAATGGCTTCATGCAATTGGTTTATAACCGACCATCTAAACGCTCGAGGTACTACTGGTAAACAAAGAGTTTTGCAGTTTCTCTGAATCTTCCTATTTAGAACACCTTTTCTTAAATCGTACGTCTTCGAAATCTCTAATGGATAGTTATCATTATTTAATTTATGTATTATCTCAGCAATATCTTCATCTCTTTGCTGCTCTGCCGAATCCAATTTTCTGAAAGCTCAGCTAATTCAATTCGCTTTTCGACAATCTTTGAATTTTCGGCGAACTTATTGTGAGGTAGAGGATTTCTAGACAAAAAATCGACGGGAGCCATCCGCTTGCTTTTACTAAATTGTATATCAAAGTCAAAAGTTAGAAGATATTCCCACCAGCGGTGAACCCTTGACACCAACTCTATTTTTGTTCGGGATGACTTTAACGAATTACAGTCAGTGAGGATTATAAACTTTCTGCCTTGTAAATAATGCCTAAAATACTTAACCACGGCAAAAGTTTCACGTTCATATGAGGTGTATTTGGCTTCGGTTGGGGATGTCGTCTTGCTATAATACTCTATCACGTGTGGCTTATTTTCGATCCTGTGTAGAAGTATAGCTCCATATCCAAGAGCACTTGCATCCGTGTGTAGCTCAATCGGGTACTGAGGATCGAAAATAACCAACACTGGTTTGTTGGTAAGCATGTGAATTATTTTTCTACGAATCTCTTCATGTTCATCTTTCCACTCAAAATTTCTTTTCTCTGACGTAAGTGAATATAGAGGTTTCATCACTTGTGAAAAACCAAAAACAAATTGACAGAAATACGATGCCAATCCTATAAATTGACACAACGCTGTAACCGATCTAGGAGGTGGCAATGCACTCAAGGACTCAATTTTTCGTGTGTTTGGGCGAATCTCACCTGCCTGCACCTCATATCCCAAGTACTGGACAGAAGTTCTGAGTAAGAAGCACTTTTCTACATTAAATGAAAATCCAGGCTTTGTAAGAATATCCAAAACTATTTGTAACCTCTCTAGAGTCAATTCTTTAGTTGAAGCTACAATCATAATGACATCCATGTAGACAATAACATTTGAATAGGCAACAGCTCCTAATGCTTTCAATATTGCTCTTTGGAAAACTGACGGCGCATTTTTAAGTCCAAACGGCATTGAAAGAAACTCGTATTGCCCGTTCGGGGTAACAAACGCAATATATTCAATAGACTTTTGATGCATTGGAACCTGATAGTTACCGCGTACCATGTCTAAACAGGTAAAGGATTTCGCTCCTCGTAACCTGGCTATTTGGTCAGCTATTAATGGTAAAGGAAATTTATCTGCGACTGTATTTGAATTCAACTCCCTATAGTCTACACAGAGCCTCGCAGATCCATTCTTTTTTTGACCAGCAACGCAGGACACCTTGCACTCTAACAACTCTTGTATTTTACCCCGAATTAGCTCTCTTTCACTTGCGCTAAATCTATATGGTCTTCTCTGTACAGTTTTGTTTTCATCAATCATCCGAATACTCATTTCACCTGTACTGACACGGGTCTGAGGAGTTCTCATTATAAACGAATCAGTGTAAGATTTTAACAATGTTATTAATTTATCTTTGTCTTCATCAGTTTCTATCTTATCAAATGAATTGTTTGACAAAGTAGTACATACGTTTACTGTTTTATCTTTTACTATCTCTACTCCTTCACAGGATACTAAAGCTGAGTATCCTTGAGCTAAAACTTCACGACCTAACACAATATTGTTTCGCATCCATTCGTCTGGTATTACATGAAATATTACATTTAAACTATTTCCATCAATCATTACATCGCAATCAATTTGGATCGTACTATGAACATTTGCATTACCAATGCCTTTAAGTGATACAACATTACTTGATCTTTAACCACTTAATTTACTTTCAAAACTTTCTTTAACTAGCGAACATTCTGCTCCTGAATCAAACATAATCGGAATATTCTCAACTCGCACCATAATTCCGCTCTCTTTATTGTACGCAATCCAGTTATACCACCAGCTTTCGGGCATTGCGACGCTATATGACCCTGCTGCTGACAACGATAGCATGGGATGTTGCTCTTTCCATGCTGTTGAAGAGGTTGAGGATCTCGGTGATCCTGTCCCTGCGATGTACCCACAGAATTCCTTCGACTCCTGCAATCGGCCTTCTTGTGCCCCATGCTACCGCAAAGATGACACCTGATAGGAAGCATCTTAAAACGCTTTGCATCCGAATTCTCACTTCCAAAATGTTGTGGCCTCTTGTCAAGCGCAAACACTTGCAGCTCAATCTGTAAGTCGCGTCGGTTTTGAAAATTGGCTGTGTATGCGATTCTCAGCACGTGACGATCAAAGTTGGCAAAATGACCCAAAACAACTGATACAGCAATATTTTCAGTGTTCATGTCTCGCCATTTTGTCACAAGTGCCGTCACTAAACGGCTTGCATATACCGAGAGACCTTCACCGTTGCTCGGGCGGCTATTAAGCAAATGTAAAAATGCGGCTGCTGGCCTCTCTGTATTTGCATATCTCAGTTCGAATAACTGTTTGAACTCCGGCCATGTTATGCCCGCGTAACAAATTTGGGATAGCCCCTGAGATCCACTTCCTGCAAGAGATTTACTTAGTGCCAAAATTAAAGAGCTGCCTTGCAATGGTTGTTCGCTTAAAACGATATCAACTGTTGCACACCCTTGCGTAGCGTCTGATCCAGGAATGTCTGCGTTAAATATCGGCAAATTAACGGCGCCATTTTGTACAGGCTCACGTGCCGACGCTTGCAAAGTTTTTGCCAACACCAGGAAATTTTGGTTTTGTTGTTCCATCAGCATACGCAGTTGATCCTCCATGGTTAATTGACGAGGACTGGATCCCACTTCTGATATTGGAGATGAGCTGTCGTAGTTGTTAATATTTACCATATCAGTTTAGTAATTTCGAGTGCAGCGAGTTTCTGAGTTTCTTCGTTCGCACGTGTTTTTTCTAACCGTCCCAGAACCACGCTCGATAAATAGCGTTGCCACTATTATCTCACTCGATAATACTTAAAGAACACTGTCTAAATGTAGACCTATACAACATCATCTACAATCGACACCCAAAGTTATTATCGACAAGGCGCTTAATTCAAGCAAATCATCTATTCCCCGACATATATATATTCATGATCAGTTCATGCCAAGTCGATATAGCCATGTCTGTCCGTCTGTCCGGCTGTCCGTCTGTCCGTCTGTCTGTTTCTATGCGAAGTAGTCTCTCAGTTTTAAAGCTATCTTTATGAAACTTTGCGGAAGTCCCTCTTTCTGCTGCACGCAGTTCATATGTCAAAACCAGCTAGATCGAACCACTATATCATATAGCTGCCATAGGAACGATCTGTCGAAAAGTAGGTTCTTGTATGAAAAACATTTTTGTTTATAAAGATATCTTGATCAAACTCGGCATTTATTAGTTTTACTATGCTCCTCATATATATGCAGAATCCTACTCAAAATCGGACCACTATATCATATAGCTGCCATAGGAACGATCGGTCGAAAATTAAGTTGTTGTATGGAAAATTTGTTTGTTTTTCACGATATATTGACCAAACTCGGCATTTATTTGTTTTACTATGCTCTTCATATATATTCAAAATCCTATTAAGATCGGACCACTATATCATATAGCTCCCATAGGAACGATCGGTCGAAAATTAAGGTGTTGTATGGAAAATTTGTTTGTTTTTCACGATATCTTGACCAAACTCGGCATTTATTTGGTTTATTATGCTCCTCATATATATGCAAAATCCTATTAAGATCGGACCACTATATCATATAGCTGCCATAGGAACGATCGGTCGAAAATTAAGTTTTTGTATGGAAAATTTTTATGTTTTTCAAGATATCTTGATCAAACTCGGCATTTAATAGTTATGCTATGCTCCTCATATATAAGCAAAATCCTATTAAGATCGGACAGCTATATCATATAGCTGCCATAGGAACGATTGGTCGAAATTAAGATGTATGGAAAACTTTTTTGTTTTTCAAGACATCTTAACCATACTCGGTTAATTAACTGTCATTAACTATTTTCTATGACCAGCGGATAATTGTGCAAAAAATAACATCTTTAAGATATTCAAAATAACCAAATACAGAAAAGGAGCGATTTTATATTTATAGTAATATTAATGTTTTTGATATTAATTTATTATTGTCTTACAATATTTAGTTTCTTCATATACGAATTTGATCTGCAGGTAATAAGGGGTCAACATTCATTCATCCGATAGTTGCGTACTCCTTGAATCTATCGATATCTTTCGCTCCACCTTGAGTTGACAATCCAAAACACAGCATATTGTTTTGATCTGGTATTTATTTTTGTAAGATATTGATGCCCGAAACAAATGGTTAGAGAGTCAATTCTTTAGTTGAAGCTACAATCATAATGACATCCATGTAGACAATAACATTTGAATAGGCAACAGCTCCTAATGCTTTCAATATTGCTCTTTGGAAAACTGACGGCGCATTTTTAAGTCCAAACGGCATTGAAAGAAACTCGTATTGCCCGTTCGGGGTAACAAACGCAATATATTCAATAGACTTTTGATGCATTGGAACCTGATAGTTACCGCGTACCATGTCTAAACAGGTAAAGGATTTCGCTCCTCGTAACCTGGCTATTTGGTCAGCTATTAATGGTAAAGGAAATTTATCTGCGACTGTATTTGAATTCAACTCCCTATAGTCTACACAGAGCCTCGCAGATCCATTCTTTTTTTTGACCAGCAACGCAGGACTGGCAAACGGAGAACAACTGGGTCTGATAACCTTGCACTCTAACAACTCTTGTATTTTACCCCGAATTAGCTCTCTTTCACTTGCGCTAAATCTATATGGTCTTCTCTGTACAGTTTTGTTTTCATCAATCATCCGAATACTCATTTCACCTGTACTGACACGGGTCTGAGGAGTTCTCATTATAAACGAATCAGTGTAAGATTTTAACAATGTTATTAATTTATCTTTGTCTTCATCAGTTTCTATCTTATCAAATGAATTGTTTGACAAAGTAGTACATACGTTTACTGTTTTATCTTTTACTATCTCTACTCCTTCACAGGATACTAAAGCTGAGTATCCTTGAGCTAAAACTTCACGACCTAACACAATATTGTTTCGCATCCATTCGTCTGGTATTACATGAAATATTACATTTAAACTATTTCCATCAATCATTACATCGCAATCAATTTGGATCGTACTATGAACATTTGCATTACCAATGCCTTTAAGTGATACAACATTACTTGATCTTTAACCACTTAATTTACTTTCAAAACTTTCTTTAACTAGCGAACATTCTGCTCCTGAATCAAACATAATCGGAATATTCTCAACTCGCACCATAATTCCGCTCTCTTTATTGTACGCAATCCAGTTATACCACCAGCTTTCGGGCATTGCGACGCTATATGACCCTGCTGCTGACAACGATAGCATGGGATGTTGCTCTTTCCATGCTGTTGAAGAGGTTGAGGATCTCGGTGATCCTGTCCCTGCGATGTACCCACAGAATTCCTTCGACTCCTGCAATCGGCCTTCTTGTGCCCCATGCTACCGCAAAGATGACACCTGATAGGAAGCATCTTAAAACGCTTTGCATCCGAATTCTCACTTCCAAAATGTTGTGGCCTCTTGTCAAGCGCAAACACTTGCAGCTCAATCTGTAAGTCGCGTCGGTTTTGAAAATTGGCTGTGTATGCGATTCTCAGCACGTGACGATCAAAGTTGGCAAAATGACCCAAAACAACTGATACAGCAATATTTTCAGTGTTCATGTCTCGCCATTTTGTCACAAGTGCCGTCACTAAACGGCTTGCATATACCGAGAGACCTTCACCGTTGCTCGGGCGGCTATTAAGCAAATGTAAAAATGCGGCTGCTGGCCTCTCTGTATTTGCATATCTCAGTTCGAATAACTGTTTGAACTCCGGCCATGTTATGCCCGCGTAACAAATTTGGGATAGCCCCTGAGATCCACTTCCTGCAAGAGATTTACTTAGTGCCAAAATTAAAGAGCTGCCTTGCAATGGTTGTTCGCTTAAAACGATATCAACTGTTGCACACCCTTGCGTAGCGTCTGATCCAGGAATGTCTGCGTTAAATATCGGCAAATTAACGGCGCCATTTTGTACAGGCTCACGTGCCGACGCTTGCAAAGTTTTTGCCAACACCAGGAAATTTTGGTTTTGTTGTTCCATCAGCATACGCAGTTGATCCTCCATGGTTAATTGACGAGGACTGGATCCCACTTCTGATATTGGAGATGAGCTGTCGTAGTTGTTAATATTTACCATATCAGTTTAGTAATTTCGAGTGCAGCGAGTTTCTGAGTTTCTTCGTTCGCACGTGTTTTTTCTAACCGTCCCAGAACCACGCTCGATAAATAGCGTTGCCACTATTATCTCACTCGATAATACTTAAAGAACACTGTCTAAATGTAGACCTATACAACATCATCTACAATCGACACCCAAAGTTATTATCGACAAGGCGCTTAATTCAAGCAAATCATCTATTCCCCGACATATATATATTCATGATCAGTTCATGCCAAGTCGATATAGCCATGTCTGTCCGTCTGTCCGGCTGTCCGTCTGTCTGTTTCTATGCGAAGTAGTCTCTCAGTTTTAAAGCTATCTTTATGAAACTTTGCGGAAGTCCCTCTTTCTGCTGCACGCAGTTCATATGTCAAAACCAGCTAGATCGAACCACTATATCATATAGCTGCCATAGGAACGATCTGTCGAAAAGTAGGTTCTTGTATGAAAAACATTTTTGTTTATAAAGATATCTTGATCAAACTCGGCATTTATTAGTTTTACTATGCTCCTCATATATATGCAGAATCCTACTCAAAATCGGACCACTATATCATATAGCTGCCATAGGAACGATCGGTCGAAAATTAAGTTGTTGTATGGAAAATTTGTTTGTTTTTCACGATATCTTGACCAAACTCGGCATTTATTTGTTTTACTATGCTCTTCATATATATTCAAAATCCTATTAAGATCGGACCACTATATCATATAGCTCCCATAGGAACGATCGGTCGAAAATTAAGGTGTTGTATGGAAAATTTGTTTGTTTTTCACGATATCTTGACCAAACTCGGCATTTATTTGGTTTATTATGCTCCTCATATATATGCAAAATCCTATTAAGATCGGACCACTATATCATATAGCTGCCATAGGAACGATCGGTCGAAAATTAAGTTTTTGTATGGAAAATTTTTATGTTTTTCAAGATATCTTGATCAAACTCGGCATTTAATAGTTATGCTATGCTCCTCATATATAAGCAAAATCCTATTAAGATCGGACAGCTATATCATATAGCTGCCATAGGAACGATTGGTCGAAATTAAGATGTATGGAAAACTTTTTTGTTTTTCAAGACATCTTAACCATACTCGGTTAATTAACTGTCATTAACTATTTTCTATGACCAGCGGATAATTGTGCAAAAAATAACATCTTTAAGATATTCAAAATAACCAAATACAGAAAAGGAGCGATTTTATATTTATAGTAATATTAATGTTTTTGATATTAATTTATTATTGTCTTACAATATTTAGTTTCTTCATATACGAATTTGATCTGCAGGTAATAAGGGGTCAACATTCATTCATCCGATAGTTGCGTACTCCTTGAATCTATCGATATCTTTCGCTCCACCTTGAGTTGACAATCCAAAACACAGCATATTGTTTTGATCTGGTATTTATTTTTGTAAGATATTGATGCCCGAAACAAATGGTTACCTCCACCTGGCCGTTCTTTAGCTTTGTGTACAAACCGGAGAGCTGGCATAAAAGTTAACATAATAAATATCAGTTTTTATAAACATCGATAAATCGAAATACAATATTTTTATACATCATTACAATATATACCTTCTTTTCTCATTTGCAATGGGTTTATGCAAATATTGAAGTTACACACTCTGCTATAAAACTCACAAGACATGAATATAACATACTCTATTTGTAACAATTCTGAACCTGCTTTGTTGCTATATAATCTTTTCGACTTGTATTTTAATCGATACCTTTCAGAAGGACCTCTTAACAGTGCGTGCAAAAACGCTTCAAATACTTCCGGTCAAAAGTAAATATAAGATAAAGGCCTTGAATATACCCTGTGCCTCATATGACAATTTTTAAAATTTGGGGGCTATAAGAGGGAATAGTTTTTAGTTTTTAGTGTGATTTAGTAAACATTTTTCTTCGGTTAGTTAAAAATTCAATATATTAAATTACTGATATTTTATGTTGGATTAATTCTTGTTAAACATAATGTCATTTTGCACAATTAAATTTATCAATATTATTTAAAAGTAGTATATTTTAAATGTAATATAATTTCAACCTTATCAACATTGCGGACATGAATGCATGTACGTAAAGTGACGTTTGACTATTCCTTGCTAGAACATTGCTAGAGGGTATAAAAACAACTTTTAGTTCAGAAGTAGAGCAAACTTGTAACGTTTATTGTCAGTGCGCATAATTTCGCTGTTCAAGATTGTTGGGTCGAATTATATTTCTTAAATAAGTATCAACCTAATTATAAGTGAAACTATACTTCACTTTAAAATCAAATTTAAGTCAAGTATGTGTCATAAACTATAATTTAAGTGTATAAATTCACAATTAATTTCACATATGTATATGTTTATATTATAAATATATATGTATATATCTATATCTATATATATATATATATATATATTAAAACAAAATAATAACTAAAATAAATTTATTAATAACTAACTTTGTGCTAAAAGCAAACTTAAGGCATATGTGTACATGAGTTTATTGATTATACATTACTGACGTTGTATCTAGTGCGCAGAATCGAACGACAGTCATATAACACAAAAATATGTCAGTGCAGCAAAATCTGTTTATCCGACCTTGCAGCTAGGTGGCATATGTATAAATAAAGACTGCACATGAACATTAACAAAAACAAAACGATTGATTATTAAAACAAGAGGCTCTGGTCGGGACCTCCCGACTAGAGGATACCCTGAACCCTCTTCTTCTGACACCAAATACAGATCACGCTACGCTCTCGTTTGCTTTAGTAGTGATTCAAAAGAAATTAAAAAAATGTTCCTCAGTAGGCTTCGAACTTGCAACAGACCGCATTACTTGCCGCCACTCCTATTCAATAGCCACACCAGCCAAAAAATAATAAAAATTGTTTCCACGGTAGGGTTCGAACTCGCAAACGACCGCACTACTTGCAGCCGCCTCTACTCAACAGCCACATCAATAATTAAGTCTTAATGAGAAAGAAACGAATTAAAATAGCAGCACACAAAACAATACAATCGCAATTGCAATGCTGTTAATATAATTCAAAGGAGACGCGCATGCAATTTGCGCTTGCTGCCCCAAACTCGAGGCCAGCCGAAATATGTTTTCTTTAATGACCGGTCTTGATGAAATTTTCTATTGTACATCTTATTGTACTTGAGAATATTCGTGTATTATTAAAAAGTAAATTGCATTTAAATTGTGACTTATATCTGTGGGCGGCATAAATTGGTGTTTTTACTGAATTTATAGTTATGTGGTCGTAGCGGGGAGGTGGCGATAGCTAAAAAGGGCTAGATACTTGATATATACATATATACTATTCTATAAGCTACATGTCAAGGTTCGTGACGCTAGCTCTTATTATTTACCAAAATTGCTCATATAAAGTATTTCGATACTTTGATTTTTATCGATTACTTGGAAGCGGGGAAATTTATCGAATATCGGAAACAAACTGGATCTGCGCGGGCACTGGGAGGACCTACAGCTAAGATTTCAAGTTTCTAGCTCTTATAGGTTCTCAGATCCTTGCGTTCATACATACGGACAGACGGGCGGACAGACAGACGGACATGGCTAGATCGGCTCGGCTATTGATGCTGATCAAAAATATATATACTTTAAGGGGTCGGAGATGCTTTCTTCTGCCTGTTACATATATTTGCACAAATAGAGTATACCCTTTTTACCCATTTTTAAAAGGGTCAGTATACCCTTTTTACCCATTTTTAAAAGGGTCAGGGTATAAAAAGTTTTCATACAAGAACCTAATTTTCGACCTATCGTTCATATGACAGCTACATGATATAGTGGTCCGATGACGATAGTTCAATAAAGAATGTGTGTGTGTATGTATACAGAAATTCTTGCACTCTGCGCTAGCTGCCGCAAACTCGTGGCCAGCCCCAAACACATTTTCTTTAATAACTTCTGTGTTTCATAACCGATCTTGATAAAATTTTCAACAGTAGATCTTATCGTGCTATAGAATATATTCTTAAAAAGTCAATTGCATTAATATCGTGGCCTAAAAGTGACTCTAACTCTTAAAATTACAAGATTTGCTCAAAAATCAGAATTTCGATATCTACTAGGAGCACATACACTTTAAGTCTCTAGCTCTTATAGGTTCTGAGCTGCTTGAGTTCATAAATACGGACAGACGGGCGGACGGCTGGACGGACAGACAGACAGACGGGCATGGCTAGATCGACTTGGCTATTGACGCTGATCAAGAAAATACATATATACTTTATGGGGTCGAAGATGCTTCCTTCTGCCTGTTTCATACATTTGCACAAATACATTATACCCTTTTTACCCATTTTCAATGGGTTCAGGGTATAATAAACTTGATTTACGTATGGTACACAATCACTCATGTTTGAAGACTAGTTTCAATAGTTTTTGAGATCTCATACAGACTAACGGACAAAACTCGCAGAACAAGAATATACAAATACATTATGAGGTCGGAGATGTGTGTTTTTCTTTGTCATATACAATTCCGCAAAACCATTGCACTCTATTTTGCCCAATTGAACAACTTTATAAAAGCGGCCCAACGCATTAATATCGGATCACTTTATTTTAAAGTTGACAAAAATATAAGTTACATAAAGTCACTGTTCTATTGCTAATATTGGCTACTATCAGTAAGAATACAATAGACAAAATAGTCCAGAAAAAAGTGGTTAGTTGATTTTACGTAGCCAAGGCGCCCCAGAAGTCAACTCATTTCTTACAAAACAGTACCCAAATCAATGAGTGAGTTTAGCTATTACAATTAGAAACAAATATACATAAATGCAGCAGAAAAACAAGTTAGATGCTCTAGTCGGGAGCTCCCGACTAGAGGATACCCTAAAACCTCTTCTTCCGACACCAAATGCAGCTCACGCTACGCGCTCGTTTGCTTTAGTAATAATAGCAAGTAAGAGGTTCTAGTCGGGAGCTCCCGACTAGGGGATACCCTGAACCCTTTTATTCCAACACAAAATGCAGCTCACGTTAAGCGCTCGTTTGCTTAAGTAGTAATAACAAGTAGAAGATTCTAGTCGGGAGCTCCCGGCTAGGGGATACCCTGAACCCTCTTATTCCAACACCAAATGCAGCTCGCGCTACGCGCTCGTTCGCTTTAATAGTAATATAGATAAATTTAAAAAAAAATGTTCCCTTGGCAGGGTTTGAACTCGCAACTTACCTCAATACTTGCTGCCGCCTCTACGCAACAGCCACACCAGCCAAAAAAAAAAAAAAATAGTTTCCTGGGTAAAGTTCGAACTCTCATACTCACACATAATCCCAAATCTCATTTTATCAAGTAAGAGGTTCTAGTCGGGAGCTCCCGACTAGGGGATACCCTGAACCCTCTTCTTCCAACACCAAACAGCCGAGTCGATCTAGCTATATCCATCTGTCTGTCCGTCTGTCCATATGTATGAACGCAAGGATCTCAAAACCTATAAGAGCTAGAGTCTTGATATTTCAGCTGTAGGTCCTCCTAGTGCCCGCGCAGATCCAGTTTGTTTCCGATATTCGATAACTTGCCCTGTTTTCAAGTAATCGATAAAAATCGATATCGAAATCTTGTTTTTTTATGCAATTTTGGTAAATAATATGAGCTAGAGTCACCAAACTTGACATGTAGATTCTATAATAGTATATGTACTTTATGATAATATGACTTTATGATAATATACAAATGTTTTATATTCTATTCTACAATAAGATGTACAGTCGAAAATTTCATTAAGATCGGTTAAGAAACACAAAAGTTGAGTGCGCGCGTGTTAGCAGCAGTCAGCGCAAATTCCAAGAATTTCTGCGATTTTATTGTTTTCTGTTCTGCTATTTAAATTGTTTTTTTTTTATCATTAAAACTCAATTATTGGTGTATCTCTTTAGTAGAGGCGGTTGCAAGTAGTGCGGTCTGTTACGAGTTCGAGTCCTATTGAATTTTTTTTTTTTTGTTAATTTATTTTTATTCCTGCTCAAGCAAAGGAGCTTGTAGCATGAGCTGCATTTGGTGTTCGTAGAATATGGTTCAGGGTATCCCCTAGTCGGGAGCACCCAACTAGAGTCTCTTACTTGTTTATATTTTTATATTCTATAATGTATTTGTGCAAATGTATGTAACAGGCAGAAGGAAGCATCTCCGACCCCATAAAGTATATACATATATTCTTGATCATAACTTGCCCCGTTTCCAAGTAATCGATCCAATTCGATATCGTAATATTGTTCTTTGAGAAAGTTTGGTAAATAATAACAGCTTGATTCACCAAACATGACATATAGCTTCTAGAATAGTATAGATATATCAAGTATCTTTCATTTTATAGCTATCACCGCCTACCCGCTACTAACTCATAGCTATAAATTAAGTAAATAAACCAATTTATGTGCGCATGTTTTAGCAGCAGCTTGCGCAAATTCCAATACATGTACACATACATTCATGCGCGTCTGCTTTGAATTTTATCAACAAAACTGCAATTGCGGTTGTATTGTTTTCTGTACTGGTATTTTAATTCGCTTTTTCTCATCAAGACTAAACTATTGGTATGGCTGGTGAGTAGAGTCATCGGCAAGTATTGCGGTCTGTTGTAGGTTCGAAACCTACCGAGGGAACTATATAATTTTTTTTTTTTTTTTGGCTGGCGTGGCTGTTGAGTAGAGGCGGCAGCAAGTAGTGTGGTTAGTTGCGAGTTTGAACCCTGTTAAGCGAACAATTTTTTTTAAATCTTAATTTGTCTTTATGGAAGAAGAGGGTTCAGGGTATCCCCTAGTCGGGAGCTCCCGACTAGAACCACTTACTTGTTTTATTTTGTAAAAGATCATTTGACGTTAACTATTGTATAATTAATTTATATTTTTTACTGATTTACCAGATTTACACTTCAATATTGCGAGATTTCGAATGGATTCCCTCAATTCGTTTCTTTTAGCCATATTTAACAGATATTTGAATAAAACTATATTAATATTTACTTGTTCTCTCTCTGTATATATATATATGTTTTATATATCTATATGTATATATATAACATGTATGTTCTCTATATATAAAACTGTTTGTCCTGACTGACTGACTGATTGGTGATCAACGTACAGCCCAAACCGTAAGAGCTAGGAAGCTGAACTTTTCACTGTAGTTACCTTATTCGAAAATAAAATTTTTTTGGTGTAGTTTTCAGTTTTGTCCAATTTGCTTCAAACTTATTTTCAGAACTCTACATAAGTACTTAATAAATACGTGTTTCAGCGATTTTGGAAATTTCACTCGCAGCAGTGGTAAATTGGCGGAAAATGTTTGTATGAAAGTTGCTTGTTTACCGTCCGAGATGTTTCAAAATCATTTTCAAAGCTTTTTAAGAACATTTATTTTATAAAATACGTGCTACGGGCAAGGCCGGGTTATACCCGCTCGTATATATTATATATAAATATGTATATTTATATATATAGTTTTGTCATTCACTGCACTTGCACTATGTATTTAGAGAGCTCTGGGAGTCTGAAGCCAACACAAGATTTAATTAATGATAGTAACAAAAGATTATATGTGAAGAAAAGTTATATCGCATTGTAAGTAAATTGTTAGTTAAATTTTGGATACGTCTGATGACCGAATATTTTATTTTTGGGGGGCTGTGTTCGAATCGCCGTAGCCATTCTTCGGTTGTAAAATAATTTTGCAAAGAGACTTATTTCTGTATAGGGCTTAGGTCTCAGAGTTTTTTCATTCGCGGATAAGATTGAAGATAGCTGCGCTGCCAACGTACGCTTTGTCTCAGCGGCAGAATCAATCGCAGATAAGAGCGGCATCATTATACAAAAGCATGCTGTTAAGATCGCTAACGCGGTTCAATTTAAATCGGTATTGAACTGGACAAAACGGTGACCGTGACAGGATATATATTTTATTGATTTATTATAAATAGTTGGAAAACAATTTTTTTGGGCATTTTAATGCATTTTCATTTTAAAACTAATGCACATATCTTTCTGCATGAATGTATTGTTAAAAGCAAATTACTGTACCTATCTACCACAAATAATTAATGTTTCTTTTTTGGACTAATAAAAAGTTACAAACGAAAATCTTGTGCATTACCTTAGTCAAAATATTTATGCCGACGCCTGTACAATCGTTAACTAGGCCAAACATCCTGGACTACGATGTGTTCATCGGTTGAAACGATTTGCGTCGTCCTCAGCGGGTGTAGGAAAAATATTAAGCTAAGCCTGTATAAGCTCTAGATTGACTCAATATACCACGCCCCAACCTAAAATGTATTCCTTCTCAACTTATTAAAATATATCGATTTTCCACGTCTTATATGGATAGATTTCGAGAAGCTTTTTTCCAAATTTAAAAGCTTTAGTTCTATAATTGTGGAATATATAAATTCAAATGTATTGCAATTCAAGTCTATCATTTCAATAGCTCCAAAAAACTTCCGTGCATATGGACTGTTGATCAGACAACAAAGCGGACATTGCACAAGCAAATGAAGTAAGAATGATACCGTAGCAAAATATTTTTTGTTCAATTCATTTGAGGGGTGTTTCATACTTTTAGGAAAATCCATTCCTCCTCGGTGGAAATGGAGGTCGAAGATTTGGTGGTCGACGTTTCGCACTCAAATTCATTTCCATCCGATCGGCCCCAAACTCATTTTCAAAGATCTATATTCAAATTAATTTAAGGGGTGTTTCACACTTTTTTCAAATTTATTTCCAAAGATCTATAAGAAAAATCATTTGAGAGGTGTTTCACATTTCTCTCAAAGTCTAAACTCCTTCGGTGGAAAATGCATTTTTAAGATTTTTTTGGTGAATTTTAAGAGTTTTCCGATTTGCATAAAAGTTGTTTGATTCCCGTCCGATTAGTCTCAAAATCATTTTCAAAGCTTTTTGAAAACATTGATTTTATAACATACATACGTGCCACGGGCAAGGCCGGGTTATCCCCGCTAGTTAATAATAAGCACAGACCAATTCGGATCTACCTGCTTCTTTTAATTAACAACAACTATTTAAATAAATTGGAACATAACATATTTCTAGTTTGAAAGCTATTAAAAAAGATCGATAGCGTATTATTTTGGTGACCGCGACGTGATTTTTATCTATTTTTGTTTCATTATCGCTTTACATTAAAACAATAAAGTTAAAAGATCAGCAGCCTGACATTTCGTTTTTGTGCGGTTTATGTACTCAAAAGTAATCACTGTCGCTTTCGGCCAATCTTATTTACAAGTAAATGCCGTTGCTTCGTTACAGCTTTTATTTTTTGAGCGGTATAGATATACTAGGGATCACTGTTGTTACGTACTCAGCTAGTTTGCATACACTTTCGATCAACGCTTGTAATGAAAATAACGCCTCTAGTGCAGTGCTCTCTGCTAACATGGTGACTTTAGCGGTGACATTTTAATTTATTAAAATATACAAGACCTGCAAAATGCTCTAAATAATTCGAATTGTATTGTGATTGAACCTTCTAAAGAAAAGTCATCAATTGCGATCATGCATCTCTGGATGCTGTCGGACCTGCGGGGCAAAGCATCATTCCTTGCTGCATTTAAATAAATACTGTTCCGTCTGGCCAGCTGACTGCGCTTGCTGATCATCGTCAATTGCCCCTTTGTCGTGCCCTTTTTGGATTCTCACCAGCTTGTCGCCCAAAATTTCAGCAGTTATGTTGTCCTCTTAGCTACTGCTATGGGGTTCGTAAAAATCGCTCCGGCAGTCTGATACCTTGTCGTGACCTTTTTGGATTCTCACCAGCTTCAAGAAGCGCAAGTCCGCAGCCCTTGTCTCCGGTCTTGGAGAATCTCGTTTCGACACAAATGAAATACCGTCTCTATTATATAACAGTCTCAAGTCTCTGACTACTCAACATGCCTCACAGCCCTGGTAGCGCCTATTATTACTGCTAGTAAACCGAGTTTTACTATCAACACCAAAAATTGGAACATTCCCGTTAACATTCGACTTGCAGATCCGTCTTTCTTTAAGCTACAACTCGTGAACTTGCTACTTGGGGCTAGTCTTTTTTATGAGCTTCTCAGCGTCGGCCAGATAAACATTCTCCCAGGGCTACCATGTTTTCAGAAAACATGGCTTATTTGGGTAGTTTCTGGTGGCGGACCGCGTTTGAGTGGGTCCACGTTGATTGCGAAGCATACTGTAGGCAAACTTGAGTCATGTTCTGAAGAACGTGCTGTTGAATTGGTGCGACGATTTTAAGAGATAGAAGCCTGCTTGGAAACTACACTCACCACTTCAAAGGAAGAAACTGATTGTGAAGAGAAATTCGTAAGGACTCATACCAGATTGCCTAGTGGCCAATATGCGGTTCCTTTACACTTCAAGCGAAGTTTGGAATGTCTTGGAACGAAAAATCAAAAATTCAAAATCCTTCAAACCTGAAGACTCAATATTCAAAATTTTAAAGGGATGCAGGGATACCCTTGCAAAAATTTCCTCGAAAATGATGAATTTGCTTAAATATCTTTGAAAACAGACTATTATGCCATATAAGATTCAACTATCCCACCGATATTTCCTATAGAAGCAATAATATATAGTGGTCCAATATTGAAAAGATTTTCCATAGATGAAGGGGGCATAAAAAAACATATATTAGATTTGGTAAATAATATGTTATAGTGGTCCGATGTTGTTTGGATTTTGCATATATATGAGGAGCATGAAACTAATAAATGAAGAGTTTGATCAAGATATAGTGATAAACAAAATAGTTTTTCATACATGAGCCCACTTTTCGACCGAACGTTCCTATGACAGCTATATAATATAGGGGTCTGATCCAACCGGCTCCGACATATGTACTGCTTGCAAAACAAAGCGAGACGTATGCATGGTTTCATGACTATACCTGTAAAACTGAAAGACTAGTTCTCATAGAAAAAGACAGACGGACAAGGCTATGCGTAAATAATTGCAACAGCCATAGGCAAGACTAGAAGCAGAAGAAGGAGAAATTTCCGACTCCAAATGTATATATATTCTTGACCAGTATCAACAGCCGAGTCGATATAGCCATGTCCGTCTGTCGGTCCGTCTGTCTGTCCATCTGCCTGCTTCTATGTGAAATAGTCTCTCAGTTTTAAGGCTATCGTTTTGAAACTTTGCAGAAGTGCCTCTTTCTGTTGCAGTACATATGGCAGAACCGGCTGCATCGGAAAATTAAGTTGTTCTATGGACAAATTTGTTGGTCATCAAAATATTTTGACCAAACTCGGCATTTATAAGTTACACTATGCTTCCTACATTTATGTAAAATCTTATTTACATCGGACCACTACATTATATAGCTGACATAGGAACGATCGGTCGAAAATTAAGTTGCATGAAAAGCTGGTTGTTTTTCAAGATATTTTAAGCATACTCAGCAGTAACTATTTACCATGTGCTTCTTAGACACTGGCAAAGCTTTGGTAGGGTCTGCAAGGGTATTAAATCTTCGGCGTGCCGAAGATAGCCCTTCTTTCTCGTTGTATGTGGATCGAACAACATTTTACCTAGGTTGTGTGTAGACTTAAGGGAATAGCTCCCTATCCATCTTCATCCGCCACAGGTCCTGAAGCAATTGTTTCTAGTAATCAAAGGACACAACAATCCTAACGGATCACACAATCGAGAGGCAATTGAGTGAATAATACGCTTGGTTGGATCATCCAGGGAATAATTGAATGCATAATTTTGAGAATTCCACATCATTCCATGAGTTTTAACAGATGCCGGAGGATCAAACTTTAACGACTTTTCTTCACTAGTGCTTTTCAGGAAACTTTTGTGGTTTGTGGACCATTTGGCTAACTTGAAGAACCAAGTTTTAAAACACCTTCATCTTGTTTGCGAATCAGTAAGAGCTCTTCTAACCTATTCGCTCCTGTTAGCATATCACCCATGATTAATGATATAAGAAGCAATTGGGTGAGATTCTGCGTAAAGTTCTGCTAACGTATGGCCAGAAAGGGAGCGAAGGCAGTGTCATAAGTCACATAATTGAAATGTCTGTAAGCTTTCTGATCTTTCTGATGCCTCCACCCAATCATCTGAAAATTCCTATTCTCATTAGAGACAGATAGACACCTATCGATACATTTTTCAGTTGTCGGTTGTAAAAGCAAACTCATGCAACCGAAATCGTGCAATTGTTTTATATAGCTCCCTCTGAATAGTTGGACCTACCACCAAAGTCTCGTTTAGTGACATTGACCTTGACGTCTAGCTTGACGCATCGAAAACTACGTGCAATTCGGAGGTCAAACTATAAGGACGCAGGACGCTTTGGAGGGAATATAAATTTGCAGTCCCGAAGGAGTTGACATATGCGGTCACGATATTCCTTCATAAAATCGTTGTACATATTTCGCAGTAAGTCATCATTTTGATGTGTGCGCTCTAAAGTCGAAACTTTTGGCAGTCTCAAAGGATAAACCAAATGCTTTTTGACTCGCTTTAAACGGCAATTTGACCTTAAATCTGCCAGATTCCTCCATACGCACATTCTGTTTAAAATTATGCAGCCTTCGACTTCCCTGGGATCTGTTCCAATTCCCAAAATCGTTGTACCAGAGTGTGAAGAGCACTATTGTCGCTACCATTTGCGACAGTGCTAAATAATGCTTGGGGTGCCTTGTGAATATTTTCCTGACACAATCCATCTTAACAGTGTTTTCTGAATAGTTGGATGTTCAGGAGACAATTCTATGTTTTGTGGTATATTCCACTGTGACGAGTGATTCTGCTGATCAGGTCGGTATCATACCAACTCAGATATAACTCAGAATCAAAAAATTCAATAACGCATCTTCTTGACGTTGACGTAAGCGTTGTGCTAAGTCCTCTGACATAAAGTTTATTTGATATCCAGAATCTATAAGTGGTCTTGCGTGGTGGAAGTGTCCAAATCTATATTTAAATTGTTATACAGCTGTGGCTAAAATAACTTGTTAAACACTTAAAACATGACTTACATAAGCCCGTTGCTGAGGAGCAGGTGTGGCAGAACTAGAGGCTTGCAATTGCGAATTTTCGCTCTCATACCTGTGAGGTACAGTGTGGCTTGTATTTGCACACACTAGAAATTTCGACCCTCCACATTTTTTTTCAGTTCATGCACAAGTTATGTTGCTTTACAAACGCAAAGCGTTGATAAACAGGTTGAGCACTAAACGATTGACAGTTATCGAGACTATGATCAGAGACTGAATAATAGCTGCATTTAATTACTGTCCTCTGATCACCCTTAAATTATTACCTGATATGTCCCTTATTAGCCTCTTGCCTTGGTTTCGTCTTTCTCCTAGTTGACTAAGCTTTAGTTGTGATTAATTTCCAACAAGACTTACCGTTTTAAGCATTTCCATCAATAAGCGTGGACATTTTACGTAAATTCAATAAATTCACAAAATAATATCTATCCAAAAGAAAATTCGCCAGACAAATGGTTAATGACTATACACCTTGTCCCAATCAGTAAAACAGGGAAGCAAAAGAATACCGGAAAGGAAATGGCAATGACCTGTGCTCCAATTCAGCTTCGCAACAACAGCTGCACAAATTCACATACGATGTTCACAAACGGTGAGCAATACAATTTGTATCGGCGTAAGCAACAGCCGCTGGCCAACTCAATAAGCACACAATCAAACTTGATCTGCTTACAGATGATTTAAGGGCGGTTTATTTGATTTTAATTTTATATTTATATAAATCAATAATATGTGCTAAAAATTGAATTCTCTGCCCTTTGCAGGTTACACCGACAGTTATATGTACATATACTATATTTTGGTAGAAATCGCCGGATTTTTCATTATTTAATTTTCAAAATTTTCCTTGAGCGACCGAAATCCAAACGTTATCCAGGTCCACTTTAAATATCCCACAGTCGGCTAACCAGCAGAAGAAATTATTTGGAATTCTTAAGCTTGTGCCGAGCAAAAAATTTTGCAAAGTAAATAAAATTTCCACAATTCCTAAACGATGTCCCTGCTCGGGCGCCGGGAAAAAATCCAAATCCAAATGTTTACCCAATTTCAGTTATTGCACGCCGCTTAGGCTTTTTAGCACTGACAGATGTCTTTAGTATGAAAAGGAAAACTTCAGTAATTTGTAATTTGCTGCAGCTGACCACTGCCACAACTCGAAAACATTTATTGCTTAAAAACGAAGACAGGAGGGGCTTGGTCAAATTGTTGCTTAATCTCAGCAAACGACAAGAGCAACGATTGATAGTGCACTCTGAATATTTGCATACTTGGCGACAGCTAAGAAATAAAAGATACTTTATATAATGATACTATTCTAGAAGCTACATTTAAAATTTGGTGACACTAGCTCTAGGAGCACCGGGCATTAGGAGGACCTACGCTCAAAATTTCATACATACACAAGGATGGGCAGACAGATGGACGGACAGACAGACGATCATAACTAGACCGATTCGGCTATATATGCTGATCAAGAATATATTCACGTTATGAGGTCGGAAATGTTTTCTTCTGTCTGTTTTATGTATTTGCAGGAATATATTAATACCTTTTAACTTTTTTTATTCCCTTTTTTTGAGCGATTTTTAATGGGTATAAAAACACATTGTACCCTTTAGTAATGTCTTGCTTTCCTTTGTTTGTAATTAATAAGAATATATAATGTACTCGTTATTAAGCTTTAATCCTTCGTTTTTAGCATGCCAGCAGATCCTTCCGATGAAATACCTGGTCCACAGGTCCCGAAAACAGAACTGGAGGAGCTACAGATAAAGTCACAAGGCGTTGCTGATGAGGTAAATAATTATGCACAATTGTTTGTTCTCAGCTTTGAATAATTTGTAGTAGTTTTAATATTTTTGAAACTAATGAACCTTTATATAAATAGGTACCCAAATAAAACGTCCCACTAAAACTGATTTTATTGCCTTTAATTCAATGTTTTCATTATGGATGCTTCGATGTGCATTTATTGATCGAACAATCCTTGTACCATAAGTAAAAGCCGAAAAATGTACTCGTAACAAAATTGTCAAAACTTACAAAAAGCAGTAAGAAGCTCTAGTTAGAAGATCCCGACTAGGGAATACCCTGAACCCTCCAAATGTAGCATGCGCTACGAGCTCGTTTGCTTAGGCATAAATAAAACTAAATAAAAAAAAATAAAAAAATGTTCCCATAATAGGACTCGTATAAGTATACAAACATTGTAGCGCTTTGCGCTAGGTGCCGCTGACACATGCATGTGTGTGAATGTGTGTAAATTTATACAGATACTCTTGCGCTTTGTTAGCTGCCGCTGACACTTGGCCTGCCAATATACAAATATATAACCACACGTTTTCTTTAATAAATTCTGTGTTTCTTAACCGATCTTGATGAACTTTTTAACAGTAGACCTAATTGAACTATAGAATATTTATATATTCTCAAAAAATTAATTGCACAAAAATTGAAATTGGTGGGCACAACAAATTGTTTAATTGACTTGATTTATATACTATGTGGTGGTAGCGGGGAGGTGACGATAGTTAAAAAATTAAAGATACTTAATATATTTATACTTTTCTAGAAGCTACATGTCAAGTTTGATGATTGAATCTTAAAAAATTGCAATTTATATCGATTTTTTATCGATTACTTGAAAACGGGGCAAGTTGTCGATTATCGGAAATAATTTGGTACTGTGCTAGTACTAGAAGGACCTACATTCCAAATTTGAAGGCTCTAGGGTTCTCTAATAGGTTCTGAGATCCTTGCGTTAATACGTACGGTCGGATGAACAGACGGACGGACATAGCTAGATCGATTCAGCTTGTGCCGAATATATTCTTTCCGATAATATATATACTTCATGGGGTCGGAGATGCTTCCTCCTGCCTGGTAGATGCATTTGAACAAATACATTATACTCATTTTACCCATTTTCAATGGGTTTAGGGTATCAAAAAAAAAATCATTTGGAATGCTTTTGTTTTTTTGAGAACATATTCAATAGCTCATTAAGATTTAGATCGGATAAGATCGTAATTAAATTTATTTTTATTACTTCTAAAGCAAACGAGGAAGAAGCGCGAATAAGAGGGTTCAGGGCATCCCCTAGTCGGGGTCTCCCGACAAGAGCCTCTTATTTTTTTTTTAGCTTTGTGGCGGTGGCGAGGGAATTTGGTGACTCTTGCTCATAAAACCTAAGAGATTTTCTCATAATCGGATTATCGGAAAAAAACTTTCTACTGCGACACTAGGAGGATAAAGGTTTCAAGTGTTTAGCTTTAATAACATTGACGCTTTCATACATAGGAAGAGACGAACAGACATAAGCGCATGGCTAGTTCGGCTCAGCTATTGATGCTGACCAAGAATATACGTGCTTAATGGGGTCGGAGATGCTTTCTTCTGCCTTTGATTTGCACAAGACCATTATATGGATTGTAATCATTATTTCAGTGGAAAGCATTCTGTTTCTGGTTAACAAAGTGTCGACCCCCTGTTCTTTTGCCGTCCTTAACAAATAGTTAACGAGGATTGTTAAACGGCTTATTTGTGTATGAGCTTTCGTGTTTATTATTACCTGCCTGTTGTTTGATTCGATTAACTGTGACTCTGTCATTCTTATGCTTTGTAAGTCGTTCGCGTCGGGAGTGCCAGCGATCACCTTTATGGCTGTGCCCAAAGAAGTCCAAAATTTCCATCCTATGGTGTACATTGATAGCGGATAACAAGTCTCGTAGAGGGGTTTGCTGTATGTCTTAAGTCATTGCGTGCATCCCACACTAGTACGCACCGTCTATAACCGGTATATAGTTCGAGTAAGAATAGTTCGTAATGCGTGCTGTCACGGAAGCCAGGAAGAGAAGGGTAATATGAAACGACCTTAATTAATTAAAAACGTACATCTTATGTAAAAAATGTAAATGAGGCGTTTACAAGGCAGTCTAACGATTTATCGGAGGTTGTCCTTGTGTCCTCCCTTTAATAAAGACCGTTGTCCCTAAATCAGCTTCAACCTTTCTTGAACATAAGTGGGTGAGCTTGTTTACTAACCTCTTGTTGGGTTTTACTAGTACCTTTTACTCTACCTCAAAACCCCTGTTCTTTCTGTCCCGGATGGCTGTTTAAGCCCTTTGAATTTACCTACTTCTTGCCATGGACTATTTCTGACGGAGTGCACCGATTTATTGTACTCCGCCGTAGCCTGGAGGATAAGGTCAGCCGCATAGTCCATTATGAATCATCTGCACCGAGAAAAGAGTTTTTGGCTCGACTTTCTGCTGAATGGCCTTAACCTTTTCAGGGTCTGTCTTAGTGCCGATGTTTGTCATGATGAAACCGAGGTATTCTACGCTTGTCCTAAAAAATTGCAACTTTTCACTTTCTCGAAAACACGATGACATCATCGACATAAACGCAGCAAGTCTTGCCGATTTGCCCGCGAAAAATGTCACCTGTGGCCGTTTGAAAAATACTACGGGAGTTTATTAAGCCGAAAGGAAGCCGACAAAATTCGTACTTTCCAATTATGGAGAAGGAATTTTTTTCTCGATCTCGCTCTTCATAAGTTATTAAGTGGTATCCGGACTTCAGATCTAGCTTTACCCAAGTTTGCCAATATCATTGAAATGCTTGGCATAGGGTATTTGACAGCCACCGATTTCTCATTGAGCTTCCTAAAGTCTATTACCAGGCGATTCTTCGTATTGCCCGCATCATCGATGCCGTTCTTGTTAACGCCCCATATCGGATTGTTGTAGAGCGGGCGTGACTTTCTGTTTATGCCGTCCTTCAGCAGGTTTTCTATCTCAGAAGCGACGAAATCTGTCAAACCCTTGGAATATGGGTACAGTTTTGAATACATGGGCTCATTGTCTGACGTATGAATTGTAGCGACGACAGAAGTATTGTATGGCAGCGATCCGATAAGTTCTGCGAAACCTTTTTGTTATCTTCCAACATTTTTATGAAGCTTAACTTAACTGCTGGAGGGGTGTCAATGCTTACCATCTTCGTGCTTTACATTAGCACACCTGCGATACTGAATCGTTTCCGAGACAGTACCGATTTTTATCACGTTATTTTTTAGACAGAGTATAACCCCCACTTGTGTTTGCAGCTCAAGGCCAATGATCCCATCAAACGTATCTAGCGTGCTGAGCAAAAAAAAAATGAACTTTACACCAAACATTGGCAACAAACATTTCTTCGCCTCGAGTTCAGTGAGTGCATCGGCGGCAGTCTTGTTGTACGCCTCCTCGGTTTAACGAGCACTGGGAGTTAAGTGTTCTACCCTTTGCCTTCTTGGATCGGTTATGCGGTCTGAGGTGATCGACCTTTTACTGGGACTCGCGTTAAGCTTACCCGATCCGGAAGGCTTTTGGTAATAGGTTGTCTGACTGTACATGGATGTGGATGGGTCGAAATCCATTGGCTCAGGCTGGCCGTTGTTACTTAGCTTGGCCGGTGGCAGATCAGACTGATGTCTGCTTCCTGCTTTAAAGCCGGGCTTTTCGCTTGATCTAACTGTTTCTTTTCCTGCTGGTTTTAGGTTCGCTAATCAGCCTTGATTGCCTTTTCTTTTAGGCCCATAGCGAAATTGGCTGCGAAGGCGTACCTGTTGTGGTAAGCCTCAACTTCCTGAGCCTTCTCCAATGCTGAAGGCAAATCAGTTGGCTGAGTTGCATACAAGACATCTATCAGGTTGCGTTTTAGACCAGATATTAATACCTCTCTGAATTTCTAAGGCCACTCGTTATTGCCCTGTCGTAAGACATGTTTGCCTTATGTGTCAGCAAGGTCAGCTTCTTGTCTTGCTTGTCGTAGTATTGTAGGATGGTTACATTACCTTGCCTGACCGTACCCATATCTTGTTCTATGAAGTGTATGGTACGCTTATCATTGTATGTAATATCAAAACGGGCAATAATGGGCAAAGTTTATGTCCGTACGGCGTCAGCTGGGCCCCTGATTTTGCTCCTAATTATAATGACAGCTTTGAAGTGACGTGAGCTGCTGTTGTATCTTTCAAAAATTTTGTAAGCGGCGTGCTCGGGAAAACACTTCACTGCGTCTAGAGGCTCATTGGAATGGACTTTGTACGAGATTTCTATGTCATTATAAATTGTGGGATTTGCCACTTGCATGGCCTTTAGTTGACTTGACAACTTACTAATCTGTTGAGCAAACTTGTCCCTCTGAACGGCTTCTCTCTGGTTATAAGTTTCTGCTTGAGCTGTCAATGCGGCAGAAACCGCCGACTCTAAGATTGCGCGCAACTCTTGCGGGTCCATGTCTTTGTTTTCGCGCGGTCTAACTTTGAGGTTTAGTAAGCGTACTAGTAAACTTTCGTTCCGTTAAGAATCAAAAAAAAAACCCGAACAAAAAAACACACTAAAAATTATTATTTACTGGCAGAGGAACACCCTGTCAATGGAAATTTTAACAAATTTGTGTACAATTTTTTAGACTTTTAATTTTTATTATGTCTTTTTTCTTTAAAATATTGTTTTTGTAAGGAAAATTAAGAGTGAATCTCTGATTGACTTGAAAGCAATGTTCGCTAACCATCTTACTTACATTGTTCAGAATTCCTTAGTATAAATGAGCAGCTGCCTTCACTGCTTTTTTTTTAGCTCTTTTCGTATTTGATTTTTATACTTTTTTTCACGATATTATTTTGCACGTCGCATTTTTCAAGGGTGTTTCCGATTTTTTGCGAGTTCGCTGTCCGTTGTGCGCCAATTAGTTAATTCGATTCTTGCTTATAAGCTTATATTTTCAAATATTTTAGATAAGTAATTAAAATAAGTAAAAAAAAATACTCAACAATGTTCAGAGCCAATTACCTTAAATGGTTTGTAGTATGTTGATGTTATTTTGGTGTCCATACCGTTGAAAGTAAGAATGTATTCTTTTACAGGTTCAAAAATTTGCACCTGTGCACCAGCCTCCTTTTCGTCGCATGTTACCACCTCGCCGTTTAATAATCCTTTTAGAACATGGATATCCCTCGTAGCGCGCTGGAAAAATTGTGATTTACATATATATAGGTTGTGTATTATATGATAGATGTTATTAAAGGATGTAGTCGACAGGTGGCGATTCTGGAAGACGGACAGCCGTACCCTAGAAGTTATAGTTTATAATTTGGCTCGAGTGGCGCATTCTAGCTATGCTCTGTTATAGATCGTCGGATTGTCGGGGCTCTTTTTTTTTTACGATATACCTTATTATCTGGAATTTACATAGGTTCTTTAATGCTGTTACTACTGCTGATTTACACACTAACTCTGCTAACGCCGGAAACGCCTGGAATCTGCTGGCTCCGGGTTATATGACCAGGCAGCCAAGTTGTGGCCGGGCTGCCGCTATTTTTTTTCACGTTGAATTCGGCGAATAAGCTGTGTGGCAACCCATTGTTTGTTTTAATTTATTTTTTATTTATATAAGAACTTGACGTTGAGACGCCTGTTCAGTGTAAGTATTCTCGACTTAATAATCGAATGATAATCTCTACAGCTTGCTGTACACCTGCTAACCAGAGCTTTTACGGTGCAACCGTACGATTGTGTTCTCCGCTTTTTGCTATTCTTTACTAGTGAGCACGTGTGCCGACCAAAAAAAAAAATAGAAAAGGGTGTTTTACAACATAGGCTTAAATTAATTTCATAAGATTTCCCCTATTGTGAATTTTTCTTAAAGGCTACCACAAGGATTTAATATAAAAGCTTTTGAAACCTATTTAGCTTTTTATTTATAAATTACAAAAAATTGAAATTATTAAATAGTAAGGATAAAGTGTTTGCAAAATTGTAAATTATATTCTCAAAAATTGGTATCTTTATGTGGAAAATTACGTAATTTCTTAGACATCAGTCAAATGGTAAAATAGGACATCTATATTGCATCCAATTATATTAATGTAATTTAGTATGTTTATTTCATTGAGTTCTTGTTGCATTTTACGTTATCGGCAGCATCGATAGTTTGCCTAGTTGGGTGCATTCTTTATTATAGGCCATGCCGATATCTTTTGTCATAGGGTCAGAGTTTCGGGGGTGAAGCTGGGCCCACAGCGGCGCCCAATTTATTAAAGAGTGGCAACGCCGGTCTTGCGATCCGCGGCGCCAAGAGGGGCGATTGCTATTGGCCGCCCGATTCGCTTTTAAAGAGATTACAAGGAAAGCGGATCGCATGCCCTTGGATATGCCCTTGGCCTTCATTTGGGCCGCTGACCCAAAAAAATGCAGATGTGCAGATTGGCAGCAACGGTTTCCGCCTCGTAAATGTATGCGTGTGTCGGCACCGATGTTACTGGCCAAATGTAGAGCAGGGAGCTCGATTTGATCAGTGGTTTCCGGCGGGCGTGCCAGCTCGAAGCGAGCTTAAAGTTATATTTATTACCCCCATAAAAGAAAAACATTTTCTAGAAAAGTTTTTCGCAAATTAAAATTAATCAATAAAATTTTTTTGCCGTTTAGTAATAGAATTCGAATTTAAAAATTGTAACAAAATATACAAAAATTAGAAAGAACTTAACATTACGTGTGACACGGGACAAACAAATTAAAATCATAAGACTATTAACAAAATAAACGGCTCCGACGAAGGGACCAGCTCTCGAACCAGAGAGGCCCACGAAGTCACCCCAAGGCCAGGATTTGGCTCAGCGGCGCACGTCATCATGTTAGCATTATCCGCGGCGCACGTCAGCCAAGCCTCGGCGCAACCCTAAAGACGGCGAGACGAGCCACCAACGACCGGGCTCCAACAGGCGCGACCACGCTCACATCCTCCGAGTGAGTCAGTTCCATTTCGCCCCTCCTCGCCCGAGTCATTGGCAGAGTCAGACGTAGACTCCTGATTGTGCTCCCTGAAAGAAGCAGATTTTTTGTACTTGTTAAATTTCGTTTTTTTGTTTGTAAATCTCTATCTAGGAAGCTGAAATTTTCACTGTAGTTACCTTATGTGATGTAGGTGCACGTTAAGAAGGGGAAATTCGGGAAATTCCTACCGCAAATGTGGAAAAATCGCGAAAAACGTTTGTATGTAACTTTTTTGTTTGCCATTCGATCGGTCTCAAACTTATTTTCAAAGATCTTTGTTCAATTCATTTGAGGGGTGTTTCACACTTTTAGGAAAATCCATTCCTTCTTGGTGGAAATGAAGTTCAAAGACTTGGTGGTCGACGTTTCGCACTCAAATTCATTTCCAGAGATTTATTAGAAAAATCGTTTGAGACGTGTTTCACACTTTTCGCAGAATTCAAACTTCTTCGTGGGGAATGCGATTTAAAGATTTTTTGGGCGAAGTTTTAAGTTGTGTCCGATTTGCTTCAAACTTATTTTCAAAGCTCTACATAAGAACTTAATAAATACGTATTTCAACGATTTGGGAAATTCCACCCGCAGCAGTGGTAAATTGGCGGAAAACGGGTGTATGAAAGTTTTTTGTTTACATTTGGAAAGATCTTTGTATAAATTTGAGGGTTGTTTCGCACTTTTTGGAAAATCCATGCCTCCTTGGTAGAAATGTAGGTCAAAGATTTTGTGGGTGACGTTTTGTGTACAAATTTATTTCCAAAGATCTATAAGAAAAATCATTTGAGACGTGTTTCACATTTCTCGCAAAGTCTAAACTCCTTCGGTGGAAAATGCATTTTAAGATTTTTTTGGTGAATTTTAAGAGTTTTCCGATTTGCATAAAAGTTGTTTGATTCCCGTCCGATCAGTCTCAAAATCATTTTCAAAGCTTTTTGATAACGTGGATTTTATAACATACGTGCCACGGGCAAGGCCGGGTTATACCCGCTAGTTATATATATACATAGGCATTTACGCAAGCTTGACTTAAGAGTGCGAACAGTGAGGGAAAACTCCAACGGTTATGCATATGCGCCTATAAAATATAAAAGTTTAAAATTTTGTACTTTCGCAAACAATACTCACATACATACCCAACTTGAATTACCCCTTTCTATCGCCCCTTACCACCCACAGAGACCTCTTTAGGTAGGATAAGGTAGAATTATGCGATTTAATATATATTGTATAATACAACCTTAAATTGTAGCCGTGCAGATGTTGATGAATGCATGTTCGGTGGAGTACGCGCTGGATCCGGCTCATCTTCGTCGGCAATATGGGCTGTGGGTCAAAGGGGGGATACACTATGTACACTATGCTTCTCACACGTTCTTTTAATTATTTAAAATAGTTACGCGCGTACTGTTTTGAAGGGAGAATTTTTGGGAAGCCGAATGAAACCGAACTTCGGTGCGACATGATTAAAACGGAAGCTTATTCAAGATTCATTATAAACTTTTTATTATGGAACATGATTATTCATACCAAAAAAAGAAATAATACTAAGGAAACTCCAAGGATTCACTATTGAAAATTACTATATAAAAGTATTATATTTTTATATTCATTATATGCATTTTATATATATATATGCTTTTTTCTTTTTCTTTTATAACTCATTTAACGAGTGCTGCATATCATATAATATGTAATGGACTTCTACAACATTCTTATTGGAATTATTCAGTCTACGCATTATTCGGACTTCGACTGTAGTTTTATTCTTGTATTTATTTTTTTGTTAGAACATATGTCTAAGCTAAGGTTAATCGATCAGCACCTTCAAAATGTAAACAATGAAATCTACGACTATTTTATGACCAACGACTTTTATCTGTACACTATATATTTTTTTCAACAAACTTATAACCGAAAAAGAGGGCAAGAGAGAAAAAGAAAAAAAAGAACAAAACTTGCTCACTCAGACGATCGAGATCTTATCTGTTACTGCCGGAGCTTGAAGAGCAGTTATTTAAACACGATTGGTTATGTGTATTTATCAAAGATTAAACCCATTTGGGTTGACCAAAAAGAAGATAGGTGTGTTAACATATTACATGAGATATATCACTTATAAATTAGAAGATTCCATAATCATGTTAGGA
Organism: Drosophila borealis; assembly: GCA_035045885.1. NCBI lineage: Eukaryota > Metazoa > Arthropoda > Insecta > Diptera > Drosophilidae > Drosophila > Drosophila borealis. The sequence continues at coordinate 869,918 of JAWNOR010000340.1, read as the reverse complement.
TTAATTGTTTGATAATGCACATATACTCATTTCGTTTGCTTTGTTTTGGATTTTTTTTTGTCTAGTGTATGGGTTTAATTCAATATCACAAGCATTTATTCTTGCTTTCTTTTCATTTGGCTGGTTATTCAACGAGAAAACTAAGACTTAACAATATTTAAAAAAAAAAAAAAAGAGTAAGAGTAAAAAGAGTCACCAAAAATAATAACATTATTTAGTTTGCACTTTGGAACGTAATTAGTGTAGCTATTATAATTTTTTTTTTGTGAGTAACTATATCATTTAAGGCATTTGTAGCCACATTTATTTAATTAATTAGGTAAATTATTATTATTATTTTAATTTTTTTTTTCTGGGTTATGAGACCATTTTCGGTGGTAATTTTAGTTGACACTCAGCAGTTGCTAGGCCCTCACTCCTGGGTGCACGTGGTGGACGTGTTAATGTGGGTGCGTAGGTACTCCGCTAGGCACCGTAAGGTGGGTCCACAAGCACTCAAACTGACACTATACTTAGTGCCAGATCTAAATGATTAGTAATGAGGACACAAGCAATAAATATTTAGCTCAACCATGTGGGTCTTTATTAACAATATTTACCCGTGGAAGTACTGGCACTGTATTTAAATATTTTTCCGTAGTCTTATTGTGACTCGGGAATTTTTTTTTTTGTATCTAACTTTGTTGAATTAAAAAATATTACTTTTTCTCGCACTGACTAGAAACACTTCTAACGACCAAATACTTTTGTTCTCCTTAGCTGGTACGTCTGTTCGACTCGGAGGTTACTTCAGAAAAGCACGTGTTTAGCTATGGAATCTATTAAACCGGAGGTGCGTGGCATTTAGGCTTGCATTTCCTATTGGATCGAATATATCAGGCTGATTCATTTTAATAGATTCTTGAACGCTAGAGGGCTATTGCTAGAGTAAATACAACCATATAAGACTGAAATGAATACAAACATAACCTTTTAAGTTCTCAGGGTCTTTTCCCTAGTTTGTTTTACTTTAGTTTTATTTTTTTTTTTGTTGTTTTAAGTTTAGTTAAAAAAAATAATAATATATGATCATGCGCTTATTGATTCGATGGGGTAAATTCTACTACTAAAAGGGTCGATCTACTACTAAAACTAAAACGAAGGGTTGACGAAAGGCATGACCTACTTTTAGGCATAGCGGAAATTCAAGTGACAAGCGCCACTACAATATATATCACCTACCTGTTGCACGACTGATTATCGAGACATACCCGGCTTAAAATATTTGCGTGGGTACACTGTTCCTAAATCGGTGCAACGATTGGCTCATAATTGCTTTCTTGTTTTTCTTTTTTGCGGCGACTGGCATTAACTTTGCAGTGTTTCGTCGCCTGTTCCATTTAATGTTGGTAATTAAATAAAATGTATTCTGTAAGATAAATGAAATTTTAGAAATTAATACACAATTGTGATAATTATAAGGCAAAGCAAAACAATTATACGCACCTATTGACGAGCTGAAGACAATGTCAGCTTGCATAGAATAAATTGCAGAATGGGGATACCCTGTAAAAATAGGAGATAAGAGATGCTAAAATTGTTAATAATTAAAAGAAACGCAACCAATTATACGCACCTAATGAAGAGAGAAATGTCAGGTTAAGTCTCAATTGATGGGGAGAGGGGGCATAACAGCCGATACGGGCTGATGCAGGCCATCTAGTGGCTAAAATGTGGTAGACAAGATCAGGAGATCGTCTCAGGTAGGGCGGGTACGTTGGGTCCGAATCCGGGACCCGATCTGGAAGAGTACAGTGGATAAATAGTGTTTTTTTGTTAATTTATATTGAGCGTCTCACCTTTGTTGTTTACATTTTCTTGTTGTTACAGCTGTTAGTGTTGTTCATTTGTTAGAAGTCCCGAATGTTTGTTGTTATCGATTATGTGGTTCATTTTAAATAGTGTTCTATAAGTATGTTTTGCTACAGACGTTGTAGCTTTGTTGTTATCGATTGTGTGGACTGCGGGCAAGGGATGGGACTACACCCAGAGAAACCGATGAGCCAGCCGGCGCGGCCCACCGAGAAACAAGCAGTTCCGTAACATTCTATGCTTTTATTTTATATAAAGTATGTTTCGTTTTTATAATTTCTTAAAAATATGTTCATGGTTACTGTTCTTTTTTAATATGTCTTGTAATGAATTTTGAAAACTAACTCTCCTTAATTCTACAAGGTAGACCAATTTTCTACACCTCTTCCTTGTCTCTCTGTTGGGACTATCGTATCTTCTCTGTCTTTTAATTGTGTAAGTATGTTTTTCAGGGCGTCTATTGTCGTATCTAAGTCTAATATCATGAGGGGGTTTCAATAGTGAAATCGCTGTAGGTAAATGGATTAATCTGTTACATGGGACAAGGTATTAATTTGATAAATCAGTTGGTTGTGAATCGTTAGATTTTGTTCTCTGTATTATCTTGGCCGTATGTATTTTTATACCCTGAATGCATTAAAAATGGGTAAAAGGGGTATAATGTATTTGTGCAAATGTATGTAAGCATCTACGACCCCATAAAGTATATATATCAATAGCCAAGTCGATCTAGCCATGTCCGTCCGTATGTATGAACGCAAGGATCCCAGAGCTAGAGACTAACAATTTTAGCTGTAAGTCCTCCTAGTCCCCGCAGATCGAAACAGATATTAGATAACTTCTCCCGTTTTAAAGTTATCTATAAAAATTGATATTGAAATCCTGATTTTAGCGCAATTCCTGTAACTTGAAGAACTGAGAATATACAAATATTCTATAGTACAATAAGATCTAACGTTGGAAACTTTATCAAGATCGGTTAAGAAAAAAAAAGTAATTAAAGAAAACGTGTTTTAGCTGGCCTAGTGTTTGCGGCAGCTAGCGCATAGCGCAAAAATTTATGTATAAACAAACCCACACACATATTTACGCGCATCTTTATTGAATTCTTTCAACAGCATTGCAATTGCGATTGTATTGTATTCTGTGCTGCTATTTTAATTCGTTTTTTTTTCTCATTGAGACTCAGCTATTGGTGTGGCTGTTGAATAGAGGCGATGGCCAGTAGTGCGGTCTGTTGCGAGTTCGAACCCTACCGTGGAAACTACTTATTTTTTTTAACATTTATTTTTATTATAATTAAAGCAAACGATCTGCATTTGGTGTCGGAAGAAGAGGGTTCAGGGTATCCCTAGTCGGGAGCTCCCGGCTAGAACCTCTTTCCTGTTTAAATTCTTTAGGTTCGATATTGTCTTCCTTTAGTAAAGTTGTCCTATTGTGTAGTGTCTTTTGAAGTTAGTATCTTATATCAGGGTATAATTTCTCCTGGGTCTTCGAGTTCGTTATTAACTTTAATTGTTGTTTCGAAAATATGGATTTTTCCTGAGAACAGTTAGTTGGTGTTAAGCTTGTTGCAGAATTAATTGCATTATTGTGTGTTGTCAATGTTTCTCATAGTATATCGTCGTGGTCACCTGATGATTTCTCTTTCCTTTTTGTTTGTATTGTATTTATACCTCTATAGCAATTGTCTCATTTACTTTACTATGTTATGTTTATGTTGTTTCTAGCTGTCAGGGTGTATGCTATTGCAGGCCTGAGATTATAGTTATTATGTGTTTTCCGTTTATGGTATATATGAATATGTGTATCGTTTGCATTGGCATTTCTTGAGCCTCAGTTTCTTAAAACCCCATGTGGTCGCATGTCATACTTTGTTGTTTGACAAGTGGTGCAATTATAAATCATTTGATTGATTTTTTGCCTCAAGTAAGGGAAATAAATAGTTATTTTTAAGATGGATTATTCTTCTATTGGTTATCATCTTTTCAGCGTCTTGTGTTTGGTTGTCGTTTATGTCTTCAAGTATCTATTTACTTTACATATCCCTGATCTGCTGAAATATTCCTAAATAGGCTATTAAAATGGTTGCGAATATTGTGTCTGAGGTCAGTATTGTGCAAATCTTATGGGGTTTAAGTACTTTCTTAAGAATGGCTGCTGTACTTTATTTTGTAAATGACTCCTTTGAAATAATTCTGCTTTCGGCTCGGCCACTGCGCCTTGTTCCCTTTTGTATAGATTACCTCGTAGTCGTATTCTAGTAGCTGTAATTCCCACGGATAAGTTTAGAATTGGGTTCCTTATAGCTAATGATCCAGATTAGGGCTCTAAGATCGGGTACTACTCTGTGCTTTTGGCCAAAAAGGAAAGGTCTAAAATGTAGAGTGACCCATATTATGGCCAACATTTCTTTTTGTACAGTTAAGTAGTTTAGATCTGTAACAGTAACGATACTGCTTGTGCTTAATACGGTTTTTTTTCATAAACCTTTGTATAGTATTATTGATTCATTGCATAGTAATGTTTTTCACAAATTGAAGGTTTAAATATAATCGTCTCTAATTACACTCGTAGCTTTGCTTTTAAATTGCTTCGTACGGGGTTTTCTGACTTGAGTAAAATCCTTAACCAATTTCCTATAATAACCCAACAGTCCGAGGAATGACTTCATTTATTTATTGGCTTTGGGCATAGGAAGTGCTTTGATAGTTTCTAATTTTTGGGAGCTGGCTTTTATCCCTGAAGTCCGCAATTCCTAAGCAATAAATATTATTATTTTTAATTTCCGTTCACCAGAGTTAGTTTGAATATTGTTGAATATTGTCTTAAAGTCGTTAAAAACGTGAAAAAATCATCAGATAGATGAGACAACTTTTGCCAGTTAGCTCGGCAGCACTTTGTCCTGAGATGTGGCCGGGGTAAGGGTTAAACCGAAAGGCATTCTTATCAATTCGAAGTGACCGCTCTGTGCTGAGTATGCGGCTTTTGCTGTGTATTTGGGGTCGATCGCAATTTGATGTTATCCACTTGCTAAGTCTAGGGCTTAGAAATATCTACCAATCTTGTAGATACTTGTCCTTGATTGTCTTTTCTTTCAGTTTTCCACAGTCCACTATAATTCTATATTTTTTCCCCTTAGAAGCATCCAGTTTCTTTTTTGGTCTAACATTCTTGTTATTTGTCGTTAAAATTAGTTTCGTTCTATACCTTAGTTTCGGGCTATATCTGAATGGTCTGTTGAAAATTGTCGCCAATTGTCTTTATTTTGTCACTATAAAATAATCTCGGAAAATTTTGGCATATGTCCTTTTTTTCTTTTGAGTTCAGATGCTCTCTTCTTAGTTTAGTGTCAGATGGTCGGACATGATTGGCGAGTAGCGTGTTTTTTCATAGGGCTTACCTTAATGTGATGGTCGTCGCAAAATTTTTGCACTTGTAGTTGGGTATCTAGGCAGAATTTTTGTTCATGTTCAGAATAGTTTACAATTTTAATGTAACTGGTGTTATTTTGGGCGTTTTATAACCCGCCCGAAATGATCAGATCTTCTTGAATTTAAATTTATTCGTATAAAATTGACTTTTCGGTAAGACTCTGATGGTTGTGGAAAATTCGTCTATAGTCTTCTGTATACAATTTTGTTTTGATGTGTTTTGCTTTAAGACTGTTGTCCTGAATATATTCTTTTGCTTGTAATTATTATAGTATGTCTATTTCGGATAAGTCCATGAAAATAGGAATGTGAACGAATTAATAAATGGGATGAATCTCAATTGTCATTGAAATGCTTAAATACTATTATATTGGTTTTTGTGTGTATGTTTAGCTGAGCAATCAAATTTGGGTTAATAAGAGAGAATGTTGCCCCTGAGTCAACTTTGAATTAAAGAGTGTGTTCTATGTTGTTCCTAATAGAGGGTAGGGATAACCCGTGTTTAACTTTGCTTTTGTATCCTGTCTGTTGTTCTAGGCTCTGTTATGACTGTTTGTCAATGTTATAAAGTTAAGCGTGTTGACCTTGCTTTCTCGATTCTTAAATATTATGAAGTGTTGGTCTGTCATTTATCTGCCCTAATTACTTATTGCCACAGGTTTTGGCAATACAGCTGGAACGTGTTGGTTGTTTCTATCTGGGATTCTTTAGTTGTTACTATTGGGACCGTTGTAGCGATTTGCAACGTAGTGTCTTTTATTTCCTTTTTTGTTTGTTGCATGTTTGGAGTTAGCACCGACTGAGCTATGTATTTTTTTTTATTATATATATGTCTTTCTTTAATTGCCCATTTAAAAGCTTCATGGAGTCTCGGTCAGTTTGAGTAGGACAATTTTGATCTCAGGAGACTCGTAAAAGTCTTTTTACGAGTCTCGTATTTTTATTAGTCCGTCATTTCGTACATTATTTTGGTTCCTCTGCTTTAGTCGGAAAAAAGGAATTGCGTAAGGGAATTTTAAAGAAGAAATTCATAAAGTTAGTATTAATAGCTACTTGGTTGGATGGGGGTGATCCTGAATTCGATGTTATTGTTTTAGAACTTAAAGCTTTGACTACTATTTGTTCTGATTCGTTTATATCTTCCCTAGTGTCGTTTAAACTAGTATTTGCTCCTAACTACCTAAGTCTTTATATACTAAGTAGTCTGATTATAGTGAAATGAGATCTAACTTTTATATATATAACGTATATGTGGAAGTTGGTGTGTTATGTATAGATGCAATTATGTTTATATATTTAAAAAAAAAAAAAATGGAACGTCATCAGTTTCTAGACTGTTAGTGCGTACTGCAGCTAGTGTGAAACATAGTTTCAGGAATGAGAACAGATTAACATTCGTAGATTTATATCAGTGAAATTGTATTTATGAATTATTAAATTTGTGTCTACTGTAATCAGTCTCTGGATGCAAACTGCAGCATGGTTTCGACGTAAGAGTTGATAAGCATCGTAGTATTTATATTTGTATTTTGAACTGCGAGTTTGTATTATTTAATTATTTTTATTTGACAGTGCTCTACGGGATCGGACGGCAGTGTCTGTCATGCGGCAACATGTTTTAGTGACCTGCTAGAGCCAATAGTGTTAGTTCGCGTCCAATATGTAGAACACATTTTATGTCTAATTCGGCTTGTTGATTGACCGTCGCGTGACCCGGTTCGGCCAGCCCGCGAATTGGCAATAATGTTTAAACGAAATAATCAAGCTCGTCGGCCGTCGCCACCTTTCTTGGAACCCAAACGTTCCGTGGGTCGCTCCATTACGATAGAATTAGCGCTGCACTTGTTTAGTTGTAAATCGTAGTTTTACATTTTTTTTATTTCTGAGTGCGTTTTTATGAATTTCATAGCTGTAGGAAATGTGTACATACGGCGTAAGGCAGCATATATTGCATTTTACAGAAAAATATATAGATAAATGTATGAATACGATCAAACTTATTGTTTTAATTGTTGTTATGATTTTAATCATGACCTTAATATATATGCATCGCATATATTAGTTTCTTGTGGTTGAATTTTGATATTCACGCATCACTATAATTTTTTAACTTTCCATTTTACATATATTTTGTGTGCATTATTTTATATTTTTAATCACTAACTTACATAACAAATAATGTTAACATTATCATTCTGTAGGTTCCATAGTCATCGAAGGTTACCGAGGTCGCCTTGTCGTCCTTTTGAAGGGGTCGTAAACGTTGCCGACTGCGCCAGTTATGAGCATAATAAAGGTTTAAAAGCGATTTAATGAAACTAATTGTGTCTTTCCTTAGGTTACAAAATCTAAGTAAATATATATTTGGTCGGCACGCCGTTATATATAAAAGTATCTAAAGCTTAGCGTTGTTCTATTTTCTTCATCCATATGTGCAGCAACAACCATTAGACTTCTTATGAAGTCTTAATGGTTTTCACGGAGGGCAGGTGAGGGGTGCCGACTAGGTTATTTCGGCGCTATGCGAGCTTGCTACAAATAAGTGATAAATTTCCCTGTTTCCAAGTAACCAATAAGAATCGAAATTCTATAATTTGACTATATCTTATAGGTCTTAGGTTTGGATTAAATTTTGCACGCTTTGTATTTTAGTCTTAATTTGAATATCTTCGTTGTTTTCCTTTGTGTCATTTAATGCACCGATCTTCCATCAGTTCACAAATTAACTAATTTGCCCCCAACAGTAAGAAATGTGAAATCAAAACCAAAAACAAAAAATTGTTACTAAAAAAAACAAATATAAGAACTAAACAGTTTCAGTGCGGAAACAAAGCTCAAATAAAAAAAAAGACCTGTAACACAAATTTTACAAATACCTTTGATCAATTTATAATTATGTAAGTGAGCTGCTAAGCAAACCATTCTGTTTTAGATCATTAAAAGGTCATCCAAACCTTGAGAAAAGAATGTTGACTAACCTATTTGTAACATTTTTGTTTCTCCGGACAAGGCGCTTCTCTTTCGTTAACCAATATTTTTAACAATTTACGGGGTGCGACAGTAACGAAAGTATCTTATTAAGATTGCAAAGATTCAGTGTCAGATCACGTAAAAAAAGAAAATGCTCGGCGCTTACCGCTACATTCGCAGCAATTAAGCGAGTTGACACGTCAACTTAAAGCACACAGTTGAAAACTCGACCTCGGCCTCGACCTCACCTACATCATTCATGTCCTAGAACAGGAGATCGGCACACACAGTCAGTGGAAGAGAAATTGACATTCTTAACCAAAAACGCAAATATGTCTTAGGACAGTGACATGAAGAGTGAGCCTTGAATGAAATTTAGAGAGGATGCAGTTAAGGCAAGCCACTTCGCAGCTCTTTCGATAAGGGCCTAAGAGAAAAGTCAATTAAGGCCGATCAACAAACGGCATCACAACTTGCATCAGAAGAAACAAAAAAACTAATATCAGCTTGGTCAAGGAAAAAGCCTGGCTTTTAAGCAGGGTGGCCAACGTCACAACGGCCAGCCAAGTCAATGGTATACCTATCTTCCTATAAGTACTGTGAGACAACTTGTTATCATAACCCTTCCGAATCGGGTAAGCTTAACGCGATTCCCAATAAAAGTTCTCAAAGCCCCAATGAGGGGACTAAGGGTAGACCACATCGCTCCCAGCCCTGGTCAGACCGAGGAGACATTCTCGTTCACATGTCGCAGGGTTGCATGGACAGACATGAAATTTTTTATTACGGGCGGGTCTTAGAATCATATCAAGTCTAACGACATTTTTCGCGATCTCAGTCGTCATAGCTTTCGTTGCTCACTCCATTAATGGGTCCAATAACACCACACGTTAGATAAGTTTGACGGGATTTTGTTCATGACTCACTATCGTAGGTGGATGACACACAGATACCGTTAAAAAAATCGGTATTCTCTCGTAGACGATTCAGTATCGCCTATTTAAACTACACGAAAATTGTGGACATAAGAGTCGCTGCCTTGCAACAGTTCTGTCGTCGCCACAATTCAATAGGAAGAAGCGTCTGGTAATGGACTTTAGAAATCTCAGGCACAAAATGGTGGCTGACAATTACACTATGCTTAGTATTTCAATGTTAATGGTAATCTTGAGTAAGGCCAAGTTTTTCATGAAAGAACATCGATATACGCAAATGGGGGAGGCATAAATTTTATCGGAGTCGCTTCAGCTTAACAAACGCCGGTAGTATTATTCAAAGGGCCATAGATCGAACAAATCGGCAAGATCTCTGTCAATGATATCATAGTGTTCTCGAGAAACAAGCACACAATGTCAAATGCATTGACTGGGTCCTTCAGCCTCCTTGAAGCCAACATGAAAGTGGCTAAAAAAAATTCAATTCAATTTTTTAGAACAAGCGAAGAATACCTCGGTTTTATCGTCACAAACAACGGCACTAATGGAAGTCCCAAAAAAGTTAAAGGCCATTAAGTAGTAAGTCGAGACGAAAACTTTCCGTAAAGATCTTTGAGGCAATAGAAAAGATACTCTCAGACATCTTAAAATGGGTAAATGGGTCTATAAATAAATAAAGGTCGAAAAAATGCTCAACCAGCTGAGCGAGGTTCAACGTTATGCTAATGTAACCCGATTACAATAAGCCTTTCAACCTGACTACTTATGCGTCGGAACGCGGCCTTTTTGACAGTCAGTATGGACGACCAATAACAATTTCTTCCATAACGTTGAAAGACAGAGTAATAAACAGCGCAACTAACGGTCATAAGTTACTAGCCATTGTTTGGGGCTTGGCAAAACTTTTTCATTTCTTCTACGGGGTAAGTTATATCAACATATTCACACTTGCAGTTACATAAACGAACCCCAACGAGATATAAAGCTCGCATCAACTAGATACGCGCAAATATGTACAAGCCAGAAAAAGAGAATCAAATGTCAATGTGCTTGAGCAGAATGAGCCTAAGTCCAACGCGACGACAGTAAGAGATATCCCTGACACACACCATTGAAACGACAGAGAATCCTGCGAATTGCTTTAGGAATCAGATTGCCCGCTTCCCATTGAAAAGAAAATTGATTTTGTTCGGTGACAAGACTTGGCACACTATCAATAGTACATACACCTTGTCAAGTTATTGTTTGCGAAATGACAAACATCATACAAAGTCATTATTAAGTTTATATTTTACCAACCTTGACTATTTGTTTTTAACTTTTTTGGATATGATTGTTAATATGATAATATGATAATATATATATATATATATATATATATATATATATATATATATATATATATATATATATATATATATATATATATATATATATATATATATATATATATATAATATAATATAATATATAAAATATATTTAATATATATAATACTAACGGGTATATCCCGGCCTTGCCCGTGGCACGTGTAAAGTAAATGTTTTTTAAAAGCTTTGAAAATGATTTTGAAACTGATCTGACGGGAATCAAACAACTTTCATACAAACGATTTCCGCCAATTACCATTGTTGCCAATTACCACTGTTTCACTAATCGCTGAAACACGTTTTCAATAAATTCTTATGCTGAGCTTTGAATATAAGTTTGAAGCAAATCGGAAAAATATTAAAACTTCACCAAAAAATTCTTTGAATTGCACTTTCCACCGAAGAAGTTTGGATTCTGCGAAAAATGTGAAACCCGTCTAAAATGATTTTGTATAAAGATCCTTGGATATGAATTTGAGGGCGAAACGTCACCCACCAAATCTTTGACCTACATTTCTACCAAGGAGGCATGGATTTTCCAAAAAGTGCGAAAAAACCCTCAAATTTATACAAAGATCTTTCCAATTGTAAACAAAAAACTTTCAAAAACCCGTTTTCCGCCAATTTACCACTGCTGCGGGTGGAATTTCCCAAATCGCTGAAGCACGTATTCATTAAGTTCTTATGTAGATCGTTAAAAAAAAGTTTGAAGCAAATCGGACACAACTCAAAACTTCACCCAAAAAATCTTTGGATCGCATTTCTACCGAAGAAGTTTGGATTCTGCGAACAGTGAAAAAGACGTGTTAAATTAATTTTCATAAAGATCTTCGGAAATGAATTTGAAGGCGATACGTCACCCACCAAATGAGTTTGAGGACGATCGGATGGTAAACAAACAAGTTGCATAAAAACGTTTTTCGCGATTTTTCCACACTTGCGGGTGGAATTTCCTGAATCCCCGTCTTAACGTGCACCTACATTACATAAGAGAGAGTTCTCAGTTGAGAGTGATTGACGTGTTTTACTTGTGATCCAAGATTTTTATATAATTTTGCGCTTTAATCCTGCTTTTTATTTCTAAATTTTGCATTTTTGGTGTTTATTTAAAAAGCTTTTATAACTTGTGCGAAGTGTTATCTGTTGTGATGCGTAAGTCTGTATATTATTGCATTTATTAAACGCGGCGGTAGTTCCGTATTGTTGTAATTGCCTGTTTTCACTCTTTTGCCTTGGTGCTCCCCTGTGCATACAATTGTTTGTGCGTGTGTTCGCTGCTGCATATTTCTGCTTGTGCATCGCGCTCTCGCAAATTTTTGCTTTTGCTTTTCGCTTCAAACAATTTGTTTGTGAACGAATAGCTTTTTTTTGAGCGTTTACTTGCTCTATTTTTGTGCACCGTGTTTCGTTTTGCTCTGCGCTCTTGCAACTTCTGCTTATTTTTTAACGCTGGTAGAAATTATTTCGTGCTGCAAGAAACCTTGCACGTTCAATCAGGCTGATGATTCTGCATTGCCGCAATTTGTTAATTGCTGGCTGTGGGAGAATGTAATGCATGCTTAATGTGCAGGTCTCACTGGGCGTGATTGCGACAAGATCGCTGCAATTGCCAAGAGGGGCTGCGGCGGCTTGCGTTGGTCGTGCCCAGAATGCATCGACAAGCAAATTGATTTCTCCAGAATGTATAATTCTGTGAGAAATCAATTCTTAAAACCAAATAACGTGGCTAAGCAGCTCTCGAATAGTTTTGACTCGAGTTTTGAGTTGCTTAGCAAATACAAATTCGAGTCTCCAACCAATCGACGGTTGGAGCCTCAATTTTTGCAGTTGCCCTCTTCGTCTGTCCAGACACCTATGCCACTTTTCTAACTGCCTAGCAACTTGGATTTATTTCGAATCTTGACATTATCGCCTTCTCCGAGCGACAGCCCAAATATTACCCCTGTTTTATCCCCTGTAATAGTCCCATTAGTCCCCGTACCTGAACCTGTCCCAGTTAGCCAAATTTCCTCAGCCCCCCAGCTCCTGGCCGCAAAGGTGGACCTGCGCGTAGTCTTGTCCAGGTGGTTAAAAACAAGCACGGTGCCTCTTTGGCCCCACCAAATCCTGTTTTACCTGCAGCCCCATCAGCTCCTACTTTGACCGTTGTTGCCCCTCGTAAGCAAGTTTTTGTGTCTCGACTTTCGTCTGACACCACCTCTGAGTCATTGGCAGCCTATATTGTTAGCAAATTTAATTTCTCCACTCCTCGTGAAATATCATCATTCAAAATAAATGTTTCACATGGAATGTTCCCAATCATTTGTGATCCCAAATTTTGGCCTCCACACATGATTGTTCACGAGTTCAAGCCATAAGAGCGTTACCAGCCTGTCACCCTTCCAGTCCCTTCAATACAGGGTACCATTTCTGCCCCAAAAAACTAGCTTCTTCTTCTGACCAAGCCTCTATTCATTATCAGAATGTCAGAGGGCTCATTTCCAAACTTAAAAATTGTTCCTTTGCCAGCACTTCCTTCGATTCGGATATAATCGCATTTTCAGAAACATTGATAAATTTAAACATATCTGATTTTGAGGTTTTTTCGAATAATTTTATTTTGCATAAAAATGATCGGTCGACTCGAGGCGATAAGGTATTAATTGCCGTTAAAGCCACTCTCCAGCCACTCTCCAGTCAGAACTTTTCTGTTTTAGTATGCCTACTGACGCTAAGATTGTGTCAGTCAAGGTGTCTTTTCCTACACGGAATATTTATATTACATGCTCTTATGTTCCTCCTTCTTCTGATATTCAAGTTTATATGAAACATATTTCTTGTATTAAAGAAGTTTCTTCACACGTGAGTGATAATGACCTATTCATTGTGTTGGGTGATTTTAATTTGCCGAACATCTCTTGGTCATTATTCTCTGCCGAAAATTATCTAGTGCCCTCAGCACAGCATGACTTTATAGATTGCATGCTTGACCTTTCGTTGTTTCAAATCAATTCAATTTCTAATCATTTGAATAGAGCACTTGATCTTGTATTTGTTAACGACTACCTTATTTCTAATGTGTCTAGGTCCCCTCCTTTATCTCTTCCTGAGGATGTATATCATCCTACTTTAGAGGTTGCAATGTTCAGTTGTATTCCTCTCATTTCGTGCTAATCAGCCAATAAGCCCTGCCGTTGCTTTCGCAAAGGAAATTACTCATTGCTGAATCAACTTATTTATGCACCCGATTGGTCTTTCTTATATGACTCGGTTGATATGAATACTGCTATTAACTTTTTTTATAGCACCCTAGACTCCCTCTTAGATATGTGTATTCCCAAGTCAATTCCTTCGACTACTTCTTAAAAGCCACCTTGGCTTACTCCCAGATTATCAAATCTAAAAAATATAACATCGAAGTATTTTAAAAAGTTTAATAAGTCTGGTTCTTGTACTGACTTGGCTAAATATTCCATAGCCAAGTCGAACTTTTTCTTCTGAATTCTCAATGCTATGAGAATTATCTAACTCGTTGCAAAAGACAATTTGCCATAAATCCGAGACGGTTTTACAATTTTGTAAACTTGAAGCGTAAATCTTCGAGTTTGCCATCTTCTTTTTCTCTCGGGATGGATAAAGCTAGCAATCACTCTGATTCTGCGAACCTCTTTGCTAATTTTTTCCAATCAACTTACTCTTCAGTCTGTCCTAATAATAATTCTTATCCTTATACTATTACTTCCTCTAGTTCTATACCTCCCCCTATTATTTCCCATTCCTCTCTCCTTTTAGCTTTAAATTTTTTAAAATCTTCTTTCTCTCCTGGGCCTGACAATATACCTAGTTGTCTACTCAAGGAGTGTAGTTCTTCCCTTGTTTATCCATTGCCAAAGCTTTTTAATCTATCCCCTGAATCGTCTGTCTTCCATCTCTTTGGAAAGAATCTTATATCATTCCTCTCCACAAGAAAGATGGAAAGTCTGATATACAAATTTACAGGGGCATTGCAAAACTGACCGCTACTCCTTGATTATTTGAAAAAATAATCACTTCGAATTTGCAGCATTTCTGCAAATCAGTTGTTTCCCCTGTTCAACATGTATTCGTAAAGAATCGGTCAAATACGAATAATCTGGTTGAGTTTACTTTCTTGGTAAATGATGCTTTCCTTTCGAAAATGCAAACTGATGTCATTTACACTGACTTCAGTAAGGCGTTTGACTCCGTGCACCATGACATTTTACTTTTTAAACTTGACCGAATAGGTTTTCCTCCATCTCTTTTGCTTTGGATTAGTTCTTATTTAAAAGGTCGGACCCAAAGAGTAATGCTGAGGCTGACTACCTCTAAACAGGTTCACGTTACTTCTGGTGTTCCCCAAGGTAGTCATCTTGGACCTTTACTCTTTCCTTTTTTTATAAATGATCTTCATTCTGTTATATCACATGCCCGTGTACTCATGTATGCGGACAACGTGAAACTTATTCTATCATACACTAATCCCCTACAACATTCTCGTCTTCAAGATGATTTGAACGGTATGCAACTTTGGTATTCGACCAATCAATTGCATCTGAATTGTTCAAAGTGTATGTTTATGACATTTAGTCGTACTACACCTTGTCTAGTTGGTTATACAATTGACAATACTCCATTGCAGCGTATACTAATAGTTGAGGGGCGTTCTTTTTGATTCTAAACTCTGTTTCAATCTTCACATAGATACCATCGTTAATGAGGCAAAAGGTGTACTTCGATGCATTAAACGATGGTCTAAAGAGTTTAACGATCCTTTTATAACGAAACTTCTGTACATCTCTCTTGTTCGCCCTATCCTTGAATACTGCTCTTGCATCTGGTCACCGCAGTATAACAATAGCCAGGATCGTATTGAATCTGTTCAGAAGCAATTTCTGCTTTTTGCCTTACGAGGTTTAAATTGGGACCCTAATCTTCTTCTTAATACTCCGTCGTTAACCAACCGTAGGACAATTCTCGGTGTTGTCTTTCTACATAAGTTGGTTGTTGTCGATATAGATATTCCTTTTCTGCTAGGGCGTCTTCAATTCTCTGTTCCGGCTAGACCAACCAGAAATTATCGCCCCTTATTCCTATCGACGTGCACAACAGACTACGCTATGCACAATCCTTTTCGCGTGCTATGTAAAAATTACAATAGTTTGCTTCACGTTTTCTCTACCGAACTTCGGGAAGTCTCTGACCATTCCCAGCTATGAGCAGGGGCATAGCTTGCCGTACAGGCTGTAAATATTTCCCCACCGTGTCGGTGATTTTCCATTACTATCCCAATACTATCTCTTTATCCTATCTACTTGACACTCTATATATCTAGCATGCAGTTCTGTACTTTATTAGCAATCCTCATACTTTCTTTTCTCCTATTTATGGTATTTTCTTAAATAATATAACAAATTAAGATTTTTTTTTTATTTTACTGAAGAACACTTTTTTCCAACTTACACCCTTCTTCTTAGATGTAGGCTCTAATAGCGTCACTGACAAAATTTGCTGTGAAAAGGCGCACAGCTGGCCGGACTGGCAAATAAAACACCTCCATCGGTCGGTGATGCTTTTAGAAAAATGTGTTCTCTAACTAGGCTTTTAGCATTTATTTTCATAATTGTATATATAATGTATTGAATCATTAGGAAGACACTCGTTTTGTCGACCATTAATAAATAAAAAAATAAGGTAACTACAGTGAAAATTTCAGCTTCCTAGCTCTTACGGTTTGGGTTGCGCGTTGACCACCAATCTGTCAGTCAGGACAAACAGTTTTATATATAGAGATATATAATATATATACTCGCTACTCGTAAGTAGCTAATATTGCCAATTGAAGCAATCCCGCGGAATACTGGGATGACGTTACATTTTGCGACGAGACAAAAATACTGGTATACTATTATGACGGACCCAGAAAAATATAATACCAACAGTAAAGTTTGGCAAGCTTATTGTAATCAAAACTATAAAAAAATTTATCGTAACTCAAATCCCAAAGAAGATACCCGAGCTAAAGATGAAGTGCCCAGACGACTGCTTGGGTCCTTTATATAGCGCCACCTGTGCGGATATGCGTCAACTGACACCCAAGCCTGTGCAAGGATCAGCACCGGCACCGCTTCAAGGGAGCCACCCAGCATTGGCAAAAAGATGATCCGCCCCGGAACATCGCCTTCTCATCTTTGAAGCAAACAGACGCGTTTTTTTGTGCTCTCCGTTTTGTTTTGATTTTAATAAAACACTGGCGTTTTAATATTTATATTTAATATATTTATATCATTCTGTTTGCCTTCTCGATTTATTTTTTTATTTTATCGCGAGTGTATGCTTGTGGCCTGTGCATTTTATCATATAAATATTGTTACTTTTAAATTTGTGTTCTTGTGCATTTTTGTTTGTGCTTGTTGGTGGTTGTTAATGTTTAACTGCACATCGCCTCTCTTGGTGTGCAAAATTTCGTGAGCAAGCAAGCAATCTATATACTACTCTCTCGCACTCTCTCACCTTTTTTCAATTTGTGCTTTGATCTTCTTCTACTTTCTGCCGCTTGTTGGTGTTCTATACGCTATTAATCTAAGTAATTCTCTTTTTACATTTGGCTGCGTTATTACAGTAGAGACCCATAATAATGGACCATAAAATTGTCTTCTTTAAAAAAACTTGGCAATTGAAAATTACGGCAAGTCAATCCAGCATACCTTGTTGGCTGTGTAATAATGTCGTGTATTCTAAATGTGCGGGTTATACTGACCTAGTGGGGGATACTATTGCCAAATGAAATGGTTTGCACTATAGTTGCGACTCGTGTAGGGATATTGATGGTGTAATGCGGGCGTTTATTCGTCAGACCAGGAGTGCCTTTAGGAGTCTGATTGTTGGTTTTCGTAAACTTAACAATCAGCTCACAGCCCTGGATACCCAATTCAATAGCCTAAAACTGTTGGATGACTCTCCAGGACCTAAAAAGCCCACTTCTTGTGATTTCCCATTGCCTAATACCCTTCAGCCTCCGACTGCAATTCAGCAGCCGATTACACAGCAGCTCATCTCGTTTGTTACTCCGGTAGCTGCGAAGTCTGCTGTGGACACTGGTTCTGTCCTGAAATGTGTGACATCGGCACGAGAAAAACCAGTCGAAAGGGCGACAGCAACAATTAAATTTACAGCTGCCGCTAAAAGGCTCGTCATCCGGACTACCGGCTGTTTTAGGTACCACCGCTAATAGTTTTCCCACTGTCCTACCTGTGGCGCCTAAGAGCCTAAGTTCCACCGAAAAGACATATTTTTGTTTCTAGGCTTGCCCCTCACTCAGATGATGTAAAAGCCTTTATATAGGCAAAAACTCAAGCTCCAGGTATAACGGTGGATAATTTTAAATTCGTCTATGAAAGGGATATTGCATCCTTTAAAATAAGTGTTCCGCCAGAAATATTTACTAAAATTTATGGAAAGAGTTTTGGCCGGAACACTTAGTCAAACACTATAAGTCAAAAAGAAATATCGAACTCCGATTTTATTACCATCTGTTTCTATTGGCGCATCAACTTTAGTTGCTGTGTCAAAAAACTAAATTCTTCTTTCGAGCTTGCCTACCAGAATGTTAGAGGTCTTAAATCTAAACTCGTTAACCTGTATTGCTTTTAATTTTAAAATTATCGCTTCTACTGAGACCTGGCTAAAGCCGTACATCTCAGACTCATCCATTTTTAACTCCAAATACACCACTCACAGTTGTGATCGAGCTACCCGTATCGGAGGAGGAGTACTCATAGCTGTCAAGCCTGCTCTTTCGTCGGAACGCATTAAACTTCCCATTTCAGAGATTGAGTTGGTTGCTCTAAAAGTTGTATTTGGAAGTTTTTCTATCTTTATTTCATGTTCATATATACCCCTTCTATCTAATTTGTCCATTTATCAAACCCATCTTAATGCTATGAAATCTGTCTCCTCCCTACTTTCCGATAGGGATCTTATAGTAGTTCTTGGGAACTTTATCGCCATCAGACTCAAACTTTCTGTTCTTCTTCAAACGAATTTATTGATGGTCTAAATGAAATGTCCTTACGGCTGGTTAATCGTGTGCGCAATTCAAGAAACAGATCTCTCGATCTAATTTTCGTGTTGGATTCGTTCGACAGTGTTGTGCGCAGTATTATTCCGCTTACGCTTCCTGAAGACCCTTTTCATCCAACTTTGGATATGGTCATTGATCTACCAGCCCGAGTCCCTATCAAGGAATTGGAATAAGCTGAACGTGTCCGTTGTTTTCGAAAGGCTGATTTACATAAACTGAATCTTAATCTGCAAGCCGACTGGTCCCAACTGAACAATTGTGCAGACATGTTGCCATTAAACTATTTTATGATACCTTGTACTCGTTTTTTGATGTCAGTGTTCCTCTTGATCACCCAGCGAGGCTTGATAGGCCTCCCTAGTTCTCAAGAGAACTTATGAGATTAAAAAATGTGAAATCGAGGAGGTTTAAAAAGTTTAAGAATCCAGGAAATCACTCTGATTTCTCCCGTTAAGCAGTTGCCCGATTAACCTTCTGCTCAAAATTCCATCTGCTATAAGGATTACCTTCGCCGTTGTCGCCTCCAATTTTCTCATAATCCTAAGCAATTTTTTAACTTTGTCACGAAAGAAATGTATTTTGCCTTATTCGCTTAAATTTGCAGAAGAAAGCGCGAATACTGATCAAAACTACCTATTCCTCCTCTAGGTATAATACAAATCAGCCTTATCCTTATCAATTACAGAGGCCAAATTGCATCTTAAATCCTATTATTTTAGAAAGTTCGCTTCTTAGCGACATTAACACAATCAAGCCGGTTTACTCACCTGGCCCTGATAGTGTTCCTGCTTGTGTGCTCAGGTACTGTGCTGCAGCATTATGTAAACCTGTGTGACAACTTTTTGAATTGTCCGTAAACACTTCATCTTTTCCAACCATTTGGAAGGAATCATACATTATCCCTCTCCATAAGAATGGGAGTAGGTCAGATGTCGAAAACTATAGAGGTATTTCCAAATTATAGTCAACATAAGCTCACAAGTTTACACAGAGTCTAAACTTCATACACTTTGCAACGTCTTCAGCTTTATTTACCATCGGTTTTAAAAACACCAATAACTAATCTAGAATCTAGACGAAACCGATATTTCGATATTCGACGGAAAACACGAGAATCTACAGATTTTTCTGAATACGCTCGAAATAGTTGATTAGATCAAAGGATCGGAAGAAAGGCCTTGCTAGAATCTTGATAAAAGCAACACTACACAGCTATATCAAACAAGCTAAGATCAATAGTAAAAGGCGAATCAGTATATGTATTGAACGCGAAACTAATGAACGTTCAGAAGAAGAATAAAACATCGAACACATATACCCAAGAAAAAGAATAATTGACTAAAGCACTGATAGCTGCATTTATTGCTGATGGTATTTCATTGACCCAACAAATATTCCACTGCGCAAGTTGTCAATGCAATGGTAAACAAGTAAGAGGCTCTAGTCGGGAGCTTCCGATAATAATAACCTGAACCCTCATCTACTAACATCATGCTGAATTGCTTCAGCAGTAATAAAAATAAATTAAAAAAGAAAAAAGTCTCTTCGACAGGTCTCGAACTCGTAATATACCGCAGTACTTCCAACCGCCTCTATTCAACAGCCACACCAGGAATTGCGTCTTATTGAGAAGAACAGATAAAAATAGCAGGACAGAAATCAATACAATGCTGTTGATAGAATTCAAAGAAGACGCGCATGAATGTGTGTGTGTTCATGTTTACAGAACTTCTTTCAATTTGCGCTTGCTGCGAGCCAAAACACGTTTTCTTTAATAAATTTTCGACAGTACATCTTATTGTACTATAGAATAATTGTGTATTATCAAAAAGTCAATTGCATTTAAATTGTAGCTAATATTGGTGGGCAGCATAAATAAGTTTATTTACTTGATTTATATCTTTGAGGTAGTAGCGGGGAGGTGGTGATAGCTATAAAATGAAAGGTACTTGATATATATATACTTTTCCAGAAGCTATATGTCAAGTTTGGTGACTCTTACTCTTATTATTTACCAATTTTGCTAAAAAAACAGGATGTCGTTATCGATTTGTATCGATTACATGGAATCGAGGCAAGCTATCAAATATCGAAAACAAACTCGTATTGCGTGGGCACTAGGAGGACCTACATTTAAAATTTCATGTCTCTAGCTCTTGTAAGTTCTGAGATCTTTGCGATCATACATACGGACAGACGTACAGACGGACGGACGAACCTATAGACAGACGAACATAGCTGGATTAATTTGGCTTGTGATGCTGGTAAAGAACATATTTACTTTATGGGGTCGGAGATGCTCCCTTCTGTCTGTTACATACATTTGCAGAAATACATTATACTACTTTACCCATTTTAAATGGGTATAAAAATGGTATTTTTACTGGAGAGAGTATTACAGATTCACCAAACACTTACATTCGACTATTAAACACCACAAATACTAACGAAATTGTAGACTTTGGAAATATTTCCTATGAGCCTCTCAGTAAAATAATATTCTAAACCCTTCTAATTGCGAACGACAAAATCAAGTATTAGCAAAAAAAAAATTTTCCCCAACAATTTCCTAAACTATTAAAAAACTATGTGCGGAATATAACGTCATTTTCTGACTAGAATCAGAAACAATTGCAACAAATAACTTTGCATAAACAAAAGTTGAGATTAAAAGACGAGGAGCCTGTATACATCAAGCAAGTATAGATTGTGGAATACCCATAATAAAGAAATTAAATCTCAGCTAGATAAATTAATACGCGAAAAGATCGTCGAACCGTTTACATTAGAGTACAACAGCACACTCTTACTGATTCCCAACAAACCTTTACCAGGTTCCACTGATAGGATAGAAGATATTCTTAATCACTTAGGACGAGTAAAATATTTTTCATGTCTCGACCTAATGTCTGAATTTTACCAGATTGAACTTTAAAAAGATTCTTGAAATATTACGACTTTTTCAATGTATTTTTCGTTGAAGCGAAGTGGCAATGGGCTGTTGGGGTTTAGTAGCCAGTTGGCCTTGGCCATCTTATAGCCGCACTGCTTAAGAAGGCCGTCGATGTGCGCCCGAAAACTAAGCCTCTTATTCAGTACAATTCAATGATACTTGGCGCTTCTGCCAGGGTGAAGGAGGCTACCGTCTATCCAGACTGCTGGAGCCTTGCCACGCCTCAGTGTGTAGATGACCTTGAGACATTGAGCTTGAAGTTCCATCTGCGTGTCCAGCTCTCAAGCAAGTGGATGTATTCCTGGGCACCGTCAGTGGCTTCATACACGCAGGCGGAGTAAAATATTGCCACGTCATCGGCAAATGTGGCTATCAAATATTTGCCTGGGGTGGCAAACTCGTGTAGTTCATCCGGAGTGGGGATGTCTGCCGTGTACAAGTTGTAGAGAAAGGGGACACCCGCCTTCATTTTGCGGGCAGGAGAGATTGCTGCTCTAACTTTGACTTCGAACTTTCGCTCCATTAGATAAGAGCGCAGAAGTAGAAAGAAGGGGGCGGGAAGACTCATCTTGATTTTCTGGAGCAATCCATCAATCCAGACTCGGTCGAAGGCCTGCTTAACGTCTACAAAGACTCCATAGCTGTAGTCTTTGTCGTCCTAAGCCTTTAGAATATGGTAAATCACTCTGTGAACCTGTTCAACAGCGCCATGCCCTCCCCTGAATCCAAATTGGTGATCAGGAAGGATGGCCATGTGATCCATAAGCCTTGAAAGGCGGGCGACAATCAGTCTTTCCCAGACCTTCGACAAGGAAGGCAGGACTGATCGGCCGATATGACTCAGGGTCATATTCCGGCTGGCCCGACTTATGGATCATATGGATCCTCGCTTACTTCCACTGGGTGAGGAAGTGTTGCGTCCTTAATATGGCGTTGAAAATCAACGTTATAAAAAGGAGAGCGCGCATTGGTAGGGCTTTCAGAGTGGTGTGGCATATTCCATCATGGCCCGGTGCTTTAGCCCTGGGAAGGGCTTTGACGACGTTGATCACCTCCTCCACGCGGATGGGGCCGATAGGTGGTGACATCTGCAGCGGTGTCTTCAACGCTCGGGTTGTTTCACCGAGCTCTTCTGGGGCGGCCAGATCGAAAGGTGTAAATCGTTCCTCCAGGTGGCTGGCTAAGGTATCAGCTTGTTCTTCGTCTGTAAGGCAGTATTTACCATTGTGGCGAAGAGGGGGAACGGTTCTTCAGGGTTGGCGCTTCAGGTTTTTAGTTGCTCGCCAGAGGGAGTATCCTGAGTCATGGGTATAGTCCATGCTCTCCAACCGTCTAGAGAAGGATGCGTCTTTGTGTCTGCGAAGGACCTCCTTGAGTTGCCGCTCCGATCTTCGCCACTCCGCCTTGTCCCACGGATGCTGTATCGTCTGGAACCTGCGTCTGCACCGCCTTTTGATCCTGAGCAGGTTGGCTATGTCTGCGGGCAGCCCGTTGCCAGCATTGTCCAGCCGTCTGGCAACTGGTGGGGAGGTTGCTTCGGCTGCTGCTGCGCGAATCGTTGCGTTGAGCAACTCAATGGCGTCCTCTACATTCCGTCCAGGGCAGACTTCAGTGTCGAGGTGAATACTTTCACTCATCTGTCTCTGGAAGACACCGAGATCACTGCGTGCGTGGATCAGCCTCGGTACTGCGCTGACCACCCTGGCCCTGCTCTCCAGGGTAACTATCAGGGCCAGGTGGTCGCTGGGGAGATCCCAATCGTCAGCGATTGAGAGGCACTGGTCAGGGATCCCCTGGTAGATGGCGAAGTCTATACAAGACGGAGTGCCCCTGCTGTCGTACGAGTATATTGTGGGACAACCTGTGGCCAGTACTTTCGCTTGACGGTGCGCTAAGCTGCTAGCTAGTTGAGGGCCGCGCGCATTGCTGTTATTTGCGCCCCACAGCCAGTGATGTCATTCCAGTCGCCTCCCACCAGATATCTGCTTCCAGTCGAGCTGAGTATGACGTTGAAGTCATCAGTCGACGTCTGCTCATTTGGTCTGCAATAGACTGCTCCAAAGTCCACGTTACCAGCATCAGTGGAGACTTTCATAGTCGAATATTGGTAAACACTGTTAGTAATACTCAATTGCGGGAAGTGAACGAAGTTACTCCGGACGAGGACAGCGCAGCCACCGCTAGCTGAGCGATTTTGAGTCCAGTGTACAGGGTATGCCTCGAAGCTAAAGATTTTAGGGAAAGTTGGACCGTTGGTTCTCGTTTCTGACAGTAGAATTATTCCGATTGCGTGTTTTTGTACTAGTGCCTCCAGCTCTAGTACTTTACCTGAAATGCCATTGGCATTCCAGATTAGCACCTTCAGTGGTGTGTTCATTTGGATAGTAACGCGGTTAGAAGGGTAAGGATTTGCTGTTGCATACCCAAAACCTTCTGTTGCATTTCTGCCATCCTCTCGATAGCTCGGCTCATGTCTTTGATGGCAGAGGAAAGTCCTTCCCCGTTTCCAGATTTCTGCTGTTGCTGTTGTTGCGCAGTCAGCCTCTCCTGTTGCTGTACCCTCAGCAATCTATGTAGCCTGGCTTACGCTGGTCCTTCTCGCTGGCTAGAGCTGGGGACGTTGTTCTCTTTGTTGAATGCAGCTAGTCCTCTTCTTGTGGCAGCGGCGTATGAAAGCCCTTCTACTTGTTCAGTGTGTGCTGTACGGGTGAAGACAACAGGTGTAGGCCCATGAACTTAATTGCGGCGGCTTCGGTTAGCTTGAGTCGGTGGGAGATTTTTCAATTTGTCGGTCTTTGGGGCTCCCGCAAGTTTTGTATATTCGGTGAACCACTCGCACCCCTTATAGTTGGCAGGGTGGTTACCACCGCAGTGGACGCATGTTGCCGGTACTGAGTCGGGCCGTGTGCAATCAGCGGAGGGATGATTGAGCCCTCATTTAACGCATTTGTGTTGTTTTCTACAGTATGTGGCCGTGTGCCCGTACTCCTGGCATCTATGGCATTGCACCACATCCTGGCTTCTGCTAGCAGTCTCAACCTTGACCACCTGCTTGCACAGCTTCCTGATAGTAAGGGCCTCCTTGTTGTTGGCCGCCGGCTGCAAGTTGATAAAGTGGATGTTCATGGGCTCCTTGGTAGCTTTGCTGCTCGGATTGTGTACATGGAG
This sequence comes from Drosophila borealis, assembly GCA_035045885.1. Taxonomy (NCBI): domain Eukaryota; kingdom Metazoa; phylum Arthropoda; class Insecta; order Diptera; family Drosophilidae; genus Drosophila; species Drosophila borealis. The sequence goes on along the minus strand of JAWNOR010000340.1, from coordinate 845,157 downwards.
AAGGGTATGGCCCTGGGTCCGCAAGTCGTCGATGAGTTCTCGGTTGAGTGTGGAGTGGTGGAGACCTTTGATTACTATGCGGTAGGGCTTCTGCTTCTGCTGGTATGAGTAGAACTCAATTTAGTGTTCATCCAGTATCTGAATGATGGCCCTGTATGTGGGCACATCATGGGCTAGGAGTCGCATAGCCTTACCTAGGTTGGATTTGATGGTCAAGTTATCCGCTACTTCGGATAGTAGGAGCCACACGTCGTTGATGTCGTCGATGCGATTTAGGACGCTGGAGGGTGGCTTCTTTTCGCCAGAGGGGGGCATTGTTGTTGGCCCTAATTTGGGGAACGGAGGAGCTGGTTTTGGCATGGGCGACAGCGTTGGGCTGGCCGTCACCCCCAACCTGAGGAGTCGCTGAGGCATGCAAGTTCTCTTCTTCCTCGGCCTCAGATTCCATGTCCATGTCTTCGACGTTATCGGGTGGGGCCAAGAGTGCATTTCTATTGGAAGCATGAGTGCCATCTGGACTGGTGTCAGTTTTGTTCAGTTTTCACCGCGCGGCAGGTAGGGTCCTGCAGTCTGAGACTTTGCGCTTATCATTAGTTTTTTTTCGCATGGTTCCTCTATTGGGATTGCCACTGGTTGGGTGCATGTCAGCACGGCAACGCAGCCGACTTGCTCAATTTGTGACCACCTTATTTTGTGTTTGATTTTGTTATGATCCACCTAAAACAAATTGCTTTGTCAGCAATTAGTTTTGTTTAAATTTTTGTCGTTTTTGTAAAATTATTGGTGCTTTGCACTCTTTGTGCAGAGTTGCAATAGCCGCTTTGGCCGTTTGGGCGCGCACTCCAGTTTTGGTTTAAATTGTTTTCCGCGAGCACGTCCTTTCACCATAAACACCAAAAAGTGACTTTTTGTAGAATATAAAATAGAATATTTGTGTATTCTCAAAAATGCAATTGCATATAAATTGTGGCTTAAATTAATGGGCAATACAAGTTGGACAATTAACTTGATTTATAGCTTTGTGGTGGTAGCAGAGAGGTGGCGATAGGCATAAAAAGAAAGATACATGATATATATATACTATCCTAGAATCTACATGTCAAGTTTGGTGACTCTAGCTCATATTATTTGCCGAATTTGCTCAGAAAACAGGATGTCAATATCGATTTTTATCGATTACTTAGAAACGGGGCAAGTTATCGAATATCGGAAACATACTCGATCTGCAGAGGCACTTGGAGGATGCACAGCTAATTTCAAGACTCTAGCTCCTATAGGTTCTGAGATCCTTGCGATCATACATACGGACAGACGGACGGTCGGACGGACAGACAGACGGACACGGCTATTGATGCTGATCAAGAATATATACACTTTATGTGGTCGGAGATGCTTCCTTCTGCCTGTTACATACATTTGTACAAATACAATATACCCTGTCTTTCCATTTTTAATGGGTTTAGGGTATAAAAACGTCGTTTTAATATCTCTATTTCAAATATTCCATTATCCTGTTCGCCTTCTCGGCTTTATTTTCCTTTTATCGCGAGTTCATGCTTGTGAGCTGTGCATTTAAACATATAATTATTGTAACTTTTAAATGTGTGTTCTTGTGCTTTTTTGTTTGTGCGCTTGCTCCATTAGCTCTGTGGGAAAGCTGCTTGTTGTTTATGTTTTACTTCGCATCGCCTCTCTTGATGTGCAAGATTTCGTGAGCAAACACCAATCTATAAATAGGTTACTCTCTAGCATTCTCGCGCTCTCTCGCCTTTTTTTCAACTTGCGCTTTGATCTTTTTTGATGGTGACATGCGGGCGCTTATGCGTCAGTCCTGGATACCCAATTTAATAGCCTAAAACTGTTGGATGAGTCTCCAGGCCGTTGCCTAATACCCTTCGGTCTCCGACTGCAATTCAGCAGCCTACTACACCGATTACACAGCAGCTCATCTCGTTTGTTACTGCGGTAACTGTGAGGTCTGCTGTGGCCACTGGTTCTGTCCCGAAATTTGTGATATCGATACGAGAAAACCAGTTGAATTATCCGTGCAGTTCGCTGTCGCAGAAGTCCCTCACTTCTCATCAGATGATGTAAAAACCTTTATATAGGCAAAAATTCAATCCCCAGGTATAACAGTGGAAAAATTTAAATTTGTTTGAAAAATGTAAGTTTCAAATTATCGCTTTTACTGAGACCTGGCTTAAGCCAGACATCTCAGATTCTTCAATTTTTACCTCCAAATACACCACTCACACATATGATCGAGCTTATCGTATCGGAGGATGAGCTGTTGCTGTTGAATCTGCTCTTTAGTTGGAACGCATTGAACTTCCCATCTCGGAGATTGAGTTGGTGGCTGTACGAGTTGTATCTGGAAGCTTTAGTATCCTTATTTTTGTTCCTATACATCCCTACTATCTAACTTGTCCATTTACCGATGCCTTAGAGCCTTAAGTCGTAACGCTATTAAGTCTATCTCCTCCCTACTTTCTGATAGGGACCTTTTAATTGTTCTTGGGGAGGTTAAATTCTCAGATGTCGATTGGTCAACGCCATTAGATTAAAACTTACTGTTGCCTTCTTGGTCAAACGAAATTATTGATCGTCTACATAAAATGTCCTTACGGTAGATAAATCGGGTGTGCGATCCAAGAAATAAATCTTTTGATCTGATATTCATGTTGGATTTGTTGAATAGTGTTGTGCACAAGACTGACTAGCTTACACTTCCTGAAGACCCTTTGGATATAGTCATTGATCTACCAGTCTGTGTGCTTATCAAGGCATTGGAATTAGCTGTACGTGTCCGTTGTTTCGAATGGCTGATTTTCATAAGCTTATTGATCTCAATCTGCATATCGACTGTTCCCAACTGTACGATTGTGCAGACATTGATTTTGCCATTAAACTATTTTATGATACCTTGTACTCGCTCGTTGATATCTCCGTTCCTCTTGATCACCCAGCGAGGTCTGATAGGCCTCCCTGGTTCTCAAGTGAACTAATGAGATTAAAAAATGTAAAGTCGAGGTGTTATAAAAATGTTAAGAAATCGGGAAATTACTCTGATTTCTTCAACTATGCAGTTTCTCGATCATATTTTTCTACTCAAAATTCCATCTGCTATTAGGATTACCTTCACCGTTGTCGACTCCAGTTTTCACATAATCCTAGGAAATTTTTTAACTTTTTCAATTCTTAACGAAAGACATGTATTTTGCCTTCGTCGGGAAAGTTTGCAGAAGAGAGCGTGAATACTGATCCAGGCATAGCCGATCTGTTCGCAAACTTTATTCAAAATACCTTCTCCTAATCTAGGTATGATAAAAATCAGCCTTATCCCTTAGGTCAAACTGCATCTTAAATTCCATTATAACGGAAAGTTCGCTTCTCAGCGACCTCAACACAATCAAGCCGGTTTACGCACCGGGCCCTGATGGTGTTCCTGCTTGTGTGCTCAGGTACTGTGCTGCAGCACTATGTAATCCTATTTTAAAACTTTTTGAATTGTCTGTAAGCACTTCATCTTTTCCGACCACTTGGAAAGAAGCATACATTATCCATCTCCATTAGAAAGGGACTAAGTCCGATGTCGAAAACTATAGAGGTATTTCCAAATTATACGCTATACCTAAAGCTTTTTAGAGAATCATTACATCTCAACTGCAACATTTATGTAGTTCTTTTATTTCACTTTCCCAGCATGGGTTCGTGAAACGTAGATCTACAACCACTAACCTTCTTGAGTTTACTTCACTATTAATTGATGGGCTTAGGAAAAGAAAGCAGACTGACGACATCTACACTGATTTCAGTAAGGCTTTTTACTCTTTCAACCATTCCTAACTGCTTCATAAATTATGTCTTCTCGGATTCCCCGCCAATCTCTTGAACTGGATTTCAGAGTATTTGCTACTCTTAACTCTTTTCGAGTATTAATGTATGCTGATGATGTGTAATTATTCCTAGCATATTAAGATATGGCATCATGTTATCTTTTAAAAGCCGACATTGATGCGTTTCAGTCTTGGTGTCTAGTCAACTATTTTAATGCAAACTTCTCCAAATGAAAGGTAATGACTTTCTATAGAAGCCCTCCTCAATTGGTTTCTAACATTCTTTATAGCTTACCGCTCGAGTGTGTCAACAGTACTTGTAATAAAGTTAATGATCAAGGTGTTATTCTTGATCATAAACTTAAATTCGACTCTCATGCTACATCCATGGTCAGTAAGGCCGAATTTGTTTTAGGTTTCATCAAACGATGGTCGAATTAGTTTGACGATCCGTAAACGACAAACTCTCTTTATATATCTTTGGTACGACATGTACTTGCGTATGCCTTATGTATCACCTAAATATTCTATCCGTCAAGACAGAATTGAATTCGTGCCGAAACAATTCTTGTTGCTTTCCCTTTGTGGTTTAGATTTGGATGCTCTTGTGCGGTAACCGTCATACTCCAGCAGACTTCTGATAATCAATCTTCATTCCTTAATTAATCGTAGAGCCATGCTTGGTGTAACTGGTGAAATTGACTCTTCTGTGTTGACTAGCCAATTAAATTTCTCTATCCCTACTAGACTAACACGTAATTTTACACCTTTATCGCTTCAATTTTGCTCAACTAACTATGCCTTGCATGAACCGTTCAGGGTTCTCTGTGATGATTATAACAAGCATTACAGAATATTCTGCTCGGAGTCTGCTCTTCCTCGTATAAAGTCTTCTATTCTTAACTATTTTGCGAGTAGGTAGTTTAAGCATATAGTCGTAGTGAGTATTCGTTTTGTACTCTGCGATTCGTGTCGTACGTAACACGCCTGCGCCCATCGGTCGGTTGGGCGGGAGGTGGGATGCAGTAAATTGCAAAAACACATGATTCAAAACCTAACAAATGTTTTTGTTTTGTTTTGTTTTCTGATAATCAATCTTCATTCCTTAATTAATCGTAGAGCCATGCTTGGTGTAACTGGTGAAATTGACTCTTCTGTGTTGACTAGCCAATTAAATTTCTCTATCCCTACTAGACTAACACGTAATTTTACACCTTTATCGCTTCAATTTTGCTCAACTAACTATGCCTTGCATGAACCGTTCAGGGTTCTCTGTGATGATTATAACAAGCATTACAGAATATTCTGCTCGGAGTCTGCTCTTCCTCGTATAAAGTCTTCTATTCTTAACTATTTTGCGAGTAGGTAGTTTAAGCATATAGTCGTAGTGAGTATTCGTTTTGTACTCTGCGATTCGTGTCGTACGTAACACGCCTGCGCCCATCGGTCGGTTGGGCGGGAGGTGGGATGCAGTAAATTGCAAAAACACATGATTCAAAACCTAACAAATGTTTTTGATGTGTGTCGAAAGCAGAACCTTAAACTATATCCAGAGAAATGCTCATTTTTCTTGCACAAAGTGACTTTTCTAGGTCACAAGGGTACTGACAAAAATACTTTTCCAAATGACAAAAAAATACGATGTCATTGAGAAATACCCAGTCGTAGCGGATGCAGATAGCGCTAGAAGATTGGTTGCATTCACATATAATACAGACGATTTATTAAAAAATATATATGTATACATATATAGCTGAATGTAAGTCAGCTTTGAATACCCAAAAAGAAAATTAATGAAGCCATTATTCCTACAATACCCATATTTTAGCAAAGAATTTTGATTAACAACCGACGCAAGCAAATAAGCAAGCGTGCGGAGCAGCTCTCACACAAAAACACAATGGTACCCAAAATCAACAACAGAACAAGAGTCAGCAGTAATTCATTTTAACATTTTATAGTAAAACTTACCTGTTCTTAATAGTTAACCCAAGTTCAAAATTAACACGTATGAGATAAGAACTAGAAGAATAGCTATATGATATAGTGGTCCGATGCAAAAGAAAGAGGGACGTATTTACAGTTTCATGACGCTCGCTTTAAAGCTGAGAAACTAGTTCGCATAGAAACAGACAGATAAACAGACGGCATGGCTATATCTATTCGGCTGTTGATACTGATCAAGAATATATATACTTATGAGCTCGAAGATGACTCCATCTGTGCGTTACACATTTCGAGACAGAATTGGAATACCCCTTGCAAGGGTATGAAAAGTTAAAGCAAAGTACGACCGACAATCGAAGAAGCGAGAACATGACTGAGACTGAGGTAGGGGTACTAAAAAATAAAATAAATCCAGGTTTTTCCATTTTTTGCTTGTCTATCTGGCTTTTTACTCAGACTATGTACCAATTATAACAAGCATGTTTCCATAGTTTCATATCCGCAAAAGTGCACCATAGAATGGCAAGAAGTCTAAATTTTTAGAACACAACCTTGAAGGTGATCAATAGGCAAGTGATAATAAACACAAACACAGATTAACCAATAAACAGACACAGTCGTACCTTGACTGCAGGGGATAGTCCACTTCCCGCCTGATCTAATCATTTGTCTCGAGTATACGATGGGCTTTAACGAATCACTGCCAAGCGAATTTTTCCTGATATATAATACACATTATGATTATAATATATGATTATAACACTCAAGCGAAATTTTCCTGATATATAATACACATTATGATTATGATATATGATTATGATACTCATGGTACCCTTTTTTCTAAAGTCGTTCGTCGACTACAATGTCCTTTCAAGATGTAAGAAAGTATGAATGCTCTAGTCGGAAGTGCCCGACTAGGGGCTACCCTGAGCCATCCTCTATCAGCACCAAATGCAGCCTCCCCGTGCCGGACATAAACTCGCAAGTCTATTGAACCTTGCCGCGGTCTCATACTCCACAACCATACCAAGAATTAATTCATTAACTGCAATTGCAATTCAGTTTGTGTGTATGCAAGTGTGTGTAAATTAACAAGTTCGATGAGTTATAAGATTCTTAAACTTTATTAGGCGTCGATGCCTGTCTACTACATCATATAAACTGAACTTAATATAACTTAAACCTATACTAAGAAGTCTATGGTCTGAGGCAGCGGTCACTCAGAGCGCACATGCAAGTGTCAGGTTACGCCGTTCGATACGTTGCACCGATAAGCGAGGGCGTGCGGTATGTGACATTTGTTGGTTGTGATGATGTTGAGTAAGATCAGGATTAATTAGGATTGGTCTAGTTAGTAACTTATCTCGTAAGTTACTAATGGCTTGCAGGTCTTTTATGCTCAGTTTGTAGATGGAAGGTGGACTGAGTCGCTCTAGATGTTCCGTAACATTAACTTGGGCCGGATACCACAGGTTTTTTTCTTCAGTGTCCCATAGTTGTGATCTTATCGTCGAAAGTTAACAAATAGGCCTCGAAGATTTTTTGTCAATTACTATGGACGACGTTTATGGATGCGTCATTGATAACAATCTATCCTTCGTACACCACAGTAGTGGTTAAGTGTTGCACGATATCAGTTGTTGAGCGCAAGTTGGTGTCTGCGATCTCCTGCAGAGGGAAGTGCCAACGATGAGTTACATTCGTTGACAGTGAAGGCCTTAGCTCTATAATCAGCGATTGTTCTTCCTTAAAATCTAGAATCGTCCTATTATGCTGCACTGGGTAAACTTTAATTATTTTACAAAATAATTTGGGCTTGGGAAATTATTCTTAACGCTGGCTTCTTCTAAGATGTCTCATATGCTAACATTGGTGAGATGATTATTTTTTATTTCTTCAGCATCAATGTATTCCAAATTGGTAGGGGTTTATTTTCAAATGGCATTTAAAGACATGTGATCTCGTTAAGCTGACTTGTACACATGTATTTATTACTATTTGATCATTTACTGACTCTACGAGCTGACCGTGTTTGAATTTAATTTGCTCCCAAGCATTAAAATCTGGATTTCCTGGTATTACTTTGAATGCAGTACCCAATATTGGTAAACTACAGGCATGTCGGTGATGAAATCCTAAAGTGGCCAGAAATGTTTCGACTGTATATGTCTGATGTGCGTGGTTAGGATACGTCTCATGTGTTCCTATGGTAAGCTTTTTCTGGTCTCTTCTTCGTAAGTTTTGTTTGATGTCACGTTAATCGTGTATCCAAAGTAGCCATATTCGTGCCAGATTGCTAAGTCACCATCTATTATGCGTATATGGTCTTAATGTGTAAAGTCATTAAGTTTCAAATTGTCAGTGAAAGTATAAAAGCAGCTAAAAATACTGTGGGAGATAAGTGTTTTAATAAGAACTGTCGTGCCCAGTTTGGTCTCTATAGCTTTTCCGAACATAGCGCTGTCAAAGCTAATATTGGGAGTTGGCATAAAATGGCGTTCACAAAGTCTGCTTTCACTGTTTTCTGTCCCAGCGTTAGATGGCGAATTGGGTTGAATTCCACTTTCTCATGTTAGTTGTTTTATATTGTTTCGTCACAGCGTTGGCTGGTGACTTTTTTGATAATTGTTTGTTATGTCGTGGCGCGGCTTCTCTTGATTTGAAGTGGTGTGGCAATAGCTATAAAATGCAAAGTACTTGATCTACTTATAAACGCTATTCTAGAAGCTAAATATTAAGATTGGTTGTTCTAGCTTTTCAAACCTAAGAACTTTGCTCATGAAACAAGAATTTGATATAGTTTTTATCGGTTGCTTAGAAACGGAGCATGTTATCGAATATCGGAAACAAGCTCATATTTCGGAGGCACTTTAAAATTTTAAATTTCTTAGCTTTTATAGGTTCTGAGATCGACGCGTTCATACAGGCGGACAGACTGGCAGATCGACGGACTAACAGACGGACATGGCTAGATCGACTCGGCTATTGATGTTATTAAGAATATATATAGTTTATGGGGTCGCATATGCATTCTATTGCCTGTTACATAAATTTATACAAAAACATTCTATCATTTTGAACAATTTTTAATTGGTTGTGAGTATGAAAAAGTCCGGCGGAGTAAAGCCATTTGCTTTGCCACAGTGGCTTTCTTAAAGTAAGAACTTTTTTACAAACTTTGAATATTAATAAAATAATAATAGTTTGCTTAGCTGCCTCGAGTACTTTGCACAGACATTAGAGGCAGCTATCCTAAAAAGGCAGTTAACTTAATTAATTTTTTTTCCTAAAAGTGAATTTTTTTTTTAAGTTGCACTGAATTCTATTGAAGATTACTAAGTTAAATAATTTAATTTGATAGTTTTTACAAACTTTATGTATTTAAATTACATTTAATTCAATTTCATTACAGTTTATCGTATACATAAGAAAATCAAATCAAAAATCAACACATCTGATCATAGATGAGCAGTTAACTTACTTGATATTCATAGAAATTGGCAAAAAAAAATTACTGCCGATAGGAGGCGCTTAAATGCTTAAATACAAAATTAGCTCTTAATGCAGCGAAAAGAAAATTTCAGGCAGCTATCTTACCGATTCAGCTAACTATTGAGGCAACTAAGTAAATTATTCTGTACTAATATTAACTTCGATAGTGAGCATATGATAATTTTTTTCGACTAAGTCAAAACACTTTAAAATTATTATTTTGACTTTCTTCCGGTATTGTATGAAATTGGCAAGAATTACAAAAACAATGTCTGTGCCAGTTGCATTATTAAAATTATTTATGACTTGCTATGTAATTAGACCCTGAGCCCATCGAAAATGAGTAAAAGGGGTATATTGTTTCTGTGAATATGTTTGTTATAGGCAGAAAGAAAGTTAGAGTCACCAAACTTGACAATTACCTTCTATTAAAATATATACATCATTCATATTTTTTTTTTTATATCCTGAACCCATTAAAAATGGGCAAAGGGGGTATAATGTTTTTCTGCAAATGTATGTATCCGTCTGTCCGCCCGTCCGTATGTATGAACGCATGGATCTCAGAACCTATAAGAGCTAGAGACTATAAATTAGCTGTAGGTCCTCCTAGTACCCGCGTAGATCGAGTTTGTTTCCAATATTCGATAACTTGCCCCGTTTCCAAGAAATCGATAAAAATCGATATAAAAATCCTGTTTTATGGGCAATTTTGGTAAATAATATGACAATGACTCACCAAACTTGACATTCAGCTTCTAGAATAGTATATATATATATCGAGTATCTTTCATTTTATACCTATCGCCACCTCCCCGCTACCACCGCATAGCAATAAATCAAGTTAATTATCCAACTTGTATTGCCCATCATTTTAAGCCACAACGTTTTAGCCGCAGCTAGCGCAAATAAAAAAAAATTCTGTATACATGTACACACAAACATTCATGCGCGTCTGCTTTCAATTCTATCAACAGCATTGCAAATGCGATTGTATTGTTTTCGGTGCTGCTACTTTAATTGTTTTTTTCTCATTAAAACTCAATTTGGGGTGGCGCTTGAGTAGAAGCGACCGCAAGTGGTGCGGTTAGTTGCGAGTTCGAGCCCTGCCAAGGGAACAATTTTTTTTTTATTTTAATTTTTATTTATTACAACTAAAGCAAACGAGCGCGTAGCGCGAGCTGCATTTGGTGTTGGAAGAAGGGGGTTCAGGGTATCCCCTAATCGGGAGGTCCCGACTAGAACCTCTTACTTGTTTATATCTATGGCCATCCCCTCCGCCTCCACCATATATCTACAAAACAAATTAATAAATCATTTGGAACAAACCACCAATTCAGGCCACAATTTAATTGCAATTGTAAGAATATAATAATAATTACAATTAAGAATACGAAATAGTCTATCGCGCAATAGCATCTAGTTGAAAATTTAATCAAGATTTAGTAAGAAACACAGAAGTTATTAAAGCAAACGTGTGCTAACATTGACAAGTGTTTGCGGCAGATAGCGCAGATTGCATGAATTTCTGTATACATGTACACACCCATTAATGCGCGCCACTTTTTAATTCTATAGGCAGCATTGCAATTGCGATCGTTTTTAATTGTTAAATGAACTGTTGGTATAATTGCCGAATAGAGGAGGTAGCAGGTAGTTCAGTCGGTTACGGTTTCGAGTCCAAATTGAAGTCTTTCTTAAATTTATTTTTATTACTGCTAATGCAAACGCAATCGTTGTGCGAGCTGCATTTGGCGTTGGTAAAAGAGGGTTCAGGTTATCCCCCGTCGGGACTAAACTAAAGCGTTTTACTTGTTTTTGCTGCGACCGTCACTTTATTGCAATTCCATTTTAGTCTTTAGATCTACGTTCAAAATATCAAGTCTGTAGTTCTTATAGGTTTATATCGGTAAATACATGCGTACTTTGATTGAGTATAAATACTTAATGTTTCCTTCTGCTTCTGCCTGCCAAAAAAGTCATTTTTTGAGATTTATTTTAAGGAAAGCCCTCCTGTTGCAATTTCTTAAAGTTAGTTTCTTACTCAGATTGGCTTATATTTCTGGAGCTGATAGCAGAGATTTTCTTTTTAATTCAAAGGTAATATCACAGAATTTTAATCGGTTTAAACAAGTTCCTGAGTGATTAAAATGACAATGCTTAAATAAGTTAAAATAATAGGCACTTATTGACATATATTTTCAATCAATATTTTCGAGTACTTTTATAACAGCAGTGATAGTATTGGTGGGCCTCGAAACGAAGTCTAAAAATCTATTATAATAATAAGAAAGTACAGTTATCTTCTGAGCGCCGGATATTAAATATCATCGCAGAATTATAAGAGGTTGAAAACAGTGAAGCACGTAGTTGATGAGTTTTGTTAAAATATCTCGAAAAACATAAAAGCGTTCCAGTTTCATTTTATATGGATTTGACTAATAAATGCCGAGTTTGGTCACGATATGCTGATACGCAAAAAGAGTTTTTCGCGCAAAACTTAATTTTCGACCAACAGTTCTTTGAATAGCCACAACAAGAAGTAAGCTATGATAATGTTTGGATAACATGAAAGGCGATTAGTAAAGCTGTCAAATACCAAGATTATTCAACAAACCCATTGAAAATAGGTAAAAAGCGAATAATGTATTTGACAGGCAGAAGGACTCCGAAACTATAAAGTATACATATTTTTAATAAATTTAGGTTGTGGGCGCTTAGTGGTACGCAGGCTACGAGTTTGAAAACTTTGTATTCTTCTCTTTACAGTTTAGCGACAACTTGTGGCGATTAAGCATAAAACGAAGCCTGTTCATCTTTCCTTGCCATATTAGGGCGGTATGTCTTATGCGGCTGTTAAAAGTAAGGCGTATTTAGACGTTACGCACAGGTACCTGACCTCCCGCCGCTATCGAAAGTGCGCTTATCATTACGCAAAGATCACATGCTTAATTTGCCACCAGCACGGATCGAGTCGGTAGGCTAATGATGGAGCCTGGGACTCTTTGTGTTAAAAACTCTGACAACTAACAGTCTTGCCTAGACTTTCGAGAAATATGGAAGGAGACTGATCGGCTGGTACGTCTCAGGTCGTTATCCGGCTTTCTAAGCCCCACGATGGACAATTTCCATATGGCCGGGAAAACTCAATTTCTCAGTATGGCATCGAATATCAAAGCCAAACAGAGGACAGCATCCTCTCCAATGGTTCTTACAAAATTCTCGATCGTGTTGTCGATATCTCACCTTAGTTCAGCTTCATATATACATTCGGGTGCGTAAAGCTGAGCTTGCGGCTAAAAGCAGCAACGGTCGTGTCCTGGCTAAACAGTCTTGCTACATGTGGTTTGGCAAGTGCATCAAAGGTGATGAGCAGTGAGAGGTGATCAGAACTCAGGTCCAGACTGGACTCCAGTATACATGCCAACTTACTTATACTCTGATGTATACGGCATCAGAGTATAAGTAAGTTGGCATTCGATCCCCAGAGCTCGCCCAATAATACATTTTTGGTTCGATGTTTTCGCTTAACTTCCTTCCATCCAAGCTATATCCTGGTCGACAATTTATAGCCCCAATTTCAATTTCTTCCGGATCTGTGACTACGATTGCGGTTGCCATGTGCAGCTCAGCCATACGTAGTGAGCCAATCGGATATCGGTGGGGGCTTATCTTTGCTAGTCTGGGTAGTAGACTTAATGCTTTTTGCGGCGCATTTTGTGTCGTGCAAGTCCCTTTTGCCCTTTATCATAGCATAGGACCAGTTTAGTGGGGCTAAACTGGTTATGGGTCAAGAGTGGCAGCGTGACACTTTACGTGAGCGGCTACGGCATCCTGTGGATTTCACTCAAATAAAATTGCGCTGCACCATTGCTGCTGCTTTTATTTTCACTATAATCTTTTTTGCTAGTTGTGAAGGAATGTGACTGCTTTTATATTGCTTGGAAAGGCCTTTAGGTAGGGCAAAGTTCATGCTTGTGTTGTTGTAACCAGAACTAAAAATTGAGAATCAATATCTTCCATTCGCACGTACTGCGCTATTTGTCGATAGAAAAGCTTATGCGTGGGAGTACTGAGCACTGGCGCAAATATGTGAGCCAGCGGAGTGCAGCTGCACAGGAGGCAATCGCGTTGCACAGCTTATTGCTCTTGTCTATTTAACTTTTCATTATTGTGAGTAAGAAATAATTGAATGGTTTGCGCATTATGCCAGGAACCAAGTTTATTGCCACTCGTCGACTTATCTTTAAGATTTATTTTGACTGAAATAGCTTACTAAATATAGTGATCCGATGTTGATATGATTTTGCATATATGTAAGGAGCATAATCCAAGCTATAAATGCCGAGTTTTGTTAAGTTAGCAGCACACCACATACGCCAATTCAATGCAGAAGCAACACCTTAACGGAAAACCGAATATGCAGATAATTTCAATTGATAAAAAGATTTTGTACGCAGCACAGTTTTCTCACGAATTTGACACAAAATGTGGCATATCGTTTTTTTGGCAAAGCAAAAGGAGGCTGGCGGGAAAGGCCTCTGCCCTGCAGGTCCGTACCGGTTAAGAGTATTATTAATATATTATGTCGTATTAAATTTCCTATTCTTAACTGTTTTGCAAGTTAGTCCACTGTCTTAATCTTTATTGTGTAGGTTGCGGCTTCGCGTCGTGCGTTACTTGGTTGGTAGGAAATCGCACGAATAAATTCTTTGATACTAATTTTATGCTAATTTTTTTGAAAATGAACAAATTTGGTTGAATAATATCCTGAATCGGTCGAATCAGTTGCAGAGCCATCTTACACAGCCATCTTACACAAGCTACTTCAATACGTAATGAAGGACTTTTTGCTGCTTACCTTCCATTTCATTCTTGCTGTCCTTTACCATGCGCTCTTCCAAGCTTTAAATTTCCCACAACTGCCAAACCAAATCATCCAGACGAACGCCTAACTGACCAGCATCACTATCAGAAGTGAGGCCCGCAGCCAATAACGAGGTACTGCGCGATCTCTCAGACTCACTGGTCACGACAATAAAGAATAATTTGCCAAAAAGACAAAAGGTTTTTGAAGAGGCTCGCTTCTGTAAAAAGATCGTCCCGCTGTTGTTGGTATACGCAGGATCAGCCAATCTTACAATTAAAGGGATTTTCCAATCCGAGAGATAACGATGCATGATTGACTATAGGTAATTATTAGAGACACAAGAGCATCAAAGTTGTTTGAATAATCTTAAGCTTGTGATATCTTATGAATCCTTACAGCTGACCCCTATATAGGCCAATATCACAGTTTGGCATAGGGAGTCGCCATAACGACTAAAAGCTGGAAGGGACGGGGCGTTAGGCTACGTCGCTGAATATTTACGCGAACGTGAGCTGCAACCGTGGCTTTCACCTCGTTAAAATCATCGCGGATAATGTTGCTTATTTCACTAAAATTCAACTCTTTTGACAAGCTATGCATTATTATGCAAAATAAGGTGGTAAAAAAAAAATTGAGCAAATCGTCAGCGCTGCCGTGCTGACATGCACCCAGCCAGTGGCAATGCCAATAGAGCCACCATAACAGTAAGTGCTGAGAATCAGCCGCTTAGCAACAACTGCCAATAAATTCTCCGCGCTGATGTCTGCAAGAAGTACTTCAGTTTCACCTTCCTACCCTTTAATGGACTCCGAAAACCCCGGCAGCAGCCCACACGCTGGAGCTAGTGTGAATAGAGACCCCATTGACGCCCTAGAGCGTATAATAGAGCCGCAGCCGCGGCTCCAAACACAGGCGAGAAATAAAAATGATAAGTTCAAAGTCTTCGCCAGCAGGTCCCCACCTGCCGCGCGGCGAAAACAGAACAAGACCGACACCAGTCCTGTTGACACTCTGCCTCCCAATAGATACGCACCCACCCGATAACTACGAAGACATAGGTACTGTCGAATCAGAGGCCGAGCAGATAAACCCAGTCCAAGAAGGGAACTTGCTTGCCTCAGCGACTTTTCAGGGAAGGAAACAAGGGCCAGCAACAATGCTCCCACTTGAGTAAAGAAGCCACCCCCCATCGTCCTAAATCGCATCGACGACATCAACGACGTGTGGCTCATACTATCCGAAGTAGTGGATCGGATAGCCTGACCATCAAATCCAGGTAGGACTATGCGACTCTAGCTAATGATGTGCCCCCATACAGGGCCATCATACAGAAACTGGAAGAACAAAAAATTGAGTGCTTCTCATACCTGCTGCAGGCGGAGAAGCCCTACCACATAGTAATCAAAGGCCACCACCACTCCACACTCAACCGAGAGCTCATCGACGACCTGCGGAGCCAGGGTCATACCGTTCTCCACGTACACAATCCGAGCAGCAAAGTCAACAAGGAGCCCATGAATATTCACTTCATTAACTTGCAGACGGCGGCCAACAACAAGGAGGCTCTTACCATCAGGAAGCTGTGCAAGCAGGTGGTCAAGGTGGAGACTGCTCGAAGAAGCCAGGATGTGGTGCAATGCGATAGATGTCTGGAGTACGGGCACACGGCCACATACTGTAGAAAACAACACAAATGCGTTAAATGCGGGCTCAATTATCCCTCTGCTGATTGCACACGGCCCGACTCAGTACCGGCAACATGCGTCCACTGCGGTGGTAACCACCCTGCCAACTATAAGGGCTGCGAGTGGTTCACTGAATATAAAAAAGCGTGCGGGGGGCCCCGCAAAAATGAAAAATCTTCCAACGACTCAAGCTAACCGAAGCCGCAGCAATAAAGTTCATGGGCCTACACCTGTTGACCAGCGCAACCTATGCTACATAGACTGCTGGGAGAACAGCAACAGCAGAGGCTGACTGCGCAACAACAGGCATCTGGAAACGGGGAAGGACTTTCCTCTGCCATCAAGGACATGAGCCGAGCTATCAAGAGGATGGCTGAAATGCAAAAGCAGGTTTTCGGTATGCAACAGCAAATCTTTACCCTTTTAACCTCTTTGTTGTCCAAATGAACACACCACTAAAGGTGCTAATCTGTAATGCGAATGGCATTTCAGGAAAAGTACTAGAGCTGGAGGTCCTAGTACAAAAATACTCCACCGGAAAATTTCTGCTGTTAGAAAGTAGAACTAGAAAACGAGCTGATACCTTCGCCAGCCACTTGAAGGAACGGTTTTCAACATTCACTCGGCCTCTCCAGAAGGGCTCGATGAAACTACCCGTCGGAGACTCCGATTCAGATGTCACCACCTATCGGTCCCATCCGCGTGACTGATTGTCGCCCGACTTGCATGTCTTATGGATCACATGGCAATCCATGATCACCAATTTGGGTTCAGGGGAGGGCAACCATGACCCACGTGACGATGCAGCCTTATTCATGCCGCTTTTGACGTTTGTACACGATAAAGCCTGAGGACTTAAACAGGCTTGGCGAAACATCACCTAAGCCAACTGTGTTGTAATAAAAATGTATGCTATTTTTGATCCATCACAATAAACAAAACTTTTAAGGTGACTGCACAATTTGCTCCTCAGATAAATCATTTTCAATATCCTTGGCGCGCTTGAACAGGGCAGTCGCCTTGGGTAAAAAAAAAACATCTGTTTTCTTCCATTTTTCTTTTTGACATACGTTAAATCCGAACACAAAAACTTGTGACTAAGGAGCCGCAAACGCATACAACACACACAGACAAGCGCGACGAATTAAGCAGCTGGTTTTGTATTGGCATGCGTATGTATATAAGCTAAGCCGTTGGATGACCGCAAAAAATGGAGAGTGCAGAAGTCAATTAGCGGCTTCTATTTATATGCAAATTTTTTGATTGTTTAATTATCAGCACACATAGTAATTTTGTTGTACTTAAATAGTATGCAGTTCCGGATTCAATTTCCTTATATGCATCGCCTTTAAGTGTTGAATTGCTAATGTTTTATTATAGCCGCAAAAAAATGCAAAAAATTGCTCAAAAAACAGGATTTGGACATCGATTTTTATCGATTACTTGGAAACGGGGCAAGTTATCGAATATCGAAAATTCAATCTGCGCGGACACTAGGAGGACCTACAGCTAAAATTTCAATGTCTCTAGCTCTTATAAGTTCTGAGATCGTTGCGATCATACATACGGACGAACGTACGGACAGACGGGCATGGCGAGATCGATTCGGTTTGTGATGCTGATCAAGAATATATATACATTATGGGGTCGGAGATGATTAACAAAAATAAATACAAGAATCAAAAAGAGAAACAAAATAATAGCGAGTAACAAACCATTCATCAGATTAACTTTTGCAGAAAATCCTACCAACAGACAGGCCATTGCCAAAATATTACAAAACATCTAAATTTGTGTATATATGCACACAGAAATTCTTGCGCTTTGCACTAGTTGCCGCAAACACGAGCCGTGCCGAAACACGCTTCCTTTAATAACTTCAGGGTTTCTTAACTGATATGAACATTTCAATGATTTTATGTTAATGTATCGGTTAATTATAATTTGACAACTGACTTCAAAAACTTCTTAACCCAAAATCAAGCTACGGCGGTGAGGCGAGGTTAATTCACACCCAGAGCGAGTAACAAAGCTTTAGTGCGCTCTCGCTCCGCCCTAAATTCTAACTTACACCAGACTTCAAGTTTTTAATACATTTAATTAATCAAGGAGCAGATCTGCGCTAACACCGGCAGCCATGAAGCGCTTGGGGGCTTCATTAAACAAGCCAACTTGGTAATCGGCCTTTTAAATTTTCCGCCCCTTGCTGTCCTTACTTCTGCCACTCTAACGATGCCGTCCTCTCCTGCGTGCACTGCCGTCACTCTGCCGATCGGCCACTGCTGGGGCGGCAGATTGTCAGCGGCGACGATGACCACTAGCTCTCCCACGAAGACGTTGTTAGAGTTTCGCCATCGCTTGCGTCCTGGAATTGAGCATAGCCTTCACTGCGACAAGATACGTCTCCAGCTCTTCGGCCGTAAGCAACAGGCTGCCTACCGTCCGTAGGAGTAGGTGCTTTGCAGACTTTCGTTTGTCGCTCTAAGAACCATGAATGAACCGTCTTACTTGAATTGAAAGGCATCTTCATTTGGCAACCACAACACGCCAAGTGTTTTGGTGGTTTCAGACTCTGAGATCGTTATCGGCTTAGCTGCGTTTGTTGCGGAGAACTCAGGAGAATTCGAAAACCATTTTGTTAGTTCGAAACCTGCGCTTTGGAGTATTTCCGACACTTCAGACTAATTTTTCCAAAGGCTCTCTACAAAAGCAGCGCCACTCAGTAAATCATTGACATAAAAGTCGTGCCTGATAACGTCAGCAGCTTTAGGGTGTGATGACTCTCTCATCTTAATAAGATTTGTTAAACATTATAATGCCAAGAACGGGTCAGGCGCAGTTCCGTAAGTTACAGTGTTTAACTTAAATGACTTCAAAGATTCTCGTAGGGTTTTTCGCCACACTATGAGCTGACAATTTCGATCTGCTTAATGCACCATGACCTGCCTGTACATATTTTTGAAGTCAGCTGTCAATGCATAAATCGAAGTAGAGCCGAATATAGCTCCTCTTGAATGGTCGGTCCAACCATAAGAAGGTCATTCAACGCAATTTGACTCCATGTCCGACAGGACGCATCGAAAACAATGTGTAGCTTCGTCGATGTGCTTTGTGGTGTCAAAACATACCGATGCGGAATGAAGTAGTGTGGAGTACTTGGAATCTGATCATCTATTTCCGACAAGTGACCAAACGTTAAATGTTCCTCCATGAATTCCAAGTACATACGCTTAAACTGGGAATCTCGAGACAAGCGTCTTTCGAGCGACAAAAAACGACGCTTAGCAACCTTGAATTAGTTACCAAGCTGATTGGGATCTGAATTTAATGGAAATCTCACTTTAAATCGACTAGACGGCAATATTTCCAAATTATTTAGAAAGTTGCTCTCACATAATTGCTGTTCAACTGTTCGGACTGTGTTGGCTGAAAGCAACTCTTGCAATTACCAATATTTCTGCAATGTTTTGTCTATGGAGGTATAAGACCCTTCTAGGCAAGTATTGTCGTGACTTGACGGCGTGTAACGCCCTTAGACAATCGAGCCAACAAGTGTCTTTTGTAGAATCGGACAATTTTAACCTTGTTTAATCTGACCGACGGACAGAAGTTCGAAGAACGTCTCAGCTACGATGATTATGAAGATCTCTTGTGGCTTATGAAAATATGGATCAGCCAACTGCAGTTTCTCAGGGACTTTCCAACCACTGATATTGACCTCCTCTCAATGCAGCTGAAATCGTTACAAAATTAATTTGTGAACCAGAATCAAGTAAACCTCTAGCCAAATCGAACTCGCCATTTCTCGTTTTGACGGTAACGACTGCGTTAGCTAGGCTTACACTTTAAGAAACATTCGCATGCCTAGCATGTGAAGTTGATGGTTGATCCTGTGCGGAGTCAAGGGGTGGTGGTAACGATCGAGTGTTAGAAATGTCAGAGTATCTATGCAACAGTCAGTTCTAAGAACGACTACATACTCTGTACTTGTTTTCTTTACATCTAACAACAGTGCAACATACATAAAGGAGCAGCCTAAGCGAACTCAAACCGATGATGTACTGACTTTGCGGCATTTGCTGAACAATTCAGTATCGAATGGCCTTCGGACTCGCAATATAAACATTTGCGGGTCACTTGATCGTTGCTTACACTAGCCACAGAACACGTAAACGGACCTCGAATATTAATTATGGAAACAGCCTTTGATTTTGGCTTCGGGCCGTCGGACGTAGCTTTGGCTGATTCTTCAGCAGAAAGGTGTTGATACCTACGATTCAAGGCTATTTCACAATCACTCTATAATGGAATGACTCCATAATCGAGTTGATCCTCCCATTTCCGTCTGGTTATTGGGTCAACTTTTTTGAAAACGAGGTGAGTGAGAATCCCATTAGAAACCTTTTTGTCATCACCTATTGACAGGAAAGAGCCATAGATGGCTATTTATGGCAGGGTAAAGTAAGCTGAAATATTTTTATTAAATACTAGTCATGCATTGTCTTATACTCTCTTTAGGCTGTCTTGTGCTATTAAATAATTGTCCTCGGTGACTTGAAACGCTCTAACAGTGGCTAGAGCATCACCAGGGATAGCATGAGAACTCAATTAATTTGTGCCTAATGAATGCCAGTATTGGTAGTACGAATAAAATTGAGTTGACTGCGTCTATCTTGACCACATCACATACTCTCTGAATAAGTGTTTCTCTATCTGAGTGTTGCGGGACGAATTAAGTTATCGATTGTTTAGTTTTAAGTATATTCTGAAAGTATGTATTTTTTCCCTGTGAATGTACGGACACATTTTATTTGGCTTGTTGCCGCCATCACTTAAATGTTAAGCTCATTATTGTCGTGAGTAAGAAGGCCGTAGGAGGGAAGACTGCGGTAAGATTCTGAGGGAATATCTATTTTAGTTCTAACCTATATAATCCGTTCAGAATAAAACACTTGCACTAGCACGTTTTGCATTACGCTGTCTCTATTAACATCGGAGTAACATGGCCAGGGGCCAGGCGTAAACCTTGCAGTGTTCAAATTGCAACTCCACCTTCGTTTGGCACGCGAAATGATCTTTTATTCGCAGTTCTTATTGTAAGAAACTGCAAGGGCGACTTGCACTGGAGACAAGACGTGGTGTAACTTTGGAGTAACAAATAAAATATAGTAGAAGTCATCTCCGAACTGTATAGGATGACACAACGGTCACCCAGGAAAAGCCCACGCCTGAATGATGGCCAGGAGATAACTACCACGGCGAGTGAGGTGCAGCCGAAGTGGACAAGTAGAATGGTGAGCACTGTATCACAAATGCAAGTTCCCGCTGTGAGCGCGCCACAAAGCCCCAGCACCGTGGATGTGGGCACAAGTGTACAACCTGCCGGCACTGTGGCTACAGGAGTGAGTGCACGAGCCAGCATATTGACAGGAGTGCCAAGTCCAAGCACGCAACTCTCAAGTACTTAAGTCATGTATTTGATAAAGAGAGTCGCTGCGCTAGAGCACGAGTTGCAGATGCCAAAAACTAGTCAAGCACATGTGAGTACTGTTACTGATCCCGTTAAATTAAGTGATGCTGGCGTGGGTGGTACAGCTCACCTGCCGCCATTTTTGAGTGGAGAGCCATCGTCGAGTGGAAGTTTGAGTGACACTGCAATTATGAGTGGAGTCCCAAATTCGAGTGTTAGTTTGAGTGAAACTGCAATTTTGAGTGGAACTTTCATTTTGAGCAGATCGCCATCTTTGAGTGAGGCATTGCCTACTTGATTGAGTGGAAATTTGGCAACGCAGGCAACTGGGAACTTCGCATGGGCGACACCCAGGAACGATGTATGCCTGCTACGCAAATAACCAGATCTACCCAAGTTTGAAGGCCAACCTGAGGATTGGCCTATATTCTTCTGCGCGTTTACGGAAACAACTTTGGCGTACAACTGTACGAATCTGGAAAATAACTAGCGATTGCTGAAGGCACTTAAAGGCGAAGCACGTCATACTGTGAAGTCGTTGCTCATTCATCCCAGGAATGGGAACACCGTGATGGAACAATTACGTTTCAGATATGGCCGCCCAGAACAACTAATACGCAGCCAGCTAATTAGTATTCGAGAGGTGCAGCCAATTCAAGAGCAGAGCATAGCGAAAATCGTGCCATTTGCTACACGAGTGAGTAACCTTGCCTCCTTTCTACAATCAGCTAACGGAGAACAGCATTTAGCGCATCCTACACAGATGGAGGATTTGGACGCTAAGCTAGAACCAAGCAAGAGGGTGGAGTGGGCCAGACATGCAGCTACGATTAGGCCTTTCCCGACTGTCGTACAATTAAGCGCGTGGTTAACGGACTACGCCAATTTGGTATGTACGATTGTGGACGTCGATAGTAAGGAGCAGAAGCGTAGATGCCAGCATTGACCAGAATAATGAGGGGCGACACCGAGGTCGCCCCAAACAGTGTCTAATCTGTAATGGAAAACACGCATTCACTGACTGCAACGAGTTTAACTTAGCCTCTCCGCTAAAAAGCTTTACGTTTGTAAAAAGGCACCGGCTTTGTTTCTCGTGCCTACGAGATAACCACATAGCAAGAGTCTGCAAAAGGGCCAACGAATGTCAAGTCAATGGATGCCGGAAGCAGCATCATCGCCTTTTACATGATCATGATGCTATGAGTCACAATGCACCGCAGCCAGCAGGTGATAGAGTGATTAGTACAGGACGGATGCCGCAGCCAGCGGATCCGCACTCATGGGCACCGCAGCCAGTGGATGCTCAATTGACGCAACAAAGGAATTGAAGTTGTGACGATTCGGATGTAAAACGCCTACTATTCCGCATATTGCCAGTGACATTGCACGGGGCCAATAACCGGATCGATACGTATGCGCTCCTCGACGAGGGCTCGTCCGTAACAATAATAGACGACTAGCTACTGCGCGACCTAGATGTCAAAGGGGAACGCAGGCAACTAAGACGACAATGGTTTGGTGGAAGAGCAACCAGAGAGCCGACCACAGTGGTAAGCATGGAAATTAGTGGTGCGGACTAACGCAAACGTTATGTGCTGCGAAATGTGTACGCCGTGTCCAACCTGAGCTTACCAATGCAAAGTCTGCATCGACGTGATGTACAAATGTTGGACAGCGGTGCACGACTTCCAATGAAACCGTATCGCGGGGAGGTACCAAAACTTCTGATTGGACTTGACCAAGCGCATCTTGGACTGCCAATGCTAACAAGAAGGTTTGCACCACAGGGACCATATGCCGCATTCACCGAACTTGGATGGGTGGTTTTTGGGCCGGTAAGAGGTCAACCGACGGCAACGTCAACAAAGTAATGGCTCCTAGCAGTGTCGCAGGAGGATGTAATCCAAAAGATGGTAAACGACGGCAGCAAAGGTCAGTGACATTTCATTGAATTCGGCATTATCCAAGGGGCCGCAGCACTACAAGTAGCTGCCGGCTGTTCTCTTCCATTTCCGGGAAGGTGCGGTTGGCGTTTGTGGAGACATCAGAGAGATGTTCCATCAAGGGTTGATTCGACCGCAAGATAGATGCGCCCAGCGATTCTTGTGGCGAAACGGCGATGATCGCCGGGAGCCTGATGTTTATGAGATGAGGGTAATGACGTTTGGAGCAGCATGCTCGCCAAGCAACGCGCACTATGTGAAGACCTTGAATGCCCTGCAGTCTGAGGATTCAGATCCTCGCGCGGTTAAAGCTATTCTTGAATGTCATTATGTGGACGACTATGTGGAAAGTTTTGATAGTGAAGGCGACGCCATCGCCATATCAACAAGAATAAGAGAAATACATGCAAATGCTGGATTTGAATTGTGCCAGTTTACTTCCAGTTCGCCAACCGTAGCTGACGCCCTGGGCTAACATGGGGCTGCGAGGAGCATCGGATAGGGCGAAGCTGAAGAAAAGATTCTAGGCATGTGTTTGCAGCCAGCCACGGACGATTTCAAATTCAACGTGGAGTACCACAAATTACCTCGATGTGTGCTAAATTTGGAGCGAGTACCTACGAAGAGGGAATTCTTGAACTTGATCATGTCAACATTTGATCCTGTGGGATTTCTTAGCTGTCTCATGACAACTGGAAAGTTACTTATGCGTGAGATCTGACGACGAAATGTGCAATGGGATGAACCCTTACCAGATGAGATCGCCCGCGCCTTTAGTAAATGGCTTCAGGATATGAACAATGTGGAAGGATTTCGAAGCTCGCGCCATTACTTTGGACCAATACACGTGCGGGCAATATAACTGCACGTTTTTGTCGACGCTAGCCAGTCAGCATTCGCAGCTGTGGCTTACTTAAGGGTCACCTAAGACAACAACGACGTGCGAGTATGCTTCATATGGGCCAAGACGAAGTGTGCCCCAATGAAAACGATGTCAATTCCACGACTGGAATTGCAAGCAGCTGTGTTAGGAACGAGGCTGATGGACACTGTCAAAAAGGAGCACAGTATAGCGATCAGTGTTGCTATACTATGGACTGACTCCAAAACAGTGCTGCGTTAGATAGGCAGCACCCACCGTCGATATAAGCAGTTCGTCGGAAATCGAGTGGGAGAAATTTTGGAGTCAACAAAGATGGAGATGGGTACCTACTGCTGAAAATGCAGCAGACGACGCAACGAGGCCGCACTGCCACGTAGACCTCAGCCAACGGTCACGATGGTTAGACGGGCCAACATTTTTGCAGCCGGAAAGCAGCTGGCCGCAGCCCGAACCGGGCACCGAACACTCATCCTGACGATGAAGAAGAGATGCCGAGTGGATTTGCCTTAGTTGAAACAAATAACTTTTTCATTTAATTTTAGAGATTCTCTAGCTACAGTCGGCTGGTGAGGACGACGGCTTGGGTTCTAAGGTTCACGCGCTGGTGCCTTGGACAAAGGACTGAGCTTGAGAGATTCGGCCTGAGAACTTGCTGATACGGCGAGCGCAATGCGAAGCATTCCCTGAGAGGTTCGGGCCTCGCACAATGAAGAATCAGTCGGTCATCGAAGCGACATAAGAGGGCTGGCGCCCTACTTGGATGACAATGGAGTCTTGCGTGCGTATGGCAGGATCGATGCCGCACTGTGTATACCGCATAGTGCGAGAAGGCCAATAATCTTGTCACACCGGCACGCACTGACGGAACTGATTGTGTATCACTACCATGTGAAAATAAAGCATCAAAACGTGGATGCAACGATGGGCGACATCAGGACCAGATTTTGGATAACAAAGCTGCGTCGAGTGTTGCGTACAGTAATATCTGGATGTAGTGTGTGCAAGGTTCATAGAGCGCAACCAGCGCCACCTATAATGGGTCCTTTGCCAGAGGACAGACTGGAGGCCAATGGATAGCCATTTAAGTTTACGGGTCTGGACTACTTTGGACCACTTCTTGTGATCGGACGTTGAAAGGAAAAGAGATGGGTTGCCTTGTTAACGTGTCTGACAACCAGGGCCGTACATTTGGAGTTGGCACATGATCTGTCAACTGATTCCTGCATAATCGTGATCAGGAACTTTCTTTGCCGTCGCGGGCCTGTACTGAGGTTGCGCAGTGACAACGGAAAGAACTTTGTTGGGGCCAACAGAGAAGCCAAAGGGCTCATCGATGTATTCGAGCCGGAGAAGATTCAGGGTAAGCTATCTTCTAAACGCATTGAATGGATTTTTAATTGCCCAGCGAACCCAGCAGAAGGAGGAGCCCGGGAAAGGATGGTGCAGTGTGTCAAGGGAGTGCTTCGCCACACAGTAAAGGAGGTGGCACCGAAGCAACACGTATTGGAGAGTTTCCTGAATGAGGCCGAGAATGTTGTGAATTCGCGCCCGCTTACTCACTTGCCAGTATCTGTGGATCAGGAAGCCCCCTAACACCGAACGATCTACTCAAGGGAGTAGCCAATCTGCCTGACACACCCACCATTCTTGAGCAGCCGGACGAGAGATGCGCCACAGTGGCACATAGCGCGGCTATTACGAGACCGTTTTTGGAAGCGGTGGGTCTTGGAGTACCTGCCTACACTTGTGCGACGCGTGAAATGGTGTGCGCGCGTTGGGCCGATACGCCATGGTGATGTGGTGTTTATATGCGACCCAGCCGTGCCACGCAGGGAATGGCAAAGGGGCATAGTGGAGGAGCTCTACCCTGGATCAGATGGAGTACCTCGACGCGCCAGCGTACGCGTGGCGGACGGCAATCGAGTGCGACTAATGACTCGTCCCGTGGCTAAACTAGCCATATTGGATGTGAGTGAAGCAGGGTCTTCACGGGGGCGGGGATGTTGCGGGACGAATTAAGTTATCGATTGTTTAGTATTAAGTATATTCTGAAAGTATGTATTTTTGTCCTGTGAATGTACGGGCACATTGTATTTGGCTTGTTGCCGCCATCACTTAAATGTTAAGCTCATTA
The DNA here is from genome assembly GCA_035045885.1 of Drosophila borealis. Classification (NCBI taxonomy): domain Eukaryota; kingdom Metazoa; phylum Arthropoda; class Insecta; order Diptera; family Drosophilidae; genus Drosophila; species Drosophila borealis. Next base: position 818,897 of record JAWNOR010000340.1, on the reverse strand, counting down.
TTGTCGTGAGTTAGAAGGCCGTAGGAGGGAAGACTGCGGTACGATTCTGAGGGAATATATATTTAAGTTCTAACCTATATAATCCGTTCAGAATAAAACACTTGCACTAGCACGTTTTGCATTACGCTGCCTCTATTAACATCGGAGTAACATGGCCAGGGGCCAGGCGTAATCCTTGCAGTGTTCAAATTGCAACTCCACCTTCGTTTGGCACGCAACACTGAGATATATAAGAGATGTCGAAATTTTCCACCAAACATAATGACCCTTCTAACTGATGCAGTTCTGCTTTCTTCCATTATTATTTGGTTCTGAAAACAGTTGACCGATTGCCCGTCTTTTTCACAGTGTAGGTGAGTGATAACTCACTATGTATCGTGGCAATATCGGACTGTGCATCCTCTTCTAACGTGTGCTGTCGGGAGAGCGCATCAACGACGTAGTTCTCTTTCTCTAGCTTGTAAAAGATTTGGGCATTGTGCTCGTCAATGAAAGCCTTCCAGCCTTTCGTTTGTTGTAAAATTAAACTCCCTATCCTTTAGAGTTCTTGATATCATGGTAATTGGTTTTCCGTTTTCTGAAAAGATTGCTCCTAAACCAAAAGACGAAGCATCTGTTGTCAAATCAAACGCTTTTTGGAATCTGGGTATAGTAATATCACATCTAGAACCCCCTTAAGCTTCTCCAATGCCATATGCTGACTTTCGTCAAAGTTGACTAATGTTTTCTTTGATGGCCCAGCGCTTACTTTGCCATTTTCGCCTTTTAGGATATCTCTTCTAGGTCTTGGTATGGTCGCAATGTCTTCAATAAAACTCCTATAGTAGCTTGCTAACCCAAGGAATGACCTGACATTGAATAGTGTAGTTGGTTTTTCGTAGTTACGAATTGCTTCCACTTTATTAGAGTCTCTTCTTATGCCTCCGCGTGTAACTACCAGGCCTAAATAATCTACGCTTTCTTTGAAAAAATTCGATTTTTCACGGGAAACCTTCATATTCGTACAATTTATCCAAGAATCATGCTATGTGTTTGACATGATGTTTTCTGAAAAGATAATTACGTCGTCGACGTAAACATAGCATGATTTCCCATTGGTTCTCTGAGCGATGTCGTTAATGGCTCCCTGAAAAATACTGGGTGCATTTTTTAATCTAAAGGAAAGTCTGCAAAATTCATATTTCCAATTTCCTACCGAGAAAGCCGTTTTTGCCTCTTTTTTTAGCGAGTAGTATTTGGTGAAAACAAAACTTTAAATTTAAGATGGTAAAGTATTTTGCCATTCCTGAGAGTGAAAACATTTTTAGGGATAGGGTATTTGTCGTCTGTTGTTTTTAAATTGAGTTTTCTAAAGTCTTTTTTTTCTCTACAACATAAAGGGGGTTGTTATAGGGTGACCGAGATAGTCGGATTGTATCGTCTTCAAAAATGGCTTTTGTTTCGACATTTACAAAAACGAAGACGCCCTTCGGGTATGGGTACCATTTAGAATTTATGGGGACTTCGTTCTCTGTCCGGATAGTACCAATGATATTAGTGTTTTTCTTTTTTCTCTTTGGGTACTTCTGTATCCTCAACTTATGTTAAATTCACGTTTGAACATTTTAAAAATCGGATCACCTCAGAACCGCTGTTAGTTCTTAGATTTTTATTTTTAAGTCAAGTACAACGTCAGTTTGCTTAAGTAAGTCAATTCAAATTATTCCGTCAAATTTTGTAAGGTTTGGTAATAAGATGAATGTCGTATTTGTATTAAAGAGGTGCAACTCGCAGTTTTTGTGTACAGTGTTATAACCATCAATTGACTTTACATGAAATGGCTTATTTACGGAAATAATATTTTGTAACTCTTTTAATAATGTATATATTATTATAGTTCTTGGAAGCTTCCGTGACTATCAAAAGTTTAATTTTTCTCGCTGTGATTTCCCTTTCAATGAACGGGAGCAGGGTATTATGCCTAAAAAATTACCTGTTCCTGACTGTTGTAAGCGTCGGGTTGAGTGTTTTGTTGTTGCATTTGCCACTGATTGTTCTGAATTTGTATATGAGCGCTTTGTTGGGTCTGTGTAGGTTGTCTAAAACGTGATGAGCTGTCGACGTCCATTAGCTGGACTTCAACTTGTTCAGTTGGTTGTCCTTGGCTTTTATTGAAGTGAGGATTTTTGCCTTCCTGGTTAAATCTGGTATCTGGTACTATGTTTCTTTCTCTGCCCTTTTGTCTGTGTTCGGTTTTTCGAAGTCCTTCCTCAATGCTTCGGACAACAATACTTGCGAACATATATCGTCGCGATTAGCCTCGACTTCTTGGGCTAATGCAACAGCAGAAGGAAGATCAGATGATCTTGCGAAAACAATAACATCACTTAACGACTTTCTGGTTCCCGAAATAAATACACGAATCGCAACTGATCTGTATTTTTCGCTCAACGAAACGGCTACGGTGTTGTCGTAGGTCATGATAGTCTTGTTTATTGGCAGAGTCAGTTTTTTCTCTACTTCGTCATAATATTGCAAGAGTCATATATTCCTGACGGAGCGTTGACATTTCTTGATCTATCAGATACACTGGTCGTTTGTCTGCGTATGTATAATCTTACCGGTTGATTTTGGCATTAAAATTGAGAGGAACGTCAAAAGACGAAAGTATCAGATCAGATGAACCTTTTATTTTGTTCCTCAATATGCCTAAAGCTTGGTAATATTTCGAATTAACCTCGTAACTTTCGTACACTTTGTATACGGTATGTGCCGCTTTTCTCCATGTCCGGCAGGGACTTCATAATATCTAAAGTCAATATGTTTCTACTTCAGGTGTACCGATATTCACACTACTTGAGCGTTGTTTAATATCTTGTAATTTTTTATTGAAGCTTTGTTTTTGCAAGGCGAGTGCGCTTAAGACTGCGCCTTCAATAATATCTTTCACTTGCTCGTTTGCCATTGCCATATTGGAGTACTTTTTAGTTTTAAATTGATATTCTCAATAATGTGTGCTTCTAAATTTCTTGAATTTGCCTAGTAAATCCTCTAATTTACTTTCACTCATTTGTTTTATAAACACAAACGCAAAGAGCAAAACTTTGTTCCGTTTTTATTTTTGCATTAAAAGTTCTGCAAAGAATTTTTCTAAACTCGTGCCTATATTTGGATTTTTGGTTCCGGCTAACACAAACAATTCTTGGAATTTTGGTTTTTATTTAATTTTAATTTTTTATGTTTCGTTTCCACTAAGAACACGCCCGTGGAAAATTGAAATCTATCCATCTTGATCTCTACATCTATTTATACCTATGTTTTAAGTTCATCGAATAAAGAACCAAGTTTTGAAATCAACGGATTTCGCCCATGTTAGTCGGTGAGGATCTTGAAACTGAAGTATAAACTTACTTTTATTAAATTTATTTGCCACCCAAGAACGAATCGAACATAATTTTCAAAGATCTTTATTCAAATTAATTTAATGGATGCCTCACAATTTTGTGAGGCGGCCACTAAAGTAGCCACCCCACAGTTTATAATTATAGTTATAATTATAGTTTTAAAGTTATAGTATATAAGCATTGTATTAATTATTAGAATGGTTAAGGCAAGATTCCGAAGTACAGAAGTTGGTTAAGGGCAAGAAGCCCAATTTAAGTTAAGCAACCGTGCGTTGTCGATCGGTTGCTCAACACCGTCTTCGAGAGCACAACTTCAATTCAGCGGCGAAGAGCAAAAGCTACAAGGCGAAGTTGCGAAAGCTCGCGGCGAAGTTGAGCGGCCGAGGCAAGCGCATGGATCGCTTGCGAGCGTGCCGGGACTTTTGGCGGCGACTATCACAGTAAGAAGACGTGTGTCGGAGTGGCAGAAGGAAAACAAGCGTAGTGTTTCGAGAGGCGAGGCTCCATTACGTCGCTCATAATAACAACCCCTTTCCTAACCTAAAGTGTAGGGTATCGAGAGAGACGAAGCTTCGGTAAGTCGCTCATGGTAACCATCCCAACAGTAGTTTGTGTATAGGCAAGGACGAACTCTGGCAGAGACCGCTGCACTATCCATCGAACGCTGAACGTCAGCTCGGTCGTTCCGGATATGCGCAGGCCTTTCCGCTAGGAGCATCGAAGGCAGAGTAGCGATATTTGTGACACTTCCCACCTCCCTAAACCCACCATCCCACTAACTAACAAATGTCTTGTAGGCTTGCTGAACCTTGCGAGACCGAGATTTGTACCCCAGCCAGTAGTTTCCTTAAAATTTATGATGAATTCAGCCCTTATAGGGGGAAGTTGGATTTTGTTAATTTTGTGTTGAAAATCATTTCCAAAGATCTTTACGAAAAATCATTTGTGACATGTTTCAGACGTTTTGCAGAATTCAAGCTTCCTCGCTGGAAAACACCGATCAAAGATTTTTGGGCAAATTAATGAACCTGTTGAATATGTGTTTCAGAAATTCGACCCGCAACAGTGGTAAATTGGCAAAAAAGGGTTGTATTAAAGTTTTCTGATAACCATCCGATCGGCTTTAAACAAATTTTTCGAAATTCGACAGTGGAAATTTGTCGGCAAATTTGGTATTCATTGACAACTGACAACGTGGTCGGTAGATAAGCGCCAATTGCTATAAAATGAAAGATACAATGGCGACTTTAGGTCTTAAAAACAATTTTGGAAACAACTGTTTCGTTACAGAAGAAAATATCACACAATTGACTTCTTATAACACACAAGTAAATTTGCACAAATTTAAAATGAGTTCAGTTCTAATAGAAAACCAATATTTTCTATTGTGATTCATTACATTACAATAAACGGCCCCCCATTCCATGCCCGCGTTTGCTGACTTACGGGAGGAAAACTTCAACCTGAAAAAAATAAGTTCGCATATCTAATGGAAAAAGGTATCTGACGACCCTCTAAAATCAAATGGTCAGCACACTGATGAATGGCAAGCAACTTCACTGTTCCTGACGTAACCAATATATTGTAGAAAAAAAATACAGTTTCCAAAATTGATCTACAGAAAGCATATCATTAAATCTCATCTTTCGGGCACTCCCGAATATTTCGACCTCGCGTCATACGTTACTCGGATGGTAGAAACTTACACGAACAAATGTAGAGTAGAGGTGGAGCCAGCATAGAGCACCATTGCATCGAAGAATTTTTTCGTGCGAGTCCTCTTAAAGCCTATGAAAACATGATAAAAATACAGGACTTAAATATGGATTTATAGCTTTTGATTTGAAACAGGGCATATAATCAGCTATTCAAAACACTAGCAGAACCTTCGTTCAAAATTATAGCTTCTGACCTATTTTCCACGGGCTCAAGGCATAAAAGCTGTTTAGTTACTACTGCCGACTACGGCGAGAATAATTTTTTGCATAAGCTTCAGCTTATTGATGTTCGCGATTTCCGGAGTCCACCTGGGGTCTTAGAAGAAACTATTGCATCGCCCTCTATCGGCGGTCTCATTGCGGTGTCTAAAACCATGTCGCTGTCCGCGCAACTTGTTGTTACACCTATCGCGCACCTATCAACTAGATTAACACCTTTCAACAACAACAAGGATGACATGGTCCAACATAAAAGACATTACCAACATCGAAATGCTAATCGAGCGTCCAGCTGACCTGACCATGGTCGTATCCTTGATCGTACCTCTTAATTCTGCCCGTAAGTAGATACCCTTTCTGAATTGTCCACACTTACAAAACATTGGGTCGCGCCAGTTGCAGAACTTATCTATATCGATTTGGACCTGTTCACACATGAACACGTGACACCGAGTCTCACTTAGTACCGCAATATATGGTTTCTTTGTCCACAGTGATAACTCAGGAGTCGGGGACTGAACGGTGTTGATTCCCTGATTCCAATCTCATTTGCCAGCATAAAATTCCCGAGGTCCACAGATACCCGCAGTCAACATACCGGGCTATATTGCGCGTCTGACGGGTACTAACGGCTTTGACGCCTGATGATCTCGATTTCGCTGATTGAGGGCCTGATTCGCATCCTCTAATCCTTCGAAATACGGTGGCGGCAGAAAGATCTCCAGAAAACCCGCTTTGAATGCGAACCACGACACGTACAGTCACCCTTATCAGTCAATCCCTGTGAATAACTTATGTTTTTATTCGTTCTTCAATCTTAAAAAAAAACGATATTTCCACTTCCTGACTTGCTCCGCCATGATAAAGTACCCTTCGCTTCGGTCGTGGGCGAGTTGGTGGGCGCTTTTCTTCGCCCCAACAACGGATCGTTGTTCCCTCATGTCATCATCAACAACTGAAGATCTTGCTTTGTAAGCCGCGCGAACTTGGAAAATTTGAGCGTGGGCTGGATTTTGTGCTATAATGACTATTTTCGGTGGTTGCGAATCTCTGAAAAACGGTTGCTTCCTGCACGAGCATTTTAGATGATCCAACGTACTTTCATCCAGGTATTTTTGAACTAAAAATATGATCTTATAATTGTGAATTGATTAGGCCGCTCTTGTTCATTTTGATAACAAGCCGTTTTTATTAAAATTCTTTTCCTACACGTTTCAGGGTCCTGTCGCGCCTTTATCAGGGTGTGTTTATTTATATATTTTCAAACAAAATTTTGATTCATACGTTCATATATGTACATACTATCGGGTATTGTTCGGCGTTGCTCGTGCAAATTTTCGTGCTAAAAATTGTAGATATAACCTTTCCACTAAGAACACGCGAGGATATATCGCTCGTGATTAGCCTCGACTTCTTGGGCTAATACTACAGCAGGTCTTGCGGAAAAAAGAACATCGCTTAACGACTTTCTGGTTCCCGAAATCAATACACGTAGCGCAGCTGCTCTGTAGTTTTCTTTCAACGAAGCGGGTACGGTGTTGTCGTAGGTGTCATGATAGTCTTGTTTATTGGCAGAGTCAGTTTTTTCTCTACTTCGTCATAATATTGCAAGAGAGTCACATAATCCTGACGGAACGTTGACATTTCTTGATCTATCAGATACACTGGTCGTTTGTCTGCGTATATAAAATCTAGCCGGTTGATTATGTCCTTAAAATTGAGAGGAACGTCAAAAGACGATAGTATCATATAATTTTTTATTTTGTTCCTCAATATGCCTAAAGCTTGGTAATATTTCGAATTAACCTCGTAACTTTCGTACACTTTGTATACGGTATGTGCCGCTTTTCTCCATGTCCGGCAGGGACTTCATAATATCTAAAGTCAATATGTTTCTACTTCAGGTGTACCGATATTCACACTACTTGAGCGTTGTTTAATATCTTGTAATTTTTTATTGAAGCTTTGTTTTTGCAAGGCGAGTGCGCTTAAGACTGCGCCTTCAATAATATCTTTCACTTGCTCGTTTGCCATTGCCATATTGGAGTACTTTTTAGTTTTAAATTGATATTCTCAATAATGTGTGCTTCTAAATTTCTTGAATTTGCCTAGTAAATCCTCTAATTTACTTTCACTCATTTGTTTTATAAACACAAACGCAAAGAGCAAAACTTTGTTCCGTTTTTATTTTTGCATTAAAAGTTCTGCAAAGAATTTTTCTAAACTCGTGCCTATATTTGGATTTTTGGTTCCGGCTAACACAAACAATTCTTGGAATTTTGGTTTTTATTTAATTTTAATTTTTTATGTTTCGTTTCCACTAAGAACACGCCCGTGGAAAATTGAAATCTCTCAATCTTGACCTCTACTTCCTTTTGAAAATATGTTTTATGTTCAGCGAATAAAGAACCAAGTGTTGAAATCAACGGTTTCCGCCCATGTTAGTCGGTGAGGATCTTGAAACTGAAGTATAAACATTCTTTTATTAAACCTTTACCGCGTTTTCCAGAGCGTATCGAACATCATTTTCAAAGATCTTTATTCAAATTAATTTAAAGGATGTCTCACACTTAATGCAGAATCCTTCCCTCATTGGGGGAAGTTGGATTTTGTTTGGGAAATTTCGTGTTCAAAATCATTTCCAAGGATTTTTTGGAAAAATCATTTGAGACATGTTTCAGACGTTTTGCAGAATCCAAGCTTCCTCGGTGGAAAACGCCGATCAAAGATTTTTGGGCAAATTAATGAACCTGCAGGATATGTGTTTCACAAGTTCCACCCGCAACAGTGGTAAATTGGCAAAAAAGGGTTGTATTACAGTTTTCTGATTGATCCGCTCTGCTTTAAAATAGTTTTTTCGAAATTCGACAGTGGAAATTTGGCGGAAAAATTTCCTATTCATTGACTGACAACGTGGTCACAGGTGGTAAGCGGCGATAGCTTTAAAATGAAAGATAATGGCGACTTTAGTTCTTAAAAACACTTCTGGAAACAACGGTATCGTTTCAGAAGATAATATCTCACAATTGACTTTTTCTAACACAAATTCACGCAGATTTTACATGAGTTGAGTTCACATAGGAAACCAACATTTTTTATTGTGACTCTCTACATTACAATAAACAGCCCGCCAAGGCATGCCCGCTTTCGCGACATACGGCAGAAAAACTTCAAAGTGCAAAAAATAAGTTCGCATATCTGGAAAAAGGTATCTGACGACCCTCTAAAATCAAATGGTCCTCACACTGGTGAATGGCTACGTTACGGCGATTATTAAGAGTAAAACAACTTCACTGTTCCTGACGTGACCAATATATTGTAGGAAAAAAATCTACAGAAAGCATACTATCAAATCTCATCTTTCGGGCACTCCCGAATATTTCGACTTCGCGTCATACGTTACTCGGTTAGTAGGAACTCACACGAACAAATGTGGAGTAAGGGTGGAGCCAGCATAGAGCACCATTGCATCGAAGAATATTTTCGTGCGAGTGCTCTTAAAACCTATAAAACATGGTCAAAATACAGAACTTGAATATAATCAGCTATTCAAAATACTAGCAGAACCTACATTCAAAATTATAGGTTCTGACCCATTTTCCACGGGCTCAAGGCATAAAAGTTGTTTAGTTGCCTTATATGAAGACTACTGCCGACAACGGCGAAAGTAATTTTTATTGCATAAGCTTCAGCATATTGATGTTCGCGATTTCCAGATGTCCACCTGGGGCTTTTAGTAGGAACTACTGCATCGCCCTCTATCGGGGGTCTCATTGCGGTGTCTAAAACCATGTCGCTATCCGCGCAACTTGTTGTTACACCTATCGCGCACCTATCAACTAGATTAACACCTTTCAACTACAACAAGGATCACATGGTCTAACATAAAAGACATTACCAACATCAGAATGCTAATTGAGCGCCCAGCTGACCTGACATTGGTCGTATCCTTGAAGGCACCTCTTAGATCTGCCCGTAAGTAGGTATCCTTTCTGAATTATCCACACATACGAAACATCGGGTCGCGCCAGTTGCAGAACTTATCTATATCGATTTGGACCTGTTCACACATGAACACGTGACACCGAGTCTCACTTAGTACCGCAATATATTTTTACGTCTTTTCGTAATTTTCGTACACTATGTATATGGTATGTGCCGCTTATCTCCATGTCCGACAGGGACTTCATAATATGTAAAATCTAGTTGCACATGACACTTGCTCTTATTTCGGCATCTCAATATGTTACCTAAGCGTTGTTTAAAATCTTGTAATTTTTTATTAAAGCTTTGTTTTTGCAAGGCGAGTGCGCTTAAGACGGCACAGTCAATAACAGCTTTCAATTGCTCGTTTGCCATTGCCATATTGGAATAGCTTTGAGTTTTATAATGATGTTCTGAATAATCTGTGCTTCTAAATTCTCTATTTCACTTTACTCATATGTCTGATTTACACATACAAAAACAAAACTTTGTTCCGTTTTTATTTTTTAATTAAAAATTCTGCAAAGAATTTTTCTACACTCGTGCCTATATTTGGATTTTTGGTTCCGGCTAACACAAACAATTCTTGGAATTTTGGTTTTTATTTAATTTTAATTTTTAATGTTTCGTTTCCACTAAGAACACGCCCGTGGAAAATTGAAATCTATCCATCTTGATCTCTACTTCTATTTCAAAATATGCTTTAAGTTCATCGAATAAAGAACCAAGTGTTGGAATCTTATAACACATAAATAAATTTGCACAGATTTTACATGAGTTCAGTTCGAATAGGAAACCAACATTTTCTATTGTGACTCACGACACTACAATACACTTACGGGAGAAACACTTCAAGGTGCAAAAAATAGGTTCGCATATTTAATGGAAAAATGTATCTGACGACCCTCTAAAATCAAATGGTCAGCACACTGGTGAATGGCTACGTTACGGCGATTATTAAGCGTTAAGCAACTTCCCTGTTCCTGACGTATCCAATATATTGTAGAAAAAAAATCTACAGAAAGCATACCATCAAATCTCATCTTTCGGGCACTCCCGATGGTGGCACTCCGGATGGTAAGAACTCACACGAACGAATGTAGAGTAAAGTTGGAGTCAGCATAGAGCACCATTGCATCGAAGAATTTTGTCGTGCGAGTGCTCTTAAAACCTATAAAACATAGTCAAAATATAGGACTTGAATATGGAATTGTAGCTTTTGATTTGAAACAGGGCATAAAATCAGCTATTTGAAACACTAGCAGAACCTACGTTCAAAATTATAGGTTCTGATCCATATTTCACGGGTTCAAGGCATAAAAATTGTTTAGTTGGCTCAAATGAAAACTACTGCCGACAACGGCGAGAGTAATTCTTTTAGCATGAGTTTCAGCTTATTGATGTTCGCGATTTCCAGATGTCCTCCTGGGGCTCTTAAAAGGAAATATTGCATCGCCCTCTATCGGTGGTCTCATTGCGGTGTCTTAAACCATGTCGCGATCCGCGCAACTTGTTGTTACACCTATCGCGCACCTATCAACTAGATTAACACCTTTCAACAACAAAAAGGATGACATGGTCCAGCCTAAAAGACATTACTAACATCAGAATGCTAAATGCCAGCTGACCTGACCTAGGTCGTATCCTTGATCGCACCTCTTCTGAATTCTCCACACATACGAAACATCGGGTCGCACCAGTTGCAGAACTTATCTATATCGATTTGGACCTATTCGCACATGGACACGTTACCCCGAGTCTCACTTAGTACCGCAATATATTTTTACGTCTTTCCATGCGTTGACTTGCTCCGGGCTAATAAAAAATTCTGGCTACTCACTCCTCATTGGCCTCCGAAGGCTAGACGCAGATCAGAAAACCTCTAGATAAAGTGGTTTCTTTGTCCACAGTGATAACTCAGCGGTCAGGGACTGAACGGTGTTCATGGTTCCTGAACGATCAGTGATTGTGGCAACATAAGTGATAGGCAATCTCATTCGCCAGCAGCAAATTCCCGAGGTCCACGGATACCCGCAGTTAACATACCGGGCTCAAGAAAACACAAAGTTTCCACTTCCTTTAAATTATTCTCCTAGAGGTTTAAGGTTATGTTGCACCTTCATCAGGAAGTGTGTATTTATATATTTTCAAACAAAATTTTGATTCCACTAAGAACACGCCCGTGGAAAATTGAAATCTCTCAATCTTGACCTCTACTTCCTTTTGAAAATATGTTCTAAGTTCATCGAATAAAGAACCAAGTGTTGGAATCAACGGTCTCCGCCCATGTTAGTCGGTGAGAATCTTGAAGCTGAAGTATAAACTTTCTTTTATTAAACCTTTGCCGCGTTTTCCATCCAAGAGCGTATCGAACATAATTTTCAAAGATCTTTATTCAAATTAATTTAATGGATGACTCACACTTTATGCAGAACCCATCGCTCATGGGTTAAAGTTGGATTTTGTTAGGGATATTTCGTGTTCAAAATCATTTCCAAACATTTTTGCGAAAAATCATTTCAGACATGTTTCAGACGTTTTGCAGAATCCAAGCTTTCTCGATAGGAAACGCCGATCAAAGATTTTTGGCCAAATTAATAAACCTATTGAATATCTGTTTCAGAAATTCCACACGCAACAGTGGTTAATTGCCAAAAAAGGGTTGTAATTAAGTTTTCTGATTACCAACCGATCGACTTTAAAATAATTTTTTCGAAATTCGACAGTGGAAATTTTTTGGCAAATTTGCAATTTTTTTTTGTCAATTATCAATTTTGAACTCATTCTCAAAGATCTTTGCGGGAATAAATTTGGTACGTTTCGACAAAGTTGACAAGTAGCTCTTAGATGAAATAAGTTAATTTTTCGGCTTCGCGATTCTCACCACAAAAATAATAATATGGCTGGAAACCATTGATTCCAATATTTGATGCCTTATCATATCATAACCTCTTATCTGCAACATTTATGTACTTCTATTATTTTACCATCCCAACATGGGCTCGTAAAGCGCAGATCTACAACCACTAACCTTCTTGAGTTTACTTCACTATTTATTGATGGTTTCAAGAAAAGAATGCTGAATGACGTCTTATATACTAAATTTAGTAAAGGTTTCGACTTTGTTAATCACTCCTTACAGATTCAGAAATTATGCCTTCTCGGCTTTCCAGTCAATCTTCTGAACTGGATCTCAGAGTATTTGTGTATCAGAACCTAAAAGGTTCTTTTTAGAAATCCGTTTTCTAAATGTACTCAAGTGACTTCTGGTGCTCCCCAAGGCAGTCATCTTGGCCAGCTACTCCTTACTCTTTTTATGAATGACCTTCCCTCGATACTGTCTTACTCTCGAGTACAAATGTATGCTGATAATGTGAACAAACCGACATCGATGCCTTTCAGTCTTGCTGTCAAATCAACCTGTTAAATGTAAACTGTTCCAAATGCAAAGTTATGACTTTATAAAGAAGCCCTCCTCAAATGGTTTTTTACACCCTTGATAGATCACCACTCGAGCGTGTCAACAGTACCAGTAATAAAGTTAATAATCTAGGTGTCATTCTTGATCTAGTAACGCCCGTGATCAATAAAGCCAGTATTTTCCGTACACGACTAAGACCCTTTATTTATCTTTGGTACGTCCTATTCTAGAGTATGCTTCATGTATCTGGTCGCCACAACATTGTATTCACCACGACAGAATTGAATCTGTACAAAAACTATTCTTGTAGTTTGCCCTTCGTGGTTTAAACGCATCTATTCTAAATTTTCTAGCAAATAGTCGTAGCATGCAGTCTTAGTTTTTATTCGCTTTACACTACTGCGCCCCTCATTCGGTTGGGCGGAAGGTGAGATGCAGCACGTTGCATCGCGATTCGCGCGACATAAAATAACTAAATAAATAGAAATAAAAATGCACTAAGAACATATTTTAAAATGTAAGTGGAGATCAAGATGGTACGGGAAGATTTCAATTTACCGCGGGCGTGTACTTGGTGGAAAAGTAATATCTAACAGGTTTACAAAAAAACGTTGAGCAAAGCCGGGCAATACCCGTTAGTTATTTATAGGCTTATAGGTTCGGGATAATTATTTTTGACAACAACATCAAACCAATTTGCATTGTAGCGAATTTATAACAATACATGCAAGCTGTAGCAGACAAAAAGCTGAATTATACATGTTAAATACACACAAAGAAAATAAAACAAAACGACAAGTTTTTATTAAACATTTTTAAATATACTGAGACAGTTGTCAGAGAGCTTCGGGAGAAGGAAGTGATTATACAAGAAAGAGCAAACCTGTTGTAATGTACAACAAAAACTATCGTGACAAAATGATGACATTACTAAATAACATGCCCATAAATATAACAATGAGAAGGGAAGGAAAGATCAATTTAATTTTAAACAATCTTTAACAAGTAAGAGGTTCTAGTCGGGAGCTCCCTACTAGGGGATACCCTCAACCCTCTTATTTTAACACCAACGCGCTCGTCCGCTATAGTAGTAATAGAGATTAACTAAAAAAAAAAATTCCCTTGGTTCCCTTCGAGTTTGCAACTGACCGCATTACTTGCTGCCCCCTCTAGCCAACAGCCACACATGCCAAAAAAAAACAAAATAAGTTTCCTCAGTAGGGTTGGAACTCGCAACATACCGCACTACTTGCCGCCGCCTCTACCCAACAACCACACCTATAATTGAATCTCAATGAGTAAAAACGAATTAAAATAGCAGCACAGAAAACAATATAATCGCAAATGCAATGCTGCTGATAGAATTCAAAGCAGAAGCGCATGAATGTGTTTGTGTACTTGCTGCCGCCGTAACAAAAAAGGTCAAAAACACTTTCTATAACAATTGTGTTGCTCAACCGATCTTGATGAAATTTTCTATATTACATCTTATTGTGTTATAGAATATTTGTGTATTTTCAAAAAGTCAATTTCATTTAATTGTGGCTTATGGTGGGCAATAAAAATTGGAGTTTACTTGATTTATAGCTATGAGGTGATAGTGGGGTAGTGGCGATAGCTATAAAATGAAAGACACTTGATATATATATATACTGTCCTAGAAGCTACATGTCAAGTTTGGTTACTCTAGCTCTTATTATTTACCAAAATTGACCAAAAAACACGATTTCGATATCGATTTTTATCGATTACTTGGAAAAGGGGCAAGTTATCGAATATCGGAATCAAACTCGATCTGCGCGGGCACTAGGAGGACCTACAGCTAAAATGTCAATTCTCTAGCTCTCAGAGATTGTAGCACTCACAGAATACATTTTATGATTTGCAATAAGAATTCGTTTCTTATAAAGGATTAATGTATTGCTACATAGGATATGCTGCCAAAGGCCGCTTTTTAAGCTTAGGACTTGAAATTTTTTTTTTATAGCCTTCAAGCAATATTTTGAGATTTTAGGACACGTCCACTAGATGCGTGACATATGGGTAAAATCTTTATTTTTACTGCTAGCTTATTGCCCGGCCTTGTCCGTGAAACGTTATGTGCTACAAGTTATAGACATTACCTTTCCACCAAGTTCACTTGATTACCACTTCTATATAACAATATATTTAAAGTGCATAGAATAAAGAACAAAATGTTGGAATCAATGGTTTCCGCATAAAAAATTCTTGTGGTAAGGGTCTTGAAAAAATAAGTTTGGTTTATTAAACCTTTACTCGTAATTTAATACCCTGAACCCACTGAAAATTGGTAAAAAAGTTATAATGTTTATGTGCAAATGTATGTAACAGGCAGAAAAAAACATCTCCGACCCCATAAAGAATATATATTGTTGATCAGCATCAACAGCCGAGTCGATCCAGCCATGTCCGTCTGTCTGTCGGTCTGTCCGTCCGTCCGTATTTATGAACGCAAGGATCTCAGAACCTATAAGAAATAAAATTATATGAATAGCAGTAGGTCCTCCTAGTCTATGCGCAGCACGGGTTTATTTCCGATAATCGATAACTTACTCCGTTTTCAAGTAATCGATGAAAATCGATATCGAAATCCTGACGAAATCCGTCAAATAATATGAGCTAGAGTCACGAAACTTGATATGTTGCTTCTAGAATAGTATGTATATAGCAAGTATTGTTAACTTTATACCTATCGCCACCTCTCCGCTACCACCACAAAGCTATAAATCAAGATAATAAACCAACTTGTATTGCCCATTTTAATAATTTTTTTTCACACCGAGACTCAATTCTTGGTTTGGTTGTTGAGTGGGGGTGGTGGCATGAAGTGTGGTCTGTCGCGTGTTCGAATCTTATCGAGGGATTGATTTTCTTTTATACCCTAAACCCATAAAAAAAAGTATTAAAAACCAACACGTAGCAAAGGACTTTGTCAATATTTTCTTCCTTATCACTGTGTCTTTAAAGAAGACTCCGTAGCTACCTCGTCAATATATTCATTAAATGAACTATTGATGGCTGGTCCTGTTATTCAAAGCTCTTTATTTCACATCTTTCTTCGCTTTCGTAATTTCCCGGTCGCCCTAACAGGAGATATTAGTAAGATGTATCGCTGCGTACGCATTACAGCACCGGACGATTTCCTCCAATGCATTCTGTGGCAAGACTCTCCAGAACAGGATGTAACGATTTTTAAGCTGGATACAGTTACATACGGAACAAAGCCAGCTTCATTTCTCTCTGTCCGTGTTATGAATCAGCTGTCTGTGGATGGGGAAATTACCTTCCCAATTGGATCTCGGCTTCTGCAGAGTGAATTCCACGTTGACGACCTCTTTCAGGTGGTGATTCGATTCAAAAAGCAAAATAAATTCTTAGTCAGACGGCTGGAATCTTGGCAAGTGGGGGCTGCGAAAATGGTGTTCAAATAATGATGCTGTTCTAGAAGGGATGCCCAAAGAGGACAGAGAATCGTCTCTAAAGTTTGATGATGGGAGCGACATCACTAAAACTCTTGGACTTGCTTGGGACTCAGCGTCGTATCGGTTGTTATTTTCGTTCTCTTCCATTCAGCAGAGATTCAAACCATCTAAAAGATCGATTCTGTCGACTATAGCTCGCTTATATGACCCGCTTAGACTTAGTTCATCGAATAAAGAACCAAGTGTTGGAATATTATAACACATAAATAAATTTGCACAGATTTTACATGAGTTCAGTTCTAATAGGAAACCAACATTTTCTATTGTGACTCACTACACTACAATACACTTACGGGAGAAACACTTCAAGGTGCAAAAAATAGGTTCGCATATTTAATGGAAAAATGTATCTGACGACCCTCTAAAATCAAATGGTCAGCACACTGGTGAATGGCTACGTTACGGCGATTATTAAGCGTTAAGCAACTTCCCTGTTCCTGACGTATCCAATATATTGTAGAAAAAAAATCTACAGAAAGCATACCATCAAATCTCATCTTTCGGGCACTCCCGAATATTTCGACTTCGCGTCATGCGTTACTCGGATGGTAAGAACTCACACGAACGAATGTAGAGTAAAGTTGGAGCCAGCATAGAGCACCATTGCATCGAAGAATTTTGTCGTGCGAGTGCTCTTAAAACCTATAAAACATAGTCAAAATATAGGACTTGAATATGGAATTGTAGCTTTTGATTTGAAACTGGGCATATAATCAGCTATTTGAAACACTAGCAGAACCTACGTTCAAAATTATAGGTTCTGACCCATTTTCCACGGGTTCAAGGCATAAAAGTTGTTTAGTTGGCTTGAATGAAAACTACTGCCGACAATGGCGAGAGTAATTCTTATAGCATGAGCTTCAGCTTATTGGTGTACGTGATTTCCAGATGTCCTCCTGGGGCTCTTAAAAGGAAATATTGCATCGCCCTCTATCGGTGGTCTCATTGCGGTGTCTTAAACCATGTCGCGATCCGCGCAACTTGTTGTTACACCTATCGCGCACCTATCAACTAGATTAACACCTTTCAACTACAACAAGGATCACATGGTCTAACATAAAAGACATTACCAACATCAGAATGCTAATCGAGCGCCCAGTTGACCTGACATTGGTCGTATCCTTGAAGGCACCTCTTAAATCTGCCCGTAAGTAGGTATCCTTTCTGAATTCTCCACACATACGAAACATCGGGTCGAGCCAGTTGCAGAACTTATCTATATCGATTTGGACCTGTTCACACATGAACACGTGACACCGAGTATCACTTAGTACCTCAATATATTTTTACGTCTTTCAATGCGTTGACTTGCTCCGGGCTAATCAACAATTCTGACTACTCCCTCCTCATTGGCCTCCGAAGGCTGGACGCAGATCAGAAAACCTCTAGATAAAGTGGTTTCTTTGTCAGCAAATTCCCGAGGTCCACGGATACCCGCAGTTAACATACCGGGCTCAAGAAAAAACAGTTTTTCCATTTCCTGACTTTGCACCGCCATGATAAAGAACCCTTCGCTTCGGTCGTGGGCGAGTTGGATTAAGATTACTTAGATTATAGATTACTTTGCCCGAGACTTCTAGGGAACTCGCATGCTGTGCATTCTATTCTATTCCTGCAAAAAAGGTTGCTTCCTGCACGAGTAATTTAGTGGATCCAACATATTCCCATCCGGACAGTACTTTTTGTTAAAATTATTCTCCTAGAGGTTTAAGGTTATGTTGCACCTTCATCAGGAAGTGTGTATTTATATATTTTCAAACAAAATTTTGATTCCACTAAGAACACGCCCATGGAAAATTGAAATCTCTCAATCTTGACCTCTACTTCCCTTTGAAAATATGTTCTTAGTTCATCGAATAAAGAACCAAGTGTTGGAATCAACGGTTTCCGCCCTTTCTTTTATTAAACCTTTGCCGCGTTTTCCACCCAAGAGCGTATCGAACATAATTTTCAATAATCTTTATTCAAATTAATTTAATGGATGTCTCACACTTTATGCAGAATCAATCGCTCATTGGTGAAAGTTGGATTTTGTTAGGGAAATTTCGTGTTCAAAATCATTTCCAAACATTTTTGCGAAAAATCATTTGAGACATGTTTCAGACGTTTTGCAGAATCCAAGCTTTCTCGATAGGAAACGCCGATCAAACAGTGGTAAATTGGCAAAAAAGGGTTGTAATTAAGTTTTCTGATTACCAACCGATCGACTTTAAAATAATTTTTTAGAAATTCGACAGTGGAAATTTTTTGGCAAATTTGCAATTTTTTTTGTCAATTATCAATTTTGAACTCATTCTCAAAGATCTTTGCGGGAATAAATTTGGTACGTTTCGACAAAGTTGATAAGTAGCTCTTAGATGAAATAAGTTAATTTTTCGGCTTCGCGATTCTCACCACAAAAATAATAATATGGCCGGAAACCATTGATTCCAATATTTGATGCCTTATCATATCATAACCTCTTATCTGCAACATTTATGTACTTCTATTATTTTACCATCCCAAAATGGGCTCGTAAAGCGCAGATCTACAACCACTAACCTTCTTGAGTTTACTTCACTATTTATTGATGGTTTTAAGAAAAGAATGCTGAATGACGTCTTATATACTAAATTTAGTAAAGGTTTCGACTTTGTTAATCACTCCTTACAGATTCAGAAATTATGCCTTCTCGGCTTTCCAGTCAATCTTCTGAACTGGATCTCAGAGTATTTGTGTATCAGAACCTAAAAGGTTCTTTTTAGAAATCCGTTTTCTAAATGTACTCAAGTGACTTCTGGTGCTCCCCAAGGCAGTCATCTTGGCCAGCTACTCCTTACTCTTTTTATGAATGACCTTCCCTCGATACTGTCTTACTCTCGAGTACAAATGTATGCTGATAATGTGAACAAACCGACATCGATGCCTTTCAGTCTTGCTGTCAAATCAACCTGTTAAATGTAAACTGTTCCAAATGCAAAGTTATGACTTTATAAAGAAGCCCTCCTCAAATGGTTTTTTACACCCTTGATAGATCACCACTCGAGCGTGTCAACAGTACCAGTAATAAAGTTAATAATCTAGGTGTCATTCTTGATCTAGTAACGCCCGTGGTCAATAAAGCCAGTATTTTCCGTACACGACTAAGACCCTTTATTTATCTTTGGTACGTCCTATTCTAGAGTATGCTTCATGTATCTGGTCGCCACAACATTGTATTCACCACGACAGAATTGAATCTGTACAAAAACTATTCTTGTAGTTTGCCCTTCGTGGTTTAAACGCATCTATTCTAAATTTTCTAGCAAATAGTCGTAGCATGCAGTCTTAGTTTTTATTCGCTTTACACTACTGCGCCCCTCATTCGGTTGGGCGGAAGGTGAGATGCAGCACGTTGCATCGCGATTCGCGCGACATAAAATAACTAAATAAATAGAAATAAAAATGCACTAAGAACATATTTTAAAATGTAAGTGGAGATCAAGATGGTACGGGAAGATTTCAATTTACCGCGGGCGTGTACTTGGTGGAAAAGTAATATCTAACAGGTTTACAAAAAAACGTTGAGCAAAGCCGGTTTTTATTAAACATTTTTAAATATACTGAGACAGTTGTCAGAGAGCATCGGGAGAAGGAAGTGATTATACAAGAAAGAGCAAACCTGTTGTAATGTACAACAAAAACTATCGTGACAAAATGATGACATTACTAAATAACATGCCCATAAATATAACAATGAGAAGGGAAGGAAAGATCAATTTAATTTTAAACAATCTTTAACAAGTAAGAGGTTCTAGTCGGGAGCTCCCTACTAGGGGATACCCTCAACCCTCTTATTTTAACACCAACGCGCTCGTCCGCTATAGTAGTAATAGAGATTAACTAAAAAAAAAAATTCCCTTGGTTCCCTTCGAGTTTGCAACTGACCGCATTACTTGCTGTCCCCTCTAGCCAACAGCCACACATGCCAAAAAAAAACAAAATAAGTTTCCTCAGTAGGGTTGGAACTCGCAACATACCGCACTACTTGCCGCCGCCTCTACCCAACAACCACACCTATAATTGAATCTCAATGAGTAAAAACGAATTAAAATAGCAGCACAGAAAACAATATAATCGCAAATGCAATGCTGCTGATAGAATTCAAAGCAGAAGCGCATGAATGTGTTTGTGTACTTGCTGCCGCCGTAACAAAAAAGGTCAAAAACACTTTCTATAACAATTGTGTTGCTCAACCGATCTTGATGAAATTTTCTATATTACATCTTATTGTGTTATAGAATATTTGTGTATTTTCAAAAAGTCAATTTCATTTAATTGTGGCTTATGGTGGGCAATAAAAATTGGAGTTTACTTGATTTATAGCTATGAGGTGATAGTGGGGTAGTGGCGATAGCTATAAAATGAAAGACACTTGATATATATATATACTGTCCTAGAAGCTACATGTCAAGTTTGGTTACTCTAGCTCTTATTATTTACCAAAATTGACCAAAAAACACGATTTCGATATCGATTTTTATCGATTACTTGGAAACGGGGCAAGTTATCGAATATCGGAATCAAACTCGATCTGCGCGGGCACTAGGAGGACCTACAGCTAAAATGTCAATTCTCTAGCTCACAGAGATTGTAGCACTCACAGAATACATCTTATGATTTGCAATAAGAATTCGTTTCTTATAAAGGATTAATGTATTGCTACATAGGATATGCTGCCAAAGGCCGCTTTTTAAGCTTAGGACTTAAAATTTGGAACATATTTTCCTGTATATAGCCTTCAAGCAATATTTTGAGATTTTAGGCCACGTCCACTAGATGCGTGACGTATGGGTAAAATCTTTATTTTTACTGCTAGCGCTTATTGCCCGGCCTTGTCCGTGAAACGTTATGTGCTACAAGTTATAGACATTACCTTTCCACCAAGTTCACTTGATTACCACTTCTATATAACAATATGTTTAAAGTGCATAGAATAAAGAACGAAATGTTGGAATCAATGGTTTCCGCATAAAAAATTCTTGTGGTAAGGGTCTTGAAAAAATAAGTTTGGTTTATTAAACCTTTACCCGTATTTTAATACCCTGAACCCACTGAAAATGGGTAAAAAAGGTATAATGTTTATGTGCAAATGTATGTAACAGGCAGAAAAAAACATCTCCGACCCCATAAAGAATATATATTGTTGATCAGCATCAACAGCCGAGTCGATCCAGCCATGTCCGTCTGTCTGTCGGTCTGTCCGTCCGTCCGTATTTATGAACGCAAGGATCTCAGAACCTATAAGAAATAAAATTATATGAATAGCAGTAGGTCCTCCTAGTCTATGCGCAGCACGGGTTTATTTCCGATAATCGATAACTTACTCCGTTTTCAAGTAATCGATGAAAATCGATATCGAAATCCTGACGAAATCCGTCAAATAATATGAGCTAGAGTCACGAAACTTGATATGTTGCTTCTAGAATAGTATGTATATAGCAAGTATTGTTAACTTTATACCTATCGCCACCTCTTCGCTACCACCACAAAGCTATAAATCAAGATAATAAACCAACTTGTATTGCCCATTTTAATAATTTTTTTTCACACCGAGACTCAATTCTTGGTTTGGTTGTTGAGTGGGGGTGGTGGCATGAAGTGTGGTCTGTCGCGTGTTCGAATCTTATTGAGGGATCGATTTTCTTTTATACCCTAAACCCATAAAAAAAGTATTAAAAACCAACACGTAGCAAAGGACTTTGTCAATATTTTCTTCCTTATCACTGTGTCTTTAAAGAAGACTCCGTAGCTACCTCGTCAATATATTCATTAAATGAACTATTGATGGCTGGTCCTGTTATTCAAAGCTCTTTATTTCACATCTTTCTTCGCTTTCGTAATTTCCCGGTCGCCCTAACAGGAGATATTAGTAAGATGTATCGCTGCGTACGCATTACAGCACCGGACGATTTCCTCCAATGCATTCTGTGGCAAGACTCGCCAGAACAGGATGTAACGATTTTTCAGCTGGATACAGTTACATACGGAACAAAGCCAGCTTCATTTCTCTCTGTCCGTTTTATGCATCAGCTGTTTGTGTATGGGGAAATTAGCTTCCCAATTGGATCTCGGCTTCTGCAGAGTGACTTCTACGTTGACGACCTCTTTCAGGTGGTGATTCGATTCAAGAAGCAAAGGAAATTCTTAGTCAGACGGCTGGAATCTTGGCAAGTGGGGGCTGCGAAAATGGTGTTCAAATAATGATGCTGTCCTAGAAGGGATACCCGAAGAGGACAGAGAATCGTCTCTAAAGTTAGATGATGGGAGCGACATCACCGAAACTCTTGGACTTGCTTGGGACTCAGCGTCGCTTATATGACCCGCTTAGACTTTGGGCCGGTTATCGCTAAGGCTAAAATCTTTTTACAGCAGATCTGGAAGGAGAAGCTTGATTGGGACGAGAGCCTGCCTTCACCACTAGCAACAGCTTGGAATGATCATTGCTGCAGTTTTGAGAAAGCACAATTTCTTAAATTTCCTCGTCTCGTTTTAATACCAGCAGCAGAGTTAAGAGTGCACGGTGGATCTTTGTGGATGGGGAAATTATCTTCCCAATTGGATCTCGGCTTCTGCAAAGTGACTTTTACGTTGACGACCTCTTTCAGGTGGTGATTCGATTCAAGAAGCAAAGGAAATTCTTAGTCAGACGGCTGGAATCTTGGCAAGTGGGGGCTTCAAGCTGCGAAAATGGTGTTCAAATAATGATGCTGTTCTAGAAAGGATACCCGAAGAGGACACAGAATCGTGTCTAAAGTTTGATGATGGGAGCGACATCACCAAAACTCTTGGACTTGCTTGGGACTCAGCGTCGCTTATATGACCCGCTTAGACTTTGGGCCGGTAATCGCTACGGCTAAAATCTTTTTGCAGCAGATCTGGAAGGAGAAACTTGATTGGGACCAGAGCCTGCCTTCACCACTAGCAACAGCTTGGAATGATCATTGCTGCAGTTTTGAAAAAGCACAATTTCTTAAATTTCCTTGTCTCGTTTTCTGCGACGCCAGCATCGAAGCGTATGGGGCCTGTGTGTACGTCATTTCTCGACGACCACAAGCCAGTTGTCAGCTGTTGTGTTCCAAATCACGCGTAGCTCCTCTGAAAACAATCACAGTTCCAAATCTCATGCGTGAGATATCTAAAATTGCACTCTTTGATGGAAAATTCTACTGCTGGTCGGATTCTTCTGCTTGCCTTTCCTGGATAAAGACCGAGCCCTGCAAGTTCAATGTGTTTGTAGCTAATCGTGTTATAGCAGTTCAACAGCTAACAAATGACATGGAAACGCCACTGTGGTTCAACGGCCCTGAATTTCTATGTGGCAACAAATTGGACTGGCCTGCTTCTTCCTTGCCAGAAAGGCCAGAACTCGAGCTAAGAAAAAGGTCCTTGTTAGCTGTTAGAGCTGTTAAGCCATCCAGTTGTATCGCATCACTTAACCCTTTTTTGGATGAGTTCGGCATTCTTAGAGTTAATGGGCGCCTGAAAAACTCTTCGCTGGACCATCCCATCACGGATTCACTCATTACAAGGCTTCACAATCAGGACTTACACGCTGGTCCACGGGCACTTCTGGCTCATGTTTAGTGGCAGTATTGACCGATTGGCGGAAGGAAGACCGTATCCAAGGTGGCTGGCAAATGTGTTAGATGCTTTCGTGCGAAGCCACGATTAGTAGAGCATATAATGGCTGATCTTCCCAAAGAACGTTTGACTGCTTGTCGAGCCTTTGAACTCTCTGGCGTTGACTATTGTGGACCATTTTTCTATAAGCCAGACGTACGTAATAAGCTCCAGTCAAATGCTACATGGCTGTCTTCGTCTGCTTCGCGACTAAAGCAGTTCACCTGGAGCTGGTCAAGGATTTGTCGACGGCTTCATTCTTGAATGCGCTCAAGAGGATTATATCGACTCGAGGCAGGCCATCTCAGATATGGTCGGATAACGCTACCAACTTTGTCGGTGCCAAGAACGAGCTTCTGGAACTCAAGCGTCTTTTCATCAGTCACAATCATATTGACTCAGGGCACAAGTTTTGCATGGCTGACTCCATTGATTGGAAGTTTATTCCCCCTCGTTCGCCACATTTTGGCGCCCTTTGGGAAGCAGCAGTGAAAACAGCGAAGCATCATTTTTCTCAACTTCGAAGAACTTCACACCCTAGTCTGCCACATAGCATCGATAATTAACTCCAGGCCATTGTTTCCTCTTTCAGAAGATCCAGCAGACCTTGATGTGCTCATTCCACCTCATTTCTTGATTAGTGGACCCAGCTTATCGTTCGTTGAGCCCGATGTGATGCACCTTCAATTCAACTGTTCAGCAACTGTTTTGGTCCCGCTGGCGTGAAGAATATTTAACGCAGCTCCAGCTGCGTTCCAAATGGCGTACTCTTAAACCAGGCCTATGTGTCAACGACCTAGTCCTCTTAAAGGATGAAAATCTGCCGCCTCTAAGGTGGCCACTGGCGAGGATCACGGAGCTAATCGTGGGAAATTATGGAGTCGCGTCCATGCCTTTCAACGGGGGGAGAATGTCTGGCTACGCAGCCAAAACAACTGGAGCGACCTCGCCACTGATAAGAGCAGCATCGTCTTCTTATCTTATAATACTTGCTCTGCGAAGCAACTGCTTAAATTTCGCCCTTAGGATTACATTTACGTTAAGCTTGCGATCTTCGCAGTAATGATTTTGTATTGCCCTAGCATTAACCAATGCGAAGGCCTCGATGCTGCGCGTCGACTTTAGTTAAATTTGTTCGCTTCGTGTATTTGGTACGCATCGGCCACTTGCATTATATAAACATATTAATTTGTCGCAATTGTTGATTCGCTTTAATCGGCACGTACCAATTCGGGTTCGCTTGCCTACAAAACCTATTGTTCTTAAATAATAAACACAGACCAATTCGAGTCTGCCTGCTTATCGTAACTTATAATAAATATATAAATAAATTGGAACACAAGAAATAAAATAAAGTTATTTATTTCTATTTGTGAAAGCTATTGAAAAAGCTCAATAGCGCAACAATCTTTTTAAGAATATACGTATATTCTTTAGCAGAATAAGCTCATCAGAAAATTTCATCAAGATTGGTTAAGAAACACAATTAAAACGTGTTTTGGCCTCGTGTTTGCGGCGGCTAGGGAAAATTGCAAGAATTTCTTTGTAGTACATGTACACACACACATTCATACGCGTCTTTATTGAATTCTATCACATCATTGCAGTAGCGGTTGTATTGTTTTCTATGCTGCTATTTTAATCCGTTTTTTTCTCACTAAGATTCAATAATTGGTGTGGCTGTTGGATATAGGCGGCGGCAATTTGTGAGGTCTGTTGCGAGTTCGAACCCTACCGAGGAAACTATTTTTTTTTTGGCTGGTAACAAGAAAACAGTTTTTTAAAATATTTTTTTATTAGTACTGAAACAAACAAGCACGTATCGCGAGCTGAGTTGTTGGTAGAAGGGCGTTCATGGTATTCCCTAGTCAGGAGCTCCCGACTAGCGCCTATTACTTGTTCATCTAAGAGTGGTGACCTTTATGAAAACGTATCAAATAAATTCTTTTTGAAAATAAGCTTCAAACCGATAAAAAACAAAAACGAAATATTTTGTGTAAAATCGCTAAGACACATAATCACTTAAATTTTTTTATTGGCTTTGAATAAAAGTTCGAAGTTTGCATTTATCATCCAACAGGGGCAGATTTTGCGAAAAGTGTGAAAAACGTAGCAGATGAATTTTCATAAAGATCTTTGAAAATGATTTTGATTGCGATCAGATGAAAAACGAATAAATTTTATACAACACTTTAATGCCAATTTACCTTTATTGCCGGTGAAATATTTTAAATAGATGAGAAATTATTCATTAAGTTCTTACATAGGGATTTGAAAATTAGGTTGAAATCGGACAAAATCTTTGACTTCGACCAAAAAATCTCTGAACGCATTCCCACCGAGGACGCTTGGATTCTGCTAAAGGGGTGAAATAAGTCTCAAATAATTTTTCGAAAAGATCTTTGGAAATGAATTTGAACGCGCAATTTCCCCCACTAAATCTTTGACCCCCATTTATACCGAGGAGGCATCGATTTTCCTAAAAATTAAAAGCACCCCTCAAATGAATTAAAACAAAGATCTTTAAAAATAAGTTTGAAGCCGATTGAATGGTAAATAAAAGAGTTTCATACAAACATTGTTCGTGATTTTGTCACACCTGCGGGTGGCCCATTGCATGCCATATTCAAATAATCTTTAATTTATTAATTTTGTAGTTTACTTACACATATTTCATATTTAAAGAGTCTCAGAACAGATTTTACGTTTTTTATTATTTTATTGTCGAAACACTTAATTTAAATTTTGTAAAAAACGTGTTATATGAATGAAATAAAATGAAACGTATATTTTAACATTTTATTGCAGTCCTTGGAAAGCACCCGACGAATGCTTGCTCTTTGTGAAGAGGTAAGATACCCAAATTAGTTATAAGTAAATTTCTGATTAACTAAAACGTTTTTTAATTAATTAAATTAATAACTAAGCTTCGATTTGTACAAACGATTTATAGTCATTAAGTGAACATCCGTATAAAATTAATTAAGCTGCATAGGCTTTAAGTTGTGTGATTTCAAATTTTACAGAAACTTCTGATAAACGTTTAAGTTCAATCTTAAAATCTCTACCTCTTAAATCACAAGAATCTTATTATTTAAATATGTTTGTGTCTTCGGAGGCACGAATATATAATGGAAGAATGTACAAGTGAGTAGCTAATATGATATTTACAATGATTATATGATTATTTACAAAGAAAGGGAAGAAGATATTTAAATAATGCTGCCTTTTGGGACACCTGCTTTAATGCCTTTGATAGGCGACCTTTGGTTTTAATGGCCACGTTAAAGGTGCGTCCTGCCAGAAAAGAGCTCAGGATGCTATAACATGACGCAGGGAGTAGGGCTTTGATTCGGAGAATCTAACTTGAAGATTGCTCCTATTGCACATAACGCAAAGCAAAATATTTCCACGGAATTAAAGTTCCTGCTCTGTCGTTAAAATTTAAATTAAAAGACTCTTGGATCTGTTTAAACACATTGTACCAACTAAAAATATACATATGTATAAAGATATGAAGGCATAATGTTTTATTCAAATTTATTTAAAAGGCAAAAATCAAGAGTCTTTGAACAGATATATACTCTCGATCAGGACGACAAGCTTATTTGACATGTCCGCCGGTCTGTATGCACTTGCCAATTCCGGAAAATGTATGAACTATAACTTTGAAGAACGCATTTTCGTGTATTATACACGTGCTTATATATTTCCATTCCATTCCCATTGTGTTTGGTCAAGTAACCAACGGAGACAACACCGACGGCTGCGTGCTGTGACCAACAGCTTGCGCGCTCTTTGTAAGCTGCCCACTCTCTTTCGTTAGCCCTTAGCCTTCTGCATTGACGCCCGATGCCCATCGCTCTGAGCGGCGAGCTTTTTACATATCGTTATATTAGTTTTTCGATTGATCGCAATATAGGCACAGTAAGAATTACATATATAATATAATTATTAATTCTAATAGGTGCCCTGCGCGGCAAAGTAAATACATTTGAAACAAAATATTAACTTCTTTAAATTTTCCTGCACTCAAGTAGTGAGAATAAACTAGTTGCAACTACACACCCATAATATTAATATTATTTTTTAAAGTTGTACATTTTTGTGCTTATATGTATGTATGAAACGAAGCGCAAATGCTTAATACAGCTGCTACCCTATTTTGCACAATGGGATTTATATACTTTTTATTTGGTAAACGGTATTTATTTAAGAATTAAATAAAATTGTAAGGATTTGCTAATCAAAAAATGTTAGCAATTTTGCGCCATATGAAACTGTGAATAAACCGAAAATATATTTCTGATTAGTTCTTCAGTTATTTATTAACTAATGATTAAATCTTTAAGGTCACCTTATATTAAAAACTAAATTAATTAATAATAATTAGAACTAAAAACAAGTAAGAGTGCAGTATTATAGTATTACTTAAATTGATAATTTCTTGAAAATTTGGCTTCAATTACATGATACCACTAACCATACAATGCATAGACTTGTCAAATGTCGTTTTAATCGGATACCGATAAATCGTCAACGAGTGAGCCCCATGGGTGCTCGCGCCCATTTTAGTGTGCCCAGACAAAGTAAGACTGCTGAGAGTGGCAGCCGAACGCCGGCCTCGAAAGCCGAACATTCAGTATGAAGCCGCATCTCGCTCAGCGCGCAACGTCGCTGCGGCTGATGCTATTTCGTAATATATGTATGTTAGTTTCAGCCCAAATACATACATATGTGTGTATGCGTGTGCAGAGTGTGCCTCGCTCTCACTTATTGTTTTGCGCACTTGTGTGCATCTCCTTCTCCCTGCATAGCTTCTCAAAAACCCCGAGATCTACAAACATACATACATATGTTTGTGTTGTGTGGATTTGCACACAAGTAGATCGCGGCGTTTGTCGCGAGCCAGAGATTTTTTCTTCAATTGTGTGCCCTTTGTGCCTGTGGTGGCAAAAGGCACACACATTCAAATGCTCTATCATGTATTTCTTCGTCCAGTCAGGCATAATGAGAAGATTTTGATATATTTATATTTATTAAAAACTTAAATGACCTAAATGATATATTTATATATTATATTTTAATATTTTTGTTTACTGTGGGGACCGATTTTGCTTAAAATTAAAAAAAAAATAAGTCGTATTTCTGCAAGGGTAATTCTTCGTCGGCTTGCCGAATAATTTAAGGAAAGACCAAAAATTGAAAATGTTCAATTTTGTTGACTTGCTACTTGTGCACACGCACACCCTTTCGAGTAAGCAGTTGGGTGACATTAGTAAAGGGTTTGGCCTGTTCATGTGCAAAACTCCTATTTTCCATGCATGTTGTAAGGGTAAGGGTACCTGAACGTTGGCATAAGTGCATGATAACTCTTTGGGCCTGCCAAGCACACACACTTACACACTTCTCTATATGGATGGAAGCATTTATGCGTTTGTGTGCGTGTAGGTTGCCTGCCCGATGCAAATTTGACAAAATTTGAAGCCGATCAAGGGTTTGTCGTGAGACAGAGATATTTTCATCAATGGGTGCGTAAATTTGGGCGACGGGCACGGTCTTTGTTTTTTCGGCATGCCTGCGGTGGGCTTGCGGCCGCGTAAGGCACAAATGTGGGAAGAAATGGACAAATGGATGCAGACGCATGCTAGACATTCTGATCGTCTATTGCCTGTCATAATACCCTTTAACTCAAAATGTTTGCAATGTCGAAAAATACATTAAAATATCACTTGCATTTTTTCCATATCAAAGTGCAAACGAACGACAAGTGCGGTTCACCTGTTCGTTGCCTGTTCACACATTTGTGCCTTACGCGGCCGCAAGCCCACCGCAGGCATGCCGAAAAAACAAAGACCGTGCCCGTTACGCACCCATTGATGAAAATATCTCTGTCTCACGACAAACCCTTGATCGGCTCATTCGCACACATTTTTGTGTGTGTGTGTGTCTGTGTGTAGAGCTCGAAATTCAGAAATGCCAAAAAGTTCAAATTTTGTCAAATTTGCATCGGGCAGGCAACCTACACGCACACAAACGCATAAATGCTTCCATCCATATAGAGAAGTGTGTAAGTGTGTGTGCTTGGCAGGCCCAAAGAGTTATCATGCACTTATGCCAACGTTCAGGTACCCTTACCCTTACAACATGCATGGAAAATAGGAGTTTTGCACATGAACAGGCCAAACCCTTTACTAATGTCACCCAACTGCTTACTCGAAAGGGTGTGCGTGTGCACAAGTAGCAAGTCAACAAAATTGAACATTTTCATTTTTTGGTCTTTTCTTAAATTATTCGGCAAGCCGACGAAGAATTACCCTTGCAGAAATACGACTTATTTTTTTTTTAATTTTAAGCAAAATCGGTCCCCACAGTAAACAAAAATATTAAAATATAATATATAAATATATCATTTAGGTCATTTAAGTTTTTAATAAATATAAATGTATCAAAATCTTCTCATTATGCCTGACTGGACGAAGAAATACACGATAGAGCATTTGAATGTGTGTGCCTTTTGCCACCACAGGCACAAAGGGCACACAATTGAAGAAAAAATCTCTGGCTCGCGACAAACGCCGCGATCTACTTGTGTGCACATCCACACAACACAAACATATGTATGTATGTTTGTAGATCTCGGGGTTTTTGAGAAGCTATGCAGGGAGAAGGAGATGCACACAAGTGCGCAAAACAATAAGTGAGAGCGAGGCACACTCTGCACACGCATACACACATATGTATGTATTTGGGCTGAAACTAACATACATATATTACGAAATAGCATCAGCCGCAGCGACGTTGTGCGCTGAGCGAGATGCGTCTTCATACTGAATGTTCGGCTTTCGAGGCCGGCGTTCGGCTGCCACTCTCAGCAGTCTTACTTTGTTTGGGCACACTAAAATGGGCGCGAGCACCCATGGGGCTCACTCGTTGACGATTTATCGGTATCCGATTAAAACGACATTTGACAAGTCTATGCATTGTATGGTTAGTGATGATACTTTCAATTTATTTATTTCTTTGATTTTTAGCAATGGAGTGGTGGCAGGGAAAGATGGCGGTAGCTATAAAATGTACGATATTTGATGTGTAGATTCTATTCAATAAGCTATACATATGTCAAGTTTAAAAAAAACCTAAGAGATATTCTCTAAAACAGGATTTCTAAAATAGATTATCGATTCCTTGGAAATTTGGCAAGCTGTCGATTATCGAAAACAAATTCGTACTGCACCGTTACTAGCCGGACCTACGTTTCAAACTTCTCTAGCTCTTATAGGTTGAGAGATCCTTTTGTTCACACATGCGGACGGACGGACAGACATATATATTTCATGGATTGTGGAAAGTCAACAATTACCATTGTTAGATTGTTTAAAAATAGCATCGCAGCTATCAACATTTGTCATAAAGAGATTATAAATATAATAACTGGGACCTAGCTTTTTAAGACGGTAAGGGGTCAGCAAGGTTAAGTTGAAGTTGAAAACGAAAACCAGTATTGGGGACAAATATGAACTTAGAATCGAAAATTAGTCGTAAGTCTAAAGCTTCAGATTTAAGAGTAAGTTCTTGTCCATTTGAAGATCAGGAAGAAAGAAGGCAAATAAACTTTTGCTAAATGTGATATGAAAGCATTTAGGTTCAACGGTAAATGGTTATGTATACACCATTAGACAAGTTATATTAGTCATTGTCAACGAAATGCATTTAAATATTTTAAGGACATCGGTAAATAAGAGCTAATTTATATCTATAATAAATATATTAGTTAGAAGTGTACCTCCCCAGAGGTGCCCCAGAATATGCGAAATAAGATGAGGACACACTATACTTAATGCATATGCCACAATAACTATCAGACAGATGGGAACCTAACTTAAGTGAGTATGCACTGTATAAAGCTTACAATGGAACTCAAAGTTTTGAATGCAAAAATTGTAAAAAATCGATAAATTAAGAGAAGCTAGGCTGTTTACAAATCATAAACGGTTTGACGTCTATACGCTTAAATAATTTTGAGATATTACTTTATTTTTCAATGCCTCTTTATCGATACGAATATCATATTTCCTATCATTTTTAAAATGGCGTAATTAAATTTTTTAGCGAAAAATATTTGCATTTTATAAAAAGTGCTGATGTAATATCACAATCTGGTTGAGACCAATTATTAGGGCTTCAGCTGCTTCAGAAGAAACGTCGTTTGAAAATATACTTCCTACGTATAAAGTGTTAGGATTGTAGCTAAGGGAAGAATCGTTCGAGCTAAAGTACCGCTATACCTTAACCAGAATTGGCTGTCGGCGACCCAAGTGTCATAGCACTAACCAAATGACATAAAGACTGGTCAAACCGTATATTTGGAGGTGACAATCGTTTTTTTTTTGCGGCTGGTCCAAATTCGCCTTTGTTTTTGTTCGGGTCCGAGACATGCCCGCATGCTCTCACAGCAAGAGAGTAAGATTACATATGGCCTGTGTCGTGGAACGGCAACGCTGTCTTTTTACTCGCTCACTCTACAGGAAACTGCTTTGGCTTACTCTCATCCATATGATTTGTGCGCAAGAACGGCATCGCTGTTTTTATCTCGCTCAAACTACAGGAAACTGCTTTGGCTTACTCTCAGTTCTCCTTCAATTTGTCTATGTACCGTTTAAATGTTTGTGTGTGTAAGTGTCCGCACAAGCAAAAATGCCCACAAATTAAATTTTTCTCAAAATTCGTTGGCATTTCTTCCCTTTTGAGGGGACCAGTAATATGAAATAATGAAAGGGTTTGCCAAGTCGATGCGA
Organism: Drosophila borealis; assembly: GCA_035045885.1. Classification (NCBI taxonomy): domain Eukaryota; kingdom Metazoa; phylum Arthropoda; class Insecta; order Diptera; family Drosophilidae; genus Drosophila; species Drosophila borealis. The sequence continues at coordinate 786,230 of JAWNOR010000340.1, read as the reverse complement.
AATTCTTTCATTTTAGCTCGTTCTTGTTCGAAAGGATACCTAAGCGTTGGCATGTGTGCATTTAAAAGTTTTTGGACTTGCTATTCACGCATACTTGCGTATTTTGTATATGAATAGAAGCATTTATGCGCATGTGTGCCTGTTGGTCCCTGCCTGCCTGTCCGATGAAAATTTGACAATATTTTTGGATTTCTGAATTTTGAGCTCTACACACACACGCACAGACACAAATGTGTGTGAATGGGCTGATCATGGGCGCAAATTTTAAAAATATCATTATTGGCACGCGTCTGACGCGCGTCCTTTTTATGATTTAGGGTTTGAATTGACCTCACAGGAAACAGGACAAGTAATCGAATATCGGAAACTAACTCGATCTGCGCGGGCAATAGGAGGACCTATAGATCCTTGCGTTCATACCGACAGACGGACGGACGGACAGACAGACGGACATGGCTAGATCGACTCGGCTGTTGATGCTGATCAAGAATTTATATACTTTAGGGGGTCGGATGCATTCTTCTGCCTGTTACATATATTTGCACAAATACATTATAGCCTCTTTACTCATTTTGAATGTGTTCAGGGTATAAAAACGAAGCAGATTCGATTTTGCTTTCCATCGAACATTTTATTTCGTTGTGTTTGTGTTCGTGCTTTTGGGTAATCAATGCTACTGTTTTCTCTAAAAGTAAGATCTTAACAGGACACATTCGGTCGGCCGCTCTGAAAATATGTGTCTGTCGAAGAGCAAAACGTAAAAGGTGAATCGAAAAGTGTCTTTATTTGCTGTTGTCATGTGTGAGAGAGAGAGTAAAAGAGGGCACGGCATAATACAATTATGCATGTAGGCGAGCTACTTTATATATGTGTACTTGCATATATTCAAAGCTATAAGAATACACCCATTAAATAATTTATAATTTGTTTATAATGTTTATGTATGTGTATTTTTATTAAGTATTAAGCTTAACAACTAACAATGCATGTTATTTCGTTAGACACACATAAGCACATAAGTACATACATACATACATGCATATTCACAAAAGACACTTTGGCAGTTTTTTTTTCTGTTCAGTGTTCATGTCCGAAAAAACAAAGACGAAAAGTGTCTTTGCTCGTGCCTAAGGTCTGCTGCGTATAAACAGAACTTTGTTTGTTTTATTTCTCCCTTATTGATTCTGTAAGACAAAAACTGGGTTTTTGTATATCAACCCAAAAGTAAAGACTGAAATTTGCGACCTCTGTATAAAACGGAGAGAGATACAATTTAAATTTTGAAAGTCCGTGTTGATGTGCGCACTGGTTAGCAAGCCACCAGATCTGCGCTATAGAAGGTCCGGGAGTATATGGGTCGAACACGTGGTCACGTTGGGCTGTCTGAGCTTGCGGCAAGAACTAATGGGTAGCGAGATTCACTGCTTATTTGCAGACAATCAGACGATGCTGAAAGGTTGGCCCCGCCTTGGGAAATACACTCCCTGCTACCAGTCTACCGAAGATTATCGCTATTTGTTGCTTTGACGCTGCAATTTAGCCTGCACCTTCCTACGACATCAGGAAAGGCACACTTCGACTCCAAGTTCGGTCCCTTAGTGAAGATTTGTCAATGTCCGCATTCTGAAAATTTTTCTTTGATCCGATGAAAGGTTATAGGCGAGCGCTCGGGAGCGCAGGGACTTTGACTTCGGGCTTGGATGCCGATGCACATGGGCTTATTGCGCCCACGTGTAAATCTGAACCTTATAATTTTTAATCCATTACTGGCCATTAAAAGGGAAAGAGTGACGCCAAGCCAAAATTAAAAGCGCCAAATAAGCATACATCGAAGACACGATATTTTCATTCGCAATGGCGTCATTATTAACATAAGTCATGGTCACTCTGGTTATGTTATTATCCTAAGCTGACCATACGTATTAGCATAAATGTTATGGTGCAATGCTGCCCATCGAAGTTTAATGCGATCAGCTGGTCATGCCAAAGCCAATGTATATTTAAATTTGCAAAAATCAGATTTATCCCCCACCACAAATTACCGTCTAAATTCGGAAAAACTAGATAACAATTTTTTTGCAATTGATTGAACATTGTAATAACTTTAGATAAACCCATACTATATTATTCATCAATGACAACAATATTGTGCGGATGATGAACATTGGATGGCAGATAGATGTCATTGGGAAATAAAGTTCAAGCCATTTCCCCATTGGGCATCCAGACTTTGGTGAACGCTGCTAATGTTGTCCACGTGCGCTTTGTAAAGGTCGAAAGGGATATAAAGCGGTATATATGAAACATATACAAATAATGTCAGTAATACTAGAGAGAGAGAGAAGAAGAGAGAGAGAGAAATAGGGAAAGAGAGAGAGAGAGAAATAGGAAAAGAGAGAGAGAAAGAGGGATCAAGAGAGAGAGAAAGAGGATCGATTTTGATAAAATTTTCAACAGTAGATCTTATCGTGCTATATATATATATTCTTAAAAAGTCAATTGCATTAATATCGTGGCATAAAGGTGACTATAGCTCTTAAAATTACAAGTTTTGCTCAAAAATCCGGATTTCGATATCTATTTTTATCGATTACTTGAAAACAGTGCAAGCTATCGAGATTCGGAAACAATCTCGTACTGCGCGGGCACTTGGAGCACATCCACTTTAAGTCTCTAGCTCTTATAGGTTCTGAGATGCTTGAGTTCATACATACGGACAGACGGGCGGACGGACGGACGGACAGACAGACTGACAGACAGACGGACATGGCTAAATCGGCTTGGCTATTGATGCTGATCAAGAATATATATACTTTATGGGGTCGCAGATGCTTCCTTCTGCTTGATACATACATTTGCGCAAATACATTATACCCTTTTTGCCCATTTTCAATGGGTTCAGGGTATAATAAACTTAATTTACGCATGGTACACAAACACTCATGTTTGAAGACTAGTTTCAATAGTTTTTATCAACTACCAGTAAGAATACAATAGACGTAATAGTCGAGCAAGAAGTGGTTAGCTGATTTTATGTAGCCAGGGCGCCCCAGAAATGAACGCACTAATTTTTTACAAAAAAGTACCCAAATCAATGAGTGAGTTTAGCTATTACAATTCGAAACAAATATACATAAGTTCAGCAGAAATACAAGTAAGAGTAAAAACTTGAAAAAATCTGATGTCAAAAAATGATGGGTCATAGAAGTATGAGCTGAGCCATATCTTAACTAGTACTATGGCATAAAAATCATATTCGTAAGTTGCCACGTGAACCACTAGCGATTTGGTTCAGATTCCAGATATATTCTGATAATATATCTTAAGAGTGTACCAGCGTAGACGAATGAGCAGAAAGTATGCATTTGCTTAACGTGGCGTGTACCCCGATGAGGTATACTACCACGGTATTCGAAAATGCAACGAGCCGAATTAATGCGTCGAACTAGCGCCCCTCCGGAACCCTGCTTGCATAGTGAACCTTCGGTACCAATTAAATGCATGTTGAGCGAAACAATACATTCCCTCATTGGCGGGAGGTGAGGCCGACCGTAGCATTCTACTACCCATTTAAGTCCCCCACCAGACAAAGAATGAGTCATCTTATTTCGCCGCTCGAATTGGCTGGTTGTCCAAATCAACCATAACCAATCACCCAGGATTACCACGTGGAGGCCACATTCTTAATATTGTTGTGAACATCGTGCCTTCGAGTCGACTTGACTAATGATTTACAAATTACGCAACATGCCCTTCTACATCGGTCCATTGAACCCCAATTTGCAGGAGCAGTCGAATAGTCGAGGGGTAATAAAAAATGATTTCCCAAAGCATGAAGAGCATCAGTAGGGCGAATGGCAAGTTGCCACGCTGTAGCCCATGAAGATTAGCATACCGTTGCCGAAGGAAAGCGCCCCAGAACATCAAATAGATTCAACGAGAAGAGTGGCAAGCGCAAGAGGAGGGATAGCCCTATTAGATAATCAAAAGCCTCTTACCGGTCGTCAACACGCAGTCAGGTGAAGACAGCAGATAAGGGCAGTGCTGTGTTTACAAGAGAGTGTGAATACTAGCAGCAGCAGCACGCAACCGGTTAGCAATCCATTTGGAGCAGCAAATATCGAATGGAGCCGAGTGTGATGATATCGGCACAAATAGTTATTGTCATAACGAAGCAGAGCAAAGCGTGCGCTGCAATCTGGTCTCACGAGAACGCAAACCAAAATTGGCCGCTAAAAGAAGAGCAGCGATCAAAGAGAGTGTAAGTCGATCATGGGGATTTTTTTAATATACGTAATATGTTTGAGAAAACATGTTCAATCTACGCAGATGTGCGTGAGCGAATATTGCTTATCATCCCCAGATTTAGACCTATGCACGAATGTAGACCCTTTTACTGATAAAGGCCATTACGATGCATTATAGACTTTTGCATATAAGGGTTTAGGAACACAGTTTAAAGTTTATTAATCAGATTGATGATAAATCCGCACGTTAGCCCCTCAACCTTAAAATTTACGTTGTCAGCAACGTATTTCCACACCTACTCTGGTTGCATTTTGGTTGAGAATTTGTCAACCTGTAAATATTGTAAACTGTGATTAACTTCCAGCAAATTGATTTTACACTGACAACAAGTTCGTTGTTATTGATAGTACGCCTCTTCTTTTGCTTTTTCCGAATTGGCACTCAACTGGCTGCATAGGTCGGTGCCCCCTGTAACTGTTAAACAAGATTGTTGATCACTTTCAATGACGCGCTGATGAGACTTTGAATTGATTAAGTATTTAGGTCCAAGATTAGAAACAATCAGGCCCAACGTCGACTTTGTTTGCGTTCGAGTCCAAATCTCGCTCAATTGCTCAGAGAGCAAGAGGGCTAGAAAGCAATATGCTTTGTGTGATGGAACGGCATCGCTGTTTTTTATTTTGTTCCCACTACAGGAAACTGATTTCACGTAGTCTCAGTGCTTTCTATGCTCTTTTAATAATGTTTAAATATTTTTTTAATGTTTTTGTGTATTCACAAGAAATATTGTGCACAAATTGAATTTTGCTCTAACTTTTCTTCCGTGTAGGGACGAGTAATATGAAGCGACGAGTAATATGAAATAATAAAAGGGCATGTCATGTCGATGTAATATTGTTGCTATTTAGCTCGTTTTTGTTGGTAAGGGTATCTAAGCGTTGGCATGTGGGCATGGAAGCTTTTGAGCCGGCCAGGCATGCACATTTACAAGAGTTTGTCTATGGATATAAGCACTTATGTGTTTGCGTGCTTGTGACTGCCTGCCTATCCGATACAAATTTAAAAATATTTTAAGTATTTGGGATTTCTGAATTTCCAGCTCACACATACAGCCAGTGTTTTTTATGATTTCGTGTTTGGAATGCAGAATGATTGTTGACCCTTTATTGCCGCCCGCTTAGACGAAAGGGTAAACGCTTTGCACGCACCTATACTTGCATACATATGTAGGTCAAGTGGCTGATCGCTTCAATAATTTTATGACCAGCAAAAGTTTGTTTCAAATAATATTCAATGCCCCGCTCAGCTTTAATAGTAATACGGCAATTGAATAATAACATAAGGAAAAATCGTCACGCTCGAACAGTTTCCGCCACAAATACACAGCAATACTAAAATATTGTTTTGCGCCCATGATCTTCTACTAAAAAAATTATATTTGTGTACATGATTTCTTGTGCAGATACATACACTTAAACGATCTTTACACATTATTGAGAGAGAATTGAGAGCACTGTGCGAATAGATATCGAGATAAAATACTGTGGTTAATCCTACTATGCATTTGGCTAAACTGTAGGTATCTAGGTTTGCTCCTTGACTAAAACTAACACCTTCTTATCTTGACATTTTGCGAATTATTAATCTCAAATTGCTTAGTAAGTCAGCAGCCCCGTGAAGCCAAGGACCAATATTTCAAAGCTATTACTGTCCCCGGTTACTTTGGCTATTAGCAGTTGTATTGGGTATCCTGCTAGTCTGTTTATCAGTCTCCAACTTTTCTTCTGAGAAATATTATTTCTCCCACAAATTCACCATCCGTCCTTCTCTCCTGGCGTCGCCTGACAACGATCGACCCGGCAGACAACTGGATATTTGGGCCTATAACCCGATTTTAAGCTTTAATTAAGTCCATGCTGCCTCTTTGCTCTTTCTTCCTATCACTTAGCTGTGTCTATAAAAGTGTACTTTACTTATCCTATACACCAATGTGAAAGTTGTGTGACTTAAACAAATATTATTAATAAATAAATTTATCAATAAAAACAGGAAATATGGCTATCCTCGGCGTGCCGATAATACCTTTGCAGAATTATGAATTTCAATTTTGCAGACATTTAAGGAGAATATCGCTCATAAATGCTGATATTAATAAACTTGCCTTTTAAACACAGAATATATTGAAATACAAAAACAAATTTTTTGACCGAATTTTTATATAGAACGATATGAATAAGTAGTCCGCTATTATTGACAGCAAAACTTATAAGAGCCTAGTTTGGGCACGATAGCTTAATAAACAAAAAAGTTGTTTATACAAGAACCTAAATTAAGGTCAATCTTTCTTAAGACTGTTATATTATATAGTGCTCCGATCCTATAGGTTCCGATACATTAAGTATTCACATTGCGTCTGCGTTGAATCCAGTAATTGGCGTCCGTAGGCGTCCGCTCAATGATTGTCGTTAATATCCTTGTGACGGACTTCAACAAGAGTCGATGTCCGACCTCACCTCACAAATGCTGGCCTTATTGCTCAACAATAAAAGAAGTGATTTATTGGGAAGTGCCAGAGCAATGTTTATTAATAGGTCGAGTATCGGCTTAACTATTCGTACGGAAATGAAAATGAAACCACCAGCGAGCTGAGGCATAAGCTACCAAGAATACACACAAAACTACAGCTCGTAACTGCCAGGACGTCGCTGTCGCATTCGGCACATTGTAGTGGAAGAGCTAAATCTGGGTTATTCAATTAGTATATGGGTAGTGTTTTCGGACTGGAGGACCTTTGTGATAGATACCTCCAGCAGACTTACTACGGGGACTTTTCTGGGATGCTCAATTAGCACGGACTTAAAATCATTATGATCAAATATGGTAGGATTTATTATGTTTGATCTAGCAAGTGTGATTGTGAGCATTAAGTTTTTGTTTCTGTTATAAACATTCTATTTCTGGCTAATAATGACTAAACTAGGAGTAGGGAGTCAACGAGTTCATTTTTCCTTGCTTTAATTATTCGATTAACAGTATCGATTAGCTGATTTATCTTTTTCTGAGTCTCCGTGTTTACTATTACCTGTCAATTCTTTGATTCAACTTGTTTTGATTCTGTAATTAGTATTAATTCTAAATCGGTGGAATTTGGCGAACCCGCCACTTCTGGCGATTCTATGCTGTATCTCTAATACGGACTAATTTCTGATGTGATCAACATCAACATCTAACAGTTTCGCATGTATGATTGGGAAAATAACTCGGACAACTTTTCTGATTCTTTTCTATTTTCGTCTATTATGAGTATGTATTTGGAACGCGAATAATCGGTTATACAGGCATTTACTTTCGCTGCTTAGAATAAAATGGAGAAATGGAATTAAATCTATAGTGCGCTTGAATGTTATTACGAATCTATATAAATTTTCTTTTGGTATTGGAGATTGTCCTTGTGGACCACCCTCTTGTAAATGAGAACGGACGTTCCTAGGTCTGCTTGAACAGATTCCTCCGTACACACGGGAATCAGGTTGCTAACTAATCTTCTGGCAAATACCTTTTCTCCTATATCAAATATCCTGTTCTGCCTGTTCGGGTTGTTTCCTTCTTTCTTTCGCACCATTGCGAATTTTAAAAATTTGTCGATACACGTCAGGTATTGTTGTACCAATGTTGATGTGTAGCATTTCGCCAGAGTATGATAAGGTTGGGGTCTCTCCGAGAGCTTGTTTCTTCGGATGTCTGTCAATTTTAGCCTTAGCGTTGGCCAAAGTTCCTGTTGCTAGCATTGTCATTTTTGGAAAGTTATTCCCACAAGATCTGTTTAATATTTTCTTGTGTTTGATTATGTTCTGCTGTTTGTTGTTTTGACGGAAAACTTTTATTATTTCATGTTGGATGCTTGCCACCGTTGGCAGATCGCAATGCATTGCGTTGACTACGTTCGGGTTGCATTGACCTCATCTAGGGCTTCACTCCTACTTCTTAAATGGATCATGTGGCGTGCTTTCTCACCAAATAATATAAATTTTTTATTTAGACGAAACTGTGCTTCCTCTAAAACTATTTGGTCGCTAAAACAATTCAAAGGTTTTTCTGTCGCTCCTATCGTGTAGGTTAACGATAGTTCTCTAGGAGTTTTGGTTGCGTCGGATACTATCTCATTCCGGCGGGCGTTCATATTCTCATCAGAAAAAACGTCCGCGACATGGTTTTCTTTACCTGGCTCATAGTGGACTTATTTTTTAATCTTCCACCTTTTAATCTTTGCAAAGATCAAAGGTTTGTAATCTGTGTTAATGTTTTGGTCACGTACCGTATAAGTCCTGCTGTATATTCCCTAGCGCCTAGACTATGTCCAATAATTCATTTTCATTGTTAGCAAAGTGTGTTTCGATATCTTTCAATGTTCTGGAAATCATAGTGATACCGATCGCAGAAGCATCGGCCTTTAGATGGAATAGTCTTGTGAAATCTTAATATCTGAGTATGACATCTTCTGATGCTGAGACATTTCTTAGCCTCTCAAATGCATCTCGTTGTGGGGCACCAAAATCAATGGAAGTCTATCTTTACATGTTTTTGCCGATGTAGCCATTTTCACCTTTTGGCAGGTTTGTCAATAGACTTGCGACTGGTGCAAAGTCTATAACAAAACAGCTGTACTAACTGTCCAAGCCCAAGAATAATTTAAGCTGGAACAGATTTTTCGGTTCTGGATATTCCTGTATGGTATTTACCTTTTTATGGTCGTTCTTCGGGCCGCCCATGGCTACTATATAACCAAGGTACTCTAAGCTTTGTATTATAACGTCATCCACGCAAACATATCACGTTTTGCCCGTCTGTTCACGCAGCTTGTCGTCAATCGCTCTTTAGAAAATGCTTCCAGCATTATTTCAATCCGAATCAGCAAAAGTTCGCTCATGCTGCTTTCTAAAGTCGATGCCAAGGCGTTTATTCTTGTTGTCTTCATCACAATCCTTCTTATTAACAATCCAAGTTAAGTAATTGTACGGTGATCTAGAGGGCCTTATGGTGCCGTTTCGTAATAATTCTTCGATTTTTTTCTTGATGAAATCAAGAAATCGGGATATCGTCTTACGTGCGGATTGTGGCCAAAGCTGACGTATTAAATAGTAGTGCCTCATTAGAGGTTGAAAATTCCTTTGCTCTATAAAGGACCAAGCTTTTGAATTCGGCTTTTACAGATTTTGGAACGACGATATCCTCAACATTAGTGATATTTCCATAGTCGCAATAGTGTTGGTGTAGCCTTTCGGAAACAGGCCCATAGTTGATCGTTCCATTCTCAATATCTAAGGTCGCTCCCTTGGATGGAAATAACGCTAAAAGGAAATTAACCGGAATGAAATATCTTAGTTCATTTGCAGGTTTTAAATATGTCTTGGGCGCTCGTGTGGCTATTATGATAGTTATTTTTCTCCCAGCCTGCTGTCGTTTATTAAACGGTAGCCATCAGCGTTCTAAAAAATGTAACAAATCGTCGACATATGTCAATTAAGAAACATCCGGAACCTCGGCTAACGCGTCTGTGGCCGAGTTATTGTAGTCTTGGTCATCAAAAGGCTGCTGTACAGTATTGAGCAATTGCTGACGCACCTAGCCTGTCATACTTTTAAAAGCATTTTGCCTTTTTTGAATGAGGCTGTTTTCGCACGCCTGTCCATCTCTAGCACCTGTCGAAGAATATGCGATACCAACAATGCTCTTGCGACCCATTGATTTTGTGCCTTATGACGGTAACAGCTTGATAATGAGTGCTGCTGCCTTCCTACGGCCTAAAAAGATCGTATGCATTTTTGTCGGATTGCCTCCTAGCTATATACTCATATTAAGCGCCGTTAAACTTAGGAACTGACTTTATTATGTCTAATGTTATTTCAAACATGACACTCGGATGTACAGATATTTTTATACCCATTTTCAATAGGTAAAATGTGTAATGTTTTTGTGCAAATGTATGTTACAGGGAGAAGGAAGCATCTTCGACCCCATTAAGTATTTATATTCTTGATCAGCGTCACAAACCGAGTCGATCTAGCCATGTCCCTCCGTCCAGCCGTCCGTCTGTTCGTCCGTCCGCAAGGATTTCAGAACCTATAAGAGCTAGAGACTTAAAGTGTATGTGCTCCTAGTGCCCGCGCAGTACGAGATTGTTTCCGAATCTCTATAAATTGCACTGTTTTCAAGTAATCGATAAAAATATATATCGAAATCCTGATTTTTGAGATAATCTTGTAATTTTGAGAGCTAAATGCAATTGAATAATTAAGAATATATTCTATAGCACGATAAGATCTACTGTTGAAAATTTTATCAATATCGGTTAAGAAACACAGAAGTTCTTAAAGAAAATGTGTTTGGGCTGGCCACGAGTTTGCGGCAGCTGGCGTAGAGCGCACGAATTTGTGTATACACATACACACACACATTCACGCGCTTCTTTATTGAATTCTATCAGCAGCATTGCAATTGCGATTGCATTGTATTCTGTGCAGCTATTTAATTCGTTTCTTTCTCATTAATACTTAATTATTGGTGTGGCTCTTGAGTAGAGGCGGCGGCAAGTAGTGCGGTCTGTTGCGAGTTTAAACCCTACTGAGGAAAATTTTTTTAATATCTTTTTTATACCCTGAACCCATTGAAAATGGGTAAAAAGGGTATTATGTATTTTTGCAAATGTATGTAACAGGCAGAAGGAAGCATCTCCGTCCCCATAAAGTATATATATTCTTGATCACCATCAATAGCCGAGTCGATCTAGCCATGTCCGTCTGTCTGTACGTCCGTCCGTCCGTCCGTCCGTATGTATGAACGCAAGGATCTCAGAACCTATAAGAGCTAGAAACTTGAAATTTTACTTGTAGGTTCTCCTAGTGTCCACGCAGATCGAGTTTGTTTCCAATAGAAGATAACTTGCCCCGTTTTCAAGTAATCAATTAAAATCAATATCGAAATCCTGTTTTTTGAGCAATTTTGCCAAATAATATGAGCTAGATTCACAAAACTTGACATGTAGCTTCTAGAATAGTATATATGTATATATGTTTATCAAGTATCTTTCATTTTATAGCTATCGCCACCTCCCCGCTACCAACAACTTGTATTGCCTATCTAATTAGTCCACAATTTAAATGCAATTATCGTTTTAAGAAAACGCGAATATTTTATGGTATAATTAGATCTTCTACTGAAAATTTCATCAAGATCGGTTAAGAAACACGAAAGAAAATGTGTTTTAACCTGCAAACACGTGCAGCAGCAAGCGCAAATTCCAAGAATATCTGTTTACATGTACACATTCTATCAACAGCATTGCAATCGCGATTGTATTGTTTTCTGTGCTGCTATTTGAATTCGTTTTTCTCATTCAGACAACTGTTGCTGTGGCTATTTAGTAGAAGGGGCGGAAAGCAGCGCGATCATTTACAAGTTCAAACCTTGCCGAGAAAACCCTTTTTTTTTGCTGGTGTAGCTGTTGCGTAGAGGCGGAATTAAGTAATGCGGTCAGTTGCGAGTTCCAACCCTGCCAAGGGATCATTTTTTTTAAATTTATCTTTATTACTTTTAAAGCGAACGAGCGCGTAACGCGAGCTGCATTTGGTGTTGGAATAAGAGGGTTCAGGGTATCCCCTAGTCGGGAGCTCCCGACTAGAACCTCTTACTTGCTATTATTACTAAAGCAAACGAGCGCGTAGCGTGAGCTGCATTTGGTGTCGGAAGAAGAGGGTTTAGGGTATCCTCTAGTCGGGAGCTCCCGACTAGAGCATCTTACTTGTTTTTCTGCTGCATTTATGTATATTTGTTTCTAATTGTAATAGCTAAACTCACTCATTGATTTGGGTACTGTTTTGTAAGAAATGAGTTCACTTCTGGGGCGCCTTGGCTACGTAAAATCAACTAACCACTGGTAGTAGCCAATATTAGCAATAGAACAGTGACTTTATGTAATTTATATTTTGGTCAACTTTAAGATAAAGTGATCCGATATTAATGCGTTGGGCCACTATTATAAAGTTATTCAATCGGGCAAAATAGAGTGCAATGGTTTTGCGGAATTGTATATGACATAGAAAAAAACACATCTCCGACCTCATAATGTATTTGTATATTCTTGTTCTGCGAGTTTTGTCCGTTAGTCTGTATGAGATCTCAAAAACTATTGAAACTAGTCTTCAAACATGAGTGATTGTGTACCATACGTAAATCAAGTTTATTATACCCTGAACCCATTTAAAATGGGTAAAAAGGTAATGTATTTGTGCAAATGTATGAAACAGGCAGAGGGAAGCATCTTCGACCCCATAAAGTATATATTTTCTTGGTCAGCGTCAATAGCCGTCTGTCCGTATGTATGAACTCAAGCATCTCAGAACCTATAAGAACTAGAGACTTAAAGTGTATGTGCTCCTAGTAGATACCGAAATTCTGATTTTTGAGCAAATCTTGAAATTTTAAGAGCTAGAGTCACCTTAAGGCCTCGATATTAATGCAATTGACTTGTTAAGAAAATATTCTATAGCATGATAAGATCTACTGTTGAAAATTGTATCAAGATCGGTTAGGAAACACAGATGTTATTAAAGAAAATGTGTTTGGGCTGGCCATGAGTTTGCGGCAGCTAGCGCAGAGCACAAGAATTTGTGTTACACATACACACACACATTCACGCGCTTCTTTATTGAATTCTATCAACAGCATCTTTATAAACGAAAAGGTTTTCATACAAGAACCTTCTTATCGACTGATCGTTCCTATGGCAGCTATATGATATAGTGTTCCGATCCGGCTGGTTCCGACATATATACTGCGTTCAACAGAAAGAAAGACGGTTGCAAAGTTTTACACATTTCACGACAAAGTTATAATACCCTCTGCACGGGTATAAAGATACTCACACGCTAGCAGCTTCCACAATTCGATTTGGAATAAAGCTAATATCCAATTAATTGGTTTTAAAAAACTAACTTTTTTGTATACCCTTGCAGGGTATAATAATTTTGTCGTGAAATCTGTAACGCATAGTAGGAGACATCTCCGACACCATAAAGTATACATATTCTTGATCAGTATCAACAGCCGAGTCGATATAGCCATTTCCGTCTATCTGTTTTATGCGAAATAGTCTTTCAAACTATCGTCATCGGACCACTATATCATGTAGCTGTCATATGAACGTTAGTTCGAAAATTAGGTTTTTGTATAAAAACATTTTATACCCTGGCCCTTTTAAAAATGGGTAAAAAGGGTATACTGTATTTGTGCAAATATATGTAACAGGCAGAAGAAAGCAACTCCGACCCGTTAAAGTATATATATTTTTGATCAGCATCAATAGCCGAGCCGATCTAGCCATGTCCGTCTGTCTGTACGTCCGTCCGCCCGTCTGTCCGTATGTATGAACGCAAGGATCTGAGAACCTATAAGAGCTAGAAACTTGCAATTAGCTGTAGATCGTCCTAGTGCCCGCGGAGATCAATTTTGTTTCTGATATTCGATAACTTGCCCCGTTTCCAAGTAATCGATAAAAAACGATATCGAAATGCTGTTTTTTGAGCAGTTTTGGTAAATAATAAGAGCTAGAGTCACCAAACTTGGCAAGTAGGTTCTAGAATAGTATATATATCAAGTGACTTTCATTTTATAGGTGTCCCCACCTCCCCGCTACTACCACATAGCTATAAATCAAGTTAATAATCCAACTTGTGTTGCCCATCAATTTAAGCCGCAATTTATTTTCAATTGACTTTTTGAGATTACACGAATATTCTATAGTACAATAAGACGTAGAAAATTTCATCAAAATCGGTTAAGAAACACAGAAATGATTAAAGAAAATGTGTTTTGACTTTTCTCCTATCAGCGGCATCAAACGCAAATTCAAAAAAATTTCTTTATACATGTACACACCACATTCATGAGCGTCCGCTTTGAGTTCTATCAACTGTATTGCAATTGCGATTGTATTGTTTTCTGTGCTGCTATTTTAATTCGTTTCTTCTCATTAAGACATAATAATTTGTGTGGCTGTTGGGGAGAGGCAGCGGGAAGTGGTACGGTATGTTGCTATTTTAAACCCTACCGAGGAAACTATTTTTTTTTTTTCTGGTTGGTGTGGCTGTTGAGTAGAGGCGGCGGCAAGCAGTGAAGTCAGTTGCGAGATCGAACCCTGCCAAGGGAACTTTTTTTTTTATTTATCTTTATTACTACTAAAGCAAACGAGCGCGTAGCGTGAGCTGCATTTGGTGTTGGAAGAAGAGGTTTCAGGGTATCCCCTAATCGGAAGCTCCCGCTAGAACCTCTTACTTGTTTTTTACCTAGCTTTTTTTTCAATTCCTGAAAGCGGTATGGTTTCTGCAGAATACAAATTCAGAAAATATTTGTTAATTAAATCAGGTGTAAAAAAATTACAAATTGCCCAGGGTTTATTTGAACTAATAAGCGTTTTTACTGACCTTTCAAACCTCTACCGGCCGATTATTTACTAATCAATAAAATAAAGGCAAACACATTAACTCTGAAACAACCTTTTTCTATATATTAAACTTTAATTTTGTTATGAAATTACTCGAATGCACTCCATGATTAAAATTAAACAACCTGAGAGACTAGCACATAATGAACACAAACACTTTTGGTTAAAAAAACATTCCTATAGGTTTTTTTTTAAATTCTTTACAATATTTAATGAACTAGGGCCGTTATCACATATTCTCTCATATTAAAATGTATATTCATACATATAAACAATCCTTATGGAAAGGAAATAATTAGCATTATATGGTATAATCGGTTTCCAAATGGACGTTGCTACCGTTGTATTATAAAATAAATTTATAAGTCATGTAACGGAATAGAACAAGTAAGAGGCTCTAGTCGGGAGCTTTCGACTAAGGAATACCCTGAACCCTCATCTACCAACATCAATTGCAGCTTGCGTTATTCGCCCGTTTTTCAGAAGTAATTACAATACATTAAACAAGAAAAAAGGTGTCTCCACGATAGTTCTTGAACCCGTAACATACCGCAGTACTTTCAACCGCCTCTATTCAACAGACACACAAGAAATAAAGTCTTAATGAGATATACGGATTAAAATAGCAGCACAGAAAACAATATAAAAGCAATTGCAATGCTGTTGATAGAATTCAAAGAAGACGCCCATGGATGTGTGTGTGTACATGTATACAGAAATTCTTGCAATTTGCGTTAGCTGTCCCAAACTCATGGCCAGCCAAAACACGTTTTCTTGAATAACTTCTGTGTTTCTTAACCGATCTTGATAAAATTTTCAATAAAAGATCTTATTGTATTATACCATTGAATATTTGTATATTTTGAAAAACTCAATTATATTTAAATTGTGGCTTAAATTGGGGCAGTATAAATTGGTATATTTACTTGATTTATAGCTATGATGTAGTAGCGATGTCGTGGTGATTGCTATAAATTGAAAGACACTTGATATTTATATACCATTCCAGAAGCTACATGTCAACTTTGTGTCCCCTTCTCTTAAAACTTAAGATATTTGCTCTATAAACCGGATTTCGATATCGATAATTGACGATTACCTGGAAACGGGGTAAGTTATCGAATATCGGAAACAAACTCGTACTGCGCGGACACTAGAAGTACCTACATTTAAGTCAAGTCTCTAGCTCCTTAAAGTTTTGAGATTCTTGCGATCATACATACGGACAGACGGGCGGTCGGGCAGACAGACGCACACCATAAATTCTGTCCTTGCTATCCCTTTTTGGTATGAGGCTACAGCCTATGATCGTAGCTTCTGCACTCTTCTAACTCATTGTTGTGATTTCTAAGCACTGCTATGCCTATAATTCGTGAGTAATAAAAAGGCAGAGTTTGCAAACACAAATCGTAAATACAACACCCGGATGTCTATAGCATCTTCTGCCGTTGCCCAAAATTCAAAGACAATTTAAGAACATTTTCTATAAGAACCACCAACAACCATCATCAAAAAAAACAAATCCGCAATGAAAAAACACCACAATTTCTGTCCTTGCTATCCCTTTTTGGTTTGTGGCTACAGCCTATGATGTTAGCTTCTGCACTCTTCTAACTCTTTGCTGTGGTTTCTAAGCACTGCTATGCCTGTAGTTCGCAGTCACAAAGTCATGTCTTCTTCTTCTCCACTCGCTTTCAACATGCAAGCTGCCCTGCAGTTTTTATATTTTTTTATTTTTCGATCAGCAAAGCACCAGTTCTCAAAATAGGGTATTTATACCCTGAACCCATTGAAAATGGGTACAAAGTGTATAATGCTTTTTAACTATTGATTATAATTTCGTATTTAGTGTGCTACTATTAGTACAATCAATAATAATTGCTTTCTTTAAACTGTATATATACTCTTTCTATAAATAAGGGTATCAGTGCCTCGACGACCAAAATAGATGTTGGTATGTGTGTCACAAATTACACATTTTGGTAAAAAAAAATCTGCATGTAGGTGTCTGCCAAGCCAAGGGAAGTATATGAATTTAGGAAGATTGCAACATTCTGTTGTGCATCTGCATAAGGATAATTTCGTTTATATAATAATAACATTTGTCAATAAATTATTTACTTTAAGAGACCCTTTTAATAAACAGCACATAGGAAACTCATCGCCAAAAAAAAACACAAAACCACTAACCATAAAACATATAGACTGGACAACTAGAGTAAAAGAATGGGACCATGCATATTTTTGTCTGCAGGTCCAAAGTCGTCTTCGTTTTAGTTCGGGTTCGAAACACGCTCACGAACGGCATCACTGTTTTTTATCTCGCACCCACTACAGGAAACTGCTTTGGCTTACTCGCAGTGCTCTCTCATTATGTCTAAGGATCGTTTAAATATTTTCTCAAATGTCGGAGGCATTTCTTCAGTTTTGAAGGGACGAGCTGACGCATTTTTAAACTGCTCCTTTAAAAAAAAAACACATAAGAGATTTTCCTGTGAAAATTATAGTGAAGTAGAGCGTATAGTGCAGAGCGTTCCTGGGGGGCGTCGACAGCTCCACGATCCCAGCGAGGAGAGTGGAAGCGTCTCCTTGGCGTGATTTTGTACGCTATTGTGAGTTTTACAACTCAAGTTTAGTAGCCGTCACGCGAAGCTATTTGTGCAATTGGTTGCATTCACTCTAACAGCTGTGAGTAGTGTAGGCTAGCGCAGTTCACAACCAGCTGATCTGCACTATAGAACTAGCTGCCAAGCTACGCAACAAAGACAACAACCAGGCGATAAGCTGTCCAAAATAGCTGGCAAAAAGTACAGCATACTTTCGGGCTTACGCTGTTCCTGATAAGCAGGTAGGCTTCGTTTAGATAAAAACGCGCTTTAGAACAAGCAAAGAAGTCGGTATCGGTGCTCACTTCAGGCTCCAGGGCAAAAAAGAGGAAAATGTCGCGGAACAGACCAACCCCCCGCCGCGGCGGTGCCCATAAAATAAGGGGCTCTGGTGACCGAGTCGAAGCGGTATAACTCCCAGCGGTCAAAAGTATGACCGAAACTTTTGGCCACCGAGGGACTCCGCTGTAGAGCCCTATTGGTTAGAGCAAGTTCCCATGTAGGAGAATAATTGAGGATGAGATGCAGGCCTTTGTGCGCCGCTCTGCGCTGCAGCGATCACCGCTACACCAGGTGGTCACGTCAGTACAGCAAAGAGTGGCTGTGTCGTCGCCGGCAAAAGCGAGTGATGAGCCGCCAATTACGAGAACTGAGAGGCACGCTCGAAAAGATGGACATAGTCCTAGACGGCTTAACTGCGCTATTTAACGGGCAACGCCTTATTAACGGGCTGATGCGTGAAGAACTCGCGAAAGCAGAAAACTGCTCAAGCTCTGTGCTTCTGAAACGCAGTGGCACGAGGCGCAAACGACGCCGACATTAGCCAGACGTGGTGAGCCGAACGTGCTTAAGACGCGCCCAACGAAGCTCGGAGCCCAAAAAGAGGCAGGCACACCCAAACGGCCGAGGCATGGCATACCAGTGCAGCGCAGAACTCCCTCCAAGAAGGCTAAACGCCAGGGTCAAAACCCAACGCAGCAGGCGGTGCTCACGCAACCCAAGACAGCCCCTGCCAACTCTTAGCCAGCTGGGTAAAAAGGCAAGAGCTGGACAGCAGTTAGCGGACGCAAGCGAACGCAGAAGCGTCACAGAGCCGACGCCATTACAGTCCACGAAGTGGGTGAGTGTACGTATAACATGCTCAGGCTCGTGAAGGGCGGCCCGACCCTCAAGCACCTAAGTGGCGATGTGCAGAGCATTCGCAAGTCCGCGAAGGATGATCTTTTGCTGCGCCTTAATAGGAAGCCGGAGCATTCCACAACTGAGCTACAAGATGCTGTGGGAATGGTCTTGGGTAACCGGGTAATTGTGAGAACGCCGACTGGGACGTCCCAAGTTGAGATCAGGGACCTGGATGAGCTGGCGACTAAGGAAGGAGTGCTCGAAGCGGTTAAAAATGCCTTAAATGACGACTCCCTGTCGATTGAAGCGATCAAATTGCTGCGACCAGAATTTGACGGCCAGCAAAGGGCCACAATTACTCTCCCAGCGCCAAAAGCCAGGAAGCTAGTCGAGAAGGCTAAGGTGAGGATCGGATGGGTGGTCTGCCGAATATGTGCAATCGACCAACCAAAGCGATATGCCAGCGATATGCCGATGTACCAAGGCTTCGGGCACATTGCGGCGAACTGCACCAGCGGAGGCGATCTGAAAGGCGCATGCTTCAGATCGGGGATACAAGCTACGAAGCGAAGAGTTGCTCCAAGCCACCAAAATGTAGCCTTTGCACACGGAAAGGAGAAAAGTGATCGGACCACGCTACAGGCAGCTTTAAATGTCCGGCGTACCGCGAGACAGTACGCAAAATGAAATGTTAGGGTTACTTCAAGTAAACCTTAACCACTGCATAGCTGCTCAAGCCCTCTTAGAGCAGACTGGTAGCGAAATGCGCATAAATATTGCCATTATCAGCGAACCTCACCATCGAGAGCCAATTGCCGAGAATATGGACCGCGGATCAGGATGAGAAAGCTGCGCTCTGGATATGTGGCGACCCTTCGACATCGCTTACGAATACAAAGTCCTTTACTGGGCTTGTACGTACACATTACGGTAGCCTGTAGATTTACAGGCAACGACCAGGCAGCTTAGCGAATTTCAAGCTGCATTAGACACATAAGTAGACGACGCATGCGGGCGGAAGGTCAAAATTGCGGATGACTTCAACGCCTGGGTAGTGGAATGGGTCAGCCAAGCAACTAACGCAAGAGGTCTCGCCCTGTTGGAAAGCTTCTCAGAACTGGATATAGCCTTGTTAAACTCCGGGTCGCAAAATACCTTTAGTCGGGGTGGTGTAGGATCAATAATCGATCTTATCTTCGCAGGCTTGTGACTTTTCGGCACAACAAAATGGGAAATAAGCGACGTATACACCGCAAGCGACCACTCTGCAACAATTTGTACGATTGGGGAGGAGCTGCAGCCAGCGGAGAAACCTAAGTCTAAAGGCTTACCACCCGGATACTTTCGACCCGTGGCCTTTTCGAACGCAGCCCAATTGCTTGCCATAGCCGGCAACGCAGAGAGTAGAGCCTCCCAAATGGAAAATCAGTTATCACGTGCATGTGATGAAAGCACGGAAGCCCGGAAAACTTTTCGGCGCCACCATGTACCCACGTACTGGTGGAACGAAAATATTGCCGAAGCACGGCGGAACTGCATCCAAGCCAGAAGGAGATACCAGCGATCCCGAGGTAGACCCAACTATGCCGAAGAACAAGTAAGGTATCAAAGGGCCAAAAAACTGCTAAAGAAGGCCATACGAGAAAGCAAGCGAGAATGCTATCTGGAACTATGCGACTCAGCCGAATATGATCCTTAGAGCAAGACATATAAATTCGTCGTAAAAACGAAGCAGCCACGCTAGTTCTCACTGACGAAGTCTCAGCCGAACAGGTGCTGACGATCGCCAGAAGCCCAAATCCCAGTAAGGCTCCAAGTCCGGATGGTATCCCCAACCGAGCGCTAGAACTAGCCATGTCCATACAGCCTGCGCAGTTCGTGCAGCTTTTTAACATGTGCCTAATGGAGAGAACTTTCCCCACGATGTGGTAACTCCAATCGCTAGTCCTGTTACCTAAGCCAGGTAAGCCGACAGACGAACCATCGTCATACAGGGCAAAGTGCTGGAGAAGCTAATCTGCACCAGGCTTGAAGCAGTTGTCGACAGCAATGGTGGCTTGTCCCAAAGTCAATTTGGCTTCACCAAGGCAAAGTCGATAACAGACGCTTTGGAAAAAGTGGTCGGCATTGCAACAAACGCCATCCAAGGATTGAGATGGAAAAGCGGCACAAAGAAGTACTGCCTCATTGACACGCTGGATGTTAAAAACGCCTTTAACACAGCCAGGTGGGACAAACTATTAGATGCACTGTCAACGTTCCGCGTCCCATATTACCTCCAGCAGATGATACGCAGCTACTTTACAGGAAGATTGCAGCAATAGGACACCGCAGAAGGCCCCACTACACACCAAGTGTCCGCCGGGGTGCCCCAAGGCTCAGTTCTAGGACCCCTCCTCTGGAACATCATGTACGATGGCAACCTCTGACTGAAATAATAGAATCAGCGAGAACGTTAAAGTACCTGGGCGTCATGCTCGACACAAGGATGTTGTTCAGAGAGCACATCTGGAGCAGAGCTATGGCTGTTTCTATCGCCTAAGCGCTCTACGGGTCAGATGAAGTGGCTCTGGTTATCGCAGGGATGGTCCCGCTTAAAAACTGGCAACTTAAGCGGTACAGCACAGCAAACGCGGTTCGCACTGAAGCAAGGATGCAGAGCATAGGACAACGGCAATCACGTTGGGATCGCTCGTCTACATGACTCTGGACGCATAGGCTTATCCCAAACTTGGAAGCCTGGATATACCGCAAATATGGTACTATAAACTTCTATTTAAGGCACATCCTATCAGGCAACAGATGCTTCAGGAGCTGCATGAAGCGATTCGACTACGACAACGCAGACGAGTGTTGTTGGTGGAACTGTAGAGGACGCCAACCACGAACGTGCTAGAGACCACAAAAAAGTGGGAAGCAGCTAGCAAAAAAAATTTTCCTCAATAGGCTTCGAACTGGCAACAGACCGCACCAGCCAAAAAAAAAATAAATTTGTTTCCACGGTAGGGTTCGAACTCGCAACAGACAGCACTACTTGCCGCCGCCTTTACTCAACAGCCACACCAACAATTAAGTCTTAATGAGAAAGAAACGAATTAAAATAGCATTACAGAAAACAATGCAATCACAATTGCATTGCTGTCTGACGCGCGCCCTTAATTTTGTAATTTCATTCATTCATATTACTCGTCGCTTCAAAATGGAAGACATGCCTTCGACATTTAAGAAAACACATACATTTAAACGATACTTAGACTTAATGAGAGAGCACTGCGAGTAAGCCAAAGGATTTTCCTGTAGTGAGAGCGAGGTAGAAAACAGCGATGCCGTTCTATCGCACAAATCATATGGATGAGAGTAAGCCAAAGCAGTTTCCTGTGGTGGGAGCGAGATAAAAGACAGTGATGCCGTTCGTGAGCGTGTTTCGAACCCGAACGAAAACGAAGATGACTTTGGACCTGCCGACAAAAATATGCGTAGTCCCATTCTTTTACTCTAGTTGTCCAGTCTATATGCTTTATGGTTAGTGGTTATAGGCACGACAGAGAAACCAAAAACCAAACACGGTGGCATTATTTGTCCCTTTTTTGCACTGAGTTTCCTGTGTCCTTTTATTTAAAAGGGTTTTTTACAGTAAACAATTTTGATGTTCGAAGTGAACAAAATTGAAAATCAAAATTCGAGTGCACGCCCAAACGGCCAAACGCGGCTGTGGCAATCCCGCACAAAGATTGCAACGCATTTAGAATTGGGACCCAATAACAAACAGAAAGAAAAAAAACACAAAAACGTCAAAAAACAAAACAAAACAAATCAATTTGTTTTAAGTGAAACGAAATAAAATCAAAACGAAAAAAGGTGGTAAAAAAATTGAGCAAGTCGTCTGCGCTGCCGTGCTGACATGCACCCAGCCAGTGGCAATGCTCGACTCGAACTAACGAGGTAGGCCAACTAAATGCTGACGCCGCTGCGCCGCTGAGCACCTCAATGCTTATCAGCCGCTTAACAACAACTGCCAATAAATTCTCCGCGCTGGTGTCTGCAAGAAGTACTTCAGTTTCACCTTGCCACCCTTTAATAAGCTCTGCAGACCCTGGCAGCAGCCCACATCATGGTGCTAGTGTGAATAGAGACCCCGTTGACGCCTACCCACCTGCCGCGCGGCGAAAACAGAACAAGACTGACATCAGTCCAGATGGCATACATGCTCCCAATAGATATGCTCGCTTGGCACCACCCGGTAACGACAAAGACAAAGAGACTGACAAATCTGAGGCCGGGCAGATAAACTTAGCTCAAGAAGGGAACTTGCCTGCCTCAGCGACTCCTCAGGTTGGGGGAGGCAGCCAGCCCAACGCTGTGGCCCATGCCAGCACCAGCTCCTCTGTGCCCGAAAAAAGGGCCAACAACAATGCCCCCACTTGAGGAAAGAAGCCACCCCCCATCGTCCTAAATCGCATCGACGACATCAACGACGTGTGGCTCATACTATCCGAAGTAGTGGATCGGATAGCCTGACCATCAAATCCAGGTAGGACTATGCGACTCCTAGCTAATGATGTGCCCCCATACAGGGCCATCATACAGAAACTGGAAGAACAAAAAATTGAGTACTTCTCATACCTGCTGCAGGCGGAGAAGCCCTACCACATAGTAATCAAAGGCCACCACCACTCCACACTCAACCGAGAGCTCATCGACGACCTGCGGAGCCAGGGTCATACCGTTCTCCACGTACACAATCCGAGCAGCAAAGTCAACATGGAGCCCATGAATATTCACTTCATTAACTTGCAGACGGCGGTCAACAACAAAGAGGCTCTTACCATCAGGAAGCTGTGCAAGCAGGTGGTCAAGGTGGAGACTGCTCGAAGAAGCCAGGATGTGGTGCAATGCGATAGATGTCAGGAGTATGGGCACACGGCCACATACTGTAGAAAACAACACAAATGCGTTAAATGCGGACTCAATCATCGTTGCTATCGAAATGAACACATCACCGAAGGTGCTAATCTGGAATGCCAATGGCATTTCAGGTAAAGTATTAGAACTGGAGGCCCTAGTACAAAAAAGCGTCATCGGAATAATTCTGCTGTCAGAAACTAGAACCAGCGGTCCTACTTTCCCTAGAATCTTTGCTTTCGAGGCGTATCCTGTACACTGGAATAAAAATCGCTCAGCTAGTGGCGGATGTGCTGTCCCCGTTACAAATATTCGACTGTGAAAGACTCCACTGATGCTGGTAACGTGGACTACACCCATGACTCAGGATACTCGCTTTGGCGAGCAACTAAAAACCTGAAGCGCCAACCCTGTAGAACCGTTCCCCTTCTTCGTCACAATGGTATATACTGCCTTACAGACGAAGAGCAAGCTGACACCTTCGCCAGCCACCTGGATAAACGGTTTTCACCATTCGATTCGGCCTCCCCAAAAGAGCTCAATGAGACTACCCGAGCGTTGACGACTCCGGAATATGCCACACCGCCCTGAAGGCCCTGCCAATGCGCGCTCTCCTTTTTATAACGTTGATCTTCATTGCCATGTTTAGGACGCAACTCTTCCCTGCCCAGTGGAAATTAGCGAGGATATGATCCTTAAGTCGGGCAAGCCGGAATATGACCCTAAGTCATATCGGCCGATCCTTGTCATAGCTCTGAGCAAGTCGCCCGACTTGCAAGGCTTATGGCTAACATGGCCATCCTTCCTGATCACCAATTTGGGTTCAGGGGAGGGCAACTACGACATAGGAGACGCCCCAGAGTCTCCCGACTACACACGTGACGATGCAGCCTTATTTAAAAAATCCGCTTTTGACGTTTGTCCACGATAAAGCCTGAGGACCCAAACAGGCTTGGCGAAGCATCACCTAAGCCAACTATGTAGTAATAAGTATGTATGCTATTTTTAATCGAATACAATAAACATTATTAAAAAAAAAAATAAATAATTTATTAACAAATGTAATAATTATATACGAAATTAGCCTCATATACTTACCTTGGCTTGGCAGACACCTACATGCAGATTTTTTACCAAAATGTGTAATTTGTGACACACATACCAACATCTATTTTGGCACTGATACCCTTATTTATAGAAATAGTATATATAAAGTTTAAAGAAAGCAATTAAGTTTGATTGTACTAATAGTAGCACACTAAATACGAAATTATATTTTTCTCAGGCATTGCATCAAAATATATTAGAAGGTTAGTAGTATTTGGTTACAGCACTGATCAATAGTTAAAAAGCATTATACGCTGTGTATCCATTTTCAATGGGTTCAGGGTATAAATACCCTATTTTGAGAAAGGGTGCTTTGCTGGTCGAAAAATAAAAAAAATATAAAAATTGCAGGGCAGCTTGCATTTTGAAAGCGAGTGGAGAAGAAGAAAACATGACTGCGAATTATAGTCATAGCAGTGCTTAGAAACCACAACAATGAGTTAGAAGAGTGCAGAAGCTTAGATCATAGACTGTAGCCCCTAACCCAAAAAGGAATAGCAAGGACTGAATTTTATGTATGATTTTTCAATGTCTAGTCGATTGTTTTTATTATTGGTTGTTGTTGTTTCTAATAGAAAATGTTCTTAAATTGTCTTTGAATTTTGGGCAACGGCAGAAGTAGCTGTATACAGCCGGGTCTTGTATTTACAATTTGTGTTAGCAATCTCGGTATCTTGCATCAAGTATTTTGAAAAACAGATTTTGATCCTAAAGCCCTCTCTGTATATTTATTACTCAATGCGAGTGGTACAAACAATACGGATCTAGTTGTACAACATTGTTTTCATAATTAGCTCATTTCATTGAAGTAATTTATACTGATATTAGCTGATATAAATACTAATTCCAACATACTTACAAATTAATAAATATATTTATACTTATACATTATTAACACTTATCTATACACTTTTACGAACTATTTACATTGCATTTTGCTGCACACCAGAGCAAGGAGGCAGGAATACGTACACTTGTAGCCCTTGATGATCAAGGAGGTGAGTCCACTACTAACACAACAAAATACCACATTCTTATAGGGTATAAAGTAGAGATAATAAAATAACTATTTTGCCTAGAATAACTAGATTTACAGCACTACATAACGTGAAGCACATTTTTAATGCAATTACATTTTTTACATTTATAAAAATTTACGAAAATAAAATATATATCGAAAAACTTTCTTGTACTTCCACAAAAATACATCTTGCTATAAAAAAGTTAAGGTATAGGAATGAGGTATGTATGTATTGTCGGTCCGTCAGTATGTATTAACACGAGGATCTCGAAGTCATCAAAGCTAAAGGAAAGAAAATATAAAACCTAACTTTTTGTATACATATGGACCAGGAAACCAAAATCACTACTAAAATGGTTCTATTGTGGGATATTATATTTGATTTTTAAAATTAATTTTTTGTAGTAGCTGGTTTTAGAGATGATTCTGCATTTTTGTTAATTATTTGAGATTTTATTTTTACCGATTTTCCAGAAAGCTCTATATATATATATATATATATATATATATATATATATATATATATATATATATATATATATATATATATATATATATATATATATATATATAAATATAAATATATATATACATATATAATTATATATACATATATGTATGTATACTAATTTTAAATACGAAAATCATGATTTAATGGGTGGTATTTGAAACGATTTTTCACTTAAAAATTCGAAGGACTTTTTTTATTTCAATTGTAAATTTAATTGTGCTTGTAAAATGAGTTCAATTCTTTCGACGAAATACATATGTAGATGACCGTTTAGCCATAACGGACAAAACAAGTGCATAGGATTCTGATGGTGCTTACATTGGCACAACAAAATCCAAACTAAATACAAGGATACTCAACACAAATCTGACTTCAAATTAAGACTTCAAAATAATTCGCAGAAAGCACCCCCATTGACCCCCCGTAGCATTAATCCTACAGAAAGATCAACACTACAACAAACGACATACATACATTAGCAATGCTTTACATAATAAACACACCAAACAACAAACGACTAAACTACGAAACAGGCACAGATAATTGCGCTCACTGGCACAGATACCTATTGGATAGTCAAACAGTTTCAATCTCCACGTCAAAAAGCGCAGACGAGTAAGACACTATGTTATATTAATTATTTAATCTTAATTGTTTTTTGTCTCTTGGTGTAAATGCTCTAAAAACATATGCCGAGGTGAAGCCAAAATATATGGGAAAAAATATATTGAAATAAAATTGCTTTCATTTTAGATTTTAATAAATTTAGCAAGCTAATTTAATATTTATGTATATTATATATGTATATATTATATATATTATATATCGATATATATGTATACTAGCGGGTATAACCCGGCCTTGCCCGTGGCACGTATGTTATAAAATCAATGTTCTCAAACAAATTTGAAATGATTTTGAAACTGATCGGACGGTAAAAAAATAACTTTCATACAAAAGTTTTCCGCCAATTTACCACTGTTGCGAGTGGAATTTCCCAAATCGCTGAAACACGTATTCATTACATTCTTATGTAGAGCTTTGAAAATAAGTTTGTAGCAAATCGGACACAATTTAAAACTTCGTCAAATAATCTTTGAGTCGCATTCCACCCAAAAAAGGTTGGATTCTGCAAAAAGTGTGAAACACGTCTCAAATGATTTTTCTTATAGATTTCTGGAAATGAATTTTAGCGCGAAACGTCACCCACCAAATCTTTGACCTCCATTACCACCAAGGAGGAACGGATTTTCCTAAAAGTGTGAAACACCCCTTAAATGAATTTGAACAAAGATCTTTGAAAATAAGTGTGGGGCCGATCGGATGGTAAACAAAAAACTTTCATGCAACCGTTTTCCGTCAATTTACCACTGTTGCGGGTGGAATTATCCAAATCGCTGAAATACGTATTTATTAAGTTCTTATGTAGAGCTTTGAAAATAAGTTTGAAGCAAATCGGACACAACTTAAAACTTCGCCGAAAAAATCTTTAAATCGCATTCCCCCCGAAGAAGTTTGAATTCTGCGAAAAGTGTGAAACACGTATCAAATGATTTTTCTTATAGATTTCTGGAAATGAATTTGAGCGCGAAACGTCACCCACCAAATCTTTGACCTCCATTTCCACCAGGGAGGAACGGATTTTCCTAAAAGTGTGAAACACCCCTCAAATGAATTTGAACAAAGATCTTTGAAAATAAGTTTGAGGCCGATCGGATGGTAAGCAAAAAAGTAACATACAAAAGTTTTTCGCGATTTTTCCACACTTGCGGGTGGAATTTCCCGAAACCCCGTCTTAACGTGCACCTACATCACATAAGGTAGCTACAGTGAAAATTTCAGCTTCCTAGCTCTTACGGTTTGGGCTGTGCGTTGATCACCAATCAGTCAGTCAGTCAGGACAAACAGATATATATATATATATATATATATATTATATATTTCCTGGACCTATATATGTGTGTTAACGTTTAACTGGGATAATGTGTGTTAACGTATATATGTGCATTGTTTCAAAAGTCTTTTTAATGACTACATCTTTTACAGTTCATTTTGTAAATTTTGAAAAATATAATTATTCATTACTTCTGACAACTTTGTGTTTTTTGCGCGGTCTTAATTATATTTTCCATTTCAGACGGTTGATTGTTCACCATTGTTGACTTTTTATTTTATTGTCTGTAACTAATGGTGGTTTTAGTCAACTAAGATAGGGCTTCAGTGATCTTCCAAGAAATATTTTGGAGGGACTTTCTTTAGCTTAGAACTTCTATAATCAAAAAGTATTTGATTTGCAGCTGTGTCGAAATTTTCCAACAGCTTGCTATTCAGTGATGCTTTTTACAGTTTAACAAAATTAACAGCTTGACCATTGGATGCAGGATGTCCTGGTCCTATTTATGTATGGTTAATGCCATTTTTCTCTAAGAAATCTTTAAAATTGTTGGGGTGAATTGTGTTCCGTTGTCAGTTACGACGCTCTATATCTGCCCTAAACCTAACTTGTACCACACTTAAAGTTTAATCAAATTATATTATTGATTTTGGAATTAATTTAACTGGCAGTCGTGCCGTGTTGACTTCTGCAATTCTTACGACGCCGTCCTCTCTTGCCACTGCTGGGCCGGCAAGCTATGGTGCCATTCGCTCCGCGCTGGGAGTCCCTGACCATACTCCCTTGACCATCGCGCTAGAACTGTTGTTCTCAGTGGCAGGTTGTCTACCGTCCGTTGGAGTAGGTGCAGACTTGAAACCTGCATCCCGCAGGCCTACGAAGTGCGGAGCTCTTGGCGGTATGAACGCAAATTCGTAACCCCTTTTTGATACGAATTCGCGAGTTGTGTCCGCTTCTTTCTCGATTTGAGATCACCACTCCCGAAACTGACGACTTGCTCCGACGAAATTCTTCTCGGACTCCTCGCCATTAAAAATGTATTAGTGGATAAGTTGGATGCTAGCTTTCCACGTCGATCTGGAAAATTTCTTTCGACATGTGTTAGCAGACAAGGTTTGTGTAATAATTGTATAATTACATAAATAAAAGACATTAATTGTTTAAGATCAATGCTGTGGCGTAGTTTATTTTAAGTAATCATTATCTTGTCATGGTGATGGTTGACGCTCAACTGTGGCACTCAATATATGATCGTGACATGCATAGATGGGTGCGTTCCCTATAGCTACATAAGCGACACCTTTGTTCGATATCGAAGAAGCAAAATTATTACACGCTTTTTTATTTAAAAAGGAATTAAGATTTAAATTAATATTCTATCTAACTAAGTAATAGGAAGTTATCGAACTCACATGGTTGGACGACTACTGCGACCACTACGAGTTCTCCTAACATCTGGTTCATTAACTAACACTGGTTCGGGTGTCACTTGATCGCTTGCGGACTCTGCTTCTGAATCAGAACTACCAGCGGTTTGATTATCGTCTGATGATACATTACTATCGTCCAACACTGGTAGACCTGGCTCATCCGCATCACACATAATTGGTTCATTGTCATTGTTAACGTTATCTTGTCTGTTATGCCCAAGTGGAGGTTCTATTGCAATCGGCTTCAAATTATCAGGACCAGGTACGTTACATTTGACATTTTCTTCAAACATTACTTCTCCCCCATTCACTTCATTATTCTTAGTCTTGGCTATGAACTGTCGGTTGCGTCTAAAAAAGTTGTCGAAATTGTCATTAATGATGTACGATCGAATATTTAATCTCAAATTTTGGTAGTGCTCTTGCATTCCAGTCATAATAATATTTTTGCTTTTATTTTTTTTTTCTTTAATTTTGTTTTGGATAGTTTCCTCACTTACCTCGACACAATTGATAATCCGAAATCGGCATTCTCGTCTTGACCAGCCGATCAAAGAACAACTGGGCTGGTGCCACTCCCATGCTTGCAATAGGAGTTGTGTTATATTCAAAAATTCTATATTGATAGTTGTATGTGTCTCGAGCTTCTATATATTCTTAGCAATCACAACGCCTTTCTCAGCTAGCCCATTGCTTTGTGGGTACCGAGGGCTTGAAAATTTCATCACAATACTATGATCATCCGCAAATCTTTCAAATTCACAAGAAACATTATCCGCCCTGATTACAGTTGAATATCCTAGTTTGTTGAAATTGCTCTTCAACTTGTTAATAATATGACGTGCCATTTTAATGATTACATGTTCCACAATTAAAAATTCTGAATATGCATCAATAACTGACAAGAAGTCCCGTGTTTAGGTGGCTCTTCTTGAACCAGCTTTTCTTTTTGATTGTTTCGTGTTAACTTTTTACAAATGGCACAAGATTTAACGATCTCCTTTATCTGACCGCTATTTTAATGCGTTTTTTACTCGTTGAGACTTAATCATTGATGTGGCTTGTGAGTAGAGGGATCGGCAAGTGGTGCGGTTAGTTGCGAAGTCGAACCCTGCCAAGGGAAGAATTTGTTTTCTTTATTTTAATTTTGCTTTATTACTACTAAAGCAAACGAGCGCGTAGCGCGAGCTGCATTTGGTGTTGGAAGAAGAGGGTTCAGGGTATCCCCTTGTGGGGAGCTCCCGATTAGAACCTCTTAGTTGTTTTTCCTGAAATTCTGATGGAATTACGAGTCGATGATCACGAAAGAATGAGCCGTTTCTCAAAAACGTTCAATGGTTTAACGGTATAAATCATAATTTTGTTTCGATGAACACGCCGATTTAGAATTCGAATGAACCTCACGACATTCCGATAATTGGGCCCGTGAAAGGCAGTCAGCCACAAGCATTTCTTTTCCTGGTTTGTACAAACAGTCATCTCTGGATATCTGAAAAGTGACATGAAAATTCGCTGAAGTCGCATTGTCACATCATCGATATCACGATGCGTCCAGCGGCTTGTGATCACTTTCTACGCTAAATTCACGTCCATACAAAAAATAATGTAATCGTTAACATATGAAAACAAAAGCCAACAACTCCTTTTCGATCTGTGCCCACTGTTGTTCACTCTTACTTAATGTTCGAGGCGCATATGGTACTGGGTGTGTATGGTTCTTGATGCATCCGTTTGCACAATGACTGGCAATTTCGGATCATAAATAGCCAATACCGACGTTACGATACAAAGCAAGTTTTTAAATTCCGACTCATGATTTTCCGTCCATTCAAATTCAACATCATTTCAAGTTAGATTACGCAACGCTGTCGATTGCTTTGACAAATTTGGAATAAATTTTGCCAAATATTTTAGAATACCCAAAAATCTTAAAAGGTCCGCTTAACTTTCAAGTTTTTCCATTTTTTAAATCGCGTCGCCTTAATTTTTGAGGATATTGAATTTTATCCGGATTAAATATAATATTATTTATTCGCGCTCTTTCAATTACTTTATCCATAATACAATCGTGTTCCTATTCGTTCTCAGGGCAAATTAAGATATCATCGAAATAAATTATGACCCCCTAAATGTCTCCAAACATTCTCATCATTTCACGTTGAAACAACTCAGGTACGAAATTAAGTCCAAACGGCACGCGATTAAATTTAAACCTACCAAAAGGAGTCATAAACGTTGTTAAATCGGAATACACTGAAAATACACGTTAATTTGCTAGACTCGACGTTAGATCATCAGTCGTCGGATACTAACAATTTTCTCGTTTGATATATTCATTAAGTGATTTCGGATCTAAACTGATTCGAAGTTCATCTGAGTTAGGTTATCCGCGATTTGCAAATTATTGACCCAGTCAGTTGGGTACTTAACAGGTACCATTTTCCCCAATTGAGCTTTCATTCTCTCCAATTAAGAGTATGAGTTTGGTATCCGTTTCTTATTGTGAAGGACTGGCCTTGAATTTTCTTTTAAATTAATCGCGAAAATTCCCGGAAATTTACCCAAGCCTTCAAAAACCTCACGATTGCTTTGCACAAATTCCCCTTTTGTTTGTGACAAACAAGCGACAGACCCCATGTCAACAGACCCCAACAACATGTTTCGAGACCCAGTATTGGTTCACATACTTCATCGACAACAATAAAGTCAGAAGACTATTGCTTTTTTGACATTTGATCAACGCAATTTAATTAAGCTGTCCCCTCTTGATTCGATATCTGATATTCCTTGTACCATCGCTTCTTATGATTACCAACGTTGCTTGAATTTATTCTATAAATACGATCTACTTTAATAACCCTATTCACACTTCCATCAATGATTTGTACGGAATTACCTGTGCCCTCCCATTTGAGTGAGTAATGGTGTCTTCCATTGTTGTTATTTTCTGGCAATTTACGATTTCGACCGTAGCTTTTCGATTTCGTTCCCTTGTTGTCCGTTTGCTTTACTTCTGATTTGCGTCCACTTGTCGGCAACTGATAGTCTTGGCTTTGCAAGTTTCCAAATTATTTTCCGAGTAATCATTAGCACAATTGAAACGATATCGTGTAACTGCATCAATTGTATGACTTAGCCGATGTTTCGCCACACTATTGGTGTTCAACAACACCTTATTTTCCTTGGCTGCTTCATATGTTTTGCACATTTCGATTACCTCTTGCAATGGCTCATCCTTGCCATGCAATAATTTCAATTGCAATTTTTTGTCATACACACCAATGATGATACGATCTTTTAACATTCGCTCGTTATACGATGCTCCATTACAGTTGTATTCACAAAATGCAATCTGCTTTGAAGTTCTGTTTCAAATTCAACAAACGGTTGCTTCTCCTTCTGCACAATATTGTTGAATTTAAACGATTCCATCGTTATATTCTTTCGCGGCATGCAATATTCATCGAATGCTTTCAAAACATCATCCAATGTTCTTCGATTGGCTACTGCGATAGCACCGCTTTGATTTGGTTCAGCATTTTCAGCCACAGCCGGTACCAAAACATTTCCTATCCAAGAATTCCGTTTACTGTTCTACCTTCGGAAACAATGTCTGTTGCTTGCCTGAACATCACAAATATATTTGTCCATGGTCGCCACTCCTTTGCCACTTTTGTGCAGCCCAATACTTTTTGTAACCGATCGTTTGACATCATTTTCCGTTAAATGGCTGATTTCCAAAAAAATACTCCAAAATGTTTACGATAAATGTTTTCCCAACGATGACTTTTCAGACTATGATGCTCCCAAAGCCCGATGCTTTTCCAATTTTTGTTAGGTATTTCACCAAAATTTGCAATATTGCACGCTATTTCACAACGTGACGTCACCATTTTCCTTTCTTCGGTGCTGAACACAATTCATTTTCTTTATCGTATTTTACAGTTTTACTTCTGACACCATGTAATAATTGTTGAATTATTATAATTAAAAGACTTTAATTGTTTAAGTTCAATGCTATGTCATGGTGATGATTGACACTCAACTGTGGCACTCAGTATATGATCGTGACATGCATTGATAGATGCGTTCCCTATAATTAAATAAATATGTTTGTGGCAACACCGAGTTGAGCTTAGAATTACCGATACCGATAACGATGGGTATGATTAGCGAATCGAGAGCACGACGCAGAGTGATAGGAGCGCATAGATTTAAACTACGACTAATTGAAAAAAATTTAAACTTGAATGTTAAATAATAAGCTAGTTATTTATGATAACTAAAGTGGGGACCCCGACGTGATCGTAACAATCGTCTGCAGTCGTCATCCCTTGCAGCAGCATCGCAAAATCGAAGAACATTCTTTCGTGTGAATTTCACAACACATCGGCGCAAAAAGTGACGCTACAAATATCGCAGTACAATTTACGTTCTGTACAGCCGAAATCAAACGAAATCGTCGACGCAGACCAATTTTTTTAATCCGACGACAACATTATGACACCTGAGATGAAAATACAACTGGATGCCACGAAGAACAACATGCAGCAAATTAGTGCTTCCTTAGGATAGCAGTTGAATTCTCACTCAAATCTGCTCCCGGAACTATGGTTCGCTCAAGCAGAACGCTCGTTCAGACTCAGTGATGTGACAGCTGACACTGATAAATTTGATTTGATTGCAGTCCACCTTGAAGACGACGTGGTACAAGAAGCCGAAGATCTTATTTCTTCGCCCCCACTAACAAATCACTTCCAAGCACTAAAAGTTCGTCTTCTGGTTCGTTTTGCAGAAACACAGGAAAGCAAACTGCAGCGCCTAATCCCAGGAATAGAGACAAGCCATCCGAAATATTGGTTTGTATGAAGTGTCTTGCTCCAGACGCTGGAAGCGAACCCATCATACGCACACTTCTTATGTGTCAAATGCCCCAAACGTTACGGCCACTATTGTCAGTCTGCAAGGAGAATAATGTGAGCAGTCTTGTCAAAATTGCTGACAAAATGTTGGAAGCAACCAACACTAATGCTATGCGCGAGATGTCCACACAGCAAGAGCAAATTCTAGCAACAACTAGTGTGGAAGCTGTTTCACGATCGCCAAAGTCAGCAGACATCAATTCCACTGTACAAATGCTAATAGAATCTGTGAATAAGCTCCAGCTTGAAATCAAAAGTCTCAGAAATTATCGCTCAAAGTGCAATACACGCTCCCACTCTCCTCAAGGAGCAAAAACTTCAACAGACAATAGAGCTGAGCAACGAAAGACATGCTGGTTCCACCAAGAGTTTGGTACAGCTGCGCGTAAATGCCGTCCCGGCTGCATGCATTCTTCCTCGTTAAACTAAAAAACTGCTGACATCTAGCGGCAGCTTTATGACATCCAGAAACACCGCAAGCGCATCTTTGCATGACAGCAAGTCGTCCAATTGAGCCTCGCCTACACATTTTCGACCGCAACTCAAGGACACATTTCCTTGTCGACTCTGGCACAGTAATATCCATGGTACCATGTTCAACAGTCCAGTTGAAAACCACATTAAAAAATCGTAATCTATTCGCTGCAAATCAATCAACAATTCACACCTATGAAAAGCACGTTTGGCCTTTCATCAGCGCCGACGTACAATCACCAATAATTGGAGTTGATCTGCTCTCCAATTATAATTTGCTAATCGATCTATAGGCGAAAAAATTAATCGGCACGACGAAGTAAGCCCACATTAATAGCACAGTGATAGATACTACGACGACCTCTGTATCAACGCTAAACGGCGAAAATGACTTTTGCGGCCTATTGAAGCAGTTTGTCAGCGTTACGACAGTTTCCACAAAGAAGTGCACGACGAGTGTGTCATACATCACATTGAAGGTAATGGGCAGCCTGTTGCTGATCGACCACGACGCCTTCCCGGTGAGAAACTTGCGATTGCTAAATCAGAAGTACATTTTTTTCTCGACCAAGGTATATGACGCCCTTCAAAGAGTTCCAAGCGAGATGGTGGTTGGCGAGCTTGTGCAGACTATCGCAAGATGAACTCTATAACGGTGCCCGTCTGCTATCCAGTAGCACATATTCAGGATTTTGCTGAAAAGTTGCATGGGAAAACAATATTCCAATGGCCGACGAGGACATACAAAAAACAGCCATATGCACACCATTCGGACTAATTGAATTATCTTTATTTACCGTTTGGTCTAAAAACGCTACCCAAACATTTCAACGGTTTATGGGCAGCATATTCAGGGGCATTTACTTTGTCTATTGCTATATTAACAACATTTTGATTATGTTCACTACCCCAGACGATCACAAAAATCATTTGCAAGCCGTACTCTCCGTAGTTCAAAATAATAGTTTGAGTATTAATTTAAAAAAATGTCAGGTTACGAATTCTCAAGTTAAATTTCTGAGCTACAGCATTGACAAAAATGGAATACAGCCACCAGAAGATCGAGTCAACGCCATCGTCAACTTCATTAGACCCGAAACTGTTTGCGAACTCGGCCGATTCCTTGCCATTATTAATTATTATCGTCGTTGTATTCGTCATGCATCTGCCATTCAAGCACCACTCAGCGAAATTTGTCGAGGCATGAAAAAGACGAAAAACGTATAATCGAGTGGACTGAGCAGACAATAAATAAATTCGACTCGTGCAAACGGTCCGTGGCTCAGGATGCTATCAGAGCAGCCGTTACTGATAACACAGTGGCCGATCCCGCCTTAATGCCCAATGCTTTCGTGCTGGAAAAAATAAAAGAGGCAGATAATGACGACAGTGATCTACAACATAACCTCCTAGGTAGCACTAGTTTGCTTATCCAATTTGACAATGTTTCAGTTTATTGCGACACATCCAATGGAGCACTTAGTCCGTATGTACCACGGCCACTGCGCTATAGCGTTTTTGTGTCCACTCATGGTGTCTCTTATTCCAGCAGTAGAGCCACCAATCAGCAAATAGCTGCACCAATGTGTACTTCATCGACACCTTGGATTGAACTGCAGCACACAGTATTGTTCGGTCAACGAACATGCTATAAGGAAGATCTGGCTTCTTCAAGGGCTGAAATGGTTTACGGTACACATATCCGTCTACCAAACGAATTTTGTGACGACATGTCCAGGCCACTTCATCCAAAGGATTTTATCGAAATGTTCATAGAGCACATGCGCATGGTCCGACCAGTTTCGACGGCACATCACTTGAGCACCAGCAAGCGCATGTTTGTGCTCAAACATATTGATGATTGCTCATATGTCATGTTAAGAACTGATTCAGTAACACAGCCATTAAAACCACCATTCTCAGGCCCGTACGAAGTGGTCAAACGCTCAACAGATCGGGTGTTTGTCATTAAAATAAAGGGTTAAAATCTGGCCGTTTCTACTGACCGCCTGAAGACGGCGTTTATACCAAAGGACGATGATGCTGTCAAAGATTTTCGATTCCTTGTCGATTCCTTGCCGATTCCTTGCCATTATTAATTATTATCGTCGTTGTATTCGTCATGCATCTGCCATTCAAGCACCACTCAGCGAAATTTGTCGAGGCATGAAAAAGACGAAAAATTTTAAATCGAGTGGACTGAGCAGACAATAAATAAATTCGACTCGTGCAAACGGTCCGTGGCTCAGGCTGCTATCAGAACAGCCGTTACTGATAACACAGTGGCCGATCCCGCCTTAATGCCCAATGCTTTCGCGCTGAAAAAATAAAAGAGGCAGATAATGACAACAGTGATCTACAACATAACCTCCTAGGTAGCACTAGTTTGCTTATCAAATTTGACAATGTGACAGTTTATTGCGACACATCCAATGGAGCACTTAGGCCGTATGTACCACGGCCACTGCGCTATAGCGTTTTTGTGTCCATTCAAGGTGTCTCTTATTACAGCAGTAGAGCCACCAATCAGCAAATAGCTGCATCAATGTGTACTCCGCCGACACCTTGGATTGAACTGCAGCATTTAGTATTGTTCGGTCAACGAACATGCTATAAGGAATTTTCCCAAAATTAGTTAAGTGATCTCACTTGACCTAAATACGCAGGTGCAGGTGCTTGCCGAAAGTTTACCCTTCCGGCCCAACGGGCTGCTGCAGGTAATAAAGGGTCAACGTTCATTCATCAATTCAAACCCAAAATCATAAAAAAGAAGGGCGCGCGTCAGATGCGTGCCAATAATGATATTTTCTTTTGCGCCCATGATCTGCCCATTCACACACATTTGTGTCTGTGTGTGTGTGTAGAGCTCGAAATTCAGAAATCCAAAAATATTGTCAAATTTGCATCGGACAGACAGGCAGGGACCAACAGACACACATGCGCATAAATGCTTCTATTCATATACAAAATATGCAAGTATGCGTGAATAGCAAGTCCAAAAACTTTTAAATACACACATGCCAACGCTTAGGTACCCTTTCGAACAAGAACGAGCTAAAATTAAAGAATTTCACATCGACTTGCCAAACCCTTTCAGTATTTCATATTACTCGTCCCCTCAAAAGGGAAGAAATGCCACCGACTTTTGACAAAAATTGAATTTGTGGGCATTTTTGCTTGTGCGGACACATGCACACACAAACATTTAAACGGTACCTAGACATAAAGAGAGCATTGATAGCACTGAAAGTAAGTGCGAGCGAGATAGAAATAAACAGCGATGCCGTTCTATTTCACAAATCATATGGAAGAGAGTAAGCCAAAGGAGTTTCCTGTAGTGTGAGCGATCAAAAGATGTCATATGTACATCTTACTCGCTCGTTGGACCAGATGCATATATTTTTGGTGACCAAAACTTTTCCACTGCATGTCCCATCTATATGTTTTTGGTTAGTGCTAATACTCTAAGTACTAGAGAGGCAATTGATTCTATGATCAAAACAGCTGAGCATGAGAGCATAAAAACCGTACTTGAAGCTGGAACATGCACAACAATAAATGCAGCTATAAGCGCATACATTAGAACTAGTACGAGACTTACTGGCAATGTGAATACTGTATTTTATTCCAAAAGAGGTAATTCCTATCGCGGTAATAGCTACAGAGGAAATTATCGTGGTAGAGGAAATGCCCGTTATAATAACAGGAGCAACTATAATAATAACAACAATAATCAAAATAACAGCAATACTAATAGAGGTCGTGGTAACACGAATAGAAATAATTATAATAACCAGAACAGGAGTAATAATACTAATAATAATAATGTCAGATTAGCCCAGAATAACGCGGGGAACTCTCAACAACCTTTAGATACACAACAATAGAGAACAACAAGGTGTACACCATCAATCTCAATCTTAATATATTTGTATCATTTCATGTAGCAACAGGAAAAAACTCGTTTTTTATTAGATACAGGTGCAGACATTTTAATTTTAAAAGAAAATTCTGATTTTTCAATAACATTCAAAATGACAATAGAATCAATATTCAAGACATAAGCCAAGAAGTTATAAAATCTAAAGGCTTAACCTCAATTGAGATACAGACAGATCAAAATATAATTCCACACAATTTCCATACAGTAGATCTGTATTTCGCAATACCATGCGACGGAATAATAGGGATTGATGTTATACAAAAAATTTAATTGTCAATTAGATTTCAAACCAACAGAAGATTGGTTTACAATCAGACCTAATAACTTAAATTTTCCGATTTACGTTCCGATAACATACAGTTCTGGTAATAACTCCATATAATTACAAGCAAGGTCCCAAGTTACCCGCAAAATCACTATAGCCTCAAGTGAAGAAAGTGTACTAATTCCAAACCAGCAAATTCTAGCTGCTATTTACGTTGCAAATACCATTGCAACTTCTCAAAACACATTTGTCCGACTTCTAATTACAACCAATATTGATCAATTAGTTGATATACATGACTTAGAATATGAATCACTTTCGAACTACAATGTGGTTCAAACAAACACGAAAACCAGAGAACAAACATGCATATCCCAATTATCTAAATATTTTCCACCACAATTCAAATCAAAGTTATGCAATAAATATACAGACATATTCGGACTTGAAACCGAATCTATATCAACAAATAATTTTTACAAACCAAAAATTGAGATTGAAGGATGATGAGCCAGTTTACATAAAAAATTATAGAAATCCTCATAGCCAAATACAACTTAATGTCGGGTTTTCATCAATTTGAACTTGAAAAAAGTTCAAGAGATATAACGTCCTTTGCAACGAGCAATGGATCATATCGCTTCACGCGACTACCATTTGGCTTAAAGATAGCGCCTAATTCTTTCCAGAGAATGATGACTATAGCATTTTCTGGACTAGAACCGTCTCAAGCATTCCTTTGTATGGATGATCTAATAGTCATTGGTTATTCCGAAAAGCATATGCTTAAAAACATAACTGATATTTTTGACTAATGCAGGAAATACAATCTGAAACTAAGTACATCTTGAAAAATGTTTATTATTTATGCATGAAGTCACATTTTACAATACGACGTCATTCAAAATTACCCAGTTCCCCATGATGCGGATAGCGCTAGATGTTTCATTTCATTCTGTAATTACTACAGACGATTTATTACAAATTTTGCAGACTATTCAAGGCACATAACAAAATTATGTAAGAAAAATATTCCATTCGAATGGACCGATGACTGCCAAAATGCATTTTTACACTTAAAATCTCAGCTTATAGAACCAACTCTGTTACAATATCCAGACTTCACCAAAGAATTTTGCATAACAATGGATGAGAGTAAGCAAGCGTATGGTGCTGTTTTAACTCAAAAACACAATGGCCACCAGCTTCCAGTTGTATACGCATCTAGATCATTTACAAAAGGTGAAAGTAACAAGAGCACA
The DNA here is from genome assembly GCA_035045885.1 of Drosophila borealis. NCBI lineage: Eukaryota > Metazoa > Arthropoda > Insecta > Diptera > Drosophilidae > Drosophila > Drosophila borealis. Next base: position 746,025 of record JAWNOR010000340.1, on the reverse strand, counting down.
ACTGAACAAGAATAAGCAGCCATTCATTGGGCAATAACACATTTTAGACCCTATATTTACGATAATCATTTCATCGTCAAAACAGATCACAGACCACTCACTTACCTATTCTCAATGATTAACCCGAACTTAAAATAAACACATATGTATGAGACTTGAATTGGAGGAATTGCCTAAGCAATCCCTAGAAAAAACTTGAAAGCCCAACGTATATGAAGTCTTTAAAAATGACGAAGTACGTTAAGTAGTGAACTTGCATGTAAAAAATATGCTATATGGGAAAATATGCTTGAACACGTTTTAATTGATAATTTCAAGAAAATGAGCAATACAATTTTGAAATCATTAAGAGTAACGCTACTCAACCCGGTGACCCTAATTAAAAATGAACAAGTAACAGGTTTTGGTCGGGAGCTCCCGACTAGGGGATACCCTGACTCCTCTTATTCTTATATACACCAAATGAAGCTCGCGTTACACGCTCGTTTGCTTTAGTAGTAATAAAGATTAACTAAAAAAGAAAAGTTCCCTTGGCAGGGTTTGAACTCGCAACTGACTGCATTACTTGCTGCCACCACTACGCAACAGCTACAAAAAAACAAGTAATAGGTTCTAGTCGGGAGCTCCCGACTAGGGGATACCGTGAACCCCCTTCTTCCAACACCAAATGCTACGCGCTCGTTTGATGTAGTAGTAATAAAGAATATAATAAAAATAAAAAAATTGCTCCCCTGGCAGGGTTCGAACTGCCTCTACTCAAGGGCCACACCAATAATTGAGCTTTAATGAGAAAAACCCATTTAAAATAGCAGCACGGAAAACAATACAATCGCAATTGCAATGCTGTTGATAGAACTCAAAGCAAACACGCATGAATGTGTGTGTGTACATGTATACAGAAATTCTTGGAATTTGCGCAGCAGCTATGCTGCTAACACGTGCGCACATAACTTTTGTGTTTCTTTACCGATCTTAATGAAATTTTCGACAGTACATCTTATTGTAGAATAGAACAAAGAATATTTGTGTATTCTCAAATGTGCAATTGCATATAAATTGAGGCTTAAATTGATGGGCAATACAAGTTGGATAATTAACTTGATTTATAGCTTTTCGGTGGTAGCGGGGAGGTTGCGATAGCTATAAAATGAAAGATACTTGATATATATATACTATTCTAGAAGCTACATGTCAAGTTTGGTGACTCTAGCTCTAATTATTTGACTAAAAAATGTGCTCAAAAAACAAGATTTCAATATCGATTTTTATCGGTTACTTGGAAATGTGGCAAGTTATCGAATATCGGAACAAACTCAATCTGCGCGGGCATTAGGAGGACCTGCAGCTAAAATTTCAAGTCTCTAGCTTTTATAGGTTCTGATATCCTTGCGTTCATACATACGGTCAGACGGACGGACGGATGGACAGACGGACAGACAGACATGGCTAGATCGACTCGGCTATTGATGCTGATCAAGAATATATATACGTTATGGGGTCGGAGATGCTTCCTTCTGCCTGTTACATACATCTAAACAAATACAATATACCCTGTTTACCCCTTTTTAATGAGTTCAGGGTATAAAAATAGTTTCCTCGGCAGGGTTCGAACTCGTAACAGACCTCGCTACTTTCCGCCGTCTCTACTCAATAGCCACACCAATAATTAAGTCTTATAGAGAAAAAAACTAATTAAAATAGCAGCACAGAAAAACACATTTTCTTTCGTGTTTCTTAACCGATCTTGATGAAATTTTCAGCAGTAGATCTTATTGTACTATAAAATATTCGTGAATTCTCAAAATGACAATTGCATTTAACTTGTGGCTTAATTAGAAAGGCAATACAAGTTGGTTTACTAAAATGATTTATAGCTTTGTGGTGGTAGCGGAGTGGAATGGAGTGGAGTATATATATAATAACGTAGTTATAAGTTTAAATAAAAAGACTTTATTTCACGAGACTGAATTTTAATCAGTTTATTATGTTGAATATCTGGATTAAGACTGAAGTACAAATATTGGCTTACGCTATATTTAAAACTAGATAATAATTGGAGTGCGTGACTTTTTGAAAAGGGACAGCAGCTGCAGCTTGTTTATGCTAGCGCCTTCCTATTGGTCAGTTTTTGTTTATAAATAATTGTTGACAATATATGAGCTTGGCTGCAGAAGGCATTCTACTCTTATGATTTTTGCTGCTGTTAGCAATATTTGAATTCGGCTGCAGAAGGCATGCTATTGTTATGATTATTCAATTTGTAAACACACAGTGGGTTATGCCATGCAATGCAGTTTAAGAATAACAGTGGTTCCAAATTCTGTTGTTGTGAATATGTCACTCCTCCCCACTAAAAATAAAGCGGGTCCTCACGCGTGTAGGGTATATGAAAAATGGAAGTATAATACAAAATATTCTTTAAATGCTAGGATACAATTTTGGTAACATATTTAAATGTTCTTTCAATTTCAAGTTCAACTGGGAGTTGTGCAGGTGGCTGATCAATAACATTTAGTTTCTTAATAAATAATTGTTTGGGTATATTTTTAAACTTATATGCTAGATACATTATTATGATTAATATGATGATTGCAAATACTGTAATTATTATAATTTGGAATATTTTCATTTCTTTCATACTTTCGAAAATTATTTCTTTTGTTTGAATGTACGAAAGTGGCTTTAATTTAGTAATATTATTTCTTACGTATATACTCTGTGTGTAGTCTGAGTTCAAATTGCTTATAGATATCTCATTAAGTATTACTGAGCAATTATGAATTTTTATTATGTTATTTCCCTCAATTAAGATATCATTTTTAATACAGTTTTGATTTAATGTGATTTTGGGTAAGTTCCATGTTATAAGTATATTTGGTTCGATATAGTTAGTTTGTGTTATTAGATGTGTTTTTCAAAATGTGCAAGAAGTGTTAGTTTGTTTTATTATACCTAATATGCATGGGTTAATAGTTAATTTGTTCTTGTCCTTGTTGTATAAATTATTATTATGTGAGAAGTACTTGTATTTTTTTTCATCTTGTAAAATATTTTTATCATCGTCCGGGTAGGGTTTAAATTCGTATAATGGAGTTTTATTTATTTCTCTAGGAATGTGTGAAATAATCAAAATTTCATTCGTATCTGATCTAAGCCAAGTAGATGTTTTTATGTAAGGTAACTTTTCGGAATTAACGTTTGTGAGATAGTCGTGTTTTAATAATTTTGGATTAAAAATTCCCAATCTAGTTAGTTGCATTCTCATTTCTAAATCTTCAATATATTCCGTGAATTGTTGTAAGTTGATTGCAAGTAGTTCCAGTACTTAAAAATCTTCTCTTTCTTTGTTTACTATTTCTATTCCTTGGTTGACTTCAATTACATGGTTGAGTTCGTTTATTTGAATACTATTTTGAGCTATTGAATTCATTTTTTCTTCAAGTTCCTCCTTATCGTTGTTATCTAAAGTTCCAAATCAGTATTTGTATGTTGTTCCCACGAAATTAAGTAATCCTCTCTTACTTCTTTTTACTATTCGAATACCGTTTATTTCTCTGTACCGTTTATTCTCTGTATTCTGTCTTTATATTTGTTTGTATGTAACATTAATTTGTCATATGTGTCTTCTGTCTTGTTTAAATTTATTGTGAGACAATGGTGCTCGTAATTATCGGGTATGTCTATCATGCCTATTTTAAAGAGAAGGTATCCTTTATTTGATTTAATAGAGTTAATATCATAAACTGGTTATTACCTCCTGGTAATAGTGTTGACATCATTAGTGCCAAAAAAATGAAAGTTATATGTCCTGTTTTGGAATTTCGTCCTCCTGTAAATATTTGCTCTTATTTAATTTCTTTTGTTTTATAATGCATAATTTTTCGACCTCTGTTAGTCTTCTCAAAATGATCTTCGTCAATTTGTTCTATTTTCCCAGTGGGTTTGTAAGGGTAATGTAATATACCGTGAATTATGGGTGCTTTCCTAAACTTTGTATTTACTTCGAAATCATTTCGGTTTTTATTAAGATTATTTATTCTGGTCTCTTTTATAATTTGGGTATTATAATTAGATGTACCTGCGTAAATGAAAATGTAAGCTGGAGTTCTGCCAGTAGAGTTATGTTTTAGCTTATGATTATAAGTGTATAAAATTACCTCAATTTTCATGAGTCTATTTTCTTCGTCATCGTCAGTATTTATAATGCGTACTTTTTCATTAATTGTCTTATATAGTCTTTCTATATCCGCTACACCATTTTTACTTGTTGTTATTTAAAATTCAACTTTTTCCTTATTCAACCATTCTTTCAGGGCAAGACTCATAAAAGCACTGTCCCTATCTGTCTTCAGAGTTATAGGTTTTCCCATGTTGTTAAATATTTGGATGAGTCCTCTTTTAACTTCCATCCAATCCTTGCCGTTAAGTTCAATTACATTTGCAAATTTTGAATATAAATCAATACATGTTAAATAGCTGTGGTTTTTTATTGAATAAATGTCTACTACGCAAGTTTCCCTACAGTTATCTACTTCTGGTGTAATTTTAAATTTACCTGATGTGTTCCTGTGATCAATTTTAGCTAGATTACAAACTACACATTCGTAAAATTTTGATAGTCTGGGTTCTTTTAAAAAGTCTGACCATCTTTTCGATGCCTGGATGTAAAAGTTTCTTTTGGTTGCTAACTATTATTTCTTTAAATTCTGCATAGCTCCTAATGTCTTTTAGTTTAATATTTGTTCGTAATATTCGAGTTGTTTTGGCGTTCATTATTTCTTTAAAGGCTTGTTGTATTATTTCAAAATCTGATTCGTATTTAATGTATAATACACTTGAATTGTTGCAAAAATGTTTTATCAATATCTGTTTAGCTTTTTCAATGTTTAAGTTTAAATATTCGATTTTTATTCTTAATTTTTTAAAATATGGTTCAACTTCAATTTTTTTCGGTATCACTTCTAATCATTTCTATTTGTCTCCTAAAAAAGTTTAATGGTTTTCCTGTTAAATCACTAACTATACAATGCCACTAACCAAAAAACATATAGATGGGACATGCAGTGGAACCTTGTTGCTCACTTTACAAAATTTGCATCTCGTCCAACGAGCGAGTAAGATATACATATGACATCTTTTGATCGCTCACACTACAGGGAACTGCTTTGGCTTACTCTCTTCCATATGATTTGTGCGATAGAACGGCATCGCTGTTTATTTTTATCTCGCTCGCACTTACTTGCAGTGCTCTCAATGTTCTCTTTATGTCTAGGTACCGTTTAAATGTTTGTGTGTGCATGTGTTCGCACAAGCAAAAATTCCCACAAATTCAATTTTTGTCAAAAGTCGGTGGCATTTCTTCCCTTTTGAGGGGACGAGTAATATGAAATAATGAAAGGGTTTGCCAGTTCGATGCGTAATTCTTTCATTTTAGCTCGTTCTTGTTCGAAAGGGTACCTAAGCGCTGGCATGTGTGCATTTAAAAGTTTTTGGACTTGCTATTCACGCATACTTGCATATTTTGTATATGAATAGAAGCATTTATGCGCATGTGTGCCTGTTGGTCCCTGCCTGCCTGTCCGATGCAAATTTGACAATATTTTTGGATTTCTGAATTTCGAGCTCTATACACACACAGACACAAATGTGTTGAATGGGCAGATCATGGGCGCAAAAGAAAGTATCATTATTGGCACGCATCTGACGCGCGCCCTTCTTTTTTATGATTTTGGGTTTGAATTGATGAATGATGATGTAAGGCACAAATGTGTGAACTGGCAACGAACAGGTGAACCGCACTTGTCGCGCGTTTGCACTTTGATATGGAAAAAATGCAAGTGATATTTTAATGTATTTTTCGACATTGTAAACATTTTGGATTAAAGGGTATTATGGCAGGCAATAAACGATCAGAATGTCTAGCATGCGTCTGAATCCATATCAAAGTGCAAACGCGCGACAAGTACGGTTCACCTGCTCGTTGCCTGTTCACATATTTGTGCCATACGCGCCCGCAAGCCCACCGCAGGCATGCCGAAAAAAATAAGACCGTGCCCGTCGCCCAAATTTGCGCACCCATTGATGAAAATATCTCTGTCTAACGACAAACCCTTGATCGGCTCATTCGCACATATTTTTGAGTGTGTGAGTGTGTGTCTGTGTGTAGAGCTCGAAATTCAGAAATGCCAAAAACTTCAAATTTAATCAAATTTGCATCGGGCAGGCAGGCAGGCAACCAACACGCACACAAACGCATAAATGCTTCCATCCATATAGAAAAGGGTGTAAGTGTGTGTGCTTGGCAAGCCCAAAAAGTTATTATGCACACATGCCAATGTTCAGGTACCCTTACAACAACCATGGAAAATAGGAGTTTTGCATATGAACAGGCCAAACCCTTTAATATTGTCACCCAACTACTTACTCGAAAGAGTGTACGTGTGCACAAGTAGCAAGTCGGAAAAATTAAACATTTGAATTTTTGGTCTTCTCTTAAATTATTCGACAAGCCGACGAAGAATTACCCTTGCAGAAATACGACTTAGTTTTTTTTATATTTTAAGCAAAATTGGTCCCCACAGTAAACAAAAAAATTAAAATATAATGTAAACATATATATACATACATCATTTAGGTCATTTAAGTTTTTAATAAATATAAATATATCAGATTCTTCTCATTATGCCTGACTGGACGAAGAAATACATGATAGAGCATTTGAATGTGTGTGCCTTTTGCCACCACAGGCACAAAGGGCACACAATTAAAGAAAAAATCTCTGGCTCGCGACAAACGCCGCGATCTACTTGTGCGCACATCCACACAACACAAACATATGTATGTTTGTAGATCTCGGGGTTTTTGAGAAGCTATGCAGGGAGAAGGAGATGCACACGAGTGCGCAAATCAATAAGTGAGAGCGAGGCACACTCTGCACATGCATACACACATATGTATGTTTTTGGGATGTAAAGAATTAAAAACTAACATACATATATTATGAAAAGGCATCAGCCGCAGCGACGTTGTGCGCTGAGCGAGATGCGGCTTCATACTGAACGTTCGGCTTTCGAGGCCGGCGTTCGGCTACCACTCTCAGCAGTCTTACTTTGTCTGGGCACACTAAAATGGTCGCGAACACCCATGGCGCTCAGTCGTTGACGATTTATCGGTATCCGATTGTTCCACTGTGTGACATGTCTATGCATTGTATAGTTAGTGGTTAATTGAATTACATTTTCATTATCTTCTTCAGCGCTATGTGCTGTAGATTGTGTATTAATTTCTTGTTCGCCTAGCATATTTTCTTCAATTTTGATGCGTGATAAAGCATCTGCTACGTGGTTTAATTTACCTTCTAAGTATTTGATTGAGAAATTATATTCACTAAGTTTGATACGCCAACGTTGTAATTTCATGTTGGGTTCTTTAATGTTGTTTAGCCAAACGAGTAGCTTATGATCGCTTAAAATGTCAAATGGTCTGCCATATAAATATGGGCGAAAATATTTTACTGTCCACACTATTGCTAAAAGCTCTTTTTCTATTGTACTGTAATTTTGTTCGTGATCGGTTAACGTTTTACTTGAGAAACTAATTGGCTTGTAATCTTGTGACAACACAGCTCAACACAACTTTTAATTAAAATCTAAGCATGTTAATATTGGGTCGTTCATAATTAATAATTTTAATTTTTCAAAAATCTGGAATAAACTTTTGATAACAACCACATAAACCTAGAAATGAAAAGGAAATTCGTGTATTGCTTTGACTTTTAATTTGTTTGGCCGTATGGCTTCTGGACTTATAATATGGCCTAAGAATTCTGTTTCCTTTTTTAAAAACTCGCACTTATCTAATTGAAGTTTCAAATTTGCCTGTCTTAATTTTTCAAAAACTTTATTTATTGAATTTAAATGTTCTTCAAGTGATGTGGAGAAGACAATAATGTCGTCCAAATAAACGAGACAATGCTTGTTAATTAAATCACGAAGAACGCGATTCATGCACCTTTGGAATGTTGCTGGTGCATTTTTAAGTCCAAATGGCATTCGAGTATACTCGTAATGTCCGTATTTGGTAGAAAATGCTGTTTTATTAATTGATTTCTTGTCCATTTCAATCTGATGGAAACCTTTTGCTAAATCTATTGTTACAACAATAAGCAAGCTTGAACATCTTCCTAATTTTCCCAAAATCTCGTACATGTTTGGAATGAGGAATTTATCATTGATTGTAATGTCGTTCAATCCTCTGTAATCGACCACTAATCTAAATTTTGCCTTTCCTGAGGCGTCTGCCTTTTTTGGTACTATCCATAAGGGACTACAATAAGGCGACTGGCTATGCCGAATAATACCTTGGGTTAACATATCTTTAATTTGCTTTTCGACTTGTTGTTCGAAAGCGAAAGGGTAACCGTATGGTTTCTTGTAAATTAGATTTTCATGATGTGTATTAATTTCGTGCTTAACAATGCTCGTGAAGGTCAAATTGTCACCTTCTCGATATTGGATGTCACAGAAATGTTTCAGTAATTTTAATAGTTTTGATTTTTCTTCATTGTTTAGATGATCAACTCGGTAATCTTGTCCCGATGTTATTTCATTGCTTATTGCGTAATTAATTTCTTGTGTATAACTTTCTGGTTTTAAATATGCTTCGAAGTTTTTTTCTTAATTTGGATCCCAAACTAATTTCTTCTGATTGAACGATCTCTCGCTAATTATTATTGTGTCATGAGCGTAGTCAATTATGGCGTTGTTTGCCTTTAATAAATTTCTGCCTAAAAGTATATCATAATGAGATGAAAAATCATGTATGTAAAATATCTGATCTTGCCTAAAGAGTTTGTTACGTGCAGTGGATACATAATGGTTTAGTTTTGATATCCCTGTAATAGTTATAATCGAAGTAGGTCTTGTATAAACTGGTATATTAAGGAAATTTTCCGTCATCTTATTTATTGACGAACCAGTGTCAATGAGACATCTGTAGCGTCTGTTATTAATTTTAATTTCTATGTACTGGCTTGTCCTGAGGCTCCAATTGGAAAATTTTCGACTTTTATTTCATTATTCTGAAACTCCTCATATTGTTCTGACAACCATACTCTTCTTATACATAGTTACCCTGATAATTTTCTGATTGTTGATCATTTTCATCAACCTGCATTTTTTGGGAACCACTAGTATTTTCTCGTCTACGCTTGTACGATTGATTTGGTATATATCTACCTTGAGAAATATTTTGTTTTATGGGGTTATTTATTTGTGCTTGTTGTAAATTCTGTTTGAATTCTTGAGCTAGTTGCTTATTTTGATTAAAATAAGTTTGGTTGTTCGGAGGGTAATGTGAAAAATTGTGGCTTTGATTATTGTTAGTTATGTAACTTGGGGTAAATTGAGGTTTAGCATTTCCTATATAATTTATAGAATTGTTAGTATTTTGTTTTTTATTATTGTTATAAAAATTTTCCTCCATATGTGCTTCTTGTTTTAATTTTGAAATAGTGGATATATTATGTCTTGCGAGTTACATAAAGAGTCTATCTGGTAATTTTTTATTTATTAAGTTTTTTACTATATTATGCATAGCGTTTGTATACAATCTGGAATTATCTTACTTCCCTTCTAATTCTAACTTGTCAGTTATAATTATTATCTTAGCCTCTACCTCACTACAAAATTTACGTAAATTACCTTGATAATTGGTATTATATAGTCTTCGCAGTAGTTCTTCCACGGGTGTTTGCGTCTTGTATTCGGAGATTAAGGCTTCCCTCAGTTGGGACCAGTTGTTGATTTGCAGCATTTTAGGAACCTTCTGGGCATCTCCGGATATCTGGAGCTCAATCGCCCCGAGTATGATGCGTTGTTGCCGTTCATTGTGAGTAGAGTACAGTTGAAGCAGGTAATCCATCCTTCTGATAAATGTACCGAAGGTTATAGGGTCTCCCTCATGGGCTGGTACGTTTCGTATTTGTTGAAGCAATTGGTTTAAATTTTGGTCGTTTAATTTATTCATTGCTGCAAGTGCAGCCACATGAGAGCCTTCTGGTTGCTCCAGTTTTTAATAATTTTAGGTTTTTAGTTTGTGTCACGAAATTCACTTTGTGTTGCAACGACCGAATTGTTTTGACACGTCAAGTTCTTTTGCGGATAGCGAGATTTTGAGTTGAAATATATTCGATTTAGTTGTAATACTGTGCACAATTACTCTTAATTGATCACTCACGAACTTTAATTTATTTCTTTTCACAAAATGCTATCCTACCGGCTGCGCCAATAACGTAGTTAAAGGTTTAAATAAAAAGACTTTATTTCACGAGAGTGAATTTGTATCAGTTTATTATGTTGAATATCTGGATTAAGACTGAAGTACAAAAATTGGCTTACGCTATATTTAAAGCGAAATAATAATTGTCAACACCTATCGGCCCCATCCGCGTGGAGGAGGTGATCAACGTCGTCAGAGCCCTTCCCAGGGCTAAAGCACCGGGCCATGATGGAATATGCCACACCACTCTGAAGGCCCTACCAATGCGCGCGCTCCTTTTTATAACATTGATCTTCAACGCCATATTAAGGACGCAACACTTCCCTGCCCAGTGAAAGTTAGCGAGGATCCATATGATCCATAAGTCGGGCAAGCCGGAATATGACCCTGAGTCATATCGGCCGATCAGTCTCCTGCCTTCCTTGTCGAAGGTCTGGGAAAGACTGATTGTCGCCCGCCTTTCAAGGCATATGGATCACATGGCCATCCTTCCTGATCACCAATTTGGATTCAGGGGAGGGCATAGCGATGTCGAACATGTTCACAGAGTGATTAACCATATTCTTAAGGCTTACGACGATAAAGACTACTGCTATGGAGTCTTTGTAGACGTTAAGCAGGCCTTTGACCGAGTCTGGATTGATGGATTGCTCCAGAAAATCAAGATGAGTCTTCCCGCCCCCTTCTTTCTACTTCTGCGCTCTTATTTAATGGAGCGAAAGTTCGAAGTCAAAGTTAGAGCAGCAATCTCTCCTGCCCGCAAAATGAAGGCGGGTGTCCCCCAAGGCAGCGTACTGGGCCCCTTTCTCTACAACTTGTACACGGCAGACATCCCCACTCCGGATGAACTACACGAGTTTGCCACCCCAGGCAAATACTTGATGGCTACATTTGCCGATGACGTGGCAATATTTTACTCAGCCCACTGCGAGTACGAAGCCACTGACGGAATACATTCACTTGCTTGAGAGCTGGACACGCAGGTGGAACATCAAGCTCAATGCCTCCAAATGCCAGGCGGTCAACTACACACTGAGGCGTGGCAAGGCTCCAGCAGTCTGGATAGACGGTAGCCCCGTCCACCCTGGCAGAAGCGCCAAGTATCTTGGAATTGTACTGGATAAGAGGCTTAGTTTTCGGGCGCACATCGACGGCCTTCTTCAGCAGTGCCGCTATAAGATGGCCAAGGCCAACTGGCTACTAAACCCCAACAGCCCATTGCCACTTCGTTGCAAACGGGCAGTTTACAACGTCGTGGTGGCACCAACTTGGAGATACGGTATTCAGGTTTGGGGCATTGCATCTCGGACAAATCGAAGACGGATTCAGACACTCCAAAACTTGGCCTTGCGCCGAATCACGGGTGCTGACTGGTACGTCAGAAATTCTACCTTGCACAGAGACCTTAAAATGGAGACCATAGACAGCCAAGTCGGAGCATTCGCCAACCGGTACAGCGAACGCTTGCAGCGACACTGCAGCCGGGTAGCAAGAGACCTCGCTGGGAGGTGTGTAGTCAGAAGGCTCAAGAGAAGATCGTTCAAGGACCTCCTCCAACCACGACATAGGAGACGCCCCAGAGTCCCCCGACTACCTACTTGACGATGCAGCCTTACTCAAAAAGCCGCCTTTGACGTTAGTCCACGATAAAGCCTGAGGACCACCAGGCTTGGCGTAATATCACCTAAGCCAACTGTGTTGTAAAAAAAATGTATGCTATATTTGATTCAATACAATAAACAAACAAAAAAAAAAAATAAATAATTGGAGTACGTGACTTTTTGGAAAGGGACAGCAGCTGCAGCTTGTTTATGCTAGCGCCTTTCTGTTGGTCAGTTTTTGTTTATAATTGATTGTTGACAATATGTGAGCTTGGCTGCAGAAGGCATTCTACTCTTATGATTTTTGCTGTTGTTAGCATTATTTGAATTCGGCTGCAGAAGGCATGCTATTGTTATGATTATTCAATTTGTAAACACACAGTGGGTTATGCCATGCAATGCAGCTTATGAATAACAGTGGTTCAAAATTCTGTTGTTGTGAATATGTCACATGAATAACAGTGGTTCAAAATTCTGTTCTTGTGAATATGTCACTATATACTATTCGAGAAGCTACATGTCAAGTTTGGTGACTCTAGCTTTTATCATTTGCCAAAATTGCTCAAAAACAGAATTTCAATATCGATTTTTGTCTATTACTTGGAAACGGGGCAAGTTATCGATTATCGACCTACAGCTCTTGCTCTTATAGCTCTGAGATCTTTGCGTTCATACATACGGACGGACGGACTGACAGACGGACATGGTTAGATCGGCTCGGCTATTGATGCTGATCAAGGGGGTCGGAGATGCATCCTTCTGCTTGTTACATACATTTGCACAAAAACATTATACCCTTTTTACCCATTTTTAATGGGTTCAGGGTATAATAACTACACTACGTTACGTTATTTTTCAAAAGGAGGGAGATGTGGTATGCGCATATATCGAATGCTCAAATTGACTAGACAGGCGACACTTGATTTGGCGCAAGGCAACAGGACTATCTATCTATAAGAATTATCAACTAGCTGGAATTAATTGTCACAAAAACTAAGCGTCGAGTTCTGAACAACTTGAATTGAGTTAAGATTTTGCATCATTTGTCAATGCGCTCCAAATCGTCGAGTGACAGGCAGCAATTAAAACAACGCGACAAGGGAAATTGGAATAAATATCTAAGGGTGGTAGGGTAGGCGGTGTTTAGCGTGTTTGAGCGAGCGACTTCTCCAAGGGGGTGTGATAAGTCGCGGGCTGTTGTGCGGGCTGGCTCACTGTGTTTATGTGTTTGTATTTATGAAATTAAGAGATTTACATGAACTCTTCGCTTGGAGATTTTGTGGGCTTTATTAGTATAGGGAATGTCAGCTATTTATAATGAAAAATAAGCTTTAAAATCGCTTTCAATACCCTGGCTAGGGTTCATTTCTGCCCACATTAACCTTTGTTGCTGTCACAGCTAACGGCTGCTTTAACACACTGTCAAACTGGTTGGGCTTTCGTATACCACATACCGTGGTATCTTTATTCTTTGTAACTGAATCAAAGTTGATTACTGCCTTAAATTATCCAAACTCTGAGGGATAGATTCATCACCGACTAAACTTGTGAAGCCTGACCTCTTGGAGTGGGATTTTCGTCTTGATTAGGGCTTAACATGCCAAGCGGGGCAAATAGCCGTGATGCGGCTATACTGACAGACTGACGGTCACACAGACATGGCTAGATCGACTCGGCTATTGATGCTGATCAAGAATATATATACTTTACGTTGTCGGAGATGCTTCCTTCTGCCTGTAACACACATTTGCACAAATAAATTATACCCATTTTTTATGGGTTCAGGGTGTAAAAATTAAATTAGAATACACAACTTTCTAATAGCATCACCGACCGATGGAGGTGTTTTATTTGCCCGTGCGGCCAACTATGCCCCTTTTCACAGCTTATTTTGTCAGTGACGCTATTAGAGCCTACAGCTAAGAAGAAGTTTGTTAGTACAGAAAATAGTGTTCTAAAGTAAAAATTAAAAATAATCTTAAATTACTATATTACTTAAGAAAATACAATAAATAGGAAAAAAGAAAGAAAGAAGTTATGAATAAAGTGAAGAAATTTAAACTATATATATAGAGTGTTAGGTAGATAGAATAAAGAGATAGTAATAGAAAATCACCGACCCGGTGTGGGATAATTTATAGCCTGTCCGGCAAGCTATGCCCCCGCTCATAGCTGGGAATGTGAGTCAGTGAGTTCCTGAAGGTATCCTGAAAGCAACGATTTTATTTGGGATAAAGAAAGTTAGGTACAGTAAGCGTGATGCAAACTATTGTAATTTTTGCAGAGCACACGAAACGAATTGTGCATAGCGTAATCTGGTAAGAACAAGGGGCGATAATTCTCGGCAGTCTATACGGAACAGAAAATTGAAGTCGCCCTAACAAAAAAGAAGAATCTATATCGCCACAATCAAATTATATAGGAAGTCAACACCGAGAATTGTCCCAAGGTTGGTTAACGAAGGAAGATTAAGAAGAACAAGCCTGCTCGAGTAGGATGGCCACAGAAGATTAGGGTCCCAACCTCGTAACGCTAAAAGCAAAAATTGCTTCTGAACAGATTCAATACGAATTATGAAGTCAGTTTACGGTTTATAAGTAACCGATCGGCACGAAGCGCATACATTTTTCTTTTAAAGCCACCAAGTTTTTGTTAACATTTATATAAAATTATATCAATTTTCAATGATCTTTGAATATGATTTTGATGCTGTTAGGCAAACATACAGCCGTTTTCCGCCAATTAACCACAGTTGCGGTGAAATTTCGAAAATTTCTGAAACACGTATTAATTTAACTTTACCCATCAAATAAATGGAGGAAAGGATTTTGCAAAAAGTGTAAGGTTCTCTCAAATGAATGATCATTGAAAATGAGCTTGTGGCCGATTGAATGGTATGCAAAATAATTTGAAAAATTGAATTTCTCGTCAATTTTTTCATAATTACTAGTAGAGTTTCCCAAAAGAGACAGGGGACTAAGACAGGGTTAGCGTGCACCTCTATCACATAACGCAATTCAAATTTAAAATAGTTCTATATTTAGATATATTAATATTACAGCGCGTAAAGCTTAAGACATATATATGATATGACTGCGAAAGGGGCATACATGAACCAAATAATTTAAAAAAAACATCAAATGTTATATCTATTATGATATTTGCAAGAATTCTACTACCATAAAATTGCATTTTGAGTTAGTTATATGTGAGAAATAAAATAAACATTTGAGACTAACAGATATTTCGACTAAAGTGAACAAAATAAAGACTATGTGTTGCAGCAAATTCGATGGTTATTTTTCAAATAATTTAGGGATAGTGGACAGTTTTGCAATGCCCTTGTAACTTTTTATATCAGACTTTCCACCTTTGTGATTTAGGTCATTTCATAAATTGGAACGGTTCTGGACCATGTTCACGTTAATGTTTCATGTTGGATCGATGTTTGCATTCATTTTTTTTAAAAGATCGAGGGCGATAATTCCGTTGAAGCACTTATCATACAATGCATAGACTTGTCAAATGTCGTTTTAATCGGATACCGATAAATCGTCAACGAGTGAGCCCCATGGGTGCTCGCGCCCATTTTAGTGTGCCCAGACAAAGTAAGACTGCGGAGAGTGGCAGCCGAGCGCCGGCCTCGAATGCCGAACGTTCAGTATGAAGCCGCATCTCGCTCAGCGCACAACGTCGCTGCGGCTGATGCTATTTCGTAATATATGTATGTTAGTTTCAGCCCAAATACATACATATGTGTGTATGCGTGTGCAGAGTGTGCCTCGCTCTCACTTATTGTTTTGCGCACTTGTGTGCGTCTCCTTCTCCCTGCATAGCTTCTCAAAAACCCCGAGATATACAAACATACATATGTTTGTGTTGTGTGGATGTGCGCACAAGTAGATCGCGGCGTTTGTCGCGAGCCAGAGATTTTTTCTTTAATTGTGTGCCCTTTGTGCCTGTGGTGGCAAAAGGCACACACATTCAAATGCTCTATCATGTATTTCTTCGTCCAGACAGCCATAATGAGAAGATTTTGATATATTTATATTTATTAAAAACTTAAATGACCTAAATGATATATTTATATATTATATTTTAATATTTTTGTTTACTGTGGGGACCGATTTTGCTTAAAATTAAAAAAAACTAAGTCGTATTTCTGCAAGGGTAATTCTTCGTCGGCTTGTCGAATAATTTAAGAAAAGACCAAAAATTGAAAATGTTCAATTTTTTCGACTTGCTACTTGTGCACGCGCACACCCTTTCGAGTAAGCAGTTGGGTGACATTATTAAAGGGTTTGGCCTGTTCATGTGCAAAACTCCTATTTTCCATGATTGTTGTAAGGGTAAGGGTACCTGAACGTTGGCATGTGTGCATAATAACTTTTTGGACTTGCCAAGCACACACACTTACACACTTTTCTATATGGATGGAAGCATTTATGCGTTTGTGTGCGTGTTGGTTGCCTGCCTGCCTGCCTGCCCGATGCAAATTTGACAAAATTTGAAGTTTTTGGCATTTCTGAATTTCGAGCTCTACACACAGTCACACACACATACAAAAATGTGTGCGAATGAGCCGATCAAGTGTTTGTCGTGAGACAGAGATATTTTCATCAATGGGTGCGTAAATTTGGGCGACGGGCACGGTCTTTGTTTTTTTATGCATGCAGTCGCATGCTAGACATTCTGATCGTTTATTGCCTGCCATAATGCCCTTTAACCCAAAAAGTTTACAATGTCGAAAAATACATTAAAATATCACTTGCATTTTTTCCATATCAAAGTGCAATCGCGCGACAAGTGCGGTTCACCTGTTTGTTGCCTGTTCACACATTTGTGCCTTACGCGGCCGCAAGCCCACCGCAGGCATGGCGAAAAAAACAAAGACGCGGGTTCCCACGCGTCGATAACGTCGAAAATGTCGATGAAGTCAGCCCATAATTTGCTCCGCGTAGGGGATACGGCTGCCTCTCCATGAGGCAATGTAGGGCGCTCCACCTGACTCAAGGGCGTCCACGAGGTTCAAACCGCTTTCCACCGCAGGCGGTCAAGGATCCATAGATACGGTAATTTTCCCGCGGAGTAATAGTGGCTCGCGGACCACAGGCCAGTTTCCAACGCTGTCCGTCACAGCCACGTTGAAAACTGTGTATGTCGGTGCTGGCTGGTCTCCGTCCTCGGCCAGGTCTGGGTCGGGACATAGCCCCCGAGACGGCACTACGGCGGGTGATGGAGGTCCCCCAAATATTTCGTGCCATCGACACCGACCTTGGAAAGATAGGATTCCTCCAAATCCGCCATATTGTCAATCTCGTTTGGTGCTGTGGGCGCTGCTCCAGGCGACGCTGACAGGGGACGGTCGCTCATCCACATAGGGCGGAGGTTTCAGCGAAAAGGGACCTTCTACAAATATGATCGTCACCTCTACTGCCATCAGGACCGTGACGCCATCCAGCCAGTCTTTGGTGTCCGCCCTCTCCGTACCGTCACCGCAGTCATCATCCGAGATAATTATGACCTCTGGGTCTATCTGCGAAATTGATTTATTTGTTAACTTACCCATTACTTAAGCGTTATTACACTGTCCTAGCAATGCAGCTTAAAACGGTTTCAACAGAGAAATATTGTAAACCCTTTTCTAACGTTCGCTAGGCTGCGCGAGACGCACGATGTTTGGGGTTAGGCGGCGTCAGAGAGTTGATGCTCTTGTAAGAGAACCATTGAGTACAAGGTAGGTCACCATTCTCATATTTGTAGATTATAGTGCCTGTCCTGCTTGAGGCACGTTGTAGGTTGCTGTGGACGAAACCAAACATTTCAATTCATCTATTCGCTCTGGGGCTTGCACTAGGGCACTAGTTGAAGATCCAGGAGTAACCTGGTCGTATAATACGGGCAGACGTGGTTCTTTGCCAGATTCTCTGACAGGTCTCTTGAGAATACTGTGATGCCTTGAGCTTGCCCAATCGGTAGTGGACATCAAACTGGAACTCCTTAAATTCCAACACCCATCATGCATTCTACCGGAGGTTCTGCCGATTGTGTTGAGTAAGCTTATAGGAAACAACTCAGCTTCCTGATCGACCCCTTTCGCATACGCTTTTATTCGTTCCTACCACTCTATCCTCTGCATCAGCAGTGCGCCGAAATCATACCCGCTTAAGTCAGTTTGCAAGACAAGCCTTGCGGTCGGGATAAGCTAAAACAGGGGAAGTCATCAGGCTCTATTTCAACTGACGCAACACGTCATCCTGTTCGATGGCACCAACTAGCTCATCCATCTCCTCGTCAATCACACTCTGCATGTACAGATTTTCCGTCCTTTACCCAGATCCTATGCTCGGCGATATGCGCGACCACTTACAGTTCTTCGAAGATTGCACGTCCCGCTGGCCACTGCCTCTCCATCGAAGCCCACTCTGGGACTGAGTCCCGATCTCCTGCCTCTAGGCGGATCTCAACCTTTGTCTCTATTTCCTCCATCCTCTGGCGCATCTCCGTCGTACCGCCTCTATGATCCGCGCCGATGCTGCAGTTCTACCCACTACTTTTTGAGACCCTCGTGGGCCCTGCCAGACTCCGAGCGTGGCCCTGCCTCCGCTTCCTTATCCATGTCCTCGCCGTTTAGTTGCCGAGATGGCATTCGTTTTCCCTGAATTAGGAGTCCTTCTATCGGCATGCTGATCACCTTTTCGGTAAGGCCGACATCTAACCACAGGGCCTTCCCTACCTCCAGCGTAGATCCGTCTACCTGTCGAATACTTTTTGTGAACTATTGATGTCGGTGCTTGGAAGGATTTTCTTGAATTCTGACAAAGCCTTTTGTAGTTTATGATTCTTATTCCAAACTGTACACAATCCTGGCTCATGAAGATGAGTATTGCCTCGGTGTCGATTGTCGCAGGCACTGTTCGCACGCCAATCTTCACTGTATCGACGACTCGTCTATAATAAAGCGATATTCTACTACCGGCTTATGGGTGTCGGTGTCGATCCGATCCTGGTCTGAGGGACTCCCCTGCCTGTATCCGTTTCCGTGCGCCAGAAACAATCCTGGCTACTCCTCAAAACAATACACAATGCGCCACTTGGGATCCTCCTTGGCGAATTGTCCCACTTGCGCACACCTATGTCATGCCTGTCCTGGATCGATCCTTGCTCCGGTATCTAGGAGTACAGGGAACGCTATCGGGTGCGGTGGTGGTCCGCCCGACCCCAGTATCGATCACTCCTGCTCACCGGGCTTCGTCCACCCGGATGACAGGAACATCCACAGGGAGACTTAATCTGAGTATCTGGATTTGTATAAGTGGGCTTCCTTGTCCAGCACAAACTGATGAGCCAATAGTCACAAGTTATCCTTGCGTCGCTGGTGGATTCAGGTATTGGCATTCACCTTACTTCACTTTTTCTTTCTTTTACTTGTCTTGCCTTCTGTTTCCTTGAAGTCGCCCGAATTTCACTCTTGTTATTTACCCTCTCGTGTGCTCCTTCTTGTCGCCTTTTCTTCTCCTTTTACTTTGTTAATTTTTTTCTTGTTTTTTGTCTCTCCAAGATAACATATACATCACCGATAATTAGAACCTTCAGGTCCTTTGCCATGTCCCGTGTGCGAATAAACGATTCGGCTCCAGAAATTTGGTCTTGGCCTGAATGAGGCGAAGTTTGTTTGGGTGCGTTTTTGTGGCTATACCGTAAGTCTGGAGCCCATATCGCCATGTAGGGGCAAGGATTACCTTTTAGATAAAAAACCATGTTTCGTCTTTCGATAATGATACCTAGGTTTTTATGGTCCCGTACCTCCTCTAAGAGCTTTGAGAAAAAGTTTTAATTTGTGAGCGCATTAAAAGCTCTCTCAGGAAAGCTCTAAAGCTTACACGTACACGGATAAAGCGTCTTTGGAGCTAAGCTTGTGTAATTTTTCACTAGTTCAATAATAATAATTATAATAATTCTTTAATAAGTCGATTCTAGCACTGCACTTGGGCTGCAGCGGCACCATTCGTAGTATGACATTCCACTATGTGTGGGATTTCTATATAGTGTCCTAGGGTGGGCGGGTTAAGCAAATTTGCAAACTTCCTATGGTTACGAGAGCGTTTATTGGAATGTTCTCATCAGTGCAATGAACTTCGCAGAGGTGTATTTCCAACCCAAGTAGGCATGTGCTTGAGCTGCATCATTTGGGTAAATGTATTTGCAATGTACACTACGCTTATTTGATTTTAAATTCCTTACCTTTAACGTTTTACTTTTTTCCTCGTCGCCAATTTGTTGTGTCTTGCATGCATCAAGTTTATTGGAGCTCATGTGTGAGTATTTACATCTTACTTCTTCTTAAGATCTAGCTGCTTATTAATAATAGTATAATAAAGTATTAACTTATAAAATTTATTTACTTATAAAATGGAACACATCCATTAATAACTCTTTCCCCAATTCCCGCCCGTGCAAATTCAAATCTACCCATACAATGATAAACCACGTATATTTTTGAAAATATGTTGAAAGTCCATCGAATAAAGAGTCAAAAGCTGGAATCATGGCTTTTTGTCCATATTAGTCTTGTGGTGAGCCAACAAATTTATCGTTTATTATTTTTTTGTGAAAAACGCTTCAAACTAATTTTCACAAATAACTCTCAGATCGGACAGAACTTAGCCCTTATAACCTATCATCAGCATTTATCTATAAAGGCTAGATTTTACGGAAAGTTTGAAGCACATCATGAGCTAATTTTTTCGCAGAGATCATTGAAAATGACTTTGAAGCTCGTCAGATGGTATTAAAAACTTTCACATAATTATTTACGACCGATTCACCACTGTTGCGGGGGAATTCCTAAAATCGCTGAAGCACGTATTCATTAGGTTTATATACAGTCATTTGAAAGTAAGTTAAAGCTACCCCGAAAATAGTTGACCCGCATTTTATATCGAAGCGGCCTTAATTTTTTTTAAGCAAGGATCTTTGTGAATGAGCGTACACCCGGAACCTTGCCCATTCCACTTATGACCCGCATGCAAGGGTGGGACCTCATCAATTAAAAAATCATTTATTAAAGTTAATGTAGAAACGAACATTTACACAGTGGTACACCACTTACCATATGCTGATGTTCAGCTTAGCCATTGTTTTATAAGATTCTTTATTAACAGCATGGAGGGAAATAATCCGAAAATACCCTGGCACATGCACATATCATCTTTTATCGAGTAAATTTGGGAGAAAGACAGATGCCAGCCTCGGTAAAAAGTTCCGTTCATGTAATCTAACAGAAGATTTTCCGCATGTTAATGCGATGCTGACGTCTCAGCAGGTTTAGGTCTCTTATCAAATCATTAAAATCTTCTCCTGAAAAAAACCTTTAAGTCGTTTCGTTTAAAGAGGATGATTTCTCCTGGATTTGCAGCTTAAATGCGGCACCTTTGGAATCAGTATTTTTGCGTATAATGAGTCTTGAAAATTACAAAAATTTTAATTTATAATTTTTTTCAACAGGAAACGTTAGGTGAATTTATGTATTTTTTTTAATTTAACGCATAGTCGGTGTTTTTTTTTTGGTAACCAATGTTATTTCCAACTTTGGGTTCAATCCACAGCAGTTTTCTATAAGCATTGTGGGCGCCCAAGGGTACTTATCCCTTTAATCCCTTGCTGCTTGCTTTGTACAAATTCTTGCAGTTGTACTTTGTGCCGTTCAGAAAACTTTCTCCGGTATTGCTCCCTACTTTGGGTTCTACAAGTATACCGAATGAATGTGCATTCGTGAAACAGGAAGTTCTTGATAAAATCAGACTTCGGTACAGGTAGCTGAGATAGATTGGGATAACATCCCTTTAGTTTCGGGTATCGGCTTAATTCTCCGGTTACTGAGCTGCATTCCGCCAAGCCCAAAAAGGTTCGTTTGCGTTCAAGATCGTATGTAGATGGTCTGATTGGCCCAAAGTGAATTTGAAAATGTAAGATTGGGTTAGTTTGAAATAGTTAAAGCCATCTCTCCACATATTTCTTATAAATATCTTAAACCAAAGTCAAATTATTGCAATTATGTTAATAAAGGGATATGGAAAACAATAAATATTTTTTGGGATTTCTCCTAATTATCAAAATAAATTATTTAAATATAATAGTATGTGTTAATGATTAAAATATAGTTATAAGCTTTTGGAAGGCGTTTTTAAATCAACTTTGAAAAAACGGCGACAGAATACCTAATTTTAAAAAAAATCACACCATAAAAATTTTAAAGTTTTCGTCATATGAGTCCCATTTGTATTACAAAGAGTATGCTTGGTAACAGTTACAATACACTTATTCATCAAGCTTACCTCAAACCACTTACCAAATAACATATAGACTAGACAAACCGTATATTAAGTGATGACAGTCGTTTTTTTGGCGGCTGGTCCAAACTTCGTTTTTGTTCGGGTCCGAGACATGCCCGCATGCTCTCACAGCAAGAGAGTAAGAATACATATGGCCTGTGTCGTGGAACGGCAACGCTGTCGTTTAACTCGCTCACTCTACAGGAAACTGCTTTGGCTTACTCTCATCCATATGATTTGTGCGATAGAACTGCATCGCTGTTTTTTATCTCGCACCCACTACGGGAAACTGCTTTGGCTTACTCTCAGTGCTCTTTATGATATTTTTATATTTTGCGCCCATGATCAGCCCATTAACACACATTTGTGTCTCTGTGTGTGTGTGTGTACAGCTCGAAATTCAGAAATCCAAAAATATTGTAAAATTTGCATCGGAAAGGCAGGCAGCGACCAACAGGCACACATGCGCATTAATGCTTCTATTCATATACAAAATACGCAAGTATGCGTGAATAGCAAGTCCAAAAACTTTTAAATGCACACATGCCAACGCTTAGGTACCCTTTCGAACAAGAACGAGCTAAAATGAAAGAATTACGCATCGAACTGGCAAACCCTTTCATTATTTCATATTACTCGTCCCCTCAAAAGGGAAGAAATGCCACCGACTTTTGAGAAAAATTCTACTTGTGGGCAATTTTGCTTGTGCGGACACATACACACACAAACATTTAAACGGTACATAGACAAATTGAAAGAGCACTGAGAGTAAGCCAAAGCAGTTTCCTGTAGAGCAAGCGAGTTAAAAGACAGCGTTGCCGTTCCACGACACAGGCCATATGTATTCTTACTCTCTTGCTGTGAGAGCATGCGGGCATGTCTCGGACCCGAACAAAAACGAAGGCGAGTTTGGACCAGCCGCAAAAAAAACGACTGTCACCACTAAATATACGGTTTGTCTAGTTTATATGTTATTTGGTTAGTGCTCAAACACTTTACAACAGCCAAAGAGATGATTTGTTGTGTCTTTTAGGGACCCAAATGATTTTTAATCGTAGTAACTATAAATCTTGTTTGAGATGCGTCTTTATTTTAGTAATCAACGTGCTTAATAAAAGCTGACTAATACGGACAACTTTGATACAGAAGTGGTTCAATAATATATATCATAGTGAAAGTTTAATGAAAGACTCACTGACCTAAATTTCTACAACATCCAACCATTACGGGTCCTAGTTGGTCCTTCTAGCCCCGTGGGTAGGTTACTTGCCCCAGTCTCCCTGAAATGAAGCCACACACTTTGAAGTAAATAAATTATGTTCTTTATAAAATAATTGACAAAAATATGTTATTAAACAAAAAAAAAAATTACAATGTGGGAAATTTGACTCAGAGTCTCACAAAAAAGTGGTGGTGCTCCCAAAGTAAGCGAGGGTTGCTTATAAAGAAAAACAGAAGAGTGTTACACTGTTACACATTAGCTGCTGGAGACAGTTTTAGCAGCTTGTTACATGTTTTGAGGTTATACTATTTCGCAGAGAGAGCCCAAATTGCAGCTCTTAGACCTTCTTAATATTTAATCTCAATTGCGAATATCGAATTGGCAAGATAAGTATCTTGAATTTTAAGTGTTAAGTCTAATGATGGCACCTGCTTTCTGTTTAGCTTTAAATCCAACGGTGAATTTTTGTCTGGCTTCGAGGTCGCTGCAAGGGCTTCCATTATCCTCGGAACTTCGGGATTAAGGACAACTGCGGTGATCTTGGTATGTTCCCGAGCCTTTCTCATCTACTGCATTACTAGATCACTACCATATTGTATCAAAAACAGCGGAATAAACATTGCCCTCTCTACTGCTCGTCCTTTTTCGCTACATTGGTCTAAATAGCTTAACAAATATCGCGATCACTATCACTCTATCGATATACTGGCTTGCAATGTAACCATCTCTTTTTTTCGCTTCTCTTCTTGGCTACGGCCCGGCAACCACATGCCTCTGATAAAGCTGTACTTAATTTTTATAAAACAATTAATCTGTCTGTATTTACTAATTTTGCCCGATGTTTATGTATTGATTGCCATTGCTGACCCCTCCGCCTCCTACAAACATTTAATTCCGCACATTAGCTTGCCGGAGCCCCTTGCTTGATTGCTAGACCGTTAATGAGGGGAACTCATCCGTTACTTCATTGATATATACATGACTAAATAGTGACTAGGGAACCAGAAGAGTGTTAGTTACACATAAGCTGCTGGAGACAGTCTTAGCAGCTTGTTACATGTTTTGAGGTTATACTATTTCGCAGAGAGAGCCCAAATTGCAGCTCTTAGACATTCTTAATATATAATCTCTGCTTGGCTATTAATGGAACCAACTCTTTATCTCGTTTCTCTTCTTGGCTACGGCCCGGAACGGCAAGCACGTGCCTCTGATAAAGCTGTACTTAAATATTATAAAACAATTAATCTGTCTGTATTTACTAATTTTGTCCGATGTCTATGTATTGACTGCCGTTGCTGTCCCCTACGCCTCCTACAAACATTTAATTCCGCTCGGCTACCCGAGGCAACGATAATTCACTTTTGGACCATGTGTTTTAGACAATAGACTTTCAAACCGGGTACTTCAGGTTGAGATGGAAAATGGCTCAAGGCAGCCAAGTTCCTTGCCCACTACTTCAACAATTGGCATCGCCCTCCATACTCAGCACTTAACAAAGTGCGGTATGGTGTACAATCCCACTCTACAGAGCCCGACGACTTCACTTGGATGTACGCTCCGATACACAGTGTCGATACCCAAAATTACAGACCAATTGGATGGGACCACCTTAGCACGCCGTAACTCTTGGTTTATGAGGCGCGGCTGCCTGGAATGCGCGCGACGAGGATGGGTCACGTCAACCATCTTGAGCCTTACCAGGGACCCCGTGTATACCTGTCTGAATAGCTTAATAGCTTTATCGATATATCGTCTAGCATTTGGACCAAATATTTTTCTTGCTTCTTTTCTTGACAATGGCTGGCAACCAAGTGCCTCGAATCAAGCTTTTCTTAAAAATAATAATAACAATGAATAAAGCTGTCTGTACTTATTAATTTTGCCCGATGTCTATGTGTGGACTGCCGTTCCGCTTGGCTAACCGTAGCGACGCCAATTCACTTTGGCCCAATTTCGCTATAAAATGTTGGCCAAAAGATTTGAGCGGCGTAGAAAACAACAGCCATGAAAATTTTGTAGTAAAACGAGTATTTGGTTTTGGAAAGTAAATTGTAGAACTTTTGTGAACGTCTTTTTAAGGTCTGTATTTATTTCGAGAAATTGTATCTATATCCTATCACGATATCGGCATCGCATTCGAGGAAGCATTTTCACACGAATGCTGTGTGGTGTGTCTGCTTCGATTACTAAAAAAATAAAGTTAAACTTAAGTATGAAACCCATAGCCTCTAGACGAATACTCAACTTTAACTCTTACCACTAAAAAAGTATGATTATAAATACAGCACTAAGCTGTATATACTATAAAGAAATTGAACACGAAATTAAAAAACTATTGACCATAAATGACTTCCCGAAGAATATAATTAGAACATTACTTTAAAGACAACATATCAGAACACTAAAGCCAACAAAATAAACAAAAATTATACAAATCTCTTACATATGTACCACGATAAGCGGAACGGCTCGCAAACTCAGACTGCTATAACAGACAAGAAATAAAAGTAGCCCACAAGCCCACAAATACGCTACAAAAATTCTCTAATAATACAAAGGCGAAAATACTAATATTTGAAAAAAGTAACGTAATTTACAAAATATCAAGTTTCAAGTGGCAACAACAATATTTACAACTGCGAGTACATCGGAACAACAAAATCCAAGCTAAAAACAAGAATAACTCAACAAAAATCGGACTTCAACTGACCCACTGTATGAAAAGCAACCACACACCAAATTTCGATGAGACGACAATTTTACAACAAGAATAACACTATAACAAAAGACATACATTAGAAATGTTACACATAATAAACACACCAAACAACATACGACTAAACTACAAAACGGACACCGAAAACTGCGCTTACTTGTACAGATATCTATTGAATTGTCAAATAGTTTCAACCTCCACGTCAAGGACGTGTAAAACAATGTATGTTTTTTAAATTGTTTAATTTTATTTAATGTATCTTAATGTTAATTGTTTTTTATTTTTGTGTTAGTACCCTGGAGACGGTTGCCGAAATGCAGCCGAAATATATTGGTTATATGCAAACAAAATTGCGTTTTCATTTTGTCTTGAATAAAAATGCCCCGGACCTCGAGCCAGCAAAACAAATAATTAAAGAAATAAAGTTTGTTAGAAAGTGACTCATATTGCCATCCATAAAAAAAGCATAGCGAGGTGCACGGCTGCGATAGGCTAAATATCAACTTCCATAAGTTCCAACTTATTCCATTGACTTACACAACAATTAGCAATGGCTCTTGGATAACCACCATGATTCCATCCTCGGATACTAGGACGTTTAGTGGGGCTGACGAAAGTACTGGGTTCTGCAAATGCAGAAATTCAACCAAGGCGACTTGACTAATGGAAGCATACTGCGTCGCTGTCTTCATGTTTGCATTTCCTCAGCTGAGAGACGCCGATTCTGTAGACGATCTGATGTCCAGCTTGTAGGATATAGTAGCAGGCTGGAAGTGAGTCTTCCTGTTTTTTTTTTTCGGGAATTTAACCCCAACTGGTGGTTTCATCACGGCATTAGCCCTAGGTAGTCCGTAGCCGATTGAAGCCTTGAAAAACTTTTGCAGTCGAACAGGTACAACACAGTTTTAGTTGAAACTCTGGAAGATAATCCTGGATGATTGATGGAATAGTGCTTCCGGTTTTGGAGTCTGAGGACATTACCTCAAACATATTTTTAAAATGTTCGTTACCCGAATCGAGAATTCTCTTATCCCCCATCACACATGGAGGTTGGTTGTCGTAATGGGAAATATAAGTTACAGCATGGGTACTGCTGCGCGGTGTACCTTCAAGTAGGCAGGTCTTCTTAATGTACAGAAGGCTTAATTAGCAGCATCAATAGCATGTTTTAATGAAGTTAAATTTGAGTTCATTATTGAATCCCACAAGTAGTCGTGTGAGTAGCTCGTCCATGGCAAAACAAGTTTACCATAGGAAGTCCTAAATGACCGATACATAATTCATAAAGAATGATGACCAACTACAATTAATCAGCACCCTTGGTGGCAATATGACTTATTCAACAGCCGAGTCCATGTGGAGAGCGTAGTGATTTACCAATCGAAGCATACAGCTACAGCTACGAAAATCGAAAAACAATTTTGTTATTGATAATATTGATATTAGTTATTACTAAGACTAAAAAAATTGAACTATAAACATGTATAAAAAGGTGTTCTTAAATTCAATTTTTGTAGTAGTATAAATAAATTAAAAATAAAAAAAGTTACCTCGGTAGAGCTTGAACTCGTACCAAACCACACTATTTGCCGCCTCCTCTACTGAACAGCCACACCAACAACTAATCGCTACAACAAAAAAACAATTTAAATAGCAGCACATACACACAGCAGAAAAAACAACGCAATCGCAATTGCAATGCGGTTGATAGAATTCTATAAAGATGCGCATGAATGTGTGTGTGTACATGTATAAGGAAATTCTTGCAATTTGCTGGCTGCCGCAAAATACTTTTTATTTAATACCTACTGTATTCCTTACTGATTTTCATGAAATTTTAAACAGTAGATTGTGCTATAGAATATTTGTGTATTCTCAAAAGTCTATTGAATTAAAATTGTGAATTAATTTAATGGGCAATACAAATTGGTCTATTGACTAGTTTATAGCTATGTGGTGGAAGCGGGGAGGTTGCGATAGCTAAGTATAATATGAAAGATACTTGATTTTAGAAGCTACATGTCAGGTTTGGTGAATCTTTTTATCGATTACTTGGAAACGGGCCAATTTATAGATTATCGGAAACAAACTCGTACTGCTCGGCATTAGGAGGATCTACGTTAAAAATTTCAAGTCTCTAGCTCTTATACCTACTTTTTGCCCAATAATTTCTACGGTGCTATATGATATAGTAATAGGATGTTCATACGATTTTGGTTAAATGTAACCATAGTGATACAAATAAATACAAATTTTTCGGTATACTCCTGAAAAACAAAATGGTTTTAATTCAGTAACTAAATTTTAGATTATTATTATGACAGTTACCATGTTAAACAAATTGTAAAAAATTATAAGAAGCTTAGCAAAATTACTCCAATGATATATACATATATATATATATATATATATATATATATATATATATATATATATATATATATATATATATATATATATATATATATATATATATATATATATATATATAGGGTACTTTCAACCCGAATGAAACATACATATGTATGTATTTATACTCTGCCTGGACTGAAAAACTTGCCTATCGATTCCGCTCTTGACAATTCTCAATAATATATACATATACTTTATGGGATCTCCTTCCTTGCGTTGAAAATTTGTGAAAAAATATATTACTTTCTACAAGTTTATAAATGGCTCCTTGAATGCTGAATTGGGTCAGTTGAAACAAGACATATTGTGCAATATAAAAAGTTATCGATTTTAAAGGATATCGGACTCTACACAATTATTTATCACAAGACCTCTATGGGATATGTAGTAAATTTAACTGATTTAATTAAAAAAATACATCCACAAAAATTTTAACACGAAATAAAAATATGAACATTTTAAATGGAGTCTCCCATTATGGTACTAATTTTAAAATAAACATGTATTTCTATTTAGAGCGCGGAAGTTGGGATGCGAAGCATTGTTATGTTGGACGAGCAAGGAGGTAAGACATCTAAAGTAAAGGAAATAGAAAATATACCCAATATTAAATTTTTTTCTCAAAAAGTAGCATGTTGTCAACTCTATTTATTTATCTTGCAAAGCCTTTAAACATACCTCTAGCAAATGCCTACATGAGAATTGTTAATAAAGCTGGTTGCTTTGAGCAATGCCATCTTTGATGAATTTAGCCAACATAAGATATTTTTAGGTATTGCATTAAAAATTTGAGTATTTTTTTTTAACTCTTGAACACTTGTATGGTAGGAAGCACTCAGGACCATCATTCCTTTAAGTTCCATTTATGTTCCTTAAAGACAGATATCAGTTTTGTTTTTTGGCTGTTTGTTTAAGCCGATTTGGCTATTTTGTGTGTTGGGGACCTTTCAACCATGGAAAGCTAAAAAAAATAGTAGCAATAGAGTCATTTACACCTTAAAAAAATTTATAATTATTTTTGGTGATATGCGATGACATAGTGTTAATAGGTTACAGGCCATCAACGTAAATTGATAAGTTCCTTGAGGAGCATACACGGGTGTTAATTAGTTGAGCAGAGTGCCAGAGAGCATAAAACTGCGCTTAAAACACACAGCACAAGTCCGATTTAGGGAACCTTAATTAGTACTTCTTTATTAAGCTTTCTGTTACCGCTGGATCCAGATCACAGTACGCTTTGAATCAAGAATTCCATATGTTTTTCTACTTGGCTTCTTTTGATAACGTCAGGTGCGTTTCCACTAGAACTGTCGGTGAGCAGCTGCTGTAATTCTTGGTTTTTTTCTTTTAATTTACCGTCCAGTGATCCTGGTTTAGCTGGTTAGTTAGCCAGAAGTCCTTATGGACATTTAATTATTATTGCAGAATAAAGATCAGAATTTTCGTCTTAGCTTGCCACACATTTACTTAAAATTTCATTAGTTGATTCAATAGACATATGTGCATTAATTTCTTTTGCTAATTTGTATAGACTTCTCATTTCTGTTCTAAACTGATCGACCTCATGTGTCTACCACGAGTTGCGGTTACACCTTGGAGCGCAGCTCATTTG
Source organism: Drosophila borealis (assembly GCA_035045885.1). Lineage (NCBI taxonomy): Eukaryota > Metazoa > Arthropoda > Insecta > Diptera > Drosophilidae > Drosophila > Drosophila borealis. The sequence continues at coordinate 715,850 of JAWNOR010000340.1, read as the reverse complement.
AAAAAGGTGTTCCCCAGATTAGTCGCAGATCCGAAAAGAAACACTCGGTGGAGTTCGGAGACACAAGTGTCTTCCTAATTATTTAATGCATCAAGTTATAAAAATTAAATGCCAAAAGCCTAATTAGAATACTGAATTTTCTAATAACTTCACCGACCGATGGATGTGTTTTATTTGCCCGTCCGGCCAGCTGTTCCCCTTTTCACAGCTAATTTGGTCAGTGACATTATTAGAGCCTACAGCTAAGAAAGAAGGTTACTAGAGAAAGTAGTGTTTTTAAGTTCAAATTTAAAATAATCTTAATTTCCTATATTATTTAAAAATATAAATAAAAAAGGAAAACGGAAAGAAAGAAGTTATTAATATAGTGAAGAACAAACTATTATAATTTTTAAATAGTACACGAATTTAATTGTGCATAGCGTAATCTGTTGTGCACGTAGATAGGAATAAGGGGCGATAATTCCTGGTAGATCTAGACGGAACAGAGAATTGAAGACGCCCTATCAGAAAAGAAGAGTCTATGTCGCCAACAATCAACTTATGTAGGAAGACAACACCAAGGATTGTCCTACGGTTGGTTAACGACGGAAGATCAAGCAGAAGAAGCATGCTGGAGTAGAATGGCAACCGAAGATTAGAGTCGCAATTTAAAACCTCGTAAGGCAAATAGCAAATTGCTTCTGGCTATTGGCATACTGCAGAGGCCAGATGCAAAAGCAGTATTCAGGGATAAGGCGAACAAGAGAGATGTATAGGAGTTTGGTTATGCAAGGATCGTTAAACTACTTAGGCAAACGTTTAATAAATCCAATCACACCTTAGGCGTCATTAACATACACTTTGAAAAATTCAGATGCAATTGATTGGTCGAACACCAAAGATGAATGAACAGTTCCTGCAAGGCAAAGTTAGTTGATTAAAATTAATACGGGTTAGTCTAGTCGGAACAGATTAGTTTAATTGTCTAATCAACCCAGAAGTTTTGCTTTCACCCATAATTAGCTTATGAATAATTATTACACCAAGCATGGTTCTACGATTAATTAAAGACGGAAGATTCATTATCAGAAATCTTCCGGTAACCGCACACAAAGAGCAAGCAACAAGAATTATTTCTGTACAGATTCAATTCTGTCTTGATGAATAGAATATTGTGGTGACCAGATACATGAGGCAATCAAGTATAGGTCGTACCAAATATATATAAAGGGTTTTTGTCGTGTACGGATCGTCAAACTTCTTCGACCATCGCTTGATGAAACCCAAAACAATTCTGGCCTTATTGTCCAAGGTCTTAAAATGAGAGTGGAATTTAAGTTTATGATCATGGATGACACCTAGATCATTAACTTCATTACAAGTACTGTTAACACGCTCGAGCGGTAAGCTATCAAGGATGAAGGAAACTAATTGAGGAGGGCTTCTATAGAAGGTCATTGCCTTACATTTGGAGCAGTTTAAGTTTAAGAGGTTGGCTAGATAGCATGATGCCATATCTTAAAATGCAAGGCACAATTTCACATCATCAGCATACATTAACACTCAAGAGTGAGACAGTATCGAAGAAGCGGCCCAAGATGACTACTTTGAGGAACACCGGAAGTCACCAGAATACGTTTAGAAAACGAATTTCTGGGTTCTGTTATGCAAATGCTTTGAAATCCAGTTCAAGAGATTGACTATATAGCCGAGATGGCAAAATTTATGAAGCAGTAAGGAGTCGTTGACAGAGTCGCATACCTTACTGAAATCAGTATAGACGACGTCAATCTGCATTCTTTTCTTAAACCCATTAATTCCAAGCGAAGTAAACTGAAGAAGGTTAGTGGTTGTAGATCTTCTCTTCACGAATCCATGCTGGGAAGGTGAAATAATAGAACTACATAAATGTTGCAGTTGAGATGTAATGATTCTCTAAAAAGCTTTAGGTATAGCGTATAATTTGGAAATACCTCTATAGTTTTCGACATCAGACTTCCTCCCTCACTAATGGAGAGGGATAATGTATGATTCTTTCCAAATGGTCGAAAAAGATAAAGTGTTTACAAGCAATTACAAAAGTTTTAAGACAGGCTTACAAGCAGTCACATCATCAAGGCCCGTGAGTAACCCGGCTTGATTGTGCTCTTTCCAATTAGATGGAAAGACTAAAGATTCAAGGGATACATTAAAGGGCTTTAGCTTGGACGAAGAAGGGAAACACTACACTCCTTGGGTAGACAACTAGGAATATTGTCAGACCCAGAAGAGTAAAAAGATGTTAAAGAATTTATAGCAGATAGAAGAGAGAATTAATAGGGGATTTAAATGGGAATTAATAGCAGCATGTATGAAACTATAGGAAGTAATATTATATCGGTAAGCATTATTATTAGGACAGACAGAAGAGTAAGTTGATTGGGAAAAATTGACAAAGAGGTTAGCAGAATCAGAATCATTGCTAGCTTTATCCATCCCGAAGGAAAAAGAAGATAGCAATCTTGAAGATTTACGCTTCAAGCTTACAAAATTATAAAACTGTCTCGGATTAAGGGAAAATTGCCTTTAGGAACGAGTAAGAAAATTTTCATTGCACTGAGAATTCAGAAAAAAAGAAGTTCGACCTGGTGATATAGAATATTTAACCAATATTCGAACCAGACTTATTAAACTTTTTAAAATATTTAGATTTTATATTTGTTAGTAAGCCAGCAATTAAAGGAATTTAATTGGGAATATACATATCTTAAAGAGAATTTAGGGTGTTATAAGAAAAATTAATAGCGGTTCAATCAGTTGGATGAATACGTTGATTAAGCAAGGAAAACGACGCGGCTTATTCAAAGCTAATGAATACGAAATAAGAGGATTGCAATTGAACATTGCAACTTCTAAAATAAGATGATATACATCCTCAGGAAGAGATAAATTAGGACATATACAAGATCAAGTGTTCAATTCAAATGATTAAAAATTGAATTGATTTGAAACAACGAAAGGTCCAGCATGCAATATGTGAAGTCATGCTGTGCTGAGGGTACTAGATAATTTTCGTCAGTGAATAACGACCAGGAGTTTTTCGGTAAATTAAAATCATCCAAGATTATAAATAGGTCTTTATCACGCACATGAGTAGAAACTTCTTTAATACACGTAATATATTTCATATAAACTTGAATTTCAGAAGAAGAAAGAATATAGGAGCATATGATATAAATAGCGCATGATGGAAAAGTCACCTACTTCAGTAGGCGTAGTAAAACAGAAAGGTTCTGACTAAAGAGGGGCTTTAACGGCAATTAATACCCCACCACCTGGAGTCGGCCGATCATTTCGATGCATAATGATATTGTTCGAAAAAACTAAATCAGATATGGTTGAATTTAACCATGCATCTGAAAATGCAATTATATCCGAATCGAAGGGAGTGCGTCAGTAACGGTACCTTGTATCGAAGGGACAGTATGGGTGACAGGGATAGAATGGTTTTGCTTTTTTTTTTACTTCAGCTCGTGAACAGAAGTCGCAAATAACAGTCAACACTTTCGGGTTGTCTGCAAAGAAACAGTTTTTGTCGGACAGAATGAGAAAGGGAGAAAGAAACACACAAAGTTATGTTTCTGTGCAGCAGACCCTAGGAACGAGCAAAGACATTTTTCGACGTTTTTCTTTCGCACATGTTTTTCAACGAACACTGATCAGAAAAAATAGCTGCCAAAGTGTCTTTTGTGGATAAGCATGTATGAACTTGCGTGCTTGTGTGTGTCTAAAGAAATTGACTACAAGCATAACTGTATTATGTCGTGCCCTCTTCTTCTTTCTCTCTCTTTCTCCCTCTAGCTTTCATTCACATCATCACACGACAACAACAAAAAAAGACACTTTTCGATTCCACTTTTTTGTTTTGCTTTTCGACATGTGCCTGTTAAGATATTACTGTTAGACAAAACAGTAGCATTGCTCACCAAAACAGAGTACAGAGAACAAAAAAGCGAAGAAATAAAGTGGTCGATTGAGAGCGAAACCGAATCTGCTTCGTATTTTTCTGTGTTTTTGAGTGCAGACCGCACTGAAAGTAGGTGTTGACTGTTATTTGCGACCTTTGCTCGTAAACAATCATGTGAGTACCCCAATATTTAGGATCACAAATGATTGGGAACGAATCATGTGAAACATTCATTTTGAATGATGCTATTTCACGAGGTTGGAGAAATTAAATTTAGTTATTGACACGCTATCAGAAGATTTGCTAGCAATATAGGCAATGCATCACAAATGTTGTCAGACGAAAGCCGGGAATCAAAATTTCCCTACGACGGGCAACGACAGTCAAAATAGGAGCTAGTGGGGTCACAGAGCCACCATGATTGCTTTGAACAATCTGGGCTAGATTGCGCGCAGGTCTACCTTAGCGCCCACATTTTACATCACGAAATATTGACTACCGGGGTCAAAGATAAACAGAATAAAGGTAGGGCCAAAACGAAAGATAATCAAAACAAACACTAACAACAGCACGGAACTGACGCTGCGGTTAAAAATTACAATAATTAAGTAAATTACACTGCACAACAGATAGCAATTTGCACAAGTAATCAAAGCTTTTTAAATAAAGTAGAAAAGATGCAAAATTTCCAAACAAGGACCAGGTTAGAAGCGCAAAAATATATACAAATTGGAGCTCAAGTAAAACTCGTCAATCACTCTCAACTGAGAACTCTTTCTCTCTCTGTTAATGCCCGTGGTTCCCTAGGCTGAATATGTTGCTTTCTTGTAGCATATGTTGTATAAAGCCGAGGTATCTGAAAGCACCCGATCCATACCTAGTAATATGATTGTAATGGAATTTCACTAAAAGTATTTGATTTATAATTATTTGTTTGGCTGGGTCGAGGTCCGAGGTTTTTACACGTCTGCGCTCTCTGACGTGTAAAACAATTGCCCTGAAGACGGTTGCCAAAGTGCAGCCGTAATATACCGGTGATATTTCAAACAAAATTGGGTTTTTTCGTTTTTTTCATTTTTGTCTTGAATAAAAACCACGGACCTCGAGCCAGCCAAACATATACATAATTATAACATGGAAAGGTCGCTAAATCCAGCATTAAGTTGTTGATTTACTTCGAAATTAAATAATTTTAACATTTTTATTTTTTTGTGCACATTATTCTATACGTATAGAAATTTTTTGGTGTTCGAAGTGAACGGGCGTACTCGCAAAATAAAATTAAATATCAAAATTCGAGTGCACGCACAACCGGCTAAACGCGGCTTTTGCAATCCCGCACAAAGATTGCAACGCATTAAGTATTTGATCCCAATAACAAACAGAAAGAAAAAAAAAACACAAAAACGGCAAAAATTAAAACAAAACTACTTGCTAACAAAACAATTTGTTTTAAGTGAAACGAAATAAAATCAAACTGAAAAAAAGGTGATCAAAAAATTGAGCAAGTCGTCTGCGCTGCCATGCTGACATGCACCCAGCCAGTGGCAATGCCAATAGAGCCACCATTCTAGTGAGTGCTGAAAACAGCAACCCACAATGAGTAAAAAGGGGTCGACTCGAACTAATGAGGTACACCAACTAAATGCTGACGCCGCTACGCCGCTGAGAACCTAAATGCTTAACAGCCGCTTAACAACAACTGCCAATAAATTCTCCGCGCTGGAGTCTGCAAGAAGTACTTCAGTTTTACCTTCTTACCCTTTAATGGACTCCAAAGACCTTGGCCCATTGACGCCCTAGTGCGTATCGACTGATTCAATCACAGGCGAAAAAACCGATAAACGCAAAGTCTTAGACAGCAGGTCCCCACATGCCGCGCGGCGAAAGCAGAAAAAGACTGACATCAGTCCAGTTTGCATACATGCTACCAATAGATATGCTCCCTTGGCACCACCCGATAACGACGAAGACAAGGAGACTGACAAATCTGAGGCCGAGGAGCTACACTCAGCCCAAGAAGGGAACATGCTTGCCTCAGCGACTCCTCAGGTTTGGGGCGGCAGCCAGCCCAACGCTGTCGCCCATGCCAGCACCAGCTCCTCCGTGCCCGAAAAAAGGGCCAACAACAATGCCCCAACTTGGGGCAAGAAGCCACCCCCCATCGTCCAAAACTGCATCGACAACAATTCACCAAGAAAATAGGCTGGCGACTGCGGCGGCAACCTTGTATTGTGAGTCTGACTGCCTTGGTGCATTTAATATTTCTTGCAGGCATGTTAAATTCAATTCGATTTGTGTGAATACAAGTATTATGAATTAAAGAAGTGTCAAAAGATTGGGAGATCAGCCCTAAAAATGTATGCAAATTTGTTTCATGTAGAAGTGGCAATAAAGTGCGGCAAGTATTCATACAAATGTACAGTAACATATTGAGAGTTACAGTTCCATTTTATGCATACTTGCCCAAAGTATAGAAGCGCAATTTCGTGTGCTCACGCGCCAACATACATACATCTCGACATATCAGCAACCTGAATGACTTTGACTTGACATTCGTTTTGAATTCCTCTTGCGTGTACTTTCTTTTTAACTGCAGCAAGACCTTCGAACAATTGCCTGATCCGACGTTCTTATTTGTGCGCTAAAAGAAGCGGTTCTTTACGTACGCTGAGCATTATTTGGCTCTCTTAAAGTACAGCAGCAAAGTCTAAATGACTTAGCAGCGTGAGTCATACAAGTCGACCTGCTAGTAGTAGTGATGTATTGAACAGCACACAGGTGTCTCGGCAGCCAAATCTCCCGAAATTAAAAGTGTCCGAGTTCTCAGGGAAGTACACCGAGTTGACTAGTTGGTTCAACATATTTACTATGCTGATAGAGTCGGATGCTGAGCTTGATGACTTGTCGAAGCTAATACATTTGCGATTCGCTTTAGGTGTCGTTCCTTGGGGAATCATTAACTGTTTGGAATTATCGGGTGTTAACTGCCATCGGTCCCTACGGTTACTGCAAGACCGTTATGAAAACAAGGCAATTATTGTTTAATCTCACATCCTTTTTTTTTGTTTTTTTTTTTCATTGTTTTTATTTACGATCTATCTCTTCGATAAAAAGTAAATAATGTGGTGTAGATATTTGCATGTGGTTTTTGTGTGTATTGGCACTCGTATTTTGGACGGTCTCAGCACCCTTTAGGCGGTCTAAAAGGCAGGTCGACTTGGTTTGTGTCTTTAAAGGTGTCGGGGGTGCAGGTTGTTGTCGAGAAGGTTTCTTGCAAGGTGATTGCAGTGGTTGTCCAGTCGGTCTTCGTTTCACTTCTTTAGTGACGGATGCGATTTTGAGGTGATTGTGTATTACACTGTTTTTGACGTAATATGGGGTCTTAACCAGCCTGCGCAGAGTTTTTATTTGAAATCTTTGCAGGATTTCAATGTTGGAATTTGAGGCCGTGCCCCACAGGTGAATACCTTATGTCCAGATTGGCTTCAGAATGACCTTGTATAAAAGATCTTTGTACCTTGTATAAAAAAACCTGTACTCAAGGAGCCAGTTCATCTGCCGGAGTTTCAGGCAGAGCTGCTTTCTTTTGGCTTTTATGTGGGTTGACCACGTCAATCTCCTGTCTAGGGTTAGGCCGAGATACTTGACTGTGTTTTCCATTGGCAGCGTGGTGCCGTTTAGGATAACAGGAGGGCAGGTTTTTCGTCTTGTGGCGAATGTTATGTGTGTGGACTTGGCTTCATTGACCACAATATTCCATCTTTGGAGCCATTGTTCGAGGCTTGACAGCTGTGCTTGCAGGATAACGGAGACTTCAGCATGATGCGTTAAGGAAGCTACATATGCAGTGTCATCTGCATAGGTGGCGATGAGCAGGTAATCTCTGTCGATAATAGGAAGGTCAGCTGTGTACAGGGTGTATAGGACTGGGCCCAACACACTTCCTTGCGGGATACCGGCATTGATTTGGTATATTTCGGATTCTACCCATTCGCTTCTCACGTAGAACGTCCTTCAATGGAGGAATGATCTTAGCGTTAAATAAAACGCTGCTGGAATTAGGAGCTTCAGCTTGTGCAGCAATCCTGGATGCCACACTCGGTCAAAGGCCTGCTTTATATCGTATTTTTTAGCTTCAAAGGAGTTTATAATTGTTTGTGTTATCCTGCGACACTGTTCAGGGGTCCATGCTGGCTCCTAAAGCCAAATTGATGATCAGGTATCAAGTTTCCGTCTTCCAGCAGTGGAAATAGTCTGACCAAAAATAATCTTTCGAATACTTTCGACAGTATTGCTAACAAGCTGGTGGGACGGTAGGAGGCAGGATCGTATTCAGGCTTCCCAGGTTTATGTATCATTATAATTTCCGCACACTTCCATTGTGAAGGAAAGTGGTGGAATCTCACATAAATGAGCTGTTTAATCTGAAACGTGTCATGAATGTAGACTCGCAGACTCTGAGGGTTCTTGTAGACAGTGTAAGCTCGCAGATAGCGGCCCATAAATTTCTCGGCAGTGAGCAAGACATTTTCGACGCGCTAGTTTTTCATTTGATTCGCAGCAAACTTGATGATGAGACACTCGATAAGTGGGAAAGCGAATGGGATTGCAAAAAATTACCTTCGTGACCATTGTTATCGCAATTCTTAATAAATAGAGGTATGAACTTGGTTAATCGAGAAGTTCGGCGGAATAATGGTTCTCGTCCCAACGGCAAAAACGTATTAAAGAAATCCAGCTTTGGTGTAGCTAGCAGCAACCTTGGTAAGTCGTGTTACATTTGTGCTATCGCACATGGGGTAAACGCATGCCCAAAATTTAAAGTATTAATACCCTTGCAGCGGTTTCAGGAGGTGCGCTATGCCTAATATGTTATTGTATACAACAAACCTCATCATGAACTGCTTCATCGTAATGTCTCGGATAGCGTGTGCATAATGGCCAATCACAACAAGGGAACAGTTCTTTGCATAGCGCACTTTTATCGAATTCATCTGTAAGTCTCCTAGTGACCGCCGTCGTTTTGATAAAAGGTAACGATGAAGTTTATCATTATTGTTTATCATAATAATGATAATTAGAAAAAATTTCGGCATCAATTCAGTATCACACGTGTGCTGATATGAACTACACTAAGATTATAGACATTGACGAACCTCGCGTAGGAAGGACTAGCATTTTAAAGATATTTTGAAATAGTAAAAAGGCGTTTGTAGACTCTAACAAGTCAGTGCCGTACGACACCCCTATCGTCGATAGAATACATATGACGGACTCATATAATCAAAGCTGTATCCATATTTCATGGTTGTAGCAGACATTGCTGGTACTGAAGTACGCGGTATTCTATAGGTCCATTGGTCACATGCGTTACTTGTTCCTCAAAAGTTTCCTTAGGGCTAACATGAAAGGCGCTCAAGAAATGTAACATTTTTTTTAAAGACGCATCGGCATCTCCGTGAAAAAAAACGGCACCAAGACAGACCCACACCTTAAGTTTTAACAAAACCGATTAAGCCCAAATGTTATCAATGCAATTCACTGCGATTTGCTTAATCTGATACGCTTTTACCACGAAATGCTGTTCGCGCCACAACTTAATATTTAGTATTTAGTAACGATGACAGCTATATTTAGTATTTTTGCTTTTATTCCATGAAATGTTATTTGAATTGAATAAATATCGATATTGTCGATCGATGTATTGTACATTGAACTGTAATCAGTTTGTCTGTCGAGTAAAAGATTTGAAGCGGAGCTGATGGGAATTTTCCCGAAAATTATTAATTTCAACGCTAGTGGAGGACTCTAGTTCGAATATTGGCGCCCGAGCAGTGACCTAAAGATAAGGTCTAAGTCCGGAAGAAGCTAAACATTAAAGCCAATTGGAAGTACGCTTAATTCACCAAGAAAATAGGCTGGCGACTGCGGCGGCAACCTTGTATTGTGAGTCTGACTGCCTTGGTGCATTTAATATTTCTTGCAGGCATGTTAAATTCAATTCGATTTGTGTGAATACAAGTATTATGAATTAAAGAAGTGTCAAAAGATTGGGAGATCAGCCCTAAAAATGTATGCAAATTTGTTTCATGTAGAAGTGGCAATAAAGTGCGGCAAGTATTCATACAAATGTACAGTAACATATTGAGAGTTACAGTTCCATTTTATGCATACTTGCCCAAAGTATAGAAGCGCAATTTCGTGTGCTCACGCGCCAACCAGTTGGTTCAACATATGTACTATGCTGATAGAGTCGGATGCTGAGCTTGATGACTTGTCGAAGCTTATACATTTGCGATTCGCTTTAGGTGTCGTTCCTTGGGGAATCATTAACTGTTTGGAATTATCGGGTGTTAACTGCCATCGGTCCCTACGGTTACTGCAAGACCGTTATGAAAACAAGGCAAATATTGTTCAATCTCACATCCTTTTTTTTCGTTTTTTTTTATTGTTTTTATTTACGATCTAGCTCTTCGATAAAAAGTAAATAATGTGGTGTAGATATTTGCATGTGGTTTTTGTGTGTATTGGCACTGGTATTTTGGACGGTCTCAGCACCCTTTAGGCGGTCTAAAAGGCAGGTCGACTTGGTTTGTGTCTTTAAAGGTGTCGGGGGTGCAGGTTGTTGTCGAGAAGGTTTCTTGCAAGGTGATTGCAGTGGTTGTCCAGTCGGTCTTCGTTTCACTTCTTTAGTGACGGATGCGATTTTGAGGTGATTGTGTATTACACTGTTTTTGACGTAATATGGGGTCTTAACCAGCCTGCGCAGAGTTTTTATTTGAAATCTTTGCAGGATTTCAATGTTGGAATTTGAGGCCGTGCCCCACAGGTGAATACCTTATGTCCAGATTGGCTTAAGAATGACCTTGTATAAAAGATCTTTGTACCTTCTATAAAAAAACCTGTACCCAAGGAGCCAGTTCATCTGCCGGAGTTTCAGGCAGAGCTGCTTTCTTTTGGCTTTTATGTGGGTTGACCACGTCAATCTCCTGTCTAGGGTTAGGCCGAGATACTTGACTGTGTTTTCCATTGGCAGCGTGGTGCCGTTTAGGATAACAGGAGGGCAGGTTTTTCGTCTTGTGGCGAATGTTATGTGTGTGGACTTGGCTTCATTGACCACAATATTCCATCTTTGGAGCCATTGTTCGAGGCTTGACAGCTGTGCTTGCAGGATAACGGAGACTTCAGCATGATCCGTTAAGGAAGCTACATATGCAGTGTCATCTGCATAGGTGGCGATGAGCAGGTCATCTCTGTCGATAATAGGAAGGTCAGCTGTGTACAGGGTGTATAGGACTGGGCCCAACACACTTCCTTGCGGGATACCGGCATTGATTTGGTATATTTCGGATTCGACCCATTCGCTTCTCACGTAGAACGTCCTTCAATGGAGGAATGATCTTAGCGTTAAATAAAACGCCGCTGGAATTAGGAGCTTCAGCTTGTGCAGCAATCCTGGATGCCACACTCGGTCAAAGGCCTGCTTTATATCGAGAAAGGCCACTGAACAGTATTTTTTAGCTTCAAAGGAGTTTATAATTGTTTGTGTTATCCTGCGACACTGTTCAGGGGTTCCTTGCTGGCTCCTAAAGCCAAATTGATGATCAGGTATCAAGTTTCCGTCTTCCAGCAGTGGAAATAGTCTGACCAAAAAAAATCTTTCGAATACTTTCGACAGTATTGCTAACAAGCTGGTGGGACGGTAGGAGGCAGGATCGTATTCAGGCTTCCCAGGTTTATGTATCATTATAATTTCCGCACACTTCCATTGTGAAGGAAAGTGGTGGAATCTCACATAAATGAGCTGTTTAATCTGAAACGTGTCATGAATGTAGACTCGCAGACTCTGAGGGTTCTTGTAGACAGTGTAAGCTCGCAGATAGCGGCCCATAAATTTCTCGGCAGTGAGCAAGACATTTTCGACGCGCTAGTTTTTCATTTGATTCGCAGCAAACTTGATGATGAGACACTCGATAAGTGGGAAAGCGAATGGGATTGCAAAAAATTACCTTCGTGACCATTGTTATCGCAATTCTTAATAAATAGAGGTATGAACTTGGTTAATCGAGAAGTTCGGCGGAATAATGGTTCTCGTCCCAACGGCAAAAACGTATTAAAGAAATCCAGCTTAGGTGTAGCTAGCAGCAACCTTGGCAAGTCGTGTTACATTTGTGCTAGCGCACATGGGGTAAACGCATGCCCAAAATTTAAAGTATTAATATCCTTGCAGCGGTTTCAGGAGGTGCGCTATGCCTAATATGTTATTGTATACAACAAACCTAATCATGAACTGCTTCATCGTAATGTCTCGGATAGCGTGTGCATAATGGCCAATCACAACAAGGGAACAGTTCTTTGCATAGCGCACTTTTATCGAATTCATCTGTAAGTCTCCTAGTGACCGCCGTCGTTTTGATAAAAGGTAACGATGAAGTTTATCATTATTGTTTATCATAATAATGATAATTAGAAAAAATTTCGGCATCAATTCAGTATCACACGTGTGCTGATATGAACTACACTAAGATTATAGACATTGACGAACCTCGCGTAGGAAGGACTAGCATTTTAAAGATATTTTGAAATAGTAAAAAGGCGTTTGTAGACTCTAACAAGTCAGTGCCGTACGACACCCCTATCGTCGATAGAATTCATATGACGGACTCATATATTCAAAGCTGTATCCATATTTCATGGTTGTAGCAGACATTGCTGGTACTGAAGTACGCGGTATTCTATAGGTCCATTGGTCACATGCGTTACTTGTTCCTCAAAAGTTTCCTTAGGGCTAACATGAAAGGCGCTCAAGAAATGTAACATTTTTTTTAAAGAAGCATCGGCATCTCCGTGAAAAAAAACGGCACCAAGACAGACCCACACCTTAAGTTTTAACAAAACCGATTAAGCCCAAATGTTATCAATGCAATTCACTGCGATTTGCTAAATCTGATACGCTTTTACCACGAAATGCTGTTCGCGCCACAACTTAATATTTAGTATTTAGTAACGATGACAGCTATATTTAGTATTTTTGCTTTTATTCCATGAAATGTTATTTGAATTGAATAAATATCGATATTGTCGATCGATGTATTGTACATTGAACTGTAATCAGTTTGTCTGTCGAGTAAAAGATTTGAAGCGGAGCTGATGGGAATTTTCCCGAAAATTATTAATTTCAACGCTAGTGGAGGACTCTAGTTCGAATATTGGCGCCCGAGCAGTGACCTAAGATTAAAGCCAATTGGAAGTACGCTTAATTCACCAAGAAAATAGGCTGGCGACTGCGGCGGCAACCTTGTATTGTGAGTCTGACTGCCTTGGTGCATTTAATATTTCTTGCAGGCATGTTAAATTCAATTCGATTTGTGTGAATACAAGTATTATGAATTAAAGAAGTGTCAAAAGATTGGGAGATCAGCCCTAAAAATGTATGCAAATTTGTTTCATGTAGAAGTGGCAATAAAGTGCGGCAAGTATTCATACAAATGTACAGTAACATATTGAGAGTTACAGTTCCATTTTATGCATACTTGCCCAAAGTATAGAAGCGCAATTTCGTGTGCTCACGCGCCAACCAGTTGGTTCAACATATGTACTATGCTGATAGAGTCGGATGCTGAGCTTGATGACTTGTCGAAGCTTATACATTTGCGATTCGCTTCAGGTGTCGTTCCTTGGGGAATCATTAACTGTTTGGAATTATCGGGTGTTAACTGCCATCGGTCCCTACGGTTACTGCAAGACCGTTATGAAAACAAGGCAAATATTGTTCAATCTCACATCCTTTTTTTTCGTTTTTTTTTTATTGTTTTTATTTACGATCTATCTCTTCGATAAAAAGTAAATAATGTGGTGTAGATATTTGCATGTGGTTTTTGTGTGTATTGGCACTGGTATTTTGGACGGTCTCAGCACCCTTTAGGCGGTCTAAAAGGCAGGTCGACTTGGTTTGTGTCTTTAAAGGTGTCGGGGGTGCAGGTTGTTGTCGAGAAGGTTTCTTGCAAGGTGATTGCAGTGGTTGTCCAGTCGGTCTTCGTTTCACTTCTTTAGTGACGGATGCGATTTTGAGGTGATTGTGTATTACACTGTTTTTGACGTAATATGGGGTCTTAACCAGCCTGCGCAGAGTTTTTATTTGAAATCTTTGCAGGATTTCAATGTTGGAATTTGAGGCCGTGCCCCACAGGTGAATACCTTATGTCCAGATTGGCTTCAGAATGACCTTGTATAAAAGATCTTTGTACCTTGTATAAAAAAACCTGTACCCAAGGAGCCAGTTCATCTGCCGGAGTTTCAGGCAGAGCTGCTTTCTTTTGGCTTTTATGTGGGTTGACCACGTCAATCTCCTGTCTAGGGTTAGGCCGAGATACTTGACTGTGTTTTCCATTGGCAGCGTGGTGCCGTTTAGGATAACAGGAGGGCAGGTTTTTCGTCTTGTGGCGAATGTTATGTGTGTGGACTTGGCTTCATTGACCACAATATTCCATCTTTGGAGCCATTGTTCGAGGCTCGACAGCTGTGCTTGCAGGATAACGGAGACTTCAGCATGATCCGTTAAGGAAGCTACATATGCAGTGTCATCTGCATAGGTGGCGATGAGCAGGTCATCTCTGTCGATAATAGGAAGGTCAGCTGTGTACAGGGTGTATAGGACTGGGCCCAACACACTTCCTTGCGGGATACCGGTATTGATTTGGTATATTTCGGATTCGACCCATTCGCTTCTCACGTAGAACGTCCTCCAATGGAGGAATGATCTTAGCGTTAAATAAAACGCTGCTGGAAGTAGGAGCTGCAGCTTGTGCAGCAATCCTGGATGCCACCCTCGGTCAAAGGCCTGCTTTATATCGAGAACGGCCACTGAACAGTATTTTTTAGCTTCAAAGGAGTTTATAATTGTTTGTGTTATCCTGCGACACTGTTCAGGGGTTCCATGCTGGCTCCTAAAGCCAAATTGATGATCAGGTATCAAGTTTCAGTCTTCCAGCAGTGGAAATAGTCTGACCAAAAAAATCTTTCGAATACTGTATACAGTATTGCTAACAAGCTGGTGGGACGGTAGGAGGCAGGATCGTATTCAGGCTTCCCAGGTTTATGTATCATTATAATTTCCGCACACTTCCATTGTGAAGGAAAGTGGTGGAATCTCACATAAATGAGCTGTTTAATCTGAAACGTGTCATGAATGTAGACTCGCAGACTCTGAGGGTTCTTGTAGACAGTGTAAGCTCGCAGATAGCGGCCCATAAATTTCTTAGCAGTGAGCAAGACATTTTCGACGCGCTAGTTTTTCATTTGATTCGCAGCAAACTTGATGATGAGACACTCGATAAGTGGGAAAGCGAATGGGATTGCAAAAAATTACCTTCGTGACCATTGTTATCACAATTCTTAATAAATAGAGGTATAAACTTGGTTAATCGAGAAGTTTGGCGGAATAATGGTTCTCGTCCCAACGGCAAGAACGTATTAAAGAAATCCAGCTTAGGTGTAGCTAGCAGCAACCTTGGCAAGACGTGTTACATTTGTGCTAGCGCACATGGGGTAAACGCATGCCCAAAACAGTTCTTTGCATAGCGCACTTTTATCGAATTCATCTGTAAGTCTCCTAGTGACCGCCGTCGTTTTGATAAAAGGTAACGATGGAGTTTATCATTATTGTTTATCATAATAATGATAATTAGAAAAAATTTCGGCATCAATTCAGTATCACACGTGTGCTGATATGAACTACACTAAGATTATAGACATTGACGAACCTCGCGTAGGAAGGACTAGCATTTTAAAGATATTTTGAAATAGTAAAAAGGCGTTTGTAGACTCTAACAAGTCAGTGCCGTACGACACCCCTATCGTCGATAGAATTCATATGACGGACTCATATATTCAGAGCTGTATCCATATTTCATGGTTGTAGCAGACATTGCTGGTACTGAAGTACGCGGTATTCTATAGGTCCATTGGTCACATGCGTTACTTGTTCCTCAAAAGTTTCCTTAGGGCTAACATGAAAGGCGCTCAAGAAATGTAACATTTTTTTTAAAGAAGCATCGGCATCTCCGTGAAAAAAAACGGCACCAAGACAGACCCACACCTTAAGTTTTAACAAAACCGATTAAGCCCAAATGTTATCAATGCAATTCACTGCGATTTGCTTAATCTGATACGCTTTTACCACGAAATGCTGTTCGCGCCACAACTTAATATTTAGTATTTAGTAACGATGACAGCTATATTTAGTATTTTTGCTTTTATTCCATGAAATGTTATTTGAATTGAATAAATATCGATATTGTCGATCGATGTATTGTACATTGAACTGTAATCAGTTTGTCTGTCGAGTAAAAGATTTGAAGCGGAGCTGATGGGAATTTTCCCGAAAATTATTAATTTCAACGCTAGTGGAGGACTCTAGTTCGAATATTGGCGCCCGAGCAGTGACCTAAAGATAAGGTCTAAGTCCGGAAGAAGCTAAACATTAAAGCCAATTGGAAGTACGCTTAATTCACCAAGAAAATAGGCTGGCGACTGCGGCGGCAACCTTGTATTGTGAGTCTGACTGCCTTGGTGCATTTAATATTTCTTGCAGGCATGTTAAATTCAATTCGATTTGTGTGAATACAAGTATTATGAATTAAAGAAGTGTCAAAAGATTGGGAGATCAGCCCTAAAAATGTATGCAAATTTGTTTCATGTAGAAGTGGAAATAAAGTGCGGCAAGTATTCATACAAATGTACAGTAACATATTGAGAGTTACAGTTCCATTTTATGCATACTTGCCCAAAGTATAGAAGCGCAATTTCGTGTGCTCACGCGCCAACCAGTTGGTTCAACATATGTACTATGCTGATAGAGTCGGATGCTGAGCTTGATGACTTGTCGAAGCTTATACATTTGCGATTCGCTTCAGGTGTCGTTCCTTGGGGAATCATTAACTGTTTGGAATTATCGGGTGTTAACTGCCATCGGTCCCTACGGTTACTGCAAGACCGTTATGAAAACAAGGCAAATATTGTTCAATCTCACATCCTTTTTTTGTTTTTTTTTTATTGTTTTTATTTACGATCTATCTCTTCGATAAAAAGTAAATAATGTGGTGTAGATATTTGCATGTGGTTTTTGTGTGTATTGGCACTGGTATTTTGGACGGTCTCAGCACCCTTTAGGCGGTCTAAAAGGCAGGTCGACTTGGTTTGTGTCTTTAAAGGTGTCGGGGGTGCAGGTTGTTGTCGAGAAGGTTTCTTGCAAGGTGATTGCAGTGGTTGTCCAGTCGGTCTTCGTTTCACTTCTTTAGTGACGGATGCGATTTTGAGGTGATTGTGTATTACACTGTTTTTGACGTAATATGGGGTCTTAACCAGCCTGCGCAGAGTTTTTATTTGAAATCTTTGCAGGATTTCAATGTTGGAATTTGAGGCCGTGCCCCACAGGTGAATACCTTATGTCCAGATTGGCTTCAGAATGACCTTGTATAAAAGATCTTTGTACCTTGTATAAAAAAACCTGTACCCAAGGAGCCAGTTCATCTGCCGGAGTTTCAGGCAGAGCTGCTGTCTTTTGGCTTTTATGTGGGTTGACCACGTCAATCTCCTGTCTAGGGTTAGGCCGAGATACTTGACTGTGTTTTCCATTGGCAGCGTGGTGCCGTTTAGGATAACAGGAGGGCAGGTTTTTCGTCTTGTGGCGAATGTTATGTGTGTGGACTTGGCTTCATTGACCACAATATTCCATCTTTGGAGCCATTGTTCGAGGCTTGACAGCTGTGCTTGCAGGATAACGGAGACTTCAGCATGATCCGTTAAGGAAGCTACATATGCAGTGTCATCTGCATAGGTGGCGATGAGCAGGTCATCTCTGTCGACAATAGGAAGGTCAGCTGTGTACAGGGTGTATAGGACTGGGCCCAACACACTTCCTTGCGGGATACCGGCATTGATTTGGTATATTTCGGATTCGACCCATTCTTCTTCTTCTTCTCACGTAGAACGTCCTCCAATGGAGGAATGATCTTAGCGTTAAATAAAACGCTGCTGGAAGTAGGAGCTGCAGCTTGTGCAGCAATCCTGGATGCCACCCTCGGTCAAAGGCCTGCTTTATATCGAGAACGGCCACTGAACAGTATTTTTTAGCTTCAAAGGAGTTTATAATTGTTTGTGTTATCCTGCGACACTGTTCAGGGGTTCCATGCTGGCTCCTAAAGCCAAATTGATGATCAGGTATCAAGTTTCCGTCTTCCAGCAGTGGAAATAGTCTGACCAAAAATAATCTTTCGAATACTTTCGACAGTATTGCTAACAAGCTGGTGGGACGGTAGGAGGCAGGATCGTATTCAGGCTTCCCAGGTTTATGTATCATTATAATTTCCGCACACTTCCATTGTGAAGGAAAGTGGTGGAATCTCACATAAATGAGCTGTTTAATCTGAAACGTGTCATGAATGTAGACTCGCAGACTCTGAGAGTTCTTGTAGACAGTGTAAGCTCGCAGATAGCGGCCCATAAATTTCTCGGCAGTGAGCAAGACATTTTCGACGCGCTAGTTTTTCATTTGATTCGCAGCAAACTTGATGATGAGACACTCGATAAGTGGGAAAGCGAATGGGATTGCAAAAAATTACCTTCGTGACCATTGTTATCACAATTCTTAATAAATAGAGGTATAAACTTGGTTAATCGAGAAGTTCGGCGGAATAATGGTTCTCGTCCCAACGGCAAACACGTATTGAAGAAATCCAGCTTAGGTGTAGCTAGCAGCAACCTTGGCAAGACGTGTTACATTTGTGCTAGCGCACATGGGGTAAACGCATGCCCAAAATTTAAAGAATTAACACCATTGCCGCGGTTTTTGTAAGCGGCATGTAACGAGGAGTTGCGGTGGCCAACGCTGTCCCATATACAACAAACCTCATCATTGCTTCATCATAATGTCTCGGATAGCGTGTGCATAATGGCCAATCATAACAAGGGGTCAGTTCTTTACATAGCGTATTTTTAACGAATTCATCTGTAAGTCTCCTAATGCAAATGCAAAATGTACTGAAATCTAATGAGCTGCAAGAGCTAGTGCAACGGTTTTGGAAATGCGAGGATACACCGCAGCCTGTCGATAAATCCACTGAAGAAGAAAAACAATGCGAAAACAGTTTCGTCTCTAATGTTGGTAAATCTGAAGATGTCCATTTAACTGTAGCACTTCCATTCAAAAGTCACAAGAAAGTACTAGGGGATACATACCAGAACTAGATTTTTATATGTAGAAAAGAAGTTGAATCGCAATCCCTCTCTAAAGAAACAGTATTCCGAATTACAAATCGAAGACGGATTCAGACACTCCAAAACTTGGCCTTGCGCCGAATTATGGGAGCTGACTGGTCCGTCAAAAATTCTACCTTGCACAGAGACCTTAAAATGGAGACCATAGACAGCCAAGTCGGAGCATTCGCCAACCTTGCAGCGACACTGCAGCCGGGTAGCAAGAGACCTCGCTGGGAGGTGTGTAGTCAGGAGGCTCAAGAGAAGATCGTTCAAGGACCTCCTTCAACCACGACATAGGAGACGCCCCAGAGTCCCCCGACTTCCTACGTGACGATGCAGCCTTACTCAAAAAGCCGCCATTGACGTATGTCCACGATAAAGCCTGAGGACCCAACCAGGCTTGGCGTAATATCACCTAAGCCAACTGTGTTGTAATAAAAATGTATGCTATTTTTGATTCAATACAATAAACAAAAAAAAAAAAAAAAAAGGATTTCGAATTGATTGAAGAATACAAAAATTTGGGCAATCTGCAAATAGTAGAGGCCGCTAGGGTAAAGTACATGTTGTGCTCAGGCCGGAAAGTCTGACGACCAAATTGAGCGTCGTATTTGACGCTTCGTGCAACTCCAGTAACGGCGTCTCACTAAACGATACTATGCTTGTTTGGCCGACCTTGCAGCCCGATCTTTTTGAGACGATGAATAGATTTCGCTTTTATAAGACTAACAGCAGATATGGCCAAGATGTATAGGCCAGTTTTAGTGACAGATTCTCATCGATACTACCACTGCATATTGTTGCGGTTTGACAATAACACACCCATTCTAGTGCTGCGTCCAAAAACTGTCACTTATGGAACAAATTCTGCTCCATTTCTAGCAGTGCGCTGCTTGTTCTATCTATATTGGGAACAATAGTTTCTACAAAGATGATATGTTGTGTGGTGCAGACACCATAGCCAACTTTGTAGAATTGAAACAGCAAGTTAGTGAGCTGTTAGACCTTGGCAGATTTAAGCTACACAAATGGCATCATAACTAGCACAAGTGTTCGATCCCTTGGGAATTTTGAGTCCTATATTCTAGGCAAGATATTCGTGCAAGAGTCGTGGTTACTCAAACACATCTGGGATGAAGTGCTGCCGTCAAGTTACGCGGCCCAATGGCAAAGATACCGAGAGAAACTAAAGCTCATAAATCAGTGTTCGCTGCCACGATCGGTGGTTCCTATCACTTTTGGGGTGGACTCATTAGCGCTTTTCGAGTTCTCTGGCGCATCCCATATGCTCGCGTGCGTAATAAAGGCGAAGCGGTTTCAGTGTGTCTAGTGACTGCCAGGTCCAAGGTCGCTCCAGTCGGAGTGGCTTCCTTGCCCCGTTTAGAACTGTAAGGAGCACTTTTAATGGCGAGACTTATGGCAAAGGTTGTCAATTGCATTCATCTTAAGGTTTCGCAGGTACGATACAGACTCCACAATTGTACTCAACTGGTTATCATTGCATGCAAGCCGATGGACGACTTTCGTAGGAGGGCCCTGATTTTTGGAGGCATCGAGTAGATGACTGGGCTGACGCGCAATGGCGCTGCAGCGAGATCGCTGCCATATAGAGATCGTGTCGGACTTGAATGCCAGCGCCTTCATAGCGGCACTTAAACGGTTCTTATCGGGTTAAGGTGTTATCAACGACACGAACAGTGAACGAGCAGTCAAATATCATTTAATCCCAACACACTCACCTTACTTTGAAGGGTTATGGGAGAGCGCAGTGAAGGCTGTGAAACAGCTGCTAGTCAAGTGCGCAAACTGCACGGCTCTCAACTACAAGGATCCCTGATGAATTCGAGGCCGCTGTATCCTTTGTCATCGGACGGAATAACTTAGAAGAACTAACTCCTGGCTACTTTTTGGTTGGCCGCCCACTTAATGCGCTAGTGTAACCATTTGACGAAGCATTGATCATACTAGCGCTGACCATTGGAAGAGGATTCTCGTAGTACACAATATGTTTTCGCACCGCTGGAAAACTGAGTACCTTACCTTGATGCAGAAACGCTCAAAATGGAGGACAACTCCGAGCAACGTACAGATCGAAAGTCTAGTTCTGATTGCCGAAGACAACGCACCGCCTGGTCAATGGTTACTAGGAAGAGTGTCAGAATTACATCCCGGATGCAATGGCGCAGTGCGTGTCATGACTCTCAAGACCAAGACGGGGTTTCTCAAGCGGAATGTACATAGAATTTGCCCCTTGCTACTGGAGTCCACAATAGATGGTGTTTTGGAAGGAGCTTGTTCGCGCCACTAGTTAATATTTAGTATTTAGTAACGATGTCAGCGATATTTAGTATTTTAGTATTTTACATTCCTTGATAAGTTAATTGGATTTAATAACTATCGGTATTGTCAACGCTCGTGGAGGACTCTAGCTCGAACAGCAACATTAAACATTATAGTGCACATAGATCCCTGCAGGAAAATATAATACAGGTTAAAGGAAATTACCAAAATCTGTTAATCAACACAGATAATTGACAAAATCGCAAAGTTCGCGGCAACGCATCACATACTATCGAGGACGTGAAGACATACATATTTTTACTTTAGAATGAATATCGCCAATGGCCAAGGGAAGCATTTTAATAGCAAAGTGTGGGCGGGACTGACGGAACAGGGGTTGTCCGGAAGAAGAGAGGATGGTTTACAAGGACAACCTCAGGAAAATCCTTTGGCTTCATGGTAAGAACCTAAAATTATACAATTCTTTTTAGGTCAAGCCTTTCTATATTATCCATTTATTACAAGCTTAACTTACACGGAATACATTCCAAATAAGAAATTGCTTATTACTCCCATCCGAGAAAAAGGGAAGAAACTGTAGTAGTAATCATTCTGAAAATTTTAGAAGTAGAGAAGAAATTGAAGAGTTTCTACAAGAGGTGCGTAAATACCGCACGCTCCTCGTAATCGACTCTTTGCAGTTTATTTACAAAACATTTAAGGATATGTAGATTGTTCTAGCGATCTTTTGTCTCTAAGTATGTGATATTATATGTATGATTACAGTTGGCAAGCATTCAATTAAAAACCCCAAGTTAAACGGTATATTTGTTGTTTGTAATATAATATTAAATGCATTTTGTAGCACGCCCTGAAGAAGAGTGTCGGAGGCGGTCGAAATACATTGTATAAAAGGTATAAAAAGTTTTAATTTTCCAAAAGAATGCTTTGATATTATTATATTATTTGCTTCAATAAATACCAACTAGAGAGTCTAATTTACAAATGTTTTGAAAGCCAGCTGTGAAAACCAGTTTATACAAAGTTAATACCACAACTGACCATACCAACATCTCAGAAGCCTGCATACCAACAAGTAAATAAAAACATTGTGGCAATAATATTATTAATGCGCTCATGCAAAACACGAGAATATTTAACACTAGCTCATATAGACACTCGCGACAAATCCTTTGCAAGTAAACTTCAATATGCGTTTCGTCAAAAATCCCTTTACAATAACATACCAGACAGCCTTTGAACTTTTATAATTCACAGGGCGACAATTTCCCAGTGGCTGGGGAAAGCAAAGACAGTAACTAGCAATTCCAAAGAAAAACTCCGAGCTCATAGATTTACCCAGTAAGGCTTATATTATTGTTGCGCTATCGAGCTTTTTCAATAGCTTTCACAAAAGAAAAAAAAGAATTAACTTTATTTAACTTCTTGTGTTCAAATTTGTTTACAACAAGCAGGTAGACCCGAATTGGTCCGTGCTTATTATTTAAGAACAATAGTTTTACAATGGCAAGCGAACCCGAATTGGTTCGTGCCGATTTTAGCGAAGCGATAATTGCGACAAAATTAATAAGTTTTGATAATGCTAGTGGCCGATGCGAAACAAATTCACGAAGCGAACGAACTTAACTAACTCGACGCGCAGCATTGAGGCCTTTGCATAGGTTAATGCTAGGGCAATAAAATATCATTACTGCGAAGAGCGTAAGCTTAATGTAAATGTATTCCTAAGGGCGAAATTTGAGCAGTTGCTTCGCAGAGCAAGTATTATAAGATGAGATAAAAGATACTGTTTTGGCTGCGTAGCCAGACAATTATCTTTACGCAAAATGGCCACGAAATGGGTTTTTAGTTTTTACTTCACGCGAAAAATTATATTGTGTTGCCATCACGTTTTGCCGTCCATAAGATAGTGAATTACTGACTGTTACCGATGCGAATGTGGGAAAGTCAAAAGGTAGAAGACAAATTTGAAAACGAGCGCAGCAAAGAAAATATTGATTGAAAACAAAATTTGCGATTACCAAAAAATATAATGTAAAGAAACATTGACTTTAAAATTTCAATATTATAAACACTCAACATATAATTAATACTGCTGTATATTTTGGATAATGTTCTAAAACTATAAGAATTATTACTATCCAAAACAATTGCAAAGCATTGCAGCTTAAATCTTTGGCCAATACAGATTGACCCATTGTCTATGCCTCCTCTTTTTCTGCTGCTTTTCCTCTTCGAGCCATTTTACAAAGCTATCGGACAACTTCACTACATTTATTTGGAATAATAAAAATTCGCTTCTGCAATGCCATTAGAAAAATATAATTCAATGCATAAATTATTCATGTATACCTTGTATATCTAATTACTTATATCACTAACCATACAATGCATAGACTTGTCAAACGTCGTTTTAATCGGATACCGATAAATCGTCAACGACTGAGCCCCATGGGTGGCCACGCCCATTTTAGTGTGCCCAGACAAAGTAAGACTGCTGAGAGTGGCAGCCGAACGCCGTCGATGCGGCTGATGCTATTTCGTAATATATGTATGTTAGTTTCAGCCCAAATATATACATATGTGTGTATGCGTGTGCAGAGTGTGCCTCGCTCTCACTTATTGTTTTGCGCACTTGTGTGCATCTCCTTCTCCCTGCGTAGCTTCTCAAAAACCACGAGATCTACAAACATACATACATATGTTTGTGTTGTGTGGATGTGCGCACATGATTTTTTCTTCAATTGTGTGCCCTTTGTGCCTGTGGTGGCAAAAGGCACACACATTCAAATGCTCTATCATGTATTTCTTCGTCCAGTCAGCCATAATGAGAAGATTTTGATATATTTATATTTATTAAAACTTAAATGACCTAAATGATATATTTATATATTATATTTTAATATTTTTGTTTACTGTGGGGACCAATTTTGCTTAAAATTAAAAAATAAACTAAGTCGTATTTCTGCAAAGGTATATCTTCGTCTGCTTGTCGAATAATTTAAGAAAAGACCAAAAATTGAAAATGTTCAATTTTTTCGACTTGCTACTTGTGCACGCGCACACCCTTTCGAGTAAGCAGTTCGGTGACATTATTAAAGGGTTTGGCCTGTTCATATGCAAAACTCCTATTTTCCATGCATGTTGTAAGGATAAGGGTACCTGAAAGTTGGCATAAGTGCATGATAACTCTTTGGGCCTGCCAAGCACACACACTTACACACTTCTCTATATGGATAGAAGCATTTATGCGTTTGTGTGCATGTAGGTTGCCTGCCCGATGCAAATTTGACAAAATTTGGCATTTCTGAATTTCGAGCTCTACACACAGGCACACACACACACAAAAATGAGTGCGAATGATCCGATCAAGGGTTTGTCGTAAGACAGAGATATTTTCATCATGGGTGCGCAAATTTGGGCGACGGGCACGGTCTTTGTTTTTTTATGGATGCAGACGCATGCTGCACAATCTGATCGTTTATTGCCTGCCATAATTCCCTTTAACCCAAAATGTTTGCAATGTCGAAAAATACATTAAAATATCACTTGCATTTTTTCCCTATCAAAGTGCAAACGAACGACAAGTGCGTTTCACCTGTTCGTTGCCTGTTCACACATTTGTGCCTTACGCGGCCGCAAGCCCACCGCAGGCACAAAGGCACAAAATCTCTGGCTCGCCACAAACGCCGCGATCTACTTGTGCGCACATCCGCACAACAAAAGCATATGTATGTATGTTTGTAGATCTCGGGGTTTTTGGGAAGCTATGCAGGGAGAAGGAGATGCACACAAGTGCGCAAATCAATAAGTGAGAGCGAGGCACACTCTGCACACGCATACACACATATGTATGTATTTGGGCTGAAACTAACATACATATATTACGAAATAGCATCAGCCGCATCGACGTTGTACGCTGAGCGAGATGCGGCTTCATACTGAACGTTCGGCTTTCGAGGCCGGCATTCGGCAGCCACTCTCAGCAGTCTTACTTTGTCTGGGCACACTAAAATGGGCGCGGGCACCCATGGGGCTCAGTCGTTGACGATTTATCGGTATCCGATTAAAACGACGTTTGACAAGTCTGCATTGTATGGTTAGTGCTTATATACAGCCAGATACATGACAACTTGTGTATTTTTTATGTACTTACCGTATGTGTTATTATTATTATTATTATTTTGTCTTTTAACAGCGCAAGATTTCATAAGGTTTTGTTGAAACATTTATTGGAAGAAAAAAAAGAAGATTAGTCTTTTAATAACATGAAGTTTTTGAGATTAAAATTTCGCGTCAATTGGATGTAAAGGATGACATCGAGAACGCGCCCTCTATAGGGCTACCAAAGCTGAGCATTCCACCCATACCATTTATATAAAAAAAACTGTCGCCAACAAGTTATAAATTATCGGTATTGATAAAAGTATAAGTCCACCAGTAAAATTCTTTGAGAAGTAGGGAATGGTCTCATGGTGATGAAGATAAAGCAACTATTTTTCCTTACTATTGATGTATTGACTGGATTTCCAGAAAATCGTATCGATGCAGTGCTCAACTGATCGAGCATGTTGGGTAATCACACATCAGAGTGCAGTAACTGACCGAAGTCTTGGAAAGCGTATTCCACATTTAGTAGGTTAGTAAAAACTTATGGAGATCATTCTTGGCAGAATAGTTCATGCATCAGCACCAGATTAAATCAGACATAAGAGTTAAAAGAATATGTATATACTTTGAAATAAGTATGAGGTTGGAATATAAATGGTGTAATCATTCTGTGGGATGGACCTCAAGTCTAACGTTAATGTACATTTTGATAGTCAATTACAATTATTAAAATGATAGTCATCCAACAAAATGCATTACACTATATTTTTAAATCCATATACATATATATGGGCACATTTGGCATATGGTTATTATTTCAATAATTTTACTCTAAATCTAAGGTATACAACTTTTCTATTATGTTAAAATTCGATAGAATAAGTATAAGTTATATTTCTTTTTAGAGCAACTTGATCGAATTGAGGAAGGAATGGATCAAATTAATGCTGACATGAGAGAAGCCGAAAAAAACCTAAGTGGAATGGAAAAATGTTGCGGCATTTGCGTACTACCCTGCAATAAGTAAATATTCAATAAATATATTTTTATAAACGAGCTAAAATAACTTAAAAATATTTTTTCATACATAACATAAACTTTTGGACAATCGATTTTATGAGAGCTATATGATATCGAATCCGATATGGATTGTGTTGTGAAAGCCAAATGATGAGTTATTCGTTGAGATATCTTTAAAAAAAAATTGAAACAAAAAACACTTGTAAAATCCAGGTAATGCTTCGGTGAACCCTCCACACATAAGGAATGCCCAAATAAGTCTTGGATGGTATCTATTCCACGTAGTTTTTTCTCAAGATTCCATTTACGGCGGCGGAACTTAACTTTATAGCGTATTTTATTAAATATAAGCAATTAAAAGTTGCGATAACGCGGTGGTACCACGATTTTTAAGTGTCGTGCAGCAACGATACTACTTCACGATAAATTTTCGATAATTTTTGAACTATCGTCAACGCTTTGTGATGAGCGAATGCGAGCTGCTAACTATCGATGATGAATCATTAAAAATATCGAATTTTCGATTTGGCAGAGGCTATTGTCACTAACCATACAATGCATAGACTTGTCAAATGTCGTTTTAATCGGATACAGATTAATCGTCAACGAGTGAGCCCCATGGGTGCTCGCGCCCATTTTAGTGTGCCCAGACAAAGTAAGACTGCTGAGAGTGGCAGCCGAACGCCGGCCTCGAAAGCCGAACGTTCAGTATGAAGCCGCATCTCGCTCAGCGCACAACGCCGCTGCGGCTGATGCTATTTCGTAATATATGTATGTTAGTTTCAGCCCAAATACATACATATGTGTGTATGCGTGTGCAGAGTGTGCCTCGCTCTCACTTATTGCTTTGCGCACTTGTGTGCATCTCCTTCTCCCTGCATAGCTTCTCAAAAACCCCGAGATCTACAAACATATGTATGTATGTGTGGATGTGCGCACAGTAGATCGCGGCGTTTGTCGCGAGCCAGAGATTTTTTCTTCAATTGTGTGCCCTTTGTGCCTGTGGTGGCAAAAGGCACACACATTCAAATGCTCTATCATGTATTTCTTCGTCCAGACAGCCATAATGAGAAGATTTTGATATATTTATATTTATTAAAAACTTAAATGACCTAAATGATATATTTATATATTATATTTTAATATTTTTGTTTACTGTGGGGACCGATTTTGCTTCAAATTAAAAAAAAAACTAAGTTGTATTTCTGCAAGGGTAATTCTTCGTCGGCTTGTCGAATAATTTAAGAAAAGACCAAAAATTTTAAATGTTCAATTTTTTCGACTTGCTACTTGTGCACACGCACACCCTTTCGAGTAAGCAGTTGGGTGACATTATTAAAGGGTT
This sequence comes from Drosophila borealis, assembly GCA_035045885.1. Classification (NCBI taxonomy): domain Eukaryota; kingdom Metazoa; phylum Arthropoda; class Insecta; order Diptera; family Drosophilidae; genus Drosophila; species Drosophila borealis. The sequence goes on along the minus strand of JAWNOR010000340.1, from coordinate 687,885 downwards.
TGGCCAGTTCATGTGCAAAACTCCTATTTTCCATGCATGTTGTCAGGGTAAGGGTACCTGAACGTTGGCATAAGTGCATGATAACTCTTTGGGCCTGCCAAGCACACACACTTACACACTTTTCTATATGGATGGAAGCATTTATGCGTTTGTGTGCGTGTTGGTTGCCTGCCTGCCCGAAGCAAATTTGACAAATTTGAACTTTTTGGCATTTCTGAATTTCGAGCTCTACACACAGACACACACACCCACACAAAAATGTGTGCGAATGAGCCGATCAAGGGTTTGTCGTGAGGCAGAGAAATTTTTATCAATGGGTGCGTAAATTCGGGCGACGGGCACGGTCTTCGTTTTTTCGGCATGCCTGCGGTGGGCTTGCGGCCGCGTAAGGCACAAATGTGTGAACAGGCAACGAACAGGTGAACCGCACTTGTCGTTCGTTTGCACTTTGATATGGAAAAAATGCAAGTGATATTTTAATGTATTTTTCAACATTGTAAACATTTTGGGTTAAAGGGTATTATGGCAGGCAATAAACGATCAGAATGTCTAGCATGCTTCTACATCCATATCAAAGTGCAACGAGTGAGGGGATCACCTGTTTTCATTGACTATTCACACACTAGTGCCTTACGCGACCGCAAGCACACCGTCGCCCGAATTTACGCACCCATTGATAAAAATTTCTCTGCCTCACGACAAACCCTTGATCGGCTCATTCGCACACATTTTTGTGTGGGTGTGTGTGTCTGTGTGTAGAGCTCGAAATTCAGAAATGCCAAAAAGTTCAAATTTTGTCAAATTTGCATCGGGCAGGCAGGCAACCAACACGCACACAAACGCATAAATGCTTCCATCCATATAGAAAAGTGTGTAAGTGTGTGTGCTTGGCAGGCCCAAAGAGTTATCATGCACTTATGCCAACGTTCAGGTACCCTTACCCTGACAACATGCATGGAAAATAGGAGTTTTGCACATGAACTGGCCAAACCCTTTAATAATGTCACCCAACTGCTTACTCGAAAGGGTGTGCGTGTGCACAAGTAGCAAGTCGAAAAAATTGAACATTTAAAATTTTTGGTCTTTTCTTAAATTATTCGACAAGCCGACGAAGAATTACCCTTGCAGAAATACGACTTAGTTTTTTTTTTAATTTGAAGCAAAATCGGTCCCCACAGTAAACAAAAATATTAAAATATAATATATAAATATATCATTTAGGTCATTTAAGTTTTTAATAAATATAAATATATCAAAATCTTCTCATTATGGCTGTCTGGACGAAGAAATACATGATAGAGCATTTGAATGTGTGTGCCTTTTGCCACCACAGGCACAAAGGGCACACAATTGAAGAAAAAATCTCTGGCTCGCGACAAACGCCGCGATCTACTGTGCGCACATCCACACATACATACATATGTTTGTAGATCTCGGGGTTTTTGAGAAGCTATGCAGGGAGAAGGAGATGCACACAAGTGCGCAAAGCAATAAGTGAGAGCGAGGCACACTCTGCACACGCATACACACATATGTATGTATTTGGGCTGAAACTAACATACATATATTACGAAATAGCATCAGCCGCAGCGGCGTTGTGCGCTGAGCGAGATGCGGCTTCATACTGAACGTTCGGCTTTCGAGGCCGGCGTTCGGCTGCCACTCTCAGCAGTCTTACTTTGTCTGGGCACACTAAAATGGGCGCGAGCACCCATGGGGCTCACTCGTTGACGATTAATCTGTATCCGATTAAAACGACATTTGACAAGTCTATGCATTGTATGGTTAGTGCTATTGTGCATTTAAAGTGTATGAAACTAAAATACCAAAAATACTATTGACATTTGCAATATTTTGCTTTCAATAATTAAATATACATTTAATTGTAAATTTAACTTGAATATTTTGTAATTAATGTAAGCTATTAAATGTGGTTATATAATAAATTTAAAAAATAATAATATACATAATAATTGATTTATAAATTATATTTATGTTTTATAATTTTAAAAGAATTTTAATATTAATTTTTAAAATATGTATAAATGACTAGCGTTTCCAATTCGGATTTAACCAGGCCAAGTTATTTCATTAAATTTGTATAATCAAATTTTCAATAATTAATTTCCCCCCATTCTTGCGCTTGGCATATTAGTATCTTTCTGCACTACAATGAGCCTGACATTTTGTAATATATTTTAAATATATATTTAAAAATTCGTTTGAAGTGAACCGGACGACGGTAAGCAGCAAAATATCACTCATCCGAAATATCCCAATGTTTAGTCGATTGCAACAGATCAACATATAATTTGTAGTAGGTTTCTGCATTTGCACGTCTAAGTCAACTAGCTTTCCCGTTATTAAAGCTCACATTGCACTCATACGGACATTCCTTGGTATGTATACTGTGGATAACAATAATAAGTTTGTATTAGAATTAATGCGGCTGTTTTAACATGGAGTGACGCAGGTTAACACACAGGTTAACACACAGGTTAACACGCATGTTAACACGCAAAGTGTAACAGCGACCCAAGGCGACGATAATGAATGTTTGAGATATTTGTGGTAAAATTTAACAGATGCGTCTGACCCAGCAACAGAAATTCCCCATTGGCCTCAAGCTTAGGTAATTATGCCCCTTAATGCCTCCGTTGTTGGAATTGATTGAAAATCTATAAATAATATTCTTTTGTTTGATTTTTTAAACAAATATTTTAGTAAATATAAATATCTTGATAATCTTGACTGGTGTAAATCTTTTTATTAATGCATCTTTTAATTCGGTATTAATATATGATCCCTTAGTTTAGAGACAACAGGACTTTGCGTTTGTGACTCATTGCATCATTCTTTGACATTATTGGTAACTACATTTTTGAATATATTCTAATACAAACTTATTATTGTTATCCACAGTATACATACCAAGGAACGTCCGTATGAGTGCAATGTGAGCCTTAATAACGAGAAAGCTAGTTGACTTAGACGTGCAAATGCAGAAACCTACTACAAATTATATGTTGATCTGTTGCAATCGACTAAGCATTGGGATATTTCGGATGAGTGATATTTTGCTGCTTACCGTCGTCCGGTTCACTTTAAACGAATTTTTAAATATATATTTAAAATATATTACAAAATGTCAGGCTCATTGTAGTGCAGAAAGATACTAATATGAATGGGGGGAAATTAATTATTGAAAATTTGATTATACAAATTTAATGAAATAACTTGGCCTGGTTAAAGCCGAATTGTAAACGCTAGTCATTTGTATATATTTTTAAAATATTGCGAATGCAAACAGTATATTTTGTATTTTAGTTTCATACAATTTAAATACACAATAGCCTCCGCCAAATCGAAAATTCCATATTTTTAATGATTCATCATCGATAGTTAGCAGCTGTCATTTGCTCATCTCAATTCGCTCGTTCAAAAATTATCAGAAACTCATGGTGAAGTAGTATCGTTGCTGCACGACACTTTAAAATCGTGCTACCACCGCGTTATCGCAACTTTTAATTGCTTATATTTAAAAAAAAACGCTATAAAGTTAACTTCCGCCGTAAATGGAATCTTGAGCTAAAACTACGAGGAATAGATACCATCCCCGACTTATTTGGACCTTCCATATGTGTGAAAGCTACGCCGAAGCATTACTTTATGCAAGCATAAGTACATCGAAAGATGTATATATGGTGACATATTCACAAGAACAGAATTTTGAACCACTGTTATTCATAAGCTGCATTGTATGGTATATTCCACTGTGTATTTGCAAATTGAATAATCATAACAATAGCATGCCTTCTGCAGCCGAATTCAAATTATGCTAACAGCAGCAAAAATCATAAGAGCAGAATGCCTTCTGCAGCCAAACAAGGTGCAGCTGCTGTCCCTTTGCAAAAAGTCACGTACTCCAATTATTATTTAGCTTTAAATATATCGTGAGCCAATTTTTTCAGTCTTAATCCAGGTATTCAACATAATAAATTGATACAAATTCACTCTCGTGAAACAAAGTCTTCTTATTTTCAAACCTATAACTACGTTATTAGCGCATTCAGTAGGAGAGCGTTACATTCTGTGAAACGAAATAAATTAAAGTTCGTGAGTGATACGATCAATTAAAGAGAGGCTTATCCATACGACTGGTGTCTTCTCTGATCAACTAGTGTAATTATGCACAGTATTACAACTTAAGCGAACATATTTCAATTCCAAAATTCGCTATCCGTAGAAGAACTTGAAGTGTCTGAGTAATTCAAGCCACGTATAAATCCAATTCGGTTGTTGTAACACAAAGTTAATTTCGTGACCCATAAACTAAATACCTAAAAGTTTTAATAAATAAAGCAACCAGAAGACACTCATGTGGCTGCACTTGCAGCAATGAATAAATTAAACGACCAAAATTTAATCCAATTGCTTCAACGAATGCGGAACGTGCCAGACTTTGAGGGAGACCCCATAACCCTGGGTCCATTTATCAGAAGGATGGATTACCTGCTTCAACTGTAATCTTCTCATAATGAACGACAACAACGCATCATATTCGGGGCGTTTGAGCTCCAGATATCTGGAGATTCCCAGAAGGTACCCAGAATGCAAATCAACAAGCCCCAACTCAGGGAAGCTTTAATCTCCGAAAACAAGACGCAAGCACCCCTGGAAGAACTGCTGCGAAGAACAATTATTAAGCTAGTTTACGCAAATTTTGTAGTGAGGTAGAGGCTAAGATAATCATTATTACTGTCAAATTAGAATTAGAAGGGAATTCAGATAATTCCAGATTGTGTAAAAACGCTATGAATGGACCTGTAAAAAACTTAATACATAAAAAAAAAACCAGGTAGACTCTTTATGTCACTCGCAAGATACGACATATCCACTATTTCAATATTAAACCAAGTAGCACAAAAGGAAGGCTACTATGAGGAAAAATATTATAAGAACAATAAAAAAAACACAATACTAACAATGCTATGCATTTTACATGAAATACTAAGCCTCAATTTACCCCAAATTACATAACTAACAATAATCAAAGCCACAATTTTTTAAAACATCCTCGGATCAACCAAACCTATTTAAACCAAAATAAGCAACTAGCTCAAGAATTCAAACAGAATTTACAACAAGCACAAATAAATAACCCCATAAATTAACATATTTCTCCAGGTAGATATATACCAAATCAATCGAACAAGCGTATGCGAGAAAAAACTAGTGGTTCCCAAAAAATGCAGGTTGATGAAAATGATCAACAATCAGAAAATTATCAGGGTAACTATGTATAAGAAGAGTATGGTTGTCAGAACAATATGAGGAGTTTCAGAATAATGAAATAAAAGTCGAAAATTTTCCAATTGGAGCCTCGGGACAAGCCAGTACATAGAAATTAAAATTAATAACAGACGCTACAGATGTCTCATTGACACTGGTTCGTCAATAAATAAGATGACGGAAAAGTTCCTCAATATAACAGTTTATACAAGACCTACTTCGATTATAACTATGACAGGGATATCAAAACTAAACCATTATGTATCCACTGCACCTAATAAACTCTTTAGGCAAGATCAGATATTTTACATACATGATTTTTCACCTCATTATAATATACTTTTAGGCTGAAATTTATTAAAGGCAAACGACGCCATAATTGACTACGCTCATGACGGAATAGTAGTTAGCAAAACAATACACATATCGGCCTTCCTTGTGGAAGGTCTGGGAAAGACTGATTGTCGCCCGACTTCCAAGGCTTATGGATCACATGGCCATCCTTCCTGATCACCAATTTGGATTCAGGGGAGGGCATGGCGCTGTTGAACAGGTTCACAGAGTGATTACCCATATTCTTGAGGCTTACGACGACAAAGACTACTGCTATGGAGTCTTTGTAGACGTTAGGCAGGCCTTCGACCGAGTCTGTATTGATGGATTGCTCCAGAAAATCAAGATGAGTCTTCCCGCCCCCTTCTTTCTACTTCTGCGCTCTTATTTAATGGAGCGAAAGTGCGAAGTCCAAGTTAGAGCAGCAATCTCTCCTGTCCGCAAAATGAAGGCGGGTGTCCCCCAAGGCAGCGTACTGGGCCCCTTTTTCTATAACTTGCACACGGCAGACATCCCCACTCCGGATGAACTACACGATTTTGCCACCCCAGGCAAATACTTGATGGCCACATTTGCCGATGACGTGGCAATATTTTACTCCGCCCACTGCGAGTATGAAGCCACGGACAGTGCCAGTGACATTCAATATCGAGAAGGTGACAAGTTGACCTTCACGAGCATTGTTAAGCACGAAATTAGTACACATCATGAAAATCCAATTTACAAGAAACCATACGGTTACCCTTTCGCCTTCGAACAAGAAGTCGAAAAGCAAATTAAAGATATGTTAACCCAAGGTATTATTCGGCATAGCCAGTCGCCTAATTGTAGTCCCTTATGAATAGTACCAAAACAGGCAGACGCCTCCGGAAAGACAAAATTTAGATTAGTGGTCGATTACAGAGGATTGAACGGCATTACAATCAATGATAAATTCCCCATTCCAAACATGGGAGATTTTGGGAAAATTCAGGAAGATTGATTCTATCAAATTGAGATGGACAAGAAATCAATTAATAAAACAGCATTTTCTACCAAATACGGACATTACGAGTATACTCGAATGCCATTTGAACTTAAAAATGCACCAGCAACTTTAATTAACAAGCATTGGCTTGATTATTTTGGTGACATTATTGTCTTCTCCACATCGCTTGAAGAACATTTAAATTCAATAAATAAAGTTTTTGAAAAATTAAGACAGGCAAATTTAAAACTTCAATTAGATAAGTGCGAGTTTTTAAAAGAGGAAACAGAATTCTCAGGCCACATTATAAGTCCAGAAGGCATACGGCCAAGCAAATTGAAAGTCAAAGCAATACAAGAATTTCCTTTGCCAAAAACATCAAAGGAAATTAAATCATTTCTAGGTTTATGTGGTTATTATCGAAAGTTTATACATTAAAATTTTTGAATACAATAAAGCCTTTGAAAAATTAAAATAATTAATTATGAACGACCCAATTTTAACATGTCCAGATTTTAATAAAAAGTTTCAGGTAACAACCGACGCAAGTAATTTTGCAATAGGAGCTGTGTTGTCACAAGATAACAAGCCAATTATTTTTTCAAGTAGAACGTTAAACGACCAAGAACAAAATTACAGTACAATAGAAAAAGAGCTATTAGCAATAGTGTGGACAGTAAAATATTTTCGCCCATATTTATATGGCAGACCATTTGACATTTTAAGCGATCATAAGCCACTCGTTTGGCTAAACAACATTAAAGAACCCAACATGAAATTACAACGTTGGCGTATTAAACTTAGTGAATATAATTTCTCAATCAAATACTTGGAAGGAAAATAAAACCACGTAGCAGATGCTTTATCACGCATCAGAATTAATGAAAATATGCTAGGCGAACAAGATATTAATACACAAGCTACAGCTCACAGCGCTGACGAAGAGAATGAAAACTTAACACATTTAACAGAAAGACCGTTAAACTATTTTAGAAGACAAATAAGAATGATTAAAAGTGATACTGAAAAGGCAGAAGTTGAACCATATTTTAAAAAATTAAGGATAAAAGTCAAATATATAAACCTAAACATTGCAAAATCCAAACACATGTTGATAAAATATTTTTGCAACAATTCAAGCGTAATATACATTAAATACGAATCAGATTTTGAAATAATACAACAAGCATTGAAAGAAATTATGAACACTAAAACAACTCGAATATTACGAACAAATATTAAACTGAAAGACATTAGGAGCTACGCAGAATTTTAAGATATAATAGTTAGCAACCACAAGAAATTTTCACATCTAGGTATCGAAAAGATGGTCAGACTTTTTAAAGAAACATACTATTAGCCAGACTATCCAAATTTAATTTAAAACATAATTAACGAATGTGAAGTTTGTAATCTAGCAAAGATTGATCACAGGAACACATCATGTCAATCTAAAATTACACCAGAAGTAGAAAACTGTAGAGAAACTAACGTAGTAGATATTTATACAATAAAAAACCACAGCTCTTTAACATGTATTGATTTATATTCAAAATTTGAAAATGTAATCGAACTTAACGGCAAGGATTAGATGGAAGTTAAAAAAGCACTCATTAAATTTTTAACAATATGGGAAAACCTACAACTCTGAAGACAGATAGGGACAGTGTTTTTATGAGTCTAGCCTTGAAAGAATGGTTGAATAAGGAAAAAGTTGAAATTCAAATAACAACTAGTAAAAATGGTGTAGCGGATGTAGAAAGACTACATAAGACAATTAATGATAAAATACGTATATATACTGACGATGACGAAGAAAATATAATTATAATACCCAGAATATAAAGGATACCAGAATAAATAATTAAATAAAAACCGAAATGATTTCAAAGTAAATACAAAGTTTAGGAAAGCACCCATAATTCACGGTAAATTACATAACCCTTACAGCCCCACTGGGAAAATAGAAGAAATTGACGAAGATCAATTTGAACAGACTAACAGAGGTCGAAAAATTATGCATTATAAAACAAAAGAAATTAAATAAGAGCAAATATTTACAGGAGGACGAAATTCCAAAACAGGACATATAACTTTCATTTTTCAGGCACTAATGTGTCAACACTATTACCAGGAAGTAATAACCTGCTTATAGATATCAACCCTATTAAATCAAATAATGGATACTTACTCTTTAAAATAGGCATGATAGACATACCAGATAATTTCGAGCACCATTGTCTCACAATAAATTTAACAAAGACAGAAGACACATATGACAAACTAATGTTACAGACAAATAAATATAAAGACAGAATACAAATTCAATATTTAACAAAAAAGTTGCAAAGAGAAATAGTAATAGTAAAAGGAAGTAAGAGAGGATTACTTAATTTCGTGGGAACAATATACAAATACTGATTTGGAACTTTAGATAACAACGATAAAGAGGAACTTGAAGAAAAAGTGAATTCAATAGCTCAAAAGAGTATTCAAATAAACGAACTCAACCATGGAATTGAAGCGGTCAACCAAGGAATAGAAATAGAAACAATTTACAGAATATATTGAAGATTTAGAAATGGGAATGCAACTAACTACTTAGTTTGGGAATTTACAATCCAAAATTATTAAAACACGACTATCTCACACATATTATTTCCGAAAAGCTACTTAAAATAAAAACATCTACTTGGCTTAGATCCGATACGAATGAAACTTGATTTTTTCAAACATTCCTAGAGAAATAAATAAAACCCCATTATACGAAATTCTACCCTATCCAGACAATGGTCAAAAATATTTCACAAGACGAAACACAATACAAATACTACTCACATAATAATAATTTATACAACAAGGACAAGAAAAAATTAACTATTAGCCCACGCATATTAGGTATAATAAAACAAACTAACACTAATTGCAGATTTTCAAAAACACATCTAATAACACAAACTAGCTATATCGAACCGAATATACCTATAACATGGAAGTTACCCAAAATCACATTGAATCAAAACTGTATTAAAAATGATATCTTAATTGAGGGAAATAACATAATAAAAATTCATAATTGCTCAGTAATACTTAATGAGATATCTATAAGCAATTTGAACTCAGACTATACACAAAGTATATACGTAAGAAATAATATTACCGTATTAAAACCACTTTCGTACATTCAAACAAAAGAAATAATTTTCGAAAATACTAAAGAAATTAAAATATTCCAAATTATAATAATTACAGTTTTTGTAATCATCATATTAATCATAATAATGTATCTAGCATAAAAGTTTAAAAATATACCCTAACGAATATTTGTTAAGAAACTAAATGTTATCGATCAGCAACCTGTACAACTCCCAGTTGAACTTGAAATGGAAAATGAACAGGAAAAGTTTAGGAAGTTATCAAAATTGTATCCTAGCATTTAAAGAACATTTTTTTATTATACTTACCTTTTTATATACCCTACACACGTAAGGACACGCTTTATTTTTAGTGGGGAGGAGTGATATATTCACAACAACAGAATTTTGAACCACTGTTATTCATAAGCTGCATTGCATGGTATAACCAAAGTCAATATAAATACTAAGATGAGTAACGCCATACAACAAAATGCAGCTTGCTTTCTTGAAATTTGAGAACGAAAACGAAATCAGTATCATTGCGCTCTCACAGCCAAAAGAGCGAAAAGCTAAAAATAGAATGTATTCTGCGCTTCGGCTCTATGAGAGCCGTGCAAGCAATTATGTTTGTATGTGTGTTAGTAAACATACATAACAGCATATTTGAATGTGTTGTTATTCACAGCTCTGGCTTAAGCTGGCAAAGAAATCAATTTTGTTATATAATTTCTTTAAATTAAATGATCTTTTATTATTTTTATTTTATTAAAAAACAATAGAGTGCCAAAAAATACAAATAGGGTAAATTGAATAGGTCGGTAGCTAGTTCGACCGGAAAAGTAAAAACAAATTTCAACAAAAAACGATTGATAAAATTAACCTTTGGAAACACAAAATTTGCGCTCTGATTAAATTGCTTTTGTTTCTTGAAAATAATAATAATTTAATTAATAAGTTAATTGACAGAATTTATATATTAATATAAATATTCGCATCGGCTTTAAAAACCTCAGTACACAACATGCATTCATTTGTGAATAAAAATTTGAAATAGGTCGTGCATGATCAGCTCTAGAAAACAAAATTTATTTCTTCACCACCCAAAGCCAAGGCAGTGAATAACAACACATACATATTTTTATATAGTTATGCATGCATGATTCACACATACAAACATAGGTGCTTGCACGCCATTGGCTGAACAAGAACTTCTCTCGAGCATACACTGTCCAAAAACAAAAGTGAAATAAATCTATGTGTGATAATTTCCTAACATAGTTATTGCACAAGTTGCGCCGTTTAAAAAAAAATTTTATTCTTAAATTTCAGTGCAAAATTTATAGTTAGTATCTAGGGTAATGTATCATTGAAATAAAGCATGCATTTCGTGCATAAAGCTAAAGTACTTTGCGTCCATCGTAAGTTAAAAACTTTTCGCTCAATATACTTCGAAAACGAAGCGACGCAAAGCCCCATCGATCAGCTTTGCTGATGGTAGGCTGGCGACTAACTTCGTTGCGCGGGTCAGCATCAGCAAGCCGCGACTTCGGCATTCGTTCGTCTGGCTTTTGGAGAACAAATAGCCAGTCGGCAGGCATGTCATGCGAAAACTCAAACGCCAGATGAAACGCCAGGCATGACATTTTTTGTCGCATGCAAATGTATGGGCGTTACTCATCTTAGTGTTTATATTGTCTTTGGTATAACCATGTACGTCTTTCCGTCAGTCTGTTTCTATGTGATCTTGTTCCTCAGTTTAAAAGCGTTATTCTTAAAACTATGCCTTGGTCCGTATTTCTGTTGCAGGCAGTACATATGTATGTCGAAATCGGACGCTTCGGACCACTATATCATATAACTGCCATAGGAATAATCGCTGGTCTATTAAGATATCTTGAATAAACTCGGCTTTTATAAGTTTCATTATGCTATATTAATGTAAAGTCCTATAAAAAGTGGACCACTTTATATTAGAGCTGTCATAGGAACGAGCGGTCGAAAACTCAGTTCTGGTATGAACACCTTGTTTCTATTAAGATATCATAGCCAAACTCGGCATTTTTATACCCTTGCAGAGGGTATTATTACTTTGTCGTGAAATGTGTAACGCATGGAAGGAAACATCTCCGACCCCATAAAGTATATATATTCATGATCAGTATCAACAGCCGAGTCGATATAGCCATGTCCGTCTGTCCGGCTGTCCGTCGGTCTGTTTCTATGCGAACTAGTCTCCCAGTTTTAAAGCTATCTTTATGAAACTTTGCAGAAGTCACTCTTTCTGCTGCACGCAGTTCATATGTCAAAACCAGCTAGATCGGACCACTATATCATATAGCTGCCATAGGAACGATCTGTCGAAAAGTAGGTTCTTGTATTAAAAACATTTTTGTTTATAAAGATATCTTGATCAAACTCGGCATTTATTAGTTTTACTACGCTCCTAGTATTTATATGCAGAATCCTATTAAAATCGGACTACTATATCATATAGCTGCCACAGGAACGATCGGTCGAAAATTAATTTTTTGTATGGAAAACTTTTTTGTTTTTCAAGACATCTTAACCATACTCGGTTAATTAACTGTCATTAACTATTTTCCCTGTGCTTCTTAGATACGGGCAAAGCACTATGAGAATCATGAAAAGGTTGGGTCTGCAAGGGTATTAAATCTTCGGCGTGCCAAAGATAGCCCTTCCTTCTCGTTAATTTTCACTATGCTCCCTACACATATACAAAATCTTATTCATCGAGCCATTGCCTTAGAAACGATTGTTCGATTGTTGAGCCAAATGAAAATAGGTACAAAGGATATAATGCTTTTGTGAAAATTTATATAACGGGCAAAAGAAAGCATATCGCAGAAAGTATTCTTATTTTTGATCAGCATCAATAGTTCAGTCGAGCTAGCCATTTCCGTCTGTCTGTCCGACCGCCTGCCCGTGTGTATGAACGCGTCGACGTCAGAACCTATAAGAGCTAGAAGGTTGAAATTTTGAATGTATGTCCCCCTAGTGCCCGTGCAGTAAGAATTTGATTCCGTTCCCGTTTGCAAGCAATCGACCAAAATCGATATAAAACTCCTGTTTTTGAGAAAATGTTTTTTTTTTGTTTTAAGAGCTCTAGTAACTAAGTTTCATATGCAGTTTTTACAATAGTATATGCGGACCAAGTGACTTCAATTTTATAGGTGTCCCATACATTTAAATCAAAAAAAATAACTCAATTGCACCCACCATTTAAGCTACAATTTTAATTGAAACTACTTGAATATTCTACTGCACTTTAAGATCTACTGCGGAAATTATCACCAATAAGAAAGGTAGAAGTTATTAAAGAAAACCTGGTCTTAAATTGATATTGACAAGCCACGTGATGGAGGCAGCTAGTCCAAATTGCAAGAATTTCTGTGTTGATATGCACACCTTCATTCATATGCGCTGCTTTAAGAAAATTTGCTATTGTAATTCTGTTTTATGTTTTAATTTAGTTTTTTTTTTGTTGATATTCAATTCATGGTATGGCTTTGGAGTAAGAGGCTGTGGGAGGAGTTCGGTCGGTTGCTAGATTGACTCCAGATGAGGTAATTTTATTTTTATTTTTTCTTCCCATCAGATAACGGTATAATGGGTAATTTGGAGGAGAAAAGACGACAATCCCAATGCTCGGCTGGAATTTTTGAGAGTTGGCGCTTTTTCCCTTGATTGTACTTATGTAGCTTCTCTACGTTCGCACATAACTCAAAACTTACAGTAGACAAATTTAACAAAGAATTTTTAGTTGGCTTTTAACTAGAATACGTTTAGTTTGTTTATCCCACGATGCAAAAAACATCGTGATATAAAGGGGACCTAACAACAATTGCTTTAGCTTCACCACTTCCTATGGCATTTAGGTGGAATAGTCAAACTTGTATTGATGATCTAGTTAGTCGTCGGCCACCGCAGATCATCCCAATTCAATATTTTAGTGTCGCATGGCGGTGACCGGAGCTTCTGACTTAGGGGGGCTAGGGAAACTTGTGGAGCTGGCCTACCTAGTGCGAAGACAGTTTCAGTTTGCTCATTATATTGAGATCCGCATCTTTCGTAACCGAAGCAACAATGGCATAGTTGGACTGCATTACTGGAATGAAGTAGTAGTAGTAGATCTGGTGACTAGTGATATCTGGGACCCCAACAGCCAAGTTGCTGTTCTTGTATTTAAAACATTTTTATATATCAAGACGCCCCTGTAGCTCAGGGAACCGAACGTTCTTAAGCGACGGCAATTTCTTAGAATACCGTTCAGGCCCAGAAATCGATTAAGATTACGAATCTTTGATAACAAGCACTTGTATTTAATTTGGTTTGCAAAACGCCCTGTTGTAATCTGAAAATCGTGTAAGCATATCAACAGAGGGCGAACTAGTTGCCATGGGAGCCTTTGCTGTGCACTTTTGCAAAAAGGTCCCTTCGCACAGCTGTGTTGTTATGGGCAACTGTGGTGAATGACACTTCTGACAGTTGTCTACCAAATCCTGGGAAGTGACACATTGGTAAGCCTATCGGCTGGATTCTCCTCGAAGCGAACAGGGCTAACGTTGATGGCTTTTGCTATGCTTGTGACCATGTTGGCTACATAGGTAGTCCATCTAAATGCTGCTGCCGTAACCAGGCAAGCACGCGTCGTAGAGTCAGCCCTGTTTCGTACTGAACAGCTAGTAATAAAGAAGGATGGTTACTAACAGTTCGGCGAGAAGAATGGCTCTGCATAACTTTAAACGGGGAAGGGATACCATTTTAATAGGAGCAATCTTGGAGAATCAGAGTAAGCATAAATCTTGCGCTGTGAAGCATCGCAATATTCGTGCACCTAACCCCAACAGTTAAATTGCTATAGCCATGTTCATCTATTCGTCTGGTTGTTCATCTCTGTTGCAGTCAGTACTAATGCCTGAGCGTGCCGGTTTGAACCGATAAAGCTGCCATAAAACGATCGGTGGAAAACGATTTTCTTGTATTACAAACATTGTTTTGTATCTAGATAAGCTGACCAAACGCGCCATTTACTTGATTTATTATGCTGACTATATAAAAGCCAAATTTTGTAAAATCGCACTACTATATTATATACTTCAATGGGAGGTATTATTCAAACAAAGAGTTTATTATTATAAAATATTCTGTTTCAGCATTTACCAGCTTTCTGCCACATATCTTCTTAAGCCTTTCCGTAGTTTCAGATATTGTGAACTGAATTTATTTTTTAAATCCATGCTGTCGTTACCTTATATTTAGTATTCAATTCAAATTTAATTCAATCAATTTATCCTTAACATCATAAGTGACCAGCTTCTTTGCAAATCTTTGCTGTTACTGTGGATCTCGCCGATGAAAACAAAAACTTGAATTTTGCACCGGCGAATCTAATTTGAAATATTCAAATACTTAAACATTCAATATTTAACAACAAATGGAAAATTATACACAATATATTTGCTTCCTTTAAGAAAATAAAAAATTTAACTTTATTGAGCAGCTTCCACGATTGACGACAAATAGGAAAACAAGTAATAGCATAGGCAGGGCTACTATAATGAACATATATGTACACCAACACATTGCCCAGGGATAGCGTTCCACTCATGCCCGCAAAAATAATACTCTAAATAGAATTGCAATTGCGATTATATTGTATACTGCGCTCTGTATGTGCTGCTATTCTCCTTTTGTTCATATACCCTTTCAAAAAATAATATTATTTTATCATGAAATGTGTAATGCATAGAAGAACACATCTCCGACCACATAAAGAGTATATACTCAGCATTAACAGCCAAGTTGATATTGCCATTTTCGTCTGTATGTTTTTCACGAACTCTCCGTTTTCAACTGTCCGCTGGATTGGACCACTATATCTTATAGATGCCAGAGGAACTATCGGTCGAAAAGGTTGTTCTCCAACTGATAGTGCATAACAAGGGTTAATGTTTCTGTGTAAATGTAGCAGAAGCAGAAGGATACATCTCCGACCCCATAAAGTATACATATTTTTTGTCTGCATCAAGAGCTGAGTCGATCTAGCCTTGTCCGTATGTCTGTCCGTGGGTCCGCGAGTCCGTATGTATGATCGCGTCGTGCCTGCGCGACACATACACACACAAACATTTAAACGGTACATAGACAAATTGAAAGAGCACAGAGAGTAAACCAAAGCAGTTTCCTGTAGAGTGAACGAGTAAAAAGACAGCGATGCCGTTCTACGACTCAGGTTATATGTATTCTTACTCTCCTGCTGTGAGAGCATGCGGGCATGTCTCGAACCCGAACAAAAACGAAGGCGGCTTTGGACCAGCCGCACTTAAAACGCTTGTCACCACCATTTGTACTGTTTGTCCAGTCTATATGTTATTTGGTTAATGGTACAAGCACTAACCATACAATGCATAGACTTGTCAAATGTCGTTTTAATCGGATACCGATAAATCGTCAACGAGTGAGCCCCATGGGTGCTCGCGCCCATTTTAGTGTGCCCAGACAAAGTAAGACTGCTGAGAGTGGCAGCCGAACGCCGTCGATGCGGCTGATGCTATTTCGTAATATATGTATGTTAGTTTCAGCCCAAATACATACATATGTGTGTATGCGTGTGCAGAGTGTGCCTCGCTCTCACTTATTGCTTTGCGCACTTGTGTGCATCTCCTTCTCACTGCATAGCTTCTCAAAAACCCCGAGATCTACAAACATACATACATATGTTTGTGTTGTGTGGATGTGCGCACAAGTAGATCGCGGCGTTTGTCGCGAGCCAGAGATTTTTTCTTCAATTGTGTGCCCTTTGTGCCTGTGGTGGCCAAAGGCACACACATTCAAATGCTCTATCATGTATTTCTTCGTCCAGTCAGCCATAATGAAAAGATTTTGATATATTTATATTTATTAAAAACTTAAATGACCTAAATGATATATTTATATATTATATTTTAGTATTTTTGTTTACTGTGGGGACCAATTTTGCTTAAAATTAAAAAAAAAACTAAGTCGTATTTTTGCAAGGGTAATTCTTCGCCGGCTTGTCGAATAATTTAAGAAAAGACCAAAAATTGAAAATGTTCAATTTTTTCGAATTGCTACTTGTGCACACGCACACCCTTTCGAGTAAGCAGTTGGGTGACATTATTAAAGGGTTTGGCCTGTTCATGTGCAAAACTCATATTTTCCATGCATGTTGTAAGGGTAAGGGTACCTGAACGTTGGCATAAGTGCATGATAACTCTTTGGGCCTGCCAAGCACACACACTTACACACTTCTCTATATGGATGGAAGCATTTATGCGTTTGTGTGCGTGTAGATTGCCTGCCTGCAAAATGTTTACAATGTCGAAAAATACATTAAAATATCACTTGCATTTTTTCCCTATCAACGAACGACAAGTGCGTTTCAGCTGTTCGGTGCCTGTTCACACATTTGTGCCTTACGCGGCCGCAAGCCCACCGCAGGCATGCCGAAAAAACAAAGACCGTGTCCGTCGCCCGAATTTACGCACCCATTGATGAAAATATCTCTGTCTCACGACAAACCCTTGATCAGCTCATTCGCACACATTTTTGTGTGTGTGTGTGTGTCGGTGTGAAGAGCTCGAAATTCAGAAAAAATTGTCAAATTTGCATCGGGCAGGCAGGCAGGCAACCTACACGCACACAAACGCATAAATGCTTCCATCCATATAGAGAAGTGTGTAAGTGTGTGTGCTTGGCAGGCCCAAAGAGTTATCATGCACTTATGCCAACGTTCAGGTACCCTTACCCTGACAACATGCATGGAAAATAGGAGTTTTGCACATGAACTGGCCAAACCCTTTAATAATGTCACCCAACTGCTTACTCGAAAGGGTGTGCGTGTGCACAAGTAGCAAGTCGAAAAAATTGAACATTTAAAATTTTTGGTCTTTTCTTAAATTATTCGACAAGCCGACGAAGAATTACCCTTGCAAAAATACGACTTAGTTTTTTTTTTTTAATTTTAAGCAAAATTGGTCCCCACAGTAAACAAAAATACTAAAATATAATATATAAATATATCATTTAGGTCATTTAAGTTTTTAATAAATATAAATATATCAAAATCTTTTCATTATGGCTGACTGGACGAAGAAATACATGATAGAGCATTTGAATGTGTGTGCCTTTGGCCACCACAGGCACAAAGGGCACACAATTGAAGAAAAAATCTCTGGCTCGCGACAAACGCCGCGATCTACTTGTGCGCACATCCACACAACACAAACATATGTATGTATGTTTTTAGATCTCGGGGTTTTTGAGAAGCTATGCAGGGAGAAGGAGATGCACACAAGTGCGCAAAGCAATAAGTGAGAGGGAGGCACACTCTGTACACGCATACACACATATGTATGTATTTGGGCTGAAACTAACATACATATATTACGAAATAGCATCAGCCGCAGCGACGTTGTGCGCTGAGCGAGATGCGGCTTCATACTGAACGTTCGGCTTTCGAGGCCGGCGTTCGGCTGCCACTCTCAGCAGTCTTACTTTGTCTGGGCACACTAAAATGGGCGCGAGCACCCATGGGGCTCACTCGTTGACGATTTATCGGTATCCGATTAAAACGACATTTGACAAGTCTATGCATTGTATGGTTAGTGGTACAAGTTAGTTTCCGATAATCGATAACTTGCCCCGAGTTCAAAGAATAAATAAAAATCTATATCAAAATCCAGTTTTTGAGCCCTAGTATCCAAGTTTCACATATAGCTTCTAGAATTGTATAGGCAGATCAAGTATCTTTCATTTTATTGCTATCGCCAACCCCCACCTCCGTCCCATTCCTATAAATCAAATAAATCGTCAATTGGCAGTGTCCACCATTTAAAGCCACATTTAATTGATACTATAAGAAGATTATACTGCACAATAAGATCTACTGCTGAAAAGTTTAAAAAGATCGGTTAAGAAACATTGACAGTTTTAAAGAAAACGTGTGCTTAAATTGATATTGACACTATATACATACATATATACAAGTGCATGCATACACAGAAATAGAACTGCCGTTGCGATTGTAACGTACGCTTGCTCTATGTGTGTGCTGCTATTAAAATGCAGTATTTCTTTTCTTTGAAACTTATTATTTTATAGTTGCTTTTGGAGAATGAGGCGGTAGCACGCTTGAATGGAGTCGCTAGTTCATGTACATTATAGAAAAGCATTTCGTTTTTACATTTTTTTTATAAATTCTTCAGCAAATGAGCTCGTAAAGCGAGCTGCATTTGGCTTTGGTAGAAAGCTATCCCCCAGTCAGGCTATCCCCTAGTCGGATACTCCCGAATAGAACACTCTTATAGCCTTTCTCCACTATGCTCAAGAAATATCACATTTTCAAGTTTTACATATTAGTGTCATATTGGCAAGTGTCGGTTGTCAGTAACATGCGAGTGGCAAAAGTACCGCTTCTCTAAATAAACAGCTGATCGAGTTGCTTTAATTTACATGAGCCCCGCAGAGATTTCCTTCAAAAGTCGAATAATACGCCCCCGAAGTAGGGGGTCCATTTAATGGACTCTTTGCGGGATTTGACCAACTTTAAATGTTAGAAACTGTGGGATTATTAAAATTTAAAATTATAATTTAAAGTTACCGTTTGCTTTCGTTGCAATATCAGCTATTTATGGTAATGAACACATTCACATTTTCACAACATCGATACAAAACTCAATAAATCATCGCAAAAAACACGAACTGTTCAAGGCGAGTTTACACATTTTTCAAAAATGTGACATTTTTCAAATTTGTGTGAAATGTGTTTTCTTATGGAAAAACGTACAAGCCGCATTTTACACATTTTGCAAAAATGTGGCATTTTCAGAAATGTGGTCAGTGGACAGAGGCTATTACTTGTTTTGAAAATGATTGTGCGCAAATGTATGTAATAGACAGAAAGAAGATCCCCATATTATATTTATTCTTAGTCAGCTCCGTTTTTATGAACGCATCTCTCCAAGCATTCGGTGAGGCACAAAAGATTATTTAAATGGTGCAAATCAATGATTGGCCTACACTCTGGCAATCTCTAATCTCCGACTATAAGACGCAAAAACACATTGTTTGGGCTACAGCTAACCCACAAGAGCAATCGCGCCGGCCTAAGAGCGTATATTATAAGAAAGCTCATGAAAAGAGCGAGTTACGAAAATGCATCTGTGCTCAGATCAGCCGCATTGAGTAATGTCTTATCAGTCAATGGATCAGGCGCTATCACGGTTGAGTTGAGTTGAAATTAGTGGGTCTCTCCAGCGCTCGAGCATTAAGTCCTGTTTCTTCAAGTTATCTTACTTTCTTGTATTTTGTAATTTTGTAGCAGTTGAATTTGAAACACATGTTGAAGTCTGTGAGCATCAGTCCAAGCCACCGGTCGTATGCTCTGTGTAGGTCAGATTAATAATTATAATTTATTTAAGTTAAATTCAATAATAGTTTAAGTCATTGAAAATAAACAACCCCGCTCTTACACTTATGTGAGCAACCGTTTGGGATTTTTCCTAATCTCAACATTCCTAACAATCGTGCAAAACCCTCAAAGCCGCCTCGGTTGGTAACTATGCCGCAGGCCGCACCATATATACGAGGTTGGGGCTCCGCGATTGGACTGAGGATTTTGGGATTAAGTGATTGCTGAAGACAGTGCGACTTAATTGAAAAGGTGAGTGTAATTTGACACTAACGTGATAGATTAGGTGATCAGAATGGCCGAAAACCTCATATATTTAACTTTTGAGCAACCTGCACTGTTAGTCTCGTTGGAGAAATCACTGAAAAAATACAAGGCTGAAGAATCGGTACATACGGAAACCCAGCTTGAAGCCAGGCTCGAATCGCTGGTAAAAATTAACGCAGAATTTAAACACAACCATCAGCAGCTTGTACGAGTGCGAGACAACGAGGACAATAAAACAAGGTATTTTGATACGGCAATCAGGGATGTGTTTAAGGAGACCTTCATCGTAAGTTGTTGCATGAGCACAAGGAGCAAAGCCATCCGGCTTCTACCGCACAATGAGACATGTTTGCATCAGACTATGAATTAACAGTGTATAACCCCAATGAAGGAAGTGAAGCTGCCCACGGTTAGTCTGCCAACTTTCAGCGGTATTCCTAGATTGGCCAGCATCCAAGGAGGTGTTCCTAACGTGTGTCCATCACTGTCGGAGACTTAGTGACTTACATCGCTTCCATTATGTAAAGGATTCGCTATCAGAGGAACCTGCTAAAGATAAAGAGCACTTGACCTTGATAGAATCGAACTATCTAGTGGCATGGAGAATGCTGGTGAATTTATATGACAATAAACGATTATGTTTTCACATTACAGGGATGTTTTTGATCATCAATTAGCAGTTCCACATGGAGACGCCGAGTGTCTAAGGCGGTTTGTGCACACCTGCCGGTCATGTGTGAGTGGCACCGAGTGGCACCACACTCTAATCCACCTGGATAAAACTCGTGGTCAAATAAATGCGCCTAGAAACGGAGCCCCAAAGAAGGCGGATACAAGTGCCCAGCAAGTATCTACAAATTTAATCAGCGCAAAGGATGAGGTCCTGCATTTTAAAAGACAGGAGGTCTTGTTACTAACTGCAATGTTGCTTATCGAGTCCAAAAATGGCTCCACCTGTAAATTTCGAGCTTTTGTAGATCAGGGTTGCCAAGCATCGAATATTCAGAGAGTGCAGCCCAACAACTACGACTGACAAGCAAAATGTCATATATAAAAATCAATGGTTAAACGAATGAAAGAATCCCCGAAGCGCTTATAGGAACTGACTTAACATTAGGATCCTTATTTGATCCACATGTAAAGCATAAGATATGTCCTACTCAAGGTGAGTCGAAGAATGCCTGGCAGAAGAATATATATCACGAAGTGGCCACATCTAAAGGATTTCCGTTGAGGCGATCATAATTATTTTATTCCACAAGGTTTCGGAATTTTGCTCAGGATTGATATTTATGATGAGCTGATGTTAGGTTAAGCATACCGAGGACCAACAGATTTAGCTCTAGCACAAATAACGCATTTGGGATATATCGTGTCTGGAAAGATTAACGAACGTGCGTCGTTAGTGTCATCACACATATTGTTAACGACCGCATCACTCAGTTATAAAGGAAACATCATCAAATACGAAGGTCCGAGTTGTGTTCGACGGCTCGAGCAAGACAAGCAATGGGAAATCATTGATGGACATTTTAGCAATTGCGTCAAAATTACACTTGTAGTTGCCTGAATGTGTTCTCAATTGTCATGGTCTAAGATTGGTTTTTATGGCTGATGTAGGAAAAAAGTACATCAATATTCCAAGGGACGATATCAGTGCATATTATCACCCAGCCCGCAAAACAATTCTTATTGAAATCATAAACAACATTCCGGAATAAGTTTCTATTCCAATTACTTATTCCTTTCACACTTATTAGACCCGTTTCAATCATTATGTCCACTTAACGCGCAGCTGCGGCTTTGTTAACATAAAGATCCAGACTCCCGGCTCTAACATAAATATAACAGAGCAACCACTTAACGTAAAGATCTAGATTCTCATCCGCAATTCATAACGTAAACTAAAGATCCAGATTCTCATGCGCATTTCCTAAACGTAAACTAAAGACCCAGATTCTCATGCGAAATTCCTAACGTTTACATAACTCTAAGCACTTAGCTTAGGCAAGCCGCCCTCGCGAGCTTTTCAACTTTAAGAAAAGAAGCTTGAGCATAAACACAGCTGACTCACAGCATAAGATCACCGCGAGTTTTTGAGCTTTAAGAAAATAATCTTTATCATAAACATAGGTGACTTGCAGCATAAGTTCATAATTGTACTTCAGTTCTAATTTTGGATTCAAATAAATCGGAAGCTTCCAGCCTCCCACAATAAAAATATTTTTTCCAATTAGTCGACACTAATTGGTTAATTGGCGCCCAAAAAAAAATATCCTTAGTGATTCGCGAGTGAGAAAAGTGCCGATATACAAATCCAGAACTGTTCTCACAAAAGAGCATTAAAAATTTCTTATAAAAGTAAATACCGTGTGTCTCTAAAAGAAGCATTAAAAAATTCCAACAAACGGAAATATCCTGTTTCAAAAAAACTCGACAGAGCATAAAAAAGTTTCGATAAACGGAAACACAAAGTGTTTGCAAACATAAGGACTTGAAAGTCAACCAAAAATTTTCAACAATCTCAAACACCGTTAAAAATCATAAAACAAAAAAAAAGATACTTAAAAGTGAATCGAAAATTTCAATATATGAAAAGATCGTTAAAAGAAGACCCTAAACCCAGAAGGAAAGAAGGAAGATCTTACCCTAAAACCAAAAGGAAGGAAGGAAGACTTGGACGACTTTATAATCACCGATAAAGAAAGAACTTCTACGTGAGCCATCATAAAATTTTTTTTATTTTTATGCTATAAACAAATTTTAATTGTAGTTATTAGAAGTAATTTTTATATACCAGAACATTTGTTAGGATAATAATTGTTAAAAGTTGGATAATCAAATAGAAAGTTTAATTGAAGGTATTCAAAATTTAAAAATGGCTTACAATAACTTGACAGCTGATTTGGTAGCTCAGTTGATAGCAACTCAGACTAGAGCACTTCAAGAGCAAATTGCAGAATTGAAATTGCAAATTACTCTCTCTTCCAATAATGAACAAGAATTTAAAATAATTGAAATTAATGACTTAATTCGTTGCGATGAATCATTCGATGTAACAGGTAAAGCTAATGACACCCTGACCAATCACGGTACAGTTCTTACCTTTGAAGCTATATTTGCAATATTGGATTTCGCCTACAGTGATAGACGGCCAATCTACATAATAGAACAGGAATTGAGTATTTTACAACAGGGTAACCTAACTGTTTTCGAAAACTACATTTTGGTTAATAAAAGATTAACCCTTTTGAAAAACATGACGATTATGACACATGGCGATAAAGCCAGCATCATTACTGAAATTAATAAGAAGAACAGGGACAAAGCATTAAGAATTTTTATCACAGGCCTCAACGGCTCTTTATCAGAAGTTTTGTTTTCCCTTAAACTAGAGAATTTGCCTAATGCTCAAACGCTCAGGAACTCGAAGCGAATAACCAAAGGGCAAACTTCGCTTACAATCACTTCACCAACACCCAACAACCTAAGAATTCCAAACCCAGGGCAAAGAAATCAATAAAAGAGAACTGAAACCCCAAACCAAACTAATAAAAGGTATGACAATCACTTAAGGTTCAATCAAGTTCCACAAAACCAAAATTTTGCGCGAAGCTACAAGATTCCTCAACCTCCACCGGAGCCCATGGATGTTGACAAATCCATACCACTACAAAATACACCTTATCCGTATCCCCAAAATCGAAATTCTGCTCAACCAAAGAAACGGGAATACGCTCCCCCTTTGGCTCAGCAACCTAACAACCTCATGTGTATTAATGACCTTGAGGAAGACAATTTTTTAGAGGAAGAGTGGGAGAACTCCCCTTCATTTTCAGAATAAACAAAAAAATAAATAAAAATTTGAAAATATTAATTGACTCCGGTGCTACCGCTTGTTATATAAAAAAGGGTGTATATGATAATGCAGAAGAATTAGTTATGAAAAAAAAAAAATAAAAACTATAAACGGTTACAGTATTATAGCGCACTTTTATAATATAAACATATTTGGCTAACGCCACAGATTTTACTAGACGCAGATCTATTAGTCGCCTATAATCTACTGAAGGAGATAAAAGCAGTAATCGACTTATCAAATGGAACTCTGACTCATAATAACAAAAAGAACAAAATTAATTTCGTAAAACATGTCCGAGAAACGGTTGGCAATTTAAAAAGTTCTAACGAAGACTATTGTTGCCTCTTATTTGGACTTTCAAAACGGAAAATGTCAATCATTTTTTTTTGGTGACGCCCCCGTACCAGAAAAATTAAAGTTGACGATAATCTTAAGGAAGAAAAGCTTAAGAAATTAAAAGTCAAAAAGAGCAGACGTCGAAAGGTGTCGGTATCCTCTACGACAAGTTCTTCTTTTTGCAAAATAAATCATTCCATTAATGGAATGGATGATTTGAGTATCCTTGAGCAACAAGTCGTTCAAGAAATAGAAACTAAGCAATCTCAGATTCAAACATGTCTCCCTTTAGAACAGATATTAGATGAGAGATAAGAACAGTAAACGAGAATGCCATTTATTGTAAACAATATCCTTATCATCATTCAGCTAACAATTTTGTAAGTCAGGAAATAAACAGGATGTTAAATAAAAAAATATAATAAGGACCAGCAGAAGTTCTTATAATGCCCCGGTATGGCTAGTAGGAAAAAAGGGTTTCAATGAAGATGGAACACCAAAAGTCGATTAGTAATTGATTTTAAAAAACTGAATAACGATACAATCCCAGATAGGCATCCAATGCCCGATCCTTCAGTCATCTTGTGTAACCTAGGCAAATCGCGACTCTTTACAACAATCGATCTAGAATCTGAATTTCATCAGATTCTAATGAAAGAAGAAGACATAGAAAAAATAACTTTTTCCATTAACAATGGAAAATACAATTCCTTCGTTTGCCATTTGGGCTTGCGAACGCACCAAGTATATTTGAGAAAGCAATGGACAATATATTGCGTGAAATATCGGAAATACTTGTCACATTTATATGGACGATATTATAGTTTTTTTTTTTTTTTTTTTTTTTAAGCGATATTCCGAAACAACATTTGGAAGATTAAAGAAAACATGAAAATTTCTTTCGGAAAATCAAAGTTCTTTAGAAAAGAAATAGAATTTTTAGGATACATTGTAGCATAAATAATTTTTTTTTTGTTTTGATTATTGTATTGAATCAAAAATAGCATACATTTTTATTACAACACAGTTGGCTTAGGTGATATTTCGCCAGGCTGGTTAAGTCCTCAGGCTTTATCGTGGACAAACGTCAAAGACGGCTTTTTTGAATAAGGCTGCATCGTCACGTAGGTAGTCGGGGGACTCTGGGGCGTCTCCTATGTCGTTGTTGGAGGAGGTCCTTGAACGATCTTCTCTTGAGTCTCCTGACTACACACCTCCCAGCGAGGTCTCGTGCTACCCGGCTGCAGTGTCGCTGCAAGCGTTCGCTGTACCGGTTGGCGAATGCTCCGACTTGGCTGTCTATGGTCTCCATTTTGAGGTCTCTGTGCAAGGTAGAATTTTTGACGTAGCAGTCAGCGCCGGTAATTCAGCGCAAGGCCAAGTTTTGGAGTGTCTGAATCCGTCTTCGATTTGTCCGATATGCAATGCCCAAACCTGAATACCGTATCTCCAAGTTGGTGCCACCACGACGTTGTAAACTGCCCGTTTGCAGCGAAGTGGCAATGGGCTGTTGGGGTTTAGTAGCCAGTTCGCCTTGGCCATCTTATAGCGGCACTGCTTAAGAAGGCCGTCGATGTGCGCCCGGAAACTAAGCCTCTTATTCAGTACAATTCAAAGATACTTGGCGCTTCTGCCAGAGTGAAGGGTGCTACCGTCTATCCAGACTGCTGGAGCCTTGCCACGCCTCAGTGTGTAGATGACCGCCTGGTGCTTCGAGACATTGAGCTTGAAGTTCCATCTGCGTGTCCAGCTCTCAAGCAAGTGGATGTATTCCTGGGCACCGTCAGTGGCTTCATACACGCAGGCGGAGTAAAATATTGCCACGTCATCGGCAAATGTGGCTATCAAATATTTGCCTGGGGTGGCAAACTCGTGTAGTTCATCCGGAGTGGGGATGTCTGCCGTGTACAAGTTGTAGAGAAAGGAGACACCCGCCTTCATTTTGCGGGCAGGAGAGATTGCTGCTCTAACTTTGACTTAGAACTTTCGCTCCATTAGATAAGAGCGCAGAAGTAGAAAGAAGGGGGCGGGAAGACTCATCTTGATTTTTTGGAGCAATCCATCAATCCAGACTCGGTCGAAGGCCTGTTTAGCGTCTACAAAGACTCCATAGCAGTAGTCTTTGTCGTCCTAAGCCTTTAGAATATGGTAAATCACTCTGTGAACCTGTTCAACAGCGCCATGCCCTCCCCTGAATCCAAATTGGTGATCAGTAAGGATGGCCTTGTGATCCATAAGCCTTTCCCAGACCTTCGAAAAGGAAGGCAGGACTGATCGGCCGATATGACTCAGGGTCATATTCCGGCTGGCCCGACTTATGGATCATATGGATCCTCGCTAACTTCCACTGGGCGGGGAAGTGTTGCGTCCTTAATATGGCGTTGAAAATCAACGTTATAAAAAGGAGTGCGCGAATTGGTAGGGCCTTCAGAGTGGTGTGGCATATTCCATCATGGCCCGGTGCTTCAGCCCTGGGAAGGGCTTTGACGACGTTGGTCACCTCCTCCACGCGGATGGGGCCGATAGGTGGTGACATCTGTAGCGGTGTGTCCAACGCTCGGGCTGTTTCATCGAGCTCTTCTGGGGAGGCCAGACCGAAAGGTGTTAACCGTTCCTCCAGGTGGCTGGCTAAGGTATCAGCTTGCTCTTCGTCTGTAAGGCAGTATTTACCATTGTGGCGTAGAAAGGGAACGGTTCTTCAGGGTTGGCGCTTCAGGTTTTTAGTTGCTCGCCAGAGGGAGTATCCTGAGTCATGGGTATAGTCCATGCTCTCCAACTTTCTAAAGAAGGATGCGTCTTTGGGTCTGCGAAGGACCTCCTTGAGTTGCCGATCCGCTCTTCGCCACTCCGCCTTGTCCCACGAATGCTGTGTCGTCTGGAACCAGCGTCTGCACCGCCTTTTGATCATGAGCAGGTTGGCTATGTCTGCGGGCAGCCCGTTGCCAGCATTGTCCAGCCACCTGGCAACTGGTGGGGATGTGGCTTCGGCTGCTGCTGCGCGAATCTTTGCGTTGAGCAACTCAATGGCGTCCTCTACATTCCGTCCAGGGCAGACTTCAGTGTCGAGGTGAATACTTTCACTCATCTGTCTCTGGAAGACACCGAGATCACTGCGTGCGTGGATCAGCCTCGGTACTGCGCTGACCACCCTGGCCCTGCTCTCCAGGGTAAAACTATCAGGGCCAGGTGGTCGCTGGGGAGATCCCAATCGTCAGCGATTGAGAGGCACTGGTCAGGGATCCCCTGGTAGATGGCGAAGTCTATACATGACGGAGTGCCCCTGCTGTCGTACGAGTATATTGTGGGACAACCTGTGGCCAGTACTTTCGCTTGGCTGCTAGCTAGTTGAAGGCCGCGCGCGTTGCTGTTACTTGCGCCCCACAGCCAGTGATGTGCATTCCAGTCGCCTCCCACCAGATATCTGCTTCCAGCCGAGTTGAGTATGACGTTGAAGTCATCAGTCGTCGTCTGCTCATTTGGTCTGCAATAGACTGCTCCAAAGTCCACGTTACCAGCATCAGTGGAGACTTTCAGAGTCGAGTATTGGTAAACACGATTAGTAATACTTAATTGTGGGAAATTAACCAAGTTACTCCGGATGAGGACAGGACCGCTAGCTGAGCGATTTTGAGTCCAGTGTACAGGGTATGCCTCGAAACCAAAGATTTTGGCGAAAGTTGGAAAGTTGGTTCTCATTTCTGACAGCAGAATTATTCCGATGGCGTGTTTTTGTACAAGGGCCTCCAGCTCTAGTACTTTACCTGAAATGCCATTGGCATTCCAGATAAGACCTTCAGTGGTGTGTTCATTTGGAAAGTAACGCGGTTAAAAGGGTAAGGATTTGCTGTTGCATACCCAAACATGCTGTTTCATTTCTGCCATCCTCTCGATAGCTCCTCTCATGTTCTTGATGGCAGAGGAAAGTCCTTCCCCGTTTCCAGATATCTGCTGTTGCTGTTGTTGCGCAGTCAGCCTATTCTGTTGCTGTTCCCTCAGCAATCTATGTAGCCTAGCTTGCGCTGGTCCTTCTCACTGGCTAGCGCTGGGGACGTTGTTCTCTTTGCTGAATGCAGCTAGACCTCTTCTGGTGGCAGCGGCGTATGACAGCCCTTCTACTTCTTCAGTGGGTGCTGTACGGGGTAAGACAACAGGTGTAGGCCCATGAACTTTATTGCTGCGGCTGCTGACCCTAAAAAATTAGAATCAATTATGAAATACCCACCTCCGAATAATTTAAGGGAATTACGAGGCTTTCTTGGTTTAACAGGCTATTACAGAAAGTTTGTATAAAATTACGCGACTATAGCAAAACCACGCACTAAACTGTTACAGGGACATAATGGTATGGTTTCAAAACATATGTCTACAAAACCAGAAATATCTTTAGACGAAAAAGCTATCTCTGCTTTTGAAAATCCTAAATCACACTTAATTGCAAAAATTGAACTAACTCAACCAGACTATACAAAAAGTTTGTTCTCACCACGGACGCTTCCGAGAAGAACAAAAGCCAAGATCAACCAACGTCGTCGCTGACGCGTTATCAAGGGTAATGATCGATCACATTTCCAATGAAGATCTCGTTTCCGAAGAAGAACCGTCGTCCAATAATGAAACTATCGATTCAGCCGACAGTAGTTATAAAAACGTACTTGAAGAAACTAAAAATTCATTGAATCAATTTAAACAACAATTACTTGTTTCCAAAAACAATATAACAATTCACGAAGTATTCAACAGAACAAGACATGTTATAGAATACGGCACAGTACACAACTTAATAATCATACTGAAAGAATTTCTTCAACCAATCCTAACTACAGGAATTCATTGCAGTCTCGAAGACCTATATGAAATTCAAAACACACTGAAAAACACTTACCAATAGATTTTTATTTACAAGAAAGTTTGTCCCTGAAAATAAAAACGACCAAGAAATTATAATAGAAGAAACACATGCTCGTGCTCATAGAGGTTTGGATGAAAATCTTAAGCAAATTCTTAAATACTATTA
This sequence comes from Drosophila borealis, assembly GCA_035045885.1. Taxonomy (NCBI): domain Eukaryota; kingdom Metazoa; phylum Arthropoda; class Insecta; order Diptera; family Drosophilidae; genus Drosophila; species Drosophila borealis. Next base: position 658,224 of record JAWNOR010000340.1, on the reverse strand, counting down.
TTGGCCAACATTATACAAAATCTAAAACAACATACGCTATTGCGAAATTTGTAACAAAAATAAATATAACAGAAACTCGAAATCAAATTCCTATTTCCAAAGCTCCTATTCCGGAAAGAGGACATTTTTTATGCACAAAAATTAATATTCATGACGTGCTTATTCGTATATCCTAATTTTTTAGTGATAAAGGAAATCAATAACAAATCAGGTATGTCAAACAAAGTGTTGGAACTTATCCAAACTTTTCCCTTTGTTAAATCCATAATGATGGACAACGAACCTACGTTTTTATCAGCACAATTTAAATCATCAATGTCTCGGTCAGGTATAACGATTTTTTATGCAGATCCCAGACCCAGCTTAAGCAACGGTCAGGTAGAAAGAGTTCATACAATATAATGGATCATTCCGAAGTCATATACCGAGCAGTTAAAGAATAAAACAAAACAATTCAATCAACAACCCATCAAAAACCATGTGACATATTATTTAACAAAATAGAACATCCAAACTTGTCAGATAAACTAAAATCATCCCCCATGGCGAACGAAACAAATTACAACCTAGATTCAAAAAAGAAGTAGTTAAAGAAGACTTAGGAAATAAAGTTAAAATTAACAATAGGGATCGTATTATTTATAAAGATAATATCAAATTCTAACCTATTTTATGTTTTTTTTATATGTGTTTTTAGAATGCACATTTTATCTGTTTTATTGCCGTTTTGCGGTTCAGATATTGAATAATTATCAAATGAGGATACAGACACTCTTTTTTTATACGAAGCATACGGAGATGTTTTTCCCGTTACTTATCTAAGTTTTTATAACGATATTTTTGAAAAAGAATAAAAATTCTTTAAAAACGAAAACAATACCATTGATTGGGAAGTAACCATGGAAATTAATTTAATCAAAACACACCTTTCTCAACTTACAACTCACAACATTGCCAAACGTAGTATCAATAAACAATGTAACATTTTTAAATGGATCTCAGGAACACCAGACCATGATGACATGATAACTATTCAAACTAAAATCAATGAACTTGTTCAAAACAATAATAAGCAAAATCAAATCAATTCTGCAATTTTCAAATGAGTCACTAAAATCATAAATCTTTTAAGAGTTATTAACTTAATCTGGAATTACCTTTGAAAAAATATCGACTTAAGTTGTTGACACTTGATCAACAAAATCTGCTGGATACTATTACATTTTCTAAACTAAAATCAATGATCATGTTCAAAACAATAATAAGCAAAATCAAATCAATTCTGCAATTTTCAAAGAAGTCACTTAAATCATAAATCTTTTAAGAGATAATAAACTTAATCTGGAATTAACTTTGAAAAAATATCGACTTAAGTTGTGTTCTCTTGATCTACAAAATCTGATGGATACTATCACATTTTCCAAATATTAAACCTAAAGATTGTAAATAAACAAGATATGTATATGTATATTCAATCACGAAACACTTAATATCACTCTAATCATTCTTTTAGACATCTCCTCTTTTTCGATTGTTTCATACCAAGGTTTAATCATAGTGTTTATAAAATAGCCTACTATTAATTATTATTGTAATTTACACCAAGCCATATCCCACAAAGATGGGACATTTTTTGTAAACGACCAAATTGATAAATGTAATACCCCGTTTTATCTCATCGAAAATTTTAAAAGAGAAATTTATAATAGTTTCGCTCATATTTATTATGACACAAATTGTTTCGTAAATCTCCTTAATAAAAAATTTACAAGTTTTATAAAAATATCTGAAAACAAGTTAGAGGTTCTAGTCGGGAGCTCCCGACTAGGGGATAACCTGAACCCTCTTCTACCAACACCAAATGCAGCTCGCGCTACACGCTCGTTTGCCTTAATAGTAATAAAAAAAAATTAAAATAAAAAAAATTGTTTCCTTGGCAGGGTTCGAACTCGCAAAAAAAACCAATTAGAATAGCAGCACAGAAAACAATACAATCGCAGTTGCAATGCTGTTGATAGAATTCAAAGCAGACGCGCATGAATGTGTGTGTGTACATGTATACAAAAATTCATGGAATTTGCGCTAGCTGCTGCTAACACGTGCGCACATAACTTTTGTGTTTTTTAACCAATCTTAATGAAATTTAAGACAGTAAATCTTATTGTAGAATAGAATATAGAATATTTGTGTATTCTTTAAAAGTCAATTGAATATAAATTGTGGCTTAAATTGATGGGCAATACAAGTTGGATAATTAACTTGATTTATAGCTTTCTGGTGGTAGCGGGGAGGTGGCGATATGTATAAAATTAAAGATATATATATACTTTTCTAGAAGCTACATGTCAAGTTTGGTGACTCTAGCTCATATTATTTGCCAATTAATTGCTCAAAAAACAGGATTTCGATATCGATTTTTATCGACTACTTGGAAACGGGACAAATTATTGAATATCGGAAACAAACTCGATCTGCGCAGGCCCTAGGAGGACCTACAGTAAAATTTCAAGTCACTAAGATCCTTGCGTTCATACATACGGACGGAAGGACGGACAGACAGACGGACATGGCCAGATCGATTCGGCTATTAATGCTGATCAAGAATATATATACTTTATGGGGTCGGAGATGCTTCCTTCTGGCTGTTACATACATTTGCACAAATACATTATACCCCTTTTACCCATTTTCAATGGCTTCAGGGTATAAAAAGAAATCATTAAGAATCGGGGACGATTCTTTTTAAGAAAGGTAGTAGTTATCACCCAGCCCGAAAAGCAATTCTTTTTGAAATTATTAACAATATTTCGGAATAAGTTTCTATTCCAATTACTAAGCCCTTTCACACTTATTAGACACGTTTCAATCATTACGTCCACTTAACGGGCAGCTGCGGCTTTGCTTACAAAAAGATCCAAACTCCTGGCTCTAACGTAAACATAAGTGCGCAACCACTTAATGTAAAAATCTACGTTCTCATCAGCAATTCATAACGTAAACTAAAGATCCAGATTCTCATGCGCACTTCCTAAACGTAAACTAAAGACCAAGATTCTGGTGCGCAATTCCTAACGTTAACATAACTCTAAGCATTTAGCTTACGCAAGCCGCCCTCGCGAGCTTTTGAACTTTAAGGATGGAAGTTTTAGCACGCGTGCTTTTGAGCTTTAATAAAATAAGCTTTATCATAAACATATCTGACTTGCAGCATAAGTTCATAGTTGTACTTCAGTTCTAATTTTGGATTCAAATAAATCGGAAGCTTCCGGCCTCCCACAATAAAAATATTTTTCCAATTAGTCGACACTAATTGGTTAATTTGCATGCTTAACAGTTATGTTTGGAACTAGTGCAGCACGCTATTTACCTCTGCGAGTCATGCAACAGTTTGCTGCGGAAGAAAAGGAGACATCAGATGTATGTTGATGGCATAATTTCTGGAGTGGATAGTGTTACCGCGGCGGAAGCTATCCAGAGCCAAGTCATTGGTATGTTACGCAGGGAATAGCCCTTTGGATGATGAATTTCGAGTTCATTTAAATTTTAAGGTATCAGCAGGCTTACCTACGAAGCGGTCCATTCTGTCAACAGTTGCGAGGCTATTCGATCCTTTGGGATGGCTGAGTCCAGTCGTTGTGATCGCGAAAATACTGATGCAGCGTCTATGGAAAGATAAGATTGGCTGGGATGACAAAGCCGTTAGAAGAGAATGGGAGACATACGCATACCACGATATATAACATGGGGGTTATATAACGTGATGCATCAACGCAAGCCAATGGAGCTGTTGCATATTGACGTGTTCCAACAGGGGATCACGCATTTCATACGGAGTTGCTGCTTTCAAAATGTTAGGTCTCACCTGTTAAGCAACAATTAACCATACCCAGAGCTGAGTTTTTGCCGATCTTGAAGCTGCAAAAATGTATAAGTATATAAAACAGATTTTGCCTATAAATATACACTTCTGCAGTCCTTTTTTTTTGGTCCGACTCAATGATAACCATCAGCTGGACCCGTTGAAGTAAAAACTGGAAGGTATTTGTTTCAAATCGCATAAACAAAATTCTGTAGATCTCGAATGGAAAACAATGGGGAATTAGAGTATCTAAGTTGACGTCATATGAACTGTGGTGGCATGGACCGCAGTGGTTACAGGGGCCGGAAGAAGGATGGCCTTGCAATAACATTGGTCAACAAACACTCTCACATGTAAGTATTGAGACAAAAAGCTTTACTTGCCACAAGATATCATTGAAAGAGATGCCTAGCTCGATGTTCGTAGGTCAATATTCATCGCATACACGACTTCTCCGGGTTATGGCATATGTTAAATGTGTAATTCAAACTGTGGCATAATAGAGTGTGAGCGTAAGCGAGCTGAGTTATTAAAGCATTTTCTTTTAGCAAGTCGGTCCAAAGAGATAGCAGCTTATTAACTCTCAACCCTTATTTTGATTTGAAGGATAGCGTCTTACGGTTCGGAGGAAGATTTCGCGAGGCATTGTTGCTAGTGAATAAGAAACATCCCTATAAATTCCCCTATAAACATAATTTCACGAGTCTTGTCGTAAATTATAATCACCCTGTCCCTTGCATTGAGGCTCATCTCCCACGCTCAAGGATACAAGAAAGAAATTTTTGATCATCAATGGGCGTAAGGCAGTTCGATTTGGTATACAAAAATGTATCACATGTTTTAAAATGAAGCCTCAGTTTTCAAGACAACAAATGGGTAATTTGCCAGCGGTGCGCGTACGCCCTCAAAGCTTTCTCATCTGTCAGAGTTGCCGATGCTCGACCTATTAATATTTCGCCATCAAAGGGAAGAGGACATGTAGCACAAAAGGGATACGTTGCCGTGTTTATATGTTTGGTGACCTAGGTCCAGTTGGAGATTCAACGCCAGATGCGGTTTTAGGAGCCTTACATCGATTCATAGGCAGATGTGGTATATGTACAGATATTTATAGTGACACTGGTACAAACTTTGTTGGAGCCAAGAAAAAACTACAAGCGTACAAATTTCCTGGATGTACCAGCTTACACAAAACCTACTTTCATGAAAATAATAACAGGGGTCTTAAAACTTAATATAATTATTATATATATATTTGGCAGCCAACTCGAACTATCTGTGCCCAAATTGCGATCAATCGAATTATATGAACGATATGCCGAAAACGGACGAAATGCAACTGAGAGACAACTAACTAAGCGCGCAAACATTATTTGCTCTTGAGCAGTAATTGTGATATTCTACTGTTGGCTACTGCACGCAGCCGTCGGTGTTGTCGCTGTTGGTTACTTGAGCAAACATTCTCCTACGTTGGAAAGCAACCTGTTTGGGCACCAAATACAGCTGCGTATGACTCCAGTTACAGTCTGAAGCAGAGCGACTCTGGATACCCCATCAGTTCCCGTGACCAGCACTGAGGGAAGGAAGGCATGTCAAATTGTTAAGCTCAATGGTCTCGCTGGCGCCAATCCTTGACGACTGCGGCCGAAGTCGCATCGGTGGACTAATAAAAAACTTGTCGTTGGACAATCTCGGCACGCTATCCGATAATATTGCCCTGTCAGCGTCCTGTGACGCGAACAATAAATGTTTATTTTCATAAACACAACTTACATGCTGTACCTCACGCCGTATTGTCATCGACTTGTTTCCAGGACTGGCAAATTGGCGGTCGCGAAACAGTCTCCAGTGTTGCTGTCAAGTGTACGAGCTGTTTTCGTGTCAAGCCAACATTGGCAGAGCATGTATTGGCAAACCTACCAGCTGATCGTCTCGACGCATCGTATCCTTTTATGGTCACTGGCATTGATTATTGTGGACCATTTTTCTACAAGAGCGAAGTACGCAACAGGCCACCTGTTCATATGCTTCGCTACAAATGCGGTGCACTGAGAGCTTGTAAAGGATGTATCTACAACATCATATCTCAACGTGGAAACGGTTCATTCTGACTCGCTTTCACCTTCAAAGATCTGGTCTGACAATGCGACAAACTTCGTAGGTGCCAAGAAAGAGCTGACAGATCTGAGCCGCCTGTTCGTGAGTGACGAGCATGTCAAGGCTGTTCACGAGTTTTGCCTATCCGAGTCAATTGAATGGTTGTTCATCCGTCCTCGCTCTCCGCACTTTGGCGGACTATGGCATTACCACATCACGTCAATTACTAATTCTTGACTATTATTTCCACTTTTAAAGCATCCAGGTGACCTTGACGTCTTGACACCCGCGCAATTCCTGGGTATAGCGCCATCTTCGTCATATATTGAGCCTGATCTAAGACAGCTTAATTGCAATCTGCTTAACTATTTTCCCTGCCTCACATATCTCCAACAAGTATTCTGGTCCCGTTGACGGGAAGTATATTTAACGTTTTTTCAACAGCCCTCCAAATGGCGCAGTCCTCGGCCAAAACTCTCCATTAACGATGAATCTACCGCCACTGAAGTGGCCACCAGCTAGAGTGCTAGAACTGATCTCGGGATCTGATGGGGTATCCAGAGTAGTTCTGCTTCAGACTGCGACTGGAGTCATACTGTTTTTAGGCTGTAATTGTGATTGTGATATTCTGCTATTGGCTGCTGCGCGCAGCCGTTGGTGTATTCTCTGTTGGTAACTTGACCAAAGAAAAACTTTTCAGCATATTTTAATCTAGAAATCTGTACATTTAGGTTGATCATCTTAGCTATTAAGAAAACACAAAAAAAATTTAAAACAATATAAGGAATTTCAATACATTTAATATCGGGAATGTGAAAATTTTACATTCATGCGCATTGTAAGGCATAATAACCTGATATGGATTTCGCGGTAATTGAAATCCTTCTACATCTCTATATATAAAACTGTTTGTCCTGACTGACTGACTGACTGACTGACTAACTGACTGACTGGTGATCTACGCCCAGCCCAAACCGTAAGAGCTAGGAAGCTGAAATTTTCACTGTAGTTACCTTACGTTTAGACGGGGTTTCGGGAAATTTCACCTGCAAGTGTGGAAAAATAGCGAAAAACTTTTGTATGTAACTTTTTTGTTTACCATCTGATCGGCCTCAAACTTATTTTCAAAGATCTTTGTTCAAATTCATTTGAGGGGTGTTTCACCCTTTTAGGAAAATCTATTCCTTCTTGGTGGAAATGGAGGTCAAAGATTTGGTGGGTGAAGTTTCGCACTTAAATTCATTTCCAGAGATCTATTAGAAAAATCATTTGAGACGTGTTCTTCGGGGGGAATGCCTTAAACTTATTTTCAAAGCTCTACATAAGAACTTAATGAATACGTATTTCAGCGATTTAGGAAATTCCACCCGCAACAGTGGTAAATTGGCGGAAAACGGTTGTATTAAAGTTTTTTGTTTACCATCCGATCGGCCCCAAACTCATTTTCAACGATCTATGTTCAAATTCATTTGAGGGATGTTTCACATTTTTTGAAAAATCCATCCCTCCTTGGTGCAAATATCTATAAGAAAAATCATTTGAGAGGTGTTTCACATTTTTCGCAAAATCTTAACTTGTTCGGTGGAAAATGCATTTCAAGGATTTTTTTGGTGAATTTTAAGTTTCGTCCGATTTGCATAAAAGTTGTTCGATTCCGATTAGGTTCAAATCATTTTCAAAGCTTTTTGAAAACATTGATTTTATAACATACATGCCACGGGCAAGGACGGGTTATACCCGCTAGTCTTTTAATAAAAAATTATCGTTTCTACGCCCTTTCGCTATCATATACGGACCTTTGTGTTTTGGGATTAACTCTCTAGGTGCCCCCACTGTACTATCAAAACTCCTAACTCTCTTCTATTGTTATCATAGTTGGTTTTGTTACTTTTTTCTGGGTGTCCGCTGCCTCATTTCTAATTTCTGTTCAGCTTTTCTCGAATGTTGCTTTAATTTATTCTATAAGCTTTTCTTTTATGCTGTGTATTAAATAGTGCATATTCTACTTTTTCACTTACTAAATCCCTGTGTATCCTTTTTTCTGGCTCTAAAAGCATTGCTATCATTAGCCCAGACTTCTATTTATTCTCTCCACTTGGCCGTTTGCCTGAGGCGAAACCGTTGCAATATTCGTGTGTTTAATATTCTATTCTGCTACAAACACTTTGGCATACTATAAAATCGAAAATAGTCTTTTAATGAGGCAATTACTTCTTTTTCAGTAGTTGTCTTTGCCGCAATAAGCCGTACGAATTTTTTCATCAACCCCCACGAAAAGATGTTTTTTCAATCCACCAGAATCTACTGGCCCTTATATGTATTGTCTAAAAAGGTTCGTTGCCTTTTGGAATACTGTGCAAGAACCCCTTTCTCTTTCCAGTTTTTGGTGCATAAGCTATACATTTTAAACAATGTTCAATATGAATCGCGCATATATCTTTTACTTTTGGAAGCCAATAACTTTTGCCAATTGCTTCCACCGTTTTATCCCTACCTATGTGTATTCCATTACCTCTGGAACATAAAATAATATTCTGTTATCATGTGTTTTCCTATAAACTATACCGTTTCTCGTGTCAAACATTTTATGTTCAGAACTTTCTAATAGTTTTTTAAATTTGTGTATTTTTAAACCTTTCGCTTGAAATATTACTACATTGTTTTCAAACTTTTTGTTTCATCTATCAATAATTTGGTACGTTAACGTCAATGAGTTGCAATCAGTGACAATTTTAAGCCGATTTCCTAGTAGATATTTGTGTAACCTGCGTAATGCATAAATTATCGCGAGTGTTTCCAGTTCGAAACTATGATACTTTGACTCTGTTTCCGTTGTGCATTTCGAAAAGTAAAAAATTGGATGAAGCTTATTATCATCTTTTCTTTGCATTAATACTGCACCAAATCCTTAAGCACTGGCATCACAATGTAGTTTTATTTCATCCTTATAATTATAAAGTGCTTAACTTGTCGATTCCATTAATTTATTTTTTAGCGTCAAGAATCAATTCAATTCAATGTCTTTGAACTTAAACTGCTGATCATTTATTAATAGGTCGTATAACAACTTGGCTATTGTTGAAAAATCCTTGTTGTTGTACTTGATTAATTCCTTGTCTACAAAAACATGGAAATATGCAATCTTTAGGTCTAGTGTCGAAAAAGTTGCTTTTATCATCTATCAGTGGTAGAGGATAATTGTCTTTAATCAGTACCTTGTAAAGTTTCCTATAATCTATTCACAGTCACATACCCACACATACTTTTTCTTGACTAGCACTATTGGCGATGCATATTCGAAGTCACTATGTCGTATTATTTCCTTTTTTCATCCAACAGTTCTTGCAGCTTATTCTTTTCTGTATATGAAATTTACCTGGGCGCACGGCTATACGGTTTCATGTTTCCAAGCGAGGTTTAATTTCACATTTTGTATCAGGTACATCTGGTTTCTTTGTGTTTATATAGATAACTATTTCCAATTAATTTTCTTAATTTGTATTTTCAGTATAATTTATATGGAACAAATCTTTATCAAAACGTTCTTTGTACAGGCTACCTTTATTCAGACTTTCGTTCCTTTCTATTAATATTTCGTCACCATATTGATTATCAATTACTGTTTCCTAACATTTCTATTTATATATTTCATAACAGTTTCGTTGCTAGTATATTAAAGTAGTATATTATAACCGTTTGTTTTTTCCCAATATTTATTTTCAGTTCCACTTCTTTAAAAGTGTCCATTATTTTGGATTCAAGATCGTCAATAGCATTCCGACACATACCTTCATTAATATTTGTATCCATTTCTATTACCGTAACCATTTTCAAAGTATTTAAATTTAAACCTTAATTACATGCATACATAAAATCTATGTCAACCACTTTTAAATGAAAATGAAACTTTATTGATCCCTTTAAAACAGAGTTCAATAATAATAATATAATATTTCAAATTTACTTTTATTAAGTCCAAAATTACATTTCCAAATTTATTCCAGGACGACTTTGCTTGACAAACAATTAATTTTAACAAATGATATTGGACTACCCGCGTCAGTGAGGAATGCTGCAATTAATGGTATTGTAGTTGTGTGTAGTAACATACATATTTAGCATACTTACTTACGCCTGCACACTTCCTTTCCGGGCACTGGGCAACAAAATGACCAAATGCCCCGCACGCATAACATGAGCCAGCCTCCCTCTTCGGCTTACGGGATTCTTTGGCTAGATGACCTCACGCATTACAATTAAGACAGTGCATATCCTTGCTGTCGGAATTCTTCGTTGACGTCGACATCGACGATCTTCAAAATATGTAGAAAACTTCTCGATTGAGTGCCACAGACGATCTTGAAATTTGCCCCTTGATTTTGCTTTAGACATCTCTTCTCCAAATGACATGAGCTTTTCAAACACCTGGTCAAGTGGTTCCAAGATACGTTGTGCATTTGCATGTAGCCACCGCTGCGCGTTGCTTTTAAGCTTGGCTATTAGTAAGAAACGCAAATATGCTGCACATAAACTGGCGCTTGTCAACCCATCGCTCGTTTCCACAGCTGTCTCACCAACACAGTCGCTGTTAATATCAGCAATGTTAACAGCGACATTGCTAATATTGTTGTCGTGGTTTGCACTGCTGCTGTTGTTGTCGGTTACGTTGTTGCAAATTATGTCTCTGTGGCGTACGTTGTTGCCGCTTACGTTTCTGACGCTTATGTTTTTGCCGTTTTCGTTGCTGCCGTTACTTTGTCCAGCCCCTCCACACTGCACTGCGTTTTGAGTGTCCAACCGGCGCTAAGCTTTTTTCGCACAGCCAACTCAGCGGTGTCCATAAATTGTATTGGCTTGGTAATAGCTGCTGCATGAACGAGCACCTCCATTCCGTCGCCTTGTCTCATCTGTCGAGCGTGATCAGCATATAATTATTCTTGTAGACTCCAAACTGCCGCCGTGTTGTCTGAACTTGACTTAGTTTCCGTACTCGACTGCGTTGCCTGTTGTTGTTGCTCACTGACAATAGCGGCGTCACTGTCGCCCTAACCATAACTTGGTCATTCTGTTGAAGTTGCATATCATTGAGAAATTTGCTGCTTGACTGGTACTCCGGCGGACTGCCACGACTTTTTGGCGACATCACATTTAGCTTTACAGACTGTGGTCGGCAAACCAAGTGCAGACAACCACTTTTTTAATTAAGGTACGGAAAATTGATTAATTTTAATTTCGTTCATTGTGCGTTATCGGTACTTATTAAATCAAATGTATGTATGTCTGTACTATTCTTGCTGTAGACTCACCTGCCCATAACGCTAATGCTTAACATAATCTGTTACATACATGGGGCCTGCTGCCAGAGTGACCGTGTGTACTTCTGTCCCTGTCGGGACTCCCGACTAGGGGATACCCTGAACCCTCTTATTCCAACATCAAATGCAGCTCGAGCTACGCGCTCTTTTGTTTTAATAGTAATAAAGATAAATTAATAAAAAAAAGTTCCCTTGGCAGGGTTTAAACTTGCAACTGACCACATTAATTGCTGCCGCCTCTACCCAACAGCTACACCAGCCAACAAAAAAACACAAAATGGTTTCCTCGGTAGGGATCGAACTCGCAACAGACCGCACTACTTGCCGCCGCCTCTACCCAACAGCCACATTAATAATTGAGTGTTAATAAGAAAACATCGAATTCAAATAGCAGCACAGAAACCAATACAATCGCAATTGCAATGCTTTTGATAGAATTCAAAGCAGACGCGCATGAATATGTGTGCGTACATGTATACAGAAATTCTTGGAATTTGCGTTAGCTGCCGCAAGCACGTGGGCAGCCAAAACACATTTTCTTAACCGATGTTAATGAAATTTTTAGCAGTACATCTTATTGTATAATACTATAAAATATTTGAGTAATCCGAAAATGACAATTGCATTTAAATTGAGGCTTATATTGATGGGCAGCATAAATTGGTTTATTTACTTGGTTTATAGCTATGAGGTAGTTGCGGGGAGGTGGTGTAGCTATAAAATTAAAGATACTTGCATATATATATAGTATACTATTCTACATGTCAAGTTTGGTGGCTATAGCTCTTATTATTTACCAAAATTGCTCAAAAAACATGATTTCGATATCGATTTTTATCGATTACTTGGAACTGGGGCAAGGTATCGAATATCGGAAGCAAGATCGATCTACGCGGGCACTAGGAGGACACAAGTCTTTAGCTCTTATAAGTCCTAAGATCCTTGCGTTCATACATACGGACGGACGGACGGACGGGTAGACATGGCTAGATCGACTCGGCTGTTGATGCTGATACATTATACCCTTTTTACCCATTTTCAATGGGTTCAGGGTATAATGTAATAAGTTCAACTAACACAGTTTTGATTTGGAGCGTCTGCTCCATTCTGTTACTTTATTGAGAACGAATCTTATATCTTCATGTTGGGTTCAGCTAACCCGAAACATGCAATGCTTATATCTATGTATTTATATGTATGTTGGTATATACATATGTATGCAGAAGGCATGCATATGTTGTGTATGATTTGACCGCTTGAGCTGCAAAGTGCATGCTCAGCATTCCCACGCGCCGCAATCGGCTTGTACATAAGCGATGGATCGTATTGCTTGTGCGCTGGATTGTTTATGTAATTCTAAACGGTCTTTTAATGTGCTTTGGGCATTTGTATATTTGTATTCATTATGACAAAGTGTCACAATGTATTAACGGATTGTTATACCCTTTGATTTATGCAAATGGTTGGGTAGATATGCTACACCTCCCTTTTTTAAAGAAATGACGTAATACATGTAGTCATTTAGTGTTAGAGTTAATATATTGTATTTAATTTTTTAAAAGAAATTAATTTGTTTGTTATAAATTTATGTATTGAAAATGGTTTTATCCTTTTTTTTTTTTAAACATTTGTGTTCATTGACAAATTTTTATTTTTGATATATTTGAATTTACGTCATATTTTATATTAAACTTTCTTAGAATATATATATATATTTTTTAGCCTATCCTTATGTACTTTTTGTTTCTTATCTTTACTATCTTTAATAAAAATGTTGTCATTATCTTCTATTTTCTCTACTATATATGGTCCTAAATATACTGGGTCTAATTTGTGCCCTGTTTCGTTTCTTATAAGTACTTTATCTCCTACTTTTAATTCAAAATTTTTTGTTTTTTCATCATATGCTAATTTTCTATAAGCCTTGGCTTTTTCTAACATAATTCTAGCTCTTTTGTATGCTATTTCTAATCTAAACTTAATTTCCTTAGAATAGTCATCTAAATTGTAAATAGGATCTATGTAATAAGTTTTGTTTAAATCTATGAACTGTTTTGGTAGTCTGCCAAATACTAGTTCATATGGACAATACTCATGCGTTGCTGATGGTGTCGTGTTGAAGCAATAAGTGAAATATTGAATCCAGACATCCCAATCAGTTTTGTCTGCAGTGATGTATGAACGAATGTATTCATTAAATGTTCGATGACTTCGTTCTATTGTCCCTAATGTTTGATGATGATATGCAGTAGAGGTGAGATTCTTGATCTTCATATACTTGCATAAATCAGTTAAAATCTGGTTTTTATACTCTGTTCCCATGTTCGAGATGAACGTCTTCATTGGACCAAACTTGAAGTTTTTTATAAATCGACGATAATATTTGCAGAATGCTACAAATCGTCTCGCGCTGTCCGCATCATGAGGGACTGGATAATTTTTGATGACGTCAAATTTTTTGTCATCCGGCAAAACTCCTTTGTCAGTGCATTTGTGACCTAAAAATGTCACTTCATGCATGAAAAATGAACATTTTTCTGGATGCAACTTTAGGTTATATTTCCTACATACATTAAAAACATCAGTTAAGTTTTAAATCATGTGTTTTTCGGAACATCCTATCACCATTAAGTCATCCATATAAAGGAATGCCTGAGAGGGTTCTAAACCCGAGAATGCTATAGTCATCATTCTCTGAAATGAGTTTGGTGCTATTTTAAGACCAAATGGTAATCGCGTGAAGCGATATGAGCCATTTCTTGTTGAAAAAGATGTTATATTTCTTGAATTTTCTTCAAGTTCAATTTGGTGGAAACCTGACATTAAGTCAAGGCATGAAAAGTATTTAGCTCTGCCCAGTTGGTCTAGAATATCATCAATTCTGGGAAGCGGGAATTTATCAGAAAAAAGTTTTTTGTTGATTTGGCGATAGTCAATTACTAAACGCCATTTCTTTTCTTCCGAATTTGGTAAAGATTTTTTCGGAACTAGCAAGAGTGGGCTGTTATACTAGGATACAGACGGTTCTACGATTTTGTCATTTATTAATTTCCCTACTTGTTTTTGAATTTCTTCAACGTGGCTATGCGGGCTTCTGTAGTTTTTAATGTAAATGGGTTCATCATCTTTAAGTCTTAATGTTTGTTAATACAAATTATTTGTCGCTATTTGTTCGGTTTCCAGTCCGAACACATCACTATACTTGGTGCATAATTCTGTTAGTTGACTTTTGAATTGTTCTGGAAAATTTTTCTTTAATTTTGAAAGTACTTGTTCGCTTCTATTTTCAGGATTAGTGCTATTAATGTCGTAATCTGTTAAATTTTCATATTGGATTTTGTTTACTTTGACCAATTGGTCGAACTTAGTTGTGTTTAGAAGGCGAATGTATACATTTTTGGATGTTGCTATTGTATTTGCAACATAAATTCCATTATGTATTTCTTGATTAGGAACAAAATATAAACTCATTTACTGTATTAATATCTATTTTTCGAATTACTTGGGATCTGGCTGGAAGAAGAACTGTATTGTTGCCAGCACTATATGTTATCGGAACATAAATTGGATAATTTAAATTTTGAGGTCTAATTATTAACCAGTCTTCACTTGGTTTGAAATCTAATTGACAATTGAATTTTTTAATAAAATCAATGCCTTTTATTCCATCACACGGTATTGAAAAATCGGAATCTACTAAATGAAATTCGTGTGGAATAATAATTTTGTTGATTGAAGTTCTATTGAAGTTGTTTCTTGAGATTTTATTACACCTTGGCCTATGCCTTGGATGTTTATAATTTTTTCTTCTTGAATTTTGAAATTATCTGAATTTATTTTTAAAAGTGAGATATCTGCACCAGTATCTATTAGGAATGTGAGTTTATTTTCAGTTGAATGATTATAAAAAGTGACAAATATATTAAGACTGTAATTGATGGAAAGAACCTTTGCATTTACTGGTTGTTTCCTAAAGGGTTCTGAGAGTTTTCCGGCGTATTTTGCGCCATTCTCACAGTGTTACTATTATAACCTTGGTTGGAGTTACCTCGGCATCTTCCTCGATTTTGGCCTCGTCTTCCTCCACGGCTATTGTAATTATCGTTGTTGTTGTTGTTACCGCCTCGGTTGTAATTGTTGTGGGTGTAATTTCTGCCACGATTATAACCTCGGCCTCCTCTATTATTGTTATTTGCACCTCGTCGATAATACAGGACAGTGTTACTTTGACCTGTTATCTCCGTGCAGCTATTGACAAATTTGGAAACGGCATCATTCATATTTATGAATGTGCCTGCCTGCATGATAAGTTTTACCTTATCAATTAAACAATTTTGGGTCATAGCTTTTACAGCTGTTGTAGTGCTGTATATGTTTGCAAGTGATTGACTTAGACCTTCACTGATATAGGCGCCTTCAAGGGCCTTTGCCAGTTTTTCCACCTCTTGGGTGTATTGGTTAGCCGTTTTATTTTTCTGTTGCAGATTAAGAAGCTTAGTAGATAACACTTCTACCGATTCTCCTTTTACTGCATTTGATAGTTGCGTAATGATTGCAGCAATTGTCTGCTCATTACTTATTAAATTTCTCGCATGGCCTTTTAGCTTAGTTTTTATAAGGCTTTTGGCTGTTGGCTCATGTGTGCCTTTTAATTTTTCTAATAGATTCAAAGAATCTAGAAAACTTTGTAGATTTTCCGGCTTACCGTCAAACTCTGGTATCAGAGATGTGGCTAGCTTGATAAATTCTACAACTGTTTGTGCCATTACAGAGATTGTTATTATTTTCGGTTTGGTTTCGATTGGATCGCTTTCTTCTAGTGTTTCAATGTCACTATCAGATTTAGCGTCGCTTGGTTGAATTGATTCTTCTAAGTCTTTTAATTGGTCGGGATCAAACTCCGCCAATTGATTTAGGCTTTCTGGCACGTTTATCTGAATATGTCGCCTATTGGTGAGAGTAATCAATCTAGTGTTTAGGGATTTTATTACCCTTAAACATTTACTATTGTGCTCAGATGTGAATTTATTTTCATAACTATTTACTAAGGTAACTATATTATTGTATTCCTTTGCTAATATTTCTATATGGTTTTTTAGTGTTTCCGCTTTTATAACTGCATCTTTATTGATGCATTTGTAAGATTTATCAAATTTGTAACGAAATGCATCTATATGTTTCGCAATTTCGTTCCATTCCATTCTTTTACTGGAATTTTCTCACTTTTGTAAGCGTACCAACCATGTATTGCTATACCTAAATATGGGTCTTCTTTTTCTGTTAATTTTACCCTGACATATGGTAGTGTTGAAAGTACCATTGCCTTTTCTGCTTTATCGCAGTGTATAAGTGGGCAACAGATTCCGCCGAAAGCTTCTATATAATCAATCTCGAACTGATATACTGATATGTATTCGCTATGGGAATGTAAAACTCTATTCGAATTAATGCGAAAATTTGGATTATGGATTATAATTTTATTATGCTAAACATAGATTGTAAGCAGAAATTGTAAAACTAACATTATCGTGATAATTTATAACAGGATCCACAACGATTTTATATCGTCTGTGTGATTAATTATCTTAACGTTGTTTACAACGTTGGCAGTATTGTCTTTTGCCTCACTAGAATCGCTGAACCATCCCATTATGTGATTTAATTGTTTTTATATATTCAAGGAAATGAAAAATTATCTTTTTGTTCTAACGTTAATGAAAGAAAAAGTAAGGTTTTCTATTAAAATTTTTATATTTCATAATTTTTAATTGTGGGATTACGTAAAGAAAGAAAAATATTTTCTTCTTTAAAAATCAAAAATAAAATTTTAGGTGATAATTTTTATGAAAAGATTTTTTTTTTTTTTTAATTTATCATTTGACAAATGTTCTATTGCAGCTGAGCCCAGCGCCAGAGACATTAAAATATTAGTTTTTATAGAGTGTGGTTGGCTCACATTTCGGTTTACAATTCATTTGTTTTGTTTTAAAAAAAAAGAATTCTCCAACCACATTTGTTAGTGTAAAGCATATCAGTGTTTAGTATTTTTTTTTAAGCAGCGGTTTCCCACATAGGCTTGAAATTAGAACTTAATGTTAAAGCAAATTGGGGCATTCGCAATTATGCAGCCCGTTTGCGTTGTTTCGCACCAGTGCGAAGCTGCTCATCTAGGTGTTGAAGACGCTCTGTGTAGCGTTGTCGGTCTGATTGATCTTTGGCTAACTGAATCATTTCCTTGACCAGTCGCCGTTGCTGCAAGATTTTTACTCTTCGTCCACTCCTTTTGTGCCTTGGTATCGCTTGTTTATGTTGTCGAGCCCGGTACTCAGCTATTGTGAGTGGGCGTGGTCCATCGGCTGGATTTGCCTGCAAGGCCTCTTGCAACGTAGGCAAATCCCTTTGCTCAATAGAAACAGCCGTCTCGAACTTGGTCTCCTCTGCCATCAATTATTTTCAGCTTTTGTTGTTTAATTTAATTCACAGTAGATGACGTATCTTGGAGCCATGTAATATGCTGTTATTGTTTTTGCTGCTGTAGTAGCAGCTCCTTTTAATATTGTCGTTGCGGCTTATTGTGGCTGAGCTTGGTGGGTGTATGTTGAATGCAAAACTTATTTTTTTTCTCATACCAAGTGTTGTTTTGTTTTATTTGCTGTTGTTATTGCTGCTGCTGTTCCATCTTGTTAGTGTTGTTCTTGTAGTTGAATATGTTGTATAGAATATTCCCTCGTTGGGTGACACTCGTCACGGTCGCCATGTAATAAGTTCATCTAACACAGTTTTGATTTGGAGCGTCTGCTCCATTCTGTTACTTTATTGAGAATCGAATCTTGTATCTTCATGTTGGGTTCAGCTAACCCGAAACATGCAATGCTTATATCTATGTGTTTATATGTATGTTGGTATATACATACTTATGTATGCAGAAGGCATGCATATGTTGTGTATGATTTGACCGCTTGAGCTGCAAAGTGCATGCTCAGCATTCCCACGCGCCGCGATCGGCTTGTACATAAGCGATGGATCGTATTGCTTGTGCGCTGAAATGTTTATTTAATTCTAAACGGTCTTTTAATGTGCTTTGGGCATTTGTATATTTGTATTCATTATGACAAAGTGTCACAATGTATTAACGGATTGTTATACCCTTTGATTTATGAAAATGGTAGGGTAGATATGCTACAATAAAAACCATACTGTGTGCCTTTTACTTCCGAATAATTAAAGATATATTGAACCAATTCATTATTCGATAATGGCAGTCTCCTAATTGTAGTCAATTATAAAAAGTCCTACAAAAGATTGACGCATCAGTAAATATTAAGACTACCGGTGGACTACAGAGGATAAAACTATATAACAATTAATGAAAAATTTTCTATCCCAAAAACATAAACAACAAAAAAACATCTCGTTCAATTGGATCACATTATAGGCTCCTCAACATCTCTTGTCGAATATTTAAATTCACTTAGTAATGTTTTTAGAAATTAAGACAGGCAATTTAGAGCTCCAATTAGAAAAATGTGAATTTTTAAGGAAACAAAAAGATTTATCGCCACTCGAGAGGGCATACGGGCAAATAAACTTAAAGTTAAAGCAATCCAACAATTATCCTTGCCAAAACCTTCAAATCATTTAAGGTTTACGTGGCCATTATAGCAAGTTCACTCCTGATTTTTCAAAATTTCAGTAGGGGGCAAAAATTTATATAAAACACGTAAGACACTCTAGTTGGAAGCTTCCGACTAGGGAATACACTGAACGCTCTTCTACCAACACTAAATTCAGCTCGCGCTACGTGCTCGTTTGCTTCAGCAGTAATAAAAAAATACATTAAAAAAAATTGAAGCACAGAAAACCAACTATCGCAATTGCAATGCTCTTGATAAAATTCAAAGCAGACGCGCATGAATGTGTGTGTGTGTGTACATGTATACAGAAATGATTGGAATTTGCGTTAGCTTTCGCTGACACCTGTGCACATAACTTTTGTGTTTCTTAACGTATCTTAATGAAATTTTCAGTAGTAGATCTTATCACATAGAATATTTGTGTATTCTCAAAAGGTATACTGCATATAAATTGTTGCTTAAATTGGTGAGCAATACAAGTTGAATTATTAAGTTGATTTATACCTATAAGGTAGTAGCGGGGAGGTAGTGATATCCATAAAATGAAAGATACTTGATATACATGTACTATTCTAGAAGTTACATGTCAAGTTTGGTGACTCCAGCTTTTATTATTTACCAAAATTGCTCAAAAAACAGGATTTCGATATCCACTTTTATCGATTACTTGGAAACGGGACAAGTTATCGAATATCGGAAACAAAATCGATCTGCGCGGGTACTAGGGGGATCTACAGCTAAAATTTCAAGTCACTACCTCTTATAGGTTCTGAGATCCTTGCGTTCATACATACGGACGGACGGACAGACAGACAGACGGACATGGCTAGATCGACTCGGCTGTTGATGCTGATCAAGAATATATATACTTTATGGGGTCGGAGATGCTTCCTTCTGCCTGTTACATACATTTGCACAAAAACATTATACCCTTTTTATCCATTTTCGATGGGTTCAGGGTATAAAAAATACTATTTTTTGGCGACCTTACTATTCAAATATTTGTTGGCTGGATCGAGGTCCGGGTTTGTAAAAACAAACAGTGAAACAATTTTATTTAATGTTTTGCTTCCAATATATTTCGCACATTGCAATTATGTTTAGCATTTCCAATATATTTCGTTTGTTGTCGTGTTGTTCTTGTTGTAAGATTGTTTTTTCATCAAAGTTTGGTGTGTGGTTGCTTCTCATACAGTGGGTGATTAGTGCAGTTTTCTGTATATTATTTTACTGTCTTAATTTGAAGTCCGATTTATGTTGACTAATCCTTGTTTTTAGCTTCGATGTGTTGGACCTATGTAAACACTATTGCACTTGTTCTTGTTTCCCCGCCACATGGTATTTTGTAAATGTTAATCGTTGTTTTCATAAAGCCTATCGCTGTATTGATACTCATACTCTTTGGATGGTTCGAATTTAAGTTGAGTATTCGTCCGGAGGCTATGGTCAAAAGTCTTGGTTTTATTTTCAATTTTTCTGTTATATTGTCCAACAGTTCATCCATTATTATATCTGCGATTACTGGGGAAGCTGGTAATCCCATTGGCATTCTTTTTAGTTGGGTGTATATTTTGTCTTCGTATTTAAAATATCGGTTTTCCTGAATGCGCAATCTAACTATGTCCATAAATAGTTCTTTTGGTATTCTAGTGTGCTCTTCCAATTTGGTCCATTTTTGTCTTGTTGTGTTGAGTGCTAATCCCATTGGTATGCTGGGAAACAAGAATACTCCATCAAATGATACTAATGTTTCTTCTTCTCTAATGTGGGGATTGTTAACTCCGTCTTTAAAATCTACCGCGTTCTTGATGCTGTACCTTGAGTCCATTGTCTTTTTTTGGTTTTTTTTTAATTTTTTGAAGCTTTATTTTAATTTTCCTGTTATTATGAAACAACTTAAATTAAATTTTTTTGAAAATTTACAATACTACTAAGTCTACTATTAAGTCTAATATAAAATTTACAAAGTTAGGGTGTTTATATAAATCGATCTGGGAGAACGATTGCATGAGACCTCCGCAAACTCCTCCTCGTTCGGACTCCCCCAATTCTACGCCTCTTTAGAAGCGGCCTAGCCAGTCGATTTGGATGGTTTCCCAGTCTCGTTATATAGTTTGCAGCCTGTGTATTTATGACGTCACCGACTTTGGGACTCCTAAGTCTTTTTCTAAATCAGAAGTTCGCATATACGAGCGGGCACCAGACAGATAGCGGAGCTTTTTTTCTTGAAACACCCTGATTTTCGTAAGGCGTAAGGGATTTTGCAGCAATACCGTAAACTTGAATGACGCCAGGCGGGAGCTAGACAGGTTTTGTATATGCTTACTTTATTTAAGCAGCCATCTAAATTTGCCTAATCTGCTTTTCAGGGCTCCTGTGATAATTGCGATGTGTTTACTAAAGGTCAAACGTCTATCTGTAGCTGTTGAGGTGCGTCAATAATTGATCGCACAAGAAGACTCCCGGACATATATCCCCGCGGAGCGCGTAGATCACATTGGCGCATTTATTGATAAGATGGCTGTGTCATGTGCAAATGTGCCGATGGTTAGGTCCGAGTTCAATTGAAGAGCCAGTGGGCATGTCATATGTAAAAAGTGTGTGGGCCCCATCACAGTCCCTTGAGGGACGCCAGCCTCAATGTCCTTAATGTTGGACTCAACCCCATCGAGCACTACCGAAAATGATCGGTTTGTCAAG
Organism: Drosophila borealis; assembly: GCA_035045885.1. NCBI lineage: Eukaryota > Metazoa > Arthropoda > Insecta > Diptera > Drosophilidae > Drosophila > Drosophila borealis. The sequence goes on along the minus strand of JAWNOR010000340.1, from coordinate 636,619 downwards.
TAGTTTAGCACAATCAAGTAAACTTGAGGTGGCAACAAGGGCTTGATTTTGCAGAGTAGTCCATCATGCCAGACTCTGTCGAAGGCTTGTTTTATGTCCAAGAACGCTGGAGCAACTGGGAGGCTTACCTGATCCGGGCTCTCTAGTGTGAGTTGAACCCTTCTGTTACTGTTTGCTGAGCTTGTATTAAAAGGCATGAAACGTTTCTCTAGGTCCTCGGCGAATGCATCAGCACGTTTCTTTGGAGATCTGGCCCAAGGTCCGTCAGGCTTTCTGATCGGAAATTTTGGACATTGCTGTTTATACCTTCTCGGCAGTCTCCACAGGGAGTGATTTGAAGACTCGTTTGCTGAAACATTTTTAAAAAACAGTAGGTTTCCCTTTGTTTATACCGCTCCAGCAGATTTTCGACACGGTTCGACACTCTGCGGTAGATTCTGTCCACATTTGGATCTTCGGTACGACAGTACTGCCTTCTAAGTCTCCTCTTGATCAGTAGTAGCGCAAAGATTGCTGGGGGAAGTCTCACCTGTGGTCGTGAGCTTTTTGATTGTCTTACTGGCGCTGAAATGAGGGCTGCCGAGTGAACCTTGTTCAGGAATAGCACATGCATCTTCGATGCTTCTGGTGTTAGTATTACCAAGTTTAGGTCTAGAGTTTCCTCTAGATCTCGCCCAAACACAGCAATGTTGGCTCCAGGAAGCAGCAGACGACGTTTAATTGTTTTACTCTTTGGAATACAGTCGTAACCAACCACTAATGGGATATGATCGGAGGATAACTGATATTCAGGCGTTATGCTTAAGCCACCTGGGTGAAACCCATTATAAACAAAGAAGTCAATAGCACTCACCGTATAGACTCAGGTACACAGTCCATTGTCATATTTTTTAATATTTGTATCATATATTTGCACAGCCCGTAAGATGGAGATCCGATGGAAGAACATATTGGTCTCAGTGGTTTTCCTTCCTTCTGTATTTTTGGTAGTCCATATATCCTCGGATCTTATTTATTTCGTCCTTTGAAAATAAGAACTATCCTGAATAATTGTGAAACGAATTTGTTATTCTTTGTCTGTAGTCTTGATGTCGGATCCTGTCTTAGTGTCTTCTATACGCGTATCGTCATTTAATTTTTCTAATCGTCCACATCCATTGCTACGGTTTTGTTGCCCTTATCCGACGATAGAATTTTAATATTTATTTTTTCATTCAATAATTTAGGTGTATTGCTCGATCCCTAGTGTTCTGGTTCTTCTTGCTTTTATGCTCTTTGACTAACAAAGATAATTTTGTGCGCGCCGACTTTTGTGTTTATTTTTCTTTTATGGTTTGGACTAGCTCTTCACCGTCTTCAATGTATTTCAAGACAGGAAAATCTCTTTTGCTGATTGGGAGAGCGAACTTCGGCCCTTTTGCGAGTGACGCTTCTACGTTTGGCGGGAATTCTATATTTGGTTTGTTTACCACTCTCTTTGAGTTATGATGTCCGTTAAGGCCAGGTACCGTTGATCTCGTAACTTATCGTTTCGTTTCTTGTCTTTCCGTGTTGCTGTTATTCTATGTTTCTCTCGCTTTCAAAAAAACGCTTTGGCGTCATCTGTGGTCATAAGTTGTTCCATGTTTGTTTTTGCCTTTTCCAAATGTTTTGTTATACCCTTGCAGAGGGTATTATAATTTTGTCGTGAAATGTGTAACGCATAGAAGGAGACATCTTCGACCCCATAAAGTATATACATATATTCTTGATCAGTATCAACAGCCGAGTTGATATAGCCATGTCCGTCTGTCTGTTTCTATGCAAACTAGTCTCTCAGTTTTAAAGCTATTTTTATAAAACTTTGCAGAAGTCCCTCTTTCTGTTGCACGCAGTTCATATGTAAAAACCAGCTGGATCGGACTACTATATCACATAGCTGCCATAGGAACGATCGGTCGAAAAGTACGTTCTTGTATAAAAAACATTCTTGTTTATAAAGATATCTTGATCAAACTCGGCATTTATTAGTTGTACCATGCTCCTCATACATATGCGAAGTCCTATTAAGATCAGACCACTATATCATAAAGCTGTCATAGGAACGATCGGTCGAAAATTAAGTTGTTATATGGAACATTTTTTTCTTTTTCAAGATATCTTGACCAAACTCGGTACTTATTAATTTTACTATGCTCCCCATATATTTGCAAAATCCTATTAAGATCGGACAAATATATCATATAGCTGCCATAGGAACGATCGGTCGAAAATTAAGTTGTTGTATGGAAAATTTTTTTTTGTTTATAAAGATATCTTGATCAAACTCGGCATTTATTAGTTTTACTATGCTCCCCATATATATGCAAAATCCTATTAAGGACAACTATATCCTATTGCCATAGGAACGATCGATCGAAATTAAGTTGTATGGAAAACTTTTTTGTTTTTCAAGACATCTTAACCATACTCGGTTAATTAACTGTCATTAACTATTTTCCCTGTGCTTCTTAAATACGGGCAAAGCACTATGAGCATTATGAAAAGGTTGGGTCTGCAAGGGTATTAAATCTTCGGCGTGCCAAAGGTAGCCCTTCCTTCTCGTTTGTTCTTGTAATAGGTTGTGCTGGCGTTCTATAAGTAATTTTTATATTTTGGTGTGGTAAAAATGTGGGTGTCTAGTTAATGCTCTTTTTAGGTCAGAGTGGGTTTGGTTGTTAGTGGCCAGTATGGACAAATGCTGCGTGAAGTTTTGATGACGTTAGGTATTAAATTAGATCTCCGACATTTTAACAACAATTTTAAGCTTGATTTAAATTTAGTTAATTTTAGCAATGTTAGTTGGAATTTGTTAATTGTTTTTTTGGAATCCTTGCATTTAATTTTTATTTTTGCGTAGCTCATGTTGCCTACTATGCATACATCCTTTGATATTTATTGATGGTTTTGGCGACCTTTCCATATTTTAAATATTTGTTGGCTGGCTCGAGGTCCGGGTTTATAAGCAGTGAAAATATTAGAAAAGGACGGGAAATCACCATTTTTAGACTCTATAGTAAGCAGATTGGAATACACACTTTAAAATACACAATATAACACAAAGAAAGTGAACATGAAATTAAAAAACTCTTGGCAAAATGTAATCAAAACATTATTAAAAAGACGACAAATCGAAAGAAAAAAGCCAACAGGACCTGCCAAAATATACAAATCCCTAATATATGTGCCACGACTATCAGAACGCCTCACGAACTCAGGCTGTTACAACAAACAAGATATAAAAAAAGCACACAATTCGTAGAATTACAAAAATTCTTCAACAAGATAAAGTCAAAAATCCCTATGATCGACAAAAGCAACGTCATTTACCAAATACCATGTGGCGGGGAAAACAACAGCATGTGCAATAGTGTTTACATAGGTACAACAAAATTGAAGCTAAAAACAAGGATCAGTCAACATAAATCGGACCCACTGTATGAGAAGCAACCACACACCAAACTTTGATGAACAACAATCTTACAACACGAACAACACGACAACAAACGACACACATTGGAAATGCTACACACAATTGTGATTTGTTTTTTGTATCTTGGTGTTAGTGCCCTGAAGTCGGTTTGCCGATGTGCAACCGAAATATATTGGAAGCTAAACATTAAATAAAATTGTTTCACTGTTTGTTTTTACGAACCCGGACCTCGATCTAGCCAACAAATGTAATAAAAATACATAAAAAACAAAAACTGTTTCCTCAATAGGTTGCGAACTCGTATAAAAGGCCACACTATTATTAAACGCCTCTACTCAACAGCCACGCCAAGAATTCACTCTTAATGAGAAAAAAACGGATTAAAATAACATCATAGAAAGCAATACAACCGCAATTGCCATGCTGTCACTACCTCACACGACTAACCAAATAACATATAGATGGGACATGCCGTACTCGACATGTGGGCAAAAAAAATCGGTGACTGGTCCAAAAAAAAAGTAAAATATACATATGATTTCTTTTTATTATCTTACACTACAGGAAACAGCTTTGGCTTACTCTCTTCCATATGATTTGTGCGATAGAACGACATCGCAGTTTATTTTTATCTCGTTCGCACTTACTCTCAGTGCTCTCAATTCTCTCTTTATGTCTAGGTACCGTTTAAATGTTTGTGTGCGTATTAAATGCTAAAAGCCTAGATAGAGAACACAAATTTCAAATAGCATCACCGACCGATGGAGGTGTTTTAGTTGCCAGTCCCTGTGCCCCTTTTCACAGCTAATTTTGTCAGTGACGCTATTAGAGCCTACATCTAAAAAGAATGGTGTAAGTACTTAGGAAAAAGTGTTCTTACGTAAAATTAAAAATAATGTTAAATTGCTATATTATTTAAGAATATACCATAAATAGCAGAAGAGAACGGAGGAAGATTGTTAATAAAATATAGAACTGTATGCTAGATATACAGAGTGTTAAGTAGATAGAATAAAGAGATGGTATTGGGAAAGTAATGGGAAATCACCGACCCGGTGGGGGAAAATGTACAGCCAGTCCGGCTAGCCATGCCCCTGCTGATAGCTGGGAATGGTCAGTGACTTTCCGAAGGTATCCTGAAAACAACGATTTTATTAGGGATAGAGAAAGTTCGGTAGCGAAAACGTGATGCAAACTATTGTAATTTTTACATAGCACGCGAAAAGAATTGTGCATAGCGTAGTCTGTTGTGCACGTCGATAGGAATAAGGGGCGGTAATTTCTGGTTGGTCTAGCCGGAACAGAGAATTGAAGACGCCCTAACAGAAAAGGAGAATCATATCGCCAACAACCAACTTATGTAGAAAGACAACACCGAGAATTGTCCTACGGTTGGTTAACGACGGAAGATTAAGAGGCAGCCTGCTGGAATAGGATGGTAACCGAAGATTAGGGTCCTAATTTAAACCTCGTAAGGCAAAAAGCAGTAATTGCTTCTGAACAGATTCAATACGATCCTGGCTATTGTTATACTGCGGAGACCAGATGCAAGAGCAGTATTCAAGGATAGGGCGAGCAAGAGAGATGTACAGAAGTTTCGTTTTAAAAGGATCGTTAAACTCTTTAGACCATCGTTTAATGAATCGAAGTACACCTTTTGCCTCATTAACGATGGTATCTATGTGAAGATTGAAACAGAGTTTAGAATCAAAAAGAACGCCTAGATCCTTAACTGTTAGTATACGTTACAATGGGGTATTGTCGATTGTATAACTGACAAGATAAGGTGTAGTACGATTAAATGTCATAAACATACACTTTGAACAATTCATATGCAATTGATTGGCCGAGCACCAAAGTTGCATAGCGTTCAAATCGTCTTGAAGACGAGAATGATATAGGGGATTGGTGTATGATAGAATAAGTTTCACGTCGTCCGCATACATAAGTACACGGGCTTGGGATATAACAGAGGGAAGATCATTTATAAAAAGAGTAAGGAGAAAAGGTCCAAGATGACTACCTTGAGGAACACCAGAAGTAACGTGAGCCTGTTTAGAGGTAGTCAGCCTCAGCATTACTCTTTGGGTCCGACCTTTTAAATAAGAACTAATCGAAAGCAAAAGAGATGGAGGAAAACCTATTCGGTCAAGTTTAAAAAGTAAAATGTCATGGTGCACGGAGTCAAACGCCTTACTGAAGTCAGTGTAAATGACATCAGTTTGCATTTTCGAAAGGAAAGCATCATTTACCAAGGAAGTAAACTCAACCAGATTATTCGTATTTGACCGATTCTTTACGAATACATGTTGAACAGGGGATTTGCAGGGGGATTTGGATGATTTGCAGAAATGCTGCAAATTCGAAGTGATTATTTTTTCAAATAATTAAGGAGTAGCGGTCAGTTTTGCAATGCCCCTGTAAATTTGTATATCAGACTTTCCATCTTTCTTGTGGAGAGGAATGATATAAGATTCTTTCCAAAGAGATGGAAGACAGACGATTCAGGGGATAGATTAAAAAGCTTTGGCAATGGATAAACAAGGGAAGAACTACACTCCTTGAGTAGGCAACTAGGTATATTGTCAGGCCCAGGAGAGAAAGAAGATTTTAAAGAATTTAAAGCTAAAAGGAGAGAGGAATGGGAAATGATAGGGGGAGGTATAGAACTAGAGGAAGTAATAGTATAAGGATAAGAATTATTATTAGGACAGACTGAAGAGTAAGTTGATTGGAAAAAATTAGCAAAGAGGTTCGCAGAATCAGAGTGATTGCTAGCTTTATCCATCCCGAGAGAAAAAGAAGATGGCAAACTTGAAGATTTACGCTTCGAGTTTACAAAATTGTAAAACTGTCTTGGATTTAGGGCAAATTGCCTTTTGCAACGAGTTAGATAATTCTCATAGCATTGAGAATTCAGAAGAAAGAATTTCGACTTGGCTATGGAATATTTAGCCAAGTCAGTACACGAACCAGACTTTTTAAACTTTTTAAAATATTTAGATTTTATATTTTTAAGATTCGTTAATCTGGGAGTAAACCAAGGTGGCTTGAAGAGGTAGTCGAAGGAATTGACTTGGGAATACCCATATCTAAGAGGGAGTTTAGGGTGTTATGAAAAAAGTTAATAGCAGTATTCATGTCAACCGAGTCATATAAGAAAGACCAATCGGTTGCATAAATAAGCTGATTCAGCAATGAATAATTTCCTTTGCGAAAGCAACGGCGGGGCTTATTGGCTGATGAGCACGAAATGAGAGGATTACAATTGAACATTGCAACCTCTAAAGTAGGATGATATACATCCTCAGGAAGAGATAAAGGAGGGGACCTAGACACATTAGAAATAAGGTAGTCGTTAACAAATACAAGATCAAGTGCTCTATTCAAATGATTAGAAATTGAATTGATTTGAAACAACGAAAGGTCTAGCATGCAATCTATAAAGTCATGTTGTGCTGAGGGCACTAGATAATTTTCGGCAGTGAAAAGTGACCAAGAGATGTTCGGCAAATTAAAATCACCCAACACAATAAATAGGTCATTATCACGCACGTGTGAAGAAACTTCTTTAATACAAGAAATATGTTTCATATAAACTTGAGTATCAGAAGAAGGAGGAACATAAGAGCATGAAATATAAATATTCCGTGTAGGAAAAGACACCTTGACTGAGGCAATCTCAGCGTCAGTAGGCGTACTAAAACAGAAAAGTCCTGACTGAAGAGTGGCTTTAACGGCAATTAATACCCCACCACTCCGACTCTGCCGATCATTTCTATGCAAAATAAAATTATTCGAAAAAACATCAAAATCAGATATGGTTGAGTTTAACCATGTTTCTGAAAATGCGATTATATCCGAATCGAAAGAAGTGCTGGCCATGAAAAGATTTTTAAGTTTTGAAATAAGACCTCTGACATTCTGATAATGAATAATGACTTGGTCAGAAGAAGAAGTTAGTTTTTTGGGGCAGAAATGGTACCCTCTATTGAAGGGACTGGAACTGGACTGTATGTGTCTGTGTGTGGGTGTGTAGAGCTCGAAATTCAGAAATCCCAAAAATTGTCAAATTTGCATCGGACAGGCAGGCAGGGACCAACAGGCACACTAGCGCATAAATTCTTCTTTTCATATTCAAAATATGCAAGTATGCGTGAATAGCAAGTCCAACAACTTTTAAATGCGCACATGTCAACGCATAGGTACCCTTTCCAACAATAACGAGGTAAAGTGCAAGAATTTCGCATCGACGGGGCAAACCCTTTAATTATTTCATATTACTCGTCCATTCAAAGGGGAAGATATTTGAGAAAAATTGAAATTGTGGGCATTTTTGCTTGTGCGGACACATACACACACAAACATTTAAAAGGTACCTAGACATAAAGAGAGAATTGAGAGCACTGAGAGTAAGTGCGAGCGAGATAAAAATAAACTGCGATGCCGTTCTAGCGCACAAATCATATGGAAGAGAGTAAGCCAAAGCTGTTTCCTGTAGTGTAAGCGAATAAAAAGACATCACATGTATATCATACTCTTTTTGGACCAGATGCACCGATTTTTCTTGCTCACATGTCTAGTGCGTCATGTCCCATCTATATGTTATCTGGTGAGTGCTCATACCTAACAGCCAAACCAAACCAATGTCAATGAACGAATATTAAACTAACATACACAATGGAAATTCTATTTATGTGTTTGTGTGCACATGTAAACATTTTTTTTCGCTAGATGTCGCAAACACGTGGTCTTTATTAATTTATATGTTTCTTAACCGATTTTGATACAATTTAGCAGTAAATCCTATCGATATATAGAATATTCGTATATTTTCAAGAACACATATGCGTTAAAATTGTGGCTTAAATAGGTGGTAGTTCAAATCGATTTAGCCTAGGATTCCGATAGTTGTGAGATGATAGATAGTTGATCTGTATATGCTATTCTGGAAACTATATGTCATATTCGGTGTACTGTAACCATTGAACCCAGAGAAATTTTTTTATAAACGAGGCAAGTTACCGATTTTTATAAAAAACTATTCTTTTACCCACTTTCATGGGTTCAGGGTATAAAAAAACACTTGAGACTCAATGTTCATACCAAAAAATTATACAAATTGTAAGAGTCTACTGTTATAATCAAATTAAATATTCAATTATTTATAGTGACTGACTGTTTGGTGATCAACGCACAGCCCAAACCGTAAGAGCTAGGAAGCTGAAATTTTGATTGTAGTTACCTTATGCGATGAAGGCGCACGTTAAGACGGCGTTTCGGGAAATTCCACCCGCACGAGAGAAAAACTCGCGAAAAATGTTTGTATGAAATTTTGTTGTTTACCATCCAATCGGTCTCAAACTCATTTTCAAAGATTTGGTGGGTGACATTTCGTGCTGAAATTCATTTCTAAAGATCGATACGGAAGTTAATCGAGAAGTGTTTCACACTTTTCGCAGAATTCAAGCTTCCTCGGTGGAAAATGGAAATTCTACCCACTACAGTGGTTAATTAAGAAAAACGGTTGCATTAAAGTTTTTCTTATTAAAATCTGATCGGCATCAAAATCATTTTCAAAGATCTTTGTAGGAATAAAGTTTGTTTCTTCTTGGGTGGCAAATGCGGGTCAAAGGTTAAATAAACGAATGTTTATTCTTCAGATTCAACATTCTCACCGCTAGACTAACATGCGATTTTTTAGTTTTTAATTCAATTTTGGATTCAAAATTTCCACGGGCGTGTTATTAGTGGAAAAGTAATATCTAAAAATTTTTTCACAAAACGTTTCACAGGCAAGGCCGGCCAATACCTGCTAGTTATTGTATATGTTTGTTATTTTTGTTTTATTTTGACATAGAAATCAGCTTTTAGTCATGAACAAAAACTTATTATGATCACTCACAGAGAGATTACGGAGGCGATTTTTAACTGCTCCGTATGCAAATAAAAAAATCAGTGGTTTTCGACCGAAAATTGTAGTGAAGTTAGTGCACATGTATAGTGAATAGTGTCATAGGCTCAATGCACCAAAATGTGCGCGTCGGTACTCACTGCGAAGCCCGTGCAGAGTATTCCTGGCGTCGCATCTACAGTTCCACGATCCTGGCGAGGGGAGTGGAGACGTCTCCTTGGAGTGCTTGTGCGCTATTGTGAGTTTCACCCTTTAAGTTTAGTAGCCGTCGCGCGAAGCTATTTGTGCAATTGCATACACTCCAACAGCTGTTAGTAGTGTTGGCTAACGCAGTTCATAGCCAGCTGTCCCGCATTAAGAGAACCAGCTGCCATTCTTCCTAGCGAAGACAACAACTAGGTGATACTCTGTCGAAGATAGCTTGCAGAAAATATAGCATACGTTCGGGCCGCTTAGCAGCTAAGCTTATATTAAATTCCATTAATAACAGGCAAAGAGGTCAATATCGTTGCTCACTTCAAGCTCCAGGGCAAAAAGGAGCCAAAGGTCGGGGAACAGACCAATTTCCAAAACAAGAATTGCTCCAAGCCACCTAAATGTAGCCATTGCACACGCAAAGGCGAACCTCCAACTAAACTTTAACCACTCAATTCCTCTTAGAACAGACTGTTAGCGAAATGCGCATCGATCTACCCATTATCAGCGAACGCCACTACCGAGAGACCAACTGCCCCAGAATATGGACCGCGGACAAAGATGGCAAAGCTGCGGCGTTCTGGGTATGTGGCGATCCACCGACTTGACTGACGAATACAAAGTCCTTTACTGGGCTTGTACGCACACAATACGGCAGCCTGTGGACTTACAGCTGCTACCTGGCCCCGAGAATGCAGCTTAGCGAATTTGCAGCTGCATTAGACGCATTATTGGTCGACGCAAGGGGCGGAAGCTGCTAATGTGACTTCCACGCCTGGGCAGTGGAATGGGGCAACCAAGCAACTAATGCAAGAGGTCATGTTCTGTTGGAGAGCTTCTCAGCTTTGGATAATTCCTTTGCTTAATTCCGTCTCGGAAAATACCTTTAGTCGGGGTACCGGATCAACCTTACCTTTGAAAGCTCGTTACTATTCGGCTCATCAAAATGGTTAATAAGCTACATATGTATATACCGCAAGCAATCACTCTGCTATAATTTGTACGATTGGGGAGGGAGCTGCAGCCAGCCGAGAAGCCTAAGTCGGAAAGCTTACCGCCCGGATACTTTCGACCCGTGACCTTTTCGAACGTAGCACAATCGCTTGCCACAGCCGGCAACGCAGAGAGTAGAGCCTCCCAATTGGCAAATCAATTAGCACGTGCCTGCGACGAAAGCATGGAAACCGAGAAAACGTTTCGGTGCCACCATGTACCCACGTACTGGTGGAATTGAAAGCTATTGCATAAGGCAAGGAATTATATGTTAAACTATATCAAAGGTCTATGGCATAACAACTGCTCCTTATGCACAACATTTTTATATCCGCTACTCTTATGCCTTTTATCCCCTTAACAAAAATATTATTGCTATCGTTGTGCAATTTCGTTTTTATATATATATTGTATTTTTTTTTTTATCATCAACCTTCCATTACTATTCCAATTTTTATATAAGCTACACAACGTGTAATGAGACTAATTTTGTAATACCAAACTTATTTTTCTACTCATAAAAATCCCTCTGATTTCATTATAATGAGCAGGTATCCCAATCAATGCACAAAACACGTCTGTTCTGCTTCTAAGTTGATTCGCTTCTGTTATTAGTACTTCTGCTCAGATATCGATTTATTGATATGTATTATGACATAATATAGCCTCTGTCCACTGAACACATTTCTTGAAAATGTCACATTTTTGCAAAATGGATAAAATGCGGCCTGTACGTTTTCCCATAAGAAAACACATTTCACACATTTTTCAAAAATGTCACATATTTGATAAATGTCACATATTTGAAAAATGTGTAAATTCCTCCCGAACAGTTCGTGTTTTTTACGATGATTTATCGAGTTTTTTATCGATGTTGGGAAAAATGTGAATGTGTTTATTACCATAAACAGCTGATATTGCAACGAACGCAAGCGGTAATTTTAAACTACAATTTTAAATTTTATTAATCCCACAGTTTTTAGCATTTAAAGTTGGCCAAATCCCGTAAAGAGTCCATTAAATGGAGCCCCTACTTCGGTGCCGTATTATTTGACTTTTGGAAGGAAATCTGTGCGGCGTTTATGTAAACTCGGTCAGCTGTTTATTTTAAAATAAGCGGTACTTTTGCCACTCACATGTTACCGAAAACCGGTGGAACACCAATATGTGAAACTTGAAAATGTGACATTTTTAAGCCCAGTGGAGAAAGGCTAATAGTTGCACTAAGATAGTCTATATTTCAAGACTTTCCTCATTGCAAGCCATTAAATAATTATTTTATGTTTCTGCTATCATTTATTCTAATGATATACATTTCGGGTTAATGTGTCCTTCTTTAATAATATCCCGTACAAAATTCTATCTTATATCTTTGTTTCGTTCTTTCATGATGAACGGGATTTCTGGAGAGTTGCGGCACTAATATTTCGCATATGCATATGCAAGTTATCGTGCGTATATCGCCACAGCCCATCTCCACAACAAGTCGTCGTAATGCTACTACCTACCCACTTACGGTTGATTATGTATTCGGATTCTATGCTACTAAAGGGCCTCCTGTCACCACCCCAGTCGGCGTCCACGTAACATATCTGCCTGCCCGATGCTCTCCGTGTGGTTCCGTTATGCACTGCGCTAATTTTTCCACTGAGAGCAATATGTCCGGCTTAGTCGTCAACGCCAGCCGCATCAGTTCGCCAAAGAGTGATTGGTATGGCTGCGCATCCACTTTGCGACACCCCTCACATTTGCACACATATTGGTATCCTGCCTCCATAAGCGTGGCGGTGGATCTGCAGTTTTCCCTTCCTGGCCGATGCAACAAACTTCGTATATATTACGTCTGCCATATATTAATCATCCAATTCTCATTCCCTGTTGGACCTGCATGCCTAGAAAAAGCTGCAAAGATCCTTTGTTCACACATTCAAAAGAATCTGAAATCTTCGCCTTTATGCTTTACAGATAATCTTTATTTTGACAAGCTTTAATAAGATCATTTACGTAGACCAGTATCATAGCAAGACTGTCCTTCTTATGCTGGTACTAGCCAGGTTTATTTTCCTAAGAAAAATGTCCTTGTTTCTTTACCTGCTTCGAAAGTACGAAGATCAACATAACAATACATAGTCCTTATCTCGTAGTTTTGGGATAAAATAGGATTACAAATGGACAAGGAAAGATTTTATATTTTATGCTGTGTATACAATAAAACGCGAAACTTTCTATCCGCAACGTCTCTTTTAGTGTTGCCAAATAAGTCTGCCGGCGTAATTTTCAGCAGAGTAATTTTATAAAAGGATTCAGCTGAAAATTAGCACCAACGTTAGTAAAAGCTACTTAAAACTGTAAATACCCTTTTTGAAACCGAAATGGGTATACCACTTTGTCGGTTTTAGCAACTTATTGTGGTTTTTACAATGATATTTGGTGCAAATGTATATGTATGCGTCAGTGAAGCCAAGGGAATTATATGAAGATTGCTTCGTTTTGTTCTGCTTATGACAACGCAGGCTAAGGGTTTTTGTGTGTGATCGTTGCCTTAAATAAATGAGCATATTTTAAAATAAATAATTTACTATTATAAATACCTATCTCTATATATATAAACATATGTTCTGCGTGCAACAGAAAGAGGCACTTCTGCAAAGATTCATAAAGATAGCTTTAAAACTGAGGGACTAGTTCGCATAGAAACAGACAGACGGACATGGCTATATCGACTCGCCTGTTGATACTGATCAAGAATATATATACTTTATGGGGTCGAAGATGTCTCCTTCTATACGTTACACATTTCACGACAAAATTATAATACCCTCTGCAAGGTTATAATGAATACGTGTTTCAGCGATTTGGGAAATTCCACTCGCAAAAGTGGTAAATTGGCGGAAAGCGTTTGTATGAAAGTTGTTTGTTTACCGTCCGATCAGTTTCAAACTCATTTTCGAAGCTTTTTCAGAACGTTGATTTTATAACATACGTGCCACGGGCAAGGCCGGGCTATACCCGCTAGTTTATATATAAATTAGCAAGTTTCGTGGTAGTGATAAGACCATATGCTGACCGAAAGGTGCAGCAATGAAACAGTTTGGATTTTAAGCCGAATATTCATTACAGGTACGAAGTGCTCTATTTGATTCAATCTTAACGAGGAAGAAGGGCTATTTTGGGCACCCGGAGGTTAAATACCATTACAGCCCAACCTTTTCAAAATGCTCATAGTGCGTTGCCCGTATATAAGAAGCACAGGGAAAATAGTGAATGCCGATATTGTTAAAATATCTTGAAAATTTTCTTTTAATCTTCGACCGATCGTTCCTATGGTAGCTATAAGATATAATGGCCCGATCTTAATAGGATTTTGCATATATATGAGGAGCACAGTAAAACTAATGAATACCGAGTTTGATCAAGATATCTTGATAAACAAAAAAACAAAACCATACAATAACGTACTTTTCTACCGATCGTTCCTTTGGAAGCTATATGATATAGTGATCCGATCCAGCTGGTTTTGACATATGTACTGCGTGCAACAGAAATAGGGGCTTCTGCAAAGTTTCATTAATATAACTTTAAAACTGAGAGACTAGTTCGCATAGAAACAGACAGACGGACATGGCTATATCGACTCGGCTGTTGATACTTATCAAGAATATATGTATGTGGGAACCCTAGAAGGCGAGCGACAGAGAACAAAGCGCAGCGGGCGTTCTTTCTGATCGCTCTCTCTTCGCTCATTTGTAGCTTTGCAGTTTTGCGTCAAAGAGCAGGCTGCGCAACGCGAAAAGAAAAGCAGGCACTTTGCATTTGGTAGCTGACTGAAGAACTCGTCGTCCGTAGAATAGTTAAAGTTTTAATTATAACTAAAATCATCCCATAATAACTTAAAAATAATATTAATCAATCATCTTATAATATTAAACATATTTGTAAAAGTTAACCACTTTGTAACAAATTATAATAAGAAACTTTGTAATTCTATAGTAATAAAGAACCTACAAATTGGGGGCTCGTCCGGGAGTGTATCCAAGTTACAATTAAAACAATGAGACAAAGTGAGTGAATTTAAAAGGAAAACATCACCGTATAGGTCGATATAAAAGACGTGTAAAGTTGGAGAAACAGACTGCAAAGTAAAGTGCGAGCGAAATAGCAACAGACGCTCAGTGAAACGTTATTCCAAAAAATAAATTTCTGGTGAAATCGGGACTTTGTGTGTATGCATCGCCAAAAGCGAAGCAGACAGAAAGAACGAGAAGAGAGAAGTGCAAAGTAAAGTGTGAGCGAAATAGCAACAGACGCTCAGTGAAACGTAATTCCAAAATATAAATTTCTGGTGAAATCCGGACTTTGTGTGTGTGCATCGCCAAAAGCGAAGCAGACAGAAAGAACGAAAAGAGAGAAGAGTTGGCGTTTTGCTGATACGCAGGCAGATGAGCCGGTGCGAAAGGAAAACCAAAACGATCATAGCAGCTGGTCATCTATGAGGAACGCAGGCAAGTTGGCTAAGGCGTGAAATAGACAGCAGCAATTTCTTGGTACGCTGGTAAACGGCCCTTAGCGCTGTTAAACACAAGATACAAAAGAGAGTGTCCGTCGAGGCTGTTAAACTTAAGCTACAATAGAGAGCAGCCGCTGTTATTACTAATTAACATAGGACAAACTGAAGCTGTTGTGCTGAAAATTTACATGTAAGAATATCAAATCTGAAAATAGTAAATAAGAATAATTTGAAAACCTAAAATCTAAGTAACCGTGTGACAATTTTGTGAGATGGAGAGAAACGAGATTCTAAGTCTTCGTGTCGATCAATTACGCGAAAAATTAACAGATTTGCAATTGAGTACTGCAGGACGCAAATCTGAACTGCAAGCACGACTATTTGAACATTATGGCATGGAAATAGAAGAAGAGGGTTCAGGTGATGATACGTCGGTTAATACAGCACCTTTGCTGCAGAGTCCTGAAAGAGCTAGGTCGTGGTTTACGCTGAAAGATGTTGAGGGTAGCGTGTATAAATTTGATGGGTCGAGTTCGAAAGATATTGAACAGTGGGTGAGTGAGTTAGAAGAATGCGCTATAACAGTACAGTGGAGCGACTTACAGTTATTTATCTATGCCAAACAGTTGCTTTAGGGTGCCGCTAAATCATTTATTCGTAGTCAGCGGGGTATTAATAACTGGGAAGCGCTAAAGAACACATTGAAAAATGAATTTGAGGTAAGATTGTCATCAGCAGAAGTTCATAGACGTTTGGGAAAGCGAGGAAGGGCGAGACATTGTTAGAATTTTTATATGCGTTGATGGAAATAGCAAAATCTATCGATCTCGAGGATGAGAGTTTGATTGACTATTTTATAGAAGGCATACCGGATTCTAAAACTAGCAAATCGCTATTGTATCAAGCTCGAACAATCAAACAGTTGAAAGCTCAGATAGAAATCTATCAGAAAGTTCGTAGTTCTTGCGCACCGCCCAGTAAACCTGGATCGACAATTGCAAAAAGAGAGCCTACCGTGGGTCAATATTTTCAAGCAAACAAAAGCCGTAAATGTTTTAAATGTGGTGCCGACTCACATGTAATAAAGGACTGTCCCAAAAATACTTTTTCTTGTTTTAAATGTGGTAAGCCAGTGCAGTGTAATGGTGAGAGCCAATATAAACAAGAAAAATCGACGAATGTTGTCCGGGACGAAAAGTGGATGTTAAAGTCATTAAGCACATTCACTTCTTCTGGCTTAGAATTAAAAGATATCGTTTGTGGCGCAGTGATTTGCAAAGGTTTAGTGGATACCGGAGCGGACCTGTGTCTTATGCGTAGGTGTGTCTATCGGAAGTTAGGAATCAGACAGTTAACCGGATGTTCTAAGACTCTAACGGGTATAGCTGACAGCCAAATTCTGACGTTTGGAAGCTTTATAATACCCGTCAAGATTGATTACATTCAGATGGAAATCGAATTTCATGTCGTACCAGATGAGGATATAAGTTTCGAAGCAATCCTTGGCAGAACCATTTTGGATTATGTTGACTTGCAAGTGACTAAAAAGGGGACTTTATTAAAACCGAAAGCTGATGCAGAAAATAAAATGATCAGCGCTGACAATAGTTCTTGTCTTGAAATGCTTCGTGAGTTTGAAAGTATGTGCATGTTAGCTGTGGACCTAGAGGCGTGTTGAGTAAGTTGCAACAAAAAGAGGTTAAGCAACTAGTACATTCGTATAAACCAATTAGAAATCCAAGCTCTCCAATTGAGATGAAGATTCTTTTAACAGACGAGCTGCCAGTATTTCAGCATCCGAGACGAAAATTGTTGATGAGCAAGTGAAAAAATGGCTAGCGGAGAAAATTATCAAGCCCAGTATGTCAGAGTACGCCTCACCAGTTGTTTTAGTGGCCAAAAAGAATGGCAAAAAACGTTTGTGCTGCGACTACCGTAAGCTAAACGAAAAGGTGATTCGTGATAATTTTCCTATGCCTCAAATGGATACTGTAATTGAGAAGCTGCAAGGTGCGTCAAATTTCACTACACTAGATTTGACAAATGGATTTTTCCATGTACCAGTTGAAACAGGCTCGCAAAAATATACTTCATTTGTGACTCAAAATCGGCAGTATGAATTTTTATACGTGCCTTTTGGAATTTCAAACTCTCCAGCAGTGTTTACTAGATTTATAATGGCAGTTATGCAAGAATTAATCCAAAATAATGATGCGGTCGTTTATATGGACGACGTCATAATTCCGAGCAGCAATGTTGAAGAGGGCCTGGTGAAGCTCAAAAGAGTGTTGCAAGTTGCAGGAAAAGAATGGTCTACGCGTAAATTGGTCGAAGTGTCAACTGTTGCAAAGGAAAGTTAGCTTCTTAGGGTATATAGTGCAAAAGGGCACTATGACTCCGAGCAAGGAAAAGACCCAGGCTGTTGCAAATTTTCCGATACCCCGGGATAAAAAGGATATTCAGCGATTTTTGGGGCTGACATCCTATTTTCGTAGGTTTGTAGAGGGGTACGCGGTAATTGCAAAACCGTTGTCCGACATTTTGCGAAAGGATGCAATGTTTGAATTTAAAGACTTGCAGCATGTCGCATTTGAGCAATTGAAAGCAGCTTTGACCAGTGGACCTGTATTAAAATTGTATAGTCCTAAGTTACAAACGGAAATTCACACGGATGCTAGCAAGTTTGGTTTTGGTGGAGCATTGTTGCAGAAAGACCCAGAAGACTGTTTGTTTCATCCTGTTCAGTATATGAGCCGTAAGACAAATGCAGCTGAAGAAAAATACGATTCATACGAATTAGAAGTTCTTTCCGTCATGTCTGCTCTAATAAAATGGCGTGTGTACGTATTAGGCATAAAGTTTAAAATCATAACCGATTGCAATGCGTTTACAATGACGATGAGGAAAAAAGAAGTGCCTTTGCGTGTAGCCAGATGGGCAATGTACTTGCAAGACTTCGACTATGAAATTGAGCATCGTTCGGGTTCCAAGATGCGTCATGTTGTCGCCTTGAGCCGTGTTTCCTGCTATGTGTTGACCGATAGCTTGGTACATCGTTTGAGAGAAGCACAGTTGGGGGATGAATGGACAAAGATAATTCGCCAAATTCTTGAGGAAAAGGGGCATGAAGATTTCTACATTGAAAACAAAATCTTGTATAAAGACCCGAATCGGGAGTTAATTGTTGTGCCGTGTCAAATGGAAACTGAAATCATTCGTATTGCACACAAGCAGGGTAATTTTTCCGCTAAAAAGACTCAGGATCTCGTGGAGAAAAACTATTTCATACCAAAACTAAAGGAGAAGGTGGCCCGAACTGTAGATAGTTGCATAGAATGCATTATTATGAATGCTAAAACTGGGAAAAGGAAAGGATTTCTGACCCCGATAGATAAGGGAGACAGACCATTGTGTACTTATCATATCGATCACGAAGGGCCAATGGAGCTAACCAGCAAACGTTATAACCACATTCTAGTGGTGGTAGATGGGTTCTCCAAATTTGTGTGGTTGTACCCCACCCGCAGCACTGGTGTTGATGAAGTTTTAAATTGCTTAGAAAGGCAATCTGTCCTGTTTGGAAATCCAGAGCGAATCGATTCTGATAGAGGTACTGCATTTACGTCACATCTTTTTAAAGACTATTGCAAGAAACAAAGCATAGCGCATCTGCTTATAGCTACCGGAGTACCGCGAGGAAATGGTCAGGTGGAGCGAATGCATAAAATAGTCGTGCCAATGCTTTCTAAGTTAAGCTATGATAGTCCTGGCAGTTGGCATAAACATTTGGGAAGAGTTCAACAATTGATCAACCGGACTGCCCCAAGGAGCACAAAGGTATCCCCTTTCAATATTCTAACAGGTCTGGAAATGCGTATACCAGACGATTTAGAGTTAAATAAACTAGTGAAAGAAAGTTTGATCGACGAGTTGGAAGACGAACGAAGGGTAACGCGTGAGCAGGCGAGGGAAAATATCCAAAAGTTGCAAGATGAAAACAGAAGGCAATTTGATCTAAAAAGGAAAAAGGATATTCAGTACAAAATAAACGATTTAGTAGCTATAAAGCGCACTCAGTATGGTACAGGATTAAAATTAAAGAGAAAATTTTTGGGGCCATATAAGGTGGTGGACGTTAAGAATCATGGTAGATATGAAGTTGAGAAACTAGGCAGTGGAGAAGGACCGTGTAAGACGACAACAGTTTCAGAGTATATGAAGATGTGGGATTCCTTCGGGTCGAAGAACGTGTCAGGAGGGCCGAATGTGGGAACCCTAGAAGGCGAGCGACAGAGAACAACGCGCAGCGGGCGTTCTTTCTGATCGCTCTCGCTTCGCTCATTTGTAGCTTTGCAGTTTTGCGTCAAAGAGCAGGCTGCGCAACGCGAAAAGAAAAGCAGGCACTTTGCATTTGGTAGCTGACTGAAGAACTTGTCGTCCGTAGAATAGTTAAAGTTTTAATTATAACTAAAATCATCCCATAATAACTTAAAAATAATATTAATCAATCATCTTATAATATTAAACATATTTGTAAAAGTTAACCACTTTGAAACAAATTATAATAAGAAACTTTGTAATTCTATAGTAATAAAGAACCTACAAATTGGGGGCTCGTCCGGGAGTGTATCCAAGTTACAATTAAAACAATGAGACAAAGTGAGTGAATTTAAAAGGAAAACATCACCGTATAGGTCGATATAAAAGACGTGTAAAGTTGGAGAAACAGACTGCAAAGTAAAGTGCGAGTGAAATAGCAACAGACGCTCAGTGAAACGTTATTCCAAAAAATAAATTTCTGGTGAAATCGGGACTTTGTGTGTATGCATCGCCAAAAGCGAAGCAGACAGAAAGAACGAGAAGAGAGAAGTGCAAAGTAAAGTGTGAGCGAAATAGCAACAGACGCTCAGTGAAACGTAATTCCAAAATATAAATTTCTGGTGAAATCCGGACTTTGTGTGTATGCATCGCCAAAAGCGAAGCAGACAGAAAGAACGAAAAGAGAGAAGAGTTGGCGTTTTGCTGTTACGCAGGCAGATGAGCCGGTGCGAAAGGAAAACCAAAACGATCACAGCAGCTGGTCATCTATGAGGAACGCAGGCAAGTTGGCTAAGCCGTGAAATAGACAGCAGCAATTTCTTGGTACGCTGGCAAGGTGGTCGAGCGTAATAGAAGGCTGGAGAAGAGTTGGCGTTTTGCTGTTACGCAAGCAGATGAGCCGGTGCGTAAGGGAAACCAAAACGATCAAAGCAGCTGGTCATCTATGAGGAACGCAGGCAAGTTGGCTAAGGCGTGAAATAGACATCAGCAATTTCTTGGTACGCTGGCAAGGTGGTCGAGCGTAATAGAAGGCTGGAGAAGAGTTGGCGTTTTGCTGTTACGCAGGCAGATGAGCCGGTGCGCAAGGGAAACCAAAACGATCAAAGCAGCTGGTCATCTATGAGGAACGCAGGCAAGTTGGCTAAGGCGTGAAATAGACAGCAACAATTTCTTGGTACGCTGGCAAGGTGGTCGAGCGTAATAGAAGGCTGGAGCAAAGTTGGTATTAGCAGTTACGCAGGCAGAGGAGCCAGTGCGTAGCGACAGAGTCCTTCGTGGGAGTGTTGGGAAGCGTTCAATTCGTGGGGTGAGCTGCAGCAGCGCTGCAAAATAAAATTTTACTATTTGTGCTGACCTTAGCAAGTGGTGTATCTTGTGAAGACAGATCGTACATTATTAACTAAGAAATTTAGTCACGGACGGTGACACGAAACACGGAAGAAAATTAAAATTATTTGTTGGCATAATTGTTTTATGTTTATCGACATTATTCATTAACATAGTCTTAACATTTTGATAACAGCTGAGAACAAATTCAAAAATAAACGGCCCTTAGCGCTGTTAAACTCAAGATACAAAACAGAGTGTCCGTCGAGGCTGTTAAACTTAAGCTACAATAGAGAGCAGCCGCTGTTATTACTAATTAACATAGGACAAACTGAAGCTGTTGTGCTGAAAATTTACATGTAAGAATATCAAATCTGAAAATAGTAAATAAGAATAATTTGAAAACCTAAAATCGAAGTAACCGTGTGACAATTTTGTGAGATGGAGAGAAACGAGATTCTAAGTCTTCGTGTCGATCAATTACGCGAAAAATTAACAGATTTGCAATTGAGTACTGCAGGACGCAAATCTGAACTGCAAGCACGACTATTTGAACATTATGGCATGGAAATAGAAGAAGAGGGTTCAGGTGATGATACGTCGGTTAATACAGCACCTTTGCTGCAGAGTCCTGAAAGAGGTAGGTCTTGGTTTACGCTGAAAGATGTTGAGGGTAGCGTGTATAAATTTGATGGGTCGAGTTCGAAAGATATTGAACAGTGGGTGAGTGAGTTAGAAGAATGCGCTATAACAGTACAGTGGAGCGACTTACAGTTATTTATCTATGCCAAACAGTTGCTTGAGGGTGCCGCTAAATCATTTATTTGTAGTCAGCGGGGTATTAATAACTGGGAAGCGCTAAAGAACACATTGAAAAATGAATTTGAGGTAAGATTGTCATCAGCAGAAGTTCATAGACGTTTGGGAAAGCGAGGAAGGGCGAGACATTGTTAGAATTTTTATATGCGTTGATGGAAATAGCAAAGTCTATCGATCTCGAGGATGAGAGTTTGATTGACTATTTTATAGAAGGCATACCGGATTCTAAAACTAGCAAATCGCTATTGTATCAAGCTCGAACAATCAAACAGTTGAAAGCTCAGATAGAAATCTATCAGAAAGTTCGTAGTTCTTGCGCACCGCCCAGTAAACCTGGATCGACAATTGCAAAAAGAGAGCCTACCGTGGGTCAATATTTTCAAGCAAACAAAAGCCGTAAATGTTTTAAATGTCCCAAAAATACTTTTTCTTGTTTTAAATGTGGTAAGCCAGGACACCGTGCCGTGCAGTGTAATGGTGAGAGCCAATATAAACAAGAAAAATCGACGAATGTTGTCCGGGACGAAAAGTGGATGTTAAAGTCATTAAGCACATTCACTTCTTCTGGCTTAGAATTAAAAGATATCGTTTGTGGCGCAGTGATTTGCAAAGGTTTAGTGGATACCGGAGCGGACCTGTGTCTTATGCGTAGGTGTGTCTATCGGAAGTTAGGAATCAGACAGTTAACCGGATGTTCTAAGACTCTAACGGGTATAGCTGACAGCCAAATTCTGACGTTTGGAAGCTTTATAATACCCGTCAAGATTGATTACATTCAGATGGAAATCGAATTTCATGTCGTACCAGATGAGGATATAAGTTTCGAAGCAATCCTTGGCAGAACCATTTTGGATTATGTTGACTTGCAAGTGACTAAAAAAGGGGACTTTATTAAAACCGAAAGCTGATGCAGAAAATAAAATGATCAGCGCTGACAATAGTTCTTGTCTTGAACTGCTTCGTGAGTTTGAAAGTATGTGCATGTTAGCTGTGGACCTAGAGGCGTGTTGAGTAAGTTGCAACAAAAAGAGGTTAAGCAACTAGTACATTCGTATAAACCAATTAGAAATCCAAGCTCTCCAATTGAGATGAAGATTCTTTTAACAGACGAGCTGCCAGTATTTCAGCATCCGAGACGAAAATTGTTGATGAGCAAGTGAAAGAATGGCTAGCGGAGAAAATTATCAAGCCCAGTATGTCAGAGTACGCCTCACCAGTTGTTTTAGTGGCCAAAAAGAATGGCAAAAAACGTTTGTGCTGCGACTACCGTAAGCTAAACGAAAAGGTGATTCGTGATAATTTTCCTATGCCTCAAATGGATACTGTAATTGAGAAGCTGCAAGGTGCGTCAAATTTCACTACACTAGATTTGACAAATGGATTTTTCCATGTACCAGTTGAAACAGGCTCGCAAAAATATACTTCATTTGTGACTCAAAATCGGCAGTATGAATTTTTTTACGTGCCTTTTGGAATTTCAAACTCTCCAGCAGTGTTTACTAGATTTATAATGGCAGTTATGCAAGAATTAATCCAAAATAATGATGCGGTCGTTTATATGGACGACGTCATAATTCCGAGCAGCAATGTTGAAGAGGGCCTGGTGAAGCTCAAAAGAGTGTTGCAAGTTGCAGGAAAGAATGGTCTACGCGTAAATCGGTCGAAGTGTCAACTGTTGCAAAGGAAAGTTAGCTTCTTAGGGTATATAGTGCAAAAGGGCACTATGACTCCGAGCAAGGAAAAGACCCAGGCTGTTGCAAATTTTCCGATACCCCGGGATAAAAAGGATATTCAGCGATTTTTGGGGCTGACATCCTATTTTCGTAGGTTTGTAGAGGGGTACGCGGTAATTGCAAAACCGTTGTCCGACATTTTGCGAAAGGATGCAATGTTTGAATTTAAAGACTTGCAGCATGTCGCATTTGAGCAATTGAAAGCAGCTTTGACCAGTAGACCTGTATTAAAATTGTATAGTCCTAAGTTACAAACGGAAATTCACACGGATGCTAGCAAGTTTGGTTTTGGTGGAGCATTGTTGCAGAAAGACCCAGAAGACTGTTTGTTTCATCCTGTTCAGTATATGAGCCGTAAGACAAATGCAGCTGAAGAAAAATACGATTCATACGAATTAGAAGTTCTTTCCGTCATGTCTGCTCTAATAAAATGGCGTGTGTACGTATTAGGCATAAAGTTTAAAATCATAACCGATTGCAATGCGTTTACAATGACGATGAGGAAAAAAGAAGTGCCTTTGCGTGTAGCCAGATGGGCAATGTACTTGCAAGACTTCGACTATGAAATTGAGCATCGTTCGGGTTCCAAGATGCGTCATGTTGTCGCCTTGAGCCGTGTTTCCTGCTATGTGTTGACCGATAGCTTGGTACATCGTTTGAGAGAAGCACAGTTGGGGGATGAATGGACAAAGATAATTCGCCAAATTCTTGAGGAAAAGGGGCATGAAGATTTCTACATTGAAAACAAAATCTTGTATAAAGACCCGAATCGGGAGTTAATTGTTGTGCCGTGTCAAATGGAAACTGAAATCATTCGTATTGCACACAAGCAGGGTAATTTTTCCGCTAAAAAGACTCAGGATCTCGTGGAGAAAAACTATTTCATACCAAAACTAAAGGAGAAGGTGGCCCGAACTGTAGATAGTTGCATAGAATGCATTATTATGAATGCTAAAACTGGGAAAAGGAAAGGATTTCTGACCCCGATAGATAAGGGAGACAGACCATTGTGTACTTATCATATCGATCACGAAGGGCCAATGGAGCTAACCAGCAAACGTTATAACCACATTCTAGTGGTGGTAGATGGGTTCTCCAAATTTGTGTGGTTGTACCCCACCCGCAGCACTGGTGTTGATGAAGTTTTAAATTGCTTAGAAAGGCAATCTGTCCTGTTTGGAAATCCAGAGCGAATCGTTTCTGATAGAGGTACTGCATTTACGTCACATCTTTTTAAAGACTATTGCAAGAAACAAAGCATAGCGCATCTGCTTATAGCTACCGGAGTACCGCGAGGAAATGGTCAGGTGGAGCGAATGCATAAAATAGTCGTGCCAATGCTTTCTAAGTTAAGCTATGATAGTCCTGGCAGTTGGCATAAACATTTGGGAAGAGTTCAGCAATTGATCAACCGGACTGCCCCAAGGAGCACAAAGGTATCCCCTTTCAATATTCTAACAGGTCTGGAAATGCGTATACCAGACGATTTAGAGTTAAATAAACTAGTGAAAGAAAGTTTGATCGACGAGTTGGAAGACGAACGAAGGGTAACGCGTGAGCAGGCGAGGGAAAATATCCAAAAGTTGCAAGATGAAAACAGAAGGCAATTTGATCTAAAAAGGAAAAAGGATATCCAGTACAAAATAAACGATTTAGTAGCTATAAAGCGCACTCAGTATGGTACAGGATTAAAATTAAAGAGAAAATTTTTGGGGCCATATAAGGTGGTGGACGTTAAGAATCATGGTAGATATGAAGTTGAGAAACTAGGCAGTGTAGAAGGACCGTGTAAGACGACAACAGTTTCAGAGTATATGAAGATGTGGGATTCCTTCGGGTCGAAGAACGTGTCAGGAGGGCCGAATGTGGGAACCCTAGCAGGCGAGCGACAGAGAACAACGCGCAGCGGGCGTTCTTTCGTTCGCTCATTTGTAGCTTTGCAGTTTTGCGTCAAAGAGCAGGCTGCGCAACGCGAAAAGAAAAGCAGGCACTTTGCATTTGGTAGCTGACTGAAGAACTTGTCGTCCGTAGAATAGTTAAAGTTTTAATTATAACTAAAATCGTCCCATAACAACTTAAAAATAATATTAATCAATCATCTTATAAAATTAAACATATTTGTAAAAGTTAACCACTTTGAAACAATTTATAATAAGAAACTTTGTAATTCTATAGTAATAAAGAACCTACAAATTGGGGGCTCGTCCGGGAGACGCTCAGTGAAACGTAATTCCAAAATATAAATTTCTGGTGAAATCCGGACTTTGTGTGTATGCATCGCCGAAAGCGAAGCAGACAGAAAGAACGAAAAGAGAGAAGAGTTGGCGTTTTGCTGTTACGCAGGCAGATGAGCCGGTGCGAAAGGAAAACCAAAACGATCACAGCAGCTGGTCATCTATGAGGAACGCAGGCAAGTTGGCTAAGCCGTGAAATAGACAGCAGCAATTTCTTGGTACGCGGGCAAGGTGGTCGAGCGTAATAGAAGGCTGGAGAAGAGTTGGCGTTTTGCTGTTACGCAAGCAGATGAGCCGGTGCGTAAGTGAAACCAAAACGATCAAAGCAGCTGGTCATCTATGAGGACCGCAGGCAAGTTGGCTAAGGCGTGAAATAGACATCAGCAATTTCTTGGTACGCTGGCAAGGTGGTCGAGCGTAATAGAAGGCTGGAGAAGAGTTGGCGTTTTGCTGTTACGCAGGCAGATGAGCCGGTGCGCAAGGGAAACCAAAACGATCAAAGCAGCTGGTCATCTATGAGGAACGCAGGCAAGTTGGCTAAGGCGTGAAATAGACAGCAACAATTTCTTGGTACGCTGGCAAGGTGGTCGAGCGTAATAGAAGGCTGGAGCAGAGTTGGTATTAGCAGTTACGCAGGCAGAGGAGCCAGTGCGTAGCGACAGAGTCCTTCGTGGGAGTGTTGGGAAGCGTTCAATTCGTGGGGTGAGCTGCAGCAGCGCTGCAAAATAAAATTTTACTATTTGTGCTGACCTTAGCAAGTGGTGTATCTTGTGAAGACAGATCGTACATTATTAACTAAGAAATTTAGTCACGGACGGTGACACGAAACACGGAAGAAAATTAAAATTATTTGTTGGCATAATTGTTTTATGTTTATCGACATTATTCATTAACATAGTCTTAACATTTTGATAACAGCTGAGAACAAATTCAAAAATAAACGTCCCTTAGCGCTGTTAAACTCAAGATACAAAACAGAGTGTCCGTCGAGGCTGTTAAACTTAAGCTACAATAGAGAGCAGCCGCTGTTATTCTAATTAACATAGGACAAACTGAAGCTGTTGTGCTGAAAATTTACATGTAAGAATATCAAATCTGAAAATAGTAAATAAGAATAATTTGAAAACCTAAAATCGAAGTAACCGTGTGACAATTTTGTGAGATGGAGAGAAACGAGATTCTAAGTCTTCGTGTCGATCAATTACGCGAAAAATTAACAGATTTGCAATTGAGTACTGCAGGACGCAAATCTGAACTGCAAGCACGACTATTTGAACATTATGGCATGGAAATAGAAGAAGAGGGTTCAGGTGATGATACGTCGGTTAATACAGCACCTTTGCTGCAGAGTCCTGAAAGAGGTAGGTCGTGGTTTACGCTGAAAGATGTTGAGGGTAGCGTGTATAAATTTGATGGGTCGAGTTCGAAAGATATTGAACAGTGGGTGAGTGAGTTAGAAGAATGCGCTATAACAGTACAGTGGAGCGACTTACAGTTATTTATCTATGCCAAACAGTTGCTTGAGGGTGCCGCTAAATCATTTATTCGTAGTCAGCGGGGTATTAATAACTGGGAAGCGCTAAAGAACACATTGAAAAATGAATTTGAGGTAAGATTGTCATCAGCAGAAGTTCATAGACGTTTGGGAAAGCGAGGAAGGGCGAGACATTGTTAGAATTTTTATATGCGTTGATGGAAATAGCAAAATCTATCGATCTCGAGGATGAGAGTTTGATTGACTATTTTATAGAAGGCATACCGGATTCTAAAACTAGCAAATCGCTATTGTATCAAGCTCGAACAATCAAACAGTTGAAAGCTCAGATAGAAATCTATCAGAAAGTTCGTAGTTCTTGCGCACCGCCCAGTAAACCTGGATCGACAATTGCAAAAAGAGAGCCTACCGTGGGTCAATATTTTCAAGCAAACAAAAGCCGTAAATGTTTTAAATGTGGTGCCGACTCACATGTAATAAAGGACTGTCCCAAAAATACTTTTTCTTGTTTTAAATGTGGTAAGCCAGGACACCGTGCCGTGCAGTGTAATGGTGAGAGCCAATATAAACAAGAAAAATCGACGAATGTTGTCCGGGACGAAAAGTGGATGTTAAAGTCATTAAGCACATTCACTTCTTCTGGCTTAGAATTAAAAGATATCGTTTGTGGCGCAGTGATTTGCAAAGGTTTAGTGGATACCGGAGCGGACCTGTGTCTTATGCGTAGGTGTGTCTATCGGAAGTTAGGAATCAGACAGTTAACCGGATGTTCTAAGACTCTAACGGGTATAGCTGACAGCCAAATTCTGACGTTTGGAAGCTTTATAATACCCGTCAAGATTGATTACATTCAGATGGAAATCGAATTTCATGTCGTACCAGATGAGGATATAAGTTTCGAAGCAATCCTTGGCAGAACCATTTTGGATTATGTTGACTTGCAAGTGACTAAAAAGGGGACTTTATTAAAACCGAAAGCTGATGCAGAAAATAAAATGATCAGCGCTGACAATAGTTCTTGTCTTGAACTGCTTCGTGAGTTTGAAAGTATGTGCATGTTAGCTGTGGACCTAGAGGCGATGTTGAGTAGAGTAAGTTGCAACAAAAAGAGGTTAAGCAACTAGTACATTCGTATAAACCAATTAGAAATCCAAGCTCTCCAATTGAGATGAAGATTCTTTTAACAGACGAGCTGCCAGTATTTCAGCATCCGACTGTGGATCGAAAATTGTTGATGAGCAAGTGAAAGAATGGCTAGCGGAGAAAATTATCAAGCCCAGTATGTCAGAGTACGCCTCACCAGTTGTTTTAGTGGCCAAAAAGAATGGCAAAAAACGTTTGTGCTGCGACTACCGTAAGCTAAACGAAAAGGTGATTCGTGATAATTTTCCTATGCCTCAAATGGATACTGTAATTGAGAAGCTGCAAGGTGCGTCAAATTTCACTACACTAGATTTGACAAATGGATTTTTCCATGTACCAGTTGAAACAGGCTCGCAAAAATATACTTCATTTGTGACTCAAAATCGGCAGTATGAATTTTTATACGTGCCTTTTGAAATTTCAAACTCTCCAGCAGTGTTTACTAGATTTATAATGGCAGTTATGCAAGAATTAATCCAAAATAATGATGCGGTCGTTTATATGGACGACGTCATAATTCCGAGCAGCAATGTTGAAGAGGGCCTGGTGAAGCTCAAAAGAGTGTTGCAAGTTGCAGGAAAGAATGGTCTACGCGTAAATTGGTCGAAGTGTCAACTGTTGCAAAGGAAAGTTAGCTTCTTAGGGTATATAGTGCAAAAGGGCACTATAACTCCAAGCAAGGAAAACCCCCAGGCTGTTGCAAATTTTCCGATACCCCGGGATAAAAAGGATATTCAGCGATTTTTGGGGCTGACATCCTATTTTCGTAGGTTTGTAGAGGGGTATGCGGTAATTGCAAAACCGTTGTCCGACATTTTGCGAAAGGATGCAATGTTTGAATTTAAAGACTTGCAGCATGTCGCATTTGAGCAATTGAAAGCAGCTTTGACCAGTAGACCTGTATTAAAATTGTATAGTCCTAAGTTACAAACGGAAATTCACACGGATGCTAGCAAGTTTGGTTTTGGTGGAGTATTGTTGCAGAAAGACCCAGAAGACTGTTTGTTTCATCCTGTTCAGTATATGAGCCGTAAGACAAATGCAGCTGAAGAAAAATACGATTCATACGAATTAGAAGTTCTTTCCGTCATGTCTGCTCTAATAAAATGGCGTGTGTACGTATTAGGCATAAAGTTTAAAATCATAACCGATTGCAATGCGTTTACAATGATGATGAGGAAAAAAGAAGTGCCTTTGCGTGTAGCCAGATGGGCAATGTACTTGCAAGACTTCGACTATGAAATTGAACATCGTTCGGGTTCAAAAATGCGTCATGTTGACGCCTTGAGCCGTGTTTCCTGCTATGTGTTGACCGATAGCTTGGTACATCGTTTGAGAGAAGCACAGTTGGGGAATGAATGGACAAAGATAATTCGCCAAATTCTTGAGGAAAAGGGGCATGAAGATTTCTACATTGAAAACAAAATCTTGTATAAAGACCCGAATCGGGAGTTAATTGTTGTGCCGTGTCAAATGGAAACTGAAATCATTCGTATTGCACACAAGCAGGGTAATTTTTCCGCTAAAAAGACTCAGGATCTCGTGGAGAAAAACTATTTCATACCAAAACTAAAGGAGAAGGTGGCCCGAACTGTAGATAGTTGCATAGAATGCATTATTATGAATGCTAAAACTGGGAAAAGGAAAGGATTTCTGACCCCGATAGATAAGGGAGACAGACCATTGTGTACTTATCATATCGATCACGAAGGGCCAATGGAGCTAACCAGCAAACGTTATAACCACATTCTAGTGGTGGTAGATGGGTTCTCCAAATTTGTGTGGTTGTACCCCACCCGCAGCACTGGTGTTGATGAAGTTTTAAATTGCTTAGAAAGGCAATCTGTCCTGTTTGGAAATCCAGAGCGAATCGTTTCTGATAGAGGTACTGCATTTACGTCACATCTTTTTAAAGACTATTGCAAGAAACAAAGCATAGCGCATCTGCTTATAGCTACCGGAGTACCGCGAGGAAATGGTCAGGTGGAGCGAATGCATAAAATAGTCGTGCCAATGCTTTCTAAGTTAAGCTATGATAGTCCTGGCAGTTGGCATAAACATTTGGGAAGAGTTCAGCAATTGATCAACCGGACTGCCCCAAGGAGCACAAAGGTATCCCCTTTCAATATTCTAACAGGTCTGGAAATGCGTATACCAGACGATTTAGAGTTAAATAAACTAGTGAAAGAAAGTTTGATCGACGAGTTGGAAGACGAACGAAGGGTAACGCGTGAGCAGGCGAGGGAAAATATCCAAAAGTTGCAAGATGAAAACAGAAGGCAATTTGATCTAAAAAGGAAAAAGGATATTCAGTACAAAATAAACGATTTAGTAGCTATAAAGCGCACTCAGTATGGTACAGGATTAAAATTAAAGAGAAAATTTTTGGGGCCATATAAGGTGGTGGACGTTAAGAATCATGGTAGATATGAAGTTGAGAAACTAGGCAGTGGAGAAGGACCGTGTAAGACGACAACAGTTTCAGAGTATATGAAGATGTGGGATTCCTTCGGGTCGAAGAACGTGTCAGGAGGGCCGAATGTGGGAACCCTAGAAGGCGAGCGACAGAGAACAACGCGCAGCGGGCGTTCTTTCGTTCGCTCATTTGTAGCTTTGCAGTTTTGCGTCAAAGAGCAGGCTGCGCAACGCGAAAAGAAAAGCAGGCACTTTGCATTTGGTAGCTGACTGAAGAACTTGTCGTCCGTAGAATAGTTAAAGTTTTAATTATAACTAAAATCATCCCATAATAACTTAAAAATAATATTAATCAATCATCTTATAATATTAAACATATTTGTAAAAGTTAACCACTTTGAAACAAATTATAATAAGAAACTTTTTAATTCTATAGTAATAAAGAACCTTCATGTATATACTTTGTAGGATCGGAGATGTCTCCTTCTATGCGTTACAAATTTCACGACAAAATTATAATACCCTCTGCAAGGACATAACGAGAAAGAAGGGCTATCTTCGGCACGCCGAAGGCTTAATCCCCTTGCAGGCCCAACCTATTCATACAACTTAATTTTCGACCGATCGTTCTTATGGCAGCTATGTGATATAGTGGTCCGATCCAGCTGGTTTTGATATATGTACTGAGTGCAACAGAAAGAGGGACTTCTGCAAAGTTTCATAATGATAGCTTTAAAACTGAGAGAAAGCTTTAAAACGGGCAAACGAACATGGCATATATAGACTCGGCTATTGATACTGATCAAGAATATATATGGTCGGAGATGTATTCTTCTATGCGTTACAAATTTCACGACAAAATTATAATACTCTCTGCAAGGGTATAAAAACTGTTATCTAAATTAAAATCCAACTTATCCAAAGCCCACAGACCGTGGCAACCCCAGCAGAAGAATGCTGACACAGCGCCTCGTAGCTTCTTTTGGATGGACCCTCAACGCGCGCATGCGAGGCATCGGATTTCGTCGCTGTGGCCGTTAACCGCAAAGGTAACGAATATCAGCGGCAAAATCAGATACTTTGTAGCGAAGGCATCCAGTCTCTCGGCGGGATTTTCTCTGAGTTGACATGTTATCAAGTTTCGTGATTTAGGTTTATTGGATTTAAAATTCCGAGTCTTGTCAGCTGCATACCTAGTTCTATATCTTCTATGTATTCTGAAAATTCTTGTAGGTTGAATTTGAGGAGTGCTTATCCCTTATCTCGCTCGTCTATTTGGCTTAAATGATTTATTATTTCTATGCCTATGCTTATATTGCACGGTTTATTTCGTTTGCTTCTACACTTTTTTCTGCTGTATTGTTCATTTTTGATTCTAGTTCTTCTTTGCCTCACCCATAAAATTAGCAAATTAGCAAATTAGCAATTGTTATATCTAAATTCAGTTTTTGTTATATTCACCGACTGATAGTGATACTCATAGTTCACTGGTAAATGTATTGAACCTGTTTTAAAGATTGGGTAACCGTTCGTTGCTTGAATAGGGTTAATTTCTATACTTTGGCCGGAACAGTATTAGATACGTTGCTAGTTTAAGTTGAGTTTTCTTGGCTTTGGTGGTAATTCGATCTGGAATTGTTATATTTACTTGTGGTGGCTATTGTAATTTTCACATTTTCGAATTTCAGCCATAATTGCAGTGCTGCGCACAAGAATGCTGAGTCCTTGTATGCTTTAATATCAGTCGGTTTACGCATTTGATTGAAGATTTGATGAATTACCTGTTTGGTTTCGACCAAATCTTTGCTACTTATTTCTATTTGAGAAGCATATTTGTTTGTTGTGGGTGATGTAAAAATCCATGACATACTTTTCTCTACGATTGAATATTGCTGGGGAGATTAAGGTATCTCTGTGTTCAGTTTTCGCTATGCTACAGATTGCACATCCATTTTTGCAATTTTGTATTAGTTTCTGATGATAGTCAGTTTAGGCTCCTCTAATTTTCAACTCACCCGTTTTCATGGGCAGTTTTTTATAAATGCCCACGTTTGAACCTTGTTACTGTATAGCAAATTGAATTTGCGTATATAGTAGCGCCTTAAATCATATTTAACGACTATTATTAACGGTAATTGGGACAACATAATTGAAAAAAAAATTCCAACGTTTGAACGCGCTGGACTTAGGGTACCTTTTCAAGGGTACCTCAATTTCCTTTAGAGTACACTTAGTTGCTTTGAACCAATCTTTATAAAAGAATGTGCAAAATATGCTAATATAAATATTAACAAGAATATAAAACTTTTTCAGAAGTCAATCATTTAAAGAGGACGACGGCACTTGGAAAGGCAATGATGATGGGAAAGTTGTGAACAATCAACCACAACGCGTAATGGATGATAGAAGTGGAATGATGGCTCAATCTGGGTATATAGGCAGGTTGGTTAATCCGCTAATGAATTTTGCTGTTGCTCTTATTTTTTTTAAATACCCTTGTAGAGGGTTTTATAATTAAGTCTATGAAATGTGTAATGCACAGAAAGAGGCATCGCCGAGCCCATAAGGTATGTATATTCTAGGTCGGCATCAACAGCCGATTTGACATAACCAGTCTCTTCGCCTATCTGTTTCTTTGCGAATTAGTCTCTCAGTTTTAAATCTCGAAAAAAGAAACACAGAAATTATTAAAGACTACGAGTGCTTATATTGATAGTGTTTGCGGCAGCTAGCGCAAATTGCAATAATTTATTGTATACATCTAAACATACACATGCATGCTCGCCTTTATTG
Source organism: Drosophila borealis (assembly GCA_035045885.1). NCBI lineage: Eukaryota > Metazoa > Arthropoda > Insecta > Diptera > Drosophilidae > Drosophila > Drosophila borealis. The sequence continues at coordinate 603,281 of JAWNOR010000340.1, read as the reverse complement.
AATTATATAAACAGCATTGTGTGCATTTGCTGCCATTTAAATTCGTGTAAAGGCGATAGCAAGTAGTGCGGTCTGTGGCGGGTTCGAGCACTTTTTTTACATTTATTTATATTACGAGATCGTAGTTCGAGCCTAATTTGGTGTTGATAGAAAAGGGTTCAGGACTTTCCCTAGTCGACAACTCCCGACTAGAGCCTCTTACTTGTTTTACATACTGATAACTTGGCTAAGCTCGAGATTTATTAGTACCACCATGATCCTCATATTTATGCAAAATCTCTTCAACATCGAACTACTATTTCATAAAGCTACCTTAAGGAAGATTGGTCGAAAACTAGGTTCTTATATGGACAAATTATCTGTATTGCAAGATATTTTTATCAAACTCTGCATTTATGAGCTTCAGTATTGTCACATGTCTGAAAAAGGGTAATGTCGGAAAGGGTATTCACACTTCGGCCTTCCTATGATATCCTTATTGCCCCGTTTGATTTATTCTATATGTTTACTTTTGTGTGTATATATTTACTTACTTTGATTCCACAACTACATAAAAGTTGTTAAAAGCATTTTGGTAGTTACTGAATATTTTCTAGTCCTTTCTACTAATGAAGTCTTAGGAAAGCGGGAGACGATGCAAATTTAATGAATGAGATTTTTTTGGTTAGCATAAATTGCCGTGTCGAATGGACGAATCTAAAAGTCAAAATATGCGAAAATACCGTACAGATGAATCCAAGAAATCTGTATAGTACGGAGCTGCCACTTGTTATTTGTATTCCATAAATATTTATTTATATATTTTTTTTAACGAAATAATAAAACCCATTTTCTTTTAATTTTCCATCTCTACTAAAGCTTCGTTATATTTTTCTCGTAACTTTACCCCAGAGGTTTTTAATAGGATTGAAGTCCGGGGATTTACTTGAATCATGGACGTCCATATTATGCTCTTCGAACCTTGCTTTGACTTATCGAGATGCATGTTTTGGATCATTGTCCTGCTGAAATGTACCCAAAATCAGAATATTATCGTCGGCATTTGGCAGCATTGCCATCTTAAAGATTCTTTGTACGCTGTATATTATTGCAAAACAGCATTATACCATTTTAATGTCACATCTGTGTTTCACAGGCTTCTTTGTAAACCTAACATAATTTTTTTTTGCCGTTTGGAAATTTATTTTTAGGAAATTTATTTTTCTGACGTGTTTCTTTTCGCTAAATGGAAAACGGGAATCAAAGATTTTTGGTTTACATAGCTTACATGTCAACTCGGTTACTTTAGTTTACAGGGATGATGTTCTTATAGCCACGAATGCAGATGATAGTGCTCTGCTTATCAGAAGCTCGTTTATATACACTCCCACATGGGAGTTACAGGAATACCAGGGAAACTTCGAAATATGAGCATTGGAATAGAATATTATCATCAACAGTAATAAATGTACAGTATAAAGGAGAAAGTCCTGCCGGGAGCAACGTAGTAACGGCTCTAAATTGAAAGATGAACCTGTACACATATATCTTAGGTAAGTTTTGGGAAATAACTTACATTTAACAGGTATATCACACTGAAGTGACGTATCTGCTTAAGACAAACTCTTACTCACAAGCAAAGTGAAGATATAAACTAACAGCTTCCCTATTACTAGTAAGACCGTATGCCGACCAAAGGGTGCATTAAAAACCCTAGACTTGAGGGTTAAAAACCGAAAATTTTTTATTGTAGGCACGATTTGCTATATTTCATTCAATCTTAACTACCGAAACATAAATTTATCAAACTTATCCAAAACCCTCAGACCTCGGCAGCGTCAGCCGCAGATTGCTGACCCAGCGCCTCAAGACTAATTCTGGGGGTTCACTCAGCACACGCATGTGTGGCAGCAATACACATACTTTGTAGCGATGGCATCAGATCTCTCTATAAAAAGCAGTGAATTATATCAATAAATAGAGTGGGGATTTCTAGTTCAATTTGCTGAATAAGTTCACTCGTTCATTTTCTGGTTGTGTACTAAATCGGTCATTTAATTCACTCGTTCAGTTATTCAGTCGGTCATGAATGATGAATTTTGCTCAGATATTCAGTCGATCATGAACGAGTTGCAAATACAACTCAACAAATCAAAAGTGAGGTAAAAATCCCGCAATCTTTTCTGTTCATTAACAACTGAACATATGAATAGAATGTATCGTTCATGAACTGCTGCACTGCTGAGTAGAATACATCGTTCATGAACGACTAATCGAGTAGCTAGACGGAGTGTACTGTTCATGACCGACTGAACGAGTACGGAATTAATCGTCCATGACCGACTGAATAGCTGAACGAGCGAACTAAATGACCGATTTACTTCACTAATCACTGAATAAGTTCAGTAGTTCATTTTAATATGTCTTCTGAGGCCAATATATTTTTTAACCTCTCCAAGGCATCCAGTTGTTCTGGAGTTAACTTAAGTTTAACTTTCCTTTTTTCCGTTGTCGCCTTGTATGACCTCTTTTAGGGGCCTGACGATTGTGGCAAAACCTTTTATGAAGCACCGCTAGTAGCTTGCTAATCCAAGAAATTATCTGAGACTGAACAGGTGATGTCCGAATTCCGCCCTTGGGTACGATGAAACCGAAATACTCAACGATTTTTGTGAAAAAGTCGTCTTTGATGAGGTCTTCTTTATTTGCGGAAAAATTATTACATCGTCCACGTTCACATAGCATGTTTTCCCGACTTTTTCACGAAGGACCGCTTCAATGGTTCTTTGGAATATGCTTATGGGATTTTTAGCTCATATTTCCCGTTGTGAACAATAATCTGGTGAAGGTTCAGATTTTAATCCAAAAATGTAAAAAATTTTATCTTTCCCATATTTGAGAGTATTGTTGAATTAGGTATAGGGCATTTGTGATCGCCGGTGCTCTGATTTAGCTTTCAAAAATCAATAACCAGTCGTTTTTTTTATCGCCCGTTTAATCGAGACCTTTTTATCTAAATCCCTTAGGGAATTTCAAAGGTGACGTGGACGACCACATTATCCAATTCACGAGAAGTTGTTAAACATCCGCGTTGACAGAGTGCTACTCTATTGACGCTGTCCTCTTCTGTGAGCGCCACGTCACTCTGCCGATCAGCCACTGCTGGGCCGGCAGATTGTCCTCGGCGACGACCACCAATTCTCCCACGTCGACGTTTCGCAGGAGATGGTGCCACTTGGTCCGCGCTTGAAGTCCGATCACATACTCCTTTGACCATCGCCATTTAAACTGTTGGTAGAGCAACGAGACAGCTCGCCATCGATTCAAGCAGGTGAGACCCTGCTGGTCCGGGGTCCCCTCTGCCGGCAGAGCCCTTGATAGGCCACCCACCACAAGGTGGCCTGGCGTTGGAGCCTCGCCATCGCTTGGGTCGTCGCTTATTGCTCCCAGGGGCTAAGAATTGAGGACGGCCTCCACAATTAAAAAAAATTGACGCCACAGATAGAAATGGGTAAATTTTACATAATTTGTGTTAGCAGACGAGGTATGCATTTAAAGCAAGCAAGGTCTGACGACAGACCTCTTGAGCGTTAATTAGCTAAAGGCGCTCACGAAGAAGACTCACGAGTGCTATTGGGTCAGCATGACAATTCGTCAAATGCAGGTTTCTAATTAAGCTTTTAGCGAATCGGAAACTTGGCATCATATGAAAGAAGAGCATTTGCATGTCGTCTCCCTAGTCGCAACAAAGAAAAAGAGCACCAAGATCCATTATACTCATGTATAAATGGATTGAGACGCTGCAGGCTATGACACACGCGCGTATCTTTTCGACCCCTGTGTATGTCATCTTTAAATTTGACTCGTTGGATGAATTCAACTATTTTATCGAAAACTTATTTTCTTTTGAGCGCCGTAGGAATACTCTCAAATTGTACTTCTCGATTTTTACTTTTTTAAATAAAGCGGAGCACGTTAGCAAATACTCTCAACAGCCTGGCATGCGATGAGATACTATCGATAGTTTTCAAAACATATGGTCGGTCTACTATAGCTGTTTTGCACACTTCTAGGGTACGCATCTCATCTGTCATTAGATCCTGGTTAACCGATTAGGATTCTCTTGGCTCCCTAAAAAATGAAGGCTAATCGAACCACATCGAAGCAAGTAGCTCATCAACATCGCTGCTTCTTTGAACGATATATGCTAAGTTTTGCTTTGTGCGTACATGCGCCATTCAGCGTTCTCTGTCCATTCTTGGATTTCAGCTACTCGATTCGACACAAATGTTGCCAAAGATGACGGATGTGACCGAAACCAATGAACCGTGACTTCAGAATCAGACCAAAGAACCGTTTGTTTAATCGGTATCTTATGAGATTTCTGATTTGATGACAAAGATTTGCGAGAGGGTGAGCTGCGCACAGCTCAATTCGGGGAAGAGCCTTCGTCTTGAGAGGAGCTGCCTTAGATTTGGATGTCAACAACGAAATACGGCAACCTTCTGCAGTATGGCTACGTATATATACGCATGCGCTAAGCGTCCTCGAATCCATGTATCTCGATCGGTTAAGTTGGCTCTGTAAACACGTATTGTGGTATCTTTATTCATTGAACCTGAATCAAACTAGATTTTAGTTGCTGCCACGAATTATTCAAGCTCTAAGGGATAGATTCATCCCATTCTAACTTCTGAAGCCAGAGCTCTTAGAGCAGGTTCTTTGCTTAATAGGCCAAGCGGGTCAAATAGCCGCGATGTCACCGAGAAAATATTCCTGGAATTTAAAAGCAGCTTCTTTCGGTAACCACATCACGCCAAGTATTTTGGTTGTGTCAGACACTGAGATCGTTATCGGCTTAGCTGCGTTTGTTGCAGAGAACTCAGGAGAATTCGAAAACCATTTGGTTAGTTCGAAACCTGCGCTTTGGAGTATTTGCGGTACAGCAGACTTAATTGTCTGAAGGCACTCTACGTATGCAGCACCAGTCACTAAATCATCGACATGAAAGTCGTGGCTGATGACGTCAGCAGCCTTAATGTGTGATGACTCTCTCGTCTCACGAAGCTTTGTTAAATATATTGCCAAGAATGCGGTTGGCGCAGTGCCGTAAGTATTTAACCTGAAGGTCCTCAAAGAGTCAACTGGGTTCTCTCTCCACACTACGAGCTGGAAATCTCGATCTGCTTCATGCACCATGACCTGAATATACATCTTTTTGATGTCAGCTGTCAATGCATGTTCGTCGAGTCCAAGAAAGTGGCTCTCACATAATTGCTGTTCCACTGTTCGGAATTTTTTGGCGGAAGGTAAAATTTCTACAATGTTTTGTCTATCGAGGTGTAAGCCCCTTATTGGCAACTCAGATTGACAGCAGGAATCTTCTCAGGACTCAACCGCGTGTAACGCGCAAAGACTATCCAGCCAACAGAATCGGAGAATTCGGATCTTGTTTAATGCCCGAGTGACAGAAGTTCAAAGAACGTCTTCGCTCCGATGAGAATGTCGATCTTGTGTGGCTTATGAAAATATGGATTTGCCACCTGCAGGTTCTCAGGGATTTTGCATTGAGCAATCCCAAGTAAGCTGTTACAAGCGTCTTCTCAACGAAGCTGTAATCGTTTTGCTAGCTCGTCTTTTACAAAATTAATTTGTGAACCAGAATCGAGTAAAGCTCTAGACAAAACGAACTCACCACTTTTCGTTTTAACGCTAACGACTGCGGTAGTTAGGAATACACTATCAGACACATTCGTATGCATAGCATATGAAGCCGAAGGTTGATCCTGTGCGGAGTCAATGGGTGGTAGTAACGCTCGAGTGTTAGGAACGGCAGAGAATTTATGCAACAGTGTGTTATGAGAACGACAGCATACTCTGCACTTGTTTGCCTTACATCTGGCAACAGTGTGCCCCTTCCGAAAGCAATTGATGCATAAAGGAGCCGCCTTTGTGAACTCAAACAGATGCTTTACTAATATTGCGGCATATGCTGAGCAATTCAGTATCAAATGGCCTTCGGACGCTCAATTTAAACTTTTTAAGGTCACCTTATAGTTTCATACACTAACCACAGAATACGTTAACGAAACTCACTTATTAATTTTGATGTATCTTTTGGTGATTATTCAGCAGAAAGGTGTTGATACCTACGATTCAAGGCTGTTTCACAATCACTTGTGAGGTTGCTACTAAGGGCAGCCCCCACAGTTTTGGATCCACGGCAAGGAGCTGTCGTTTTTATGGCCAAAATCACGTCAAGCAGCAATTGGCGGGGCGACTAAACAGTTTTCTTAGTTTATGAGTATTAATTGTATTAGGCTAAGATCGTTGTTTAGAAAGAGGCAAGGAGCAGTCAATGTTGTAGTTGATAAAGTTGATATTATTAAGTTAATTAGAATTATTAGAATAGGTAAATTAAGGGCAAGGAGCCACTTAGCCAGCAAGGGCCGGCCGCCGCAGCAACCGTGCGTTGTCGATCGGTTGCTCAACACTGTCTTCGAGAGCGCAACTTCAATTCGGCGGCGAAGAGCGAAATCTCCGAGGCGAAGCTGCGAAAGCTCGCGGCGAAGTTGAGCTTCCGAGGCAAGCGCATGGCTCGCTTGCGAGCGTGCCGGCACTTTGGAAGCAACATTAAGGGTGAGTAAATGTGCGTGGCGAGAAGAAAATCACAGAGTGCATAGCGGAGCGCTAGGGCTCCAAAACAGTGCGGCAGGGCCTTAGTTTATGAAGTACAATAGAATAGTGTTAAACAATAAGTGAATAAAAGTGCATATGCCGTGATTAACGAAGGAAACTTGCAAGTTCTTTATTCTACGGTAACCCTGTTTGTTCTAACATGGGAATTAGCCGATGTTCACCCTAACCTAGAGTGGGAGCATATGGTACGGGACTGTAGCCCGGGAGTGGGTATTACTGGCTGTTAGGGAGTGTAGTTGGTACGAGGCCACGGCCCGATAGTGTAGTTGGTGCGAGGCCACGACCCGATAGTGGAATTGGTACGAGGCCACAGCCCGATATTGCAGGTGGTGCGAGGCCACGGCCCGATAGCGTAGTTGGTGCGAGGCCACTGCCCAAAGGAATAGTTGGTGCGAGGCCACGGCCCGATAGTGCAGGCGTGTAGAAGAAGAGTTAGGTATGGTTTGGTCAAGATACCCACTTCCCCTCCCCCTTAAACCCTCTTTCCCAGCGAATTTATAAATGTCTTCTAACTCGCTGGAGCTGGTAAGACTGAGAGTCGTACCCCGGCCAGTAGCTTCTTTACAAGTGGCACCCGAGCAGGGACGTAGAGGCGTTTAGGGGGGCGTGGCATGTCGGCGGTTCAAAGCCCCGAGGGCGTGCCCAAATAGTTATTTCCAAAAAATAAAGAAGTTGTATACAGGGTATTTTTAGTCTTGCATACCCTAGAGTGTGGGTACCCTAGCGGAGGATAAGAGAATAATAATATCGTGTATGGGCGAAGTATAAAACTTGGGTATTAGGTAGTCGAGTTTACCCTAGCAGAAAAATGAACACCTGCAGAAGTTAAGCGACGAAAATGTGTGCAAAAGTCTAGCACGCAAAGCAAAGAGCCGAAAACATAACGGTCGGTCATAAAAGTACAGCGCGCGTTCGCCAGACGGGCGACGCCGAGACCACGCTTGCACACGGGTGCACAAACGCGCGGCGGAGTCGACGTAGCGTCGAACGGCCATTAAGGCGTCGCGACAGCTACTGTACAGTGGGACGAATTCAACTCACGCGCGGTGAAAAGTTGAATTCGTCAGTACAGTTGGCGAGGGCAGTGAGGACGGATTCGTTTAAAAGTGAATACGAACCAAGTGAACAATAAGAACAAACAAGCAATAAACAAGTCAAATAATGGCGGGTTTAAAGTGAAAAGAACATCAAGAGGATCATTTATTTATTTTTATTTATTTTTGTGATGATAAATGAAAATAAAAAAAAATAAATAAATGAAAATAAAAAAAAATTAAAATAAAAATAAATACAGATAAATAAATGCAAATAAAAATAAAATAAAAAGAAAAATAATAATAATAAAATAAATGAAATAAAAAAACAATAATAAATAGAGGAAAACAATAGGGCAAAGACTAAAGTGAGGAATGACCAAAACTTAAAAGAACATTAAGTGCATTTTGTTGGTTTTTTTTTATTATTGTTTGTTTTGTGTAAGAGGTCAAAATAAGATAAAGAGAAAACGTATTAAATAAATATAATAAAGGGGAATGAACTAATAAGAATCAAACAAAAGTGGATAAACAAGATCGGCATAAAAGTGACAAAGACACCAGCTTAAAATAGAATAAATAAAGAGACCGACGGAGCCCTGAAACAGGAAGGGCGAGAACAGCGACGCCGACTACCGAGAAAGGGAGATAATATATGAAAACTCAAGATGGAGGCAGGTGAGTGCCAAAATCCGGGGGAAGGCGTACGTTGGATTCACCAGCGGCGCAAAGAGGAGTTAGTGGCGATCGCCCAAGAGTTTGGGCTGGAAAAGGAGGGGTGCGTGGAGGCGGCTGTCCACCTACGTGAAGGATGGCGGGCTCGGCTTGCCGAGCTAGAATCTCAGTACGCCAAAACTCTTGAGCCGCCATCCAGGGGCGTCCCACTCGACTTTGGCGGGCGGCCACGTCGAAAGTCGGAGCCCGACCTTAGGAGCTTCCAGTTGTACGGGCGTTTGCAGGCGCCCACCCCGAGCTTATCCGGCTCGGGTGTGGAGGAGGCTCCTACGTTCGGTAGAAACGAAGACCGCCGAACAACCGCGGTCAACTCAGAGGCAGGGCGGTCCCCTGCCGAACCAGGTAGTGTTCCCTACCATACTAGACCATATCCTCAAACGGAGGCGAGGCCACTTCCCAACGTTCCGGAACAAGTTCGGAAGTGGGGCATGAGGTATGATGGCCGCTCCGACCCCCTTGGGTTGCCCTCGACCGAATGCTCAGGGCAATGAGCGAGGTGTTCTGCGACAGGGCTGCTCGTTGGTTCTTGAGCAGTGGGCTAAGGGATGTGCCGTGGTCTGTGTTTAGGAGGGGTTTCCTAGAGCTTTTCCTACCTCCACGTTACTTCGAAGGGCTTGAGGAAGAAAACCGGTCCCGTAGGCGAAGAATTCAAGGAGTACTTGATAGAGCTGATGGCTCTCATGCATCACGCCAGATACGAGCCGGCGCAAGAGCTGCACCGGGTATACGAAAACGCCGCTCCCGAATATAGGCTTTATGTGCGACGGCAGGATTTCTCTACCCTATCCCAGCTAACTCAGCTGGCTGTGGAGTACGAGACACTCATGAGACAGAGGGCGGAATACTCGGGAAGCCAATCAATGAGTCAGGGGTTCTTGAGTTCGAATAGTGCAGAATGGACGAGGGCAGCACAGTCCCCGGGGGGACATCTTAACCCGTTCCGGTCTAGACCCAGCGGATCCGGAGCGACCGTTGTGGACATGACGGTCCTCGCCACACCCGCCATAGCCCATGCAGAGGTGGCTTATCAGACGATGAGTCAAGAGCATGTCGTAGGTGCGGGCAAGAGGGGCACTTTGCTAGGGATTGTCCCGACGCCCCCGTCTTATTTTCTTGGGTATGTGGAGGCCGGGGCAGAAGTAGCCAGGAGTGTTGTCGCCGCGCGGAGGCGGGAAATGGGCAACAGCGTCGCCCGGGCCAGGATCGGGCTTCATGAGTAATGATTGCGTACGCAAGTGGGCAATTCGCGGGGAGAGTGGAGGACATACAGGCGCTCATTCGTCTGGCAGATGGGTCCACCATAGAGGTAGGAAAGGCCTCGAGATTAGACGTCAGCCTAGCAGGAAAGACGATCAGCATGGTGATGCTCATCATGCCCTTAATGTTAAACCACGTCATCCTAGGTATGCATCTCTTGAGTGCAATGGGAACTACCATACGCAGGCAGAATTGATCCTAGAGACAGTGACGACATCGGTCGTGGGGCCAGGAACGAGTGAGGAGCGGAATGAAGGCCTCCCAGGTCATGAGAGGAAAGCACCTGCTCGGCAGCAGAAAGAGGATACCAAGAGGGAACCGAAGGAAGGCTTCCCAGGTCATGGAATGGGAGCACCTGCTCGGCAACCGATGGAAAAGGTCATGAAAAAGGAAGTGAGGTCCGGCTCAGATCGAGAGCCTGAAGAGCCCAAGAGGCGGCGCGTAGAGCTACAAAGGCAGATCTACGCTGGTTACGGAAGCGGCACGGCAGATACGTGCCAGGGAAAGGACGGAGTAGGAGCAATGGCTAGAATCCACACGGACACAGGGGCCAGGAGCGACTGCCAGAACCGAGCGATCGTGGAGCTCTATCTGGAATCGAAGTGGTGCCTGGAGAGCGCTGGATGCCATCGAGCCGTCGCGTAGTCCGCACAGCGCCCTTGAGTGGCGCATGTTCATCGACTACCGACAACTCAATGCACATTCAATTCCGAATGCTTATCCTGTGCCCCGAATTAATCTCATCCTGGAACGGTTGCTTCACGCCCAGTTTATCTCCACTCTGGATTTGAAGCACGGGTACTGGCAGGTACCAATGGCACTCGATAGTCGGGAGTGTACGGCGTTCACGGTCCCTGGAAGAGGTCTTTTCCAATGGCGGGTGATGCCATTTGGCTTACATTCGGCGTGTGCGACCTTTCAGCAGGCTTTGGACACGGTAATAGGACCGGAGATGGAGCCTCATGCGTTCGCCTACCTGGACGATATCGCGGTAATAGGAGCGACGAAAGAGCAGAATATAAAAAATTTGAGAGAGGTGTTCCGCCGGTTGAGGGCGGCCAATCTCAGGTTGAACAGGAAGAAGTGCAGCTTCTTTAGGGAGAGGTTGGTCTATCTGGGACATGTCATTTGCGGGGAAGGAATACGTACCGATCCAGAGAGAGTGGAGGCGATACGTAACCTGAGGGCCCCGACAAATTGTAAGGAATTGCGGCAGTGTCTTGGGATGGCGTCATGGTACAGGCGCTTCGTTCCCAACTTCGCGACTCAGGTACAGCCGCTCACAGCGCTCTTAAAGAAGGGACGGAAATGGGCATGGGATCAAGAGCAGGAGGAGGCATTGCGTCAATTGAAAGATAGCTTGACAACTGCCCCTGTGCTGGCTTGTCCGGACTTTTCCGCCAAATTCGTTCTGCAGACTGACGCGAGTGAGTATGGCCTCGGTGCAGTGCTAACACAGACGATAGAGGGACAGAAACGAGTGATAGCGTACGCGAGCCGGAAGTTACTAAAAGCAGGAGTAAACTATGACCGGTTCGAAGTAATAACGGACCATCTGGCACTCAAATGGCTCAACTCGATCGAAATACCATCAGGAAGAATTGCGCGATGGGCATTGGACTGCAACAGTTCCAATTCGACGTCAACTGCCGTCGAGATAAGCTCAACGTCGTGGCCGATGCACTATCAAGGCATCCTCTAGAGAACTGTCAGCAAGCATTGGTGGCCAAGGCCCCCTGCAAATGGGTCGCGAGTATGCGTGCTAGGATTGCCGAAGAACCGGACGGACGACGAGGACTACATTCCCTGGAAGCTATGTGTGGGTAGTGCTCAGCGACAGAGGGTACTGCAAGAATGCCATGACGCTCCCACGGCCGGACATCAAGGCTTTAGGAAAACCGTGTCGAGATTGGCTCAAAGATATTACTGGCCAGGAATGTTCCGCGATGCCACCAAGTACGTGAGATGCTGCGAAGTCTGTCAGAATTTCAAGAGCGAGCAATTCAAACCGGCTGGTCGCATGCTGACGAGACAGGTGGCAGGGCCGATGGCGGTACTCTGCGCGGATTTCGTCGGACCTCTTCCACGGTCGAGACTTGGCAACACGATGCTTCTAGTGTTCCATGACGCTTTCTCGAAGAGGGTGGAATTGGTCCCTCTCAGGAGGGCCACACCTACAGACCGTATTCGCGAAAGGATTCTAAGTAGGTTCGGGGTACCCAGGAAGTTCGTATGCGACAACGGTGTGCAGTTTACGAGCCAGAGTTTCAAGTCGTTTTTGGGGTCCCTGGGTGTAGAGGTCCAGTATACCGCCCCGTACTGTCCACAAGAGAATCCCACTGAGAGGACCAACCGGACCGTAAAGACCATGATAGCGCAATTTATCGAGGGCCATCAGAGTTCATGGGACGAGCTTTTGTCCGAGATATCGCTAGCGGCCAACACAAGCGTGGCGGGCTCAACAGGATTCAGTCCCGCTTTTCTGATGCAGGGTAGGGAGCTGCGGTTACCTGCAGCCCTGTATGATCAGGTAAATCCAGGGTCCGCAACTAGTGCGCTCGACCCTAGGACAAAGGCAGATAGACTAAGGAAATTTTTGATATCGTCCACAGCAATCTCCAGCGCGCATCAAAGGATCAGGGCAGGCACTACTACTTGCGGAAAAGAGAGTGGCGACCTTCATTGAACTCGATGGTCCTATTACGGCAGCACAAACTGTTCAACGCGCTGAGGGCTTCGCTGCGAAATTGGCACCCAAATTCGACGGCCCCTATTGGGTCGTCAAGTTCATGTCTCCCAACATCGTGCGCCTGGCAAAACCAGGCGAATAGAAGAAGAGGGTGACCAACATTTCTCAACTAAAGCCAATCCATAAAGAGATGACCGAAGACGGAGAGGCACCAGACCCGATGGACGTAGCAGCTTGTCCAGCAGACCTAGCGGAGAAACCGTAGAATAAGTTAAGAATAGCTAGAGTAGAATGTGAGCCGCATTGTGATGATAGGGTACTTACAACTAAGAGAAGGATAATATAATAAATCGAGTTTACGGATGGACCCAGAAATCGTCGTCATAAACGCCACCGGGGAAGCGATGGTAACGTCGTCGAAGTAAGGGTGGGGGTGTGAGGTGGCTACTAAGGGCAGCCCCCACAGTTTTGGATCCATAGCAAGGAGCCGTCGTTTTTATGGCCAAAATCACGTCAAGCAGCCATTGGCGGGGCGACTAAACAGTTTTCTTAGTTTATGAGTATTAATTGTATAAGGCTAAGATCGTTGTTTAGAAAGAGGCAAGGAGCAGTCAATGTTGTAGTTGATAAAGTTGATATTATTAAGTTAAGAGGCAAGGAGCCGCCAAATTATAATTAATTAATAATACCATAATTAAAGAAGCGAGGAGCCGTTATGTTTATATTGTGTGTATTATTAGAATAGGTAAATTAAGGGCAAGGAGCCACTTAGCCAGCAAGGGCCGGCCGCCGCAGCAATCGTGCGTTGTCGATCGGTCGCTCAACACCGTCTTCGAGAGCGCAACTTCAATTCGGTGGCGAAGAGCGAAAGCTCCGAGGCGAAGCTGCGAAAGCTCGCGGCGAAGTTGAGCTTCCGAGGCAAGCGCATGGCTCGCTTACGAGCGTGCCGGCACTTTGGAAGCAACATTAAGGGTGAGTAAATGTGCGTGGCGAGAAGAAAATCACAGAGTGCATAGCGGAGCGCTAGGGCTCCAAAACAGTGCGGCAGGGCCTTAGTTTATGAAGTACAATAGGATAGTGTTGAACAATTAGTGAATAAAAGTGTATATGCCGTGATTAACGAAGGAAACTTGCTAGTTCTTTATTCTACGATAACCCTGTTGGTTCTAACATGGGAATTAGCCGATGTTCACCCTAACCTAGAGTTGGAGCATATGGTACGGGACTGTAGCCCGGGAGTGGGTATTACTGGCTGTTAGGGAGTGTAGTTGGTACGAGGCCACGGCCCGATAGTGTAGTTGGTGCGAGGCCACGACCCGATAGTGGAATTGGTACGAGGCCACAGCCCGATATTGCAGGTGGTGCGAGGCCACGGCCCGATAGCGTAGTTGGTGCGAGGCCACTGCCCAAAGGAATAGTTGGTGCGAGGCCACGGCCCTATAGTGCAGGGGTGTTGAAGTAGAGTTAGGTATGATTTTTCCCCTCCCTCTTAAACCCTCTTGCCCAGCGAATTTATAAATGTCTTGTAACTCGATGGAACTGGTAAGACTGAGAGACGTACCCCGGCCAGTAGCTTCTTTACACACTTTATAATGGAAGTTCTCCCATTTTCTTCTGGTCATTGGGTCAACCTTGTTCATAAGGAGGTGAATGAGAATTGCGCATCTGGGTCAAAAGTTTCTACTCAAGTCTGATATGTTAACACAGTATCTACACGTAAGGCCAACATTTCTAATCTAAATTCGAACTCTGTAGATTCCAGGTTTAATTTACTCTTTATTATTTGATCATTTATACGCATATTGTGTTTCTTTGTTGAACCGTCAAACTTTCTCTAGTTGCCATACTTGACTCTAAATAGATTTAATAATTATTAATTTCAATTAAAAATCGAATTTGCCAAACGAATTCAAAACAGTGATAGGCCTGATCAACAAAGAGTAGGGGACCGAGCGCTTCTTGGCCGAATCGCGCCAACGAAAATTTGTGCAACAACAATTACACAGACAACGCTTAGCGCAAAGTGGAACGAAAATAAAAGGACTGCAGCTGGCTTGCTATGTACGTGTGTACTGCACTTATATACAATCGCTTAGTATCGGAAAACTGTATAATTCACAGTGGTTGTGACTGATAGCAGGAGGAGGGGAACGACAACGATTAAGCGAAATAATTGTTGACACAAATTAGCATTCGCTCAGAAGCACTAATATCGCACAAATAATATATTGTATGTATAAATCTCTAAGGCGGTTAGTAAGTGCATGCAAATTTGAATAATGCTCAACTACTTTACATATTTATGCGCTTCGTGCTGATCGGTTACTTATAATTCGACAACTGACTTCATAAGCTTCTTAAACCTAAATTAAGCTACGGTGGCGAAGCGAGGCGAAGCTTTATTGCGCTCTCGCTCCGCCCTAGACCTTACCTTCACTAGGCTTTAAGTTTTTAATATTTTTAACTAATCAAGGCGCGGATCTGCGAAAACAATCATTATGTAAACTCATCTGATGCATATTACATACTTATCAAAAAATCCACCCTTTTTGGATGATTAATGCGGGTGCAAGGTTGAATGAGTGAAGTTTTGAATGTAAGTTCATTCGCAAAGTTCTTTGAGAAAATTCCTTTGAGACGAGTATTGCACTTTACGCTAAATTTATTTATGTATTAATGGACGACAAAACGAGTGTCTTCCTAATTAATCAATACATTATATATACAATTATGAAAATTAAATACTAAAAGCCTAGTTAGGGAACACAAATTTCTAATAGCATCACCGACCGATGGAGGTGTTTTATTTGCCAGTCCAGCCATCTGTGCCCCAACAGCTAAGAAGAAGGGTGTAAGTAGGAAGAAGGTTTCTTAAGTAATATTAAAAATAATCTTAATTTGCTATACTATTCAAGAAAATACCATAAATAGGAGAAAAGAAAGTAAGAAGATTTTTAATAAAGTAAAGAACTGTATGCTAGATATATAGAGTGTTAAGTAGATAGGATAAAGAGATAGTATTGGGGAAGTAATGGCAAATCACCCACCCTGTGGGGGAAAATTAAAGCCTGTCCGGCAAGCAATGCCCCTGCTCATAGCTAGGAATAGTCAGTGACTTCCCGAAGGTATCCTGAAAGCACCGATTTTATTAGGGGTAGAGAAAGTTCGGTAGAGAAAACGTGAAGCAAACTATTGTAATTTTTACATAGCACGCGAAAAGAATTGTGCATAGCGTAGTCTGTTGTGCACGTCGATAGGATTAAGGGGCGATCATTTCTGGTTGGTCTAGCTGGAACAGAGAATTGAAGACGCCCTAACAGAAAAGGAGAATCTATATCGACAACAACCAACTTATGTAGAAAGACAACACCGAGAATTGTTCTACGGTTGGTTAACGACGGAAGATTAAGAAGAGGCAGCCTGCTGGAATAGGATGGCAACCGAAGATTAGGGTCCCAATTTAAACCTCGTAAGGCAAAAAGCAGTAATTGCTTCTGAACAGATTCAATACGATCCTGGCTATTGTTATACTGCGGAAACCAGATGCAAGAGTAGTATTCAAGGATAGGGCGAACAAGAGAGATGTACAGAAGTTTCGTTTTAAAAGGATCGTTAAACTCTTTAGACCATCGTTTAATGAATCGAAGTACACCTTTTGCCTCATTAACGATGGTATCTATGTGAAGATTGAAACAGAGTTTAGAATCAAAAAGAACGCCTAGATCCTTAGAATACGTTGCAATGGGGTATTGTCGATTGTATAACTGACAAGATAAGGTGTAGTACGATTAAATGTCATAAACATACACTTTGAACAATTCAGATGCAATTGATTGGCCGAGCACCAAACTTGCATAGCGTTCAAATCGTCTTAAAGACGAGAATGATATAGGGGATTGGTGTATGATAGAATAAGTTTCACGTCGTCCGCATACATAAGTACACGGGCATGGGATATAACAGAGGGAAGATCATTTATAAAAAGAGTAAAGAGAAAAGGTCCAAGATGACTACCTTGAGGAACACCAGAAGTAACGTGAGCCTGTTTAGAGGTAGTCAGCCTCAGCATTACTCTTTGGGTCCGACCTTTTAAATAAGAACTAATCGAAAGCAAAAGAGATGGAGGAAAACCTATTCGGTCAAGTTTAAAAAGTAAAATGTCATGGTGCACGGAGTCAAACGCCTTACTGAAGTCAGTGTAAATGACATCAGTTTGCATTTTCGAAAGGAAAGCATCATTTACCAAGGAAGTAAACTCAACCAGATTATGCGTATTTGACCGATTCTTTACGAATACATGTTGAACAGGGGAAACAACTGATTTGCAGAAATGCTGCAAATTCGAAGTGATTATTTTTTCAAATAATTAAGGAGTAGCGGTCAGTTTTGCAATGCCCCTGTAAATTTGTATATCAGACTTTCCATCTTTCTTGTGGAGAGGAATGATATAAGATTCTTTCCAAAGAGATGGAAGACAGAAGATTCAGGGGATAGATTAAAAAGCTTTGGCAATGGATAAACAAGGGAAGAACTACACTCCTTGAGTAGACAACTAGGAATATTGTCAGGCCCAGGAGAGAAAGAAGATTTTAAAGAATTTAAAGCTAAAAGGAGAGAGGAATGGAAAATAATAGTAGGACGAAGATAGTAGAACTAGAGGAAGAAATAGTATAATGGAAAGAATTATTATTAGAACAGACTAAAGAGTAAGTTGATTGGAAAAAAATAGCAAACAGGTTAGCAGAATCAGAGTCATTGCTAGCTTCATCCATCCCGAGAGAAAAAAGAAGATTTAAGCTTCAAGTTTACAAAATTGTAAAACTGTCTCGGATTTAGGGCAAATTGCCTTTTGCAACGAGAAAGATAATTCTCAAAGCACTGAGAATTAAGAAAAAAGAAGCTCGACCTGGCTATGGAGTATTTTGCCAAGTCAATACTCGAACCATATCTATGAAACTTTTTAATATATTTAGACTTAATATTTTGTAGGTTTGATAGTCTGGGAGTGAACCAGGGTGGCTTTGAAGAAGGAGTCGATGGAATTGACTGGGAATACCCATATCTAAGAGGGAGTTTAGGGTGTAATAAAAAAAGCTAATAGCAGTATTCAATAAATAAGCTGATTCAGAAATGAATAATTTCCTCTGCAAAAGCAATGGCTGGGCTTATTGGCTGATGAGCACGAAATGAGAAAATTACAATTGAACATTGCAACCTCTCAAGTAGGGTGATATAGACACATTAGAAATAAGGTAGTCGTTAACAAATACAAGGTCAAGTGTTCTAAGCAAATGATAAGAAATTGAATTGATTAGAAACAACGAAAGATTAAGCATGCAATCTATAAAGTCATGCTGTGCTGAGGGCACTAGATAATTTTCGGCAATGAATAATGACCAAGAGATGTTCGGCAAGTTAAAATCACCCAACACAATAAATAGGTAATTATCACGCACGTGTGAAGAAACTTCTTTAATACAAGAAATATGTTTCATATAAACTTGAATATCAAAAGAAGGAGGACTATAAGAGCATGTAATATAAATATTCCGTGTAGGAAAAGACACTCTGACTGAGACAATCTCAGCGTCAGAAGGCGTACTAAAACAGAAAAGTTCTGACTGGAGAGTGGCTTTAACGGCAATAAATATCCCACCATCTCGAGTCGGTCGATCATATCTATGCACAATAAAATTATTCGAAAAAACCTCAAAATCAGATATGGTTGAATTTAACCATGTTTCTGAAAATGCGATTATATCCGAATCGAAGGAAGTGCTGGCCATGAAAAGATTTTTAAGTTTGGATATGAGACCTCTGACAATCTGATAAAGAATAGAGACTTGGTCAGAAGAAGAAGTTAGTTTTTTGGGGCAGAAATGGTACGCTGTGTTGAAGGGACTGGAAGGGTGACAGGTTGGCTACGCTCTTTTGGCTTGAACTCGTGTGTGGAGGCCAAAATTGCGATCACAAATGATTGGAAACATATCATGTGAAACATTTATTTTAAATGATGATATTTCACGAGGAGTGGAGAAATTAAATTTGGTAATTGACACGCTAGCAGAAGATTTGCTAGCAATATAAGCTGCCAATGCCTCAGAGGTGGTGTCAGACGAAAGTCGGGACACAAAAACTTGCCTACGAGGGTTAACAACAGTTGAAGTAGGTAAATACAAGCCTTCCTAATAGAAAATTTTTTTGAAGGAATCTTTAGGTTTTGTCCATCATATCTTATTTTTAAATCCGTACAAAAGAACTTAAATGCGGTTGCTCCTCGGCGGGTCGTCAAAGTAAGTGAATATTACCGGAAATTGCTCACAGCCGACCTTCAACTATAGGATATACAATCTGGGGTATTGTTTTGCGCACTTCTTGGTAGCCCACAATAGGAACGGTGTGACATTCTTGCAGGATTATTTTTCGATTGTTATTGCTTGTACATAGCTTCCATTGGACATAATCCTTGACGTCAGCTCTAGGTTCTAGAGGGCGATAGAGTTAAGTCTTTTCAACCACTTAGTCTGGGAGATTCTCTGGGACCCTGCCACGGGCAGTTGCCTTGAGAATGCATCTGCTGCATCTACTGTTGCAGCTTAAGTGCCCATTGAGTGATCCTGGAGCGCCATAAGGTCTGTGATGACCAGGAAGCATAGTTGATTTCCGACTTTAAAAGTTCCTTCGAACTTCTTACCTAAATCAAAGCATGTGAGGAGCAGAGGAGCACAGGAGCTGTCGCTAACCTCTCCTTAAGGTAATTCAACGCTGTTTGCTGTTGGGAAACCCGCGACCACGCCTTCCCTTTCTTCAAAAGATCGGTCCTCGTCTGCCAGATGGACGCAAAATTTCATTCTCAGACATTGCTGCAACTCTTTATAATTCCGCCACTCCCTCTGGTTGAGTTTCAGGTTGGCCAGTCTCAGCCGTCGGAACACTTCATTTACCTGATATCATCCAGAGATGGGCTCCATCTTCTCCGATATCACGGCGTTCAAAGCCCCTTTGGAAAGTGACAAAAGCGGAGTGTAGGCCAAAAGCCAATTCCCACTACTGGTACAACACTCTGACTGGGATCGCAAAGACTGTGTGCTGCTTGCTGATCTCCTGCATCGGTATCTTCCAGTATCTTGGGTGCAGAGAATGCGTCTGGGACTGAATACGCATTGAGCTGACTGTCATCCACGCACATCTGCCACTCTACAGTCTTCTTCTTTACTGGTACAATTGGCCGCCTGTGAGGGCTTCGGAGTGGATAAATGTCACCCAACCGGATTAGTTCTTCCAACTGGGATCGTTATCCTCCATCACGATTTGATGGGTGGCTATAGAGGATAGGCCATGCAGCCCTTCAAAGATCCAGAGCCGCTTACAATTCTGCTTCGAGGTCTGCTGGCCAGACATGTTCGCTGCCTTGACTCCCCTCTCCAGACCCTTTTATCTTCTATTGGGGTTCGAGAAAGATTTTTCTGCCCGTGGGATGCGGCCACTCTTTCCAGCATCGCACTCCTGAGTGCCGATCCACACGCAGACCCTGAATCCCCGTCTCCATTGACCATCGTCGTCTCCTACGTTTTCTCCTTTTTCCCCGCCACCTGTCATGTATGCTCCCGATCCGGCGGGAGATATATGGCGTCCTTAAAACGTCCGTCTTATCTGGCTGTACCCCGGGTTTACCTCTTCGGGGAAGACTGCTTACCCGCGTTTTACCCTCGAACTCACTACCGTCTCCAAAATCATCTCGTTGCTCCCACATGGTGTCCTTATGCCGATCGCACACATAAAGTCGATCCCCAGAATCGAGTGGTCTAACATGGACGTCATTATAAACAGCGGCACGTTAATCGTACGACCTGCTAACCTGAAATTCGCGTGGAGCATCCGGGCACAATGCATTCCTGA
Source organism: Drosophila borealis (assembly GCA_035045885.1). Lineage (NCBI taxonomy): Eukaryota > Metazoa > Arthropoda > Insecta > Diptera > Drosophilidae > Drosophila > Drosophila borealis. The sequence continues at coordinate 582,989 of JAWNOR010000340.1, read as the reverse complement.
CGTGCATACGTATCCCAGTTCACACCTCACGAATCTCTCCGCATCACTCATGAAACACCGAGTCGCTCGAGAATGTGCCCTAAGCAATCTCTAGTTTTGTGACAATACGAAGCCTATCGACACGCAATGCGTTTGTTAATACGATAATATGTCGCCCCACCGATCCTCGTTTGGGGGTCGCCGTTGCCCATTTCCCTGGGCCAGTGGTTGGCAACACTCCACTGCTTAGCTGGCCCGATTTCTGACCGATCATCCTATAGGCTGTCTCTATACTTTGTATCGATAACAACTTGGGGATTACGCCACCGAAAGCCGTCTCGACCGTCAAATGTGGAATAGTTCAGAGCAGATCCCTATCTTGTTGGCCAGTGATTTACCCGATGCCTAGATAAGTTTCTTGTCGACACCTCACCGGAGATCACGAGTTCAGTTTTTTCTGTCGACTTTGATGCCTAATGCCTTGGTACTCTACGGCCAGCTGCCTTCGCACAGACAATTTTTCTTCCAGGGGCACATTCTCATGCAACCGATATTGCTGTTTGTTTAATTGCTTCAATTATTCTCGTTTCCTTCTTTTAATGCTAAAAAATTTCTCCGCCTTAGTTTTAATAATGATTTTTCGTTTTCATTGTATTTTATTATAAAATTATTTATTGTTATTCTTTTATTGTTTCCACAATAAGATCTAGTGCATTGTATCATGAAGGCTATTGAGGAAATCATGAAGGCTATTAAGGAAATGATGTATTTTTATTAAAAACGCAACGCAAATTGAATGAACTAATTTACTTATTTTAATTTTTTTTAATACTACATGAATCGAGCACTTAGTGTTAGCTGCATTTGATGTTGGTAGAAGAGGGTTAATGAGATCCCCTAGTCGGCCACTATCGACTAGACCAGTACCTGCCTAGCGACACTACATAATTTTTGAGGTGCCTTCATTCACCGGCACCCATCGACACAAAAGAAAGCATATCTCTTATGTTTGCTGCTACTGAAATTTGCTTGTACTAATACTATTGGTGCCCCGCCCCTGTCTGGGCGCCATTTGTTATGTAGTAATTAAAGTCAGTTTGTAGGTCTCTGTCTACCCGGGTCCTATTTACTAGATACTTTTGTAAGCTACAGACGGTGCCTGCTGCACCACTACCCTTAACTGTCTTGCCCTAACCTCGCTAGTGCCCACGCTTTAGTTTCCCTGTCCTCTCTTGTGATTTTCCATACTACTGCTACGATCACTCATTCCAAAGTGAACCTAAGGCACAACTTCGCCATGCCTAGGAACCTCTCTCACATTCTTCACCTCATGGTGAGAACTTCCTACTAAACTCCAATAATTATTTCGCTCCTCCTGTTAATTTTAATAAAGCTAGAGCTGCCTTTAAATAATATATTAATTTGCTCACACCATGTAAAATGCTACGAATAATTTTACTATAATTTAACATCGTTTAAAAAGCAACCTGGCCATTGCACACTCTTTAAGCAACATCAAAAGGCAGATTATCAAACATGTCACACAAAATTCAAATCCTACATACTCACTTGGACGCTTTACAAGGACGATTGTGTCATGAACAATTCTGTCTATGGATAGCTAACTTCCACTGGGCAGGAAAGTGTTGCGTCCTTAATATGGCATTGAAAATCAACGTTATAAAAAGAAGCGAGCGCATTGGCAGGGCCTTCAGGGCGGTCTGGCATATTCCATCATGGCCCGTAGCTTTAGTCCTAGGAAGAAATTTGACTTTCCTAGGGAGGCCGAATCGAATGGTGAAACCCGCTCCTTCAAGTGGCTGGCGAAGGTGTCAGCTTGCTCTTCGTTTGAAAGGCAGTATTTATCATTGTGGCGAAGAAGGGGAATGGTTCGACAGGGTTGGCGCTTCAGATTTTTTGTTGCTCGCCAAAGCGGGTATCCTTCTACTTGTTCAGTGGGTGCTGTACAGGGGAAGTCAACAGGTGTAGGCCCTGGAACTTTATTGCTGCGGCTTCAGTTCGCTTGAATCGGTGGGAGACTTTTCATTTTAGCGGGCTTTGGAGCCCCGGCATTCTTAATATATTCAGTGAACCACTTGCAGCCCTTAAAGTTGGCAGGGTGGTAACCACCACAGTGGGCGCATGTTGCCGGAACTGTGACGGGCCATGTACAATCAGCAGTGCGATGATTGAGCCCGCATTTAACGCATTTGTGTTGCTTTCTACAAAATGTGGCCATGTGCCCGTACTCCTGACATCTATGGTATTGCACCACATCCTGGCTTCTTCGAGCAGTCTCCACCTTGACCTGCTTGCACAGCTTCCCGATGGTAAGAGCCTCCTTGTTGTTGGCCGCCGTCTGCAAGTTAATGAAGTGAATATTCATGGGCTCCTTGGTGACTTTGCTGCTCGGATTTTGTACGTGGATAACGGTATAGCTCTGGCTCCGCAAGTCGTCGACGAGGTCTCGGTTAAGTGTGGAGTGGTGGAGGTCTTTGATTACTATGCGGTAGGCCCTCTCCTCCTGCAGCTGGTATGAGTAGTACTCAATTTTTCGGTCTTCCAGTTTTTGTATGATGGCCCTGTATGTGGGCACATCATTGGTTAGAATTGCATAGTTCTACCTAGCTTGGATTTGATGGTCAGGTCGTTGATGTCGTTGACTGGCTGCTTCACCCAACCTGAGAAGTCGCTCAGGCAGGCAAGGTCTCTTCTTGGGCTGGTTCCAATCCAACATACTCCCCCGTTCTAAACCTGACTTTAAACAGAATCTTTAAGGGGCAGCAGCCACAGCTTGTTTACGGCTCTTCGAATGATTCCAGCCGTGGTCTTCAGATCAGCTACACGAGTTACTTCATCCTTCCCAGGGATCAAGTTTACTACCCTACCAAGTGGCATGGGAGGCAGATTTTCGTCTTCAACGAGCACCATGTCGTTGACGCACAGCGCTTGTGTTTGAGTGCGCTACTTAGCTCGCTGTTGCAGTAAGGTAATGTACTCTTCACGCCATCGAGCATAAAACACCTGTTGTGGCTGTGTCACACGCTGCCAGCCATCCAAACGGTTCAGTTTTCAGTTTTTTCTGTCGACTTTGATGCCTAATGCCTTGGTACTCTACGGCCAGCTGCCTTCGCACAGACAATTTTTCTTCCAGGGGCACATTCTCATGCAACCGATATTGCTGTTTGTTTAATTGCTTCAATTATTCTCGTTTCCTTCTTTTAATGCTAAAAAATTTCTCCGCCTTAGTTTTAATAATGATTTTTCGTTTTCATTGTATTTTATTATAAAATTATTTATTGTTATTCTTTTATTGTTTCCACAATAAGATCTAGTGCATTGTATCATGAAGGCTATTGAGGAAATCATGAAGGCTATTAAGGAAATGATGTATTTTTATTAAAAACGCAACGCAAATTGAATGAACTAATTTACTTATTTTAATTTTTTTTAATACTACATGAATCGAGCACTTAGTGTTAGCTGCATTTGATGTTGGTAGAAGAGGGTTAATGAGATCCCCTAGTCGGCCACTATCGACTAGACCAGTACCTGCCTAGCGACACTACATAATTTTTGAGGTGCCTTCATTCACCGGCACCCATCGACACAAAAGAAAGCATATCTCTTATGTTTGCTGCTACTGAAATTTGCTTGTACTAATACTATTGGTGCCCCGCCCCTGTCTGGGCGCCATTTGTTATGTAGTAATTAAAGTCAGTTTGTAGGTCTCTGTCTACCCGGGTCCTATTTACTAGATACTTTTGTAAGCTACAGACGGTGCCTGCTGCACCACTACCCTTAACTGTCTTGCCCTAACCTCGCTAGTGCCCACGCTTTAGTTTCCCTGTCCTCTCTTGTGATTTTCCATACTACTGCTACGATCACTCATTCCAAAGTGAACCTAAGGCACAACTTCGCCATGCCTAGGAACCTCTCTCACATTCTTCACCTCATGGTGAGAACTTCCTACTAAACTCCAATAATTATTTCGCTCCTCCTGTTAATTTTAATAAAGCTAGAGCTGCCTTTAAAAAATATATTTATTTGCTCACACCATGTAAAATGCTACGAATAATTTTACTATAATTTAACATCGTTTAAAAAGCAACCTGGCCATTGCACACTCTTTAAGCAACATCAAAAGGCAGATTATCAAACATGTCACACAAAATTCAAATCCTACATACTCACTTGGACGCTTTACAAAGACGATTGTGTCATGAACAATTCTGTCTATGGATAGCTAACTTCCACTGGGCAGGGAAGTGTTGCGTCCTTAATATGGCATTGAAAATCAACGTTATAAAAAGAAGCGAGCGCATTGGCAGGGCCTTCAGGGCAGTCTGGCATATTCCATCATGGCCCGTAGCTTTAGTCCTAGGAAGAAATTTGACTTTCCTAGGGAGGCCGAATCGAATGGTGAAACCCGCTCCTTCAAGTGGCTGGCGAAGGTGTCAGCTTGCTCTTCGTTTGAAAGGCAGTATTTATCATTGTGGCGAAGAAGGGGAATGGTTCGACAGGGATGGCGCTTCAGATTTTTTGTTGCTCGCCAAAGCGGGTATCCTTCTACTTGTTCAGTGGGTGCTGTACAGGGGAAGTCAACAGGTGTAGGCCCTGGAACTTTATTGCTGCGGCTTCAGTTCGCTTGAATCGGTGGGAGACTTTTCATTTTAGCGGGCTTTGGAGCCCCGGCATTCTTAATATATTCAGTGAACCACTTGCAGCCCTTAAAGTTGGCAGGGTGGTAACCACCACAGTGGGCGCATGTTGCCGGAACTGTGACGGGCCATGTACAATCAGCAGTGCGATGATTGAGCCCGCATTTAACGCATTTGTGTTGCTTTCTACAAAATGTGGCCATGTGCCCGTACTCCTGACATCTATGGTATTGCACCACATCCTGGCTTCTTCGAGCAGTCTCCACCTTGACCTGCTTGCACAGCTTCCCGATGGTAAGAGCCTCCTTGTTGTTGGCCGCCGTCTGCAAGTTAATGAAGTGAATATTCATGGGCTCCTTGGTGACTTTGCTGCTCGGATTTTGTACGTGGATAACGGTATAGCTCTGGCTCCGCAAGTCGTCGACGAGGTCTCGGTTGAGTGTGGAGTGGTGGAGGTCTTTGATTACTATGCGGTAGGCCCTCTCCTCCTGCAGCTGGTATGAGTAGTACTCAATTTTTCGGTCTTCCAGTTTTTGCATGATGGCCCTGTATGTGGGCACATCATTGGTTAGAATGGCATAGTTCTACCTAGCTTGGATTTGATGGTCAGGTCGTTGATGTCGTTGACTGGCTGCTTCACCCAACCTGAGAAGTCGCTCAGGCAGGCAAGGTCTCTTCTTGGGCTGATTCCAATCCAACATACTCCCCCGTTCTAAACCTGACTTTAAACAGAATCTTTAAGGGGCAGCAGCCACAGCTTGCATACGGCTCTTCGAATGATTCCAGCCGTGGTCTTCAGATCAGCTACACGAGTTACTTCATCCTTCCCAGGGATCAAGTTTACTACCCTACCAAGTGGCATGGGAGGCAGATTTTCGTCTTCAACGAGCACCATGTCGTTGACGCACAGCGCTTGTGTTTGAGTGCGCTACTTAGCTCGCTGTTGCAGTAAGGCAATGTACTCTTCACGCCATCGAGCATAAAACACCTGTTGTGGCTGTGTCACACGCTGCCAGCCATCCAAACGGTCGTAGTTTAACGTTGTCAAGTCTGGCTCGATGATGGTTGTGGAAGGACCACCAAGCAGTAGATGAACAGGAGTCAGGACATCTAGATCTGCTGGGTTCTCTGAAAGCGGGAGCAATGGGCGAGAGTTAACAATAGCTGTGATTTGGCAAACAAGAGTACGAAGCTCATCAAAGGTAAGTAAAGAACGGCCGACAGAACGATAGAAATGGTGCTTGACCAATTTCACTGCCGCCTCCCATAGTCCACCAAAGGGCGGAGAACAGGGGGAATGAATTTCCACTCGATGTCATCGGCTAGGCAGAACTGCCGAACTGATTCCATGTGGAGATCGCTAAGCAAGAGACGTATCAAATCAACCAACTCATGGGCGGCCTCGTACGAACTTCCGACTTGTAAAAGAAAAGTCCGCAATAATCGACTCCAGTTACGGTGAACGCTCGAACGGCTTCCAGACGCTCCCTTGGAAGACTCACCATCACGGGCTCGACGAAACTAGGCCTCGCTCTGAAGCACCTCACACATCTGCTGACTGCTTTAGAGACTGTTCTCAATCCATTAATCGGCCAATATTGAAGTCGAATTTTGGCTAGAAGTGCGCGGGGACTAGTGTGTAGATTCCTCTCATGAAACTTAACGATGAGAGCTAAGGTGATTGCATAACGCCGAGGCAATATAATGGGATGTTGCGCATCATAGTCCACCAACACGGAGGAGGTCACCTTCATCCAGAAATTGTGCAAGAGATGCGATTGAGCTAGATTTTTTCACATTTCCATGAGAGTGAATCTCCTTGATGTCATCCCACAAGTTCGCTCTCTGTACAGCCCGAAGAAGAATCCGAGTACCGTGATCAATGTCTGCAACAGTGAGTCCATGATGCCTTATACGCTTCATGAATTTGTACACATAGTCGAATGTGCGCATGGCGCCAAATGAGATTGTGTGCTTGCATCCCAGAGTTTAATCTGCATGTGGAGACTTAATGATCAGTAATCTTTTTCTTAATTTAATGGTTGGAGTTTCAGGCAGACACGACGCCGGCTAATTTAGACGACCATCTAATAGATACGATGGACCATGACACCAGAGCTCCGATTGGGCTAGATCGTCGGGAACTGTGCCTCTAGAAAGAATGTCAGCTGGATTTCTGTCCGTCAAAACATATCGCCACTCCATACTGACAGTGAGTTCTGTATGGCAGCCACACGATTTGCCACGAAAAAATTAAATTTGAAGGGCTCATCTCTTATCCAGGATAGGACAACGAACGCATCGCACCAGCGATCATGCTTCAGATTAGCCAGCAGCTTCGCTCCACATAATTCCAGTTTTGGGACAGTCAATGTTTTTAATGGCGCAACTCGAGACTTGGAGCAAAGGATACGGCTTGGGGCTACAGAACTTCTGGCCACCACGTAGATGAAGGCTCCATAGGCATCCACACTGGCATCGCAAAATCCATGTATTTCAACATCAGCTCCTTCGAAGAATACCACTCTGGCAAACGATACATGGTGAATGTTGCGAAAACTGCTGCAAGCGGATCATAAAAACGGGCAACAATAGACATAAATAAGTGCCTGCAGGGCTTAACAGTAGAGTCTAGAACAGAAAGTGAAAATAGCAGCTGGTCGATCGCTGGATCCCATACAGGACCAAGGGCCTTGGTGACATTGCTTCCATCATCGAACTTCAAGTACTGTTCCCCATCTTCATAGGCTATTCCATCGAGGACTTCTTGGTGACTGGAACACCACATTCGAAGCTTGATTCGAAGTTTCCACGAGACAATATCCCTTCCGTCTGACGAATTTTCTCTCTGGCTTCAGCAACTGAGTTGGCTCCGGATATGAAATCGTCAACTCCTGCTTGGTATCCGATCCAAATTGAAATGCATCACGCTCATCATAGGCCAACTGGTGCATTGCGCGCACGGGCTGAAATGGTTCCGTATGTAACTGTATCCAATTTAAAGATTTCGATGTCCTTCTGAGGCGAGTCCCTCCCCAGGATGCACTGGAAGTAACTATCAGGCGAAGTCACATTTTGCAAATGTCAGCTGTCAGAGTAACAGGATATGTGCGAAAGCGAATCAGAATGTGAAACAACTTAGGTGGAATGATTGGTCCCGCCATCAGTACATCATTAAGAGAATGTCCAGAATCAGCCGTCGCTGAGCCATCGAAAACAACACGCAACTTGGTTGTGGTGTTGTCTTCCTTCAAGAGGCAATGATGTCTGAAGAAGTATTTGCAACAGCCACTCAACTCTGGACTAACTCGCGACATGTGATTCAGATCCAGAAACTCTTTTATGAATGCCGAGTACTGATCCTTTAGATGTAAATTCCGACCCAATTTTCGCTCAAGACTGAGAAATCGACGATAATCCTGGCCATAAGACTCTCCTAGAAGCTCTTCTCCGCTTTAGAGGCAACCGCACTGAATACTCGCCGCATGGTAAGCGGGAGAAGTTATGACGAACGTCCAACTGAACAGCTTCGATGTCAGGAGTGAGGGCAGCAGCCAACAACTAGGTCCTGCGCAGTCTCTCAAACCCACCGGTCATGACCCAGCCAAGACGAGTTTTTTGCAGAAGAGGTAGTTCTGGCAAAAGCACAATTTTTCCAACACACAAAAGCTCATAGAAGAGGCTCGCTCCAATTGAAAGATCCACTCGCTGTGGTTTGTTGAACGCAGGGTCAGCCAACCTTACGTTCGAGGGAATTTTCCAGTCCGATGTATCGATGATGAATCTAGGCTGACTATCGGTAATTTTTGGAGTCACAAGAGCATCAAAGGTGGCTGAATAACAAGTACGACAATGACTACTACTGCAAGACCGAGTTTGGTGTCCCTTCCTTAGGCAGTTATAACAAAGTGCCAGTTTCTTGACTAAGAAGGGATGGAGACACATTTTCGAATTTACTACATGTGTAGAACCCGTGACCAGATGCATCACAAATGCTGCGCCCATTTTGGTTAGTCTCAGCTACAAGCACTCTTTTGCTATGGTTAGTGTTATGGTTGGAATTGGCCATAAGGGATGACATGGCATGTTGCGCGCTCTCAAGCCTTCGATTACGCCTTTTCAGAAATGTGAAGAACTCATCGGCTGTGGGGATTGTGTCAATGCCTGCGGCCTCCTCCCTTATGGTCTGGGTGTGAGTCTGAGTGTCCAACTTTTGAAGCAGCGTGTGCACTATTATGCATCCTGAAATTTGCTCCAAACTGCCCAAGGTCTGCAACGCACGCATATGCGAATGGACTTTGTGCGAGAGCTCAAGCAGTTTTGAAGCCGACTCCGATTCTACCCTCTTGAGCCCAATAATCTCATTGATGTGTGCCTGGTAAACAAGACGTTTGTTACTAAATCTTCTATTTAGAATATCCAGCAGCCGATACGCCGCCAAGCTTCTGCAGCACCCGAACGCGGCCGCCAGGGTCCTGGCTGATTCCATCAGCGAGAGGCGCCTCCAAAGGCTACACCCCGACGATCTACCCACGAGGCGTATTATTTAAGCATTGTAAATAACATCATTGTAAATAACATCACTGTCAATATTACATAAGTTGCATTATAGTAACTATAAACCAGTATTAAGTATTCGCTTGGTAGAGATCAGAAGGCACTGATCGATTCCAGCGCAAAATAAACGGAAGATTATAGACCAACAACAAGAATATCCAGAGCCACACGATAATTGGCACCGGAAAACTCCAACGATCGAATCGAATCCAACGCGGGGCCAGACAAACTTGAGCGGAGATGCTGCAACTTTTCAATATTTGCCAGCTCGGTATCCTTGTCGACGACTGACTCAAACATCGCTATGATATCTGAATATTCGGTATAGCCACCGGAAAACGTGGGAAATTTGAGATCGGGCAAGCGCGTTTGGTTTGGTTTGGCGAATCCTCATGACGAACGAACGTTGAGCGGGACAGGCTGTTAGTTTGACGTCGCTGCATATTTACGCGAACGCGAGTTTCAACCATGACAATCGTTGATACAATCAATACACTTGGCTCGCTCGAACAATGCACCCGCCTTGCGCTTAAGAAAGGGCACCCTGTTTGCCTGCATACTACCTGTGTTCTCGCCTTGCATCATGTTTTCACAAAAGCTAATCGAAACACCAAAACTGTTTAGCTGAAGAACAACGCACAAATATGCGATCTGTGCAGCTGCTTATGTGCAAGCGTATGTATATAAGCTGAGCCGGCGAATGACCGCACAAAAGGGAGAGCGCGAAAGTCACCTAGCGGCGTCTATGTATATTCGAATTTTGGGAACTGTTAATTGTTAGATCACACAAGCGTTTTGCAATTGCCGAATTATAACAATTTGCGATAATTATGGTGGCACTTGAATAATTGCAGTTTTAATTTGGCAGTAGATTTAACACTGCAATATTAGATCTCGCCGGGGACTCCAAATGTTAAGTTGCTAATGTTTTGAAGCTTTAGCCAAAAAATAAAGTCAATTTTGGCTTTTCACAACAACACTTTATAAATTAGTATTTTTTATCGAATTTATATAAAATGCAAGGTTATTTGGCTGTGGCTCAGAAATAGTTCTTCGCTTCACCTCGATCAACGAACAACTGAACTAGATAAAGAGCATATGCAATTTTTAGTAGCTGCGACAAGTGCAAGAGAGGTTTGCCAACCTTGTTTACAACAAACAGCTGTTTCACTAAACTAAGATTACGACCTCTTCTTATGTTTACATGAATGTTTGCTTATACTGATTTGATGCGGCTGCTGCAGAATCCAACAATGTCTTTGTCTTGTATTAATAGTTTGTCATTCTGTTAATAGCTGCATATCGATAGGTCATCGATATCAAAGTTACATAACGTGATTATATCACAAATATGTGTTACTTTAAATACTACCTTATGTTAAATACTATTATTGTTCTAATCTTAAGTGCTAATATTGCACTTGCTTAATACTAGAACGCATTATATTGCTTCAGTTTGACCGTCGGGTTTAATAGGATCACCTGATTTCATGTTTTGCTACTTTTACATATAATGGCTTACATACATACATATATTTGGATTTTGTGTTATAATCTTGATAGAACTATTTTCCAACTTAACATTAGTTTTTGAACTTTCTTGATTTGTGTTTATATCAAAAATTTCATCGACATTGTTTAATTGCAGCCCTTTTCCTTAACCAATAAAAACACATTCAAATATGCTGTTATGTATGTGTTGTTATTCACTGCTCTGGCTTTTGCTGGCAAGAAATTAATTCTGTTAATTTTCTAGCGCTGACTATGACCTATCCCAAATTCGAGTTCACATATGAATGTATGTTTTGTACTGAAATTGGTTTGGTGGCAATTCGTATATTTTTAGGTCGATATGATATTATTTTTATTTCCCAATGAAGAAAAAAAAGATTGAACATTTTTTTTTTTAAAGATAATGTTTATTAATTTCCATTTTTTAAAAACGCCCAGTAACACGAAAACGCAAATTTGACTGCCCTTTTTATTAGAACGTTCAACTAAATGTTCCAAGCCATCAATAGCATCATTAGAGGTATTGTAGGTCAAATTTTAATTAATTGCAATTTCATCGCACGGAAGAGCGCATTCCGTGTCACATTCGCTCATTCCTTTAATTGCGTTGTCTCCAGGCTGTAGATTTTTACACATTACATATGTGGATCTAGTTATGCATGCATAATGCACACATTGAAACATAGGTGCTTGCACGCCATTAACAGAGACAAGAACTTCTCTCGAGCATTCACTGTCCAAAAACAAAAGTAAAATCAATCTTTGTGTGCTATTTTCTGAACATAGTTATTGCAAAAGGTGCGCTTTGTGAAAATATTATTTTACTTTTAAATTTTCCTGTAAAACCGAGGTCGTAACTAACACTCAATGCGTTCTGCACACACAAAAAAAAAAAACAGAAAAAAATTAAGCAGATTCGGTTTTACTCTTCATTGAACACTTTCTTTCGTTGCGCTTGTGTACTCTGTTTCGTGGTTCTGATTGAGCGATGCACACTGTTCTGTCTAACATTAACATCTTAACAGGAAACATTCCATAAAATTTATTATTAGTATCTAGGGTAATGTATCATTCAAATAAAGCATGCAGGATAAAGTAAAAGTACTATGCGACGATCGTTACTGACAACGAAAAAAAAAGCTCCACGAGAACCACTAGAGAGCGAATTTTTGTGCACAACACGGTAGACAACCCTGAGGGCTCTAAGCAACAACGTTATCAACAGGAACAGCAGAAGGTTTCATGTGCGAAGTGCGCCGCTAACCACCGTCTAGCAGTTTGTTATGACTTTAGATCCATGGGTACAAACAAAGCACCATACGCTGCTACATACGCCTACTATGAGTGGTAGTAAAGACGAGCAAATGGGCCAAGGTAACCATAATCGAGCTAAACCAATCGAGTCTGCTATTATATTTCATGGCAGGTCCGCAAGTAAGACACTGTTTCGACATATTCTAATCACACTCTTTAGTAAATCAAAAAGCGTGCGATCATATGCATTAGTGGATAAAGGAGCTGAGTGTACGCTAATAGAAAGAGCGCTTGCAGACGAGCTAGAACTAGATGAACCTGCGACCCAGCTGCGTTTTAAATGGACAGACGACAGAAGTAAGAACGAGCCCGAGTCTCGCACATAATGCGCTGCAGTATACTTTAAAAAACGTGCGAATTGTAGCAAACTTTGACTTACCAGAGCAAAGTATCGGGTCACAGAAGCATTTATCTAAGCTTCTTATCCTGCCGTATAACAACGTATAGGGTCAGCTTATCATTGGTTTAGACACTATCAAAATAACTGCACCCCTGGAGATACGAGCAGGTGAAAACGACGACGTCATAGTAGCGTGAAGCAGACTAGGATGGGCCGTTTAAGGTCGCCCTATTGTGGGTGACAGCATCACACCTCGGCTGCTACATATTTGCCAGTGCAGTGCGGCGCGTGGGATGGCCCTGAAGAACTATTTTGTTCCGTAGTCACTAAGTGCGAGCGTCTCCTCACATCCGCTGAGATCCAAAGAGGGCAAACGCTTGATGCAGATAATGGAGGTAACAACAACCTATTTGGAAGACGAAAAACGCTGGCAGACAGGCCTGCTATGGAGGTTTGATCGCATGCATATACCATGTTTAGAAGCAAAGACGTCAAAAGACCTACCACTTTCGCGGTGCATGACTACAAACAGAAAGCATACATCCACCGGCTGAAGGATGATAGTGAGTTAGTAAGTAACACCACATCATGGTTTCTTTCTATCTTTAAAAGTCACCAATTCGAGCAAGAAAAGACGTGCCTGGTACGCTTTAGAGAGTGCCCTATCACCGTATCCGGCGACATAACGGAAATGTTTCATCAGGCCAAGATACGCCGAGAAGACCAAGTGGAGCATCTCTGGCGTGATGGAGATCCGTCACGCTTCCCTGAAGCGTACGCATGTGCACCAGCCCTAGCAAATTACGTCAAGAATCGCAAGCGCAAGAATCGCCAAGCGGTTTGTCGTAAAGGCGATTAACGAAAACACATTTGTAGACGACTAGATTCAGTCGGTGGATGCAGCAGCCCAATTGATACAGTTAGCTGAGACTGTGAAGAGGATTCATGCTAGTGGCGGTTTCGCGATGCGCCACTGGACATCAAATTCGAAGCAAGTTAAACAGGCGCTGGAAGAAGGCTGCGAGGATTTGGACAAGCGTGTCAGCGCTCAGAATGAAGCGCGAGAAAAGGTATTGGGCCTGTGGTGGCTATCTGGACAAGATCTGTTGACGCTTGAAGTCGGACTTGATAGCGAAAGCATCTAAGAAGCGCTAAAGTTGAATGCCGTCCGTAATCCACTGTGTACAAAGTGGATGCGCCGAACCCAGACTGTACAGATGCATACAATCATGGACGCCAGTATTAATTGCGGGCTGAACTTGATGGCCAAGTACATTGCAGTTTGGCTGCCCTTATTCCTCACCCTCTTCCTCATTCAGTACGCGAATTTTAACACTGGGAGCAAGTTACCCATCGGATTATGTCAACCCACCCGCATGCCGACGGTTCACAGCCGATGCCTGCGCGTCCTCCGACTTGGTTGAGCTCCAATCAGTTCCTTGACGTTATTCGTTACAACGGCCTTCATAGAGCCGAGGCTGAAAGTAAAATCTATTTACGCTCTTCCGGCTGTGAAAGCCAATTATGCTGATTTCGTTTGTATGGCGATACTCATCTTAGTGTTTATATTGTCTTTGGTCATACCCTGTAAAGTTTGTATTTTTTAATTCGTTTTATTTTTTCAATAAGAAGAATATTTGGTGAAATTTTCTGTTGTTTTTTCTTTGTAATATTATTGTTCCGAACCCTATTGAACGTGTGATAAAATAAAGCTCCGTTTCGTTTATTGGGTTATGTAGCGAGAGAATTGGGACATTCGAACCCTATTGAACGTTAGGGGATTAAAGCTAAACTTTCTGTCTTTCTTTGTAAGGTCGTAAAGAGGTTTCGCAAATATTGAAAAGTCTTTATAAAATAGAAAAAATTTAAGCACGTACCTATGTGTGTGTCTATCCTTTTCTATTCAATTCACTAGATGTAATAAACCCATTTGCTAAATTTTCATCTAAAATTTTCTGAACATTTGCTTTTTCTGAATAGGTTACTTGTCGAGGGGTATAGCTAAACGTTTTCTTATCTTATATTTTTAACTGCATTTCACACTTTACAATCGGTTCTATTGGCCGAAACAGTTTTTCATATGAATATGATCTGAATATTTGTTTAAAATTCAGCCAACCTTTCTGGTATTAATATATTTCCTCAGCATATTTAATTTTTAGTATTTAGACTTGCAAGCTAACTACATTTCCTTTTACTTTTACATTAATATTACCTACGTTAAATTTACAATTGCGTTAAATATTTTAGTTGTTGTTACGCGCTATCTTGGTGCTTCATTGTTCTTTTGCTTAACCTATTATTTTTTCCATTTTCTGACCTCTCAATATACTCATAATTCACATAATGATCGGGCCAGAATCAACCAGGCATTCTATAAATAGGGGTGTTTCTGTTATTATTAATTATAAATTAATTAATTTCTAAATAGCTTACATATTCATGTATTATCTCAATTATTTGCTGTTACCTTATGGAGGCTGCAGTCTTTGGTATCATGCCCTAATTTTGTACATGAAAAGCGAGCGCAGTCCTCCCGCTTAGGCTTACTTTCATTATTATGTGCACTCGCTAGTGATTGACGTATAGCCAACTTCGACTTTCTGATGATGAACTTTTTGCCTATATCGGTAAAAGGTCATATATGGTCTTCCACTTTATAGTTTGCATCAGCCAAACATAAGAAAGTGCAATGCCGTCGAAAATAAGTAACATTTCTCGAAGTGTTTCCAATGAATCATTGCATAATATAACATAATCGAAAATAATTTACTATGCTCTACATTTGTTACATTTATAAACTTTACGTTCTGATATTCCATTAGCAAGTGTCAGTTGTCGGTGTCATATTAATGGCATAAATACAGCTTCTTTAAATAAACAGCTGATCGGTTTGATTTGATTAACCTCAGCTTCTTTCCAAAGGTCTATTAATACGGCTTCGAAATAGGGGCTTTATTTCATGGACTCTTTGCCATCTTAAAATGTTAAAACCTGTGGAATTAGTAAAATGTAAAATTATAATTTAAAGTTACCGCTTGCCTTCGTTGCTATTAGCCTCTGTCCACTGAATACATTTCTTGAAAATGTCACATTCTTGCAAAATGTGTAAAATGCGGCCTGTACGTTTTCCCATAAGAAAACAAAATTGATTAGTAACGAGAAGGAAGAGCTATCTTGCCCGTATCAAAGAAGCACAGGGAAAATAGTTAATGACAGTTAATTAACCTAGTATTGTTAAAATGTCTTGAAAAACAAACAGTGTTCCATATAACAACTTAATTTCGACCGATCGTTCCTGTGGCAGCTTTATGATATAGTGGTGCGATTTTAATAGGATTTTGCATATATATGATGAGCGTAGTAAAACTAATAAATGCCGAGTTTGGTCAAGATATCTTGAAAAACAAAACAAAATTCCATACAACAACTTAATTTTCGACCGATTGTTCCCATCGCAGCTATATGATGTAGTGGTCCGATCTTAATAGGATTTTGCATTTATATGAGGAGCATAGTAAAACTAATAAATGCCGGGTTTGGTCAAGATATCTTGGTGAACAAAAATGTTTTTTATACAAGAGCCAACTTTTCGACCGATCTTTTCTATGGCAGTAAAATGATATAGTTGTTGTTGAAAGAGGCACTTTTGCAAAGTTTCATAAAGATAGCTTTAAAACTAAGAGACTAGTTCGTATAGAAACAGACAGACGGACAGACGGACATGGCTATATCGACTCGGCTGTTGATACTGATCATGGATATATATACTTTATGGGGTGGGAGATGTCTCCTTCTATGCGTTACACATTTCACGACAATATTATAATACCCTCTGCAAGGGTATAAAAATTGGTTTATGAATGGTTTCTATATTCTGTTTTCCAAGTCACTTCATCGAACTCAGAAATTACGAGTTTTTCTATTCTCACATATCTATGAAATTTTCGGCGTGCCGAATATATCCTTAATCTTTTTTTTTTAGATGTATTTGTATTAGATGTCTGAAATTCCGGTTGAAGTTGCCGACAATGTCGGAGAAAAACAAATTTAAAATACGAGGAAACGGAATACAGAGGAAATGTTCATGGAGGAGATCAGGCCAAAATGATTAACTAAATCTTCGAATAACACGATAATGCTTTCATGTATTAACCTTATGCCAGGAAGACTTGAAATATTTTACGATACAAAATTTCCGGACAAATATCTTACTCCTACGGCACATAAAATGTTGGAACATGGCTATGATCTAATAGATCATCTGTCGATTAGAGAGTTATCAGAATTCCAGGAATAAAAAACAATGACTGTAATAATCGTTGAATTATTATAATTAAAAGACTTTAATTATTTAAGTTAAATGATATTGGTATATCTTAATCATCTTCCCTTGGTGATGGTTGACGCTCAACTAACTACTCGATATACCTAGTGACTTGCATTGATGGGTGTGTTCCTTATAACTACATACAGAGTTCATCGACAGCAACACCTAGTGACGAACTATACTTGTTTACTATCGAACAAGCAATATTATTACAATGACTAATAAATGAATAAGTGTGTGCATATGTACAAAATATATCGGAATTAAAAATGATGCGTCAGCGCTTCGTGCAGGCGAACCAATTTCATAGAAAATTTTTTTTAATGAACTGTCGATAAATGGTGCAGATATCAAACCTAAGACTGAGCACTGTGTTGTGGCCGCTAATGTTCGGCAGCGGGGATGATCCAACATCAGGGAACCGGCTTTGGACGATATTGCGGTTTTCAGGGCCAATACTCGGTCCTTATTTTTATTTATTTTGTTTTTGTATTTTATTAATGGTCGACAAAACGAGTGTCTACCTAAATATTCAATACAGTATACATACTTTATGAAAATTAAATGCTAAAAGCCTAGTTAGAATACACAATTTTCTAATAGCATCACCGACCGATGGAGGTGTTTTATTTGCCAGCCAATTTTGTCAGTAACGCTATTAATGCCTACAGCTAAGAAGAAGGGTGTTAGTAGAGAAAATAGCGTACTAAAGTAAAATTACAAATAATCTTAATTTACTATATTATTTAAGAAAATACAATAAATAGGAAAAAAGAAAGAAAGAAGTTGTTAACAAAGTAATGAAATGTATGCTACAAAAATAGAGTGTTAAGTAGATAGGATAAAGCGATAGTAATGGGAAATCACCGACCCGGTGGGGGAAAATTTATAGCCTGTCCGGCTAGCCATGCCCCTGCTCATAGCTGGGAATGTGAGTCAGTGAGTTCCTGAAGGTATCCTGAAAGCAATGATTTTATTAGGGGTAGAGAAAGTTCGGTAGCGAAAACGTGATGCAAACTATTGTAATTTTTACATAGCACGCGAACAGAATTGTGCATAGCGTAGTCTGTTGTGCACGTCGATAGGAATAAGGGGCGGTAATTTCTGGTTGGTCTAGCCGGAACAGAGAATTGAAGACGCCCTAACAGAAAAGGAGAATCTATATCGCCAACATCCAACTTATGTAGAAAGACAACACCGAGAATTGTCCTACGGTTGGTTAACGACGGAAGATTAAGAAGAGGTAGCCTGCTGGAATAGGATGGCAACCGAAGATTAGGGTCCCAATTTAAACCTCGTAAGGCAAAAAGCAGTAATTGCTTCTGAACAGATTCAATACGATCCTGGCTATTGTTATACTGCGGTGACCAGATGCAAGAGCAGTATTCAAGGGTAGGGCGAACAAGAGAGATGTACAGAAGTTTCGTTTTAAAAGGATCGTTAAACTCTTTAGACCATCGTTTAATGAGTCCAAGTACACCTTTTGCCTCATTAACGATGGTATCTATGTGAAGATTGAAACAGAGTTTAGAATCAAAAAGAACGCCTAGATCCTTAGAATACGTTGCAATGGGGTATTGTCGATTGTATAACTGACAAGATAAGGTGTAGTACGATTAAATGTCATAAACATACACTTTGAACAATTCAGATGCAATTGATTGGCCGAGCACCAAAGTTGCATAGCGTTCAAATCGTCTTAAAGACGAGAATGATATAGGGGATTGGTGTATTGTAGAATAAGTTTCACGTCGTCCGCATAAATAAGTACACGGGCATGTGATATAACAGAATGAAGATCATTTATAAAAAGAGAAAAGAGTAAAGGTGCAAGATGACTACCTTGAGGAACACCAGAAGTAGTACCTGTTTAGAGGTAGTCAGTAAAGCTGACTCTTTGGATCCTAACTTTTAAATAAGAACTAATCCAAAGCAAAAAGGACAGAGGGAAACCTAATCGGTCAAGTTTAAAAAGTAAAATGTCATGGTGTACAGAGTCAAACGCCTTACTGAAGTCAGTGTAAATGACATCAGTTTGCATTTTCGAAAGGAAAGCATCATTTACTAAGGAAGTAAATTCTAGCAGATTGGTTGTAGTTGACCGATTCTTTACGAATCCATGTTGAACAGGGGAGACAACTGATTTGCAGAAATGCTGCTAATTCGAAGTGATTATTTTTAACCCCTGTATTTTTTTATATCAGACTTTCCACCTTTCTTGTGGAGAGGAATAATATAAGATTCTTTCCAAACAGATGGAAAGACAGAAAATTCAAGGGATAGATTAAAAAGCTTAAGCAATGGACGAAGAAGGGAAGAACTACACTCCTTGAGTAGACAACTAGGAATATTGCCAGGCCCAGGAAAGTAAGAAGATTTTATAGAATTTATAGCAGGAAGTAATAGTATAAGGGTAAAAATGATTACTAGCACAGACTGAAGAGTAGGTTGACCGGAAAAAGTTAACAATCGGAATCATTGCTAGCTTTATCTGTATGAGAGAAGAAGAAGATGACAAACTTTACCATTTACGCTTCAAGATTACAAAAGTATAAAACTGTCTCGGATTTTGATGATTTGAGAAAGTAAATTCTCATAGCACTGAGAATTAAGAAGAAAGAAGTTTGACTTGGCTATGGAGTATTTAGCCAAGTCAGTAGTCGAAACAGTTCTATTAAACTTTTTAAAATATTTAGACTTAATATTTTGTAGGTTTGATATTCTGGGAGTGAACCAGGGTGGCTTTGAAGAAGCAATTGAGGGAAGTGAATTAGGAATACAATCATCTAAGATGGAGTTTAGGGTATAAAAAAAAAATTAAAAGCAATAATCATATCAACCGAGTCATATAAAAAAGACCAATCGGTTGCATGAATACGTTGATTAAGCAAGGAATAGTTATCTTTGCGAAAGCAGCGGCGGCGCTTTTAGGTAGCAGATGAATGCAAAATGAGAGGATTGCAATTGAACACTGCAACTTCTAAAGAAGGTTGATATACATCCTCAAGAAGGGATAAAGGAGGGGACCTGGACTCATTAGCAATAAGGTAGTCATTTACAAATACCAGATCGAGCGTTCTATTCAAATGATTAGAAATTAAATTTATTTGAAACAAGAAAAGGTCTAGCATGCAGTCTGTAAAGTCATGCTGAGCTGAGGGTACTAGATAATTTTCGGCAGTCCATTATGACCAAGAGATGTACGGCAAATTGAAATCACTTAGCACCATAAATAAGGCGTTATCACGCACGTGTGAAGAAACTTCTTCAATACAAGTAAATGTTTCATATAAACTTGAATATCAGAAGAAGGAGGAACATAGGAGGATGTGATATAGATATGCCGTGTAGGAAAAGACACCTTAACTGACACAATCTCAGCGTCAGTAGGCGTACTAAAACAGAAAAGTTCTGACTGGAGAGTAGCTTTAACGGCAATTAATACCTCACCACCTCGAGACAACCGATCAAATGTGTAAAATAAAATTTTTCGAAAAAACTTCAAAATCAGATATGGTTGAATTTAACCATGTATCTGAAAATCCGATTATATCCGAATCGAAGGAAGTGCTTGCCATAAAAAGATTTTTAAGTTTGGAAATTAGACCTCTGACATTCTGATTATAAATGGAAACTAGGTCGGAAGAGGGGACCGGAAAGGTGACAGGGTTTCGCTTTTTTGCTTAAACTCGTGAACAATCATCTGAGGAGGTCAAAATGTAGGATCACAAATGATTGGGAAAATATCATGTGAAACATTTATTTTGAATTATGCTATATCACGAGGGGTGGAGAAATTAAATCTAGTTATTGACACGCTAGCAGAGGATTTGCTAGCAATGTAGGCTGCCAATGACTCACAGGTGGTGTCCGACGAAAGTCGAGACACAAAAATTTGCCTACGAGGGGCACCAACAGTCAGAGTAGGAGCTGATGGGGCTGAAGATAATATAGTGGTTGGTGGGACCAAAGAGGCACCATTATTGCTTTTGACAATCTGCGCTAGATTTCGCACAGGTCTACCTTTGCGGCCAGAAGTTGACGGGGCAGAAGCAGTTACGCTGACTGGCGTACTTTCAACTGCATGGACTACTGGGACTACTACAGGGGAGACAACAGGGGTAATAATTGGGGAATCCCTCGGAGAAGGCGATAATGACAATATTGGAGATAGATCCAAGTTGCTAGGCTAGGGACAAAAAAGGCGAAGGTGTATGGACAGGCGGAGATGGCAACTGCAAAAATTGAGGCTCTAACCGGCGATTGGGTGGAGACTTGAACTTGTAATTGCTAAGCAACTCAAAACTCGAGTCAAAGCTACTCGAAATCTGCCTAGCCACATTATTAAGCTTTAAGAATTGATTTCTCACAGAATTATGCATTCTGGAGAAATCAATTTGTTTGTCGATGCAATTGGGGCACCACCAACGCAAGGCGCCGCAGCCCTTCTTGGTAATTGCAGCGATCTTGTCGTAATCACGCCCAGTGAGACCTGTACATTCAGCGTGCGTCATATTCTCACATAGCCAGCAATTAACAAATTGCGGCTGTGCAGAATCATCAGCCTGCTTGAAAATGCAAGGTTTCTTGCAGCACGACATATTTTCTGGCATAGAAACTCTAAGGTACTTAACGATGATGCGATATTCTTAAAAAAGTAGTGACAGGCGTGTTTGTGAGTTGGTCAGCAAGAATAGATTCTAGATCGGCGTGGTCATGTATGCAAGGGCTCATAATTTTTTATTTCGCAAGAGTTATTATGAGCAACATTTAATAAATGGTTGACAGTGCCTGTTAATTGTTTCTTTTTTTGTGGTTTTGTTTTTATAATCCCTCGCTAATTGTTTGCCTCGACCAACTACGTCTGTAATTTTGAAGCTCTCAAAGCCTAAGGTTTTATTGGAGGCAGCCCTCCTTTTAATAAGGACCGCTGTTCATAAATCAGCTTTGCCTATACTGACCTATAAATCCCTAAATGATGTTGGATTTAAATACGGGATCATGTCACGGTACACCTGTTTAGCGTACGGAAGTACGGAAGAAGTTCACCAGAAGCATAAGTGGCACGTTAACGTCCTCAATGGAAGTTACGGATGGCGTTAACTCGAGCTTAGTGAATTTGTCAATGCATGTCAAGAAAAGTTTCTTGTCGGATGAAAAATGCGTAACATTGCCCTGGGTGACGAAGGGACTGACGTTTAGCCAAATTTTTGCTACTTCGAGTGCTTTTGCTTACTTTGCTAGTGACCAAATTTTGCAGCTTTCTGCAAGGCTCTATGGGCGCGTTTTTTTTAATGGAAAGCACATTTCCTCTGGGACAATCTAATTCCTAAAGAAATTAGTAGGCTTGACATATTGGTGCAACATGTCATCGGCCACTTGGTTTTCTTTGCCTGGCTTGTGGAATGCGATGCAAGCACAGCGATTTTTGCGTTGTGCTTCGTTTTTGAAACCGCAGACGTGAATTGTGGTCCATAAATATATTGATGTCTCTTACCCCGAAGAGGTATTGTCGAATTAGTCCATTACCAGATGCTTCTTGTTATTGCCAACGCCTTTCTTATCAACGACCCATATCGGATTGTTCTTAGACGAAAGTGAGTTTATATATCCTTTGGCAAGCTGTCTATTTCGGAAGAAACGAAATCTGCTACACTCATGAGATATGGGTATATGCGCCACTGTCGATCAGAAATCATATGTCTATCCCTGCTACTTTGCGCCATATGAATGGCAGCAACGACCTACCCTAAATTGACAGATAAGACACGAAAAGCCTAAAATGCAGTCTAAAGATTCTTGCTGGGTTCGACTAAGATACCCCAACATTATAAAGAGGTCACTATTCCGCACAAGAATATAACCTCGAAGTGGGGTGTTGCATATACATTTAAATATCAGAAGAGGGATATGGAAAGTTAGTCGATTATTCCTATGATCAATGAAATAATAAGTAAACACTTTACGACCAGCAATGGTAGAATTTAACCAGAATAGATCCTCTAGGAACAATCGGACTGAAAAAAAAAATGGGCACGAAATTTAATAACTATTTAGCAATAGTGCTTGATGCATATTTAGTTAACATTTTAACAATTTACCTGTTCAATAGTTAAAGGATTTAACTAGCAAAAGTACAAGTATAATTTTTTTTTAAATTAATTCCACTTCCTGGGATCGATCTCAAGGCACTGTGCCTGTGGCAGTAAAAGGCACACACATTTAATTGCTCTACCATGTATTTCTTCGTCCAGTAGGGCAGAATGAGAAGAATCTGATCTTTTCTTATTTATTACAAAATTAAATGACCTAAATAAAATATTTATATTTGATATATATGTCGGATCAGAGAAATCACTTCCTTTACAATTAGGCATACAGTACAGCAAGTCCCGAGTATCGTTATAGTCACAAAAGGATTATATTTTTAGGAGCACGTCCGTTCGCTATGACTTTCACTTTTCGAATAGAATGATTTTCATCGTCCTCTAGCATACTACTCATGCTCTTGTCATTCTACATTCTTCTCTGACTTTTAGTACAGTTAGTGAACACTCAACACTATACCAAACTGAACGTTATACAACACACTCGGGCCATGCTCGGCAGATACTATCTTCTTTGTCTCACACCATGCTTATGCTATGTTGAATAGCAGTACCTTCTGTCAAATTCTCTGTTTCTTACTAACACTTAATCGTTAACATTTAAAATAATACTCACAATAATTTGTTGGATACACGACATGGCCTTCCTGACATTTTACACGTCCTCGTGAGTACATTTCCCTTAGATCTTGCCATAGTCAAAATTGTTGGGTAAAATTTAATAGTCATCACTTTACTTTAAGTATCACTTTCCAAACAGCAGTATCATCGGTCATTGTAGGTTTTATTCTTTTTTTTTTTTTGTTTTTCTGTCATCACACGTCTATAGGCTCTTGCTGCCCAGCAACGATAACATAGAGCGGATCCATACAGGTCTTTCAACCTCTAAACCCCGCCACAATATCACCCACTGATGATCGAGCACTTGTGCACGGCGTGACTATTGTGGTGCGGTCTTATCCATCGTGTATGAGCCCAACCGCACTCTCTCTAAGTGCCACAGTGTCTTGACCAATGTCCTCAACATTGTCACACTCATCGTCTCTCAAATCTATCAACTCCTCCGATACAGTGTTGCTTGGAAAAGCTCGCAAATGCTCATGCACTTACCTGCCATCAAGTATTTCAATTATCTCAAAAGATCCCTTAAACTTGGGATCTAACTTAATTGATTTCGTTCTTCCCTCTTGAATAGGACATGATCACCAAGCTTATGTTTTACAATCCTTGCTTTATTTTTGTCAAACCTAGCCTTATCATATTTAGCGTTATTCTGTGTGTTCTTATAAAATCTTTATCAATTTTTATTTCATCTGCTATTGTTATCATTCCTAACGGTTTCTTTAGCGATTAACAATTCTAACGGACTATATTTCGTTACACGATTTGTCGTGCAATTTATTGCCAGCTGTATGTCCTTTAAAGCGTCTTGCCAGGATCGCTGACTACTGTCAACCGCTGGGAGCATGATCTTCATGGTGCTCATAAGACTCTCTACTTGGCCGTTTGCTCGAATGGCGCCCGTCGCAATCAGGTGTAAACCTATCTTCTGTGAAGAACAAAATCCTCTAAATTTTGTGCTAGCAAAATATCTACCCTGATCAGCTATGATGCGTGCCGGCACCCCGAATAGTGCAACAGTTTCTTTGACTGCCCAAATGCAGTTTTCCGTATAAAGGTTCGGCGTATGTTGAAAGTGAACCAATTTTGTGAACGATGCGACTTGCAAGTCGTTTTTGCCACTTAACTTTTCGGTTAACTTTTAATATGCATAGTGTGCCAGGGTATGTCATCTTTAGGAATCGGGTGCATTTCTATTTGTGGCTTGCCAGATGGTGGAATTGATACTCTACAGGTAATGTAATCTCTACAAACTTTCTCACATATTTATACATCTTCTTGAACCACTAGTTAGCATACATTTTGTCTAGAGTTTTCTTTCACCCTAAGTGCATTATGGCTTTCTGGACATTATTAATGACTGACCATCTACAGGCTCTAGGTATTACAGGCAAACATTTTGTGCTGCCATTTCTTTGAATCTTTCGATATAGCACTCCTGCTCTTAATTCGTACATCGCTGAGATAGCTTCTCGCATTGCATGGTTTCGCAGAATCTCGTTGCTGCTCGGCTAGAAGCCAATCGTCGGTTATCTCAGCTAGGTTAATGCTCATTTCAACCGTTTTCGCTCAGGATTTATAACCAATAGGCCATGGATTGCGCGAGGAAAAAATCAGCATGCGACATGCGTTTTCCCTTTCTGTATTCAATACTGAAATGAAATGATTAAATAAATACCCAGATCATGAAGATATGATACTCGCTTTCAAAGAGTTGCAATCTGTATGCACAATAAGTTTTTGACCGAGGGTCTCAAGCGCGTATTAAAGATATTTTTCTTCAGCCATTGTCGTACATTTGCTGTAATATTCAATAACTCTGTGTCTATTTTCTATCTTGTGCATTAACATGACACCATATCCAATATAACTTGCGTCCGAGCGTAGTTCAATTGGCTTTAGTGGATCGAAAATGTCCATTCGTCAAAATTGATATGATTTTTTGACGAATTTTCCCATATTCCGGCTTTCAGACAAAGTTAATATTTTTGGAGGTGAGATTATATAAAGCTTTCATCTGCTCAGAAAATTTTGGTACGAACTGCCTAAATACGAGGCTAGGCCTATGAATTGTCGCACCTGTGTTACTGACTGCGGTGACGGCAATTCGGCCAACGCTTGTATCTTGCGTGGATTTGGTCGAATTTGACCCGCTTAAACTAAGTATCCTACGTATTCTATGCTCGTTTTCAAGAATAAGCATTTTGTAATATTTAAGGAGAATCTGGCTCTAGACAAGTTTTTGAAGACCGCTTGCAGCCTTTCATATGCCCCAGTGCGCTCGATAGAGTCAGGTTTTATTGGAAATTGGTAAAAACCACTTGCCATTTCTAAACTGGAGAAATATCTGGCTTCACGCAGTCTATTAATTTGATCAGAAATCAAAGGCCGCGGATATTTGTCAGCGACCGTCTTAGCATTAAGTTCCCCGTAAACGGCATATAGCCGATCGGTTCCATTTTTCTTTGTAACCATCAGCATTGGGCTTGCAAATGGGGAGCATCTCGGACGTAAAACTTTTTGTCTGGTTACGCAGCCAAAACAACTGGAGCGACCTCGCGACTGATAAGAGCAGCATCTTAATTTTATCTTATAATTCTCGCTCTGCAAAGCAATTGCCTAAATTTCGCTCTTAAGAATTCATTTACATAGAGCTGCCGCTCTTCGCTGTAACGATCGTTTTATTGCCCTAGCTTTACTTATGCGAAGGCATCGATGCTGCGCATCGAGTTAGTTAAGTTTGTTCGCTTCATGCATTTGGTACGCATCGGCCACTTGCATTACTCAAAATTATAACTAATAATTGTCGCTTCGCTAAAATTGGCACGTACTAATTCGGGTTCGCTTGCCTATATATAAAGTATTGTTCTTAAATAATAAGCACAGACCAATTCGGGTCTGCCTGCTTCTCGCAACTTTAAGAAATATAAAAACAATTTGAACACAAAAAATAATTAGTTAATTATTTCTATTTGTGAAAGCTATTGAAAAAGCTCAATAGCGCAACATTTTGGTGACCCCGACGTGATTTTTATTTTTGTTGTTGTAAGATTATTTGCTTTACATTAAAGCAATAATCTTAAAAGACACCACCTGGCATTTCGTTTTGTGCACTTAATATACATACATACTTATCGCCGTCGCTTTGCCTACTCTTTCGGTCGCTTAAAGTCTTTGATCATGCGTGCGGTACTTATGTAAAAGCTATTGCCGTTGCTTCGTTACATAGCTTGACACTTGCGTTCGCCGAAGTTCTTACAGCTATTGTTTTTGAGCGGTATACATGTACTAGCGATCACCGTTGTTAGGTACTCAGCTAGTTTCGCACACACTTTCTATCAACGCTTCTAATGGCAACAGAAAATAACGCCTCTAGTGCAGTGCCCTTTGCAAACAGGGTGACTTTTCTGAAGCACAAAGTCATTTCAATTTATGACAGTTTGCAAACACTTCGAAATGCTATAACTAATTCGCCACTTAGTGCAATTGATGAGTGCGGTCTTAGTGTTAGGCTGAAGCAAATCGAGCGGCTTCAGACCTCATTTGATATTACTCACACTAGCCTCGAAGAACTAGACTTTGATGAAATCGGTAACCAATTGCGTGAGGACTTCGACGAGTTAGCCGTTTCTATGGAAATTTCGGTTCGGAGTGAAATTGCGAAACGTGTCTCAATATTGCCCTGCTCAACATTTCGCGACCAATCTGTGCTGCCCTCGCAGACAGTTAGAGCTAAGGCACCGCCGACACTACCCTCAATAAAGTTGCCTACGTTCAGTGGTGGTTACACAGAATGGGCCTACTTTTATTCTATGTTCACAACCGTCATAGAAAATCATCCTGATCTAGCAAATATCGAAAAGCTGCAGCATCTTCGATCGTGCCTGAAGGATACAGCGCTGGACGCGATTCGATCATTGGAAATAACAAACGATAATTATGCCATAGCACTTAATTTATTGGAGAAAAGGTTTAATAACAGACGTTTGGTTTTTCAGGCACACATACTTGAGATATTGGGGCTCAAGAGGGTGGCAGGTGGATCGGCCGTGTCGCTTAGGGAGTTATCCGACCAATTCAACGCACATATTCGCGCGTTAAAGAGCATGGGCAACTCCGAACAAATCGCTGGATGCATCATTGTGCAGATTATTTTACAAAAACTGGACCCAATATCACAATCCAAATGGGAAGAAAGGCTAGAGGATTCGTCGTTCGTCAACTTAATACCATCGTGGGAGCATATGGCTACGTTTCTGGAGCAGAGATGCCGAACAATGGAAACAGTAAATTTTGCTTTGGGAAGCTATGCCCCTAGACATCAGGTGGGAAAAACTAGAGCAATTAACACCAGTAGATCGTCATTTATCGCCATTAACCACGACGACCCTGTCTGCGTCTTTTGTGACAGCCCTGGTCATAATATATATAATTGTTCTCGATTTGGAAATTTGACCCCTGCATTACGGCTTAGGGAGGCAAAACGAGTTGCATTGTGCTTGAATTGCCTAAAGAAAGGTCATCAATTGCGATCATGCAGCTCTGGATGCTGCCGGACCTGCATTTAAATAATTCGGTATTTCCGTATGGTCAGCTGACTGAGCCTGCAAATTCATCGCAGATAGCCCATGCCTCTTTCGCTAAGTCATCGCCATCTACCTCCACATCTCTTGTTGCCCAGTATTTCAGTAGTGATGTTGTCGTCTTGGCTACGGCTATGATCTTTGTTAAAAATCGCTCCGGCACTTTGATACCTTGTCGTGCCCTTTTGGATTCTGGTTCTCAGCTTCACCTTATAACGTCGCGCCTTGCTCAACAGCTTCAGCGTCGGCCAGATAAGGCTTCTCCCAGGACTACCGTGCCTTCAAAAAACACGGCTTGGTTGGGTAGTTTCTGGTGGCGGACCGCGCTTGAGTGGTTCTATGTTAATGGCAAAGCATACTGCGGGCAAACTTGAGTCAAGTTCTGAAGAACGTGCTGATGAATTGGTTCGAAGATTTTGGGAGATAGAGTCCTGCTTGGAAAGTACACCTACCACTTCAAAGGAAGAAAACATCTGTGAAGAACATTTCGTAAAGACTCATATCAGATTGCCTAGTGGCCAATATTCAGTTCGTTTACCCTTCAAGCAAAGTTTGGAATGTCTGGAGACGTCATACCAACAAGCCTTTCGTCGGTTCCTGACCCTGGAACGCAAACTACAAAATCGTCCAGATCTGAAGATTCAATATTCAAACTTTCTAAAGGAATATTTGGATCTTGGTCATATGTCGCCTGTTGCTCCAGAGTCTATAGGACTTTGTCAATACTTTCTTCCTCATCACTGTATCTTTAAAGAAGACAGTTCAACGACAAAATTGCGAGTCGTTTTCGACGGCTCAGCAGCTACCTCGTCAGGTTATTCATAAAATGAACTATTGATGGCTGGACCTGTTATTCAAAGCTCGCTGTTTCATATCCTTCTTCGCAATCGTAATTTCCCGATCGCCCTAACATGAGATATTGGAAAAATGTATCGCTGCGTACGCGTTTCAGCACCGGATGATTTTCTCCAATGCCTTCTGTGGCGAGACTCGCCAGAACAGGATATAAAGATTTTTAAGCTGGATACAGTTACATACGGAACAAAGCCAGCTTCATTCCTCTCTATCCGTGCCATGCATCAGCTGTCTATGGATGAGGAAACTAATTTTCCAATTGGATCTCGGATTTTGCGGCGTGACTTCTACGTTGATGACCTCATTTCAGGGGGTGAATCAATTCAGGAAGCAAAGGAAATTCTTAATCAGACGGCTGGAATCTTGGCAAGTGGGGGCTTCAAGTTGCTCAAACAATGCTTCTGTACTGAAAGGGATACTCGTAGAGGTCAGAGAAGCTTCTCTAAAGTTTGATGATGGTAGCGACATCACCAAAACTCTTGGACTCGCTTGGGACTCAGCGTCGGATCGGTTGTTGTTTTCTTTTTCGTCCATTCAGCAGAGATCTAAACCATCCAAAAGATCAATACTATCGACCATAGCTCGCTTGTATGACCCGCTTGGACTCATAGGGCCGGTAATTGCCAAGGCTAAAATCTTTTTACAGCAGATCTGGAAGGAGAAGCTTGAATGGGACGAGAGCTTGCCATCATCACTAGCAACAGCTTGGCATGATCTTTGCTGCAGTTTTGAGAAGGCACAGTTTCTTAAATTTCCTCGTCTCGTGTCAATACCTGCAGCAGAGTTAGAAGTTCACGGTTCCTGCGACGCCAGCATCGAAGCATATGGGGCCTGTGCCTACGCCCTTTCTCGACGAACATCAGCCAGTTGTCAGTTGTTGTGTTCCAAATCGCGTGTAGCTCCTCTGAAAACAATCACAGTTCCAAAGCTAGAGCTCTGTGGCGCCGTCTTATTATCTAATCTCATGCGTGAGATATCTAAAATGAATCTGTTCGATGGAAAATTCTACTGTTGGTCGGATTCTTCTGTATGCCTCTCCTGGATAAGGACCGAGCCGTGCAAGCTCAATGTGTTTGTGGCTAATCGCGTCACAGCAGTTCAAGAGCTAACTAATGGCATGGAATGGCGTTACGTGCCTACTTCACTTAACCCGGCAGATATACACTCGAGAGGATCTACGCCCAGTGAATTAGATCTATCGTCACTGTGGATCAACGGCCCAGAATTTCTAGTTAAAAACAAATTGGACTGGCCTGCTTCTTGCTTGTCAGAAAGGACAGAACTCGAACTTAAAAAAAGGGTCCTTATTGCGTCATCTCCCTTCGTTGATATAACTGCCACTTGTAAATACGTCAACTCATTTGATACAATGCAGCGTATATTCGGATATATTTATAAATTCATACACAGAAGCAGGCATCCTGGACTAACAGTGTCTGATATACAACATGGGACCCAACTCTTACTAAGGCTCGTCCAGAGAGCACACCTGTGGGAAGAGATCAAATCATTGCAATCGAGAAGAGTTGTTAAACCGTCCAGTTGTATCGCATCACTTAACCCCTTTTTGGATGATTTCGGTATTCTTAGAGTTGATGGGCGCTTGAAAAACTCTTCGCTGGATTTCGACGCTCGCCATCCAATAATTCTCCCGTGTCATCATCCCATCACAGACTCAGTCATCACACGGTTTCACAATCGGGACTTACACGCTGGTCCACGGGCACTTCTTGCTCATATTCGGTTGCAGTATTGGCCGATTGGTGGAAGGAAGACCGTATCCAAGGTGGTTGGGAAATGTGTGAGATGCTTTCGTGCCAAGCCTCGATTAATAGAGCATATAATGGCTGATCTGCCCAAAGAACGTTTGACTGCTTGTCGAGCCTTTGAAGTCTCTGGTGTTGACTATTGTGGACCATTTTTCTATAAGCCAGACGTACGAAATAAAGCTCCAGTCAAATGTTAAATGGTTGTCTTCATCTGCTTCGCGACTAAAGCAGTTCACTTGGAACTGGTCAAGGATCTGTCGACAGCTTCATTCTTGAATGCGCTTAAGAGGTATATATCGACTCGAGGCAGGCCATCTCAGATGTGGTCGGATAACGCTACCAACTTTGTCGGCGCCAAAAACGAGCTTCTGGATCTCAAGCGTCTATTCATAAGTCGCAATCATATTGAGTCAGTGCATAAATTTTGCATGGCTGATTCCATTGATTGGAAATTTATACCTCCTCGTTCACCGCATTTTGGCGGCCTTTGGGAAGCAGCAGTGAAGACAGCGAAACATCATTTTTATCGTGCTGTTGGATCTTGTGTTCTCAACTTCGAAGAGTTTCGCACCCTAGTCTGCCACATAGCATCGATAATTAATTCCAGGCCATTGTTTCCTCTTTCAGAAGATCCAACTGACCTAGATGTGCTCACTCCAGCTCAATTCTTGATTGGTGGACCCAGCTCATCGTTCGTTGAGCCTGATGTGACGCACCTTCAATTCAATCGTCTGGATGGCTGGCAACGCGTAACATACCTCCAACAACTGTTTTGGTCTCGCTGGCGTGAAGAATACTTAACACTGCTTCAGCAGCGCTCCAAATGGCGTACTCCGAAACAAGGCCTATGCGTCAACGACATAGTCCTGGTAAAGGATGAAAATCTGCCGCCTCTAAGGTGGCCACTGGCGAGAATCACGGAGTTAATCGTGGGAAAGGATGGAGTCGCTCGAGTAGCCATTTTGCGCACCGCAACAGGAGAAACGAGAAGAGCTGCAAACAAGCTATGCCTATTGCCCATCAGGGAATCTGTTGAAAGCCCATGCCTTCCAACGGGGGGAGAATGTCTGGTTACGCAGCCAAAACAACTGGAGCAACCTCGCAAATGATAAGAGCAGCATCTTAATTTTATCTTATATCTTCGCTCTGCAAAGCAATTGCCTAAATTTCGCTCTTAAGAATTCATTTACATAGAGCTGCCGCTCTTCGCTGTAACGATCGTTTTATTGCCCTAGCTTTACTTATGCGAAGGCCTCGATGCTGCGCATCGAGTTAGTTAAGTTTGTTCGCTTCATGCATTTGGTACGCATCGGCCACTTGCATTACTCAAAATTATAACTAATAATTGTCGCTTCGCTAAAATTGGCACGTACTAATTCTTGTTCGCTTGCCTATATATAAAGTATTGTTCTTAAATAATAAGCACAGACCAATTCGGGTCTGCCTGCTTCTCGCAACTTTAAGAAATATAAAAACAATTTGAACACAAAAAATAATTAGTTAATTATTTCTATTTGTGAAAGCTATTGAAAAAGCTCAATAGCGCAACATTTTGATTCTAACAATTCTTTTACTTTATTTCGCACGACTTCCTTTTCTTCTATAGTCAACCTATATAGACGTCTTTGAACAATTTTATCTGTGTTGCTTAAAGCCGTTTCATTATTCAAATGAGACTCCAGACCCTAAACTCAATATACCAAGTCCAACCAATACATCATAATATAAAAACTTACCCACAACTACATTACTACAAACAATATTTCTAAAGGGGTTCATCGATTTCGACATTAGCTAGATTTGCATAGTGTTATGTTCATGATTTTCACCAATGCCCTTTAGAACTACTAAATTATTCGAATTTTTTAGCTTTTCAGCACAACTCTCTTGATGAGCGTTCATTTAGCTACAGAATGAAAACAAAATGGAACGGGCTCACCAAATTAATGCAGCATTTGACATTTGCATTGCTCTTAATATCTCGAGAAATTTTCGGTTTTGAGAGGCATCGCCCTATCCCACTTCTGATGTCGGATCAGAGCAATCTCTTCCTTTACAATTAGGCATACTGGCAGCACAGCAAGTCTCGAGTATTGTTGTAGTCACAAAAAGATTATATTCTTAGGAGCATTTTTCGAATAGAATGATTTTCATCGTCCTCTAGCATACTACTCATACTCTTGTCATTCTACATTCTTCTCTGACTTTTAGTACTGTTAGTGAACACTCAACACTATACCAAACTGAACGTTATACAACACACTCGGGCCATGCTCGGCAGAGACTATCTTCTTTGTCTCACACCATGCTTTCAGTAGCAACCCTAATGCAATTAGGACAGTTATGTTGAATAGCAGTACCTTCTGTCAAATTCTCTGTTTCTTACTAACACTCAATCGTTAACATTCAAAATAATACTCACAATAATTTATTGGATACACGACATATACATATATATGTCATGACATAACATGACACATTTTTGAAAAATGTCTAAATTCCCACTCATATGTTACCGACAACCGATGGAACTCCAATATGTGAAATTTTAAAATGTGACATTTCTTAAGTATAGTGAACAACGGCTATTAAATAAAAAAAATCATAGGAGTGTGCAGCGAAATTCAAACACTTAGGTTTGTTTTCAAATGTATTTATTGCCGCGCATGGCTCTTATTAGAATTTATAAGTTTTTATATTGTTGCTTGGCAGCCATTCGAGTTAGTTGTGCCTAGGTTGCGATCAAACGAAAAACTAATTTGATAATATATAAAGCGAACGAAACGAAACTCCAATAAGACGGTCGCTGCTTAGAGCGAAGGACAGCGGGAGTCAATGCATAGCAAAGCAATGCAGAAAGCAAAGGGCCAACGAAGGAGAGTGGGCGCAGCTTACAAAGAGTGCGCAAAAACTATTTGCTCTTAGGCTGTAATTATGATTGTTATCTTCTGCTGTTGGCTGCTGCCCGCAGCCGTCGGTGTTGTCTCTGCTGTTACTTGACCAAACAATGCGCTATGTCCCGTTCTGTCATAAATGTACTGAACTCTTAAGAATTCAACACTTACCACGGATATTATTCTTTTAGGGCGACTATAAAGTTCGAAATATTTCGTAAAAGTGTCTCTGACCTCTCGTATACTTGTGCTATTTACTGGAAAGAGTTTGATAAACTTTGTAAATGCGTCCACTATCACTAACAAGGGTTTTCGAATATGAAACAGTACACAAGGCTTGGGTATATGCAGCATCCGCCGTTCTTCAATAGTTCTGTCAAGAGTCTAGCTATGTTAGTAAATGAGAATTCAAAACGGCGGAAGTACGAAAAAACTCCCAAGCATAAGAGAAAACTCCTAAGATTATGAGGAATAGGATACTTTCTTAAAGCCTCCAAATGGGAATCATTTGGTGGTATTCCGTTTTTATTAACCCTTTATCCCAATAATTAACATTCCTTTTCTAAATTTATATACTTCTTAAGGTTGATTTCTAGATTATATTCACTAATTCTATCCATCAGTTTACCCAAAATATCTAGATGCTCCTCTACAGTAGTTTTTCTTCTACCGCTATTTAGTGAAATCCTTGTTTGAGATCAATTACCGAAAAACATTGCTTATACTCTAGATACTCTAAGCAATCCACAATAAGAGGTAGTGGGAAGTTGTCACGAACAGGTAGTTTATAAAGGCCTCTATAATCAACACTCATACGAATTTCTCCCGATTTATTTTATACTTGTCCTCAATAATTTCTGCCACAATCTCTCTCTTTCATAATATGATAGACGCCTCGGTGTTCGATGAAAAGGTGTTGTGTCAAGTAATCTAATAGTCATATGCTGTCTCTGACTTGTGATATTGTCACCTTTGCTACTCAAATATTGATCTTGACAGTACTGTACATTCTTCAGTTGCCTGCTTACGACATTATATTCTTGATTTGCTACGATATCAATATTTGTGCAAAATTCAATAAAGTTGTCGCTTTGAACGCATGCTTGGGTATCATTGTTACACATTGGCTGCAATGGACTGGTATCTGAACTTATTTTGTTAGCCGGTAGATTACTTTTTTTCCTATTATCAATAGTATTGGTGAACAAAGATTATTTATTATCATTCGTGCTTTTATTTTAGTTTGATAAACTAATTTAATATTCATTTTTGTCAAAGAATCACGGATTAATAACACTTTGCTGGGTAATATTTTGGATCTTACCGCATAAAATTAAATATAAGATGCCTTCTTGACAAAATGAATGTGGCCCTCAATATGGCCTTTAATGGGGATAATTTTCCCTTCTAATCCAACTCTAATCCAATCATTCATAAATGAAACTTACCGATTCATAAAAGAAACCACGGATATCAATAAAAGTAAGAATATTTTATATCTGCTCATCAGGCGCTACTCATAAATCAATCAGCGACGTCAAATCTCCAGATTTAGATTACCCTTGCAGCATCAATGTGCAGCCATTCGCCCCCTGCCGCAGGCACTGTCGATAATGAGGCTCGGTGCTCCAAAATTTGAAGCAGGCTCCCTCGGGTCTTTTGGGTTGCTTACAATCAGGTAGCCGATGACCCAATTAACGGCAGTTAAAAAACCTAATCTCTTGTTGAACCAACGGTGTCCTCGGCTAAGGATTTCCGCTACCTTCAGCACAAGCAATAGCAACTGCTGGCACTTCACGAAACTACGAAACTGATCGTAAATGAGGTGCTTTTCACGCAATTCATCAAACGGTGTACAATACCTCGTAGATGCAGCAGCGCCTGTTTTATCTCGCAGTCCGTTGACAATGACGTCACTAATTGCCAATTCAGCTTGCATAGCAATGCTGCACACCGCAACGAAATACCAAAGAGCGCTTTCTCCTTTTTTATTTTGCGATACTCCAGCTGCTTTTCAATGTTCGTCGTGTTTATTTTGTAGAGGTCCATAATTTCCTCGAAATCACGTGTCCACATTAACACAGGGTATTTATCGTCAACAGAGAGAAGACTTACCAAAGCTTCAACATCTTTGATGCTCAAAGCATGATTTTGCACTTACTCAGTTTTCTGTACTGCCACCTACAGCTCGGCAAATCGCTTTTTAGCAGAAAAAGTTTTTTCAAACGGTCTAAATGTTGCATTTCGGGCACATAGTTTTCAGTATTTCGCATAATTGGTCTGCATTTGCTTTGTTCCAGTTTTGTGCTGTACATAACGACTGTTCTGCTATTTTGTTTCTTCCCAGAATTTCATCGGAAGCCGGCGCCAAGTTGTCGGCGTTGCTTGTCTCGAAATCTGGTAACAAGGCCACATTCTCCACTAGTTGGTATGGAACCTCCGCATTGATCAAATTGTCCACCTTTTCCATATTTACAATTATATTTACTGTCGCACGCAATTGTTGGATTGACGCACTTTCACAAATGTGCCCGGCGAAACATTTTAATATTGTACTTAGTTCTAATTTAATTTTACAAACAACGAAAGATCTGTGCAAACCCCACACCTGATATGGACTCAACACTCTTCTCTTATTCTCTTCTTATATCTTTATCTCACAACTTTTCTTAATAACCATTCAGTTCGACCGCTCAAACATAAGTCGAGTCTCTCATCTCTCCAGTTATGTTCTTCTTCCAGCGTGAACGTCAGCAGTCCCTTAGGTGGCGGCACACATCCGACTGTTTCCATGTACCTCGGACAGTGGTGCAGCACGTGTTGTGGGTCTTCATCCAGATTTGGGCAGTTCGGGCACTCTGGAGTGTGGTCGCGTTGGAATCGATAATTCCTGTACCCGCCGTGTAAAGTACAAAACTGCGTTAGGTAGAAGTTCGTTTCTCCTTTTTGTTTGTTGGTCTATTGTTCCAGGCTGGGAATAAGCTGGTGGGTCCATCTTCCTTTGTTGTCCGCATTCCATCTTTCCTGCCAGGTCGCCATTGATGCTGCTCTCTCCGATCTCCGGATGACGTTCATTGAGACAGCATCATCCATCGCTATTCTGCCAGCGTATATTTTCGCCATTTCCCTCGCAAGTATATCCACTGGCGGCATGCCCGCCAGTACAGTGGCTGCCTCGTCCGACACCGTTCGGAATCCAGAGATAACGCGGAGTGCGCTGATCCTGTAATGAATTGCCAGCTTCCTTCGGAGGCATTTCTGGCTTGCTACTGCTGATGCCCATATCGGTGCTGCATTCAGTAGAACGGAGGCTACAACTCTCGCGAGGAGCCGAAGTCTACCTGCCCTGGTCCCCCCTATGTTAGGTAGCATCCTCGACAGGGCCGCCTGCATTTTGGCTGCTTTCTGACAAACGTTATCTACATGTGATCGAAAGCTTAGCCTGTTGTCTAGCATGACCCCCAGATACTTTGACTCAATACTAACGTTGTCTACCTGGAATCTATTAAAGCAAACTCAACTATCTCAGCCTCAGCCTCAGCCTCTGCTTTGTGCCCTGCCAACTCCAAGCTAGCACCACGCATCCAGCTGGCCACGTTTCTTATGGCTTCGATCGCTGCCGCCTCTACTTCTTTAATCTCTTTGCCCAACACTACTAGCGCGAGATCATCTGCGAATCCTATAATCCTGCATCCCTGAGGCAGTTGCACTCTAACCGCCTCGTCCTAGATTATGCTTCACAGGAGCTGAGACCATGTATCTCTTAGCACCGTCTTCCGTGTCATACCTCAATACCCGATTGGTAAAGTTGTTGGATATTATACGGAAAAGGGAGGACGGTATCCCTATTCGGGCTAAGACTCCCAGTATGCGATAAAAGCTTGCTGAGTTAAAGGCATTACGGATGTCCAACGTAACCACCAAGCAATATTCCTTTTCTCCCAACCTCCATCCGGTTCCCTTTATTGCATTAGCTGCACTATCGACCACCACCTTAATTGTGTCGACTGTAGACCTTGCTTTCCGAAATCCGTACTGGTGTTTGGACAGCGTCTCTTTTTACTCAACGACACTTAGTAGTCGGTCATATATGATCCTCTCCAGGATCTTTCCTGCCGTGTCCATAAGGCAGATTGGCCTATATCCTGATGGTTCCTCGACTGGCTTGTCCCCTTTTAGTAGAAGGATTACTCCCTGTCTCCACCATCGCTTGGGAAATACTCCGTCCTGTAAGCATCTGGTATATGTCGAAGACTTCTGGTTTCGTTTCCATGGCTACTGATGCGCTATTGAGCTTTATCAATAACTTTCACAAATGGAAATAAATAACTTTACTTTATTTCTTGTGTTCCATTTTATTTATATATTTACTAGCGGGTATAACCCGGCCTTGCCCGTGGCACGTATGTTATAAAATCAATGTTCTCAAACAAATTTGAAATGATTTTGAAACTGATCGGACGGTAAACAAATGACGTTCATGCAAACGTTTTCCGCCAATTTACCACTGTTGCGAGTGGAATTTCCCAAATCGCTGAAACCCGTTTTCATTACATTCTTATGTAGAGCTTTGAAAATACGTCGTCAAATGATTTTTCTTATAGATCTTTGAAAACGAATTTGAACGCGAAACGTCACCCACCAAATTTTTGACCTCCATTTCCACCAAGGAGGGACGGATTTTTCGAAAAGTGTGAAACACCCCTTAAATGAATTTGAACAAAGATCTTTGAAAATAAGTGTGGGGCCGATCGGGTGGCAAACAAAAAACTTTCATACAACCGTTTTCCGCCAATTTACCACTGTTGCGGGTGAAATTTTCCAAATCGCTGAAATACGTATTTATTAAGTTCTTATGTAGAGCTTTGAAAATAAGTTTGAAGCAAATCGGAAACAATTTAAAACTTCGTACAAAAAATCTTTGAGTCGCATTCCACCCGAAAAAGTTTGGATTCTGCAAAAAGTGTGAAACACGTCTAAAATGATTTTTCTTATAGATCTTTGGAAACGAATTTGAGCGCGAAACGTCACCTACCAAATCTTTGGCCTCCATTTCCACCAAGGAGGAACGGATTTTTCGAAAAGTGTGAAACACCCCTTAAATGAATTTGCACAAATATCTTTGAAAATAAGTGTGGGGCCGATCGGGTGGCAAACAAAAAACTTTCATACAACCGTTTTCCGCCAATTTACCACTGTTGCGGGTGAAATTTTCCAAATCGCTGAAATACGTATTTATTAAGTTCTTATGTAGAGCTTTGAAAATAAGTTTGAAGCAAATCGGACACAACTTAAATCTTTGCCCAAAAAATCTTTAAATCGCATTCCCCCCGAAGAAGTTTGAATTCTGCGAATAGTGTGAAACATGTATCAAATGAATTTTCTTATAGATCTCTGGAAATGAATTTGAGCGCGAAACGTTACCCACCAAATCTTTGACCTTCATTTCCACCAAGGAGGAACGGATTTTCCTAAAAGCGTGAAACACCCCTCAAATGAATTTGAACAAAGATCTTTGAAAATAAGTTTGATGCCGATCGGATAGTAAACAAAAAAGTTACATACAAACGTTTTTCGCGATTTTTCCACACTTGCGGGTGGAATTTCCCGAAACCCCGTCTTAACGTGCACCTACATCACATAAGGTAACTACAGTGAAAATTTCAGCTTCCTAGCTCTTACGGTTTGGGCTGTGCGTTGATCACCAATCAGTCAGTCAGTCAGTCAGGACAAACAGTTATATATATAGGGATTATATATATATATATACAAAATAAATGAAAATTTAATTTTCAATAGAAAATATTGTTTAGCTTTAAAAAAAACTTATATATAAAACTAGCCGGTATAACCCGGCCTTGCCCGTGGCACGTATGTTATAAAATCAATGTTCTCAAACGAATTTGAAATGATTTTGAAACGGTTCGGACGGCAAACAAATAACTTTCATACAAACGTTTTCCCCCAATTTACCACTGTTGCGAGTGGAATTTCTCAAATCGCTGAAACACGTATTCATTACATTCTTATGTAGAGCTTTGAAAATACGTCGTCAAAGGATTTTTCTTATAGATCTTTGAAAACGAATTTGAACGCGAAACGTCACCCACCAAATTTTTGACCTCCATTTCCACCAAGGAGGGACGGATTTTTCGAAAAGTGTGAAACACCCCTTAAATGAATTTGAACAAAGATCTTTGAAAATAAGTGTGGGGCCGATCGGGTGGCAAACAAAAAACTTTCATACAACCGTTTTCCGCCAATTTACCACTGTTGCGGGTGAAATTTTCCAAATCGCTGAAATACGTATTTATTAAGTTCTTATGTAGAGCTTTGAAAATAAGTTTGAAGCAAATCGGACACAACTCAAAACATCGCCCAAAAAATCTTTAAATCGCATTCCCCCCGAAGAAGTTTGAATTCTGCGAAAAGTATGAAACACGTATCAAATGATTTTTCTTATAGAAATCTGGAAATGAATTTGGGCGCGAAACGTTACCCACCAAATCTTTGACCTCCATTTCCACCAAGGAGGAACGGATTTTCCTAAAAGCGTGAAACACCCCTCAAATGAATTTGAACAAAGATCTTTGGAAATAAGTTTGAGGCCGATCGGATAGTAAACAAAAAAGTTACATACAAACGTTTTTCGCGATTTTTCCACACTTGCGGGTGGAATTTCCCGAAACCCCCGTCTTAACGTGCACCTACATCACATAAGGTAACTACAGTGAAAATTTCAGCTTCCTAGCTCTTACGGTTTGGGCTGTGCGTTGATCACCAATCAGTCAGTCAGTCAGTCAGGACAAACAGTTATATATATAGAGATTATATATATATATACAAAACTAGCGGGTATAACCCGGCCTTGCCCGTGGCACGTATGTTATAAAATCAATGTTCTCAAACAAATTTGAAATGATTTTGAAACTAATCGGACGGTAAACAAATAACATTCATACAAACGTTTTCCGCCAATTTACCACTGTTGCGAGTGGAATTTCCCAAATCGCTGAAACACGTATTCATTACATTCTTATGTAGAGCTTTGAAAATAAGTTTTTAAGCAAATCGAACACAATTTAAAACTTCGTAAAAAAATCTTTGAGTCGCATTCCACCCGAAAAAGTTTGGATTCTGCAAAAAGTGTGAAACACGTCCCAAATGATTTTTCTTATAGATCTTTGAAAACGAATTTGAACGCGAAAGAAGTTTGAATTCTGCGAAAAGTGTGAAACACGTATCAAATGATTTTTCTTATAGATCTCTGGAAATGAATTTGGGCGCGAAACGTTACCCACCAAATCTTTGACCTCCATTTCCACCAAGGAGGAACGGATTTTCCTAAAAGTGTGAAACACCCCTCAAATGAATTTGAACAAAGATCTTTGAAAATAAGTTTGAGGCCGATCGGATGGTAAACAAAAAAGTTACATACAAACGTTTTTCGCGATTTTTCCACACT
This sequence comes from Drosophila borealis, assembly GCA_035045885.1. Classification (NCBI taxonomy): domain Eukaryota; kingdom Metazoa; phylum Arthropoda; class Insecta; order Diptera; family Drosophilidae; genus Drosophila; species Drosophila borealis. The sequence goes on along the minus strand of JAWNOR010000340.1, from coordinate 542,002 downwards.
TGCGGGTAACTAGAGTGAAAATTTCAGCTTCCTAGCTCTTACGGTTTGGGCTGGGCGTTGATCACCAATCAGTCAGTCAGTCAGTCAGGACAAACAGTTATATATATAGAGATTATATATATATATACAAAATAAATGAAAATATAATTTTCAATAGAAAATATTGTTTAGCTTTAAAAAACCTTTATATAAAACTAGCCGGTATAACCCGGCCTTGCCCGTGGCACGTATGTTATAAAATCAATGTTCTCAAACAAATTTGAAATGATTTTGAAACGGTTCGGACGGTAAACAAATAACTTTCATACAAACGTTTTCCGCCAATTTACCACTGTTGCGAGTGAAATTTCCCGAATCGCTGAAACACGTCTTCATTACATTCTTATGTAGAGCTTTGAAAATACGTCGTCAAATGATTTTTCTTATAGATCTTTGAAAACGAATTTGAACGCGAAACGTCACCCACCAAATTTTTGACCTCCATTTCCACCAAGGAGGGACGGATTTTTCGAAAAGTGTGAAACACCCCTTAAATGAATTTGAAAAAAGATCTTCGGAAATAAGTGTGGGGCCGATCGGGTGGCAAACAAAAAACTTTCATACAACCGTTTTCCGCCAATTTACCACTGTTGCGGGCGGAATTTTCCAAATCGCTGAAATACGTATTTATTAAGTTCTTATGTAGAGCTTTGAAAATAAGTTTGAACCAAATCGGACACAACTCAAAACATCGCCCAAAAAATCTTTAAATCGCATTCCCCCCGAAGAAGTTTGAATTCTGCGAAAAGTGTGAAACACGTATCAAATGATTTTTCTTATAGATCTCTGGAAATGAATTTGAGCGCGAAACGTCACCCACCAAATTTTTGACCTCCATTTCCACCAAGGAGGAACGGATTTTTCGAAAAGTGTGAAACACCCCTTGAATGAATTTGAACAAAGATCTTTGAAAATAAGTGTGGGGCCGATCGGATGGTAAACAAAAAACTTTCATACAGCCGTTTTCCGCCAATTTACCACTGTTGCGGGTGAAATTTTCCAAATCGCTGAAATACGTATTTATTAAGTTCTTATGTAGAGCTTTGAAAATAAGTTTGAACCAAATCGGACACAACTTAAAACTTCGCCCAAAAAATCTTTAAATCGCATTCCCCCAGAAGAAGTATGAATTCTGCGAAAAGTGTGAAACACTTATCAAATGATTTTTCTTATAGATCTCTGGAAATGAATTTGAGCGCGAAATGTCACCCACCAAATCTTTGACCTCCATTTCCACCAAGGAGGAACGGATTATCCTAAAAGTGTGAAACACCCCTCAAATGAATTTGAACAAAGATCTTTGAAAATAAGTTTGAGGCCGATCGGATAGTAAACAAAAAAGTTACATACAAACGTTTTTCGCAATTTTCGCACTTGCGGGTAACTACAGTGAAAATTTCAGCTTCCTAGCTCTTACGGTTTGGGCTGGGCGTTGATCACCAATCAGTCAGTCTGTCGGTCAGTCAGTCAGTAAGTCAATCAGTCAGGACAAACAGTTATATATATAGAGATTATAAGTTACGATAAGCAGGCAGACCCGAATTGGTCTGTGCTTATTATTAAAGAACAATAGTTTTACAATGGCAAGCGAACCCGAATTGTTTAGTGCCGATTTGAGCGAAGCGATAATTGCGACAAATTAATATGTTTTGATAATGCAAGTGGCCGATGCGTACCAAATGCACGAAGAGAACGAACTTAACTAGACTCGACGCACAGCATTGAGGCTTTCGCAAAAGGTAATGTTAGGGCAATAAATAATAATAATTTTAAGAGCGAAATTTAAGCAGTTGCAAGATAAGAAGGCGATGCTGCTCTTATCAGTGGAGAGGTCGCTCCAGCTGTTTTGGCTGCGTAGCCAGACATTCTCCCCCCGTTGAAAGGCATAGGCTTTCAACTGAGTACTTGATGGGCAGTAGGCACAACTTGTTTGCAGCTCTTCTTATCGCTCCTGATGTGGTGCGCAAGATGGTTACGCGAGCGACTTCATCATTTCTCACGATTAGCTCCGTGATCCTCGCCAGTGGCCACCTTAGAGGCGGCAGATTTTCATCCTTTAAGAGGACTAGGTCGTTGACACATAGGCCTGAAGCTGCGTTAAATATTCTTCACGCCAACGGGACCAAAACAGTTGTTACAGGTGTGTTACGCGATGCCAGCCATCCAGACGATTGAATTTAAGGTGCATCACATCAGGCTCAACGAACGATGAGCTGGGTCCACCAATCAAGAATTGAGCTGGAGTGAGCACATCTAGGTCAGTTGGATCTTCTGAAAGAGGAAACAATGGCCTGGAGTTAATTATCGATGCTATATGGCAGAATAGGGTGTGAAGTTCTTTGAAGTTGAGAAAAATGATGCTTCGCTGTCTTCACTGCTGCTTCCCAGAGGGCGCCAAAATGCGGCGAACGACGGGGAATAAACTTCCAAAAAATGGAGTCAGCCATGCAAAACTTGTGCACTGAGTCAATATGATTCTGACTGATGAAAAGACGCTTGAGTTCCAGAAGCTCGTTCTTGGCGCCGACAAAGTTGGTAGCGTTATCCGACCATATCTGAGATGGTCTGCCTCGAGTCGATATAAACCTCTTGAGCGCATGCAAGAATGAAGGCGTCGACAGATCTTTGACCAGCTCCAGGTGAACTGCTTTAGTCGCGAAGCAGACAAAGACAGCCATGTAGCATTTGATTGGAGCTGTATTACGTACGTCTGGCTTATAGAAAAATGGTCCACGATAGTCAACGCCAGAGACTTCAAAGGCTCGAAAAGCAGTCAAACGTTCTTTTGGCAGATCAGCCAATTTATGCTCTACTAATCATGGCTTGGCACGAAAGCATCTCACACATTTTCCAACCACCTTGGATACGGTCTTCCTTCCACCAATCGGCCAATACTGCAACCGAATATGAGCATGAAGTGCCCGTGGACCAGCGTGTAAGTCCTGATTGTGAAACCTTGTAAGAGTGAATCTGTGATGGGATGGTGCCGCGGAAGAATTATTGGATGGCGAGCTTCGAAATCCAGCGAAGAGTTTTTCAGGCGCCCATCAACTCTAAGAATGCCGAATTCATCCAAAAAAGGGTTAAGTGATGCGATACAACTGGATGGCTTAACAGCTCTTCTCGATGGTGTGCTCTCTGGACGAGCCGCAGTAAGAGTTGGGTCGCATGTTGTATATCACACACTGTTAGTCCAGGATGCCTGCTTCTGTGTATGAATTTATAGATACACGCTGCATTGTATCAAATGAGTTAGCGTATTTACAAGTGGCAGACATATTAACGAAGGGAGATGACGCAACAAGGACCTTTTTCCTTAGCTCGAGTTCTGGCCTTTCTGGCAAGCAAGATGCTGGCCAGTCCAATTTGTTTCCACATAGAAATTCTGAGCCGTCGAAAACGACTCGCAACTTTGTCGTTAAATTGTCTTCTTTATAAACACAGTGATGAGAGAGAAAATATTGACAAGGCCCTACGGACTCTGGAGCGACAAGCGACATATGACCCAGATCCAAGTATTCCTTTGGAAAATTTGAATATTGAATCATCCGGTCTGGACGATTTTGTAGTTTGCGCTTCAGGGTCAGGAACCGACGAAAGGCTTGTTGGTATGACGTCCCAAGACATTCCAAACTTCGCTTGAAGGGTAAATGAACTGAATATTGGCCACTAGGCAATCTGGTATGAGTTCTTAAGAAATGCTCTTCACAATCAGTTACTTCCTTTGTTGTGGTAGGTGTAATTTCCAAGCAGCCTTCTATCTCCCAAAATCGACGCACCAATTCATCTGCACGTTCTTCAGAACTTGACTCAAGCTTGCCTAACGCGGTCCGCCTCCAGAAACTACCCAACTAAGCCTTGTTTTCCGAAGACATGGTAGCCCTAAGAGATGCTTTATCTGGCCGACGCTGAGAAGCTCATAAAACAAACTAGCTCCATGGACGAATCTGCAAGTTTTATGTTAGCGAGAATGTTCCAATTTGTAGTGTTGATTGTAAAATTCGGTTGACTATCAGTTATGGTAGGCGCTACCAAGGCTGTGAGGCATGTTGAGTTGACCAGAGACAATGGCTGGACTTGTGCTTCTTTAACTGAAGCAGTTGAGCAAGTCGAGACGTTATAAGATGAAGCTAAGAGCCGGAATCCAAAAGGGCATGACAAGGTATCAAAGTGCCGGAGCGATTTTTAACGAACACCATAGCAGTAGCCAAAAGAACAACATCACTATTGAAATACTGGGCAACAAGAGAGGTGGAGGTAGATGGCGACGACTTAGCGAAAGAGGCGTGGGCAATTGACGAAGAATCAGCAGACCAGAATTATTTAAAGGCAACGGGGAATGATGCTTCGCCCCGCAGGTCCGACAGCATCCAGAGCTGCATGATCGCAATTGATGGCCTTTCTTTAGGCAATTCAAGCACAATGAAAGTCGTTTTTTCTCCCTAAGCTGTAATGCAGTTTCCAAATCGGGAACAATTATATATGCCATGACCAGGGCTATCACAAAAAACGCAGACAGGGGCGTTGTGGTTAGTGGCGATAAATGACGATTTATGACGGTTGTGAACATAGAATAAAAGTCGGCCTATCCTATATAAGCACCACTGCTCTAACTGTCTGCGCGGGCAGCACAGATTGGTCGCGAAATGTTGAGCAGGGCAATATTGAGACACATTTCGCGATTTCACTCCGAACCGAAATTTCCATAGAAACGGCTAACACGTCGAAGTCCTCACGCAATTGGCTACCAATTTCATCCAAGTCTAGCTATTCGATGCTAGTGTGAGTAATATCAAATGAGGTCTGAAGCCGCTCGATTTGCTTCAGCCTAACACTAAGGCCGCACTCATCAATTGCACTAAGTGTCGAATTAGTTAGAGCATTTTGAAGTGTTTGCAAACTGTCATAAATTGAAATGACTTTGTGCTTCAGAAAAGTCACCCTGTTTGCAAAGGGCACTGCACTAGAGGCGTTATTTTCTGTTGCCATTAGAAGCGTTGATAGAAAGTGTGTGCGAAACTAGCTGAGTACCTAACAACGGTGATCGCTAGTACATGTATACCGCTCAAAAACAATAGCTGTAAGAACTTCGGCGAACGCAAGTGTCAAGCTATGTAACGAAGCAACGGCAATAGCTTGTACATAAGTTACGCACGAAAGAACAAAAAACTTTGAATGACCGAGAGAGTAAGCAAAGCGACGGCGATTGCTTATATGTATATAAGCCACACAAAACGAAATGTCAGGTTGCTGATCTTTTAAGTTTGTTGCTTTAATGTAAAGCAATAATGTAACAACAACAAAAATCACGTCGGGGTCACCAAAATGTTGCGCTTTAGAGCTTTTTCAATAACTTTCACAAATAGAAATAAATAACATTATTTTATTTCTTGTGTTCCAATTTATTAATATATTTATTATAAGGTTCGATAAGCAGGCAGACCCGAATTGGTCTGTAGGTATTATTAAAGAACAATAGTTTGACAATGGCAAGCGAACCCGAATTGGTTAGTGCCGATTTGAGCGAAGCGATAATTGCGACAAATTAATATGTTTTGATAATGCAAGTGGCCGATGCGTACCAAATGCACGAAGAGAACGAACTTAACTAGACTCGACGCACAGCATTGAGGCTTTCGCAAAAGGTAATGTTAAGGAAATAAATGATCGTTACAGCGAAGAGCGCACGCTTAATGTAAATAATCTTAAGAGCGAAATTTAAGCAGTTGGTTCGCAGAGCAAGTATTACAAGATAAGAATACGATGCTGCTCTTATCAGTGGCGAGGTCTGGGCATGGGGCCTTTCTGTCGCCTATTTATTTGCTTGCCACCACAACTTCTTCTGCCGACACCTGCTGCACTAACTCCTTGCTACTTGAGCAGTTGAGCGTCGCTAGTTGTGGATGCTCCTCTTCTGTTTGGCTTTCTCCTTGGCATGAATAAGTCGCACGTGTCCTCTGCTGAGTCCGTGGTCCATGTAAATTGCGCATGGCGTATAGAGTCCTTAGAGGTTTCCTCGCCTAGTCAACTGTCCTTCCATTTAGGGCCTCCTGTTGTTTTCTTCCTTTCCCCGTGGATCTCGAAGTGTACCGCTTGATGGTCCCCGAATGTGAATTGCTCGCTCACTTACTATGTAGTCCGCTTATGTAGCGAGATGCTGAGCAGGAAATGGTCTATAATAGAACCTCTGCCGGCCTTGCAATATGTCAGTTGCTGCCCGTCATTTGCAAGGCCCACATCGATCGCCGCGAACTCTTCCAGCAGACTGGTCCCTCTCGAGTTTGTTCCCTTGCATCCGCATCCCACAGCCCAAGCGTTAAAGTCTCCTGCTATGACAAGTGGAGCGGGCGGCTTCGGATATCTCCTCCAGCATATTCTGAAATCGCCGCAGTTCCCAGCTTGGCGGGGCAAAGCAGCTGTAGATGGTAACTCCGTTGATTTTTGATCTCACGAATACGTCATGGTCTGATCGTACTTCCCTGATTTAAGGGACCAAATGGCCGCTTTGCCGCATTTGCTTGCCGCCCAGCCACTCCCAGCGATGAGCTTATATGGCTCGCAGATTATTGCGACATCGGTCTGCCTCTCCCTGATTGATTGCATCAATAGGGCCTGGGCTGCTTCGCAATGATTGAGGTTCAGCTGGGTGACCTTAATTTTCTTTTAGTAAGTGCGCTCCTGAACACTGGGCATCTTCCACTGCCCGCATCGCCGGCACAGATTTAATCTGTCCTGTTCGCTCTTGTACTGTCTCGCGAGGTGTCTCGTGTGTGTGTGTGTGTGTGTAGAGCTCGGATTTCAGAAAGCCCAGAACATCAAATCTGGTCAAATTTGCATCGGCTGGCAGGCAACCAACACGCACACAAACGCATAAATGCGTCCATTCATATAGAAAAGTGTGTTAGTGTGCGTGCTTGGCCAGTGCAAAAAGTTTTAATGCACACATGCTAACGTTTAGGTACCCTTACCAACAACAAGAATGGAAAAAAGCAATTTTGCTCATGAACACGCCAAACCCTTTAATAATATCACAAAACGGCTCACTTGGGTCATTTCTTAGAATTTTTCGACAAGCCGAGAGCAAAATAGGTCCCGACAGTTAACAAAATAATTCTAATGTGAAATATAATTATTTCATTTGGGTGATTTAAGTTTTTATTAAATAAAAATAGATCAGATTCTTCTCATTATGCCTGACTGGACGAAGAAATAAATGATAGAGCATTCGAATATGTGTGCCTTTTGCTACCGCAGGCACAAAATGGTCTACCAAAAAACCGAAGGCACACAACACAAACAAATGTATGCTTGTAGATCTCGAGGTTTCTTGAAAGGCTGTGCAGGGTGAATGAAATTCACGCAATTGCGCAGAGCAATTAGGGAGAACGAGGCACACTCTGCACATGCATACACACATACATATGTTTTTGGGCTGTAAAGAATTAAAAACTAACATACATAATTTAGAAGGCATCCGCCGCAGCGACGTTATGTGCCGAGCTCGATGGGGCTACATAATGATCGTTTGGCTACCACTCTCAGCTGTCATACTTCTTCTGGGCATAACGAAATGGTCGCAAGCACCCTTAGGGTTCGGTCGTTGCGATTGTATATATTTAAAAATGAGCTTAACGTCGATCGGATGTTAAGCAAAAAGTATGTTAAGGAAAAAGCTTTAAGTATGATAAATTTTTGTTGACCGTCCGATCGACTTAAGCTCATTATAAAATATATACTCAAAATATAATATAAGACGTCAGGTTTATTATAGTTCGGAAAGATACTATTAGCATGGGCAGGAATGGGTGGAAAATTGATTATTTAAAATTTTAAGCAAAACACCTGTAAGCCCAAAATTTTTTCTAAATCTTTTCTTAATATTGTATAACTGAAGAATAATTTACCTTTTAATGTGTTTCAAATTATTGAAATTGAAATTTATCGTATAACGACATTTAATGGCTCACATGAATTATAAAATATTCAAGAATTTTTCAATATTTTTTTTATATATTTTAAATCGAATTCCGCTAAATCGAAAATTTAATATTTATAATGACTCGTCATTCGCTTATCATAAGCCATTGATGATAGTTCCAAACTATCAGAAATGCATTCAGTAGTATTATTGCTGCCCACCACTTGGCACTGGTGCCCCCACTGCGTTATCGGCAACTTTAAATTGCTTTTAATAAAAAAAATACGGAATAAAGTTCAGTTCCAGCGACGAAAATGGAATCCTGACAACCAGAATTTCAAGTCTTAAGCTCTTATTGTCTCGGAGATCGACGCGCTCCTACATAAGAAACCCTCAATTTTAAAGCTATCGTCTTGAAACTATACATGGGACCTCTATATATCATATAGCTTCTAGTATGAAGAACGGTTTTGTTTGCCAAAATATTTTGACCAAACTTAGCATTTCCTAATTATACTATGATGCTTATACGTGAGCCAAATCCTATGGCTGTGTTATAGGAGGAATCGGTTGTAAAGTGACATTTTTGTGGCAACATTCTAATTTCCAAGATATTTTCATTAAAGTCAACATTTACGATCTTTACTATTCTAAAATATCTGCAAACCCGTATTACTATATAATGGTAAATGTCTACAAGTTTATTAAATCTTCGGCATGCCGAAGATATTCTCTCTTTCGCTTTTGTTCATATGGTAGTGTTTCAAATCTCTTATTTTTATACCCTGAACCCATTAAAAATGTGTAAAAAGGGTATAATGTGTTTGTGCAAATGTATTTAACAGGCAGAAGGAAGCTCTCCGACCCCATAAAGTATATATATTCTTGATTAGAGTCTCCGACCCCATAAAATATATAAATTCTTGATTATAGTCAATACACGAGTCGATCTAGCCATGTTCGTCTGTCTGTCCGTCCATCTGTCCGTATGTATGAACGCAAGGATCTCAGAACCTATAAGAGCTAGAGATTTGAAACAAGCTGTATGTCCTCCTAGTCCCTGCGCAGATCGAGATGGTTTCAGATATTCGATAACTTGCCCCGTTTCCAAGTAATCGATAAAAATCGACATCGAAATCCAGTTTTTAGCGCAGTTTTTGTAAATAATAAGAGCTAGAGTCGACAAACTTGACATATAGCTTCTAGAATAGTATATATGTATATATCAAGTATCTTTCATTTTATAGCTACCACCACCTCCCCGCTACTACCACATAGCTATAAATCAAGTAAAAACACCAATTTATGCTGTCCCCCAATATAAGCCGCAATTTAAATGCAATTGAATTTTGAGAATACACAAATATTCTATAGTACAAAAGGACGTAGAGAGTTTCATCAAGATCGGTTAAGAAACACAGAAACGCAGTTATTAAATAAAGCATATTATTGAAGCAAGCGCAAATTCCAAGAATTTCTGTATGCATGTACATGTATCATGTATCAACAGCATTGCAATTGCGATTGTATTGTTTTCTGTTCTGCTATTCTAATTCGTATTTTTCTCATTAAGACTTAATTATTGGGGTGGTGGGTCAGTAGCGACGGTCTGCTGCGACTTCTAACCCTCTCATGGAATCAGTTGTTTTTTTTTGGCTGGTGTGGCTATTGAGTAGAGGTGGGGGCAAGTAATGCGGTCTGTTGCAAGTTCGAAGCCTACTGTGGAAACAATTTTTTAAATTTATTTTTATTACCACTAAAGCAAACGAGCTCGTAGCACGAGCTGCATTTGGTGTCGAAAGAAGAGGGTTCAGGGTATCCCCTAGTCGGGAGCCCCCGACTTACTTGTTTATTTATATGTTTATTGTTTTAAAACAAAATTGTTTAATTAGTGATATAGTAAAACTCGAGCCTTGAGCCAGGTAAACAATATGTATTAATTTAAAACATAATAATCATATTTAAAAGCATCAAAACTAGTAACGAATGGAACTTAAATTAGGTTCAGTCATTTCACAAATAGGTTGTTGCGTTATTTATATTAACCAAATCATTTTGAAAACAGCCATGTCTTACACCTAAATCAAGTTGACATTTGACTTTAAGAAATCCCATATCGGCTGAAAGCTTAGAAATTTCTGTTCAAAGCATGCCGGCTTATGCCTAAGAAATGTCAGAATTATAAAATAATTTGATATTTTGGACTTTGCCTAATCTATTCTGTTAATTCTAATATGGCTAGGCATTGCAAACTAATTTTTCCTCTAATGGGAGCACAATTTAGTTCTATATTCCTTGTTATTAATCCTGGGCTTGTGCCTCTCCGTAAAAGCAGGATCTTAACGCCTTTTCGCTTTGATTTAAGTAAGCCTCTGTATTAAAATGTGCTGAGCTATTTCTTATGGGAGGTAGGTCATTAATCCCTAAAGGTGTCTTTGTAGAAGTAAATGCAAGTCATTTTGGATTCATACTTGTTTGCGAAACAACTCATTGTAGGCACTTACATGTTTTAATTTAGTAAAATAATTCCACTAGCAATATTATATAAATTTTTTCTTTTTTAGAATAACAAACGATGCAAGAGAGGATGAAATGGAAGAAAATGTGGGACAGGTTAATACAATGATAGGTAATCTCCGAAACATGGCATTGGACATGGGCTCAGAGCTAGAAAATCAAAACCGTCAAATAGACCGAGTTAACCGCAAGGTAAATAACATTTTAATCAATTTTTTTTAACAATATGCAACATTTTAATTCAATTTTCACCCACCCAACCATAGTCAATCGTTTCCTCTTTGAAGCGAACAGACGTGCTTTTTCATGCTCTCCGTTTTTTTTGATTTCAATAAAACACCGGCGTTTTATTATTAATATTTAAAATATTTCCATTACTCTGTTAGCCTTCTCGGCTTATTATTTTTATTTTATCGCGAGTGCAAGCATGTGGCCTGTGCATTTTACCATATAAATATTTTTACTTTTAAATTTGTTTACTTGTGCATTTTGTTGTTGTTGTGCTTGTTAAACTGCACACTGCCTCTCTTAGTGTGCAGGATTTCGTGAGCAAGCAAGCAATCTTTAAATAGACTACTCTCTCGCGCTCTCTCACCTTTCTTCAACTTGCGCTTTGATCTTTTTCTACGCCGCTGCTTGTTGGTGTTCTATACGCTTTTAATCTAAATAACTCTCTTTTTACACTTGTCTGCGTTATTACAACAGAGACCCATAATAATGGACCACAAAATTGTCTGCTTTAAAAAAAATTGCCAATTACATATTACGGCAAGTCAATCCAGCATTCCTTGTTGGCTGTGTGATAATGTCGTGCATTCAAAATGTGCGGGTTATACAAACCTAGTGGGGGATGCTATTGCCAAATGAAATGGTTTGCACTATAGTTGCGACTCGTGTAGGGAGATTGAAGGTGTTATGCGGGCGTTTATTCGTCAGACCAGGAGTGGCTTTAGGGGTCTGATCGTTGGTTTTCGTAAACTAAACGATCAGCTCACAGCCCTGGATACCTAATTTAATAGCCTAAAACTGTTGGATGAGTCTCCAGGGCCTAAAAAGCCCACTCCTTGTGATTTGCCGTTGCCTAATACCCATCAGCCTCCGACTGCAATTCAGCAGTCTATTACACCGATTACACATCAGCTCATCTCCCTTGTTACTCCGGTAGCTGTGAAGTCTGCTGTGGACACTGGTTCTGTCCCGAAATAAGTGACATCGGCAAGAGAAAAACCAGTTGATTATCCGTGTCATCCGCTGTGGTAGAAGTTCCTAAAGGGCGACAGCAACAATTAAACTTACAGCAGCCGCTAGAAGGCACGTCCTCCGAACTACCTGCTGTTTAAGGTACCACAGCTAATAGTTTTCCCACTGTCCTGTGGCGACTAAGCCCCTAGTGGGTGTTCCACCGAAGACACATATTTTTGTTTCTAGGCTTGCCCCTCATCTCATCAGATGATATAAAAGCCTTAAGCTTCTTTAAAATAAATGTTCCGCCAGAAATATTTACTAACATTTGTTGTAAAGAGTTTTGGCCGGAACACTTAATAGTCAAAGAATATAAGGCCAAAATGAAAAATCGGACTCCGATTTTATTACCACTTGTTTCTAATAGCGCATCAACTTTAGTTGCTGCGTCAAAAAACTAAATTCTTCTTTCGAGCTTGCCTACCAGAATGTTAGAGGTCCTTAATTAAAACTCGTTAACCTGTATTCAGATTCTCTTTTTTTTAATTTTGAAATTATCGCATTTACTAAGACTTGGCTGAAGCCGGACTCTTCAATTTTAACTTCCAAATATACCACTTACAGGTGTGATCAAGCTTCCCGTATCGGAGGAGGAGTACTCATAGCTGTCGAGTCTGCTCTTACCTCGGAACGCACTGAACTTCCCATATCAGAGATTGTGTTGTTGGCTGTAAGAGTTGGATTGGGAAGTTTTTCTACCTTTATTTCATTTTCATTTATAGCCCCTCTATCTAACTTGTCCATTTATCAAACCCATCTTAATGATATTAAATCTATTTTCTCCCTACTTTCTGATAGGGACCTTTTAGTAGTTCTTGGGGACTTTAATCTCCCAGATGTCGATTGGTCTTCGCAATCAAATTCAAAGTTTCTGTTGCCCTCTTCGTCAAACGAATTAATTGATGGTCTACATGAAATGTCCTTACGGCAGGTTAATCGTGTTGGATTCGTTCGACAGTGTTGTCCATAGGATTAATCCTTTTACGCTTCCTGAAGACATTTTTCATCCAACTCTGGATATGGTCATTGATCTACCAGCCTGAGTCCCTATCAAGGAATCGGAATTAGCTGAACGTGTCCGTTGTTTCCGAAAGGCTGATTTTCATAAACTGAATGATCTTATTCTGCAAGTTGGGCTTAAGAAAATAATGCTGATTGACGTCATCTATACTGATTTACGGCTTTCGATGTATGGCTTTCGACTCTGTCAACCACTCCTTGCTGCTTCAAACATTATGCCTTCTCGGCTTCCCAGTCAATCTTTTTAACTGGACTTTAGAGTATTTGCAAAACAGAGCCCAAAAGGTTATTTTCAGAAATTCGTTTTTTAAACGAATTCTGGTGACTTCCGGTGTTCCTCAAGGTAGTCATCTTGGCCCGCTACTCTTTACTCTTTTAATTAATTACCTTCCCTTAATACTGTCTCACTCTCGAGTACTAATGTATGCTGACGATGTGAAGTTATGCGTTGCATATAAAGATATCATGATGCCATGATCTTACAGGCTGACATTAATGCGTTTCAGGCTTGGTGTCTAGCCAACCTCTTAAATTTAAACTGCTCCAAATGTAAGGTAATGACTTTCTATAGAAGCCCTCCTCAATTGGTCTCTTACATCCTTGATAGCTTACCGCTCGAGCGTGTTAACAGTACTTCTAATCAAGTAAATGAACTAGGTGTCATCCGTGATTATAAACTTAAATTCGATTCTTATACTAAGACCTTTTCAATACGACCAGAATTGTTTTGGGTTTCATCAAGAGATTGTCGAAGGAGTTTGACGATACGTTCACGACAAAAACCCTTTATATATCTTTGGTATGACCTATACTTGAGTATGCCTCATGTATCTGGTCACCACAATACTCTATCCATCAAGACAGAATTGACTCCGTTTCGAAACAGTTCTAGTTGTTTTCCCTTCGTGGTTTAAATTGGGATCCTCGTGTGCGGTTACCGTCATACTGCAGCAGACTTCTGATGATTAACCTTCCTTCTTTAATTAATCGTAGAACCATGCTGGGTGTAATATTTATCCATAAATTAATTACTGGTGAAATCGACTCTTCTCTGTTGACTAGCCAATTACATTTCTTTATCCCTACGAGACTAACACGTAATTTTGCAAAATTATCGCTTCAATTTTGCTCAACTAATTACGCCTTGCATAAACCATTCAGGGATCTCTGTGATGACTATAACAAGCATTACAGAATATTCTGCTCGGAGTCTGCTCTTCCTCGTATAAAGTCTTCTATTCTAAACTATTTAGCAAGTAAATAGTCTTATTATAGCCTGAACCCATTGAAAATGGGTAAAAGGGGTATAATGTATTTGTGCAAATGTGTGTAACAGGCAGAAAGAAGCATCTCCGACCCTATAAAGTGTATATATTCTTGGTCAGCATTAATAGCCGAGTCGTTCTTGCCATGTCCGTTTGTCTGTCCGTCCGTCCGTCCGTATGTATGTATGAGCGCATGGATCTCAATACCTATAAGAGCTAGAGACATGCAATTTTAGCTGCAGGTCCTCCTAGGGCCAGCGCAGATCGAGTTTGTTTCCGATATTCAATAACTTGCCCGTGTCCAAGTAATCGATAAAAATCTATATCGAAATTCCCTTTTTTGAGCAATTTTGGTATATTATAAGAGCTAGAGTCAAAAACTTGTCATGCAACTTCTAGAATAGTATATATATATATCAAGTATCTTTCATTTTATAGCTACCACAAACTCCCCGCTGCTACCTCATAGCTATAAATCAAGTAAAAACGCCAATTTATGCTGCCCAAAAATACAAGCCACAAATTAAATACAATTGACTTTTTGATAATACCACACGATTATTCTATAGTACAATAAGATGTACTGTAGAAAATTTCATCAGGATCGGTTAAGAAACAGAGAAATGATTAAAGATTAAACGTGTTTTGACTTTTCTCCTATCAGCGGCAACAAGCGCAAATTCCAAGAAATTCTGTATACAAGTTCACACGCAGATTCACGCGCGTCTTCTTTGAATTCTATTTACAGCATTGCAATTGCGATTGTATCAATTATTAGCTTGGCTATTGAGTAGAGGTGGCGGTCAGTAGTGCGGTCAGTTGCGAGCTCAAACCCTATAATGAGACCAATTTTTTATTTTTTCGCTGGTGTGGCTTTTGAGTAGAGGCGTCAGCAAGTAATGCGGTCAGTTGCGAGTTCGAACCTTGCCAAGCGAACTTTTTTTTTTAAATTTATTTTTATTACTACTAAAGCAAAAGAGCGCGTAGTGCGAGCTGCATTTGGGGTTGGAATAAGACGATTCAGGGTATCCCCTAGTCGGGAGCTCCCGACTAGAACCTCTCACTTGTTTCTCATTAAGACTGAGTAATTGTGAGGTTCTTGAGTAGAGGCGGCGGCAAGTCGGTCTGTTGCGAGTTCCTACTGTGGAAACTTATTTGTTTGTAATTTATTTTTATTACTATAAAAGCAAACGAGCGCATAGCGCGAGCTGCATTTTGTGTCGAAATAAGAGGGTTCAGGGTATCCCCTAGTCGGAAGCTCCTGACTAGAGCCTCTTACTTGTTTTTATTTGTAATTGTATTTGTTCATATTGTCGTAGTTTGTATTCGTTTTGTACTTTGCGCCCCTCGGTCGGTTAGGCGGTGCATAAAAAACAGCTAGAGTTTTGTTCTTCAAAAAATTTTTACATCTGTTACCAAACCAACTTTTTGGATATAAATGGCCACAAATAAGCAAAAAACATGCAGTTACATTATATTTAATTAAGAAACTTATGATTCTTAGTGGGGCACTATTACACTAAACGTGAAAACAAGAAAGAGGGAATATCTTCGGTACACCGAAGATTTAATACCCTTGTAGGCCGAACCTCATAATGCTCATAATACTTTACTCGTATCTAAGAAGCACAGGGAAAATAGTTATGGCCAAGAATGGTTAAGATATCTTGACAAAAAAAAAGGTTTTAAACAAGAATCTACTTTCTGACCGATCGTTCCTATGGCAACTATATGATATAACGTTCCAATGCAGATACGATTTTGTATAGAATATGTGTAGTGAAACCTACAAATGCCGAGTTAAGTAAAAAAAAATCAAAACTTGCAACCGTCTCTACTCTAGAGCCACACCAACAATTAAGTCTTAATGTGAAAAAAAACGGATTAAAACAGCAGCAAAAATCAAAAATCCAATTGCAATTGGTGGGAAATATAAATTGGTTTAATTACTTGATTTATAGCTATGTGGTGGTAGCGGAGTAGTAGCGATAGCTATAAAATGAAAGATACTTTATATATGTATACTATTCTAGAAGCTTCATGTCAAGTTTGGTGACTCTAGCTCTTATAACTTACGAGACTTACTCAAAAAACAGGGTTTCTATATAGATTTTTATCGATTATTTGGAAACTAGGTTACCGATTATCGGAAACAACCTTATACAGAGCGGGCACTAGGAGGACCTACATTTAAAATTTCGAGTCTCTAGCTCCTATAGGCTCTGAGATCCTTGCGTCCGTACATACGGACGGACAGACAGACGGATATGGCTCGATCGACTCGGCTGTTGATGCTGATCAAGAAAATATATACTTTATGGGGTCAGAGTTGCTTCCTCCTGCCTGTTACATATATTTGCACAAATACATTATACCATTTTTAATAATTATCTTCATCAAACTAATATACATTTGCAAAATTAATTTCAGGATACGTAATAAAATGTATATCGGTAATGATAAGTTATATCATTAACCAAAAAACATATAGATGAGACATGCCGTAGCAGAAATTTGACATCTTTTGATCGCTCACACTACAGGAAACGCAAAATTTTTACGCTGGGCCTTTATATTTAGTTTCCTTACCATGCGAAAAACAATAACGTAGCGCTATTTCTTGCATTGATGTGGTCACACGACCTAGCCACCGAAATAATCTTGAAGCTTGCGTACAACAACAGCAAGAGTGTTTTTAATGATTTTCTGGTAAAACATCACGATGTCCAGATAATAGAGGCGGCATATGAAACTGCATGGGCACGCTTCATCGCACAGTATAATCGGCCACGCCATATCCTCCATTCATTCTTTATTGAATGCATTCAGGGAGTTGTCTACTGTCCCTTTTATGGTCAATGTTTCAGTCAATGTCTCAAGCCGGGTCGCATATCAGAAAAATGTGAATCAAAGCACAGTCGCTTATACAATTGCAATACTCCACGTTGCAGTCGTCAAATAAGGCCGACCCATTGGCTGCTCACTTGCGGGAAGTCAAATGAACCTGATTCCATCCACTATGATAAATAGTCATGTAACACGATCGCCATGAAAACTAACCTGGCTCCTTGAACAAGGGAAAGGCCGCACTACGCACAGTATTGATGAATGAACCTCATGCACAGGGGTCATATAAACCTGTCGTGTGTATGCCTGTCGTGTGCTATTAATATTTTCCAATAATGGTTTGGGAAAAAAGTCGGAATTTTAAAAATTGTTTAGGAACGCAAACGGCGTTCATTTGCTTCTTTTATTTTTTAAAAATTTTCTTCGCATGAAGAATGTTTGTGCCATTGTTTTATTCTTTAATATATATACATGTATATATATTTTTTTTTAATTTTATCTTCTTTCGTTGAAGGTTTTTCTTATCTTCGTATTAAAAATATAGATACCACCCATGTAGCAAAACGAGTTAGGAATGTACCTTCAAGAATATGAGTACATATGGTTATTCATTTAGCAGGCTAACTTTGATCATTTCACTGAAGCATGGTAGGTTTGCTAAAAGGTAAAACTTATCTCAGCCTTGCTCAATCGATTTGAATGAATAATATTATCAACGACGAATAATTAAATACAGGGGTGAAATACAACGAATATTCTTCAATTTGCTGAGCATCCGCCAGCTGGATGCGACTATGACGCCGAGGAGGCAATGCCTAACATGCTCAATGCCGTTTTGGGTCGAACGGATAGGCGATAGCATGTGTCTGTATGATACGATCGAAGGGTATGTCGACCCCGCCAGCGACAATTAAGTCTATGAGAACAAGTACTTGAAGACTATGGCACTCATGCTTGCACTACAGCGTGCACCGAAAATACGGCATCAGCAACAATAGCGAAGCTTGGTAAGCGAAGACGCAATTTCAAAATTTGTACAACAACAAAAATTCTTCGCTCTGTTTACGTTGAGTGTGACCACAACCATAACTGAAGCAGCAAGCTTAGTACGTCATTGAACGAAAAAACTGACCTCTTTATTACCGTATTGCTGGAGGCCTTTATTGAGTTGCCCACAACGAAGAACAGTTATGTAGCAATGTTGGGGTAGGTTACAAATGGTGCAAATGAAATTGTACGAAGACTGGTTGCAATTGGGCAAACAGGACGCGACTGCTGGACCAGAGTTAAGACGCAAATGGGAGGAAGTCAGTCAGGACACCATGTCTCCAAAAATTAATGATTTGTTCCAATTCCTCGACGCAAGATGTAAGGAATTATACTTGAGCCTGGGGCATGCAACTTCTGAAGTAGCTGCATGCAACAACAATGACAAGCTGAAGAAACGACACGCAATTTTGTAACAACTGAGCAAGTGCATGTGCACGGTGTATGTCACTCTCACCATCTCGACGCCTACTTTCGGACATTTCATCGGAAAGAGCTGAATACGGGGTTTTGTAAGCTTCACTTAAAATCACGGGTGTAAGACTCCACACAGCAGAGGCTGCGGTGCACTTCTTAGGAAAAGTTCCATAACCATTGGCAGCCAGGGACAAACTCGAGGCACCTTTACTGGAGATCTTTGATGATATTCCGCTTGCAGATCCAATGTTTAACACTACTTCTCCAATAAATATTTTATTAGACACAGACTATGTTTACTGGCGAGAAGAAGATAGACAGTCATGGCACCACGGTGATCACGATCCCGAGCATAGCACCAGCTAACACGCTGCTTACTATTATTTACACCAACGCCTCACTACAATGATTCTAGGAGTGGGAGGGTACCAACGCTGGCCTGCCACCAGATCCCCAGGATTTAAAGGTGGAGCAGCATTTTCGTGACACACACTCAAGACATTCCCAGAGATGGTATAACGTCAAGCTTCCCTTAAAAGTGGCGAATACTACCTTTCCAAAAACCTTACAAGCGGCTGCAACACATTTTGAAGCTTTAGAACGCCAACTATTTAACGATACAAACCTGCAATTAAGGTACATAAAATTAAACTCAAACCGGCTTTCTACATGCCCATCACCCACTTGTGGGACAGAAGCTGAGAGTCGTGTTTTTCAAGATCGTGACGGTCATGCCCTAAACGACGCACTACTTGTTGGACCAAGCATTTAGCGTAAATTGTTCTATGTGTGCTTACACTTTCGGATACATCGCTTTGTACATTCGGCTGACATAGTAAAAATGTTTCGCCTGATATGAATCACTTAAGAGCCATCTAAGCCGCTGAAAAACACTCTCAGTTAGGTATCGTCACCTATGGTACGGCCTCGCACCGCTATTAGCGGTCAGAGTTCTAGAGCAACTGACTCACGACTACGAGCAAGAATATCCACACACAGGCTTCTCTTAGAAGACTTTTAAGTCGATGATGTATTGACTGGAGCATCAACTCAATATGAGTTTTCTAGCGCAGAGATGAACTGATACAGCTTTAATCACAAGCACAGCTTGAATCGATAAAATGGGTTTCAAACAGGAAATGCATTGACACTTTGGAGGCATCCCATCCCCAGCTCATCTGCAAATGTTATCGACTCAATACAAGATTGAACAACAAAGGTGATAGGAACTCACTGGCAACTAGTAACACTCTGAGATAGAACGTGAATTTGAGCAAGCTTGCAGACAGCAGACAGCACAGTCAGCACCAGTTTTCGCTCAGTTCAAAATTTTATTTTAAGAACTACGGCTTCATAGCTTGGATTGGGATACTCAGCTCCCACCGAACTTGGCAACGCAAAGGAGCTCAATGTGCTTCATTTTGTTTGATACTCTTTGGGCACTATATAACTGCATGCATTCTCAGACACACCAATTAAAGCGTACACCGCTGTTGCTTTTAGTCGGATTACACACCCAGATGGTCATGTAGAGTTAATGTTAGTTGATAGAAAAACACGTGCTGCACCACTCAAGCAACAATCTCGTCCCCTCTTAGAACTGTGGCGGGCTATTGCTGATTCGACTGGTCGCCTCGATCAAAACTGCGCTGGAGAGGGCCACAATGGCTTCATTATGAAAACTTCAGAATAGCAATACAATGGAAGCACATTTCTCCTTATATTTCAAATGACCGAGTTCGGCATCGAAGATGAAACTATTATTGGACATTACTGCAGATTGCAAAAAAGCTTCATGAAAAGAGTCCTGTTATTAGAGACATGCATACTAACCCAAGTTTAGATATGTGCTTTTGTGCGTGTGCGCAACTAGCCGATGAAAATTTGCAGTTTTTGGGACTTCTGAATTTCCGTCGAATCTTAATTTAAGTCTGTACTTAGATTACACTTAGAAAAAAAGGAGGTAAGCAAATAAGATTCGTTTCGGCAAAAGAGAACATTACTAATAAATGGATAACAATACAAAAATGTAACTGTGTAGTTTCAAGCCTTTTGGCAACTAATTTATTTTCACTACATGTGCGCAGGAAAATTTAAAGAAGTAAATATTTTGTTTCAAATGCACTTATTAGAATTTATAACTATTTTATGCAATTGCTACTACCAACTCGAACTTGTTGTGTCTAGATTGCGATCAAACGAAAAACGAAGTGCAACTCCAAAAGACGCACTCCGCTTAGGGCGATAGGCAGCGGGCGTCAATGCCAAAGGCAAAGTTCCAACGAAAGAATGGACAACAGCTTACAAAAGGCGCGCAAACATTACTCGCTCTTAGGCTGTAATTATGATTGTCTTCCTTTACTGTTGGCTACTGCACCCAGCCGTAGGTGTTGTCTCTGTTGGTGACTTAACCGAACATTCCCACCCCAAACGACATCGTTAATGGAGAGCCCTGGCTAAGGAGTGCGCCATTTTGAGCGCTGTTGAAGAAGCGTTAAAGATTCTATGGGCCAAAATACTTGTTGTTAAATCGATTGAAGTTAAGCTATCTTAGATCAGGGTCAATGTATGACGAAGATGGTGCTGTACCCAGGAAGTGCGCGGGTATCAGGACGTTAAGATCACCTGGCATTTCTTAAAGTGGAAGCAATGGTCGAGAATTTCCGTGATGTGGCAGACGAGCGTGCGCAGCGAATCGAATTCCAAAATGGAAGGGTCAACCGAGCGATAAAAAAGGTGTTTCGCAGTCTTCACAGCTTCTTTCCATAGTCCGCCAAAGTGCGGAGAGCAAGAAGGGATGAACGTCCATTCAATTGACTCGGATAGGCAAAACTCTTGAACAGCCTTGACATGCTCGACGCTCACGAACAGGCGGCTCAGATCTGCCAGATCATTCTTGGCTCCTATGAAGTTTTCGCGTTGTCAGACCAGATTCTTAAAGGACGAGAGCGAGTCAGCATGAACCATTGAGGGGCGTTGAGAAATGATGTTGTAGACAAATTCTTCAGAAGCTCTCAGTGCACTGCCTTTGTAGCGAAGCATATGAATAGGCTGATATACTATTTTACTGGTGGCCTGTTGCGTACTTCGCTCTTGTAGAAAAATGGTCCACAGTAATCAATGCCAGTGACCATAGAGAGAAAAGATTTTTCGAGACTATCAGCTGGTAGGTTTGCATTATATGCTCTGCTCATCGCAGCGGCACAAAAATAGATTGTGTAAAGAGAAGCGGGCCATGATGATAATTGGGATAAGGCTGATTATTATTAACCTAGATTAGCTTGAAAAAAGTTATCGAACTGATCGGCAACGCCTGAAACAGTAATTGAATAAAATTAACCGAAGATAGCAAAATAGATGTCTCACATTTGGAGTTAGCAAAGCTACAAATTTGTAATTAATTAAAAAAATGTAATAATTTGTTGTAAAGGCGGCAAGTGCGACGGTACTCCTTATCGCATATGGAATTTTGCGTAGAAAAGATAGATCTGAAAACTACATAACGGGAGAAATTAAAATTATATCCCGATATCTTAACTTTTTTATAACACCTCGACTTCACATTTTTAAAAATCATTAGTTCCCTTAAGAACCAGGAAGGCCTATCTGAACACGCTAGGTAATCAAAAGGGACAGAGATTCAAAGTTCAGTGTAGGATATCATAAAATAGTTTTATGGCAACATCAATTTCTCCAGAGACGATCTTAAAATTCCGATTCCCGATTAACCTACAGCCAGGACATCTCATATATACCATCAATTAACTTATGAGACATAGACGGCAACAGAAAGGTTGAATCCATTGGAAGAAGTTGGGAAGTTGCCATAAACGATGAGGAAGCCCTTTCAGAAAGTAGGGAGTAGATAGACCTTATAGCGGTAAGATGTTTTAAGTAAATGGACTTGTTAGATGGTGAGGAAATAAAGGAGCAGGATATAAAGACACAGAACCTACCAAATTCCAATTTTAGCTATGAGCTATGAGTTCTGCTCCTTCGATACAGAAAAGTCGGTCACACTTGTAAGTGGTAAGTGGTGTATTCGGAGGGAAATATTGAGGAATCTGAGATGTCTGGTTTTAGCTATGTCTCAGTAAAAGCGATAATATTAAAATTGAAGGCAAGAAAATCTATGTACAGGCTAACAGATTTAAGACCTCTATCTCGTTTTAATGGGCAAGCTCAAAAGAAGACTTTAGTTTGCACAATAGGGGCACCTGTTTCTCCTGCACAATGCTGTGGCTGATGATCGCAAGTTCGACTCGGTGTCGGTAGACTTGCACGAGGACATCGCCCGAATCTTCGAGGATTGTATTGCACATCAACCTCTGCACAACAGAAGAGAAGCAACAGCTTCGCGGAACATCGCTTAGCACATGCTAATGGCTGCGCAATGTCGGTTCGTCCGCTAATTTCTGTCTTGGATTACCTAAATAAATTGGCAAAAATAGTGTAGAAAATGCTAGAAAATAGTAAAATGTAACCGACTTACGTAATGTAGACACAAACTGCTTGGAAAAATTATTAGAATGTCAACGCGGTCAGTAATAATATCCCCAATTTAACTGATGTTGCGGCCGCTTTGCAGATGCTTTCACAGATAGTCGATGACACGACACGACGACTTCCGTAGCTCTAAATAGTCGTATGCACCACGCCCACCAAAGCCGAGAAACGACTGGAGGGTGGGGACAAGAGATCCCTCTGCTTCTACCACATCATGTTGAGTGCCGTAAATGCCAACACAGCTGCCCACGTCACTGTGATAAAAGTTGCTAGCATAGAGTATGCGGCCGTAATGCAAGAATGCTCGCTACCTAAACCCTACACATTCTACTATTATACTTGAAAATAAACATACTATAAAAAAAAACACACACTTTGACAAGCCAACGAATACCCATGCATAACAATGGATGATGTAATAATTACAGTACATTAATCAAGACACTTTCTCTTGTCTCTCATAAATACATTAAGAAGCCATATAATCCAATTTTTTTATCGAGTCTCTAAGGCCGACAGTAGGGTTATTTATTTTTCACTCACATTAACATGCCTGTGCCTACTACCGAAAAAAGTATCTAAACAGGTCAACCTACACTTGCATGATCAGTCGTTGACTCTTTATCACGCAAATATCGAAATGAATAGGGTAATTAAGTTTAACAAGTCATAAAAATGAATGGGGTTATATATTCGGGCTATGAAAGTGGTCTTTTAAGAACAATTCACTACTAGTGGTGTTTCGTAGAGCATTAAGAACGTGCTTAATATTATTGGTTTTCTTATTTCTTTGTGACCTTCCCAGATATCAAGTTACTTCTTTAAGAATATTAATTACGTGCTTGTGTGTCGTACCTTTTACAACGCACATTAATCTTAAATATGGTAAATGCGTTGACAAAAACAAATATGTGCTGGTTGTGGTTGGAACTCCTTGAAAGGGATCCAGGAGGTCGACATGATATTGATGTGATATCATCATAATGATATTGACCCGCTTGGCGACTACCTCATTGCTTACATTTTTTTAAGCCTTTGCCAGAAATTCTCATACGTCGAAACCAAACATATTATCAGCCGGCTTCTTGTCTACTCGATGCTCCCATGGTCCGTTCTGCCATGACACTTATTTCATACCGTTGCTGATTAGACAAAGGAGGTTCTTTTATAATTAGTCTAACTAAAAAAAAACCAATCTGCTTTACCGATGATTGTGTTGGATTTATTCAAACTGTCGGTTTTTATCTCGCTGCATATGAAACATAGCTAAGATCATCGACATGTTCCATCCGAGCCTGACCGATGAATTATTTCGATATCAAACTCTTGGATGCTCATCAACCATCGAGCTATTGGTGGTATGAACTATTGGAGCTAGCATCAATGTGTAAATCGTGATCAGCATCCAGCATATTGATAACAGGAAACTATCGTTTTTGAAATGAAATATTGTTTCAATTCGTTGAAAGCGTCATACTGTTGTTCATCCTATTTAAGCTGTTTATTTTAACGTTGTAGCATACGCAATGACTGAGATTATAGCATATAAATGCAACAAAACTTCGAAAATATCCACTAGACCTAAAAACTTACTTAAGTCAGTAACGTCATTTTTCAAATCAAATGACATGCGGTTGACTTTAAAAATTGCACCTGTTATAGCGAATGCACTATACTTTCGACTACCAGCAGCTTCTTCAATTTGATAATATCCACTTTATAAATATAAAGATCACTATGATTTAAATCGTTCCTCAATGTTGTCAGCTGGAAAGTTTTTTTTATAAACTTGTTGAGACGACGATAATCGAACGCGATAACTTCAATTTTATTTCCTAATGACAATACATAGGACTGGGTTCCTCGGATGTTGACATGGAGATTATATATTTTTTAAAAGTTCATCTATAATAGCGTTGAAAATATGACGCTTCTTATTGAGTACCCGATACTTGAGAAACAACCTGTCCACCCTAATAAGAAATGCGGAACCACTCTTTTGCTTTCAAAAATCGTTTCTCCATTTTCAAATGCATGGACAATGACATACTGTTCAAACACAAAGTCTTCCAGCAGAGCACAATGTCTTTGATATAAACTTGATAATAAATACTAAAAAGACTAACAGCCAGTTTAAATTAATGCTATCTACAATTGCTTTTGAATAATTATTATCGCTCCATTGCGATACACTGCTGCAGGGTGTCTGCAAGTCGCACCATGTCGTATGAAGTATTGGCTACAAGCCAATATTTTGGTCGGGACTTAAGTCGGGTGTAGATTGTACTCAACAGAAAATTCGCGACCCACCTATATGCTTAAACCAAAGACAATATAAACACTAAGATGAGTAACGCCCATACATTTGAATGTGACGCAAAATTTGTAACCTGGCCTTTCATCTGGCCTTTGAGGCTTCGCACGACATGTCTGCTGACGGCTGTTCGTTCAGACGAACGAATGCCAAAGTCGCGGCTTGTTGATGCTGACACAAGCAACGAAGTTAGTCGCCAGCCTGCCTACAGGAAAGCTGGTCGATGGTGCTTTGAGTCGCTCCGTTTTCGAAGTACATTGAGCGAAAAAGTTTTAAACGATCGACGCATAGTACTTTTGGTTTATCCATGAAATGCGTGCTTTATTGAAATGAACCATTACCCTAGATACAAACGTTAAATTGTTCAGGAAAATTGAAGAATAAAATAAAATTTTCACAAAGCGCATTTTGTGCAATAATCATGTTAGGAAAATAGCACACGTAGATTGATTTCCCTTTTGTTTTTGGACAGTGTATGCTCGAGAGAAGTTTTTGTCTCAGCCAATGGCGTGCAAGCACCTATGTTTGTATGTGTGAATAAGAAGTAGAAAATCTGTTGTTTAAAGTCGATGCAAATATTTATATAATTTCTTTAAATTAACTTATTAATTAAATTATTATTTTTAAGAAATAAAAAAATGAAAATTAGAGCCCAAATTTTTCGTTTCTACCGATTCATTTTATCAATTTTTTGTTTGTTTCAAATATATATTTCTTTGACGGTCGAACTGCAGACCTATTTAATTTTCCCTATTTGTATTTTTCGGCACTCTTTTATTTTTTAATAAAGTAAAAATAATAATAAATAAATAATCATTTAATTTAAGGAAATTATATAAATATTTGCATCCACTTTAAAAAACAGATTTTCTACGGAGACGGAGACAACCTCAGTATGCATTCATATGTGTTTATGTCATGCATGATAAGCGATAGAAAACTAACAACATTTATTTCTTTGCCAGTAATACCAGAGCTGAGAATAATAACACATTAAAATATGCTGTCGTGTATGTGTCGGGGAAAAGATGATTTTCTTGAATTAAGCGCCTTATCGATAATTACTTTGGGTGTCGATTGTAGATGGTGTTGTATAGGTCTGCATTTAGACAGTGTTGTTTAAGTATTATCGAGTGCGATAATAGTGGCAACGCTATTTATCGAGCGTGGTTCTAAGACGGTTAGAAAAAAACACGTGCGAACGAAGGAACTCTCAGAAACTCGCTGCACTCGAAATGACTTAACTAAAATGGAAAATATTAATAACTACGCCAGCTCATCTCCAATATTAGAAGTGGGATCCAGTTCTCGTCAATTAACTATGGAGGATCAACTGCTTATGCTGATGGAACAACAAAACCAAAATTTCCTGGTGTTGGCAAAAGCTTTGCAAGCGTCGGCACGTGAGCCTGTACAAAATGGCGCCGTTAATTTGCTGAAATTTAACGCAGACATTCCTGGATCAGACGCTACGCAGTGGTGTGCAACAGTTGTTATCGTTTTAAGCGAACAACCATTGCAAGGCAGCTCTTTAATTTTGGCACTAAGTAAATCTCTTGAAGGAAGTGCATCTCAGTGGCTGACCCAAATTTGTTACGTGAGCATAACATAGCCGGAGTTCAAACAGTTATTCGAACTGAGATATGCAAATACAGAGAGGCCAGCAGCCACATTTTTACATTTGATTAATAGCCGCCCGAGCGACGGTGAAGGTCTCTCGCTATATGCAAGCCGTTTAGTGACGTCACTCGTGACAAAATGGCGAGACATGAACACTGAGAATATTGCTGTATCAGTTGTTTTGGGACATTTGGCCAACTTTGATCGTCGTGTGCTGAGAATCGCATACACAGCCAATATTCAAAACCGACGCGATTTACAGAGTGAGTTGCAAGTGTTTGCGCTTGACAAGAGGCCACAACATTTTGGAAGTGAGAATTCGGATGCAAAGCGTTTTAAGATGCTTCCTATCAGGTGTCATCTTTGCGGTAGCATGGGGCACAAGAAGGCCGATTGCAGGAGTCGAAAGCATTCTGAGGGTACATCGCAGGGACAGGATCACCGAGCTCCTCAACCTCTTCAACAGCATGGAAAGAGCAACATCACTTGCTATCGTTGTCAGCAGCAGGATCATATAGCTTCGCAATGCCCGAAAGCTGGTGGTACAACTGGATCGCGTACAGTAAAGAGAGCGGAATTATGTATCGTAGATGAGCCAAAAGCAAGTATGCTGGTGCGAGTTGAGAATATCCGATTATGTTTAATTCAGGAGCAGAATGTTCGCTAGTTAAAGAAAGTTTTGAAAGTAAATGAAGTGGTAAAAGATCAAGTAATGTTGTAACACTAAAAGGTATTGGTAATGCAAATGTTCATAGTACGATCCAAATTAATTGCGATGTAATGATTGATAGAAATAGTTTAAACGTAATATTTCATGTAATACCAGACGAATGGATGCGAAACAATATTGTGTTAGGTCGTGAAGTTTTAGCTCAAGGATACTCAGCTTTAGTATCCTGTGAGGGAGTAGAGATAGTAAAAGATAAAACAGTAAACGTATGTACTACTTTGTCAAACAATTCATTTGATAAGATAGAAACTGATGTACATGGCGAAGACAAAGACAAATTAATAACATTGTTAAAATCTTACACTGATTCGTTTATAATGATTCGGCTGATTGATGAAAACAAAACTGTACAGAGAACACCATATAGATTTAGCGCAAGTGAAAGAGAGCTAATTCGAGGTTAAATACAAGAGTTTTTAGAGTGCAAGGTTATCAGACCCAGTTGTTCTCCGTTTGCCAGTCCTGCGTTGCTGGTCAAAAAAAAGAATGGATCTGCAAGGCTCAGTGTAGATTATAGGGAGTTGAATTCAAATACAGTCGCAGATAAATTTCCTTTACCATTAATAGCTGACCAAATAGCCAGGTTACGAGGAGCGAAATTCTTTACCTGTTTAGACATGGCAAGCGGTTACTATCAGGTTCCAATGCATCCAAAGTCTATTGAATATACTGCGTTTGTTACCCCGGACACGCAATACGAGTTTCTTTCAATGCATTGAAAGCATTAGGAGCTGTTGGCTATTCATATGTTATTGTCTGCATGGATGACATTATGATTGTAGCTTCAACTAAAGAAATGGCTCTAGAGAGGTTACAAATAGTTTTGGATATTCTTACAAAGGCTGGATGCTCATTTAATGTAGAAAAGTACTTCTTACTCAGAACTTCTGTCCAGTACCTGGGATATGAGGTGCAGGCAGGTTGCGTCAATTTATAGGATTGGCATCGTATTTCCGTCAATTTGTTTTTGGTTTTTCACAAGTGATGAAACCTCTATATTCACTTACGTCAGAGAAAAGTAATTTTGAGTGGAAAGATGAACATGAAGAGATCCGTAGAAAAATAATTCACATACTTACCAACAAACCAGTGTTGGTTATTTTCGATCAGTACCCGATTGAGCTACACACGGATGCAAGTGCTCTTGGATATGGAGCTATACTTCTAGACAGGATCGAAAATAAGCCACACGTGATAGAATATTATAGCAAGATGACATCCCCAACCGAAGCCAAATACACCTCATATGAACTTAAAACTCTTGCCGTGGTTAAGGCAGTGAGGTATTTTGGGCATTATTTACAAGGCAGAAGTTTATAATCTTCACTGACTGTAATTCGTTAAAGTCATCCCGAACAAAAATAGAGTTGGTAACAAGGGTTCACCGCTTGTGGGAATATCTTCAAACCTTTGACTTTGATATACAATTTAGTAAAGGCAAGCGGATGGCTCACGTCGATTTTTTGTCTGGAAAACCTCTACCTCACAAAAAGTTCACCGAAAAGTCAAAGATTGTCGAAAAGTGAATTGAATTAGCTGAGCTTTCAGAAAATTGGATTCGGGCAGAGCAACAAAGAGATGAAAATATTTATGAGATAATACATAAATTAAATAATGATAACTATCCATTAGAGATTTCGAAGACGTACGATTTAAGAACAGGTGTTCTATATAGGAAGATTCAGAGAAACTGCAAAACTCTTTGTTTACCAGTAGTACCTCGAGCGTTTAGATGGTCGGTTATAAACCAATTGCATGAAGCCATTATGCATCTAGGATGGGAAAAGACACACGATAAATGACCATTACTGGTTTGAAGGCATGGATAAATACGTTCGAAAGTTTGTGGAAAACTGCATAACTTGCAGAGTTTTAAAATCAAAGTCAGGAAAACCATAAATTGAGTTACACTCCATTTCAAAAGTAAGCATTCCATGGCACACAGTGCACATAGACATTTCAGGCAAGCTTAGTGGTAAGA
The DNA here is from genome assembly GCA_035045885.1 of Drosophila borealis. NCBI lineage: Eukaryota > Metazoa > Arthropoda > Insecta > Diptera > Drosophilidae > Drosophila > Drosophila borealis. The sequence continues at coordinate 512,539 of JAWNOR010000340.1, read as the reverse complement.
GTGATCGATAAGAATATGTCATTGTACAGATTGACGCATTTACCAAGTACCATACTTATACCCTAAGTGCGAAAAGTTGTATTATGGCATTAAAATCCTCGATATCTCTATTTGGCGTGCCGAACCGAGTTGTGGCGGATCAGGGAAGAAGTGTCACGGATACTAAACTTGTAGACTACTGCGCATCTCAAAAGATAAAACTGCACTTGGTAGCTACGGGAGCAAGTCGTGCGAATGGTCAAGTGGAAAGGGTGATGAGCACATTGAAGAATCTGTTAACTGCTGTTGAAACAAGTGCGCGTTCTTGGCAAGATGCTTTGGGAGAGGTCCAGCTAGCCATTAATTGTACTGTAAATAGAGTCACCAAAGCGAGTCCTTTGAAACTGTTAATGGGAAAGGTTGCTCGACCCTTAGGTTTAATTCCAATTAGTGAATCTGAAACTGAGGTTAATCTGACCGAAATCAGAACATTAGCTTCAAAAAATATGGAAATTGCGAGCAAATATGAGAAGTCTAGGTTTGACAGAAACAAGGCAAAGTTAGTAAGATTCAGTGAGGTTGATTTTGTTCTTTTAAACAGCAGTGAAAGACACCAAACGAAGCTCGATCCTTAGTTTCGAGGTCCTTTTCAAATAATAAAGGTATTAGATAATGATAGGTATATGCTAAAATGTTTGAAGAGCTTAATAAGTATGCCGGATGGGCAGGTACGAAGCGAGCTAGAAATCGAGGAGAGCCCGCTAGGTGAAGTCGTTGAAACAGCAGGTAGTGAAACCGTTGAAAAAGACAGTAGTGGAACCGTTGAAACAGACGATAGAGAAACCGTTGAAACAGACGGTAGAGAAGCCGTTGAAACAGACGGTAGTGGAACAATTAAAACAGAATGTACCGTGGCGGAACCTGGTCCTGAAGCTCTAGTAGTTGCTGATGTTGTGGATTCAGAGAAATAAGAAGATCATAATGAATGATAAAAATTTAATGAAGATAATGAAAACGAATATGTTTAATGAAAATGATGAATAATCTGTTATGTTAAGCGAGTATACTTTAAGAAATTAGTTAGGTATAAAGAAGGTTAATGATTGAAATTAAAGTTTGTTTATAAAGATTTAAAAAAAAAAGGATTGGGAGCACGAGGACGTAAGAATGGCCGTGTCGGGGAATAGATGATTTGCTTGAAATAAGCGCCTTATCGATAATTACTTTGGGTGTTGATTATAGATGGTGTTGTATAAGTGTGCATTTAGACAGTGTTGTTTAGGTATTATCGCGTGCGATAATAGTGGCAACGCTATTCATCGAGCGTGGTTCTAAGACGGTTAGAAAAAAACACGTGCGAATTAATAACTACGACAGCTCATCTCCAATATATGTATATTAACGCATACAAACATAATTGCTTGCACGGCCTTCATAGAGCCGAAGCTGAGAGTACAAGTTATATAGTGTTGATTATCCCGCGACGAGCTTTGCCGGTTTCACTCCAGTCCAGTTCACAAGTGATGAAACCTCTATATTCACTTACGTCAGAGAAAAGTAATTTTGAGTGGAAAGATGAACATGAAGAGATCCGTAGAAAAATAATTCACATACTTACCAACAAACCAGTGTTGGTTATTTTCGATCAGTACCCGATTGAGCTACACACGGATGCAAGTGCTCTTGGATATGGAGCTATACTTCTAGACAGGATCGAAAATAAGCCACACGTGATAGAATATTATAGCAAGATGACATCCCCAACCGAAGCCAAATACACCTCATATGAACTTAAAACTCTTGCCGTGGTTAAGGCAGTGAGGTATTTTGGGCATTATTTACAAGGCAGAAGTTTATAATCTTCACTGACTGTAATTCGTTAAAGTCATCCCGAACAAAAATAGAGTTGGTAACAAGGGTTCACCGCTTGTGGGAATATCTTCAAACCTTTGACTTTGATATACAATTTAGTAAAGGCAAGCGGATGGCTCACGTCGATTTTTTGTCTGGAAAACCTCTACCTCACAAAAAGTTCACCGAAAAGTCAAAGATTGTCGAAAAGTGAATTGAATTAGCTGAGCTTTCAGAAAATTGGATTCGGGCAGAGCAACAAAGAGATGAAAATATTTATGAGATAATACATAAATTAAATAATGATAACTATCCATTAGAGATTTCGAAGACGTACGATTTAAGAACAGGTGTTCTATATAGGAAGATTCAGAGAAACTGCAAAACTCTTTGTTTACCAGTAGTACCTCGAGCGTTTAGATGGTCGGTTATAAACCAATTGCATGAAGCCATTATGCATCTAGGATGGGAAAAGACACACGATAAATGACCATTACTGGTTTGAAGGCATGGATAAATACGTTCGAAAGTTTGTGGAAAACTGCATAACTTGCAGAGTTTTAAAATCAAAGTCAGGAAAACCATAAATTGAGTTACACTCCATTTCAAAAGTAAGCATTCCATGGCACACAGTGCACATAGACATTTCAGGCAAGCTTAGTGGTAAGAGTGATCGATAAGAATATGTCATTGTACAGATTGACGCATTTACCAAGTACCATACTTATACCCTAAGTGCGAAAAGTTGTATTATGGCATTAAAATCCTCGATATCTCTATTTGGCGTGCCGAACCGAGTTGTGGCGGATCAGGGAAGAAGTGTCACGGATACTAAACTTGTAGACTACTGCGCATCTCAAAAGATAAAACTGCACTTGGTAGCTACGGGAGCAAGTCGTGCGAATGGTCAAGTGGAAAGGGTGATGAGCACATTGAAGAATCTGTTAACTGCTGTTGAAACAAGTGCGCGTTCTTGGCAAGATGCTTTGGGAGAGGTCCAGCTAGCCATTAATTGTACTGTAAATAGAGTCACCAAAGCGAGTCCTTTGAAACTGTTAATGGGAAAGGTTGCTCGACCCTTAGGTTTAATTCCAATTAGTGAATCTGAAACTGAGGTTAATCTGACCGAAATCAGAACATTAGCTTCAAAAAATATGGAAATTGCGAGCAAATATGAGAAGTCTAGGTTTGACAGAAACAAGGCAAAGTTAGTAAGATTCAGTGAGGTTGATTTTGTTCTTTTAAACAGCAGTGAAAGACACCAAACGAAGCTCGATCCTTAGTTTCGAGGTCCTTTTCAAATAATAAAGGTATTAGATAATGATAGGTATATGCTAAAATGTTTGAAGAGCTTAATAAGTATGCCGGATGGGTAGGTACGAAGCGAGCTAGAAATCGAGGAGAGCCCGCTAGGTGAAGTCGTTGAAACAGCAGGTAGTGAAACCGTTGAAAAAGACAGTAGTGGAACCGTTGAAACAGACGATAGAGAAACCGTTGAAACAGACGGTAGAGAAGCCGTTGAAACAGACGGTAGTGGAACAATTAAAACAGAATGTACCGTGGCGGAACCTGGTCCTGAAGCTCTAGTAGTTGCTGATGTTGTGGATTCAGAGAAATAAGAAGATCATAATGAATGATAAAAATTTAATGAAGATAATGAAAACGAATATGTTTAATGAAAATGATGAATAATCTGTTATGTTAAGCGAGTATACTTTAAGAAATTAGTTAGGTATAAAGAAGGTTAATGATTGAAATTAAAGTTTGTTTATAAAGATTTAAAAAAAAAAGGATTGGGAGCACGAGAACGTAAGAATGGCCGTGTCGGGGAATAGATGATTTGCTTGAAATAAGCGCCTTATCGATAATTACTTTGGGTGTTGATTATAGATGGTGTTGTATAAGTGTGCATTTAGACAGTGTTGTTTAGGTATTATCGCGTGCGATAATAGTGGCAACGCTATTCATCGAGCGTGGTTCTAAGACGGTTAGAAAAAAACACGTGCGAATTAATAACTACGACAGCTCATCTCCAATATATGTATATTAACGCATACAAACATAATTGCTTGCACGGCCTTCATAGAGCCGAAGCTGAGAGTACAAGTTATATAGTGTTGATTATCCCGCGACGAGCTTTGCCGGTTTCACTCCAGTCCAGCGACGACTATGGCAATTCTCTCCGGGATGTAATCTGTCTTCAGCCGAAGACGAGCATTAGGACGGAAATTAGAATTCCTATTACTGGCCTTGTGGCTCAGTAAATCAGTAAATAATATTTATATGTTGGCGACAATTGCCGGAGCAAATATTTTAATGAGCAGTGTGTCCTAACAATATTCATACAAAACTGAAAACTTAAAGAACTAAGACCTAATACTTAAGCTAAGAATGTCCAGTGGAAAAGTACTGGCAAGCGGCTCCTCCTACAAATCCGTAGTAGCTTACTCAGCAAAATACACCTTAAGCGGGCGCGGCCTGCATTGCGACATACGAAACGTTATATGAGCGTGGGTTGCTCTATAACTTTGTCGTTCGAGCGTGCGAGGGTAGTTCGATGTCTACTTGAGAGTGACGATCGTTAACTACTCCCCCTTTAAGATCGTGGCCGGCCTCGGTGACGTCAAGTTGGGCAACGGCTCTTTTTAGTTTCAAAGAGGCACGTCTTCTATGGCAGTATCGATGAAGGATGACTGATCCGCAGAAGACAATGCTGACCCCAACTCCAATCAGGAACCAAGTTCTCGGTGATCCTCCTGTTTCGACTTCTTCTCTGAGCTGATGGATGAAGTTTATATTTTGTTCGATCATCCGATGTACTGACGAGAGGCTCAATACTAGGTCGTGTCCGGTGATGTTAAGGAGTGTAGAGTGCAGTTACCGCTATGCGGTCGAACGTGATGAGATGCGTTCCATCTACTGTTACCACGGGCCCCTCCTCGACGCTGACCTTGGCGTGATGTTCGTTGATGACGATTATTCCCTTGTCTACTGTGGAAATAGGCACTAGGTGGCTCGGCCGAGTGCGGCAATTGGCTCCTCCGGCATGAACTTCTCGGGCGCAGCTCTCTTGTGTTGATATTTTGCAAAAGGTAGCGTAGTTGGTAGGTTCGCATTTATTGACAGCTACTATTCCATCGTCGCACTCTACAAATATGTTGTCTTGGATTTATAGTGTGGTTATGGGATACCGGTAGAATTATTGTTTACATACTTGCTTAACTTTAGCGTATTCAATTAATATGTGTATTTCATTATCAGATTGCAATATTTTGATGTTAGATACTTCCATCAAATTAACTATGGGGACTTCTGTGGGCTGATCATCGAAAATTGACAAATCATTGGTATCGAAAATGGTGGGGTTTATAATATTTGATTTTGCAAGCGTGATTGTAGGTATTCAATTTTGAATTTCTGTTATGAGCATCCTATTTCAAGTCATAAGTGTTTCAAATAAATGTGGGGTGTATTAGAGTTCACCCTTTTTTGATTGGATAATTTTGTTTACTGTGTCCGTGAGTTTATTAATCTGTTTCTGCGTTTCTGTATTAATGAGCCCTTGTCTGTTGTTTGAGTGTATTAACTGAGTTTCTGTCGTTTTTATTCTCCCAAAGTCTGCAGCGTCTCGTATTCCAGCCACAATTTTTAATGCTGTGCCTAAAAAATCTAAGCTCCTAGCCATTCTATGGTGAATTGTTGGAGCGGACAAAAGTGTTTCAATATGCTCTACATCTATTTCTAACAATTTTCGCATATGCGACTGGGGGAAAAATTCGGATATTTATTTTTTTTGGTGTCATCTACTATGTTAAAGAAATTACTTAGGCTACTCGAGTGTATTACGTGACTAAATTGTTCCCATACAAAAATGTTTCGAGAATGGGAATGTAGTTTGCGTTGGAAAAGTTGGTAATCCGAGCTTGCGCCGCAGTTAGCAGGGTAAAAATTATCCCGATGAACCTGTGAGAACGAACTTCATTAGTTTGGCTGGTTATTTGGCGGACTTGTAACTATCACCATCCTCTTAATAAGAACTTTTGTTCCTAGGTCAGCTTGTACCTTTTCTTCAGAACATAAAGGAGATAGTATGTTACTTGTTGCTCTCTCTGGTTTGTCTGTTCGGGGTGCACCTGCGAATCTGGATTTGTTGTGCCTTTACTTTCTTGTCTCTGATAGTTTGGCGTAACTCGTCTGAGACTGCATGGATAACATCCAACGGTCTCTGTCCGGTTACTGAATGCAGGGTTCTATTATATTCAATAGTAGCTCTGAGAATTGCTTGCGTTGTATCGCTAATCTTTTTATCGATCTTGAGGCTGTTCTACTTGCCCATTGGAGCAGCTATGGAGCGGGGGCGAGTTGACCAAATCAATGTTGAATTGACTCTTTAGTAACGAGGTGATTGTCTCAAAATTTATTGACACCTCGTTATCGCAGTAGTTTGTTTTCGTGTTTGGGAAAATGTTTACTATTTGTTGTATAGGGGTGATTATATCCGATATCGCCCTGGATATTATCGGCTGGACGATATGGAGGCTCTCACCGGTAGGTATAGGTGTTTCACCAAGCTCTTGGTGTTTTGGGTGTCTGTCTTATTTTCCCTTCGTGCACACTCGACAGTTAAGCACTATTTCGTTGTTTATTTTGGTCATTTTCGGGAAATAAGAGTCCCACCTGACTTGTTTTACATTTTCCTGTGCTGCCCTGTGCGCTCGATTGTGCTCAATGCTGACAATCTCTACCTGTTCTAGGTTTGACAGAACCAAGTCAAAGTTAGTAAGATTCAGTGAGGTTGATTTTGTTCTTTTAAACAGCAGTGAAAGACACCAAACGAAGCTCGATCCTTAGTTTCGAGGTCCTTTTCAAATAATAAAGGTATTAGATAATGATAGGTATATGCTAAAATGTTTGAAGAGCTTAATAAGTATGCCGGATGGGCAGGTACGAAGCGAGCTAGAAATCGAGGAGAACCCGCTAGGTGAAGTCGTTGAAACAGCAGGTAGTGAAACCGTTGAAAAAGACAGTAGTGGAACCGTTGAAACAGACGATAGAGAAACCGTTGAAACAGACGGTAGAGAAGCCGTTGAAACAGACGGTAGTGGAACAATTAAAACAGAATGTACCGTGGCGGAACCTGGTCCTGAAGCTCTAGTAGTTGCTGATGTTGTGGATTCAGAGAAATAAGAAGATCATAATGAATGATAAAAATTTAATGAAGATAATGAAAACGAATATGTTTAATGAAAATGATGAATAATCTGTTATGTTAAGCGAGTATACTTTAAGAAATTAGTTAGGTATAAAGAAGGTTAATGATTGAAATTAAAGTTTGTTTATAAAGATTTAAAAAAAAGGATTGGGAGCACGAGGACGTAAGAATGGCCGTGTCGGGGAATAGATGATTTGCTTGAAATAAGCGCCTTATCGATAATTACTTTGGGTGTTGATTATAGATGGTGTTGTATAAGTGTGCATTTAGACAGTGTTGTTTAGGTATTATCGCGTGCGATAATAGTGGCAACGCTATTCATCGAGCGTGGTTCTAAGACGGTTAGAAAAAAACATGTTGGCGACAATTGCCGGAGCAAATATTTTATTGAGCAGTGTGTCCTTACAATATTCATACAAAACTGAAAACTTAAAGAACTAAGACCTAAAACTTAAGCTAAGAATGTCCAGTGGAAAAGTACTGGCAAGCGGCTCCTCCTACAAATCCGTAGTAGCTTACTCAGCGACATACGAAACGTTATATGAGCGTGGGTTGCTCTATAACTTTGTCGTTCGAGCGTGCGAGGGTAGTTCGATGTCTACTTGAGAGTGACGATCGTTAACTACTCCCCCTTTAAGATCGTGGCCGGCCTCGGTGACGTCAAGTTGGGCAACGGCTCTTTTTAGTTTCAAAGAGGCACGTCTTCTATGGCAGTATCGATGAAGGATGACTGATCCGCAGAAGACAATGCTGACCCCAACTCCAATCAGGAACCAAGTTCTCGGTGATCCTCCTGTTTCGACTTCTTCTCTGAGCTGATGGATGAAGTTTATATTTTGTTCGATCATCCGATGTACTGACGAGAGGCTCAATACTAGGTCGTGTCCGGTGATGTTAAGGAGTGTAGAGTGCAGTTACCGCTATGCGGTCGAACGTGATGAGATGCGTTCCATCTACTGTTACCACGGGCCCCTCCTCGACGCTGACCTTGGCGTGATGTTCGTTGATGACGATTATTCCCTTGTCTACTGTGGAAATAGGCACTAGGTGGCTCGGTCGAGTGCGGCAATTGGCTCCTCCGGCATGAACTTCTCGGGCGCAGCTCTCTTGTGTTGATATTTTGCAAAAGGTAGCGTAGTTGGTAGGTTCGCATTTATTGACAGCTACTATTCCATCGTCGCACTCTACAAATATGTTGTCTTGGATTTATAGTGTGGTTATGGGATACCGGTAGAATTATTGTTTACATACTTGCTTAACTTTAGCGTATTCAATTAATATGTGTATTTCATTATCAGATTGCAATATTTTGATGTTAGATACTTCCATCAAATTAACTATGGGGACTTCTGTGGGCTGATCATCGAAAATTGACAAATCATTGGTATCGAAAATGGTGGGGTTTATAATATTTGATTTTGCAAGCGTGATTGTAGGTATTCAATTTTGAATTTCTGTTATGAGCATCCTATTTCAAGTCATAAGTGTTTCAAATAAATGTGGGGTGTATTAGAGTTCACCCTTTTTTGATTGGATAATTTTGTTTACTGTGTCCGTGAGTTTATTAATCTGTTTCTGCGTTTCTGTATTAATGAGCCCTTGTCTGTTGTTTGAGTGTATTAACTGAGTTTCTGTCGTTTTTATTCTCCCAAAGTCTGCAGCGTCTCGTATTCCAGCCACAATTTTTAATGCTGTGCCTAAAAAATCTAAGCTCCTAGCCATTCTATGGTGAATTGTTGGAGCGGACAAAAGTGTTTCAATATGCTCTACATCTATTTCTAACAATTTTCGCATATGCGACTGGGGGAAAAATTCGGATATTTATTTTTTTTGGTGTCATCTACTATGTTAAAGAAATTACTTAGGCTACTCGAGTGTATTACGTGACTAAATTGTTCCCATACAAAAATGTTTCGAGAATGGGAATGTAGTTTGCGTTGGAAAAGTTGGTAATCCGAGCTTGCGCCGCAGTTAGCAGGGTAAAAATTATCCCGATGAACCTGTGAGAACGAACTTCATTAGTTTGGCTGGTTATTTGGCGGACTTGTAACTATCACCATCCTCTTAATAAGAACTTTTGTTCCTAGGTCAGCTTGTACCTTTTCTTCAGAACATAAAGGAGATAGTATGTTACTTGTTGCTCTCTCTGGTTTGTCTGTTCGGGGTGCACCTGCGAATCTGGATTTGTTGTGCCTTTACTTTCTTGTCTCTGATAGTTTGGCGTAACTCGTCTGAGACTGCATGGATAACATCCAACGGTCTCTGTCCGGTTACTGAATGCAGGGTTCTATTATATTCAATAGTAGCTCTGAGAATTGCTTGCGTTGTATCGCTAATCTTTTTATCGATCTTGAGGCTGTTCTACTTGCCCATTGGAGCAGCTATGGAGCGGGGGCGAGTTGACCAAATCAATGTTGAATTGACTCTTTAGTAACGAGGTGATCGTCTCAAAATTTATTGACACCTCGTTATCGCAGTATTTTGTTTTCGTGTTTGGGAAAATGTTTACTATTTGTTGTATAGGGGTGATTATATCCGATAATATATCGATATGGAGGCTCTCACCGGTAGGTATAGGTGTTTCACCAAGCTCTTGGTGTTTTGGGTGTCTGTCTTATTTTCCCTTCGTGCACACTCGACAGTTTAGCACTATTTCGTGGGTTATTTTGGTCATTTTCAGGAAATAAGAGTCCCACCTGACTTGTTTTACATTTTCCTGTGCTGCCCTGTGCGCTCGATTGTGCTCAATGCTGACAATCTCTACCTGTTCATCTTTGTTGGTGATGTCCGCTACAATGCTTTTGCAGTGTCGAAACTTCGTCGATGAAAACAGTCAACAGTTATTAACTTATGTTGCAAGGCAGCTAACGTGGGGAGGTCACAGTTAATTGTGTTAACCACGTCTGGATTAACAGCATTTTTAATGTTTCAATTAGAAGGTTCTTGTCAGAAAAATGCACTATGTGGCGCATTTTGCTGCCAAACATAATGATCTTTTGGTGTAGCGCATACCGTACCTCTTCTAGGACCATTTGATTTTTTAAACCATTTATGGGTTGATTGGTAGTCTCTATTGTGAAAGTGAGTGACTGCTCATTATGGATGGTGGCCACATCAAATTGGTGCTCATCTTGCAGAGCATTGATGTTTTGACGCGATAAGGCGTCTGCCACGTGATTGTCCTTCCCTGGCTTATAGAAAATCTTAACATTGTGCTCTTCTATAAACGCTGTGCACATCTTGATCTTTGCGTAAGTGTTTTGTTCAGACACTGCAAAAGAAAGTGGTTGGTGGTCAGTGTAGATGTGGATTTCTCTGGTACCATACAGGTAATTCTGCAGTTAACCAAGAGCAAGAGAAACAATAGCTAAGAGCTCCCTTTCGTTGGTAGCGTAATGAGTTTCACATTGTTTTAATGTGCGAGATATCATTGTGATTGGCTTCCCATCTTGGGATAGCACAGCTCCAATGCCACTTGCCACAGAGTACATAGGTATTACATCTTCCGAACCAAAATGTTCTGTAGGCGTTCGTACGTTCACGTTGCGTGTCGTCGAATTCTATCGGAATCTTCCGCGACATGTGTTTGCTAATAGACCCATTTTTGCCAATTAGCATGTTGTTTAGTGGCCTAGCAATCGAAGCGAAATCTTTTACGAAGACTCTATAGTAGCTAGCTAGGCCCAGAAACGATCTGAGCGCATATAGGTTTGTCGGCTCGACGTATTCTTGTATCGCTTTGACCTTCTCGGGATCAGTTTTGGCTCCATTTTCCGATTTGTTTTCTCAGAACGTCATCAATTGCTCTTTGCTTCCAGATGTCCAGCAGTCTTCACGCCAAAGGCCAATCGGCAGAATACATATTTTCCACCGTTTACTGAGAACGATGTTTTTCTCGATCCTTTTCTGCTAGGTATATCTGATGATATCCGGACTTTAGGTAGAGAGTTGTGAAAAATTTGACCTTACCCCGATTCGCTAGGATCATTGAGATACTTGGCATTGGGTAACGGTCGGCAACAGTTCGCTCGTTTAATTTTCTAAAGTAAATGACAAGTCGTTTGTTTTGCCTTCAGCGTGAAACCCCTTTTTGTCAACAACGCAAGCCTGGCTGTTGTACGCTGATCCAATAGTTGTGAGATTTCGTTGTTGACGAAATCCGACACTCCATTTTGGCAACCATAGTTAGAGCTTTGAATACATCGGGTCATTATCGACGGTACGAATTGTGGCGATTACTGACGTATTGAATGGCAACGACTCGTTAGAGGTAGAAAATGCTTTAATTCTTTTCACCATCATTCGCCTGAACTCATCCCTTACATTTTCGGGGAGTACTATGTCGTTTACTCGAGTGAAATTCACATTATCGCACCAGTGAAATTTTAGTGGTTCGCCCCTGTTACCGTAGGTTATACAATTGTTTTTAAAATTTAAAGTGGCACCAGCCTGCGTTAGCAGATCGAAACCTACGATGGCATCAAATGTATTAAGGGTGTCTAAAATAAAAACGGCGACTTGTCCAAGAGTTTTCATGGAACATTTTTTCTTTATATCAGTGGTCCCATTTATGGAGTTCACAGTGAATGGGGTGTCGACAAGTGTTACGTTTTTCAACTCCTTTACGGGTCCCACGTAATTTTTTGCCGCCCCGGTGTCTATCAGGATTTTTATTTTTTTTGCTAGCCAACTGTCGTTCGATAAATCTCAGTTGGGAGCGTTCCCTAAAAAATTCATCATGTCATTTCTGTCATTTAAATTGACATCGTTTTCGATTTCCGTGGCTGCGGCTGTGTACTGCTGATCAGTATTTGCGTCGTTTTGTTGGGTTATGTTATTGACTTGTTAACGCCTTTGACCAGATACCCGTTCTGATGTGTTCTGCCGTTTTTGTGCTTCGCCAATATTTGAAGAGTTTTGGGTTTTGGCCCAGTTAGTTGACTGTCGGAAATGGGACATTGAGGGATCGACCTTCATGGGTTGGGGCTGACTTGGCTGACCCTCTTGGTCTTTGGTATTTGAGTTATTCCCTTGTTGCATATTATACTGAAGTTTTTTCCCTACGTAATATGGGTTTTTTTCTTCTGTTTGGTTTCGCCGGTTGGCAATTTCCCTGTTTGTTTTTTTCATTAAGGTGTCCCACATTTTCAATTGGGTTAGCATAAGAAACATTCTCAGCCTCACGGGCCAAAGCTAATGCTGACGACAAATCTTTGGGCTGAGCTGGCAACACGAACGCCTTCAGAGGTCTCTTAAGACCTGACATGAACGCGTGTAGAGCATCATCTCTGACCTCAGAATTTAGGATAGTGGCAGCCTGCTCATCATGTGTCATGACAATTTTGTTAGTGACGAGGGTGAACTTCTTCTCAAGGGATGGAACTACACCCAGAGAACCGATAAGCCAGCCGGCGCGGCCCACCGAGAAACAAGCAGTTCCATAACAATATGGCGCCCAATTTGAAGAAGCACCCGGCTTCTTTGAAGTCGATGTGTGAATACAAAAAAAATAAGAATATTAAGACAGGTACAGAGAGAAGACTCCCTTGACTTTAGGATCCACACCGTTGATGTCTTATGTGGCACGAGTAGGTGGCCGATAATCGCGTGTAGTGAAATCCGAGAAGCACTACAAAATCAGATCATACCAGAATATCCGTGAGCATGGAACATTTTTCTTGTCGTGGTTGATGGCGGTAAGTCACGTTCGCATGCTGGCAAAACGTTTGCGTTAATTTTCTATGTCTCATTCTGTGTTAATGTTGGATGTTTGCTGACCGTAGTTAGAAGAGCTTTGGAGACAGGTGACCCAGGACGATGTAGAATCGAGCCTGCGCCGCATTTGTCACACAGCATACCCCAAGAATGGCCAGAAGAGCATCGGAGACAGGTGACCCAGCACGATGTAGAATCGAGCCTGCACCGCATCTGTCACACAAGATAGCCCTAGAATGGCCAGAAGAGCGACGGAGGCGGAGCTTGCCATAGTTTTCATTAACATGGGGAGTTTTCGTCGCGGTTGATGACAGTATGACACGTTCGCATGTTGGCGAAGCTTTTGCGTCTGTCCATCAAAGCGTGATAGTAGCCGCCATGAAAAAATAACCTGCGATAAAATGTGACATTAGAGTAGGTTTTGTGACAGTTTGTTAATCGTTTACTATTTGTTTTGTCTCACTATGTGTTTACGATTGGTGCGTGCTAGCCGTAGGACGATATAGATTCGATCCTGCGCCGCACCTGTCACACAGCATGCCCGAAGAGGGCTCAGAAGTGTGACAGAAGCCAAATAGACTTCAAGGTAGCTTTCCTTGGATACCGTTCGTCAGTCAAACTGACGAACAGAGCATATGACGAATGCTTAAATGTTATCCACTGTCCAGATTATAAGTAGACAAGTTAGCCTGTGTTAGGATTTATCTTCTCTCTTCCCGAAGTATATTAAATTGAATTTAAAACACAAAAAAATTATTATTGTGAGTTATTTTTGTGGTTGATATTTATTTATTGCCCTATTTATTAGTGTAGGTAAGATTTTGTTGTCGATAAGGATTCGCCGATATTTATTTATTTATTACTCAATATTAGTAAGATTTGTTGGTGGATGTGTAGTTGTTTATTTTTTTAATAGGAATTACTTGTGAAGTTTTTTTCTATTAGGGTTAGTAACCCTAATAGAAGAGAGGGCTACAGTTTTCTGAGGGGATTAGTAAGTAAGTAGTAGCTGAAGCTCGAACGGTGGAACGTCAAATTCGATGACGAGGACGCAATGAATTCTGTCGAAGACTTCTTATCAATGCCCGCGGAACGAGGTCCTGCGCGCTTTTCACCTGCTCATGACTGGTCGTGCCCGCGAATGGTATTGGATGCACGTGCGGCATTCTATGGTCGAAAGCTGGATGGAACTGCGGCATGCTCTCTTCGACAGGTTCCGGGACTATCAGACGGAACATGATGGGATGCAAGAGCTACTACCACGAATGCAACAGACCACCGAAGGGGTGGATGATTACATCCACCACATGCGTCAGCTCGCCGCACGATTCCAGAATCCGCTGAGATTGGATGTACTCATCGTGGTTGAGCTGCGCCAAGAGTGCATAGAAGTGGAGAGGCACATAGGTCGCAGAAGCTGGACTGGGTACTTGCAGCCGTCGCGTTACTCGCAACGAACAGAGCCGACAGCTAACACCTTCCCGGCTAGTATGCTGGAACTATAAGCAATTCGACTATGTTTTTAGAGACTGCCTGTCCAAAGAGCGGAAGATATTCTGGTATACGTGCGGAAAGCCTGAAACATTCTGCGAAAATTGTCCGCGAATGGATTAACCGATCAACAGTAGTGCGAAGACAGAGTAAGCCCCGGTTTTGCCTCGATGCACGCAAACTCAACAATTTGACGGTGAAAGACGCATATCCACTACCCTGTATAGAAGGCATCCTATCTAAGATAGACCAGACCTACTATATCTCCAGTGTAGATCTGAAGTTCGCTAATTGGCACGTCGAACGAGACAACAAAAGCAAGCAATTTATCGCATTTACCGTGCCAGGAAGACCCCTATACGAGTTTCGAGTGATGCTATTTAGTCTATGCAATGCAGCCCAACGTCTGGTTCGTCTGATGGACAAGGTGATTCCCGCCGAGCTACGGTCCAACGTCTTTGTGTATTTGGCCGTTCTACTAGTTATTTCCCCAGATTTTCAAACGCACTAAACATATTTGCGACGACTGGACAAATGCTTAAGGGAAGCAAACCTCTCAATCGGACTGCACACATCCAAATTTTGCTTCAAGGCATTAAAATATGTAAGATTTATTATTGGAGGTGGCATGGTGGCTTCGCATGGACCTCGAACGGGCTTTAGCTATCAAACGAATACCCGCGCCAAGGTCGCGCAAAGAAGTTCGCTCATTTTGGGTACATCAGGTTGGTACCGACGCTTTATGCGAGATTTCGCGACCATGGCTGCACCACTGACCGAAATGTTAAAAAAAGATAACGGTAAGTTTGTGTTGAGTGACGAGGCAACACAAGCCGTTGAACAGTGCACGTGCACGCGGATTTTTCCAAGCCCTTCTTTGTACAGTGCGATGGGTGTCAGTTCGGCGTGGGAGCGGTGTTGCTCCATAAAGACACCGATTATCAAAAACGACCCATAGCCTTCTTTTCAGCCAAGTTGAACGAACACCAACGGAACTATTCCGTCACTGTAAAGGAGTGCTTAGCGTCGATACTGACCATTAAAAAGTTCAGAACGTATATAGATGAGATGCCTTTGCCTACGGCTCTTAACGTAGTTTACTTTTTGGTCAGCGAGTTTTTTTAAAAGTTTGGAGTACCCGAGGTTATTTATTCTGACAACGGACGACAGTTCATATCAGGTACTTTCCGGTATATGAACGCAGCTTTCGGCATCTCGCATATGCGCACTGCAGTCTGCGCGCCACAGAGCAATGCAGGCGAGTGAGTTAATCGTACCATGTTGTCGGCAATCAGGGCGTATCTGAAGCAAGATCACCGCTACCTTCTAGAAATAGAAGTGTCCATACGCAATGCCATACACACCTCCATTCTTTGCCGTTTTCGGACTTCATATGTTCCTAAACGGGGCATGCTACAAATTTGCTCGTAGGTTGAGGTCTCTGGGTGATCATGAGATTTCTCAATTGCACCCAGCTAACAAAATACACCTTATAAGACAGCGAGTCCAAAGCCAGCTACAGCAGGCTTATGACAGGAGTTATCGGCAGTACCCGGCCAAGAAGTCTACAGACGCAACTTTGTACTGAGCGATTTGGGGAAGCCTTTTAACACTAAATTTGCAAAGAAATTCCTAAAGACCAGATTAGTGCGTCGAGTAGGAAACAACTCATACTTGCTAAAAAACTTGCAAGAGAAGCCTCTATGAGTGTTTCTTGCGAAGGACACACGGGTGTAGACCAAGGTCGTGGTGTGCCTCATGTTTGGTGCGGCTCAGTTTGAGGAAAGCGGTAGGCCGGCCAGGCTGGGCGCAGACAAAGGCAGGAAATCAGAACTCGAACCCATTGCTCCCAATGCTCTCGTCAGCAACTTTGCGTCGTTGGGGATCCTTGGGTGATGTTGCATGGGGAGTCTCTAGTAGTTATCGATGCATCGGTGAGAGCCCTAAGAACCTAAGAGCGTCCCAAATTTTGCACGGGTGGCAACGTCCTTCTTTCGATCCACTATAAAAGGGGAACGAAAATGGGCGATAGCTATTGGCCACCCGATTTGCTCCTAAAGAGATTAGAAGAAGAGCAGATCGCAGCCCTTGGAAATGCTCTTGGCTTTTATCTGGGCCGTTGACCCTAAAATACAGCTGTGAATATGGGAAGCAATGGTGACCACCTTTCTATGTATGCGTGTGCCGAAATTCGGCACCTATGATGTTGAGTCGATTTTTAGAAGCGGTACAATACGGTCGGGTTTTGAGCAAGCGCACCGTTTTATAATTTCCGGCCACTCGAAACGAATGTTAAGATTATAAATATCATATCTGTCGAGACCTGCATTTAAACGTCTGGGAAAGTTCGCAAACGTAGTACGTCCCTTATCGTATTATATATATAAAACACACGAATGTATAATCTCATGGCGGAACATTAAATGAAAACTTTGTGTCGTGCACAAAAAATGTATTGCTCAGCCCAGCTTCAAAATTATCAGTGGCTGGTAGGACTATAAAAACAAAATAAATAGCCCGTGTAAAATTAGTAGTACCGAGGTACAGATATTTAAACTTTAAACATACATGGGACACGAAACGAATGAATAAAAGCCAAGCAGTCAAATAAAAGAAAAGCGACAGACGGTTCCAGCGGCGAAGGATCCACGCGGAAGACCTCAGGCCTTCAAAGAAGCTCTCGAACCAGAGAGGCCAGCAGGTCACCACTAAGGCCGGGTTCCGGCTCATCGGCGCAGTTTTCACCGGCGCTATCCCGAAGCAAAGGGATAAAATGAAATTTTAGAAATTAATGTCAATTGTCAATAATTATAAGATAATGCAAATAATTATACGCACCTATTGAAGTTGAGAGAAATGTCAACTTGCATGATGTTATGAAAAGAAGAGTGGAGATATCCTGTAAAAATAGAAGGAGATAAGAGATATTAACTGTTAATAATTATAAGAAATGCAACCACTACACGCATATTCTGAAGAGAGAAAGGACCGGCTAATTATCCATTGGTGGGGAGAGGGGGCATGACTGCCGACACGGGCTGATGAAGCCATCCAGTGACCAAAAAGAAGGAGACGAGATCAGGTGATAGTCTCAGGTAGGGCGGGTACGCTGGGTCCGGAACCGGGACCCGATCTGGAAAAGTAAAGTGGATCAGTAGAGTTTTTTATTTTTAAATTTATATTAGCGTATCAACTTGTTGTTTACATTTCTTATTGTCACAGCTGTTTATTTTGTTCATTTGTTAAAAGTTCCGGCTGTTTGATGATTATCGATTTTGTGGTTCGTTTTGGATAGTATTGGGTAGGTCTGATTTAATACAGATGTTGTAGTTTGTTGATATCGATTGTGCGGACTGCGGGTCAGGGATGGGACTACACCCAGAGAACCGATGAGCCAGCCGGCGCGGCCCACTGAGAAACAAGCAGTAAAGTAACACTTTCATAAATTTTGTGTGTCTTAACCGATCTTGCTGATATTATTGTGACCTAGAATCTTATTGGGCTAAAAAATTTTTGAATTTTCTGAACAAAAAAATTGAGTTACAATTATGGCCTAAATTGGTAGGCATTTTTAATTTGTTTATCTATTTAATTTATAGCTATGATATGTAGGCGGGGGGACGCAATAGCTATAAAATGAAATATACTTGATATATATTTACTATTCAAGAAACTACATGTCCATACATATTTACTCAAAAACATAATTTCGACATCGATTTTTATCGACTAATTGGAAACGGGGCAAGTTATCGATTATCAGAAATTAACTCGCGGACACTACGCGGACACTAGGAGGACCTACGTTAAAAATACTCTCAAGCTGTTATAGGTTCTGAGATCCATGCGTCATACATACAGACGGACGGACGGACAGACGGACATGGCTAGACTCGGCAATTGATGCTGATAGAATATAAATACTTTATAGGGTCAGGATGCTTCCTTCTGCCTGTTACATACACCTGCACAAACAAAGATTTAATACCCTTGTCTACATTTGCCTTAGATTCTTACCTATATGTGAGAATAGTTAGCTCGTAAATTCTGAGCTTAATGAAAATATCTTTGAAAATAGAATATTTTGCCACAAACAAACTAATATGTTGGCCTAAGCTTCGTAAAGAGCCTTAAAAGATATGTCTCATACAAAAGAAGCAATTGTCCGATGTTGATAAGATTTTTCATAAACATACATAAGGAGCATGGTGAAACTAATAAATGCCGAGATTGGTCAAGATATAATTATTAACAAACGCTTTGATACAAGAACGAACTTTTCTATCGATCATTCCTATAGCAGCTATATGATAAACTGGTCCGATCCGGCCGGTTCGGACATATGTACGGTCTGCAATAGAAAGACGGACCTATGAAAAGTTTCAAGACGACACAGGATAAAATTTGGTGCAAAAGCATATCAAGCCAAGAAAATGGATTTAGAAAGATTGCAACTTTTTGCTCTGCGGATGACGTGACAGCTTAAGGCTCTTTGTGTGCGATCGTTGGGTTAAGTAAATTACTTCATTATTAAATAAATTATTTACTATTCGAACCCCTATTAATCAATAATTTAAATGTACATAATAGATCTCTAATAATAATAATAACTGGCACTACTAACTGGCACCCCGTGTGCCACGTTCTTTTGGCATTCAAACTTCTACCTAAACTTTTCAAGAACTTAATTAGTACCCAAGTTGGGTTGTTGTTGTTTCTACGTGCTGCGTTTTGGAGACGACAAAGAACCCCGTAACAGACACAGTGGCATCATTTGCCTCTTTTCTATGCACGTTGTTTTCTATTCCAGTTGGAGCACAAACATCCAGGTGAGCAAACCAGAAGACGAAAACAGAAAGGGGTTTCATGCGCACTGCTGTTGTTTTACAATTTATTTGATGTTGCTTCCCATGGTAAATGTGCTTGAGTTTTTATGTTTGATTTTGCGATTGCAGACCTACCCGATATAGCTAGCACAAACTTTAAAACGGAAATAAATGCTCGGGCTAACATATCGTTTCCTTGTATTTTCACTCATTGTGTCCTGGTCGAACAAGCATTAATGAAACAATCATTTTTTCTGCTCCTGAAGTTCACTTTCGGAAATTTCCAAATTTGGTTTGCGGGCGACAGTAAATATGAGCAGTGGGACAGTGGAGGAGAATAGTGAATTTCTTATTTTATTTGTTAATAAAACGGCTTGTAAGGTCGCTGTTGCCTTATGTGAAATTTGTATGTATTTGGGTTTCTAACAATATAGAAACTTGATCGAAGGGGAGATGTTCGCCCTTTCAATTTGTTTAAATTGGCACAGATTTTTGCCACCACTTCGGAGCAAGTTATCCATTATCAGAAACAAACACGTACTGCGCGGGCACTAGGAGGACCTACGATCCAAACATCAAAGTCTGTAGCTCTTATAGGCTCTGAGATCCTTGCATTCATACATATGGACAGATGGACAGACAGATGGACATGGCTAGATAGACTCGGCTATTGATGCTGATCGAGAATATATATACTTTATGGGGTTGGAGATGCTTCTTTCTGCCTGTTACATTCATTTATGCAAATACATTATACCCCTTTACCCATTTTAATGGGTTCAGGGTATAAAAACGTATACTAGAGTTAACCTATCATAGTATAACTGATCATTTACAAAAATGAATCTTGTTGCATTTGACGTTATCGGCAGCATTGATTGTTTGCTTAGTTGGTTGCGTGCGATATTATAGGCCACGCCAATATCTTTTTGTCATAGGGTCAGAGTGGAGCTGGGCCCACAACGGAGCCCAATTTATTGAAGGGCGGCAACGCCGGGCTTGCGATCCGCTGTGCCAAAATGGGTGATTGCTATTGGCCGCCCGATTCGCTCTTAAAGAGACTATAGGGAGAGCGGATCGCATGCCCTTGGATATGGCATTGGCCTTCATTTGGGCCAAATGCAGCTGTGCAGATGTGCAGCAACGGTGCCCGCCTCGCAAATGTATGCGTGTGACGAAATTCGGCACCGAGGTTGCTGCCCAAATTTACAGCACAGAGTTCGAGTTGATCAGCGGTCAACGGCGGGCGTACCAGCTCGAAGCGATCTTAAAGTTATAGTTTTACATGTCGGCCCCATCAAAATAAAAATTTTCTAGAAAAGTTTTTCGCAATTTAAAATTAAACAATAAATTATTTTTTTTGCCGTTTATTAATAAAATCGAACTTTAAACACTGTGTCAAAATATACAAAAATTAGAAAGACTTACAACTTAAGCGCGACACGTGATGAACACATAAAAACCCTAAGACACCAACTAAATAAAAATGACCCTCGGCTCCGGCAGCGAAGCTACCAACTCTCGGACCAGAAAGGCCCACGAAGTCACCCCAAAGGCCAGGATTTGGCTCAGCGGCACACGTCAGCCATATCAGCGGCGCACGTCAGCCAAGCCTCGGCGCAACCATAAAGACGGCGAGATGAGCCACCAACGACCGGGCTCCAACAGCGAAAAATGCCCACAGGCGAGACCCACATCCTCCGAGTGAGTCTGTTCTATTTCGCCCATTCTCGCCCAAGTCATTGGCAGAGTTAGACGTAGACTCCTGATTGCGCCTCCTGAAAGAGCACAGATTTTTGTCGTTGTTAAATTTAGTTTTTTTGTTTGTAAATTATATATATATATACATAGACACTTACGCCAAGCTTAACTTTAGAGTGCGAACAGTGAGGGAAAACTCCAAGGTTAAGCGATTTTATATATCTATATCACCTACATGTTGCACGACTGATTATCGTCACATACCCGGTTATAAGTATTTGCGTGGGTACACTGTTCTTAAAACGGTGCAACGATTGCCTCATAATTGCCTACTTGTTTTCTTTTTTTGTGGCGACTGGCAATACCTTTGCAGTGTTTCGTCGCCTGTTCCATTTAAGGTTGTTAAATGAAAATGTGTTCTGTAAGATAAATGAAATTTTAGAAATTAATACACATTGTCCATAATCATATGTATATGCAACAATAATACGCACCTGGTGAAGAAATGTTCACGTGCATGATAACCGAATTAACTGAATGGAGATACCTTATAAAATAGAAAGAAATAAGAAACATTCATACGAACCTACTAAAGAGGGAAATGTCCGGCGAAGTTTAATTTGATGCGGAGAGCGGGCATAACAGCCGACACGGGCTGATGCAGGCCATCTAGTGGCTAAAATGAGGGAGACGAGATCAAGCGATCGTCTCAGGTAGGGCGGGTAACCTGGGTCCGGAACCGGGGCCCGATCTGGAAGAGTAAAGTGGATAAATAGTATATTTTTGTTAATTTATATTGACCGTCTCACCTTTGTTGTTTACATTTGCTTGTTGTTACAGCTGTTAGAAGTCCCGATTGCTTGTTATTATCGATTATGTGGATCATTTTGAATGGTGTTGTATAGGTATGGTTTGCTACAGACGCTGTAGTTTTGTTGATATTAATTGTGCGGACTGCGGGCCAGGGATGGGACTAATCCCAGAGAAACCGATGAGCCAGCCGGCGCGGGCCACTAAGAAACAAGCAGTTCCGTAACAATGTAATATAAGCATATTTTTCAATAAACAAAATAACAATATGCTAATCAGAAGTTTTCCTAAAACAAACGCATGCTGAGAATACATTTAATAAACCCCTACTTAAATTGAGAATAAATCAGATTAAAAAAAAAACGTATCGTTCGCCAACCTAGGCTTTTTGGGATTGACTTCAACCAAAGCCTACTGAAAACAGCCCTGTTTTCCACTTCAGTCAGGAAGAGGAAAGCCTTTTTTAAGCTTCAGGCACAAGTTTAAACACCCGCCGTAAGCTCTTCTGTTATAAATGGCAAATGCGCTGTCAATTTTTTATCCTATGCTAAAAATCATGTCGGACTAACATCACTATAATAGCGCAAAAAAAATTATTAAGCTCGGTGTTTCTTACTTCAGCCTGTTATATATATTGGCACAAAGCTATGAATTATTTAAAAATGGGTAAAAAGGAAGTAATGTATTTGTGCATAAGTATGAAACAGGCAGAGAGAAGCATCTCCGACCCCATAAAGTTTATATAGTCCTGATCAACTTCAACAGCCGTCATCTAGCCGTCGATCTAGCCATGTCCGTCTGTCTGTCCGTCCGTTCGTCTTTCCGTCCGTATATACGAACGCAAGGATCTCAGAACCTAAAAGAGTTAGAGCGCAGTACGAGTTTATTTCCGATATTCAATAACAACAACAATAAATTAATCAATATCGAAATCCGGATTTCTGAGAAAATTTCTAAGGATTTTAGAGCTACCCACCAAACTAGACATGTAGCTTCTAGAATAGTAGCAAGTATCTTTCATTTAACAGCTATTGCCTCCAACGCCAACACAACATTGTATTGCATAATAAAATCTACATTTGAAAATTTCATGAAGAAGAAGGTTATGAAACACAAAAGTTATTAAAGAAAACGGTTTTTGGCCACCAATTTATATGTATGTACATGTACACACACACATTCATGCACGTCTTTAAATTCTATCAACAGCATTGCAATTGCGATTACATTGTTTTCTGTGCTGTGTGTATGTGCATCTATTTTAATCCGTTTTTTTCTCGTTAATAATCAATTGTTGGTGTGGCTGTTGAATAGGGGCGGTGGCAAGTAGTGTGGTCTGCTACGAATTCGAGTCCTATTGAGGGAACTATTTTTAATACCCTTACAGAGGGTATTATAATTTTGTCGTGAAATGTGAACCGCATAGAATGAGACATCTCCGACCCCATAAAGTATAAATATTCTTGATCAGTATTAACAGCCGAGTCTAGATATCTGCACTAACTATTTTACCAGTGCTCCTTAGATACGGGTAACCCACTATGAGCATAATGAAAAGGTTGGGTCTGCAAGGCTATTAAATCTACGAGTGCCAAAGACAACCCTTATTTCTGGTTTTTTTCTAATATTTTTTTATTACTGCTTAAGCAAATGAGCTCGTAGTTCGAGGTTCATTTGGTATTGGTAGAAGAGGGTTCAGGGTATCCTCTAGTCGGGAGCTCCCGACTAGAACCTGTTACTTGTTTTCTTTGATTTAAATGCGTTCGGGGTATACAAATTTGAAATTGCGGATGAATATGAATATTTGGTATATCAAATTTTGAAAATGAATCTTTTGGAGCAATTTGTATGGTCATGACATGACTTTATATGTTAGTCAGTAGGATAATTTATCAATTTCTTTCTACCTTCTGTTACAAACAACGTTTATTCGCAAATCCTGTTATGATACCGTGTATTAAAATAAATTTTTTTATAACACTAATATTTGTCTGTTTATTTTCAGGGCGAATCAAATGAAGCAAGAATAGAGGTTGCCAATCAAAGAGCCCACCAGCTTTTAAAATAAGGCGATCTCAAGAAGACATCTAGAACACCCAAACATTTTTGTGATGGTATTCAGTGCTTTAAGAAATCCGTTTATTTCTTGAAACTGCTTTGTGCTCCAATAGCTGTAAATATAAACAATTAATGTTTGTTATTATAACACTAAGATCTAGCCTTGTCAAGCAATTGAAGAACAAACATATGTATAAACATTGAAATGCTCAATACCTTAACAATTCACTCATTTCATGAAAATATATATATCTAATGTTTATTTCATATGTTTATTGGTAGATAGATTCGATCACCAATGAGCTTGCTTTGAATCTAACTATTTTATATCCCGAACCCATTGAAAATTGTTCATAAGGATATAATGGTTTTGTGGAAATGTATGTAAAAGGCAGAAGGACGCGTCTCCCATCCCATAATATCAAGACAACGTGCTTAGTCGACCTATGTATCTGTTTCCGTCTGTGTAAATACGAAGATCTAGGAAACGACCTAAGTGAAATTAAAAATACATATTGGCGTATACCAAATAGCTGTATACACCAAACTTGGAATGCAAGCTCTTGTATAGTATACGCACATTCAAAATATTTCTCTTTTTTGGATAGCTCCCTCATATTTATACCTTAAAGTTTTTACAAAAATCAGAATATAAACACCAATAATATTCCAGAATATACATATTTCCATAGTATGAATTAATGTGAACAATAACAGTCGCAGAGTACACTGCGTGCTTGTGTTTGTTCGTATTATGTAAACAGGTATCTATGAAAAGGTATCTAGCGTTGGATTTATGGAATCTTTTAGTTGGGCAGTTCCGAAAGGAGTGTTGCTGACTATTTTCAAATAAACGTTATTTGCAAGTAATATAAATCTCTAGATTTTATAGTATCTTAGAAAGACAGCTGTTAAGGAAAAAAAAATATGGCAATATATGTAAGAATGTACACTTGTTGGATTCGGAGAAGCACCCATCTGCCTATTACCAAAGACAATACAAACACTAAGATGAGTAACGCCATACAACAAAATGCTACTACGCAGCTTGATTTTTTGAAAATTAAGAACGCAAACGAAAACAGTATCATTGCGCTCTCACAGCCGAAAGAGCGGAAAATCTAAAAATAGAATGTACTCTCAGCTTCGGCTCTATGAGGGCCATGCAAACAATTATATTTGTATGTGTGTGAATCTACATACACAACAACATATTTGAATGTATTGGTTTTCACTTCTCTGGCTTTCGCTGGTAAAGAAATAAATGTTGTTAGTTTTCTAGCGCTGATCATGACCTATCCCAAATTTGTATTCACATTGTGTACTGAGGTTGGCTCCGTAGAAAATCTGTATTTTTAAGTCAATGCAAATATTTATATAATTTCTTGAAATTAAATTATTAATTAAATTATTTTAATTTTTAAGTAATAAAAAATAAATCATAATTCATATATATTTATACAAAAATTTATTTGATATACTCTATTTTTTATTGTTTTGCACTCTTTTATTTCTTAATTTTGGAATAAAAATAATAATAAATAATTAATAGTTTAATTTAAAGAAATTATTTAAATATTAGCTTCGACTTAAAAATACAGATTTTCTACCGAGCCGACCTCAACATGCATTTGGGATAGGTCATGATCAGCGCTAGAAAACTAACAAAATTAATTTCTTGCCAGCAAAAGACAGAGCAGTGAATAACAACACATACATATATAAATATTTTGATGTATGTACTATGCATGCATAATTCACGCATACAAACATATGTATGTAGGTGCCAAAAACAAAAGTAAAATCAATCTTTGTGTGCTTTCTTGAGAACATAGTTATTGCTCAAGATGCGCTTTGTGAAAAAATAACTTATTCCTAAATTTTCCTGTAAAAGTACTATGCGTCGATCGTGGGTACACAACTTTTTCGCTCAATGTACTTCGGAAATGAATCGATTCAAAGTACCATCGACCAGCTTTGCTGAAGGCAGGCTCGCGACTAACCTCGTTGTTCATGTCAGCATCAGCAAGCCTCGACTTCGGTATTCATTCGTCTAGCTTTTGGAAAGCGAACAGCCTACGGCTAGCATTAAAGACCAGATGCGAAGCCAGACTAGAAATTTTACGTCGCATTCAAATGTATGGGCGTTAATCATCTTACTGTTTATATTGTCTTTGCTATTACTTATATTTATGTAACTTCATTGTGTGTGTAAATTTTTTACTAATTAAAGTACATTATATCGATTTTTTCAATCGATTTAATTGATGTTATATCATCAGACAATATACTTAAATATCTGACTGCGGATTCTTGAATTAAATATATTTAGGTTTTATTAAAAATTATTTTAATTAATTTTACAGTTTTGAATGCACATTAATTCACTCAATTAGTTTGAAACTGTCGCCAATATTCATTTATATTATTTTTTTGGTACTATGTAGAGGTTATAAATAATTGTTAATTGTTTACAATTAATTAAACATAATAGACCTGTAGTTATATTTATTGAATAATATTGTGTAAGCCAAATACTTCAAATTTAAACGAAAGTATATTAGAAATGTAACACATATTGGTGTTCACTTATCATCGCAGCGTTGCATATTTGGAAGTCTGCAATACCCCGCGACAGCACCTTCACTGAAAAATTGTTTGGACTATAAATTTTGCTGTTATTATAAATGTTTATTGATTTTTATTACAACACAGTTGGCTTAGGTGATATTTCGCCAAGCCTGGTTGAGTCCTCAGGCTTTATAAACTATAAATATCATGGCAAAGCTGCAACACTATAGATGCAAAACATAGGAAAAATCCTATTATCTCAATTGATATTTGTTAAATTAAGGTATGTTTTAGTGCTAAAATTGAGGAAACACCTGCTGTATCTGTGCGAAATTAATCTACAGATGCCAAAAACATGAAAATATGCAAGTAAATAACATGACGGGCTTTACTTACTATATCAAGTTTAGTTTGAGGAATAGGTCTGATTTCTTATTATTCAAAAGGTTTTCTGTAACTCCCGTAAATTACATATGCAATTCTCAAATCAGCAATTTAAACTGGCATTCAATATACAATCAGAATTTTTCCCAAAAAAAATAAAAACAATTTAGTTGCTGTTAATTTTGAAGGTATTGCAGCCTTAAAAAGCTTCAACGTCAAGTAAACACCCATTGTATAAACGCCCAAGAATACAGACCATTCAAGCGACGGTTTTTCGATACTAAACAAAGGATTTTATAGTATTTAAGATTTATGTAGAAATGTCATTTTCAATTTACAGATATTTCCATATTTCCAGATGACGTTGTTAACATTTTTTGCTCACTATAAAATGTTATCGAAATCATCTAACCATATGACTATCAGAACATTTTAATAATTTCGAAAGTAAAATAAATTATCGTTCTAACATAATATATTGATTAATAAAATGATTATAAGTAACAACGTTAGAATTAGAGTCAAAAATTAATCGGTGGATGCTGGAATTTAATTTAAAATAATAGTGTGATCCCTGAAACTGATTCAGATTTCGTTGATCAGCTGTGCAAAAAATGTAATTCCGTAGCTCTAACGTACAGAGTTATGCTAAAAGGTAAAAATTCTCATTACTCTTGTCCTCTAATCTGCAGCTGCTGATATCCGGCTGGCATGTTATTTAGTGGGTCTTGGCGGCCAAATGCTTGTCGCGCTCTTCCAAGACGCTCAGCTTAACACCCTTGACCTTTGGCAGCGAGATGTAAAGGTTGTTGCCCTAGCCAATGATGAAACCGTTTGTCAAACGAGCAGCAAACAAATGACCCTGCGAATCCTTCATGTGCACAATATCGAAGGAGCCGGGATGACGCTCACGGCCAACAACACGGTCGATGGAGCGAGTATAGGACTCAACTATTCTACGGGATCAAACATGTTCGCATCATATTAGTTGAAAAGTATTTGTTACCAGAGGACAATTGGCTAATTGAAATTGGCCGCCCTGACTTACCGAATAAATTCCAATTGCTTTAGCTGCATTCTCAGTTTCAGGCATTAAGAGCTCTTAATTATTGCTGAGGGTGTCATGCCAATCGCTACACCATTTATGCTGCTTAAGCTTTCAAGTAACAAATCATATTATCTCTTGCAGTGATATTTAAAATATGTTCATAGTTGTTGATGGCAATATTCATATCACTCAGTTACTGTTTCGATTGTTCAAGTCTGCACCATGTTGCATGGAGAGTCGCTAAGGTTTATCGATATATCGGTGCGGGCCCTAAGATCCTTAGAGCGCCCCAAATTTTGCAGGGGTGGCAACGCCAAGCTCAGGATCCACTGCCATGAGCGAAAAAAAGGTGGGAGAGCATATGTGGTTGCCCGCCCGATTCGCCCCTAAGGAGATTATAGGGAAAGCGGATCGGATGTCCTTCCTAATGCCTGGGCCGTTGACTTAAAAATGCAGCTATGCATATGGGCAGCAACGGTGACCACATTTGAATGTATGCGTGTACCGAATTTCGTCATCTATGATGTTGCTGCCCAAATGTACAGCCGAGGAGTTTAATTTTGTCAGCGGTCAATGGCGGTCATGCCGTGCTCGAAACAAGTTAAAGTTTTTCCTTTTTTCACATCGACCCCGTGCAAAAAGTACTCAACAAAAAGTTTCTAATCGGCCAACTAAGCTGACGCGCACCAGTAAAAATAACGAAGATTGTTAATGAAACTTTAATTCAAACATTGTACCGAGATATACAAAAATTAAAAAAACTTTAAACTTACATGCGACACGGGACGAACAAATAAAAGATAAGACAATAAATAAATGAAACGACGCACGGTTCCGGCAACGAAGGGACCAGCTCTCGGACCAGCGAGGCCAACAGTTTAACACCCAGTCCAGATTTCGGCTCAGCGGCGCACGTCAGCCATACCCTCGGTGCACTTATCACCGACGCTATCTAGAAGGATAGTCTAAGAAGCGGCCACGGGTGAGACCACGCCTACACCATCCGAGTGAGTTAGTTCCATGTCGTTCTTCCCCGAGTAGCAGGCAGAGTCAAACGCAGACTCAGGCTCGAATCCCCTGACTGAGAAAATATTCTTGCAGTTATTAAATGTAGTTTTTTTTTTTGGTTCATTACATATGTACTTACGACTAGTTTCACTTAAGAAAAAGTTCCTAAAGTGCGAACAGTGAAGGAAAGGCCCCAAAGGTCATTGCGTCTGCCAAATAAATAAAATAAAATCAGATTTTTGTTAACTTGTGCACGAACGATACCCACGTATATGAATATGTCGCATCGTTATTATTATTTTAATATTTTCATTTTATTCTTATTATTTTTATTTGTTCAATTAAATTCCATCACTACCATTTAAGTACGATCTCTAATAAAATGTATCATCGCTAAGAAAGAAGTCCAAAACAGACAGTAAGTCACTAGATGGTAGCGCTTCTAACTGGCTGCCACAAATTTGTTTCTCTGGAATAACATGGGACAATTAGCAACAATTCGAAAGCAATGTGTCTTTCTCTGTATAGAAGTTGATTAATAACGACACTTATGGCAAAATGGAAGTCAATGACTATTGAACAAATCGCCGTATCCGTTGTTCTGGCGCATGCTGCCCAACAACATTACCAACATTAAAATACGTAACGAATTGCAAAATGAGCTGCGGGCATTTGCTTTTGGTAAAAAGAAAGAGCGTCCTGTTGAGGAAAATTCTGCAAGCAAAAGACAGCGTATGCACGCACCCGTAAGGTGTCACTTCTGCGGAAAATGGGCCACAAGTTTGCTGACTGCCGTTTGAGAAAAAACAACGTTTAGCCCCAGTAGGGATCTAATCCAAATTCTAGACGTTCATCTGAAGGAAGGAGTAGAGTAATTACTTGTTACAAGTGTGGAGCTCCTGGACATATTGTATCGGCTTGTACTGGACGACAGGAATCAACCACTCAAAATAAACTGGATGAGAAACGTGTAAACTTATGTCATGTGGTCAACCCAATCTGGTGAGTCATTTCCATTTTGCTTTGATTCAGGAGCCGAGTGCTAACTTGTAAAGGAATCTCAGCGACTCTCGGGAACACGAATCAATAATATTGTAGTTTTAAAGGGTATTGGAAACAATGCAGTAACAAGCACTTTACAAATTATGTCAAATGTCATTATCAGTGGATATTCTCTTGAAGTTATATTTCATGTAGTTCTTAACAGTTACATTGAATATGATATTATAATTGGCCGTGAAATTTTAACTCCGAATTTTGGCGTAAAGATAAAAATTAATACGTTCGAAAATGCTTTTTCGTAAAATCCAAAGAAACGGTAAAACTAGATGTCTTCCAGTTGTCCTTAGGTCCTTTAGGTGGTCTGTAGTAAATCATGTCCAAATGTACGAATTTTATTGGTTTGAGCATATGGCATAGTACGTATGTTAATTCGTAGATAATTGCATAACTTGCAAACTCCATCTTGAATGTTGCCAATCGAACTTCACCCCAAATCGAAGGTACACATTCCATGGCATACGATTCATGTGGATATCACTGGTAAATTAAGCTGTAAAAAGGATTAAAAGGAGTATATTATAGTTCAAATAGACGCATTTACTAAATTTGTTTTTCTTTACCACATCATAAATATTAATAGCGAACGTTGTATAGACGCTGTAAGGTCAGCAATATCGATATTTGGCGTACCAACACGAATCATTCCAAATCAGGGTAGATCTTTTACTGGAACAAGTTTTAATGAGTTTTGTTCTACACAAAAAATAGAATTACACTTGATAGCGACAGGCGCTAGTCGCGCAAACGGGTAGATAGAGCGCTTTATGAGCTTGTTAAAACGCATGTTAACCGCTGTCGAAAGTAGTCTGGTAGCAGAAATACGAGAAGGAAATCGACATGTTTTGAAGTCCTTAGTAAATAAGCGAACTTACAAGTACTCGCATGAAGCTCTGAGAAGTATGCCAAGAGAAGAGATTCCAAAAGAACTGGACATGTGTGATGAAAGATTCAACGTTAAAAAGGACGTTGACGATATATTAATTGACTTGAATGAGAATGAAGATGTTGAAAGAGACGTCATAGACGAGTTGGTGGATTCCAACTAGTAAGGGGCATTGATGGACTTCAATGCGGTATGCCAGACACCAGACCTTTGGGTCAAGCCGTAATGTTGGGTTGCCAGCGCAAATGGGTACACGAGTTAATGTTATGCGGTGTTTGTTGCCTGGTGATTATCATTATGGTAAGAGCCTATATCGGTGAGTGTCCTGGATACGTAATAACATGAGCCTTTGGGAATTATCTAACTAATGGATACCTAGAAACTTTATGAATTATCGTCTGCCATTAGTTAGACCACTTCAACAAAAAAAAAAAAAAAAATATTTAATCATTAAATCTAAAATATGAACGATTGATCTAACTAGTTAATTTGATGATCTTTTCAGATTAAACTTGATTAAACTGCTATTTTGTTTTGAAGACTTTTGTAACACACTAGGACGAGTGATGGTCAGGAGGGCCGCTTCGCATCGTTATTATTAATTTAATATTATCATTTTACTATTATTATTTTCATTTGTTCGATTAAATTCCATCACTACCATTTAAGTACGATCTATAATGAAATATATCGCTAATGAAAGAAGTCCAAAACAGACGATGTCGAGCGTTTTCTCTATGCCCGTTTTCTCTACCCTTATCCTCTTCCTACTTGCGTCTGAGGTGTCTGTTTTGCGAAGCTTCGGCCCGACAGTGACTCGGAGACGTCAGGAAGACATGTGCCAATACTGTATGTATTGTGCGAGCATAATTGTGAAATTGCAGTCAGTTGAAAATTAAAGCTGAAGCAAAGAATGTCAATGTCGAGGAAACGTAAAGCTGGCGCCTCGATGGTGGAAGCGCAGGAGGATGAGCTGAAAGAAAACCATTCTGCAAAATATATATATGTTATGCGCCATATGTACAGAATACACGTTATGATTGCCCTTACCGCCCCCACCCAGAGAGCTTTTTAGGCAGCCAAGGTATAATAAGCGCTTTGACACACATATAACATCTTTCTTTGTGGCACATACAGACACTTATTTATTTCAGCGGGTACTTGTTCCCCCATTGGTGCAATAATTACCTTGTGTTTGTATCTTCCCCCTTTTTTTTCTTTGCGACTGACAATAACTTTGGCAGTGTTTTCATCTTCCGATCGGTTCAAGGTAGTTAAAAAAAAAAAAATTTGGTAAAAATTTTGAAATTTTAGGAATTGATGTCAACTTTCAATAACAATAAGAGAATACAATATTAATGCGACTTGTTCAAGTATAAGAAATGTCAGCTTGCATAAAATGATAAACAGCTGAGTGGAGATATCCTGCAAAGAAAGATAAATACAATAAGAAATAATATTATTTGTTAATAATTTTAAGGAAATGCAACCAATTATATGCAAACACTGAAGAAGAAATGTCCGGATAATTATCTGATGATGGGAAGAACATGACTGCCGACTAGGGCTGATGAAGGCTATCTAATGGCCAAAATGAGGGCGCTGGGTCCGGAACCGGGATCCGATCTGGAGAAGTAAAGTGGATTAATAGTGTTTTTTCTGTGCTAATAATAAGCTGTTAGAAGTGGTAGCTTGTTGATATCGATTGTGCGGAGTGCGGGCCAGGGATGGGACTACACTCAGAGACCCGATGAGCCAGCCGGCGCGGTCCAAAGAGAAACAAGCAGTTCCGTAACAATATGGCGCCCAAGTTGAAAAGGCACCCGGCTTCTTTGAGGTCGGGGCGGAAATCAAAAGAATAAATAAATATCAACGCAGATACAGAGAAAAGATGAACCAGCCGGCGCGGCCCAATGAGAAATGGTCAAGGTGATTCCCACCTAGCTACGGTCCAAAGTCTTTGTGTATTTGGACGATCTACTAGTCATTTCTACAGATTTTCAAAAGCACTTAACATATCTTCGACAAGTGGGCAAATGCTTAAGGGAAGCGAACATCTCAGTCGGACTGCACAAATTCAAATTTTTCTTCAAGGCATTAAAATATCTAGGATTTATTATTGGTTGTGGCACGTTTCGCATGGACCCCGAACGGGTTATATCTATTAAACGAATCCCCGTGCGTCGGTAGCGCAAATAAGTTCGCTTATTTTTGGATACAGCAGGTTGGTACCGGCGCTTTATGCGAGATTTCGGGACCATGGCCGCACCACTGACCGAAATGTAAAAAACAGATAGCGAAAAGTATGTAATGAGTGACGAGGCAACGCAAGCCGTTGAACAGTTGAAGACCGCCCTGACCACGACCCCAGTGCTCGTGCACGCGTATTTTTCCAAGCCCTTCTTCGTACAGTGCGATGCGTCTCAGTTTGGCGAGGGAGCGGTATTGTTCCAAAAAGACACCGATGACCAGGAACGACACAAGTTGAACAAACACCAACGGATATATTCCGTCACTGAAAAGGAGTGCTTAGCGTCGATACTGGCCATTAAAATTTTCAGACCGTATATAGAAGGAATGCCTTTTACATGCATCACTGACCATTGCAGCATAAAATGGATGATGTCCATGAAGGACCTAAGCGGGAGACTAGCTCGTTGGTCATTGCAGCTGCAAAGCTACGACTTTACCATCGATCACCATAAACGCAGTGAAAACAGGGAGGCCGACACTCTATCGCGCAGTGTCGAAGAAGCGGGAAAGGTTCCAGAAAGGTTCTTTGAGACCCCCGAGTTCGAGTCAGCGGAATATCAGGCGTTGCTCGAAGAGGTACGTTCGAATCAGGACAAACTACCAGACCTGAAGGTTGCGGGAGGTTTGTTTTATAAGCGCATAGATTTCGTCCACCTAGAAGACGAGTTAGAAGGCACCGTGCGGAAGCTGTGGGTGCCAAGCTCTTTGACAGCCGGCTTAACTTAACGAATGCTCATGTTT
The DNA here is from genome assembly GCA_035045885.1 of Drosophila borealis. Classification (NCBI taxonomy): domain Eukaryota; kingdom Metazoa; phylum Arthropoda; class Insecta; order Diptera; family Drosophilidae; genus Drosophila; species Drosophila borealis. The sequence goes on along the minus strand of JAWNOR010000340.1, from coordinate 478,946 downwards.
AACTTAACGAATGCTCATGTAGATGAGACGGCTGGTAATGAAAGAGGCAGTGTCCGAGCGACCACAAAGTACCCACGTTCGTTCCAAGGGGACGTTTGGATCTTCGTGGTAGTCAACCATATTTCAAAATTCACGTTCTTGAATGCGATGCGAGAAGCTATGGCTGTTAACGTAGTGGACTTTTTGGTCAGTGAGGTTTTCTATAAGTTTGGTCATTCACTCTGACAACGGACGACAGTTCATATCAGGTACTTTCCGGAACATGATCGCAGCTTTTGGCATCTCGCCACAGAGCAATGCAAGCGAGCGAGTTAATCGTACCGTGTTGTCGGCAATCAGGATTAGAAAACGAAATACATATTTTAGGACAGCGAGTCCAAAGCTACACCTGGCTTACAAAATGAGTTATCGGCCATATAACGTAGAGCCCGAGTGCTTCAGGTGGAACCCGGCCAAGAAGTCGACAGACGCAACTTTGTACTGAGCGATTTTGGGAAGGTTTTTATCGCCAAATATGCCAGGAGGTTCCTTAAGGCCAGAGAAGTGCGCCGAGTAGGAAACAACTCGAACTTGCTAAAAGACTTGCAAGGGAAGCCCCTAGGAGTGTTTCATGCGAAGGACTTACGTGTGTAGACCAAGGTCGTGGTGTGCCTCACGTTGGATACGGCTCAGCGTAAGGAAAAGGGTTGGGCCGGCCAGGTTGGGCGCAGACAGAGGCAGGAGATCTGACTTCCAACCCATTCCTCCCAATCTTCCCGTCAGCGATTTTGCATGGTTAGGAAGCCTTGGGTGGTGTTGCATGGGGACTCGCTAAGGTTTATCGATATATCGGTGCGGGCCCTAAGAACCTTAGATCGCCCCAATTTCCTTAAATTAAATTGTTTTTATTTTTGCACTCTTTTATTTCTTAATTGTGGAATAAAAATAATAATAAATAATTAATAGTTTAATTTAAAGAAATTATTTAAATATTAGCTTCGACTTAAAAATACAGATTTTCTACCGAGCCGACCTCAACATGCATTCATATGTGAATACAAATTTTGGATAGGCCATGATCAGCGCTAGAAAACTAACAAAATTAATTTCTTACCAGCAAAAGACAGAGCAGTGAATAACATACATATATTAATATTTTGATTTATGTACTTATACATGCATAAATCACGCATACAAACATATGTAAGTAGGTGCCAAAAACAAAAGTAAAATTAATCTATGTGTGCTATTTTGTGAACATAGTTATTGCACAAGATGCGCTTTGTGAAAAAATTATTTTATTCCTAAATTTTCCTGTAAAAGTACTATGCGTCGATCGTAGGTATACAACTTTTTCGCTCAATGTACTTCGAAATGAAGCGATTCAAAGTACCATCGACCAGCTTTGCTGAAGGCAGGCTCGCGACTAACCTCGTTGTTCATGTCAGCATCAGCAAGCCTCGACTTCGGTATTCATTCGTCTAGCTTTTGGAAAGCGAACAGCCTACGGCTAGCATTAAAGACCAGATGCGAAGCCAGACTAGAAATTTTACGTCGCATTCAAATGTATGGGCGTTAATCATCTTACTGTTTATATTGTCTTTGCTATTACTTATATTTATGTAACTTCATTGTGTGTGTAAATTTTTTACTAATTAAAGTACATTAAATCGATTTTTTCAATCGATTTAATTGATGTTATATCATCAGACAATATATTAAATATCTGACTGCGGATTCTTAAATTAAATATATTTAGGTTTTATTAAAAATTATTTTAATTAATTTTACAGATTTCAATGCACATTAATTCACTCAATTAATTTGAAACTGTCGCCAATTTTCATTTATATTATTTTTTTGTTACTATGTAGAGTTTATAAATAATTGTTAATTGTTTACAATTAATTAAACATAATAACTTGACCAAATTTGGAGTTTTTTGCATTTCTGAAAATAGGTGAACTGCACTTGTCCCTCGTTTGCACTTTGATGCTAGACATGCTGACCGTTATGGCCAGTCATAAAGCCCTTTAACTCAAAATTGTTATTATAAATTCATAAAATGATCACTTGAAATTTTCGATATCAAAGAGCAAGCGAGCGACAAGTGCGGTTCACCTATTTTCGTTGACTGTTCACTAACTAGTGCCTTTTTCGGCCACAAGTCCACCGCAGGCGAGCCAAAAAAAAAACTAAGACCGTGCCAGTTGCCCAAATTTACGAACCCATTGATGAAATTGCTCTGTCTCACGACAAACCCTTGATCGGCTCATTCGCACACATTTGTGTTTTTTTTTTTTTTTTTTTTATTTTATTGTGAAAAGAAAACATGTTTTACATTTTAGGATATATACAAGAGAGGAAAATAGGACAATCAGAGAAAGACAGGATAGTTTATGGAGCGTAGAAAGAAGAAAAAGTCCCGCTCCTGCGGGACAACCGCAAAGTACTACTTCGCAGGGCGGGGTACAGCGTATATCAGCCGCTCATCAGTCGATGCCGCGTCGGATCCTCTCCCGTCGTCGCAGCTCCTTCATTATAGCCGATGCCATGGTAGCAACGGCTGTCCATCCATTTTCAGTGGCCATCATCCGCGCCACGAGATTCTCCGGGGACAAATCATTTCTGCCCGATGTCGCTTTGTTTCGTTCGCGTCTATGGAGTGGGCAGTAGAACAATGCATGCTCCGCGTCCTCCACCACACCGTGCCCGCAGTGCTCGCAAAAGGGGTCGTCCTCATGTTTAAACCTGTGCAGGTACGCCTTAAAACAGCCATGCCCAGTCAATATTTGGGCAAGGTAGTGATCTACCTCGCCGTGTCGCCGCTGTAGCCACGGCTTCAGGTTTGGGATCAATCTGTGGGTCCATCTACCATTTGAGCTCCCATCCCATTTGTTTTGCCATTGTTCCATTGTTGCCATTGTTGCCCCGCTTTGCCTATCGGCCGCCATCTGGCCGAGTGGGATCATGCCTGCCAGCACTAAGGGCGCGTCTTCCGATACTGTGCGGAAGCAGGTGGCTACACGCAATGCACATCGACGATATGCGGCCTTGCATCCTCGGCTGTAAGATGCAACCTCCATTGCGGGGGCCCATATTTTAGATCCGTAGAGGATCGTGGACGTCACCACACCAGCGATTAGCCTTCTGCTCCTCTGCCTTGGGCCTTTGGTGTTCGCCATCATTCGGCTTATGGCAGTTGTAACTCTGGCCGCTTTGTGGCTAATATACTCCAAGTGCTGTTTGTACGACAGTCTGTGGTCTATCATGACGCCCAGGTATTTGATGGCGGGCTTGGACTTAATGATAGCACTGCCAACGCGCAACGAGGCCGTCTCAACTATCTTTCTGCTACTTATTAAAACTGCCTCCGACTTCTGCTCCGCTAGCGCAAATCCGTTCTGGGATAGCCACTCAATTATTCTGTCGATAGCCGCGCTGCTCCTAAGAGTGACTTCATCGAGTTTCTTCGCCACAGTCACTACAGCGATGTCATCGGCGAACCCAATGATTGTGTTGCCCTTTGGTAGGCAAAGGCGCAGTACTCCATCGTACATGACGTTCCACAGTAGCGGCCCGAGAACAGAGCCCTGGGGAATGCCTCCAGTTACCGTGTACTGTCGCTGGCCGTCTTCAGTGTCGTAAATTAGCACTCTGTCCTGGAAGTAGCTAATCACTAGCTGTATTAACTGGCTCGGGATGTGTCTGGCTGTTAGTGCTTCTAGGATTCTCGTCCAATTCGCTGAGTTGAACGCGTTTTTGACATCCAAAGTACAGACTAGGCAGTACTGTTTGGTGCCACCTGCCCATCTTGTTCCTTGGATTGCGCCTTCTGCTAGTTTAGTCACGGCCCTGATGGCATCCGTGGTGCTCCTGTGTCCTGAAGCCAAATTGGCTTTCAGACAGCCCATGAACTTCAGCAAGCTTGCATTCTAGGCGATTGCAAATTAGCCGCTCAAATATTTTCCCCATCGTGTCCAGCATACACAGAGGGCGGTATGAGGAGGGATCATCCAGCTCCTTACCGGGCTCCGGGATGAGCACAAGTCGCTGAAGCTTCCACCTACGTGGTACTGTGCATTCCGCTATGCATTGGTTGTACAGCTCCACGAAGCTTCTGGGGTGTGCAGCGATGACAGCTTTGATTACCCCGTTCGGTATGCCGTCTGGTCCAGGGGATTTGACGGCCTTTAGCTTCGCTGCAATGCACAGTACCTCATTGTCGTCGGTGGGTGCGCAGTCGTTTATTCCACTTGCTGGGAGTTGTGGTGCAAATCCAGATGGCTGCCGGGGAAAGAGCGTTTGGACTATTTGTTTCAGCTGATCCGGGTTTGTTGGCATTGGTTGCCTGCATAGCCTTCCCATGACTAGTTTGTAAGCCATTCCAAAAGGCTCCGCGTCCGTGGCGTCGCAAGGCTCTTGGAAGTATCGGGTTTTGCTGCGCCTGATAGCTTCCTTGAGTACTTTCCGCTTGGCTCTGAAGTTCTGCAGATGGTGCTCGAAATTGGGCGACGATCTCGACCGTTGGCTCTTTCGCCTAGCTGCGAAGCACTCTTTGCGCGCTTTGGCTATGTCCTCGTTCCACCAAGCTACCGGTCTATGTGAGTTTCCACCTTTACGAACTTTGGTCAGCATGGCATCACATGCGTTGGTGATAGTCCCTGCTATCGCGTCAGCGGAGCTGTTGGCATCGCCTCTTATGCCAAGACCTTCTACCATAGGGAGGAATCTTTCCAGGTACATGGTGTCCATCTTGTATCCAGTGTGTTGGAGCCTTCTACTGACGCCTCTGTTTCTAGGTTGAGAGGTGTCCGTTATCACCGCAAAGTGATCGCTGTGCGTGTATACATCCGATACATGCCATTGGGCGTCTCGGGCAATGTCTGGGCTGGCAAACGTCAGGTCTATGGTCGACTCACGACCCGCTTTGCTGTAGGTGCTTCTTCTGCCGATGTTCAGCAGGCAGACATTCAGCGAGGCAAATGTGTCCAGCAGAATGGTTCCCCTTGGTGTGGTTCTGCTGCTGCCCCATTCTGTAGCCCACGCATTGAAGTCTCCGGCGATTATCACAGGAGATTTGCCGTGCGCGTCCTGTGCGATTTCTTCAACGACGGCTGCGTACTCTGCCAGGGGGATGCTTGGTGGTATGTAGCAGCTATAAACGTATATGCGGCCACATTTTGCCCTAGCAAACCCTTTGCGAGCAATCCGTTGTGTGAGCTGGTATGGTGCCTGTCCGCAGCTCCATAGTGCTGCTCCAGCGTCCGAGCTTTCGTGCCACACTTCGATATGTTTGGGTGTATACGGCTCGCTGATGATGGCTACATCGATTCTCTTCTCCCGGACCGTTTGTGCGAGCAGATCCTGGGCTGCTCTGCAGTGATTTAGGTTAAGTTGCAGGAACTTAACCATCTTTAAGCGCTTTGTAGGCCTTCTTATACTCTGGGCAGTTCCTGCTCAAAATTGAGTGCGCGGCTTGCCTAGTGCCCGCGCCCATTCTTGTGCAGAGGATGCACTTTGCCTCATGGGTGCACTGTCCAGACTTGTGCCCAGTACCTGCGCCTTTAAAACACATCTCTTTTCCAACCGGATGCTGGCTCTTGCACCTGGTGGATGTGTGGCCGAAACCCATACATCGCTAGCATCTCTTTGGCTCTATCTTTCGACGTATTCGGCATATCACCCATCCTATGCGGACCCTGCCGGTTTCGAGCAATTTCATGGCTAGACTCGGTTGCAGGGCCAGCGTTGCGATTTGTGTTCCTCCGTAGGCCGTTCTCATAGTGGGCGTCGCTTCGACTGGTATGTCTCCTTCTACCGAGGCAAAAAGAGCTGTGAGAACCTCATCTGCTGTCGTGGACTCGTCGATATTTAGAACCTCCATTTGCACCGTTTCCTGCGTGGTTCTAACTGCAGCTTTTCCGGACAGTACGCTGCTGATTGCCACACGCAGCTGGTCGGTAGCTGGGTCCGATGGCTTCGGGAGCCTGATGATTAGTTCTCCTGCTGCTGATTTGCGGATGCCCTGCACATTGTTTTTCAGCGCCTGCAGTGAGGGAGCTGTTCACAATTTTGAGCACATCCGCGTATGGCATGCTCTCTGTGCACTTGACCAGGATTGCATCCGGACGGTTGGGCTGATTTCGCCTGGTGTGCTTGCCTTTCTCCTCAGTCCATTTCTTTTTATCCGGTGTTTTTTCATCCCACGGCTGTGTTGGTGCTTTGCCCTCTGCCGGCTGTAGGCGTTGCTGCATGCGAGTTGTTGCCTGCTTGACTTTGCTTGGGGCCGAAACCCGATTTTTTGCCGTATCTCCAATTCTCGATTTTTGCGCCAGTGTCGGTGGCTTAGTACCTGCACCGTTTTCTTCCGTCTGCGTTGCCGTGTCGCATTTCGGAATGCTTCCGCTGCTTGCTTCAGCATGGCTCGGCTGATTTTGGGCCTCTTCGGTACATCGCTTGCACTCATTTTCCGTGAGCTGCGTTTTGACTACTTCTTGCAGTGGCCAAGTTTATGTGCCTCATCGCTGGCTGCTTGCCATGGTACATGTACAGCAGCTCGTCCAGTATCGAACCGATCTCTTCGATCTCCTGTGTATTTGCCTTGCTCTTCTTGGGCGGTGTGCTCCGTGGCTTGTTCGTGGGGCTGGCCGGGTCCCTAAGCCTTTTCGGGGTCTCCATCTCTTCAATTTCCCTGCATGGTGCAGTGAGCTGAGGCGCCATAGCTGGCGTAGCCGGGGGCGTGCTCGCCAGGCGTGATCGTCTAGCGAACGGGTCGGCCTGGCGTACTCCTTCTTCCTCTTGTCCACCCAGTGGGGTGGTGTTTGGGTTATTTTGGGTCGTCATTGTTAATTGGGTCCCAACTCGAAGCCGTTGTTGTCGTATGTATTGTGCAGTCACCTTCGCGATCCCGTGGTTGCCTTTCCATGGAGTGAGGTCCACGCGAGGGTTGACTCCGGTCCTTATGGGAGTCGGAGCTCAGAGCCAGATCAGTGCTGGTCAGGAAAAATCAGCTGAGCCTGCACGGCCAACTGAATGGCGACATACGACAAGCGTTCTACGAGGCCTGCCAAGGTTTTAGCGGGACGGGGGCGAGGCGAACATTAGCCTAGGAGCCGTTTCGACAAGGTGTCGGCTTGCTTATTAAGGTCCTAGAATGTCCGACTCGTCAGCCCATGGCTCAGTGTGGGGGTGGGGTTTTGATTGTTTGCAGTTGCAGTTGCTGCCAATTTTGGCGCTAGTCGCGGCTGATTTGTGGCTCCAACGGTGGCCAATGGTTTCCATCTGGCTTTTGACCGATGGGAGTTTAACCGCTCCAACTCGGCCGCCAGCGCCCCTTTTTGGTACACCGCTATGCGGCAGAGGTTGGCTTGGTCGGATCCGTGACCTTCTGTACCATTTCATGCCTCAAGTCTGCAGCTGCAATGCGAGAAGTACGGGAAAGCCTAAAAGCATGCAATATCTTTCTTTGGCTTCCTGTGGTCTCCAACTGCGTGGCATACTTTCGCGCGTGTTTGCTTTTTATGTTGGCGCTTGTACTTCGGTTCAAGTTGGCAGCTCTGTACAACCAACCAGCTGTCCAGAACTTTTGTCTTGCTCATATGCTTGAGCATAAACAGTGTCGCCATGATAAATCCGCCAAAAAAAGTGCTCAACTTACTTGAACAAGGCTTAGGATTGGATATATACGATCAGTTGGTCCGCGCCGTCACCCCGTCATCCAGGTGAGTGCCCGGGCTCGGTCCGTTCTCGTGTTCACCATCCCGGTCTTGCTGGTGCACCACCAGTCGTGCCACCTGCGACTTTCAGTGTGCTCATGTTGTCATCTCTGGCTTAGCGCACCCTGGCATCCGCCGCTTGCGCAGCGCGTGGGTGAACGTGGGTGTCCACGTGTGTACAACCACTTCGCCAATGGATTGCACATCATCGCCTTGCTTTCCCTGCCGGCGCAGCGGCCCACGACAAAGGACAGCAGGAGCGACGATCGAGACGCGTCCACTCACTTTCACTTTCACTCACTGTATGTGTGTGTGTGTGTGTGTGTGTGTGTAGAGCTCGAAATTCAGAAATGCCAAAAACTTCAAGTTTTGTCAAATTTGCATCGGGCAGTCTGGCAGGCAGGCTACCAACAGGCACACAAACACATAAATGCTTCCATCTGGGTCCAGAACCGGGACCCGATCTGGAGAAGTAAAGTGGATTAATAGTGATTTTTCTGTGCTAATAATAAGCTGTTAGAAGTGGTAGCTTATTGATATCGATTGTGCGGAGTGCGGGCCAGGGATGGGACTACACTCAGAGACCCGATGAGCCAGCCGGCGCGGTCCAAAGAGAAACAAGCAGTTCCGTAACAATATGGCGCCCAAGTTGAAAAGGCACCCGGCGTCCAACGTCTTTGTGTATTTGGACGATCTACTAGTCATTTCTACAGATTTTCAAAAGCACTTAACATATCTGCGACAAGTGGGCAAATGCTTAAGGGAAGCGAACCTCTCAATCGGACTGCACAAATCCAAATTTTTCTTCAAGGCATTAAAATATCTAGGATTTATTATTGGTTGTGGCACGTTTCGCATGAACCCCGAACGGGTTATATTTATTAAACGAATCCCCGTGCGTCGGTAGCGCAAAGAAGTTCGCTTATTTTTGGATACAGCAGGTTAGTACCGGCGCTTTATGCGAGATTTCGCGACCATGGCCGCACCACTGACCGAAATGTAAAAAAACAGATAGCGAAAAGTATGTAATGAGTGACGAGGCAACGCAAGCCATTGAACAGTTGAAGACCGCCCTGACCACGGCCCCAGTGCTCGTGCACGCGTATTTTTCCAAGCCCTTCTTCGTACAGTGCGATGCGTCTCAGTTTGGCGAGGGAGCGGTATTGTTCCAAAAAGACACCGATGACCAGGAACGACACAAGTTGAACAAACACCAACGGATATATTCCGTCACTGAAAAGGAGTGCTTAGCGTCGATACTGGCCATTAAAATTTCAGACCGTATATAGAAGGAATGCCTTTTACATGCATCACTGACCATTGCAGCATAAAATGGATGATGTCCATGAAGGACCTAAGCGGGAGACTAGCTCGTTGGTCATTGCAGCTGCAAAGCTACGACTTTACCATCGATCACCATAAACGCAGTGAAAACAGGGAGGCCGACACTCTATCGCGCAGTGTCAAAGAAGTGGGAAAGGTTCCAGAAGATCTCGAATTTGAGACCCCCGAGTTCGAGTCAGCGGAATATCAGGCGTTGCTCGAAGAGGTACGTTCGAATCAGGACAAACTACCAGACCTGAAGGTTGCGGGAGGTTTGTTTTATAAGCGCATAGATTTCGTCCACCTAGAAGACGAGTTAGAAGGCACCGTGCGGAAGCTGTGGGTGCCAAGCTCTTTGACAGCCGGCTTAATAGCGAATGCTCATGTAGATGAGACGGCTGGTAATGATGGCGTCGTAAAAATACTCGAGACCTTACGTCGGCAGTTTTACTGGCCCGGCATGGCTACTCAGGTAAGGGATTGGGTAAGACAGTTCCGCATGCAAGTGGGTCTAGGAAAAAAGGTAGTGACCGAGCGACCGTTCCAAAAACTGTATATGGACTTTCTGGGAAAGTACCCACGTTCGCTCCAAGGGGTCGTTTGGATCTTCGTGGTAGTCAACCATATTTCAAAATTCACGTTCTTGAATGCGATGCGAGAAGCTATGGCTGTTAACGTAGTGGACTTTTTGGTCAGTGAGGTTTTCTATAAGTTTGGTCATTCACTCTGACAACGGACGACAGTTCATATCAGGTACTTTCCGGAACATGATCGCAGCTTTTAGCATCTCGCCACAGAGCAATGCAAGCGAGCGAGTTAATCGTACCGTGTTGTCGGCAATCAGTATTAGAAAACGAAATACATATTTTAGGACAGCGAGTCCAAAGCTACACCAGGCTTACAAAATGAGTTATCGGCCATATAACGTAGAGCCCGAGTGCTTCAGGTGGAACCCGGCCAAGAAGTCGACAGACGCAACTTTGTACTGAGCGATTTTGGGAAGGATTTATCGCCAAATATGCCAGGAGGTTCTTAAGGCCAGAGAAGTGCGCCGAGTAGACAACAACTCGAACTTGCTAAAAGACTTGCAAGGGAAGCCCCTAGGCGTGTTTCATGCGAAGGACTTACGTGTGTAGACCAAGGTCGTGGTGTGCCTCACGTTGGATACGGCTCAGCGTAAGGAAAAGGGTTGGGCCGGCCAGGTTGGGCGCGGACAGAGGCAGGAGATCTGACTTCCAACCCATTCCTCCCAATCTTCCCGTCAGCGATTTTGCATGGTTAGGAAGCCTTGGGTGATGTTGCATGGGGACTCGCTAAGGTTTATCGGGCCCTAAGAACCTTAGATCGCCCCAATTTCCTTGAATTAAATTGTTTTTATTTTTGCAGTCTTTTATCGAACAAGATGCGCTTTGTGAAAAAATTATTTTATTTATTAGGTATACAACTTTTTCACTCAATGTACTTCGGAAATGAAGCGATTCAAAGTACCATCGACCAGCTTTGCTGAAGGCAGGCTCGCGACTAACCTCGTTGTTCATGTCAGCATCAGCAAGCCTCGACTTCGGTATTCATTCGTCTAGCTTTTGGAAAGCGAACAGCCTACGGCTAGCATTAAAGACCAGATGCGAAGCCAGACTAGAAATTTTACGTCGCATTCAAATGTATGGGCGTTAATCATCTTACTGTTTATATTGTCTTTGCTATTACTTATATTTATGTAACTTCATTGTGTGTGTAAATTTTTTACTAATTAAAGTACATTATATCGATTTTTTCAATCGATTTAATTGATGTTATATCATCAGACAATATACTTAAATATCTGACTGCGGATTCTTGAATTAAATATATTTAGGTTTTATTAAAAATTATTTTAATTAACTTTACAGATTTCAATGCACATTAATTCACTCAATTAGTTTGAAACTGTCGCCAATTTTCATTTATTTTATTTTTTTGTTACTATGTAGAGTTTATAAATAATTGTTAATTGTTTACAATTAATTAAACATAATTACTTGACCAAATTTGGAGTTTTTTGCATTTCTGAAAATAGGTGAACTGCACTTGTCCCTCGTTTGCACTTTGATGCTAGACATGCTGACCGTTATGGCCAGTCATAAAACCCTTTAACTCAAAATAGTTAAATTTTCGATATCAAAGAGCAAGCGAGCGACAAGTGCGGTTCACCTATTTTCGTTGACTGTTCACCAACTAGTGCCTTTTTCGGCCACAAGCTCACCGCAGGCGAGCCAAAAAAAAAACTAAGACCGTGCCAGTCGCCCAAATTTACGAACCCATTGATGAAAATAGCTCTGTCTCACGACAAACCCTTGATCGGCTCATTCGCACACATTTGTGTGTATGTGTGTGTGTGTGTGTGTGTAGAGCTCGAAATTCAGAAATGCCAAAAACTTCAAGTTTTGTCAAATTGGCAGCGGGCAGTCTGGCAGGCAGGCTACCAACAGGCACACAAACGCATAAATGCTTCTATCCATATAGAAAAGTGTGTACTGTAGTGTCCACGTGTATACGGGGGGCAGTCGATGCGTCCATTTGTAACCCTCTATGGCGTTTTCGCCCTTAGTGGCTTACGTTGGTCGCGGGGCGTTGGGTTCGGGGGCGCGTACTTCTTGCTGTTGCTCAATTTAGCTCGTCGTGGTCGGGGTTCTTCCTCGCCCAATCTGCCTATCAACACCAATACACTGACATGAAGAATATTAAGTACGCTTCAAAAAAAAACCAGATCAAATACTATCATAAAATTTATCTTTATTTCCCTATCCTGTAAATAAGTGTTCCGACAAACACCACAAAACTCGGGATCCAATATGCCTAATGGAGGGATCTTGGTGTTAGTTGTCCCTCGTCTCTACCCTCCCTAACATAGCAACTAGAAAATCGTAAAGACTCTAACGCATTAACGCATTTCAACAGAATTCAGCATGGTACTCGACAGACATTATTACAAGCGAATTATCAATTCCCTAAGATTTACCGAAACATTCAAATTCGAATTCATAATTTTAAAAATAATAATATACTGATTTTTGTTCAACAAAATAACTTCAGTTTTCCGGATTTTTTAAGAACAAGTATTCGAGTTTACTTTATTAAATCACATATATACTGTGTATTAAAAAAGATATGCACTCTAAGCTTAAAAGTAATGTAAATTTAATGTATGACAAGTTCCGGAAATAAAAATAATAATGAGAAAAAAACCAATTAAAATAGCAGCACAGAAAACAATACAATACAATAAAACAAAACAATGCAATTGCAATGCTGTTGATTAAATTCAAAGCAGACGCGCATTAATGTGTGTGTGTACATGTATACAGAAATTCTTGGAATTTGCGCTAGCTGCTGCTAACACGTGCGCACATAACTTTTGTGTTTCTTAAACGATCTCAATGAAATTTTCGACAAATCATCTTATTGTAGAATAGAATATAGAATATTTGTGTATTATCTAAGAGTCAATTGCATATAAAGTGTGGCTTAATTGATGGGTAACACAAGTTGGATAATTAATCTGATTTGTAGCTTTGCGGTGGTAGCGGGGAGGTAGCGATAGGTATAAAATGAAAGATACTTGATATATATATACAATTCTAGAAGCTACATATCAAGTTTGGTGACTCTACCTCTTATTTCTTACCAAAATTGATCAAAAACAGATTTTTTATCGATTACCTGGAAACGGGGCAAGTTATCGAATATCGGAAACAAACTCGATCTGCGCGGGGACTAGGAGGACCTACAGTTAAAATTTCAAGTCTCTAGCTCTTATAGGTTTTGAGATCCTTGCGTTCATATATACGGACGGACGGACGGACGGACAGACAGACTGACATGGCTAAATCGACTTGGCTATTGATGCCGATCGAGAATATACATTCATATATACTTAATGAGGTCGGAGATGCTTCCTTCTGACCGTTACATACATTTGCACAAATACATTATACCCTGTTTACCCAGTTTTAATGGGTTCAAGGTGTAAAAATAGGTTACTCCATTCTTAAGATAAAAAAAATTAAAATGAAAATATTGAATACAGGAACATAAATTTAATTCCTGTCATCATCAGTTACTCGCATTCGATTGATTCGAACGCGTATCAAATCGCTATCATCGCTGGAATAATTTTGAACTGGACTTTTTCTTGCTCGTTCCGCATCTACATTTTTAACAGTCAACTCCATGCATAATTCTTTGTAACGGGCCAGGCAAGAATTCAGCTCACGTTGGAATTGTGCAGCTCTTTCGACATTGGAATCGTTTGTGACGAATGGTATCCTAATTTATTTGCAAGTTGAAGACCTTCTTGAATTTGTTTTGTATTTGTAATTTTCGACATTTTCTATTAGGTATAAATTAAATATTAAACAAAATAACTGAATGAATATTAAATATTTTTTGGTCTACCTTTTCTCTTAATGCGTTAAAATTTAATTTTATGTAACGTTGGAAAAACAAATTTGCCTATAAAAAATGACTTGCTCGCATTTTTCTTGTCGTACATATATTTATGTACATATGTATGCATGTGTGTAGATTTCAACTCTAACGGTTTTTGTTGACACAGATACAAAAACAAACTAAAACGTGAGGTGAAATTATCTGAAAAAAGTATTGTGTATGGTATGTACATGCATATATAAATATATATCGTAATATATCGCAATTGTTATTAAATGAGCATATTTACAAGAACAAATTTAAAAAATAAACTGAAATTCGCAATAATATGTACATACATATATGTTACTGAACGTACATATATTACGATCATCTAACGGTAATGTACATGTTTGCATGCATAAAAAAAATTTATAATTTGAATTTCAAATATATGTACACTAACAAATATATTTTAAAAACATTCAAGATACAAGTAAAAATGCCAATTTACTGTACATATTAATGTAACTAATATACAAAATGGATTTATGTATATAATATTAATGTGCACATACATAACATACATACATATGTATTAAAAATTAAGTTAACACATTTATCATACTAAAATGTACATGTGCAAGTTTTACCCAACTATTTATGTATATGTAAAGATGTTCTTTCAATATGGAGGCTGATCGAAATTGCCATGATATTGAAGGTGATTTGCCAAACCATTGCAACACCCAGGTTAAGGAGAATATTTTAATTAAATTTTATCATATGTCGAATTATATAGATGGTTATCCATCGTATTTGCAAATTGGCAACACAGCAAGTTCTGTCCGTGTCAACAGCGTAAGCAGACTGACTTCTCAGAACTTCCTTTAGTTCAATTTCACCAATCAATTAGTCACTCAAAATAGTGCAACTATGCTCTCTCCGTTACTCTTTTTTAGTTAGCGCTCTACGATCAGACCTCACTCAGCAGCAGAGTCTCTCTCTGTCTCTGTTACTATGTTTACACACAATTGCAAATTCTGGGAAACAGACATTGTAACTCGCTAATAACGGGATTTATCGTGACTATATGTCGCCTCAAAAATATGTACGCGCATCTACAGTGGCATACAGTAAACCATCAACGACTTAGCCTTGCTGACAGACCACACGTCCTCGTGTGTTGTCTTTAAGCTTCAATGTTTTTGTTAGCACCTCACCATTTTACCTCTTCTTCCACACACTAAAACATTTTTCTTTCATTTTCCTCCTTCTTTTTTTTTTCTTTTCTTTCTTCATTTATTTTCTCACGACTGTGATTCACAAAATTAGAGTACATTGACCAAACATCAGATCTTATTGGTTTGATAACATCAATTTTTCCGTTTAATCAATATTTTTTTTCCAAATTGAATTAAATTAAAATAATACATAATTTAACCTTTGTTTAACTTATGTCCTTCTACAGCCAATTGCCTCGAAACTTGCCATATATATATATATATATATATATATATATATATATATATATATATATATATATATATATATATATATATATATATATATATATATATACATATATATATATATATATTTATTTATTTAACCTTTGTTTAACTTATGTCCTTCTACAGCCAATTGCCTCGAAACTTGCCATATATATATATATATATATATATATATATATATATATATATATATATATATATATATATATATATATATATATATATATATATATATATATATATATATATATATGATAATTAGGTATAATTAAAAATTAAGATTAACTTATTTCTAGAGCACTGTCTGCGGGGGCCTTCGGCTTGCTGCTATACATTTTTTATATACATATTACACTTACATATTTACATTGGGTTAGGTCATAGAAGGCGATACATGTTTGTTGTTTTAAGGAATTCAATTATTTTGGAGATATTTTCAGAGGTTGGGTTTTCGAGAAGCGATAGGGGACACCTGTTTCGGAATATTTGGTTTTTTAAGTATGAAGTTGCGGTGCAGTTGGTGAGGATATGTTTAATTGTCAGATCATTTGTTGTATGACAGTTTGGGCAGGGTATGATGTTGTCCGGGTTGTTGTAGTGTTGTTGTGTGAATCTTGTGTGTCCTAGTCTGAGTCTAACTATTTTAATTTGGTCGCTGCGTGTAATGTTTTTTTGATTTATATTTTTTAGGTAAAGGGTTGTGTTTGTTGGGTTTGTGTTTAGTTGTTTGTACCATCTGTTGCAGAGCTCTAAGTTTTGTTTGAGTTTATAAGTTAGCTCCTTCGCCAGAAATTTTGTTATGTCTGTAGTGTTGAAGTTAGGGGTATAGTGTAGGGGCATCTTGTATGTGGATTTGGCTGTCGTGTCGGCCAGCTCGTTTCCTTCAATGCCACAGTGGCCAGGTATCCAAAGGAGTTTTATTCTAGGGGCAGTTTTTGTGAGGATGGATCTAATGGTTATGGGATATAAGTTGTTGTTGTTGATGTTCCGGACGGATTTTAAGGATGCGAGGGAGTCAGAACAAACTATGTAGTTGCCCGGTCTTTTTTGAATTAGTTTTATTGCGTCTAGAATTGCTAGTGTTTCGGCTGAGAGGACTGATGAGTAGTGGGGTAGAATGCATCTTTTTAGGATTTCATTTTCGGTGGTGATGGCAAAAGTGGCTGTGCTATTTTGCAAAGAGCCATCTGCGTATATGAATGTATGGTTGTTGTATTTGTCTTTGAGTTCCAGAAATTGTTGTCTGTATACGGTTGGCGGTGTGTTGGATTTGCTAAATTTTTGTAGTGTAGTGTTGATAAGGGAGGGGGAAAATGTCCATTGGGGGTGGTTGTTTTGTTAGGAAAAGGGAGGTCGAGAATGTTGTGTTGTTTGCATGAGAGGATGATTTTTTCTAGTGTTGACGTTAATTTGCTTCTTTTTTGGGTCCCGTATTGTTTAATGTATTTGTACAGTGGTGAGTTTGAACTGTGTAGTAGTGTTTTGTATGTTTTAGATGTGATAAGGTCTCTTTTTTGTTCTATTGTGGGAACGTTTGCTTCAAAAAGCAGGTTAGGGATGGGGGTTGAGTGCTCCCAGTAAAATGTGAATTGCGGCGTTAAATAAAGTTTTGAGTTTGTTGAGGGTTGATTTAGGTGCGTGGCCGTAGATAAAAAGTGCGTAGTCTATTTTTGAGATTAGGGTTGATTTAGTTTTATTTAAAAGCGTGTGTGTGTTGCAGTTTAGTTTCGGGCTTGATAGGCATTTAATTATGTTAAGTTTGTTGTTTAAGGCCGGTTGAATTAGTTTTATGTGTGAGTCCCATCTGTATTTATTGTTTATTGTTAGTCCTAAGATTTTTAGGTTGGAGACTGAGGGAATTGGGGTATTATTGCATGAGATGTTGCATGTGCAGTTCTGCTTTTGGCAAATGTGTAGGTGTTGGCATTTTTCTAGGGAAAGTGAGGCTCCTGAGTATGAACACCATTCGTGAATTTTTGAGAAAAGGCTGTTGAGGTTGTACGTTTGGTTTTTTTGTCTATTGAGGGGAATAATAAGGAAAAAGTCGTCGGCATAGGCACTGAATTGTATTTCTTTTTGTAGGCTGATGATGTAAGCGAGTCTGTTGTAGGCAATTAAGAAAAGAATGACCGATATTGGCGATCCTTGGGGGATGCCGTTGTAGAGGGGATATGGGGAGCTTATGCTATTTTTTATTTTCAGTCTTATTTTTCTGTTTGACAAAGTTTTTGACGAAGTTAATAATTTTAGGGCCAACTTTCCAGCTGATTAGCTGGTCGACTATAGTGTGCACTTCGACTCTGTCGAAGGCCTTTGAAAAGTCAAGGGCAATGACAGAGGTGTGCTTTTTGGTTTTCAGCGACTTGGTTATCAGGTGGTCTGCAAGGAGCAGAACTTCTGAAACCGATTTGCCGTGTTTAAAACCCGATTGGTTGGGGTGGATGAGGTTTTTTTGGGTTACAAACCACCATAGGCGTTTGGCTATTATTTTTTCTAAAGTTTTGGATAGGCAGCAGTTAAGTGAGATTGGTCTATAGTTGGTTATTATTGTTTTGTTTGAGTTGGGTTTTAGGATAGGTATGACTAGGCTGGATTTGTAGGATTGCGGGATGAATTTGTTGAAAATGGTATTAAATAGGTTTGTGATTCTGGTTTTTAGTACGTGGGAGGTGTTTTTGATCATGGGGTAGGATATTCTATTAAGGCCAGGAGTGGTTCCTCTAAGGGAGTGTAGTGCAGCTAAGAGTTCTATTTGTGTAATATCAGATTCTATTGTCTGTGCTGTCTCACTGGGAATGTAGTTGGTTGGTTTGGCTGTGTATTTGTTGTCGGTGAAGTTTTGGTTGAAGTTTTCGTCTTTGGAGTGGTCTGACCAGTGTTGAGCAAAAAGTTGAGTTATGTGGGATGTGTCTGTCGTGAGTAGGTTGTTATTTGGATCTGTGATACTATGTATGGTTTTTGTTGGATTAAGTCCGCAGAAACGTCTGATGTTTGACCAGATTTTGTCTGACGGGGTGTTGGGTGAATTTGTGGATGTGAAGTCTGTCATAGCTTTATTTTTTGATATTTTTAGCTCTCTCCGGAAGAGTGCATTAGCTCGTTTGTATTTAATGAGATTTTCTGTACTGTTAAAGTGTTTGAAGATTTGCCAGGTTTTTAATTTATTTGTCCTAAGTTTGGTCAGGGTCTTATTCCACCATGGGGTGTTTTTGCTGTAGTGTTGTGGGGTTGTCTGAGGTATACTATGATGAGCTGATTGTAGGATTATTTTGTTGAGGATTGCCGCTTCTTTATTGATGTTTGTACTGTTAGGTATAAGTTCGCTTATATCATTGGTTAATTTTGAGAAAAGTTGCCAGTCTGCTTCTTTTGTTTTGAACAGGGGACGAGAAAAGTTTGTTGTTTGAGATTGCGGGAACAGGGAGGTTAGGATTGGGAAGTGATCACTTCCATGGAGGTCTTCGAGTATTTTCCAGTTAGTGAGGGGGGTGAGTTGGGGACAGCATAACGAAAGGTCTATATGGGTGAGTGTGTTGTGAGTTGAGAAGTGGGTGGGTGAGCCGTCGTTAAGTATAGTGAGGTTGGCGTTTTGGATAAATTTGGATAGGATTCTGCCTCTTCTGTTGTCTTGATGTGATCCCCAGGAGTGGAGCCAGCTATTGAAGTCGCCTAGTATAATTTGGTTGGTGTTGGTATTGTGCGTTTCAAACTGGTCGCTTAAACATTTAAGTGAACAAGTTTTGTTGGGAGGAATGTATGTTGAAAAGATTCTGATTTTTGTTTTGGACATGATCTCTATTCCAAGAGTTTCTAGGGGTGTAGGTTGGTTTAATTGAGTGTGTTGTACGGATTTGTGGACTAATAAGGCTACTCCACCGAATCGGTTGGAGGCTGTATTTGTATAGATTTGGTAATTTATTGGGACGGGGATGGGGGTATTTGTGTTGTAATAATGGGTTTCTTGGAGGCAAATGACTTGTGGTGAGTATTTTTTTATTATAGTTGAGAGTTCACTGTAGTTGTTTGTGTAACCCTTGATGTTCCATTGAAGTATTATGAGTGACATTTTTGACATTTGGGTGTTATTGGTTTGGTTTAGGTTTAGGTTAAATTAAATTGAGTTTTTTTTTTATGGAATCGCTTTCGCTGTTGTTTGTGTATTTGTTTTTGTTTGAGGTTTTGGATTTGGTTTTAGTGTTTGGTTTGGTTGTTTTGAGGGTGGTAGAAAGATTGTTAGACTTATCTTTAGCATATAGTTTGATTTTTAGGTCTTCTGTGAGGTGTGATGTGTATGGCTTGTTTGTTGCTTTGGTGTGGTGGGTGATGTCGGTATCCATGTCTTCTGGTTCTGGTTCGATCGAGTTAGGTTGCTGTGCAGATGCTGGTGATGGTGTTGGTGGTGTTTTGGTTGATGATGTTGTGTAAGAGGCTGCATTGAGTCCGCTGTGAGCGTGCAGTGCAGCTGAGATGGTTTGGTGTGTTGTTTTAGTAAGGGGTGTGAGTTGGGTGATTGGCGATGTGTTTGTTGGCGTATGTGTATTTGGTTTATTTGGTGCTTGCGTGATGGTTGAGTGTTGTATTGTATTGGTGAGAGTTTTTGCATAAGATGTTCTGACGTGTTGGCCGTGTCGGTTGTTATAGATGTTAAGTGCGGTTTTGTGGTCTGTTTTTTCTGTAATTTTTATAGCTGTTAGTTCTTGTTGTTTCAAGAATGCAGGGCATTTGCGGTCGAGGGGGCTGTGTTGGTGATCGATATCCGGATTGTTGTTGCAGTAAAGGCAATTTTTTTCGTTTTTGCAAAGTTCGTTCTCATTTGTATGTTTTGCGTTTGAGCAGTTTATGCATGTTTCTATGCCTTTACATACTGCTGTTGGATGACCAAAACGGAGGCACTTTCTGCATCGTAGGGGGGGGGGGGCGCACTCGGCGCACTCGGGCGCACTCGGACTGTTTCGTAGCCGATTCTTATTTTTTCTGGGAGATTCAAGGTTCCGAAAGTTATAATGATGAGTCCAGTTTCTATTAGCATACTGTTGTTTTCATCAGAGTTTGTGTTTGTTGGTGGTTTTTTTAAGTTTTTTCTAACTTCTGTTACATGTTGTGTTTTTAGTTCCATGAGTATTTCATTTTCGGCTATGCCGCGCAATTCGTTGCAGTAAATGACTCCCTTTGTGGAATTTAGAGTTTTGTGTTCGGTGGCAGTGATTTCAATATTTGTCATTAGTTTTAGTCTTAGTAGTTTGATGGCTTGTAATTTGTTTTTTGTTTTGATTAAGAGTGAGCCGTCTTTTGTTTTCTTGCATGTAACTTCCCCATCGCAAGCGAAGTCAATTGTGTTTTTGACAACGAACGGTGAAACGTTTTCAAAAGTGTTGTTGTCGTTTCGTTTTATTGTTATGTACTTGAGTTCGCCTAGGTTTGTGTTGTTGGATTTTAGTCCGTGTGTTCTTATGTCCGGTGGTTTGTGCATGTTGGGCAGATGCCCGCGATAACTGTTGATGCTGTTTTTGTTGTTGTGTTTTTCGTTTGCGTTTAGTGTTTGAAGTTTGTTGAACTTTGTGTTGGTTTTGGTTTGCTGTTTGTCGCGGTTTTGGGTTTTGCTGTAACACGTCTTATCTCTTCGGAGGTTGAAGTGGTGAACTTGCCATAACACCACTTGTTTATGCGAGACAGTTGTTGGGATTTAGATGCACCTCTTGTGCACTCCATATCTTTATTCCTCTCTTGGGAATCAGACGCATCTTCACTTCTGTCGTCGATGTCTTCATTTAATTCACCAACTAACTGACTGTTTGGTAACGCTCTTAAAAATTCATGTGAATATTTAAACGTTCGCTTATTTGTTAGTGCTTTTAAAATATATCGATCTCCGTCTAGAAATTTAACTACCAGAAACGGACCTTTAGAGTTTGGATCAAGCTTAGTTTGATGACGCTTTTCATTCTTTAATAATACGTGATCACCTACGTCATGCTTTATAATTTTTAGTTTATTTTTATCAAAGCTACGTTTTTCATATCGTGCATTTTTTTCCATAAATGCTTAGCTTGGCTTCTTAAATATTCTCGGTCTATCTCTTATTATCACTTATTGGCAATAGACCAAAAGGTCTATCTTCTTTGCCGATCAATAATTCCAGTGGGCTAATCTTAGTGACTAGAGTTGCCGTGCAATTCATGGCGAGTTGAACTTCGGTTAACGCATCCTGCTACGATCTTTGACTGGTTTCTACGGCGGTTAACATACTCTTGGGTGTATTCATTACTCTCTCCACTTGGCCATTAGCACTACTGAACTAGCAAAACAACGACCTTGATCCGCTATTACCCGAGGTGGCAAACCAATTCGGGACACGACCGACTTCAATCTTTAATATAACTTTCGGTATTTATGCTTAACGTATGGAAAAAAGAAACGAATTTTGTGAAGGCATCGATTAAGACTATGACGTATTCCTTCAAGTCATTTTTTTATTCATGCACTTATTTTCTTTCGTCAGTGAATTTCGGGGAAGAAAATCAACATGCGCCATTCGCACCCCTTTCCTCGAATACAGGAAAAATAATGACGGAAATGTTTGATAACATTGATAGCTGCTAGTGCCTCTAGTTCGTACGAATGATATTTTGCTTAAGCAGGTGACGTGCATTTACTATAGTACTCAACAACATGGGGTTTGTTGCTAATTTTATGCAGCAATATTGCCCCATAGCCAACGGGTCTAGCATCTGTATGCTATTCTATTGGATATTGTGGGTCAAATATGGTTAACACAGGTGCCTGTGTCAGTACAGTTATTTTTTTAAAAAGAATTTGCTCATGCTCTTGCCTAACAAATTTGGGGTTTCTCTTTGAAGTAAGCAAATACAGAGGTTTTATTGAAGGACAGTCTAGCAAAATATATCTATGCTAAGGATGTACTCACTGTGGATGAGCTGCACCAAGAGTGCATAGAAGGGGAGAGGCACATTGGTCACTGAAGCCGAACTGGGTACGTGCAGCCGTCGCGATACTTGCAAGGAATAAAGCCGACAGCTCACGAGGTTGAAGTACCACCACATCGTGCGGAAACGCCGCCTAGAGAACTAAAGGAGGCATTCGTACGACGCAAGATATCCTTCCCGGCTAGTATGCTGGATTTGTAGGCAGTTCGAATTTGTTTTTAGAGACTGCCTATCTAAAGAGCGGAGGGTATTTTGCCATAGGTGCGGAAAGCCGGATACATTCTGCCCACAGTGCGAAAATTGGGCGGAAAACCCCAGAGGGAGAGCGATGATGGCGGGATAAACGCATTCGGGGACGGCGACCGCGGAAAGGCAGGAGAAGAACACCTACCAAAGCCAGCAGCCTTTAACAAGAAGACGAATATAAGCCATAAGGATCAGAATAAGGCTATGTATAAGGATAATGTTAAAGGAAGGACCCTAAGGGGCTTACCATATGAAGAACGTGTTCGGGCATGCATGTTGGCCCGAAATAGAATTTTTGGTGAGCGACAGCTGGATGGGGTGGCGCTGGCCACCCGACGAGTGGTAAAGGCTCGAGCGCGCTTCCGCAGACGCAGGGTTACGAAGCGCCAGGTCAATACAATAAAACAAAACAATGCAATTGCAATGCTGTTGATTAAATTCAAAGCAGACGCGTATTAACACATTAACACACACGTGTGTACATGTATACAGAAATTCTTGGAATTTGCGCTAGCTGCTGCTAACACGTGCGCACATAACTTTTGTGTTTCTTAAACGATCTCAATGAAATTTTCGACAAATCATCTTATTGTAGAATAGAATATAGAATATTTGTGTATTATCAAAGATTCAATTGCATATAAAGTGTGGCTTAATTGATGGGCAACACAAGTTGGATAATTAACCTGATTTGTAGCTTTGCGGTGGTAGCGGGGAGGTAGCGATAGGTATAAAATGAAAGATACTTGATATATATATACAATTCTAGAAGCTACATATCAAGTTTGGTGACTCTACCTCTTATTTCTTACCAAAATTGATCAAAAACTGATTTTTTATCGATTACCTGGAAACGGGGCAAGTTATCGAATATCGGAAACAAACTCGATCTGCGCGGGGACTAGGAGGACCTACAGTTAAAATTTCAAGTCTCTAGCTCTTATAGGTTTTGAGATCCTTGCGTTCATATATACGGACGGACGGACGGACGGACAGACAGACGGACATGGCTAAATCGACTTGGCTATTGATGCCGATCGAGAATATACATACATATATACTTAATGAGGTCGGAGATGCTTCCTTCTGCCCGTTACATACATTTGCACAAATACATTATACCCTGTTTACCCAGTTTTAATGGGTTCAGCGTGTAAAAATAGGTTATTCAATTCTTAAGATAACAAAAATTAAAATGAAAATATTGAATACAGGAACATAAATTTAATTGCTGTCACCATCAGTTACTCGCATTCGATTGCTTCGAACGCGTATCAAATCACTATCATCGCTGGAATAATTTTGAACTGGACATTCTTTTTGCGCGTTCGGCATCTACATTTTTAACAGTGAACTCTTTGCATAATTCTTTGTAACGGGCCAGGCAAGAATTCAAATCACGTTGGAATTGTGCAGCTCTTTCGACATTGGAATCGTTTGTGACGAATGGTATCCTAATTTATTTGCAAGTTGAAGACCTTCTTGAATTTGTTTTGTAATTGTAATTTTCGACATTTTCTTTTAGGGACAAATTATATATTTAACAAAATTAAAAAAAATATAAATAACTGAATGCATATATTATATTTTTTGGTCTACATTTTCTCTTAATGCGTTAAAATTAAATTTAATTTAACGTTGGAAAAACAAATTTGCCTATAAACAAGTAAGAGGTTCTTGTCGGGAGCTCCCGACTAGGGAATACCCTAAGCCCTCTTCTTCCAACACCAAATGCAGCTCGCGCTACGCGCTCGTTTGATTTAGTAGTAAAAAATAAAAATGAAAAGAAAAAAAAATTGTTCCCTTGGCAGGGTTCGAACTCACAACTAAAGGCACCACTTGCCGCTGCCTCTACTCAAGGGCCAAACCAATAACTGAGCTTTAATAAGAGAAAACCAATTAAAATAACAGCACAGAAAACAATACAATCTCAATTGCAATGCTGTTGATAGAATTCAAAGCAGACGCGCATGTATACAGAAATTCTTGGAATTTGCGGAGCAGCTATGCTGCTAACACGTGCGCACATAACTTTTGTGTTTCTTAACCGATCTTAATGAAATTTTTGACAGTACATCTTATTGTAGAATAGAATAAAGAATATTTGTGTATTCTCAAATGTGCAATTGCATATAAATCGTGGCTTAAATTGATGGGCAATACAAGTTAGATAATTACCTTGATTTATAGCTGTTCGGTGGTAGCGGGGAGGTGGTGATTGATACTTGATATATATATATATATATATATATAAAGTGACATATTCACAACAACAGAATTTTCAACCACTTTTATTCATAAGCTGCATTGCATGGCATAACCCACTGTGTGTTTACAAATTGAATAATCATAACAATAGCATGCCTTCTGCAGCCGAATTCAAATAAGCCAAGCTCACAACAATCATTTATAAGCAAAAACTGACAAACAGAAAGGCACTAGCATAAACAAACTGCAGCTGCTGTCCCTTTGCAAAAAGTCACGTACTCCAATCATTATTTAGCTTTAAATATAGCGTAAGCCAATTTTTGTACTTCAGTCTTAATCCAGATATTCAACATAATAAACTGATACAAATTCAGTGAAATAAAGTGTTTTTCTTCAAACTTATAACCACGTTATTGGCGCGGCCGGTAGGATATCATTTTGTGAAAAAAAATAAATTAAAGTTCGTGAGTGATCAAGTAAAGAGAGGCTTATCCATACAACTGGTATCTTCTCTGATCAACAAGTGTAATTGTGCACAGTATTACAACTAAATCGAATATATTTCAACTCCAAAATTCGCTATCCGCAAAAGATCTTGACGAGTCAAAACAATTCAAGCAACGTATAAATCCAATTCGGTCGTTGCAACACAAAGTTAATTTCGTGACACAAACTAAATACCTAAAATTGTCATGTGGCTGCACTTGCAGCAATGAATAAATTAAACGACCAAAATTTAAACCAATTGCGTCAACAAATACGGAACGTGCCAGCCTTTAAGGGAGACCCTATAACCCTGGGTCCATTTATGAGAAGAATGGATTACCTGCTTCAACTGTACTCTACTCACAATGAACGACAACAATGCATCATATTCGGGGCGATTGAGCTCCAGATATCCGGAGATGCCCAGAAGGTTTCTAGAATGCTGCAAATCAACAACGGAGGGAAGCCTTAATATCCGAAGACGCAAACTCCCTTGGAAGAACTACTGCAAAGACTATATAGTACCAATTATCAAGGTAATTTACGTAAATTTTGTAGTGAGGTAGAGGCTAAGATAATAATTATAACTGATAAGTTAGAATTAGAAGGGAATTTAGATAATTCCAGATTGTATACAAACGTTATGAATAACACTGTAAAAAACTTAATAAATAAAAAATTACCAGATAAATTCATTATGTCACTTGCAAGATACGACATATCCACTATTTCAAAATTAAAGCAAGTAGCACAAATGGAGGGCTACTATGAGGAAAATTATTATAACAATAATAAAAAACAAAATACTAACTCAAGAATTCAAACAGAATTTACAACAAGCACTAATAAATAACCCCATAAATCAAAATATTTCTCAAGGTAGATATATACCAAATCAATCGTAAAAGCGTATACGAGAAAATACTAGTGGTTCCCGAAAAATGCAGGTTGATGAAAATTATCATCAATCAGAAAACTATCAGGGTAACTATGTACAATAAGAGTATGGTTGTCAGAACAACCAATATGAGGAGTTTCAGAATAATAAAGTAAAAGACGAAAATTTTTCAATTGGAGCCTCGGGACAAGCCAGTACATAGAAATTAAAATTAAAAACAGACGCTACAGATGTCTCATTAACACTGGGTCGTCAATAAATATGATGAGAGAATATTTCCTTAATATACCAGTTTATACAAGACCTACTCCGATTAGAACTATGACAGGAGTATTAAAACTAAACCATTATGTATCCACTGCACCTAATAAACTCTTTAGGCAAGACCAGATATTTTACTTACACGATTTTTCACCTCATTTTGATATACTCTTAGGCAGAAATTTATTAAAGGCAAACAACGCCATAATTGACTACGCTCATGACACAATAATAATTAGCGAGAGAACGTTCAATCATACGAAATAAGCTTGGGATCCAAATTCAGAAAAAACTGCGAGGCATATTTAAAACCAGAAAGTTATACAGAAATTAATTACGCAATAAGTAATGAAATAACATCGGGACAAGATTAACGAGTTGATCATCTAAACGATGAAGAAAAGTCAAAATTGTATGTACTCACTGTGGATGAGCTGCACCAAGAGTGCATAGAAGGGGAGAGGCACATTGGTCACTGAAGCCGAACTGGGTACGTGCAGCCGTCGCGATACTTGCAAGGAATAAAGCCGACAGCTCACGAGGTTGAAGTACCACCACATCGTGCGGAAACGCCGCCTAGAGAACTAAAGGAGGCATTCGTACGACGCAAGATATCCTTCCCGGCTAGTATGCTGGATTTGTAGGCAGTTCGAATTTGTTTTTAGAGACTGCCTATCTAAAGAGCGGAGGGTATTTTGCCATAGGTGCGGAAAGCCGGATACATTCTGCCCACAGTGCGAAAATTGGGCGGAAAACCCCAGAGGGAGAGCGATGATGGCGGGATAAACGCATTCGGGGACGGCGACCGCGGAAAGGCAGGAGAAGAACACCTACCAAAGCCAGCAGCCTTTAACAAGAAGACGAATATAAGCCATAAGGATCAGAATAAGGCTATGTATAAGGATAATGTTAAAGGAAGGACCCTAAGGGGCTTACCATATGAAGAACGTGTTCGGGCATGCATGTTGGCCCGAAATAGAATTTTTGGTGAGCGACAGCTGGATGGGGTGGCGCTGGCCACCCGACGAGTGGTAAAGGCTCGAGCGCGCTTCCGCAGACGCAGGGTTACGAAGCGCCAGGTCAATACAATAAAACAAAACAATGCAATTGCAATGCTGTTGATTAAATTCAAAGCAGACGCGTATTAACACATTAACACACACGTGTGTACATGTATACAGAAATTCTTGGAATTTGCGCTAGCTGCTGCTAACACGTGCGCACATAACTTTTGTGTTTCTTAAACGATCTCAATGAAATTTTCGACAAATCATCTTATTGTAGAATAGAATATAGAATATTTGTGTATTATCAAAGATTCAATTGCATATAAAGTGTGGCTTAATTGATGGGCAACACAAGTTGGATAATTAACCTGATTTGTAGCTTTGCGGTGGTAGCGGGGAGGTAGCGATAGGTATAAAATGAAAGATACTTGATATATATATACAATTCTAGAAGCTACATATCAAGTTTGGTGACTCTACCTCTTATTTCTTACCAAAATTGATCAAAAACAGATTTTTTATCGATTACCTGGAAACGGGGCAAGTTATCGAATATCGGAAACAAACTCGATCTGCGCGGGGACTAGGAGGACCTACAGTTAAAATTTCAAGTCTCTAGCTCTTATAGGTTTTGAGATCCTTGCGTTCATATATACGGACGGACGGACGGACGGACAGACAGACGGACATGGCTAAATCGACTTGGCTATTGATGCCGATCGAGAATATACATACATATATACTTAATGAGGTCGGAGATGCTTCCTTCTGCCCGTTACATACATTTGCACAAATACATTATACCCTGTTTACCCAGTTTTAATGGGTTCAGCGTGTAAAAATAGGTTATTCAATTCTTAAGATAACAAAAATTAAAATGAAAATATTGAATACAGGAACATAAATTTAATTGCTGTCACCATCAGTTACTCGCATTCGATTGCTTCGAACGCGTATCAAATCACTATCATCGCTGGAATAATTTTGAACTGGACATTCTTTTTGCGCGTTCGGCATCTACATTTTTAACAGTGAACTCTTTGCATAATTCTTTGTAACGGGCCAGGCAAGAATTCAAATCACGTTGGAATTGTGCAGCTCTTTCGACATTGGAATCGTTTGTGACGAATGGTATCCTAATTTATTTGCAAGTTGAAGACCTTCTTGAATTTGTTTTGTAATTGTAATTTTCGACATTTTCTTTTAGGGACAAATTATATATTTAACAAAATTAAAAAAATATAAATAACTGAATGCATATATTATATTTTTTGGTCTACATTTTCTCTTAATGCGTTAAAATTAAATTTAATTTAACGTTGGAAAAACAAATTTGCCTATAAACAAGTAAGAGGTTCTTGTCGGGAGCTCCCGACTAGGGAATACCCTAAGCCCTCTTCTTCCAACACCAAATGCAGCTCGCGCTACGCGCTCGTTTGATTTAGTAGTAAAAAATAAAAATGAAAAGAAAAAAAATTGTTCCCTTGGCAGGGTTCGAACTCACAACTAAAGGCACCACTTGCCGCTGCCTCTACTCAAGGGCCAAACCAATAACTGAGCTTTAATAAGAGAAAACCAATTAAAATAACAGCACAGAAAACAATACAATCTCAATTGCAATGCTGTTGATAGAATTCAAAGCAGACGCGCATGTATACAGAAATTCTTGGAATTTGCGGAGCAGCTATGCTGCTAACACGTGCGCACATAACTTTTGTGTTTCTTAACCGATCTTAATGAAATTTTTGACAGTACATCTTATTGTAGAATAGAATAAAGAATATTTGTGTATTCTCAAATGTGCAATTGCATATAAATCGTGGCTTAAATTGATGGGCAATACAAGTTGGATAATTACCTTGATTTATAGCTGTTCGGTGGTAGCGGGGAGGTGGTGATTGATACTTGATATATATATATATATATATATAAGTGACATATTCACAACAACAGAATTTTCAACCACTTTTATTCATAAGCTGCATTGCATGGCATAACCCACTGTGTGTTTACAAATTGAATAATCATAACAATAGCATGCCTTCTGCAGCCGAATTCAAATAAGCCAAGCTCACAACAATAATTTATAAGCAAAAACTGACAAACAGAAAGGCACTAGCATAAACAAACTGCAGCTGCTGTCCCTTTGGAAAAAGTCACGTACTCCAATCATTATTTAGCTTTAAATATAGCGTAAGCCAATTTTTGTACTTCAGTCTTAATCCAGATATTCAACATAATAAACTGATACAAATTCAGTGAAATAAAGTGTTTTTCTTCAAACTTATAACCACGTTATTGGCGCGGCCGGTAGGATATCATTTTGTGAAAAAAAATAAATTAAAGTTCGTGAGTGATCAAGTAAAGAGAGGCTTATCCATACAACTGGTGTCTTCTCTGATCAACAAGTGTAATTGTGCACAGTATTACAACTAAATCGAATATATTTCAACTCCAAAATTCGCTATCCGCAAAAGATCTTGACGAGTCAAAACAATTCAAGCAACGTATAAATCCAATTCGGTCGTTGCAACACAAAGTTAATTTCGTGACACAAACTAAATACCTAAAATTGTCATGTGGCTGCACTTGCAGCAATGAATAAATTAAACGACCAAAATTTAAACCAATTGCGTCAACAAATACGGAACGTGCCAGCCTTTAAGGGAGACCCTATAACCCTGGGTCCATTTATGAGAAGAATGGATTACCTGCTTCAACTGTACTCTACTCACAATGAACGACAACAATGCATCATATTCGGGGCGATTGAGCTCCAGATATCCGGAGATGCCCAGAAGGTTTCTAGAATGCTGCAAATCAACAACGGAGGGAAGCCTTAATATCCGAAGACGCAAACTCCCTTGGAAGAACTACTGCAAAGACTATATAGTACCAATTATCAAGGTAATTTACGTAAATTTTGTAGTGAGGTAGAGGCTAAGATAATAATTATAACTGATAAGTTAGAATTAGAAGGGAATTTAGATAATTCCAGATTGTATACAAACGTTATGAATAACACTGTAAAAAACTTAATAAATAAAAAATTACCAGATAAATTCATTATGTCACTTGCAAGATACGACATATCCACTATTTCAAAATTAAAGCAAGTAGCACAAATGGAGGGCTACTATGAGGAAAATTATTATAACAATAATAAAAAACAAAATACTAACTCAAGAATTCAAACAGAATTTACAACAAGCACTAATAAATAACCCCATAAATCAAAATATTTCTCAAGGTAGATATATACCAAATCAATCGTAAAAGCGTATACGAGAAAATACTAGTGGTTCCCGAAAAATGCAGGTTGATGAAAATTATCATCAATCAGAAAACTATCAGGGTAACTATGTACAATAAGAGTATGGTTGTCAGAACAACCAATATGAGGAGTTTCAGAATAATAAAGTAAAAGACGAAAATTTTTCAATTGGAGCCTCGGGACAAGCCAGTACATAGAAATTAAAATTAAAAACAGACGCTACAGATGTCTCATTAACACTGGGTCGTCAATAAATATGATGAGAGAATATTTCCTTAATATACCAGTTTATACAAGACCTACTCCGATTAGAACTATGACAGGAGTATTAAAACTAAACCATTATGTATCCACTGCACCTAATAAACTCTTTAGGCAAGACCAGATATTTTACTTACACGATTTTTCACCTCATTTTGATATACTCTTAGGCAGAAATTTATTAAAGGCAAACGACGCCATAATTGACTACGCTCATGACACAATAATAATTAGCGAGAGAACGTTCAATCATACGAAATAAGCTTGGGATCCAAATTCAGAAAAAACTGCGAGGCATATTTAAAACCAGAAAGTTATACAGAAATTAATTACGCAATAAGTAATGAAATAACATCGGGACAAGATTAACGAGTTGATCATCTAAACGATGAAGAAAAGTCAAAATTGTATGTACTCACTGTGGATGAGCTGCACCAAGAGTGCATAGAAGGGGAGAGGCACATTGGTCACTGAAGCCGAACTGGGTACGTGCAGCCGTCGCGATACTTGCAAGGAATAAAGCCGACAGCTCACGAGGTTGAAGTACCACCACATCGTGCGGAAACGCCGCCTAGAGAACTAAAGGAGGCATTCGTACGACGCAAGATATCCTTCCCGGCTAGTATGCTGGATTTGTAGGCAGTTCGAATTTGTTTTTAGAGACTGCCTATCTAAAGAGCGGAGGGTATTTTGCCATAGGTGCGGAAAGCCGGATACATTCTGCCCACAGTGCGAAAATTGGGCGGAAAACCCCAGAGGGAGAGCGATGATGGCGGGATAAACGCATTCGGGGACGGCGACCGCGGAAAGGCAGGAGAAGAACACCTACCAAAGCCAGCAGCCTTTAACAAGAAGACGAATATAAGCCATAAGGATCAGAATAAGGCAATGTATAAGGATAATGTTAAAGGAAGGACCCTAAGGGGCTTACCATATGAAGAACGTGTTCGGGCATGCATGTTGGCCCGAAATAGAATTTTTGGTGAGCGACAGCTGGATGGGGTGGCGCTGGCCACCCGACGAGTGGTAAAGGCTCGAGCGCGCTTCCGCAGACGCAGGGTTACGAAGCGCCAGGTCAATACAATAAAACAAAACAATGCAATTGCAATGCTGTTGATTAAATTCAAAGCAGACGCGTATTAACACATTAACACACACGTGTGTACATGTATACAGAAATTCTTGGAATTTGCGCTAGCTGCTGCTAACACGTGCGCACATAACTTTTGTGTTTCTTAAACGATCTCAATGAAATTTTCGACAAATCATCTTATTGTAGAATAGAATATAGAATATTTGTGTATTATCAAAGATTCAATTGCATATAAAGTGTGGCTTAATTGATGGGCAACACAAGTTGGATAATTAACCTGATTTGTAGCTTTGCGGTGGTAGCGGGGAGGTAGCGATAGGTATAAAATGAAAGATACTTGATATATATATACAATTCTAGAAGCTACATATCAAGTTTGGTGACTCTACCTCTTATTTCTTACCAAAATTGATCAAAAACAGATTTTTTATCGATTACCTGGAAACGGGGCAAGTTATCGAATATCGGAAACAAACTCGATCTGCGCGGGGACTAGGAGGACCTACAGTTAAAATTTCAAGTCTCTAGCTCTTATAGGTTTTGAGATCCTTGCGTTCATATATACGGACGGACGGACGGACGGACAGACAGACGGACATGGCTAAATCGACTTGGCTATTGATGCCGATCGAGAATATACATACATATATACTTAATGAGGTCGGAGATGCTTCCTTCTGCCCGTTACATACATTTGCACAAATACATTATACCCTGTTTACCCAGTTTTAATGGGTTCAGCGTGTAAAAATAGGTTATTCAATTCTTAAGATAACAAAAATTAAAATGAAAATATTGAATACAGGAACATAAATTTAATTGCTGTCACCATCAGTTACTCGCATTCGATTGCTTCGAACGCGTATCAAATCACTATCATCGCTGGAATAATTTTGAACTGGACATTCTTTTTGCGCGTTCGGCATCTACATTTTTAACAGTGAACTCTTTGCATAATTCTTTGTAACGGGCCAGGCAAGAATTCAAATCACGTTGGAATTGTGCAGCTCTTTCGACATTGGAATCGTTTGTGACGAATGGTATCCTAATTTATTTGCAAGTTGAAGACCTTCTTGAATTTGTTTTGTAATTGTAATTTTCGACATTTTCTTTTAGGGACAAATTATATATTTAACAAAATTAAAAAAATATAAATAACTGAATGCATATATTATATTTTTTGGTCTACATTTTCTCTTAATGCGTTAAAATTAAATTTAATTTAACGTTGGAAAAACAAATTTGCCTATAAACAAGTAAGAGGTTCTTGTCGGGAGCTCCCGACTAGGGAATACCCTAAGCCCTCTTCTTCCAACACCAAATGCAGCTCGCGCTACGCGCTCGTTTGATTTAGTAGTAAAAAATAAAAATGAAAAGAAAAAAAAATTGTTCCCTTGGCAGGGTTCGAACTCACAACTAAAGGCACCACTTGCCGCTGTCTCTACTCAAGGGCCAAACCAATAACTGAGCTTTAATAAGAGAAAACCAATTAAAATAACAGCACAGAAAACAATACAATCTCAATTGCAATGCTGTTGATAGAATTCAAAGCAGACGCGCATGTATACAGAAATTCTTGGAATTTGCGGAGCAGCTATGCTGCTAACACGTGCGCACATAACTTTTGTGTTTCTTAACCGATCTTAATGAAATTTTTGACAGTACATCTTATTGTAGAATAGAATAAAGAATATTTGTGTATTCTCAAATGTGCAATTGCATATAAATCGTGGCTTAAATTGATGGGCAATACAAGTTGGATAATTACCTTGATTTATAGCTGTTCGGTGGTAGCGGGGAGGTGGTGATTGATACTTGATATATATATATATATATATATATAGTGACATATTCACAACAACAGAATTTTCAACCACTTTTATTCATAAGCTGCATTGCATGGCATAACCCACTGTGTGTTTACAAATTGAATAATCATAACAATAGCATGCCTTCTGCAGCCGAATTCAAATAAGCCAAGCTCACAACAATAATTTATAAGCAAAAACTGACAAACAGAAAGGCACTAGCATAAACAAACTGCAGCTGCTGTCCCTTTGGAAAAAGTCACGTACTCCAATCATTATTTAGCTTTAAATATAGCGTAAGCCAATTTTTGTACTTCAGTCTTAATCCAGATATTCAACATAATAAACTGATACAAATTCAGTGAAATAAAGTGTTTTTCTTCAAACTTATAACCACGTTATTGGCGCGGCCGGTAGGATATCATTTTGTGAAAAAAAATAAATTAAAGTTCGTGAGTGATCAAGTAAAGAGAGGCTTATCCATACAACTGGTGTCTTCTCTGATCAACAAGTGTAATTGTGCACAGTATTACAACTAAATCGAATATATTTCAACTCCAAAATTCGCTATCCGCAAAAGATCTTGACGAGTCAAAACAATTCAAGCAACGTATAAATCCAATTCGGTCGTTGCAACACAAAGTTAATTTCGTGACACAAACTAAATACCTAAAATTGTCATGTGGCTGCACTTGCAGCAATGAATAAATTAAACGACCAAAATTTAAACCAATTGCGTCAACAAATACGGAACGTGCCAGCCTTTAAGGAGACCCTATAACCCTGGGTCCATTTATGAGAAGAATGGATTACCTGCTTCAACTGTACTCTACTCACAATGAACGACAACAATGCATCATATTCGGGGCGATTGAGCTCCAGATATCCGGAGATGCCCAGAAGGTTTCTAGAATGCTGCAAATCAACAACGGAGGGAAGCCTTAATATCCGAAGACGCAAACTCCCTTGGAAGAACTACTGCAAAGACTATATAGTACCAATTATCAAGGTAATTTACGTAAATTTTTATGAGGTAGAGGCTAAATAATAATTATAACTGATAAGTTAGAATTAGAAGGGAATTTAATAATTCCAGATTGTATACAAACGTTATGAATAACACTGTAAAAAACTTAATAAATAAAAAATTACCAGATAAATTCATTATGTCACTTGCAAGATACGACATATCCACTATTTCAAAATTAAAGCAAGTAGCACAAATGGAGGGCTACTATGAGGAAAATTATTATAACAATAATAAAAAACAAAATACTAACTCAAGAATTCAAACAGAATTTACAACAAGCACTAATAAATAACCCCATAAATCAAAATATTTCTCAAGTAGATATATACCAAATCAATCGTAAAAGCGTATACGAGAAAATACTAGTGGTTCCCGAAAAATGCAGGTTGATGAAAATTATCATCAATCAGAAAACTATCAGGGTAACTATGTACAATAAGAGTATGGTTGTCAGAACAACCAATATAGGAGTTTCAGAATAATAAAGTAAAAGACGAAAATTTTTCAATTGGAGCCTCGGGACAAGCCAGTACATAGAAATTAAAATTAAAAACAGACGCTACAGATGTCTCATTAACACTGGGTCGTCAATAAATATGATGAGAGAATATTTCCTTAATATACCAGTTTATACAAGACCTACTCCGATTAGAACTATGACAGGAGTATTAAAACTAAACCATTATGTATCCACTGCACCTAATAAACTCTTTAGGCAAGACCAGATATTTTACTTACACGATTTTTCACCTCATTTTGATATACTCTTAGGCAGAAATTTATTAAAGGCAAACGACGCCATAATTGACTACGCTCATGACACAATAATAATTAGCGAGAGAACGTTCAATCATACGAAATAAGCTTGGGATCCAAATTCAGAAAAAACTGCGAGGCATATTTAAAACCAGAAAGTTATACAGAAATTAATTACGCAATAAGTAATGAAATAACATCGGGACAAGATTAACGAGTTGATCATCTAAACGATGAAGAAAAGTCAAAACTGTATGTACTCACTGTGGATGAGCTGCACCAAGAGTGCATAGAAGGGGAGAGGCACATTGGTCACTGAAGCCGAACTGGGTACGTGCAGCCGTCGCGATACTTGCAAGGAATAAAGCCGACAGCTCACGAGGTTGAAGTACCACCACATCGTGCGGAAACGCCGCCTAGAGAACTAAAGGAGGCATTCGTACGACGCAAGATATCCTTCCCGGCTAGTATGCTGGATTTGTAGGCAGTTCGAATTTGTTTTTAGAGACTGCCTATCTAAAGAGCGGAGGGTATTTTGCCATAGGTGCGGAAAGCCGGATACATTCTGCCCACAGTGCGAAAATTGGGAGGAAAACCCCAGAGGGAGAGCGATGATGGCGGGATAAACGCATTCGGGGACGGCGACCGCGGAAAGGCAGGAGAAGAACACCTACCAAAGCCAGCAGCCTTTAACAAGAAGACGAATATAAGCCATAAGGATCAGAATAAGGCTATGTATAAGGATAATGTTAAAGGAAGGACCCTAAGGGGCTTACCATATGAAGAACGTGTTCGGGCATGCATGTTGGCCCGAAATAGAATTTTTGGTGAGCGACAGCTGGATGGGGTGGCGCTGGCCACCCGACGAGTGGTAAAGGCTCGAGCGCGCTTCCGCAGACGCAGGGTTACGAAGCGCCAGGTCAATACAAAAAACAAAACAATGCAATTCAACTTTATAAATCAAAGCAGACGCGTATTAACACATTAACACACACGTGTGTACAGTATACAGAAATTCTTGGAATTTGCGCTAGCTGCTCTAACACGTGCCACATAACTTTTGTGTTTCTTAAACGATCTCAATGAAATTTTCGACAAATCATCTTATTGTAGAATAGAATATAGAATATTTGTGTATTATCAAAGATTCAATTGCATATAAAGTGTGGTTAATTGATGGGCAACACAAGTTGGATAATTAACCTGATTTGTAGCTTTGCGGTGGTAGCGGGGAGGTAGCGATAGGTATAAAATGAAAGATACTTGATATATATATACAATTCTAGAAGCTACATATCAAGTTTGGTGACTCTACCTCTTATTTCTTACCAAAATTGATCAAAAAAGATTTTTTATCGATTACCTGGAAACGGGGCAGTTATCGAAATCGGAAACAAACTCGATATCGCGGGGTCTAGGAGACCTACAGTTAAAATTTCAAGTCTCTACTCTTATAGTTTAGATCCTTCGTTCATATATACGGACGACGGACGGACGGACAGACAGACGGACATGGCTAAATCGACTTGGCTATTGATGCCGATCGAGAATATACATACATATAACTTAATGAGGTCGGAGATCTTCCTTCTGACCGTTACATACATTTGCACAAATACATTATACCCTGTTTACCCAGTTTTAATGGGTTCAGCGTGTAAATAGGTTATTCAATCTTAAGATAACAAAAATTAAAAAAAATATAATACAGGAACATAAATTTAATTCTGTCACCATCAGTTACTCATTCGATTCTTCAACGCTATCAAATCACTATCATCGCTAAATTTAACTAGAATTCTTTTTGCGCGTTCGGCTCTACATTTTTAACAGTAACTCTTTGCATAATTCTTTGTAACGGCCAGCAAAATTCAAACACGTGGAATTGTCAGCTCTTTCGACATTGGAATCGTTTGTGACGAATGGTATCCTAATTTATTTGCAAGTTGAAGACCTTCTTGAATTTGTTTTGTAATTGTAATTTTCGACATTTTCTTTTAGGGACAAATTATATATTTAACAAAATTAAAAAAATATAAATAACTGAATGCATATATTATATTTTTTGGTCTACATTTTCTCTTAATGCGTTAAAATTAAATTTAATTTAACGTTGGAAAAACAAATTTGCCTATAAACAAGTAAGAGGTTCTTGTCGGGAGCTCCCGACTAGGGAATACCCTAAGCCCTCTTCTTCCAACACCAAATGCAGCTCGCGCTACGCGCTCGTTTGATTTAGTAGTAAAAAATAAAAATGAAAAGAAAAAAAATTGTTCCCTTGGCAGGGTTCGAACTCACAACTAAAGGCACCACTTGCCGCTGCCTCTACTCAAGGGCCAAACCAATAACTGAGCTTTAATAAGAGAAAACCAATTAAAATAACAGCACAGAAAACAATACAATCTCAATTGCAATGCTGTTGATAGAATTCAAAGCAGACGCGCATGTATACAGAAATTCTTGGAATTTGCGGAGCAGCTATGCTGCTAACACGTGCGCACATAACTTTTGTGTTTCTTAACCGATCTTAATGAAATTTTTGACAGTACATCTTATTGTAGAATAGAATAAAGAATATTTGTGTATTCTCAAATGTGCAATTGCATATAAATCGTGGCTTAAATTGATGGGCAATACAAGTTGGATAATTACCTTGATTTATAGCTGTTCGGTGGTAGCGGGGAGGTGGTGATTGATACTTGATATATATATATATATATATATATATAGTGACATA
The DNA here is from genome assembly GCA_035045885.1 of Drosophila borealis. Classification (NCBI taxonomy): domain Eukaryota; kingdom Metazoa; phylum Arthropoda; class Insecta; order Diptera; family Drosophilidae; genus Drosophila; species Drosophila borealis. The sequence continues at coordinate 440,996 of JAWNOR010000340.1, read as the reverse complement.
TTCACAACAACAGAATTTTCAACCACTTTTATTCATAAGCTGCATTGCATGGCATAACCCACTGTGTGTTTACAAATTGAATAATCATAACAATAGCATGCCTTCTGCAGCCGAATTCAAATAAGCCAAGCTCACAACAATCATTTATAAGCAAAAACTGACAAACAGAAAGGCACTAGCATAAACAAACTGCAGCTGCTGTCCCTTTGCAAAAAGTCACGTACTCCAATCATTATTTAGCTTTAAATATAGCGTAAGTCAATTTTTGTACTTCAGTCTTAATCCAGATATTCAACATAATAAACTGATACAAATTCAGTGAAATAAAGTGTTTTTCTTCAAACTTATAACCACGTTATTGGCGCGGCCGGTAGGATATCATTTTGTGAAAAAAAATAAATTAAAGTTCGTGAGTGATCAAGTAAAGAGAGGCTTATCCATACAACTGGTGTCTTCTCTGATCAACAAGTGTAATTGTGCACAGTATTACAACTAAATCGAATATATTTCAACTCCAAAATTCGCTATCCGCAAAAGATCTTGACGAGTCAAAACAATTCAAGCAACGTATAAATCCAATTCGGTCGTTGCAACACAAAGTTAATTTCGTGACACAAACTAAATACCTAAAATTGTCATGTGGCTGCACTTGCAGCAATGAATAAATTAAACGACCAAAATTTAAACCAATTGCGTCAACAAATACGGAACGTGCCAGCCTTTAAGGAGACCCTATAACCCTGGGTCCATTTATGAGAAGAATGGATTACCTGCTTCAACTGTACTCTACTCACAATGAACGACAACAATGCATCATATTCGGGGCGATTGAGCTCCAGATATCCGGAGATGCCCAGAAGGTTTCTAGAATGCTGCAAATCAACAACGGAGGGAAGCCTTAATATCCGAAGACGCAAACTCCCTTGGAAGAACTACTGCAAAGACTATATAGTACCAATTATCAAGGTAATTTACGTAAATTTTGTAGTGAGGTAGAGGCTAAGATAATAATTATAACTGATAAGTTAGAATTAGAAGGGAATTTAGATAATTCCAGATTGTATACAAACGTTATGAATAACACTGTAAAAAACTTAATAAATAAAAAATTACCAGATAAATTCATTATGTCACTTGCAAGATACGACATATCCACTATTTCAAAATTAAAGCAAGTAGCACAAATGGAGGGCTACTATGAGGAAAATTATTATAACAATAATAAAAAACAAAATACTAACTCAAGAATTCAAACAGAATTTACAACAAGCACTAATAAATAACCCCATAAATCAAAATATTTCTCAAGGTAGATATATACCAAATCAATCGTAAAAGCGTATACGAGAAAATACTAGTGGTTCCCGAAAAATGCAGGTTGATGAAAATTATCATCAATCAGAAAAGTATCAGGGTAACTATGTACAATAAGAGTATGGTTGTCAGAACAACCAATATGAGGAGTTTCAGAATAATAAAGTAAAAGACGAAAATTTTTCAATTGGAGCCTCGGGACAAGCCAGTACATAGAAATTAAAATTAAAAACAGACGCTACAGATGTCTCATTAACACTGGGTCGTCAATAAATATGATGAGAGAATATTTCCTTAATATACCAGTTTATACAAGACCTACTCCGATTAGAACTATGACAGGAGTATTAAAACTAAACCATTATGTATCCACTGCACCTAATAAACTCTTTAGGAAAGACCAGATATTTTACATACACGATTTTTCACCTCATTTTGATATACTCTTAGGCAGAAATTTATTAAAGGCAAACGACGCCATAATTGACTACGCTCATGACACAATAATAATTAGCGAGAGAACGTTCAATCATACGAAATAAGCTTGGGATCCAAATTCAGAAAAAACTGCGAGGCATATTTAAAACCAGAAAGTTATACAGAAATTAATTACGCAATAAGTAATGAAATAACATCGGGACAAGATTACCGAGTTGATCATCTAAACGATGAAGAAAAGTCAAAACTATTAAAATTACTGAAAAATTTCAGTGACATCCAATATCGAGAAGGTGCCAATTTGACCTTCACGAGCATTGTTAAGCACAAAATTAATACACATCATGAAAATCCAATTTACAAAAAACCATACGGTTACCCTTTCGCTATCGAACAAGAAGTCGAAAAGCAAATTAAAGATATGTTAACCCAAAGTATTATTCGGCATAGCCAGCTGCCTTATTGTAGTCCCTTATGGATAGTACGAAAAAAGGCAGACGCCCCAGGAAAGGCAAAATTTAGATTAGTGGTCGATTACAGAGGATTGAACGACATTAATGATAAAATTTCCCATTCCAAACATGGACGAGATTTTGGGAAAATTAGGAAGATGTTCAAACTTTACAAAAATAGATTTAGCAAAAGGATTCCATCAGATTGAGATGGGCAAGAAATCAATTTGTTGGATCAAAAGCGTTTTTTTTAACCTTTTAATAATTTTATCTCAAGTAGGCGTGTGTGGAAGGTATGAAGTTTTAATAAAGGTTTAGCAAATTGATGAGCAACACGACTGACTTCTATGATGATGCTTTTAGAACCGATTTCTTAACATAAATTAATATTAAAGGGACCTAGCAATTACAGAGTTCGTAAGAGAGCGAGACTTCGTACCTGTGTATTAGCCTCTGCCCACTGAACACATTTCTTACACATTTCTGAAAATGTCACATTTTTACAAAATGTTTAAAATGCGGCCTGTACGTTTCCCCATAAGAAAACACATTTCACACATTTTTCAAAAATGTCACATTTTTTAAAAATGTGTAAATTCGCCGCGAACATATCGGGTATTTTGCGATGATTAATCGAGATTTCTATCGATGTTGTGAAAAATGTGAAAGTATCATAACCATAAACAGCTGATATATCAACAAAGGCAAGCGGTAACTTTAAATTATAATTTTAAATTTGAATATTCCCACAGTTTTTAACATTTAAAGTTGGCCAAATCCCGCAAAGAGTCCATTAAATGGAGCCCCTACTTCGGGGCCGTATTATTTGACTTTTAGTAAAATCTGTGCGGCGCTTATGTAAATTAAGGCAACTCGATCAGCTGTTTATTTAAATAAGCAGTACTTTTGCCACTCACATGTTACCGACAACCGGTGGGACACCAATATGCCAAATTTGAAAATGGGACATTTCTTAAGCCAGTGGGCAGAGGCTATATGAGTACTTTTGACTGTCAAATATAAGAGAAATAGCATAATCTTAACATAAATACCCTTACTAATGTATATATGAGATATATGACCGAACATCCCGGCCGCCTTGAAAGAATTATCTTTCAAGAGACAGGTAGAACAGCCATCTTATGTACTGGCCGGCAACAGAGTCCAGAAGCAGTGCGAATATATGCGACACGAACACGGTCATCTTTGCCTATCAGAACAGACTCAACACGCCCTAATTTCCAGTGTAATGGCGGTGAGTTGTCCCAAAGACCGCCAAAGTGTGGAGCTCTAGGTGGAATGAAATGAAAGGTTATTTCTTCAGAGGAACAATATGATAGGATAGCATCTTGAGTGCTAGTGTTGAACATGAACTTCTTCAACTCGAGTAGCTTGTTGGATGCTCCGACAAAATTTGTGGCGTTGTCACAATAGATGTGCGCAGAAGTCGACTCCAACGTGGTGAAATGCCTTGTCTGTGGATAAGCGCTCAGATGGCAGGAAACCCATGACTTGACGAAGTAGAACTGGACGATATCTGACACAGTGTACACAAGAACGAACAATGCTGCGGGCTAAAGCTCTTGCGTTTATGACCCAGAATTAAAGGCGCAGCAAACCAACTAATGCCTTTGGTCCTGCATGGTAATTGCGCAAGTGAAGATGCCGAACATAATTATGGACAAATTGCGATTCCTTGGGAACAAGTAAAGGATGCCTTTGACGAGAGGGGATATCAGCATGCTCGAATCTGCCGCCAACCTTGATGAGCTCGTATCCAGAAGAGTCATCTATGAAGGGGCTGAGAAATTTCAGATTGCTTTTCAAATCTCTTCGTTTCCTTAGCAATTGCACATCTTCCTTGAAATAGTGCGGTTGGATGATCCAGATGATGCAGTGCAACGCGTGGCGAAATTCTTCTGGGCATGGCGGCGAACTTTCGACAGGGTGTTCCTTTTTGGCAATATGGTAAAGCCGGAACATATATGCCATCACTCGAAGCGTCCGAATGTATGAACTAGTTCCGTTCAGCTAGTCCAGAATATAATTACTTTCGATAATTGCAGCAAATGTAGACTTCCGTTTTTCAGCATCGATAATGTCCATGTCCAAATCATTGTCGAATTGTTGGCAGGGCCATTGAGTCTCGGAATCACGCAGAAAAGCAAGGTCCTGTAAACCGAATTGATTGCTGGAGCTCATTAGCTGGACATCAGCAGGGTTCAATTTTGACGGTACATGTCTCCACTTTCCATCTGCTGTACATACAAGATCGTATAATGGATACTCTATTTCCAACAAATGTCGACAAGGTGATAGAGTCTTGTTGCAGCCAGTGCAAGACAATCTGCGAATCAGACCAGAAATGCGCGCTGTGCGGCTTGCCGATGAATATGTTTTTGACAGTTGTATATGACTTACTCAGAAGTTTAGCTCCGCTTAACTCTAATCGAGGAAGCGTCAGCTTCTTGGCAGGAGCCACCCGGGATTTAGCAGTCAGAAGCTGAGCCAACAGCCGTAAGCACGTATTGATGCTTCACAGAAAGCGTGCAGTTGTATGTCTGTGAGCTCAGCTTGCAAGCAAAAACGGGGTACTGAGATTGACGACAATTCCTTGGGAGACGTTACGCAGTTTCTCCATGCTTGTAGAAGTGATTGCGGAACAGATTCATCCCAGGCGAGTTTTAGCAGCCATAGCTCCTGTATGACGATTTTCGAGACGATAATGATTGGTGCCAGCAATCCTAATGGACCGAACAGAGAAGACGCAGTCGAGAGAATAGTCCTCTTTGTGACGGTTGAATACAATTTTTTGGGTTTAAATTCAAAAAGAAGCACATCACGACGTTGATCCCAAGCTACGCCTAGTGCGCAAGTGACAGCGTTTTCATCCAAGTTTAAATCCTTTACCGATTCGTCGTCCCTGACGGCGGGATGATTGGCCACTTAACCAATGGGAAGTGTCCTCGGCGAAGTATCTCTGTGATCTCGTGTTTGATGTTCTGCAACTCGATGAGCTCGTTTGCTCCGCATAGCAGATCATCAACATAAAACGATGATTTCACAATGGATGCGCCAATGGGAAACTCGTTCACATGCAGATCTGCCAGATATTGCAAACTGCGAACTGCTAAGTACGGGGCCGAGGCCGTTCCATACGTCACTGTATTTAGCTCAAAGGTCTGCAAATCAGCATCAGAGGATGCTCTCCAAACCCGATCCACTGGGCTGACTAAAACTTGTCTATACATTTTCGTAATGTCCGCTGTGATGGCGTAACGAACCGATCGAAAACGAAGGAGAAGTATATACAGAACTTCTTGGAGTGTTGGGCCAACGAGAAGCAAATCATTCAATGAATGCTGGGACGATGTAGTGCACGAGGCGTCAAACACGACTCGTTACTTCGTTGATGCACTGCTGGGTTTAAAAACACAATGGTGAGGTATATAAGAGTGTGGTTCACTTAATCTCGGACTCGTCACTCAAGTCATATGGCCAAGATCCTCATATTCTTTCATGAAAGTTACATATTGCGATTGAACAGTAGGCTGCTGACTGAGGCGCCTCTCGAGCGATAAAAAACGACGACGTGCAACATCGCTTGAATTGGCAAGGCACATTGGATCTCCCTTGAAAGGTAGACGCACAACAATCCTGCCGTTATTCATCTGTGTTGTCCTTGAATACATATCTTCACATAGCCGATCTTCTGGATTGATTGACTTTGGAGAATTTTCTATAGCATTAATGCTCCACAGTAATTGAAGATTTTTGTCAATTGACTCCTCCACAGAAAGCAAGCACGTTGATGACTGATTAGCTGACTGATGACGATACTTGCCAGACACAACCCATCTAAGCAACGTTTTCTGAAGGACTGGCAAATTGTCTCCGAACTTGATCTGTCCAACAGCCAGGCATTCGAAAAATGCTTCGGTACCGGAAAGGAGATCAATCCGACCTGACCTGTGGAAAGTTTCGTCCGCAAGTGGTGTATTCGCAGGCAACCTCCAATCTGACGTGTCAATTTCCGAATCCGGCTGGTAGGCAATGCGAGACGTTATGCAGAACTGTAGTGTTACTTCAAATGGTGGCAAACGAGATTTAATTCCAGTAGTTGTACAGTTGTTAATTTTAGTCAAGGTCTCCCCTATGCTGCGGATTCCGAAGTGATGCTTATTACGGCGTAGATGCAGCCGTTGGGCGAATTGATCAGTTATGAAATTGACTTGGAAACATGAGTCAAGCAATGCTCTGCCTTGTTTATACGCCCCTGATGAATCTCGCACTAGTACCTTTGCAGTAGCAAGAATGATTTGTCCGCCTGGCAATTGATTCATATGCGAGTGCGTTGCAGCAGGAGTCGTTGTTGAGGACATTTGCGCTATGGATGATGGCGATGTAGACGATGATGATGCAGGCGGTTGGCCAAAATGCAGAAGCGTGTGATGGCGATGCTTGCAGCTTCGACAACGATTGTTAGAAGGACACTGAGCCATCCGATGTCCTGATTGAAGGCAAATAATGCAAAGTCCAGCATTTTTTACGACTCCGTACTTGAGTTTAGGACTCATGTCTTGAAACTGAGAACATTGTACAATTTTATGGTCGGAGCTGGAACAAACAATGCATGTTGGATTAGTAATAGCAAATGATAATCCCTTGCTAGGCTTGTAGACGTGTTTTTGTTTCGAAGAATCAGCCATTTGATACGATGCAGTGCCGCTTGATTGCAGAAACTGACAATGACGTTCCAAAATAGTTGTGCAGTGAGCCCAATTTGGCAATGTACGTAAGTCAAGAGACTCATTCCACTTGTTACGAGTTTGCTGGTCACATTTTCCGATGACGATGAATATCAACATGGCTTGGGCAATATCTGTTCCGGTACCCAATGACGATAATGATGAATACAGGGCTGACGCATTGTCCAGCAGACTGCGCAGCTGTTTGTCGACTGGCTGTAGATTGAATAGTGATTCGATTGTGTCTGAAAATGTAAGTCTAGGATTGTCATAATGTTCACTTAAACGAGCAAGAGCATTGGGATAATTTTCCTGAGTCACTTGGAATGCCTTTACTAGGGCAGGTCCCTTCAAGCAATTCAGCAGATGATTAAACTTTTCAATGTTCGAAAGAGAGTACTCACGACCGATAATCTGATTGAATGATGTAATGAAGTTTTTGAACTCTGCTCGTTTCCCATCAAATACAGGCGGAGCCAATCGAGGAAGACTCGATGGCAGCGAAGAGTGAATTGGAGCAGGGTTAGCAAATGAGGTGCTGTGCAGTACATCATCCAGTTGGGATTGGATGGACAATTTGATACATATGTGTCTTCCACCTCTGCACTTCCATTGTCTTGAGGATCTTCCAATTCAATTTCAGATTGTACTTCCAAAACTTCCTTAATATATATCTCCAACATATCCAAGCGTAATTGTAGCTCGCCGTGTGATAATCTTTTTTCACTACCATCGACCTCAGTAGACGCTCTTGCAACATCCTCGAAGTGTGCGATATTGCGTTTTATGTTCGCTCGCTGCCGTAAGTTTGCTTCAAGAGTTGACATTATGTATCGAGAATGTTGTGATCACCGATGTGAGCGAGCGACAGTTCAAATGCTCCCACTGTTAACAGAACAACTAAGCAAATTAAGAGCGTATCCAGCGCGAAGTAACGGAAACAAGAATGCATTATCGAAGCGAAGGTAGTGAGTTTCCAGCGACGAAGCAACGGCAACGAGAAAGAAGAGCTGGCCAAATGTTGCTGTCGATGCTGTATTTTGCGAAGAGTTCGATAAAACCTTTCTCCAACGAAAAGTTGTGCAGCAACGATATGCCGTCAATTTCCACACACTAGCCCCAGTGTTGGGCGCCAAAATGTTGGATCAAAAGGGTTTTTTTGACTTTTTAAGAATCTTATCTGAAGTGTGCGTGTGTGGATGGTATGAAGTTTTAATAAAGGTTTAACAAATTGATGAGCAACACGACTGACTTCTATGATGATGCTTACAGAACTGATTTCTTAACATAAATTAAGATTAAAGGGACCGAACAATTACAGAGTTCGAAAGAGAGTGAGACTTCGTACATGTGTATGAGTGCTTTTGACAGTCAAATAGAAGAGAATTAGCATAATCTTAACATAATCTGCTTTGACATTGCTATTGATACCCTAACTAATGCATATATGAGGTATATGGCCGAACACAATTAATAAAACAGCATTTTCTACCAAATACGCACATTACGAGTATACTCGAATGCCATTTGGACTTAAAAATACACCAGCAACATTCCAAAAGTGCATGAATCATGTTCTTCGTGATTTAATTAACAAGCATTGTCTTGTTTATTTGGACGACATTATTGTCTTCTCCACATCACTTGAAGAACAGTTAAATTCAATAAATAAAGTTTTTGAAAAATTAAGACAGTCAAATTTGAAACTTCAATTAGATAAGTGCGAGTTTTTAAAAAATGTAATTAAATTACATTAAATCACTTCAAGGTTTATGTGGTTATTATCGAAAGTACATTCCAGATTTTGCAAAAATTGCAAAACCCATGACCCTATACGTAAAGAAAGCGGCAAAAATTGACATTAAAAATGTTGAATACAATAAAGCCTTTGAAAAATTAAAAATATTAATAATGAACGATCCAATATTAGTATGTCCAGACTTTAATAAAAAGTTTCAGGTAACAACCGACGCAAGTAATTTTGCAATAGGAGCTGTATTGTCAAGTAGAACGTTAAACGATCACGAAGAAAACTACAGTACAATAGAAAAAGAGCTTTTAGCAATAGTGTGGGCAGTAAAATATTTTCGCCCATATTTATATGGCAGACCATTTGACATTTTAAGCAATCACAAGCCACTCGTTTGGCTAAACAACATTAAAGAACCCAACATGAAATTACAACGTTGGCGTATCAAACTTAGTGAATATAATTTCTCAATCAAATACTTAGAAGGAAAATGAAACCACGTAGTAGATGCTTTATCACGCATCAAAATTGAAGAAAATATGCTAGGCAAACAAGATATTAACACACAAGCTACAGCACATAGCGCTGAAGAAGATAATGAAAATTTAATACATTTAACAGAAAAACAATTAAACTATTTTATAAGACAAATAGAAATGATTAGAATGAAATGATTTTAAAAAAATTAAGAATAAAAATCGAATACTTAAACCTAAACATTGAAAAAGCTAAACAGATATTGATAAAACATTTTTGCAACAATTCAAGCGTATTATACATTGAATACGATTCCGATTTTGAAAAAATACAAGCCTTTAAAGAAATAATGAACTCCAAAACAACTCGAATATTAAGAACAAATATTAAACTAAAACACATTAGGAGCTATGCAGAATTTAAAGAAATGGTAGTTAGCAACCACAAGAAACTTTTACAACCAGGCATTGAAAAGATGGTCAGACTTTTAAAACATACATACTATTACCCTGACTATCAAAATTTAATCCAAAACATAATTAACGAATGTGAAGTTTGTAATCTAGCTAAGATTGATCACAGGAACACATCTTTTAAATTTAAAATTACACCAGAAGTAGAAAACTGTAGAGAAACTTACGTAGTAGTCATTTATTCAATAAAAAACCACAGCTATTTAACATGTATTGATTTATATTCAAAATTTGCAAATGTAATTAAACTTAACGGCAAGGATCGGATGGAAGTTAAAAGAGGACTCATCCAAATATTTATCAACATGGGAATACCTATAACCACTAACCATACAATGCATAGACTTGTCAAATGTCGTTTTTATCGGATACAGATATATCGTCAACGAGTGAGCCCCATGGGTGCTCTCGCCCATTTTAGTGTGCCCAGACAAAGTAAGACTGCTGAGAGTGGCAGCCGAACGCCGGCCTCGAAAGCCGAACGTTCAGTATGAAGCCGCATCTCGCTCAGCGCACAACGCCGCTGCGGCTGTTGCTATTTCGTAATATATGTATGTTAGTTTCAGCCCAAATACATACATATGTGTGTATGCGTGTGCAGAGTGTGCCTCGCTCTCACTTATTGCTTTGCGCACTTGTGTGCATCTCCTTCTCCCTGCATAGCTTCTCAAAAACCCCGAGATCTACAAACATACATACATATGTTTGTGTTGTGTGGATGTGCGCACAAGTAGATCGCGGCGTTTGTCGCGAGCCAGAGATTTTTTCTTCAATTGTGTGCCCTTTGTGCCTGTGGTGGCAAAAGGCACACACATTCAAATGCTCTATCATGTATTTCTTCGTCCAGTCAGCCATAATGAAAAGATTTTGATATATTTATATTTATTAAAAACTTAAATGACCTAAATGATATATTTATACATTATATTTTAATATTGTTGTTTACTGTAGGGATCAATTTTGCTTAAAATTAAAAAAAAAAAATAAGTCGTATTTCTGCAAGGGTAATTCTTCGTCGGCTTGTCGAATAATTTAAGAAAAGACCAAAAATTGAAAATGTTCAATTTTGTTGACTTGCTACTTGTGCACACGCACACCCTTTCGAGTAAGCAGTTGGGTGACATTATTAAAGGGTTTGGCCTGTTCATGTGCAAAACTCCTATTTTCCATGCATGTTGTAAGGGTAAGGGTACCTGAACGTTGGCATAAGTGCATGATAACTCTTTGGGCCTGCCAAGCACACACACTTACACACTTTTCTATATGGATGGAAGCATTTGTGCGTTTGTGTGCGTGTTGGTTGCCTGCCTGCCTGCCCGATGCAAATTTGATAAAATTTGAACTTTTTGGCATTTCTGAATTTCGAGCTCTACACACAGACACGCACACACACAAAATGTGTGCGAACGAGCCGATCAAGGGTTTGTCGTGAGACAGAGATATTTTCATCAATGGGTGCGTAAATTTGGGCGACGGGCACGGTCTTTGTTTTTTCGCCATGCCTGCGGTGGGCTGTCGGCCGTGTAAGGCACAAATGTGTGAACAGGCAACGAACAGGTGAACCGCACTTGTCGTTCGTTTGCACTTTGATATGGAAAAAAAGCAAGTGATATTTTAATGTATTTTTCGACATTGCAAACATTTTGGGTTAAAGGGTATTATGGCAGGCAATAAACGATCAGAATGTCTAGCATGCGTCTGCATCCATAAACAAACAAAGACCGTGCCCGTCGCCCAAATTTACGCACCCATTGATGAAAATATCTCTGTCTCACGACAAACCCTTGATCGGCTCGTTCGCACACATTTTGTGTGTGTGCGTGTCTGTGTGTAGAGCTCGAAATTCAGAAATGCCAAAAAGTTCAAATTTTATCAAATTTGCATCGGGCAGGCAGGCAGGCAACCAACACGCACACAAACGCACAAATGCTTCCATCCATATAGAAAAGTGTGTAAGTGTGTGTGCTTGGCAGGCCCAAAGAGTTATCATGCACTTATGCCAACGTTCAGGTACCCTTACCCTTACAACATGCATGGAAAATAGGAGTTTTGCACATGAACAGGCCAAACCCTTTAATAATGTCACCCAACTGCTTACTCGAAAGGGTGTGCGTGTGCACAAGTAGCAAGTCAACAAAATTGAACATTTTCAATTTTTGGTCTTTTCTTAAATTATTCGACAAGCCGACGAAGAATTACCCTTGCAGAAATACGACTTATTTTTTTTTTTAATTTTAAGCAAAATTGATCCCTACAGTAAACAACAATATTAAAATATAATGTATAAATATATCATTTAGGTCATTTAAGTTTTTAATAAATATAAATATATCAAAATCTTCTCATTATGGCTGACTGGACGAAGAAATACATGATAGAGCATTTGAATGTGTGTGCCTTTTGCCACCACAGGCACAAAGGGCACACAATTGAAGAAAACATCTCTGGCTCGCGACAAACGCCGCGATCTACTTGTGCGCACATCCACACAACACAAACATATGTATGTATGTTTGTAGATCTCGGGGTTTTTGAGAAGCTATGCAGGGAGAAGGAGATGCACACAAGTGCGCAAAGCAATAAGTGAGAGCGAGGCACACTCTGCACACGCATACACACATATGTATGTATTTGGGCTGAAACTAACATACATATATTACGAAATAGCAACAGCCGCAGCGGCGTTGTGCGCTGAGCGAGATGCGGCTTCATACTGAACGTTCGGCTTTCGAGGCCGGCGTTCGGCTGCCACTCTCAGCAGTCTTACTTTGTCTGGGCACACTAAAATGGGCGAGAGCACCCATGGGGCTCACTCGTTGACGATATATCTGTATCCGATAAAAACGACATTTGACAAGTCTATGCATTGTATGGTTAGTGCTATAACTCTGAAGACAGATAGGGACAGTACTTTAATGAGTCTTGCCCTGAAAGAATGGTTGAATAAGGAAAAAGTTGAAATTCAGATAAAAACAACAAGTAAAAATGGTGTAGCGGATATAGAAAGACTACATAAGACAATTAATAAAAAAATTCGTATTTTAAATACTGATAATGACGAAGAAAATAGACTCATGAAAATTGAAGTTATTTTATAATTTTATAATCATAAGCTAAAACATAATTCTACTGGCAGAACTCCAGCTGACATTTTCATTTACGCAGGTACACCTGATTATAATACCCAAAACATGAAAGAGACCAGAATAAATAATCTTAATAAAATCCGAAATGATTTCGAAGTAAATACAAAGTTTAGGAAAGCATCCAAAATTCACGATAAATTACATAACCCTAACAAACCCACTGGGAAAATAGAACAAATTTACGAAGATCATTTTGAGGAGACTAACAGAGGTCGAAAAATTAAACAATATAAAACGAATTTTCAAAAACAAAAGAAATTAAATAAGAGAAAATATTTACAGGAGGACGAAATTCCAAAACAGGACCCATAACTTTCATTTTTCTGGCACTAATGATGTCAACACTATTACCAGGAAGTAATAACCAGTTTATAGATATTAACCCTATTAAATCAAATAATGGATACTTACTCTTTAAAATAGACATGATAGACATACCCGATAATTACGAGCACCATTGTCTCATTTAACAAAGACAGAAGACACATATGACAAATTAATGTTACAGACAAACAAATATAAAGACAGAATACAAATTCAATATTTGACAGAAAAGTTACAAAGAGAAATAAACGGTATTCGAATAGTAAAAAGAAGTAAGAGAGGATTACTTAATTTCGTGGGAACAACATACAAATACTGATTTGGAACTTTAGATAACAACGATAAGGAGGAACTTGAAGAAAAAATGAATTCAATAGCTCAAAATAGTATTCAAATAAACGAACTCAACCATGTAATTGAAGTCAACTAAGGAATAGAAATAGTAAACAAAGAAAGAGAAGATTTTAAAGTGCTGGAACAACTTGCATTCAACTTACAACAATTCACAGAATATATTGAAGATTTAGAAATGGGAATGCAACTAACTAGATTGTGAATTTTTAATCCAAAATTATTAAAACACGACTATCCCACAAACGTTAATTCCGAAAAGTTACTTTACATAAAAACATCTACTTGGCTTAGATCAGATACGAAAGAAATTTTGATTATTTCACACATTCCTAGAGAAATAAATAAAATTCCATTATACGAAATTTAACCCTACCCGGACGATGATAAAAATATTTTACAAGATGAAAAAAAATAAGTACTACTCACATAATAATTATTTATACAACAAGGACAAAAAAAATTAACTATTAACCCATGCATATTAGGTATAATAAAACAAACTAACACTTCTTGCACATTTTCAAAAACACATCTAATAACACAAACTAACTATATCGAACCAAATATACTTATAACATGGAACTTACCCAAAATCACATTAAATCAAAACTGTATTAAAAATGATATCTTAATTGAGGGAAATAACATAATAAAAATTCATAATTGCTCAGCAATACTTAATGAGATATCTATAAGCAATTTGAACTCAGACTACACACAGAGTATATACGTAAGAAATAATATTACTAAATTAAAGCCACTTTCGTACATTCAAACAAAAGAAATAATTTTCGAAAATATGAAAGAAATGAAAATATTCCAAATTATAATAATTACAGTATTTGCAATCATCATATTAATCATAATAATGTATCAAGCATATATGTTTAAAAATATACCCAAACAATTATTTATTAAGAAACTAAATGTTATTGATCAGCCACCTGCACAACTCCCAGTTGAACTTGAAATTGAAAGAACATTTAAATATGTTACCAAAATTGTATCCTAGCATTTAAAGAATATTTTTTATTATACTTCCCTTTTTCATATACCCTACACGCGTGAGCACACGCTTAATTTTTAGTGGGGAGGAGTGATATATTCACAACAACAGAATTTGGAACCACTCTTATTCATAAGCTGCATTGCATGGTATAACCAACTGTGTGTTTACAAATTGAATAATCATAACAATAACATGCCTTCTGCAGCCGAATTCAAATAAGGCTAACAGCAGCAAAAATCACTTAAAACTTCGCACAAAAAATCGTTGAGTCGCATTCCACCCGAAAAAGTTTGGATTCTGCGAAAAGTGTGAAACAAGTCTCAAATGATTTTTCTTATAGATCTTTGGAAACGAATTTGAACACAAAACGTCATCCACCAAATCTTTGACCTCCATTTCCACCAAGGAGGAACGGATTTTTCGAAAAGTGTGAAACACCCCTCAAATGAATTTGAACAAAGATCTTTGAAAATAAGTTTGGGGCCGATCGGATCGTAAACAAAAAACTTTCATACAACCGTTTTCCGCCAAGTTACCACTGTTACGGGTGGAATTTCGCAAATCGCTGAAATACGTATTTATTAAGTTCTTATGTAGAGCTTTGAAAATAAGTTTGAAGCAAATCGGACACAACTTAAAACTTCGCCCAAAAAATCTTTAAATCGCATTCCCCCCGAAGAAGTTTGAATTCTGCGAAAAGTGTGAAACACGTATCAAATGATTTTTCTTCTAGATCCAACAAATCTTTGACTTCCATTTCCACCAAGGAGGAACGGATTTTCCTAAAAGTGTGAAACACCCCTCAAATTAATTTGAACAAAGATCTTTGAAAATAAGTTTGAGGCCGATCGGATGGTAAACAAAAAAGTTACATACAAACGTTTTTCGCGATTTTCCCACACTTGCGGGTGGAATTTCCCGAAACCCCGTCTTAACGTGCACCTACATCACATAAGGTAACTACAGTGAAAATTTCAGCTTCCTAGCTCATACGGCTTAGGCTGTGCCTTGATCACCAATCAGTCAGTCAGTCAATCAGGCAGAACAAACAGTTATATATATAGAGATTATATAAAATATAATATAATATAATGAAATTACTAACTCACGACACAATTTCTTATTGTATTTAGCAAAACTTCATATAACCTAACACAGGCTAACTTCAGCTATCTATGCACAATCTGGACAGTGGACATACATTTAAGCATTTATCAAATGCTCAGTTTATCAGTTTGACTAACGAACGACATCCAAGTAATGCTACATTGAAGATTATTTGGGTTCTGTCGTAATACTGGCCACTCTTGAGAAATGCTGTGTGACAGATGCGGCGAAAGATCGAAACTATGTCGGCCTGGGTCAACTATCCCCGAAGCTCTTATGACTACGGCCAATACACATCCAACGTAAACACAGAGTGAGACAAACCAAATAAATAAGCAATAAATAATACCCAACGAAACTACCCTAACAGCACATTTAATGCTTTTAATTATATTTCTGCTTAATTAAATAAATCCATTAACTTAATGAAATTTTAGACTATTTTATTTGAACATATTCTTGTCTCCGATATATATCGACTGCACTTCGGCAACCGTCTTCAGGGACCCAAAGCAAAAAACTGTTAACATTAAAATAAATTAAATTAAACAATTAATTAAACATGCATTGTTTTACACGTCTGCATTCTTAGACGACGGAGACTATAACTGTTTGACTGTTCAACAAGTGTCTGTACAAAAGTGAGCACAATATTCTGTGTCTGTTTTCTGATTAGTCGTTTGTTGTTCATTATGTGTAGCGTTTCTAATGTATATTTTTTGTTGTAGTGTTGCTCTTGCTGTCGGATTGTTGTTGCATCAAAGTTTGGTGTGTGGTTGTTTTTCACAAAGTGGGTCATTAGTGCTGTTTCCCGTATATTATGTTACGTAACTGCTTGTTTCTCAGTGGGCCGCGCCGGCTGGCTCATCGGTTTCTCTGGATGTAGTCTCATCCCTGGCCCGCAGTCCGCACAATCGATAACAACAAAGCTACAACGTCTGTAGCAAAACATATACAACACTATTCAAAATAAACCACATAATCGATAACAACAAACAATCGGAACATCTAACAAATAAACAACACTAACAGCTATAATAACAAGCAAACGTAAACAATAAAGGTGAGATGCTCAATATAAATTAACAAAAAAAAACTATTTATCCACTTTACTTTTCCAGATCGGGTCCCGGTTCCGGACCCAGCGTATCCGCCCTACCATGAGACGATCACCTTCACTCGTCTCCCTCGTTTTGGCCACTAGATGGCCGGCATCAGCCCGTGTCGGCTGTCATGCCCCCTCTCCCCATCAAGTTAAACTTAGCCGGACATTTTTCTCTTCAATATGTGCGTATAATTGGTTGCATTTCTTAGGTTTCTGACAATTAATGTTTCTTATCTCTTTCTAATTATCAAGGTATCTTAGCTGACATTGTCTTCGGTTCGTCAACAGGTGCGTATTATTGTATTTTCTAAAATTTCATTTATCTTACAGAGTGCGTTTTATTTACTAAAACAACATTAAAGGGAACAGGCGACGGAAAACTGTAAAGTTATTGCCCGTCGCCGCGAAAATTGAAAGAAAAAGGCAATCATGGCCCCGATCTAAGAACAGAGTACCCACGCAAATACTTAGAACTGGGTATGTCACGATAATCAGGCGTGCCACAGGTAAGTGATATATATATATATATATTAAATCGCTTAATTCTACCTTACCCTACCTAAAGAACTATCTGGGGGTGGTAAGGCGCGATAGAAAGGAGTAATTCAAATTTGGTATGTATATTTTCATATTTTATAGGCGCATATGTATAACATTTGGAGTTTTCCCTCAATGTTCGCACTCTAAAGTGAAGCTTGGCGTAAGTGCCTATGTCTATATATATGTACATATAAAATTTATAAACAAAAAACAAATTTTGAAATCGACAAAAATCTGCTCTCTTTCAGTGAGCTCAATCAGGAGTCTACGTTTGACTCTGCCAATGATTCGAACGAAGAGGGGAGAAATGGAACAGACTCACTTGGAGGATGTGGGCGTAGTCTCGCCTGTGGCCGCTTCTTTGCGGTTGGAGCCCGGTCGTTGATGGCTCGTCTCGCCGTCTTCAGGGTTGTGCCGAGGCTTGGCTGACGGTCGTCGCGGATATGGTTGGCGTGCGCCGCTGCTATGGCAAGCGTGCGCCGCTGAGCCAAATCCGGGCCTTTGGGGGGTGACTTCGTGGGTGTTAGAGCTGGTCCCTTCGTTGCCGGAGCCGTTTATTTTGTCAATAGTCTTTTGGTTTTTATTTGTTTGTCTCGTGTCGCACTTAAGCTTTAAGTTTTCAAATTTGTATATTTTGACACAGTGTTTGTTTAGATTTTTATTAATAAACGGCCAAGAAATAATTTATAGTTTAATTTTTTATTGCGGAGCATTTTTCAAGAAACTTTTATTTTTTTATGAGGCCGCAATGTAAAACTAGAACTTTACGCTCGCTTTGAGCTGGCACGCCCGCCGTTGACCGCTGATCAATTCCAACTCCCGGCTGTACATTTGGGCAGCAACATCATAAGTGCCGAAATTCGGCACACGCATACATTAACGAGGCGAGCACCGTTGCTGTCCATCTGCACAGCTGCACTTTTTTTGGGTCAACGGCTCAAATGAAGGCCAAGGGCATATCCAAGGGCATTCGATTCACTCTCCTTGTAATCTCTTTAAGAGCGAATCGGGCGGCCAATAGCTATCGTCCCTTTTGGTGCCGTGGATCGCAAGCCTGGCGTTGCCACCCTTCAACAAATTGGGCTCTGCTGTGGGCCCAGCTTCACCCCCGATACTTTGACCATATGACGAAAATATATCGGCGTGGCCGATAATATCGCACGCAACCAACTAAGCAAACCCTTGATGCTGCCGATACTTCAAATGCAACATCACCACGCAGATTATTGTAAACGCAAACCCGACCGTTACAATAGAATCTGCGTGCGCATTTTCTATACTGTTTCGCCCAGCCGGCTAATTAGAATGCCCAACGTAGGCCAGACCCACGACCCTGATCTACACTCGTATGTCCTTCGCATGGAACACTCCCAACGGCTTCCCTTTCAAGTCTTCCAGCAGGTACGAGTTGTTGCTTTCCCAAAATCGCTCAGCACAAAATTGCATCGGTAGACTTCTTGGCCGGGTTCCGCCTGGAATAGCCGGGCTCGAGCATTGTACTGCCGATGACTTTTTTCGTAAGCCTTATGTAGTTGGCTTTGGAATCGCTGTCTTCTCAGGCGTATTTTGTCTGCTGGGTGCAAATGAGAAATCTCGTGATCATTCAGAGACACTAACCTACGAGCCAATTTGTAGCATGCCCCATTTAGGAACATACGATATCCGAAAACGGCAAGAAAGGAGTCACCCCTGTCGCTGTGTGTATGGCATTGCGTATGGACACCTCTATTTCCGGAAGGTAGAGGTCCCACTCGCGGTGATCTTGCTCTAGATACGCCCGGATCGCCGACAACACGGTACGATTAACTCGCTCGCTTGCATTGCGCCACAGCGCGTAGACTGCAGTGCGCATTTGCGAGATGCCGAAAGCTTATATCATGTTTTTGAATGTACTTAATATGAACTGTCGTCCGTTCTCCGAGTGGTTGACCTCGGGAACTCCAAACTTATAGAAAACCTCGCTGACCAAAAAATCCACTACGTTAAGAGCCGTAGCCTCTCGCATTGCTTTCAAGAAAGTGAATTTTTAAAAATGGTTGACTACCACGAAGATCCAAGCGTGCCCTTGCTTCGAACGTGGGCACTTTCCCAGGAAGTCAATATACAGTTTTTGGAATGGTCGCTCGGTCACTACCTCTTTTCTTAGATCCACTTGCATGCGGAAGTTCGGTGCCTTGACTTCCTTGCATGTCACGCACTGTCTTACCCAATCCTTTACCTGACTAGCCATTTCAGGCCAGTAAAACTGCCGACGTAAGGTCTCGAGCGTTTTCACCACACCCCCATGACCAGCCGTCTCATCTACAAGAGCCTTCGCTATTAAGCCGGCTGTCAACGAGCATGGTACCCACAACTTCCACACGGTGCCTTCTAACTCGTCTTCCAAGTGGACGAACCCCATGCGCTTAAAAAGCAAATCCTCCTCAACCTTCAGGTCTGGTAGTTTGTGTTGATTCGCCCGTACTTGTTCGAGCAACACCTGATATTCCGCGGATTCGAACTCGGCGGTCTCAAATTCGAGAACACCTTCTGGAACCTTTCCCACTGCTTCGACACTGCGCGAAAGAGTGTCGGCTTCCACGTTTTCACTGCCTTTACCGTGCTCGACACTCAAGTTATAGCTTTGCAGCTGCAATGACCAACGAGCTAGTCTCCCGCCTAGGTCCTTCATGGACATCAGCCATTTAAGGCTGGCGTGGTCAGTGATGCATGTAAAAGGCATTCCTTCTATAAAGGGTCTGAACTTTTTTATGGCCAGTACCGACGCTAAGAACTCCCTTTCAGTGACGGTATAGTTCCGTTGGTGTTTATTCAACTTGGCTGAAAAGAAGGCTATGGGTCGTTCCTGATCCTCAGTGTCTTTTTGAAACAACACCGCTTCCACACGAAGAAGGGCTTGGAAAAATCCGTGTGCACGAGCACTGGGGCCGTCGTCAGTGCGGTCTTCAACTGTTCAACGGCTTGCGTGGCCTCGTCACTCAATACAAACTTTCCTTATCTTTTTTTAACATTTCGGTAAGTGGTGCGGCCATAGTCGCGAAATCTCGCATAAATCGCCGGTACCAACCTGCTGTATCCAAAAATAAGCGAACTTCTTTTGCGGTACCGAGGTACGGGGATTCGTTTAATAGCTATAACCCGTTCGGGGTCTATGCGAAGCGTGCCGCCACCAATAATGAATCCTAGGTATTTTAATGCCTTGAAGCAAAATTTGGATTTTTGCAGTCCGATTGAGAGGTTCGCTTCCCTTAAGCATTTGCCCCCTTTCGCAGATATTCCAAGTGCGTTGAAAAATCTGGAAATTTCCGCGCGCTCTAGCCTTCACCACGGCCACCATTGTCGCTCACCAACATTTTTATTTCGGGCCGACATTTATACCCGAATACGTGCTTCGTATGGTAAGCCTCTTAATGATCTTCCTTTGTTAATTTCCCTATAAATATTCTTATCCTGGTCCTTTATATATAGACCATCCGGCTCTTTTTCCATGCCTATTGGCTTTGGAAGGTGCTCCTCGATTGCTTTTCCGCGGTCGCCGTTCCCGAACGCGTCTGTACCGCCATCATCGCACTCCCTCTGGGGTTTCCCGGACAATTCTCGCATTGTGAGCAGAACGTGTGCGGCTTTCCGCACCTGTAGCAGAAAATCTTCCGCTCCTTGGACAGGCAGTCTAAAACATGATCTAACTGCCTACAGTTCCAGCAGAATAGCCGGGATGATGTCCTACCACGCACGAAGGCCTCTTTCAGCTCTCCAGGCGGCGATTCCGCACGATGCGGGTGATCTTCAATCTCGTGCACCGTCGGTTTTGGTCCTTGCGAATAACGTGACTGCTGCACATACCCGGTCCGGCCTCTGCGACCAATGTGCCTCTCCACTTCTATGCAATCTTGGCGCAGCTCAGCCACGGTGAGTACATCCATGGCGTAGATTTTTTGTGCCAGACTTTCCTTGAACCCACGCTTTATGATCTTCACTAGTTCTCGGTCTCTTAGCGGCTTTTGGAATCGCGCGGCGAGCTGATGCATGTGATGGATGTAATCATCCACCCCTTCGTTGGACTGTTGCTCTCGATGCAGTAGCTCCTGCATCACGTCATGCTCCGTTTAATATCCCCGGTACCTGTCCAAGAGAGCGTGCCGCAGTTGCATCCAGCTGTCGACTTTAGAATGCCGCACGTGCATCCAGTACCACTCGCGGGCACGTCCGGTCAGGAGCAGGTGAAAACCGCGCAGGACTTCCTTCCATGGGCATTGGTACTGCCTCTGCAAGAACTCCAGCCGAAACACGAAGTCCTCTACAGAATGCATGGCGTCCTCGCCATCGAACTTAACGTTCCACCGCTCGAGCTCCGGCTATAAAACATCCGCTCTCCGGTCATCTACTCGGAAATGACGATTATTTGTATAGCGCCAGTTGCTCGCCTGAGTATCTGCAACGTACACTGGGCTGCTGGAGGAGTACTCCGTTCCTCGTGCGCCTTGTCTGGTGTGGCTTCGGTGGCACCAGCGGTGGATATGCCCTGCGCAGGATCCCTTCTCGCTCTTTCGGGATGGCACCTGTTCGTGGTCCCGACCCGACGGGTCTCGGTGGCATCGGCACAGTGTTAGGCTCTCCGGCGTGGCTCCCTGGCGGCCTAAGCACATCAATGATCCCCTTCATCATCTCCATGAAGCCTGTTCGCATCTCCTCGCAGATAGATTCGCTGATGCCAGGTGGCAGAGCATGCAGATATGTCTGGTGGGCCTAAGCTAACGCCGCGATCGCTGCCGACGTGAGCACAGAGTCCTTCGTCGCTTTCGGGAACTCTAGGTACCGTGGAGGTCGATCTTGTTGCGCCAATTCCTACTCTAAGTCTACCAGATTACCCTCCTCTGGGATCTGTCTCTCAGGAAATCCCCGGAAACTCATTGGCGTTCGCACCAGACCCCCTGTTGGACGCGGCAGTGGCAGTGCCGACGCTCGGTCAGAGACAGAAGCCCAGTCAGACACCGGTTCCTCAGCCATACTGATCCCTTCAGAAAACCGTACCTCTCTCTACTATAAGTCTTACTAACCATAATACAAAAAAAAACGTCACAAATAATTCCTACTAAATAAATAAATGAATAAACGCCGAACACAAAACTAACTCACAAAAATAACATTTTAAAATTTTCTCAATCAATTTCATATACTTTGGGGGGTGAGAAGACAAATCCTAACACAGGCTTACTTGTCTACGCATAATCTGGACAGTGGACAACATTTAAGCATTCGTCAAATGCTCAGTTTGTCACTTGGACTGACGAACGGCATGCAAGAAACGCTATCTTGGAGTCTATTTGGCTTCTGTCACACTTCTGGGCACGCTTGGGGCATGCTGTGTGACAGGTGCGGCGCAGGATCGAATCTATATCGTCCTGGGTCACCTGTCTCCGAAGCTCATTACTACGGCAAGCACACTCCAAACGTAAACACAGAGTGGGACAAAACAAATAGGCTACGATGGACGGTCGCGTACGTTTCGCCAACTTGCGAACGTGACTTACCGCCATCAACTGCGACAAGAAAACTCCCCATGTTAATGGATATTCTGATTCTCTACTTCCGTCGTGTTTCTTGGATTCCACTAACAGCTGCGCGATTATGAGCCACCTACTCATGCCACATAAGACTTCAGCGGTGTGGATCCTAAAGCAATGGGAGACTCTTTCGGTACCTTCATTGTTATTTTATTTATTTTTAATTTGGTTTGCACCCCGACTTCAAAGAAGCCGAGTGCTTCTTCAACATTAGCCGCCATATTGTTACGGAACTGCTTGTTTCTCTTTGGGCCGTGCTTGCTGGCTCATCGGTTTCTCTGGGTGTAGTCCCATCCCTGGCCCGCAGTCCGCACAATCGATAACAACAAAGCTACAACGTCTGTAGCAAAACAAACCTATACAACACTATTCAAAAATGAGCCACATAATCGAACACAACAAACAATCGGAACTTCTTACAAGTCAACGACAAATTTATAAAGTCGGTATGGTGGGAATCCTATAGAGGAACATATCTGGCTCAGGGGCGTTTCTTCCTTGTGTATTTTCGGTAGTCCACAAATCCTCAGAGGTTCCGCTGTGGCTGTAGTAATCTTACTTCTTATTTCTTTCGTCTTACAAAACGCTTTGGAGGCATCTGTTGCTATTCGTTGTTCCAAGTTTCTTACACGTTCCAAGTATGTTTTTGATGTTTTCATATGTTCGGCTTATTTTGGTAACAGGTTGTGTTTGTGTTTTAGAAGTTTTTAAACCTCCACCTCAAAGTGTGAAGACATGTAAAAGAATATATGTTAAATTGCTTAAATTGCTTAATTCTGTCGCGAGTCAGTGCTCGCCGTTAAAAATAAAAATGCCATAAAAATCAGTATCTTCTGATCTTTACCATGACTGCGAAATAAGGTAAAGTTACAATGCTTTGTAGCTTATCTGATATTTACATTGAGGGATATTTACAAAGATGGGATATTGACAATGAATGGAAAGGAGGACATAATACGTAAGATTGTCAGGTATTTAAATGAATCGCCTCGTAGGAGGCGCCTCTCTCTCTCCCTGGCGACCGCGTTAGGATGCCTCAGTTGATTGTCGGCGTATCGGCTATCAAAGAAATTAATTTGATTTGCGACATTTGTTAGGCGCAGATAGTTACATACCAAGGCAGGCCGGCAACCTGACCTTCTGCCTTGGCTTGGACTGCAAGCGGACTTGGCGCCCTTTATGGTGTCCATCCAGTTATCTGTCCATATTTCGAAGAGTACCAGCCAATCCTGCGCAGCATTTGTTGCAGTCTGTAGGGCGTCTCATCCGCGTAAGTTTCCCCCAGCAGTCTCCCAGGGCTGACAGCGGCACTATTTTGTCCTTCTGTGGAGAGGTCGGCAGTTTATAGCGTGTACAGCACAGGGCCAAGCACGCTGGGACACCTGCTTTGATGCGGCCACATTGAAGGTCCATCCTGCCAGAAATGAAATCAGAAGCTCAAATTCTGAAGTATGGTTTAGGGAGTAGGCCTTTGAGTTTGTAGAGAATGCCATCACCTGTTTGAAAACGAAAAACACTCCAACGCAGTATTCCTTCTGCTCAAATGCTTCCAGCCAGTGGTTGACTACACGGTGGACCTGCTCGGGGCAGCCATGACGCTTCCTTAAGCCAAACTGGTGATCCGAGTCAGGGCGCGTGCCCTCGTCGAGCGCCAGAAGTCTACATAGTAGAAGTCGCTCAATGACATTAGAAAGCGTCGACAGCTGGCTTATAGAGCGGTATGATTCCAGTTTCGCGATCCTGATAATTTTGGAGTTGGCTGCTCTGTTATCAATTTCATCGCACCCAGGGGTTTCTACAACTCGAGCGCTTCCAGCTGCATCTCGATTTCCACTGAAGACATGTTTCTGATTGTGAGAGCCATCTGCAGTGGTGCATAAAGAGATTCAGCCGTTGTACGGTGCTGTGCATCATCTGCGAGGTGAGGGGCGTAAAAGTCGCCTCCAGGTGGTCAGCAAACACATTCGCCTTCTGCTCGTCCGATCGAAGCCAGAGGTCAAGTTGATCAATGATCGGAGAGGTAAAAATGGTTTGCCGTTTGATATTTTTAGTGAACTTCCACACTGAGAAGGGGATGTTGACGTCATGCACATCTGACCATTTCATGTACAGCCTCCTCAGATGACTTTTGTCCGCAAGGAGACTCCTGGCTTCTGAGCTTAGTAGGGAGCTTCTTAAATTTTTAGTGAGTGGCTTGCAGAGCTGCCCGTCTGGCGGCTTCTGTTATTTTCCCTATAAGATAGTCGACATAGCTCTTTAGTTCACTTGCCGTATTTATTGCGAAGTTGAGCTCTATGGTATCCTTGACGCAGGTCCGGTAAACCTCTAGTTTAGAGCGCGGCGGAAGCATTTTCCGGATACCAACGACCCGATAAGGTTGAAGTCGCATTTGTCGGATCCGAGGCGGATAACAGCGGCCTGCATATGCCAGTGGCAGGACGACTCTAGCGGATGGTGGGACAAGAACGACCTGATCGGGATTGTTGCTCCTCTATGTTGGCTGGCTGGTTGTCGGAATGTCGAAATGTGCACTCGCTTGTTGGATGATTGTGACCACACTCCTTGCACACAAAGTGTCTCGAGCAGTAGTCGTCCTAATTGCGACACTAGATGATGCAGCTGCCAGAGTTGAGCGTTCTCACGGTGTAATCATAGACAGAATAATTTATGTTTTTGTTTTCTAATTTGTTTTGTTTTCTAATTTTGCTTTCAAATTTTTAACTATTTTTGCCGGAATGCAGTCCACATCAGATCCAGTATCAAGCTTAAACCTAACCACTTGATTCGCTATCTGATATTCCTTGTACCATCGCTTGTTATGATGACCAACGATGCTTGAATTTATTCTATAAACACAATCTACTCTTATAACCCTATTCACACTTCCATCAATGATTTGTACAGAATTACCTGAGCCCTCCCAGTTGAGTGAGTGTTGTTGTCTTCCATTGTCGTTGTCATCTGACAATTTACGATTTCCCCCGTAGCATTCCGTTTTCTTTCCTTTTGATTTACAAAACCGCTGGAAATGGCCTTTGCGTCCACATGATCGGCAATTGATATTCTTGGTTTTGCATGTTTCTAAATGATTTTCCGAGTTATCATTACCAGAATTGAAACAACGTCGTGTTACTGCATTAATTGTATCACTTAGCTGATGTTCCACCACACTGTTAACACTCGGTTGACTATTGGTGTTCAACAGCACCTTATTTTCCTTAGCCGCTTCATATGTTTTGCACATTTCAATAACCTTTTGCAATGGCTCATCCTTGCCATCCAATAATTTCAATTGCAATTTTTTGTCATACACACCAATGATGATACGATCTTTTAACATTCGCTCGTTATACGATGCTCCATTATAGTTGTATTCACAAAAATCAATCTGCTTTCGTAGTTCTGTTTCAAATTCAACAAACGGTTGCTTCTCCTTCTGCAAAATATTGTTGAATTTGAAGGATTCCGTTAACTGTTCCATCATTCGGAAACAATGTGTTGTAGATTTCACGAGCCTGTCGGCCAACTAACCACAAAAACGTTGCAATTTTTTTTGATTCAGTTGCTTCGTCTTTGTCTGTTGCTTGCATGTACATCAAAAATTCATTTTTCCATGGTCGCCACTCCTTTGCTACGTTTGTGCAATCCAATTCTTTTGGTAACCGATCGTTTGACATCATTTTCCCGATTATTTTCCTATTTCTGATATTTCACCACAATTTGCAATCTTGCAAGCTATTTCACAAAGTGGCGTTCTGTTGATTCCTTTGTTTGGTACCTAACACAATTCGTTTCCTTATCGTATTTTAACTTCTGACACCATGTAATAATTGTTGTATTATTATAATTAAAAGACTTTAATTATTTAGGCTGTATGCTATTTCATAGTTTTATTGTCTTTCTTTTTGTGCCTCTTTTCTTAGTGATGGTTGACGCTCAACTAACTAATCGATACCTCTATTGATTTGTATTAATGGGTATTCCTTATAACTACATGCACATCAACTAGCAGCGACACCTTGTGACGATTATACTTGTTTACTATCGAACAAGCAATATTATTACAGGAAGCATCTCAAACCCCATAAAGAATATATATTCTTGATCAGCATTAACAGCCGAGTCGATTTAGCCACGTCCGTCTGTCTGTCCGTCCGTCTGCCCGTCCGTCCGTATGTATGAACGCAAGGGTCTCAGAACCTATAAAAGCTAGAGACTTAAATTTTAGCTTTAGGTCCTCCTAGTCCACGCGCAGATCGAGTTTGTTTCCGATATTCGATAGCTTGCCCCGTTTCCAAAAAATCGAGTAAAAATCTATATCGGAATCCTGTTTTTTGGGCAATTTCGATAATAATATGAGCTAGAGTCACCAAACTTGACGTGTAGCTTCTAGAATAGTGTATATATATCAAGTATCATTTTATACCTATCGCCTGTTGGAAGAAGAGGGTTCAGGGTATCCCCTACAGGGAGTGTTGATTATGTGTAGAATTTCCAATGCGTGTCGTTTGTTGTAGTGTTGTTCTTGTTGTAGGATTGTTGTTGCATCAAATTGGTGAGTTGTTGCTTATCATAGTCATTAGTGCTGCATTCTGTATATTATTTTGATGTCTTAATTTGAAGTCCGCATTGTGTTGACTGATCCTTGTTTTTATACCTTGAACCCATTAAAAATGGGTAAAAAGGGTATAATGTATTTGTGCATATGTATGTAACGGGCAGAAGGAAGCACCTCCGACCCCATAAAGAATATATATTCTTGATAAGCATCAACAGCCGAGTCGTTCTAGCCATGACCGTCTGTCTGCCCATCCGTTCCTCTGACCGTCCGTCCGTCTGTCCGTATGTATGAACGCAAGGATCTCGGAACCTATAAGAGCTAGAAATTTTAGCTGTAGGTCGTCTTAGTCCCCGAGCAGATCGAGTTTCTTCCCGATATTCGATAAATTGCCCCAAGTAATCGATAAAAATCGATATCGAAATCCTGTTTTGTGAGAAATTTTGGAAGCTAAGAAGAGCTAGAGTCATCAAACTTGATATGTTGCTTCTAGAATAGTATATACATATATATCAAGTATCTTTCATTTTATACCTATCGCCACCTCCCCACTACCACCCCAACGCTATAAATCAAGTGAAAACACCAATTTACGCTGCCAATCAAAATAAGCCAAAATTTAAATGCAATAGTCATTTTGCGAATTCACGAATATTTTATAGTACAATAAGATCAGCCGAAAATTTCATTAAGCTTGCGGTAGCAAGCGCAAATTGCAAATATTTCTGTAAACTTGTACACGCACACATTCATGCGCGTCTTCTTTGAATTCTGTATTTTTTTCTTTACTGCTATTTTAATTCGTTTTTTTCTCATCTAGACTCAATAATTGGTGTGGCTGTTGAGTAGAAGCGGCGGATAGTAGTCCGGTCTGTTGCGAGTTCGAGCCCTATGGAGGTTTTTTTTTTTGTTTGTTTATGGCTGGTGTGGCTGTTGAGTAGAGGCGGCGGCAAATAGTGCGGTTAGTTGCGAGTTCGAACCCTGCCTAGGAAACTTTTTTTTTAATTTATCTTTATTACTACTAAAGCATTTGGTGTTGGAAGAAGAGGGTTCAGGGAATCCCCTAGTCGGGAGCTCCCGACTAGAACCTCTTACTTGTTATACCCTGAACCCATTGAAAATGGGTAAAAAGGGCATAATGTACATGTGCAGATGTATGTAACAGGCAGAAGGAAGCATCTCCGAACCCATAAAGTATTTTATTCTTGATCAGCAACAATAGCCGAGTCGAGCTAGCAATGCCCGTCTGTCTTTCTGTCCGTATGTATGAATGCAAGGATATCAGAAGCTATAAGACCTGGAGACTTGAAATTGTAGCTGTTTGTTTCCGATATTCGATAACTTGCCCCGTTTCCAAGAAATCGATCAAAATCGATATTAAAACACTGTTTTTTGAGCAATTTTGGTAAATAATAAGATCTAGCACCAAATGTGACATGTAGCTTCTAGAATTGTATATATATATCAAGTATCTTTCATTTTAAACCTATCACCACCTCCCTGCTACTACCTCATAGCTATAAATCAAGTAAATATACCAATTTATGCTGCCCACAATATAAGCCACAATTTAAATAAAATTTACTCTTTGATTATACACGAATAATCGATAGTACAATATGATGTACTGCATAAAATTTGCTCAAAATGGGTTAAGAAACACGAAAGAAAATATGTTTTGGCAGCCCACGTGTTTGCGACAGCAAGCGCAAATTGCAAGAATTTCTGTATACATATACACACACACACATTCATGCGCGTCTTCTTTGAATTCTATCAACAGCATTGCAATTGCGTTTGTATTGTTTTCTATGCTGCTATTTTAATTGGTTTTTTTCTCATTAAGACTTAAGTATTGGTGTGGCTGTTGGGTTGAGGCGGCGGCAAGTAGTGTGATCTGTAGCGACTTCGAACCCTACCGAGGGAACTATTTTTAATTGTTTTGGCTGTTAGTTAGAGGCGGCTGCAAGTAGGGCGGTTAGTTGCGAGTTCAAACCCTGCCAAGGAACATTTTTTTTTATACCCTGAACCCATTTAAAATGGGTAAAAGGGGTATAATGTAACAGGCAGAAGGAAGCATGCCCATAAAGTATATATATTCTTGATCAGTCGAGTCGATCGTGTGTCTGTCCGTATGTATGAACGCAAGGATCTCAAAGCCTATAAGAGCTAGAGACTTTAAATTTTAGCTGTAGGTCCTCCTAGTGCTCGCGCAGATCGATATTCTATAGCTTTGCCCGTTTTCAAGTAATCGATAAAATTTGATATCGAAATTCTGTTGTTTCAGCAGTTGGTATATAATAAGAGCTAGAGTCACCAAACTTAACATTTAGCTTCTAAAATGGTGTATATTTATTTATTTTATTTATTTACCAATGCTGGTAGCTTTCAGGTTATTATAGCTTACAAAATATTATCTTAAATAACTAATTAACTAAACAGAATATATGAAACTTAAAGAAAATGTGGAATTAATGAATTTTAAAGGAAGAATTCGTTAAGCTTATGTTTTACATGAGCACTATTGGCATTTCAGTTGGAAGACTGTTATAAAGTTTAAGTGATCCGATCATAGGCTCGTTACTTGCATAAGCAGCTCTATGAGTCCCCACAGAAAATGGCAAATGGTTTCGCAAAGATCTGCTCGGATCATTAAAATTAACGCGAGCTAGAAGGGAAGGGCAGTCAATTATTCCTACAATTAAGTTGTTTAGAAAAAGCAGTGCTGAAATCATGCTAAGGGGTCAGCAAAGTTAAGGCAATGTAAATTAAATTTTAAAAACTGTTTTTGCAGCCTTTCAATCCTGTTGGTGTGCACAATTGTGGATGGGCTCCAGACATAAGAAGCATACTCTAATATTGACCGCACAAAGGCCGAATATAAAGATAAGCTTGTGAACCGGTCTTTAAACTGGCTAGAATTGCGCCTTACAAACCCAAACATCGCATAAGCCTTAGGCATAATATAGTTTATATGCTGAATGAATAAGAACTTAGAGTCAAAAATAACTCCTAAGTCCAAAGCTTCAGATTTACGAGTAAGTCCTTGCCCATGGAATAGGATGAAAGAATTGCATAAAAACATTTGCTAAATGTGATCTGATACCATTTCAGTGGTAACTGGTTATGTCTACATCATTCAGACAAGTCCTTCTAAGTCCTTCTACAAAACCATTACATCATGCTGAGACGAAATGCATTTGAATATTTTCAGGTTATTGGCAAATAATAGATAATCGGACGTACGAAAACAACTCCCTATATCAATAATAAACAATTTAAATAGAAGCGGACCAGGACGACTCCCCTGAGGTACCCCCGAAGATGCGACATAAGGTGCGGACAAAGTATTGTTGATGCGTACACGATAATAACGGTCAGACAGATAGGATTTTAACCAGCTTAATTAAGAAGACTAAAGCCCCAGCCTAGAGAGTTTCTTAACGAGAACGATGTGACTGACCTTATCGAAGGCTTTAGAAAAGGGAGTATACACTGCGTCAACCTGAGAACGACGCTCAAAGCTCTGAATTCAAAAATTTTAAAAAAATGCTAAATTGGTCACTGTAGATCTACTCGGCGAGAAGCCATGCTGTCTAGGATCAATATACGGTTTTCGTTTCTTCTTCTCTTCTTCTTTTTTTTCTTCCTCTTGACCCTGAGAAATGAAGTTAGTTCTTTGCATAAAAAAAATTTCAGTTTTGTAGTTTCCTGTTGAAGGATCTACATCCATGGCTTGGTGCCCTGGTTTTCGCCGTCAGCCACTCTGATAGCTTTCGAAGAGCTGCTGCCATATAATTATTTTCTTAGTTCAGATGAAACAGTTAATTCTCAGACAGTTGCAGTCAGTCTATTGATAGATCTTAAACATGTAGTTCGGGTACTAAACACTAGACATCGTCGCTTGGCAAGTGAATTTACTCTGCTTTTTAATTGTCTCACTGTCAATTTTTTTATTATATCTTTCGACTGGATCGAAATTTATCTTTTCCAACA
This sequence comes from Drosophila borealis, assembly GCA_035045885.1. Classification (NCBI taxonomy): domain Eukaryota; kingdom Metazoa; phylum Arthropoda; class Insecta; order Diptera; family Drosophilidae; genus Drosophila; species Drosophila borealis. Next base: position 409,641 of record JAWNOR010000340.1, on the reverse strand, counting down.
GGCTTGAAGTGTAACCCACGAAAATACCGAAAGACATTAGCAAAAATCCCACGACCTTTGTCTTTGCTATGCATTAGGTATTTCATTTAGTTTTGTCGATATCATTGAAAGTACATAGCTTAGTTGGGATCATAGCACATTGCAAAATGTTCTTTGGGCCCAAGACAGCACCCAAGTTGCCAAGGCAATACTTCTTCCAAGTCCTGTTAGTATCAAGATTTTTAAGGAGAAACTATCCTTCCACTTTGGTGCGAACAATCCCCAATTGAAAATCTTATTTTAAACTAACTATGTCGCACCGCTCTTTCACTCCCAGTTAGGCAGTTTATCTAATGTCATACACAAAGCATTGCTGAAATTCTCGTTTCCTTGGACATTGGAATCATGTCAATGTCCGCAAAATTGATATATATTTACGATCTGCTTACTTTTTTCATTTTTATGTCCATTCTTACCCGCCAAATATAAAAATAAAAATAAAAGATTACAATATATTTTATTTGTTAAATAAATAATTAGAAGCATATAAAACTACACGTTTTCAGTCTTTCGAAAAACTCTTTATGCAACTACTTATGTACATAAAGAGAACTTAAAAATTCAAAATATAGACTTAAAATATGTATAGGATAAGATATATTCTTCAATTGTCGTCCCTTAAAAATACAAGAGCAGATATTTCACATATACATATATCGAACAATATTTAGAATATATATTTATAGAATATGCTTTTAAGCTTTACGTGAATCATAGTAATCGGCTAATAAGCTATTTATAATCCTTAATAATTGAATGTGCTTCTTTAATTCTTAATGCAATACTTTAAATGTGTGAGCAAAAACAGAAAGGCATTTGAACAAATACAATTGCACTACCTCACTAAAATAATTCAATTTAAATTAAATGTATGTTGAATATTTAATACGTGTTTCAACCATTGTTATAAAATTGAATATTATACTCTTGGTGTTAATACTAACAGAAAGCAAATTGTAGGTAAAGCTACGCTAGCAGGTTTTATTTTAATTGTTGAAAGATCAACACTTTTTATATTGTAGGTTTGTATTATATATCCACGCAACAAATTTTTTCCAATGCATGTGCGCTTTCTAATACTAAAAGGCAAAAAATGGGAAATATTTTTTTTAAGTTGCAATTTTTTTGGCTTATATTTTTCTCTTATATTTTGTCATGGCATTTTGGTGGCATTGACACACTGCTAGTCACTTCTAAAAACCTTTCTGGTTGAAATCTATCAGGATCCTTACAGTACTTATGGCTCATGTTGAGCACATAATTATTTATAAAAACAATACTGCCGCTAGTAACGCCATAACCTGATATCGATGTATCCTCTGTGGCTTCATGCGGAACAATAGGTGACGATGTGTATCGTAAGACTTCCAGTATAGTAGCCATGGTATAAGGCATTTTATCCATATCATGTAAGGTAATAGTTCGTTGACAACTTTCGGATACTCAATCGATTTCGCATTGAATTTTTTTCCTATAACAGGATCCTTGGCTACGTAAGCAACAGCTAAGTGACCACCTATAAAATCTTCTAGCATAAAAATTATTGTATTACGTGACACGTTTTTATTTTTTATAAGACTCTTCAAGAGCGCATCTGTAAAATTAATGTCAGGTTCATCTACATATATCGATATGCAACTCTCTTTCATTAATTACCCGCTCCAAAATAAATTTGCGAATAGTGGAAGACCAATGACATATTTTTTGCGTGTGATAAATGTAAAAAGGCAAAACGCCAAGGTAAAAAATCTAATGGATGTCCTTGATTGATTTCCCAAAAAATTTCATCGAAATACAAAATAACTTGTTGAAATTATTTGTCTTCATAATCGAACCGCATTAAGCACATATATTGACAACATATTTGAATTTTGCATTAAATTATCGATTTCTTTGAAGCCGATACGAGACATTTTTGCGAAATATGATGATGTTTCTCGAGGAGAGCAGTGTCGTCGGGCCAAGTTCCGACGTTTCTGTTGTAACAATGACCAGTCGCAAAGGGCAAGAGCTGTAAAATAGAAAGATATATGACTATTTTGAAACAAATAAGAATAAAAATAGTTATTTGTGAATATTGCAATATCTTAATTTTAATTTTTGCAAGGCATTTTCAGATTTTTAATGTCAATTTATTAACTGTATCTAAATTTTCCTAAATAAATGAATATACGTCACAAGCACAAAAATAATATATTTTAAGTTTGTTTTAGCTTCACTATAATATTGTTCTTGTTACAGCTGTGCAACTTAGCAAGAACTATGATGAACAACAACAATACCCTTCACTTCGAAAAGTGTTGCAAATGTGCAACAAGAGATGAAGAAAATCCATCCTTCCTTTCCATCCAATGAATTATTGTCTTAAATTTCGGGGCAAATTTTGTATCCAAATAGGATATATAAAAATGAAAATTTATTTTAGATGTCCTTTACACTTTTCGCAAAATCCATTCGAAATAGGAATTCGAAACTTTGTGACGTCACCTTGGCCTTATATATAGTGTAGCATGTATCTTCCCGACAAGAGCAGTCTTACTTGTGATACCCTGAAGTTGAAATGTAAGCACCTATCGATTTCCGAGATTATAAGAGGGTTTTCATTGTTAACTAAGGCCCTCCTAGTATATATATATTTGTAATTTTCTAACTCTTGCAATCATATTGCTCATACAGTAATTTGTTCTGTCAGCACTCTGAAGGCAATGGTTCCCGGCGGTAAACTGATATCTTGTACGAGGCGCAAGATCAGCGATATTGCTTGAGAACGGTTTGACCGTGGGTAGCTTACTTTAAATAGATAGTATTTGGAAGTCAAACATAGCAAAAGCTTAATATATATTATCCATTGTTTTTTAATTGGCGCCCAACAGTAGTTCATTAGAATCCACACAACACGTCAGATATCTGACCTAAAATACATATATTTTTAAACCACACCGCAGTGTACTTTTGTTCTGGCTCTGATTAATTTCGTCGAATGTGAATGATTAGCATTATAGTGTTGTGAAAAGTGTGACTTCACTAATTGTCTGATCTAAGTTCAAGAGTTGGGAGATTCATTTAGAGAAACAAAGCAAGAATACGACAGTAACGACAGCCTGAAAAATACGAAAGTAGTCCTCTAGAACAAACCTCAAACCAAACTATAATGGACACCAACCTTTTGTCAGCCTCAATAGTAGGCGCAGTTAGCGGCGCATGGCTCGATTGGCGTTTCAGATCAAAGGTAGAAGTACACCAAAAAATTAATGTGAATGCGAGCATTAAGTGTAAAGAAAAGCTCGATGATGCTCAAGATGAATACGTGTCCTGCAGACATTCAGCTGTAGACGCAAATGCAATTTTGTAAACATATCACAGTAGTAAGGCCCACTTTCAATCAGTCACGATCATAACAAATAAAATGAGCGGATCGGGAAAAGCATTGCTGGACAAGCCATTCAGACAAGTTGTGTAAGTCCTTCTGCAAAACCAGTACATCATGCTGAGACGAAATGCATTTGAATATTTTCATGTCATCGACAAATAATAGATAATCGGACGAACGGAAGCAACTCCCTATATCAATAATAAATCAGTTAAATAGAAGCGGACATAAGTCGCGGACAAATTATTGTAGATGCGTACGCGATAATAACGAGCAGATAATTAGGATTTTAACCAGCTTAATAAAGAAGACTGAAAACCCAGCCTACACAGTTTCTTAACGAGAACGACTGACCTTTTCGAAGGCTTTAGAAAAGTCAGTATACACTGCATCAACCTGACAATGACGCTTAAAGCTCTGTATACAAAATTTGTAGAAAATCGCTAAATTGGTTACTGTAGATCTGCCCGACAAGAAGCCATGCTGTCTAGGATCCATATGCGGCTTAATTACAAAGGAGATATGTTTGACGACCATACGCTCGAATAACTTAGAGATATTACTTAGTTTTGCAATGCCCCTATAATTACGAATATCTCATTTTCTACCATCTTTAAAAATGGGAGTGATTGTAGCATTTTTCCACTTTTTTAAAAAATACTCCTGCAGAAAGGAATTTGGCGAAAAGTATTTGTAAAGGCTCATAAAGAGATGTTATACACGAATTTAGAAAAAGTGCTGTTATATTGACATCAATAGTTAGAGAAAACTTGTTCGATCGGCGAAGATGTGCGTGGGCGAATAACTGCTTCCAGATTAATCACAGTATCATTGTTCGCTGATTTAGGGCTGTGCACGAATCTAGACACTTTTACTGATATAGGACAAAACGAAGTGTTATAGACTTTTGAAAATAATGGCTCAGGAACCCCCAGCTTAAAGTTGACAAATCGCATTGATGATAAATCCGCATTAAGTTTAACCAGCTTGAAGCACGTAAGCGCATCAATATTAACTTTAAGATTGTTAGCAACATATCTCAACACCGCCTCTGGTTGCGTTTTGGTCGAGAATTTACCAACATGTAAATATTTTAAGCTGTGCTTTACTTCAAGCTATGCGCAATCAGGCGCTTCACCAACCGCAAGCTTATTGTTATTGTTTGCTCGTTTCCTCTTTTGCTTTTTCGGAAACCTTCGCTCTCAAACTCTGCATGCGTTTCGACTGCATAGACGGGTAAGTGACCTAGGTCAATGCCCCCTGCAGATGTTGAAACACTGTTGATCGCTTTCTATGACGCGCTGTTGAGTCTTTGTATTTATTATGTTCTTAGGAGCAAGATTAGGATCAGTTTTGACAATGCAATTCTGCTCTATTTTTGCTTTCAGACCGTCATAAAGTTTCTCAAGGTTTAACACTTTAGCGCTAAGTTCATCAATTTTCATATGAGAATCATTAGACACGACGCAGTAGTCACACTGCCATAACGGATTTGGCAAGTTTGTTAAAAGCTTTAAGGCCTCCGTTGATAACTTAATGCGCGCAATATGAAAAACTCTGCGGCAAATCGAAGAGCACTGGATAGCATCAAAGTTTCTCAGCTGAGCTGCTGATACCTCAGTACTGCACTCAACACAAATGTGAAACGGCATAGCGGATTAAAATAAAACGTCCGAACGCTGCGAAAGCTGATGATCGACGATATATATATATCAAGTATCTTTCATTTTATAGTTATAAATCAACAAGCGCAAATTGAAAGAATTTCTGTATACATGTACACACATTCATGATCGTCTTCTTTGAATTCTAACAACAGCAATGCAATTGCGATTGTATTGTTTTCTGTGCTGCTATTTTAATTCGATTTTGTCTCACCAAGACTTAATGATTGGTGTGGCTGTTGGGTAGAGGCGGCAGCAAGTAGTGCGGTCTGTTGCGAGTTCGAACCCAATGGAGGAAACTATTTTTGTTTGTTTTTGGCTGGTGTGGCTGTTGAGTAGAGACGGCGACAAGTAGTGCGGCTTGTTGCGAGTTCAAACCCTGCCAAGGGAACTTTTTTTTTTTATTTATCTTTATTACTACTAAAGCAAACAAGAACGTAGCGCTAGCTGCATTTCCTGTTGGAATAAGAGAGTTCAGGGTATCCCCTAGTCGGGAGTTCCCGAATAGAACCTCTTACTTGTGTTTTTTAAATTTATCTTTATTACTACTAAAGCAAACGAGCGAGTAGCTCGAGCTGCTTTTGGTGTTGGAATAAGGGGGTTCAGGGTATTCCCTAGTCGGGAGCTCCCGCCTAGAATCTCTTACTTGTTAGTTTAGATTTTGTTGTGGCTATGCGAACACTATTGCACTTTTTGTAGTTTTTCCCACCACACGGTATTGTGTAAATGACGTTGCGATATATGATATATGTTCCGATATGTAAATCATTCTTTTTACACAACCACTAACCAAACAACATATTGATAGGACATGCAGAACAACCAAAGTGGACATACAAAAATCGGCGACATCTGGTCCGAAATTGGGATAAAGGGAGTAAGATATACATATGATGTCTTTTTATTCGCTTACACTACAGGAAACTCCTTTGGCTTTCTCTTTTCCATATTCTTTTTGCGATAGAACGGCATCGCTGTTTTTTTTTTAGCAAAAATGCGCAGAAATTCAATTTTTCTCAAATGTCTGAGGCATTTTTTCCCTTTTGAAGGGACGAGTAATAAGAAATAGTGAAAGGGTTTGCCACGTCAATGCCAAATTCTTGCATTTTAACTCGTTATTGTTGGTAAGGGTACCTAAGCGTTGGCATGTGTGCCTTTAAAAGTTTTTGGACTTGCTATTCACGCATACTTGCATAATTTGTATACTAATAGAAGCATTTATGCGTTTGTGTGCCTGGCGGTTGCCTGCCTGCCTCAGGAAAATATTGGCTTCAGTGGTGTTCCATCCTTGTGTATTTTTAGTAGTCCACATATCCTCGGAAGTACCGCTGTTGTTTTAGTCATCTTATTGGACTAACTCTTCACCGTCTGCAATTTATTTTAACAAAGGAAAATCTATTTTGTTAATCGGGAGAGCGAACTTCAATCCTTTTGCGAGTAACGCTGCTACGTTTGTCAGGAATTCTTTTATAGTTTTGCTTAGGAAGCACTCTCTTTGAGTGGCTGATCTCGTAGCTTGTCGTGTTTCGTTTCTTGTCTTTTCTAAAGTGTTGTTGTTATTTTGTTTCATATGTTTTTCTTGCTGTCAAAAAAAGCTTGATCGTCATCTGTGGTCATCAGTTGTTCTATGTTTGTTTTTGCAAGTGCAAAAGTGTTTACATAGGCACAACAAAATCTACACTAAAAACAAGCATCAGTCAACATAAATCGGGCTTCATATTAAGACATCAAAATAATATACAGAAAATATCACTAATGACCCACTCTATGATAAGCAACCACACACCAAATTTTGATGCAACAACAATCTTACAACAAGAACAACACTACAACAAACGACACACGTTGGAAATGCTATACATAATTAAAACACCAACCAACAAGCGACTAAACTACAAGAAAGACACAGAAAATTGCGCTCACTTGTACAGACACGTAATAATAAACAGTTTCAGTTTCAATATCCAAGTCAAAAAGTGCAACGTGTGAAATAATGTATATAAAATGTTCAATTAATTGTATGACTTAATGTATTCCAATGTTAATTGTTTTTATATCTTGGTGTTAGTGCCCTGAAAACGGTTTGCCGATGTGCAACCGAAATATATTGGAAGCAAAATATTAATTTAAATTGTTTTCTACTGTTTATTTTAACTAACCCGGACCACGAGCCAGCCAACAAAATATTTTAAATATCGGAAGGTCACCAAAACCAGCTCTAGCTTTTTATTATGTATAGAGTACTTAGCGATCGCCATGAGTAATCTACCACCCGGCGGTGCAAACAGGAGAGGACGGCGTCGTTAGGGTGGCAAGTGACCACGGCCGGTGGCCACAAGTTGGCACGGCTGCCTGTTAAATGAAGCCCCCAAGCGCTTGGTGTTGGCGCAGTCTAGTGTAGGTCGAAGCGCAAGCGCTCTGCAAGCGAATTCTATTTTAGACCAGGTTCGATCCTATGCGGTCTGCCTTGAGGCTGTCCTCCGACGAAATGCGGGTTTCTTTCTTGGCCTTTTCCCTATCTAGTCTGTTAACGGTTTCCTTGTATATTACCATCGGCTGCCTGACTTCTCTCTTCAATTGCCTTTGCATATAAAGCAGCAAACATGCTTCTTTCGGTGCTATTCTCATCCTAGCGAGCCAACGCTAAAGCGGATGGGCTGTGCTGGGAGGAATTATGATTTCGAGGATCTCTTAAGACCACACACGAAGATGTGTAGGGCGTCATCTCTAAGTTCTGCATTTAGTATAGAAGCTCCATGATCGTCATGAGTCATGACGACTTTGTTTGTGATTGGGCCATTAGTCCCAAATCAGCTTACCTAACCAGTTATAGTTGCTGCCGGAGCGCACGCAGGGAGGTTTTGTCGGCGTACGTGCAATCCAGCGACGTTAGCACAAAACTTGCTGCTCCGCAAACTTTATTTCGTAAAATGGATACGTCCTCGTAGTTTGCTTGACAACCATTATATCGTCTAAAGTTGGGACTGACTTCACAATGTCTAGACTCACTTCACACTTATTATTTGGGTCTCTGGTTACTTTCTGACACACTTCCACCTGGAGTTTCTAGTCTTAAGGTGTCAACTTGATTTCTCACGGACATAAGCTTAACACGAAATTCTTCTTTAAAACGACGTTCTTGCTCAATATTGAAATATGCATAAGTTTTTCGGCAACAACTAATATTTGAATCCTGGTCACACTTAAGTCTTTTGTTTTGCTTTGTGCTTATTCTTATTCTTAAGTATACCATTCTCTGTCGCTTATGAACTACTGAACAATGTAGACGTAAAGATGCGTAATAAAAAGAAAAACCTATTAATCCGGTTCAGTTTCCTGTTTAGTTCCACTTTAAAAACATTATATAACCAACAGGTTATGGGCCCAGGGCTCTAAACACGAAATAGTGCGATTAACCTTAATTACCGTGTGTGATTATACGAAAAAATTTATAAACATGAGTGGACAAGGGTTATATTCCATCGAAAAGTTGGATGACGAAAATTACGCGGTGTGGTCAGTGCAAATGAAAAGCATATTGGTACAAAATGATCTATGGCCGATAGTATGCGGAAGAAAAAATGCGCATCAGAAAACAGATCCGAAAAGGAATAAAAAATGTTATAGATGCGGCCGCGAAGGTCATTTTATTGCTGAGTGCAAGGAAAAAGAGAAAAGTAAAGAAGGCAAAGAGAGAAACGCTGAAATGAAGCGATCGTTAGCCATACTTGCGAATGTGCAGAAAAGCGACAACTTGACAAAATCGACGTGGTGTCTGGATAGTGGCGCCACTGCTCACATGTGTTGTGATAGGTCATGGTTTGTAGATATTAGAGAGCACAAAGAGAAAATATTGCTTGCAGGAGAAAATTTTATAGTTGCCGACGGCATTGGTACTGTATGTATTACTGTCGGAAATTTTTATCTTGAACTGCAAAATGTGTTGTTTGTTAATGAGTTGCAAGCAAACTTCATATCGGTATCAAAAGCTGTAGAAAAAGGATACAGAGTTACTTTTGATAAAGACAGAGCAGTGATAAAAGACAGAGATAATGTGAATATACTGAGAGCATACAAGAGAGGTGATTTGTTCACCATTGATGTTAAAATGAAACAGTGTATGTACTCTAAGGCAAGCAGCACTAAGTTATGGAAATGGCATTATCGATTTGGACACTTAAATCTGGCCAGTTTAAGGAAAATGGCAAGTGGTGAGATGGTGCATGGCTTAAAATCAATCAATAAAAATTTTGAAATAAAAAATGATTTGTGTGAAACCTGTGCAAAAAGTAAAATAAGTGAAAACCATTTCCAAAAGCTTCTGAAAATCGTGCGACTCAATTATTGAGTTTGATTCACACTGACATTTGTGGACCAATAAGCAGACCGTCTGCCGGGGGCGCACGATACTTTGCAACACTTACTGACGATTACTCACGTCACACAGTTGTGTATTTTTTGAAGTCTCGCGACCAAATATTAAGCGCGTTTAAGGACTTTGTTTTGTTTGCCGAGAGACAATGCGGCAAAAAGGTAAAATCAATTCGAAGCGATAACGGGCGCGAGTATGTTAGTCATGAATTTGAAAAATTCTTGTCGGAACACGGAATTAAAAGACAACTGACAGTACCCTATACTCCGCAGCAAAACGGAGTTGCTGAGCGAGCAAATCGCACACTGGTAGAGATGGCCAGAAGTATGCTAGTACACTCGGGCGTAGATGAAACACTATGGGGTGAGGCAGTAGGGACTGCAGTATACTTACGCAACAGGTCAGAAACCAAGACATTGGCTAACAAAACACCATTCGAGGTTTGGACTGGCAAGAAACCGTCTGTATCGCATTTGAAGGTTTTCGGCTCAAAAGCAATTGTCTTAAAGAAAGGGAATCGAATATGTAATGGTTGGCTATTCGATGGCAGCAAAAGCATATCGCCTATTTTGTCCAGAGTCGAAGAAAGTTGTCGAAAGCAGAGAAGTTATTTTTATAGAATATAATTTAGGTGGATCTGCAAGCGATAAAAAAGAAACAGTGCTGTTTGATGATTGTGCAACAGTAAATCAGCAGGCTGAGGCTGAGAATGTCCTGCAGACACAGGCAGAGATTGAAATCGGAGGGCAACATACTGAAAGGAAAGATACTGACGAGTATGAGAGTGCAAAAAGTGATGATGCAGAACCGCCCGTAAACTGTGAAGCTCGTGGTCCAGGGCGTCCACGAAAGATAAAATCTGGAAAACCAGGTAGACCCCGCAAGCAGTATAATTGTCTGAATATGCTGAAGGCAGAGGAAATCGTCATTCCTGAAAATTTTAGCGAAGCAAATGAGTCAGAAATGAGCCAAGAATGGTCAGCATCGATTCAGAAGGAGATAAAAGCACTTGAAGACAATAAGACTTGGGAGCTTGTGGAATTGCCAGCGAATAAGAAAGCGATAGGCTGCAAATGGGTCTTTGGCATAAAAGTTGACATGGATGGCTATGTAGAGCGCTTTAAGTCAAGATTAGTTGCCAAAGGATGTGCGCAGCGATATGGCGTTGATTTCTTTGAGACGTTCTCTCCAGTTGTGAGATACTCGTCTGTACGAATGATTATGGCATTGGCAGTCGAACATAAGTTGTTTGTGCATCAGATGGACGTGTCTACTGCCTACCTGAATAGTGAGCTTTCAGAGGAAGTTTATATGAAACAACCTGACGGATTCGTAAGCGATGAATTCCCTGATAAAGTCTTGAAACTAAAAAAATCTCTCTATGGGCTAAAGCAAAGCGGTAGAGAGTGGAACAGTAGACTGGACGCAGTCTTGAAAAAACTGGGTTTTACTCCATGTGTCAGCGAGCCCTATGTAGGCCTGTAGCTACACCACTGGATGCAGGTCGCCAAGTCAAATGTGATGACGTCAACTGCGAGATGGTTAATGAAAAGAACTACCAATCATTGATAGGTTCTTTGATGTATTTAGCCATAACAACCAGGCCGGACATACTACATTCGGTAGCGAAACTGGCACAACGAAATGCCAGCCCTCACAAGGAGCATGAAGTTGCAGCGAAGCGTGTGCTAAGGTATTTAAAAGGCACGGCTAATATGAGACTTCATTATCAGGATACTGGCAAGCAGATCTATGGATACGTCGACGCAGACTGGGCGAACGATGCTGCAGATCGAAAATCATATAGTGGATATGTCTTTATTGGTGCAGGCAGCGCGATTTCGTGGGAATCGAAGAAACAAAGTCTGGTGGCGTTAAGCAGCACTGAAGCCGAATATATTGCCTTATCTACCGCAGCAAGGGAAGCAACATATATTAAAAAACTGTTGCATGAAATGGGATTTATTGAAACCAAGCCTATTTTATTGTATTGCGATAATCAAAGCGCACAGTGCTTAGCTAAAAATCCAATTTTACATAAACGTAGTAAGCACATCGACATAAAGTTTCACCATGTACGCGAGCTATATTCTAAGAACGAAATAGATGTTAAATATATAGGTACTAATGATATGATTGCCGATGTACTAACTAAAAATTTGCAAAAGAACAAGCATGTAAAATGTATTAATGAAATGAATTGTTATTAATAAGTTTTCAAGTATGTAATTGTTGAGAGGGAGTATTGAAATATGCATAAGTTTTTCGGCAACAACTAATATTTGAATCCTGGTCACACTTAAGTCTTTTGTTTTGCTTTGTGCTTATTCTTATTCTTAAGTATACTCTGTCGCTTATGAACTACCGAACAATGTAGACGTACAGATGCGTAATAAAAAGAAAAACCTATTAATCCGGTTCAGTTTCCTGTTTAGTTCCACTTTAAAAACATTATATAACCAACACTCAATAAGGGCGCTGTTAGCCGCGTCTGTTTCTGTTTCTATTGGTTTCTATTTGGTTTTGTGTTTGGGTACAGTATCCTACCTCTTGCCTTTCGTCACTATCGTATTCTGCTTTAATATGCCTATATGCCCATGCTCATGCTCATGAGCAATCAGCAGAGAAATTGATGTATTTAAAACTTGCCAAATTGTTCGGACGATTGTTACGCACAGTCGGCAGAAATAGTATAGAATAATAACGTTGATAAACAATGAACTTTTGACATTTGTATTTTTTCCGATTATTCACAAATAGCAACACAAATAACCCAATTATTCAGAAATCAAAATCTAATAACAAGTATGTATCAAAAATCAGGAACAATATTAAATATGTATTAACTAATAAACGTTCACTTTCACGCTGCTAAATTTTTATTTAAATTTCTCTCGTTCCCATATAAAAAGTCGATTTTCTCTAAACAGTCACATGTTCTTATATGGGACGTGAATTTCTGTTTGTTGAAGTATTTTATCCCGTTAGTCGCCAATTACGATGTTGACCGGGCGGTGTCCGTATGACTTCGTTGCAGAATTGTTGAACTACTTCCGACTGATGTCCAGACGCCGCTGCTGTCAATGATGTAGATGAATCTTCAGGTAGCCGGTTCCAGGTTAATCAAGATTACACTGGGAATGCTAAAAGCTTTCCTATCGCCAGACTTGTGATGTGGCAATAAAACAATTGTGTAAATATATTTCGGCCAGGCCGGATTAGTGCATTTATTCGGACGATGCTTTTTGTTATACGCTTGATACAAAACTGAATTCTCAAACATTAATAAATTAAAACTTAAACTAGCACCGGAAAAAGTATCATGCTATAAACTCATGGTCGGCAAGCCGACTCAACATAGTCATAATGATAACTCAGCACTTGAGACATAGGCAAGTGTCTGGTCATCATTCCTAATAGCTCCATCCCAGAGCGTTGCACCTAAGAATCTGATGTGTCAGCATTGTGAGCGCACAGTTGCTTAGCACTTAGGCCGGAGGGTTGCTTGTTAACTTACATACATATGTACATACATACATATATACAAGCAACAATGCCCACGAATTGATTTTTTCTCAAATTTCGATCGCATTTCTTTACTTCCGAAGTTACGAGTAATATACATTTTTGAAAGTAATGGCCATGTCGAAGCGAAAATGTTACATTTCACATGATTATTTTTAGTAAGAGTTCTTAAGCGCTAGCATGTGTGAATGGAAACTTTTTGTACACACATATTTTATATGTACATACATATATATCTAGCAGCCGGACATACATACATATCTTCGAATCCATAAAGTACATTGTATGTAAATTCTTTCTCAGCATAAAAACCAGGGATAATATTTTAAGAAAAAGTATTTCGCAATGAGGTTCTAAATGAAGAAACACATCTGCTGCGCAGCAGCGGCATGAGTGCATATGTGCTTTGCATGTACATACATACATATGAACAAGTGAGAATGCTGTAGTCGGGAGTGCTCGCTAGGGGATACTCTGAGCCCTCTTCGACCAACAAATTTTGCTTGCGCTATGATCTTATTTTCTTTAGCAGTAATAAAAATAAATTGAAGAAAAAAGTAGGTTCCACAATAGAATGAAACCACTAACAGACCACATGAATTGCTAACGCTTCTACTCGATAGCCATACCAACAATTCATTTTCACGTCAAAAATAAATAAGAAATAATGAAAATAGCTGTAGTTCCTTTGTGCTATACATTATTCGTAAGTTCTCAAAAATACAATTGCATTCTTCTTTTCACTCGGGATGGATAAAGCTAGCAATGACTCTGATTCTGCTAACCTATTTGCTAATTTTTTTCAATCAACTTACTCTTCAGTCTGTCCTAATCATAATTCTTACCCTTATACTATTACTTCCTCTAGTTCTATACCTCCCCCTGTTATTTCCCATTCCTCTCTCCTTTTAGCTATAAATTCTTTAAAATCTTCTTTCTCTCCTGGTCCTGACAATATCCCTAGTTGTCTACTCAAGGAGTGTAGTTCTTCCCTTGTTTATCCATTGCTAAAGCTTTTTAATCTATCCCTTGAATCTTCTGTCTTTCCATCTCTTTGGAAAGAATCTTATATCATTCCTCTCCACAAGAAAGGTGGAAAGTCTGATATACTAAATTACAGGGGCATTGCAAAACTGTCCGCGATTCCTAAATTATTTGAAAAAATAATCACTTCGAATTTGCAGCATTTCTGCAAATCAGTTGTTTCCCCTGTTCAACATGGATTCGTAAAGAATCGGTCAACAACGACCAATCTGCTAGAATTTACTTCCTTGGTAAATGATGCTTTCCTTTCGAAAATGCAAACTGATGTCATATACACTGACTTCAGTAAGGCGTTTGACTCCGTGCACCATGACATTTTACTTTTTAAACTTGACCGAATAGGGTTTCCTCCGTCTCTTTTGCTTTGGATTAGTTCTTATTTAAAAGGTAGGACCCAAAGAGTAATGCTGAGGCTGACTACCTCTAAACAGGTTCACGTTACTTCTGGTGTTCCTCAAGGTAGTCATCTTGGACCTTTACTCTTTACTCTTTTTATAAATGATCTTCCCCCTGTTATATCCCATGCCCGAGTACTCATGTATGCGGACGACGTGAAACTTATTCTATCATACACCAATCCCCTACATTTTTCTCGTCTTCAAGACGATTTGAACGCTATGCAACTTTGGTGCTCGGCCAATCAATTGCATCTGAATTGTTCAAAGTGTATGTTTATGACATTTAATCGTACTACACCTTATCTTGTCAGTTATACCATCGACAATACCCCATTGCAACGTATACTAACAGTTAAGGATCTAGGCGTTCTTTTTGATTCTAAACTCTGTTTCAATCTTCACATAGATACCATCGTTAATGAGGCAAAAGGTGTACTTGGTTTCATTAAACGATGGTCTAAAGAGTTTAACGATCCTTTTATAACGAAACTTCTGTACATCTCTCTTGTTCGCCCTATCCTTGAATACTGCTCTTGCATCTGGTCTCCGCAGTATAACAATAGCCAGGATCGTATTAAATCTGTTCAGAAGCAATTTCTGCTTTTTGCCTTACGAGGTTTAAATTGGGACCCTAATCTTCGGTTGCCATCCTATTCCAGCAGGCTGCTTCTTCTTAATCTTCCGTCGTTAACCAACCGTAGGACAATTCTCGGTGTTGTCTTTCTACATAAGTTGGTTATTGGCGATATCGATTCTCCTTTTCTGTTAGGGCGTCTTCAATTCTCTGTTCCGGCTAGACCAACCAGAAATTACCGCCCCTTATTCCTATCGACGTGCACAACAGACTACGCTATGCACAATTCTTTTCGCGTGCTATGTAAAAATTACAATAGTTTGCATCACGTTTTCTCTACCGAACTTTCTCTACCCCTAATAAAATCGTTGCTTTCAGGATACCTTCGGGAAGTCACTGACCATTCCTAGCTATGAGCAGGGGCATGGCTAGCCGGGCTGGCTGAAAATTTTCCCCCACCGGGTCGGTGATTTCCCATTACTCCCAATACTATCTCTTTATTCTATCTAATTAACACTCTGCATATCTAGCATACAGTTCTATACTTTATTAACAATCTTCCTCCTTTCTTTTCTCCTATTTATGATATATTCTTAAATAATATAGCAAATTAACATTATTTTTAATTTTACGTAAGAACACTTTTTCCTACTTACACCCTTCTTTTTAGATGTAGGCTCTAATAGCGTCACTGACAAAATTAGCTGTGAAAAGGGGCACAGCTGGCCGGACTGGCAAATAAAACACCTCCATCGGTCGGTGATGCTATTTGAAATTTGTGTTCTCTATCTAGGCTTTTAGCATTTAATTTTTCTAATTGTATATATAATGTGTTGAATAATTGGAAGACACTCGTTTTGTCGACCACATATAAATAAATTAAAATTGACTATGACTATGGGGTGAAGGTAGGGGTGGCGATAGCTTAAAATGAAACAACCTTCATATACTACTATTATAGAAGCTACATGTCAAAATTTAGTGACTCTAGCTCTTAAAACCAAAGCACTTTGGACCTACGTTCAAAGTCGAGTCTCTAGCTCTTATAGGTGCTGAGATCCTGAGATACAAACGGACGGATAAAGGCAATAAACATGGGCTTTGCATGAATATAGTTATTGCATACTATGTTGTGTCATAGAAAGTTCTTATATTTTACAATTGTATTTTATATAGGTAATATATCTTACATACCCTGAATTGATCAAAAATACTAAGCGTCGATCGTACGTACAAAACTTTTTTCTATCAATGCACTTCGAGAACGAAATGACGCAAATAGGCAATGACTAGATGTGCCGAAGGCAGGCTAGCGACAGACTTCGTTGCTCGTGTCTGCACCAATTAACCACTTCAGCGAGACGAAAACCCTCAACTGGCGTGGCGTTTGACATGCAAAAAGCCAATAGAATTTTTTCGTCACATTCGAATGTACTGGCGTCACTCATTTTGCTGTTTTAACATTTATATAAATCATAAATAAATCATCTAGACACATTAAACAAGAAAAATGTATGCTGTATGGACATTTATCCTTTGATTTTTATTATTGATTTAAGCATGAACATCACGCTGAGCTTTTTCCCAAGCGGCTATTGGACCATGCTCAGGCCGGTATTTAACATTACATCCATCCTGTTCAAGGCGGTTGTCATCACGGAGTTCTTCATAGCGCTCCCGATCGTACTTAGTAAAACCCCACTTTTTAGATACGTAGATCTATTGACATTAAATATACATAGTTATTCTACAAATGCATATAAAAATATAGCATGAATACCTTTTGGCGACCAGGAAATTTGAACTTAGCGCGACGCAAAGCTTCTACAACTTGTGCCTTGTACCTGTCACTGGAACGCACTGACATAATAGGTTGACCAATTCTGACGCGAGCAACAGTGCCTTGCGGCTTACCAAAAGCACCTCTCATACCAGTTTGAAGCCTACAAAATGTATTAAGAGCAATTGATTAAAACGCTCATTTGAGATCGTCAGTGTGTATAGTAAAAACTTGCCTATCAGCTCCAGCACAAGACAACATTTTATTAATGCGAATGACATGAAATGGATGCAAACGCATTCGGATGTGAAATTGATCCTTTCCACAATACTTCACGAGATACTTATTACAGCAAATGCGGCCAGCTTCGAGGGCTTCGCTGCTCAATTGCTCATATTCATCGGAAACCAAATGGACACATAGCGGAAAGTCCTCAACAGTAGCCTTCTTCCTGCCCAAATCGAAAATTCGTATTTTCGGGTCAGGTACACCACGACAAAACCGCGACTTAGGATATGGCTTGTTTTTACAATACCGGTAACTAATATAAATATATTAAACAAAACTTATGCAGAAAATATGTTTATCGTAAAATGTTATATGCACATACCATCTAGCTGGACGACGACCCATTTTCTATCTGAAATTAAACATATTTAAAATTTTTTAACTAACGAGGGTAATTTTAATTAACTTTAAAAGTTACACAATTCATCCACCTACAATATTAAAATATAATAGCTAAGTATTTACAGATGTTTGAAGATGAAGTGTTCCTCTCCAAGCACAGCTAAAATCGAAAGGAAGTTAGGGTCGCAAGCGGAAGTTTATAAAACATCGTCTGAAAGTAAGAGATTGTTATCGACCGATAATTTTACAAAACTAGACAAAGCGGATAAACACAGTTTGAAGACTTCCATTAAATGTGTCAAGGTAACATCACCAATTAACTCAAGGAATTGCTTTCCATTTTATATAAATAAGTTTGGCTGGCTAGTGGTCCGGGGCTTATTATAAACAAAAATTAAACATAATTGTGTTCTAGTATACATTTTTCAAATATATTTCGGCTGCTAATCTCTTTCAGTGCCATGTAATCAAGCGACCATAAACGAATAACATTAAAAATAACCTAAATTAAACAATTAAATAAATATTTTCCATGTCTGTCCGTCTTGTCGTGGAGAATAAAAAGATTCATAGTTAGGTTATCCAGGTTTTTAGTTTGCATTTTTTTGTGCCGCGGATGTACACGCTATTGTTGTTATTGTCTCCGCAACACGCATTTTGTAAATTTCATTATTCATTGGAATGTTTGCCAAAGCATGATTGAATAATTTGTATGGAGTATTAGTAGGTTTGGTTTCTTGTTCGTTGTAGCAGTCTGAGTTGGTGAGGCGTTCTGATAATTGTGGTAGATATGGATGTTAGATTTATGTATATATTAGTAGGTTCGATATGTTTTTGTGTTCTGATTTGTTGTCTCTTTTAATAAAATTTTAATTACATTCTGTGAGAAGTCATATTTGGTTTTTTAATTTCGCGTCCAATTCTGTTCTGGTATATTGTGTCCGATACGATGATCATCATTCTCAAATAGCTAAGTACTGTAATTATTATTATAATTCTTGGGTGGTTTGAATTAAAGCTACATATGTATTCGTCCAGAGGATGTAGAATCTAAAAATGGCCCAGGTCCAGGCAAGAGGCACCTTCTCATCAAGTCCAAGCCCTCACGTAAGCTGCAGTACGTTATAACCTTATGGCTCCAAAACTACTAAAACATCGCCTTCCTATTACATTATTTAAAACCCAAACGAAAATCACAATAACTAGTACAAGTTATGAGGGCACCTAATTCTTCGAAACTTTTTAACATTTCTATATTTTTAGAAAGCGAAACTAACAGTTCTGTCCACATAGGCGCACCTGCCGAAAACGTTTTAAGAAATGTTTGAAGTCCACACTGCCAATAATTGCATATACCTTTCAAAACCGTTTATGGCGTTTTGGTCTGCGTAGTCAATAGTATGATATGATCAAATTTAAAGTTTAGTGTAAGTTTGGTTTAGGGCAGGCCGAGAGCGCAATTAACATTTAGTCATTCTCTCAGGGAACCAATTTGACTTGTTTCGCCACCGCAGCTTAATCTAGCTGTTGATTTGCCAATGGTTTTTAGCAACTGTTTTAAAACCAAGTTAAAAATTATATAAGGTGTTTATGAACTGTAAATTTTTTTGCAGCTCAAATATTATATTACCATTAATATGGCTAGAGATAAATCATTATCCGTGGAAGAAAATGCAAAAATTGAAGGTTACAAGGATGCAGGTCTGTCAACGAGTAATATAGCCAAAAGAATTCTTAGAAGCCGAAGAGTTAAATCTGTATTCCAGCGAAATATGTCGGGATATTGTAAAAATAATAATGGTGGTAATAATAGGGTGATTTCCAATGCGGACAAAAGAGATATTTTCAGAGAAGCGTCCAACTCCCATGACTCTGCCGCAAAGATCAGGGCAAATGGTGGCGATACAGCGAGGTCATCAACCATACAACGAGTGATAAGAAATGCTCCAAATTTAAAGAGACTCAAATTAAAGAAAAAGTCTCCACTTAGCGTAGCTTGGAAATGCGCTTGAATTTTGCACGAGCGTACACACGATACAACTACTATTTTCATTATCTACGTTAGGAAGAACACCAGTGAATCGGCTTCATAGTCGAGTTGGAGGTGTGATGGTGAGGGGAGCTATCTCCTGGTATGGGCCATACGAGGATAAGTTTTCCATGTCAAATATTAATGCAAAAACTTATAATGATGAACTTGTAACAGCTTTTCCCATTTGAAACACATTTTTGGAGATTTGCAATAGTATTTTCAACATGACAATGCTCCGATTCATACTGCCCATGTGGTTAAGTCATGGATTGAGCGTCAAAATGTCAAAAAGTTTAATGCAGAGTCTGCCTTACTCACCCGACTTAAACAAAAAAAAAAAGGGGATGGCTGATTCGGAAAGCTTACGAATCCGGAGAGCAGTATTCCCGCAAAGCAAATATTGAAGTTATCAAACGCGCTTTGTCATCCATTTCCTTGGATTACATTGAAAAGTTGAACAAGTCGCTTTACAATCGAATCTATGAGGTCTTACTCAACAAGAGAGGATCGGCCTATTATTAAATGTGTTGCAAGACCTTAAAATTATTAAATGTAAAATATGAGAAATTAGTTCATGGCTTAATAGCTTTAAAATTGAAAAAAGTAGGATGTGCTAACCTGATGTCCAAAATTTAACTGCATTTTTTCAAAACATTATAAAAAATTAAAATAAGTCAGAGTAACCATTTTGGTTTTATTTGACTCAGAATTGAAAAGACTTTCAGTGAAAGAAAGAAAGTAAAATTTTTCCTTTTTCAGTTTCGGTTAAAATGAGTCGAAACCACTGACGACAGGGGGTGTGCTGATGACGCGCAGTGTATGTGTGTAGATAATATAAAAATTTTTGTGGCAGTTGCGATAAGTGCAAGAGCGGCTTGCCAACTTTGTTTACAACGAACAGTTGTTTTGATAAACAAAATGTGCAACCTCTTAAAATGCATGAAATTTAAATTTAATGGTCTGTTTTTGCTAATGGTGATGCCATTCCTGCAGAATCCAACATACTCCCCCCGTTGGAAGCCTGGCTTTAAATAGATTCTTTAGGGCGCAGCAGACACAGCATGCTTACTGTTTGTATTTGGCTTGTTGCCGCCATTACTTAAATGTTAAGCTCATTATTGTCGTGAGTTAGAAGGCCGTAGGAGGGAAGACTGCGGTAAGATTCTGTGGGAATATATATCTAAGTTCTAACCTATGTAATCCGTTTAGAATAAAAAACTTGCACTAACACATTTTGCGTTACGCTGTCTCTATTAACATCGAAGTAACATGGCCAGGGGCCAAGCGTAAACCTTGCAGTGTTCAAATTGCAACTCCACTTTCGTTTGGCACTCGACATGATCTTTTATTCGCAGTGCTTATTGTAAGAAACTGCAGACACAGCACAGGCAGGGCCTCCACCCCAGTTATAGAGTTACCATTGCTAGCCAGCGTACAATATAGAAGAAGTCATCTCCGAGCTAAATAGGATGACACAACGGTCACCTAGGAAAAGACTGAACGATAGCCAGGAGATAACTACCACGGCAAGTGAGGTGCAGCCGAAGCAGACAAGTAGAATGGTGAGCAGTGTATCACAAATGCAAGTTCCCGCTGTGAGCGCGCCACAAAGCCCAAGCACCAACTCTCAAGTACTCAAGTCATGGATTTGATAAAGGGAGTCGCTGCGGTAGAGCACGAGTTGCAGAGGTCAAAAACTGGTCAAGCGCATGTGAGTACAGTTACTGATCCCGTTAAATTGAGTAATGCTGGCGTGGGTAGTACAGTTAACCTGCCGCCATTTTTGAGTGGAGAGCCATCGTCGAGTGGATGCTTGAGTGAAACTGCAATTATGAGTGGAGTCCCAAATTCAAGTGTAAGTTTGAGTAAAACAGCAATTTTAGTGGAACTGCCATTTTGGGCAGATCGCCATCTTTGAGTGAGGCATTGCCTTCTTCATTAAGTGGAAATTGTGGGACCACAGTTGCAAACGGTAGAACGAGCTAATGTTATGGATAACTGTTCTACAACATTAAGCCACTCGACGCAATATTGTTCAGCAGGCATTGCGCAGCCAACGCTCAGCTACACGTCTGCACAAGAGAACCAACCAGTGATCATTTTGGAGCCAATGCCTGCTACGCAAATTACCAGATCTACCCGAGTTTGGAGGCCAACCTGAGGATTGGCCAATATTCTTCTGCGCGTTTACGGAAACAACTTTGGCGTACAACTGCACGAATCTGGAAAATAACCAGCGATTGTTGAAGGCACTCAAAGGGGAAGCACGTGATACTGTGAAGTCGTTGCTCATACAGGAATGTGAACAACGTGATGAAATAATTACGTTTCAGATATGGCCGCCCAGAACAACTAGTACGCAGCCAGCTTATTAGTATTCGAGAGATGCAACCAATTCAAGAGCACAGCATAGCGAAAATCGTGCCATTTGCTAAACGAGTGAGTAACCTTGCCGCCTTTCTACAATCAGCTAACGGAGAACAGCACTTAGCGAATCCTACACTGATGGAGGATTTGGTCGCTAAGCTACCACCAAGCAAGAGGGTGGAGTGGGCCAGACATGCAGCTACGATTTTAGCGCGTGGTTAACGGACTACGCTAATTTGGTATGTACGATTGTGGACGTCGATAGTAAGGAGCAGAAGCGTAGAGTGCTGCATGCCAGCATTGACCAGAATAATGAAGGGCAACACCGAGGTCGCACCAAACAGTGTCCAATCTGTAATAGACAACACGTAGTCAGCAACGAGTTTAACTTAGCCTCTCCGCTAAAAAGGTGGAAGTTTGTAAAAAGGCACCGGCTTTGTTTCTCGTGCCTATGAGATGGCCACATGGCAAGAGTCTGCAAAAGGGCCAACGAATGTCAAGTCAATGGATGCCGGAAGCAGCATCATCGCCTTTTACATGATCATGATGCTATGAGTGACAATGCACCGCAGCCAGCAGATGATAGACTGATGAATACTGGACGGATGCCGCAGCCAGCGGATCCGCACACAAGAGACCACAGCCAGTAGTTGCTCAATTGACGAAACAAAAGAAACTTAAGTTGTGTTGATTCGGATGGAGAACGCCTACTATTCCGCATATTGCCAGTGACATTGCACGGGGCCAATGAGCGGATCAATACTGATGCGCTCCTTGACGAGGGCTCGTCCGTAACTATGATAGACGACGAGCTACTGCGCGACCTAGATGTAAAAGGGGAACGCAGGCAACTTAATATACAGTGGTTTGGTGGAAGACTAACCAAAGAGCCGACTTCAGTGGTAAGCATGGAAATTAGTGGAGCGCACAAACGTAAACGTTATGTGTTGCGAAATGTGTACGAGGTATCCAACCT
The DNA here is from genome assembly GCA_035045885.1 of Drosophila borealis. Classification (NCBI taxonomy): domain Eukaryota; kingdom Metazoa; phylum Arthropoda; class Insecta; order Diptera; family Drosophilidae; genus Drosophila; species Drosophila borealis. The sequence goes on along the minus strand of JAWNOR010000340.1, from coordinate 386,870 downwards.
GAACTTACCAATGCAAAGTCTGCATCGACGTGACATCTAAATGTTGGACAACGGTACCAAACCGTATCGCGGGTCGGTACCAAAACTTCTGATTGGACTTGACCATGCGCATCTTGGACTGCCAATGCACACAAGCAGGTTTGCGCCACAGGGACCATTTGCCGCAGCCAAAGAACTTGGATGGGTGGTTTTTGGGCCGGTAAGAGGTCAACCGACGGCAACGTCAACAAAGTCATGCCTCCTAGCAGTGTCGCAGGAGGATGTAATTCAAAAGATGGTATATGACTATTTTGATATCGATAACTTCGGTGTGAAGCTTACGTCACCAGTCGCAGCCAGCGACGATGCACGAGCACAGAAGATACTCGAAGGGAACGTTACCAGACAGGTTTATTATGGAACCGTGATATTGTTGAGTTGCCACGAATCTACGATATGGCATACAAAAGATTGGTCAACATTGAGAGAAAGATGAAGCGTAACGATCAGTTTAAACGAGCGTATATGAAAATTATGGACGATTATGTTCATAAAGGATATGCTCGACGATTGAAGCATCATGAGGTCGCTTTGGAGTTGAAAATCCAAATATGCCCGGTAAGATAAGACTGGTGTTTGATGCGGCAGCAACGGTCGGTGACATTTCATTGAATTCGGCAGTATCCAAGGGGCCGCAGCACTACAAGACGGTGCCGGCTGTTCTCTTCCATTTCCGGGAAGGTGCCGGAGATATCAGAGAGATGTTCCATCAAGTGTTGATTCGACCGCAGGATAGATGCGCGCAGCGATTCTTGTGGCGAAACGGCGATGATCGCCGGGAGCCTGATGTTTATGAGATAAGGGTAATAACGTTTTGAGCAGCATGCTCGCCAAGCGCCGCGCACTATGTGAAGACCTTGAATGCCCTGTAGTATGATGATTTAGATCCTCGTGCGGTTGAGTGAAGGCGACGCCATCACCATATCAACAAGAATAAGAGAAATACATGCAAATGCTGTATTTGAATTGTGCCAGATTACTTCCAGTTCGCTAACTGTAGCTGACGCCCTGGGCCAACATGGGGCCGCTAGGAGCATCGGACGGGGCGAAGCTGAAGAAAAGATTCTGGGCATGTGTTGGCAGCCAGCCACGGACGATTTCAAATTCAACATGAAGTACCACAATGTACCCCCATGTGTGCTAAATTTGGAGCGAGTACCTACGAAGAGGGAATTCTTGAGCTTGATCATATCAATATTTGATCCTTTGGGATTTCTTAGCTGTCTCATGATAACTGGAAAGTTACTTATTCGTGAGATCTGGCGACGAAATGTGCAATGGGATGAACCCTTACCAGATGAGATCGCTCGCGCCTTTAGTAAATGGCTTCAGAATATGAACAACGTGGAAGGATTTTGAAGCTCGCGCCATTACTTTGGCCCTACACCCGTGCGGGCAATACAACTGCACGTTTATGTCGACGCTAGCCAATCAGCATTCGCACCTATGGCTACTTGACGGTCACCTACGACAACAATGACGTACGAGTATGCTTCGTATGTGCCGAGACGAAGTGTGCCCCAATGAAAACGATGTCAATTCCTCGACTGGAATTGGAAGCAGCTGTGTTAGGAACGAGGCTGATGGACACTGTCAAAAGGGAGCACAGTATAGCGATCAGCGATGCTATACTATGGTCAGCTCCAAAACTGACTCGGCCTCACCGTTACGGAATGTGAGGACCCTGAGAACTAGCTGATACGGCGAGCGCAATGCGAAGCGTTCCCTGACGAAGTTCGAGCCTCGTACAATGAAGAATCAGTCGGTCATCGAAGCGACGTAAGAGGGCTGGCGCCCTTCTTGGATGACAATGGAGTCTTGCGTGCGTATGGCAGGATCGATGCCGCACTGTGTATACCGCATAGTGCGAGAAGGCCAATAGTCTTGTCACACCGGCACGCACTGACGGAACTGATTGTGTATCACTACCATGTGAAAATGAAGCATCAAAACGTGGATGCAACGATGGGCGACATCAGGACCCGATTTTGGATAACAAAGCTGCTTCGAGTGTTGAGTACAGTAATATCTGGATGGAGTGTGTGCAAGCTACAAAGAGCGCAGCCAGCGCCGCCTATAATGGCTCCTTTGCCAGAGGCTAGACTGAAGGCCAATGGATGGCCATTTAAGTTTACGGGTCTGGACTACTTTGGACAATCGGACGTCGAAAGGAAAAGAGATGGGCTGCCTTGTTTACGAGTCTGACAAGGGCCATACATTTGGAGTTGGCACATGACCTGTTAACTGATTCTTGCATAATCGTGATCAGGAACTTTCTTTGCCGTTGCGGGCCTGTACTGAGGCTGCGCAGTGACAACGGAAAGAACTTTGTTGGGGCCAACAGAGACGCCAAAAATATCATAGATGTATTCGAGCCGAAGAAGATTCAGGGTGAGCTATCTTCTAGAGGTATTGAATGGATTTTTAACTGCCCTGCGATCCCAGCTGAAGGGGGAGCCTGGGAAAAGATGGTGCAGTGTATCAACAGAGTGCTACGCCACACAGTAAAGGAGGTGGCATAAAATCAACACGTATTGGAGAGTTTCCTGATTGAGGCCGAGAATGTTGTGAATTCGAGCCCGCTTACCCACTTGCCAGTTTCTGTGGATCAGGAAGCCCCCCTAACACATAACGATCTACTCAAGGGAGTAGCCAATTTGCCTGACACACCCACTATTCATGAGCAGCCGGACGAGAGATGCGCCACAAGGAAGCAGTGGGGCATAGCGCGGCTATTACGAGCCCGTTTTGGAAGCGGTGGGTCTTGGAGTACCTGCCTACACTTGTGCGACGCTTGAAATGGTGTGCGCGCGTTGAGCCGATACGCCATGGTGATGTGGTGTTTATATGCGACCCAGCCGTGCCACGCAGGGAGTAGCGAAGGGGCATAGTGGAGGAGCTCTACCCTGGACCAGATGGAGTGCCTCGACGCGCCAGCGTGCGCGTGTCGGACGGCAGTCGAGTGCGTGGCTAAACTAGCCATATTGGATGTGAGTGAAGCAGGGCCTTCTCGGAGGCGGGGATGTTGCGGGACGAATTAAGTTATCGGGTGTTAAGTATTAAGTATATTCTGAAAGTATGTATTTTTGCCCTCTGAATCTACATTGTATTTGGCTTGTTGCCGCCATTACTTAAATGTTAAGCTCATTATTGTCGTGAGTTAGAAGGACGTAGGAGGGAAGACTGCGGTAAGATTCTGAGGGAATATGTATCTAAGTTTTAACCTATTACGCACTACGCTGTCTCTATTAACATCGGAGTAACATGGCCAGGGGCCAGGCGTAAACCTTGCAGTGTTCAAATTGCAACTCGACCTTCATTTGGCACGCGACACTTACAGTTCTTCTAATGACTCAAACCAACAAATTTTAATTTGAATGTATTCAATGATACCATATTATACATCGATAAAATTTAAGAAAGTATCGATATCTAGAACAATACCGTTGGCAGAAATATGTAAGGAACTAATTAGAGCTCAATATCTGTAACGAGAATGTGATTTTAGAGTCCCCCTAAATATATCATGACTATTAGAGTAACGCCTGCCTTTTTATAAGAGAGCGATAAAGTGACAGAAATTAAAAAGGACTACTGAATGCGTCCCCCTCGTGGTTTGAATAAGCGAATTATTACATTCACATTGATACTCTAGTGCGCAGCTTTTCTGGCGATAATGGCTAGTCGATCGTGCAATGGATGCGCAACTCCGAAGATGTAATGACCCCTTACAACAAATCAGATGTTAAGCGGTGGATATTAGAGAAAAAATTGGTAACTGGTTGCGCTAAGGCGTACATGGACCATATAGTTCCGTTGATCTGAAGGGCCGTGCGCATACGAACAGAAAGTGACAACATGGGATATAGGCAGGCAGTTGAAGGTGCGTAAGATTAGGAGAGGCGAAAGCGCATTGCAGTATTATGTTGCAATGTGCAGCATAGCAGCCCAATCAGACATGGCTACAAGTGATGTCATCAAATTCATTGTGGACAGCCATTGTTATATTGCCGTTATTTGAATGACATGCGTGACATGATGAATATTTACGAGAAAATTGGAAAAAAAAGGTAATGTGACTACTCGTAGCAGCGAAATGCCAAGAGGATGACCAACGGGAAGTATAGTAACAAGTCGACAGCAAAAAACCAGTGAGATACTTTCCTATAGTTGCAGAGGCTTTGGCCTTATGATGAGGGAGTGCAGCCAGCCGAACACGCCCGATGAGGCGTGTTTCAAGTGCTGGAGTATGGATTATCAGCACCAGTGTGTTAAGCGCAATACCGAAAAAACAATCGCAACAGTGTAGGCAACGACGGTGCGGGCGAGCTGAATAATGTGGAGTTAGCAACTGTTCAATTATAAAATACAATTAGGAGTTCCGGTTTGTGAAGAAAGATGTACAAATGTTTTTAGTTAATTTGATATGGGGAGTCCCGTAAGCGTTATTTATATCCATATATCCATAAAAATAAAAATATTAATAAATAATAAAAAATAAAATCTGAAGCTTGCCAATACCATGGATTAGGAATATAGCCAATGCTAACATAGGGAAAGCTGAAATGCCGAATTAGCTTTCTTATGAAAACTTATATTATTTCACTTAATATTGTAGATGACAAGATATTACCTTGAACTGAATTATTGGGAAGAGATGCTTTAAAAATTATTTAAGTAAAATTAGTTCACAAGAAGAAAAATTTACCGCTTAATTCAATAAAGAATGAAACCGTTTATTCGACTTTTGTATCTTTATTCACCAGTGACCAACAAATTATTAGTGATAAGAAATTTAATCAATTATCATATAGTAATTTAAGCAATCTTATATTGAACAATTAAAAAATGAGAAGTAACTTAAGTAATCAAACACTAAATGAAGAAAGATGATTTAAGTGACTTTTGTGCTAGTCTTGAAATCGAAGAGAACAATACCAATAACGTGGGTGAAGAGTTTGTCAAATCTTTGACAGAAAAATGTAAGGAACTCGTTAGAACTCATTATCTGCATCGAGAATGTGATTTTATAGACTGGACGAGTATTTAAGAAAGCCTTTCGCGACATAGTACCAAGTGACTCCCATATAGAATCACTAAAAAACTGTCTAGTTCCACAAAATGCGAAGCACTCGTGCCCTTTTTTTCAAATTTTACAGGCTTTGTGTTGTTATTCGCAAAAATAGTAAAACAATTGGTCGAATGCTGGTCCTTAACCCCTTGACACAGAAAAGCTAGAGGTATTTCAAACGCTCAAAAAAGCACTAGCGAAATCTCCGGACTTAGCCATTTTTAGTTCCAACAGAGAAACTGAGTTGCATACCGATGTAAACTGACACGCATATGGCTGCTCCATAGAGGCAATATGACTGAAAATGCATCCCATTTCGTTCTATTCGGGTAAAATAGCAGAAGAAGAATCTCGCTATCATATCTTTGAATTAGAGACTTTAGCTATAATTTATGCATTGCTGTATTTTAGAGCTTATTTAGAGTATAGGCCATTTAAAATAATTACTGATTGTAGTTCGTTTATTCGTTCGTCTATTAGTACAAACTTTGCGCGGTCTTTCTGAGAGTTGGAAAACTATGATTACTCTATTATGTGTAGAGCTGGTGCCAGTATGAGACAATCTCAAGTGGCAGAGATAACGGAAAATAATAGGAACGATAATGGGGTCTACCATATTGGAGGCATAGAGAGTGGGCAAAAGAGACGGAAAATTTAGAATGTGAAGAGTAGTCGATATTTAACTCAACTGCGTTAATGTAGACATAATTTTACAAACTGAGCAGATGCAAGATATAGAGATAGTAAAAATTAAAGAATTGTTACAGGAAGGTATCGAGAAAGAATTTGGAATGATATACGCTAAATTATACAAGAGACATTGTGATGACAAGTTAGGTGTGTATGTTCCGAATTGCATGGAAGAGCAATTCATCAGACAGACAATTATGTCAATGACCTAAAGAGAACTTACTGGTTTCCGTCAATGCTTAGTAAAGTAGCACAATTTATAAGATATTGTTCGCCGTGCATTTACACTCTATGCCCAAAACCATACATAATAGGACACTACATAGTATACCGAAGTCATAGTCAAAGCAAACATATTTTTATAATCGTAGATTTTGTGAAATTATTTCCAGTAAATAGTTCTAGTGCCCAGGAAGCCAAAGATACTACGAGTAAATATTTCGAGTTTTTCAGTCGTCTTATAAAAGTGTACTCAGATCGATAGACTTAACGAATTTCTTGCAACAACGAGGTATAGAGCACATCAAAGTTGCCACTAATGACCAAGTTGCAAGAGTTAATCGTGTTAGGTAAGCTCCCGGAGCACATTCAGATTGGCAGATTGGTATAAGTTGATGAGCAAAGTCGAGCATGCCATAAATAATGTTATTCATAGAAGTACGCAGAAAACACCCAGCATCTTGTTATTTGGAGTGATCCAAAAAGAACCCATTAGCGCAGATTAAAATTGATTAAAAAGTTGAAGTCTATTGTAAGTTACGTTTAGGGCGGAGGGAGAGTGTAATTAAGCTTAGTGACTCGCCGCTGTAGATTAATTTAGCCTTATGAATTTTAAAGTTGTCAGTTGTCAAATTATACCAACACGATGCGCACATAAAATTCTTTTACTTTGATGCCACCAATTTTCGTTTATAATTATATAAAGTCATATAATTTTTCGTGGCGCTCCCAGGTGGACTGCTTCAAAAATAATAAGAAAGGAAATAAACTAAAATTGTAAACGGGATACTAGCTGTGGCACGCGATTAAATTAATAAAATAAAATCGCGTCGGCCGGGAATAATTAAAATATCCACCTAATCTCCTGCCATCGTTGGACAATGCCACGGAAAGTAGCATCTACTGTGGAACGCCCGGAACAGCATGCAATAAGTAACCGCTTTCGAGATTTATATGTAATACTAGAGGGCATAGCCCGGACTAGCCCGTGGAACGTATGTTAAAAATCAACGTTCTCAAAAAGCTTTGAAAATTAATTTGAAACTTATCGGACGACAAACAAATAATTTTCATAGAAACGTTTTCCGCCAATTTACCAATGTTTCCCAAATCGCTGAAACACGTATTCATTATATTCTTATGTAGAGCTTTGATATATAATTTTGAAGCAAATCGGACACAACTTAAAACATCGCACAAAAAATCTTTGAGTCGCATTCCACCCGAAAAAGTTTGGATTCTGCGAAAAGTGTGAAACACGTCTCAAATGATTTTTCTTATAGATCTTTGGAAACGAATTTGAACACAAAACGTCATCCACCAAATCTTTGACCTCAATTTCCACCAAGGAGGAACGGATTTTTCGAAAAGTGTGAAACACCCCTCAAATGAATTTGAACAAAGATCTTTGAAAATAAGTTTGGGGCCGATCGGATCGTAAACAAAAAACTTTCATACAACTATTTTCCGCGATTTTTCAACACTTGCGGGTGGAATTTCCCGAAACCCCGTCTTAACGTGCACCTACATCACATAAGGTAGCTACAGGGAAAATTTCAGCTTCCTAGCTCTTACGGTTTAGTCAGTCAGTCAGTCAGTCAGAGATATAATATATCTGCGATTTGTAGTGCTTTTGAGCGCATGTTCAATTAGTTGTCTTATTTAAATTGAAATTAAATGTTATTACAATTTCATATCGCTTAGTCAATGTCGTTTTCCCCCCTTTGCCTTCACTCGCAGCCGCTGTGAATTATAGTTGCTCGAGACCAAGCGCTTGTATATAAGTGCAATACACATGTACATACACGTACATAGCAAGCCAGCTGCAGTTCGCTTATTTTCGTTCCGTGATACGCGGTGGCTGTGCAATTGTTGCTGTACGCACTTTCGTTCGCGCGTTTCGGTCAAGAGACGCTCGCTCCCTTACTCTTTATTAATCAGGCATATCACTTTTTGAAGTCGTTTGGCACATAGAGCGCGCACGTTAAAAACAAATTTTATATAGTTGCTATAAATAGTAAATTCGCTTTTTAGTTTAAATTAATAATTACTAAATCGAATTTAGATTTAAATATGGCAACCAAAGAATGTTTTAACGATTAAAAAAAAAAAAGAAGCAATATGTCTATTATAGAGTTAATTAAACCTAGAATCTACGCATGCGTATATATACGCAGCCATACTGCAGGAGGTTGTCGTATTTTGTTGTTGATATCCAAATTTAAAGTAGCCCTACTCAAGACGAAGACTCTTCCTCGACTTGAGTTGTGCGCGGCTCACCTTGTCATCGTATCATAAGATTACCGATTGAATGGGTGGATCTGTGGTCAGATTCTAAAATCACGCTTCGCTGGATTCGGTCACATCCTTCGTCTTTGACAATATTTGCGTCGAATCGAGTGGCTGAAATCCAAGAGTGGATAGATGACGCTGATTGGCGCCAAAGCAAAACCCAGCAGATAACGTTTCGAGAGGCTGCGATGTTGACGAGTTACTTGCGTCCGATGACCAGCATCCGAAGACAGATGAGTTGCGTACGCAAAACAGCTGTTAGACTAGCAGCTATGGTAGACCGACCAAATATCTTCGAATCTATAGTTAGTTTTTCATCGCATGCCAGGTTGCTGAGAGCCTTTGCATTTGTCCGCTCTATCCAAAAATTTAAAAATAAGGCAGTATAATTTGGGAGTATCCCTACGGCGTTTGAAAGGAAAGAAGCTTTCGAGAAAATATTTGAAGTCATCCAAAGAGTTAAAATGAAAAAAAATTACATAGATAGGGGTGAAAAGGGCACGCGCATGGGTCATAGCCCGCAGCGTCCCAATCCATTTATATTATTACTAGCGGGTATAACCCGGCCTTGCCCGTGGCACGTATGTTATAAAATCAGTGTTCTCAAACAAATTTGAAATGATTTTGAAACTGATCGGACGGTAAACAAATAAATTTCTTACAAACGTTTTCCGCCAATTTACCACTGTCGCGAGTGGAATTTTCCAAATCGCTGAAACACGTATTCATTACATTCTTATGTAGAGCTTTGAAAATAAGTTTGAAGCAAATCGGACACAGCTTAAAACTTCGCACAAAAAATCTTTGAGTCGCATTCCACCCGAAAAAGTTGGATTCTGCGAAAGGTGTGAAACACGTCTCAAATGATTTTTCTTATAGATCTTTGGAATCGAATTTGAGCGCGAAATGTCACCCACCAAATCTTTTACCTCCATTTCCACCAAGGAGGAACGGATTTTTCGAAAAGTGTGAAACACCCCTTAAATGAATTTAAGCAAAGATCTTTGAAAATAAGTTTGGGGCCGATCGGATGGTAAACAAAATACTTACATACAACCGTTTTCTGCCAATTTACAACTGTTGCGGGTGGAATTTCCCAAATCGCTTAAATACGTATTTATTAAGTTCTTATGTAGAGCTTTGAAAATAAGTTTGAAGCAAATCGGACACAACTTAAAGCTTCGCCCAAAAAATCTTTAATTTTTTCCCTTTAATCATTCCCGTCGAAGAAGTTTGAATTCTCCTTTATATTTTACATTTAAAAAAAAATTGAAAAATAATTTTATTTATCGATCGGATGGTAAACAAAAAAGTTACATACAAACGGTCTTCGCGATTTTTCCACACTTGCGGGTGGAATTTCCCGAAACCCCGTCTAAACGTGCACCTACATCACATAAGGTAACTACAGTGAAAATTTCAGCTTCCTAGCTCTTACGGTTAAGGCTGTGCATTGATCACCAATCAGTCAGTCAGTCAGGACAAACAGTTTTATATATAGAGACTAGCGGGTATAACCCGGCCTTGCCCGTGGCACGTATGTTATTAAATAAATGTTCTCAACAAAGTTAGATATGATTTTGAAACAGATCGGACGGTAAACAAATAAATTTCTTACAAACGTTTTCCGCCAATTTACCACTGTCGCGAGTGGAATTTTCCAAATCGCTGAAACACGTATTCATTACATTCTTATGTAGAGCTTTGAAAATAAGTTTGAAGCAAATCGGACACAGCTTAAAACTTCGCACAAAAAATCTTTGAGTCGCATTCCACCCGAAAAAGTTGGATTCTGCGAAAGGTGTGAAACACGTCTCAAATGATTTTTCTTATAGATCTTTGGAAACGAATTTGAGCGCGAAATGTCACCCACCAAATCTTTTACCTCCATTTCCACCAAAGAGGAACGGATTTTTCGAAAAGTGTGAAACACCCCTTAAATGAATTTAAGCAAAGATCTTTGAAAATAAGTTTGGGGCCGATCGGATGGTAAACAAAATACTTACATACAACCGTTTTCTGCCAATTTACAACTGTTGCGGGTGGAATTTCCCAAATCGCTTAAATACGTATTTATTAAGTTCTTATGTAGAGCTTTGAAAATAAGTTTGAAGCAAATCGGACACAACTTAAAGCTTCGCCCAAAAAATCTTTAATTTTTTCCCTTTAATCATTCCCGTCGAAGAAGTTTGAATTCTGCGAAAAGTGTGAAACACGTATCAAATGATTTTTCTTATAGATCTCTGAAAATGAATTTGAGCGCGAAACGTCACCCTCCAAATCGTTGACCTCCATTTCCACCAAGGAGGAACGGATTATCCTAAGAGTGTGAAACACCTCTCAAATGAATTTGAACAAAGATCTTTGAAAATAAGTTTGAGGCCGTTTTTCGCAATTTTACCACTGTTGCGGGTGGAATTTCCCGAAACCCCGTCTTAACGTACACCTACATCACATAAGGTAGCTACAGTGAAAATTTCAGCTTCCTAGCTCTTACGGTTTGGGCTGTGCTTTGATCACCAATCAGTCAGACAGTCAGTCAGTCAGACAACAGACAAACAGTTTTATAAATAGAGATATTTTTGGTGCTCTTTTTCGTTATTGTAAGTAGGGGGACGACTTGCAAATGCTCCTCTTTCGTATGATGCCAAGTTTCCGCTGTTTCTGAATAAAAGCTCGCAATTTGCTAGAAGCTTTATTAGATGCCTGCATTTCACGAATTGTCAAACTGCTGGCCCAAAAGCGCTCCGAAGTCTGTGAGATCATGAATTGGTTGCTTTCCTTGCCGTACGGAACGGACAAGGATTATCAAATAAAGCCAACGTCCTTTATATTTTACATTTAAAAAAAAATTGAAAAATAATTTTATTTATTTTTATTTAATATAATTGAGAAATAAATAGACTTTCAACGACAAAGATTTTAAAATGTTACCTTTTGCAGTTTGGGTTAAATTGAGCCATAGCCACTGACGTTAGGAGGTGTGCCAACCTGATAACGCTCATTATTTATATATACTACCGGGAATTACTCGTAACAGCTTTTGTGCTTCAAATTTAAAATATAGTATTTATTCACTTCCCGCCCGTTGAAAATTTTAATCTTCGCGTACCATCTTGAGTGAATAGAAGTGCCTTGAATTAAAGACTCAGGCCGTTTGGACAGTACTTAAAACTTCACCTTTACAATCTTTAACCAAGAGGATTTTGCGAAAGTGTGAAATACGTCTTAAATGATTTTTCAATGAATTCCTCGGAAATTAATGTAAACGTGAAATCTCACTCACCAAATCCCCAAATTGACCTAGATATAACCAAGGCTAAAAACACCCTTCAAATGAATTTGTAGACACATCATAGAAAATGATTTTGAGGTTGATCTTATTGTAAACAAAACAGAGGCGTTCAATCGTTTTCGAGGTTTGCTCGCTCTTGCAGAAAGGTGTGGTACTTGACAAGCCACCGATCCCAGAACACCTGTTGTAGATGTGCCAGACGCTGGCATTTATCCAAGCGACTGCAGACCAGTTTTGTTAAATCAGCCTCAATAAAGGTGTCCGTGTCAAATTTCTTTCTGACCTAGATATAACCAAGGCTAAAAACACCCTTCAAATGAATTTGTAGACACATCATAGAAAATGATTTTGAGGTTGATCTTATTGTAAACAAAAAAGAGGCGTTCAATCGTTTTCGAGGTTTCCTCGCTCTTGCAGAAAGGTGTGGTACTCGACACGCCACCGATCCCAGAACACCTGTTGTAGATGTGCCAGACGCTGGATTTTATCCAAGGGACTGCAGACCAGTTTTGTTAAATCAGCCTCAATAAAGGTGTCCGTGTCAAATTTCTTTGTAACTATAGAGTCTAAAAACTGCAATTTCCCGTCGTTTTCTAGTTCAATTGTAAATTTAATGGGTTAGGCCCAGACCCAGCGCCACCTTCTCATCAAGTCCAAGCGCTCACGTAAGCCTTAGTAACTAGTAACTAAAACTACTTAAACATAGCTTTCCTTTATAATTAGTTTTAAGCCTCCAAGGAAAATCACAATAACTTGTTCAAGTTATTCAGCTAATTCATCGGAACTTTTTAACATTTTAACATTTTCAGAAAGCAAACCTAACACTAATAATCCATATAGTCCCACCTGCCGAAAACGGGTAAAGAAATGTTGAAAGATCAAACTGCCTAATCATTGCCTTTACTTTATTCTCTTTTGGGCAAGAAAGGTGCAACTACCTTCCAAAACTATTTAGCCATCATTATGGTGTGTTGACGTAGAACTACGCAGTCAATAGTATGATATGATCAAATTTGAAGTCTATTGTAAATAGGGTTTAGGGCGGACCTAGAGCGCAATTAAAATTTAATAATTTGCTCAGGGAACGAATTCGGCTCGTTTTCCACCGTAGATTAATCTAGCTGTTGAGTTTCCGATGTTTTTTGACAACTGTTTTGAAACCAAGCCAAGAATAAAAAAAAAAATTTTCCTTTTAACAATACTTCATAAAGTGTTTTTTAACAGAGATTAGATTTGCCTGCAGAATCCAACATGCTCCGCCCGTTGGAAGCCTGGCTTTCAATAGACTCCTTAAGGAGCAGCTGATACAGCATTGATTGCGGCTCTTCTAATGACTTAATATGTGGTCCTCAGATCAGCTACTCGAGAGACTCCACCCTTGCCAGGAATCAGATTTACTACCCTACCCAGTGATCCACGCATTGAAGGCAAATTTTCATCCTTGACGAGTACCATTATGTTTGAGTACGCCATTTAGCCTGGTGTTGCAGTAAGGTGAGATACTCCTCACACCACCAATCCCAGAACACCTGTTGTAGATGTGCCAGACTCTGCCATTTATCCAAGCGACTGTAGATTAGTTTTGTAAAATCAGACTCGATGAAGGTTGCTGGAGGACCACCAAACAGTAGATGAACAGGAGTCAGGATACCTAGATCTGCTGAGTTCTCTGAATGCTAAAGTAATGGTTGTGAATTAACAATGTAAGAAGAAAATAGTTATATTTAAGCATATAGTTATATTTGCCAAGAAATCATTGAATTTGAAGTGCTCATTTCCAATCTAGCATAACGCTGACGAAGATGCTTGTGCGCTTGACCTCATACATCAGACTGGCCAACAGCTTCGCTGCACATAATCCCAGTTTTGGGACGGATAATGCATTTAACAGCGCATCTCGAGACTTGGAGCAAAGGGTACGACTTATAGTTAGCTAATTTCTGGTCAATACAATCACAAACCTGAATCATTTGTCGCAGAGCCATAACATGCAATGCGCAACTTGATTGTAATGCTGTCGCCCTTCAAGACGCAATGATTTTGAAGGAACTATTTTTAACAACCAATCAACTCTGGACTAAATCCCAACATATGAAATAATCCAGAAACTTGGTGAAGGCTTAATTCAGAAGCTGCTTGATGTTAGCTGAGTCCTGCTTTTTCAGATGTGAGGTCGACAAAATTTTCGTTCTAGGTTGAGAAATCCACAACAGGCCGATAAGATGGCTATAGGTCTCTCTTACCAGCTCTTCACTCCGCTTCAATGAAAATCACACTGAATATCTGCCGGAAGGCAAGCGGCAAGCTGTTGCTCATACTCAAAATCATTCATGCTGGCCCTTACCATAAGCTTTTCCTAGCTTTCGAAAAACACCTAACCAAATCATCCAAGCGAACGTCCAACTGGCCAGCATCGCCATCAGGAGGGAGGTCAGCGGCCAACAACGAAGTAATGCGCAGTCTCTCAAAACCACCGCCCACGACCCAGCCAAGTTGAATCTTTTACAGGAGAAGTAATCCTGGCAAAATTAGAATTTGGCCAACAGACAAAATCTCATAGAAGGGGCTCGCTCCAAATAAAAGATTCACTCGCTGTGGTTTGATTGAAGGGGATTGCCTCTCCGATGTACCGATGACGAAGCTAGGCTGACTATCGGTAGTTGTTGGAGCCACAAGAGCAAGAGCCACAAAAGAACCAAAACTAATGGCCAACTAAATTGTCCAAAAGCAGAACACCAAACTAAAGACCTTCGACAGCAAGAGCGGTAGTCGATGAGAGTGAGTCACTGTGGCAGCGCAAGAAGCGGTCGATTTGGACGTTTAATTCAACGACCAGGAGCATCACAAAAACTTCAGCCATTTTGGTTGGACTCAGATACAATCATCCTTTTGCTGGGATTAGTATTATGACTGGCTTTGCCCAACTGAGAGTTTGTCACATGGGATGCCATGGCATGTTGCACACTCTTCAGTTTTTGAAGTTTGCAACACACCCATATGCGAATTGACCTTGTCGGAGAACTCACGCAGTTTTAAAGCCGACTTTGAATCTACCCTCTTGAGTCCAAAAATCTTTTATTACGAATATCAAGGACCAGACAATAGTCTGCACCGGAAATCACCAATGATCGAACCAAATCCATCGCAGAGCCAGAGCTTTTCGATATAGGCCAGTTCGGTATACACCACTTAAACATTGCGATGAAATGCGAATATTCGGTATAGCCACCGGAAAACGTAAGTAGTTTGAGCTTGAGCAAGCGCGTCCTATTGGCCACGATGACGGTTTGGCTTAGTCAGCAATAGGTTTTCAATTTGCAATAGGCGAACTTCTAAAGCGACGGCACAAGAGGTAGAGGAAGCGTATATATATAAGCTGAGCTGGCGAATGACCTCACAAAAGGGAGGCGCTTAAATCAACTTGTGGCGTCTCAGTACGTACATTTAAATAATTTTACGAGCTGTAAATTGACAACAATTCCTTATTTAATTGCTTATATATTTGAACTGCATTTATTTTAAAATCTCCATAGGTCCTCAAAATGTTGAGTTGCCAATTTAGTTTAACAACTGGTTTTTAATTTTTATTAATAATTATTAAATCATGTTTAAAAATCAACAGAAAGTTTTGACAAAAAAACGGAAGACGACTGTCAAAAGCGTAATGAGTCTCAATAATCTCTATATATATAACTGTTTGTCCTGACTGATTGACTGACTGACTGACTAACTGATTGGTGATCAACGCCCAGCCCAAACCGTAAGAGCTAGGAGGCTAGGTGCACGTGTGGAAAAATCGCGAGAAACGTTTGTATGTAACTTTTTTGTTTACCATCCGATCGGCCTCAAACTTATTTTCAAAGATCTTTGTTCAAATTCATTTGAGGGGTGTTTCACACTCTTAGGATAATCCGTTCCTCCTTGGTGGAAATGGAGGTCAAAGATTTGGTGGGTGACGTTTCGCACTCAAATTCATTTCCAGAGATCTATAAGAAAAATCATTTGATACGTGTTTCACACTTTTCGCATAATTCAAACTTCTTCGGGGGAATGCGACTTAAAGATTTTTTGGGCGAAGTTTAAAGTTGTGTCCGATTTACTTCAAACTTATTTTCAAAGCTCAACATAAGAACTTAATAAGTACGTATTTCAGCGATTTGGAAAATTCCACCCGCAACAGTGGTAAATTAGCGGAAAACGGTTGTATGAAAGTTTTTTGTTTGCCATCCGATCGGCTCCACACTTGTTTTCAAAGATCTTTGTGCAAATTCATTTAAGGGGTCTTTCACACTTTTCGAAAAATCCGTCCCTCCTTGGTGGAAATGGAGGTAAAAAATTTTGTGGGTGACGGTTCGCGCTCAAATTCGTTTTCAAAGATCTATAAGAAAAATCATTTGAGACGTGTTTCACACTTATTGCAGAATCCAAACTTTTTCGGGTGGAATGCGACTCAAAGATTTTTTGTACGAAGTTTTAAGCTGTGTCCGATTTGCTTAAAAAACGTATTTTCAAAGAATGTAATGAATACGTGTTTCAGCGATTTGGGAAATTCCACTCGCAACAGTGGTAAATTGGCGGAAAACGTTTGTATGAAAGTTATATGTTTACCGTCCGATCAGTTTCAAAATCATTTCAAATTTGTTTGAGAACATTGGTTTTTTAACATACGTGCCACGGGCAAGGCCGGGTTATACCCGCTAGTCAAATTATAAAGGGTAAATTAAGCATAGAATCGACAGAGTTAGAATGTAGATTAGAAATGGATGCAGCGTTAAAATATCAGAGTAGAATAGCAGTAGAAACTTTTGACCCAACGATGATTTGGTTAGCGATCCAGAAGAATTCTGTATAGGGACAAAAGCTCGTTTTAAGTACGATGTAAAGTCTCTAAGTCAGGCAACGTCTGCAGCCATGCCCGTTGCAGCTCCACGTACACGTCTTCCCCATCTTCCGCATCCGTAAAGAGAAATTCAATCTTTATGAGCTCAAGTCTCTCTGGTGAAGCTCGAGGCACTGTTAGTGCATTTCAAGTCACCGAGGACAATTATTTGAAATAAATAGCCAGCCATAAGAGAGTATGCAATTGAATTTTTAATAATAATAATATTGATCTTCTCTTTAGCCTGCCAAAGATAGCTGCATCGTAAAAATCTGTGACGCGGGGTCATAATAGAGAAAAATATTAGGACGATACATTAGCGTTAAAAGCAAAACTAATTTTAAAGAAATAATAAAGAAGAAATGAATTTGAACGTTAAAATTAAGAATATAACCAGCTCTACGAAAACCGGGACTGAGAAAATTAATATTAATTTGAATATAGGAGTTCGATTAAAGTTTAAATTTAACTCTGACTTTTAGAAGTTAACTTAAAAAATGATTTCTCACTACATGGTAAAGAACGCAAAAGAGGGTTGTAAGATATCGAAGCTGCACAGCGGTTTCACTTTGGATCGAACAGGCGTAAGTAGTGGACGTGTTAACAGAGACAGCGAGAATTAGTGCCGCCGGGTCGTATTCGCGAGGTCAGGCAGAGAGTTATTTCTTTATTTTTTAATTAAAAGGCAGAATCGAATATAATTTGAACATTCAAAGCTTTTGATTTATCGTTCGGAAAGCGACACCCAACAGACTTAAATTATTTGCAATTTATATTCCGCCGGGGAGTTATCCCAGCGGCACCCATCCTGCCTGCCAACCCTAACCTACACCACGGCGGAGACATATTTGCGGCCTCCCCTTTCCGCTAACCTAACTACTTTTGCAGTGGAGCGATCCCAGTAGTTCCCCCTTTCTTCTATCATCGCGTCTCAATAAATACAAATTTCTGGTAAATTTGACCCGGGTAGACTGAGTTCTACAACCCCGGCTAAATCACTACTTTACAAGTGACGCATGAGCAGGCACTTAAAGCGTGAAGGGGCGTGGAAATAACGTGGCCTAAAGATTTACAGGAGTACCAACATTGTTGCGCTAGTGCTAGCAGTAATAAAAATTTATAAAAAACAGATAGAATTCAATGAAGATGCGCGTGAATGTGTTTGTGTAAATATATACAGAGATTCAGGAAATTTGCGCTAGCTGCCCCAACCACGTGGGCAGCCAAAACACATTTTCTTTAATAACTTCTGAGCTGATCTTGATGAAATTTTCAACAGTACATTTTATTGTAATATAAATTATTCGTGTATTCTCAAAAAGACAATTGCATTAAAATTGTGGCTAAAGATGGGGTGGAAAAAAAATGGTGTTTTCTTACTTGATTAAAAGCTATAAAATTAAAGATACTTGATATATATAAACTATTCTAAAAGCTACATGTTGAGTTTGGTGATTCTAGCTCTTATTATTTACCAAAATTGTTAAAAAAAAAACAGGATTACGATATCGATTTATATGAATTACTTGGAAAGGGGCCAAGTTATCGATTTTCGGAAACAAACTCGTACTGAGCAATGACTGCTCTATTAAAGAGAGGAATGGCGTGGTCGTGGGGCATGGAACAGCAGGCCGCATTTGGCAAAGTGAAGGAGCGGCTGATAACACCTCCGATCCTCGCATGCCCAGACTTCAGCAAGAAATTCGTGTTGCAGACGGACTCGAGCCTCCACGGTCTCGGCACTGTTCTTACACAGACCAGTGCAAGGAGTGGCTGGCGATAACTTGGTCAATCATACTTGCTACTTAGAAAAATACCGGTTCGAGGTCAACGCCGACTACATGGCTCTCAAGTGGTTCAATTCGGTTGAGAGACTGTCTGCAAGAAACGATCTATGGGCCCTAAAGCTACAACAGTTGCAATTCGATATACCGGCGAGGAAAGCTGAGCGTGGTAGACGATGCGCTATCCAGACAGCCACTAGAGGCATGCAGTCAGGCCGTGAAAGAGCAATCCCTCTCCGGATGGTCCACAAGTATGCTGGAAAGAGTGATCAATTAGCCACAGAAGTGCATGGACTATGCAATCGAGAACGGCCAACTCTATCGCCACCTACGCTACAAAGCTGACGACAAGAACTACGGCCCGTGGAAACTATGCATCGCCGGCAAAGGGTCCTGTAGGATGGCCACAATATCCCTATGTCCTCAAGGAGTATGGAAAACGATGTCCCAACTAGACCAAATATAATACTAGTCAGGGATGTTCCGGGACGCTGCACGATACGTAAGATACTGCGAAGCATGCAAAAAATTCATGGTGGTTCATGTGAGACCGTTCGGGCGGATGTTGATGCGCCAGGTAACGAAACCTTGGTCCATCCTCTGCACCGACTTCGTGGGCCTTTTACCGCGCTCGAAACACGTGAATAAATTGTTGTTGGTATTCCACGAAGCGTTTAGTGAGTGAGTGGAGTTGGTCCCCCTGAGGAGAGCAACAGCAGTCCATCAACAGAGGGCATTCCGAGAGCGAATACTCTGCCGATTCGAAGTCCCTAGATAGTTCGTATGCGACAACGGACTGCAGTTCATCAACCGGACTTGCAAGGCTTTTCTGAGCTCCAACTGTGCAAAGGTGCAATACATGGCACCCTACTGCCCTGAGGAGAACCCAACCGAGCGGACAAATCGGACGTTCAAAACAATGTTTGCCCAGATTATTGAGGATCATCAAAGTTCGTGGGACGAAATGTTACCGCGAGCCCGTTTCCCGGCTGACCTTTATGACGAGGTTAGGCCCGCCACCGGTTCTATTCAACAAACGCTGAACGGAAAGCCGGACGTCTGAAGGAGGTATTGGACATCGTCCGTCACAATTTGCAGCATGCCTCCTGGGAGCAGGGTAGGCATTATAACTTGCGTCGGAGGGAATGACGGCCAACGATCAATGTTAACCGATAGATTCGCAGCGATGCTGGCACGGAAGTTCGATGGCCCCTACCGGTTCGGAAAGTTCATTTCGTACACTTGGCTCTCGAAGGCGAACGTAAGAGGCGGGAGCCAACATCGCGCAGCTGAAGCCCTTTTAGAATGCTAACAGGAAAAGCGGAGGAGTAAGTAGGCTTAAGAAAAGAGTTCTCACTACACGGTAAAGAACGCAAGAGAGGGTTGTAAGATATCGAAGCTGCACAGCGGTTTCACTTTGGATCGAAAAGGCGTAAGTAGTCGACGTGTTAACAGAGACAGCGAGAATTAGGGCTGCCGAGTCGTATTCGCGAGGTCAGGCAGAGAGTTTATTTTTAATGTCTTGATGTTGGACTCAACCCCATCGAGCACTACCGAAAATGGTCGATTTGCTAAGTAGCTTCGCACAATCGATTAAAACTGTGGTGGCAACAAAGGCTTGATTTTTCTGAGCAGTCCATTGTGCCACACTCTGTCGAAGGCCTGTCTTATGTCCAAGTACGCTGCCACTACGTTTTCTTTGGATTCGAAACCCTCGAGGATGAAATTCACCACCCTATTTAGTTGTTCTGGTGTGCCATCGGATTTTCGGAACCCGAACTTAAAGGATCGAATTTTTCTTTAATCTTTTTCATGGATAACAGTCTCGTAAGCAGACAACGTTCGAAGAGTTTGCCAGTCTCCACAGTGAGTGACTTGAAGACTCATTTGGAGAAACATTTTCAAAAAAACTGTTGGTTTCCTTTGTCTATGCAGCTCCAGCAGCTTTTTGACCCGGTTCGACAATCAGCGGTAGATCCTGTCCACAATTGGATCTCCGGTACGACAGAACTGCCTTGTAAGCCTTCTCTTGATCAGTAGTAGTGCATAGATTACGGGAGGAAGTCTACCCTGTGGTCTTGAGCTTTCTGATTGGCGTACTAGCGCAGCAATGAGGGCTGCCAAGTGAACCTTGTTGAGGAATAGCTTTTGTGCATCTTCGATGTCTTCTGGTGTTAGTATTTCTAAGTTTTGGTCTAGAGTTTCCTGCAGATCTTGTCGAAATGCGGCAATGTTGGCTCCAGGAGGCAGGAGGTACTTTGGCATACAGTCGTAACCAACAATTAGTGGGATATGATCGGAAGGTAACTGATAATTAGGCCTTATACATAAGAATCAAAGAAATCAATAGCACTCGGCATTTATTTTTGAGCATACGGGAACTAAAAGGGAAGCGCTAGTGTCCTACTGGGGTTTCGGTAACAAATGCACACGTGCAAGAGGATAATCTCCGCGGTAACAGACGGTCATATGCTAAAGTGGAGACCGAAAAAAATAACGGACGGTCATAACAAGTTTTTGTCGAAAAAATGTACAGGCTGACACACAAACGTTCGCCCATACATGAAGACGTATGCTCGCGGCCCGATAACCATTAGCGTCCATATCGTCGAAGCTCACCTTTGGCAAATCTTTCTTGTATGCAGCGAACTGAGATCGTGAGTGAACGTGCGATGACAAATCGGATCTGAAGTGTTCAAGTGAAAAAAAATGAAGCATAAACATTTAAATGCAGCGACAATTGTGATTAAAATAAAATATATATTATTTTAGTGTTAAAAAAACAAAGGAAAAAATAACTGTTGAGTATTCATTGTTTTTTAGCTACTGTTTTGAAACTTTAGCCCAGAATTAAGGTCAATTTTGGCTTTTCACAACAACACGTTATAATGCCTTTATTAATCACAATAAGATTTGGTTGTGGTTGTGGCTCAGAATAATTTCCTATCATCAACGAATGAAAAAGTGGATGAGATAATAGAGAGTATTCATTTTTATAGCAGCTGCGACATGTACAAGAGAGGCTTGCCAACTATATTTACAACGAGCAGCTGTTTCACTAATGTTTGCTTTTGCTAATGCGATGCGAATTCTGCAGAATCCAACATACTCCATCAGACACATCTTGTTTACGGATCTTCGAATAATTCCAGATGTGGTCGTCAGATCAGCTACACAAGATACTCCATCCTTCCCAGGAATCAGATCATCATAGTCCAGAGACGAAATGCTAAGCCGGCCAGCACGGAGAAGCTCACCTGCATCCACAACTGGTGCAAGGGCTGCGATTGCGCTCGACTTTTTCACATTTCCGTAAGAACGAGTCTGCCTGATGACATCCCACAAGTTCGCTTTCAGTACAGGACGCAGAAGAATGCGAGTGTCGTGATGAATATCTGCAGCAGTGAGTCCATGATGGCTTATAAGCTTCATGAATTTATACACATACGCGAATGTACGCCGCATGAAGCCAAATGAATTTGTGTGCTTGCATCTACGAATTCAATCCGCATGTGGAGACTTGATGATCAGTACTTTTTTCCTCAATGCAATTGTTGGACTTTCAGGAAGACAAGACGATGGCCAATTGTGGCGACCATCTAATAGATACGATAGGCCATGAAACTAGACATCTGATTAAGCTAGGACGTCGGGAACTGTGCCTCTGCCCGTCGGAACATATCGCCAATCCATACTGGTGGTAAGTTCTTGTATGGCAGCGACACGATTTGCTATGAAACCATTGAATTTGAAGGGTTCACCTTCAATTCAGGATATAACCACGGACGAATCGCACCAGCAATAGAACTAGCTGACGAAGATGCCTGTGCGCTTGACTTCATGCAATCGATTAGCCAACAGATTCGCTGCACTTATTTCTAGTTTTGGGACAGACAATGTTTTTAACGGCGCAACTCGAGACTTAAAGGAAAGGATACGGCTTGTGGCTAGAGGACTTCTGGCCACCACGCAGATGCAGGCTCCATAGGCCTCCACTCTCCGATCGCAAAATCTATGGATTTAAACTTCAAATTCATTGAAGAGCAGCACTCTAGGAAATGAAACATGCCGAATGTTCCGAAAGCTGCTGCATAGGTCCCTCCAAGTCGTATCACGTGCAATCGGCAAGCTTTCATCCCAAGTCAATTGGGCCTTACACAGCTGTTGAAGAAAAATGTTTGCTTTAGTTATGACTGGTCCCAAAAGTCCAAGCGAATCATAAAACCGGGCAACAATATACAGAACAGAGCCGCTACAGGGTTTAATAGTGGAATATATAACAGAAAATTAAAATAGCAAGTAGTCAATCGCTGGATCCCATACATGTCTTGGTGACATTGCTTCCATAATCAAACTTCAAGAATTCTTCCCTATCTTCATCAGCTATCTCATCGAGGACTTCTTGGTGACTGGAAAACCACGTTCGAAGCATGGTATTGCCACGAGACAATATACCAGCTGTCTGACGAATTTTCTCTCTGGCTTTAGCAACTGAGTTGGCTCCATATATGAAATCGTCAACGTAAAACGCCTACTTGATGTCACCCGATCCAATCGGAAATGCATCACGATCATCAATGGCCAACTGGTGCATATCGCGCACGGACTGAAATGAAGCTGATGTGGTCCCATATGTCACTGTATCCAGATTGAAGATTTCAATGTCCTCCTGAGGCAGGGCCCTCCACTTGATGCACTGGAAGTAACTATCAAGCGAAGTAACACGAACACAGTGATACATTTTGCAAATGTCAGCTTTCAAAGCAACAGGATACGTGCGAAATCGGATCATTATGTGAAAAAATGGTTGAATGATGGGTTCCGTTATCAGCACATCATAAAGAAAATATATAGAATTAGTTGTCGCAGAGCCATCGAACACAACGGTTGTGGCGCTGTATTCCTTCAAGACTCAATGATGTAGGGAAAAATATTTTCAACAGCCACTCACCTCTGGACTAACTCGTGACATGTGGTTCAGATCCAGAAACTCTTCGATGAAGACCGAGTACTGCTCCTTCATTTGCGAATGCCGACCCAATTTTCGCCCAATACTGAGAAATCGACAATAAGCCTGGCAATAAGGCTCTCCTAGCAACTCTGCACTCCGCTTCAAAGGCAATCGCACTGAATACTCGCCCGATGGTGGGTGGGAGAAGTTATGGGCAACGTGCTGCTCACATTCCAACTCTTGCCTGCTTGCCTTTACCACAGGCTCTCTCAAGATGTCAACTTCCAAAAAATGCCGAACCAAATCATCACCGTCCAAGTGACCAGCATCGTTATCAGGAGTGAGGGCATCAACCACCAACGAGGTATTGCAAAATCTCTCAAAACCAACGGTCACGACCCAGCCAAGACGAGTCCTTTGCAGAAAAAGTATTCCTGGCAAAAGCATAATTCACCCAACAGACATTAGCTCGTAGAAAACTTAAACCAATTAAAAGATCGACCCTCTGTGGTTTGTTGAACGCATGATCAGCCAACTTTATGTTCGAAGGGATTTTCCAATCCGATGTATCGATGATGTGGCTAGGCTGACTTTCGGTAACCATTGGAGCCACAAGAGCATTAAAGGTAACTGAATAATCTGAGGTGTGTGACTTCATATCAATCGTTACAGCTGATCCTTCAGTAGAGACGCTTGTGTCTCAGAGACCTGTGACATTTGCCGAAGATCTGGATTTCCTTAACTGAAGTGCAAAGCGGGATGTGACCATTTGCAATTGAGAACCTGAGTATAATAAGGCCCTACAGTGGAGTGAGCGTGAGTCGAAGGGGCGGCGCTCGAAACGGACAATGTATGTGATGGTGTCGACGCTTTAGCTTCTGGTAAAGTAGTAAAATGCAGCTGGGTATGATGCATTCCTCTACAAATACGACAATGACTACTACTATTGCAAGACCGAGCTTGATGTCCCTTTTTTGGGCAGTTATAAGAAAGGGCTAATTTCTTAACTTTTCTATGCCGAAGGGATGGAGAAAAATATCCAAATTGACTGTATCTTTAGATCCTGTGACCAAATGCATCATAAAAACTGCAGCTATTTTGGTTAGTCTCGGCTACAAGCACCCCTTTTGGGGATTATATGGTATGTTTCACACTTTCCAGCTATTGACTTCTTCTTTCCAGAAATGCAAAAAAATCATCAGCTGACGGGGCCTTGTCAATGCCTGTGGGCTTTTCCCATTTTCTCTAAGTTTGGGTTTCCCATTTTTAAAGCAAACTGGCCAAAGTTTGCAACGCACGCATATGTAAATTGACCTTGTCGGAGAACTTACGCAGTTTTGAAGCCGACTAAAAATCCTCTTGAGCCCAAGAATCTCATTGATTTGTACTGGAAAACAAGACGTTTACTACTGAATCTTTTATTTCGAATATTCGGAGCCGCACGATTTTTGGCACCGGAAAACTCTGACGATCGAACCGAATCCAGCAAAGGGCCAGAAAAACATGAGCGGAGATGCTGCAACTTTTCAATATTCGACAGCTCGGTATCCTTGTCGACGACTGACTCAAACATCGCGATGGAATCCGAATACTCGTTATAGTTATTGGAAAACGTGGTTAATTTGAGATAGGGCAAGCGTGTTCTGTTGGCCACGATCACGGTTTGGTTTCACAAATCCTCATAACGACGATAAATTGAGTGGGACGTTGCGTTAGGTTGACATCGCTGAATGTGTTCGCGAACGCGATCTTCAACAATGGCTATCTCCTCATTGAAACCGTAGCGTAATTTGCTGTTAATTTCATAAAAATTCAACTCTAAAAGCGAGTTATGCGCGCCATTAAAGTCAGACTTAAATTCTTTTTGGTCGATGGCACAAGAGGTATTAACGTTCTCCTCAGATAAATTCCTTTCAATACACTTGGCTCGCTTGAACAATGCAACCGCCGATTAAGAAAAAGCACAATGTTTGCCTGCATATTACTTGTGTTTTCATCTTACACGATTTATTTTTCACAAAAACGAAATCAGAGCACCAAACTGTTTAGCTTAAGAACGGTAAGCGCATACAACGCACACAGAAAATCTGACAAATTGTGCAGCTGCTTATGTGACAAAAAAGACAGCGCGACAGTTAATCAGCGTCGTCTATTTATATGCGAATTTTGGGATTATTATAAAAAATCACAATTATTTTGTTGCACTTGAATATCGGCAATTACAGATTTAATTTGCTTTTGTGCACAGCAATAATAAATCTCGCCGGGGCTTCCAAATGTTGAGCTGCCAGTGTTTTTTAGCAACTGTTTTAAAACTATAGCCAAGAATTGAAGTCAATTTTGGCTTTTCACAATAACACGTAATAATTCGTTTATTAATCACAGTTAGATTTGGTTTTAGCTCAGAAAAATTTCTTTGCTTCTCCTAAATCAACAACGAATGAAAAAGTTGGTAAGATAAAAGAGAATATGCATATTTATACAAGCTGCGACACGTGCAAGAGAGGCTTGCCAACATTATTTACAACGAACAGCTATTTCACTAAACTAAGTTTTTATGTGTGCATGAATGTTTGCTTATGCTAATACGAAGCGACCGCTGCAGAATCCAATAGCAATCAAAACAAATTTTAAAATGAACAATTAAGTGGAACGGGAAAAAGAAAACGGCAGTGTATCGCCATAAAATAATAATGCTATGATCGCGATCGCAAGTGTGGAGAAACAATAAAAATTTAAAAAAACACAGTTCAAAGGTATTTCGAATAAATAAAAACTTGAAAGAAAGGGCGGAGAAGCCAAATGTTTTTTTTTTTAAACTTATAATACCTTGAATCAAAATGCAGCAATATTTTATTTTTTGGTGTGGAGAACTTCAAACTTTCTGCGCATGATTAGTGGAAACGATTTTGACTAATAGAGAGAAAGTAAATTAAGTATAGAGAAACAATAATAAAAAATTAATTATTTTTTATTACAAAAATAAATAATAGAGAGAGTAAATGAATTCATAATAGAAGAATAAATAATAAAGCAAATAATTTACTAAAATTAAAATAAACGATAAGTGTAAATGATTTAATAATATGAAATAAATAATAAAGGTACATAAATTTACAATATAAAATATGTGAAGGGCAGTGGGCAAAAAAATGAGGTTGGAACAATAGCGAAGGTTTCGGTGAAAATAAAAGAACAAGGAAATAAATTCGAGGAGTTAGACGAACGCTAGAGCCCAGGACCTCTGACAAAAATAAAATAGATATATTAAAGGATGGATACGGGTGATTGTAAAAATCCCGGAGTGGGTGTGCGTTGGATCCACCAACGTCGAACGGAAGAGCTGGAGACGCTCGCTGATGAGTTTGGGCTGAGCGAGCAAGCTAGCCGAGTTGGAGGCCAAGTATGCGCGACCTCCGGAACCTAAAGCCCGTCCGAACTCAACGAATGGCACAGAAGATCCAAATCCGAGTGAGATGCTGGCCCGCGCTTAAGCATCCCTGGTCCCAAGCTATAGGACCGTGACACGGACGATTAAATTACCGGCTGAAGAACATCTCTTCCCGCCGAGGGTACCCCGGTGGTATTAGCCCACCCACTAACGGAAGCGAGGGGCATTTCAGGGTTTCGGAGCAGTTCAGGAAGTAGGGTATGCGCTTCGGCGGACAGACAGATCCACAATCCTTCTTAGAGGCCCTCGAGGAGCGGGCAATATCGTACGGTATTGACACGGACAGGCTACCAAGAGCGATGAGCGAAGTCATGGTCGGCAAAGCCGCGAGGTGGTTCATGACAAGCGGGCGACATTCCATGGGTCGCGTTTAAGGAGGGATTTTTGAGGTTCTTTTTGCCTCTGTGGTACTTTGAGCGACTAGAGAACGAGGTCCGGGCCGGCCGTCAACGGAATGGTGAAGGGCTCAGGTAGTACGTGTTGGAAATGCGGGTGGTAATGCACCATGCCGGCCACAGCCCGGACAAGGAACTGAGCAGGATATACGAGAACTTGGCCCCTGAATATAAACTGTACGTGCAGAGGCAAGACCTCTTGTCTTTACCCAAGCTCATGCAGTTGGCTATGGGGATAACACAGCAGGGTTGGCAGTATCCGCTGTACTCGCGATCTCGAGTGGTGTGCAGGATAGGCAAGTATATGGGCGTCGGGAAGGCGCCATCGGCATACGTAATGACCAACCCTTTTCGAACAACTCTACCGCCAGGTGTAAAGGCGGACTTCCGGCGGAGCGCTCCCAGGGTCGTTGTCGATGCACGGGGGAGAGGCAGCCAACAGAATGATCGGTCGGGAAACGAGGACACCAGTCTAGCGGCGTCGAATATGTTATAGAGGTTGACAACAAGTTCATTGTATACTAGAATGCCCCAACCCGCAACAAGTGAGACTGAAGAGTCCGCAACGAGGCTAGCGGAGGCGAAAGGTCTGAGGAGGGGACTCCAGACAGTGAAGACGTCTGATCTACAGGTAGGAGGAGTTAACGTGATTAGGGCTGGAGGGTGTGTCACGAGACGAACAGGTCAGAGACGAACAGGTGGAGCAACTGCTCCGAACGGGAGTCAGTATGCCGTTCCGAAGCCAGCGCAGTGCGCCGATCGTGCTTGTGAAGAAAAAGCGAGGGAATGGATAGGGGAATGATTGACTACAGGCAGCTTAACACGCACAAGAAAAATCACGTCTTGGAATGCTTACGTCAAGCGCGTTGTATTTTGACGCTGGATTTGAAGCAGATTCTGGCAAATGCCAATGGAAGAGAGTAACAAACAGTATTCAGTGAAAAGTCATGCCCTTCAGTCGACACTCCGCATGCGCTTTTTTCCAGAGAGCCTTGTACTTCGTAATAGGGCCATTAATGGAACTTCACGCATTTGCCTATTTGGACGACACCATCGCCATAGGCGCAACGAAGGGAAGTGTTCCGACGGCTGAAAACGGCTAACCTGAGGCTGAACCAGGAGAAGTACCGGTTCTTTCAGAGGGAACTGGAATACTTGGGACACGTGGTGAGCGGCGAGGGAGTCCGCACGGATCCTACAAAGGTGCTGGTCATCCAGAGGTTAAAGGCTTCGTTGAACTGCAAGGGGCTGCGGCAATGCATAGGAATGGCATCGTGGTACAGGCAAATTTTGCATCGGTCTTACAGCCAATGACTGCATATTTAAAGAAATGGAAGGCTTGATCGTGGGGCACGGAACAGCAGGCCGCATTTGGCCAAATCAAGGAGCGGCTGATAACACCTCCGATCAACGCATGCCCAGACTTCAGCAGGAAATTCGTGTTGCAGACGGACTCGAGCCTCCACGGTCTCGACACTGTTCTTACGCAGACCATCGGCAAAGAAAAGCGGCTGATTGCGTATGCCAGTAGGAAACTCTTGAAGACAGGGAACAACTATTCGGCCACGGAAAAGGAGTGTCTAACGATAGTATGGTCAATTCGTAAGTTAAGCAATTAAGAAAAACAAATAGGACGACACATTACGGTAAGAGCAAAACTTATTTTAAAGAAACAATGAAGAAGAAATGAATATTTTTTTAAAAGATACGTTAATATTAAGAATAAAAGAAAACCGTGGATGAGAAAAATAATATGAATTAGAATATAGTGATCGATTAAAGTTTAAGTTTAATTTAAAGCAACTCTGACTTTTAAAATGTTACCAGAGGAGGACCGAAGGAGTAAGTAGGTTTACGAAAAGAGTTCTCACCACACGGTGAAGAACGCAAGAGAGAGTCGTACGATGGCAAAGCTACATAGCAGCTTCACTTTTGGATTGAACAAGTGTGGATAGTGGGCGTGTTAACAGAGACAGCGCGAATTAAGGTCGCCGGTAGGTAGAGATCTTTTTTGAAGAAGTCACGGGGCAGCAGCGCCATTGAAGTTATTTGTTAGATAAAAGGCTGAATCGAATGAAAGTTAGACACTCAGTGCTTTTGTTTTATCATTCGTCAAGTGAGACCGAACAGAGTTAATTAATCTGCAATTACATTTGCTCGGGGACGTGAACTAGATACTTATCGCTGTACGTGATGTCTAATCTGCTTAGAATAGGGTCGATACTGAAAGCTATGTTGCAGGAAGCAAGTCTGATTCCGTTGGGCCTCTGAACCTGCTTCTTATAATAATCATTGTCTGGAAATGGCGAAAGCTGCTATTAAAGAGCATGACGATTTTATAGGTGATACGAAGTTTTCCTACAAACCAATCATTTCTGGCAGACATTTGACCGCGTCTAGGGACTCGTCACATAAAACCCCTTCTATCGAAGGGGTTATGTAATTGCCCTACGTCTAGCTGTTAACTCGATTATCTGTTGCATGTCTTCGGTTGTTACTGTTTTCCTCATAGTGTTTTCCAAAGGCGTTAGAGACTGTACTCTGAACAATTTGTTGCAGCTGTTCTGCGATTATTTTATTTGGTTTTTCTTTAGCTTCTGGTGCTTGGGTTTGGCAATTTGCACTGACCATCCAGTGTCTAACACTTTCTATTAACTCTTCTAATATTCAACACCGAAATCGGTCATCAAATTGGACTTCACAGACACTGTTTTATTTTATATAGACTATATGGACCACACTGATTGAAGCCCAATTGATTTTTTTTTATTGTTTGCTTTATTTTGCAAATTCATATTATTAATTTATTTTTAGTATATTTTAGTATATTTTTCTTATCATCTTTTGTCGATATACTGATCGAAGTCTCCTCTGACTTCTGCTTTCGTGGGTGGTTTCAGGTTTTGTGAAATGGTGAATTCTTTTTCGTTAGACGCTAAATAAGTGATTTCTTGTTGGTGTTGGTGTTGGCCGACGGCAGGAACGTGTTCGCGAGGTTGAGTAGAGATTTTTTTTGAAGATGTGACGGTGCAGCAGGTCCTTCGAATTTAGTTGTTAAATACAAGGCAGGATCGAATATAATATAAGAACTCAGTGCTTTTCTTTTACCGGTCGGCATGCTGAGCATGTTAATATATTTGCAATTTCAATTTCGAAGAGTTGCATTCAGCAAAACAAGTCCGAACCCTTGAACATCAGTTACATATGTAAGAGCCAGTTTTTAGGTAATTTGGAAACATTGGCGCAAGGCTGAAGAAGAGCTGCTTTAATTTAGTATCCACAAATACGCATTAACATCTGACATAAAATATGCATGGTGCATGAACCAGATCGAGATTTCCAGATCGTAGTGTGGAGAAAGAACCCATCTGATTCTCTGATGATTTACTCGCTGATTGACTGACTGCTGCGGAATGCGTAGAGAACCTTCCGACGATTATGATTTTTCGAATTCTTCTAAGTTCCTCGCAGCAAACACAGCCACTTTGACACTTTGCGTTATGTGGTTGACGAATAAAGATGCGTTCCAATTTAATCAACACGATTCTATAATGTGTCTCAGATCGGCAAAACGAAACATTCTCTCGGTGACATTGCGGCTATTGGACCCGCTTGGCCTGTTAAGCCCTCTGATCATCAAGGCAAAAGTTCTACTTGAAGAGCTGTGGCTTCACAAATTAGACAGGGATGAATCTCCCCATCCGAGATTGGATAACATGTGGCAGCAACTAAAATCAACTTTAATTCTGTTTGCATGCGTATAAGTTACGTTTTTATGTGATCCTTAAGTTATAAGAGAAACTAGACTTTTACACCAGAATGAATTTATTGTTTTAATCAAACTCAAGCCAAATATGTTCTTCGAGCGAAGCTAGGCCTATGACCCGTATTCGTTAATAGTCCAATTAAATCCAAGCGGATCGAATTTTGCATGATTAAGGGCATCCGCGGTTTTCCTCAGACTATAAATTAAAATCTGAAGAGAAGATTGTTGGCTTTAACGGTATGGGTTCAAACTTTGAAGATGAGGTGCTAAGGTTTTTGATTTCTCTAATTGCACAAATTCATGACTGTTTGGCTATGTACCTCATATGAATATTAGTTTGGGTATCTATGCATGCATCAACTGAATTATCTATTTTAATAGCAATGTCATAAGCAGCCTTGCTAAGATTATGCTAACTCTCTTATGCTTGTGCAATTTAATCCCATTAGGACACACGTATGTATGTAGTTTCGCTCTTTTTTGAACTCTGTTAATTGCTTATCATTGAAGCCTGTTTGTGTCGCTCAGCAACTTATTCGAACTTTATTAAAACTTCAAACCAGCCACACATACCCACCTGAGATAATATTCTCAAAAGATCACAAAAACGCTTTTGTTCCAACATTTTTAAGCACAACGTTAGAGCTAGTGTGTGGAAATTGACGGGTGAAGTTTTCAAAGAATATTTTGTGTCATTGTCGCATATAATTTGAAGGGCGGCACTTTAAGCATATCGTTGCGGAACTTCATCATTGCGGAAAGGTTTTGTCGGACTTATGCAAAATACAGCATTGACAGCAACATTTGGCCAACTGTATTGTCTTTCGGCCATCTGGAGACGTTACAATTGACATTCCTTCAATTTCGCTGTGTTCGCTTCATACTTCGGTCTCGCTGCTGTCACTTCGTGCAGGATACGCTCTGCTTTTGCTTCGCTGCTTCATTCTCGCTGCCGTTGCTTCGTCGCTGGAAAAACGTTGCCTTTGCTTGCTCACTGCGTTTGCTTCGTCGCTACAACTTCGCTTGGTCGCTGCTTCTGTTAACATTTTAGCAGTGAACTTCTTTTCGTTTTAGAAAAACTCTCGCTCGCCCACATCGGTGAGCGCGATATATACAAGTCATGGTTGTTCTGTTGACAGTTGGGAGCATTTTAACTGCCGTTCGCTCACTTCGGTGAGCGTGATATTGTCATATTTTTGTTTCTAGGCTTGCTCCTCACTTTTCATCAGATGATGTAAAAGCTTTTATACAGGCATAAGTTCTAGCCCCAGGTGTAACGGTGGAAAAATTTAAGTTCGCCTATGAAAGGGATATTTCATCCTTTAAAATAAGTGGTCCGCCAGAAATTTTTACTTACATTTGGTGTAAAGAGTTTTGGCCGGAACACTTAATAGTCAAAGAATATAAGGCCAAAATGACAAATCGGATTCCGAATTTATTACCACCTGTTTCTAGTGGCGCACCTGATTCTTCTTTCGAGCTTGCCTAGCAGAATGTTAGAGGTCTTAAATCTAAACTTGTTAACCTCTATTAAGATTCTCTTGCTTTTAATTTTCAAATTATCGCTTTTACTGAGACCTGGTCGAAGCCGGACATCTCAGACTTTTAAATGCTTACCTCCAAATACACCACTTACATATGTGATCGAGCTTCGAGAATCGGAGGAGGGATACTCATAGCTGTCGAGTCTGCTCTTTCGTCGGAACGCATTGATCTCCCCATCTCAGAGATTGAGCTGGTTTCTGTAAGAGTTGTATTTGGAAATTGTTCTATCTTTCTTTCATGTTCAGATATCCTCCTTCTATTTTACTAGTCCACTTATCAAACCCATCTTAATGCTATCTCCTCCCTACTTTCTGATAGGGACCTTTTACTAGTTCTTGGGGACTTTAATTTCCCAGATGTCGATTGGTCATCGCCATCAGACTCAAACTTTCTGTTGCCATCTTCGTCAAACGAATTTATTGATGGTCTACATAAAATGTCTTTACGGCAGGTTAATCGTGTGCGCAATTCAACAGATGTCTTGATCTAATTTTTGTTCTGGATTAGTTACGCTTCCTAAAGACCCTTTTCATTTAACTCTGGATCTGGTCGATGATCTACCAGCCAGAGTCCCAATCAAGGAATCGGAATTAGCTGAACGTGTCCGTTGTGTCCGAAAGGCTGATTTTCATAAACTGAATGATCTTATTCTGCCAGTCGACTGGATAGGTCTCCCTGCTTCCCAAGTGAACTTATAAGATTAAAAAATGTCAAGTCGAGGTGTTTAAGAAATCGGGAAATCACTCTGATTTCTTCTGTTATGCAGTTACCCGATCATAATTTTCTACTCAAAATTCCATCTTCTATAAGGATTACCTTCGCCGCTGTCGCCTCCAATTTTCTCATAATCCTTAGCAATTTTTTAACTTTGTCAATTCTAAACGAAAAATATATATGTTGC
Organism: Drosophila borealis; assembly: GCA_035045885.1. Taxonomy (NCBI): domain Eukaryota; kingdom Metazoa; phylum Arthropoda; class Insecta; order Diptera; family Drosophilidae; genus Drosophila; species Drosophila borealis. The sequence continues at coordinate 353,592 of JAWNOR010000340.1, read as the reverse complement.
CTTCTTCGGTGAAGTTTGCAGAAGAGAGTGCGAATACTGATCCAGGCATTACCGATCTGTTCGCAAACGTTTTTCAAACTACCTACTCCTCCTCTAGGTATAATAAAAATCAGCCTTATCCTTATCAGTTACAGAGGTCAAATTGCATCTTAAGTCCCATTATTACGGAAAGTTCGCTTCCTTAACCTCTATTAAGCCAGTCTACTCACCGGGCCCTTATGGTGTTCCTGCTTGTGTGCTCAGGAACTGTTCTACAGCTTTTGAAACAGTTTTAAACTTTTTGAATTGTCCGTAAACACTTAATCTTTTCCGACCTTTTGGAAAGAATCATACATTATCCCTCGCCATAAGTAAGGGAGTAAGTCCGATGTCGAAAACTATAGAGGTATAGTTATATCATTTCACTTTCCCAGCATGTGTTCGTGAAGCGCAGATCAACAACCACTAACCTTCTTGAGTTTACTTCGCTTGTAATTGATGGGTTTCAGAAAATAATGCGTCACTTTTTGGTGTTTAAGGTAAACGGGCGTGTTCGCGGAAAACAATTAAAAACAAAAACTCGAGTGCGCCCCCAAACGGCGAAAGCGGCTATTGCAACTCTCCAAAAAGAGTGCAAAAGCGCCAATAATTTCACAAAATCGAAAAAAAAAAAAAAATTAAAACATAACAAAACTAACTGCAGACAAAGCAATTTGTTTTAGTTGGATCAAAACAAAATCAAACACAAAATAAGGTGGTCACAAATTGAGCAAGTCGGCTGCGTTGCCGTGCTGATGTGCACCCAACCAGCGGCAATGCCAATATAACAACCATGCCAGTGAGTGCTGACAACAGCAATGCACCCACAATTAATAACAAGGGGCCGTCTCGAACTAATGAGGTAGGCCAACTAAATGCTGACGCCGCTACGCCGCCGAGCACTTCAATGCTTAACAGCCGCTTAGTCACAGCTGCTAATAAATTCTCCGAGCTGATGTCTGGAAGAAGTACTTCAGTTCCCGCTTCCTACCCTCTAACGGAATCCGAAGACCCCAGCAGCAGCCCACATGCTGGTGCTAGTGCAAATAGGGACGTTAATGCCCAAGTTATATATAATAGTGCGTATAATAGATGTCATCAAACCCAATTCGCACGCCGCAGCCACGGCTCGAATGAGTCAAGCACAGGCGAAAAAAAAACAAATGATAAGCGCAAAGTCTCAGACAGCAGGACCCCACCTGCCGCGCGGCGAAAACAGAACAAAACTGACACCAGTCCAGATGGCACTCAGGCTTCTAATAGATATGCACTCTTGGCCCCACCCGATAACGTTGAAGACATGGATACTGACGAATCTGAGGCCGAGCAAGAAGAGAACTTGCATGCCTCAGCGACTCGTCAGGTTGGGGGTGACAGCCAGCCCAACGCTGTAGTCCATGCCAGTACCAGCTCCTCCATGCCCGAAATAAGGGCCAACAACAATGCCCCCTGGCGGAAAAAAGCCACCCCCCATCGTCCTAAATCGCATCGACGACATCAACGACGTGCGGCTCCTACTATCTGAAGTAGCGGCTAGCTTGACCATCAAATCCAACCTAGGTAGGACAATGCGACTCCTAGCCAATGATGTGCCCACATACAGGGCCATCATACAGATACTTAAAGAACATACAATTGAGGTCTACTCATACCAGCTGCAGAAGGAGAAGCCCTACCGAATAGTAATCAAAGGCCTCCACCAATCCACACTCAACCGAGAACTCATCGACGACCTGCGGATCCAGGGCCATAACGTTCTCCAAGTACACAATCCGAGCAGCAAAGCTACCAAGGAGCCCATGAATATCCACTTTATTAACTAGCAGCCGGCGGCCAACAAAAAGGAGGCTCTTACTATCAGGAAGCTTTGCAAGCTGGTGGTCAAGGTTGAGACTGCTAGAAGAAGCCAGGATTTGGTGCAATGCCATACATGCCAGGAGTACGGGCACACGGCCACATACTGTAGAAAACAACACAAATGCGTTAAATGCGGGCTCCATCATCGCTCTGCTGATTGCACACGGCCCGATTCAGTACCGGCAACATGCGTCCACTGCGGTGGTAACCACCCTGCCAACTATAAGGGCTGCGAGTGGTTAACCGAATATACAAAGCGTGCGGGGGCCCAGAGCCCGCTAAAATGAAAAATGTCCCACCGTCTCAAGCTAACTGAAACCACAGCAATAAAGTTCATGGGCCTACACCTGTCGACCCTGTACAGCACCCACTGAACAAGAAGGGCTTACATACGCCGCTGCCACCAGAAGAGGACTAGCTGCATGTCAGAAACTAGAACCAACAGTCCAACTTTCCCCAAAATCTTTGGCTTCGTGGCATCCCCTGTACACTGGACCCAAAATCGCTCAGCTAGCGGTGGCTGCACTGTCCTCGTCCGGAGTAACTTGGTTCATTTACCGCAATTGAGTATTACTAACCGTGTTTACCAATACTCGACTGTGAAAGTCTCCACTGATGCTGGTAACGTGGACTGAGCAGACGTCGACTGATGACTTCAGCGTCATACTCAACTCGGCTGGAAGCAGATATCTGGTGGGAGGCGACTGGAATGCACATCACTGGCTGTGGGGCGCAAATAACAGCAATTCGCGCGACCTTCAACTAGCTAGCAGCCAAGCGAAAGTACTGGCCACAGGTTGTCCCACAAGATACTCGTACGACAGCAGGGGCACTCCGTCTTGTATAGACTTCGCCATCTACCAGGGAATCCCTGACCAGTGCCTCTCAATCGCTGACGATTGGGATCTCCCCAGCGACCACCTGGCCCTGATAGTTACCCTGGAGAGCAGGGCCAGGGTGGTCTGCGCAATACTGAGTCTGATCAACGCACGCACTGATCTCGGTGTCTTCCAGAGACAGATGAGTGAAAGTATTCACCTCAACACCGAAATCTGCACTGGATGGGATGTAGAGGACGCCATTGAGCTGCTCAACGCAACGATTCGCGCAGCAGCAGCCGAAGCAACCTCCCCACCAGTTGCCAGGCGGCTGGACAATGCTGGCAACGGGCTGCCCGCAGACATAGCCAACCTGCTCAGGATCAAAAGGCGGGACAGACGTAGGTTCCAGACAACCCCCGCCACTCAAGGCGGAGTGGCGAAGAGCGGAGCGGCAACTCAAGGAGGCCCTTCGCAGACACAAAGACGCATCCTTCTCTAGAAGGTTGGAGAGCATGGACTATACCCATGACTCAGGATACTCGCTCTGGCGAGCAACTTAAAGCCTGAGGCGCCAACCCTGGAGAACCGTTCCCCTTCTTCGCTACAATACTTCCTTACAGACGAAGAGCAAGCTGATACCTTCGCCAGCCACCTGGAGGTTTACACCTTTCGATCTGGTCTCCCCAGAAGAGCTCGATGAAACAACCCGAGCGTTGGACACACCGCTACAGATGTCACCACCTATCGGCCCCATCCGCGTGGAGGAGGTGATCAACGTCGTCAAAGTCCTTTCCAGGGCTAAAGCACCGGGCCATGATGGAATATGCCACAACACTCTGAAGGCCCTACCAATGCGCGCGCTCCTTTTTATAACGTTGATCTTCAACGCCATATTAAGGACGCAACACTTCCCTGCCCAGTGGAAGTTAGCGAGGATTCATATGATTCATAAGTCGGGCAAGCCGGAATATGATCCTGAGTCATATCGGCCGATCAGTCTCCTGCCTTCCTTGTCGAAGGTCTGGGAAAGACTGATTGTCGCCCGACTTTCAAGACTTATGGATCACATGGCCATCCTTCTTGATCACCAATTTGGATTCAGGGGAGGGCATGGCGCTGTTGAACAGGTTCACGGAGTGATTAACCATATTCTTAAGGCTTACGACGACAAAGACTACTGCTATGGAGTCTTTATAGACGTTAAGCAGGCCTTCGACCGAGTCTGGATTGATGGATTGCTCCAGAAAATCAAGATAAGTCTTCCCGCCTTCTTTCTACTTCTGCGCTCTTTTCTCTGGATGAACTACACGAGTTTGCCACCCCAGGCAAATATTTGATGGCCACATTTGCCGATGACGTGGCAATATTTTACTTTGCCCACTGCGAGTATGAAGCCACTGACGGGGCCCAGGAAGACATCCACTTGCTTGACAGCTTGACACGCAGATGGAACATCAAGCTCAATGCCTCGAAGTGAAAGGCGGTCAACTATACACTGAGGCGTGGCAAAGCTCCAGCAGTCCGATAGCCCCCTTCACCCTGGTAGAAGCGCTAAGTATCCTGGAATTGTACTGGATAAGAGGCTTTGTTTTCGGGCGCACATCGACGGCCTTCTTAAGCAGTGCGGCTATAAGATGGCTAAGGCCAACTGGCTACTAAACCCCAACAGCCCATTGCCACTTCGCTACAAACGGGCAGTTTACAACGTCGTGGTGGCACCAACTTGGAGATACGGTATTCAGGTTTGGGGCATTGCATCTCGGACAAATCGAAGACGGATTCAGACACTCCAAAACTTGGCCTTGCGCCGAATTACCGGTGATACGTCAGAAATTCTACCTTGCACAGAGACTTCAAAATGGAGACCATAGACAGCCAAGTTAGAGCATTCGCCAACCGGTACAACGAATGCTTGCAGCGACACTGCAACCGCGTAGCAAGAGACCTCGCTGGGAGGTGTGTAGTCAGGAGGCTCAAGAGAAGATTTGTAATTGTATTTGTACATATAGTCGTTGTTTGTATTCGTTTGGTTCTTTTGCTCGTTCACATCGGTGATCACAACATTCTTGATACATAATGTCAACTCTTGAAGGAAACTTACTTAAAATTTGGAGATTCGCAGGACAATGGACGTGCAGAGGTGAAAGAAACAATTGTTAGTATCAAATTGTCCATCCAATCCCAAATAGATGATGTACTACATAGCACCTCCTTTGCTAACCCTGCCCAAATTCTCTCTTCGCCTCCATTGAGTCTTTCTCGATTGGCTTTCCCTGTGCTTGATGGGAAACGAGCAGAGTTCAAAAAATTTATTACATCATTCAATCAGATTATCGGTCGTGAGTACTCTCTTTCGAACATTGAAAAGTTTAATCATCTGTTGAATTGTTTGATGGGCCCTCCCGTCATGACAATCTTACACTCACATTTTTAGAAACAATAGAATCGTTGTTCAATCGACAAACCGGACGGAAATCAGCTCCACAGTGCGTCAGCATTGTACTCATCATTATCAACATTGGGTTCAGGATCAGATATTGCCCAAGCCATGCTGATATTCATCCTCATCGGAAAATGTGACCAGCAAACAAGTGAAAGTGGAAGTGTCAAGTGGAATGAGTCTCTTGACTTATGTATATTACCTAATTGGCCCCACTGCACAACTATTTTGGAACGTCATTGTCAGTTTCTGCAATCTAGCGACATCGCATCGTATCGAATGGCTGATTCGTCGAAACAAAAACATGTTTACAAGCACTGCAAGGGATTATCATTTGTTATTATTAATCTAGCATGCACTGTTTGTTCCAGCTCCGACCATAAATTGCACAATGTTCTCAGTTTCAAGACTTAAGTCCTAAACTCATGTACAAGGTCGAAAAATGCTAGACTTTGCACTAATTGCCTTCAATCAGGACATCGGAGGGCTCAGTGTCCTTCTAATAATAGTTGCCAAAGCTGCATCATCATTGTCTACATCGCCATCATCCATAGCGCAAATGTCCTCATCAACGACTTCTGCTACATCGCACTCGCACATGAATCAAACGTCAGGCGGATAAATAATTTTTGCCACCTCAAAGGTACTAGTGCGAGATTCATCAGGTTCGTATAAACAAGGCAGAGCATTGCTTGACTCATGTTACCAAGTCGATTTCATGACGGATCAATTCGCTCAACGGCTGCATCTTCGCCGTTATATAAGGGAATCCTCGACTAAAATCAGCAACTGTACAACTACTGTAATTAAATCTCGTTTATTACCCTTTGGAAGTAACTCTACAGATTTGCATTACTTGTCGCATTCCTTACAAGCCGGATTCGGAAATCGACACGTCAGATTGGAGATAGCGCATTGACACTAGCGCATTTGGCGTAGCTTGCGACAACGTCGTGATGCTCTACTATTTGAATTTTAACCCAAAAAAATGTATTGCACAGCCACAAAGAGGACTATTCTCCCGACTGCGTCTTCTCTCTTCGATCCATTAGGATTGCGGGCACCAATCATAATCGTTTTAAAAATCCTCATACAGGAGTAATGGCTGCTAAAACTCGCCTGGGATGAATCTGTTCCGCAATCATTCCATCAATTATGGATAAAATGCGTAACGTATCTCAAAGAATTGTCATCGATTGCAGTACCCCGTTTTTGAATGCAGGCTGAGTTCACAGACATATAACTGCACGCATTCTGTGATGTGTCAATACGTGCATACTCAAGTATAGGTCGTACTAAAGATATGTAAAGGGTCTTTGTCGTGTACGGATCGTCAAACTCCTTCGACTATCGCTTGATGAAAGTCAAAACAATTCTGCCTTAGGTTTATGATCAAGAATGACACCTAGATCATTAACTTTACTAGAAGTGCTGTAGACAGTATCGAGCGGAAAGCTATCAGGAATGTAAGAAACCAATTGAGGACGGCTTCTGTAGAAAGTCATTACCCCACATTTGGAGCAGTTTAAGTTTAAGAGGTTCGGTAGACACCAAGCCTGAAACGCATCAATGTCAGCTTGTAACGAGAAGGAAGGTCTATCTTCGGCACGCCGAAGATTTAATACCCTTGCAGACCCAACCTTTTCATAATGCTCATAGTGCTTTGCCCGTATCTAAGAGGCACATGGCAAAGAGTTAATGACAGTATATTAACCGAGTATGGTTGAAATGTCTTAAAAAACAAAAAGTTTTCCACATAATAACTTAATTTTGACCGATCGTTCCAACTGCAGCTATATGATATAGTGGTGCGAGTTTAATAGGATTTTGCATACATATGAGGAGCCTAGTAAAACAAATCATAATGCCGAGTTTGGTAAAGATATCTTGAAAAACCAAAAAAAATTTCCATACAACAAGTTAATATTCGACCGATCGTTCCTATCGCAGCTATATGATATAGTGGTCCGATCTTAATAGGATTTTGCATATATATGAGGAACAAATAAATGCCGAGTTTGAACAAGATATCGTAAAAAACAAACAAAATTTTCTTACAACAACTTAATTTTCGACCGATCGGAACGATCATATATATGCGAAATCCTATCAACAACGGACCACTATATAATATAGCTGTCATAGGAACTATGACAGCTATATTATATAGTGGTCCGTTGTTGATAGGATTTCGCATATATATGACGAGCGTAGTAAAACATAGTATAACATATAAATGCCGAGTTTGCTCAAGATATCTTGAAAAAGAAAAAAAATTTCCATACAACTTAATTTTCGACTGATCATTCCTATGGCAGCTATATAATATAGTTGTCCGATCCTAATAGGATTTTGCATGTACATTGGGAGCATAGTAAAACTAATAAATGAGTTTGGTCAAGATATCTTTATAAACGAAAATGTTTTTCATACAAGAACCTACTTTTCGACAGATCGTTCCTATGGCAGCTATATGATATAGTGGTCCGATCTAGCTGGTTTTGACATATGTACTGCGTGCAGCAGAAAGAGGGACTTCTGCAAAGTTTCATAAAGATAGCTTTAAAACTGAGAGACTAGTTCGCATAGAAACAGACAGACGGACAGCCGGACAGGCGGACATGGCTATATCGACTCGGCTGTTGATACTGATCAGGAATATATATACTTTATGGGGTCGGAGATGTCTCCTTCTATGCGTTACAGATTTCACGACAAAATTATAATACCCTCTGCAAGGGTATAAGAAATAACATGATGCCATATCTTTATATGCAAAGCATAATTTTACATCATCAGCCTACATTAATACTCGAGAGTGAGACACTATCGAGGGAAGGTAATTAATGAAAAGAGTAAAGAGTAGCGTGCCAAATGATTACTTTGAGGAACACCGGAAATCACCAGACTACGCTTGAAAAACAAATTTCTGAAAAAAAATGTTTGGTTCTGTTACGCAAATACTCTGAAATCCAGTTGAAGAGATTGACTTGGAAGCCGAGAAGGCATAATTTATGAAGCAGTAAGGAGCGGTTGACAATGTCGAAAGCCTTACTGAAATCAGTATAGATGACGTCAGTCTGTATTATTTTCTTAAATCCATCAATTACAAGCGAAGTAAACGCAAGAAGGTTAGTGGGTGTAGATCTGCGTTTCACGAGCACATGCTGGGAAGGTGAAGTAATATAACTACATAAAGTAGAGGTATAGCGGATAGTTTGGAAATACCTCCATAGTTTTCGACATTGGACTTACTTCCTTACTTATGGAGAGGGATAATGTATGATTCTTTCTTGATGGTTGGAAAAGATGTTGTGTTGACGGACAATTTAAAAAGTTTTTAAACAGGTTTACATAGTGCCGCAGCACAGTACCTGAGTACACAAGCAGGAACACCATCAGGGCCCGATGAGTAAGCCGACTTGATTGTGTTAAGGTCGCTGAGAGGCGAACTTTCCGTAATAATGGGATTTAAGATGCAATTTGACCTCTGTAATTGATAATGATAAGGCTAATTTTTATTTTGCCTAGAGGAGTAGGCAGTTTGAAAACAGATTGCGAACAGACTGGCTATGCCTGGAACAGTATTCGAGCTCTCATCTGAAAACTTAATCGAAAAAGGCAAAATAGTTGTCTTACGCTTAGAATTGACAAAGTTAAAAAATTGCTTAGGATTATGAGAAAATTGGAGGCGACAACAGCGAAGGTAATCCTTATAGCATATGGAATTTTGAGTAGAACAATTTGATCGAGCAACTGCATAACGGGAGACATCGGAGTGATTTCCCGATTTGTTAAACTTTTTATAAAGCCTTGACATCTTATTTTTTAATCTCATTAGTTCACTTGAGGAGCAAGCAGGCCTATCAGGCCTCGCTGGGTGACCAAGATGAACTCAGATATCAAAGAGCGAGTACAAGGTATCAAAAATAGTTTAATATCAACATCAATGTCTGCACAATTGTACATCTAATTCCGATTTCTTGATAGGGACTCGGGCTGGTAGATCAATAACCACATGCAGTGTTGGATGAAAAGGGTCTTCAGGAAGCGTAAGCGGGTCAATCCTGTGCACAACAATGTCAAACTAATCCAACACCAAAATCAGATCAAGAGATCTATAACATGAATTGCGCACACGATTAAGGACATTTCATATAGACCATCAATAAATTCGTTTGACGAAGAAAGTCAGAAAGTTTGAATCTAATAGCGATGACCAATCGACATCTGGGAGATATAAGTCCCCAAGAATAACGAAAAGGTCCCTATAAGGAAGTAGGGAGGATATAGATTAATTAGCGTTAAGATGGCTTTGATAAATGGAGAGGGGGTATATAGGAACATGAAATAGAAATAAAAAAAAAATTCCAAATACAATTCTAACAGCCACCAACTTAATCTCCGAGAGGGGATGTTTAAATCGTTCCGACGAAAGAGCAAACTCAACCGCTATGAATATTCCTACTCTGATACGGGAAGCTGGATCACATCTGTAAGTGGTGTATTTGGTGTGTTTAAGGTAAAACTTGAAACATCTGAGATGTTGATAGCACCGACTCAATTCAGCAGCGCAATCTGACCAAGATGGCAAACAGATTGACTATGATAACTGTTTTTCAGGACGAGATTTTGTTACCTGTTCTACTTTTGACATTGAAAAGTAAGTCAACATTGCACTTGCAATATCCTTGCCATCGCCTAGAGACTGATTGAGACGAATATAAGGCAGATATGGTATCTATAAGGCTTTTAAGACTTGATGCTGAAGGGCAGAATGTAGTTGTTGCGCTCATGTCGTGACAGTATTGTGAAGTTAGCATGGCAGTGCAGTTTTCGATTGTCATCAGTTGAATTGAAGAATTTTACCGTTTCGTTGAAGGAAAAACAGAGTGATATTTTTACAAACTATGCTAGGATCAGGGTATTTGATAAGTAAATGTGAAACAAGTAAGCGGTTCTAGTCGGGAGCTTCCGACTAAGGGATACCCTGAACTCTCTTATTCCAACCCAAATGGAGCTCGCGCTACGCGCTCGTTTGTTTCAATAGTAATAAAGAAATATTAAAAAAAAAAGCTACCTTGTTGCCGACTCTACTCAAGAGCCACACCAGCCAAAAAATAAAATAAAAGAGTTTCCTCTATATGGTTCGATCTCGTAACAAACCGCACTACTTGCCTCCCCTTCTCAATAGCCACACCAATTATTGAGTCTTAACGAGAAAAAAACGAATTAAAATAGCAAAACAGAAAACAATACAATCGCAATTGCAATACTATTGATAGAATTCAAAGCAGACGCGCATGAATGTGTGGGTGTCCATGTATACAGAAATTCTTGGAACTTGCGCATGCTGCCCCAAACTCGAGGCCAGCAACAACATGCTTTATTTAATAGCTTCTGTGTTTCTCAACCGATCTTGATGACATTTTTTGCATATTATTGTACTATAGAATATTTATGTATTAACAAGAAGTCAATTGCTTTTAAAGTGGGTTTATATTGGTGGGCTGCATAAATTGGTGTTTCTACTTGATTTATGGTTATGAGGTAGAAGCGGGGAGGTGGTGGTAGCTATAAAATGAAAGATACGTGATATATGTATATATTATTCTAGAAGCTACATGTAAAGTTTGGTGACTCTAGCTGTTATTATTTACCAACATTGTTCAAAAAACAAGAATGCGATTTTTATCGATTACTTGGAAACGGGGCAAGTTATCGAATATCGGAAACAAACTCGATCTGCGCGGGCACTACGAGGACCTACAGCTACAATTTCAAGTTTCTAGCTCTTATAGGTTCTGAGATCCTTACGTTCATATATACGGACAGACAGACAGACATAAAAGTGGGCTTTACGTGAGCACCTGCCACGATGGCTTAATCTCACGGTTCCTAGTATAGGATTAATTTAAGCGCCGCAGGTACCAATTAAAGTCACGACTGTTTGACTGTGTCTTCTACCTTGGTTTGGCACAAGGCCCATCTAAACCTCTTCCGATCTGTGGATCACGGAACCAGGCTGTATAACGCAACTCCAAGTCGAGCGATGCTCTACCCGCATTTGGGTGTTAATCCATAACCACCACGATACTGCCCGAAGGGCCGCACCAGAAAATCAGGGCGGAACAAATTCCGTGGGCTCCTGATTTCCCGTGGTACCAGATTACAAGCCTCTGGTCAGGCCTCGCACCAGAAAGGTACCTTCAATTTAAACTCCAAACAGTTAAGGGTTTCTGACCCCAGAAACGATTAAACACTTCTGCAGGGAATAGAACGCAATTGATGTAGAAACAGCAACTGACAGGTGGAACAGTATACGCCATGTTCATGGGCATGGTTTTCTCACTGTGGGGAGCGAGGCTTATTCATGCCTCTTCCGCAAACGACGGCATTTATAAGTTGATCATCGATGAAACCGCTAGGCGGCCAGCTAGTGTCCCCAACAATTCCCAAAAGACTATGACGGAGAGAGCAGAGAGACCGCCGAGACCGCCTCTGTGTTCTCTAACGCCCGTGGTACCATATCAGTCCTCTGGTCAGTCTTAGCTGCATGATGCTGGGGACTGGTAGCCCCGGACAAGCACAATGTTCAACAAGATTCCCATTCATACACACCCCCACGTTCGTACCCCAACATTCGTACCACCACATTTGTTCATCTACCATTCATCATCATTCATACAATTCCTTCCTGTAATTACAAACGTCGCCTTGTAAATGGAGCTCTTGCAAACTCAATCATTCTTCTAACCCAATCACTAGTGGAGAGTGATTGACTTACGTCAAACCCGCCACTGACCTCACAGGTGCTCATCCCCCTCAGATCTCGAAGATCTGCATACCTTGTGCATTCACAGAGAACATGCTCTCATGTCTCTGGAGCCGAGCCACAACGGCGTTCTGGACTGTCGCAAAGGCTTCTCGAATGCAAAAATGCATTTAGGGAGCCGTGACCAGTCAACAGGAATCCAAGACTCAGGCAGAACCCGAAGTCTGGTCGGCTGCCGGCAAATTTAACCTCCCGTATAAACCGATAAGTGACACGCCCATTCACACTTGCGTCCCACCTGACTTGCCAGTCAGATAGAACACACTCTTTCACCAATCTTTTGTACTCACTAAGCCCTAAACTATCCACATCCCTATCCGCTAGCCAATCATTCTGCAGCAATGACAGCCGCCTCTTGATCCTGTACATCAAGGCTCGACGCCTGATCTCCAACTCAAGACGTTCATCCAACCTTCTCAATACACTTGCCCAACTCAAGTAGTCGAATGCACCTTTAAAATCAACAAAGATGCCCAAAATATACGTGGAGTTGCTAGCCTCAACAGAGTCACTAACATACCTCCTCGCATCCTCTGTACATCTGCCCTGCCTAAAACCAAATTGCCTGTCTACCATAATCCTTTCCAGGACTTTTCCAAGAACCGGAAGAAGACTGATGCCCCGAAAAGATCTAGGATTGCTAATGACCCTGTCGGGCGACTTCAGAAGCACACTTCCATTCACTGGGGAAATAGCCCTCATACAGACACTTCGCATACATCGCTTTCATATATTCTGGAATTGACTTCCAGACACTTACCAGGGGACTTCCTCGACTTTAACCTCGAGAAAGCCACCTCCAACTGACTATCCAGAAGCGGATCAACCGGACTAACCACATTAGGTGGCGAGTCCTAATGATCCGCTCTGGGGAGGAACTCATTCAACAAGACATTCATACAATCCCTTCATGCCGTTTACTGGACGTCACCAACACGGAGGCTACTCACATCCGATTCCCTGCCTGCACCTCGAACTATTTTATAAGCACGACCCCAGGGGTCGTCCTTATTGCGCTCCAGGAGAGAGCGCCACTCATCTTCTTTCACCTTTACAAGCATTTGCTTGTACTCATTCATAAACCGACTATATTCAATCCTGAGATCGGCTGCACAATCCGCATTGGTAGCTCTGGCCATTTGGAATCGCTTCCGAAGAGACCGGACCATCCGCCGCTTAGTGCTCAACTGATTCGTCGACCACTTCACATGCTTGAGATTGACCTTGCGGTACCTCTCAAGCATGCGATCATTCGCACCAGTTATCCACCTATTTACACATACGACCTGCTCATCCACATTCAATTCATTAAATGCATTAAGTGGAACTTGCTTTGCCGCCTCCTGCCCAATGAGAACATGAAGGGACCAATTCACACTAAAAGTGCGCCAGCGATTACCCCCAACACTTTCATTCCTCGTGATAGTGTGTGTGACAACAATCTCAATCGGATTGTGGTCACTCACACCAAGCCCACCTAGTACACACCAATGGAAAGCATACATACTCATTGCTACCGCATTTTTTTCTGGTTTTGACATATGTACTGCGTGCAGCAGAAAGAGGGACTTCTGCAAAGTTTCATAAAGATAGCTTTAAAACTGAGAGACTAGTTCGCATAGAAACAGACAGACGGACAGCCGGACAGGCGGACATGGCTATATCGACTCGGCTGTTGATACTGATCAGGAATATATATACTTTATGGGGTCGGAGATGTCTCCTTCTATGCGTTACAGATTTCACGACAAAATTATAATACCCTCTGCAAGGGTATAAGAAATAACATGATGCCATATCTTTATATGCAAAGCATAATTTTACATCATCAGCCTACATAAATACTCGAGAGTGAGACACTATCGAGGGAAGGTAATTAATGAAAAGAGTAAAGAGTAGCGTGCCAAATGATTACTTTGAGGAACACCGGAAATCACCAGACTACGCTTGAAAAACAAATTTCTGAAAAAAAATGTTTGGTTCTGTTACGCAAATACTCTGAAATCCAGTTGAAGAGATTGACTTGGAAGCCGAGAAGGCATAATTTATGAAGCAGTAAGGAGCGGTTGACAATGTCGAAAGCCTTACTGAAATCAGTATAGATGACGTCAGTCTGTATTATTTTCTTAAATCCATCAATTACAAGCGAAGTAAACGCAAGAAGGTTAGTGGGTGTATTTCTGCGCTTCACGAGCACATGCTGGGAAGGTGAAATAATATAACTACATAAAGTAGAGGTATAGCGGATAGTTTGGAAATACCTCCATAGTTTTCGACATTGGACTTACTTCCTTACTTATGGAGAGGGATAATGTATGATTCTTTCGTGATGGTTGGAAAAGATGTTGTGTTGACGGACAATTTAAAAAGTTTTTAAACAGGTTTACATAGTGCCGCAGCACAGTACCTGAGTACACAAGCAGGAACACCATCAGGGCCCGATGAGTAAGCCGACTTGATTGTGTTAAGCTGAGAAGCGAACTTTCCATAATAATGGGATTTAAGATGCAATTTGACCTCTGTAATTGATAATGATAAGGCTAATTTTTATTTTGCCTAGAGGAGTAGGCAGTTTGAAAACAGATTGCGAACAGACTGGCTATGCCTGGGACAGTATTCGAGCTCTCATCTGAAAACTTAATCGAAGAAGGCAAAATAGTTGTCTTACGCTTAGAATTGACAAAGTTAAAAAATTGCTTAGGATTATGAGAAAATTGGAGGCGACAACAGCGAAGGTAATCCTTATAGCATATGGAATTTTGAGTAGAACAATTTGATCGAGCAACTGCATAACGGGAGACATCGGAGTGATTTCCCGATTTGTTAAACTTTTTATAAAGCCTTGACATCTTATTTTTTAATCTCATTAGTTCACTTGAGAAGCAAGCAGGCCTATCAGGCCTCGCTGGGTGACCAAGATGAACTCAGATATCAAAGAGCGAGTACAAGGTATCAAAAATAGTTTAGTAGCAACATCAATGTCGGCACAATTGTACATCTAATTCCGATTTCTTGATAGGGACTCGGACTGGTAGATCAATAACCACATGCAGTGTTGGATGAAAAGGGTCTTCAGGAAGCGTAAGCGGGTCAATCCTGTGCACAACAATGTCGAACTAATCCAACACCAAAATCAGATCAAGAGATCTATAACATGAATTGCACACACGATTAAGGACATTTCATATAGACCATCAATAAATTCGTTTGACGAAGAAAGTCAGAAAGTTTGAATCTAATAGCGATGACCAATCGACATCTGGGAGATATAAGTCCCCAAGAATAACGAAAAGGTCCCTATAAGGAAGTAGGGAGGATATAGATTAATTAGCGTTAAGATGGCTTTGATAAATGGAGAGGGGGTATATAGGAACATGAAATAGAAATGAAAAAAATTCCAAATACAATTCTAACAGCCACCAACTTAATCTCCGAGATGGGATGTTTAAATCGTTCCGACGAAAGAGCAAACTCAACCGCTATGAATATTCCTACTCTGATACGGGAAGCTGGATCACATCTGTAAGTGGTGTATTTGGTGTGTTTAAGGTAAAACTTGAAACATCTGAGATGTTGATAGCACCGACTCAATTCAGCAGCGCAATCTGACCAAGATGGCAAACAGATTGACTATGATAACTGTTTTTCAGGACGAGATTTTGTTACCTGTTCTACTTTTGACATTGAAAAGTAAGTCAACATTGCACTTGCAATATCCTTGCCATCGCCTAGAGACTGATTGAGACGAATATAAGGCAGATATGGTATCTATAAGGCTTTTAAGACTTGATGCTGAAGGGCAGAATGTAGTTGTTGCGCTCATGTCGTGACAGTATTGTGAAGTTAGCATGGCAGTGCAGTTTTGTCATCAGTTGAATTGAAGAATTTTACCGTTTCGTTGAAGGAAAAACAGAGTGATGTTTTTACAAACTAAGCTAGGATCAGGGTATTTGATAAGTAAATGTGAAACAAGTAAGCGGTTCTAGTCGGGAGCTTCCGACTAAGGGATACCCTGAACTCTCTTATTCCAACCCAAATGGAGCTCGCGCTACGCGCTCGTTTGTTTCAATAGTAATAAAGAAATATTAAAAAAAAAAGCTCCCTTGTTGCCGACTCTACTCAAGAGCCACACCAGCCAAAAAATAAAATAAAAGAGTTTCCTCTATATTATTCGATCTCGTAACAAACAGCAATACTTGCCGCCTCCCCTACTCAATAGCCACACCAATTATTGAGTCTTAACCAGAAAAAAACGAATTAAAATAGCAAAACAGAAAACAATACAATCGCAATTGCAATACTATTGATAGAATTCAAAGCAGACGCGCATGAATGTGTGGGTGTCCATGTATACAGAAATTCTTGGAACTTGCGCATGCTGCCCCAAACTCGAGGCCAGCAACAACATGCTTTATTTAATAGCTTCTGTGTTTCTTAACCGATCTTGATAACATTTTTTGCATCTTATTGTACTATAGAATATTTATGTATTAACAAGAAGTCAATTGCTTTTAAAGTGGGTTGCATAAATTGGTGTTTCTACTTGATTTATGGTTATGAGGTAGAAGCGGGGAGGTGGTGGTAGCTATAAAATGAAAGATACGTGATATATGTATATATTATTCTAGAAGCTACATGTAAAGTTTGGTGACTCTAGCTGTTATTATTTACCAACATTGTTCAAAAAACAAGAATGCGATTTTTATCGATTCCTTGGAAACGAGGCAAGTTATCGAATATCGGAAACAAACTCGATCTGCGCGGGCACTACGAAGACCTACAGCTACAATTTCAAGTTTCTAGCTCTTATAGGTTCTGAGATCCTTACGTTCATATATACGGACAAACGGACAGACATAAAAGTGGGCTTTACGTGAGCACCTGCCACGATGGCTTAATCTCACGGTTCCTAGTATAGGATTAATTTAAGCGCCGCAGGTACCAATTAAAGTCACGACTGTTTGGCTTAACCTCTTCCGATCTGTGGATCACGGAACCAGGCTGTATAACGCAACTCCAAGTCGAGCGATGCTCTACCCGCATTTGGGTGTTAATCCACAACCACCACGATACTGCCCGAAGGGCCGCACCAGAAAATCAGGGCGGAACAAATTCCGTGGGCTCCTGATTTCCCGTGGTACCAGATTACAAGCCTCTGGTCAGGCCTCGCACCAGAAAGGTACTTTCAATTTAAACTCCAAACAGTTAAGGGTTTCTGACCCCAGAAACGATTAAACACTTCTGCAGGGAATAGAACGCAATTGATGTAGAAACAGCAACTGACAGGTGGAACAGTATACGCCATGTTCATGGGCATGGTTTTCTCACTGTGGGGAGCGAGGCTTATTCATGCCTCTTCCGCAAACGACGGCATTTATAAGTTGATCATCGATGAAACCGCTAGGCGGCCAGCTAGTGTCCCCAACAATTCCCAAAAGACTATGACGGAGAGAGCAGAGAGACCGCCGAGACCGCCTCTGTGTTCCCTAACGCCCGTGGTACCAGATCAGTCCTCTGGTCAGTCTTAGCTGCATGATGCTGGGGACTGGTAGCCCCGGACAAACACAATGTTCAACAAGATTCCCATTCATACACACCCCCCACGTTCGTACCCCAACATTCGTACCACCACATTTGTTCATCTACCATTCATCATCATTCATACAATTCCTTCCTGTAATTACAAACGTCGCCTTGTAAATGGAGCTCTTGCAAACTCAATCATTCTTCTAACCCAATCACTAGTGGAGAGTGATTGACTTACGTCAAACCCGCCACTGACCTCACAGGTGCTCATCCCCCTCAGATCTCGAAGATCTGCATACCTTGTGCATTCACAGAGAACATGCTCTCATGTCTCTGGAGCCGAGCCACAACGGCGTTCTGGACTGTCGCAAAGGTTTCTCGAATGCAAAAATGCATTTAGGGAGCCGTGACCAGTCAACAGGAATCTAAGTCTCAGGCAGAACCCGAAGTCTGGTCGGCTGCCGGCAAATTTAACCTCCCGTATAAACCGATAAGTGACACGCCCATTCACACTTGCGTCCCACCTGACTTGCCAGTCAGATAGAACACACTCTTTCACCAATCTTTTGTACTCACTAAGCCCTAAACTATCCACATCCCTATCCGTTAGCCAATCATTCTGCAGCAATGACAGCCGCCTCTTGATCCTGTACATCAAGGCTCGACGCCTGATCTCCAAGTCAAGAGGGGCTACTCCTAACAGAACCAGGATTGCCTCCGTGGAGACAGTGCGGCACACAGGCAAACAACCTAGCAAAATCCCTCTCTGGCAAGCCAGCACTTTTTTTCTGCCAACCACAGTCGTGACCGCAGTACACCATACAGACGATCCATACAGACGACCCTCATAACGGGTGTGGACAGCACGTCTGTTTAGGCCCCAGTCACTCCTCAAAATACGACGCACTTGCCCCGCCAAACCAAGTAGCCGGGCCTTGAGACCAGCGATATGAGGAGTGAAACACATCTTCTCGCCGAAGGCTATGCCGAGGTATTTCACCTCAGTCGCATACCTCCCATTCACTCCATTCAGTCTGACAATGGGTGATCGACTAGTTGCCAATCTGCCCTTGAGCAGCATTGACACTGTCTTGTCCATTGCAAGACAGTCCCCAACACTTTCACCCCACTCATACACAGTGCGCAGGCTCTTACCCGCATTCGTCTTGATCTCAAGATGCGACCGACCCTCAGTCAAGACAAGCAAGTCGAACGCATACACACAACACTTACACTTCTGCTCGAGCTATCCCAGCAAGGGGTCCATCAAGAGGTTCCAAATGAATGGGCCACAAATAGATCCCTGCGGGCAGCCACGAACCACTGCACACGCACGTCTGCCAGAGAAATAGCTCTTCCAGAGAGCTAATTCTCGGCAACCACGTTCATCCAACCTTCTCAATACACTTGCCCAACTCAAGTAGTCGAATGCACCTTTAAAATCAACAAAGATGCCCAAAATATACGTGGAGTTGCTAGCCTCAACAGAGTCACTAACATACCTCCTCGCATCCTCTGTACATCTGCCCTGCCTAAAACCAAATTGCCTGTCTACCATAATCCTTTCCAGGACTTTTCCAAGAACCGGAAGAAGACTGATGCCCCGATAAGATCTAGGATTGCTTCTGACCCTGTCGGGCGACTTCAGAAGCACACTTCCATTCACTGGGGAAATAGCCCTCATACAGACACTTCGCATACATCGCTTTCATATATTCTGGAATTGACTTCCAGACACTTACCAGGGGACTTCCTCGACTTTAACCTCGAGAAAGCCACCTCCAACTGACTATCCAGAAGCGGATCAACCGGACTAACCACATTAGGTGGCGAGTCCTAATGATCCGCTCTGGGGAGGAACTCATTCAACAAGACATTCATACAATCCCTTCATGCCGTTTACTGGACGTCACCAACACGGAGGCTACTCACATCCGATTCCCTGCCTGCATCTCGAACTATTTTATAAGCACGACCCCAGGGGTCGTCCTTATTGCGCTCCAGGAGAGAGCGCCACTCATCTTCTTTCACCTTTACAAGCATTTGCTTGTACTCATTCATAAACCGACTATATTCAATCCTGACATCGGCTGCACAATCCGCATTGGTAGCTCTGGCCATTTGGAATCGCTTCCGAAGAGACCGGACCATCCGCCGCTTAGTGCTCAACTGATTCGTCGACCACTTCACATGCTTGAGATTGACCTTGCGGTACCTCTCAAGCATGCGATCATTCGCACCAGTTATCCACCTATTTACACATACGACCTGCTCATCCACATTCAATTCATTAAATGCATTAAGTGGAACTTGCTTTGCCGCCTCCTGCCCAATGAGAACATGAAGGGACCAATTCACACTAAAAGTGCGCCAGCGATTACCCCCAACACTTTCATTCCTCGTGATAGTGTGTGTGACAACAATCTCAATCGGATTGTGGTCACTCACACCAAGCCCACCTAGTACACACCAATGGAAAGCATACATACTCAATGCTACCGCATTCACTAGAAAAACATCAATGTCATTCTGAGCCACCGGACCCGCAAGCGTGTACCACTCACTGGGTTCGTTAACGACCCGACCATCCTGGGACACTGCCCACTCAGATAGCATCTCACCCGGTGTGTGTTTCGAATACCCAGACGAATGTCTAGATACCTTACTGAACCACATGGGGGACGATGCATTCGCATCAAGACCAAGGATGACTGGTACGCTACTGACCAGTAGTAGCACCTCATCCAAATAAGCTATGTATGGTTCAAGGGGATCCCCGAACCTACAATACATGCTTACTACAAAAATCCTGCCAAAGGTGCCGCTAAGCCTCACACACAGCCCAGTCAGTTAAACTCACTAAAGTGCATTCAATACTGACATACATAATTCACAATGACAGCGGAGTTGACCCTGCAGTCAGGAAATACCCGCATACATGCGGCAATCCTCTTACGCAACTCAGGGCAACGACACTGCCCCTTTCACACGACATTCTTCAGTTGAAGAAATCTGCTAGACATTATAATGTCTAGCATTCGCCCGCGCAATAATTGCCCCGTATATGGGGCAGGCTAGAGACATCATCAGATGCCCCGAAGGCCTTAAAGAAGCAATTGCGGCAATTCAGTGCATTACTACACTGAGCCACGCAGTCACCCATCTGGCCGCAGACGGCAAACGTCGTCTTTGGCTCTGCATTCCGCTAACAAGACAGCGGTAGCAAAAGACACTTCAAGAAATGTCGTTATCCCACAACGGTCTACTGTATTGAAGGGTTGATTCTCACAATGAATTCAGTTTTAAAGCTTTCTCCAGTCATTTAAAGGGAAGATTCCAATTATTTTTTTTTTCTTTTTTTTTTTTTTGTTTTTGTTTATTGTATTGAATCAAAAATAGCATTCATTTTTATTACAACACAGTTGGCTTAGGTGATATTACGCCAAGCCTGGTTGAGTCCTCAGTCTTTATCGTGGACAAACGTCAAAGGCGGCTTTTGAGTAAGGCTGCATCGCCACGTAGGTAGTCGGGGGACTCTGGGGCGTCTCCTATGTCGTGGTTGGAGGAGGTCCTTCAACGATCTTCTCTTGAGCCTCCTGGCTACACACCTCCCAGCGAGGTCTTTTGCTACGCGGTTGCAGTGTCGCTGCAAGCATTCGTTGTACCGGTTGGCGAATGCTCTAACTTGGCTGTCTATGGTCTCCATTTTGAAGTCTCTGTGCAAGGTAGAATTTCTGACGTACCAGTCAGCACCCGTAATTCGGCGCAAGGCCAAGTTTTGGAGTGTCTGAATCCGTCTTCGATTTGTCCGAGATGCAATGCCCCAAACCTGAATACCGCATCTCCAAGTTGGTGCCACCACGACGTTGTAAACTGCCCGTTTGCAGCGAAGTGGCAATGGGCTGTTGGGGCTTAGTAGCCAGTTGGCCTTGGCCATTATAAGAGGCACTGCTTAAAAAGGCCGTCGATGTGCGCCCGAAAACTAAGCCTCTTATCCAGTACAATTCCAAGATACTTGGCGCTTCTGCCAGGGTGAAGGGGGCTACCGTCAATCCAGACTGCTGGAGCCTTGCCTCGCCTCAGTGTGTAGTTGACCGCCTGGCACTTCGAGGCATTGAGTTTCATGTTCCATCTGCGTGTCCAGCTCTCAAGCAAGTGGATGTATTCCTGGGCACCGTCAGTGGCTTCATACTCGCAGTGGGCGGAGTAAAATATTGCCACGTCATCGGTAAATGTGGGCATCAAGTATTTGCCTGGGGAGATAATAAGGAGTAGAGGTGTTACCAGTAGTAACTTATTGCTTTTTGAATTCAACGCGATTATCAATAATAAAAAAATCATCACTGCAAAAACTTCATCAGGAAACTGTTAACGAGATGAAGACTAGATTCTTCAAAATGTCATAGATCAGACCAAAGAGGAACTGCAAAGTGTTCGCGCTGAGGACGAGAAACATTTGTGCTGCCACAAGTTGAGCATTAAATATTAAAACAAATGCATGAGCAATACCCATAATAACGATTACCCATCTGTTTCTATTAGTACACGTAGCGAAAATGCGTTGCGGTATTTTGCAGGAATTGCTTAACATAAATCACAACAAGAGTATAATTGCACCTGCAAGAGCTTTTTATGAATTTATTGACATTGTCAAAATTTGTGTTAAAGGGTATTATGATTTATTTTTATGACATTTTACGCCTAAAATGTCTAAAACTGCCAACAAATTTTCCAAAATACAAATGATCTTTTTATGAATTTATTGACATGGTAAAAATTTTGGGTTAAACGGTTTTATGAGAGTCAGTTACCGGTCAGAATGTCTAGCATGCGTCTGCTTCCATATCAAAGTACAAACGAGCGACATGTGCGGTTTACCTGCTTTCATTGACTGTGCAAACATTTGTGCTTGTTGCGGCCGCAAGCCAACCGCAGGCGTTCCAAAAAAAAAAGCCTGCCACTAATTATGCCTGAGTGGACGAACTAATACATAATAGAGATTTTGGATGAATGTGCCTTTTGCTACCGGAGGCACAAAAGGGTCTACTAAGAAACTGATGGCAGCGCCAGCCCATTGAAGAAAAAATCTCAGGCTCGCGACAAATGCCATGATCTACGCACATCCACATAACACAAACATACGTATGTTTTCTGAAAAGTTGAGCAGGAAGACTAAAATTCATCCTGTGCAGGAGTGGCAAACTAAGGATCGACTCGTGGCTTATGATGTTGAGTAAAGGGGAAGCTGCAATACCCGGCATCTTACTTAAGGCCTCGCGCTGGTTGATGTACTTGACGCTGTTGACCATGGCCGAACGCCCGCATGTTATCAGATAAGACCCGTTTATTGATACTTCCGGCCTTTCATCTGTACTGACCCTTGCGGGGCTGTCATTTACCACCATGATACCATTATCTATAATAGTGATTGGTTTCAAGTGGCTCGGCTGAGTGCGACAGTGTATCGTCCCATCTGAATGACTGCCGCGTGTGCAAGTGTCGCGATGAGACAATTTGCAGATTGATGCATAGGTGGTCGCATCACAGTTGGTGAATTTCGTTGTTGCACTCGGCTACGATGTCGTCCGATTGATAGGTGGTCTGTAGGTGGTCGCATCGCAGTTGGTGAATTTCGTTGTTACACTCGGCTACGATGTCGTCCTGTAATTGAAGTACTTCGTGTCCATGTCACACAGGCAAAATGGTAACTTTTTTACAGTCGGATTTAATTTTTGGATAATTGATTATAATATGAATAGTACTTTCTGACTGAAGGATCTTTATAGAAGAGGCCTCCAATAGACTAATTATGGGTATCTCTGTGGCGTGGTCAGATAATACGGCTTCTAAGTCATTGTGATCTAGGATCGTCACCATCAGGTTTTGAATCTCAGTTATCAGCATTATGTTTCCTGCTAACAGCTTCATAGAGATGTGGAGTATCAAACAACTCGCTCGTTTTAGCCTTTATTGTTGTGTGTACGGTATCCGTAAGAAGGTCTATTTGTTTCTGGGTTTCCTTATTTATCACTACCTGCTTGCTAGTGTGTCCTTATTGCCAATGTGTGCAGGTCCCCTTCTTTATCCCTTCCTGAGAATGTATATCATCCTATTTTAGAGGTTGCAATGTTCAATTGCAATAA
This sequence comes from Drosophila borealis, assembly GCA_035045885.1. NCBI lineage: Eukaryota > Metazoa > Arthropoda > Insecta > Diptera > Drosophilidae > Drosophila > Drosophila borealis. The sequence continues at coordinate 329,952 of JAWNOR010000340.1, read as the reverse complement.
TTTCATTTTGCATTCATCTGCTACCTATAAGGTAGCAAAGGAAACTATTCCTTGCTTAATCAACGTATTCATGTCTTTTTTATATGACTCGGTTGATATGAATATTGCTACTTATTTTTTTATAATACTCTAAACTCCATCGTAGATGATTGTGTTCCTGATTCATTTCCCTCAATTGCTTCTTCAAAGCCACCATGGTTCACTCCCAGACTATCAAACCTGCAAAATATTAAGTCTAAATATTTTAAAAAGTTTAACAGATCTGCTTCGAGTATTGACTTGGGTAAATATGCCATAGCCAAGTCGAACTTCCTTCTTTTTAATGCTCAGTGCTATGAGAATTATCTTTCTCATTGCAAAAGGCAATTTGCCCAAAATCCGTGACAGTTTTATAAATCTTAATTGTTCAAAGTGTATGTTTATGACCTTTAATCGTACTACACCCTTTCTTGTTAGTTATACAAATGAAAATACTCCATTGCAACGTATACATACCGTTAAGGATCCAGGCGTTCTTTTTGATTCTAAACTCAGTTTCAATCTGCATATAGATACCATCGTTAATGAGGCAAAAGGTGTACTTGGATTCATTAAACGATGGTCTAAAGAGTTTAACGATCCTTTTATAACGAAACTTCTGTACATCCCTCTTGTTCGTTGAATACTGCTCTTGCATCAGGACTCCGCAATATAACAATAGCCAGGATCGTATTGAATCTGTTCAGAAGCAATTTCTGCTATTTGCCTTACGAGGTTTAAATTGGGATCCTAATCTTCGGTTGCCATCCTACTCTAGCAGGATACTTCTTCTTAATCTTCCGTCGTTAACCAACTGTAGGACAATTTTCGGTGCTGTCTTCCTACATAAGTTGACGATATAGATTCTCCTTTTCTGTTAGGGCGTCTTTAATTCTCTGTGCCTTCTGGACTAACCAGGAATTATCGCCCATTATTCTTATCTACGTGCACAACAGTCTACGCTATGCAAAATCCTTTTCGCGTGTTATGTAAAAATTACAATTGTTTGCATCACGTTTTCTCTACCGAACTTTCTCTATCCCTAATAAAATCATTGCTTTCAGGATAACTTCGGGAACTCACTGACCACTCCCAGCTATGAGCAGGGGCATGGCTTGCCGGACAGGCTATAAATTTTCCCCCACCGGTGATTTTCCATGACTATTTTTTTTCCTATCTACTTAATACTCTATTTTTCTAGCAGACACTTCTTTACTTTGTTAACAACTTCTTAGTTTCTTTTTTCCTATTTATTGTATTTTCTTAAGTTACATAGTAAATTAAAATTGTTTTTAATTTTACTTAAGAATACTATTTTCTCTACTAACACCATTCTTCTTAGCTGTTGGCTCTTATAGCGTTACTGACAAAGTTGGCTGTGAAAAGTGGCACAGCTGGCCGGACTGACAAATAAAACACATCCATCGGTCGGTGATGCTTTTAGAAAATGGTGTATTCTAACTAGGCTTTTAGCATTTAATTTTCTTTTATCGACCATTCATAAAATAAAATAAATAAATATTATTTGGTTCGATCAACTTTGATTCCGTTATCCTTATCATATCTTAATCTGCGGCATCTGATGTGTCGGCTACAACCTTGAGTGCTGTGCCCAGAAAATCTAAACTCCTGCCGATTAGCATGGTCTAAATTCACGTCTAGTAATTTACGCATGCGGAAAAGTTTCGGACAGTTTGGCTGTTTCGTCTATTATGGTGGCGAACTCCGTTAGATTATTACAATGTCTAACGTAGCCTCTCTGTTCCCATACTAGTACGTTAACTCCAACTATTGGTATGTGCCTGGAGTAAGAAGGCATTTGCTGCTGCAAGAAGGACTATAACCATGCCGATAACCCTGCAAGAAAAAACTGATTAACAACTATTTTGTCACTTAAACTTATTTTGAGAAATGAAGATTAACGCTACCTTAGATTGTCCTTATGGAGCTTCCTCCCCTTTGCAAATACTTTTTCTCCTACTTCGAAAACTTTTTTTTTCGATTTGGATTGTTTCTCTCTAGTTGGGTGTGCTGGGCACAAACTATGTTATTTCTTTTTTTCACTTTTGAATCTTCACTCGACGCGTGAATAACGTCTATAGGTTTTTTCGCAGTCACTGAATGAAGCGTCCGGTTGTATTCGATAGCCGCGTGTTTAATTAGTTCTACAGTGTCCTGACATTTTTTTGTCATCTTGAGGTATCTGGCGACCTCTAGGAGCGTGCTGTGGAAGCGTTCCACCTGCCTATTTGATGGGCTATGCAGCGGTGGCGCATTGACGACATCAATTCCAAATTGGTTTTCCAATTAAGATTTTAAAGTTTTTGAATTGAATGCGGCTTTGTTGTCGCAATAAACTGTTGAATAATTGGGACCTTGATATCTGCTATTGTTATCGAGATGATCGGTTGTGTTATAGCAAACTTGGAAAACTTGTCAATGCATGTTAAGAACTGTTTTTTGTCTGTCGAAAAAACGTCAATATGGAGCATATTACCCGCGTTTGATGGTATCGGTGTTAGACCTAGTTCCTGTTTTTTGGGATGTCTCACATATTTAGCTCGAGTAGAGACTTTAAAGTTTGCAATTACCTCCGTAACTAGTTGTGACATTTTTGGAAAAAGTAATCGCGAAGGATTTGTTTTACATTCTCCTGGCCGCTCTATGGACGCGGTTATATTCAGCTATAACTATTTATCTTTGTTCAGCCCGCACTGAATCGCGTTTTCGAGGCTTGGTTGCACCACCTTTTTTATTTCCTGGAGGACTTCGACACCGTTTGTGAAAAAGGTGGTGTGCCGAACTGTTTCTCGAAATAGTACAAATGTACGTTTTAACGGAAATTGTGCCTTCTCTAGAATTATTTGTTTCCTAATACAATTAAGCGGTTTGCCTGTGGTTTCTATCGTTTAGGTGAGTGATAGTTCACTCTGAATGGTGGCTACATCGGATTCTGTTTCATTTTGCAAAGCATTTACGTTATGCCGCGAAAGCGCATCCGCTATATGGTTTTCTTTGCCTTTGCTTTTGGGTTTCTATCCGACACAGCGAAGATGAGTGGCTGGTGATCAGTATTTTTTATCTTTTTTTAGTTCTTGATATCATTGTGATGGGCCTGCCTTCTTGTGACAGTACCGCACTGATACTATATGCAGAAGCATCCGTCGTTAGATCGAATAGTTTTCGGAAATCAGGATAATTGACTATGACATCTTCTGAAGCTAAAATATTTCTCAGCCTCTCGAATGCGTCTCTTTGCACATCATCAACTTAGATGATAGCCTTTTTAGACAAGTGCTTGCTTACGGAGCCGTTTTCGCCTTTTAGAAAATTGGTTTATGGCTTTGCAACTGCAGCGAAATCTTTTACGAAACCTCTGTAGTAGCTAGCTTAGCCTAAAAATGACTTCAGTTCGAACAATTTTTTTGGCCCCGGGTACTCTTGGATGGCTTTTACCTTTTCAGGGTCAGTTTTTGCACCGCCCCGTGGCTACCATAAAGCCAAGGTTTTCAACGCTCTCCTTGAAGAATTGTGTCTTCCCTTTAGCGACTTTCATGTTAGCCTCACAGAGACTATTTAAAACCCAGTCTATATGACCTAAATGCTCTTTCTCTTTTTTAGAGATAATTAAAACGTCATCGACGTAAACATATCATGTTTTGCCAATTTTTTCACGCAGGACGTCGTCGATCGCTTTTTGAAAAATGCTTCCCGCCTTTTTCAATCCGAACGGTAATCGACAGAATTCATACATTTCACCATTTACGGAAAAATATGTTTTTCCCTAGGATAGGAGCAGGAGCTCCGCCAAATAAATTTGCTGATATCTAGATCTTAGATCAAGGTTGTGAAATATTTGGCCTTACCCAGATTGGTTAATATCATGGGAATATTTTGGCTTCGGGTATTTATCGGCGACCGTTCTCTCGTTTAACTTCCTAAAATCAATGACTAGGCGTTTATTTCTATTACCGTTTTCGTGGTGTCCTTTTTTGTCAACAACCCGGGTCGGATTGTTATATGGTGACTTTGAGGCCCTGATGATGCCATTTCGTAGTAGCTCAATGATTTCTTTTTTGACGAAAGCGGCTACTTCCATGGGGTGCCTCCACTCAAGAGCCACACCAATAATTGAGTCTTAACAAGCAAAAAACGAATTAAAATAGCAGCACAGAAAAAAATACAATCGCAATTGCAAGCCTGTTGATAGAATTCAAAGCAAACGCGCATGAATGTGTGTGCGTACATGTATACATAAATTCTGGGAATTTGCGCAAGCTGATGTTTACACGTGCGCACATAACTTTTGCGTTTCTTTACCGATCTTAATGATGTTTTCGACAGTACATCTTATAGTAGAATAGAAAAAAATATTAGTGTATTCTCAAAAAGTCAATTGCATATAAATTGTGCCTTAAATTGATGGGCAATACAAGTTGGATAATTAACTTGATTTAGCTTTGCGGTGGTAGCGGGGGGGGGGGGGGGGGGCGATAGGTATAAAATGAAAGATACTAGATATATATATATATACTATTCTAGAAGCTACATGTCAAGTTTGGTGGGTTTCGATATCGTTTTTTATCGATTACATGGAAACGGGACAAGTTATCGAATATCGAAAACAAACTCGATCTGCGCGGGCACTAGGAGGACCTACAGCTAAAATGTCAAGTCTCTAGCTCTTATAGGTTCTGAGATCCTTGCGTACGTACATACGGACAGACGGGCGGACGGACAGACGGACATGGCAAGATCGACTCGGCTGTTGATGCTGATCAAGAATATATACTTTATGGGGTCGGAGATGCTTCCTTCTGCCTGTTACATACATTTGCACAAATACATTACACCCCTTTTACACATTTTCAATGGGTTCAGGGTATAAAAACAAAAATCAAAAGAGGCAGGAAACTGAACGGTCAGGTAAAAAGGTTTGGGTATTCCCTAGTCGGGAGCTCCCGACTGGAACCTCTTACTTGTTGTTGTTGTGATTGTGAGCTATTTCCTCTAATGCTTTCGCATATAAGGCCGCAAATGAACTTCTTTTCATGCTCGCCTCTGCGTCCCTAGCTAGGGCCAGTGCAGATTGTAAGTCTTTTGGCTGCGATGGAAACACAACTGATCTTAACGGCTTCTTTAGCACGAACACAAAAGCGTGTCATATGTCATGATTATTTTATTTGTGACGAGGGTCAACTTTCGTTCGACCTCGTCATAGTATTGAAAAACTAGGGATTCACCTTGCAGGACCATTTTCAGCTCCTGTCGCAGAAGCCGAGCCCAGTAGACAACAACAACAAACAACTAATCGATAAAATCGAGTTACTTGGAAAAGGTGAAAGTTATCGAATATCAGAAACAAAATCGATCTGCGAGGGCACTAGGAGGACCTACACCTACTTTCCAGTCTCTAGCTCTTATAGGTTGTGAGATCCTTGCGTTCATACAGACGGACATGGGTAGATCGGCTCGGCTATTGATGCTGATCAAGAATATATATACTTTATAGGGTCACAAATGCTTTATTCTGTCTGTTACATACATTTGCACAAACACATTATACCATTTTTACCCATTTTTAATGAGTTCAGGGTATAAAAATAAAGCATTTTAGAGGTTCATAAGATTATTTAAGATAAGCTTAATTAAATTTTTATCATTTCTTATTACTCTAGGATTTCGACAGTGCTACACCTCATTACAATTACCTCCGCCAAGCTAGCTGGATACTCAGAATCAGACATCATCCCATTAATAAACAGATGTGCAATTATCCAGCAAAACTTCAAAGATCTTAGACACTCATCGAACTTAATTAAGTACTCTAAAATAACCGAGAAACAGATTGATTTTGACCAATTTTCCACAGTCGCAAATAACTAGATTGTAACAAAGGTAAAAACACTATTAGAAACTCAAACCGTTCACCATAGACATACTAAAAGCACTAAAATTCCAAAAACCACATTTAAGGTTGTTGCTCGACTTTGAAAAATAAACAAGTTAAATGTTCTAGTCGGGAGCTCCCGATACCCTGAACCCTCTTATTCCACCTCCAAATGCAGCTCGCGCTACGCGCTCGTTTGCTGTAGTAGTAATAAAGAAAGTTTGAAATAAAAAAAAACATTGTTCCCTTGGAAGGGTTTGAACTCGCAACTAACCGCACCACTCTACTCAACAGCCACACCAATAATTGAGTTTTAACAAGCAAAAAAAGAATTAAAATAGCAGCACAGAAGACAATACAATCGAAATTGCAATGCTGTGTGTGTACATGTATACAGAAATTCTTGGAATTTGCGCAAGCTTACACGTGCGCACATAACTTTTGTGTTTCTTAACCGATCTCAATGAAATTTTCGACGGTACATCTTATTGTAGAATAAAATATGAAATATTGGTGTATTCTTAAAAAGTTAATTGCATATAAATTGTGGCTTAAATTGATGGGCAATACGAGTTGGATAATTAACTTGGTTTAGCTTTGCGGTGGTAGCGGGGAGGTGGCGATAGGCATAAAATGAAAGATACTTGATATATATATATATATATATACTATACTAGAAGATACATGTCAAGTTTGGTGGGTTTCGATATCGATTTTCATCGATTACATGGAAACGGAACAAGTTATCGAATATCGGAAACAAACTCGATCTGCGCGGGCACTAGGAGGACCTAGAGCTAAAATGTCAAGTCTCAAGCTCTTATAGGTTCTGAGATCCTTGCGTTAATACATACGGACAGACGGACAGACAAGGGACGGACGGACAGACGCACATGGCAAGATCGACTCGGCTATTGATGCTGACCAAGATTATATATACTTTATGGGGTCGGAGATGCTTCCTTCTGCCTGTTACATACATTTGCACAAAAACATTATACCCTTTTTACACATTTTCAATGGGTTCAGGGTATAAACAAAATAAATATTTAAAATACAACCTGCAAAAGTTAATTTAATCAATAGAGAGTCAAGTAACTATGCCCCTAATATTGATTTAAAGATTAAAAAAAAATTTTAAATGAACATTGAACAAGTATCACTACTAACCATAAAATATATATATACGTCAAACAACAAAATAATCGAAACACGATCATTTGATGCGAGTGAGCCCCATGAGTGCTTGCGACCATTTTGTTATGCCTAAGAGAGTAAGCCTGCTGAGAGTGGCAGCCGAACGGCGGCCTCGAGAGCCGAACGCTACATTGCTGCGGCTGATTATTTTTTTAATATATGTATGTTAGTTTTAAATCCTTTCAGCCTAAAAACATATGTATAAGTTAACGAGTGCCCCTCGCGCGCAACAGATTGACACTTTGTTGTCAACCAGAACATTGGCCAATAGTTACTCGCATGACTCTGACACAGCGGATTCTTGGTGGCCAGTGCTCTGATTGAAATGGTCAGCGACTGTAACCTGCGCCTCGACTGCACACGAGGATCTCAATTTAAACCACGAAGGGCAAACAACAAGAAAGGTTTCTGAACAGATACAGAATTGTATAAAGGGTCTTTGTCGTGTACGGATCGTCAAAGTATTTTGACCATCGATTGATGAAACCCAATACAATTCTTGCCTTATTGACCATGTCACATCATGAGAGTCGAATTAAAGTAAATGATCAAGATTGACACGTAGATTATTGTCGCGTGCCAAACGAAGGTGGAGTTGCAATTTGAACACTGCAAGGTTTACGCCTGGCCCCTGGCCATGTTACTCCGATGTTAATAGAGACAGCGTAATGCAAAGCGTACTAGTGCAAGTGTTTTATTCTGAACGGATTATATAGGTTAGAACTTAAATAGATATTCCCTCAGAATCTTACCGCAGTCTTCCCTCCTACAGCCTTCTAACTCACGACAATAATGAGCTTAACATTTAAGTGATGGCGGCAACAAGCCAAATACAATGTGCCCGTACATTCACAGGGAAAAAATACATACTTTCAGAATATACTTAATACTAAACAATCGATAACTTAATTCGTCCCGCAACATCCCCGCCCCCGTGAAGACCCTGCTTCACTCACATCCAATATGGCTAGTTTAGCCACGGGACGAGTCATTAGTCGCACTAGATTGCCGTCCGACACGCGTACGCTAGCGCGTCGAGGTACTCCATCTGGTCCAGGGTAGAGCTCCTCCACTATGCCCCTTCGCCACTCCCTGCGTGGCACGGCTGGGTCGCATATAAACACCACATCACCATGGCGTATCGGCTCAACGCGAGCACACCATTTCACTCGTCGCACAAGCGTAGGCAGGTACTCCAAGACCCACCGCTTCCAAAAACGGTCTCGTAATAGCCGCGCTGTGTGCCACTGCTTCCTTGTGGCGCATCTCTCGTCCGGCTGCTCATGAATAGTTGGTGTGTCAGGCAAATTGGCTACTCCCTTGAGTAGATCGTTATGTGTTAGGGGGGCTTCCTGATCCACAGATACTGGCAAGTGAGTAAGCGGGCGCGAATTCACAAAATTCTCGGCCTCAATCAGGAAACTCTCCAACACGTGTTGCTTCGGTGCCACCTCCTTTACTCTGTGGCGAAGCACTCTCTTGACACACTGCACCATCCTTTCCCAGGCTCCTCCTTCAGCTGGGTTCGCTGGGCAGTTAAAAACCCATTCAATGCCTCTAGAAGATAGCTCACCCTGAATCTTCTCCGGCTCGAATACATCTATGAGCCTTTTGGCTTCTCTGTTGGCCCCAACGAAGTTCTTTCCGTTCTCACTGCGCAACCTCAGTACAGGCCCGCGACGGCAAAGAAAGTTCCTGATCACGATTATGCAGGAATCAGTTAGACCCGTAAACATGGAAACCCATCTCTTTTCTTTTCGACGTCCGATCGTCACAAGAAGTGGTCCAAAGTAATCCAGACCCGTAAACTTAAATGACCATCCATTGGCCTCCAGTCTGTCCTCTGGCAAAGGACCCATAATAGGTGGCGCTGGCTGCGCTCTGTGTAGCTTGCACACGCTACATCCAGATATTATTGTACGCAACACTCGACGCAGCTTTGTTATCCAAAATCTGGTCCTGATGTCGCCCATCGTTGCATCCACGTTTTGATGCTTCATTTTCACATGGTAGTGATACACAATCAGTTCCGTCAGTGCGTGCCGGTGTGACAAGATTATTGGCCTTCTCGCACTATGCGGTATACACAGGGCGGCATCGATCCTGCCATACGCACGCAAGACTCCATTGTCATCCAAGTAGGGCGCCAGCCCTCTTATGTCGCTTCGATGACCGACTGATTCTTCATTGTACGAGGCTCGAACCTCGTCAGGGAATGCTTCGCATTGCGCTCGCCGTATCAGCAAGTTCTCAGCGTCCTCACATTCCGCAGCGGTGAGGCCGAATCTCTCAAGCTCAGTCCTCTGTCCACGGCACCAGCGCGTGAACCTTAGAACCCAAGCCGTCGTCCTCACTAGCCGACTGTAGCTAGAGAATCTCTGAAATGAAACGAAAAAGTTATTTGCTGCAACTAAGGCAAATTCACTCGGCATCTCTTCTTCATCATCGCAGAAAGAGTGTTCTGTGCCCGGTTCGGGCTGCGGCCAGCTGCTTTCCGGCTGCCGCAAAAATGTTGGCCCGTCTAACCATCGAGACCGTTGGCTGAGGTCTACGTGGCAGTGCGGCCACGTTGCGTCGTCTGCTGCATTTTCAGCAGTAGGTACCCATCTCCATTGGGAAACCTTTGTTGACTCCAAAATTTCTCCCACTCGATTTCCGACGAACTGCTTATATCGACGGTGGGTGCTGCCTATCCAACGTAGCACTCTTTTGGAGTCAGTCCATAGTATAGCATCGCTGATCGCTATACTGTGCTCCCTTTTGACAGTGTCCATCAGCCTCGTTCCTAACACAGCTGCTTGTAATTCCAATCGTGGAATTGACATCGTTTTCATTGGGGCACACTTCGTCTTGGCACATACGAAGCATACTCGTACGTCATTGTTGTCGTAGGTGACCGTTAAGTAAGACACAGCTGCGAATGCTGACTGGCTAGCGTCGACAAAAACGTGCAGTTGTATTGCCCGCACGTGTATCGGTCCAAAGTAATGGCGCGAGCTTCGAAATCCTTCCACGTTGTTCATATCCTGAAGCCATTTACTAAAGGCGCGGGCGATCTCATCTGGTAAGGGTTCATCCCATTGCACATTTCGTCGCCAGATCTCACGCATAAGTAACTTTCCAGTTATCATGAGACAGCTAAGAAATCCCAAAGGATCAAATGTTGACATGCTCAAGCTCAAGAATTCCCTCTTCGTAGGTACTCGCTCCAAACGTCATTACCCTCATCTCATAAACATCAGGCTCCCGGCGATCATCGCCGTTTCGCCACAAGAATCGCTGGGCGCATCTATCCTGCGGTCGAATCAACACTTGATGGAACATCTCTCTGATGTCTCCACAAACGCCAACCACACCTTCCCGGAAATGGAAGAGAACAGCCGGCAGCGACTTGTAATGCTGCGGCCCCTTGGATAATAACGAATTCAATGAAATGTCACCGACCTTTGCTGCCGCGTCGAACACCAGTCTTATCTTACCGGGCTTATTTGGATTTTCAACTCCAAAGTGCGGCAGATACCAAAGTTTGTCGCTGTTGGCTAAAGCGACCTCATGATGCTTCAACTGTCGAGCATATCCTTTATGAACATAATCGTCCATAATTTTCATATAGGCTCGTTTAAACTGATCGTTACGCTTCATCTTTCTCTCGATGTTGACCAATCTTTTGTATGCCATATCGTAGCTTCGTGGCAACTCAACATTATCACGGTTCCATAATAAACCTGTCTGGTAACGTTCCCCTATTTTCACCGTGGTGTCTTCGAGTATCTTCTGTGCTCGTGCATCGTCGCTGGCTGCGACTGGTGACGTAAGCTTCACACCGAAGTTCTCGATATCAAAATAGTCATTTACCATCTTTTGGATTGCATCCTCCTGCGACGTTGCCGTCGGTTGACCTCTTACCGGCCCAAAAACCACCCATCCAAGTTCGGTGGCTGCGGCATATGGTCCCTGTGGTGCAAACCTTTTTGTTTGCATTGGCAGTCCAAGATGCGCATGGTCGAGTCCAATCAGAAGTTTTGGTACCGCCCCGCGATACGGTTTCATTGGAAGTCGTGCACCGTTGTCCAACATTTGTACATCACGTCGATACAGACTTTGCATTGGTAAACTCAGGTTGGACACGGCGTACACATTTCGCAGCACATAATGTTTGCGTTTGTCCGCTCCACTAATTTCCATGCTTACCACTGTGGTCGGCTCTCTGGTTGCTCTTCCACCAAACCACTGTATATTTAGTTGCCTGCGTTCCCCTTTGACATCTAGGTCGCGCAGTAGCTCGTCGTCTATCATAGTTACGGACGAGCCCTCGTCGAGGAGCGCATACGTATCGATCCGCTTATTGGCCCCGTGCAATGTCACTGGCAATATGCGGAATAGTAGGCGTTCTCCATCCGAATCGACACAACTTAAATTACTTTGTTGCGTCAATTGAGCATCCACTGGCTGCGGTGCCCTTGTGTGCGGATCCGCTGGCTGCGGCATACGTCCAGTATTCATCATTCTATCACCTGCTGGCTGCGGTGCATTGTGGCTCATAGCATCATGATCATATAAAAGGCGATGATGCCTCTTTCGGCATCCATTGACATGACATTCGTTTGCCCTTTTGCAGACTCTTGCCATGTGGCCATCTCGTAGGCACGAGAAACAAAGCCGGTGCCTTTTTACAAACGTCCACCTTTTTAGCGGAGAGGCTAAGTTAAACTCGTTGCAGTCCCTGACTGCGTGTTGTCTATTACAGATTGGACACTGTTTGGTGCGACCTCGGTGTCGCCCTTCATTATTCTGGTCAATGCTGGCATGCAGCACTCTACGCTTCTGCTCCTTACTATCGACGTCCACAATCGTACATACCAAATTGGCGTAGTCCGTTAACCACGCGCTAAAATGTACGACAGTCGGGAAAGGCCTGATCGTAGCTGCATGTCTGGCCCACTCCACCCTCTTGCTTGGTGGTAGCTTAGCGACCAAATCCTCCATCAGTGTAGGATTCGCTAAGTGCTGTTCTCCGTTAGCTGATTGTAGAAAGGCGGCAAGGTTACTCACTCGGCACGATGGCACGATATTCGCTATGCTATGCTCTTGAATTGGCTGCACCTCTCGAATACTAATTAGCTGGCTGCGTATTAGTTTTTCTGGGCGGCCATATCTGAAACGTAATTGTTCCATCACGTTGTTCACATTCCTGGGATGTATGAGCAACGACTTCACAGTATCTCGTGCTTCGCCTTTGAGTGCCTTCAACAATCGCTGGTTATTCTCCAGATTCGTACAGCTGTACGCCAAAGTTGTTTCCGTAAACGCACAGAAGAATATAGGCCAATCCTCAGGTTGGCCTCCAAACTCGGATAGATCTGGTAATTTGCGTAGCAGGCATACATCGTTTCTGGGTGTCGCCCATGCGAAGTTCCCAGTTTCCTGCGTTGGCTCCAAAATGATCACCGGTTGGGTCTCTTGTGCCGGCGTGTAGGTGAGCGTTGACTGCGCGATGCCTGCAGAACAATATGGCGTCGAGCGGCTTGATGTTGTAGAACAGTGATCCATAACTGTAGCTCGTTCTACCGTTTGCAACTGTGGTCCCAAATTTCCACTCAATGACGTAGGCAATGCCTCACTCAAAGATGGCGATCTGCTCAAAATGGCAGTTCCACTCAAAATTGCAGTTTCACTCAAACTAACACTTGAATTTGGGACTCCACTCATAATTGCAGTTTTACTCAAACTTCCACTCGACGACGGCTCTCCACTCAAAAATGGCGGCAGGTTAGCTGTACCACCCACGCCAGTATCACTCAATTTAACGGGATCAGTAACTGTACTCACATGTGCTTGACCAGTTTTTGACCTTTGCAACTCGTGCTCTAACGCAGCGACTCTCTTTATCAAATCCATGACTTGTGTACCTGAGAGTTGCGTGCTTGGACTTGGCGCTCCTGTCAATATGCTGGCTCGTGCACTCACTCCTGCGGCTACAGTGCCGGCAGGTTGTACACTTGTGCCCACATCCACGGTCCTGGGGCTTTGTGGCGCAGTCACAGCGGGAACTTGTATTTGTGATACAGTGCTCACCATTCTACTTGTCCGCTTCGGCTGCACCTCACTCGCCGTGGTAGTTATCTCCTGGCCCTCATTCAGGCGTGGGCTTTTCCTGGGTGACCGTTGTGTCATCTTGTTCAGCTCGGAGATGACTTCTACTATATTTTACGCTGGCTGCGTACCAATGGTAACTCTATAACTGGGGTGGAGGCCCTGCCTGTGCTGTGTCTATCTACACGCACAGTAACTCCAAAGTTACACCACGTCTTGTCTCCAGTGCAAGTCGCCCTTGCAGTTTCTTACAATAAAACTGCGAATCAAAGGATCCTGTCGCGTGCCAAACGAAGGTGGAGTTGCAATTTGAACACTGCAAGGTTTACGCCTGGCCCCTGGCCATGTTACTCCGATGTTAATAGAGACAGCGTAATGCAAAGCGTGCTAGTGCAAGTGTTTTATTGTGAGCGGATTATATAGGTTAGAACTTAAATAGATATTCCCTCAGAATCTTACCGCAGTCTTCCCTCCTACGGCCTTCTAACTCACGACAATAATGAGCTTAACATTTAAGTGATGGCGGCAACAAGCCAAATACAATGTGCCCGTACATTCACAGGGCAAAAATACATACTTTCAGAATATACTTAATACTAAACAATCGATAAATTAATTCGTCCCGCAACAATTACTTTATTTCTGGTTCGGACGACACGCTCGATCGTGTATTAGTACTCGGGAGTGAGACAAAATTGAGGGAAAGTCATTGATGAAAACAGTAAAAACCATCAATTACTAGTGAAGTAAACTGAAGAAGGTTAGAGATTGTAGATCTTCGCTACACGAACCAATGCTGGGATATGAAAAAGTAGAACTAGATAAATTTTGCAGTTGAGAAGATAAGATTCTCTCAATAGTTTTGGGTATAACGGATAATTTAGAAATACCCGTATAGTTTTCTACAAAGCATTCACTCCCTTTTTTATGAAGAGGGATACTAAACGATTCTTTCCAATTGTCGGAAAAGATGAAGTGCTTACAGAGCTGCAGAACAGTACCATCATGGTCCGTTGAGTATACAGGCTTGATTGTGTTAAAGTCGCTAAAAAGCGAACATTAAAGTAGTTAAAGGATTCTAAATGCAGTTTGACTTTTGGAACTGATGGAGTTAAGAATGTTTGAAAAAAGTTTTGCATGCAGATCGGCAATGTCGGGGTCAGTATTCGCGCTCTCATCTGCAAGGTAAACCGAAGATGGCAAAGTAGATTATTTACAGTTAGAATTATCGATTACTTAGGATTAAGTGAAAACTGAAGGCGACAACGGCGTAGGTAATCCTTATAGCATATTGAATTTTGCGTAGAAAAGTTTGATCTAGCAACGGGAGAAATCCGAGAAGCACCTCGATTTCACATTTTTTAATCTCATCAGTTCCACTGAGTGCCAGGGAGGCCTATTAGACCTCGCTGCGTAATCAACAGGGTCACAGATATCAAACGAGTATAGGGATCATAAAATAGTTTAATGGAAACATTAATGTAAGTCGCCAAGAACGACTACAGTCCATTATCACAAAGTGGGAAGGATATAGACTTAATAGCGTTAAGATGGCTTAGGTAAATAGACATGTTAAATAGTGGGGGAACAATAATCGGGTTTCACTATGAAGCGAAAAGAATGGTTTTTTTTGTGCTATCCGTTTGGTTTTTGATTTAAAAAAAACACCGGCGTTTTAATATCTCTAACTAAAATATTTTATTATTCTGTTTATGCATTCTCGGTTTATGTTTCTTTTCTCGCGAGTGCATACTTGAGGCCTGTGCTTTTAAAAATATTGATATTGTTTGTTTTCAACTTGTGTTTTTGTGCATTTTTGTTTGTGCGCTTGCGCTATTAGATCTGTGGGTAAGCTGCTTGTTGATGTTACGGTAAGTCAATGGAGAACGCCGTAAAAGTGCGGGGGACACTTGCATAGTGGGGGTTGCTACTGCCAAACGTAATTGCTTGCACTGTAGTTGCGACTATAAAGAGTTTTGGTCGGAACATTTAATAGTTAAAGATTATAAGGCAAGAAGAAAATGCGGACCCCGATTTTATTACCACCTCTACCTAGTAGCACATCAACTTTAGTTGAAGCGTCAAAAAACCTTGCCTATCAGAACGTTATAGGTCGTAAATCTAAGCTAGAGACTCTTGCATTTAGTTTTGACGTTATAGCTTTCACTGACACCTGGCTTAAGTCGGATATTTCAGATTCCTCAATATTAACTTAGAAATACACCACTAATAGATTCGATCGAGCTTCCCGTGTCGGAGGAGGAGTATTCATAGCTGTTGAGTCTGCTCTTTCATCGGAACGCATTGAGCTTCCCATGTTAAAGTTTGAGTTGGTGTCTGTAAGAGTTGTATTTGGTAGTTTCTGTATCTTTATCTCATGTTCCTATATTCTCCCACTACCTATCATGTCTATTTATCAAAGCCATCTTAACGCTATTAAATCTATCTCTTCCCTACTATCTGGTAAACCCCTCTTAGCTGTTCTTGGGGATATGGTCATTGATCTACCATCCTGAATGTCTATCAAGGAGTCCGAATTAGCAGATCGTGTCTGTTGTTTGCGTAACGCTGATTTACATAAACTAAAAGATCGCATTCTGCAAGTCGATTGGTCCCAACAGTAGAATTGTGCATACATTGATGCTCCCATTAAATTACTCGCTTGTACTCGCTCTTTAATATCTGTGTCCTTCTTGACCACCCAGCAAGGACTGATAGGTCTCCCTGTTTCTCCAGGAAACTTTTGAGATAAGAAAATGTGAAGTCGAGGTGTCTTAAAAAGTTTAAGAAATCGGGAAATCACTCTGTTTTCTCCCGTTGTACAGCTGCCTTATCCTTATCAGTTACAATGGTCGAACTGCATTTAAATCTTATTATTACTGAAAGTTTGCTTCTCAGCGACCTTAACACAATAAAGCCGGCTTACTCACCGGGCCCTGATGGATTTCCTGCCTGTGTTCTCAGGTACTGTGTTGTAGCACTATGTAAACCTGTTGTAAAATAATACGATTTTTGAAATTTATTTAAAAACCTTTTGGCTTTAAAGGAAGTAGATTTGAGGCACTTCGTGAGTTTTGGTTAAGTATAATTCAACATGTGACATTGAACTCTTTAAGCCTAAATTAAGTTACGGCGGCGAAACGAAGCGAATTCGCACCCAGATAAAGTTTTAATGCGCTCTCGCTACGCCCTAAACCTAACTTATACTAAACTTCAAGTTGTAATTTCATTTAATTAAGCAATATGCCAACAACTTTCTTAAAACTTTTAAAATTGTCTGTAAACAATTCATCTTTTCCATCCATTAAGAAAGCATTATACATAATCTCTCTCCATAAGAAAGGGAGCAAGTCCGATATCGAAGAGTATAGAGGTATTTAAACAAATTCTATAGAGGTATTTAAACAAATTCTGGTGACCCCGGTGTTCCTCAGGATAGTTATCCTGGCCCCCTACTCTTCACTCTTTTCATCAGTGACCTTCTCTCGGTTCTGTCACATACTCGAGTATTAATGTATGCTGATGGCGTGAAATTATCCTTGCATATAAAGATATGGCATCATGTTATCTTTTACAAGCCTTTGATGCGTTTAAGTCTTGCTGTAAGTTCAACCTGTTAAATTAAAATTTTTCTAAATGAAAGCCAATGACTTTCTATAGAAGCCATCTCCAATTGGTTTCTTATATGCTTAATAGCTTACCGCTCGAGCGTGTCTACAGCACTTGTAATAAACTTAATGATCTAGGTATCATTTTTATCATAAACTTAAATTTGATTCTAATGTCAAGACCGTGGTCAATAAGGCCAGAGTTATTTTGGGTTTCATCACGCGATGGTCAAACGAGTTCGACGATCGGTACACGACAAAGACCCTTTATTAGAGTATGCCTCATGCATCTGCCCACCACAATATTATATTCATCAAGAAAAAATTGAATCTTGACAGAAACAATTCTTGTTCTTTGCGCTTCGTGGTTTAAATTGGGATCCCTATGTGCGGCTACCGTCATATTCCAGTAGACTTCCTATGATTCACCTTCCTTCCTTAATTAATCGTAGATTATATTCTTTTTGTACTTCGCGACTCGTGTCGTACGTTAAACGAGTGCGCCCCTCGGTCGGTTGGGCGGGAAGTGGGATGCAGTACATTCCAACTCGATTTCCGAGATGGGAAGTTCAATGAGTTCCGAAGGAAGAGCTATTAATACTCCTCCTCCGAAACGAAGCTCGATCAGATCAAATATTGAGGAATATTTTATGTTCGATAAATGCGATAATATGAAAATGAAAGGAAAGAGAATATAAGTTCAAACTACCAAGTGTAGATTTAAGACCTCTAACGTTCTGATAGGAAAGCTCAAGAGAATAATTTAGTTTTTTAACCCCGCAACTAAAGTATAGGTGCCACTGGAAGGAGGTGGTACTAAAATAGGACTATGTTTTTTTTTTTTTACCTCGTAGTTGCAGATTGTTTAATGTTCCGACCAAAACTCTTTACAGCAGATGTTTGTTAATATTTCAGGTGTAACATTTATGTTAATGGATGAAATATCCCTCACATAGGCAACCTTGACTTTTCGACCGTTATACGGCTTGTATTTTTGCCTGTACAAAGGGTTACATCATCCGATGAGAAATAAAGGGCAAGCCTAGAAATCAAAGTATGTTTTTCCGGTGGAGCGCCCACTAAAGGTACCACAGATGGACCAATATGAACACTATCAGCGCTTGTCTGAAAAGTATTTGGCAATGGCAAGTAACAAGATGTGAACTTTTTAGGCCCATCAGTTTTAGGCTATTGAATTTATTATCCAGGGTTGTGATCTGACCATTTAGCTTGCGACAACCAACAATCAGACCCCTAAACCCAGTCCTGGTCTGCCGCATAAGCGCCCATATTTCTCCTCCCCACTAGGCCCCTGCTTGATTGACTTGCCATAATATGCTTTTGGGACGCTTTTATATATTTTTAAATAGAGATGTTAAAACACCGGTGTTTTATTAAATAAAAATAATAAAAAACATTTTTCTTCGCTTCCAAAGCCACTTTAAAAGCCACGAATAGTTTTCGGTTTTGATAATTTGTATATAGGTATATATATTTTCATGGCGTATTAAATAATTTATGTGTTTCTAATTAAGGGTGTGTGCAACTGAAATCCCTTGAGATATCTTTCCTAATATTAATTTAATATAATAGACTCATTAATTTGTCTCTTTTATAACCTCTTCTACAAACTATAGTTGTAAAACTTTTTGTGCAATTTCTCTTCAGCAACAAAAGTTAAGAATGCTAGTTCCTATAACAGTCTCTGATCTTTGATCTTCTCAAAGAGCTTTAACTCTTCAAATTTTCGGATTTATCAAATCGGTGCATTGACCACTGCTCCTTGGAGTAATTTTTTGGAGGTCATATCTTAAAGACTTAATCATAAAAGGCATGGAGAAAATACGACTTTCGAACAATTTGGAAGATCATTAAAATCTAGTTCACTGGCTATATAAGATTTCGGGTTTTTTTGCTTCATTGAGAACTACATGTTTTCCAAACGTATACTTGTTACCAATATAGGAAATATAGGTAGATAATGTATACAAATATATATGTAGATATAAAATATTCCCTACTTAGTAATATATACTTATAATTCTACGAATCGCATTTTCCCAAAAATGTGACCTATTCTTTGCTCTTTGCCTAAGGCATCTGTCTATGTTTTGTCGACTGCGAACTTGGCGAATAGTGTCCTGCCATTGTTCTTTCGCCTTTATAAATTAGGTCTCTTATCTGTTTCGTATGTTTCTACGTGAAGTATGTACATCTATGAATGCTTCAGAAATAAAAAAAAGTAGAATTTACCTTGTTGGAAAATTGAATAATTTGATTGATTGATAATAATGCTTTTATTATTTTTCTTTTAATTTAAATTTGACGATTTACCACTGTTGCGGGACGAATTAAGTTATCGATATTTTAGTATTAAGTATATTCTGAAAGTATGTATTTTTTCCCTGTGAATGTACGGACACATTGTATTTGGCTTGTTGCCGCCATCACTTAAATGTTAAGCTCATTATTGTCGTGAGTAAGAAGGCCGTAGGAGGGAAGACTGCGGTAAGATTCTGAGGGAATATCTATTTTAGTTCTAACCTATATAATCCGTTCAGAATAAAACACTTGCACTAGCACGTTTTGCATTACGCTGTCTCTATTAACATCGGAGTAACATGGCCAGGGGCTAAGCGTAAACCTTGCAGTGTTCAAATTGCAACTCCACCTTCGTTTGGCACGCGACACGATCCTTTTATTCGCAGTTTTTATTGTAAGAGACTGCAAGGGCGACTTGCACTGGAGACAAGACGTGGTGTAACCTTGGAGTTACAGTGCGTGTAGATAGACACAGCACAGGCAGGGCCTCCACCCCAGTTATAGAGTTACCATTGGTACGCAGCCAGCGTAAAATATAGTAGAAGTCATCTCCGAGCTGTACAAGATGACACAACGGTCACCCAGGAAAAGCCCACGCCTGAATGAGGGCCAGGAGATAACTACCCCGGCGAGTGAGGTGCAGCCGAAGCGGACAAGTAGAATGGTGAGCACTGTATCACAAATACAAGTTCCCGCTGTGAGCGCGCCACAAAGCCCAAGCACCAACTCTCAGGTACACAAGTCATGGATTTGAAAAAGAGAGTCGCTGCGCTAGAGCACGAGTTGCAAAGGTCAAAAACTGGTCAAGCACATGTGAGTACAGTTACTGATCCCGTTAAATTGAGTGATGCTGGCGTGGATGGTACAGCTAACCTGCCGCCATTTTTGAGTGGAGAGCCATCGTCGAGTGGAAGTTCGAGTGAAACTGCAATTATGAGTGGGGTCCCAAATTCAAGTGTTAGTTTGAGTGAAACTGCAATTTTGAGTGGAACTGCCAATTTGAGCAGATCGCCATCTTTGAGTGAGGCATTGCCTACGTCATTGAGTGGAAATTTGGGACCACAGTTGCAAACGGTAGAACGAGCTGCAGTTATGGATCACTGTTCTACAACATCAAGCCGCTCGACGCCATATTGTTCTACAGGCATTGCGCAGTCAACGCTCAGCTACACGCCGGCACAAGAGACCCAACCGGTGATCATTTTGGAGCCAACGCAGGAAACTGGGAACTTCGCATGGGCGACACCCAGAAACGATGTATGCCTGCTACGCAAATTTCCAGATCTACCCGAGTTTGGAGGCCAACCTGAGGATTAGCCTATATTCTTCTGCGCGTTTACGGAAACAACTTTGGCGTACAGCTGTACGAATCTGGAGAATAACCAGCGATTGTTGAAGGCACTCAAAGGCGAAGCACGAGATACTGTGAAGTCGTTGCTCATACATCCCAGGAATGTGAACAACGTGATGGAACAATTACGTTTCAGATATGGCCGCCCAGAACAACTAATACGCAGCCAGCTAATTAGTATTCGAGAGGTGCAGCCAATTCAAGAGCACAGCATAGCGAAAATCGTGACATTTGCTACACGAGTGAGTAACCTTGCCGCCTTTCTACAATCAGCTAACGGAGAACAGCACTTAGCGAATCCTACACTGATGGAGGATTTGGTCGCTAAGCTACCACCAAGCAAGAGGGTGGAGTGGGCCAGACATGCAGCTACGATCAGGCCTTTCCCGACTGTCGTACATTTTAGCGCGTGGTTAACGGACTACGCCAATTTGGTATGTACGATTGTGGACGTCGATAGTAAGGAGCAGAAGCGTAGAGTGCTGCATGCCAGCATTGACCAGAATAATGAAGGGCGACACCGAGGTCGCACCAAACAGTGTCCAATCTGTAATAGACAACACGCAGTCAGGGACTGCAACGAGTTTAACTTAGCCTCTCCGCTAAAAAGGTGGACGTTTGTAAAAAGGCACCGGCTTTGTTTCTCGTGCCTACGAGATGGCCACATGGCAAGAGTCTGCAAAAGGGCAAACGAATGTCAAGTCAATGGATGCCGAAAGAGGCATCATCGCCTTTTATATGATCATGATGCTATGAGCCACAATGCACCGCAGCCAGCAGGTGATAGAATGATGAATACTGGGCGGATGCCGCAGCCAGCGGATCCGCACACAAGGGCACCGCAGCCAGTGGATGCTCAATTGACGAAACAAAGGAATTTAAGTTGTGTCGATTCGGATGGAGAACGCCTACTATTCCGCATATTGCCAGTGACATTGCACGGGGCAAATGAGCGGATTGATACTGATGCGCTCCTTGACGAGGGCTCGTCCGTAACTATGATAGACGACGAGCTACTGCGCGACCTAGATGTCAAAGGGGAACGCAGGCAACTAAATATACAGTGGTTTGGTGGAAGAGCAACCAGAGAGCCGACTACAGTGGTAAGCATGGAAATTAGTGGAGCGGACAAACGCAAACGTTATGTGCTGCGAAATGTGTACGCCGTGTCCAACCTGAGCTTCGACGTGATGTACAAATGTTGGAAAACGGTGCACGACTTCTAATGAAACCGTATCGCGGGGCGGTACCAAAACTTCTGATTGGACTCGACCATGCGCATCTTGGACTGCCAATGCAAACAAAAAGGTTTGCACCACAGGGACCATATGCCGCAGCCACCGAACTTGGATGGGTGGTTTTTGGGCCGGTAAGAGGTCAACCGACGGCAACGTCAACAAAGTCATGCCTCCTAGCAGTGTCGCAGGAGACTGCAATCCAAAAGATGGTAAATGACTATTTTGATATCGAGAACTTCGGTGTGAAGCTTACGTCACCAGTCGCAGCCAGCGACGATGCACGAGCACAGAAGATACTCGCAGACACCATGGTGAAAATAGGGGAACGTTACCAGACAGGTTTATTATGGAACCGTGATAATGTTGAGTTGCCACAAAGCTACGATATGGCATACAAAAGATTGGTCAACATCGAGAGAAAGATGAAGCGTAACGATCAGTTTAAACGAGCCTATATGAAAATTATGGACGATTATGTTCATAAAGGATATGCTCGACAGTTGAAGCATCATGAGGTCGCTTAAGCCAACAGCGACAAACTTTGGTATCTGCCGCACTTTGGAGATAAAAATCCAAATAAGCCCGGTGTTCATGCCAGTTCATTGCTAGTCTGAACACAGCATTGACTGAGCCTCACTCAGTGTGAGAGAGTCACTCAGTGAGACAGACTCACTCACTGAGAGAGACTCACTCACTAATTCCATCCAAGATGCGCTCAGCACTCTCCTTGTGGTCTCCTTTCCACCTCCATAACTCCAACCAAATATATGTAAATCACTTCTAATGTATAGTTCGTTATATGCAGCCGAAAGTGCCTAATAAAGTGCCACTATTATTATAAAAGACTACTTATTTGACGCCTCCCCCACAAACATTGGTCCTTCGAGCCGGATTTATATAAACCGTTCGCCCCTACACAAGTTTTTTTTGGCAAAGATAAGTAAATACAAAATTTCCTTTATATATATATTCGGCAATATCCGCCATATTTTTCTCTTTAAGAAAAGTGATTGGCAATTTTCTGAATATATATATATTATATATATATACATATATACAAATATATATAAATTATCCGATCAAAACTAAAAACAGTCTAGTTAAATTTTGTGGTAGTTGCTTCCAACTACAAAAGAAATCCACTTCAACATTTTTTGTATGTACATATGTACGTACGCACTCGTGCACTTTCCTAACTAAAAAAAAAAAAAAAAATTAATTACGTGTCCGCATTTAATCCGACACGTTGTTTCACAATATTGTTTCCTAATTAATATTGTTAATTTATGTTCTTGGTCCGACACACAAACATACACCAGGTTCACCAGCACGTATTGTACACACATACATACGTACATACATATATTCAATCCGAATATTATTGCCCATATGCATTTTTGAATAGACACTATATTTAACATTATTATTTAATAAACATAAATACAAACTCCAGTTCAATTTCTAAACTTATGATTTATTGCATAGTGCAACCAAATATATTTGTGCAACCACATAGTACACACATCCGATAAATAAATCCACAAAATCATATGTACTATGCGAGTCCACATATAATATTTTTAAGTGCACAATACACAATAGCAGAAATATCACAGCACCTATTACAATTATAACACATTGCAATTACAACCGGCGTATGTGCGCATGTACACACCACACACATATGTAAAAATAAACAGCTGCTGATCCGTACTCCAATTACACGTTTTTTATGCAATTGCACACATTCCCATACAATTACTCTTTTTCCGAGACGCACCAATAAAAACACAACAATCATAATTAATAGATTAATAATACTACTAATTTATTGTAAATAAACAAAACACTACACATTAACTTCGAAGTTCTACATTTGTCAGCGGTGCGTATTTAGCCACAATAGTGGGTATTTTATGAGTACCACAAAAAAGTAAAAATAAACCAGCCGTTACCGTATTCATAGACTAATATAATAATAAAATTATCGAAACGAGCATCGAAATTCTTTATTATTATTTCCCTTGTTTAATAAATAATCGTATTTTTTTTAAATTACCAAATCAAATAAATTTATTAATTAAATATCAATCGAATAATAAACTCGATTATTCACCTGTATCGGCATTCCAGTGTTTCTTTGGTTTAAGCATCGCCACCTCTACTACTAGAAGCGAGCACCTTTGTTTCCTTACCCAATCGCTTCCGTCTAGTATGCAAACTGGCAAAGGGGAAGAAACAAAGCATCAATTAGCAGTTCCGTCCGCAAGCACCTCCAGAACTTCTCCGTCTCCAACAGCAGCCCTTAGAGTCGAAAGGGAAACATCGTCCCGGACTAAAAGCGAATCATCCGCGTCCACGCCAAGGGGAACTGTTAAGGCACCTCTTAGTTCGAGGCCAAGTCCACTGATAAAAATAAGTCGCCCGCCATCCAAAGCTAAAAGCGAAGCATCC
The DNA here is from genome assembly GCA_035045885.1 of Drosophila borealis. Lineage (NCBI taxonomy): Eukaryota > Metazoa > Arthropoda > Insecta > Diptera > Drosophilidae > Drosophila > Drosophila borealis. The sequence goes on along the minus strand of JAWNOR010000340.1, from coordinate 305,781 downwards.
CTGACCACTGCAGTCGGACGCACTAAGGCAACCATTAGCACAAGATCTAGTCCGATTTCCACGCGAGCTAATACCAAAACGGCCCAAAATATGACAGACGCGGCCTTAATCAAGTTTATTGCGGTCACTGATCGGCTAAGTCAGTTTGAGGCAAAAATAAACACTCCTGGAGGCTCTGACCCGTCTCTCTATACGTGCCAGGTCCGTCGGGACCAAGTGCGAGCCTTGTGGGACAAGGTTGAAAAAGAGTACGGTCGGCTCAACAATAATCTCGGAAGCCGGGTCAATGGAAACCATTTCAGTTATGCAGTCCAAGTACGACTATTGTTACATGGTATATGAGAGATGCGCCGCTAAACTTAGCGAGCAAATCGATACCGCTAACGCCCAAAATAGACCATCCGCTCAGTCCACCATTCCGACATATGTTCCCACCGGGTGTCGCTTACCTCCTTGCGACACAGAAATCTTCAGCGGAGATTACATACGTTGGCCCACATTTCGAGACCTCTTTACCGCAATTTACATAAATAATCCTAGGTTATCAGAGGTCGAGAAATTATTCCATCTCAATGCGAAAACCAGCGGTGAGGGCACAGGCGATTGTATCGAAGTCACCTTTGACTAACGATGGCTTCCGATCAGCCTGGGCCAATCTGACTGAGCGTTTTGAGAACCGAAAATTGTTAGTCAACAGCCAGCTCAAGATTCTTTTCAACCTGCAGCCAATCTCCCTAGAGTCTGGAACGGCAATTAAGGAACTTCAGAGCACCATTCAAGGTTGCTTAACAGCTCTGGAGCTATCCGACATCAACATAGAAAACTGGGACTGTATCCTCGTGTTCCTATGTTCCTCCAAATTACCCAAATTAACACTCTCCTCGCAAATACTCCAGCGCACTCCAGAATTGTTCGAACAAAACCTCCTACCACTAGAAGGCTTAACTCATTTGAGAATAAGGTCGCTAACAAGCCGCATGCCTGCAAATTATGCTCCAGGGAGAATCACCCTATCCGTCTGTGCCCACGATTTCTCCAAATGCCCGTCAGCGAACGGGCAACTTACATCAAACAGCAAAAACTATGTTTGAACTGTTTCGCTAGGGGTCATCAGTTAAGGGATTGCACAAGTGCTCACAATTGTTTTACGTGCAAGGGTCGTCACAATACGCTCTTGCATCGTAGTGACACTCCACAATTGAGCCCTACGGTAGTCTCCATGCCACAAGCAACAGCTCCCTCCAATCAATCCATACAGTCCACTCCATCCCAACAAACAAATGTTCACAATTATGTTGCAATTAACATCCACGGTGTTCTCCTAAGCACGGCTGTTATATATGTTCGCCATTTGGGTGTAAACTATACAGCTCGTGCAATGATCGACTCGGGATCAGAGGCAACATTTATTTCCGAGTGACTCTTTCACCTGATAAAGCTGCCGTACAAATCCGTACAGGCACAAGTATCGGGATTAAATCAAGCTGTTGCAGCCCAGCCTCGCAAGCTCTGCCATTTTAATATTGGCTCTCCTTCCAAGCCTCGTATCCAAATCGAGGCATCAGCCTACGTCCTACCACATTTGGCAGGGAATCTACCATCATGTTCGATCCCCCTAATTTCCACAAGAGTTCGCAGGTAGATGTGCTGATTGGCGCTGATATTCTACCGTCCATACTAACGGGCGGCTCCCATCCTAATATATGTGGCACGTTGCTGGGCCAGGAAACTATTTTCGGGTGGATTTTAACAGGCCCAGTTTCAAAGACCGCATCCACCGCAATCTCGTCATTCTCGACTCGAATATCCGTCTCTCAAGAAGAGCAATTAGACGTCATTCTCACAAAATTTTGGGAGGTGGAGGACATTCCAGTCAAACTGGTAAAGAGCTCCGACTCTTTTTGTGAGAGTAATTTCATCCGAACAACAACAAGGAACGAGAATGGCAGATATGTCGTCACCCTACCTTTCCAAGAACCTAATCACATAGACTTAGGACATTCAAGATCTATCGCACTAGCTCAGTTTCTAAAGAACGAGAATCGTTTAAAAAGAAACCCTCCTTTGAAAGAGCAGTACGACTCCGTGATTCAGGAGTACTTCGACTTAGGTCATATGACACAAGTCTCTCCAAACAGCAACCCCAATAATTTTTACTTGCCGCATCATGCTGTTTTTAAGCCCGACAGCACCACAACAAAGGTTCGCGTTGTGTTTAACGCCTCCAGCCCGTCTTCCAATGGCAAAAGTCTAAATGATATCTTACACACGGGACCAGTACTCCAATCCGATCTGACGATTCAGATACTAAAGTGGCGATTCTACCGCTACGTTTTCAATGCCGATATAACTAAGATGTATCGGCAAATCCAGGTCGATCCAAGACATACGCCCTACCAACGAATACTATGTCGCAATGAGAACGAAGAACTTTGCGACTTCGAACTCAATACAGTTACCTTTGGGGTAAACTGTGCCCTATACCTCGCAATCCGGGTCCTCCATCAACTTGCTCGTGATATACGAGAACAATGTCCTATCGCATCCGACATAATTGAAAATTATATGTATGTCGATGATGTTCTAGCAGGGGCACACACGAAGCAACAAGCAATTTCAGCCATTGCAGAACTCCGCATAGCACTCGACAGAGCCGGGTTCCCTCTGAGAAAGTGGACATCCAACACAAAGGAAGTGTTAAAAGGAATACCAAGGGACCACTTACTGTGTGCGGATTTCGTAGAAATCGAAGGGGCCAGCGTCGCTAAAACGCTAGGCATTCGATGGCAAGCCACAACAGACCAGTTTTTCTTTGCTCCGTCCAAAATGGTATCTCAGCCTTCGCTGACTAAACGTGAAGTACTATCACAGATTGCGAAATTGTTCGATCCTGCTGGATGGCTAGCACCTGTGATAGTTCAAGCAAAGATTTTCATGCAAGAGATCTGGCTACAAGAGCTGGGGTGGGATGATTCCCTGCCGGAAGATCTCGTTCAACGTTGGCATGACTTCCTAACCGACTATCCCTCTCTCGAAGAGATCCGTATTCCAAGATGGGTCGATTTTCAGCAAAAGGCATAGGTGCAGTTTCACGGCTTCTGCGACGCGTCCCATCGCGCATATGGTGCTGCACTTTATTTGCGCGTCGAGATCAAGGGATGCATCTCCACTCACCTTCTCGCAGCAAAAACGAGAGTCGCACCAGTTAAGACGGTATCACTACCACGCTTAGAGCTGTGTGGCGCCGTTCTTCTTTCCGAGCTCACCACGGCTCTTATTCCTCAGCTCCCCATCCAGAGTAGAGAAAATTTCAATTGGACAGACTCCACTATTGTTCTTGCCTGGTTGGATAAACCTCCATGCAAATGGTCTACCTTTGTGGCTAACCGGGTAGCCAAGATAACATCAACCAATGGCAAATGGTCCCATGTTCGATCCGAACATAACCCAGCTGACCTAGCCAGTCGGGGGGTTTCTCCTCGGGACCTATTGGGCAGCACTTTGTGGTGGCATGGACCGGAATGGTTACAACTACCACAAGACCAATGGCCAGTTCCTGTTACGGTACTTGAGACAGATATTGAACAACGCGCAGTGAAGTGCAATGTCTCACAGCTACCCTCCTATAACCTTCTGGAACGATTCTCCAGATTCGACAAGGCATTGCGAGTTATCGCATATGTCTGTAGCTTTATCCAGCGCTGTAGAAATCCAGCGATCCACTTTCCCGCCGAGCTCCGTAATGAAGAACTTACGAGAGTTCAGTTCCGACTTGTCGAGTATACTCAACGCCAAGCTTATCCTAAGGAGTATAACTGTTTGCCTGATAAGAAGCCAATTCAAGGATCAAGCAGCATTCGCAATTTAACCCCTTTCATCGATCAAAGGGGTATTCTGCGATCCTGTGGACGGGTGAGAGCGTCAACTTCGTTAGGCTATGATGAGCGGCACCCCATAATCATTCCGGCCAATTGTGATTTTTCACGCCTCCTGGTCCGATTTACCCACCTCATTTGTTTTCACGGAGGCAATCTGTTGGTAATGCGCCTCATAAGAGCAAAATACTGGATCCCAAAGCTCAAGGTCCTGGTAAAATCTACCATAAACTCCTGCAAGGTCTGTGTAATACACCGCAGACGACTCCAGACCCAACTTATGGGCGAGCTCCCAAGGGCGAGATCAACCTTTTCCCGACCCTTCACACATACGGGTGAAGACTTTGCCGGACCTTTCGATATTAAAAGCTACATTGGTCGAGCATGCAAAATAACTAAGGGTTATGTCTGTGTCTTCGTTTGTTTCAGCACGAAAGCAATCCATTTAGAAGCCACAACAGATCTAACCACGGAGAGATTCCTGGCCGCATTTTCGCGATTTATCGCAAGACGTGGCCTTCCACAACAGATGTACTCAGATAATGGGAAAACATTTGTGGGAGCGTCATCCGTTCTTTCGAAAGATTTCTTGCAAGCAACCAAAGAGCTCATCTTATCCAAGCATAGCCATCAAAACTTGTGTTGGCATTTCAATCCTCCTGGCGCTCCTCACATGGGCGGATTGTGGGAAGCAGGTGTCAAAAGCTTTAAGACCCACTTCTACAAATCCACCACATCCTCAAAATATACATTTGAGGAGTTCGCGACTCTCCTCTCCAAGATTGAAGCCTGCCTTAACTCCAGGCCAATCTCTCCAATGTCGGAAGATCCGACTGATTTATTGGCTCTAAGTCCAGGCCACTTCCTAGTTGGTGGCCCTCTTCTGGCAACTAACGAGCCAGTAATCAAAGAAGACGCTATTTCGATAATTAACCGCTGGCAGCGACTCAAAGCGCTCCACCAGCAATTCTGCTTCCGGTGGAAGAATGAGTATTTAAAAGAGCTCCATAAGCGAAACAAATGGCAGTTCCCTACAAGGTACCTCCAAGTCGGTGATATGGTGGTTATCAAGGAAGATAACCTACCAATAAATGAATGGCGCCTTGGCCGAGTCCAGCTGGCTTGCCCAGGCACAGATGATAAGGTCCGCGTAGTGGACGTGCTTACCGCTCGTGGTGTCATCCGAAGGCCAATAGCCAAATTGGTCCTTCTTCCTACTGAGGCAAATAACACCACCGACTAATCCTTAAAAGCAACTAATCCCTTTTTCAAACAAAACCATCACATAATAACACCTCTCCTACATCTTATTCTCCAGTTCACTCCTCTGTAGAGAACCAGCATGGCACCGTCAACGAAGGCATCCACTCAACGCCAAGGAACGGACTCTTTTAGATGCCGGGTGTGTAGAGGCATCCATGCGCTACGCAAGTGCCAGCGCTTCTTGAAGCTCACGCCCGAGAAGCGTCTCCGAGCCGTTTTAATTAACAAATATTGCTCCAACTGCCTGGCTCATCAGCATTCAGGGGAATCATGTCGCAGTGGAGCCAAGTGCAAAATTTGCAAAAAGGACCACCACACCTTACTCCACATGCGGGATCCCCGGAGCGCTCGACCCTCTCGGTCAGACAACAGGCCCACAAGAAGAGCTTCTGGCTCCTCGCCCTCCAGCGGCACATCACCCCCAAGCCCGAGACGTGCTATCATACGGACGTCGCTTACGTCCCTTCTCCAGCATAAGGGGGTCAGTATACTGCCCACCGCCATAGTGCTGCTCGACACTGGGAAAAAGACCCTCGAGACTCGGGCTCTGATCGATCCATGTTGTTCAGTAAGCCGCATTAATGCGACCGTGGCAAGGGCCTATGGCCTTTCCGTCACACGCATTGGCGCAGAAGGAGCGTGCACAGCCGTGCTACGCTCCAAGACAACTCAGATGTCTCGAGAGGTGGTCTTAATGGCTGACCCGCAACTCAGCTGCATAACTCCAGCCCGAGCTGTCAAAGCGGACATGAAGGACCCGTTTAGCAACGTCGCTTTGGCGGACAACGACTGGTTCCGTCCATCTCCAGTACCTTTAGTACTCGGCGCCGACGTCTACCCAGACATCATCCTACCAGGTATCCTCCCGAGCCAAGGCGGTCTGCCGATGGCCCAAAATACTAAGTTTGGATGGATACTCTCTGGCACATGCACGCAATAGGAATCCTTGCAATCTGCATATTGCCAGGGGGGGAGAATGTTCATGCCAGTTCATTGCTAGTCTGAACACAGCATTGACTGAGCCTCACTCAGTGTGAGAGAGTCACTCAGTGAGACAAGATGCGCTCAGCACTCTCCTTGTGGTCTCCTTTCCACCTCCATAACTCCAACCAAATATATGTAAATCACTTCTAATGTATAGTTCGTTATATGCAGCCGAAAGTGCCTAATAAAGTGCCACTATTATTATAAAAGACTACTTATTTGACGCCTCCCCCACAAACACCCGGTAAGATAAGACTGGTGTTCGACGCGGCAGCAAAGGTCGGTGACATTTCATTGAATTCGGTATTATCCAAGGGGCCGCAGCATTACAAGTCGCTGCCGGCTGTTCTCTTCCATTTCCGGGAAGGTGCGGTTGGCGTTTGTGGAGACATCAGAGAAATGTTCCATCAAGTGTTGATTCGACCGCAGGATAGATGCGCCCAGCGATTCTTGTGGCGAAACTGCGATGATCGCCGGGAGCCTGATGTTTATGAGATGAGGGTAATGACGTTTGGAGCAGCATGCTCGCCAAGCACCGCGCACTATGTGAAGACCTTGAATTCCCTGCAGTATCAGGAATCAGATCCTCGCGCGGTTAAAGCTATTCTTGAATGTCATTATGTGGACGACTATGTGGATAGTTTTGGTAGTGAAGGCGACGCCATCGCCATATCAACAAGAATAAGAGAAATACATGCAAATGCTGGATTTGAATTGTGCCAGTTTACTTCCAGTTACCAACATGGGCTGCTAGGAGCATCGGCTGGGGCGAAGCTGAAGAAAAGATTCTGGGCATGTGTTGGCAGCTAGCCACGGACAATTTTGAATTCAACATGAAGTACCACAAAGTACCCCGAAGTGTGCTAAATTTGGAGCGAGTGCCTACGAAGAGGGAATTCTTGAGCTTGATCATGTCAACATTTGATCCTTTGGGATTTCTTAGCTGTCTCATGACAACTGGAAAGTTACTTATTCGTGAGATCTGGCGACGAAATGTGCAATGGGATGAACCCTTACCAGATGAGATCGCTCGCGCCTTTAGTAAATGGCTTCAGAATATGAACAACGTGGAAGGATTTCGAAGCTCGCGCCATTACTTTGGACCGATACACGTGCGGGCAATACAACTGCACGTTTTTGTCGACGCTAGCCAGTCAGCATTCGCAGCTGTGGCTTACTTAACGGTCACCTACGACAACAATGACGTACGAGTATGCTTCGTATGTGCCGAGACGAAGTGTGCCCCAATGAAAACGATGTCAATTCCTCGACTGGAATTGGAAGCAGCTGTGTTAGGAAGGGAGCACAGTATAGCGATCAGCGATGCTATACTATGGTCAGCTCCAAAACTGACTCGGCCTCACCGTTACGGAATGTGAGGACCCTGAGAACTAGCTGATATGGCGAGCGCAATGCGAAGCGTTCCCTGACGAGGTTCGAGCCTCGTACAATGAAGAATCAGTCGGTCATCGAAGCGACATAAGAGGGCTGGCGCCCTACTTGGATGACAATGGAGTCTTGCGTGCGTATGGCAGGATCGATGCCGCCCTGTGTATACCGCATAGTGCGAGAAGGCCAATAATCTTGTCACACCGGCACGCACTGACGGAACTGATTGTGTATCACTACCATGTGAAAATGAAGCATCAAAACGTGGATGCAACGATGGGCGACATCAGGACCAGATTTTGGATAACAAAGCTGCGTCGAGTGTTGCGTACAATAATATCTGGATGTAGCGTGTGCAAGCTACACAGAGCGCAGCCAGCGCCACCTATTATGGGTCCTTTGCCAGAGGACAGACTGGAGGCCAATGGATGGCCATTTAAGTTTACGGGTCTGGATTACTTTGGACCACTTCTTGTGACGATCGGACGTCGAAAAGAAAAGAGATGGGTTGCCTTGTTTACGGGTCTAACTGATTCCTGCATAATCGTGATCAGGAACTTTCTTTGCCGTCGCGGGCCTGTACTGAGGTTGCGCAGTGACAACAGAAAGAACTTCGTTGGGGCCAACAGAGAAGCCAAAAGGCTCATAGATGTATTCGAGCCGGAGAAGATTCAGGGTGAGCTATCTTCTAGAGGCATTGAATGGGTTTTTAACTGCCCAGCGAACCCAGCTGAAGGAGGAGCCTGGGAAAGGATGGTGAAGTGTGTCAAGAGAGTGCTTCGTCACACAGTAAATGAGGTGGCACCGAAGCAACACGTGTTGGAGAGTTTCCTGATTGAGGCCGAGAATGTTGTGAATTCGCGCCCGCTTACTCACTTGCCAGTGGATCAGGAAGCCCCCCTAACACATAACGATCTACTCAAGGGAGTAGCCAACCTGCCTGACACACCCACTATTCATGAGCAGCCGGACGAGAGATGCGCCACAAGGAAGCAGTGGCACACAGCGCGGCTATTACGAGACCGTTTTTGGAAGCGGTGGGTCTTGGAGTACCTGCCTACACTTGTGCGACGAGTGAAATGGTGGGCTTGCGTTGAGCCGATCACCATGGTGATGTGGTGTTTATATGCGACCCAGCCGTGCCACGCAGGGAATGGCGAAGGGGCATAGTGGAGGAGCTCTACCCTGGACCCGGGGAAGTTGCGGGAAGAATTAAGTTATCGATTGTTTAGTATTAAGTATATTCTGAAAGTATGTATTTTTTCCCTGTGAATGTACGGGCACATTGTATTTGGCTTGTTGCCGCCATCACTTAAATGTTAAACTCATTATTGTCGTGAGTTAGAAGGCCGCAGGAGGGAAGACTGCGGTAAGATTCTGAGGGAATATCTATTTAAGTTCTATTAAGTTCTAATCTATATAATCCGTTCAGAATAAAACACTTGCACTAGCACGTTTTGCATTACGCTGTCTCTATTAACATCGGAGTAACATGGTCAGGGGCCAGGCGTAAGCCTTGCTGTGTTCAAATTGCAACTCCACCTTCGTTTGGCACGCGACAACCAGCAATATTATCAATGGACCATTTACAATTATTTCCTCTCAATATATAAATAAACTGATTGAGTATGCTTTTCTGTATTCAAGACAGTCATTTTGCAACTCAAACCCGAAGGTAAAAAATATACACGAACCTGTAAAGACCCACGCCAATATAAATTAGTAATAATAAGTAAATAATAACTTAATTGGGCACTGGTCACTATAATGTAATGTAATTGTGCGTACCAGGCTGCCTTTGGCCACAGACCCCGTGGCCGCGATCTTCGCGAAGCGTAATATGAGACTTGCGAGAAGCGCAAGCTCAGCATTATGCTGGACGGCATCCGGCGTTGCGACATAAAGAAGGGCTAATTATTCATATTTATATATTTGGACGATAAGGAAGGCAATAATTTTTAACTTTATTATAAAATTTCTTGCACCTCCAACAAACCCAACTTTTTTTGCACCTTTTGCAATTTTCAAGACCATGGAACAAAACTACCTGACTTGCACTGTAAACTATATTAGGCTAGGTTTTTTTTTTCTAAACAGAAAAATGTAAAAAAAAATTAAACTAAGCGTGCTGACGACGTCGGCGGTTGCGATCCTCGAACTTTTTGTTGGTCATTTTAATCCAGCGGCGTGGCGTCGATCTTCTAGGGAGATCCGCTCGGCTTTTGTCGTAGCCGACAGTTACAATTTAAATGAGACGGGCGTTCCGCACCAGCTTTTAGCTTTCTCGGCCGAGGACAGCTCGAGTGGGTGCAGCGCGTGGTTTTTGGGAGCCCGTCTACCAGGTGTTCTTGTTGCTTAACCCCAGGCAGTGACGTCTGGCTCGGATTAGGCGGGATGCGCCGGATGCCGGCGGATTAACCGGATGCGGACTGGCACTTTTGCCGGAGACACTTTTTTGAGGTCAAGGCGGATATCTTTATAGTTGTGTGTATTTTGTGTGTATTTTATTAGTTATTAGTCGCGCACTTTTCTTAATTTTATTTTTTTAATTAGTTTAATTAGTTAGTAGTTTTTTTTCTTATTTCGTGGGCTAGGTGAACTCGCGTATTGAAATTTGGTTGGGCGATAATGCTGATCCCGTAACAGGCTCGGTTGACCAATTGAGCGGAAAAGAGGCCGCATGCAGTGCCAGCGCTGCTTTTATAGGCCGGGAAGAGCGTTTTTTTTTTTTGGGAAGTTGTGATAAAGTTGTCTGCGATCTAGGTGCATCTCGCTGCAACTCATTATCCGAAGCTTGAAGACCAAGTCGGAAATACTCTTTAGAGTGGCTGTCGGAACCGACACAAGATTTCGGGTATAGCTTGCGCCAGCAAAAGTTTTGTGGCTGTGCGTGTGCGTACGCATGAAACAAACCAAAAGCTTATCAGTCACTGTTTAGCCTAAAAAGCCATCTGCAATTGGATTCTTACATGCCTAATAGCTTACCGCACGACCGTGTCTACAGCACTTGTAATGAAGTTAATGGTCTAGTGTCATCCTTGATCATAAACTTAAATTCGATTCTAATGTTAAGACCGTGGCCAGAATTATTTTGGGTTTCATCATGCGATGGTCAAACGAGTTCGACGATCCGTACACGACAAAGACCCTTTATATATCTTTGGTACGACCTATACTAGAGTATGCCTCATGCATCTGCTCACCACAATATTATATTCATCAAGAAAAAATTGAATCTTGACAGAAACAATTCTTGTTTTTTGCTCTTCGTGGTTTAAATTGGGATCCTTATGTGCGGTTACCGTCATACTCCAGTAGACTTTCTATGATTAATCTTCCTTCCTTAATTAATCGTAGATTATATTCTTTTTGTGCTTCGCGACTCGTGTCGTACGTTAAACGAGTGCGCCCCTCGGTCGGTTGGGCGGGAAGTGGGATGCAGTACATTCCAACTCGATTTCCGAGATGGGAAGTTCAATGAGTTCCGAAGGAAGAGCGGTATCAACAGCAATGAATACTCCTCCTCCGAAACGAAGCTCGATCAGATCAAATATTGAGGAATATTTTATGTTCGATAAAAGCGATAATATGAAAATGAAAGGAAAGAGAATATAAGTTCAGACTACCAAGTTTAGATTTAAGACCTCTAACGTTCTGATAGGAAAGCTTAAGAAAATAATTTAGTTTTTAACCCCGCAACTAAAGTATAGGTGCCACTGGAAGGAGGTGGTAATAAAATCGGACTATGTTTTTTTTTTTTTTGGCCTCGTTGTTGCAGATTATTAAATGTTCCGACCAAAACTCTTTACAACAGATGTTTGCTAATATTTTAGGTGCAACATATATGTTAATGGCATACTTGAATTTTTCGACCGTTATACGGCTTGTATTTTTGCCTGTACAAAGGGTTACATCATCCGATGAGAAATAAAGGGCAAGCCTAGAAATCAAAGTATGTTTTTCCGGTGGAGCGCCCACTAAAGGTACCACAGATGGACCAATATGAACACTATCAGCGCTTGTCTGAAAAGTATTTGGCAATGGCAAGTAACAAGATGTGAACTTTTTAGGCCCATCAGTTTTAGGCTATTGAATTTATTATCCAGGGTTGTGATCTGACCATTTAGCTTGCGACAACCAACAATCAGACCCCTAAACCCAGTCCTGGTCTGCCGCATAAGCGCCCATATTTCTCCTCCCCACTAGGCCCCTGCTTGATTGACTTGCCATAATATGCTTTTGGGACGCTTTTATATATTTTTAAATAGAGATGTTAAAACACCGGTGTTTTATTAAATAAAAATAATAAAAAACATTTTTCTTCGCTTCCAAAGCCACTTTAAAAGCCACGAATAGTTTTCGGTTTTGATAATTTGTATATAGGTATATATATTTTCATGGCGTATTAAATAATTTATGTGTTTCTAATTAATGGTGTGTGCTACTGAAATCCCTAGAGTGGTGGTGTGCTTACGCAACCAAATTGAGATATCTTTCCTAATATTAATTTAATATAATAGACTCAATAATTTGTCTGTTCTACAAACAATAGTTAAGAATGCTAGTTCCTATAACAGTCTCTGTTCTTTGACCTTCTCAAAGAGCTATAACTCTTCAAATTTTCGGATTTATCAAATCGGTGCATTGACCACTGCTCCTTGGAGTAATTTTTTGGAGGTCATATCCTAAAGACTTAATCATAAAAGGCATGGAGAAAATACGACTTTCGAACAATTTGGAAGATCATGAAAATCTAGTTCACTAGCTATATAAGATTTCGGGTTTTTTTGCTTCATTGAGAACTACATGTTTTCCAAACGTATACTTGTTATCAACAGTTGGAAATATAGATATATAATATATACAAATATATATGTAGATATAAAATATGTAAACTAGCTCCAGCTCCATACATATTTTCATGAGAAAATCTGAATTCGTCGGGTCCCTACTTAGTTATATATACTTATAATTCTACGAATCGCATTTTCCCAAAAATGCGAGCTATTCTTTGCTCTTTCCCAAAGGCATCGGTCTATGTTTTGTCGACTGCGAACTTGCCGAATAGTGTCATGCCATTGTTGTTTCGCCTTTATAAATTAGGTCTCATATCTGTTTCGTATGTTTCTACGTGAAGTATGTACATCTATGAATGCTTCAGAAATAAAAAAGTAGAAATTACCTCGTTGGAAAATTGAATAATTTGATTGACTGATAATAATGCTTTTATTATTTTTCTTTTAATTTAAATTTGACGATTTACCAGCAATATTATCAATGGACCATTTACAATTATTTCCTCTCAATATATAAATAAACTGATTGAGTATGCTTTTCTGTATTCAAGACAGTCATTTTGCAACTCAAACCCGAAGGTAAAAAATATTCACGAACCTGTAAAGACCCACGCCAATATAAATTAGTAATAATAAGTAAATAATAACTTAATTGGGCACTGGTCACTATAATGCAATGTAATAGTGCGTACCAGGCTGCCTTTGGCCACTGACCCCGTTCCCGCGATCTTCGCGAAGGCGTAATATGACACTTGCGAGAAGCGCAAGCTCAGCATTTTGCTGGACGGCATCCGGCGTTGCGACATAAAGTAGGGCTAATTATTCATATTCATATATTTGGACGATAAGGGAGGCAATAATTTTTAACTTTATTATAAATTTTCTTGCACCTCCAACAAACACAACTTTTTTTGCACCTTTTGCAATTTTCAAGACCATGGAACAAAACTACCTGACTTGCACTGTAAACTATATTAGGCTAGGTTTTTATTTTCTAAACAGAAAAAAATGTAAAAAAATTAAACTAAGCGTGCTGACAACGTCGGCGGCTGCGACCCTCGAACTTTTTGGTGGTTATTTTGATCCAGTGGCGTGGCGTCGATCATCCAGGGAGATCCGCTCGGCTTTTGTCGTAGCCGACAGTTACAATTTAAATGAGACGGGCGTTCCGCACCAGCTTTTAGCTTTCTCGGCCGAGGGCAGCTCAAGTGGGTGCAGCGCGTGGTTTTCGGGAGCCCGTCTACCAGGTGCTCTTGTTGCTTAACCCCAGGCAGTGACGTCTGGCTCGGATTAGGCGGGATGCGCCGGATGCCGGCGGATTAACCGGATGCGGACTGGCACTTTTGCCGGAGACACTTTTTTGAGGTCAAGGCGGATATCTTTATAGTTTTGTGTATTTTGTGTGTATTTTATTAGTTATTAGTCGCGCACTTTTCTTAATTTTATTTTTTTAATTAGTTTCATTAGTTAGTAGTTTTTTTTTCTTATTTCGTGGGCTAGGTGAACTCGCGTATTGAAATTTGGTTGGGCGATAATGCTGATCCCGTAACAAGCTCGGTTGACCAATTGAGCGGAAAAGAGGCCGCATGCAGTGCCAGCGCTGCTTTTATAGGCCGGGAAGAGCGTTTTTTTTTTTTTTGGGAAGTTGTGATAAAGTTGTCTGCGATCTAGGTGCATCTCGCTGCAACTCATTATCCGAAGCTTGAAGACCAAGTCGAAAATACTCTTTAGAGTGGCTGTCGGAACCGACACAAGATTTCGGGTGCGGCTTGCACCAGCAAAAGTTTTGTGGCTGTGCGTGTGCGTACGGATGAAACAAACCAAAAGCTTATCTGTGACTGCTTAGCCTGACAATTACGCTGTCACGACGTTCAGCAGTGAAGCAACAAGGGTCTGGACAAAAGGCTGCAAACTTTTTTGTAAACATGTTGCCAAACCATACATGCTGTGTGTGTTAAAATGCACAGGCCACAAGCATGCACTCGCGATAAAAAAAAATAACAAGCAGAGAAGGCTAACAGAATAATGGAATATTGTAAGAAAAGATATTAAAACGCCAGTGTTTTATGGAGAGCACCAAGAAACAAGCTGTGCAACTCAAATTTTTTCTTTTCCTGCGGGGATCTTTTTTGCTCCAATAAATAACAGTATGCCATTTGCCACTGTGTTGCTGTAATAGTGCTGTAGTTGGATCTTGGCATTTTGCTTAAAAACGTTCAACACTTGTTCTGGTGTGAGTGCTGACTTTACACTTTCGATTTCCTGAATCTGCGCTTCTGCAATAATTGCAAAAAGCAAACGGTTCTGTATTAAATTCTTATAGCCCATCTTTCGTACTGATCGCTGTATATTTACGACTGTTTCCCTCTACTTCTAAGAAGAAAAACCGATTTTTGAGATCCATTTATGAGAAATATTTCGAATTCTACATCTTTTTCCAAAACTTCTTCACAAATTGTCAGAGGAAACCCGCCTTTTATAACCAGAATACACAATTTGTGATAGTCTATTTAGAGTTTGTAAGTTCCATTTTTCTTTTTTGCTAAGACTACTTTGCCTGCTGCAGCCACTCGTTCACTTGCTTTCGCACAACTTGTCTCTCTAGTGAGGAGAATCGACTTGTGCCATAACGAAAAACAATGAAGCTTGGTAAAATTGTCAGCTTAATTGGGCAGTTTTCTCTGATTTTGACCGGCTTGTAGCTTTCAATCAGCTGTGCGACTGCATCTTTCTGTTTATATCGATGCATTCAGCTGCATCAGATTATCGTTCTCCTCCACTTTATCAATCGTGTGGATACCTACGTTCAACGTCACTTTAAATTTCTGTGAGAGGTCGTATACAACCAGTGCATCAAAGTTAATCTTTCAATAGGGAATTACTAAAAATGCATGTTTCGTGTTTGGGTCATCCACTTGAACATCAGCACAAAATTCGACCAAAACTGACGTAGCGACGTTACCTAAACTAAACAGCTTTGCATGACTTTTTTTATCTTTTTTGCCTCAGTTTATATGCCACATATGTACATATTCGTTAAAATGTTCTTCTGCTTGTATTCGGCTCATACGTAGCTTCTAATGCACTTCAGCACTTGAAACTTTTTTCTCAAATTCCTCAAAGAATGCAGCATACAAAGAATCATAATTAGCAACTGTAACAGTTTCCAAAAACATAGCGGCTGCTCCACTCATTTTATTGCCTGCATTCACATACTTCTGGTTGCATTCAAATCATATGCTTCAGGCTTTTATACAGAATTATCCTTCCATTGCCCGCTTGGAATTATAACGCCATCAAACTTAGCAGCATCTTTAGAAAAATTCTCAATAGAAACACTATCATTTTTTTGTACTTCGTTTTGGTTAATTTTCTCAACCAGTATCCTTATGAAATTATTAAGATAACAAATGGTTGTATTTTATTGATCGCTACTATCTGGCTACTTTCTTGCTTCTTTCAGCTTGTATACATTTTGCTTCACTTTTTTCTCAAAACGGCTGTTAATTTTATCAGTATATTTATTTTTCCACTTCTCGCGCGTTATCCATTCTAAATGATGAGTTCATTTCTTTATTATCCTGATTTCGGCCCCAAAGTAAGAATGATTTGTTTAATTGTATCCAATACATTCGAATATATATAGTTATAGTAATATTTAAGTCGTTTTTATACGATTATTTCTTTCTCGCGACTATCGGTAACGCTAGATAATAACTCTAGGATATCAGCTCATTCTATATAGGGAAAGTTACCACCTTACATACATATAAGTGCCCCGCTGATCCCATTCGCGGTGTCAACAACCACAGAACAGCATTTAAAACCTGGCTGCGTATGAACTGACAAAACATAAACAACAGTCAGCCGTGGCGGTCAGCGACAGCCAGCGCGAAACCTAATACCCTGATGCCATGCACGTGGTGCATGTCAGCGCTATCACTACAGCGGTGACAGCGCTGCCCGCTGCCCGCTCTCAGTTAGGACTTGGTCTTAAGGACTCATTTGTTTAAGTACTTAAGTTGCATTAATAACTGCTGCTCGTGCCTAATAAAGGATCACATCGAATCCCTTTGTTCTTGCTCTTCTGCCTGTCAGCCAACACCAACACCAAAGGGAAATCACTAATTTGAATCCCCTTATCGTCTAACTGTTGCGCCCGTCGGCGAACACCAACACTAACAAGAAATCATTTATTTGGAGCCCAACGGTAAAGAGTTCACGATTTCACACAACCTGAAACCACCCACGAAAGCAGAATTCAGGGGAGATGTTGATTTGTTTATAGACAAAAGATTATAAAAATTACCATAGAAAAAAAAAGTAAATGGGCTGATCAGCCATACTAAAGATAAATTTATAATATAAACTGGCAAAGTGAAGCAAACAATCAGAAAATAAATCAATAGGGCTTCATGAGTGTGGTCCGAAAGCAGAAGTCAGAGGAGATGTTAATCTGTTTATCGAAAAAAGATTATAAAAATTACCATAAAAAAAAAGTAAATGGGCTGATTAGCCATACTAAAGATAAATTTATAATATAAACTGGCAAAGTGAAGCAAACAATCAGAAAATAAATCAATAGGGCTTCATGAGAGTGGTCCAAATAGCTTTTTGACCATCTCGTTGACGAGGGGCCCGGATTCGTCCTCTAGCCACTCAAAGATCCGTAGCGGCAAGAATTCCAAAAACCCCTTTTTAAAGCCCTCTTGTTAAGCACCACCGCGCGGCTGCGCCGATCTGCCTGTCCGTCGAAGAGCGAGCCCCCGGGAACGAAGTTTGCCAAACGACGGCGCAGGTCTTTAACCCGCCCTTACTCGAGCCTCCCGAACTCACAAGCGAGCGTCTCCAACTCTTCCTTTCTACGTTGGTGGACCCAAGACACACCCACCCCAACATTTATACACACACCCGTATCCTTTTTAATTAATTTTTTTATCTAAGGTACCTGGTCACCGGCGTCTTTCTCCTTGAATTCATTTCCTTGTTCTTTTATTTTCTCCCTAATTTTCGTTATTTTTCCCTCTTTTTTTTGTTCACTATCCTTCACTAAATTTAATTTGTTAAATTATTAATCTATATTTTTTATTTTATATTATTAACCCACTTACACTTATGAATCATTTTCATTTTATTAAAATATCTACTTTTATTATTTATTTTTCTATTATTAAATCATTTTCTCTCTATTATTTATTTTTATATCGTGAACCCATTAAAAATGGGTAAAAGGGGTATAATGTATTTGTGCAAATGCATGTAACAGGTAGAATGAAGCATCTCCGACCCCATAAAATATATATATTCAGTATCAATAGCCGAGTCGATCTAGCCGTGCCTACATGGTACGAGTTTGTTTCCGATAGTTTATATCTTGCCTCGTTTTCAAGAAATCGATCAAAATCGATACGAAATCGTATTTTTGATCAAATTTCTTAAGTTTTAAGATCTAGAGTCAGCAAACTTGACATATAGCTTCTAGAATAGTATATATATATATCAAGTATCTTTCATTTTATAACTATCCCCACCTTCCTATGTAAGCCCTTCTATTTAAGCCAAAATTTGAATACAATTGTCTGTTTGAGAACAGACGAATATTCTACAGGACAATAAGATCTACTGTAGAAAATTTCATCAAGAACTACTATGGTGGTGGGCCTTTAGACCACGTTAGTGCCATGCTCCTTCACGCCTGGTGTTCCTACTCTACCGTAAAAGTAGCTAAGTTTGAGGAAAGGGGGGAGCCGCGGTGATCGGTCCACCGTGGTGTAGGTTAGGTTTGGAAGGTAGGATAGGTGCCGCTGGGATCGCGCAATTGAAATTGCAGATAAGTTAACATTGCTCGGTTTCGCTTGCCGAACGATGAAACAAAAGCACTGAGTGTTTAAAATTTATTCTATTCTGCCTTTTATTTAACAAGAAACTTCGATGGCCCCACAGCTCCTTCACTTTTTCAAAAACTCTACCTAACCTAGCGAACACGCACCGCCGCCCCTGATTCTCGTTGTCTCTGTTAACACGTCCGCTACACACGCTTGTTCGATCCAAAACTGAAACTCCTGTGCAGCTCCGCCATCGTTTGACCCTCTCTTGAGTTCTTCACCGTGTGGTGAGAACTGTTTTCTTAAGCCTATATACTCCTCCGCTCCTCCTGTTAACATTCTAAAAGTCAGAGTTGCTTTTAATTAAACTTAAATTTCAATGGATCTCCTTTATTAAAATTTTATATAATTTGTTTATTCACGGTTTTCTAAGAGTTAGTTTTATTCTTAATATTAACGTATCATTCATATTCATTTCTTCTTCATTGTTTCCTTAAAATAAGTTTTGTTCTTAACTTTAATGTATCGTCCTATTTATTTGATGCTATTTGATGCTCTTCGAATTTTCGTCTGAGGTCTTAAAAATACTCACTGATGTGCCCTTCTTCGCACAACCACCAGTTTTGTCTTAGGCTCTGATCTAGAGCCAAGAAGTAGAATCAAGTCATGGAAGGTATGCGCACGCAGCTAACTACGTCTAAAATTTCGATGCAAGGTAAACCGCGGGACCAAGAGGGCGCGACCCAAACTGTCACTAGAATTATAGAAGTAGCCACTATAAATGTATTACAATTCATTGAACTAATACACTTTATTATTAAATACCCTAAGATCAAGTTATCCTGCAACACAGCCACTATCCTGTTAGTAGCGCATAACGGCAGAATGGCGCAGCCATCTTACAACGCCATGGCCGAGTTCTAATCTGAGTCGCAATTACACACAGCAGGCCAACAACTTCTGCACCCTTCTGTGAACTAGCAGCCGATGACTCATGCGCCCAAGGTTTACATGCGGGCGGCAGTGCCCCCTGCAATACTCAACCCATCTAGACCCGATCATGGAACTCGACGATGATAACGGAATAATAAACGACCGTCTGGTTAGCAGCGACAACGGCCCAGAGATGGATAAAGTCTGTACCGTTCTTGTGACCTTCGGCAACGTTACAAATTTCCTAACTAGGAAGAACGTACAGAGTCGAGTCCCTGGAATAGTGGCGTCCCCCTATTAAACATAACCGGCTTCGACGGACTTCTAAGTCTACCATTTCTACAATATCTGAACATCAATTAGGTGATAGTATCCGTTGTTTTCGTAAGGCTGATTTTCATAAGCTAAATGATCTGATTTGAACATTGGTGTTGCCATTAACTTTTTCTATTAGGACACCTTCGGGAGCTCACTACCCCGCGCAGCTATGTGTAGGGCCATAGTATGCTGAATAGGCTAAAAATTTCCCGATTGGGTGTCATTTAAAGTTGTTGTAGGCTTTTAGTTGTTCTATTCTTATGTATGTAATACTTAGGTTGACGCTTGTTTTGTCAACTATTAATATATAGTTTTTGTTTACATTTAAATTCCTTATATATTATTGTTCCGCTTAGCGCTCTACATTGTATGAGCATGATTGCACTACACATTACTTGGATTGCTTGAAGGATAAATATTATATCTCAAATTACCGAATTTACTTAAGAGGAAGGAAAAATGGACGGACAGACATATCTAGATATACACAGCTCATCATCCGATCAATAATATATACATATAAGTAAACTTTTGATCCCATTCCCGGCGACATCATATCGTCTTACTTTTTGCGCCCGTCGGACAACGCCAACAAAAAGGAAAACTCACTTATTATACCTTGAACCCATTGAAAATGGGTATAATGTATTTGAGCTAACGTATGTAACAGGCAGAAGGAAGCATCTCCAACCCCATAAAGAATATATATATTTTGATCAGCATAAACAGCCGAGTCGATTTAGCCACGTCCATCTGTCCGTCCGTCTGTCCGTCCGTCCGTATGTATGAAAGCAAGGATCTCAGAACCTATAAAAGCTAGAGACTTAAATTTTAGCTTTAGGTCCTCCTAGTCCCCGCGCAGATCGAGTTTGATTTCAATATTTGATAGCTTGCCCTGATTCCAAAAAATCGAGTAAAAATCTATATCGGAATCCTGTTTTTTGGGCAATTTCGGTAAATAATATGAGCAAGAGTCACCAAACTTGTGTAGCTTCTAGAATAGTGTATATATATCAAGTATCATTTTATACCTATCGCCTGTTGGAAGAAGATGGTTAAGGGTATCCCCTAGTGGGTAGTTCCCGACAAGAACCTCTTACTTGTTTTATATATATTTTATTCATTTCCTTCCTTATGTTACAAACATATGCCCAGACTTTCATAGCCTTTGTAGAGGCTCTTGTAGCTATAAAATTGTTGGTTTAATTTGAATGAACAGCCAAATAGTAGGCTATGTAAATCTAGTTATTTCTACAAACAGTAATTGAAAAAAATATCGTAATGTTGTTGAAATATTTTATGATTCTTTATACTTGCTCTGCGTCTCTCTTGATCAACCAGCGAGGTCTGATAGGCCTTCCTGTTTCTCATGGGAACTAATGAGATTAAAAAAATTTAAAGTCGAGTTATAAAAAGTTTAAGAAATCAGGATATCACGCTGATTTCTCAAACTTATCCTCGCAAATTTCCATGTACTATTAGGATTACGTTCGCCGTTGTCGCCTTAAGTTTTCACATAATCCTAAGCAATTTTTCAACTTTAAACAAAAAAGACATAGACAAGGCGGATATCTTTATAGTTTTGTGTATTTTGTGTGTATTTTATTAGTTATTAGTCGCGCACTTTTCTTAATTTTATTTTTTTAATTAGTTTCATTAGTTAGTAGTTTTTTTTCTTATTTCGTGGGCTAGGTGAACTCGCGTATTGAAATTTGGTTGGGCGATAATGCTGATCCCGTAACAGGCTCGGTTGACCAATTGAGCGGAAAAGAGGCCGCATGCAGTGCCAGCGCTGCATTTATAGGCCGGGAAGAGCGTTTTTTTTTTTTTTTGGGAAGTTGTGATAAAGTTGTCTGCGATCTAGGTGCATCTCGCTGCAACTCATTATCCGAAGCTTGAAGACCAAGTCGAAAATACTCTTTAGAGTGGCTGTCGGAACCGACACAAGATTTCGGGTGCGGCTTGCACCAGCAAAAGTTTTGTGGCTGTGCGTGTGCGTACGGATGAAACAAACCAAAAGCTTATCTGTGACTGCTTAGCCTGACAATTACGCTGTCACGACGTTCAGCAGTGAAGCAACAAGGGTCTGGACAAAAGGCTGCAAACTTTTTTGTAAACATGTTGCCAAACCATACATGCTGTGTGTGTTAAAATGCACAGGCCACAAGCATGCACTCGCGATAAAAAAAAATAACAAGCAGAGAAGGCTAACAGAATAATGGAATATTGTAAGAAAAGATATTAAAACGCCAGTGTTTTATGGAGAGCACCAAGAAACACGTCTGTTCGATTCAAAGAGGAGGTTCTTTGCGCAGTTAACTCGAATTCCGAACCCATCGGTTAATGATGTAGCTTTTAAGTAGCCAAATTGTAGCTGTGCAACTCAAATTTTTTCTTTTCCTGCGGGGATCTTTTTTTGCTCCAATAAATAACAGTATGCCATTTGCCACTGTGTTGCTGTAATAGTGCTGTAGTTGGATCTTGGCATTTTGCTTAAAAACGTTCAACACTTGTTCTGGTGTGAGTGCTGACTTTACACTTTCGATTTCCTGAATCTGCGCTTCTGCAATAATTGCAAAAAGCAAACGGTTCTGTATTAAATTCTTATAGCCCATCTTTCGTACTGATCGCTGTATATTTACGACTGTTTCCCTCTACTTCTAAGAAGAAAAACCGATTTTTGAGATCCATTTATGAGAAATATTTCGAATTCTACATCTTTTTCCAAAACTTCTTCACAAATTGTCAGAGGAAACCCGCCTTTTATAACCAGAATACACAATTTGTGATAGTCTATTTAGAGTTTGTAAGTTCCATTTTTCTTTTTTGCTAAGACTACTTTGCCTGCTGCAGCCACTCGTTCACTTGCTTTCGCACAACTTGTCTCTCTAGTGAGGAGAATCGACTTGTGCCATAACGAAAAACAATGAAGCTTGGTAAAATTGTCAGCTTAATTGGGCAGTTTTCTCTGATTTTGACCGGCTTGTAGCTTTCAATCAGCTGTGCGACTGCATCTTTCTGTTTATATCGATGCATCCAGCTGCATCAGATTATCGTTCTCCTCCACTTTATCAATCGTGTGGATACCTACGTTCAACGTCACTTTAAATTTCTGTGAGAGGTCGTATACAACCAGTGCATCAAAGTTAATCTTTCAATAGGGAATTACTAAAAATGCATGTTTCGTGTTTGGGTCATCCACTTGAACATCAGCACAAAATTCGACCAAAACTGACGTAGCGACGTTACCTAAACTAAACAGCTTTGCATGACTTTTTTTAAGTGGGTAGCTTGCAAAATTTTAATTAAACACACACTTGCGCATTGACGATACATCTGCACCTGTGTCAATAAAACAAGACAACTTTTTATTGTTAATAATAAGTTCCTTAATACGCTTTTCATTAGAAACAACATTGACATTCAGCTTTGTTTCACCACAATCCTTGGCCATTTGTCCACTACCGGTACACTCCACTTTGCATACTGCTCTTTTGTGTGATGATGACCCACAATTGTAACAATGCTGCTTACGACTGTTATTTTTGTAATTTTTGCTATCAACTTCATGCTCACCACATATTTATGTGCTGCATACTGTCGTTTATCCTTTTTGCCTCAGTTTATATGCCACATATGTACATATTCGTTAAAATGTTCTTCTGCTTGTATTCGGCTCATACGTAGCTTCTAATGCACTTCAGCACTTGAAACTTTTTTCTCAAATTCCTCCAAGAATGCAGCATACAAAGAATCATAATTAGCAACTGTAACAGTTTCCAAAAACATAGCGGCTGCTCCACTCATTTTATTGCCTGCATTCACATACTTCTGGTTGCATTCAAATCATATGCTTCAGGCTTTTATACAGAATTATCCTTCCATTGCCCGCTTGGAATTATAACGCCATCAAACTTAGCAGCATCTTTAGAAAAATTCTCAATAGAAACACTATCATTTTTTTGTACTTCGTTTTGGTTAATTTTCTCAACCAGTATCCTTATGAAATTATTAAGATAACAAATGGTTGTATTTTATTGATCGCTACTATCTGGCTACTTTCTTGCTTCTTTCAGCTTGTATACATTTTGCTTCACTTTTTTCTCAAAACGGCTGTTAATTTTATCAGTATATTTATTTTTCCACTTCTCGCGCGTTATCCATTCTAAATGATGAGTTCATTTCTTTATTATCCTGATTTCGGCCCCAAAGTAAGAATGATTTGTTTAATTGTATCCAATACATTCGAATATATATAGTTATAGTAATATTTAAGTCGTTTTTATACGATTATTTCTTTCTCGCGACTATCGGTAACGCTAGATAATAACTCTAGGATATCAGCTCATTCTATATAGGGAAAGTTACCACCTTACATACATATAAGTGCCCCGCTGATCCCATTCGCGGTGTCAACAACCACAGAACAGCATTTAAAACCTGGCTGCGTATGAACTGACAAAACATAAACAACAGTCAGCCGTGGCGGTCAGCGACAGCCAGCGCGAAACCTAATACCCTGATGCCATGCACGTGGTGCATGTCAGCGCTATCACTACAGCGGTGACAGCGCTGCCCGCTGCCCGCTCTCAGTTAGGACTTGGTCTTAAGGACTCATTTGTTTAAGTACTTAAGTTGCATTAATAACTGCTGCTCGTGCCTAATAAAGGATCACATCGAATCCCTTTGTTCTTGCTCTTCTGCCTGTCAGCCAACACCAACACCAAAGGGAAATCACTAATTTGAATCCCCTTATCGTCTAACTGTTGCGCCCGTCGGCGAACACCAACACTAACAAGAAATCACTTATTTGGAGCCCAACGGTAAAGAGTTCACGATTTCACACAACCTGAAACCACCCACGAAAGCAGAATTCAGGGGAGATGTTGATTTGTTTATAGACAAAAGATTATAAAAATTACCATAGAAAAAAAAAGTAAATGGGCTGTTCAGCCATACTAAAGATAAATTAATAATATAAACTGGCAAAGTGAAGCAAACAATCAGAAAATAAATCAATAGGGCTTCATGAGTGTGGTCCGAAAGCAGAAGTCAGAGGAGATGTTAATCTGTTTATCGAAAAAAGATTATAAAAATTACCAAAAAAAAAAGTAAATGGGCTGATCAGCCATACTAAAGATAAATTTATAATATAAACTGGCAAAGTGAAGCAAACAATCAGAAAATAAATCAATAGGGCTTCATGAGAGTGGTCCAAATAGCTTTTTGACCATCTCGTTGACGAGGGGCCCGGATTCGTCCTCTAGCCACTCAAAGATCCGTAGCGGCAAGAATTCCAAAAACCCCTTTTTAAAGCCCTCTTGTTAAGCACCACCGCGCGGCTGCGCCGATCTGCCTGTCCGTCGAAGAGCGAGCCCCCGGGAACGAAGTTTGCCAAACGACGGCGCAGGTCTTTAACCCGCCCTTACTCGAGCCTCCCGAACTCACAAGCGAGCGTCTCCAACTCTTCCTTTCTACGTTGGTGGACCCAAGACACACCCACCCCAACATTTATACACACACCCGTATCCTTTTTAATTAATTTTTTTATCTAAGGTACCTGGTCACCGGCGTCTTTCTCCTTGAATTCATTTCCTTGTTCTTTTATTTTCTCCCTAATTTTCGTTATTTTTCCCTCTTTTTTTGTTCACTATCCTTCACTAAATTTAATTTGTTAAATTATTAATCTATATTTTTTATTTTATATTATTAACCCACTTACACTTATGAATCATTTTCATTTTATTAAAATATCTACTTTTATTATTTATTTTTCTATTATTAAATCATTTTCTCTCTATTATTTATTTTTATATCGTGAACCCATTAAAAATGGGTAAAAGGGGTATAATGTATTTGTGCAAATGCATGTAACAGGTAGAAGGAAGCATCTCCGACCCCATAAAATATATATATTCAGTATCAATAGCCGAGTCGATCTAGCCGTGCCTACATGGTACGAGTTTGTTTCCGATAGTTTATATCTTGCCTCGTTTTCAAGAAATCGATCAAAATCGATACGAAATCGTGTTTTTGATCAAATTTCTTAAGTTTTAAGATCTAGAGTCAGCAAACTTGACATATAGCTTCTAGAATAGTATATATATATATCAAGTATCTTTCATTTTATAACTATCCCCACCTTCCTATGTAAGCCCTTCTATTTAAGCCAAAATTTGAATACAATTGTCTGTTTGAGAACAGACGAATATTCTACAGGACAATAAGATCTACTGTAGAAAATTTCATCAAGAACTACTATGGTGGTGGGCCTTTAGACCACGTTAGTGCCATGCTCCTTCACGCCTGGTGTTCCTACTCTACCGTAAAAGTAGCTAAGTTTGAGGAAAGGGGGGAGCCGCGGTGATCGGTCCACCGTGGTGTAGGTTAGGGTTGGAAGGTAGGATAGGTGCCGCTGGGATCGCGCAATTGAAATTGCAGATAAGTTAACATTGCTCGGTTTCGCTTGCCGAACGATGAAACAAAAGCACTGAGTGTTTAAAATTTATTCTATTCTGCCTTTTATTTAACAAGAAACTTCGATGGCCCCACAGCTCCTTCACTTTTTCAAAAACTCTACCTAACCTAGCGAACACGCACCGCCGCCCCTGATTCTCGTTGTCTCTGTTAACACGTCCGCTACACACGCTTGTTCGATCCAAAACTGAAACTCCTGTGCAGCTCCGCCATCGTTTGACCCTCTCTTGAGTTCTTCACCGTGTGGTGAGAACTGTTTTCTTAAGCCTATATACTCCTCCGCTCCTCCTGTTAACATTCTAAAAGTCAGAGTTGCTTTTAATTAAACTTAAATTTCAATGGATCTCCTTTATTAAAATTTTATATAATTTGTTTATTCACGGTTTTCTAAGAGTTAGTTTTATTCTTAATATTAACGTATCATTCATATTCATTTCTTCTTCATTGTTTCCTTAAAATAAGTTTTGTTCTTAACTTTAATGTATCGTCCTATTTATTTGATGCTATTTGATGCTCTTCGAATTTTCGTCTGAGGTCTTAAAAATACTCACTGATGTGCCCTTCTTCGCACAACCACCAGTTTTGTCTTAGGCTCTGATCTAGAGCCAAGAAGTAGAATCAAGTCATGGAAGGTATGCGCACGCAGCTAACTACGTCTAAAATTTCGATGCAAGGTAAACCGCGGGACCAAGAGGGCGCGACCCAAACTGTCACTAGAATTATAGAAGTAGCCACTATAAATGTATTACAATTCATTGAACTAATACACTTTATTATTAAATACCCTAAGATCAAGTTATCCTGCAACACAGCCACTATCCTGTTAGTAGCGCATAACGGCAGAATGGCGCAGCCATCTTACAACGCCATGGCCGAGTTCTAATCTGAGTCGCAATTACACACAGCAGGCCAACAACTTCTGCACCCTTCTGTGAACTAGCAGCCGATGACTCATGCGCCCAAGGTTTACATGCGGGCGGCAGTGCCCCCTGCAATACTCAACCCATCTAGACCCGATCATGGAACTCGACGATGATAACGGAATAATAAACGACCGTCTGGTTAGCAGCGACAACGGCCCAGAGATGGATAAAGTCTGTACCGTTCTTGTGACCTTCGGCAACGTTACAAATTTCCTAACTAGGAAGAACGTACAGAGTCGAGTCCCTGGAATAGTGGCGTCCCCCTATTAAACATAACCGGCTTCGACGGACTTCTAAGTCTACCATTTCTACAATATCTGAACATCAATTAGGTGATAGTATCCGTTGTTTTCGTAAGGCTGATTTTCATAAGCTAAATGATCTGATTTGAACATTGGTGTTGCCATTAACTTTTTCTATTAGGACACCTTCGGGAGCTCACTACCCCGCGCAGCTATGTGTAGGGCCATAGTATGCTGAATAGGCTAAAAATTTCCCGATTGGGTGTCATTTAAAGTTGTTGTAGGCTTTTAGTTGTTCTATTCTTATGTATGTAATACTTAGGTTGACGCTTGTTTTGTCAACTATTAATATATAGTTTTTGTTTACATTTAAATTCCTTATATATTATTGTTCCGCTTAGCGCTCTACATTGTATGAGCATGATTGCACTACACATTACTTGGATTGCTTGAAGGATAAATATTATATCTCAAATTACCGAATTTACTTAAGAGGAAGGAAAAATGGACGGACAGACATATCTAGATATACACAGCTCATCATCCGATCAATAATATATACATATAAGTAAACTTTTGATCCCATTCCCGGCGACATCATATCGTCTTACTTTTGCGCCCGTCGGACAACGCCAACAAAAAGGAAAACTCACTTATTATACCTTGAACCCATTGAAAATGGGTATAATGTATTTGAGCTAACGTATGTAACAGGCAGAAGGAAGCATCTCCAACCCCATAAAGAATATATATTCTTGATCAGCATAAACAGCCGAGTCGATTTAGCCACGTCCATCTGTCCGTCCGTCCGTATGTATGAAAGCAAGGATCTCAGAACCTATAAAAGCTAGAGACTTAAATTTTAGCTTTAGGTCCTCCTAGTCCCCGCGCAGATCGAGTTTGTTTTCAATATTTGATAGCTTGCCCTGATTCCAAAAAATCGAGTAAAAATCTATATCGGAATCCTGTTTTTTGGGCAATTTCGGTAAATAATATGAGCAAGAGTCACCAAACTTGTGTAGCTTCTAGAATAGTGTATATATATCAAGTATAATTTTATACCTATCGCCTGTTGGAAGAAGATGGTTAAGGGTATCCCCTAGTGGGTAGTTCCCGACAAGAACCTCTTACTTGTTTTATATATATTTTATTCATTTCCTTCCTTATGTTACAAACATATGCCCAGACTTTCATAGCCTTTGTAGAGGCTCTTGTAGCTATAAAATTGTTGGTTTAATTTGAATGAACAGCCAAATAGTAGGCTATGTAAATCTAGTTATTTCTACAAACAGTAATTGAAAAAAATATCGTAATGTTGTTGAAATATTTTATGATTCTTTATACTTGCTCTGCGTCTCTCTTGATCAACCAGCGAGGTCTGATAGGCCTTCCTGTTTCTCATGGGAACTAATGAGATTAAAAAATTTAAAGTCGAGTTATAAAAAGTTTAAGAAATCAGGATATCACGCTGATTTCTCAAACTTATCCTCGCAAATTTCCATGTACTATTAGGATTACGTTCGCCGTTGTCGCCTTAAGTTTTCACATAATCCTAAGCAATTTTTCAACTTTGTTAACTTTAAACAAAAAAGACATATATTTTGCTATCTTTGGCTATGTTTGCAAATGAAAGCGCGAGTACTGATCCAGGCATTGGCAAACTGTTCGCATACTGTTTTCAAACTTCCTACTCCTCTAGGCATAATAAAAATCAGGCTTATACTCATCAGTTGCGGAGGTCAAACTGCATCTTAAATCCTATTATTACTGAAAGTTCACTTCTTAGCGACATTAACACAAGCCGGTATACTCACCGGGCCCTGATGTAAACCTAATTTAAGACTTTTTGTATAATCTTTAAACATGTCATCTTTCCTCTGCATAAGAATAGAATTGAATTCATGTCATAAGTAACACCACGGGTCAATAAGGAAGCCGAGAGGGCATAATGTTTGAAGCAGAACGGAAACACTCAAATTACAAGAGAAGTAAACTCAAGAAGGTTAGTGGTCGCAAACTACGCTACAAAAACCCATGTTGGGATGATGAAATAATAGAGCTGCATACGTTTTGCAGTTTAGATGCTAAGATTCTTTTAAAAGCTTTAGAGGTAACGGACAATTTGGAAGTATCTCTGTAGACATCAGATTTACTCCCTTTCTAATTAAAAAGATTTATAAACATTTGGGTTGATAAGGAGAACATTTTTTCATAAAAGAACTTCATTTTCGACAGATTTTTCCTATAGTATAGTCGATTAGGCGAATGAGCAACCGATAGCAATAAAAGTTAAATAACAAACAAAATCATTAAAAAAAATAACTTGTTCCTAAAACATTAGCGACATTAACAATTCAAACTACTCAACAAACCATCGAAAATTTCCATCTTCCGTAAAATTCCCAAGTCAGGCCTCAAAGAAGGGCAAACAAAGGGATATGTTATGCAGGAACAATATTTCAAGGGGTCAATCCCCTTTCACAGGAAGAAGTTAAACTCGGAGGTAGCCGACATTAACAATGATAATGCTCAACAGGACGAGGTAGGATGTTCAAAAAGAACGTTTCTTATTTAAGTCATTTCATGGCTTTAACTTTGTTCAGAAAAAATGCTTTATCTATCTTTTTAACACCATAACTATGTTCTTTAAGCTCCTAAACTTTTCGATATACTTGAAACTACGCCGTTACCCCCATTGTAAATAATGAAACTGGTAATTTTCTTAAAGATATCACAATTATGATAATCACCTTATTATAAACTGGCATGGATTGTCGATAAAAATTGAACACGGAAACAAGAATAAATGCCTCATTATTGATTTTAGAACACTAAATTCTAATTTGATTTGCTCCTATTAATTATTGGAGAACTATTATCGAACGCTTCGGAAACAGATTCGAAAGTAATTTATTATGATCCGACTTTGTCGTTCACATTCCTTAAATCGATTTTTTGGCTAGACGTACATAGAGCATGTATGTATAGTTCTCCAATAATTAATAGGAGCAAATCAAATTAGAATTTAGTGTTCTAAAATCAATAATGAGGCATTTATTCTTGTTTCCGTGTTCAATTTTTATCGACAATCCATGCCAGTTTATATTAAGGTGATTATCATAATTGTGATATCTTTAAGAGTGTGATAAAGACCTCGATGAATGGAAGAGTCGGACATGTTTAGTATTACTAACACAAATAACAACACACTTCACATTAACTTTTTATTGCAGGGCGAACGCGAAAACGGCTTGACGAAACTGACGCATAAATAATAAATATAAAAAATAAATAAGTTTACGTTATAGCCGCTCGCGCATGGCCGCTACTTATAAATAATGCAATTGCTTATATAATAATTAATAGTTAATAGTACAAATAATTAGAACGCTAATACAGTATAATTTACTTAGCTGCTTCGAGTACTTTGCACAGACATTATAGGCAGCTATCCTAAAGAGGCAGTTAACTTAATTTATTTTTTTTAAATCGATTTCATAGTAACCATAGTAACCTCTTTTTTTTAAATTACACTGAATTATTTTTAAGAGTACTAAGTTAAATAATTTAATTTGATAGTTTTAACTACCTTTATGTATTTAAATTACATATAATTCAATTTCAATACAGTTTATTATATACATAAGAAAAACAAATCAAAAATCAACACATGATATTCATAGAAATTGGCAAAAAACTACTGCCGATGGGAGGCGCTTAAATGCAAAAGGATCTTAAGCTAGATGCACTTAACGTGATTAATTTCATACAAAATTAGCTCAAATTGCAGCGAAAAGAAAATTTCAGGCGGCTATCTTTTCGATGCAGCTAACTATCGAGGCAGCTTAGCAAATTATACTGTAATTAAAATTGTATAATATTATATATATATATATGAGCAGAGAAGACAGGCGAAAATCAGTTCACCAGAGGAGCGGAAATATAAATATATATAAATTAATATATAAAAAATTAATTAATATAAATATATATGTATATATACATATATGTATATATATATATTTATATATATATATATATATCCATTCATTTTATATATCCATTTAATATTAATTATATGAATCTCTATTTCCAATTTTTGTTTAGAAGCATGTTTAATTGTATGAAAAATATGAGGCAACCCAGAGGTGGTGGCCAATCCGCTCCTCTGGTGAACTGATTTTCGCCTGTCTTCTCTGCGGCACCTACCGTATAGTGGCACTTCGGGTTTGGCAACACCATTCACTTAAATCAACTATATATATTTTGTTTTTATTATTTCAACTACTCTGAAAAATTATAGTATTTAATATAATTACAAAACAAAAATTATGGTGGCTTTAAAAGACAGATTGTGCGTTTCCGTGCGTATCGCTTTGATTTAATTCGACAACGAACTTTTAAGCGTACATTAAGCTACCACAAAAATCGACGCAACAGATAGAAAATACGTGGCGCGCGGAATCGATCTGCTGGTAAATTTCCCATAATTTGTGTTAGCAGACGAGGTTTGCATTTAAAGCAACGGATACGTGATCTCACTGTCTGACGACGGACCTCTTGAGCGTTGATAAGCCAAAGTCGCTCACGAAGAAGACTCACGAGTGCCCTTGGGCCAGCATGACAATTCGTCAAATGCAGGTATCTAATAAGGCTTCTAGCGAATTGCGAGCTTTTTTTAAAAGTAGCGGAAACTTGGCATCATATAAATGGGAGCATTTACAAGTCGTTCCCCTACCCGCAAGAACGAAAAGGAGCACCAAGATCTATTATACTCATGTATGATTGGATTGCGACGATGCAGGCTATGCCTTACGCACGCGTCCTTTCAAACTCTATCTATGTCATCTTTGCATTCAACTCGTTGCATGACTTCAACTATAATCTCGAAAGCTTCTTCGCTTTCGAGCAACGAAGGGATACTTTCAATTTGTACTGATCGATTTTTAAAAATCTGAATAAAGTGGAAGACATAAGTAAGCACTCTCAGCAGCCTGGCTTGAGATATGTGCTCGGTCTACCATAGCAGCTGTTTTGCCTGCGTATAAGGTACACATCTCATCTGTCATCAGATGCTGGTTTTTCGGCCAGGATTTTCTTAGTTCCTTCAAAAATGAAGGCCCATTGAACCACATCGACGCAAGTAATTCATCGACATCGCAGCCTCTTGAAACAATATCTGATAAGTTTTGCTTTGTAGGTACATGGCGCCATTCAGCTTTCTCTGTCCATTATTGGATTTCAGGGACTCGATTTGACACAGATGTAGCCAAAGACGAAGGATGTGACCAAATCCAACGAAGCGTGACTTCAGAATCAGATCAAAGAACCGTCCGTTCAATCGGTAATCTTATGAGATTTCTGACTCGATGACAATGATCTCCGAGAAGGTGAGCCGCGCACAATTCAAGGAAGAGTCTTCGTCTTGAGGAGGGCTACTTTAGACTTGGATGTCAACAACGAAATACGACAACCTTCTGCGTATATATACGCATACGCTAAATGCTCTTATTGCGGCGTTGGCGAAACCATGCATCTCGATCGGTGAAGTTGGCTCGTAAACACGTATCGTGGTATCTTTCTTCGATGCAACTGAATCAAAGTAGCTTTCAGTTGCTGCCACGAGTTATCCGAAGTCAGAGGGACAGATTCTTCCCAGTCTAACTTCTGAAGCCAGAGCTCTTGGAGTAGGATTTTTGCTTTGATTATCAAAGGGCTTAACAGGCCAAGCGGGTCAAATAGCCGCGATGTCACCAAGAGAATGTTCCGTTTTGTCGCTCTAAGACCCATGAACCCATGAATCTTCTAGCTTGAATTGAAAGGAACCTTCATTTGGCAACCACAACACGTCAAGTGTTTTGTTTGTGTCAGACTCTGAGATCGCTAATTGAGAAGCTAATTGGGATCTGATTAAAATGACAGTCCTACCTTAAATCGACCTGACGGCAATATTTCCAAATTATCTAGAAAGTGGCTCTCAAACAATTGCTGTTCAACCTTTTTGGCTGCAGGCAACTCTACCAATGACCAAAATTTCTGCAACTTTTTGTGTATCGAGGTATCAGACTCTTGTGGGCAACTCAGATTAACAGCATGAGTCTTCTCATGGCTTGACGGCTTGTAACGCCCTGAGACAATCCAGCCAACAAGTGTCTTCTGCAGACTCGGTCTTCTGAGCCATATGAAAATACGGACATTGACCGTATGGTCAGGCTGGTAACCCGAAATGGTCTTCAAAATCCATCTATCGAGAACTCACTGCAATTGACTCACGACTTCACCACTGTATGAATCTTCTTTCTTACTTGAGTATTGCATTGAGCAATCCCAAGTAAGCTGATACTAGCCTATTCTCTACGTAGCTGCAATCGTTGTGCTAGCTCGTTTGTTACAAAATTAATTTGTGTGCCAGAATCAAGTAAAGCTCTAGCCAATACGAACTCGCCACTTCTCGTTTTAACGCGGTAGCTAGGATAACACTATCAGACACATTCGCATGCATAGCATGTGAAGTCGATGGTTGATCCTGTGCGGAGTCAAGGGGTGGTGGTAACGCTCGAGTGTTAGAAAGGACAGAGTAACTATCCAACAGTGTGTTATGAGAACGACTGCATACTCTGCACTTGTTTGCCTTACATTTGGCAACAGTGTGCCGCCTTAGCGAACTTAAACCGCTGCTGTACTGATAAAGCGGCATATGCTGAGCAATTCAATATCGAATGGCCTTCGGAACCGCAATATAAACATAAATATAAACGAAAACGAAACTCGAATATTGTTTTTGGAAACAGCCTTCGACTCTGGCTTCGGGCCATCGGACGAAACTTTGCCAGATTCTTCAGCAGAAAGGTGTTGATATCTACGATTCAAGGCTGTTTCACAATCACTCCATTATGGAATAATTGTATAATCGAGTTGATCCTCCCATTTTCGTCTGGTCATTGGGTCAACTTTGTTTATAACGAGGTGAATGAGAATCGCGTTAGAAATCTTTTTGTCATCACCTATTGACCGGAGCGAGCCATAGATGGTGGAAACAGTGTCAATCATTGATCTCAATGATGCCGCAGAAGGTTGCGTTATTTTTGGCAGGATAAAGAGAGCTGAAATATTTTCATTAAATATTAGACATTCATTGTCGAATACCCTCTTTAGGCTGTATAATGCTTTTAAATAATTGTCCTCGATAACTTGAAACCCTCTAACAGTGCCTAGAGCTTCACCAGAGAGACATGAGATCAGATGATTAAATTTCTCTATGCTCGGGATTGCAGATCGTTTTGAACAAGAGTTTCGAACAGGCTAATAAAATTCTTAAACTCAGAGTATTTTCCACTAAACTTGGTAAGTAAGCTGCAACGGGCATGCCTGCAGGCGTTGCAGGACATAATATCTTGATAACGGGCCTTAGACGAGTTTAGTTGTTATATTAAGTTCTTCTAGCTCCGCACGATACTCATCATATGGGTCAAAAGTTTCGACTCGAGGCTGATATTTTAACGCTGTATCTATATGTGAAGCCAGCATTTCTAATCTGCATTCTAACTCTGTAGATTCTAGGTTTAATTTACCCTTTATTATTTGATCATTCAAACGCTTT
This sequence comes from Drosophila borealis, assembly GCA_035045885.1. Taxonomy (NCBI): domain Eukaryota; kingdom Metazoa; phylum Arthropoda; class Insecta; order Diptera; family Drosophilidae; genus Drosophila; species Drosophila borealis. Next base: position 271,156 of record JAWNOR010000340.1, on the reverse strand, counting down.
ATGCTTTTACGGACATATTGCATTCCTTTTTTGTGTCGTCAAAACATTCCTTAGTAGCCATATTTGACTCTAAACTCGATTTAATAATTATTGATTTAAATTAAAATCGAATTTGGCAAACGAATCAAAAAAACTGATATGCCTGATTAATAAAGCGTAGGGGAGCGTCTCTTGACCGAAACGCGCCAACTAAAAATCCGTAGAAAAACACTTGCACAGCCACCGCTTAGCACAAAGCGGAACGAAAATAAAATAAATAAATTTCCAAAGCGGTTAGTAAGTGCATGCAAATTTTAATTATGATCAACTACTTTACATATGTATGCGCCAAGAATTGAAAGCGTTGGCTTCATTAGCGCAACCAAGCCAATAGAATTGGGATTTCAATTTTTAGCACATTACCTGCTGTTCCGGTCGTTCCACTTTGGAAGGTACTTCCTTGGCATTCTCCAACGATGGCAGCAGGACAGATAATAATTATTATTATCTCCGGACGACGCGATTTAATTTAAATTTTTTAATATAATTTCACTCGCGAGCCAAAGCTAGTTGCACTTTACCACTTAAGTTTGTTTATTTATTGTCAAATTGTCTTTTAAAACTCCACCAGGGGCGCCAAGAAAAATGATATTATTTTATACAATTACAAAACGAAAACTATGGTGCCTTAAAAGACAGATTGCGCGTTTCTGTGCGTATAACTTTGATTTAATTCGACAGTAAACTATTAAGCCAACATTAAGTTAACGCAGCGAAGCGAAGCGAATTCGCTGCCAGAGCGAGTGATCAAACTTTATTGCGCTCTCGCTTTGCCCTAAACCTAAATTATACTAGACTTCATGTTTTAAATTTATTTTCTGAAGCAATGCGCTGATCTGCGCGAACATACTCAATTATATCCTTCTTGTTCACTTTTATTAAATTTATATTTTTGAAAAAACCACAAATTTCGCCATTATTTTTAAATTATTAAATTTTTTGCATTCGGCTGGCTTGGGCTGGCTATAGGTTTTTTTTCTTTTTCTGAGCCTACTCTCAACAACGAAAACTGCTTTCTCATTCAAATCCCAGAGTCACTCTTAGGATCTTGTGTCTCCGCTAGTTGCGCACCCCTTGACGTCATCGATACCCATTCTCAATTTGCCATCATAAAACTATTTTGCTTTGCTATGGTTTTTTATGTTTTCATACATTGCTGCCCGTAACACCACACTCCGGCTCGCCAGCACCAACGTAGGCCACCGCCCACACCCTGAGGTTCACTACTACAAACTAGCACAAATGCCTATTGCTTCAGGTCCTTGATGTGAAATATCCCCAGCGGTACCTCTTGTAGCGTCTCGAATTCGTAGAGACTGGATCCGACAGCCCTCATGACTGTGCACTTGGCGTACTTGTGGCAAAACTTTGCGTTACGTCTTTTTGTCACTCAGGATGAAGTTACGCTTGAATATCTCCTGTCCAGGAAAGTTGTAACGTCTGGTCGCTTTCTCATAGGCTGCGTGCAAATTGTCCTGAATTTTGCCCCTATATGTCTGCTGTTAATTGGCACGGGTCGAGCTCTGCACCTTCGTGTCGGTTAGGCCTTCTACCTGCGTGGGAATTTGTAGTCCGCACTGTTCTTAAGTATATGCTGTGCGAACATAGCGAACTTTGGGGACGGCACAGATACAGCGCTAATTGGTGAGTCCGGTTGTTCTACGATATTGTGGCATAGACACAATCCAGAATGTGATGTTGATTGAACTGTTCATCGTATGTGGATGTGCAACCAAAATATATTTAAACATTAAATTAAATTATTTTTTAATTTTTAATCTTAACAAACCCGGACCTCGAGCCAGCCAACAAAACATTTAAAATATAGAAAGCTCGCCAAAAACAGCATTGAATCCTTTACTTTTAGTGGCTACAGCTATTTCTATTTCTTTTTCTTGACTCTACAAATGCGTTAGTATAGGTATTTAGTTCACGTGTAGCGACCGCTTGAAGTGCGACTCCTGCGCTTGAGCCAGGCTCTTCTTTTCGGTTCTGGGACTCGCACTCCCAAAATTTGCGTCCTCTTTGGGACAGTTCCATCAGGTTAGCTTATCGCTGCCTAACCCGCGCATCCGATAAAAAGGCCCCGCTCGCTCCTCCTGTCTCTCCGTATTCATCATCCGACGCATATTGCAGTGTGTATCTGCATTAAATAACACCCTGTATTTAAATACATAAGTATGCGACACTTTGTTGGATACAATAACAAACATAAAGCCAAAAGCGCAGAGCCACTTGAGTTTATTGACTCAGGCTCATATTACGCAGCGCGGACCGCTAGTACTCTAGCTGGTCGTTTAGGTGACGGCGCATATCCCACGCTTTGCTAATGTACCAAGAGTACCACGTATGTACTCACCAATGCATGCACATACCACACACTCTCTCTCTTTTAATTAAGCTCTGCTGCGACAGAGCGATACATATAATAATATCTATATCTTAGGTTTCGAAGCGGATAGAGTTCCGAATAAAGAACATTATAAAGATTATTGCAAACCAGCACTAACGTGCTTATGTTGTTTCATTACATGGCGACCGTGACAAGTGTCACGAAACGAGGAAAATATATTCTGTACGATGGAACTACAGCAACAGTGGAAAACTAGTTTAAAAAATATTTGATTACAAAAAATAAAGTGCACAATACCATCAACAACAATAACAAAATTAGCAACAGCAAATATTACAAACAACAATCCAAAAGGAGCCGTCGCCTGGAAACGACGCAATCCGGAAAAAAAACAGCACTTGGTAAGAATTAAATATTCAAACTCAACATACACCTACCAAGCGCATCCACAAAAAGCAGCAACGATATTATTAAATCGAGCTGCGGCTACAGTAGCAGAACTGACAACAGCAACAACGTCACATGGCAAATAAAGAATCAAAAACACCGACGTTCGCAAAGGGGACAACAACAACGCAAACGGATGCACCAATAATTAAGGAAGTGCTGGAGGCTAGCCTTCGAGACGGGCCCAGACCAATAACAATAGAGAAGTACAAAAGAAGGACTGCTGCGAGGGAGCGTCAGCGTGCCAGCACCGGCGAAGCCAAGCTAACGTCTAGGAAACAGCGAGGAGGCGAGAAAGCCAAACTTATAAACAGGAGGCATTTGGTCATCGCGCTGTTTAAGGCAAGGGTCGAGGACAAGGCCCGCCAACAGAGACTACAGGAGGAACTCAAGCAGATCAACACCCTGTTACAAAACAGGAAGAAGCGGACTAACAAACGTTAGTGCGTCGCTTAATTTTTTTAAGTACTTAAGTACTTAAGTACTTTTTAAGTACTTAAGAGCACTAACAATGTCTCAGTTAAAAAACTAAAAAACACTTTGTAGTGTAAACTTATTTTAAGTAAAATATTGTAAACTTGACATTTGCCAATGTAAACTACAAAGTGTTCCCCTGTTGATTTTATAAATTCATACATTCATAACACAAAAAAGAAGAAGAAAGATAAAGTTTTGATTTAAATATCACAAGTTAATTATTTAAATTTTTAAATTTCTAGTCAATTACTCAAATGTTTATATATTGCAAGCTTTCACACTCCATAATCATCTCTCTTGGTCTACCATAGACACAAAGACGGTGGATACCGCCAACGTCATTAATAAAGTTGAGGTGGAAACACCAGACTTAAAAATAATAACAGTTCTCCTTATAATTATCGCAGTGCTAATGTGCATTAACATTTTCTTCAAATTGTACAAGGTGCACAGTATGTGCTTAAAGAACAAATATATGAGTCGTGCAAATGACTTAGATAAAATATAAAAAACGATAATTTCTTTTTACTTTTGATCTTTATTAAATAAACTCAATGGCTACGAACAAAGCGATAGCAAAAGTTTATTTACGAGACCCAAATTTTAGGGAAAGAGTTCAGCAATTAGTAACGGCAACTCCGAATACCGAACTTATGTTTTTTTATATGGATACTATCAATCTCGATCACTCACCTCTGATACATTGCTCAAAAACTCAAAAAGGAATAGTATTAAGTACTATTCCTGGTATACAAGTGAGATCAGTAATTAAAGAACACCCAATATTAGGCAGAACGTTAGATTTTGTAGCATTCAAAAAAACACATATTAATTAAAACACCCTATTTTAGGACCTACCGACATTATTTTTGTGCGTTTGCACAGATAAATTAAAAATGTCAATAAATGGAATGGATCAAAATCCTTACCATTCTTAGGGAACAACGTGCCGAGTTTGATAAATCTTTCAAGTGCCTTAACAAAAGTGCACTGATTTCAAACGACACAAAGTTAAAACACGTTAACATTCTTGTAGATTCCTACAATATCAGCCGTCAACTTATATGTGGCAATACAACAAAATTAAAAGATTTGCATTTAACACAGACTGTATATGTACTAAGCACGTTAAGAGAAAACATTAAACGAATTTCGGATAGGCATAATATAACAACATTCCTTCCAAATTCTGTCAACACTTCAGCGTCATTTGATGAGAATTTACTTTCATTGCCAGCTGATACTAAACCATTAGATACTGAAGTAAATACTTTGCTTTGAGTCTTATAGACTCACTAAAAGAAGATCATGAAGCAACAGCTGTGAGTCTTATAAAGACAAAACTAAAAGGCCATGCAAAAACTTGATAAGCTATGAACAAACTATCGCTCAAATCATTGCAAAATTGTCAAGCACCGTAAAAGGCGAATCAGTCGAAGTATTGTCAGCCAAACCACTTATCTTGCTGCAAAAGAGCAAAACTGCCAACCAGTAAACTCAAAACTGCCAACCAGTACACTCAAGAGCAGTTAACAAAGGCTTTAGAAGGAGCCTTTATAAACGATGGCTTAACGCCAGAATTGGCCAATAAATACAGTACAGCCCAAGCAGTTAAGGCCATGACTAAGAACTGCGCTATAGATAGGGTGAAACCTGCGTGCATGACGCAGGCACATTCAATAACATGAATGATGGATGCCATATCCAAATTTGTCGATAGTTATAATGAATGAAAATACTGTATTGATATCAAACCAGGAGATTCACCCTGGGGTATTAATAGCTAACAGTATAGTAGCAAGTAATAGAGCTATAGTTCGTATTTTAAACACAACAAATAAGAATATAAAAATACAAAACCCACAAGTAAAATTCGAATCAATAGAAGATTACGAAATTAAAATACAAATTGCAAACAACTACAATAAAAATAATGAAGTCCTGCAAAAATTAAAATTCCCTGAACAATTTAAAAATAAGCTTACTGATTTATATACCAAATACAGTGACACTTTTGGTCTAGAAACAGAAGCGATTTCAAATAATCATTTTTATAAGCAAAAATTAAGGTTTTAAAAACTACAGAAATAGAGAAACAGAAAAGCCAGAAATTTACAGACAAGTCGAAAAACGAATAAAAGATGGTATAGTAGAACCATTTATCTCCGAATATAATAGCCCACTTCTCTTGGTACCCAAGAAATCTTTCCTAAATTCCAAAGAGAAGCAAGTAAGAGGTTCTAGTCGGGAGCTCCCGACTAGAGGATACCCTGAACCCTCTTCTTCCAACATCAAATGCAACGCGCGCTACGTGCTTGTTTGCTTCAGTAATAAAGATAAATTTAAAAAATAAACGTTTATTTGGCAGGGTTTGCCGCCTCTACTCAACAGCCACACCAGCAAAATAAAAAATAAAAAAAATTCCCTCGGTGGGTCTCGAACTCGCACCAGACCGCACTAGCTACCGCCGCCTCTACCCAACAGTCACAACAATTATTGAGTCTTAATGAGAAAAAAACAAATTTAAATAGCAGCACAGAAAACAATTCAATCGCAGTTGCAATGCTGTTGATAGAATTCAAAGAAGACGCGCATGAATGTGTGTGTTTACATGTATTCAGAAATTCTTGCAATTTGCACTAGCTGCCGCAAACACGTGGGCAGCCGAAACACATTTTCTTTTGTGTTTCTTACCCGATCTTGATGTAATTTTTATCAGTAGACCTTACTGTACTTTAAAATATTCGTGTACTCTCACAATAGTATTTAAATTGTGTCTTATATTGGTGGGAAGCATATGTAAATTGGTTTATTTACTTGATTTATAGCTTTGCGGTTGTAGCGGGGAGGTAGTGATGAGTATAAAATGAAAGATACTGATATATATATAAATACTATTTAAGAAGCAACATATCAAGTTTGGTGACTCTGGCTCTTTTTATTTACCCAATTTGCTCAAAAAACAGTTTTTCGATATCGATTTTTATCGATTACTTGGTAACGGGGCTAGTTAGTCTCTATCTCTTATAGGTTCTGATATCCTTGCGTTCATACATACGGACGGACGGACAGACAAACGGACATGGCTAGATCGACTCGGCTGTTGATGCTAGTCAAGAATATATATACATAAACTTCATGGGGTAGGACATGCTTCCTTCTGCCTATTTGTTACGGAACTGCTTGTTTCTCGGTGGGCCGGCTGGCTCATCGGTTCTCTGGGTGTAGTCCCATCCCTGACCCGCAGTCCGCACAATCAATATCAACAAAGCAATAACGTCTGTAGCAAAACATACCCATACAACACTATTCAAAATGAACCACATAATCGATAATAACAAACAATCGGAACTTCTAACAAATGAACAACACTAACAGCTGTAACAACAAGAAAATGTAAACAACAAAAAACACTTTTTATCCACTTTGCTCTTCCGGGTCCGATCGGGTCCCGGTTTCGGACCCAGTGTACCCGCCCTACCTGAGACGATCGACTGATTTCGTCTCCCTCATTTTGGCCACTAGATGGCCTGCATCAGCCCGTGTCGGCTGTTATGCCCACTCTCCCCATCAGTTTAAACTTAGCCGGACATTCTTTTTCTTCAATATGTGCGTATAATTGGCTGCGTTTTCTTAAAATTAATAACAATTAATATCATTCCTTACTGCATTTATCTTAGCAGCTATTTGCAATCTCATGCGAATATTTCCTTCAACTTCACAGGTGCGTATCAAAATTCATGTATTCTTATTATTAGTGACAATTAATATTACTTCTATTGCAGGTATCTCTGCAGGCTGTCTACACTCCGTTTTTCACGTTCTCATGCACGTGACATTTCTTCACCAGGTGCGTATTATTGTTGCATATTCTCATTTTTATTAACCTTAATGTCTAAAAATTCATTTTCCTTACAGAATACACTTTTTAATTTACAACATTAAATGGAACAGGCGACGAAAACACTGCGAAGTTATTGCCAGTCAACAAAAAAAAAACAAAGAACAAGGGGAAAGATTTAAACACCAGGTAATTATTGCACCAATGGGGAGCAAGTACCTGCTGAAATAAATGGGGGTATATATGTGTTACAAAAAATAAGTTATATGTTTGTCAAAAGCGCTTATAATACCTTGCCTGCCTAAAGCGCTCTCTGGGTGAGTACGGTAAGGGCCATCATAATGGTTATTCTGCACATATGGTGCATGACGCTCGTGCAAAATTTATCAAAAATCGAATTTTTTTATTTATTTGGCAGACGCAATAATCTTTGGGGCCTTTCCTTTACTGTTCGCACTTTCGCAAATTTTTTTAAGTGAAACTAGGCGTAAGTATATTATATATTTATAAAAAAGAACTAATTCTAATGGCAAAAAAAGGTGCGCTTGCGCACAACAATGAACTCTCTGCTGTACATTTGGGCAAAAACATCGATGCCGAATTTCGGCACACGCATCCATTTACGAGGCGGGCACCGTACCTGCCCATCTGCACAGCTGCATTTTTTGGGTCAACGACCCAATTGAAGGCCAAGGGCATATCCAAGAGCAGGCGATCCGCTCTCCCTATAATCTCTTTAGGGGCGAATTGGGCGGCTAATAGCAATCGCCCCTTTTGGCACCGTGGATCCGGCGTTGTCGCTCTTCAATAAATTGAGCGCCTCTATGTGTCCGGCTTCACCCCCGATACTCTTACCCTTCCTTTCCTTTCTTTTCTCCTATTTATGGTATATTCTTAAATAATATAGCAAATTAACATTATTTTTAATTTTACGTAAGAACACTTATTCCTACTTACGCCCTTCTTTTTAGATGTAGGCTCTAATAGCGTCACTGACAAAATTAGCTGTGAAAAGGGGCACAGCTGGCCGGGCTGGCAAATAAAACACCTCCATCGGTCGGTGATGCTATTTGAAATTTGTGTTCTCTATCTAGGCTTTTAGCATTTAATTTTTCTAATTGTATTTATAATGTGTTGAATAATTGGAAGACACTCGTTTTGTCGACCACATATAAATAAATAAATAAATAAATAAATAACTATAAAAGATATCGGATCGGCCGATAATAAAGAACGCACCCAACTAGGCAAACTATCGATGCTGCCGATAACATCAAATGCAACATCACCACGCAGATTTTTGTAAACGCGACCTAAAAATCTGCGTGCGCATTTCCTAGCTTGACCCATCCAGCTAATAAGGAGGCCACACTCACGACAAATACTTTGTACTGGCTCCGCCGACCAAAGAGGACGGACGCTGCCGCCGTTAACGCCTGGCGAGGAAGTGAGCAGGTTACGCTTATGCTCGTAAATCTTTTGCGTGGTAAACGTCTAGCACACGTGCCTGGAGATCTTTTTACTCGTAGGCGTTGGTACCTACGGCCCTGACGACGCCGCTCTTCAAGAATTTTCGGGCGAACTTTGCATTGAAGGCTTTGCCAAAGCTGCTGAGTGCGAAGTTGCGCCTCCACACGTCTTGGTTCCAGATGAAGTTGGCGCGCGAGTTGATCCTAGCGTTGACGACTTCGTTCGTAAGCGGTGTTCCTTGACCTGGTTTCGAATTACAGCCAGTCTGTCCTTCGCATATAGGTCAGGTCAGAAATGCTGTGATCCGCCAGCTTGTAACTGTAACTATTCAGGTACATGTGCAAGCAAAACACCGCGAAGAACGGAGTCACTCCCATAGCTCTTTGCGCCGCATTCCGGATCGCCACTTCTACCTCTGGTAGGTACGCGTCCCATTCTCTGTGATCCTGGCCCAAGTAGGTTCTTATCGCAGAAAGAATCGGTCCACGCGTTTAGCAGCATTACTCTGAGGCGAGTAAACCGGGGTACGCAAATGCGTAATGCTAATCGCCTAGACCATTGTGTCGAATGATTTGGAAATAAATTGCCGCCCATTATCCGAGTGGAACACTTTCGGCGGGCCAAATTTAAAGAACTCCTCTTGGACTAGGAAGTTGACGACTTCCGCCGCGGTGGCTTTCTTCATGGCCTTCAGAAAGGTAAACACGCATGCCATCTTTTCGGCCGTGTATACTTCCCCAAAAAGTCAACATATATTTTTTGGAATGGACTTCTTCCCCAATTCCGACCTGCATCCGGTAGTTTTGTGCCTTGGTCTCCTTGAAAATGTCGCATTTCCGCACGAAGTCCCTGACTTGTATAGCCATGTTGGGCCAATAGAATCGCCGGCGCAGTGCGTGCAGCGTTTTTCTCATGCCTCCATGAGCTGACGTCTCCTCCGCGTGCACTCGTTGGATGAGTCCGGCAGTCAGCGACTCTGGTACCCAGAGCTTCCAGCTCTTGCCTTCGACTTCATATTCAAAGCTATGGTGCACTGACTTCTTGAACAGGAGTCCGCCCCGCACTTTCAAATCCGGCAATTTCTGTTGTTGGCTCATCACCTCCTTCACCAGCCCTTGGTACTCGGTGCTCTCGAATTCCACGGTCTGAAATCCTAACAGATCCTCCGGGGTTCAATTCAACCTCTTCCACGCTTCTGGACAACGTGTCGGCGACGACGTAGTCAGCTCCCTTTCGTTTGCAGTTCCAGAGTCCACCTGGACAATCTCCCGCTCAAGTCTTTGAGACTCATCAGCCACTGCAGGCTCCCATGATCGGTGATTACCGTGAACGGCATCATCTCCACGTAAGTTCGGAATCGATAAATGGCCAGTTTGGCGGCTTGGCATTCTTTCTCGTTCACCGAATAGTTAATCTGGTGCTTGTTGAGTTTGGCCGAGAAGAATGCGATCGGCCTTTCATGCTGCTCGTCGTCCAGCTTGAACAACACGGCTCCTACTCCGTAGTGAGATGCGTCACATTATATAAAGAAGGGTATTTTAAAATCCGCGGGCTGCAGTGAGGGCTAGCTTCAAGGTCTCCACGGCATCAATGGCTTTGTAGCTCAATGCAAATTTACCCGTTCTTTTCGTTAAGGCATCAGTCAACGGAACTGAGATCTCGGCGAAGTTCTTTATGAATCGGCGATACCACCCCGCCATACCTAGGAAGTTTCGCAGTTCCTTGACTCTTCCCTGATCCATGCGCAATGTCCCGCCGTCTATGATGAACCCCAAGTAGTTTAGTTTGCGGAATTGCGTTTTTGCCACGCCTATGGTGAGGTTCGCCTTCTTCAGACACTCGGCCACCAATTTCAGGTATTTCAGATGCGTCTGAAAATCTGCCGATATTATGAGTAAGTCGTTAGGGTATACGAAGACGTCTGACCTCAGACTCGTCGGGGTCACCTTATCCATGAGCTTGCATAGTTATTGAGCGGCGTTGCAGAGCCCGAGTGGCATGTGGCGGAACAAGGTACAGCGGCCCCCCGGTACAGTAAACGCCGTATACGCCCTGCTCTTCTGCTAATTCTCGATTTGCCAGACACGAACTTAAAATCGACACTTGAGATAAAATGAGTCTCGTCGATGCGCGACAAGATGCCCTCGATGCATGTGAACGGGTAAGCGTCCATTACCGTCACGCTATTTAGTTTCCTGGCGTCTAAACAAAACCTATTCTTCCCCGGCCTCATCACTAACGTCAATCGGTTGCTCCAGGGGCTGTCACTCGCCTCGATGATGCCTAATTTACGCATCTTATCTACCCAGGCCCACACGATCTCCTGATTGGCCGGTGACAACGGATACTGCCTTTCCTTCACGGGCTCGGCTCCCACGATCAGCTTTATACGATCCTGCAATAGCTGAGTTTTCCCTAGGCCATCCTTTTCAAATTGGAGAAATCTGCGTTTCACGCCGTCCAACTGACTCTTCTGTTCGTTGTCCAGGTTCCACATTTCCAGGTCCGTCACGCATCCGTCATCGTCTCGGTAATAAGCCACCTCTGGGTTCGTTACCGTTACCTCAGATGCCTCTAGTGGTGCTTCGGACATTATGGCCGGGCCGAGCAACTCTTGGGTAATCTCGAAAGCTCGCCAGAAGTCCGGGCACATGAAAAATACGATCACTTCTTTCATACTCCCGTATTTCACAGGCAGAAAAACGCGGCCTAATATCCCCAGGTATAGTTCCTGTCGTAGGTCCGGGCACATGTAAAATACGATCACTTCTTTCTTACTCCCGTATTTCACAGGCAGAACAACGCGGACTTAAATTGGACGGTTGGCACCCGCCGCTGTCCTTACCATCAAAGCGTATGGCTGCTCTTCCCATCCCAATTCCTCCACTAACTTGCGGCATCCTCCACATCGATGAATACGCGTGGGTCTATGCCATCCTCTCGTCTCACAGCTTCGATGACGTGGCGTCTCGTAATCCTGCGTCTGCGGAAGTGCGCATGAGCCTTCACCACTCTTCGGGTTGCCAGTATCATCCCATCCAGCTGTCGCTCACCAAAAATTTTGTTTCTTGCCGATATGTATGCCCGAACACGTTCTTCATATGGTAAGCCTCTAAATGTATTTAATTTATTAGTATCCTTATATATAGCCTTAATCCTGGTCCTTATGGTCTATATTCTTCTCCTCTTCAACTGCTATTGTCTTTGGTAGGTGTTCCCCCACCATCGCGCTCCCTCTGGGGTTACCCGGAAAATTTTCGCATTGTGAGCAGAATGTGTCCGGCTTTCCGCACCTATAGCAGAATATCTTCCTCTCCTTGGACAGGCAGTCCCTAAAGACATGGTCGAACTGCCTACAGTTCCAGCACACTAGCCGGGATGATATCCTGCCTCGCACAAAGGCCTCCTCCAGTTCTCCAGGCGGCGATTCCGCACGATGTGAATGTACTTTTACCTCGTGAACAGTCGGTTTTGGTGCTTGCGAATAACGCGTTGCTGCACGTACCCGGTCCGGCTACTGCGACCAATGTGCCTCTCCTCTTCTATGCACACTTGGCGCAGCTCATCCAAGGTAAGTACATCCATGGCATAGATGTGATTCGCCAGACTTTCCTTCAAACCACGCTTTATAATTATCACCAGTTCGTTCTCGGTCTCTTAGCGGCTTCTAGGATCGCGCGGCGAGCTGACGCATGTGATGGATGTAATCGTCCACCCCTTCGCTGGTCTGTTGCTCTCGTTGTAGAAGCTTTTGCATCACATCATGCTCCGTCTGATAGCCCCAGAACCTGTCTAAGGGAGCGTGCCGCAGTTGCATCCAGCTGTCGACCCGAGAATGCCGCACGTGCACCCAATACCACTCGGGGGCACAGCCTGTCAGGAGCAAATGAAAACCGTGGAGGACCTCCTTCCACGGTCATTGATATTGCCTCTGCAGGAACTGCAGCCGAAACACAAAGTCCCCGACAGGGGAGAGAAGACAAATCCTAACACAGTGGACAACATTTAAAAATTCGTCAAATGCTCAGTTCGTCAGTTTGACTGACGAACGGCATTCAAGGAATGCTACCTTGAAGTCTATTTGGCTTCTGTTGCACTGCCTCATTTAATTACGGCCAGCACACACCAAACGTAAACACAGAGTGGGACAAATCAAATAGTAAAAATTAAAGAAACTCTAACCAAACCTACCCTAATATCACATTTTATCACAGGTTATTTTGTCATAGTGGCTACCACCAGGATACGATGAACGGTCGCGAACGTTCGCCAACATGCAACGTGTCTTTCCGCCATCAACCGCGACAAGAAAACTTCCCATGTTAATGGACACTATAGCAAGATACGTCTCTTTCGCTTTTCTGGCCATTCTTGGGGTATGCTGTGTGACAGATGCGGCGCAGGCTCGATTCTACATCGTCCTGGGTCACCTGTCTCCGAAGCTCATATAACTACGGTCAGTATACATCCAACATTGACACAAAATGAGACAAAAAACTATTAATTGAATAAATAACATCTGAAAAACTACCCTAATATCACCTTTTATCACAAGGTGCCTTTGTCATTGCGGCTACCACCAGGCTACGATGACCGGTCGCGAACATGCGGACGTGAATTGTCGCCATCTTATTATGCTCAGGGATATTCAAGTAATCTCTGCCTACGTGCTTCTCGGATTTCACTACACGCTGCGCGATTATGAGCCACCTACTCGTGCCACATAAAGAGCGCCTAAAGCGCTCTCTGGGTGAGTGCGGTAAGGGCCATCATAATGGTTATTCTGCACATATGGTGCATGACGCTCGTGCAAAATTTATCAAAAATCGAATTTTTTTATTTTTTTATTTATTTGGCAGACGCAATAATCTTTGGGGCCTTTCCTTTACTGTTCGCACTTTCGCAAATTTTTTTAAGTGAAACTAGGCGTAAGTATATTATATATTTATAAAAAAGAACTAATTCTAATGGCAAAAAAAACTTTTCTCCGTCGGGGTCTCAATCACAAGTCTGCGTCTGACTCTGCCTGCTACTCAGGGCGAAGGATGACACAGAAGGGACTCACTCTGACTATCGCCACGCTTCCCGACATTGGTCGTCGTCGTCTCAGCTTGCCCTTGGCGTCTTCTCTCTTCCTGCTTCAGGATGGCTTACGCGCTTCCTCGGCCTGGGAACTGAATCCACTGGCCAACGCCGTCGAAGTGAGCTCGGACCTGGACTGGGTTGGCTTTGGTCCGATAATTATTAAATGGGTATGCGCGGCACTCGGTTTGTCGAATTTAATTCAAAGTTTCCTTATCTTTATCACAGCCTAAGATTAAGTGTGGCCCGACAAAGGAAATTAACGTTTGCGCTGCTCGATGTATTTTTTTTTGTTGCGCTTGCGCACAACACGCTTGCCGTCCACCGCTGACCAAATCGAACTCCCTGCTGTACATTTGGGCAGCAACATCGATGCCGAATTTCGGCACACGCATCCATTTACGAGGCGGGCACAGTACCTGCCCATCGGCACAGGTGCATTTTTTTTGGGTCAACGGCCCAAATGAAGGCCAAGGGCATATCCAAGGGCAGGCGATCCGCTCTCCCTATAATCTCTTTATCTCGGGCGGCCAATAGAAATCGCCCCTCTTGGCGCCGTGGATCCGGCGTTGCCACTCTTCAATAAATTGAGCGCCGCTATGTGTCCGGCTTCACCTCCGATACTTTGACCCTATGACAAAAGAAATCGGCGTGGCCGATAATATAGAACTCACCCAACTAGGCAAACTATCGATGCTGCCGATAACGTCAAATGCAACAAGTTACATACATTTGCATTAATACATTATACCCTTTTTACCCATTTTTAATGGGTTCAGGGTATTAAAATGGCCTTTAGAAGTTGATTATCGCCAAATAAACAAAACACTTTTTTTTTGTTAATTTATGTATTGAATCAACAATAGCATACATTTTTATTACAACACAGTTGGCTTAGGTGATGTTTCGCCAAGCCTGGTGAAGTCGTCAGGCTTTATCGTGGACAAACGTCAAAGACGGCTTTTATGAATAAGGCTGCATCGTCACGTTGGTAGTCGGGGAACTCTGGGACGTCTCCTTTGTCGTGGTTGGAGGAGGTCCTTCAACGATCTTCTCTTGAGCCTCCTGACTACACACCCCCCCGCGAGGTCTCTCCCGGTTGCAGTGTCGCTGCAAGCGTTCGTTGTACCGGTTGGCAAATGCTCCGACTTGGCTGTCTATGGTCTCCATTTTGAGGTCTCTGTGCAAGGTAGAATTTCTGACGTACCAGTCAGCACCCGTAATTCGGCGCAAGGTCAAATTTTGTAGTGGCTGAATCCGTCTTCGATTTGTCCGAGATGCAATGCCCCAAACCTGAATACCGTATCTCCAAGTTGGTGCCACCACGACGTTGTAAACTGCCCGTTTGCAGCGAAGTGGCAATGGGCTGTTGGGGCTTAGTAGCCAGTTGGCCTTGGCCATCTTATAGCGGCACTGCTAAAGAAGGCCGTCGATGTGCGCCCGAAAACTAAGCCTCTTATCCAGTACAATTCCAAGATACTTGGCACTTCTGCCAGGGTGAAGGGGGCTACCATATATCCAAACTGCTGGAGCCTTGCCCCACCTCAGTGTGTAGTTGACCGCCTGGCACTTCGAGGCATTGAGCTTAATGTTCCACCTGCGTGTCCAGCTCTAAAGCAAGTGGATGTATTCCTGGGCCCCGTCAGTGGCTTCATACTCGCAGTGGGCGGAGTAAAATATTGCCACGTCATCGGCAAATGTGGCCATTAAGTATTTGCCTGGGGTGGCAAACTCGTGTAGTTCATTCGGAGTGCGGATGTCTGCCGTGAACAAATTGAAGAGAAATGGGCTTAGTACGCTGCCTTGGGTGACACTCGCCTTCATTTTGCGAGCAGGAGAGATTGCTGCTCTAACTTTGACTTCGAACTTTCGCTCCATTAGATAAGAGCGCAGAAGTAGAAAGACGGGGGCGGGAAGACTCATCTTGATTTTCTGGAGTAATCCAGACTCGGTCGAAAGCCTGCTTAACGTCTACAAAGACTCCATAGCAGTAGTCTTTGTGGTCGTAAGCCTTAAGAATATGGTTAATCACTCTGTGGACCTGATCATGGATGGCCATGTGATCCATAAGCCTTGAAAGTCGGGCGACAATCAGTCTTTCCCAGACCTTCGACAAGGAAGGCAGGAGACTGATCGGCCACTGGGCAGGGGAGTGCTGCGTCCCTAATATGGCGTTGAAAATCAACGTTATAAAAAGGAGCGCGCGCATTGGTAGGGCCTTCAGAGTGGTGAGGCAATATACCATCATGGCCCGGTGCTCTAGCCCTGGGAAGGACTTTGACGACGTTGATCACCTCCTCACGCGGATAGGGCCGATATGTGGTGAAATCTAAAGCGGTGTGTCCAACACTCGGGTTCTTTCATCGACCTCTTCTGGGGAGGCTGGATCGAAAGGTGTAAACCGTTCCACCAGGAACTCGCCAGAGCGAGCATCCTGAGTCATGGGTATAGTCCATGCTCTCCAACCTTCTAGAGAAGGATGCGTCTTTGTGTCTGCGAAGGGCCTCCTTGAGTTGCCGCTCCGCTCTTCGCCACTCCGCCTTGTCCCATGGATGCTGTGTCGTCTGGAACCTGCGTTTGATCCTAAACAGGTTGGCTATGTCTGCGGGCAGCCCGTTTCCAGCATTGTTCAGCCGCCCGGCAACTGGTGGAGAGGTGGCTTCGGCTGCTACTGCACGAATCTTTGCGTTGAGCAGCTCAATGGCGTTCTCTACATCCTGTCCAGTGCAGATTTTTGAGGTGAATACTTTCACTCATCTCTCTCTGGAAGACACCGAGATCAGTGCGTGCGTTGATCAGCCTCGGTACTGCGCTGACCACCCGGGCCCTGCTCTCCAGGGTAACTATCAGGGCCATGTGGTCGCTGGGGAGATCCCAATCGTCAGCGATTGAGAGGCACGGGTCAGTGATCCCCGGGTTGATGGCGAAGTCCATACAAGACGGAGTGCTTCTGCTGCCGTAAGGGTATATTGTGGTAGAAACTGTGGCCAGTACCTTCGCTTGAGGCTGCTAGCTAGTTGAAGGCCGCGTGCATTACTATTATTTGCGTCCCACAGCCAGTGATGTGCATTCCAGTCCCCTCCCACCAGATATCTGCTTTCAGCCGAGTTGAGCATGACGTTGAAGTCATCAGTCGACGTTTGCTCACTTGGTCTGCAATAGACTGCTCCAAAGTCCACGTTACCAGCATCAGTGGAGACTTTCACAGTCGAGTATTGTTAAACACGATTATTAATACTCAATTGCGGGAAATGAACCAAGTTACTCCGGACGAGGACAGCGCAGCCACCGCTAGCGATTTTCAGTCCAGTGTACAGGGTATTCCACGAAGCCAACGATTTCGGGGAAAGTAGGACCGTTGGTTCCAGTTTCTGACAGCAGACTTATGGCGAGTTTTTGTACTACCTCCAGCTCTAGTACTTTACCTGAAATGCCATTGGCATTCCAGATTAGCACTTTCAGTGGTGTGTTCATTTGGATAGTAACGCGGTTAAAAGCGTAAGGATTTGCTGTTGCATACCCAAAACCAGCTGTTGCACTTCTGCCATCCTCTCGATAGCTTGGCTCATGTCCTTGATGGCAGAGCAAAGTCCTTCCCCGTTTCTCTTCCCTCTCCTGTTGTTGTTCCCTCAGCAATCTATGTAGCCTAGACAACAGGTGTAGGCCGATGAACTTTATTGTTGCGGCTTCGGTTCGCTTGAGTCGGTGGGAGATTTTTTATATTGGCGGGCTTTGGGGCTCCCGCACGCTTTGTATATTCATTGAACCACGCGCAGCCCTTATAGTTAGCAGGGTGATCACCACCGCAGCTGGCGAATGGTGCCGGAATTGTGTCGGGCCGTGTACAAGCATTTGTGTTGTTTTCTACAGTATGTGACCGTGTGCCCGTACTCCTGAAATCTATGGCATTGCACCACGTCCTGACTTATTTGAGCAGTCTAAACCTTGACTACCTGCTTGCACAGCTTCCTGATGGTAAGAGCCTCCTTGCTGTTGGCCGCCGGCTGCTAGTTAATAAAGTGGATATTCATGGGCTCCTTGGTAGCTTTGCTGCTCGGATTGTGTACGTGGAGAACGGTATGGCCCTGGCTACGCAGGCTCGATGAGCTCTCGGTTGAGTGTGGGGGGTGGAGGCTTTTGATGACCATGCGGTAGGACTTCTCCTTATGCAGCTGGTATGAGTAGAACTTAACTTTACGTTCTTCCAGTATCTGTATGATGGCCCTGTATGTGGGCTCATCATTGGCTAGGAGTCGCATAGTCCTACCTAGGTTGAATTTGATGGTCAAGCTATCCGCTACTTCGGATAGTATGAGCCACACGTCGTTGATGTCGTCGATGCGATTTAGGACGATGGACGGTGGCTTCTTTCCTACAGTGGGGCCATTGTTGTTGACCCTTTTTTCGGGCACAGAGGAGCCGGTGCTGGCATGGTCGACAGCGTTGGGCTGGCTGCCGCCCCCAACCTGAGCAGTCGCTGAGACAGGTAAGTTCTCTTCTTGGACTGGGTTTATCTGCTCGGCCTCAGATTCGTCAGTATCCATGTCTTCGACGTTATCTGGTGGGGCCAAGAATGCATATCTATTGGAACCATGAGTGCCAACTGGACTGGTGTCAGTTTTGTTCTGTTTTCGCCGCGCGGCAGGTGGGGACCTGCTGTCTAAGACTTTGCGCATATCATTTTTATTTCTCGCCTGCGGTGTGCGAATTTGGTTTGACGATATCTATTATACGCACTAGGGCGTTAAAGTCTCTATTTGCACTAGCACCAGCATGTGGGCTGCTGCCGGGGTCTTCGGATTCCGATAGAGGGTAGGAAGGGGGAACTGAAGTACTTCTTCCAGGCATCAGCGCGGAGAATTTATTAGCAGCTGTTGCTAAGCGGCTGTTAAGCATTGCCGCTGGTCGGGTGCATGTCAGCACGGCAACGCAGACGACTTGATCAATTTGTGACCACCTTATTTTGAGTTTGATTTTGTTTCGATCCACCTAAAACAAATTGCTTTATCAGCAATTAGTTTTCTTTTAATTTGTTGTTGTTGTCGTTTTTGTGAAATTGTTGATGATTTGCACTCTTTGTGCGGAGATGCAATAGCCGCTTTGGCCATTTGGGCGCGCACTCGAGTTTTGGTTTTTAATTAATTAAACTTTTAGCAGACACTGCCAAGAATTGAGGAAATACTGGACCAATTAGGACGAGCTTAATATATTTCATGTCTCGATCTTATGCCAGGTTTCCACCAAATTGAACTAGATGAAAAATATAGAAATATAACATCATTTTCAACGAGCACTGGCTCTAATCGCTTCACGCGGTTACCACATGGTCTTTAGGTAGCACCAAATTAATTTTTGCGAATGAACACACTCGCATTTTCAGACCTAGAGCCATCCGATGCATTTCTCTATATGGATGACCCAGTAGTTATCGGCTGCTCAGAGCAGCACATGTTCAAAAACTTGACAAGCATATTTGACCTTTGTCGAAAACATAATTTAAAATTTTTTTTTTTTTTGTGCTTTTTGATCTGTTTATTGTATTGGATCAAAAATAGCATACATTTTTCTTACAACACAGTTGGCTTAGGTGATGTTTCGCCAAGCCAGTTTGAGTCGTCAGGCTCTATAGTGGACAAACGTCAAAAGCGGCTTTTTTAAATAAGGCTGTATAGTCATGTGGATAGTCGGTAGACTCTAGGGCGTCTCCTGTGTCGTGGTTGCCCTCCCCTGAACCCAAATTGGTGATCATGGATGGCCATGTGATCCATACGCCTTGAAAGTCGGGCGATAATCAGTCTTTCCCAGACCTTCGACAAGGAAGGCAGGAGACTGATCGGCTGATATGACTTAGGGTCATATTCCAGCTTGCCCGACTTATGGATCGTATGGATCATCGCTTACTTCCACTGGGCAGGGAAGTGTTGCATCCTTGTTAAAAACGTTGAAGATCAACGTTATAAAAAGGAGCGCGCGCATTGGCAGGGCCTTCAGGGCGGTGTGGCCCGGAGCTTTAATCCTAGGAAGGACTTTGACGGCGTTGATTACCTCCTCCACGCGGATGGGCCCGATAGGTCGTGACATCTGAATCGGAGTCTCCGACGCTCGGGTAGTCTCATCGAGCTCTTCTGGAGAGGCCGAGTTGAATGTTGAAACCCGTTCCTTTAGGTGGCTGGCGAAGGTGTCAGCTTGTTGTCTAGTTCTAGTTTCTGACAGCAGAATTATTCCGACGGCGTGTTTTTGTACTAGGGCCTCCTGCTCTAGTACTTTCCCTGAAATGCCCCTGGCATTCCAGATTATCAACTTCAGTGGTGTGTTCATTTGGATAGTAAAGTGGTCAAAAGGGTAATCATTTGCTGTTGCATACCCAAAAGCTGATGTTGCATATCTGCCATCCTCTCGATAGCACCTTTAAAAAACAAAGTAAACATATACAAAACCTGCCAAGCTTCTGCCTGGCGATATGGTATTCAAGTTTACGGTATTGCTGCAAAATCGCGCCTTACGAAAATCGGGGTGTTTCAAGCAAAAACGCTCCGCTATCTGTCTGGTGCCCCCTACTATATGCGAACTTCCGATTTGGAAAAAGACCTAGGAGTGCCCAAAGTCGGGGACGTCGTAAACAAACAGACTGCAAATTACATCACGCGACTGGGATACCATCTAAATCGATTGGCTAGGCGCCTTCTAAAGAGGCGTCGAATTGGAGGAGTCCGAACGCGGAGGAGATTGCGGAGCTCTCATCCAATCGATCTCCCAGATCAATTTAAATAGTCACCGTAACTTTGTTAATTTTATATTAGACTTAATAGTAGACTAATTAGTATTGTAGAATTTCTAATAAATTTAATTTATGTTGTTCTCATAATAACAGGAAAATTAAAGAAAAGAAAAAAATTTAAGAAAAAAAAAAAATCTCGATAGCTCGGCTCATGCTCTTGATGGCGGTGGAAAGTCCTTTCCCGTTTCCAGATGTCTGCTGTTGCTGTTGTTGCGCAGTCAGCCTCGCCTGTTGCTGTTCTCTCAGCAGTCTTTGTAGCTTGCGCTGCTCCTTCTCGCTGGCTAGAACTCGTGTCGTTGTTCTCTGTGCTGAATGCAGCTATTCCACTTCTGGTGGCAGCAGCGTATGAAAGCCCTTCTACTTGTTCAGTGGGTGCTGTACAGGGTCGACAGGTGTAGGCCCATGAAGTTTATTGCTGCGGCTTCGGTTAGCTTGAGTCGGTGGGACATTTTTCATTTTGGCAGGCTTTGGGCCCCGCATGCTTTGTATATTCGGTGAACCACTCGCAGCCCTTATAGTTGGCAGAGTGGTTATCACCGCAGTGGACGCATGTTGCCGGAACTGTGTCGGACCGTGTGCAATCAGCAGAGCGATGATTGAGCCCGCATTTAACGCATTTGTGTTGTTTTCTACAGTATGTGGCCGTGTGCCCGTACTCCTGAAATCTATGGCATTGCACCACGTCCTAGCTTCTTCGAGCAGTCTCAACCTAGACTACCTGCTTGCACAGCTTCCTGATGGTAAGAGCCTCCTTGTTGTTGGCCGCCGGCTGCTAGTTAATAAAGTGGATATTCATGGGCTCCTTGGTAGCTTTGCTGCTCGGATTGTGTACGTGGAGAACGGTATGGCCCTGGCTACGCAGGCTCGATGAGCTCTCGGTTGAATGTGGAGTGGTGGAGGCCTTTGATGACCATGCGGTAGGACTTCTCCTTATGCAGCTGGTATGAGTAGAACTTAACTTTATGTTCTTCCAGTATCTGTATGATAGCCCTGTATGTGGACACATCAGGAGTCGCATAGTCCTACCTAGGTTGAATTTGATGGTCAAGCTATCCGCTACTGTGGATAGTATGAGCCACACGTCGTTGATGTCGTCGATGCGATTTAGGACGATGGACGGTGGCTTCTTTCCTACAGTGGGGCCATTGTTGTTGACCCTTTTTTCGGGCACGGAGGAGCCGGTGCTGGCATGGGCGACAGCGTTGGGCTGGCTGCCGCCCCCAACCTGAGCAGTCGCTGAGGCAGGTTAGTTCTCTTCTTGGACTGGGTTTATCTGCTCGGCCTCAGATTCGTCAGTATCCATGTCTTCATCGTTATCGGATGGGGCCAAGAGAGCATATCTATTGGGACCATGTATGCCAACTGGACTGATGTCAGTCTTGTTCTGTTTTCGCCGCGCGGCAGGTGGGGACCTGCTGTTTAAGACTTTGCGCTTATCATTTTTATTACTCACCTGTGATTGGATCATTCGAGCCGCGGCTGCGGCAGGTGAATGGGGTCTTCGGAGTCCATTAAAGGATAGGAAGGTGGAACTGAAGTACTTCTTGCAGACATCAGCGCGTAGAATTTATTTGCAGCTGTTGCTAAGCGGCTGTTAAGCATTGAGGTGCTCGGCGGTGTAGCGGCGTCAGCATTTAGTTGGCCTACCTCGTTATTTCGAAACGACCCCTTTTTACTCTTACTGAGTACGTTGCTGTTCTTAGCATTTACTGGTATTGTGGCTCCATTTGCATTGCCACTGGCTGGGTGCATGTCAGCACGGCAGCGCTGACGAATTTGATTTTAAATTTTATTCTGCGAGCACGTCCGTTCACTTTGAACACCAAATTGCATACGCATCCCGAGCTTTCACACATGAAGAAAGCAATAAATCAACTACAGAGCAGGAATAAGCTGCTATTCACTGGGCAATAAAACACTTCAGACCATATGTTTATGAAAGGCATTTCTTAGTTAAAATAGACCATAGACCCTTAACCTATTTGTTTTCAATGAAAAATCCCACATCAAAATTAACGAGGATGAGACTAGACTTAGAAGAATACCACCTTACGGTAGAATAGCACAAGGGGAAAGATAACCATGTAGCGGATGCATTATTCTGCATAAACATAGAGACACTAATTGACCGGAAATTATTAATGGTTCAAAGAAGATCATTAAAAAGACATGAAAATATCTACGCAGATGACAAAATAAAATTGCAAAAAGATCAAAAAGATCTAAAAGCGACCAATGTCTATGAAGTCGTTAGTAATAAAGACGTAAAGAAGTTTGTGAAATTGAAATTCGGTAAAATAAATTGTTTACTTAAAAGAGGAAAACGAATCATTTCACAATGTCCAGTTAATGATTTGTACCCAATGGAAAATTCGACTTAGGTAAATTTTTTCAAAGGCTTAATTCAGAAGCCGGAATACATAAAATTGCTAACTTACAGTTGTCACCAAATAAACAAATTTTCGAATTTGTATCAATAAATGAATTTAAAAATATGAGCAATATATATTTAAATACATTAAAAGTAGCGCAACAAAAGTGACACAAATACACAAAAATGACAAAAGTCAAATAAAAGCAATACTGACGAAATATCATGACGATCTAATAGAAGCAGGCCATAGAGGGATTACGCTTACCTTGTTAAAAATAAAGAAATACTATTACTAGCCCCAAATGACTAAGACAATTACAAAGTGGGTGAAAACTTGTGTGAAATGCCAATTAGCAAAAATCACAACACATACT
Source organism: Drosophila borealis (assembly GCA_035045885.1). Classification (NCBI taxonomy): domain Eukaryota; kingdom Metazoa; phylum Arthropoda; class Insecta; order Diptera; family Drosophilidae; genus Drosophila; species Drosophila borealis. The sequence continues at coordinate 247,921 of JAWNOR010000340.1, read as the reverse complement.
AAAGCCCCAATGATATTAACGAATACTCCAAATACTGCATTTGACACTGTTTTAACAGACACAATCGGTCCATTACCTCGTACAGAGAATGGCAACGAGTACGCAATTACTATAATATGCGATCTCACTAAATATCTAGTTACAATACCAGTAACAGATAAAAGTGCTAAAACAGTATCTAAAGCAATATTTGAATCTTTTGTACTAAAGTACGGTCCTATGAAGACGTTCATAACGGACATGGTACTGAATACAAAAATTCGCTAATAAATGACTTGTGCAAGTACAGTTTGTCAAGTAATTGTTTGCAAAATGAAAAACAGCACACAAATTCATTTTTAAACTTATATTTTACCGATTTAAACTATTTCTTCTTAATTTTTTTTTGCATATAATTATTATTCTAAGTATTCTTCATAGATATAAGGCACAAACATAACAAAATTCAAAACGCAAATGTAAAAAAAACAGACAAAACTAAAATGAGGCAATTTTTGCGCTGTCAATTAATTCTTTGCAAAATGCAAACACAATTCGAAATAGAGCCCAAGCAACATAACGGTACTCCAAATTCGAAGAAATTTGAATGCGTGAGTCATTGATATGCAGTGTGCGAACCTTCTAAGCGATTTTGCGTTTTTAACAGTTTACATCTTACCTAATTTAGAGCTTATTGCAATGCCTGGTCAACGAGTTAATGAAAATCTAATTCAATTAGTTTATTTCAACTACCACAAGGGGAAATCTGCTAAAGAGTTGGCGGAAATGTTCTCAATTAAGTTAAGAACTATTTATAATATTATTAACCGCGCCGAAAAAGAAAACAGATTGGAGTTAAAGCACTCCGGAGGCAGACCAGCGAAGCTCACTAGACGCGATCATGCAAAAATTTTAAAACAGATCAACGATCAACCTCAAACTAGCCTCCGACAATTGGCATCGGACTTAAAAAATGACTGCAATAAGACAGTGAGCCACGAGACAGTTCGTAAAGTCTTAAAAGTGCATAAATACTCCTCGCAAATAGCTAGGAAGAAGCCACTACTGGAGTACTGGGATGACGTTATTTTTTGTGACGAGACAAAAATAATGTTATATTATCATGACGGACCCAGCAAAGTTTGGAGAAAGCCCAATGCAGCTCTGGAACCGAAGAATATAATACCAACAGTAAAGTTTGGCAAGCTTTCGGTAATGGTGTGGGGCTGCATATCGTCGAAAGGTGTTGGTGAGCTGCGCATTTTCAATGATGTGATGACGAAAGAGTTTTACTTGGACATTCTAAAGAATGAATTGTCAAGGAGCGCAATAAAGTTTGGCTTCGAAGACCCTCAAAACCCCAATAAACAGAGGTACAAGCTTTATCAGGACAACGACCCCAAACACAAATCGTTTTTGTGCAGGACTTGGCTACTGTATAATTGCAGCAAAGTCATTGACACCCCTGCCCAGAGTCCTGACTTAAACCCAATTGAAAATTTGTGGGCTTTCCTAAAGAAGCGCGTAGGGAAACGGAGCCCAACTAATAAAAACGCTCTCATCAAGGCCATTTAAGAAGAATGGATAAAAATACCCGAAATCTATGACCTAAATAACCTTATTCACTCAATGTCACGTCGTCTGCGGGCTGTAATGGATGCTAATGGCCAATATACCAAATATTAGTACCACCATAGCTATAGTTTCCTAGATTTAGTTATGTATATAGTAATATTTTGCATTTTGCAAAGAATTAATTGACAGCGCAAAAATTGCCTCATTTTAGTTTTGTCTGTTTTTTTTACATTTGCGTTTTGAATTTTGTTATGTTTGTGCCTTATATCTATGAAGAATACTTAGAATAATAATTATATGCAAAAAAAAATTAAGAAGAAATAGTTTAAATCGGTAAAATATAAGTTTAAAAATGAATTTGTGTGCTGTTTTTCATTTTGCAAACAATTACTTGACAAACTGTATATATAATATATAATATACAATCAACAGCACATCATCACCAGACATTAGAAACAGTAGAAAGAAGTCACCGAACATTTAACGAATTTATTCGTTCATATATTTCGATTGACAAAGACGATTGGGACATATGGTTGAATTATTTCACATATTGTTTCAACACTTCACCATCGACAGTACATGAATACTGTCCATTCGAACTTGTTTATGGTAGATTACCAAGACAGTTCATAGAATTTAATAACCAAACTAGAATATACCCTATAACATAGACGACTATGCAAAAGAATTTAAGTTTAGGTTAGAAATAGTTTTTAAAAGAGTAAAAACTATAGTATATTTAGAAAAAGAAAAACGAAAGATAGAATACGATAAAAAACTAAATGACATAGAAGTAGAGATAGGAAATTTAGTTCTACTAAAGAACGATACAGCGCATAAGTTGGAAAGTAAATATTTAGGCCCTTATGAAGTTATAAGCATAGAAGATAGAAACAACATAGAAGTAGACGTAGGAAAAATGAAACCCCAAGTAGCAAATAAGAACAGGTTAAAATTATTCAAAACTTAGCTTAGCTCGAGCATAGAACATATTGCATTTTAAGGCCTGATCAGCCACAAAGTAATTATCAATATATAACTACAAAAATATATACAAAAAAAAATACAATTATCGTTACAAAAATTATATTTTAAATTACATTCTTTGTCCAATCGGGAAAAAAGGATATAAACACATATATTAAAAATATCTTATATAAATTAAAAATCTAAAGTTTCTTGTAACAAGAAAAAAAATATTTTATTTTCTACATCAACTCACTCATCATTCATCAAGACCCCACAAAGTTTATCAATACAAAATTATAAATATAGGTTTATTGAATAACTACATTAAATTACGTTATTCTTTTAAAAGGGGAGGTGTAGTGTATATGCATGAAATAGTGTATATGCATTAAATAACACCCTGTTTTTAAATACATAAGTATAACAAACATAAAGCCAAAAGCGCAGAGCCACTTAAGTTTATTGACTCAGGCTCATATTACGCAGCGCGGACCGTTAGTACTCTAGCTGGCCGTTGAGCTGACGGCGCATATCCCACGCTTTGCTTATGTACCAAGAGTCCCATATATGGTACTCACCAATGCATGCACATACCACACACTCTCTCTCTTTTAATTATGCTCTGCTGCGACAGAGCGATACATATGGTTGAATTATTTCACATAATATCTATATCTTAGGTTTCGAAGCGGACAGAGTTCCGAATAAAGAACATTATAAAGATTATTGCAAACCAGCACTGACGTGCTTATGTTGTTTCATTTCAATATACCTCGTGAGCTTTGTGTATGCTTCTAACTTGCCGTGCCCGATCATATGCCGCATTAACTGGTTGCCAGCCAATGCTTTCAGCAGACGCTCTTCATCATGGCACCGTTCTTGCAAGCTCTCCGTGTTAGTTCTCCCCTGGGTTCTGCTTCCTCTCGCGGAATTCGTTCTCTAGTTCAAAATTTGAACGGCTGGTGTGGAACTGTTGCTCCAGAGAGTATCTGAGATACGGCCAATCTGGAATCCTGGATGTGCGTAAGTGCATCCAATTCCACTCCTTTGCCAAACCCTCACCTAAAACATTGAAATCGCACAACACTTCCTAAATTCTAATTCTAAATTCTTACACCGGCAAACTTCTAGTTCCGCTATCCAATACCACTCCCCCATCCCGGATATACACCACTTCAGTCTTCGGTTTCCTGGCAGAGGTTCGAATGAAAAAATCTTCTCCTTCGGTGACTCTGTACTCATGAGAAGCACTACCTGTTCAGCCCACCAGATTTTTTTGGCTCCGCTGAGCAGCTTCCAGCAATCGATGGTAGATCGCTCAGGCCGGATGTACAGACAGTCGACTATCGTTGCTGTTACGACGGGATTCCGACTTGTGTCCTTGCTCCTGGGAGTGCTGCATTGGTTTAGCTGCAACTTCCACACGCTATCGTCCTCCAGCGTCATTGTACCTATCGCCACCTCCTCGCTACCACCTCAAAGCTATAAATCAAGTTAATTATCCAACTTGTATTGCCCATCAATTTAAGCCACAATTTACATACATATATGCAATTGACTTTTTGAGAATACACAAATATTCTATATTCTATTCTACAATAAGATGTACTGTCGAAAATTTCATTGAGATCGTTTAAGAAACACAAAAGTTATGTGCGCACGTGTTAGCAGCAGCTAGCGCAAATTCCAAGAATTTCTGTATACATGTACACACACACATTCATGCGCGTCTGCTTTGAATTCTATCAACATCATTGCAATTGCGATTGTATTGTTTTCTGTGCTGCTATTTAAGTTGTTTTTTTTTTCTCATTAAAACTCAATTGTTGGTGTGGCACTTGAGTAGAGGCGGCGGCAAGTAGTGCGGTTAGTTGCGAGTTCGAACCCTGCCAAGGGAACAATTTTCTTTTTTATTTTAATTTTTCTTTATTACTACTAAAGCAAACGAGCGCGTAGCGCGAGCTGCATTTGGTGTTGGAAGAAGAGGGTTCAGGGTATCCCCTAGTCGGGAGGAACCGACTAGAACCTCTTACTTGTTTTATGCTGTTCGTTTGAGATTGGGAGTTCTAACTTCAATGACCTGGCAGAATGTGTCTGGCTTTTTACACCTATAGCAGAAGACCCTCCGCTCTTTAGATAGGCAGGCTCTAAGGAAGACAGTCGAACGGCCTGCAATTCCAGCACACTCGCTGGGAGGATGCCCTGCCTCGTTCTTATGGCGGCGTTTCCGCACGATGTGGTAGTACTTCAACCTCGTGAACTGTCGGCTTTGTTCTTTGCGAGTAACGCGACGGCTGCTCGTATTCAATCCGGTTTCTGCGACCAATTTGCCTCTCCACTTCTATGCACTCCACGGTGAGAACATCCGTAGCATAGATATATTTCGCTAGACTTTCCTTTAAACCACGCTTTATAATTTTCAGCAGCTCGCGGTTTCTCAGCAGATTCTGGAATCGCCAGGCGGGCTGACGCATGTAGTGGATGTCATCATCCACCCCGATAGCCCCGGAGCCTGTCCAAGAGAGCATGTCGCAGTTGCATCCAGCTGTCGACCCTTGAATGCCGCGCGTGCATCGAATACCACTCTCGGGCACAGCCAGTCAGGAGCAGGTGAAAACCGCACAGGACCTCCTTACACGGGCATTGATACTGCCTCTACAGGAACTCCAGAGGAAGCACGACGTCCTCGACAGAATTCATTACATTACATTACAACAAATATGTATATAAATATGCCATAAGAAAAATTATGTCGAGGAGTGGCATGTATATATGTCTCATAATGCGCTTAATATACCTTGCCTGCCTAAAGAGCTCTCTGGGTGGGGCGGTAAGGGCTATAAGACGTTATATACTTTACATATGGCACATACATATGTATGTAATTGGGTATTGTTCGTGCAAGAGTTAACAAAAATATATTTTTTTATTTGTTTGGAAGACGCAATAACTTAAGGGGCCTTTCCATCACTGGAGATCAATGAAGTTTTTTCATAAAAGGTAATAGATATAAATATATATGTATATATATATATATATATGCGTGTATGTACACATAAGGCTGAAAAACAAGAACTAAATTTAATAATCTCAAAATCTTTTCTCTTTTAGGGGGCTCAAATATGTGGGAATGATGTGGGCGTGGTTTCGACCGTAGCCGCTTCGTAGCCTATCCTTCAAGATAGCGTCGCTGAAAAGTGCGCCGTTGAGCCGGAACCTGGCCTTGGTGGTGACCTGCTGGTTTTTCTGGTTCTATAGCTTCTTGGACGGTCTGAGGTTTTCCGCGTGGATCCTTCGTGGCCGGAACCGTCTGTCACTTTTCTTATTTTTCGTAAGCTTATTTATTCGTTTCGTGTCGCATGTTTGTTTAAAGTTTAAATTTCTGTACCTCGGCACAACTAATTTTACACGGGCTATTTATTTTTTATATACGTATTCAATCTTTTGTTAAATATATAATTATTAATAAACGTTTAGAACGTATTTTTCCAAAAATTGTTTTTTTCGGGTTATTTAAGTTTTTGGTTGGCCGGGATGAAAAATAAGAAAACTGCCAATCCGCTTCTCTGATGACCTGATCTTCGCATGTCTTCTCTACGGCACTTCCCGTATAGTGGCACTTCGGGTTTGGCATCACTATTAAATTTAATCAACTATATATATTTTTTTTATTATTTCAACTACCCTTTTATATTCTCCTTTGTTCACTTTTATTTAATTTATATTTTTGGAATTACCAACAACAAAAACCGCTCTCTCTTTCAAAAAATCACGCTTAGGAACTTGTGGCTGTGATAGTTGCGCACCCCTTGAATCCATCGATGCCAATCTTCAATTTGCCTTCAAAAACAGCATATAGTTTCGTTGTGTTTTTTCAAACATTGCTGCCCTACATTTTATGTTTTCACGAAGCATGAAGGATCGTGAATGACACATCGTGTGGATATTGGATAACGAAAATAAAAGAGTTTCACGAGCAACGTTACACGGTTTTCAGTTAAAAAGAGAAGTAATTTGGCTTTGTAGAAAGTAGGGAGGAGATGGGCTTAATAGCATTAAAAAGGCATAAGTTGAAAGCATGTAAATAGTAATAGACATAGGAACATGAAATAAAACCACGAAAACTGTCATATGCCACTTTTACACCCACAAACTCCATCTCCGAAATGGGAAGCTCAATGACTCCCGACGAACGAGCAAGCCCAACTTTTATGTGTACTGCTCCTTTGATACGAGGAGCTCCATTTAATCTATGAGTGGTGTTTTTGGTCTCAGTTAAAACGATAATATCAAAGTTGAAGGAAATAGAATCTACGTACAGGCACTAACCATACAATGCATAGACTTGTCAAATGTCGTTTTAATCGGATACCGATAAATCGTCAACGAGTGAGCCCCATGGGTGCTCGCGCCCATTTAAGTGTGCCCAGACAAAGTAAGACTGCTGAGAGTGGCAGCCGAACGCCGGCCTCGAAAGCCGAACGTTCAGTATGAAGCCGCATCTCGCTCAGCGCACAACGCCGCTGCGGCTGATGCTATTTCGTAATATATGTATGTTAGTTTCAGCCCAAATACATACATATGTGTGTATGCGTGTGCAGAGTGTGCCTCGCTCTCACTTATTGTTTTGCGCACTTGTGTGCATCTCCTTCTCCCTGCATAGCTTCTCAAAAACCCCGAGATCTACAAACATACATACATATGTTTGTGTTGTGTGGATGTGCGCACAAGTAGATCGCGGCGTTTGTCGCGAGCCAGAGATTTTTTTCTTCAATTGTGTGCCCTTTGTGCCTGTGGTGGCAAAAGGCACACACATTCAATTGCTCTATCATGTATTTCTTCGTCCAGACAGCCATAATGAGAAGATTTTGATATATTTATATTTATTAAAAACTTAAATGACCTAAATGATATATTTATATATTATATTTTAATATTTTTGTTTACTGTGGGGACCAATTTTGCTTCAAATTAAAAAAAAAACTAAGTCATATTTCTGCAAGGGTAATTCTTCGTCGGCTTGTCGAATAATTTAAGAAAAGACCAAAAATTGAAAATGTTCCATTTTTTTCGACTTGCTACTTGTGCACACGCACACCCTTTCGAGTAAGCAGTTGGGTGACATTATTAAAGGGTTTGGCCTGTTCATGTGCAAAACTCCTATTTTCCATGCATGTTGCAAGGGTAAGGGTACCTGAACGTTGGCATAAGTGCATGATAACTCTTTGGGCCTGCCAAGCACACACACTTACACACTTTTCTATATGGATGGAAGCATTTATGCGTTTGTGTGAGTGTTGGTTGCCTGCCTGCCTGATGCAAATTTGACCAAATTTGAAGTTTTTGGCATTTCTGAATTTCGAGCTCTACACAGAGACACACACACACACACAAAAATGTGTGCGAATGAGCCGATCAAGGGTTTGTCGTGAGGCAGAGATATTTTCATCAATGGGTGCGTAAATTTGGGCGACAGTGGGCTTGCGGTCGCGTAAGGGTTAAAGGGTATTGTGGCAGGCAATAAACGATCAGAATGTCCAGCATGCGTCTGCATCCATATCAAAGTGCAAACGAGCGGCAAGTGCGGTTCACCTGTTTTCGTTGCCTGTTCACACATTTGTGCCTTACGCGACCGCAAGCCCACCGTCGCCCAAATTGACGCACCCATTGATGAAAACATCTCTGTCTGACGACAAACCCTTGATCGGCTCATTCGCACACATTTTTGTGTGTCTGTGTGTAGAGCTCGAAATTCAGTAATGCCAAAAACTTAATATTTTGTCAAATTTGCATCGGGCAGGCAGGCAGGCAACCAACACGCACACAAACGCATAAATGCTTCCATCCATATAGAAAAGTGTGTAAGTGTGTGTGCTTGGCAGGCCCAAAGAGTTATCATGCACTTATGCCAACGTTCAGGTACCCTTACCCTTGCAACATGCATGGAAAATAGGAGTTTTGCACATGAACAGGCCAAACCCTTTAATAATGTCACCCAACTGCTTACTCGAAAGGGTGTGCGTGTGCACAAGTAGCAAGTCGAAAAAATGGAACATTTTCAATTTTTGGTCTTTTCTTAAATTATTCGACAAGCCGACGAAGAATTACCCTTGCAGAAATATGACTTAGTTTTTTTTTTAATTTGAAGCAATATTGGTCCCCACAGTAAACAAAAATATTAAAATATAATATATAAATATATCATTTAGGTCATTTAAGTTTTTAATAAATATAAATATATCAAAATCTTCTCATTATGGCTGTCTGGACGAAGAAATACATGATAGAGCATTTGAATGTGTGTGCCTTTTGCCACCACAGGCACAAAGGGCACACAATTGAAGAATTGCGCACATCCACACAACACAAACATATGTATGTATGTTTGTAGATCTCGGGGTTTTTGAGAAGCTATGCAGGGAGAAGGAGATGCACACAAGTGCGCAAAACAATAAGTGAGAGCGAGGCACACTCTGCACACGCATACACACATATGTATGTATTTGGGCTGAAACTAACATACATATATTACGAAATAGCATCAGCCGCAGCGGCGTTGTGCGCTGAGCGAGATGCGGCTTCATACTGAACGTTCGGCTTTCGAGGCCGGCGTTCGGCTGCCACTCTCAGCAGTCTTACTTTGTCTGGGCACACTAAAATGGGCGCGAGCACCCATGGGGCTCACTCGTTGACGATTTATCGGTATCCGATTAAAACGGCATTTGACAAGTCTATGCATTGTATGGTTAGTGGTACAGGCTATGATGTTTATACTTAATACTTCTAACGTTTTGATAGGTAAGCCAAGAGAGGAATTTAATTTTTTGACGCAACCCCTATAGAGGCACTACTAGATAAAGGCGTGAAAAAATCAGAATCAGATTTTTATAATTGATCTTGTATTCTTTATTTATTAAATGTTTCGACCAAAACTCTTTATTACAGAAGTTTGTAAATATTTCAGGTGGAACATTTCTTTTAATAATTAAATTAAAATTTTTCCACCGTTATGCCTGCAGCTTGATTGTTACAGCTTGATTTGCTACATCATCTGAAATAACAAATTAGGTTATCGTCTTATCGCTGTTACATTAATTACGTTTGTTACAAATCCTATTTGCAAAACACATGAGTTTCTTATGATGAAGGCACACTACAAGCCACTTGTTTATATAAGTTGCTATACAAAACAAAATTTTGTTATTTTGAATAATATGGATGGGCAGGTACTTAGTGTTCCCGAAAAGTACTTGGTAGCTTAAACTGAGTGACCCAAACTAATTTTTGTAGCTAAAGAACGAAACGAATATCCAGATCATAGCCCCTGAGCTCAAAAATTTTATTTACGATAAGATGTACTACTCTTCCTCGGCATACTATGTATTGCATAGCTGTTCTCTGAGAAACGAGTCTCAGTACATATGTAAACTTAAGCGCATTTTAAAACTCATGCGCTTTTTAAACTGCATTGCAGCTGATTCATTAATATTTGGCTGCTTAATGGGCATGCTTCCTTGGATCTTCGCTCGAATGCATGTACCTAAAAATTATGAAGTTAAACACACTTATTGATTATTGCGGTAACACACAAAAACTAGCTTTAAAGTTTAATTTCAATCTTCTTCTGATATGATATCGACAAATTGTTCCTGCAAGACTAAGAAGTACATATATTATACTCCCGTGAGTTCTTTCCGATAACACGATGAAAAACGATAAGTTATTGAACCGAGAAATTCTTTTAATTACTTTTAAATGCTTGCTGTGGAAACATGTCTAGAATATTTTGTAACTATGACAGAGACGATCATTTGAAATCGATAACTACATAAAATATTGATATGTGTCTGTAGATAGCTACACATATAACTTCTCTTCAAAATTAAATTTGTTTGGATTTTTCATCAAGATGGCTTCTGCAGGTTTGATTTAAACTTAGACATAGTTGATACATTATAGTAATTTATTAAAGAATCGGTTGTGGAACAATAATTAAAAGCAAAATATTATTTACCTAAAGTTTCCTCGTGGCTTATTTTGACACGTAATGTACACTTCACATAAATGTGCGTATTTTGCATATATATATAAAATTTATATTCATATTCAAAATATATTAAAATTCATTATATTATATTGAATTTTGATACATATGATATGTCTTCTCCATAAACCATTATAAATCAACGATATTTGTGTTTAATTTAGAAAAAGTTTACATCATATACAATGCAAAAGGTCTATAAACATCTATTTATTTTGTTTATCTTCAGGCAAGAAGGGGAAAAAGAATAAAGGCACTGTTATTTCTTTGCAATCATTTCTCTCCAATGGTGATGCACCGGTGGGAACTACACAAGTTTCAAAAAAGGTTCGAAATTTAGATGGCGATGAGAGTGATGATGGAAGCCACGCGTTACCTTTAGTTTATCAGCTACCCACCGCACCTAGAGCGAATAGGATATTTGATGATGATTCTATCCCTCACAAGCCACCCTTTATTGCGTATATTAACAATTTACCATTTGATGCCAGTGAGGATGATATATACGATTTCTTTGGGTCCATTAATCTAGCTTCATTAAGGCTGCCTCGGGACGATGGTGAAACTGGTCGGTCTAGAGGATTTGGCTATGTAGAATTAGAAAATAGGGACGACTTAATAAACGTGCTTAGTTTACCGGATCCGTCAATTAAAGGGCGTCGCATTCGCATTGAATTGTCCAATGAAAATGATCAACAAAATCGCCAAAAAGGTAATCGCCGTTTTGAGGGCTTTGGAAATTCAAGTGAAAATCGGGATTCTGTAAATTGGAGACGAGATAGTCAAAATAATGGAAGTAGTTTCGGTGGATATTCTGGAACTTTCGATCGCAGTTTTAATCGCGAACGGAAATCTTTGACAGAAAGAGAAGAAAACAATGCTCCTGGTTCATGGCGAACCAATAGCAGGCAGCCATCTACTGACTTTTCGCCTCCGCGAAGGGACCGTGATCAAGCATCTGAGAAATATCGCATTAGAAACGATTCTAATGTAAGAGAGGATGCTGCAGCTTCTGAGGAAAGGCCAAAGTTAAATTTAAAACCTCGAACGCTACCATTACCGGAAATAGTAACTAAACCAGATAACGAACATGCTAACGAAATCGATACAAAAGTCAATGTTAAGCAAAGTGGTACACCTTTAAATGTATTTGGATCGGCTAAACCAGTAGATACCGCCACAAGAGAACTAGAGATCGAAGAACGTTTAGCAGAAACTCGACGACAGGAGAAAGTTCGTTGTGACGAAGAGGTTATTAATGAAAAACTGTCGGAAGTTCAACTTGACAAAAATGATAGTGACAATGCCAATGCAGGAACTATAAGCTGGCGCCGTACTCAGGAATTTTCTACAAATGATGATACAAAAGCTAGTCCAGGCCTACAGGGTAACAAACCATTATATAAATTCACAAATTACAGGTAGCACATAATTATTAACAATTATTTTCAGGTGAACGACGTCGCGAAGATCCAGATTATAATAGATTGAATAAAGCACGAGAACGAAATGATAGGTAAATATTTACATGCTAGCGTCAATTTTTAAATATCGTTTTTTTTTATAAAGTGGGGTAGTATGGTAGTAAAATTGTATTAACCCTTACAGTTTATTTTTTTTTATAATAAAATCGTGCGTTTATGAGGCAGAGTAGTTAACTTGTTTTTGGTCGGCGATTGTGGAGGTTAGCGCAGACATTTTTTGTATTTTCACAGTCTTTCACAGGACTTAAAGCATCAAGCGCTATGTACAGCTTAAGCATGGAAGCATTGTATCGTACTGCAAAGAAATAATGAATTTAGCCCAAATGACTTTAAGTACAAAATTGTAATTGTACACACTGTACGACTTCTTTGACTACGGGTTCCTTACTTTGTAGAAGAAGGTGAATCTTAAGAGTTAAGCAATGATATCTTCGGCATGCCGAAGTAGCCTTAAGGTCTTGCAGGTGTGTGAAAATAGTGAAACTCGTTTGTCTACCTCTCTTAAAAATCAAAAAGTTGCTCTTACAAGAACTTAATATTCGACCGATCTTTCCGATGGTAGCTATATGATGTAGTGGTATTGAAAGTAATAAATGCCTAGTTTGCTCAAGATTTCTTGATAAACAGAAAAGTGTTTCTATACAAGAACCTTTTTCTCGACCGATTGTTCTTATAGCAGCTATATGCTATAGTGGTCCGATCTAGTCGGTTCCGACATACATATGTACTGCCTGCAACAGAAATACGGACCGGATGAAGCTTCAAGACGGTATCTTTATAACTGAGAAACTTCTTTGCATAGAAACGGACAGACGTGCATGGCCATATCAACTCGGATGTTGATGCTGATCTAGGAGATATAAATTAAGCAGTTCCTAAATGGGTTAAACCTGTAACGTGCAGTGTTGCCTAAATGAGTCTGATTATATGTAGTGTGGCGATGACCGACGCGATTTATTTTCAAAATAAACCAAAGTCTGAGAACATTATTTCTTATAACCAAAGCTAGCCCTATGGCCTAAAAGTGCTGACCCCACGCCTCGAGCACGATGTCACAAGATGACTGCTTACGTCGCGGAGCGTTGCCCGCAACATTGTCGCTTACTGAATGGAGTTTCTGGTGTTGCTGTACAATATCCATAGACGTTCTTGATCTACTACCATGCTATGCGTGATCGGTTTGACAACTTCTATGTGAGCACTTGTATACAGAATTTCTTGCAATTTGCGCTAGCTAACGCAAACACGTGACCTGCCAATATAATCACACTTTTTCTTTAATAACTCTTCTGTGGTTCTTAACCGATTTTCATGAAATAAAATAAGATTTTATTGTGCTATAGAATTTATATATATTACATATACCCAGGATGATAATAGCATTAACACTGTAGCTTAAGTTAACATTATTTTAATTATTTGTTTTTGGGGGCTGGCGATAGCTATAAAATTGAAGATACTTGATTTGTATATACTATTCTGAAAGACACATGTCAAATTTAGAGACCCTAGCTTTTAAAACCTAATTTCGATACCGATATCGCGCACTAGGAGGACTTACGTTCAAAACTTCAAGTCTCTAGCTCTTATAGGTTCTGAGATCAACACATTCGTACATACGGATCGACAGACAGTTGGACATGGCTAGATCGGCCCGGCTATTGATGCTGATCAAGAATATATATACCCTATGGGGTCAGAAATTCTTCCTTCAATGTACCCGTTTTACCCATTTTCAATTCCTGAAATAAGAATCGAGTAATCCGTATTTAAAACATAGTCCAGTGGTATCAGAACTTGGTTGGGATTGAGTCGAAATATTTGGAAGGATTTGCGTTAGAATCTTTGATTTGAAATATTTCCGAAAACAACCGAATCTTTTTTATCACAAAATTTGATTATACTCCTTCACAGGGTGAAATAAGTATATTGTTTTTTTGTGCAATGTCATTCTCGTATTAAATTTTTCCTCCCCTTTTAACTCCAGATACTAAAAATTTAAAATATATACTCATAGTCATACATATGTATAATCGCTTCAGATAACTTGTTTAGATAATATGGTTACGCCTATTTTGGGTGTGGAAAATCTATATTTCCGCACAAAACCTACGGCGAAATTTGGAATAATTTACTACTACTACGATAAGAATTCCCACTCGGGGTGTGGCAAATTGGAATTCTTAATGACGTTATAAATTTTTCAGTTAGCTGCATCCAACTTAAATGCTCTTGCTTTAGTTTGAATGGGGAACTAGGCTACCCATTTGGTCATGACATTTGTAATGTATGGAAGAAAAAATCCTCGACCCCGTAGAGTATATATATTTTAGATCAGCATCAACAGCCGAGTTGATATGGTCATGTTCATATGTCTCTCAGTTTTGAAACTATCGTCTTGAAACTCTGCGTAAGTCCGCCTTTCTGCTGTAAGCAGTACATATATCGAAACCGGCCGGGTCGGTCCACTATATCATATAGGCAAAGACAATATAAACACTAAGATGAGTAACGCCATACAACAAAATGCTACTATGCAGCTTGCTTTTTTTAAATTTGAGAACGAAAACAAAATCAGTATCATTGCGCTCTCACAGCCGAAAGAGCGAAAAGCTAAAAATAGGATGTACTCTGCGCTTCGGCTCTATGAGAGCCGTGCAAGCAATCATGTTCGTATGTATACATACATAACAGCATATTTGAATGTGTTGTTATTCACAGCTCTGGCTCTGGCAAAGAAATCAATTTTGTTAGTTTTCTAGCGCTGATCATTTTATTTATTTATATGTGGTCGACAAAACGAGTGTCTTCCAAGTATTCAACACATTATAAATACAAGTAGAAAAATTAAATGCTAAAAGCCTAGATAGAGAACACAAATTTCAAATAGCATCACCGACCGATGGAGGTGTTTTATTTACCAGTCCGGCCAGCTGTGCCCCTGTTCACAGCTAATTTTGTCAGTGACGCTATTAGAGCCTACATCTAAAAAGAAGGGCGTAAGTAGGAATAAGTGTTCTTACGTAAAATTAAAAATAATGTTAATTTGCTATATTATTTAAGAATATACCATAAATAGGAGAAAAGAAAGGAGGAAAATTGTTAATAAAGTATAGAACTGTATGCTAGATATACAGAGTGTTAAGTAGATAGAATAAAGAGATAGTATTGGGAAAGTAATGGGAAATCACCGACCCGGTGGGGAAAAATTTACAGCCAGTCCGGCTAGCCATGCCCCTGCTCATAGCTGGGAATGACTTCCCGAAAGTATCCTGAAAGCAACATGCACCTATCCCAAATTTGTATTCACATACGAATGCATGCTGTGTACTAAGGTTGTCGTACAAAATCTGTCTTTTAAGTCGTCGCAAATATTTATATAATTTCTTTAAATTAAATAATTATTTATTACTATTTTTATTCTATTAAATAATAAAAGAGTGCAAAAAATAAAAAAAGGGTAAATTAAATACGTCGGTAGCTAGTACGACCAGCGGAGTAAAAAATAATTTAAACAAAAAAAAATTGATAAAATGAATCTTTGGAAACACAAAATTTGCGCTCTTATTTCATTTCTTTTATTTCTTAAAAATAATTGTAATTTAATTAATAAGTTAATTTAAAGAAATTATATAAATATTTGCATCGCCTTTAAAAACCTCAGTACACAACATGCATTCATATGTAAATTCAAATTTGGAATAGGTCATGCATGATCAGCGCTAGAAAACAAAATGTATTTGTTCACCAGCCAAAGCCAACTCAAACGCCAGATGAAAGGCCAGGCATGAAATTTTTCGTCGCATGCAAATGTATGGGCGTTACTCATCTTAGTGTTTATATTGTCTTTGATATAGTTACCATAGAAACAATCGAGCGAAAGTAGGTTCTTGTATGGAACACTTTCTTGTTTTACTGTGCTCCGTACATATATGAAAGATCTTTTCTTCACTAGACCACTAAAAGCTAGCTGCAGGTGAAGATAATTTTGCCTCTTCTACTTCTAAGTAAGCTGCCTTAACTGGGTCGATAGAGAGAGTGTTATGCTTGGGGTTGATATCGATAACAAATTGTTTTTCGTTGTCACTGGCAACTGGAAATGGTCCCTTGTAAGGTCTTAGAGCGGAATACTTTGGTAGTGGCGTGGTGTGATGTATTTGCAGGCCTCTGCTGGGACATGGTTAAACGCGTGATGAATTCACTTTCGATGTACTCTTCGCACGGACGTTGTTTATCTTCTTTACCTGTTGCTCGTAGGCCAAGTAGTACAATGGAAAGGCTATCGATCCAGTTGAAAGCAGTGTGGTATTTGATGGTGGTCTTCAGCGTATTGTGCATTCTTTCTATCATGCCGTTGGCTTGTTGGTGGTTTGCCGTTTGCAGATACTTGGATCCCGTTAACTCAAGCAATTAAGCCTTAAACTGTCTGCCTTAATCGGTAGTCATGAAATAAGGCATGCTGTAGTGAGCGATCTAACCATGCAATAGAACTTTAGCTGCCGTCTCTGCATTTATGTCTGCAGTTGGGACTGCAATCGACCAGAGCATGCACGCCAGATAATGACTTTAATTGTTGGACAGAAGCAAAGGGCCAATTCTATCTTGAAATTTATGTTGAAATTTTTGAATCGCTTTTTAGGCAGGTTGAACTTTTAAAACGCTGCTTTGTTGCTGACATTGGATTGCATGTTTCTTTTCATGTCTCTACAGACGAGACGTTCGGTTATGAATTTCACTGTAGTGCGCTTACCTGCGTCTTTTAAGTTTAAATCTAACTGGAAACTTGCATAAGGTAGCTGTGCATGATGGATTCGTTTTGATGAAATGTCGTAGTACTACAACTCCCTTAAGTCGTCAAGCTGGATTTGTTTTATTTGCAGTAAATGTAAATTCTCAATGAACTGTTTCAATTCAGCGTCTTCTCGTTGACTTAATGCTTGATTCTTAAAAGCTGTTTGATCATCGTAATAGGTTGATTCAACTCTGTACAGTGTTTATGCGACGATTTTGTATATTCACTGATCAAGCTAAGCTGTAGATTTTGCTTTGGTGTGGTTTTGCCTGGGCTCTGCTGTAATTACTTGTATCCGGTCCAGTGTAATGCCGGTGTTCGTGATATGCCAGAAAAATCCATTTGGCTGCCGAAAAAAAAATCGTTAATATGCTGCTCCTTTTCATTTTGTGATGCGATGCAAAAGACTGTGTTGACTATTACGTTGTTCGTATCACACTGTTGTCGCCGCATGGCCGCCATTTGTTTTGGCTGCTGCCTGTACTGCAAATGTCCTGCTTAAGCATGTAGTCAAATTCTCGCTTGGCCATTGCTTATGCAGGGTTCAGTCGATGAGCTTTTGATACCACGGGCTGGTCCTTTGTGAAGATGTGATGGTGTACTGACGTCTTTACATCGAGTACTGTGTACTTGCAGGGCATGGTCAAGTCGCTGTATACGCGTAGGAATAATTGTCGCTGCTTACTGGAGAAACAGCAGTCCGTAAGGAGTTTTTTACGAAAGTCGACCAGTAGCCCGTATTCGTGTACGAAATCAGCTCCTATGGTTTGTTTTGTGACGTCAGCGATGACACATTGTGCGTCCATTTTTCTGCGTAGGCCGAAGTTAACTGAAGAAATTTTTGTTGGATTGCCATTTCCTGCGTAAAGATAGTTTGCGGGCTGAACAATGCGATCTGTGGGTAAAATTGAAACATCAGCGCCTGTGTCCATCAAGTATCTTCTTTTTGGAGCTTGATCAGTTACATATAATCGGTAGCCCCCATTTTGTTTGCCGTCGCTGACAGAGTGGCTTTTTCCCAATTGAGCTTTTTAAATTCGTGATAGTAGCAGAACGAGCAGCGATCAGGCGATAGAGTTGCTGCGTGCGCGCTTCCTGGATGCCGATTTCTTGCTCAGCCCGTCGATTTCAGCGTGATCTTTGACGTCGTTAGCGTCTTTTTGCAGTGAGCATACGGCTTCTAAAATTTGGTCTGCTTGCAGAGAAATAAATAAAATAAAAGATAATTTTTTTTATTGTTTCGCATAAGTGCGGTTTATTCCACAAACCATTATAGGAAGGAAGTTCTCCCGCAAAACTATCAATGATATAAGGATTTATATCGATGACCCTAACTGACACTAGATGTGTTTTTACATTTAGTGGCAATATTGTGGTTTCGATATACTTAGTTATATTTTTTAAAAGTAATTTCAATAATTTTTCACAATAATCGATACGATAGCTCGAAGATTATCTGGAACCCGCTCCAACCTAATGCTCGTGAGATATTTGGGTGCATGCTAAATTTTTCATGCAGTTCAACTACTCCGATGGTAAAGATCGCCCAATTCCACTTCGTGTATGTGCTTGTGCACTCCGGTGTGTTTCTTGATGAGAGCTGCATTATTTGCATCATACTTATTAGGCTGTGATGTATTACGTATGATGTCTGCAATTTGCGATGCTATCATTTGGGGATACGTTGTACTATCAGTAAACACACCTGATACTGTGTGACTCCATATGTATGAAATATAAATGTGCTTGCTTTTTACAAAATGATGGCGGCTTGACGCCTGCCATGATTACGATTCATGATTATCCCAAGGGTGGGGTGTTCCTTGTGCGTTCTGCCCTTGAGTATTGACGTTGATGCCGGCGGCTATGTTCCGTTGGTCGAAATGAGTTTTATTTCATAATTTTTAGCAACTTGAGTGTGTGTGCAATAAGCGTGCAGAAGCAATTGTTTAATTCTGTATAAGAAGTAAACTGAGTGCCTAACTGAAACTCTTGCGTTTATTCAAACGTCGGGGTGACCAATGTGAAACTTTGCTTGACAATCTTATTACAAAATGGACTTATTACAATTAAAGTCGAACGAGTCGCTTGGGTAACCGAGGTCTGATCAAGTTCTCCCTGCCTGTTCACGACTAAGCTCTAATGTATCGATGAAACTGCCTCAGTGGTAATAAAACACAAACAAACCGCCAAATTTTCGGTTTTTATTCATTACTGGCAGGTATTACCCTTCCGGGCCGTTGCAGGTAATGTGATCAAAATTTAGGAAATTACTTTTTCACCTAGTCTATTAGCGGAGTCCATCTTGGGCTCTATTTTATAATAAAGAATAAAAGTCTGCAAGTTGGAAAGCTCTGTTTCTGCCCATTTTATTCTTGTGGTGAGAAGTTTGAAGCCGAAAAATATATTTTCGGTTATTAAACCTTGGATCCGCATTTTTCACCCAAAAGCAGTGGTTATCACAAAAAGCTTATCAAATAAATATTAGCAAAGATTTTTGATAATGATTTTGTAGCCAATTCTATGGTTAACAAAAAAGTTGCATGCAACAGTTCCGCTACATTTCTATAGTTGCGGTGGAATTTCCAAAATCGCTAAAAACACGTTTTTATGTAGTTCTTTAAAACAAGTATGAAGCCAATCGAAAAAAAATAAAATATTTCAACCAAAAAATTCCTTGGTCCTACATTTTACGAAAAAACAGCATCCAATGAATATTCTTATGAATCTTTGCAGATGAGCAAACTCATTTTGAGAGATATTTGGAAATTTCAATTGAGGCGTGTTTCACACTTTTCACTTAAGAAACTTCGTATATTCAACCTTTGACCGGCATTTGTCATCAAAGGGTAGATTTTGCGGAAAGTGTGAAACACGCCTCAATTACATTTTCCAAATGTGTCTGAAAATGAGTTTGAGGCGGATTATATGATTAACAAACAAATTTTCATAAAATGTTTTTCGCGATTTTCGCACATGCGGGTCCCAAAACCCCGTCTTAGCGTTCACCTCCAATACATAAGGTTACGACAGTGAAAATTTCAGCTTCCTAGCTCTTATGGTTTGGATTGTGCGTTGATTACCAATCAGGCAGTCAGTCTTGACAAACAGTTTTATACCACGTATAGAGATTCATTCATCAAGTCACCCAACCCTTTTATCGTTATGACCTTTGTTCGCTGATGCTATTAGAGAATGTATGTGATCAGAAAACTACATTGTCAGTCATTGGTAATCTTGGCGATGCAGTTTTCCAGAAAGACTCGAACATTCATCCGCGCACCTGATTACCCGGTAACCCTGACATTGTCTTCCATCTGGTCAGAGAGCGTGGTCTCCATCTTCTCCCATTTATCTGTCAGAAGCCGGCGTCCACTAAAGTTATTGCCAGACAATCTTTGGCAACTTAATTGAAGCCCCTGGTGTTCTTCTGCGTTACTGGGCGCTGAGCACTCAATGGATCTCTTGCCTATGGCTATGCAGCTTGCTTTTTAGAAAATTGAGAACGAAAACAAAATCAGTATCATTGCGCTCTCACAGCCGAAAGAGCGAAAAGCTAAAAATAGAATATATTCTCAGCTTCGGGTCTATGAGCGCCGCGCAAGCAATTATGTTTGTATGTGTGTGAATATACGTACATAACAGCATATTTGAATGTGTTGCTGTTCACAGCTCTGGCTTTAGCTGGCAAAGAAATCAATTTTGTTAGTTTTCTAGCGCTGCTCATACACCTATCCCACATTTGTATTCACATACGAATGCATGTTGTGTACTGAGGTTGGCTCCGTAGAAAATTTGTTTTTTAAAGTCGTCGCAAATATTAATATAATTTCTTTAAATTAAATAATTATTTATTAATTATTTTTATTTATTAAAAAATAAAATATTGCCAAAATATACAAATAGGGTAAATTAAATACGTCGGCAGCTAGTTCGACCGGCAAAGTAAAAAATAATTGAAACAAAAGAAAATTGATTTAATGAATCTTTAGAAACAAAAAATTTGCACTCTTATTTAAATTTTTTTTATTTCTTCAAAATAATAATAATTTAATTAATAAGTTAATTTAAAGAAATATTTGCATCGACTTTAAAAACCTCATTACAGAACATGCATTCATATGTGAATACAAATTAGGGGATAGGTCATGCATGATCAGCGAAATCTAACAAAATTTATTTCTTTTCCAGCCAAAGCCAGAGCAGTGAATAACAACACATATATACATATTTTGATGTAGCCATGCATGCATAATTCACACGTACAAACAGGCTGGTGACTAACTTCGTTGCTCGTGGCAGCATCAGCAAGCCGCGACGATTCGTTCGTCTGAACGAACAGCCGTCGGCATAACGTGCGAAGCCTCAAAGGCCTGGCTAGTAACTTTGCGTCGCATTCAAATGTATGGGCGTTACTCATCTTAGTGTTTATATTGTCTTTGCTGCTACCGTCTTGGTTGGAGCCCAGTAGCCCTCGTCCGTGTGCGAAAAGTTTGGAGTATTTAAGCTGCAGAGCTTTAATTTTATATTATACATTTTTCATTTAATCGATTGGGCGGTGGGTCCAAGAGTGTTAGGGCTCTGGGGCCGACTAAGGCGTCGCCCCACACCCATGCCAGGGAACTTGTTCCACCCCATGTTGCTCGGACTCGGGAAGCCGCCGTTAAAATGCAGCTGAATTCGCCCCTAAGCTGAGGACCTAAAGGCAGTGGGCACGGGTTGTATATTGCACGCCTAGTGTGAAGGGCGGCACTGTACGTTTGCATGTGTTACCACGAGAAGAACCTCCCGGCGGGGGCGCTGGTGTCCACCTTCTAGCGGATTTCACCTAATAGTCGACCTGGTATCACACAGGTCAAGGAATACCAATCAACAAAAGCAATTGGTGATTTTGCCTTGTGACATACGCATATCTCCGCAGAGCCTTATTTGGTTTATAAAATTGTCGATATGCGATGTCGGAAAATCCAACACGCCATTCCCACGCTTTAGCCCGATCACTGGCTCCGGTCACTATTGGACAGTAAAAGAATCAGGCTACTACAACGAACCCCGAGTGGCGGAATTGTAAAAGGACCACGACAAAAAAGTCAGGCTCAGCAAGGAGAACCGGATACAAGAACCGACTCCTCAGATCTGCGAGAGGGACCATCCTAAGAGACAATGTTATGATCCAAGGCCATAGCACTCCCAACACCAAATAGGGGGGCACCATGAGTTGAGACACCAATGAGTTGAAACTCCAATTAAAAGCAGACAACAATTTTAAGGCGCTGTAACCTATAAGAGCTAGACAATTTTGAACGTTCCACCTCCTGTTGCCAGCCAAGAACGAGTTTGTTTCCAATAATCGATAACTTGCCCCGATTCCAAAGCAATCGATGAGTCAATTTCGAAATTATGTTTCCCCAATTTAATCCACAATTATACTACTGTTTTGCAAATATACGAATAGTATATAGCACAATAAGATGCACAGAAACTTCCTTTAAGAAAAATTAGGTACAACCCGGAAATTACTTCAAGTCATTTCTTACCTGTTCACGAGTTTTTATCTTGAATAAAAATCTTAAAGAGATTGTAGATTTAGACAGGTCATTCCAAACCCTTGCGGTATCTATAGTTCCTTCTATTTCAGAGCAGAATTTGTTACATAAATATTATTACATAAATATATATAAATATTACATCAATATTTTTTACTCTATCTTGTGGCAGTTTTATATGCTGCACGACTAAGTTTCGTCGGCTTGGTTAAAGAGATCTCTGCAGTTTTTGATCATTAAGTTAGCAGCATAGTTAATTTACAGGATATGATGCTTTGTAAGCTGTTTCTGGGATAGTTTGTCATAATATTATGTCGGTTCTCTACCATTGGATGTGGTGAGCTTAGATTTGTAGACAAAATCTTAAATTTGTCCAATAGTCAAAAGCTTTACGATATGCGATGCCATTTTTTTGAGCATATCTCGTAAGAGTAAGAGCTAAAAACACCAAACTTCAGTTGTAATATGTATATTAAAGACATTATATTTGAGTATAGTAGGATCTAGGCATGTATATTACCACAGCTCAGAGTTGGTACAGTATATCTTACAGTCAGTTACAGTTGACTCATCTACAATCAGAGCATTGTCAAAAATCCAGATCCGCTAAGATGCAATTTAAGTAAAATGTTATCTTTTAACATAAAGAAAACAAGTCGATATACGACGCGCACTTATTTAGAATGTACATCTATTGCGGGGATAATATTATTGAACAGAAAAAAGACAATGGGCGTGACCACTGTCACACTGTCAAATAATCATCGTAGGAATTATCAAAACATTCACAACAATTTATAAAGGACATACATATAAACAATAATACAAATATTTATTTTCAGATTTGAGAATGCAAGAGAAAAAACTCAGAACCACGAAGGAAAAATTAGGGAGGATAATAAATATAAGCGAGATCCTCGAATTGATCGTCTTCAGCCTAAGAATGCACCTCTGCAGGGTGACCCAGTAAGTACCAAAAACACAGTGATTTTGAAATACACATATTAACAATCTGATTAATATTTTGTGAATCAACTTTTAAAATTTGGAATACAATAGATAACAGTTAAAATAGATCTGTTGCCAAATAACATTTGTTTGTTCCTGAACCCATTTAAAATGGGTTAAATTGGTATACTGTATTTGTATGTAACAGTCATAAAGTATATATATGACCATCATCAAATTCGAGCCAATTTAGCCATGCCCGCCTGACTGTCCGTCCATCCGTATGTATGAAGGCAAGGATCTAAGAATGGGTGTCCGCGATCATTTTAGTGTGCCCAGACAAAGTAAGACTGCTGAGAGTGGCAGCCGAACGCCGGCCTCGAAAGCCGAACGTTCAGTATGAAGCCGCATCTCGCTCAGCGCACAACGTCGCTGCGGCTGATGCTATTTCGTAATATATGTATGTTAGTTTCAGCCCAAATACATACATATGTGTGTATGCGTGTGCAGAGTGTGCCTCGCTCTCACTTATTGTTTTGCGCACTTGTTTTCATCAATGGGTGCGTAAATTTGGGCGACGGGCACGGTCTTTGTTTTTTCGGCATGCCTGCGGTGGGCTTGCGGCCGCGTAAGGCACAAATGTGTGAAAAGGCAACAAACAGGTGAACCGCACTTGTCGTTCGTTTGCACTTTGATATGGAAAAAATGCAAGTGATATTTTAATGTATTTTTCGACATTGTAAACATTTTTGGTTAAAGGGTTTTATGGCAGGCAATAAACGATCAGAATGTCTAGCATGCGTCTGCATCCATATCAAAGTGCAAACGAGCGGCAAGTGCGGTTCACCTGTTTTCGTTGCCTGTTCACACATTTGTGCCTTACGCGACCGCAAGCCCACTGTCGCCCAAATTTACGCACCCATTGATGAAAATATCTCTGTCTTACGACAAACCCTTGATCGGCTCATTCGCACACATTTTTGTGTGTGTGTGTGTGTCCGAGTGTAGAGCTCGAAATTCAGAAATGCCAAAAACTTCAAATTTGGTCAAATTTGCATCGGGCAGGCAGGCAGGCAACCAACACGCACACAAACGCATAAATGCTTCCATCCATATAGAAAAGTGTGTAAGTGTGTGTGCTTGGCAAGCCCAAAAAGTTATTATGCACACATGCCAACGTTCAGGTACCCTTACCCTTACAACAATCATGGAAAATAGGAGTTTTGCACATGAACAGGCCAAACCCTGCGCACATCCACACAACACAAACATATGTACATATGTATGTTTGTAGATCTCGGGGCTTTTGAGAAGCTATGCAGGGAGAAGGAGATGCACACAAGTGCGCAAATCAATAAGTGAGAGCGAGGCACACTCTGGACATGCATACACACATATGCATGTATGTTTTTGGGATGTAAGGAATTAAAAACTAACATACATATATTATGAATAGGCATCAGCCGCAGCAACGTTGTGCGCTGAGCGAGATGCGGCTTCATACTGAACGTTCGGCTTTCGAGGCCGGCGTTTGGCTGCCACTCTCAGCAGTCTTACTTTGTCTGGGCATACTAAAATGGGCGCGGACACCATTAGGGCTCAGTCGTTGGCGATTTATCGGTATCCGATTATTCCGCTGTTTGACATGTCTATGCATTGTTGGTTAGTGGTACTAGTTCGTTTCTTATAATCGATAACTTGCCCCGTTTCCAAGCAATCTATATAAATCGATATGAAAATCCTGTTTTTAAGCAAATCCTGTAAGTTATAAGAGCTAGAGTCACCAAACTAGACATTTAGCTTCTTCAAGAGTATACATACATACATACATACATATATCATTCATTGTATAGCTATCGCCACCCCCCGCACCCACCCCAAAGCTATAAATCAATTAAATAAACCTATTTTGACTACCCACCAATTTAAGCCACAATTTAAATTCAATTATCTTTTTGAGAATATATGAATATTTTATCGCACAATAAGATCCACTGTTAAATATTTCACTAAGATCGGTTAAGAAACAGCAGTTATTAAAGAAAACGCGTGCCGTTACACGTGTTTGCGGCAGCTTGCGCAACTTG
The DNA here is from genome assembly GCA_035045885.1 of Drosophila borealis. Classification (NCBI taxonomy): domain Eukaryota; kingdom Metazoa; phylum Arthropoda; class Insecta; order Diptera; family Drosophilidae; genus Drosophila; species Drosophila borealis. Next base: position 222,494 of record JAWNOR010000340.1, on the reverse strand, counting down.
CAAGAATTTCTGTATCTATGCACACACCCAAATTAATGATTATTGTATTCTATAAACAGCATTGCAATTGCGGTTCTATTGCATTCTGTTAAGTGTTTAATTCGTTTTTTCCTCGTCGAAAACGAATTGTTGGTATGGCTATCCTGTAGTGTCGGTGGCAAGTAGTCCGGTCGATACTAGTTTGAGTGCAATTGAAGACATATTTAGGAAAAGGAAAACTATTTATAAACATATTTCAAATCATTTTTTTTATGTGAGCTTGCATTTTTAATCAATACTTGACTCTAAGACCGATTTTAATAGCTTTACGAGTCTTGAAAGTTAAGAATTATACATTTATTAATGATCTAACACACATTTTTTAATTTAAATTATTAGTTTTGCATCATATATATTGAAAAAAGAAAGTTATAATTTATTGACAAGATTCGGATTAATGACATGAGAAGCAATTACGTGAGATTCTGTGTAAAGTTCTGCTAACACAAAAAGGGAACGTATGTCCAGAAACGTAGCGGCATAAGTCACAGTATTTATTTGAAATGGCTTTAAACTTTCTGATGCATATTGCCTCCACACAATCAACTGGAACTTCCGATACCCCTTAGCATCGTCTGTCAAAGCATACTTATAGAACCGAAATCGTGCAAGGGTCAAATCTAGCTCACTCCAGCAAGACGCATTAATGGGGAATGTAATATTATATATTCCTTCACAAAATTGTTGTACATATCTGCACTACGTCGTCCCTGTTCAGGTGCCATAAGAAAATTCAATTTTATTTAATTATTTGGACGCCGCTTAGCGCTACAAATGAAAGAGACGTTTTTCAGTGTCGAAGGCAATTTAACCTTAGATCCTATGAAATTTTGAAATTTTCTCACATTTGATTTGTTTAGCTGTATATGCATCCTTCGGCTTCCCTGCGATCTGCTATAATTCCCAAAAATGCTTTTAGTTGCGACAGTGGAAATTTATGGGTGTTGTGCATGTGAATATTTTCCAGAGACAGTCCATCCTTGCAGTATTTCTGAATTGTTAGATGTTCCTGAGCATCCTGATTTATTTGTCCGACACAAAGGAGATCTTCACGACGTAGACGTTAGCTTTGTAATAAATCCTCCGTCATAAAGTTGGTTTGAAATTCTGCATTTTAAGATTACTGCATTCCCCTGCTTTAAATAGTTGATGCAAAACTTAAGTAAAAATTAATTTATTTACATTCTAACTTAATTAAATTTAATAAAAATTTAATTTTGTTCCTTAGTTTTAGTTCGCTCACTCATTTTTCGACCGCTTTTTAATTGATAAATTTAACATTTTTTAAAGTTACTAAAAAATGGTAAGTGCAGTGATATAGAGCAGTCTTAACTAAATGTACAGAAACTTATTTGTTTTTTATTCTTATGAATATTATAAAATTCAATCAAACACAGAAATGATTACCTTTCACAGTACTTAGTCTTAAAAATGACTTCTAAATATAACATTAATGCGGCCAGCCTATTCTTTCACTCAACAGACAATACATGGCAACTGCTTCCTCACAACATTTCTTGCCCATTTTAATATCAGTATCAATGAGCCGATAGCGGTTTAGCTTTAATTTTTCAGACAATAAGTCTCTCATCAGAGTTTGTAAAAATCTACTTAAAATTTATTTCGGCCCTAATTCCCAGAGGAACAATCGATCGAAAAGTAAGTTCTTGTATGGAAAAATATTCTGTTTTCCAAGATTTTTAATGAAACTTCTGCAAAACCGTAGGAGTTTTAAATCTTCGGCTTGCCGAAAAGATATCCTTTCTTTCTTCCTTTAAAAATATAGTTTATATTACATGTGTAGAATATATATTATATTGTATTATATAATATATATGTATATTTTGTGTTACTTAATATATTATGTTATGCTATATTTTTATTTTGTATTATTTATTTTCAGATTTTGCAGTCTTCCAACAAATATTCTGGACTTGACGATGAATCATCCGAATAAAATCTATTTCTTTCTTTGTAATAAATGATTAAATGGAAAAAATTAACAAACACATTTTACAAGTAAAAATAAAATCATCATTTTTGAAACAAATCAAAAAATAAATACAACTAAAATTGGGTACTAGTATTTATTGATTCTTATGAAGCTTTCCAACTGGTAGTTGGTCAAACAATTGATAATGCTTCAGAAATCAGTAATTTTTGAAACATTCTTTTTGGCTTTTTAAATGTTGACAAGTTTAATAATAATACTAATACTAAACATTTCTATGCATATCAGCTTCGTGTCAGTGATAAAATAATAATCCAATTATAAAAAACATGCAAACGAGAGTTTCACAAAAGCGGCGGAAATGCGGCCAAGACGGTCTATTGTCCATTGAAACGCGTCCAGCAATCTGTTTGCAGATCAGCCAGTAATATTTTTTTGCGGGGATCCCGATGCGAACGTGCTGCATTCCACCTTCCGCCCAACCGATTCTGGTGCTCACTCATTTATCGTATAGAACGAATGCGCAAAGCACAAAAAAACCAAGAGCTTAACTTTTTGAAGACCTTTATCGTATATATTAGGTACATTTACATGTTGTCGTTCAACAAAAAATTTGATTTGATGTATATTGCTATTACTTGTGGTGTCTCATAACTGCAAATTGGTCTCAATACCATTTTATAGGGTGTAGTGTTTTAAACCGAGGTACAGAATCTAGTCTGTCTAACGCTCAAGAAAAAATCGACGGTTACTTACTCACTTTTAGCGCAGGGACTTACTCAAACGGCAATACTCGATGGGATAGTTAGGCGTACCTCCGAAATTTACTCCGCGTTTCATTTTCAGTAGGGTTAGCTAGGAGTGCATCTAAGATTTACTTCCAGTGCAAGGTTATACGACAGACATAGTTCGGGTGACTACTCGCGTCAAACTATACGAGGAGTTTGGAAAGAGCTAAAAAGTCGCTGCATAAGTGCCATCATCAAAGACAAGGCGAGCACACCGACTACCGGTTCAATAAAGTGCAATGCAAAAGCCCATACATTAAAAAGAACCAAGAGGGTCGGACACAGGGGTGCTTCCGCGTTCACAACTGGGTAGAAAAATATATATGTAGAGCCAACACCAACTTTCACCGGCAAGAAGGCTAACAGGGATACAGCTAGGGGGTATAAGCCGCGCCTACGCACGAACCAGTATTTATTAAAGTACTTTAAAAAGATCAAACAGATAGGCAAGCTGATCAGAGGCGTCAGAGAGTTAATCATTTAGCTAAAGAGCACACAGCAGTCAAAGAACGCGAAGAATTTTAAGCGGAGTTTCCCTGCTCCCGTTTTTTGAAGCGAAGGTAGCAGGGAGGGCATTAATATTGAAATTTAATACCATTATCCCCGTCGAAAATTAATTTTACGTGAAATTAATAATTATATGTTTGCCATGTATAATTGGGACGGGGGAAGTATTTGGAAGAGAACATTCGGTGATGTACTCTGAGAACATATCGGCAAGACTTGTTAAGTCTACATCGATTATGTTATAATATTTTCCAAGAATGAGTCGGAACATATTAAGAACATTGGCGAGGTTTTAAAAATACTAAGACGCCAACATGAGAGTCTCCAAAGAAAATTCACACTTATTCAAAAAGTGTCGAGCAGGTTTTGTAGTGTAGGAGCGGCAGTAAAACTAGCCCGGGCAAAGTAAAAGCGATTAAGGAGTTTGTTCAACTTTCAAACCTTTTCGCAGTAAGATACTTCCTAGGACTTGGTAGTTTTTACAGATGCTTCGTAAAAGACTTTGCCTCAATAGCTAAACCTTTGACCGATATATGTTATTAAAAGGGAAAAACGGCAGAATAAGTGAACAACGTTCAAAAGAGGTCCCATAACACTTGATGAACGGCAGTCTTAGTTTCAGTTGCGTTCGACAAATTAAGAAGCATCCTGGCATCCGACGATGTCATTCTCCACTACCTGGACCTTAAAAGAGTTTTATCTAAAACCAGATGCGTCCTCTTCTGGTTTAGCACCGGTATTCTCCCAAGCTAATGAAACACTACCTCGGAGTAGGGGCTTCATTTAATGGACTTTTTGCGGGATTTGGCCATCTTTAAATGTTAAAATCTGTGGGATTATTAAAATTTTAAATTATAATTTAAAGTTACCGCTTGCCTTCGTTGCTATATCAGCTGTTTATAGTATTGATACTTTCACATTTTTGACAACATCGATAGAAAACCACGAACTGTTCGGGGCGAATTTACACATTTTTCAAAAATGTCACATTTTTAAAATGTGGTTTCTTATGGGAAAATGTACAGGCCGCATTTTATAGCCTTTCTCCACTGTCCACATTTCTTACACTGTTTTCAAAAATGTGTAAGAAATGTGGACAGTGGAATAAGGCTATAAGGTCAACTCTGAAATAAAGTTTTTTTTTATTTTTTAATTTTTTGTTTATTGTATTGGATCAAAAATAGAATACATTTGGCTTAGGTAATGTTTCGCCAAGCCTGTTTGAGTCCTCAGGCTTTATCGTGGACCAACGTCAAAAACTAGACATTTAGCTTCTTCAAGAGTATACATACATACATATATCATTCATTGTATACCTATCGCCACCCCCTGCACCCACCCCAAAGCTATAAATCAATTAAATAAACCTATTTTGACTACCCACCAATTTAAGCCACAATTTAAATTCAATTATCTTTTTGAGAATATATGAATATTTTATCGCACAATAAGATCCACTGTTAAATATTTCACTAAGATCGGTTAAGAAACAGCAGTTATTAAAGAAAACGCGTGCCGTTACACGTGTTTGCGGCAGCTTGCGCAACTTGCAAGAATTTCTGTATCTATGCACACACCCAAATTAATGAGCGTCTTTATTGTATTCTATAAACAGCATTGCAATTGCGGTTCTATTGCATTCTGTTAAGTGTTTAATTCGTTTTTTCCTCGTCGAAAACGAATTGTTGGTATGGCTGTCCTGTAGTGTCGGTGGCAAGTAGTCCGGTCGATACTAGTTTGAGTGCAATTGAAGACATATTTAGGAAAAGGAAAACTATTTATAAACATATTTCAAATCATTTTTTTTATGTGAGCTTGCATTTTTAATCAATACTTGAGAATCTAAGACCGATTTAATAGCTTTACGGGTCTTGAAAGTTAAGAATTATACATTTATTAATGATCTAACACACATTTTTTAATTTAAATTATTAGTTTTGCATCATATATATTGAAAAAAGGAAGTTATAATTTATTGACAAGATTCGGATTAATGACATGAGAAGCAATTACGTGAGATTCTGTGTAAAGTTCTGCTAACACAAAAAGGGAACGTATGTCCAGAAACGTAGTGGCATAAGTCACAGTATTTATTTGAAATGGCTTTAAACTTTCTGATGCATATTGCCTCCACACAATCAACTGGAACCTCCGATACCCCTTAGCATCGTCTGTCAAAGCATACTTATAGAACCGAAATCGTGCAAGGGTCAAATCTAGCTCACTCCAGCAAGACGCATTAATGGGGAATGTAATATTATATATTCCTTCACAAAATTGTTGTACATATCTGCACTACGTCGTCCCTGTTCAGGTGCCATAAGAAAATTCAATTTTATTTAATTATTTGGACGCCGCTTAGCGCTACAAATGAAAGAGATGTTTTTCAGTGTCGAAGGCAATTTAACCTTAGATCCTATGAAATTTTGAAATTTTCTCACATTTGATTTGTTTAGCTGTATATGCATCCTTCGGCTTCCCTGCGATCTGCTATAATTCCCAAAAATGCTTTTAGTTGCGACAGTGGAAATTTATGGGTGTTGTGCATGTGAATATTTTCCAGAGACAGTCCATCCTTGCAGTATTTCTGAATTGTTAGATGTTCCTGAGCATCCTGATTTATTTGTCCGACACAAAGGAGATCTTCACGACGTAGACGTTAGCTTTGTAATAAATCCTCCGTCATAAAGTTGGTTTGAAATTCTGCATTTTAAGATTACTGCATTCCCCTGCTTTAAATAGTTGATGCAAAACTTAAGTAAAAATTAATTTATTTACATTCTAACTTAATTAAATTTAATAAAAATTTAATTTTGTTCCTTAGTTTTAGTTCGCTCACTCATTTTTCGACCGCTTTTTAATTGATAAATTTAACATTTTTTAAAGTTACTAAAAAATGGTAAGTGCAGTGATATAGAGCAGTCTTAACTAAATGTACAGAAACTTATTTGTTTTTTATTCTTATGAATAGTATAAAATTCAATCAAACACAGAAATGATTACCTTTCACAGTACTTAGTCTTAAAAATGACTTCTAAATATAACATTAATGCGGCCAGCCTATTCTTTCACCCAACAGACAATACATGGCAAACTGCTTCCTCACAACATTTCTTGCCCATTTTATATCAGTATCAATGAGCCGATAGCGGTTTAGCTTTAATTTTTCAGACAATAAGTCTCTCATCAGAGTTTGTAAAAATCTACTTAAAATTTATTTCGGCCCTAATTCCCAGAGGAACAATCGATCGAAAAGTAAGTTCTTGTATGGCAAAATATTCTGTTTTCCAAGATTTTTAATGAAACTTCTGCAAAACCGTAGGAGTTTTAAATCTTCGGCTTGCCGAAAAGATATCCTTTCTTTCTTCCTTTAAAAATATAGTTTATATTACATGTGTAGAATATATATTATATTGTATTATATAATATATGTATATTTTGTATTTTATTTTGTATTATTTATTTTCAGCTTTTGCAGTCTTCCAACAAATATTCTGGACTTGACGATGAATCATCCGAATAAAATCTATTTCTTTCTTTGTAATAAATGATTAAATGGAAAAAATTAACAAACACATTTTACAAGTAAAAATAAAATCATCATTTTTGAAACAAATCAAAAAATAAATACAACTAAAATTGGGTACTAGTATTTATTGATTCTTATGAAGCTTTCCAACTGGTAGTTGGTCAAACAATTGATAATGCTTCAGAAATCAGTAATTTTTGAAACATTCTTTTTGGCTTTTTAAATGTTGACAAGTTTAATAATAATACTAATACTAAACATTTCTATGCATATCAGCTTCGTGTCAGTGATAAAATAATAATCCAATTATAAAAAACATGCAAACGAGAGTTTCACAAAAGCGGCGGAAATGCGGCCAAGACGGTCTATTGTCCATTGAAACGCGTCCAGCAATCTGTTTGCAGATCAGCCCGTAATATTTTTTTGCGGGGATCCCGATGCGAACGTGCTGCATTCCACCTTCCGCCCAACCGATTCTGGTGCTCACTCATTTATCGTATAGAACGAATGCGCAAAGCACAAAAAAACCAAGAGCTTAACTTTTTGAAGACCTTTATCGTATATATTAGGTACATTTACATGTTGTCGTTCAACAAAAAATTTGATTTGATGTATATTGCTATTACTTGTGGTGTCTCATAACTGCAAATTGGTCTCAATACCATTTTATAGGGTGTAGTGTTTTAAACCGAGGTACAGAATCTAGTCTGTCTAACGCTCAAGAAAAAATCGACGGTTACTTACTCACTTTTAGCGCAGGGACTTACTCAAACGGCAATACTCGATGGGATAGTTAGGCGTACCTCCGAAATTTACTCCGCGTTTCATTTTCAGTAGGGTTAGCTAGGAGTGCATCTAAGATTTACTTCCAGTGCAAGGTTATACGACAGACATAGTTCGGGTGACTACTGGCGTCAAACTATACGAGGAGTTTGGAAAGAGCTAAAAAATCGCTGCATAAGTGCCAGCATCAAAGACAAGGCGAGCACACCGACTACCGGTTCAATAAAGTGCAATGCAAAAGCCCATACATTAAAAAGAACCAAGAGGGTCGGACACAGGGGTGCTTCCGCGTTCACAACTGGGTAGAAAAATATATATGTAGAGCCAACACCAACTTTCACCGGCAAGAAGGCTAACAGGGATACAGCTAGGGGGTATAAGCCGCGCCTACGCACGAACCAGTATTTATTAAAGTACTTTAAAAAGATCAAACAGATAGGCAAGCTGATCAGAGGCGTCAGAGAGTTAATCATTTAGCTAAAGAGCACACAGCAGTCAAAGAACGCGAAGAATTTTAAGCGGAGTTTCCCTGCTCCCGTTTTTTGAAGCGAAGGTAGCAGGGAGGGCATTAATATTGAAATTTAATACCATTATCCCCGTCGAAAATTAATTTTACGTGAAATTAATAATTATATGTTTGCCATGTATAATTGGGACGGGGGAAGTATTTGGAAGAGAACATTCGGTGATGTACTCTGAGAACATATCGGCAAGACTTGTTAAGTCTACATCGATTATGTTATAATATTTTCCAAGAATGAGTCGGAACATATTAAGAACATTGGCGAGGTTTTAAAAATACTAAGACGCCAACATGAGAGTCTCCAAAAAAATTCACACTTATTCAAAAAGTGTCGAGCAGGTTTTGTAGTGTAGGAGCGGCAGTAAAACTAGCCCGGGCAAAGTAAAAGCGATTAAGGAGTTTGTTCAACTTTCAAACCTTTTCGCAGTAAGATACTTCCTAGGACTTGGTAGTTTTTACAGATGCTTCGTAAAAGACTTTGCCTCAATAGCTAAACCTTTGACCGATATATGTTATTAAAAGGGAAAAACGGCAGAATAAGTGAACAACGTTCAAAAGAGGTCCCATAACACTTGATGAACGGCAGTCTTAGTTTCAGTTGCGTTCGACAAATTAAGAAGCATCCTGGCATCCGACGATGTCATTCTCCACTACCTGGACCTTAAAAAGAGTTTTATCTAAAACCAGATGCGTCCTCTTCTGGTTTAGCACCGGTATTCTCCCAAGCTAATGAAACACTACCTTTTTGCGGGATTTGGCCATCTTTAAATGTTAAAATCTGTGGGATTATTAAAATTTTAAATTATAATTTAAAGTTACCGCTTGCCTTCGTTGCTATATCAGCTGTTTATAGTATTGATACTTTCACATTTTTGACAACATCGATAGAAAACCACGAACTGTTCGGGGCGAATTTACACATTTTTCAAAAATGTCACATTTTTAAAATGTGGTTTCTTATGGGAAAATGTACAGGCCGCATTTTATAGCCTTTCTCCACTGTCCACATTTCTTACACTGTTTTCAAAAATGTGTAAGAAATGTGGACAGTGGAATAAGGCTATAAGGTCAACTCTGAAATAAAGTTTTTTTTTATTTTTTAATTTTTTGTTTATTGTATTGGATCAAAAATAGAATACATTTGGCTTAGGTAATGTTTCGCCAAGCCTGTTTGAGTCCTCAGGCTTTATCGTGGACCAACGTCAAAAACTAGACATTTAGCTTCTTCAAGAGTATACATACATACATATATCATTCATTGTATACCTATCGCCACCCCCTGCACCCACCCCAAAGCTATAAATCAATTAAATAAACCTATTTTGACTACCCACCAATTTAAGCCACAATTTAAATTCAATTATCTTTTTGAGAATATATGAATATTTTATCGCACAATAAGATCCACTGTTAAATATTTCACTAAGATCGGTTAAGAAACAGCAGTTATTAAAGAAAACGCGTGCCGTTACACGTGTTTGCGGCAGCTTGCGCAACTTGCAAGAATTTCTGTATCTATGCACACACCCAAATTAATGAGCGTCTTTATTGTATTCTATAAACAGCATTGCAATTGCGGTTCTATTGCATTCTGTTAAGTGTTTAATTCGTTTTTTCCTCGTCGAAAACGAATTGTTGGTATGGCTGTCCTGTAGTGTCGGTGGCAAGTAGTCCGGTCGATACTAGTTTGAGTGCAATTGAAGACATATTTAGGAAAAGGAAAACTATTTATAAACATATTTCAAATCATTTTTTTTATGTGAGCTTGCATTTTTAATCAATACTTGAGAATCTAAGACCGATTTAATAGCTTTACGGGTCTTGAAAGTTAAGAATTATACATTTATTAATGATCTAACACACATTTTTTAATTTAAATTATTAGTTTTGCATCATATATATTGAAAAAAGGAAGTTATAATTTATTGACAAGATTCGGATTAATGACATGAGAAGCAATTACGTGAGATTCTGTGTAAAGTTCTGCTAACACAAAAAAGGGAACGTATGTCCAGAAACGTAGTGGCATAAGTCACAGTATTTATTTGAAATGGCTTTAAACTTTCTGATGCATATTGCCTCCACACAATCAACTGGAACCTCCGATACCCCTTAGCATCGTCGGTCAAAGCATACTTATAGAACCGAAATCGTGCAAGGGTCAAATCTAGCTCACTCCAGCAAGACGCATTAATGGGGAATGTAATATTATATATTCCTTCACAAAATTGTTGTACATATCTGCACTACGTCGTCCCTGTTCAGGTGCCATAAGAAAATTCAATTTTATTTAATTATTTGGACGCCGCTTAGCGCTACAAATGAAAGAGATGTTTTTCAGTGTCGAAGGCAATTTAACCTTAGATCCTATGAAATTTTGAAATTTTCTCACATTTGATTTGTTTAGCTGTATATGCATCCTTCGGCTTCCCTGCGATCTGCTATAATTCCCAAAAATGCTTTTAGTTGCGACAGTGGAAATTTATGGGTGTTGTGCATGTGAATATTTTCCAGAGACAGTCCATCCTTGCAGTATTTCTGAATTGTTAGATGTTCCTGAGCATCCTGATTTATTTGTCCGACACAAAGGAGATCTTCACGACGTAGACGTTAGCTTTGTAATAAATCCTCCGTCATAAAGTTGGTTTGAAATTCTGCATTTTAAGATTACTGCATTCCCCTGCTTTAAATAGTTGATGCAAAACTTAAGTAAAAATTAATTTATTTACATTCTAACTTAATTAAATTTAATAAAAATTTAATTTTGTTCCTTAGTTTTAGTTCGCTCACTCATTTTTCGACCGCTTTTTAATTGATAAATTTAACATTTTTTAAAGTTACTAAAAAATGGTAAGTGCAGTGATATAGAGCAGTCTTAACTAAATGTACAGAAACTTATTTGTTTTTTATTCTTATGAATAGTATAAAATTCAATCAAACACAGAAATGATTACCTTTCACAGTACTTAGTCTTAAAAATGACTTCTAAATATAACATTAATGCGGCCAGCCTATTCTTTCACCCAACAGACAATACATGGCAAACTGCTTCCTCACAACATTTCTTGCCCATTTTATATCAGTATCAATGAGCCGATAGCGGTTTAGCTTTAATTTTTCAGACAATAAGTCTCTCATCAGAGTTTGTAAAAATCTACTTAAAATTTATTTCGGCCCTAATTCCCAGAGGAACAATCGATCGAAAAGTAAGTTCTTGTATGGCAAAATATTCTGTTTTCCAAGATTTTTAATGAAACTTCTGCAAAACCGTAGGAGTTTTAAATCTTCGGCTTGCCGAAAAGATATCCTTTCTTTCTTCCTTTAAAAATATAGTTTATATTACATGTGTAGAATATATATTATATTGTATTATATAATATATGTATATTTTGTATTTTATTTTGTATTATTTATTTTCAGATTTTGCAGTCTTCCAACAAATATTCTGGACTTGACGATGAATCATCCGAATAAAATCTATTTCTTTCTTTGTAATAAATGATTAAATGGAAAAAATTAACAAACACATTTTACAAGTAAAAATAAAATCATCATTTTTGAAACAAATCAAAAAATAAATACAACTAAAATTGGGTACTAGTATTTATTGATTCTTATGAAGCTTTCCAACTGGTAGTTGGTCAAACAATTGATAATGCTTCAGAAATCAGTAATTTTTGAAACATTCTTTTTGGCTTTTTAAATGTTGACAAGTTTAATAATAATACTAATACTAAACATTTCTATGCATATCAGCTTCGTGTCAGTGATAAAATAATAATCCAATTATAAAAAACATGCAAACGAGAGTTTCACAAAAGCGGCGGAAATGCGGCCAAGACGGTCTATTGTCCATTGAAACGCGTCCAGCAATCTGTTTGCAGATCAGCCCGTAATATTTTTTTGCGGGGATCCCGATGCGAACGTGCTGCATTCCACCTTCCGCCCAACCGATTCTGGTGCTCACTCATTTATCGTATAGAACGAATGCGCAAAGCACAAAAAAACCAAGAGCTTAACTTTTTGAAGACCTTTATCGTATATATTAGGTACATTTACATGTTGTCGTTCAACAAAAAATTTGATTTGATGTATATTGCTATTACTTGTGGTGTCTCATAACTGCAAATTGGTCTCAATACCATTTTATAGGGTGTAGTGTTTTAAACCGAGGTACAGAATCTAGTCTGTCTAACGCTCAAGAAAAAATCGACGGTTACTTACTCACTTTTAGCGCAGGGACTTACTCAAACGGCAATACTCGATGGGATAGTTAGGCGTACCTCCGAAATTTACTCCGCGTTTCATTTTCAGTAGGGTTAGCTAGGAGTGCATCTAAGATTTACTTCCAGTGCAAGGTTATACGACAGACATAGTTCGGGTGACTACTCGCGTCAAACTATACGAGGAGTTTGGAAAGAGCTAAAAAGTCGCTGCATAAGTGCCAGCATCAAAGACAAGGCGAGCACACCGACTACCGGTTCAATAAAGTGCAATGCAAAAGCCCATACATTAAAAAGAACCAAGAGGGTCGGACACAGGGGTGCTTCCGCGTTCACAACTGGGTAGAAAAATATATATGTAGAGCCAACACCAACTTTCACCGGCAAGAAGGCTAACAGGGATACAGCTAGGGGGTATAAGCCGCGCCTACGCACGAACCAGTATTTATTAAAGTACTTTAAAAAGATCAAACAGATAGGCAAGCTGATCAGAGGCGTCAGAGAGTTAATCATTTAGCTAAAGAGCACACAGCAGTCAAAGAACGCGAAGAATTTTAAGCGGAGTTTCCCTGCTCCCGTTTTTTGAAGCGAAGGTAGCAGGGAGGGCATTAATATTGAAATTTAATACCATTATCCCCGTCGAAAATTAATTTTACGTGAAATTAATAATTATATGTTTGCCATGTATAATTGGGACGGGGGAAGTATTTGGAAGAGAACATTCGGTGATGTACTCTGAGAACATATCGGCAAGACTTGTTAAGTCTACATCGATTATGTTATAATATTTTCCAAGAATGAGTCGGAACATATTAAGAACATTGGCGAGGTTTTAAAAATACTAAGACGCCAACATGAGAGTCTCCAAAGAAAATTCACACTTATTCAAAAAGTGTCGAGCAGGTTTTGTAGTGTAGGAGCGGCAGTAAAACTAGCCCGGGCAAAGTAAAAGCGATTAAGGAGTTTGTTCAACTTTCAAACCTTTTCGCAGTAAGATACTTCCTAGGACTTGGTAGTTTTTACAGATGCTTCGTAAAAGACTTTGCCTCAATAGCTAAACCTTTGACCGATATATGTTATTAAAAGGGAAAAACGGCAGAATAAGTGAACAACGTTCAAAAGAGGTCCCATAACACTTGATGAACGGCAGTCTTAGTTTCAGTTGCGTTCGACAAATTAAGAAGCATCCTGGCATCCGACGATATCATTCTCCACTACCTGGACCTTAAAAAGAGTTTTATCTAAAACCAGATGCGTCCTCTTCTGGTTTAGCACCGGTATTCTCCCAAGCTAATGAAACACTACCTCGGAGTAGGGGCTTCATTTAATGGACTTTTTGCGGGATTTGGCCATCTTTAAATGTTAAAATCTGTGGGATTATTAAAATTTTAAATTATAATTTAAAGTTACCGCTTGCCTTCGTTGCTATATCAGCTGTTTATAGTATTGATACTTTCACATTTTTGACAACATCGATAGAAAACCACGAACTGTTCGGGGCGAATTTACACATTTTTCAAAAATGTCACATTTTTAAAATGTGGTTTCTTATGGGAAAATGTACAGGCCGCATTTTATAGCCTTTCTCCACTGTCCACATTTCTTACACTGTTTTCAAAAATGTGTAAGAAATGTGGACAGTGGAATAAGGCTATAAGGTCAACTCTGAAATAAAGTTTTTTTTTATTTTTTAATTTTTTGTTTATTGTATTGGATCAAAAATAGAATACATTTGGCTTAGGTAATGTTTCGCCAAGCCTGTTTGAGTCCTCAGGCTTTATCGTGGACCAACGTCAAAAACTAGACATTTAGCTTCTTCAAGAGTATACATACATACATATATCATTCATTGTATACCTATCGCCACCCCCTGCACCCACCCCAAAGCTATAAATCAATTAAATAAACCTATTTTGACTACCCACCAATTTAAGCCACAATTTAAATTCAATTATCTTTTTGAGAATATATGAATATTTTATCGCACAATAAGATCCACTGTTAAATATTTCACTAAGATCGGTTAAGAAACAGCAGTTATTAAAGAAAACGCGTGCCGTTACACGTGTTTGCGGCAGCTTGCGCAACTTGCAAGAATTTCTGTATCTATGCACACACCCAAATTAATGATTATTGTATTCTATAAACAGCATTGCAATTGCGGTTCTATTGCATTCTGTTAAGTGTTTAATTCGTTTTTTCCTCGTCGAAAACGAATTGTTGGTATGGCTGTCCTGTAGTGTCGGTGGCAAGTTGTCCGGTCGATACTAGTTTGAGTGCAATTGAAGACATATTTAGGAAAAGGAAAACTATTTATAAACATATTTCAAATCATTTTTTTTATGTGAGCTTGCATGTTTAATCAATACTTGAGAATCTAAGACCGATTTAATAGCTTTACGGGTCTTGAAAGTTAAGAATTATACATTTATTAATGATCTAACACACATTTTTTAATTTAAATTATTAGTTTTGCATCATATATATTGAAAAAAGAAAGTTATAATTTATTGACAAGATTCGGATTAATGACATGAGAAGCAATTACGTGAGATTCTGTGTAAAGTTCTGCTAACACAAAAAGGGAACGTATGTCCAGAAACGTAGTGGCATAAGTCACAGTATTTATTTATCAACTGGAACCTCCGATACCCCTTAGCATCGTCTGTCAAAGCATACTTATAGAACCGAAATCGTGCAAGGGTCAAATCTAGCTCACTCCAGCAAGACGCATTAATGGGGAATGTAATATTATATATTCCTTCACAAAATTGTTGTACATATCTGCACTACGTCGTCCCTGTTCAGGTGCCATAAGAAAATTCAATTTTATTTAATTATTTGGACGCCGCTTAGCGCTACAAATGAAAGAGACGTTTTTCAGTGTCGAAGGCAATTTAACCTTAGATCCTATGAAATTTTGAAATTTTCTCACATTTGATTTGTTTAGCTGTATATGCATCCTTCGGCTTCCCTGCGATCTGCTATAATTCCCAAAAATGCTTTTAGTTGCGACAGTGGAAATTTATGGGTGTTGTGCATGTGAATATTTTCCAGAGACAGTCCATCCTTGCAGTATTTCTGAATTGTTAGATGTTCCTGAGCATCCTGATTTATTTGTCCGACACAAAGGAGATCTTCACGACGTAGACGTTAGCTTTGTAATAAATCCTCCGTCATAAAGTTGGTTTGAAATTCTGCATTTTAAGATTACTGCATTCCCCTGCTTTAAATAGTTGATGCAAAACTTAAGTAAAAATTAATTTATTTACATTCTAACTTAATTAAATTTAATAAAAATTTAATTTTGTTCCTTAGTTTTAGTTCGCTCACTCATTTTTCGACCGCTTTTTAATTGATAAATTTAACATTTTTTAAAGTTACTAAAAAATGGTAAGTGCAGTGATATAGAGCAGTCTTAACTAAATGTACAGAAACTTATTTGTTTTTTATTCTTATGAATAGTATAAAATTCAATCAAACACAGAAATGATTACCTTTCACAGTACTTAGTCTTAAAAATGACTTCTAAATATAACATTAATGCGGCCAGCCTATTCTTTCACCCAACAGACAATACATGGCAAACTGCTTCCTCACAACATTTCTTGCCCATTTTATATCAGTATCAATGAGCCGATAGCGGTTTAGCTTTAATTTTTCAGACAATATCTCATCAGAGTTTGTAAAAATCTACTTAAAATTTATTTCGGCCCTAATTCCCAGAGGAACAATCGATCGAAAAGTAAGTTCTTGTCTGGCAAAATATTCTGTTTTCCAAGATTTTTAATGAAACTTCAGCAAAACCGTAGGAGTTTTAAATCTTCGGCTTGCCGAAAAGATATCCTTTCTTTCTTCCTTTAAAAATATAGTTTATATTACATGTGTAGAATATATATTATATTGTATTATATAATATATATGTATATTTTGTGTTACTTAATATATTATGTTATGCTATATTTTTATTTTGTATTATTTATTTTCAGATTTTGCAGTCTTCCAACAAATATTCTGGACTTGACGATGAATCATCCGAATAAAATCTATTTCTTTCTTTGTAATAAATGATTAAATGGAAAAAATTAACAAACACATTTTACAAGTAAAAATAAAATCATCCTTTTTGAAACAAATCAAAAAATAAATACAACTAAAATTGGGTACTAGTATTTATTGATTCTTATGAAGCTTTCCAACTGGTAGTTGGTCAAACAATTGATAATGCTTCAGAAATCAGTAATTTTTGAAACATTCTTTTTGGCTTTTTAAATGTTGACAAGTTTAATAATAATACTAATACTAAACATATCATGCATATCAGCTTCGTGTCAGTGATAAAATAATAATCCAATTATAAAAAACATACAAACGAGAGTTTCACAAAAGCGGCCAAGACGGTCTATTGTCCATTGAAACGCGTCCAGCAATCTGTTTGCAGATCAGCCCGTAATATTTTTTTGCGGGGATCCCGATGCGAACGTGCTGCATTCCACCTTCCGCCCAACCGATTCTGGTGCTCACTCATTTATCGTATAGAACGAATGCGCAAAGCACAAAAAAACCAAGAGCTTAACTTTTTGAAGACCTTTATCGTATATATTAGGTACATTTACATGTTGTCGTTCAACAAAAAATTTGATTTGATGTATATTGCTATTACTTGTGGTGTCTCATAACTGCAAATTGGTCTCAATACCATTTTATAGGGTGTAGTGTTTTAAACCGAGGTACAAAATCTAGTCTGTCTAACGCTCAAGAAAAAATCGACGGTTACTTACTCACTTTTAGCGCAGGGACTTACTCAAACGGCAATACTCGATGGGATAGTTAGGCGTACCTCCGAAATTTACTCCGCGTTTCATTTTCAGTAGGGTTAGCTAGGAGTGCATCTAAGATTTACTTCCAGTGCAAGGTTATACGACAGACATAGTTCGGGTGACTACTCGCGTCAAACTATACGAGGAGTTTGGAAAGAGCTAAAAAGTCGCTGCATAAGTGCCATCATCAAAGACAAGGCGAGCACACCGACTACCGGTTCAATAAAGTGCAATGCAAAAGCCCATACATTAAAAAGAACCAAGAGGGTCGGACACAGGGGTGCTTCCGCGTTCACAACTGGGTAGAAAAATATATATGTAGAGCCAACACCAACTTTCACCGGCAGGAAGGCTAACAGGGATACAGCTAGGGGGCATAAGCCGCGCCTACGCACGAACCAGTATTTATTAAAGTACTTTAAAAAGATCAAACAGATAGGCAAGCTGATCAGAGGCGTCAGCGAGTTAATCATTTAGCTAAAGAGCACACAGCAGTCAAAGAACGCGAAGAATTTTAAGCGGAGTTTCCCTGCTCCCGTTTTTTGAAGCGAAGGTAGCAGGGAGGGCATTAATATTGAAATTTAATACCATTATCCCCGTCGAAAATTAATTTTACGTGAAATTAATAATTATATGTTTGCCATGTATAATTGGGACGGGGGAAGTATTTGGAAGAGAACATTCGGTGATGTACTCTGAGAACATATCGGCAAGACTTGTTAAGTCTACATCGATTATGTTATAATATTTTCCAAGAATGAGTCGGAACATATTAAGAACATTGGCGAGGTTTTAAAAATACTAAGACGCCAACATGAGAGTCTCCAAAAAAATTCACACTTATTCAAAAAGTGTCGAGCAGGTTTTGTAGTGTAGGAGCGGCAGTAAAACTAGCCCGGGCAAAGTAAAAGCGATTAAGGAGTTTGTTCAACTTTCAAACCTTTTCGCAGTAAGATACTTCCTAGGACTTGGTAGTTTTTACAGATGCTTCGTAAAAGACTTTGCCTCAATAGCTAAACCTTTGACCGATATATGTTATTAAAAGGGAAAAACGGCAGAATAAGTGAACAACGTTCAAAAGAGGTCCCATAACACTTGATGAACGGCAGTCTTAGTTTCAGTTGCGTTCGACAAATTAAGAAGCATCCTGGCATCCGACGATGTCATTCTCCACTACCTGGACCTTAAAAAGAGTTTTATCTAAAACCAGATGCGTCCTCTTCTGGTTTAGCACCGGTATTCTCCCAAGCTAATGAAACACTACCTCGGAGTAGGGGCTTCATTTAATGGACTTTTTGCGGGATTTGGCCATCTTTAAATGTTAAAATCTGTGGGATTATTAAAATTTTAAATTATAATTTAAAGTTACCGCTTGCCTTCGTTGCTATATCAGCTGTTTATAGTATTGATACTTTCACATTTTTGACAACATCGATAGAAAACCACGAACTGTTCGGGGCGAATTTACACATTTTTCAAAAATGTCACATTTTTAAAATGTGGTTTCTTATGGGAAAATGTACAGGCCGCATTTTATAGCCTTTCTCCACTGTCCACATTTCTTACACTGTTTTCAAAAATGTGTAAGAAATGTGGACAGTGGAATAAGGCTATAAGGTCAACTCTGAAATAAAGTTTTTTTTTATTTTTTAATTTTTTGTTTATTGTATTGGATCAAAAATAGAATACATTTGGCTTAGGTAATGTTTCGCCAAGCCTGTTTGAGTCCTCAGGCTTTATCGTGGACCAACGTCAAAAACTAGACATTTAGCTTCTTCAAGAGTATACATACATACATATATCATTCATTGTATACCTATCGCCACCCCCGCACCCACCCCAAAGCTATAAATCAATTAAATAAACCTATTTTGACTACCCACCAATTTAAGCCACAATTTAAATTCAATTATCTTTTTGAGAATATATGAATATTTTATCGCACAATAAGATCCACTGTTAAATATTTCACTAAGATCGGTTAAGAAACAGCAGTTATTAAAGAAAACGCGTGCCGTTACACGTGTTTTTTTAACGCGAATCCCGATGCAACGTACTGCATCCCACCTCCCGCCCAACCGACCGAGGGGCGCAGTCGTGTAACGTACGACACGAAATGCAAAATAAATATGAAGAAAAAAAATATTAAAAAAAAACGTCGATACAAACTACGAGTATGTGTACAAATACAATTTCAAATAAAAATAGGACTATCTACTTGCTAAATAGTTTAGAATAGAAGACTTTATACGAGGAAGAGAAGCTTCCGAGCGGAATACTCTGTAATGCTTGTTATAGTCATCACAGAGGACCCTGAACGGTTCATGCAAGGCATAATTAGTGGAGCAAAATTGAAGCGATAAAGGTACAAAATTACGTGTTAGTCTAGTAGGGATAGAGAAATTTAATTGGCTAGTCAACACAGAAGAGTCGATTTCACCAGTAATTAATTTATGAATAAATATTACACCCAGCATGGTTCTACGATTAATTAAAGAAGGAAGGTTAATCATCAGAAGTCTACTGGAGTATGACGGTAACCGCACACGAGGATCCCAATTTAAACCCCTAAGGGCAAACAACAAGAATTGTTTCTGAACGGATTCAATTCTGTCCTGATGGGTAGCATATTGTGGTGACCAGATACATGAGGCATACTCAAGAATAGGTCGTACCAAAGATATATAAAGTGTTTTTGTCGTGTACGGATCGTCAAACTCCTTCGACCATCGCTTGATGAAACCCATAACTATTCTGGCCTTATTGACCACGGTATTAACATGAGAGTCGAATTTAAGTTTATGATCAAGGATGACACCTAGATCATTAACTTCATTGGAAGTACTATTAACACGCTCAAGCGGTATGCTATCAAGGATGTAAGAAACCAATTGAGGAGGGCTTCTATAGAAGGTCATTACCTTACATTTAGAGCAGTTTAAGTTTAACAGGTTGGCTAGACACCAAGCCTGAAACGCATCAATGTCCGCTTGTAAGAGATAACATGATGCCATATCCTTATATGCAAGGCACAATTTTACATCATCAGCATACATTAATACTCGAGAGTGAGACAGTATCGAGGGAAGGTCATTGATGAAAAGAGTAAAGAGTAGCGGGCCAAGATGACTACCTTGAGGAACACCGGAAGTCACCAGAATACGTTTAGAAAATGAATTTCTGAAAAGAACCTTTTGGGTTCTGTCACGCAAATACTCTGAAATCCAGTTCAAAAGATTGACTGGGAAGCCGAGAAGGCTTAATTTATGAAGCAGCAAGGAATGGTTGACAGAGTCGAAAGCCTTACTGAAATCAGTATAGATGACGTCAGTCTGCTTTCTTTTTCTTAAACCCATCAATTACAAACGAAGTAAACTCAAGAAGGTTAGTGGTTGTAGATCTGCGCTTCACGAACCCATGCTGGGAAGGTGAAATAATAGAACTACATAAATGCTGCAGTTGAGATGTTATAATTCTCTCAAAAGCTTTAGGTATAGCGGATAATTTGGAAATACCTCTATAGTTTTCGACTTCGGACTTACTCCCTTTCTTATGGAGAGGTATAATGTATGATTCCTTCCAGATGGTCGGAAAAGATGAAGTGCTTACGGACAATTCAAAAAGTTTTAAAACAGGTTTACATAATGCTGCAGCGCAGTATCTAAGCACGCAAGCAGGAACACCATCAGGGCCCGGTGAGTAAACCGGCTTGATAGTATTAAGGTCGCTAAGAAGCGAACTTTCGGTAATAATGGGATTAAAGATGCAGTTTGACCTCTGTAACTGATAAGGATAAGGCTGATTTTTATTATACCTAGAGGAGGAGTAGGTAGTTTGAAAAAAGTTTGCGAACAGATCGGCTATGCCTGGATCAGTGTTCGCGCTCTCATCTGCAAACTTAACCGAAGAAGGCAAAGTAGATGTCTTTCGTTTAGAATTGACAAAGTTAAAAAATTGCTTAGGATTATGTGAAAATTGAAGGCGACAACGCCGAAGGTAATTCTTATAGCAGATGGAATTTTGGGTGGAAAAATTTGATCGGGCAACTGCATAGCGGGAGAAATCGGAGTGATTTCCCGATTTCTTAAACTTTTTATAACACCTCGACTTCACGTTTTTTAACCTCATAAGTTCATTTGAGAACCAGGGAGGCCTATCAGGCCTCGCAGGGTGATCAAGAGGAACGCAGACATCAAAAATCGGGTACAAGTTGTCATAAAAAAGTTTCACGGCAACATCAATGTCTGCACAATTGTACAGTTGGGACCAGTCGACTTGCAGAATAAGATCATTTAGCTTATGAAAATCAGCTTTTCTGAAACAACGCATGCGTTCAGCTAATTCCGATTCCTTGATAGGGACTCGGGCTGGTAAATCAATGACCATTTCCAGAGTTGGATGAAAAGGGTCTTCAGGAAGTGTAAGCGGATTGATCCTGTGCACAACACTGTTGAACGAATCCAACACGAAAATTAGATCAAGAGATCTGTTTCTTGAATTGCGCACACGATTAACCTGCCGTAAGGACATTTCATGTATACCATCAATAAATTCGTTTGACGATGACGGCAACAGAAAGTTTGAGTCTGATGGCGATGACCACTCGACAACAGGAAGATTAAAGTCCCCAAGAACTACTAATAGGTCTCTATCAGAAAGTAGGGAGGAGATAGATTTAATAGCGTTCAGATGGGATTGATAGATAGACAAATTAGATAGAGGAGGTAAATATGAACATGTAATGAAGATAGAAAAAGTACCAAATACAACTCGTACAGCCACCAACTCAATCTCTGAGATGGGAAGATCAATGCGTTCCGACGAAAGAGCAGACTCGACAGCTATAAGTACTCCTCCTCCGATACGGGAAGCTCGATCGCATCTATAAGTGTTGTATTTGGAGGTAAAAATTGAAGAGTCTGAGATGTCCGGCTTCAGCCAGGTCTCAGTAAAAGCGATAATTTGAAAATTAAAAGCAAGAGAGTCTAAATACAGCTTAGCGAGTTTAGATTTAAGACCTCTAACATTTTGGTAGGCAAGCTCGAAAGATGGAATTAGTTTTTTGACGCAGCAACTAAAGTTGATGCGCCATTAGAAATAGGTGGTAATAAAATCGGAGTCCGATTTTTCTTTTTGGCTTTATATTCTTTTACTATTAAGTGCTCCGGCCAAAACTCTTTACAACAAATATCAGTAAATATTTCTGGCGGAACACTTATTTTAAAGGACGCAATATCCCTTTCATAGGCGAACTTAAATTTCTCCACCAGTATACCTGGGGCTTGAATTTTTGCCTGTATAAAGGCTTTTACATCATCTGATGAAAAGTGAGGGGCAAGCCTAGAAACAAAAATAAGTCTCTTCGGTGGAACACCGACTAGAGGCTTAGGTGCCACAGTTAGGACAGTGGGAACACTATTAACTATGGTACCTATAACAGCCGGTAGTCCGGACGACGAGCCTTCTAGCGGCTGTTGTAAATTTAATTGTTGCTGTCGCCCTTTCGGAACACCCACGACAGCGGACGACACGGATAATTCAACTGATTTTTCTCGTGCCGATGTCACACATTTCGGGACAGAATCAGTGTCCGCAGCAGACCTCACAGCTACCGGAGTAACAAACGAGATGAGCTGCTGTGTAATCGGTGTAGTAGGCTGCTGAATAGCAGTCGGAGGCTGAAGGGTATTAGGCAACGGCAGATCACAAGGAGTGGGCTTTTTAGGCCCCGGAGACTCATCTAATAGTTTAAGGCTATTAAATTGGGTGTCCAGGGCTGTGAGCTGATCGTTAAGTTTACGAAATCCAACAATCAGGCCCCTAAAGCCACTCCTGGTCTGACGCATAAACGCCCGCATTTCACCATCAATCTCCCTACACGAGTCGCAACTATAGTGTAAACCATTACGTTTGGCAACAGCATCCCCCACAAGACCAGTGTAACCCGCACATTTAGAATGCACGACATTATCACACAGCCAACAAGGTATGCTGGATTGACTTGCCGTAATTGGCATTTGGCAAGTTTTTATAAAACAGACAATTTTATGGTCCATTATTATGGGTCTCTACTGTATTAACACAGCCAAATGTAAAAAGAGAGTTATTTAGATAAGATTAATAGCGTATGGAGCACCAACAAGCGGCAGAAAGTAGAAAAAGATCAAAGCACAAGTTGAAAAGTTGAGAGAGCGCGAGAGTGCGAGAGTAGTCTATTTATAGATTGCTTGCTTGCCCACGAAATCTTGCACACCAGAGAGGCGATGTGCAGTTAAACATAAACAACAAACAACAACAAGAAGCTTACCCACAGAGCTAAATAACGCAAGCGCACAAACAAAAATGCACAAGAACACAGGTTTAAAAGAAATAATATTTAAATAACAAAAATGCACAGACCACAAGCATGCACTCGCGATAAATAAAAAATAAACCGAGAAGGCGAACAGAATAGTAGAAATATATAAAATATAAATAATTAAAACGCCGGTGTTTTATTAAATCAAAAACAAAACGGAGAGCACAAAAAAAACACGTCTGTTCGCTTCAAGTGGAGACAAAGTTGCGGCAGCTTGCGCAACTTGCAAGAATTTCTGTATCTATGCACACACCCAAATTAATGAGCGTCTTTATTGTATTCTATAAACAGCATTGCAATTGCGGTTCTATTGCATTCTGTTAAGTGTTTAATTCGTTTTTTCCTCGTCGAAAACGAATTGTTGGTATGGCTGTCCTGTAGTGTCGGTGGCAAGTTGTCCGGTCGATACTAGTTTGAGTGCAATTGAAGACATATTTAGGAAAAGGAAAACTATTTATAAACATATTTCAAATCATTTTTTTTATGTGAGCTTGCATTTTTAATCAATACTTGAGAATCTAAGACCGATTTAATAGCTTTACGGGTCTTGAAAGTTAAGAATTATACATTTATTAATGATCTAACACACATTTTTTAATTTAAATTATTAGTTTTGCATCATATATATTGAAAAAAGGAAGTTATAATTTATTGACAAGATTCGGATTAATGACATGAGAAGCAATTACGTGAGATTCTGTGTAAAGTTCTGCTAACACAAAAAGGGAACGTATGTCCAGAAACGTAGTGGCATAATTCACAGTATTTATTTGAAATGGCTTTAAACTTTCTGATGCATATTGCCTCCACACAATCAACTGGAACCTCCGATACCCCTTAGCATCGTCTGTCAAAGCATACTTATAGAACCGAAATCGTGCAAGGGTCAAATCTAGCTCACTCCAGCAAGACGCATTAATGGGGAATGTAATATTATATATTCCTTCACAAAATTGTTGTACATATCTGCACTACGTCGTCCCTGTTCAGGTGCCATAAGAAAATTCAATTTTATTTAATTATTTGGACGCCGCTTAGCGCTACAAATGAAAGAGACGTTTTTCAGTGTCGAAGGCAATTTAACCTTAGATCCTATGAAATTTTGAAATTTTCTCACATTTGATTTGTTTAGCTGTATATGCATCCTTCGGCTTCCCTGCGATCTGCTATAATTCCCAAAAATGCTTTTAGTTGCGACAGTGGAAATTTATGGGTGTTGTGCATGTGAATATTTTCCAGAGACAGTCCATCCTTGCAGTAATTCTGAATTGTTAGATGTTCCTGAGCATCCTGATTTATTTGTCCGACACAAAGGAGATCTTCACGACGTAGACGTTAGCTTTGTAATAAATCCTCCGTCATAAAGTTGGTTTGAAATTCTGCATTTTAAGATTACTGCATTCCCCCTGCTTTAAATAGTTGATGCAAAACTTAAGTAAAAATTAATTTTTTTACATTCTAACTTAATTAAATTTAATACAAATTTAATTTTGTTCCTTAGTTTTAGTTCGCTCACTCATTTTTCGACCGCTTTTTAATTGATAAATTTAACATTTTTTAAAGTTACTAAAAAATGGTAAGTGCAGTGATATAGAGCAGTCTTAACTAAATGTACAGAAACTTATTTGTTTTTTATTCTTATGAATAGTATAAAATTCAATCAAACACAGAAATGATTACCTTTCACAGTACTTAGTCTTAAAAATGACTTCTAAATATAACATTAATGCGGCCAGCCTATTCTTTCACCCAACAGACAATACATGGCAAACTGCTTCCTCACAACATTTCTTGCCCATTTTATATCAGTATCAATGAGCCGATAGCGGTTTAGCTTTAATTTTTCAGACAATATCTCATCAGAGTTTGTAAAAATCTACTTAAAATTTATTTCGGCCCTAATTCCCAGAGGAACAATCGATCGAAAAGTAAGTTCTTGTCTGGCAAAATATTCTGTTTTCCAAGATTTTTAATGAAACTTCAGCAAAACCGTAGGAGTTTTAAATCTTCGGCTTGCCGAAAAGATATCCTTTCTTTCTTCCTTTAAAAATATAGTTTATATTACATGTGTAGAATATATATTATATTGTATTATATAATATATATGTATATTTTGTGTTACTTAATATATTATGTTATGCTATATTTTTATTTTGTATTATTTATTTTCAGATTTTGCAGTCTTCCAACAAATATTCTGGACTTGACGATGAATCATCCGAATAAAATCTATTTCTTTCTTTGTAATAAATGATTAAATGGAAAAAATTAACAAACACATTTTACAAGTAAAAATAAAATCATCATTTTTGAAACAAATCAAAAAATAAATACAACTAAAATTGGGTACTAGTATTTATTGATTCTTATGAAGCTTTCCAACTGGTAGTTGGTCAAACAATTGATAATGCTTCAGAAATCAGTAATTTTTGAAACATTCTTTTTGGCTTTTTAAATGTTGACAAGTTTAATAATAATACTAATACTAAACATATCTATGCATATCAGCTTCGTGTCAGTGATAAAATAATAATCCAATTATAAAAAACATACAAACGAGAGTTTCACAAAAGCGGCCAAGACGGTCTATTGTCCATTGAAACGCGTCCAGCAATCTGCTTGCAGATCAGCCCGTAATATT
Organism: Drosophila borealis; assembly: GCA_035045885.1. Classification (NCBI taxonomy): domain Eukaryota; kingdom Metazoa; phylum Arthropoda; class Insecta; order Diptera; family Drosophilidae; genus Drosophila; species Drosophila borealis. Next base: position 196,332 of record JAWNOR010000340.1, on the reverse strand, counting down.
TTTTTGCGGGGATCCCGATGCGAACGTGCTGCATTCCACCTTCCGCCCAACCGATTCTGGTGCTCACTCATTTATCGTATAGAACGAATGCGCAAAGCACAAAAAAACCAAGAGCTTAACTTTTTGAAGACCTTTATCGTATATATTAGGTACATTTACATGTTGTCGTTCAACAAAAAATTTGATTTGATGTATATTGCTATTACTTGTGGTGTCTCATAACTGCAAATTGGTCTCAATACCATTTTATAGGGTGTAGTGTTTTAAACCGAGGTACAGAATCTAGTCTGTCTATCGCTCAAGGAAAAATCGACGGTTACTTACTCACTTTTAGCGCAGGGACTTACTCAAACGGCAATACTCGATGGGATAGTTAGGCGTACCTCCGAAATTTACTCCGCGTTTCATTTTCAGTAGGGTTAGCTAGGAGTGCATCTAAGATTTACTTCCAGTGCAAGGTTATACGACAGACATAGTTCGGGTGACTACTCGCGTCAAACTATACGAGGAGTTTGGAAAGAGCTAAAAAGTCGCTGCATAAGTGCCAGCATCAAAGACAAGGCGAGCACACCGACTACCGGTTCAATAAAGTGCAATGCAAAAGCCCATACATTAAAAAGAACCAAGAGGGTCGGACACAGGGGTGCTTCCGCGTTCACAACTGGGTAGAAAAATATATATGTAGAGCCAACACCAACTTTCACCGGCAAGAAGGCTAACAGGGATACAGCTAGGGGGTATAAGCCGCGCCTACGCACGAACCAGTATTTATTAAAGTACTTTAAAAAGATCAAACAGATAGGCAAGCTGATCAGAGGCGTCAGAGAGTTAATCATTTAGCTTAAGAGGGAAGATTATCATTATGAGCACACAGCAGTCAAAGAACGCGAAGAATTTTAAGCGGAGTTTCCCTGCTCCCGTTTTTTGAAGCGAAGGTAGCAGGGAGGGCATTAATATTGAAATTTAATACCATTATCCCCGTCGAAAATTAATTTTACGTGAAATTAATAATTATATGTTTGCCATGTATAATTGGGACGGGGGAAGTATTTGGAAGAGAACATTCGGTGATGTACTCTGAGAACATATCGGCAAGACTTGTTAAGTCTACATCGATTATGTTATAATATTTTCCAAGAATGAGTCGGAACATATTAAGAACATTGGCGAGGTTTTAAAATTCACACTTATTCAAAAAGTGTCGAGCAGGTTTTGTAGTGTAGGAGCGGCAGTAAAACTAGCCCGGGCAAAGTAAAAGCGATTAAGGGGTTTGTTCAACTTTCAAACCTTTTCGCAGTAAGATACTTCCTAGGACTTGGTAGTTTTTACAGATGCTTCGTAAAAGACTTTGCCTCAATACTAAACCTTTGACCGATATATGTTGTTAAAAGGGAAAAACGGCAGAATAAGTGAACAACGTTCAAAAGGGGTCCCATAACACTTGATGAACGGCAGTCTTAGTTCCAGTTGCGTTCGACAAATTAAGAAGCATCCTGGCTTCCGACGAAGTCATTCTCCACTACCTGGACCTTAAAAAGAGTTTTATCTAAAACCAGATGCGTCCTCTTCTGGTTTAGCACCGGTATTCTCCCAAGCTAACGAAGCACTACCTCGGAGTAGGGGCTTCATTTAATGGACTTTTTGCGGGATTTGGCCATCTTTAAATGTTAAAATCTGTGGGATTATTAAAATTTTAAATTATAATTTAAAGTTACCGCTTGCCTTCGTTGCTATATCAGCTGTTTATAGTATTGATACTTTCACATTTTTGACAACATCGATAGAAAACCACGAACTGTTCGGGGCGAATTTACACATTTTTCAAAAATGTCACATTTTTAAAATGTGTTTTCTTATGGGAAAATGTACAGGCCGCATTTTATAGCCTTTCTCCACTGTCCACATTTCTTACACTGTTTTCAAAAATGTGTAAGAAATGTGGACAGTGGAATAAGGCTATAAGGTCAACTCTGAAATAAATTTTTTTTTTATTTTTTAATTTTTTGTTTATTGTATTGGATCAAAAATAGAATACATTTTTATTACAACACAGTTGGCTTAGGTAATGTTTTGCCAAGCCTGTTTGAGTCCTTGACCAACGTCAAAATCGGCTTTTTTGAATAAGGTGGACTCTGGGGCGTCTCCTGTGTCGTGGTCGCCCTCCCCTGAACCCAAATTGGTGATCAGGAAGGATGGCCATGTGATCCATAAGTCTTGCAAGTCGGGCGACAATCAGTCTTTCCCAGACCTTCGACAAGGAAGGCAGGAGACTGATCGGCCGATATGACTTAGGGCCATATTCCGGCTTGCCCGACTTATGGATCATATGGATCCTCGCTAACTTCCACTGGGCAGGGGAGTGCTGCGTCCCTAATATGGCGTTGAAAATCAACGTTATAAAAAGGAACGTGCGCATTGGCAGAGCCTTCAGGGCGGTGTGGCCCGGAGCTTTAGTTCTAGGAAGAACTTTGACGACGTTGATTACGTCTTCCACGCGGATAGGACCGATAGGTGGTGACATCTGAATCGGAGTCTCCGACGCTCGGGTAGTCTCATCGAGCTCTTCTGGAGAGGCCGAGTTGAATGTTGAAAACCGTTCCGTTAGGTGGCTGGCGAAGGTGTCAGCTTGTTTTTTATTTGTATTTTCTGACAGCAGAAGTATTCCGATGGCGTGTTTTTGTATTAGTGCCTCCAGCTCAAGTACTTTTCCTGAAATGCCCTTGGCATTCCAGATTAGCACCATCAGTGGTGTGTTCATTTGGATAGCAACGAGGTTAAAATGGTAAGGATTTGCTGTTGCATACCCAAAACCTGCTGTAGCATTTCTGCCATCCTCTCGATAGCTCGGCTCATATCCTTGATGGCGGTGGAAAGTCCTTCCCCGTGTCCAGATGTCTCCTGTTGCTGTTGTTGCGCAGTCAGCCTCTCCTGTTGCTGTTCTTTCAGCAGTCTATGTAGCCTAGCTTGCGCTGGTCCTTCTCGCTGGCTGGAGCTCGGGTCGTTGTTCTCTGTGCTGAAAGCAGCTAGTCCACTTCTGGTGGCAGCAGCGTCTGAAAGCCCTTCTACTTGTTCAGTGGGTGCTGTGCAGGGGGAGTCAACAGGTGTAGGCCCATGAACTTTGTTGCTGCGGCTTCGGTTAGTTGAGTCGGTGGGCGATTTTTCATTTTGGCGGGCTTTGGGTCCCCGCATGCTTTGTATATTCGGTGAACCACTCGCAGCCCTTATAGTTGGCAGGGTGGTTACCACCGCAGTGGACGCATGTTGCCGGAAATGAATCAGGTCGTGTGCAATCAGCAGAGCGATGATTGAGCCCGCATTTAACGTATTTGTGTTCTTTTCTACAGTATGTGGCCGTGTGCCCGTACTCCTGACATCTATGGCATTGCACCACATCCTGGCTTCTTCGAGCTGTCTCAAGCTTGACCACCTGCTTGCACAGCTTCCTGATGGTAAGAGCCTCCTTGTTGTTGACCGCCGGCTGCCAGTTGAAGTGGATGTTCATGGGCTCCTTGGTAGCTTTGCTGCTCGGATTGTGCACGTGGAGAACGTTATGGCCCTGGGTCCGCAGGTCGTCGATGAGTTCTCGGTTGAGTGTGGAGTGGTGGAGGCCTTTGATTACTATTCGGTAGGGCTTCTCCTCCTGCAGCTGGTATGAGTAGAACACAATTTTGTGTTCATCCATTATCTGTATGATGGCCCTGTATGTGGGCACATCATTGGCTAGGAGACGCATAGTCCTACCTAGGTTGGATTTGATGGTCAAGTTATCCGCTACTTCGGATAGAAGGAGCCACACGTCGTTGATGTCGCCGACCCGATTTAGAACGATTGGAGGTGGCTTCTTTCTGGGTTTGACGATATCTATTATACGCACTAGGGCGTCAACCGGGTCTCTATTTGCACTAGCACCAGCATGTGGGCTGCTGCTGCTGTTCTCAGCACTTACTGGCTTAAAAAAGTTTTTAAATAATCACGCGAGAGATTTTTGTGCGAGGAGCTTTATTTAAAGTTCAGTTTAGAACTTAATCGATGGTGCGCAGAATATTTGGTGATTGGTTATTTGTTTACAACAATTAAGCTAGAAGCGCTTAATCTGGTGCGCAAAAAACCTTAAGTGCAGTTTGTTATTGATTATTTATTTACAGCATTGATCGAGAAGCGCTTATTCTTGCTTATGTTGCTATGTAGTTATTGCACTTTTGCTTACGTTTATTTGTTTACAGCCTATGCTTAGGATGGTCCGACTGGGTACAATGTGGGCAATTTTAGCCTATTTCTATTACTGGCGATACATTCTGGATCTCGTTTGTTTGTTTTTTCAATTTTAGGCATAAAAGCATAATTGAGTTTGTGGTTACATATTATGAATATAAGCACTAACTATACAATGCATATACATGTCAAACAGCGGACTTTCGAGGCCGGCGTTCGGCTGCCACCCTCAGCAGTCTTACTTTGTCTGGGCACACTAAAATCGTCGCAGGCACCCATGGGGCTCAGTCGTTAACGATTTATCGGTATCCGATTATTCCGCTGTTTGACATGTATATGCATTGTATTCGGCTTTCGAGGTCGGCGTTCGGCTGCCACCCTCAGCAGTCTTACTTTGTCTGGGCACACTAAAATGGTCGCAGGCACCCATGGGGCTCAGTCGTTGACGATTTATCGGTATCCGATTATTCCGCTGTTTGACATGTATATGCATTGTATAGTTAGTGATCACATTTTCAAGTTTTTCAAAAATGTCACATTTTTAAAATTTGTTTTCTTAAGGGAAAACGTACAGGCCGCATTTTATAACCTTTCTCCACTGTCCACATTTCTTACACAGTTTTCAAAAATGTCACATTTTCAAAAATGTGTAAGAAATGTGTACAGTGGAATAAGGCTATAAGACCAACTCTGAAATAAAGTATTTAAATAATCACACGAGTAATTTCTGTGCGAGGAGCTTTATTTGAAGTTCAGTTTAGGACTTAATCGATGGAGTGCAGAATATTTGGTGATTGGTTATTTGTTTACAACAATAAAGCCAAAAGCGCTTAATCTGGTGCGCAGAAAATCTTAAGTGCAGTTTGTTATTGATTATTTATTTACAGCATTGATCGAGAAGCGCTTATTCTTGCTTATGTTGCTATGTAGTTATTGCACTTTTGCTTACGTTTATTTGTTTACAGCCTATGCTTAGGATGGTCCGACTGGGTTCAATGTGGGCAATGGATTTTAGCCTATTTCTATTACTGGCGATACATTCTGGATCTCTTTTGTTTGTTTTTATACCCTCAACCCATTAAAAATGGGTAAAAAGGGTATAATGTTTTTGTGCAAATGTATGTAACAGGCAGAAGGAAGCATCTCCGTTCTCATATAGTATATGTCGCAGAATCGTTTATTTTTGGTTGCTGGTCTGCCATATTGACTCACAAACTTTGAGAGTGAAGCGAATTCCAACCGGCGCATACAATTGTCTGAACGCAACTACTTCGCATTCTCTGATCACGCCTCGATCTACTTCTTTTAACACGCTAGCTGGACTACACTCGGCGACAGCGCGACAACGCCGTCGCCTCACTCGTACGGTACCTAGGCGCCAGTCATATTCTACGTTGTAGTCAAGTTCTTAGAAATCATTTCACCATATCCCAAACTCATTGCACAGCTTGGTCTGGCATAATGTGACAGACGCGTACAGTGTCCAAAATACGTCCATTATACGACACGGCCTTCCTGACAAAATACACGTCCTCGTGTGTTGTCTTAACTCAACCGCATAAGTGACAACGCTTCAGGATTCAAAGGCTCTCTGGACATTTCAATACATTTTTATTCGATATTCTTATTCATTATGTAGCACAATTCAAATCAGTTTTAATTTCATTCTTATCATAGCATAATTACATTTTCGTAACATAATTTTAAATTAATAAATCATAACATTCGTGTAATTCCTTAAACACATTTTGTTATTTTTTTTTTTTTAACCAAACAAATTTGTGTAGTTCCTTTTACACACAACTAACTTATCATTTGTGTAATTCCTTCTACACATACGAACTTATCATTTGTGTAATTCCTTCTACACATGCGAACTTATCATTTGTGTAATTCCTTCTACACATGCGACCCCCGCCATAACATGTCTCTTCTGCTATGGTGCGGTCTTCAGTTATCATATTGGGCAACAGATGCAACTTCCATTGTGCTGTCTCTATCTTTACATAACTCATCGAGTATCTGATTATTTGGTATTGCTTTTAAACATTCATGAGAATACTTATACTTTCGATTACATGTTAAAGATTTAAGTAAATATCTGTCCCCATCCAAAGCTTCAATTATCTCAAATGGCCCTTTAAATTTAGGATCAAGTTTAGTTTGATGACGTTCTTCGTTTTTGAGAAAAACGTGATCACCCACTTTGAAATTTATTATTTTAGCTTTATTTTTATCAAACCTATTTTTGTCGTATTTTGCTTGAGTTTCCATATTTTTTTTAGCTTCCTTTCTCAAATTTTCTTTGTCTACTTCATCATTGTTATCTTCGTTTATCGGCAACAAGCCAAAAGGTCGAGCTTCCTTACCAATCAATAATTCTAAAGGGCTAAACTTAGTCACACGATTAATCGTGCAATTCATTGCTAGCTGCACTTCAGCCAACGCATCCTGCCATGATCTCTGACTGGTTTCGACAGCAGTCAGCATACCTTTCAGGGTACTCATGACCCGTTCTACCTGACCGTTTGCTCTACTGGCACCCGTAGCAATTAAATGTAGATTAATTTTTTGAGATGAGCAAAATTCGCGGAAACTTTTACTTGCGAAACTACGTCCTTGATCTGCTATAATTCGAGTGGGTAAACCAAATAAAGATACGACTGATTTTACAGCCTTAATGCAGCTTTCAGAATCTATATTTAGTGTGTGATAAAAATAAACAAACTTGGTGAAAGCATCTATAAGAACGATGACGTATTCCTTCAAATCATTTTTACCACTCATTTTGCCTGTAATGTCAATATGTATCGTATGCCATGGTATTTCCATGGTATTTTCCCACAAGTGGCTTAGATACTTTACATGTGATGCAGTTTTCTACAAATCTACGCACATATTTGGACATGTTTTCGAACCAGTAATAACCATAGACTTTGTCGAGCGTCTTTTCCCAACCCAGATGCATTATAGTTTCATGGACGTGATTTATGACGGCCCATCGAAAAGCTCTTGGTATTACCGGCAAACATTTGGTCTTACTATTTCGCTGTATTTTCCTATGTGGTATACCTTTTCGCAATTCATAGGTTTTGTCCATATTTCCTGGTAACTCATTACTTTTTAACTTTAAAATTATTTCTTGTATCTCGGAATCTCGCTGTTGTTCCGAAACCAACCAGTTGTCAGATACTCCGACAAATTGATTCGTAATTCAGGTATTTTAATCAGACTTTTATGTTGTTCATGCACTGGATTCCGAGAGAGAAAGTCAACATGCGCCATTCGCTCGCCTTTTCTATATTCTATTTCGAAATAAAATGCCTGTAAAAACGCCCACCATCTATGCACCCTCGGTGTTAAATCTAGTTTTGTGCGACTGGCCTTTAATGAATTACAGTCAGTATAAACTATAAATTTACGTCCCTGCAAATAATGTCGGAAGTGTTTAATAGCATTTACTACTGCTAACGTCTCCAGTTCGTATGAATGGTGTTTAGATTCGGCGGGAGACGTACACTTACTGTAATACTCTACCACATGAGGTTTATTGTCAATTTTGTGTAACAGGATCGCTCCATACCCAATACAACTTGCGTCTGTATGTAGCTCTATTGGGTATTGCGGATCGAATATGATTAAAACTGGCGTCTGAGTCAATATAGTTATTATTTTTGTTCGTATCTGTTCATGCACTGGTAACCAAACAAAGTCAGTGTTTTTCTTAGAGGTGAGAAGATACAGATACAAATTGCCGAAAATAAGAAGCTAAACCAATAAATTGTCTTAGTTGTGAAACATTTTGAGGTGGTGGTAATCCATTTAAAGCTTGAATTTTTCGTGAATTTGGCCTGATTTCTCCATTGCTTAATTCAAATCCAAGATATTCAATTCTAGTTGTGAGAAAGGGGCACTTGGTGACATTAAATGAAAATCCAGCCTTACTTAATGTCTCCAATACTGTCCGCAATCTAACTAGCGCATCTTCTTTGCTTTCTGCTATTATGAGAACATCATCAATATACACGATTGCATAAGTGTAAGCTAAAGCTCCTAAGGCCTTCATTATAGCCCGCTGGAACACAGATGGCGCGTTCTTCAAACCGAACGGCATTGTCAAGAACTCGTATTGACCTTCTGGCGTGACAAATGCAGTTCGTTCGATTGAGTCCTCGTGAACTGGAATTTGATAAAAGCCGCTTGCCATATCAATGCACGAAAAATATTTAGCACCACGAAGTCTGGCAATTTGGTCTGAGATGAGGGGCAACGGGTATTTGTCAGCAACTGTATTGTCGTTTAGCATGCGATAGTCTACACACAGTCGATCGGTGCCATTTTTTTTCTTAACTAGCATCATGGGACTAGCGAAAGGTGAACAGCTTGGGCGAATAACTTGAGCTTTTAATAATTCGTCAACTTTACCCCGCACTTTGATTTTCTCTTCTTCACTAAGCCTATATGGCCGCCGTTGTACTGTCTTTTGCTGATCTATTAGTCTAATTTCCAAATACCCTGTGGTGACCCTAGTCTTTGGTAAAGTTGTAAGTTTTGTAAAGTTGAAATTTGTCAGCGTCCATAGTTACGCCAAAGCCCTGACTAAAAATTTCACGACCAATTAGTACGTCATGTTTCAAATACTTGTCCATTAACATGTAACAAAATCTCAAAATAACATTGATCAATATTTATGTTACATAATAGTTGTTGAGTGCTACATATTGAATCATTACTTATACCGTTTAACTTTACAATGTTATTAATTCTTTTACCAGTAAACTTATCGGCGACGCTATCCTTAACCAAGGAGCATTCAGCTCCAGAGTCGAAGCAAAATGGAACGGACTCACCGGTTGAACTGCTTATTGTTCCTGATGGCGGAGCTACAGTACAGATGTGTACACGTTTCTCAATTACTCGGTCGTTTCCTCGTGATCGTCCTTTTGGACAAGCGGATGCGAAGTTTCCAAGCTCGTCGCATTTGAAACATTTGACAGTTGACCGGTCTTTTGATCCTTGCGTTGAACTTCCGTAGTGGCTTTTTCCTTGAATTGGTGTCCTCTGCCGAGCACGACATTCAGCATATTTATGCCCAGACTTTCCACAATAGTTGCATTTCACTTGAGAGAGATACTTAGACTTTTTACGCTCCGAGCCTGTTGTAGATGAGTCGTCATCTAGGTTCCGCTTTTTAAAAGTGTGCGCTTGTAGTTGTTGTTGCATTTCATTTCGGGTTTTGATATTGTTTGTAAAAACCCAGCGCGACAATTTGTCATCAATTTGTGCCATGTGGGCCAGAGCTAGTGAAACCGCGATTTCCTCCAGATCATTAGATTTAAATTTTGACATTATTAAGGTGACAATTCGGCTGCCATATTCGGTGTAGCTTTCTCCAGACTTTGGTCGCCCGTTCAAAATTTTTATCAGTATAGCCGCAGACGTTTCTATGCCAACAAAGCGTTGCACGAAGAGTTCTTTGAATTGTGGCCATGTAATGCCAGCAAAGCATATTTGGGACAGCCATTGTGATGCGCTCTAGCCTTACTCAAAGTTATCATCAGGATGCTTCCTTCGGGCATTTTATCAGCAAAAATGAGATCCACTGTCGTACACCAAGCTGTGGCATCTGCTCCAGCTTCCTCAGGATTAAATTTTGGCAGAGTTACATGTTTTCCCTTTTCATCAGTTGCCGGAGCCCTTGGTGTCTGCATATTTTTAATGATCTCCAAAAGGTTGTTGTTTTGCACTTGTAAAGCTGCCAAGTATGCATCGGTGATATTTGTAGGCAAAGCAGATCCCACTTCTGATGTCGCAGAATCGTTTATTTTTGGTTGCTGGTCTGCCATATTGACTCACAAACTTTGAGAGTGAAGCGAATTCCATCCGGCGCATACAATTGTCTGAACGCAACTACTTCGCATTCTCTGATCACGCCTCGATCTACTTCTTTTTACACGCTAGCTGGACTACACTCGGCGACAGCGCGACAACGCCGTCGCCTCACTCGTACGGTACCTAGGCGCCAGTCATATTCTACGTTGTAGTCAAATTCTAAGAAATCATTTCACCATATCCCAAACTCATTGCACAGCTTGGTCTGGCAAGCACAGTGGCCAAACTATGTTCATAATGTGACAGTCGCGTACAGTGTCCAAAATACGTCCATTATGCGACATATACATATTCTTGATCAGCATCAATAGCCGAGTCGATCTAGCCATGTCCGTCTGTCAGTCTGTCCGTCCGTCCGTCCGTATGTATGAACGCAAGGATATCAGAACCTAAAAGAGCTAGAGACTTGAAATTTAAGCTGTAGGTCCTCCTAGTCCCCGCGCAGATCGAGTTTGTTTCCGATATTCGGTAACTTGCCACGTTGACCCCCAGACAGAGATATTTTCATCAATGGGTGCGTAAATTTGGGCAACGGGAACGGTCTTGGTTTTTTTCGGCATGCCTGCGGTGGGCTTGCGCCCGCAAAAGTCACAAATGTGTGAGCCGTCAATAAAAACAGGTAAGCCGCACTTGTCGCGCGTTTGCACTTTGATATGGATGCAGACGCATGCTAGATTTTTTCGACTTTCTACTTGTGCACACGCACACTCTTTCGAGTAAGCAGTTGGGTGACATTATTAAAGGGCTTGGCCTGTTCATGTGCAAAACTCCTATTTTCCATGATTGTTGTAAGGGTAAGGGTACCTGAACGTTGGGATAAGTGCATGATAACTCTTTGGGCCTCTAAGCACACACACTTACACACTTTTCTATATGGATGGAAGCATTTATGTGTTTGTGTGCGTGTTGGTTGCCTGCCTGCCTGCCCGATGCAAATTTGACATGATTTGAAGTTTTTGGCATTTCTGAATTAAAATTAAAATATAAGATATAAATATCATTTAGGTCATTTAAGTTTTTAATAAATATAAATATATCAGATTCTTCTCATTATGCCTGACTGGACGAAGAAATACTTGATAGAGCATTTGAATGTGTGTGCCACAGGCACAAAGGGCACACAATTGAAGAAAAAATCTCTGCCTTGCGACAAACGCCGCGATCTACTTGTGCGCACATCCACACAACACAAACATATGTACATATGTATGTTTGTAGACCTCGGGGTTTTTGAGAAGCTATGCAGGGAGAAGGAGATGCACACAAGTGCGAGGCACACTCTGCACATGCATATACACATATGTATGTGTTTGGGATGAAAGGAATTAAAAACGAACATACATATATTATGAAAAGGCATCAGCCGCAGCGACGTTGTGCGCTGAGCGAGATGCGGCTTCATACTGAATGTTCGGCTTTCGAGGCCGGCGTTCGGATGCCACCCTCAGCAGTCTTTGTCTGGGCACACTAAAAAGGTCGCAGACACCCATGGGGCTCAGTCGTTGACGATTTATCGGTATCCGATTATCCGCTGTTTGACATGTATATGCATTGTATAGTTAGTGATCACATTTTCAAGTTTTTCAAAAATGTCACATTTTTAAAATTTGCTTTCTTGTGGGAAAAAGTACAGGCCGCATTTTATAACCTTTCTCCACTGTCCACATTTCTTACAAAGTTTTCAAAAATGTCACATTTTCAAAAATGTGTAAGAAATGTGGACAGTGAAATAAGGCCATAAGGTCAACTCTGAAATAAAGTATTTAAGTAATCACGTGAGTAATTTTTGTGCGAGGAGCTTTATTTGAAGTTCAGTTTAGGACTTAATCGATGGAGTGCAGAATATTTGGTGATTGGTTATTTGTTTACAACAATAAAGCCAAAAGCGCTTAATCTGGTGCGCAGGAAATCTTAAGTGCAGTTTGTTATTGATTATATTTTTACAGCATTGATCGAGAAGCGCTTATTCTTGCTTATGTTGCTATGTAGTTATTGCATTTTTGCTTACGTTTATTTGTTTACAGCCTATGCTTAGGCTGGTCGGAATGGGTATAATGTGCTTCCAGCCATATAGAAAAGTGTGTAAGCGTGTGTGCTTGGAGGCCCAAAGAGTTATCATGCACTTATGTCAACGTTCAGGTACCCTTACCCTAACAACAATCATGGAAAATAGGAGTTTTGCACATGAACAGGCCAAGCCCTTTAATAATGTCACCCAACTGCTTACTCGAAAGAGTGGGCGTGTGCACAAGTAGAAAGTCGAAAATATTGAACATTTTTCATTTTTGGTCTTTTCTTAAATTATTCGACAAGCCGACGAAGAATTACCCTTGCAGAAATACGAATTAGTTTTTTTTTTGTAATTTGAACCAAAATTGGTCCCCACAATAAACAAAAAATTAAAATATAATATATAAATATGTCGAAGCGGCCGTAGGGTCAGAATTCTTTACACTTTGAGCAGCGAGTCCCGGCATCTTTGTTGGTGGCATTTGCTTCTTTTTTCTAAATTTCACTGTGCACAATCACGTCCGTTCGCTCAGACCATTTACTTCTGTCTGTCCACATCAATCCTTTTCCTTGCAACGCCACGAATAGTCACGAAAACCAGCGAAAACCAACGCAACGAAAACCAGCCGTAACCGCTTTTCCTTCTTGCAACGCTTTCTTCGTGTCCTTACACGAATCAGCTTACAAAGAACTGCACGCACACCAACAACTCTATGCACGGGTCTCACTCAGTGAGAGAATTAACAGCTAGTCCTCTCACCGACTCTCAGTGATATTAGAAATACAAGACGACAATGACAGTTACTCTGTTTTCTCTATTCTTCTTTCTTTTAATTTCGACTCATACAATATTAATGTTGCTGTACTTAAATTCGAATAACAATAACAACAAATATATGTACATATGTATGTTTGTAGACCTCGGGGTTTTTGGTAAGCTATGCAGGGAGAAGGAGATGCACACAAGTGCGAGGCACACTTTGCACATGCATACACACATATGTATGTATGTATGTTTTTGGGATGTAAGGAATTAAAAACGAACATACATATATTATGAAAAGGCATCAGCCGCAGCGACGTTGTGCACTGAGCGAGATGCGGCTTCATACTGAACGTTCGGCTTTTGAGGCCGGCGTTCGGCTGCCAGCCTCAGCAGTCTTACTTTGTCTGGGCACACTAAAATGGTCGCAGGCACCCATGGGGCTCAGTCGTTGACGATTTATCGGTATCCGATTATTCCGCTGTTTGACATGTATATGCATTGTATAGTTAGTTATATTAGTTTAATATAATAAATGACAAAATTAAAATTTATATAATCATGTAAGGTGTGATATTAGTCTACCAATGCCATTGTGTTTTACAATCTTATAGCCTTTTTCCATTGGGCTTCGGAAATGTCACATTTTCAAGTTGTTCAAAAATGTCACATTTTTAAAATTTGTTTTCTTAACCTTACTCCACTGTCCACATTTCTAACACAGTTTTCAAAAATGTGTAAGAAATGTGTAGAGTGGAATAAGGCTATAAGGTCAACTCTGAAATAAAGTATTTAAATAATCACGCGAGTAATTTCTTGGCTAGGAGCTTTATTTGAAGTTCAGTTTAGGACTTAATCGATGGAGTGCAGAATATTTGGTGATTGGTTATTTGTTTACAACAATAAAGCCAAAAGCGCTTAATCTGGTGCGCAGAAAATCTTAAGTGCACTTTGTTATTGATTATTTATTTACAGCATTGATCGAGAAGCGCTTATTCTTGCTTATGTTGCTATGTAGTTATTGCACTTTTGCTTACGTTTATTTGTTTACAGCCTATGCTTAGGATGGTCCGACTGGGTACAATGTGGGCAATGGATTTTAGCCTATTTCTATTACTGGCGATACATTCTGGATCTCTTTTGTTTGTTTTTATACCCTCAACCCATTAAAAATGGGTAAAAAGGGTATAATGTTTTTGTGCAAATGTATGTAACAGGCAGAAGGAAGCATCTCCGACCTCATATAGTATACATATTCTTGATCAGCATCAATAGCCGAGTCGATCTAGCCATGTCCGTCTGTCTGCCCGTATGTATGATCGCAAGGATCTCAGAACCCATAAGAGCTAGAGACTTGAAATTTAAGCTGTAGGTCCTCCTAGTCCCCGCGCAGATCGAGTTTGTTTCCGATATTCGATAACTTGCCCCGTTGACCCCCAGACAGAGATATTTTCATCAATGGGTGCATAAATTTGGGCGACGGGCACGGTCTTTGTTTTTTTCGGCATGCCTGCGCCTACCGCAGGAAACAAAGTTTTGCGGCCGCAAAAGTCACAAATGTGTGAGCCGTCAATAAAAACAGGTAAGCCGCACTTGTCGCGCGTTTGCACTTTGATATGGATGCAGACGCATGCTAGATTTTTTCGACTTTCTACTTGTGCACACGCACACTCTTTCGAGTAAGCAGTTGGGTGACATTATTAAAGGGCTTGGCCTGTTCATGTGCAAAACTCCTATTTTCCATGATTGTTGTAAGGGTAAGGGTACCTGAACGTTGGCATAAGTGCATGATAACTCTTTAGACCTCCAAGCACACACACATACACACTTTTCTATATGGATGGAAGCAGTTGTGCGCTTGTGTGCGTGTTGGTTGCCTGCCTGCCTGCCCGATGCAAATTTGACATGATTTGAAGTTTTTTTTAAAATATAAGATGTAAATATATCATTTAGGTCATTTAAGTTTTTAATAAATATAAATATATCAGATTCTTCTCATTATGCCTGACTGGACGAAGAAATACTTGATAGAGCACAATTGAAGAAAAAATCTCTGGCTTGCGACAAACGCCGCGATCTACTTGTGCGCACATCCACACAACACAAACATATGTACATATGTATGTTTGTAGATCTCGGGGTTTTTGAGAAGCTATGCAGGGAGAAGGAGATGCACACAAGTGCGAGGCACACTTTGCACATGCATACACACATATGTATGTATGTATGTTTTTGGGATGTAAGGAATTAAAAACGAACATACATATATTATGAAAAGGCATCAGCCGCAGCGACGTTGTGCGCTGAGCGAGATGCGGCTTCATACTGAACGTCCGGCTTTCGAGGCCGGCGTTCGGATGCCACCCTCAGCAGTCTTACTTTGTCTGGGCACACTAAAATGGTCGCAGGCACCCATGGGGCTCAGTCGTTGACGATTTATCGGTATCCGATTATTCCGCTGTTTGACATGTATATGCATTGTATAGTTAGTGATCACATTTTCAAGTTTTTCAAAAATGTCACATTTTTAAAATTTGTTTTCTTATGGGAAAACGTACGGGCGCATTTTATAACCTTTCTCCACTGTCCACATTTCTAACACAGTTTTCAAAAATGTGTAAGAAATGTGTACAGTGGAATAAGGCTATAAAGTCAACTCAGAAATAAAGTATTTAAATAATCACACGAGTAATTTCTGTGCGAGGAGCTTTATTTGAAGTTCAGTTTAGGACTTAATCGGTGGAGTGCAGAATATTTGGTGATTGGTTATTTGTTTACAACATTAAAGCCAAAAGCGCTTAATCTGGTGCACAGAAAATCTTAAGTGCACTTTGTTATTGATTATTTGTTTACAGCATTGATCGAGAAGCGCTTATTCTTGCTTATGTTGCAATGTAGTTATTGCATTTTTGCTTACGTTTATTTTTTTACAGCCTATGCTTAGGATGGTCCGACTGGGTACAATGTGGGCAATGGATTTTAGCCTATTTCTATTACTGGCGATACATTCTGGCTCTCTTTTGTTTGTTTTTATACCCTCAACCCATTAAAAATGGGCAAAAAGGGTATAATGTTTCTGTGCATATGTATGTAACAGGCAGAAGAAGGCATCTCCGACCTCATATAGTATACATATTCTTGATCAGCATCAATAGCCGAGTCGATCTAGCCATGTCCGTCTGTCTGTCCGTATGTATGATCGCAAGGATCTCAGAACCTATAAGAGCTAGAGACTTGAAATTTAAGCTGTAGGTCCTCCTAGTCCCCGCGCAGATCGAGTTTGTTTCCGATATTCGATATCTTGTCCCGTTGACCCCCAGACAGAGATATCTTCATCAATGGGTGCATAAATTTGGGCGACGGGCACGGTCTTTGTTTTTTTCGGCGTGCCTGCGCCTACAGCAGGAACAAAGTTTTGCGGCCGCAAAGGTCACAAATGTGTGTGTCAGACGCATGCTAGATTTTTTCGACTTTCTACTTGTGCACACGCACACTCTTTCGAGTAAGCAGTTGGGTGACATTATTAAAGGCCTGGGCCGTTCATGTGCAAAACTCCTATTTTCCATGATTGTTGTAAGGGTAAGGGTACCTGAACGTTGGGATAAGTGCATGATAACTCTTTGGGCCTGCCAAGCACACACACTTACACACTTTTCTAGATGGATGAAAGCATTTATGCGTTTGTGTGCGTGTTGTTTGCCTGCCTGCCTGCCCGATGCAAATTTGACATGATTTGAAGTTTTTGGCATTTCTGAATTAAAATTAAAATATAAGATATAAATATCATTTAGGTCATTTAAGTTTTTAATAAATATAAATATATCAGATTCTTCTCATTATGCCTGACTGGACGAAGAAATACTTGATAGAGCATTTGAATGTGTGTGCCACAGGCACAAAGGGCACACAATTGAAGAAAAAATCTCTGGCTTGCGAGAAACGCCGCGATCTACTTGTGCGCACATCCACACAACACAAACATATGTACATATGTATGTTTGTAGACCTCGGGGTTTTTGAGAAGCTATGCAGGGAGAAGGAGATGCACACAAGTGCGAGGCACACTCTGCACATGCATATACACATATGTATGTGTTTGGGATGAAAGGAATTAAAAACGAACATACATATATTATGAAAAGGCATCAGCCGCAGCGACGTTGTGCGCTGACCGAGATGCGGCTTCATACTGAACGTTCGGCTTTCGAGGCCGGCGTTCGGCTGCCACCCTCAGCAGTCTTACTTTGTCTGGGCACACTAAAATGGTCGCAGGCACCCATGGGGCTCAGTCGTTGACGATTTATCGGTATCCGATTATTCCGCTGTTTGACATGTATATGCATTGTATAGTTAGTGATCACATTTTCAAGTTTTTCAAAAATGTCACATTTTTAAAATTTGTTTTCTTATGGGAAAACGTACGGGCGCATTTTATAACCTTTCTCCACTGTCCACATTTCTAACTCAGTTTTCAAAAATGTGTAAGAAATGTGTACAGTGGAATAAGGCTATAAAGTCAACTCAGAAATAAAGTATTTAAATAATCACACGAGTAATTTCTGTGCGAGGAGCTTTATTTGAAGTTCAGTTTAGGACTTAATCGGTGGAGTGCAGAATATTTGGTGATTGGTTATTTGTTTACAACATTAAAGCCAAAAGCGCTTAATCTGGTGCACAGAAAATCTTAAGTGCACTTTGTTATTGATTATTTGTTTACAGCATTGATCGAGAAGCGCTTATTCTTGCTTATGTTGCAATGTAGTTATTGCATTTTTGCTTACGTTTATTTGTTTACAGCCTATGCTTAAGCTGGTCTTACTGGGTACAATGTGGGCAATGGATTTTAGCCTATTTCTATTACTGGCGATACATTCTGGATCTCTTTTTTGTTTGTTTTTATACCCTCAACCCATTAAAAATGGGCAAAAAGGGTATAATGTTTTTGTGCAAATGCATGTAACAGGCAGAAGGAAGCATCTCCGACCTCATATAGAATACATATTCTTGATCAGCATCAATAGCTGAGTCGATCTAGCCATGTCCGTCTGTCTGTCTGTCCGTCCGTCTGTCCGTATGTATGAACGCAAGGATATCAGAACCTAAAAGAGCTAGAGACTTGAAATTTAAGCTGTAGGTCCTCCTAGTCCCCGCGCAGATCGAGTTTGTTTCCGATATTCGATAACTTGCCCCGTTGGCCCCCAGACAGAGATATCTTCATCAATGGGTGCGTAAATTTGGGCGACGGGAACGGTCTTGGTTTTTTTCGGCATGCCTGCGGTGGGCTTGCGGCCGCAAAAGTCACAATTGTGTGAGCCGTCATTAAAAACAGGTAAGCTGGATGCAGACGCATGCTAGACATTCTGGTCGTTTATTGCCTGCCATAAAACCCTTTAACCCAAAATGTTTACAATGTCGAAAAATACATTAAAAGATCACTTGCGACCGCAAGCCCACCGTCGCCCAAATTTACGCACCCATTGATGAAAATATCTCTGTCTTACGACAAACCCTTAATCGGCTCATTCGCACACATTTTTGTGTGTGTGTCCGAGTGTAGAGCTCGAAATTCAGAAATGCCAAAAACTTAAAATTTTGTCAAATTTGCATCGGGCAGGCAGGCAGGCAACCAACACGCACACAAACGCATAAATGCTTCCATCCATATAGAAAAGTGTGTAAGTGTGTGTGCTTGGAGGCCCAAAGAGTTATCACGCACTTATGCCAACGTTCAGGTACCCTTACCCCTACAACAATCATGGAAAATAGGAGTTTTGCACATGAACAGGCCAAGCCCATTTAATAATGTCACCCAACTACTTACTCGAAAGAGTGTTCGTGTGCACAAGTAGAAAGTCGAAAAAATTGAACATTTTTCATTTTTGGTTTTTTCTTAAATTATTCGACAAGCCGACGAAGAATTACCCTTGCAGAAATACGACTTAGTTTTTTTTTGTAATTTGAACCAAAATTGGTCCCCACAGTAAACAAAAAATTAAAATATAATATATAAATATGTCGAAGCGGCCGTAGGGTCAGAATTCTTTACACTTTGAGCAGCAAGTCCCGGCATCTTTGTTGGTGGCATTTGCTTCTCTTTTCTAAATTTCACTGTGCACAATCACGTCCGTTCGCTCAGACCATTTACTTCTGTCTGTCCACATCAATCCTTTTCCTTGCAACGCCACGAATAGTCACGAAAACCAGCGAAAACCAACGCAACGAAAACCAGCCGTAACCGCTTTTCCTTCTTGCAACGCTTTCTTCGTGTCCTTACACGAATCAGCTTACAAAGAACTGCACACACACCAACAACTCTATGCACGGGTCTCACTCAGTGAGAGAATTAACAGCTAGTCCTCTCACCGACTCTCAGTGATATTAGAAATACAAGACGACAATGACAGTTACTCTGTTTTCTCTATTCTTCTTTCTTTTAATTTCGACTCATACAATATTCATGTTGCTGTACTTAAATTCGAATAACAATAACAATAATAATAGCAATAGCAATGCTCCGACACGGCCAATTCTGACAATTACAATTTAGCATTTCATGTTGATATGCTCCGCTCAAGTGTTCTTTCTCCTTTCTTTAAATCAATGTTAAAATAATCTTTACAATTTATTTGAGAGCCAAATCATACAGATGAATGTCCCGATAGCGCACCAAGTCTACCTATGTTTCTCGAAGAGGCCTTTTGATCATGACGTTACACATTTATGCGCCTGTTTCAACGCTAGTACCTTCACTGGCACTGTCTCTTGCGTCTGTTTCAACGCCAACACCTGTACCTTCACTGGTACCAATTGCGTCTGTTTCAACGCTACTACTCATCATATCCTCATCCATCTCCACAGAAACTGTCTCGACCGGTAACGCTCTTAAACACTCATGAGGATACTTGTAGGTTCGCTTGCTTGTGAATGACTTCAAACAATATCGGTCTCCTTCAAGTACTTCTGTTATGACAAATGGGCATTTAAATTTGGGATCTAGTTTGGTCTGATTTCTCTCTTCACACTTGAGCAGAACATGATCACCCACTTTATGCTTTACAACGTTTGCTTTGCCTTTATCGCTTCTGTTCTTATCATAATAGGCATTATTTTCTATATTCTCTTTTGCTTGTGCTCTTAGATTTTGTAGATTGTCATATTTTTCATCAACAATGTTCGATAGCATCCCTAATGGTCTTACATCTTTTCCAATTAAAAGCTGTAACGGACTAAACTTAGTGACCCGATTGACTGTGCAATTTATTGCTAACTGTACCTCTTTTAATGCCTCTTGCCACGAACGTTGGCCGCTGTTAGTAAACTTTTAAGTGTACTCATTACGCAATCGACCTGTCCATTTGCTCGACTAGCGCCTGTGGCAATTAAATGTTACTCGATGTTATGTGCAGAGCAAAATTCCTTAAACCCAGATCCTGCAAAGCATCGCCCCTGATCTGCTATGATACGGGATGGTATACCAAACAAGGAAATAACCACCTTCAGTGATACTATACAATTAGCTGCATCTATCTTCAGTGTATGGCGCAAATAAACGTACTTTGTAAACGCATCTATAAAGACTATAACATACTCTTTTTGGTCGTTCTTGCCACTTAGTTTACCGGTGATGTCTACATGTACCGTATGCCAGGGTATTTCGATTTTAGGCATCGGATGCATCTCTTGTTGAATTTTCCCAGATTGCGGTTTCGATAGCTTGCACGTGATGCAATTATCAACAAACTCTTGTACGTATTTCCTAATACCTTCAAACCAGTAACAACTGTACACTTTATCGAGGGTCTTTTCCCAACCAAGGTGCATGAATGTGGTTAATGACAGCCCATCTATAAGATCTTGGAACTACAGGTAACCAACGGGTTCTACCATTTCTTTGAATTTTACGATACAGCAAGCCTAGTCTCAACTCATACGTACTGGCAACATTCTCGTTTAATTCATTGTCTTTTAGTTTAGAGATTAAAGATGTCATTTCGAAATCTCGCTGCTGTTCAGCTATAAGCCAGGTGTCACTTAATTCAGTTAAATCTACGCGCATTTCAGGAGCTTTGACAGCAAACTGTAGCTTTTTTGTTGTTGGGTTTCTTGAGAAGAAGTCTACATGCGCCATGCGTTTTCCCTTTCTATACACAATATCGAATTCAAAAGATTGCAAGTACAACCACCATCGATATACCTTGTCATCTTACTCAATCTTTTGTTGACTTGCCTTTAAAGAGTTACAGTCAGTATATACTGTAAATTTGATACCTTTTAAATAATGTTGATAATATTTTACTGCGTTAAATACTGCCAAGGTTTCCAAAAGATATGAGTTATACCTTGACTCTGCTGGGGTTGTACATTTACTGTAATACACGATAACATGGTTTCTATCTTTTATTTTGTGCATGAGTATTGCACCATAACCCACAGAGCTAGCATCTGTATGCAGCTCAACCGGATATTGTGGATCGAAAATGGTTAATACCGGGCTACGGGTCAGTGCAAAGATTATCTCCTTTCTCACTACTTCATGACTTTCTTTCCAATCAAAACTATTATTGCCTTTAGACGTAAGACAAAATAGAGGCTTTAAAGTTTCGGAGAATTTCGGCACGAATTGTCTAAAGTATGATGCTAATCCAATGAACTGTCTTAGTTGCCGCCGTTTGCGGCGGTGGCAATTCAACTAATGCCTGCAATTTTCGAGGATTAGGTCTAAGCTCACCTGCCTCTACTTCGTATCCCAAATACTCTATTTTTGATTTTAAAAATGTACATTTTTCGAAATTAAATGAGAATCCAGCTTGAATAAGAATTTCTATGACTTTCTGCAATCTTGGAATTGCCTCATCTTTAGTTTCGGCCACGACCAATACATCATCTATGTAAACCACGACATACGAATACGAAAGTGGCCCCAACGCTTTTATTATTGCCCGCTGAAACACCGACGGAGCATTTTTTTAAACCAAACGGCATTGCCAAAAACTCAAATTGCCCTTCTGGCGTTACAAATGCTGTACGCTCTACTGAATCTGGGTGAATAGGCATGTCCAAACAAGAAAAATACCTACCCCCACGTAACCTTGCAATTTGGTCGGAGATAAGAGGCAATGGAATTTTATCCGAAACTGTGTAAGCGTTAAGCTCCCTATAGTCGACGCATAAGCGATCAGTTCCGTTTTTCTTTCTAACCAATAAAATCGGACTCGCAAATGGGGAACAGCTCGGTCTTATAATATTTGCCGCCATCAACTCTTTAATTTTTTCGCGAACAGTTTGCTTCTCATCTACACTAAGCCTATATGGTCGCCTTTGTACCGTTTTATTTGGATCTATTAACCGAATTTCCAACTGGCCTGTGTTAACCTGTTTCTCTGGAACGCCAGAGATAAAATGTTCCATGTATGGTCTTGGTTTTTTTCGGCATGCCTGCGGTAGGCTTGCGGCCGCAAAAGTCACAGATGTGGGAGCCGTCAATAAAAACAGGTAAGCTGGATGCAGACGCATGCTAGACATTCTGGTCGTTTATTGCCTGCCATAAAACCCTTTAACCCAAAATGTTTACAATGTCGAAAAATACATTAAAATATCACTTGCATTTTTTCCATATCAAAGTGCAAACGAGCGGCAAGTGCGGTTCACCTGTTTTCGTTGCCTGTTCACACATTTGTGCCTTACGCGACCGCAAGCCCACCGTCGCCCAAATTGACGCACCCATTGATGAAAATATCTCTGTCTTACGACAAACCCTTGATCGGCTCATTCGCACACATTTGTATGTGTGTGTGTGTCCGAGTGTAGAGCTCGAAATTCAGAAATGCCAAAAACTTCAAATTTGGTCAAATTTGCATCGGGCAGGCAGGCAGGCAACCAACACGCACACAAACGCATTAATGCTTCCATCCATATAGAAAAGTGTGTAAGTGTGTGTGCTTGGAGGCCCAAAGAGTTATCATGCACTTATGCCAACGTTCAGGTATCCTTACCCTTGCAACAATCATGGAAAATAGGAGTTTTGCACATAAACAGGCCAAGCCCTTTAATAATGTCACCCAACTACTTACTCGAAAGAGTGTGCGTGTGCACAAGTAGAAAGTCGAAAAAATTGAACATTTTCAATTTTTGGTTTTTTCTCTTAAATTATTCAACAAGCCGACGAAGAATTACCCTTGCAGAAATACGACTTAGTTTTTTTTTTGTAATTTGAACCAAAATTGGTCCCCACAATAAACAAAAAATTAAAATATAATATATAAATATGTCGAAGCGGCCGTAGGGTCAGAATTCTTTACACTTTGAGCAGCGAGTCCCGGCATCTTTGTTGGTGGCATTTGCTTCTCTTTTCTAAATTTCACTGTGCACAATCACGTCCGTTCGCTCAGACCATTTACTTCTGTCTGTCCACATCAATCCTTTTCCTTGCAACGCCACGAATAGTCACGAAAACCAGCGAAAACTAACGCAACGAAAACCAGCCGTAACCGCTTTTCCTTCTTGCAACGCTTTCTTCGTGTCCTTACACGAATCAGCTTACAAAGAACTGCACGCACACCAACAACTCTATGCACGGGTCTCACTCAGTGAGAGAATTAACAGCTAGTCCTCTCACCGACTCTCAGTGATATAAGAAATACAAGACGACAATGACAGTTACTCTGTTTTCTCTATTCTTCTTTCTTTTAATTTCGACTCATACAATATTCATGTTGCTGTACTTAAATTCGAATAACAATAACAATAGCAATGCTCCGACACGGCCAATTCTGACAATTACAATTTAGCAATTCATGTTGATATGCTCCGCTCAAGTGTTCTTTCTCCTTTCTTTAAATCAATGTTAAAATAATCTTTACAACTTATTTGAGAGCCAAATCATACAGATGAATGTCCCGATAGCGCCCCAAGTCTACCTATGTTTCTCGAAGAGGCCTTTTGATCATGACGTTACACATTTATGCGCCTGTTTCAACGCTAGTACCTTCACTGGCACTGTCTCTTGCGTCTGTTTCAACGCCAACACCTGTACCTTCACTGGTACCAATTGCGTCTGTTTCAACGCTACTACTCATCATATCCTCATCCATCTCCACAGAAACTGTCTCGACCGGTAACGCTCTTAAACACTCATGAGGATACTTGTAGGTTCGCTTGCTTGTGAATGACTTCAAACAATATCGGTCTCCTTCAAGTACTTCTGTTATGACAAATGGGCATTTAAATTTGGGATCTAGTTTGGTCTGATTTCTCTCTTCACACTTGAGCAGAACATGATCACCCACTTTATGCTTTACAACGTTTGCTTTGCCTTTATCGCTTCTGTTCTTATCATATTAGGCATTATTTTCTATATTCTCTTTTGCTTGTGCTCTTAGATTTTGTAGATTGTCATATTTTTCATCAACAATGTTCGATAGCATCCCTAATGGTCTTACATCTTTTCCAATTAAAAGCTGTAACGGACTAAACTTAGTGACCCGATTGACTGTGCAATTTATTGCTAACTGTACCTCTTTTAATGCCTCTTGCCACGAACGTTGGCCCGTCTCTACCGCTGTTAGTGAACTTTTAAGTGTACTCATTACGCGTTCGACCTGTCCATTTGCTCGACTAGCGCCTGTGGCAATTAAATGCAACTCGATGTTATGTGCAGAGCAAAATTCCTTAAACCCAGATCCTGCAAAGCATCGCCCCTGATCTGCTATGATACGGGATGGTACACCAAACAAGGAAATAACCACCTTCAGTGATACTATACAATTAGCTGCATCTATCTTCAGTGTATGGTGCAAATAAACGTACTTTGTAAACACATCTATAAAGACTATAACATACTCTTTTTGGTCGTTCTTGCCACTTAGTTTACCGGTGATGTCTACATGTACCGTATGCCAGGGTATTTCGATTTTAGGCATCGGATGCCTCTTGTTGAATTTTCCCAGATTGCGGTTTCGATAGCTTGCACGTGATGCAATTATCAACAAACTTTCGTACGTATTTCCTAATACCTTCAAACCAGTAACAACTGTACACTTTATCGAGGGTCTTTTCCCAACCAAGGTGCATTATAGCCTCATGAATGTGGTTAATGACAGCCCATCTATAAGATCTTGGAACTACAGGTAACCAACGGGTTCTACCATTTCTTTGAATTTTACGATACAGCAAGCCTAGTCTCAACTCATACGTACTGGCAACATTCTCGTTTAATTCATTGTCTTTTAGTTTAGAGATTAAAGATGTCATTTCGAAATCTCGCTGCTGTTCAGCTATAAGCCAGGTGTCACTTAATTCAGTTAAATCTACGCGCATTTCAGGAGCTTTGACAGCAAACTGTAGCTTTTTTGTTATTGGGTTTCTTGAGAAGAAGTCTACATGCGCCATGCGTTTTTCCTTTCTATACACAAAATCGAATTCAAAAGATTGCAAGTACAACCACCATCGATATACCTTGTCATCTAACTCAATCTTTTGTTGACTTGCCTTTAAAGAGTTACAGTCAGTATATACTGTAAATTTGATACCTTTTAAATAATGTTGATAATATTTTACTGCGTTAAATACTGCCAAGGTTTCCAAAAGATATGAGTTATACCTTGACTCTGCTGGGGTTGTACATTTACTGTAATACTTGATAACATGGTTTCTATCTTTTATTTTATGCATGAGTATTGCACCATAACCCACAGAGCTAGCATCTGTATGCAGCTCAACCGGATATTGTGGATCGAAAATGGTTAATACCGGGCTACGGGTCAGTGCAAAGATTATCTCCTTTCTCACTACTTCATGACTTTCTTTCCAATCAAAACTATTATTGCCTTTAGACGTAAGACAAAATAGAGGCTTTAAAGTTTCGGAGAATTTCGGCACGAATTGTCTAAAGTATGATGCTAATCCAATGAACTGTCTTAGTTGCCGCCGTTTGCGGCGGTGGCAATTCAACTAATGCCTGCAATTTTCGAGGATTAGGTCTAAGCTCACCTGCCTCTACTTCGTATCCCAAATACTCTATTTTTGATTTTAAAAATGTACATTTTTCGAAATTAAATGAGAATCCAGCTTGAATAAGAATTTCTATGACTTTCTGCAATCTTGAAATTGCCTCATCTTTAGTTTCGGCCACGACCAATACATCATCTATGTAAACCACGACATACGAATACGAAAGTGGCCCCAACGCTTTTATTATTGCCCGCTGAAACACCGACGGAGCATTTTTTAAACCAAACGGCATTGCTAAAAACTCAAATTGCCCTTCTGGCGTTACAAATGCTGTACGCTCTACTGAATCTGGGTGAATAGGTATTTGGTAAAATCCGCTGGCCATGTCCAAACAAGAAACATACCTACCCCCACGTAACCTTGCAATTTGGTCGGAGATAAGAGGCAATGGAAATTTATCCGAAACTGTGTAAGCGTTAAGCTCCCTATAGTCGACGCATAAGCGATCAGTTCCGTTTTTCTTTCTAACCAATAAAATCGGACTTGCAAATGGGGAACAGCTCGGTCTTATAATATTTGCCGCCATCAACTCTTTAATTTTTTCGCGAACAGTTTGATTCTCATCTACACTAAGCCTATATGGTCGCCTTTGTACCGTTTTATTTGGATCTATTAACCGAATTTCCAACTGGCCTGTGTTAACCTGTTTCTCGGGAGCGCCAGAGATAAAATGTTCCATGTATGGTTTCAAAACGTTTATTAAACGGCTCTTGTCAGCTTCGTCTAACTCTACATTTTGGTTAATACATTCTTCATATGTTTTGGGTTCAGTAACGACATTAATCAGCTTTACTTTATAAATGCAGAATCTGTCTGACTCGATCGTCACTCCGAAACCTTGACTTAAAATTTCCCTGCCTATCATAACATCGTGTTTCAAATACTTGTCCATAACGACATGGAATAACATTTCCAAAATAAAGTCATTAATGGTTACATTGGTCAAAATTTGCGTGGAGATACATACAGAATCGTTTCCAATACCCTTAAGCATTACTACGTTAAAAAGTCTTTTTCCAGAGAATTTTCCAGCTGCGCTTTCCTTAATGAGTGAACACTCGGCTCCAGAGTCAAAACAAAAATCAACGGACTCACCACAATGAACGAGCACAACTTTTGGTTCCATTACCGAACATATGTTCACTCTCTTTACAAAACTTTGTCCAGTCGAAGGGCACCCAGTGGAAATGTGTCCAGCCTGTCCACACTTGTAGCATATTACGTTGGATTTTTGCTCTTTTGGCCTCATACCAATGCGTCCAGCATGCCCGCTTCCCAATGGTTGTGATTCCTTTCAGGTCCCACAGTAGTTTCTGCTTTCGAAGTCTCTTGACGCTGCCCGATTTCATATACCTGCAACTGTTGCTGTAGTTCGCTTCGCGATTTGATGTTTGTGGTGCACACAAGCTTTTTTAGTCTGCTGTCCAGTTGCGCAGTATGCGCAAGCACAACTGACACCAACAATTCCTCCAGCTCCATTTTTTTCATTTTCGTCATTAATGAAGTGACGATTCGGCTTGCATACGACGACATGCACTCTCCAGTCCCTGGGCGTCCGTCTAGCAGCTTAAGAAATGTTGCTGTGGTTGTCTCTACGCCGACAAATCTTTGCGTAAAAAGTTGCTTGAACTCAACCCAAGTCATGCCAGGAAAACAGATTTGTGAAAGCCATTGCGATGCACTGCCCTCCAAAGCTTTACTGAGGGCAATCACGAGCGCACAACCCTCAAGTGGATTTTCAATAAAAATTATATCGGCCGTAATACTCCAAGCACATGCATCAGCACCTGTAGCTTCGGGGTTGTATTTGGGTAAAAACACCGTATTTGACTCACGAGGCGCTGCGCTAGCCTGCACTCTTCGCAGCAACTCCATAAAATTTCTATTTTGTTGCTCCAAAATTTGACACAACTGAGAGTTAGGAGGATCCAATCCCACTTCTGATGTCGAAGCGGCCGTAGGGTCAGAATTCTTTACACTTTGAGCAGCGAGTCCCAGCATCTTTGTTGGTGGCATTTGCTTCTCTTTTCTAAATTTCACTGTGCACAATCACGTCCGTTCGCTCAGACCATTTACTTCTGTCTGTCCACATCAATCCTTTTCCTCGCAACGCCACGCAATAGTCACGAAAACCAGCGGTAACCGCTTATGCTTCTTGCAACGCATCGAAAACCAGCCATAACCGCTTTTGCTTCTTGCAACGCAACGAAAACCAGCCGTAACCGCTTTTCCTTCTTGCAACGCTTTCTTCGTGTCCTTACACGAATCAGCTTACAAAGAACTGCACGCACACCAACAACTCTATGCACGGGTCTCACTCAGTGAGAGAATTAACAGCTAGTCCTCTCACCGACTCTCAGTGATATAAGAAATACAAGACGACAATGACAGTTACTCTGTTTTCTCTATTCTTCTTTCTTTTAATTTCGACTCATACAATATTAATGTTGCTGTACTTAAATTCGAATAACAATAACAATAATAATAGCAATAGCAATGCTCCGACAAATATATGTACATATGTAGACCTCGGGGTTTTTGGTAAGCTATGCAGGGAGAAGGAGATGCACACAAGTGCGAGGCACACTTAGCACATGCATACACACATATGTATGTATGTATGTTTTTGGGATGTAAGGAATTAAAAACGAACATACATACATTATGAAAAGGCATCAGCCGCAGCGACGTTGTGCGCTGAGCGAGATGCTGCTTCATACTGAACGTTCGGCTTTCGAGTCCGGCGTTCGGATGCCACCCTCAGCAGTCTTACTTTGTCTGGGCACACTAAAATGGTCGCAGGCACCCATGGGGCTCAGTCGTTGACGATTTATCGGTATCCGATTATTCCGCTGTTTGACACGTATATGCATTGTATAGTTAGTGATCACATTTTCAAGTTTTTCAAAAATGTCACATTTTTAAAATTTGTTTTCTTATGGGAAAACGTACGAGCGCATTTTATAACCTTTCTCCACTGTCCACATTTCTAGCACAGTTTTCAAAAATGTGTAAGAAATGTGTACAGTGGAATAAGGCTATAAAGTCAACTCAGAAATAAAGTGTTTAAATAATCACACGAGTAATTTCTGTGCGAGGAGCTTTATTTGAAGTTCAGTTTAGGACTTAATCGGTGGAGTGCAGAATATTTGGTGATTGGTTATTTGTTTACAACCATAAAGCCAAAAGCGCTTAATCTGGTGCGCAGAAAATCTTAAGTGCAGTTTGTTATTGATTATTTATTTACAGCATTGATCGAGAAGCGCTTATTCTTGCTTATGTTGCTATGTAGTTATTGCATTTTTGCTTACGTTTATTTTTTTACAGCCTATGCTTAAGCTGGTCCGACTGGGTACAATGTGGGCAATGGATTTTAGCCTATTTCTATTACTGGCGATACATTCTGGATCTCTTTTGTTAAAAATGGGTAAAAAGGGTATAATGTTTTTGTGCAAATGCATGTAACAGGCAGAAGGAAGCATCTCCGACCTCATATAGTATACATATTCTTGATCAGCATCAATAGCCGAGTCGATCTAGCCATGTCCGTCTGTCTGTCTGTCCGTCTGTCCGTATGTATGAACGCAAGGATATCAGAACCTAAAAGAGCTAGAGACTTGAAATTTAAGCTGTAGGTCCTCCTAGTCCCCGCGCAGATCGAGTTTGTTTCCGATATTCGATAACTTGCCACGTTGACCCCCAGATAGAGATATATTCAGCAATGGGTGCGTAAAATTGGGCGACGGGAACGGTCTTGGTTTTTCTCGGCATGCCTGCGGTGGGCTTGCGGCCGCAAAAGTCACAAATGTGTGAGCCGTCAATAAAAACAGGTAAGCTGGATGCAGACGCATGCTAGACATTCTGGTCGTTTATTGCTTGCCATAAAACCCTTTAACCCAAAATGTTTACAATGTCGAAATACATTAAAATACATTAAAAGGTCACTTGCATTTTTTCCATATCAAAGTGCAAGCGAGCGTCAAGTGCGGTTCACCTGTTTTCGTTGCCTGTTCACACATTTGTGCCTTACGCGACCGCAAGCCCACCGTCGCCCAAATTGACGCACCCATTGATGAAAACATCTCTGTCTGACGACAAACCCTTGATCGGCTCATTCGCACACATTTTTGTGTGTCTGTGTCTGTGTGTAGAGCTCGAAATTCAGAAATGCCAAAAACTTAATATTTTGTCAAATTTGCATCGGGCAGGCAGGCAGGCAACCAACACGCACACAAACGCATAAATGCTTCCATCCATATAGAAAAGTGTGTAAGTGTGTGTGCTTGGAGGCCCAAAGAGTTATCATGCACTTATGCCAACGTTCAGGTACCCTTACCCTTACAACAATCATGGAAAATAGGAGTTTTGCACATGAACAGGCCAAGCCCTTTAATAATGTCACCCAACTGCTTACTCGAAAGGGTGTGCGTGTGCACAAGTAGAAAGTCGAAAAAATTGAACATTTTCAATTTTTGGTTTTTTTTCTTAAATTATTCGACAAGCCGACGAAGAATTACCCTTGCAGAAATACGACTTAGTTTTTTTTTGTAATTTTAACCAAAATTGGTCCCCACAGTTAACAACAAACTAAAATATAATATATAAATATATCATTTAGGTCATTTAAGTTTTTAATAAATATAAATATAGCAGATTCTTCTCATTATGCCTCACTGGACGAAGAAATACTTGATAGAGCATTTGAATGTGTGTGGCTTGCGACAAACGCCGCGATCTACTTGTGCGCACATCCACACAACACAAACATATGTATGTTTGTAGATCTCGGGGTTTTTGAGAAGCTATGCAGGGAGAAGGAGATGCACACAAGTGCGCAAATCAATAAGTGAGAGCGAGGCACACTCTGCACATGCATACACACATATGTATGTATGTTTTTGGGATGTAAGGAATTAAAAACGAACATACATACATTATGAAAAGGCATCAGCCGCAGCGACGTTGTGCGCTGAGCGAGATGCGGCTTCATACTGAACGTTCGGCTTTCGAGGCCGGCGTTCGGCTGCCACCCTCAGCAGTCTTACTTTGTCTGGGCACACTAAAATGGTCGCAGGCACCCATGGGGCTCAGTCGTTGACGATTTATCGGTATCCGATTATTCCGCTGTTTGACATGTATATGCATTGTATAGTTAGTGATCACATTTTCAAGTTTTTCAAAAATGTCACATTTTTAAAATTTGTTTTCTTATGGGAAAACGTACGGGCGCATTTTATAACCTTTCTCCACTGTCCACATTTCTAGCACAGTTTTCAAAAATGTGTAAGAAATGTGTACAGTGGAATAAGGCTATAAAGTCAACTCAGAAATAAAGTATTTAAATAATCACACGAGTAATTTCTGTGCGAGGAGCTTTATTTGAAGTTCAGTTTAGGACTTAATCGGTGGAGTGCAGAATATTTGGTGATTGGTTACTTGTTTACAACAATAAAGCCAAAAGCGCTTAATCTGGTGCGCAGAAAATCTTAAGTGCAGTTTGTTATTGATTATTTATTTACAGCATTGATCGAGAAGCGCTTATTCTTGCTTATGTTGCTATGTAGTTATTGCATTTTTGCTTACGTTTATTTGTTTACAGCCTATGCTTAAGCTAGTCCGACTGGGTACAATGTGGGCAATGGATTTTAGCCTATTTCTATTACTGGCGATACATTCTGGATCTCTTTTGTTTGTTTTTATACCCTCAACCCATTAAAAATGGGTAAAAAGGGTATAATGTTTTTGTGCAAATGCATGTAACAGGCAGAAGGAAGCATCTCCGACCTCATATAGTATACATATTCTTGATCAGCATCAATAGCCGAGTCGATCTAGCCATGTCCGTCTGTCCGTCTCTCCGTTATATGAACGCAAGGATCTCAGAACCTATAAGAGCTAGAGACTTGAAATTTAAGCTGTAGGTCCTCCTAGTCCCCGCGCAGATCGAGTTTGTTTCCGATATTCGATAACTTGCCCCGTTGACCCCCAGACAGAGATATTTTCATCAATGGGTGCATAAATTTGGGCGACGGGCACGGTCCTGGTTTTTTTCGGCATGCCTGCGCCTACCGCAGGAAACAAAGTTTTGCGGCCGCAAAAGTCACAAATGTGTGAGCCGTCAATAAAAACAGGTAAGCCGCACTTGTCGCGCGTTTGCACTTTGATATGGATGCAGACGCATGCTAGATTTTTTCGACTTTCTATGTGCAAAACTCCTATTTTCCATGATTGTTGTAAGGGTAAGGGTACCTGAACGTTGGCATAAGTGCATGATAACTCTTTGGGCCTCTAAGCACACACACTTACACACTTTTCTATATGGATGGAAGCATTTATGCGTTTGTGTGCGTGTTGGTTGCCTGCTTGCCTGCCCGATGCAAATTTGACATGATTTGAAGTTTTTGGCATTTCTGAATTAAAATTAAAATATAAGATATAAATATACCACTTAGGTCATTTAAGTTTTTAATAAATATAAATATATCAGATTCTTCTCATTATGCCTGACTGGACGAAGAAATACTTGATAGAGCATTTGAATGTGTGTGCCACAAGCAAAAAGGCCACACAATTGAAGAAAAAATCTTTGGCTTGCGACAAACGCCGCGATCTACTTGTGCGCACATCCACATAACACAAACATATGTATGTTTGTAGATCTCGGGGCTTTTGAGAAGCTATGCAGGGAGAAGGAGATGCACACAAGTGCGCAAATCAATAAGTGAGAGCGAGGCACACTCTGCACATGCATACACACATATGTATGTATGTTTTTGGGATGTAAGGAATTAAAAACGAACATACATACATTATGAAAAGGCATCAGCCGCAGCGACGTTGTGTGCTGAGCGAGATGCGGCTTCATACTGAATGTTCGGCTTTCGAGGCCGGCGTTCGGCTGCCACCCTCAGCAGTCTTACTTTGTCTGGGCACACTAAAATGGTCGCAGGCACCCATGGGGCTCAGTCGTTGACGATTTATCGGTATCCGATTATTCCAAGTTGTTCAAAAATGTCACATTTTTAAAATTTGTTTTCTTATGGGAAAACGTACGGGCGCATTTTATAACCTTACTCCACTGTCCACATTTCTAACACAGTTTTCAAAATGTGTAAGAAATGTGTGCAGTGGAATAAGGCTATAAGGTCAACTCTGAAATAAAGTATTTAAATAATCACGCGAGTAATTTCTGTGCGAGGAGCTTTATTTGAAGTTCAGTTTAGGACTTAATCGATGGAGTGCAGAATATTTGGTGATTGGTTATTTGTTTACAACAATAAAGCCAAAAGCGCTTAATCTGGTGCGCAGAAAATCTTAAGTGCAGTTTGTTATTGATTATTTGTTTACAGCATTGATCGAGAAGCACTTATTCTTGCTTATGTTGCTATGTAGTTATTGCATTTTTGCTTACGTTTATTTGTTTACAGCCTATGCTTAAGTTAGTCCGACTGGGTACAATGTGGGCAATGGATTTTAGCCTATTTCTATTACTGGCGATACATTCTGGATCTCTTTTGTTTGTTTTTATACCCTCAACCCATTAAAAATGGGTAAAAAGGGTATAATGTTTTTGTGCAAATGTATGTAACAGGCAGAAGGAAGCATCTCCGACCTCATATAGTATACATATTCTTGATCAGCATCAATAGCCGAGTCGATCTAGCCATGTCCGTCTGTCTGTCTGTCCGTATGTATGAACGCAGGGATCTCAGAACCCATAAGAGCTAGAGACTTGAAATTTAAGCTGTAGGTCCTCCTAGTCCCCGCGCAGATCGAGTTTGTTTCCGATATTCGATAACTTGCCCCGTTGACCCCCAGACAGAGATATTTTCATCAATGGGTGCATAAATTTGGGCGACGGGCACGGTCCTGGTTTTTTTCGGCATGCCTGCGCCTACCGCAGGAAACAAAGTTTTGCGGCCGCAAAAGTCACAAATGTGTGAGCCGTCAATAAAGACAGGTAAGCCGCACTTGTCGCGCGTTTGCACTTTGATATGGATGCAGACGCATGCTAGATTTTTTCGACTTTCTACTTGTGCACACGCACACTCTTTCGAGTAAGCAGTTGGGTGACATTATTAAAGGGCTTGGCCTGTTCATGTGCAAAACTCCTATTTTCCATGATTGTTGTAAGGGTAAGGGTACCTGAACGTTAGCATAAGTGCATGATAACTCTTTGGGCCTCTAAGCACACACACTTACACACTTTTCTATATGGATGGAATCATTTATGTGTTTGTGTGCGTGTTGGTTGCCTGCCTGCCTGCCCGATGCAAATTTGACATGATTTGAAGTTTTTGGCATTTCTGAATTAAAATTAAAATATAAGATATAAATATATCACTTAGGTCATTTAAGTTTTTAATAAATATAAATATATCAGATTCTTCTCATTATGCCTGACTGGACGAAGAAATACTTGATAGAGCATTTGAATGTGTGTGCCACAGGCAGAAAGGGCACACAATTGAAGAAAAAATCTCTGGCTTGCGACAAACGCCGCGATCTACTTGTGCGCACATCCACACAACACAAACATATGTACATATGTATGTTTGTGGACCTCGGGGTTTTTGAGAAGCTATGCAGGGAGAAGGAGATGCACACAAGTGCGAGGCACACTTTGCACATGCATACACACATATGTATGTTTTTGGGATGTAAGGAATTAAAAACGAACATACATATATTATGAAAAGGCATCAGCCGCAGCGACGTTGAGCGCTGAGCGAGATGCGGCTTCATACTGAACGTTCGGCATTCGAGACCGGCGTTCGGCTGCCACCCTCAGCAGTCTTCCTTTGTCTGGGCACACTAAAATGGTCGCAGGCACCCATGGGGCTCAGTCGTTGACGATTTATCGGTATCCGATTATTCCGCTGTTTGACATGTATATGCATTGTATAGTTAGTGATCACATTTTCAAGTTTTTCAAAAATGTCACATTTTTAAAAT
The DNA here is from genome assembly GCA_035045885.1 of Drosophila borealis. Classification (NCBI taxonomy): domain Eukaryota; kingdom Metazoa; phylum Arthropoda; class Insecta; order Diptera; family Drosophilidae; genus Drosophila; species Drosophila borealis. Next base: position 161,492 of record JAWNOR010000340.1, on the reverse strand, counting down.
TTTTTTTCTTATGGGAAAACGTACTATGCTTATGTTGCTATGTAGTTATTGCATTTTTGCTTACGTTTATTTTTTACAGCCTATGCTTAAGCTGGTCCGACTGGGTACAATGTGGGCAATGGATTTTAGCCTATTTCTATTACTGGCGATACATTCTGGATCTCTTTTGTTTGTTTTTATACCCTCAACCCATTAAAAATGGGTAAAAAGGGTATAATGTTTTTGTGCAAATGCATGTAACAGGCAGAAGGAAGCATCTCCGACCTCATTTAGTATACATATTCTTGATCAGCATCAATAGCCGAGTCGATCTAGCCATGTCCGTCTGTCTGTCTCTCCGTTATATGAACGCAAGGATCTCAGAACCTATAAGAGCTAGAGACTTGAAATTTAAGCTGTAGGTCCTCCTAGTCCCCGCGCAGATCGAGTTTGTTTCCGATATTCGATAACTTGCCCCGTTGACCCCCAGACAGAGATATTTTCATCAATGGGTGCATAAATTTGGGCGACGGGCACGGTCTTTGTTTTTTTCGGCATGCCTGCGCCTACCGCAGGAAACAAAGTTTTGCGGCCGCAAAAGTCACAAATGTGTGAGCCGTCAATAAAAACAGGTAAGCCGCACTTGTCGCGCGTTTGCACTTTGATATGGATGCAGACGCAAGCTAGATTTTTTCGACTTTCTACTTGTGCACACGCACACTCTTTCGAGTAAGCAGTTGGGTGACATTATTAAAGGGCTTGGCCTGTTCATGTGCAAAACTCCTATTTTCCATGATTGTTGTAAGGGTAAGGGTACCTGAACGTTGGCATAAGTGCATGATAACTCTTTGGGCCTCTAAGCACACACACTTACACACTTTTCTATATGGATGGAAGCATTTATGCGTTTGTGTTGGTTGCCTGCCCGATGCAAATTTGACATGATTTGAAGTTTTTGGCATTTCTGAATTAAAATTAAAATATAAGATATAAATATATCACTTAGGTCATTTAAGTTTTTAATAAATATAAATATATCAGATTCTTCTCATTATGCCTGACTGGACGAAGAAATACTTGATAGAGCATTTGAATGTGTGTGCCACAGGCACAAAGGGCACACAATTGAAGAAAAAATCTCTGCCTTGCGACAAACGCCGCGATCTACTTGTGCGCAAATCCACACAACACAAACATATGTATGTTTGTAGACCTCGGGGTTTTTGAGAAGCTATGCAGGGAGAAGGAGATGCACACAAGTGCGAGGCACACTTTGCACATGCATACACACATATGTATGTTTTTGGGATGTAAGGAATTAAAAACGAACATACATATATTATGAAAAGGCATCAGCCGCAGCGACGTTGTGCGCTGAGCGAGATGCGGCTTCATACTGAACGTTCGGCTTTTGAGGCCGGCGTTCGGATGCCACCCTCAGCAGTCTTACTTTGTCTGGGCACACTAAAATGGTCGCAGGCACCCATGGGGCTCAGTCGTTGACGATTTATCGGTATCCGATTATTCCGCTGTTTGACATGTATATGCATTGTATAGTTAGTGATCACATTTTCAAGTTTTTCAAAAATGTCACATTTTTAAAATTTGTTTTCTTATGGGAAAACGTACGAGCGCATTTTATAACCTTTCTCCACTGTCCACATTTCTAGCACAGTTTTCAAAAATGTGTAAGAAATGTGTACAGTGGAATAAGGCTATAAAGTCAACTCAGAAATAAAGTATTTAAATAATCACACGAGTAATTTCTGTGCGAGGAGCTTTATTTGAAGTTCAGTTTAGGACTTAATCGGTGGAGTGCAGAATATTTGGTGATTGGTTATTTGTTTACAATAATAAAGCCAAAAGCGCTTAATCTGGTGCGCAGAAAATCTTAAGTGCAGTTTGTTATTGATTATTTATTTACAGCATTGATCGAGAAGCGCTTATTCTTGCTTATGCTGCTATGTAGTTATTGCATTTTTGCTTACGTTTATTTGTTTACAGCCTATGCTTAAGCTGGTCCGACTGGGTACAATGTGGGCAATGGATTTTAGCCTATTTCTATTACTGGCGATACATTCTGGATCTCTTTTGTTTGTTTTTATACCCTCAACCCATTAAAAATGGGTAAAAAGGGTATAATGTTTTTGTGCAAATGCATGTAACAGGCAGAAGGAAGCATCTCCGACCTCATATAGTATACATATTCTTGATCAGCATCAATAGCCGAGTCGATCTAGCCATGTCCGTCTGTCTGTCTGTCCGTCTGTCCGTATGTATGAACGCAAGGATATCAGAACCTAAAAGAGCTAGAGACTTGAAATTTAAGCTGTAGGTCCTCCTAGTCCCCGCGCAGATCGAGTTTGTTTCCGATATTCGATAACTTGCCACGTTGACCCCCAGATAGAGATATATTCAGCAATGGGTGCGTAAAATTTGGCGACGGGAACGGTCTTGGTTTTTTTCGGCATGCCTGCGGTGGGCTTGCGGCCGCAAAAGTCACAAATGTGTGAGCCGTCAATAAAAACAGGTAAGCTGGATGCAGACGCATGCTAGACATTCTGGTCGTTTATTGCTTGCCATAAAACCCTTTAACCCAAAATGTTTACAATGTCGAAATACATTAAAATACATTAAAAGGTCACTTGCATTTTATCCATATCAAAGTGCAAGCGAGCGTCAAGTGCGGTTCACCTGTTTTCGTTGCCTGTTCACACATTTGTGCCTTACGCGACCGCAAGCCCACCGTCGCCCAAATTGACGCACCCATTGATGAAAACATCTCTGTCTGACGACAAACCCTTGATCGGCTCATTCGCACACATTTTTGTGTGTCTGTGTCTGTGTGTAGAGCTCGAAATTCAGAAATGCCAAAAACTTAATATTTTGTCAAATTTGCATCGGGCAGGCAGGCAGGCAACTAACACGCACACAAACGCATAAATGCTTCCATCCATATAGAAAAGTGTGTAAGTGTGTGTGCTTGGAGGCCCAAAGAGTTATCATGCACTTATGCCAACGTTCAGGTACCCTTACCCTTACAACAATCATGGAAAATAGGAGTTTTGCACATGAACAGGCCAAGCCCTTTAATAATGTCACCCAACTGCTTACTCGAAAGGGTGTGCGTGTGCACAAGTAGAAAGTCGAAAAAATTGAACATTTTCAATTTTTGGTTTTTTTCTTAAATTATTCGACAAGCCGACGAAGAATTACCCTTGCAGAAATACGACTTAGTTTTTTTTTGTAATTTTAACCAAAATTGGTCCCCACAGTTAACAACAAACTAAAATATAATATATAAATATATCATTTAGGTCATTTAAGTTTTTAATAAATATAAATATAGCAGATTCTTCTCATTATGCCTCACTGGACGAAGAAATACTTGATAGAGCATTTGAATGTGTGTGGCTTGCGACAAACGCCGCGATCTACTTGTGCGCACATCCACACAACACAAACATATGTATGTTTGTAGATCTCGGGGTTTTTGAGAAGCTATGCAGGGAGAAGGAGATGCACACAAGTGCGCAAATCAATAAGTGAGAGCGAGGCACACTCTGCACATGCATACACACATATGTATGTATGTTTTTGGGATGTAAGGAATTAAAAACGAACATACATACATTATGAAAAGGCATCAGCCGCAGCGACGTTGTGCGCTGAGCGAGATGCGGCTTCATACTGAACGTTCGGCTTTCGAGGCCGGCGTTCGGCTGCCACCCTCAGCAGTCTTACTTTGTCTGGGCACACTAAAATGGTCGCAGGCACCCATGGGGCTCAGTCGTTGACGATTTATCGGTATCCGATTATTCCGCTGTTTGACATGTATATGCATTGTATAGTTAGTGATCACATTTTCAAGTTTTTCAAAAATGTCACATTTTTAAAATTTGTTTTCTTATGGGAAAACGTACGGGCGCATTTTATAACCTTTCTCCACTGTCCACATTTCTAGCACAGTTTTCAAAAATGTGTAAGAAATGTGTACAGTGGAATAAGGCTATAAAGTCAACTCAGAAATAAAGTATTTAAATAATCACACGAGTAATTTCTGTGCGAGGAGCTTTATTTGACGTTCAGTTTAGGACTTAATCGGTGGAGTGCAGAATATTTGGTGATTGGTTACTTGTTTACAACAATAAAGCCAAAAGCGCTTAATCTGGTGCGCAGAAAATCTTAAGTGCAGTTTGTTATTGATTATTTATTTACAGCATTGATCGAGAAGCGCTTATTCTTGCTTATGTTGCTATGTAGTTATTGCATTTTTGCTTACGTTTATTTGTTTACAGCCTATGCTTAAGCTAGTCCGACTGGGTACAATGTGGGCAATGGATTTTAGCCTATTTCTATTACTGGCGATACATTCTGGATCTCTTTTGTTTGTTTTTATACCCTCAACCCATTAAAAATGGGTAAAAAGGGTATAATGTTTTTGTGCAAATGCATGTAACAGGCAGAAGGAAGCATCTCCGACCTCATATAGTATACATATTCTTGATCAGCATCAATAGCCGAGTCGATCTAGCCATGTCCGTCTGACTGTCTCTCCGTTATATGAACGCAAGGATCTCAGAACCTATAAGAGCTAGAGACTTGAAATTTAAGCTGTAGGTCCTCCTAGTCCCCGCGCAGATCGAGTTTGTTTCCGATATTCGATAACTTGCCCCGTTGACCCCCAGACAGAGATATTTTCATCAATGGGTGCATAAATTTGGGCGACGGGCACGGTCTTTGTTTTTTTCGGCATGCCTGCGCCTACCGCAGGAAACAAAGTTTTGCGGCCGCAAAAGTCACAAATGTGTGAGCCGTCAATAAAAACAGGTAAGCCGCACTTGTCGCGCGTTTGCACTTTGATATGGATGCAGACGCATGCTAGATTTTTTTCGACTTTCTACTTGTGCACACGCACACTCTTTCGAGTAAGCAGTTGGGTGACATTATTAAAGGGCTTGGCCTGTTCATGTGCAAAACTCCTATTTTCCATGATTGTTGTAAGGGTAAGGGTACCTGAACGTTGGCATAAGTGCATGATAACTCTTTGGGCCTCTAAGCACACACACTTACACACTTTTCTATATGGATGGAAGCATTTATGCGTTTGTGTGCGTGTTGGTTGCCTGCTTGCCTGCCCGATGCAAATTTGACATGATTTGAAGTTTTTGGCATTTCTGAATTAAAATTAAAATATAAGATATAAATATATCACTTAGGTCATTTAAGTTTTTAATAAATATAAATATATCAGATTCTTCTCATTATGCCTGACTGGACGAAGAAATACTTGATAGAGCATTTGAATGTGTGTGCCACAGGCACAAAGGGCACACAATTGAAGAAAAAATCTCTGGCTTGCGACAAACACCGCGATCTACTTGTGCGCACATCCACACAACACAAACATATGTACATATGTATGTTTGTAGACCTCGGGGTTTTTGAGAAGCTATGCAGGGAGAAGGAGATGCACACAAGTGCGAGGCACACTTTGCACATGCATACACACATATGTATGTTTTTGGGATGTAAGGCATTAAAAACGAACATACATATATTATGAAAAGGCATCAGCCGCAGCGACGTTGTGCGCTGAGCGAGATGCGGCTTCATACTGAACGTTCGGCTTTCGAGACCGGCGTTCGGCTGCCACCCTCAGCAGTCCTTCTTTGTCTGGGCACACTAAAATGGTCGCAGGCACCCATGGGGCTCAGTCGTTGACGATTTATCGGTATCCGATTATTCCGCTGTTTGACATGTATATGCATTGTATAGTTAGTGATCACATTTTCAAGTTTTTCAAAAATGTCACATTTTTAAAATTTTTTTTTCTTATGGGAAAACGTACTATGCTTATGTTGCTATGTAGTTATTGCATTTTTGCTTACGTTTATTTTTTACAGCCTATGCTTAAGCTGGTCCGACTGGGTACAATGTGGGCAATGGATTTTAGCCTATTTCTATTACTGGCGATACATTCTGGATCTCTTTTGTTTGTTTTTATACCCTCAACCCATTAAAAATGGGTAAAAAGGGTATAATGTTTTTGTGCAAATGCATGTAACAGGCAGAAGGAAGCATCTCCGACCTCATATAGTATACATATTCTTGATCAGCATCAATAGCCGAGTCGATCTAGCCATGTCCGTCTGTCTGTCTGTCCGTCTGTCCGTATGTATGAACGCAAGGATATCAGAACCTAAAAGAGCTAGAGACTTGAAATTTAAGCTGTAGGTCCTCCTAGTCCCCGCGCAGATCGAGTTTGTTTCCGATATTCGATAACTTGCCACGTTGACCCCCAGATAGAGATATATTCAGCAATGGGTGCGTAAAATTTGGCGACGGGAACGGTCTTGGTTTTTTTCGGCATGCCTGCGGTGGGCTTGCGGCCGCAAAAGTCACAAATGTGTGAGCCGTCAATAAAAACAGGTAAGCTGGATGCAGACGCATGCTAGACATTCTGGTCGTTTATTGCTTGCCATAAAACCCTTTAACCCAAAATGTTTACAATGTCGAAATACATTAAAATACATTAAAAGGTCACTTGCATTTTATCCATATCAAAGTGCAAGCGAGCGTCAAGTGCGGTTCACCTGTTTTCGTTGCCTGTTCACACATTTGTGCCTTACGCGACCGCAAGCCCACCGTCGCCCAAATTGACGCACCCATTGATGAAAACATCTCTGTCTGACGACAAACCCTTGATCGGCTCATTCGCACACATTTTTGTGTGTCTGTGTCTGTGTGTAGAGCTCGAAATTCAGAAATGCCAAAAACTTAATATTTTGTCAAATTTGCATCGGGCAGGCAGGCAGGCAACTAACACGCACACAAACGCATAAATGCTTCCATCCATATAGAAAAGTGTGTAAGTGTGTGTGCTTGGAGGCCCAAAGAGTTATCATGCACTTATGCCAACGTTCAGGTACCCTTACCCTTACAACAATCATGGAAAATAGGAGTTTTGCACATGAACAGGCCAAGCCCTTTAATAATGTCACCCAACTGCTTACTCGAAAGGGTGTGCGTGTGCACAAGTAGAAAGTCGAAAAAATTGAACATTTTCAATTTTTGGTTTTTTTTCTTAAATTATTCGACAAGCCGACGAAGAATTACCCTTGCAGAAATACGACTTAGTTTTTTTTTGTAATTTTAACCAAAATTGGTCCCCACAGTTAACAACAAACTAAAATATAATATATAAATATATCATTTAGGTCATTTAAGTTTTTAATAAATATAAATATAGCAGATTCTTCTCATTATGCCTCACTGGACGAAGAAATACTTGATAGAGCATTTGAATGTGTGTGGCTTGCGACAAACGCCGCGATCTACTTGTGCGCACATCCACACAACACAAACATATGTATGTTTGTAGATCTCGGGGTTTTTGAGAAGCTATGCAGGGAGAAGGAGATGCACACAAGTGCGCAAATCAATAAGTGAGAGCGAGGCACACTCTGCACATGCATACACACATATGTATGTATGTTTTTGGGATGTAAGGAATTAAAAACGAACATACATACATTATGAAAAGGCATCAGCCGCAGCGACGTTGTGCGCTGAGCGAGATGCGGCTTCATACTGAACGTTCGGCTTTCGAGGCCGGCGTTCGGCTGCCACCCTCAGCAGTCTTACTTTGTCTGGGCACACTAAAATGGTCGCAGGCACCCATGGGGCTCAGTCGTTGACGATTTATCGGTATCCGATTATTCCGCTGTTTGACATGTATATGCATTGTATAGTTAGTGATCACATTTTCAAGTTTTTCAAAAATGTCACATTTTTAAAATTTGTTTTCTTATGGGAAAACGTACGGGCGCATTTTATAACCTTTCTCCACTGTCCACATTTCTAGCACAGTTTTCAAAAATGTGTAAGAAATGTGTACAGTGGAATAAGGCTATAAAGTCAACTCAGAAATAAAGTATTTAAATAATCACACGAGTAATTTCTGTGCGAGGAGCTTTATTTGACGTTCAGTTTAGGACTTAATCGGTGGAGTGCAGAATATTTGGTGATTGGTTACTTGTTTACAACAATAAAGCCAAAAGCGCTTAATCTGGTGCGCAGAAAATCTTAAGTGCAGTTTGTTATTGATTATTTATTTACAGCATTGATCGAGAAGCGCTTATTCTTGCTTATGTTGCTATGTAGTTATTGCATTTTTGCTTACGTTTATTTGTTTACAGCCTATGCTTAAGCTAGTCCGACTGGGTACAATGTGGGCAATGGATTTTAGCCTATTTCTATTACTGGCGATACATTCTGGATCTCTTTTGTTTGTTTTTATACCCTCAACCCATTAAAAATGGGTAAAAAGGGTATAATGTTTTTGTGCAAATGCATGTAACAGGCAGAAGGAAGCATCTCCGACCTCATATAGTATACATATTCTTGATCAGCATCAATAGCCGAGTCGATCTAGCCATGTCCGTCTGACTGTCTCTCCGTTATATGAACGCAAGGATCTCAGAACCTATAAGAGCTAGAGACTTGAAATTTAAGCTGTAGGTCCTCCTAGTCCCCGCGCAGATCGAGTTTGTTTCCGATATTCGATAACTTGCCCCGTTGACCCCCAGACAGAGATATTTTCATCAATGGGTGCATAAATTTGGGCGACGGGCACGGTCTTTGTTTTTTTCGGCATGCCTGCGCCTACCGCAGGAAACAAAGTTTTGCGGCCGCAAAAGTCACAAATGTGTGAGCCGTCAATAAAAACAGGTAAGCCGCACTTGTCGCGCGTTTGCACTTTGATATGGATGCAGACGCATGCTAGATTTTTTCGACTTTCTACTTGTGCACACGCACACTCTTTCGAGTAAGCAGTTGGGTGACATTATTAAAGGGCTTGGCCTGTTCATGTGCAAAACTCCTATTTTCCATGATTGTTGTAAGGGTAAGGGTACCTGAACGTTGGCATAAGTGCATGATAACTCTTTGGGCCTCTAAGCACACACACTTACACACTTTTCTATATGGATGGAAGCATTTATGCGTTTGTGTGCGTGTTGGTTGCCTGCTTGCCTGCCCGATGCAAATTTGACATGATTTGAAGTTTTTGGCATTTCTGAATTAAAATTAAAATATAAGATATAAATATATCACTTAGGTCATTTAAGTTTTTAATAAATATAAATATATCAGATTCTTCTCATTATGCCTGACTGGACGAAGAAATACTTGATAGAGCATTTGAATGTGTGTGCCACAGGCACAAAGGGCACACAATTGAAGAAAAAATCTCTGGCTTGCGACAAACGCCGCGATCTACTTGTGCGCACATCCACACAACACAAACATATGTACATATGTATGTTTGTAGACCTCGGGGTTTTTGAGAAGCTATGCAGGGAGAAGGAGATGCACACAAGTGCGAGGCACACTTTGCACATGCATACACACATATGTATGTTTTTGGGATGTAAGGCATTAAAAACGAACATACATATATTATGAAAAGGCATCAGCCGCAGCGACGTTGAGCGCTGAGCGAGATGCGGCTTCATACTGAACGTTCGGCATTCGAGACCGGCGTTCGGCTGCCACCCTCAGCAGTCTTCCTTTGTCTGGGCACACTAAAATGGTCGCAGGCACCCATGGGGCTCAGTCGTTGACGATTTATCGGTATCCGATTATTCCGCTGTTTGACATGTATATGCATTGTATAGTTAGTGATCACATTTTCAAGTTTTTCAAAAATGTCACATTTTTAAAATTTGTTTTCTTATGGGAAAACGTACTATGCTTATGTTGCTATGTAGTTATTGCATTTTTGCTTACGTTTATTTTTTACAGCCTATGCTTAAGCTGGTCCGACTGGGTACAATGTGGGCAATGGATTTTAGCCTATTTCTATTACTGGCGATACATTCTGGATCTCTTTTGTTTGTTTTTATACCCTCAACCCATTAAAAATGGGTAAAAAGGGTATAATGTTTTTGTGCAAATGCATGTAACAGGCAGAAGGAAGCATCTCCGACCTCATATAGTATACATATTCTTGATCAGCATCAATAGCCGAGTCGATCTAGCCATGTCCGTCTGTCTGTCTCTCCGTTATATGAACGCAAGGATCTCAGAACCTATAAGAGCTAGAGACTTGAAATTTAAGCTGTAGGTCCTCCTAGTCCCCGCGCAGATCGAGTTTGTTTCCGATATTCGATAACTTGCCCCGTTGACCCCCAGACAGAGATATTTTCATCAATGGGTGCATAAATTTGGGCGACGGGCACGGTCCTGGTTTTTTTCGGCATGCCTGCGCCTACCGCAGGAAACAAAGTTTTGCGGCCGCAAAAGTCACAAATGTGTGAGCCGTCAATAAAAACAGGTAAGCCGCACTTGTCGCGCGTTTGCACTTTGATATGGATGCAGACGCATGCTAGATTTTTTCGACTTTCTACTTGTGCACACGCACACTCTTTCGAGTAAGCAGTTGGGTGACATTATTAAAGGGCTTGGCCTGTTCATGTGCAAAACTCCTATTTTCCATGATTGTTGTAAGGGTAAGGGTACCTGAACGTTGGCATAAGTGCATGATAACTCTTTGGGCCTCTAAGCACACACACTTACACACTTTTGGTTGCCTGCTTGCCTGCCCGATGCAAATTTGACATGATTTGAAGTTTTTGGCATTTCTGAATTAAAATTAAAATATAAGATATAAATATACCACTTAGGTCATTTAAGTTTTTAATAAATATAAATATATCAGATTCTTCTCATTATGCCTGACTGGACGAAGAAATACTTGATAGAGCATTTGAATGTGTGTGCCACAAGCAAAAAGGGCACACAATTGAAGAAAAAATCTTTGGCTTGCGACAAACGCCGCGATCTACTTGTGCGCACATCCACATAACACAAACATATGTATGTTTGTAGATCTCGGGGCTTTTGAGAAGCTATGCAGGGAGAATGAGATGCACACAAGTGCGCAAATCAATAAGTGAGAGCGAGGCACACTCTGCACATGCATACACACATATGTATGTATGTTTTTGGGATGTAAGGAATTAAAAACGAACATACATACATTATGAAAAGGCATCAGCCGCAGCGACGTTGTGCGCTGAGCGAGATGCGGCTTCATACTGAACGTTCGGCTTTCGAGGCCGGCGTTCGGCTGCCACCCTCAGCAGTCTTACTTTGTCTGGGCACACTAAAATGGTCGCAGGCACCCATGGGGCTCAGTCGTTGACGATTTATCGGTATCCGATTATTCCGCTGTTTGACACGTATATGCATTGTATAGTTAGTGATCACATTTTCAAGTTTTTCAAAAATGTCACATATTTAAAATTTGTTTTCTTATGGGAAAACGTACGGGCGCATTTTATAACCTTTCTCCACTGTCCACATTTCTAGCACAGTTTTCAAAAATGTGTAAGAAATGTGTACAGTGGAATAAGGCTATAAAGTCAACTCTGAAATAAAGTATTTAAATAATCACGCGAGTAATTTCTGTGCGAGGAGCTTTATTTGAAGTTCAGTTTAGGACTTAATCGGTGGAGTGCAGAATATTTGGTGATTGGTTATTTGTTTACAACCATAAAGCCAAAAGCGCTTAATCTGGTGCGCAGAAAATCTTAAGTGCAGTTTGTTATTGATTATTTGTTTACAGCATTGATCGAGAAGCACTTATTCTTGCTTATGTTGCTATGTAGTTATTGCATTTTTGCTTACGTTTATTTGTTTACAGCCTATGCTTAAGTTAGTCCGACTGGGTACAATGTGGGCAATGGATTTTAGCCTATTTCTATTACTGGCGATACATTCTGGATCTCTTTTGTTTGTTTTTATACCCTCAACCCATTAAAAATGGGTAAAAAGGGTATAATGTTTTTGTGCAAATGCATGTAACAGGCAGAAGGAAGCATCTCCGACCTCATATAGTATACATATTCTTGATCAGCATCAATAGCCGAGTCGATCTAGCCATGTCCGTCTGTCTGTCTGTCCGTCTGTCCGTATGTATGAACGCAAGGATCTCAGAACCCATAAGAGCTAGAGACTTGAAATTTAAGCTGTAGGTCCTCCTAGTCCCCGCGCAGATCGAGTTTGTTTCCGATATTCGATAACTTGCCCCGTTGACCCCCAGACAGAGATATTTTCATCAATGGGTGCATAAATTTGGGCGACGGGCACGGTCCTGGTTTTTTTCGGCATGCCTGCGCCTACCGCAGGAAACAAAGTTTTGCGGCCGCAAAAGTCACAAATGTGTGAGCCGTCAATAAAGACAGGTAAGCCGCACTTGTCGCGCGTTTGCACTTTGATATGGATGCAGACGCATGCTAGATTTTTTCGACTTTCTACTTGTGCACACGCACACTCTTTCGAGTAAGCAGTTGGGTGACATTATTAAAGGGCTTGGCCTGTTCATGTGCAAAACTCCTATTTTCCATGATTGTTGTAAGGGTAAGGGTACCTGAACGTTAGCATAAGTGCATGATAACTCTTTGGGCCTCTAAGCACACACACTTACACACTTTTCTATATGGATGGAATCATTTATGTGTTTGTGTGCGTGTTGGTTGCCTGCCTGCCTGCCCGATGCAAATTTGACATGATTTGAAGTTTTTGGCATTTCTGAATTAAAATTAAAATATAAGATATAAATATATCACTTAGGTCATTTAAGTTTTTAATAAATATAAATATATCAGATTCTTCTCATTATGCCTGACTGGACGAAGAAATACTTGATAGAGCATTTGAATGTGTGTGCCACAGGCAGAAAGGGCACACAATTGAAGAAAAAATCTCTGGCTTGCGACAAACGCCGCGATCTACTTGTGCGCACATCCACACAACACAAACATATGTACATATGTATGTTTGTAGACCTCGGGGTTTTTGAGAAGCTATGCAGGGAGAAGGAGATGCACACAAGTGCGAGGCACACTTTGCACATGCATACACACATATGTATGTATGTATGTTTTTGGGATGTAAGGAATTAAAAACGAACATACATATATTATGAAAAGGCATCAGCCGCAGCGACGTTGAGCGCTGAGCGAGATGCGGCTTCATACTGAACGTTCGGCATTCGAGACCGGCGTTCGGCTGCCACCCTCAGCAGTCTTCCTTTGTCTGGGCACACTAAAATGGTCGCAGGCACCCATGGGGCTCAGTCGTTGACGATTTATCGGTATCCGATTATTCCGCTGTTTGACACGTATATGCATTGTATAGTTAGTGATCACATTTTCAAGTTTTTCAAAAATGTCACATATTTAAAATTTGTTTTCTTATGGGAAAACGTACGGGCGCATTTTATAACCTTTCTCCACTGTCCACATTTCTAGCACAGTTTTCAAAAATGTGTAAGAAATGTGTACAGTGGAATAAGGCTATAAAGTCAACTCTGAAATAAAGTATTTAAATAATCACGCGAGTAATTTCTGTGCGAGGAGCTTTATTTGAAGTTCAGTTTAGGACTTAATCGGTGGAGTGCAGAATATTTGGTGATTGGTTATTTGTTTACAACCATAAAGCCAAAAGCGCTTAATCTGGTGCGCAGAAAATCTTAAGTGCAGTTTGTTATTGATTATTTGTTTACAGCATTGATCGAGAAGCACTTATTCTTGCTTATGTTGCTATGTAGTTATTGCATTTTTGCTTACGTTTATTTGTTTACAGCCTATGCTTAAGTTAGTCCGACTGGGTACAATGTGGGCAATGGATTTTAGCCTATTTCTATTACTGGCGATACATTCTGGATCTCTTTTGTTTGTTTTTATACCCTCAACCCATTAAAAATGGGTAAAAAGGGTATAATGTTTTTGTGCAAATGCATGTAACAGGCAGAAGGAAGCATCTCCGACCTCATATAGTATACATATTCTTGATCAGCATCAATAGCCGAGTCGATCTAGCCATGTCCGTCTGTCTGTCTGTCCGTCTGTCCGTATGTATGAACGCAAGGATCTCAGAACCCATAAGAGCTAGAGACTTGAAATTTAAGCTGTAGGTCCTCCTAGTCCCCGCGCAGATCGAGTTTGTTTCCGATATTCGATAACTTGCCCCGTTGACCCCCAGACAGAGATATTTTCATCAATGGGTGCATAAATTTGGGCGACGGGCACGGTCCTGGTTTTTTTCGGCATGCCTGCGCCTACCGCAGGAAACAAAGTTTTGCGGCCGCAAAAGTCACAAATGTGTGAGCCGTCAATAAAGACAGGTAAGCCGCACTTGTCGCGCGTTTGCACTTTGATATGGATGCAGACGCATGCTAGATTTTTTCGACTTTCTACTTGTGCACACGCACACTCTTTCGAGTAAGCAGTTGGGTGACATTATTAAAGGGCTTGGCCTGTTCATGTGCAAAACTCCTATTTTCCATGATTGTTGTAAGGGTAAGGGTACCTGAACGTTAGCATAAGTGCATGATAACTCTTTGGGCCTCTAAGCACACACACTTACACACTTTTCTATATGGATGGAATCATTTATGTGTTTGTGTGCGTGTTGGTTGCCTGCCTGCCTGCCCGATGCAAATTTGACATGATTTGAAGTTTTTGGCATTTCTGAATTAAAATTAAAATATAAGATATAAATATATCACTTAGGTCATTTAAGTTTTTAATAAATATAAATATATCAGATTCTTCTCATTATGCCTGACTGGACGAAGAAATACTTGATAGAGCATTTGAATGTGTGTGCCACAGGCACAAAGGGCACACAATTGAAGAAAAAATCTCTGCCTTGCGACAAACGCCGCGATCTACTTGTGCGCAAATCCACACAACACAAACATATGTATGTTTGTAGACCTCGGGGTTTTTGAGAAGCTATGCAGGGAGAAGGAGATGCACACAAGTGCGAGGCACACTTTGCACATGCATACACACATATGTATGTATGTATGTTTTTGGGATGTAAGGAATTAAAAACGAACATACATATATTATGAAAAGGCATCAGCCGCAGCGACGTTGTGCGCTGAGCGAGATGCGGCTTCATACTGAACGTTCGGCTTTCGAGGCCGTCGTTCGGCTGCCACCCTCAGCAGTCTTACTTTGTCTGGGCACACTAAAATCGTCGCAGGCACCCATGGGGCTCAGTCGTTGACGATTTATCGGTATCCGATTATTCCGCTGTTTGACACGTATATGCATTGTATAGTTAGTGATCACATTTTCAAGTTTTTCAAAAATGTCACATATTTAAAATTTGTTTTCTTATGGGAAAACGTACGGGCGCATTTTATAACCTTTCTCCACTGTCCACATTTCTAGCACAGTTTTCAAAAATGTGTAAGAAATGTGTACAGTGGAATAAGGCTATAAAGTCAACTCAGAAATAAAGTATTTAAATAATCACACGAGTAATTTCTGTGCGAGGAGCTTTATTTGAAGTTCAGTTTAGGACTTAATCGGTGGAGTGCAGAATATTTGGTGATTGGTTATTTGTTTACAACAATAAAGCCAAAAGCGCTTAATCTGGTGCGCAGAAAATCTTAAGTGCAGTTTGTTATTGATTATTTGTTTACAGCATTGATCGAGAAGCGCTTATTCTTGCTTATGTTGCTATGTAGTTATTGCATTTTTGCTTACGTTAATTTTTTTACAGCCTATGCTTAGGCTGGTCCGACTGGGCAATGGATTTTAGCCTATTTCTATTACTGGCGATACATTCTGGATCTCTTTTGTTTGTTTTTATACCCTCAACCTCTGCGGTGGGCTTGCGGCCGCAAAAGTCACAAATGTGTGAGCCGTCAATAAAAACAGGTAAGCTGGATGCAGACGCATGCTAGACATTCTGGTCGTTTATTGCCTGCCATAAAACCCTTTAACCCAAAATGTTTACAATGTCGAAAAATACATTAAAAGGTCACTTGCATTTTTTCCATTGATGAAAACATCTCTGTCTGACGACAAACCCTTGATCGGCTCATTCGCACACATTTTTGTGTGTCTGTGTCTGTGTGTAGAGCTCGAAATCCAGAAATGCCAAAAACTTAAAAATTGGTCAAATTTGCATCGGGCAGGCAGGCAGGCAACCAACACGCACACAAACGCATAAATGCTTTAATCCATATAGAAAAGTGTGTAAGTGTGTGTGCTTGGAGGCCCAAAGAGTTATCATGCACTTATGGCAACGTTCAGGTACCCTTACCCTTACAACAATCATGGAAAATAGGAGTTTTGCATATGAACTGGCCAAGCCCTTTAATAATGTCACCCAACTGCTTACTCGAAAGAGTGTGCGTGTGCACAAGTAGAAAGTCGAAAAAATTGAACATTTTCAATTTTTGGTCTTTTCTTAAATTATTCGACAAGCCGACGAAGAATTACCCTTGCAGAAATACGACTTAGTTTTTTTTTTGTAATTTTAACCAAAATTGGTCCCCACAGTTAACAACAAATTAAAATATAATATATAAATATATCATTTAGGTCATTTAAGTTTTTAATAAATATAAATATAGCAGATTCTTCTCATTATGCCTCACTGGACGAAGAAATACTAGATAGAGCATTTGACCGAATCAGCTTACAAAGAACTGCACGCACACCAACAACTCTATGCACGGGTCTCACTCAGTGAGAGAATTAACAGCTAGTCCTCTCACCGACTCTCAGTGATATAAGAAATACAAGACGACAATGACAGTTACTCTGTTTTCTCTATTCTTCTTTCTTTTAATTTCGACTCATACAATATTCATGTTGCTGTACTTAAATTCGAATAACAATAACAATAATAATAGCAATAGCAATGCTCCGACAAATATATGTACATATGTATGTTTGTAGACCTCGGGGTTTTTGAGAAGCTATGCAGGGAGAAGGAGATGCACACAAGTGCGAGGCACACTTTGCACATGCATACACACATATGTATGTATGTATGTTTTTGGGATGTAAGGAATTAAAAACGAACATACATATATTATGAAAAGGCATCAGCCGCAGCGACGTTGTGCGCTGAGCGAGATGCGGCTTCATACTGAACGTTCGGCTTTCGAGGCCGGCGTTCGGATGCCACCCTCAGCAGTCTTACTTTGTCTGGGCACACTAAAATGGTCGCAGGCACCCATGGGGCTCAGTCGTTGACGATTTATCGGTATCCGATTATTCCGCTGTTTGACATGTATATGCATTGTATAGTTAGTGATCACATTTTCAAGTTTTTCAAAAATGTCACATTTTTAAAATTTGTTTTCTTATGGGAAAACGTACGAGCGCATTTTATAACCTTTCTCCACTGTCCACATTTCTAGCACAGTTTTCAAAAATGTGTAAGAAATGTGTACAGTGGAATAAGGCTATAAAGTCAACTCAGAAATAAAGTATTTAAATAATCACACGAGTAATTTCTGTGCGAGGAGCTTTATTTGAAGTTCAGTTTAGGACTTAATCGGTGGAGTGCAGAATATTTGGTTATTGGTTATTTGTTTACAACCATAAAGCCAAAAGCGCTTTATCTGGTGCGCAGAAAATCTTAAGTGCAGTTTGTTATTGATTATTTATTTACAGCATTGATCGAGAAGCGCTTATTCTTGCTTATGCTGCTATGTAGTTATTGCATTTTTGCTTACGTTTATTTGTTTACAGCCTATGCTTAAGCTGGTCCGACTGGGTACAATGTGGGCAATGGATTTTAGCCTATTTCTATTACTGGCGATACATTCTGGATCTCTTTTGTTTGTTTTTATACCCTCAACCCATTAAAAATGGGTAAAATGGGTATAATGTTTTTGTGCAAATGCATGTAACAGGCAGAAGGAAGCATCTCCGACCTCATATAGTATACATATTCTTGATCAGCATCAATAGCCGAGTCGATCTAGCCATGTCCGTCTGTCTGTCTGTCCGTCTGTCCGTATGTATGAACGCAAGGATATCAGAACCTAAAAGAGCTAGAGACTTGAAATTTAAGCTGTAGGTCCTCCTAGTCCCCGCGCAGATCGAGTTTGTTTCCGATATTCGATAACTTGCCACGTTGACCCCCAGATAGAGATATATTCAGCAATGGGTGCGTAAAATTTGGCGACGGGAACGGTCTTGGTTTTTTTCGGCATGCCTGCGGTGGGCTTGCGGCCGCAAAAGTCACAAATGTGTGAGCCGTCAATAAAAACAGGTAAGCTGGATGCAGACGCATGCTAGACATTCTGGTCGTTTATTGCTTGCCATAAAACCCTTTAACCCAAAATGTTTACAATGTCGAAATACATTAAAATACATTAAAAGGTCACTTGCATTTTTTCCATATCAAAGTGCAAGCGAGCGTCAAGTGCGGTTCACCTGTTTTCGTTGCCTGTTCACACATTTGTGCCTTACGCGACCGCAAGCCCACCGTCGCCCAAATTGACGCACCCATTGATGAAAACATCTCTGTCTGACGACAAACCCTTGATCGGCTCATTCGCACACATTTTTGTGTGTCTGTGTCTGTGTGTAGAGCTCGAAATTCAGAAATGCCAAAAACTTAATATTTGGTCAAATTTGCATCGGGCAGGCAGGCAGGCAACCAACACGCACACAAACGCATAAATGCTTCCATCCATATAGAAAAGTGTGTAAGTGTGTGTGCTTGGAGGCCCAAAGAGTTATCATGCACTTATGCCAACGTTCAGGTACCCTTACCCTTACAACAATAATGGAAAATAGGAGTTTTGCACATGAACAGGCCAAGCCCTTTAATAATGTCACCCAATTGCTTACTCGAAAGGGTGTGCGTGTGCACAAGTAGAAAGTCGAAAAAATTGAACATTTTCAATTTTTGGTTTTTTTTCTTAAATTATTCGACAAGCCGACGAAGAATTACCCTTGCAGAAATACGACTTAGTTTTTTTTTTTTGTAATTTTAACCAAAATTGGTCCCCACAGTTAACAACAAATTAAAATATAATATATAAATATATCATTTAGGTCATTTAAGTTGTTAATAAATATAAATATAGCAGATTCTTCTCATTATGCCTAACTGGACGAAGAAATACTAGATAGAGCATTTGAATGTGTGTGGCTTGCGACAAACGCCGCGATCTACTTGTGCGCACATCCACACAACACAAACATATGTATGTTTGTAGATCTCGGGGTTTTTGAGAAGCTATGCAGGGAGAAGGAGATGCACACAAGTGCGCAAATCAATAAGTGAGAGCGAGGCACACTTTGCACATGCATACACACATATGTATGTTTTTGGGATGTAAGGAATTAAAAACGAACATACATATATTATGAAAAGGCATCAGCCGCAGCGACGTTGTGCGCTGAGCGAGATGCGGCTTCATACTGAACGTTCGGCTGCCACCCTCAGCAGTCTTACTTTGTCGCAGGCACCCATGGGGCTCAGTCGTTGACGATTTATCGGTATCCGATTATTCCGCTGTTTGACATGTATATGCATTGTATAGTTAGTGATCACATTTTCAAGTTTTTCAAAAATGTCACATTTTTCAAATTTGTTTTCTTATGGGAAAACGTACGAGCGCATTTTATAACCTTTCTCCACTGTCCACATTTCTAGCACAGTTTTCAAAAATGTGTAAGAAATGTGTACAGTGGAATAAGGCTATAAAGTCAACTCAGAAATAAAGTATTTAAATAATCACACGAGTAATTTCTGTGCGAGGAGCTTTATTTGAAGTTCAGTTTAGGACTTAATCGGTGGAGTGCAGAATATTTGGTGATTGGTTATTTGTTTACAACAATAAAGCCAAAAGCGCTTAATCTGGTGCGCAGAAAATCTTAAGTGCAGTTTGTTATTGATTATTTATTTACAGCATTGATCGAGAAGCGCTTATTCTTGCTTATGTTGCTATGTAGTTATTGCATTTTTGCTTACGTTTATTTTTTTACAGCCTATGCTTAAGCTGGTCCGACTGGGCAATGGATTTTAGCCTATTTCTATTACTGGCGATACATTCTGGATCTCTTTTGTTTGTTTTTATACCCTCAACCTCTGCGGTGGGCTTGCGGCCGCAAAAGTCACAAATGTGTGAGCCGTCAATAAAAACAGGTAAGCTGGATGCAGACGCATGCTAGACATTCTGGTCGTTTATTGCCTGCCATAAAACCCTTTAACCCAAAATGTTTACAATGTCGAAAAATACATTAAAAGGTCACTTGCATTTTTTCCATTGATGAAAACATCTCTGTCTGACGACAAACCCTTGATCGGCTCATTCGCACACATTTTTGTGTGTCTGTGTCTGTGTGTAGAGCTCGAAATTCAGAAATGCCAAAAACTTAAAATTTGGTCAAATTTGCATCGGGCAGGCAGGCAGGCAACCAACACGCACACAAACGCATAAATGCTTTAATCCATATAGAAAAGTGTGTAAGTGTGTGTGCTTGGAGGCCCAAAGAGTTATCATGCACTTATGCCAACGTTCAGGTACCCTTACCCTTACAACAATCATGGAAAATAGGAGTTTTGCATATGAACAGGCCAAGCCCTTTAATAATGTCACCCAACTGCTTACTCGAAAGAGTGTGCGTGTGCACAAGTAGAAAGTCGAAAAAATTGAACATTTTCAATTATTGGTCTTTTCTTAAATTATTCGACAAGCCGACGAAGAATTACCCTTGCAGAAATACGACTTAGTTTTTTTTTTTGTAATTTTAACCAAAATTGGTCCCCACAGTTAACAACAAATTAAAATATAATATATAAATATATCATTTAGGTCATTTAAGTTGTTAATAAATATAAATATAGCAGATTCTTCTCATTATGCCTAACTGGACGAAGAAATACTAGATAGAGCATTTGAATGTGTGTGGCTTGCGACAAACGCCGCGATCTACTTGTGCGCACATCCACACAACACAAACATATGTATGTTTGTAGATCTCGGGGTTTTTGAGAAGCTATGCAGGGAGAAGGAGATGCACACAAGTGCGCAAATCAATAAGTGAGAGCGAGGCACACTTTGCACATGCATACACACATATGTATGTTTTTGGGATGTAAGGAATTAAAAACGAACATACATATATTATGAAAAGGCATCAGCCGCAGCGACGTTGTGCGCTGAGCGAGATGCGGCTTCATACTGACCGTTCGGCTGCCACCCTCAGCAGTCTTACTTTGTCGCAGGCACCCATGGGGCTCAGTCGTTGACGATTTATCGGTATCCGATTATTCCGCTGTTTGACATGTATATGCATTGTATAGTTAGTGATCACATTTTCAAGTTTTTCAAAAATGTCACATTTTTCAAATTTGTTTTCTTATGGGAAAACGTACGAGCGCATTTTATAACCTTTCTCCACTGTCCACATTTCTAGCACAGTTTTCAAAAATGTGTAAGAAATGTGTACAGTGGAATAAGGCTATAAAGTCAACTCAGAAATAAAGTATTTAAATAATCACACGAGTAATTTCTGTGCGAGGAGCTTTATTTGAAGTTCAGTTTAGGACTTAATCGGTGGAGTGCAGAATATTTGGTGATTGGTTATTTGTTTACAACAATAAAGCCAAAAGCGCTTAATCTGGTGCGCAGAAAATCTTAAGTGCAGTTTGTTATTGATTATTTATTTACAGCATTGATCGAGAAGCGCTTATTCTTGCTTATGTTGCTATGTAGTTATTGCATTTTTGCTTACGTTTATTTTTTTACAGCCTATGCTTAAGCTGGTCCGACTGGGCAATGGATTTTAGCCTATTTCTATTACTGGCGATACATTCTGGATCTCTTTTGTTTGTTTTTATACCCTCAACCTCTGCGGTGGGCTTGCGGCCGCAAAAGTCACAAATGTGTGAGCCGTCAATAAAAACAGGTAAGCTGGATGCAGACGCATGCTAGACATTCTGGTCGTTTATTGCCTGCCATAAAACCCTTTAACCCAAAATGTTTACAATGTCGAAAAATACATTAAAAGGTCACTTGCATTTTTTCCATTGATGAAAACATCTCTGTCTGACGACAAACCCTTGATCGGCTCATTCGCACACATTTTTGTGTGTCTGTGTCTGTGTGTAGAGCTCGAAATTCAGAAATGCCAAAAACTTAAAATTTGGTCAAATTTGCATCGGGCAGGCAGGCAGGCAACCAACACGCACACAAACGCATAAATGCTTTAATCCATATAGAAAAGTGTGTAAGTGTGTGTGCTTGGAGGCCCAAAGAGTTATCATGCACTTATGCCAACGTTCAGGTACCCTTACCCTTACAACAATCATGGAAAATAGGAGTTTTGCATATGAACAGGCCAAGCCCTTTAATAATGTCACCCAACTGCTTACTCGAAAGAGTGTGCGTGTGCACAAGTAGAAAGTCGAAAAAATTGAACATTTTCAATTATTGGTCTTTTCTTAAATTATTCGACAAGCCGACGAAGAATTACCCTTGCAGAAATACGACTTAGTTTTTTTTTTTGTAATTTTAACCAAAATTGGTCCCCACAGTTAACAACAAATTAAAATATAATATATAAATATATCATTTAGGTCATTTAAGTTTTTAATAAATATAAATATAGCAGATTCTTCTCATTATGCCTCACTGGACGAAGAAATACTAGATAGAGCATTTGACCGAATCAGCTTACAAAGAACTGCACGCACACCAACAACTCTATGCACGGGTCTCACTCAGTGAGAGAATTAACAGCTAGTCCTCTCACCGACTCTCAGTGATATAAGAAATACAAGACGACAATGACAGTTACTCTGTTTTCTCTATTCTTCTTTCTTTTAATTTCGACTCATACAATATTCATGTTGCTGTACTTAAATTCGAATAACAATAACAATAATAATAGCAATAGCAATGCTCCGACAAATATATGTACATATGTATGTTTGTAGACCTCGGGGTTTTTGAGAAGCTATGCAGGGAGAAGGAGATGCACACAAGTGCGAGGCACACTTTGCACATGCATACACACATATGTATGTATGTATGTTTTTGGGATGTAAGGAATTAAAAACGAACATACATATATTATGAAAAGGCATCAGCCGCAGCGACGTTGTGCGCTGAGCGAGATGCGGCTTCATACTGAACGTTCGGCTTTCGAGGCCGGCGTTCGGATGCCACCCTCAGCAGTCTTACTTTGTCTGGGCACACTAAAATGGTCGCAGGCACCCATGGGGCTCAGTCGTTGACGATTTATCGGTATCCGATTATTCCGCTGTTTGACATGTATATGCATTGTATAGTTAGTGATCACATTTTCAAGTTTTTCAAAAATGTCACATTTTTCAAATTTGTTTTCTTATGGGAAAACGTACGAGCGCATTTTATAACCTTTCTCCACTGTCCACATTTCTAGCACAGTTTTCAAAAATGTGTAAGAAATGTGTACAGTGGAATAAGGCTATAAAGTCAACTCAGAAATAAAGTATTTAAATAATCACACGAGTAATTTCTGTGCGAGGAGCTTTATTTGAAGTTCAGTTTAGGACTTAATCGGTGGAGTGCAGAATATTTGGTGATTGGTTATTTGTTTACAACAATAAAGCCAAAAGCGCTTAATCTGGTGCGCAGAAAATCTTAAGTGCAGTTTGTTATTGATTATTTATTTACAGCATTGATCGAGAAGCGCTTATTCTTGCTTATGTTGCTATGTAGTTACTGCATTTTTGCTTACGTTTATTTGTTTACAGCCTATGCTTAAGCTGGTCCGACTGGGTACAATGTGGGCAATGGATTTTAGCCTATTTCTATTACTGGCGATACATTCTGGATCTCTTTTGTTTGTTTTTATACCCTCAACCCATTAAAAATGGGTAAAAAGGGTATAATGTTTTTGTGCAAATGCATGTAACAGGCAGAAGGAAGCATCTCCGACCTCATATAGTATACATATTCTTGATCAGCATCAATAGCCGAGTCGATCTAGCCATGTCCGTCTGTCTGTCTGTCCGTCTGTCCGTATGTATGAACGCAAGGATATCAGAACCTAAAAGAGCTAGAGACTTGAAATTAAAGCTGTAGGTCCTCCTAGTCCCCGCGCAGATCGAGTTTGTTTCCGATATTCGATAACTTGCCACGTTGACCCCCAGATAGAGATATATTCAGCAATGGGTGCGTAA
Organism: Drosophila borealis; assembly: GCA_035045885.1. Lineage (NCBI taxonomy): Eukaryota > Metazoa > Arthropoda > Insecta > Diptera > Drosophilidae > Drosophila > Drosophila borealis. The sequence goes on along the minus strand of JAWNOR010000340.1, from coordinate 137,498 downwards.
AATTGGGCGACGGGAACGGTCTTGGTTTTTTTCGGCATGCCTGCGGTGGGCTTGCGGCCGCAAAAGTCACAAATGTGTGAGCCGTCAATAAAAACAGGTAAGCTGGATGCAGACGCATGCTAGACATTCTGGTCGTTTATTGCTTGCCATAAAACCCTTTAACCCAAAATGTTTACAATGTCGAAATACATTAAAATACATTAAAAGGTCACTTGCATTTTTTCGATATCAAAGTGCAAGCGAGCGTCAAGTGCGGTTCACCTGTTTTCGTTGCCTGTTCACACATTTGTGCCTTACGCGACCGCAAGCCCACCGTCGCCCAAATTGACGCACCCATTGATGAAAACAACTCTGTCTGACGACAAACCCTTGATCGGCTCATTCGCACACATTTTTGTGTGTCTGTGTGTAGAGCTCGAAATTCAGTAATGCCAAAAACTTAATATTTTGTCAAATTTGCATCGGGCAGGCAGGCAGGCAACCAACACGCACACAAACGCATAAATGCTTCCATCCATATAGAAAACTGTGTAAGTGTGTGTGCTTGGAGGCCCAAAGAGTTATCATGCACTTATGCCAACGTTCAGGTACCCTTACCCTTACAACAATCATGGAAAATATGAGTTTTGCACATGAACAGGCCAAGCCCTTTAATAATGTCACCCAACTGCTTACTCGAAAGGGTGTGCGTGTGCACAAGTAGAAAGTCGAAAAAATTGAACATTTTCAATTTTTGGTTTTTTTTCTTAAATTATTCGACAAGCCGACGAAGAATTACCCTTGCAGAAATACGACTTAGTTTTTTTTTTGTAATTTTAACCAAAATTAGTCCCCACAGTTAACAACAAATTAAAATATAATATATAAATATATCATTTAGGTCATTTAAGTTTTTAATAAATATAAATATAGCAGATTCTTCTCATTATGCCTCACTGGACGAAGAAATACTTGATAGAGCATTTGAATGTGTGTGCCACAAGCAAAAAGGGCACACAATTGAAGAAAAAATCTTTGGCTTGCGACAAACGCCGCGATCTACTTGTGCGCACATCCACACAACACAAACATATGTATGTTTGTAGATCTCGGGGTTTTTGAGAAGCTATGCAGGGAGAAGGAGATGCACACAAGTGCGCAAATCAACAAGTGAGAGCGAGGCACACTCTGCACATGCATACACACATATGTATGTATGTTTTTGGGATGTAAGGAATTAAAAACGAACATACATACATTATGAAAAGGCATCAGCCGCAGCGACGTTGTGCGCTGAGCGAGATGCGGCTTCATACTGAACGTTCGGCTTTCGAGGCCGGCGTTCGGCTGCCACCCTCAGCAGTCTTACTTTGTCTGGGCACACTAAAATGGTCGCAGGCACCCATGGGGCTCAGTCGTTGACGATTTATCGGTATCCGATTATTCCGCTGTTTGACACGTATATGCATTGTATAGTTAGTGATCACATTTTCAAGTTTTTCAAAAATGTCACATATTTAAAATTTGTTTTCTTATGGGAAAACGTACGGGCGCATTTTATAACCTTTCTCCACTGTCCACATTTCTAGCACAGTTTTCAAAAATGTGTAAGAAATGTGTACAGTGGAATAAGGCTATAAAGTCAACTCAGAAATAAAGTATTTAAATAATCACACGAGTAATTTCTGTGCGAGGAGCTTTTTTTGAAGTTCAGTTTAGGACTTAATCGGTGGAGTGCAGAATATTTGGTGATTGGTTATTTGTTTACAACAATAAAGCCAAAAGCGCTTAATCTGGTGCGCAGAAAATCTTAAGTGCAGTTTGTTATTGATTATTTATTTACAGCATTGATCGAGAAGCGCTTATTCTTGCTTATGTTGCTATGTAGTTATTGCATTTATGCTTACGTTTATTTGTTTACAGCCTATGCTTAAGCTGGTCCGACTGGGCAATGGATTTTAGCCTATTTCTATTACTGGCGATACATTCTGGATCTCTTTTGTTTGTTTTTATACCCTCAACCTCTGCGGTGGGCTTGCGGCCGCAAAAGTCACAAATGTGTGAGCCGTCAATAAAAACAGGTAAGCTGGATGCAGACGCATGCTAGACATTCTGGTCGTTTATTGCCTGCCATAAAACCCTTTAACCCAAAATGTTTACAATGTCGAAAAATACATTAAAAGGTCACTTGCATTTTTTCCATTGATGAAAACATCTCTGTCTGACGACAAACCCTTGATCGGCTCATTCGCACACATTTTTGTGTGTCTGTGTCTGTGTGTAGAGCTCGAAATTCAGAAATGCCAAAAACTTAAAATTTGGTCAAATTTGCATCGGGCAGGCAGGCAGGCAACCAACACGCACACAAACGCATAAATGCTTTAATCCATATAGAAAAGTGTGTAAGTGTGTGTGCTTGGAGGCCCAAAGAGTTATCATGCACTTATGCCAACGTTCAGGTACCCTTACAACAATCATGGAAAAGAGGAGTTTTGCATATGAACAGGCCAAGCCCTTTAATAATGTCACCCAACTGCTTACTCGAAAGAGTGTGCGTGTGCACAAGTAGAAAGTCGAAAAAATTGAACATTTTCAATTTGTGGTCTTTTCTTAAATTATTCGACAAGCCGACGAAGAATTACCCTTGCAGAAATACGACTTAGTTTTTTTGTTTGTAATTTTAACCAAAATTGGTCCCCACAGTTAACAACAAATTAAAATATAATATATAAATATATCATTTAGGTCATTTAAGTTTTTAATAAATATAAATATAGCAGATTCTTCTCATTATGCCTCACTGGACGAAGAAATACTAGATAGAGCATTTGACCGAATCAGCTTACAAAGAACTGCACGCACACCAACAACTCTATGCACGGGTCTCACTCAGTGAGAGAATTAACAGCTAGTCCTCTCACCGACTCTCAGTGATATAAGAAATACAAGACGACAATGACAGTTACTCTGTTTTCTCTATTCTTCTTTCTTTTAATTACGACTCATACAATATTCATGTTGCTGTACTTAAATTCGAATAACAATAACAATAATAATAGCAATAGCAATGCTCCGACAAATATATGTACATATGTATGTTTGTAGACCTCGGGGTTTTTGAGAAGCTATGCAGGGAGAAGGAGATGCACACAAGTGCGAGGCACACTTTGCACATGCATACACACATATGTATGTATGTATGTTTTTGGGATGTAAGGAATTAAAAACGAACATACATATATTATGAAAAGGCATCAGCCGCAGCGACGTTGTGCGCTGAGCGAGATGCGGCTTCATACTGAACGTTCGGCTTTCGAGGCCGGCGTTCGGATGCCACCCTCAGCAGTCTTACTTTGTCTGGGCACACTAAAATGGTCGCAGGCACCCATGGGGCTCAGTCGTTGACGATTTATCGGTATCCGATTATTCCGCTGTTTGACATGTATATGCATTGTATAGTTAGTGATCACATTTTCAAGTTTTTCAAAAATGTCACATTTTTCAAATTTGTTTTCTTATGGGAAAACGTACGAGCGCATTTTATAACCTTTCTCCACTGTCCACATTTCTAGCACAGTTTTCAAAAATGTGTAAGAAATGTGTACAGTGGAATAAGGCTATAAAGTCAACTCAGAAATAAAGTATTTAAATAATCACACGAGTAATTTCTGTGCGAGGAGCTTTTTTTGAAGTTCAGTTTAGGACTTAATCGGTGGAGTGCAGAATATTTGGTGATTGGTTATTTGTTTACAACAATAAAGCCAAAAGCGCTTAATCTGGTGCGCAGAAAATCTTAAGTGCAGTTTGTTATTGATTATTTATTTACAGCATTGATCGAGAAGCGCTTATTCTTGCTTATGTTGCTATGTAGTTATTGCATTTATGCTTACGTTTATTTGTTTACAGCCTATGCTTAAGTTAGTCCGACTGGGTACAATGTGGGCAATGGATTTTAGCCTATTTCTATTACTGGCGATACATTCTGGATCTCTTTTGTTTGTTTTTATACCCTCAACCCATTAAAAATGGGTAAAAAGGGTATAATGTTTTTGTGCAAATGCATGTAACAGGCAGAAGGAAGCATCTCCGACCTCATATAGTATACATATTCTTGATCAGCATCAATAGCCGAGTCGATCTAGCCATGTCCGTCTGTCTGTCTGTCCGTCTGTCCGTATGTATGAACGCAAGGATCTCAGAACCCATAAGAGCTAGAGACTTGAAATTTAAGCTGTAGGTCCTCCTAGTCCCCGCGCAGATCGAGTTTGTTTCCGATATTCGATAACTTGCCCCGTTGACCCCCAGACAGAGATATTTTCATCAATGGGTGCATAAATTTGGGCGACGGGCACGGTCCTGGTTTTTTTCGGCATGCCTGCGCCTACCGCAGGAAACAAAGTTTTGCGGCCGCAAAAGTCACAAATGTGTGAGCCGTCAATAAAAACAGGTAAGCCGCACTTGTCGCGCGTTTGCACTTTGATATGGATGCAGACGCATGCTAGATTTTTTCGACTTTCTACTTGTGCACACGCACACTCTTTCGAGTAAGCAGTTGGGTGACATTATTAAAGGGCTTGGCCTGTTCATGTGCAAAACTCCTATTTTCCATGATTGTTGTAAGGGTAAGGGTACCTGAACGTTAGCATAAGTGCATTATAACTCTTTGGGCCTCTAAGCACACACACTTACACACTTTTCTATATGGATGGAAGCATTTATGTGTTTGTGTGCGTGTTGGTTGCCTGTCTGCCTGCCCGATGCAAATTTGACATGATTTGAAGTTTTTGGCATTTCTGAATTAAAATTAAAATATAAGATATAAATATATCACTTAGGTCATTTAAGTTTTTAATAAATATAAATATATCAGATTCTTCTCATTATGCCTGACTGGACGAAGAAATACTTGATAGAGCATTTGAATGTGTGTGCCACAGGCAGAAAGGGCACACAATTGAAGAAAAAATCTCTGGCTTGCGACAAACGCCGCGATCTACTTGTGCGCACATCCACACAACACAAACATATGTACATATGTATGTTTGTAGACCTCGGGGTTTTTGAGAAGCTATGCAGGGAGAAGGAGATGCACACAAGTGCGAGGCACACTTTGCACATGCATACACACATATGTATGTATGTATGTTTTTGGGATGTAAGGAATTAAAAACGAACATACATATATTATGAAAAGGCATCAGCCGCAGCGACGTTGTGCGCTGAGCGAGATGCGGCTTCATACTGAACGTTCGGCTTTCGAGACCGGCGTTCGGCTGTCACCCTCAGCAGTCTTCCTTTGTCTGGGCACACTAAAATGGTCGCAGGCACCCATGGGGCTCAGTCGTTGACGATTTATCGGTATCCGATTATTCCGCTGTTTGACATGTATATGCATTGTATAGTTAGTGATCACATTTTCAAGTTTTATGGGAAAACGTACTATGCTTATGTTGCTATGTAGTTATTGCATTTTTGCTTACGTTTATTTTTTACAGCCTATGCTTAAGCTGGTCCGACTGGGTACAATGTGGGCAATGGATTTTAGCCTATTTCTATTACTGGCGATACATTCTGGATCTCTTTTGTTTGTTTTTATACCCTCAACCCATTAAAAATGGGTAAAAAGGGTATAATGTTTTTGTGCAAATGCATGTAACAGGCAGAAGGAAGCATCTCCGACCTCATTTAGTATACATATTCTAGATCAGCATCAATAGCCGAGTCGATCTAGCCATGTCCGTCTGTCTGTCTCTCCGTTATATGAACGCAAGGATCTCAGAACCTATAAGAGCTAGAGACTTGAAATTTAAGCTGTAGGTCCTCCTAGTCCCCGCGCAGATCGAGTTTGTTTCCGATATTCGATAACTTGCCCCGTTGACCCCCAGACAGAGATATTTTCATCAATGGGTGCATAAATTTGGGCGACGGGCACGGTCTTTGTTTTTTTCGGCATGCCTGCGCCTACCGCAGGAAACAAAGTTTTGCGGCCGCAAAAGTCACAAATGTGTGAGCCGTCAATAAAAACAGGTAAGCCGCACTTGTCGCTCGTTTGCACTTTGATATGGATGCAGACGCATGCTAGATTTTTTCGACTTTCTACTTGTGCACACGCACACTCTTTCGAGTAAGCAGTTGGGTGACATTATTAAAGGGCTTGGCCTGTTCATGTGCAAAACTCCTATTTTCCATGATTGTTGTAAGGGTAAGGGTACCTGAACGTTAGCATAAGTGCATGATAACTCTTTGGGCCTCTAAGCACACACACTTACACACTTTTCTATATGGATGGAAGCATTTATGTGTTTGTGTGCGTGTTGGTTGCCTGCCTGCCTGCCCGATGCAAATTTGACATGATTTGAAGTTTTTGGCATTTCTGAATTAAAATTAAAATATAAGATATAAATATATCACTTAGGTCATTTAAGTTTTTAATAAATATAAATATATCAGATTCTTCTCATTATGCCTGACTGGACGAAGAAATACTTGATAGAGCATTTGAATGTGTGTGCCACAAGCAAAAAGGGCACACAATTGAAGAAAAAATCTTTGGCTTGCGACAAACGCCGCGATCTACTTGTGCGCACATCCACATAACACAAACATATGTATGTTTGTAGATCTCGGGGCTTTTGAGAAGCTATGCAGGGAGAAGGAGATGCACACAAGTGCGCAAATCAATAAGTGAGAGCGAGGCACACTCTGCACATGCATACACACATATGTATGTATGTTTTTGGGATGTAAGGAATTAAAAACGAACATACATACATTATGAAAAGGCATCAGCCGCAGCGACGTTGTGCGCTGAGCGAGATGCGGCTTCATACTGAACGTTCGGCTTTCGAGGCCGGCGTTCGGCTGCCACCCTCAGCAGTCTTACTTTGTCTGGGCACACTAAAATAATCACAGGCACCCATGGGGCTCAGTCGTTGACGATTTATCGGTATCCGATTATTCCAAGTTGTTCAAAAATGTCACATTTTTAAAATTTGTTTTCTTATGGGAAAACGTACGGGCTCATTTTATAACCTTACTCCACTGTCCACATTTCTAACACAGTTTTCAAAATGTGTAAGAAATGTGTGCAGTGGAATAAGGCTATAAGGTCAACTCTGAAATAAAGTATTTAAATAATCACGCGAGTAATTTCTGTGCGAGGAGCTTTATTTGAAGTTCAGTTTAGGACTTAATCGATGGAGTGCAGAATATTTGGTGATTGGTTATTTGTTTACAACCATAAAGCCAAAAGCGCTTAATCTGGTGCGCAGAAAATCTTAAGTGCAGTTTGTTATTGATTATTTGTTTACAGCATTGATCGAGAAGCACTTATTCTTGCTTATGTTGCTATGTAGTTATTGCATTTTTGCTTACGTTTATTTGTTTACAGCCTATGCTTAAGTTAGTCCGACTGGGTACAATGTGGGCAATGGATTTTAGCCTATTTCTATTACTGGCGATACATTCTGGATCTCTTTTGTTTGTTTTTATACCCTCAACCCATTAAAAATGGGTAAAAAGGGTATAATGTTTTTGTGCAAATGCATGTAACAGGCAGAAGGAAGCATCTCCGACCTCATATAGTATACATATTCTTGATCAGCATCAATAGCCGAGTCGATCTAGCCATGTCCGTCTGTCTGTCTGTCCGTCTGTCCGTATGTATGAACGCAAGGATCTCAGAACCCATAAGAGCTAGAGACTTGAAATTTAAGCTGTAGGTCCTCCTAGTCCCCGCGCAGATCGAGTTTGTTTCCGATATTCGATAACTTGCCCCGTTGACCCCCAGACAGAGATATTTTCATCAATGGGTGCATAAATTTGGGCGACGGGCACGGTCCTGGTTTTTTTCGGCATGCCTGCGCCTACCGCAGGAAACAAAGTTTTGCGGCCGCAAAAGTCACAAATGTGTGAGCCGTCAATAAAAACAGGTAAGCCGCACTTGTCGCGCGTTTGCACTTTGATATGGATGCAGACGCATGCTAGATTTTTTCGACTTTCTACTTGTGCACACGCACACTCTTTCGAGTAAGCAGTTGGGTGGCATTATTAAAGGGCTTGGCCTGTTCATGTGCAAAACTCCTATTTTCCATGATTGTTGTAAGGGTAAGGGTACCTGAACGTTAGCATAAGTGCATGATAACTCTTTGGGCCTCTAAGCACACACACTTACACACTTTTCTATATGGATGGAAGCATTTATGTGTTTGTGTGCGTGTTGGTTGCCTGTCTGCCTGCCCGATGCAAATTTGACATGATTTGAAGTTTTTGGCATTTCTGAATTAAAATTAAAATATAAGATATAAATATATCACTTAGGTCATTTAAGTTTTTAATAAATATAAATATATCAGATTCTTCTCATTATGCCTGACTGGACGAAGAAATACTTGATAGAGCATTTGAATGTGTGTGCCACAGGCAGAAAGGGCACACAATTGAAGAAAAAATCTCTGGCTTGCGACAAACGCCGCGATCTACTTGTGCGCACATCCACACAACACAAACATATGTACATATGTATGTTTGTAGACCTCGGGGTTTTTGAGAAGCTATGCAGGGAGAAGGAGATGCACACAAGTGCGAGGCACACTTTGCACATGCATACACACATATGTATGTATGTATGTTTTTGGGATGTAAGGAATTAAAAACGAACATACATATATTATGAAAAGGCATCAGCCGCAGCGACGTTGTGCGCTGAGCGAGATGCGGCTTCATACTGAACGTTCGGCTTTCGAGACCGGCGTTCGGCTGCCACCCTCAGCAGTCTTCCTTTGTCTGGGCACACTAAAATGGTCGCAGGCACCCATGGGGCTCAGTCGTTGACGATTTATCGGTATCCGATTATTCCGCTGTTTGACATGTATATGCATTGTATAGTTAGTGATCACATTTTCAAGTTTTTCAAAAATGTCACATTTTTAAAATTTGTTTTCTTATGGGAAAACGTACTATGCTTATGTTGCTATGTAGTTATTGCATTTTTGCTTACGTTTATTTTTTACAGCCTATGCTTAAGCTGGTCCGACTGGGTACAATGTGGGCAATGGATTTTAGCCTATTTCTATTACTGGCGATACATTCTGGATCTCTTTTGTTTGTTTTTATACCCTCAACCCATTAAAAATGGGTAAAAAGGGTATAATGTTTTTGTGCAAATGCATGTAACAGGCAGAAGGAAGCATCTCCGACCTCATTTAGTATACATATTCTTGATCAGCATCAATAGCCGAGTCGATCTAGCCATGTCCGTCTGTCTGTCTCTCCGTTATATGAACGCAAGGATCTCAGAACCTATAAGAGCTAGAGACTTGAAATTTAAGCTGTAGGTCCTCCTAGTCCCCGCGCAGATCGAGTTTGTTTCCGATATTCGATAACTTGCCCCGTTGACCCCCAGACAGAGATATTTTCATCAATGGGTGCATACATTTGGGCGACGGGCACGGTCTTTGTTTTTTTCGGCATGCCTGCGCCTACCGCAGGAAACAAAGTTTTGCGGCCGCAAAAGTCACAAATGTGTGAGCCGTCAATAAAAACAGGTAAGCCGCACTTGTCGCTCGTTTGCACTTTGATATGGATGCAGACGCATGCTAGATTTTTTCGACTTTCTACTTGTGCACACGCACACTCTTTCGAGTAAGCAGTTGGGTGACATTATTAAAGGGCTTGGCCTGTTCATGTGCAAAACTCCTATTTTCCATGATTGTTGTAAGGGTAAGGGTACCTGAACGTTAGCATAAGTGCATGATAACTCTTTGGGCCTCTAAGCACACACACTTACACACTTTTCTATATGGATGGAAGCATTTATGTGTTTGTGTGCGTGTTGGTTGCCTGCCTGCCTGCCCGATGCAAATTTGACATGATTTGAAGTTTTTGGCATTTCTGAATTAAAATTAAAATATAAGATATAAATATATCACTTAGGTCATTTAAGTTTTTAATAAATATAAATATATCAGATTCTTCTCATTATGCCTGACTGGACGAAGAAATACTTGATAGAGCATTTGAATGTGTGTGCCACAGGCACAAAGGGCACACAATTGAAGAAAAAATCTCTGGCTTGCGACAAACGCCGCGATCTACTTGTGCGCACATCCACACAACACAAACATATGTACATATGTATGTTTGTAGACCTCGGGGTTTTTGAGAAGCTATGCAGGGAGAAGGAGATGCACACAAGTGCGAGGCACACTTTGCACATGCATACACACATATGTATGTATGTATGTTTTTGGGATGTAAGGAATTAAAAACGAACATACATATATTATGAAAAGGCATCAGCCGCAGCGACGTTGTGCGCTGAGCGAGATGCGGCTTCATACTGAACGTTCGGCTTTCGAGACCGGCGTTCGGCTGCCACCCTCAGCAGTCTTCCTTTGTCTGGGCACACTAAATGGTCGCAGGCACCCATGGGGCTCAGTCGTTGACGATTTATCGGTATCCGATTATTCCGCTGTTTGACATGTATATGCATTGTATAGTTAGTGATCACATTTTCAAGTTTTTCAAAAATGTCACATTTTTAAAATTTGTTTTCTTATGGGAAAACGTACTATGCTTATGTTGCTATGTAGTTATTGCATTTTTGCTTACGTTTATTTTTTACAGCCTATGCTTAAGCTGGTCCGACTGGGTACAATGTGGGCAATGGATTTTAGCCTATTTCTATTACTGGCGATACATTCTGGATCTCTTTTGTTTGTTTTTATACCCTCAACCCATTAAAAATGGGTAAAAAGGGTATAATGTTTTTGTGCAAATGCATGTAACAGGCAGAAGGAAGCATCTCCGACCTCATTTAGTATACATATTCTTGATCAGCATCAATAGCCGAGTCGATCTAGCCATGTCCGTCTGTCTGTCTCTCCGTTATATGAACGCAAGGATCTCAGAACCTATAAGAGCTAGAGACTTGAAATTTAAGCTGTAGGTCCTCCTAGTCCCCGCGCAGATCGAGTTTGTTTCCGATATTCGATAACTTGCCCCGTTGACCCCCAGACAGAGATATTTTCATCAATGGGTGCATAAATTTGGGCGACGGGCACGGTCTTTGTTTTTTTCGGCATGCCTGCGCCTACCGCAGGAAACAAAGTTTTGCGGCCGCAAAAGTCACAAATGTGTGAGCCGTCAATAAAAACAGGTAAGCCGCACTTGTCGCTCGTTTGCACTTTGATATGGATGCAGACGCATGCTAGATTTTTTCGACTTTCTACTTGTGCACACGCACACTCTTTCGAGTAAGCAGTTGGGTGACATTATTAAAGGGCTTGGCCTGTTCATGTGCAAAACTCCTATTTTCCATGATTGTTGTAAGGGTAAGGGTACCTGAACGTTGGCATAAGTGCATGATAACTCTTTGGGCCTCTAAGCACACACACTTACACACTTTTCTATATGGATGGAAGCATTTATGCGTTTGTGTGCGTGTTGGTTGCCTGCTTGCCTGCCCGATGCAAATTTGACATGATTTGAAGTTTTTGGCATTTCTGAATTAAAATTAAAATATAAGATATAAATATATCATTTAGGTCATTTAAGTTTTTAATAAATATAAATATATCAGATTCTTCTCATTATGCCTGACTGGACGAAGAAATACTTGATAGAGCATTTGAATGTGTGTGCCACAGGCACAAAGGGCACACAATTGAAGAAAAAATCTCTGGCTTGCGACATACGCCGCGATCTACTTATGCGCACATCCACACAACACAAACATATGTACATATGTATGTTTGTAGACCTCGGGGTTTTTGAGAAGCTATGCAGGGAGAAGGAGATGCACACAGGTGCGAGGCACACTTTGCACATGCATACACACATATGTATGTATGTATGTTTTTGGGATGTAAGGAATTAAAAACGAACATACATATATTATGAAAAGGCATCAGCCGCAGCGACGTTGTGCGCTGAGCGAGATGCGGCTTCATACTGAACGTTCGGCTTTCGAGGCCGGCGTTCGGCTGCCACCCTCAGCAGTCTTACTTTGTCGCAGGCACCCATGGGGCTCAGTCGTTGACGATTTATCGGTATCCGATTATTCCGCTGTTTGACATGTATATGCATTGTATAGTTAGTGATCACAATTTCAAGTTTTTCAAAAATGTCACATTTTTAAAATTTGTTTTCTTATGGGAAAACGTACGGGCGCATTTTATAACCTTTCTCCACCGTCCACATTTCTAGCACAGTTTTCAAAAATGTGTAAGAAATGTGTACAGTGGAATAAGGCTATAAAGTCAACTCAGAAATAAAGTATTTAAATAATCACACGAGTAATTTCTGTGCGAGGAGCTTTATTTGAAGTTCAGTTTAGGACTTAATCGGTGGAGTGCAGAATATTTGGTGATTGGTTATTTGTTTACAACAATAAAGCCAAAAGCGCTTTATCTGGTGCGCAGAAAATCTTAAGTGCAGTTTGTTATTGATTATTTATTTACAGCATTGATCGAGAAGCGCTTATTCTTGCTTATGTTGCTATGTAGTTATTGCATTTTTGCTTACGTTTATTTTTTTACAGCCTATGCTTAAGCTGGTCCGACTGGGTACAATGTGGGCAATGGATTTTAGCCTATTTCTATTACTGGCGATACATTCTTGATCTCTTTTGTTTGTTTTTATACCCTCAACCCATTAAAAATGGGTAAAAAGGGTATAATGTTTTTGTGCAAATGCATGTAACTGGCAGAAGGAAGCATCTCCGACCTCATATATTATACATATGCTTGATCAGCATCAATAGCCGAGTCGATCTAGCCATGTCCGTCTGTCTGTCTCTCCGTTATATGAACGCAAGGATCTCAGAACCTATAAGAGCTAGAGACTTGAAATTTAAGCTGTAGGTCCTCCTAGTCCCCGCGCAGATCGAGTTTGTTTCCGATATTCGATAACTTGCCCCGTTGACCCCCAGACAGAGATATTTTCATCAATGGGTGCATAAATTTGGGCGACGGGCACGGTCTTTGTTTTTTTCGGCATGCCTGCGCCTACCGCAGGAAACAAAGTTTTGCGGCCGCAAAAGTCACAAATGTGTGAGCCGTCAATAAAAACAGGTAAGCCGCACTTGTCGCGCGTTTGCACTTTGATATGGATGCAGACGCATGCTAGATTTTTTCGACTTTCTACTTGTGCACACGCACACTCTTTCGAGTAAGCAGTTGGGTGACATTATTAAAGGGCTTGGCCTGTTCATGTGCAAAACTCCTATTTTCCATGATTGTTGTAAGGGTAAGGGTACCTGAACGTTGGCATAAGTGCATGATAACTCTTTGGGCCTCTAAGCACACACACTTACACACTTTTCTATATGGATGGAAGCATTTATGCGTTTGTGTTGGTTGCCTGCTTGCCTGCCCGATGCAAATTTGACATGATTTGAAGTTTTTGGCATTTCTGAATTAAAATTAAAATATAAGATATAAATATATCACTTAGGTCATTTAAGTTTTTAATAAATATAAATATATCAGATTCTTCTCATTATGCCTGACTGGACGAAGAAATACTTGATAGAGCATTTGAATGTGTGTGCCACAGGCACAAAGGGCACACAATTGAAGAAAAAATCTCTGCCTTGCGACAAACGCCGCGATCTACTTGTGCGCAAATCCACACAACACAAACATATGTATGTTTGTAGACCTCGGGGTTTTTGAGAAGCTATGCAGGGAGAAGGAGATGCACACAAGTGCGAGGCACACTTTGCACATGCATACACACATATGTATGTATGTATGTTTTTGGGATGTAAGGAATTAAAAACGAACATACATATATTATGAAAAGGCATCAGCCGCAGCGACGTTGTGCGCTGAGCGAGATGCGGCTTCATACTGAACGTTCGGCTTTCGAGGCCGGCGTTCGGCTGCCACCCTCAGCAGTCTTACTTTGTCTGGGCACACTAAAATCGTCGCAGGCACCCATGGGGCTCAGTCGTTGACGATTTATCGGTATCCGATTATTCCGCTGTTTGACATGTATATGCATTGTATAGTTAGTGATCACATTTTCAAGTTTTTCAAAAATGTCACATTTTTAAAATTTGCACAGTTTTCAAAAATGTGTAAGAAATGTGTACAGTGGAATAAGGCTATAAAGTCAACTCAGAAATAAAGTATTTAAATAATCACACGAGTAATTTCTGTGCGAGGAGCTTTATTTGAAGTTCAGTTTAGGACTTAATCGGTGGAGTGCAGAATATTTGGTGATTGGTTATTTGTTTACAACAATAAAGCCAAAAGCGCTTAATCTGGTGCGCAGAAAATCTTAAGTGCAGTTTGTTATTGATTATTTGTTTACAGCATTGATCGAGAAGCGCTTATTTTCCATTGATGAAAACATCTCTGTCTGACGACAAACCCTTGATCGGCTCATTCGCACACATTTTTGTGTGTCTGTGTCTGTGTGTAGAGCTCGAAATTCAGAAATGCCAAAAACTTAAAATTTGGTCAAATTTGCATCGGGCAGGCAACCAACACGCACACAAACGCATAAATGCTTCCATCCATATAGAAAAGTGTGTAAGTGTGTGTGCTTGGAGGCCCAAAGAGTTATCATGCACTTATGCCAACGTTCAGGTACCCTTACCCTTACAACAATCATGGAAAATAGGAGTTTTGCATATGAACTGGCCAAGCCCTTTAATAATGTCACCCAACTGCTTACTCGAAAGAGTGTGCGTGTGCACAAGTAGAAAGTCGAAAAAATTGAACATTTTCAATTTTTGGTCTTTTCTTAAATTATTCGACAAGCCGACGAAGAATTACCCTTGCAGAAATACGACTTAGTTTTTTTTTTGTAATTTTAACCAAAATATTTTTCTTATGGGAAAACGTACGAGCGCATTTTATAACCTTTCTCCACTGTCCACATTTCTAGCACAGTTTTCAAAAATGTGTAAGAAATGTGTACAGTGGAATAAGGCTATAAAGTCAACTCAGAAATAAAGTATTTAAATAATCACACGAGTAATTTCTGTGCGAGGAGCTTTATTTGAAGTTCAGTTTAGGACTTAATCGGTGGAGTGCAGAATATTTGGTGATTGGTTATTTGTTTACAATAATAAAGCCAAAAGCGCTTAATCTGGTGCGCAGAAAATCTTAAGTGCAGTTTGTTATTGATTATTTATTTACAGCATTGATCGAGAAGCGCTTATTCTTGCTTATGTTGCTATGTAGTTATTGCATTTTTGCTTACGTTTATTTTTTTACAGCCTATGCTTAAGCTGGTCCGACTGGGTACAATGTGGGCAATGGATTTTAGCCTATTTCTATTACTGGCGATACATTCTGGATCTCTTTTGTTTGTTTTTATACCCTCAACCCATTAAAAATGGGTAAAAAGGGTATAATGTTTTTGTGCAAATGCATGTAACAGGCAGAAGGAAGCATCTCCGACCTCATATATTATACATATGCTTGATCAGCATCAATAGCCGAGTCGATCTAGCCATGTCCGTCTGTCTGTCTCTCCGTTATATGAACGCAAGGATCTCAGAACCTATAAGAGCTAGAGACTTGAAATTTAAGCTGTAGGTCCTCCTAGTCCCCGCGCAGATCGAGTTTGTTTCCGATATTCGATAACTTGCCCCGTTGACCCCCAGACAGAGATATTTTCATCAATGGGTGCATAAATTTGGGCGACGGGCACGGTCTTTGTTTTTTTCGGCATGCCTGCGCCTACCGCAGGAAACAAAGTTTTGCGGCCGCAAAAGTCACAAATGTGTGAGCCGTCAATAAAAACAGGTAAGCCGCACTTGTCGCGCGTTTGCACTTTGATATGGATGCAGACGCATGCTAGATTTTTTCGACTTTCTACTTGTGCACACGCACACTCTTTCGAGTAAGCAGTTGGGTGACATTATTAAAGGGCTTGGCCTGTTCATGTGCAAAACTCCTATTTTCCATGATTGTTGTAAGGGTAAGGGTACCTGAACGTTGGCATAAGTGCATGATAACTCTTTGGGCCTCTAAGCACACACACTTACACACTTTTTTATATGGATGGAAGCATTTATGCGTTTGTGTTGGTTGCCTGCTTGCCTGCCCGATGCAAATTTGACATGATTTGAAGTTTTTGGCATTTCTGAATTAAAATTAAAATATAAGATATAAATATATCATTTAGGTCATTTAAGTTTTTAATAAATATAAATATATCAGATTCTTCTCATTATGCCTGACTGGACGAAGAAATACTTGATAGAGCATTTGAATGTGTGTGCCACAGGCACAAAGGGCACACAATTGAAGAAAAAATCTCTGGCTTGCGACATACGCCGCGATCTACTTATGCGCACATCCACACAACACAAACATATGTACATATGTATGTTTGTAGACCTCGGGGTTTTTGAGAAGCTATGCAGGGAGAAGGAGATGCACACAGGTGCGAGGCACACTTTGCACATGCATACACACATATGTATGTATGTATGTTTTTGGGATGTAAGGAATTAAAAACGAACATACATATATTATGAAAAGGCATCAGCCGCAGCGACGTTGTGCGCTGAGCGAGATGCGGCTTCATACTGAACGTTCGGCTTTCGAGGCCGGCGTTCGGCTGCCACCCTCAGCAGTCTTACTTTGTCGCAGGCACCCATGGGGCTCAGTCGTTGACGATTTATCGGTATCCGATTATTCCGCTGTTTGACATGTATATGCATTGTATAGTTAGTGATCACAATTTCAAGTTTTTCAAAAATGTCACATTTTTAAAATTTGTTTTCTTATGGGAAAACGTACGGGCGCATTTTATAACCTTTCTCCACCGTCCACATTTCTAGCACAGTTTTCAAAAATGTGTAAGAAATGTGTACAGTGGAATAAGGCTATAAAGTCAACTCAGAAATAAAGTATTTAAATAATCACACGAGTAATTTCTGTGCGAGGAGCTTTATTTGAAGTTCAGTTTAGGACTTAATCGGTGGAGTGCAGAATATTTGGTGATTGGTTATTTGTTTACAACAATAAAGCCAAAAGCGCTTTATCTGGTGCGCAGAAAATCTTAAGTGCAGTTTGTTATTGATTATTTATTTACAGCATTGATCGAGAAGCGCTTATTCTTGCTTATGTTGCTATGTAGTTATTGCATTTTTGCTTACGTTTATTTTTTTACAGCCTATGCTTAAGCTGGTCCGACTGGGTACAATGTGGGCAATGGATTTTAGCCTATTTCTATTACTGGCGATACATTCTTGATCTCTTTTGTTTGTTTTTATACCCTCAACCCATTAAAAATGGGTAAAAAGGGTATAATGTTTTTGTGCAAATGCATGTAACTGGCAGAAGGAAGCATCTCCGACCTCATATATTATACATATGCTTGATCAGCATCAATAGCCGAGTCGATCTAGCCATGTCCGTCTGTCTGTCTCTCCGTTATATGAACGCAAGGATCTCAGAACCTATAAGAGCTAGAGACTTGAAATTTAAGCTGTAGGTCCTCCTAGTCCCCGCGCAGATCGAGTTTGTTTCCGATATTCGATAACTTGCCCCGTTGACCCCCAGACAGAGATATTTTCATCAATGGGTGCATAAATTTGGGCGACGGGCACGGTCTTTGTTTTTTTCGGCATGCCTGCGCCTACCGCAGGAAACAAAGTTTTGCGGCCGCAAAAGTCACAAATGTGTGAGCCGTCAATAAAAACAGGTAAGCCGCACTTGTCGCGCGTTTGCACTTTGATATGGATGCAGACGCATGCTAGATTTTTTCGACTTTCTACTTGTGCACACGCACACTCTTTCGAGTAAGCAGTTGGGTGACATTATTAAAGGGCTTGGCCTGTTCATGTGCAAAACTCCTATTTTCCATGATTGTTGTAAGGGTAAGGGTACCTGAACGTTGGCATAAGTGCATGATAACTCTTTGGGCCTCTAAGCACACACACTTACACACTTTTCTATATGGATGGAAGCATTTATGCGTTTGTGTTGGTTGCCTGCTTGCCTGCCCGATGCAAATTTGACATGATTTGAAGTTTTTGGCATTTCTGAATTAAAATTAAAATATAAGATATAAATATATCACTTAGGTCATTTAAGTTTTTAATAAATATAAATATATCAGATTCTTCTCATTATGCCTGACTGGACGAAGAAATACTTGATAGAGCATTTGAATGTGTGTGCCACAGGCACAAAGGGCACACAATTGAAGAAAAAATCTCTGCCTTGCGACAAACGCCGCGATCTACTTGTGCGCAAATCCACACAACACAAACATATGTATGTTTGTAGACCTCGGGGTTTTTGAGAAGCTATGCAGGGAGAAGGAGATGCACACAAGTGCGAGGCACACTTTGCACATGCATACACACATATGTATGTATGTATGTTTTTGGGATGTAAGGAATTAAAAACGAACATACATATATTATGAAAAGGCATCAGCCGCAGCGACGTTGTGCGCTGAGCGAGATGCGGCTTCATACTGAACGTTCGGCTTTCGAGGCCGGCGTTCGGCTGCCACCCTCAGCAGTCTTACTTTGTCTGGGCACACTAAAATCGTCGCAGGCACCCATGGGGCTCAGTCGTTGACGATTTATCGGTATCCGATTATTCCGCTGTTTGACATGTATATGCATTGTATAGTTAGTGATCACATTTTCAAGTTTTTCAAAAATGTCACATTTTTAAAATTTGCACAGTTTTCAAAAATGTGTAAGAAATGTGTACAGTGGAATAAGGCTATAAAGTCAACTCAGAAATAAAGTATTTAAATAATCACACGAGTAATTTCTGTGCGAGGAGCTTTATTTGAAGTTCAGTTTAGGACTTAATCGGTGGAGTGCAGAATATTTGGTGATTGGTTATTTGTTTACAACAATAAAGCCAAAAGCGCTTAATCTGGTGCGCAGAAAATCTTAAGTGCAGTTTGTTATTGATTATTTGTTTACAGCATTGATCGAGAAGCGCTTATTTTCCATTGATGAAAACATCTCTGTCTGACGACAAACCCTTGATCGGCTCATTCGCACACATTTTTGTGTGTCTGTGTCTGTGTGTAGAGCTCGAAATTCAGAAATGCCAAAAACTTAAAATTTGGTCAAATTTGCATCGGGCAGGCAACCAACACGCACACAAACGCATAAATGCTTCCATCCATATAGAAAAGTGTGTAAGTGTGTGTGCTTGGAGGCCCAAAGAGTTATCATGCACTTATGCCAACGTTCAGGTACCCTTACCCTTACAACAATCATGGAAAATAGGAGTTTTGCATATGAACTGGCCAAGCCCTTTAATAATGTCACCCAACTGCTTACTCGAAAGAGTGTGCGTGTGCACAAGTAGAAAGTCGAAAAAAATTGAACATTTTCAATTTTTGGTCTTTTCTTAAATTATTCGACAAGCCGACGAAGAATTACCCTTGCAGAAATACGACTTAGTTTTTTTTTTGTAATTTTAACCAAAATATTTTTCTTATGGGAAAACGTACGAGCGCATTTTATAACCTTTCTCCACTGTCCACATTTCTAGCACAGTTTTCAAAAATGTGTAAGAAATGTGTACAGTGGAATAAGGCTATAAAGTCAACTCAGAAATAAAGTATTTAAATAATCACACGAGTAATTTCTGTGCGAGGAGCTTTATTTGAAGTTCAGTTTAGGACTTAATCGGTGGAGTGCAGAATATTTGGTGATTGGTTATTTGTTTACAATAATAAAGCCAAAAGCGCTTAATCTGGTGCGCAGAAAATCTTAAGTGCAGTTTGTTATTGATTATTTATTTACAGCATTGATCGAGAAGCGCTTATTCTTGCTTATGTTGCTATGTAGTTATTGCATTTTTGCTTACGTTTATTTTTTTACAGCCTATGCTTAAGCTGGTCCGACTGGGTACAATGTGGGCAATGGATTTTAGCCTATTTCTATTACTGGCGATACATTCTGGATCTCTTTTGTTTGTTTTTATACCCTCAACCCATTAAAAATGGGTAAAAAGGGTATAATGTTTTTGTGCAAATGCATGTAACAGGCAGAAGGAAGCATCTCCGACCTCATATATTATACATATGCTTGATCAGCATCAATAGCCGAGTCGATCTAGCCATGTCCGTCTGTCTGTCTCTCCGTTATATGAACGCAAGGATCTCAGAACCTATAAGAGCTAGAGACTTGAAATTTAAGCTGTAGGTCCTCCTAGTCCCCGCGCAGATCGAGTTTGTTTCCGATATTCGATAACTTGCCCCGTTGACCCCCAGACAGAGATATTTTCATCAATGGGTGCATAAATTTGGGCGACGGGCACGGTCTTTGTTTTTTTCGGCATGCCTGCGCCTACCGCAGGAAACAAAGTTTTGCGGCCGCAAAAGTCACAAATGTGTGAGCCGTCAATAAAAACAGGTAAGCCGCACTTGTCGCGCGTTTGCACTTTGATATGGATGCAGACGCATGCTAGATTTTTTCGACTTTCTACTTGTGCACACGCACACTCTTTCGAGTAAGCAGTTGGGTGACATTATTAAAGGGCTTGGCCTGTTCATGTGCAAAACTCCTATTTTCCATGATTGTTGTAAGGGTAAGGGTACCTGAACGTTGGCATAAGTGCATGATAACTCTTTGGGCCTCTAAGCACACACACTTACACACTTTTTTATATGGATGGAAGCATTTATGCGTTTGTGTTGGTTGCCTGCTTGCCTGCCCGATGCAAATTTGACATGATTTGAAGTTTTTGGCATTTCTGAATTAAAATTAAAATATAAGATATAAATATATCATTTAGGTCATTTAAGTTTTTAATAAATATAAATATATCAGATTCTTCTCATTATGCCTGACTGGACGAAGAAATACTTGATAGAGCATTTGAATGTGTGTGCCACAGGCACAAAGGGCACACAATTGAAGAAAAAATCTCTGCCTTGCGACAAACGCCGCGACCTACTTGTGCGCAAATCCACACAACACAAACATATGTATGTTTGTAGACCTCGGGGTTTTTGAGAAGCTATGCAGGGAGAAGGAGATGCACACAAGTGCGAGGCACACTTTGCACATGCATACACACATATGTATGTGTGTATGTTTTTGGGATGTAAGGAATTAAAAACGAACATACATATATTATGAAAAGGCATCAGCCGCAGCGACGTTGTGCGCTGAGCGAGATGCGGCTTCATACTGAACGTTCGGCTTTCGAGGCCGGCGTTCGGCTGCCACCCTCAGCAGTCTTACTTTGTCTGGGCACACTAAAATCGTCGCAGGCACCCATGGGGCTCAGTCGTTGACGATTTATCGGTATCCGATTATTCCGCTGTTTGACATGTATATGCATTGTATAGTTAGTGATCACATTTTCAAGTTTTTCAAAAATGTCACATTTTTAAAATTTGCACAGTTTTCAAAAATGTGTAAGAAATGTGTACAGTGGAATAAGGCTATAAAGTCAACTCAGAAATAAAGTATTTAAATAATCACACGAGTAATTTCTGTGCGAGGAGCTTTATTTGAAGTTCAGTTTAGGACTTAATCGGTGGAGTGCAGAATATTTGGTGATTGGTTATTTGTTTACAACAATAAAGCCAAAAGCGCTTAATCTGGTGCGCAGAAAATCTTAAGTGCAGTTTGTTATTGATTATTTGTTTACAGCATTGATCGAGAAGCGCTTATTCTTGCTTATGTTGCTATGTAGTTATTGCATTTATGCTTACGTTTATTTGTTTACAGCCTATGCTTAGGCTGGTCCGGCTGGGCAATGGATTTTAGCCTATTTCTATTACTGGCGATACATTCTGGATCTCTTTTGTTTGTTTTTATACCCTCAACCTCTGCGGTGGGCTTGCGGCCGCAAAAGTCACAAATGTGTGAGCCGTCAATAAAAACAGGTAAGCTGGATGCAGACGCATGCTAGACATTCTGGTCGTTTATTGCCTGCCATAAAACCCTTTAACCCAAAATGTTTACAATGTCGAAAAATACATTAAAAGGTCACTTGCATTTTTTCCATTGATGAAAACATCTCTGTCTGACGACAAACCCTTGATCGGCTCATTCGCACACATTTTTGTGTGTCTGTGTCTGTGTGTAGAGCTCGGAATTCAGAAATGCCAAAAACTTAAAAATTGGTCAAATTTGCATCGGGCAGGCAGGCAGGCAACCAACACGCACACAAACGCATAAATGCTTTAATCCATATAGAAAAGTGTGTAAGTGTGTGTGCTTGGAGGCCCAAAGAGTTATCATGCACTTATGCCAACGTTCAGGTACCCTTACCCTTACAACAATCATGGAAAATAGGAGTTTTGCACATGAACAGGCCAAGCCCTTTAATAATGTCACCAAACTGCTTACTCGAAAGAGTGTGCGTGTGCACAAGTAGAAAGTCGAAAAAATTGAACATTTTCAATTTTTGGTCTTTTCTTAAATTATTCGACAAGCCGACGAAGAATTACCCTTGCAGAAATATGACTTAGTTTTTTTTTTGTAATTTTAACCAAAATTGGTCCCCACAGTTAACAACAAATTAAAATATAATATATAAATATATCATTTAGGTCATTTAAGTTTTTAATAAATATAAATATAGCAGATTCTTCTCATTATGCCTCACTGGACGAAGAAATACTAGATAGAGCATTTGACCGAATCAGCTTACAAAGAACTGCACGCACACCAACAACTCTATGCACGGGTCTCACTCAGTGAGAGAATTAACAGCTAGTCCTCTCACCGTGCGAGGCACACTTTGCACATGCATACACACATATGTATGTATGTATGTTTTTGGGATGTAAGGAATTAAAAACGAACATACATATATTATGAAAAGGCATCAGCCGCAGCGACGTTGTGCGCTGAGCGAGATGCGGCTTCATACTGAACGTTCGGCTTTCGAGGCCGGCGTTCGGATGCCACCCTCAGCAGTCTTACTTTGTCTGGGCACACTAAAATGGTCGCAGGCACCCATGGGGCTCAGTCGTTGACGATTTATCGGTATCCGATTATTCCGCTGTTTGACATGTATATGCATTGTATAGTTAGTGATCACATTTTCAAGTTTTTCAAAAATGTCCCATTATTAAAATTTGCACAGTTTTCAAAAATGTGTAAGAAATGTGTACAGTGGAATAAGGCTATAAAGTCAACTCAGAAATAAAGTATTTAAATAATCACACGAGTAATTTCTGTGCGAGGAGCTTTATTTGAAGTTCAGTTTAGGACTTAATCGGTGGAGTGCAGAATATTTGGTGATTGGTTATTTGTTTACAACAATAAAGCCAAAAGCGCTTAATCTGGTGCGCAGAAAATCTTAAGTGCAGTTTGTTATTGATTATTTGTTTACAGCATTGATCGAGAAGCGCTTATTTTCCAATGATGAAAACATCTCTGTCTGACGACAAACCCTTGATCGGCTCATTCGCACACATTTTTGTGTGTCTGTGTCTGTGTGTAGAGCTCGAAATTCAGAAATGCTAAAAACTTAAAATTTGGTCAAATTTGCATCGGGCAGGCAGGCAGGCAACCAACACGCACACAAACGCATAAATGCTTTAATCCATATAGAAAAGTGTGTAAGTGTGTGTGCTTGGAGGCCCAAAGAGTTATCATGCACTTATGCCAACGTTCAGGTACCCTTACCCTTACAACAATCATGGAAAATAGGAGTTTTGCATATGAACTGGCCAAGCCCTTTAATAATGTCACCCAACTGCTTACTCGAAAGAGTGTGCGTGTGCACAAGTAGAAAGTCGAAAAAATTGAACATTTTCAATTTTTGGTCTTTTCTTAAATTATTTGACAAGCCGACGAAGAATTACCCTTGCAGAAATACGACTTAGTTTTTTTTTTGTAATTTTAACCAAAATATTTTTCTTATGGGAAAACGTACGAGCGCATTTTATAACCTTTCTCCACTGTCCACATTTCTAGCACAGTTTTCAAAAATGTGTAAGAAATGTGTACAGTGGAATAAGGCTATAAAGTCAACTCAGAAATAAAGTATTTAAATAATCACACGAGTAATTTCTGTGCGAGGAGCTTTATTTGAAGTTCAGTTTAGGACTTAATCGGTGGAGTGCAGAATATTTGGTGATTGGTTATTTGTTTACAATAATAAAGCCAAAAGCGCTTAATCTGGTGCGCAGAAAATCTTAAGTGCAGTTTGTTATTGATTATTTATTTAGAGCATTGATCGAGAAGCGCTTATTCTTGCTTATGCTGCTATGTAGTTATTGCATTTTTGCTTACGTTTATTTGTTTACAGCCTATGCTTAAGCTGGTCCGACTGGGTACAATGTGGGCAATGGATTTTAGCCTATTTCTATTACTGGCGATACATTCTGGATCTCTTTTGTTTGTTTTTATACCCTCAACCCATTAAAAATGGGTAAAAAGGGTATAATGTTTTTGTGCAAATGCATGTAACAGGCAGAAGGAAGCATCTCCGACCTCATATAGTATACATATTCTTGATCAGCATCAATAGCCGAGTCGATCTAGCCATGTCCGTCTGTCTGTCTGTCTGTCTGTCCGTCTGTCCGTATGTATGAACGCAAGGATATCAGAACCTAAAAGAGCTAGAGACTTGAAATTTAAGCTGTAGGTCCTCCTAGTCCCCGCGCAGATCGAGTTTGTTTCCGATATTCGATAACTTGCCACGTTGACCCCCAGATAGAGATATATTCAGCAATGGGTGCGTAAAATTTGGCGACGGGAACGGTCTTGGTTTTTTTCGGCATGCCTGCGGTGGGCTTGCGGCCGCAAAAGTCACAAATATGTGAGCTGTCAATAAAAACAGGTAAGCTGGATGCAGACGCATGGTAGACATTCTGGTCGTTTATTGCTTGCCATAAAACCCTTTAACCCAAAATGTTTACAATGTCGAAATACATTAAAATACATTAAAAGGTAACTTGCATTTTTTCCATATCAAAGTGCAAGCGAGCGTCAAGTGCGGTTCACCTGTTTTCGTTGCCTGTTCACACATTTGTGCCTTACGCGACCGCAAGCCCACCGTCGCCCAAATTGACGCACCCATTGATGAAAACATCTCTGTCTGACGACAAACCCTTGATCGGCTCATTCGCACACATTTTTGTGTGTCTGTGTCTGTGTGTAGAGCTCGAAATTCAGAAATGCCAAAAACTTAATATTTGGTCAAATTTGCATCGGGCAGGCAACCAACACGCACACAAACGCATAAATGCTTCCATCCATATAGAAAAGTGTGTAAGTGTGTGTGCTTGGAGGCCCAAAGAGTTATCATGCACTTATGCCAACGTTCAGGTACCCTTACCCTTACAACAATAATGGAAAATAGGAGTTTTGCACATAAACAGGCCAAGCCCTTTAATAATGTCACCCAATTGCTTACTCGAAAGGGTGTGCGTGTGCACAAGTAGAAAGTCGAAAAAATTGAACATTTTCAATTTTTGGTTTTTTTTCTTAAATTATTCGACAAGCCGACGAAGAATTACCCTTGCAGAAATACGACTTAGTTTTTTTTTTGTAATTTTAACCAAAATTGGTCCCCACAGTTAACAACAAATTAAAATATAATATATAAATATATCATTTAGGTCATTTAAGTTTTTAATAAATATAAATATAGCAGATTCTTCTCATTATGCCTAACTGGACGAAGAAATACTAGATAGAGCATTTGAATGTGTGTGGCTTGCGACAAACGCCGCGATCTACTTGTGCGCACATCCACACAACACAAACATATGTATGTTTGTAGATCTCGGGGTTTTTGAGAAGCTATGCAGGGAGAAGGAGATGCACACAAGTGCGCAAATCAATAAGTGAGAGCGAGGCACACTTTGCACATGCATACACACATATGTATGTTTTTGGGATGTAAGGAATTAAAAACGAACATACATATATTATGAAAAGGCATCAGCCGCAGCGACGTTGTGCGCTGAGCGAGATGCGGCTTCATACTGAACGTTCGGCTTTCGAGGCCGGCGTTCGGCTGCCACCCTCAGCAGTCTTACTTTGTCGCAGGCACCCATGGGGCTCAGTCGTTGACGATTTATCGGTATCCGATTATTCCGCTGTTTGACATGTATATGCATTGTATAGTTAGTGATCACAATTTCAAGTTTTTCAAAAATGTCACATTTTCAAAATTTGTTTTCTTATGGGAAAACGTACGGGCGCATTTTATAACCTTTCTCCACCGTCCACATTTCTAGCACAGTTTTCAAAAATGTGTAAGAAATGTGTACAGTGGAATAAGGCTATAAAGTCAACTCAGAAATAAAGTATTTAAATAATCACACGAGTAATTTCTGTGCGAGGAGCTTTATTTGAAGTTCAGTTTAGGACTTAATCGGTGGAGTGCAGAATATTTGGTGATTGGTTATTTGTTTACAACAATAAAGCCAAAAGCGCTTAATCTGGTGCGCAGAAAATCTTAAGTGCAGTTTGTTATTGATTATTTATTTACAGCATTGATCGAGAAGCGCTTATTCTTGCTTACGTTGCTATGTAGTTATTGCATTTTTGCTTACGATTATTTTTTTACAGCCTATGCTTAAGCTGGTCCGACTGGGCAATGGATTTTAGCCTATTTCTATTACTGGCGATACATTCTGGATCTCTTTTGTTTGTTTTTATACCCTCAACCTCTGCGGTGGGCTTGCGGCCGCAAAAGTCACAAATGTGTGAGCCGTCAATAAAAACAGGTAAGCTGGATGCAGACGCATGCTAGACATTCTGGTCGTTTATTGCCTGCCATAAAACCCTTTATCCCAAAATGTTTACAATGTCGAAAAATACATTAAAAGGTCACTTGCATTTTTTCTATTGATGAAAACATCTCTGTCTGACGACAAACCCTTGATCGGCTCATTCGCACACATTTTTGTGTGTCTGTGTCTGTGTGTAGAGCTCGAAATTCAGAAATGCCAAAAACTTAAAATTTGGTCAAATTTGCATCGGGCAGGCAGGCAGGCAACCAACACGCACACAAACGCATAAATGCTTTAATCCATATAGAAAAGTGTGTAAGTGTGTGTGCTTGGAGGCCCAAAGAGTTATCATGCACTTATGCCAACGTTCAGGTACCCTTACCCTTACAACAATCATGGAAAATAGGAGTTTTGCATATGAACTGGCCAAGCCCTTTAATAATGTCACCCAACTGCTTACTCGAAAGAGTGTGCGTGTGCACAAGTAGAAAGTCGAAAAAATTGAACATTTTCAATTTTTGGTCTTTTCTTAAATTTTTCGACAAGCCGACGAGAATTACCCTTGCAGAAATACGACTTAGTTTTTTTGTTTGTAATTTTAACCAAAATTGGTCCCCACAGTTAACAACAAATTAAAATATAATATATAAATATATCATTTAGGTCATTTAAGTTTTTAATAAATATAAATATAGCAGATTCTTCTCATTATGCCTCACTGGACGAAGAAATACTAGATAGAGCATTTGACCGAATCAGCTTACAAAGAACTGCACGCACACCAACAACTCTATGCACGGGTCTCACTCAGTGAGAGAATTAACAGCTAGTCCTCTCACCGACTCTCAGTGATATAAGAAATACAAGACGACAATGACAGTTACTCTGTTTTCTCTATTCTTCTTTCTTTTAATTACGACTCATACAATATTCATGTTGCTGTACTTAAATTCGAATAACAATAACAATAATAATAGCAATAGCAATGCTCCGACAAATATATGTACATATGTATGTTTGTAGACCTCGGGGTTTTTGAGAAGCTATGCAGGGAGAAGGAGATGCACACAAGTGCGAGGCACACTTTGCACATGCATACACACATATGTATGTATGTATGTTTTTGGGATGTAAGGAATTAAAAACGAACATACATACATTATGAAAAGGCATCAGCCGCAGCGACGTTGTGCGCTGAGCGAGATGCGGCGTTCGGATGCCACCCTCAGCAGTCTTACTTTGTCTGGGCACACTAAAATGGTCGCAGGCACCCATGGGGCTCAGTCGTTGACGATTTATCGGTATCCGATTATTCCGCTGTTTGACATGTATATGCATTGTATAGTTAGTGATCACATTTTCAAGTTTTTCAAAAATGTCACATTTTTAAAATTTGCACAGTTTTCAAAAATGTGTAAGAAATGTGTACAGTGGAATAAGGCTATAAAGTCAACTCAGAAATAAAGTATTTAAATAATCACACGAGTAATTTCTGTGCGAGGAGCTTTATTTGAAGTTCAGTTTAGGACTTAATCGGTGGAGTGCAGAATATTTGGTGATTGGTTATTTGTTTACAACAATAAAGCCAAAAGCGCTTAATCTGGTGCGCAGAAAATCTTAAGTGCAGTTTGTTATTGATTATTTGCTTACAGCATTGATCGAGAAGCGCTTATTCTTGCTTATGTTGCTATGTAGTTATTGCATTTTTGCTTACGTTTATTTTTTTACAGCCTATGCTTAGGCTGGTCCGACTGGGCAATGGATTTTAGCCTATTTCTATTACTGGCGATACATTCTGGATCTCTTTTGTTTGTTTTTATACCCTCAACCTCTGCGGTGGGCTTGCGGCCGCAAAAGTCACAAATGTGTGAGCCGTCAATAAAAACAGGTAAGCTAGATGCAGACGCATGCTAGACATTCTGGTCGTTTATTGCCTGCCATAAAACCCTTTAACCCAAAATGTTTACAATGTCGAAAAATACATTAAAAGGTCACTTGCATTTTTTCCATTGATGAAAACATCTCTGTCTGACGACAAACCCTTGATCGGCTCATTCGCACACATTTTTGTGTGTCTGTGTCTGTGTGTAGAGCTCGAAATTCAGAAATGCCAAAAACTTAAAATTTGGTCAAATTTGCATCGGGCAGGCAGGCAGGCAACCAACACGCACACAAACGCATAAATGCTTTAATCCATATAGAAAAGTGTGTAAGTGTGTGTGCTTGGAGGCCCAAAGAGTTATCATGCACTTATGCCAACGTTCAGGTACCCTTACCCTTACAACAATCATGGAAAATAGGAGTTTTGCATATGAACTGGCCAAGCCCTTTAATAATGTCACCCAACTGCTTACTCGAAAGAGTGTGCGTGTGCACAAGTAGAAAGTCGAAAAAAATTGAACATTTTCAATTTTTGGTCTTTTCTTAAATTATTCGACAAGCCGACGAAGAATTACCCTTGCAGAAATACGACTTAGTTTTTTTTTTGTAATTTTAACCAAAATTGGTGCCCACAGTTAACAACAAATTAAAATATAATATATAAATATATCATTTAGGTCATTTAAGTTTTTAATAAATATAAATATAGCAGATTCTTCTCATTATGCCTCACTGGACGAAGAAATACTAGATAGAGCATTTGACCGAATCAGCTTACAAAGAACTGCACGCACACCAACAACTCTATGCACGGGTCTCACTCAGTGAGAGAATTAACAGCTAGTCCTCTCACCGACTCTCAGTGATATAAGAAATACAAGACGACAATGACAGTTACTCTGTTTTCTCTATTCTTCTTTCTTTTAATTTCGACTCATACAATATTCATGTTGCTGTACTTAAATTCGAATAACAATAACAATAATAATAGCAATAGCAATGCTCCGACAAATATATGTACATATGTATGTTTGTAGACCTCGGGGTTTTTGAGAAGCTATGCAGGGAGAAGGAGATGCACACAAGTGCGAGGCACACTTTGCACATGCATACACACATATGTATGTATGTATGTTTTTGGGATGTAAGGAATTAAAAACGAACATACATATATTATGAAAAGGCATCAGCCGCAGCGACGTTGTGCGCTGAGCGAGATGCGGCTTCATACTGAACGTTCGGCTTTCGAGGCCGGCGTTCGGATGCCACCCTCAGCAGTCTTACTTTGTCTGGGCACACTAAAATGGTCGCAGGCACCCATGGGGCTCAGTCGTTGACGATTTATCGGTATCCGATTATTCCGCTGTTTGACATGTATATGCATTGTATAGTTAGTGATCACATTTTCAAGTTTTTCAAAAATGTCACATTTTTAAAATTTGTTTTCTTATGGGAAAACGTACGAGCGCATTTTATAACCTTTCTCCACTGTCCACATTTCTAGCACAGTTTTCAAAAATGTGTAAGAAATGTGTACAGTGGAATAAGGCTATAAAGTCAACTCAGAAATAAAGTATTTAAATAATCACACGAGTAATTTCTGTGCGAGGAGCTTTATTTGAAGTTCAGTTTAGGACTTAATCGGTGGAGTGCAGAATATTTGGTGATTGGTTATTTGTTTACAATAATAAAGCCAAAAGCGCTTAATCTGGTGCGCAGAAAATCTTAAGTGCAGTTTGTTATTGATTATTTATTTACAGCATTGATCGAGAAGCGCTTATTCTTGCTTATGCTGCTATGTAGTTATTGCATTTTTGCTTACGTTTATTTGTTTACAGCCTATGCTTAAGCTGGTCCGACTGGGTACAATGTGGGCAATGGATTTTAGCCTATTTCTATTACTGGCGATACATTCTGGATCTCTTTTGTTTGTTTTTATACCCTCAACCCATTAAAAATGGGTAAAAAGGGTATAATGTTTTTGTGCAAATGCATGTAACAGGCAGAAGGAAGCATCTCCGACCTCATATAGTATACATATTCTTGATCAGCATCAATAGCCGAGTCGATCTAGCCATGTCCGTCTGTCTGTCTGTCCGTCTGTCCGTATGTATGAACGCAAGGATATCAGAACCTAAAAGAGCTAGAGACTTGAAATTTAAGCTGTAGGTCCTCCTAGTCCCCGCGCAGATCGAGTTTGTTTCCGATATTCGATAACTTGCCACGTTGACCCCCAGATAGAGATATATTCAGCAATGGGTGCGTAAAATTTGGCGACGGGAACGGTCTTGGTTTTTTTCGGCATGCCTGCGGTGGGCTTGCGGCCGCAAAAGTCACAAATGTGTGAGCCGTCAATAAAAACAGGTAAGCTGGATGCAGACGCATGCTAGACATTCTGGTCGTTTATTGCTTGCCATAAAACCCTTTAACCCAAAATGTTTACAATGTCGAAATACATTAAAATACATTAAAAGGTAACTTGCATTTTTTCCATATCAAAGTGCAAGCGAGCGTCAAGTGCGGTTCACCTGTTTTCGTTGCCTGTTCACACATTTGTGCCTTACGCGACCGCAAGCCCACCGTCGCCCAAATTGACGCACCCATTGATGAAAACATCTCTGTCTGACGACAAACCCTTGATCGGCTCATTCGCACACATTTTTGTGTGTCTGTGTCTGTGTGTAGAGCTCGAAATTCAGAAATGCCAAAAACTTAATATTTGGTCAAATTTGCATCGGGCAGGCAGGCAGGCAACCAACACGCACACAAACGCATAAATGCTTCCATCCATATAGAAAAGTGTGTAAGTGTGTGTGCTTGGAGGCCCAAAGAGTTATCATGCACTTATGCCAACGTTCAGGTACCCTTACCCTTACAACAATAATGGAAAATAGGAGTTTTGCACATGAACAGGCCAAGCCCTTTAATAATGTCACCCAATTGCTTACTCGAAAGGGTGTGCGTGTGCACAAGTAGAAAGTCGAAAAAATTGAACATTTTCAATTTTTGGTTTTTTTTCTTAAATTATTCGACAAGCCGACGAAGAATTACCCTTGCAGAAATACGACTTAGTTTTTTTTTTTGTAATTTTAACCAAAATTGGTCCCCACAGTTAACAACAAATTAAAATATAATATATAAATATATCATTTAGGTCATTTAAGTTTTTAATAAATATAAATATAGCAGATTCTTCTCATTATGCCTAACTGGACGAAGAAATACTAGATAGAGCATTTGAATGTGTGTGGCTTGCGACAAACGCCGCGATCTACTTGTGCGCACATCCACACAACACAAACATATGTATGTTTGTAGATCTCGGGGTTTTTGAGAAGCTATGCAGGGAGAAGGAGATGCACACAAGTGCGCAAATCAATAAGTGAGAGCGAGGCACACTTTGCACATGCATACACACATATGTATGTTTTTGGGATGTAAGGAATTAAAAACGAACATACATATATTATGAAAAGGCATCAGCCGCAGCGACGTTGTGCGCTGAGCGAGATGCGGCTTCATACTGAACGTTCGGCTTTCGAGGCCGGCGTTCGGCTGCCACCCTCAGCAGTCTTACTTTGTCGCAGGCACCCATGGGGCTCAGTCGTTGACGATTTATCGGTATCCGATTATTCCGCTGTTTGACATGTATATGCATTGTATAGTTAGTGATCACAATTTCAAGTTTTTCAAAAATGTCACATTTTCAAAATTTGTTTTCTTATGGGAAAACGTACGGGCGCATTTTATAACCTTTCTCCACCGTCCACATTTCTAGCACAGTTTTCAAAAATGTGTAAGAAATGTGTACAGTGGAATAAGGCTATAAAGTCAACTCAGAAATAAAGTATTTAAATAATCACACGAGTAATTTCTGTGCGAGGAGCTTTATTTGAAGTTCAGTTTAGGACTTAATCGGTGGAGTGCAGAATATTTGGTGATTGGTTATTTGTTTACAACAATAAAGCCAAAAGCGCTTAATCTGGTGCGCAGAAAATCTTAAGTGCAGTTTGTTATTGATTATTTGTTTACAGCATTGATCGAGAAGCGCTTATTCTTGCTTATGTTGCTATGTAGTTATTGCATTTTTGCTTACGTTTATTTTTTTACAGCCTATGCTTAAGCTGGTCCGACTGGGCAATGGATTTTAGCCTATTTCTATTACTGGCGATACATTCTGGATCTCTTTTGTTTGTTTTTATACCCTCAACCTCTGCGGTGGGCTTGCGGCCGCAAAAGTCACAAATGTGTGAGCCGTCAATAAAAACAGGTAAGCTGGATGCAGACGCATGCTAGACATTCTGGTCGTTTATTGCCTGCCATAAAACCCTTTAACCCAAAATGTTTACAATGTCGAAAAATACATTAAAAGGTCACTTGCATTTTTTCCATTGATGAAAACATCTCTGTCTGACGACAAACCCTTGATCGGCTCATTCGCACACATTTTTGTGTGTCTGTGTCTGTGTGTAGAGCTCGAAATTCAGAAATGCCAAAAACTTAAAATTTGGTCAAATTTGCATCGGGCAGGCAGGCAGGCAACCAACACGCACACAAACGCATAAATGCTTTAATCCATATAGAAAAGTGTGTAAGTGTGTGTGCTTGGAGGCCCAAAGAGTTATCATGCACTTATGCCAACGTTCAGGTACCCTTACCCTTACAACAATCATGGAAAACAGGAGTTTTGCACATGAACAGGCCAAGCCCTTTAATAATGTCACCCAACTGCTTACTCGAAAGAGTGTGCGTGTGCACAAGTAGAAAGTCGAAAAAATTGAACATTTTCAATTTTTGGTCTTTTCTTAAATTATTCGACAAGCCGACGAAGAATTACCCTTGCAGAAATACGACTTAGTTTTTTTTTTTGTAATTTTAACCAAAATTGGTCCCTACAGTTAACAACAAATTAAAATATAATATATAAATATATCATTTAGGTCATTTAAGTTTTTAATAAATATAAATATATCAGATTCTTCTCATTATGCCTCACTGGACGAAGAAATACTAGATAGAGCATTTGACCGAATCAGCTTACAAAGAACTGCACGCACACCAACAACTCTATGCACGGGTCTCACTCAGTGAGAGAATTAACAGCTAGTCCTCTCACCGACTCTCAGTGATATAAGAAATACAAGACGACAATGACAGTTAATCTGTTTTCTCTATTCTTCATTCTTTTAATTACGACTCATACAATATTCATGTTGCTGTACTTAAATTCGAATAACAATAACAATAATAATAGCAATAGCAATGCTCCGACAAATATATGTACATATGTATGTTTGTAGACCTCGGGGTTTTTGAGAAGCTATGCAGGGAGAAGGAGATGCACACAAGTGCGAGGCACACTTTGCACATGCATACACACATATGTATGTATGTATGTTTTTGGGATGTAAGGAAATAAAAACGAACATACATATATATGAAAAGGCATCAGCCGCAGCGACGTTGTGCGCTGAGCGAGATGCGGCTTCATACTGAACGTTCGGCTTTCGAGGCCGGCGTTCGGATGCCACCCTCAGCAGTCTTACTTTGTCTGGGCACACTAAAATGGTCGCAGGCACCCATGGGGCTCAGTCGTTGACGATTTATCGGTATCCGATTATTCCGCTGTTTGACATGTATATGCATTGTATAGTTAGTGATCACATTTTCAAGTTTTTCAAAAATGTCACATTTTTCAAATTTGTTTTCTTATGGGAAAACGTACGAGCGCATTTTATAACCTTTCTCCACTGTCCACATTTCTAGCACAGTTTTCAAAAATGTGTAAGAAATGTGTACAGTGGAATAAGGCTATAAAGTCAACTCAGAAATAAAGTATTTAAATAATCACACGAGTAATTTCTGTGCGAGGAGCTTTATTTGAAGTTCAGTTTAGGACTTAATCGGTGGAGTGCAGAATATTTGGTGATTGGTTATTTGTTTACAACAATAAAGCCAAAAGCGCTTAATCTGGTGCGCAGAAAATCTTAAGTGCAGTTTGTTATTGATTATTTATTTACAGCATTGATCGAGAAGCGCTTATTCTTGCTTATGTTGCTATGTAGTTATTGCATTTTTGCTTACGTTTATTTTTTACAGCCTATGCTTAAGCTGGTCCGACTGGGTACAATGTGGGCAATGGATTTTAGCCTATTTCTATTACTGGCGATACATTCTGGATCTCTTTTGTTTGTTTTTATACCCTCAACCCATTAAAAATGGGTAAAAAGGGTATAATGTTTTTGTGCAAATGCATGTAACAGGCAGAAGGAAGCATCTCCGACCTCATATAGTATACATATTCTTGATCAGCATCAATAGCCGAGTCGATCTAGCCATGTCCGTCTGTCTGTCTGTCCGTCTGTCCGTATGTATGAACGCAAGGATATCAGAACCTAAAAGAGCTAGAGACTTGAAATTAAAGCTGTAGGTCCTCCTAGTCCCCGCGCAGATCGAGTTTGTTTCCGATATTCGATAACTTGCCACGTTGACCCCCAGATAGAGATATATTCAGCAATGGGTGCGTAAAATTGGGCGACGGGAACGGTCTTGGTTTTTTTCGGCATGCCTGCGGTGGGCTTGCGGCCGCAAAAGTCACAAATGTGTGAGCCGTCAATAAAAACAGGTAAGCTGGATGCAGACGCATGCTAGACATTCTGGTCGTTTATTGCTTGCCATAAAACCCTTTAACCCAAAATGTTTACAATGTCGAAATACATTAAAATACATTAAAAGGTCACTTGCATTTTTTCGATATCAAAGTGCAAGCGAGCGTCAAGTGCGGTTCACCTGTTTTCGTTGCCTGTTCACACATTTGTGCCTTACGCGACCGCAAGCCCACCGTCGCCCAAATTGACGCACCCATTGATGAAAACATCTCTGTCTGACGACAAACCCTTGATCGGCTCATTCGCACACATTTTTGTGTGTCTGTGTCTGTGTGTAGAGCTCGAAATTCAGTAATGCCAAAAACTTAATATTTTGTCAAATTTGCATCGGGCAGGCAGGCAGGCAACCAACACGCACACAAACGCATAAATGCTTCCATCCATATAGAAAAGTGTGTAAGTGTGTGTGCTTGGAGGCCCAAAGAGTTATCATGCACTTATGCCAACGTTCAGGTACCCTTACCCTTACAACAATCATGGAAAATATGAGTTTTGCACATGAACAGGCCAAGCCCTTTAATAATGTCACCCAACTGCTTACTCGAAAGGGTGTGCGTGTGCACAAGTAGAAAGTCGAAAAAATTAAACATTTTCAATTTTTGGTTTTTTTTCTTAAATTATTCGACAAGCCGACGAAGAATTACCCTTGCAGAAATACGACTTAGTTTTTTTTTTGTAATTTTAACCAAAATTAGTCCCCACAGTTAACAACAAATTAAAATATAATATATAAATATATCATTTAGGTCATTTAAGTTTTTAATAAATATAAATATAGCAGATTCTTCTCATTATGCCTCACTGGACGAAGAAATACTCGATAGAGCATTTGAATGTGTGTGCCACGAGCAAAAAGGGCACACAATTGAAGAAAAAATCTTTGGCTTGCGACAAACGCCGCGATCTACTTGTGCGCACATCCACATAACACAAACATATGTATGTTTGTAGATCTCGGGGTTTTTGAGAAGCTATGCAGGGAGAAGGAGATGCACACAAGTGCGCAAATCAACAAGTGAGAGCGAGGCACACTCTGCACATGCATACACACATATGTATGTATGTTTTTGGGATGTAAGGAATTAAAAACGAACATACATACATTATGAAAAGGCATCAGCCGCAGCGACGTTGTGCGCTGAGCGAGATGCGGCTTCATACTGAACGTTCGGCTTTCGAGGCCGGCGTTCGGCTGCCACCCTCAGCAGTCTTACTTTGTCTGGGCACATTAAAATGGTCGCAGGCACCCATGGGGCTCAGTCGTTGACGATTTATCGGTATCCGATTATTCCGCTGTTTGACACGTATATGCATTGTATAGTTAGTGATCACATTTTCAAGTTTTTCAAAAATGTCACATATTTAAAATTTGTTTTCTTATGGGAAAACGTACGGGCGCATTTTATAACCTTTCTCCACTGTCCACATTTCTAGCACAGTTTTCAAAAATGTGTAAGAAATGTGTACAGTGGAATAAGGCTATAAAGTCAACTCAGAAATAAAGTATTTAAATAATCACACGAGTAATTTCTGTGCGAGGAGCTTTTTTTGAAGTTCAGTTTACGACTTAATCGGTGGATTGCAGAATATTTGGTGATTGGTTATTTGTTTACAACAATAAAGCCAAAAGCGCTTAATCTGGTGCGCAGAAAATCTTAAGTGCAGTTTGTTATTGATTATTTATTTACAGCATTGATCGAGAAGCGCTTATTCTTGCTTATGTTGCTATGTAGTTATTGCATTTATGCTTACTTTTATTTGTTTACAGCCTATGCTTAAGCTGGTCCGACTGGGCAATGGATTTTAGCCTATTTCTATTACTGGCGATACATTCTGGATCTCTTTTGTTTGTTTTTATACCCTCATCCTCTGCGGTGGGCTTGCGGCCGCAAAAGTCACAAATGTGTGAGCCGTCAATAAAAACAGGTATGCTGGATGCAGACGCATGCTAGACATTCTGGTCGTTTATTGCCCGCCATAAAACCCTTTAACCCAAAATGTTTACAATGTCGAAAAATACATTAAAAGGTCACTTGCATTTTTTCCATTGATGAAAACATCTCTGTCTGACGACAAACCCTTGATCGGCTCATTCGCACACATTTTTGTGTGTCTGTGTCTGTGTGTAGAGCTCGAAATTCAGAAATGCCAAAAACTTAAAATTTGGTCAAATTTGCATCGGGCAGGCAGGCAGGCAACCAACACGCACACAAACGCATAAATGCTTTAATCCATATAGAAAAGTGTGTAAGTGTGTGTGCTTGGAGGCCCAAAGAGTTATCATGCACTTATGCCAACGTTCAGGTACCCTTACCCTTACAACAATCATGGAAAATAGGAGTTTTGCATATGAACAGGCCAAGCCCTTTAATAATGTCACCCAACTGCTTACTCGAAAGAGTGTGCGTGTGCACAAGTAGAAAGTCGAAAAAATTGAACATTTTCAATTTTTGGTCTTTTCTTAAATTATTCGACAAGCCGACGAAGAATTACCCTTGCAGAAATACGACTTAGTTTTTTTTTTTGTAATTTTAACCAAAATTGGTCCCCACAGTTAACAACAAATTAAAATATAATATATAAATATATCATTTAGGTCATTTAAGTTTTTAATAAATATAAATATAGCAGATTCTTCTCATTATGCCTCACTGGACGAAGAAATACTAGATAGAGCATTTGACCGAATCAGCTTACAAAGAACTGCACGCACACCAACAACTCTATGCACGGGTCTCACTCAGTGAGAGAATTAACAGCTAGTCCTCTCACCGACTCTCAGTAATATAAGAAATACAAGACGACAATGACAGTTACTCTGTTTTCTCTATTCTTCTTTCTTTTAATTACGACTCATACAATATTCATGTTGCTGTACTTAAATTCGAATAACAATAACAATAATAATAGCAATAGCAATGCTCCGACAAATATATGTACATATGTATGTTTGTAGACCTCGGGGTTTTTGAGAAGCTATGCAGGGAGAAGGAGATGCACACAAGTGCGAGGCACACTTTGCACATGCATACACACATATGTATGTATGTATGTTTTTGGGATGTAAGGAATTAAAAACGAACATACATATATTATGAAAAGGCATCAGCCGCAGCGACGTTGTGCGCTGAGCGAGATGCGGCTTCATACTGAACGTTCGGCTTTCGAGGCCGGCGTTCGGATGCCACCCTCAGCAGTCTTACTTTGTCTGGGCACACTAAAATGGTCGCAGGCACCCATGGGGCTCAGTCGTTGACGATTTATCGGTATCCGATTATTCCGCTGTTTGACATGTATATGCATTGTATAGTTAGTGATCACATTTTCAAGTTTTTCAAAAATGTCACATTTTTCAAATTTGTTTTCTTATGGGAAAACGTACGAGCGCATTTTATAACCTTTCTCCACTGTCCACATTTCTAGCACAGTTTTCAAAAATGTGTAAGAAATGTGTACAGTGGAATAAGGCTATAAAGTCAACTCAGAAATAAAGTATTTAAATAATCACACGAGTAATTTCTGTGCGAGGAGCTTTTTTTGAAGTTCAGTTTAGGACTTAATCGGTGGAGTGCAGAATATTTGGTGATTGGTTATTTGTTTACAACAATAAAGCCAAAAGCGCTTAATCTGGTGCGCAGAAAATCTTAAGTGCAGTTTGTTATTGATTATTTATTTACAGCATTGATCGAGAAGCGCTTATTCTTGCTTATGTTGCTATGTAGTTATTGCATTTATGCTTACGTTTATTTGTTTACAGTGTGAGGCGGCCACTAAAGTGGCCACCGCACAGTTTATAATTATAGTTATATTATATAAGCCTTGTATTAGTTATAAGAATGGTTAAGGCAAGATGCCGAAGTATTGAAGTTAGTTAAGGGCAAGAAGGCCAATTTAAGTTTGAATTTACCCGCCGGCCGCCGCTGCAACCGTGCGTTGTCGATCGGTTGCTCAACACCGTCTTCGAGAGCGCAACTTCAATTCGGCGGCGAAGAGCGAAAGCTCCGAGGCGAAGTTGCGAAAGCTCGCGGCGAAGTTGAGCAGCCGAAGCGAGCGCATGGCTTGCCGGCGAGCGTGCCGGCATTTTGGATCGAACACCAAGAGTGAGTAGAAGTGCTGTGCGAGATAAACGGAGTCATAGATGGTATAGCGGAGCGCTAGGGCTCCAAGCAGTGCGGCAGGGCCCTAAGTCTAGGAAGTACAGTAGGGTAGTGTTAAGTAAATCAGTGAATAAAGTGCATATGCTGCAATTAACGAAGGAAATCTGCTAATTCTTTATCCTCCAGTAACCCTATCTGTTCTAACATCGGAATCGGCCGATGTTCACCCTAACCAAAAGCGGGAACATGTGGTGCGGGACTATGGCCTGTGAGCGGGCATTACGGGTTAGCTGTTAGGGAGTATAGTGGTACGAGGCCACGGCCCGGCAGAGAGATAGAGTGTTTAGGTAGTGGAGTTGGTGCGAGGCCACGGCCCGCTAGTGCAGTTGGTGCGAGGCCACGGCCCGCTAGCATGGTGGTACGAGGCCACGGCCCGGCAGAGAGATAGAGTGTTTAGGTAGTGGAGTTGGTGCGAGGCCACGGCCCGCTAGTGTAGTTGGTGCGAGGCCACGGCCCGCTAGCATAGATGGCACGAGGCCGCGGCCCGATGGTGTATGTGTGTAGAGGTAGATCTGGTTTGGTTTGGTCAGGATACTCATCCCCCCCCCTAAGCCCTCTCTCCCAGCGAAATTATAAATATCTTGTAACTCGCTAGACCTGGTAAGACTGAGATTTATACCCCGGCCAGAAGCTTCCTTACAAGTGGCGCCCGAGCAGGGACGTTTAGGGGTGTGGCATGTCGGCGGATTAAAGCCCGCAAGCATGCCCGAATAGGTATTTTCCAAAAAAAAAAAAATATATATATAGGGTATTTCTAGTCGGGTATACCCTAGAGGGAAGGTAACCTAGCAGAGAGCAAGAAAATAAGAAGGTCATGTATGTGCGAAATATGAAAGTAGGGTATTAAGTAGTCCGGTATACCCCAGAGAGCATTTCTATACCCTGTGTTAGGCATAGCCAGAATATGAACACGTGCAGCTGGTGAGTGACAAAAATGCTAGCAGCAAGCCGGCAAGCAAGATAAAGAGACGAAAACATAACGGTCGGTCGTAAAAGTACAGCGCGCGCGCGCCAGCCGGGCGACTTCGAGACCACGCTCGCACACGGGTGCCCAAACGCGCGGCGCAGTCGACGTCGGCGTTGAAGGGCCGTTAAGGCGTCGCGGCAGCGGCTGTACAGTGGGACGAATTCAACTCTCGCGCGGTGAAAATTCGTGAGTACAGTTGGCGAAAGTGTTGAGAGCGGGTATGTTTAATGGTGAATACGAACCAAGTGAACGATAAGAACTAATAAGCAGCAAACAGGTCAAATGGACGCGGGTTAAAAGTGAAAAGATCATAAAGAGGATTGTTTATTTTTTTTGAGTATTTTTTTGTGAAGTGGACGAAAATAAGAAAAATAAATAAATAAAAATGAAGAAATAATACTAAACAAACAGAAAAAAAAATAAATCAATAAATAAAATAAATAATTAAATTAACAAATAAATTAAATAAAAATATATAATTAAATAAAATAAATAATTAAATAAAAATAAATAATTAAATAAAATAAATGAACAAGAATGTATAAAGGAAAACAATAAAGACTAAGGCAGCGACCAAAGTGAGGAATGGCTAAACTTAAAAGAACATTAAGTGCATTTTGTAGGGTTTTTTTTTCTTATGCGTTTGTGGAAGTGATCGAAAAAAAAGGCGAGAAAACGAATTAAAAGAAAAGGGTAATAAACCAATAAGAAACAAATAACAAAAGTGGATAAACAAGAGAGGAACAAAGTGACAAGGACACCGACGTAAAATAAAATAAGTAAAAGGACCGACGGAACCCCTAGAAGGGGAAGAGAGGGAAACAGCGACGTCGACTAGCAAGAAAGTATACCATAAAGGATGGAGGCAGGTGAGTGCCAAAACCCGGGGGTAGGCGTCCGATGGATTCACCAGCGACGTAAAGAGGAGTTAGTGGCGATCGCCCAGGAGTTTGGGCTGGAGAAGGAGGGGCGCGTGGAGGAGCTACGTAAGCGGCTGTCCACCTACGTGCAGGATGGCGGTCATTCGACTGGGGTTTGGGCTCGGCTTGCCGAGCTGGAATCCCAGTACGCTAAAACTCTTGAGCCGCCATCTTGGGGCGTCCCACCCGACTTTGGTGGACGGCCACGGCAAAAGTCGGAACCTGACCTCAGAAGCTCCCAGTTGTACGGGCATTTGCAGGCGCCCACCCCGAGTTTGACCGTCTCGGGCGTGGAGGCAGTTCCCGTTCTCGGGGAAAATGAAGACCGCCGAGCAACTGCGGTCAGCGCAGAGGTGAGGAGGTCCCTTGTTGAACCGGGTGGTGGTTTCCGCTACGCTAGACTGCACCATCCATCGGAAGCAAGGCCACTTCCCAATGTCCCGGAGCAAGTTCGGAAGTGGGGTATGAGGTACGATGGACGCTCCGACCCCCTTGGGTTCTTAGAGGACCTCGAGGAGCGCGCTATCACCTATGGTATAGCCCTCGACCGTATGCCCAGGGCAATGAGCGAGGTGTTCTGCGATAGGGCTGCTCGCTGGTTTCTGAGCAGTGGGTTAAGGGATGTGCCGTGGGCCGTGTTTAGGAGGGATTTCTTGGAGTTTTTCTTGCCCCCTCGTTACTTCGAGAGGCTTGAGGACGAGATCCGATCCCGGAGGCAGCGCGTAGGTGAAGCGTTCAAGGAATATTTGATAGAGCTGAGGGCTCTTATGCACCACGCTAGATACGAGCCGGCACAAGAGCTGCATCGGATCTACGAAAACGCCGCTCCGGAATACAGGCTCTATGTGCGACGGCAAGACTTTTCTACCCTATCCCAGCTAACTCAACTGGCCGTAGAATACGAGACCGTCGTGAGGCAGAGGGCGGAGTACTCAGGCAGCCAACCCTTGGGTCCGGGTGTCTCTAGTTCAAATAGTGCAGAGTGGGCGAGGACGGCGCAATCCTCGGGACATCTCAATCCGTTCCGGTCTGCTCCCAGCGGATCTGGGACGACCGTTGTGGACAAAAGGGTCTCCACCCTACCCGCTGCAACTCACGCAGAGGTGGCCCATCAGATGATGAGCCAAGAGGCCGGGAACGGATATGATCCGCGACGGGCGTGTCGTAGGTGCGCACAGGAGGGGCATTTTGCCAGGGAATGCCCCAACGCTCCTGTTTTGTTTTGTTGGGTATGTGGAAGCCGGGGCCGAAGTAGTCGGGAGTGTTGCCGCCGCGCGGAAACGGGAAACGGGCAACGGCGTCGTCCGGACCAGGATCGGGTCGGCGCCAATACACACGGAACGCAGTAATAGGACACCCACTGAAGGTGGACGGTGGCCGGATCGTCGCTACGGTAGAGATTGGTGGACGAACGATGCCCGCCACGATCGATACCGGAGCCACTCGTAGCTTCATGAGTGAGGACTGCGTACGCAAATGGACGATCCGGGGAAGAGCGGAGGAAACACAGGCACGTATCCGCCTGGCAGATGGGTCCACCCTAGAGGTAGAAAAGGCTTTGGGAGTAGACGTCAGCTTAGGGGGGAAAATGATCAGCATGACGATGCTCATCATGCCCTCAATGCTGGACCACGTAATCCTGGGTATGGATTTTTTGGGGGCGATGGGTACCACAATACGCTGCGGCGAGGCGGAACTGGTCCTAGAAGCAGTGACGACACCAAGTCATGGAAAGGGAGCACCTGCTCGGCTACAGAGGGAGCCGGAGGAAGGCCTCCCAAGGCATGAAAAGGGAGCACCTGCTCGGCTACAGAGGGAGCCGGAGGAAGGCCTCCCAAGGCATGGAAAGGGAGCACCTGCCCGGCTACAGAGGGAGCCGGAGGAAGGCCTCCCAAGGCATGGAAAGGGAGCACCTGCTCGGCTACAGAGGGAGCCGGAGGAAGGCCTCCCAAGGCATGGAAGGGGAGCACCTGCTCGGCTACAGAGGGAGCCGGAGGAAGGCCTCCCAAGGCATGGAAAGGGAGCACCTGCTCGGCTACAGAGGGAGCCGGAGGAAGGCCTCCCTAGGCATGAAAAGGGAGCACCTGCTCGGCTACAGAGGGAGCGGGAGGAAGGCCTCCCAGGGTATGGAAAGAGAGCACCTGCTCGTCTACAGAGCGAGCCGGAGGAAGGCCTCCCAAGGCATGGAGAGAGAGCACCTGCTCGGCTACAGAGGGAGCCGGAGGAAGGCCTCCCAAGGCATGAAAAGGGAGCACCTGCTCGGCTACAGAGTGAGCCGGAGGAAGGCCTCCCAAGGCATGGAAAGGGAGCACCTGCTCGGCTACAGAGGGAGCCGGAGGAAGGCCTCCCTAGGCATGAAAAGGGAGCACCTGCTCGGCTACAGAGTGAGCCGGAGGAAGGCCTCCCAAGGCATGGAAAGGGAGCA
This sequence comes from Drosophila borealis, assembly GCA_035045885.1. NCBI lineage: Eukaryota > Metazoa > Arthropoda > Insecta > Diptera > Drosophilidae > Drosophila > Drosophila borealis. The sequence goes on along the minus strand of JAWNOR010000340.1, from coordinate 93,837 downwards.
CCTGCTCGGCTACAGAGGGAGCCGGAGGAAGGCCTCCCTAGGCATGAAAAGGGAGCACCTGCTCGGCTACAGAGGGAGCCGGAGGAAGGCCTCCCTAGGCATGAAAAGGGAGCACCTGCTCGGCTACAGAGGGAGCCGGAGGAAGGCCTCCCAGGGCATGGAAAGGGAGCACCTGCTCGGCTACAGAGGGAGCCGGAGGAAGGCCTCCCAAGGCATGGAGAGGGAGCACCTGCTCGGCTACAGAGTGAGCCGGAGGAAGGCCTCCCAAGGCATGGAAAGGGAGCACCTGCTCAGCTACAGAGGGAGCCGGAGGAAGGCCTCCCAGGGCATGGAAAGGGAGCACCTGCTCGGCTACAGAGGGAGCCGGAGGAAGGCCTCCCAGGGTATGGAAAGGGAGCACCTGCTCGGCTACAGAGGGAGCCGGAGGAAGGCCTCCCAAGGCATGGAGAGGGAGCACCTGCTCGGCTACAGAGGGAGCCGGAGGAAGGCCTCCCAAGGCATGAAAAGGGAGCACCTGCTCGGCTACAGAGGGAGCCGGAGGAAGGCCTCCCAAGGCATGGAAAGGGAGCACCTGCTCAGCTACTACTACTACTACTACTAATAAAGTCCGGCCCGAATCGACAGCCTGGAGAACCCAAAAGGTGGCGCATAGAGCTGCAGAGGCAGACTTCTAATGGCTACGGAAGCGGCACGGCGGGAACGTGCAACAGAAAAGACGGAGTAGGAGCGATGACCAGAATCCACACGGACATAGAAGGCCAGGAGCGATTGCCAGAATCGAGCGGCCACGGAGTTCTATCTGGAATCGAAGTGGTCCCTGGAGGCGGCGGTAACGGCATCGAAGAGGCGGAGTGGCCAGCGGATCTGGACCCAGAATTGAGGGAGTTCCTGGAGTCAGAGCTGGCTCTCTTCGAGGGGCTGCAGGGAATCTCGCACATCGCGGAGCACCGAATCCGGCTGAAGGATGACAAGCCGTTGAAGCAAAGGTACTACCCCAAGAATCCGGCCATGCAGAGGGTGATTGACGAGCAAGTGGATGAGTTGATCCGGGCAAATGCCATCGAGCCGTCGCGTAGTCCGCACAGCGCCCCAATCGTCTTGGTCAAGAAGAAGACTGGCGAGTGGCGTATGTGCATTGACTACCGACAACTCAACGCGCATTCCATTCCGGACGCTTATCCAGTGCCTCGTATTAACCACATCCTGGAGCGGTTGCGCCACGCCCGGTTCATCTCCACTCTGGATTTGAAGCACGGGTACTGGCAGATACCGATGGCAGCCGATAGCCGGGAGTGTACGGCGTTCACAGTCCCTGGAAGAGGTCTTTTCCAATGGCGGGTGATGCCATTCGGCTTACACTCGGCGTGTGCGACATTCCAGCGCGCTTTGGATACAGTAAAAGGGCCGCAGATGGAGCCTCATGCGTTCGCCTACCTAGACGACATCGTGGTAATAGGAGCGACGAAAACACAGCATGTAGAGAATTTGAGGGAGGTATTCCGCCGGCTAAGGGCGGCCAATCTCCGGTTAAATAGAAAAAAATGCAGCTTCTTCCGGGAGAGGTTAGTCTACCTAGGACATGTGATTTGCGGAGAAGGGATACGGACCGACCCGGAGAAAGTGGAGGCGATACGAAACCTGAGGGCACCAACAAACTGCAAAGAATTGCGACAGTGTCTCGGGATGGCGTCATGGTACAGGCGTTTCGTACCCAATTTCGCGACCCAGGTACAGCCACTCACGGCGCTCTTAAAGAAGGGGCAGAAATGGGCATGGGAGCAAGAACAGGAGGAGGCATTGCGTCAATTGAAGGAGAGCTTGACGACTGCCCCTGTGTTGGCTTGCCCCGACTTTTCCGCCAAATTCGTCTTGCAGACTGACGCGAGTGAGTATGGCCTCGGCGCAGTGCTGACACAGACGATCGATGGGCAAGAGCGGGTGATAGCATACGCGAGCCGAAAGTTGCTAAAGGCCGAGGTAAACTATTCCGCCACCGAGAAAGAGTGCCTGGCAATCGTGTGGTCGATCCGGAAGTTGCGTTGCTACCTAGAAGGGTACCGATTCGACGTAATAACGGACCATCTAGCGCTCAAGTGGCTGAATTCGATCGAGAGCCCGTCAGGAAGGATTGCGCGATGGGCATTGGAACTGCAGCAATTCCAATTTGACGTTCATTATCGTCGAGGGAAGCTCAACGTCGTGGCCGATGCCCTGTCGAGGCATCCTCTAGAGACCTTTCAACAAGCAGTGGTGGCCGAGGCTCCCTGCAAATGGGTCGCGAGGATGCGCGCTAGAATCGCCGAAGAGCCAGTCAAGTTCCCGGATTATACCGAGGAAAACGGACAGCTATATAGGCATTTGGGTCACCGGATAGACGATGAGGACTACATCCCTTGGAAACTATGCGTGGGCAGTGGTCAACGTCAGAGGGTACTGCGGGAATGTCATGATGCTCCCACGGCCGGACATCAAGGTGTCAGAAAAACGGTGGCGAGGTTGGCCCAGCGGTACTACTGGCCGGGTATGTTCCGCGATGCCGCCAGATATGTGAAATGTTGCGAAGACTGCCAAAAATTCAAGAGTGAGCAACTCAAACCGGCTGGTCGCATGCTGACGAGGCAGGTGGCAGAGCCGATGGCGGTACTTTGCGCGGACTTCGTCGGACCCCTTCCACGGTCGAAACATGGAAACACGATGCTATTGGTGTTCCATGACGCTTTTTCGAAATGGGTGGAGTTGGTCCCTCTTCGAAGAGCCACGGCAGCACACTTGCAAATTGCGTTTCGAGAGAGGATTCTAAGTAGGTTCGGGGTACCTAGAAAGTTTGTGTGCGACAACGGGGTACAATTTACGAGTCGGAGCTTCAAGTCATTTTTGGGGTCCCTGGGTGTAGAGATCCAGTATACCGCCCCGTACTGTCCACAAGAGAATCCCACCGAGAGGACTAACCGGACTGTTAAGACCATGATAGCGCAATTTATTGAGGGCCACCAGAGTTCATGGGATGAACTCCTGCCCGAGATCTCGCTGGCGGTCAACACGAGCGTGGCAGATTCAACGGGCTTTAGTCCCGCTTTCCTGATGCAGGGCAGGGAACCTCGGTTACCCGCAGCTCTGTACGATCAGGTAACTCCGGGGTCCGCAACTAGTGCGCTCGACCCTAGGACAAAGGCGGATAGGCTAAAAGAAATTTTTGATATCGTCCACAGCAACCTACAGCGCGCGTCAAAGGACCAGGGCAGGCATTACAACTTGCGGAGACGAGAGTGGCGGCCTTCGTTGGACTCGATGGTCCTGTTGAGGCAGCACCAGTTGTCCAACGCTGCCGAAGGTTTCGCCGCAAAATTGGCACCCAAATTTGACGGCCCCTACAAAGTCGTCAAATTCATATCCCCCAATATTGTGCGGCTGGTGAAATCAGACGACCGCAAGAAGAGGGTGGCCAACATCTCACAATTGAAACCATTCTACAGAAAGACGACGAGCGACGAAGAAGACGAAGATCCAGGGCACGTAAATGCCCACGAGTAACGAAGGATGATTAAGCTTAGATAAAACTAACATTAACAACATTCAGAATAGGCATAGTAAAGTGTGAGCCGCACTGAGAGAATAGGGCATTAACAAATAAGTAAAGAGTAATAAGCTGAACTTTCAGATGGAACCCGAAGTTATCGACATATCGTCAGACGAAGACAACGGCAACGGGGAGAGCGAGTACAGCTTTACGCTGAACGCGAAAGGCGACGTGACCGTCACCTATCCGAAGTGAGGGGGGGGTGTGAGGCGGCCACTAAAGTGGCCACCGCACAGTTTATAATTATAGTTATATTATATAAGCCTTGTATTAGTTATAAGAATGGTTAAGGCAAGATGCCGAAGTATTGAAGTTAGTTAAGGGCAAGAAGGCCAATTTAAGTTTGAATTTACCCGCCGGCCGCCGCTGCAACCGTGCGTTGTCGATCGGTTGCTCAACACCGTCTTCGAGAGCGCAACTTCAATTCGGCGGCGAAGAGCGAAAGCTCCGAGGCGAAGTTGCGAAAGCTCGCGGCGAAGTTGAGCAGCCGAAGCGAGCGCATGGCTTGCCGGCGAGCGTGCCGGCATTTTGGATCGAACATCAAGAGTGAGTAGAAGTGCTGTGCGAGATAAACGGAGTCATAGATGGTATAGCGGAGCGCTAGGGCTCCAAGCAGTGCGGCAGGGCCCTAAGTCTAGGAAGTACAGTAGGGTAGTGTTAAGTAAATCAGTGAATAAAGTGCATATGCTGCAATTAACGAAGGAAATCTGCTAATTCTTTATCCTCCAGTAACCCTATCTGTTCTAACATCGGAATCGGCCGATGTTCACCCTAACCAAAAGCGGGAACATGTGGTGCGGGACTATGGCCTGTGAGCGGGCATTACGGGTTAGCTGTTAGGGAGTATAGTGGTACGAGGCCACGGCCCGGCAGAGAGATAGAGTGTTTAGGTAGTGGAGTTGGTGCGAGGCCACGGCCCGCTAGTGCAGTTGGTGCGAGGCCACGGCCCGCTAGCATGGTGGTACGAGGCCACGGCCCGGCAGAGAGATAGAGTGTTTAGGTAGTGGAGTTGGTGCGAGGCCACGGCCCGCTAGCATAGATGGCACGAGGCCGCGGCCCGATGGTGTATGTGTGTAGAGGTAGATCTGGTTTGGTTTGGTCAGGATACTCATCCCCCCCCCCTAAGCCCTCTCTCCCAGCGAAATTATAAATATCTTGTAACTCGCTAGACCTGGTAAGACTGAGATTTATACCCCGGCCAGAAGCTTCCTTACAACAGCCTATGCTTAAGCTGGTCCGACTGGGCAATGGATTTTAGCCTATTTCTATTACTGGCGATACATTCTGGATCTCTTTTGTTTGTTTTTATACCCTCAACCTCTGCGTTGGGCTTGCGGCCGCAAAAGTCACAAATGTGTGAGCCGTCAATAAAAACAGGTATGCTGGATGCAGACGCATGCTAGACATTCTGGTCGTTTATTGCCCGCCATAAAACCCTTTAACCCAAAATGTTTACAATGTCGAAAAATACATTAAAAGGTCACTTGCATTTTTTCCATTGATGAAAACATCTCTGTCTGACGACAAACCCTTGATCGGCTCATTCGCACACATTTTTGTGTGTCTGTGTCTGTGTGTAGAGCTCGAAATTCAGAAATGCCAAAAACTTAAAATTTGGTCAAATTTGCATCGGGCAGGCAGGCAGGCAACCAACACGCACACAAACGCATAAATGCTTTAATCCATATTGAAAAGTGTGTAAGTGTGTGTGCTTGGAGGCCCAAAGAGTTATCATGCACTTATGCCAACGTTCAGGTACCCTTACCCTTACAACAATCATGGAAAATAGGAGTTTTGCATATGAACAGGCCAAGCCCTTTAAAAATGTCACCCAACTGCTTACTCGAAAGAGTGTGCGTGTGCACAAGTAGAAAGTCGAAAAAATTGAACATTTTCAATTTTTGGTCTTTTCTTAAATTATTCGACAAGCCGACGAAGAATTACCCTTGCAGAAATACGACTTAGTTTTTTTTTTTGTAATTTTAACCAAAATTGGTCCCCACAGTTAACAACAAATTAAAATATAATATATAAATATATCATTTAGGTCATTTAAGTTTTTAATAAATATAAATATAGCAGATTCTTCTCATTATGCCTCACTGGACGAAGAAATACTAGATAGAGCATTTGACCGAATCAGCTTACAAAGAACTGCACGCACACCAACAACTCTATGCACGGGTCTCACTCAGTGAGAGAATTAACAGCTAGTCCTCTCACCGACTCTCAGTGATATAAGAAATACAAGACGACAATGACAGTTACTCTGTTTTCTCTATTCTTCTTTCTTTTAATTACGACTCATACAATATTCATGTTGCTGTACTTAAATTCGAATAACAATAACAATAATAATAGCAATAGCAATGCTCCGACAAATATATGTACATATGTATGTTTGTAGACCTCGGGGTTTTTGAGAAGCTATGCAGGGAGAAGGAGATGCACACAAGTGCGAGGCACACTTTGCACATGCATACACACATATGTATGTATGTATGTTTTTGGGATGTAAGGAATCAAAAATGTGTAAGAAATGTGTACAGTGGAATAAGGCTATAAAGTCAACTCAGAAATAAAGTATTTAAATAATCACACGACTAATTTCTGTACGAGGAGCTTTTTTTGAAGTTCAGTTTAGGACTTAATCGGTGGAGTGCAGAATATTTGGTGATTGGTTATTTGTTTACAACAATAAAGCCAAAAGCGCTTAATCTGGTGCGCAGAAAATCTTAAGTGCAGTTTGTTATTGATTATTTATTTACAGCATTGATCGAGAAGCGCTTATTCTTGCTTATGTTGCTATGTAGTTATTGCATTTTTGCTTACGTTTATTTGTTTACAGCCTATGCTTAAGCTGGTCCGACTGGGTACAATGTGGGCAATGGATTTTAGCCTATTTCTATTACTGGCGATACATTCTGGATCTCTTTTGTTTGTTTTTATACCCTTAACCCATTAAAAATGGGTAAAAAGGGTATAATGTTTTTGTGCAAATGCATGTAACAGGCAGAAGGAAGCATCTCCGACCTCATATAGTATACATATTCTTGATCAGCATCAATAGCCGAGTCGATCTAGCCATGTCCGTCTGTCTGTCTGTCCGTCTGTCCGTATGTATGAACGCAAGGATATCAGAACCTAAAAGAGCTAGAGACTTGAAATTTAAGCTGTAGGTCCTCCTAGTCCCCGCGCAGATCGAGTTTGTTTCCGATATTCGATAACTTGCCACGTTAACCCCTAGTTAGAGTTATATTCAGCAATGGGTGCGTAAAATTGGGCGACGGGAACGGTCTTGGTTTTTTTCGGCATGCCTGCGGTGGGCTTGCGGCCGCAAAAGTCACAAATGTGTGAGCCGTCAATAAAAACAGGTAAGCTGGATGCAGACGCATGCTAGACATTCTGGTCGTTTATTGCTTGCCATAAAACCCTTTAACCCAAAATGTTTACAATGTCGAAATACATTAAAATACATTAAAAGGTCACGTGCATTTTTTCCATATCAAAGTGCAAGCGAGCGTCAAGTGCGGTTCACCTGTTTTCGTTGCCTGTTCACACATTTGTGCCTTACGCGACCGCAAGCACACCGTCGCCCAAATTGACGCACCCATTGATGAAAACATCTCTGTCTGACGACAAACCCTTGATCGGCTCATTCGCACACATTTTTGTGTGTCTGTGTCTGTGTGTAGAGCTCGAAATTCAGAAATGCCAAAAACTTAATATTTTGTCAAATTTGCATCGGGCAGGCAGGCAGGCAACCAACACGCACACAAACGCATAAATGCTTCCATCCATATAGAAAAGTGTGTAAGTGTGTGTGCTTGGAGGCCCAAAGAGTTATCATGCACTTATGCCAACGTTCAGGTACCCTTACCCTTACAACAATCATGGAAAATAGGAGTTTTGCACATGAACAGGCCAAGCCCTTTAATAATGTCACCCAACTGCTTACTCGAAAGGGTGTGCGTGTGCACAAGTAGAAAGACGAAAAAATTGAACATTTTCAATTTTTGGTTTTTTTTCTTAAATTATTCGACAAGCCGACGAAGAATTACCCTTGCAAAAATACGACTTAGTTTTTTTTTTGTAATTTTAACCAAAATTGGTCCCCACAGTTAACAACAAATTAAAATATAATATATAAATATATCATTTAGGTCATTTAAGTTTTTAATAAATATAAATATAGCAGATTCTTCTCATTATGCCTCACTGGACGAAAAAATACTTGAATGTGTGTGCCACAAGCAAAAAGGGCACACAATTGAAGAAAAAATCTCTGCCTTGCGACAAACGCCGCGATCTACTTGTGCGCACATCCACACAACACAAACATATGTATGTTTGTAGATCTCGGGGTTTTTGAGAAGCTATGCAGGGAGAAGGAGATGCACACAAGTGCGCAAATCAATAAGTGAGAGCGAGGCACACTTTGCACATGCATACACACATATGTATGTTTTTGGGATGTAAGGAATTAAAAACGAACATACATATATTATGAAAAGGCATCAGCCGCAGCGACGTTGTGCGCTGAGCGAGATGCGGCTTCATACTGAACGTTCGGCTTTCGAGGCCGGCGTTCGGCTGCCACCCTCAGCAGTCTTACTTTGTCGCAGGCACCCATGGGGCTCAGTCGTTGACGATTTATCGGTATCCGATTATTCCGCTGTTTGACATGTATATGCATTGTATAGTTAGTGATCACATTTTCAAGTTTTTCAAAAATGTCACATTTTTCAAATTTGTTTTCTTATGGGAAAACGTACGGGCGCATTTTATAACCTTTCTCCACTGTCCACATTTCTAGCACAGTTTTCAAAGCTGTGTAAGAAATGTGTACAGTGGAATAAGGCTATAAAGTCAACTCAGAAATAAAGTATTTAAATAATCACACGAGTAATTTCTGTGCGAGGAGCTTTATTTGAAGTTCAGTTTAGGACTTAATCGGTGGAGTGCAGAATATTTGGTGATTGGTTACTTGTTTACAACAATAAAGCCAAAAGCGCTCAATCTGGTGCGCAGAAAATCTTAAGTGCAGTTTGTTATTGATTATTTATTTACAGCATTGATCGAGAAGCGCTTATTCTTGCTTATGTTGCTATGTAGTTATTGCATTTTTGCTTACGTTTATTTGTTTACAGCCTATGCTTAAGCTAGTCCGACTGGGTACAATGTGGGCAATGGATTTTAGCCTATTTCTATTACTGGCGATACATTCTGGATCTCTTTTGTTTGTTTTTATACCCTCAAATTAAAAATGGGTAAAAAGGGTATAATGTTTTTGTGCAAATGCATGTAACAGGCAGAAGGAAGCATCTCCGACCTCATATAGTATACATATTCTTGATCAGCATCAATAGCCGAGTCGATCTAGCCATGTCCGTCTGTCTGTCTGTCCGTCTGTCCGTATGTATGAACGCAAGGATATCAGAACCTAAAAGAGCTAGAGACTCGAAATTTAAGCTGTAGGTCCTCCTAGTCCCCGCGCAGATCGAGTTTGTTTCCGATATTCGATAACTTGCCACGTTGACCCCCAGACAGAAATATATTCAGCAATGGGTGCGTAATATTGGGCGACGGGAACGGTCTTGGTTTTTTTCGGCATGCCTGCGGTGGGCTTGCGGCCGCAAAAGTCACAAATGTGTGAGCCGTCAATAAAAACAGGTAAGCTGGATGCAAACGCATGCTAGACATTCTGGTCGTTTATTGCTTGCCATAAAACCCTTTAACCCAAAATGTTTACAATGTCGAAATAAATTAAAATACATTAAAGGGGAAATTGCATTTTTTCCATATCAAAGTGCAAACGAGCGTCAAGTGCGGTTCACCTGTTTTCGTTGCCTGTTCACACATTTGTGCCTTACGCGACCGCAAGCCCACCGTCGCCCAAATTGACGCACCCATTGATGAAAACAACTCTGTCTGACGACAAACCCTTGATCGGCTCATTCGCACACATTTTTGTGTGTCTGTGTCTGTGTGTAGAGCTCGAAATTCAGAAATGCCAAAAACTTTATATTTGGTCAAATTTGCATCGGGCAGGCAGGCAGGCAACCAACACGCACACAAACGCATAAATGCTTCCATCCATATAGAAAAGTGTGTAAGTGTGTGTTCCAACGTTCAGGTACCCTTACCCTTACAACAATCATGGAAAATAGGAGTTTTGCACATGAACAGGCCAAGCCCTTTAATAATGTCACCCAACTGCTTACTCGAAAGAGTGTGCGTGTGCACAAGTAGAAAGTCGAAAAAATTGAACATTTTCAATTTGTGGTTTTTTTTCTTAAATTATTCGACAAGCCGACGAAGAATTACCCTTGCAGAAATACGACTTAGTTTTTTTTTGTAATTTTAACCAAAATTGGTCCCCACAGTTAACAACAAATTAAAATATAATATATAAATATATCATTTAGGTCATTTAAGTTTTTAATAAATATAAATGTAGCAGATTCTTCTCATTATGCCTCACTGGACGAAGAAATACTTGATAGAGCATTTGAATGTGTGTGCCACAAGCAAAAAGGACACACAATTGAAGAAAAAATCTTTGGCTTGCGACAAACGCCGCGATCTACTTGTGCGCACATCCACATAACACAAACATATGTATGTTTGTAGATCTCGGGGCTTTTGAGAAGCTATGCAGGGAGAAGGAGATGCACACAAGTGCGCAAATCAATAAGTGAGAGCGAGGCACACTCTGCACATGCATACACACATATGTATGTATGTTTTTGGGATGTAAGGAATTAAAAACGAACATACATACATTAGGAAAAGGCATCAGCCGCAGCGACGTTGTGCGCTGAGCGAGATGCGGCTTCATACTGAACGTTCGGCTTTCGAGGCCGGCGTTCGGCTGCCACCCTCAGCAGTCTTACTTTGTCTGGGCACACTAAAATGGTCGCAGGCACCCATGGGGCTCAGTCGTTGACGATTTATCGGTATCCGATTATTCCAAGTTGTTCAAAAATGTCACATTTTTAAAATTTGTTTTCTTATGGGAAAACGTACGGGCGCATTTTATAACCTTACTCCACTGTCCACATTTCTAACACAGTTTTCAAAATGTGTAAGAAATGTGTGCAGTGGAATAAGGCTATAAGTTCAACTCTGAAATAAAGTATTTAAATAATCACGCGAGTAATTTCTGTGCGAGGAGCTTTATTTGAAGTTCAGTTTAGGACATAATCGATGGAGTGCAGAATATTTGGTGATTGGTTATTTGTTTACAACATTAAAGCCAAAAGCGCTTAATCTGGTGCGCAGAAAATCTTAAGTGCAGTTTGTTATTGATTATTTGTTTACAGCATTGATCGAGAAGCACTTATTCTTGCTTATGTTGCTATGTAGTTATTGCATTTTTGCTTACGTTTATTTGTTTACAGCCTATGCTTAAGCTAGTCCGACATGGTACAATGTGGGCAATGGATTTTAGCCTATTTCTATTACTGGCGATACATTCTGGATCTCTTTTGTTTGTTTTTATACCCTCAACCCATTAAAAATGGGTAAAAAGGGTATAATGTTTTTGTGCAAATGTATGTAACAGGCAGAAGGAAGCATCTCCGACCTCATATAGTATACATATTCTTGATCAGCATCAATAGCCGAGTCGATCTAGCCATGTCCGTCTGTCTGTCTGTCCGTATGTATGAACGCAAGGATCTCAGAACCCATAAGAGCTAGAGACTTGAAATTTAAGCTGTAGGTCCTCCTAGTCCCCGCGCAGATCGAGTTTGTTTCCGATATTCGATAACTTGCCCCGTTGACCCCCAGACAGAGATATTTTCATCAATGGGTGCATAAATTTGGGCGACGGGCACGGTCCTGGTTTTTTTCGGCATGCCTGCGCCTACCGCAGGAAACAAAGTTTTGCGGCCGCAAAAGTCACAAATGTGTGAACCGTCAATAAAGACAGGTAAGCCGCACTTGTCGCGCGTTTGCACTTTGATATGGATGCAGACGCATGCTAGATTTTTTCGACTTTCTACTTGTGCACACGCACACTCTTTCGAGTAAGCAGTTGGGTGACATTATTAAAGGGCTTGGCCTGTTCATGTGCAAAACTCCCATTTTCCATGATTGTTGTAAGGGTAAGGGTACCTGAACGTTGGCATAAGTGCATGATAACTCTTTGGGCCTCTAAGCACACACACTTACACACTTTTCTATATGGATGGAAGCATTTATGCGTTTGTGTGCGTGTTGGTTGCCTGCTTGCCTGCCCGATGCAAATTTGACATGATTTGAAGTTTTTGGCATTTCTGAATTAAAATTAAAATATAAGATATAAATATATCATTTAGGTCATTTAAGTTTTTAATAAATATAAATATATCAGATTCTTCTCATTATGCCTGACTGGACGAAGAAATACTTGATAGAGCATTTCAATGTGTGTGCCACAGGCACAAAGGGCACACAATTGAAGAAAAAATCTCTGGCTTGCGACAAACGCCGCGATCTACTTGTGCGCACATCCACACAACACAAACATATGTACATATGTATGTTTGTAGACCTCGGGGTTTTTGAGAAGCTATGCAGGGAGAAGGAGATGCACACAAGTGCGAGGCACACTTTGCACATGCATACACACATATGTATGTTTTTGGGATGTAAGGAATTAAAAACGAACATACATATATTATGAAAAGGCATCAGCCGCAGCGACGTTGTGCGCTGAGCGAGATGCGGCTTCATACTGAACGTTCGGCTTTCGAGGCCGGTGTTCGGCTGCCACCCTCAGCAGTCTTACTTTGTCGCAGGCACCCATGGGGCTCAGTCGTTGACGATTTATCGGTATCCGATTATTCCGCTGTTTGACATGTATATGCATTGTATAGTTAGTGATCACAATTTCAAGTTTTTCAAAAATGTCACATTTTTAAAATTTGTTTTCTTATGGGAAAACGTACGGGCGCATTTTATAACCTTACTCCACTGTCCACATTTCTAGCACAGTTTTCAAAAATGTGTAAGAAATGTGTACAGTGGAATAAGGCTATAAAGTCAACTCAGAAATAAAGTATTTAAATAATCACACGAGTAATTTCTGTGCGAGGAGCTTTATTTGAAGTTCAGTTTAGGACTTAATCGGTGGAGTGCAGAATATTTGGTGATTGGTTATTTGTTTACAACAATAAAGCCAAAAGCGCTTAATCTGGTGCGCAGAAAATCTTAAGTGCAGTTTGTTATTGATTATTTATTTACAGCATTGATCGAGAAGCGCTTATTCTTGCTTATGTTGCTATGTAGTTATTGCATTTTTGCTTACGTTTATTTTTTTACAGCCTATGCTTAAGCTGGTCGGACTGGGTACAATGTGGGCAATGGATTTTAGCCTATTTCTATTACTGGCGATACATTCTGGATCTCTTTTGTTTGTTTTTATACCCTCAACCCATTAAAAATGGGTAAAAAGGGTATAATGTTTTTGTGCAAATGCATGTAACAGGCAGAAGGAAGCATCTCCGACCTCATATAGTATACATATTCTTGATCAGCATCAATAGCCGAGTCGATCTAGCCATGTCCGTCTGTCTGTCTCTCCGTTATATGAACGCAAGGATCTCAGAACCTATAAGAGCTAGAGACTTGAAATTTAAGCTGTAGGTCCTCCTAGTCCCCGCGCAGATCGAGTTTGTTTCCGATATTCGATAACTTGCCCCGTTGACCCCCAGACAGAGATATTTTCATCAATGGGTGCATAAATTTGGGCGACGGGCACGGTCCTGGTTTTTTTCGGCATGCCTGCGCCTACCGCAGGAAACAAAGTTTTGCGGCCGCAAAAGTCACAAATGTGTGAGCCGTCAATAAAAACAGGTAAGCCGCACTTGTCGCGCGTTTGCACTTTGATATGGATGCAGACGCATGCTAGATTTTTTCGACTTTCTACTTGTGCACACGCACACTCTTTCGAGTAAGCAGTTGGGTGACATTATTAAAGGGCTTGGCCTGTTCATGTGCAAAACTCCTATTTTCCATGATTGTTGTAAGGGTAAGGGTACCTGAACGTTGGCATAAGTGCATGATAACTCTTTGGGCCTCTAAGCACACACACTTACACACTTTTCTATATGGATGGAAGCATTTATGCGTTTGTGTGCGTGTTGGTTGCCTGCTTGCCTGTCCGATGCAAATTTGACATGATTTGAAGTTTTTGGCATTTCTGAATTAAAATTAAAATATAAGATATAAATATATCATTTAGGTCATTTAAGTTTTTAATAAATATAAATATATCAGATTCTTCTCATTATGCCTGACTGGACGAAGAAATACTTGATAGAGCATTTCAATGTGTGTGCCACAGGCACAAAGGGCACACAATTGAAGAAAAAATCTCTGCCTTGCGACAAACGCCGCGATCTACTTGTGCGCAAATCCACACAACACAAACATATGTATGTTTGTAGACCTCGGGGTTTTTGAGAAGCTATGCAGGGAGAAGGAGATGCACACAAGTGCGAGGCACACTTTGCACATGCATACACACATATGTATGTTTTTGGAATGTAAGGAATTAAAAACGAACATACATATATTATGAAAAGGCATCAGCCGCAGCGACGTTGTGCGCTGAGCGAGATGCGGCTTCATACTGAACGTTCGGCTTTCGAGGCCGGCGTTCGGCTGCCACCCTCAGCAGTCTTACTTTGTCTGGGCACACTAAAATCGTCGCAGGCACCCATAGGGCTCAGTCGTTGACGATTTATCGGTATCCGATTATTCCGCTGTTTGACATGTATATGCATTGTATAGTTAGTGATCACATTTTCAAGTTTTTCAAAAATGTCACGTTAATTTTTTTTACAGCCTATGCTTAGGCTGGACCGACTGGGCAATGGATTTTAGCCTATTTCTATTACTGGCGATACATTCTGGATCTCTTTTGTTTGTTTTTATACCCTCAACCTCTGCGGTGGGCTTGCGGCCGCAAAAGTCACAAATGTGTGAGCCGTCAATAAAAGCAGGTAAGCTGGATGCAGACGCATGCTAGACATTCTGGTCGTTTATTGCCTGCCATAAAACCTTTTAACCCAAAATGTTTACAATGTCGAAAAATACATTAAAAGGTCACTTGCATTTTTTCCATTGATGAAAACATCTCTGTCTGACGACAAACCCTTGATCGGCTCATTCGCACACATTTTTGTGTGTCTGTGTCTGTGTATAGAGCTCGAAATTCAGAAATGCCAAAAACTTAAAATTTGGTCAAATTTGCATCGGGCAGGCAGGCAGGCAACCAACACGCACACAAACGCATAAATGCTTTAATCCATATAGAAAAGTGTGTAAGTGTGTGTGCTTGGAGGCCCAAAGAGTTATCATGCAATTATGCCAACGTTCAGGTACCCTTACCCTTACAACAATCATGGAAAATAGGAGTTTTGCATATGAACAGGCCAAGCCCTTTAATAATGTCACCCAACTGCTTACTCGAAAGAGTGTGCGTGTGCACAAGTAGAAAGTCGAAAAAATTGAACATTTTCAATTATTGGTCTTTTCTTAAATTATTCGACAAGCCGACGAAGAATTACCCTTGCAGAAATACGACTTAGTTTTTTTTTTTGTAATTTTAACCAAAATTGGTCCCCACAGTTAACAACAAATTAAAATATAATATATAAATATATCATTTAGGTCATTTAAGTTTTTAATAAATATAAATATAGCAGATTCTTCTCATTATGCCTCACTGGACGAAGAAATACTAGATAGAGCATTTGAATGTGTGTGCCACAAGCACAAAGGGCACACAATTGAAGAAAAAATCTTTGGCTTGCGACAAACGCCGCGATCTACTTGTGCGCCCATCCACACAACACAAACATATGTATGTTTGAAGATCTCGGGGCTTTTGAGAAGCTATGCAGGGAGAAGGAGATGCACACAAGTGCGCAAATCAATAAGTGAGAGCGAGGCACACTCTGCACATGCATACACACATATGTATGTATGTTTTTGGGATGTAAGGAATTAAAAACTAACTTACATATATTATGAAAAGGCATCAGCCGCAGCGACGTTGTGCGCTGAGCGAGATGCGGCTTCATACTGAACGTTCGGCTTTCGAGGCCGGCGATCGGCTGCCACCCTCAGCAGTCTTACTTTGTCTGGGCACACTTAAATGGTCGCAGGCACCCATGGGGCTCAGTCGTTGACGATTTATCGGTATCCGATTATTCCGCTGTTTGGCATGTATATGCATTGTATAGTTAGTGATATTAGTTTAATATAATAAGTGGCAAAATTATAATTGCTATAATCATGTAAGGTGTGATATTAGTCTACCAATGCCATTGTGTTTTACAATCTTATAGCCTTTTTCCGTTGGGCTTAAGAAATGTCACATTTTCAAGTTGTTCAAAAATGTCACATTTTTAAAATTTGTTTTCTTATGGGAAAGTGTACGGGCGATTTTATAACCTTACTCCACTGTCTACATTTCTAACACAGTTTTCAAAAATGTGTAGAGTGGAATAAGGCTATAAGGTCAACTCTGAAATAATGTATTTAAATAATCACGCGAGTAATTTCTGTGCTATCGATACATTCTGGCTCTCTTTTGTTTGTTTTTATACCCTCAACCCATTAAAAATGGGTAAAAAGGGTATAATGTTTTTGTGCAAATGTATGTAACAGGCAGAAGGAAGCATCTCCGACCTCATATAGTATACATATTCTTGATCAGCATCAATAGCCGAGTCGATCTAGCCATGTCCGTCTGTCTGTCTGTCCGTATGTATGAACGCAAGGATCTCAGAACCTATAAGAGCTAAAGACTTGAAATTTTAGCTGTAGGTCCTCCTAGTCCCCGCGCAGATCGAGTTTGTTTCCGATCAGCATCAATAGCCGAGTCGATCTAGCCATGTCCGTCTGTCTGTCTGTCCGTATGTATGAACGCAAGGATCTCAGAACCTATAAGAGCTAAAGACTTGAAATTTTAGCTGTAGGTCCTCCTAGTCCCCGCGCAGATCGAGTTTGTTTCCGATATTCGATAACTTGCCCCGTTTCCAAGTAATCGGTACAAATCGATATCGAAATCCTGTTTTTTGAGCAATATCGGCAAATAATATGAGCTAGAGTCACCAAACTTGACATGTAGCCTCTAGAATAGTATATATATATAGCAAGTATTTTTCAATTTATACATATCGCCTGTCGGAAGAAGAGGGTTCAGGGTATCCCCTAGTCGGGAGCTCATAAAAGCATAATTGAGTTTGTGGTTACATATTTTGAATATAAGTTTAATATAATAAGTGACAAAATTATAATTGCTATAATTATGTAAGGTGTGATATTACTCTACCAATGTCATTGTGTTTTACAATCTTATAGTCTTTCTCCACTGGCCTTAAGAACTGTCACATTTTCAAGTTGTTTAAAAATGTCACATTTTTAAAATTTGTTTTCTTGTGGGAAAACGTACAGGCCGCATTTTATAACCTTTCTCCACTGTCCACATTTCTTACAAGGTTTTCAAAAATGTCACATTTTCAAAAATGTGTAAGAAATATGGACAGTGAAATAAGGCTATGAGGTCAACTCTTAAATAAAGTATTTAAATAATCACACGAGTAATTTCTGTGCGAGGAGCTTTATTTGAAATTCAGTTTAG
The DNA here is from genome assembly GCA_035045885.1 of Drosophila borealis. Classification (NCBI taxonomy): domain Eukaryota; kingdom Metazoa; phylum Arthropoda; class Insecta; order Diptera; family Drosophilidae; genus Drosophila; species Drosophila borealis. Next base: position 76,618 of record JAWNOR010000340.1, on the reverse strand, counting down.
GACTTAATCGATGGAGTGCACAATATTTGGTGATTGGTTATTTGTGCATAACAATAAAGCTAAAAGCGCTTAATCTGGTGCGCAGAAAATCTTAAGTGCAGTTTGTTATTGATTATTTGTTTACAGCATTAATCGAGAAGCGCTTATTCTTGCTTATGTTGCCATGTAGTTATTGCACTTTTGCTTACGTTAATTTGTTTACAGCTTATGCTTAGGCTGGTCCGACTGGGTACAATGTGTGCAATGGATTTTAGCCTATTTCTATTACTGGCGATACATTCTGAATCTATTTTGTTTGTTTTATCAATTTAAGGTATAAAAGCATAATTGAGTTTGTGGTTACATATTTTGAATATAAGTTTAATATAATAAGTGACAATATTATAATTGCTATAATCACGTAAGGTGTGATATTAGTCTACCAATGTCATTGTGTTTTACAATCTTATAGCCTTTTTCCACTAGGCTTAAGAAATGTCAAATTTACAATTTTCACACATTAGGGTTCCACCGGTTTTCGATAAAATGTGGGTGGCAAAAGTACCACTTGTTTAAATTAACAGCTGATCAAACTGCTTTAATTTACAAAAGCGCCGCAAAGATTTCCTTCCAGAAGTCAAATAAAACTGCCCCGAAGTACGGGCTCCATTTAATGGACTCTTTGCGGGATTTGGCCAACATAATATGTTTAAAACTGTGGGATTATTAAAATTTAAAATTAAAATTTAAAGTTGCCGCTTGCCTTCGTTGCAATATCAGCTGTTTATGGTAATGAGCACATTCACATTTTTCACAACATCGATAGAAAACTCAATAAATTATCGTAAAAAACACGAACTGTCCGGGGCAAATTAACACATGTTTCAAAAATGTCCCATTGTTAAAAATTTTATAGCCTTTCTCCACTGTCCACATTTCTTACACAGTTTTCAAATATGTCACATTTTCAAAAATGTGTAAGAAATGTGGAAAGTGAAATAAGGCTATAAGGTCAACTCGGAAATAAAGTATTTAAATAATCACGCAAGTAATTTCTGTGCGAGGAGCTTTATTTGAAGTTCCGTTTAGGACTTAATCGATGAAGCGCAGAATATTTGGTGATTGGTTATTTGTTCACAACAATTAAGCCAACTGCAGTTTGTTATTGATTATTTGTTTACAGCATTGATCGAGAAGCGCTTATTCTTGCGTATGTTGCCATGTAGTTTTTGCACTTTTGCTTACATTTATTTGTTTGCAGCCTATGCTTAGGCTGGTCCGACTGGGTACAATGTGGGCAATGGATTTTTGCCTATTTCTATTACTGGCGATACATTCTGGATTTCTTTTGTATGTTTTATCAATTTTAGGTATAAAAGCATAATTGAGTTTGTGGTTACATATTTTGAATATAAGTTTAATATAATAAGTGACAAAATTATAATTGCTATAATCATGTAAGGTGTGATATTAGTCTACCAATGTCATTGTGTTTTACAATCTTATAGCCTTTCTCCACTGGGCTTAAGAAATGTCACATTTTCAAGTTTCACATATTAGTGTTCCACCGGTTTTCGGTAACATGTGGGTGGCAAAAGTACCGCTTCTTTAAATAAACAGCTGATCGAGTTGCTGTAATTTACATAAGCGCCTCAAAGATTTCCTTCCAAAAGTCAAATAAAACTGCCCCGAAGTGGGGGCTCCATTTATTTATTATTTTTTATTATTGTTTAATTGTCGACAAAACGAGTGTCTTCCTAATAATTCAATACATTATATATACAATTATGAAAATTAAATGCTAAAAGCCTATTTAGCGAACACAAATTTCTAATAGCTTCATTGACCGATGGAGGTTTTTATTTGCCAGTCCGGCCAGCAGTGCCCCTTTTCACAGCTAATTCTGTCAGTGACCCTATTATAACCTACATCTAAGCAGAAGGGTTGTAAAGTAGCTTCTTGGCCGGGGTGATAACTCAGTCTTGCCCAGGTCCACTCTACAAGAAATTTGTAGTTTGCCGAGACGCGAAGTTAAAAAGGGGGGTATGAAGCCGTCGGGATGACTCCGCCACAGAGTGGTTACTAATTCTGTTAAGGAAAAAGGGAAGCCGCTGGGATCGCTCCGCTGCGGTTAGGTAAGAGTCGGCCTGCGTGATGGATGCTGCTGGGATCGCTCCGCTGCAAGACGAAAGCCTACAAATGCACAATTTCTACACAGACAATGCAAACACTGTTTTATTTTGTGTACGTTCATTTCCGTTTTTTTTTTGTTTCTTAACTTTCCTAGCCTTGCTGCACCGTCAATTCTAGGCTGTTCCTACCTAACCTGGCAGCTAACTCGCGGTCCCTAAACTCTGTCCTTCGTTACGTATGCACAGCCGATACTCACGCTTGTCGGTTCCAAAGTGAAGTTGCTGATCGGCGGCAGCAGCTCACGACCCTCTTTTCGCCTTGCGGCGAAAATCCTCTCTCTGAGCTTGGCTCTCTTTTACTTCTAAAAATCTCAACAGAGTTTCAAGTGATTCGATTGCGCTTGCAATCGGGCTCTCTTAATTTAGTAAGCATACTCTTAACCGATAACTGACTTCATTTACATCCTTGTCTTTATACTTAGCCTATGGTAACAATATGATTATTATTTACTTCATTTTTCTTATGTTTATGTTCGGACGCGGGCCTCACTGTGACTTCGCGTCACACCCCCCCCCCCCCCTGCCCTTTGTTGATGGCGGGTGATTATCACCGTCGCGTCGGTGATAGTCACCCTTAACGAGGAGTTACCGTCGCGTACGCAAAAGCGGTTTCGGCGTATGAGCTGAAGCCCCTAACATGCCCCCCCTCCCCCCCTTAGCGACAACCACGGCGTGTCTATTATCCTATCACCCCCCTCTGGTGCAGCTTATCACGACTTATCTTATAGCTAGTTAAACCTATTACAAATTTCTTTCTTAAACTATCTTTCGCCTGGTCAGTCGTCTCTTGACCCTTCGGCCTTGTTGTAGTCCTCTCCAGGTGGTCCATGATAGGCGTTCAGCTGGGCAATGTCCGCAACACGCCTCTTCCGTTCGCCATCGCGCGCCAAACGCACGATATTGGGTGACACGAACCTAACGACCCGAAAAGGGCCGTCGAACTTCGGCGCTAGTTTTGCCGCGAATCCGTCGGCAACTGGTGTTGGCGTCGCCACACCTGCTCGTCTACTTTTGGCCGCCATTCCCGTCGTCGCAGATTGTAATGTCTTCCCTGGTCCTGGGAAGCACGCTGCAAGTTATAACGGACGATGTCAAACACCTCCCTCAGACGCTGGGCCTTTTCTCCTGGCGTTTGCTGAACAGTGGCGGGCCCAAGCGTAACCTCGTCGTATAAAGCGGCTGGGAGACGAGGTTCGCGACCCTGTACCAAAATAGCGGGAGAAAATCCGGTCGAGTCCGCCACACTTGTATTCACCGCCAACGCTATCTCAGGTAGGACCTCGTCCCACGAGCTCTGGTGTCCTTTGATGAACTGGGCGATCATCGTCTTGACCGTCCGGTTCGTCCGCTCGGTAGGGTTCTCCTGGGGGCAGTATGGTCTCACCTGTTTCACCTTGAACTTCTGACACACCTCGCAGTACCTCACAAGTCGTGCGGCGTCCCGAAACATCCCTGGCCAGTAGTACCTCTGTGCTAGTCGGGATATCGTCTTCCGCACCTCTTGATGCCATGCCGTCGGGGCATTGTGGCACTCCTGCAGGACTCTCTGCGTCTGGTTACTGGCGACGCACGGTTTCCATGGCACGTAGTCCTCGTCGTCGGCTCTGTGTCCCAGGTGGCGATAAAGCTGGCCGTTCTCGACAGCATAGTCCGGATACTTTGCGGGCTCCTTGGCGAGTCTCGCCAGCATACACGCGGTCCATCCACATGGGTGCTGCTCCTCCACGGCCTGACGACATGCCTACAGTGGCTGCCGGGACAGTGCGTCGGCTACCACGTTCAACTTCCCCCGTCGGTACTGCACGTCGAACTGAAACTGCTGCAACTCTAAGGCCCATAGAGCTATCCTTCCAGATGGACTCTCTATGGAGTTGAGCCATTTAAGTGCCATGTGGTCGTTAATGACGTCGAACCTGTACCCCTCCAAGTAACATGTCAACTTGCTGATTGACCAAACTATAGCCAGACATTCCTTCTCCGTGGCTGAGTAGTTGGTCTCCATTTAAGTGCCATGTGGTCGTTAATGACGTCGAACCTGTACCCCTCCAAGTAACATGTCAACTTGCTGATTGACCAAACTATAGCCAGACATTCCTTCTCCGTGGCTGAGTAGTTGGTCTCTGCCTTCAGAAGTTTCCTACTGGCGTAAGCGTTGACTCGTTCCTCCTCGTCGATGGTCTGTGTCAGGACGGTACCGAGACCGTAATCGCTCTCATCCGTTTGCAGCACGAATTTCTTGCTGAAATCCGGGCAAGCGAGGATCGGCGTGGTTGTGAGTCGCTCCTTGAGTTGCTCCAGCGCATCCTGCTGTTCCACGCCCCACGACCATACCCTTTCGCGAGCACCTTTGAGGGGTCCGTCCGTATTCCTTCGCCGCTCACTACGTGTCCTAAATATACTAACTCCTTCCGGAAGAAATGGCATTTCTCTATGTTGAGCTTTAGGTTCGCCTCCCTCAGTCGTCGGAACACTTCTCTCAGGTTGGCTACGTGCTGTTCCTTGGTTGCGCCTATGACGATGAAGTCGTCCAGGTAGGCGAAAGCGTGGGGCTCCATTTCCGGCTCTATCACCGAATCCAGTGCTTTCTGGAACGTGGCGCAGGCCGAGTGCAGACTAAAGGGCATCACCTTCCACTGGTATAGTCCCCGTCCTGGGACTGTGAACGCGGTATAGTGCCTGCTCCCTTCCTCCATGGGGATCTGCCAGTATCCTTGCTTCAGATCCAGCGTTGATATGTCGCGCGCCTGCCGTAGGCGCTCCAAAATGTGGTTTATCCGGGGTACTTTCTATGCGTCCGGGATCGAATGTGCATTGAGCTGCCTATAGTCGATGCACATTCGCCATTCCCCTGTCTTTTTTTTTCACCAGCACGATCGGCGCACTATACGGGCTTCGGGACGGCTCAATGGCTTCCGTTCGGAGCAATTCCTCCACCTGCTCGTCGGTGACTCGCTGCATCACCGGGTTCCTCGGGTAGTACCTCTGCTTCATGTGCTCGTTGTCCTTCATTACGATTCGATGGCTAGCTATGTGGGACACGCCTTTCAGCCCCTCGAATCGCGCCAATTCCGCCTGTAGAAGCTCCCGCAGACTCGGCTCCAGATCTGCCGGCCAGCCGTCCTCCCCGTTGGGACTCCCCTCTCCAGACCCTTCGCCATTGCTAGACTCGTGACTAGCTCCCGCGGCTGTATTTTCCCCTTCGACTAGTTTGCCCGCTAGCACGACTCCTTCTAAGGTGCGAGGTTGTCGAGTCCTCCTTACGGTTCTGCTTCTGATCCTTTCCTGGCGCTCTAGACAACTTGCTGTCCGACCGTACCTTTGCTCGGCACCCTGGACATACCCTTATTGTCCGACCGTGCCTTCATTGGCACCCTGGACACCTCTTTATCGTCCGACCGGACCTTCACTGGCACCCTGGGCACCTCTTTATCGTCCGACCGCACCTTCACTGGCACCCTGGACATACGTCGATCATTCGATCGTGCCTCCGGGATCGGCTCCACAGGGCAGCCAGTCGCCCCTTTCCTGATTTCCCGTCTCGCCGGCGTCCCTAACGTCATCTCGCTGTCCCCGCAATGAATCGTCGTACCTATCGCTCGCAGAAAGTCCATACCTAGGATCACTTGGTCTAGCATCGGCGTCATGATTAGTAGCGTTACGCTTATCGTACGCCCCGCTAAACTTACTCCCGCGTGCAGCATCCGCGCGACGTCTAATCTTGACCCGTCAGCCGGCCGTATCCTCGTTTGTACCTCCCTAATTTTCGCGTCATTCGCTACCTTCGCCGCGCAGGCACCACTGATGAACGATCGAGTGTCGCCGGTGTCGATTGTCGCCGCGTAGTCCTCTCCACCGATCTTGATCGTCGCGACGACACGACCCCCCTCGACTCGCAAAACATCTACCGCCTCCGGGCTCCGCTGACATCGCTTTCCATCCACTCCCGGTCCGGATGGTGCTTCTGTCCGTTTCCCTGAGCCGGTCGTCTACAGCATTCCTGGCTGCTCACCACCCTGGTTACGCATTGCGCACAAAAGACTACTTGCAGGCTGGGACAGTCTTTCCTAAAATGCCCCTCTTGACCGCATCGAAAACGTATCGGGCGTCTCCCGGCCGTTCCCCCGGTTTCTTGGCCGATCATTCGGTTAACGGGCTCTTCCCTTGGCACCGGTAATACTGGCGATGAAGTTACCCTGAACGGGTTGTTTAAGCCTGTCGTCACCTGTCCTTGCCCCTCGCCTAGATACGTGCCTATGCTATTACCTAATCGAGATCGTGAACCCGGGGGATACTGTTGACCCTGCCATTTTATACCCTTATACTCGACCGCTAATTGTATGAGCTTCGACAGCGACGCGAAATCTTGTCTCCGCACATACAATTTATACTCTGGGGCTGCGTTGTCGTATATTCTCGCTAATTCTCGCTCCGGACCATAGCCAGCGTGGTGCATCAGTGCCCTGATGTCCACCATATACTGCTTGAATCCCTCGCCCTCTCGTTGACGGCAACCCGGGTTTATCTTCCAACAATTCAAAATATCGCGGAGGCAAAAAGAAATCCAAAAATCCCTCCTTAACTTCGTTCCATGACACCTCTCTTAGCCCACTTGTCATGAACCAGCGAGCGGCTTCGCCGATCATGACCTCGTTCATTGCCCGGGGCAACCTATCGGTGTCAATTTCATAAGACAGGGCCCGATCTTCGATGGCCTCTACGAAGGACAGTGGATCAGCCTGCCCATCGAAGCGTATACCCCACTTCCTGACCTGTTCCGGAACGATGCAGTGCCCCCTAAACTCCATGGGTAGGCGCGTCTGTGTTAATGGGACGCCCTCAGTAACACGAGGCGTCCCCGATTCCTTCGTCCTGTCGCTCGCATCACGGGCCTTGTAGTTCGGGATCGCCGGGACCTCGAGCAAGCCGGGGGTGTTCGAACGTAGGCCAGAGTCTGACTCTGACTTCGAACGTCTATCCCATTCGATTGGGTCAGGTTCGAGCTGGGCCTTGTGCTCCGGGGTCCTCGTGTATTTGGCCTCCAACTCGGCTAGCCGAGCCCATATTTTGGCGGAATGTGAACCCCCGGACACGAAGCTTGCCAAACGACGACGCAAGTCTTCAACCCGCCCCAACTCGCTCAGCCCGAACTCGCGAGTAATCGCCTCCAGTTCCGTCGCGAATGGATCCACTGTACGCCCACCCCTGGATTTTGACACTCACCCGTATCCATCCTTTCGTTCGTAACCTCTTGCTGCGGTTCCCTTTTCCCCTTCTTGTCCACGTGACTCCGTTCGGATATCCAGTCTTCCTCGACCGCTTCATTTTAATTATTTCCTTCTGGTTCTCCGAATTTATTTTTATTGTATTTGTTTTATTTCCGTTTATTTAAATCACGTTAACTTTTTATCTATTTTTTTTTTTCAATTTATTTCATTTCAATTTATTTTATTTTTATTTATTTTACTTTAATTAATTTTATTTTCATTAAATTTTATTTTAATCAATTTTAAACTTTATTAATTTTATTTTAATTAATTTTATTTTGATTAATTTTAATTTTAATTAATTTTATTTTGATTAATTTTAATTTTTATTAATTTTATTTTAATTAATTTTATTTTGATTAATTTTATTTTAATTAATTTTAATTTTTATTAGTTTTATTTTAATTAATTTTATTTTATTTCTTTTTATTTTAGTTTGTTTTATTTTAACTAATTTTATTTTAGTTTCTTTTATTTTAATGAATTTTTTATTTAACTTTAATTTATCCGCACAAAAAAATAGTCGCACTTTTGGTTGACCACCCTAACAAGTGACGCTGCGTACCGGCCTCGGCTTACGGTACCCTTTTGGTAAACGCGTCCACTCTTTTACCGTGGTTCTATGTCACTTTACTGTGGTCACTTTCACTCGGCTGTTAACTAATTATGCTGCTATGTTTTTGCACCGGTGAGCACATGAAAAAAATATAAGAAAAATGTTCACTCTTGCTGCTCGCTTTGTCTGCAATGTTCACCATATTTAAATATTTTTTTTTTCCACTACTTAGTTTGTTCACAAAAAAATTATTCGCCACTACAGCTCCAATGTTCATATTGGGCCGAATCCACTTTATTGTTCACCTATTTTTTCGCGCTTACTTTCGACTTTACTTCAAATTTCGACGCGTATTGAGCGATTCGCCCCACGGTGGGCCTTCGCAGCTGTCCCGTTGACGCGCGCTCTGCCGACTCTCGGCTTATGCGTGTGAGCGTTTGCCTGTATGCGTGCACACACGCTAGCACGCTCGACGCAAACTCGCTCGCTCAGCGAGAAGTTTTATGGCTGTCCGTTAGTTTTCGAGTCTATGCTTTGTCTTTTCTAGTTGTCCCCACTTGTCTGCCTGCACGTGTGCGTTTGTTGCTGACACCCCTGTGAGACTTTCTATGCTCCCTTTTCCTATGCCGCAGTTATTTCTCAGTTTCTCAGTTATTTTTGGCGTTTTGATTTGTTGAAAAGGGGGGTATGGAGCCGTCGGGATGACTCCGCCACAGAGTGGTTACTAATTCTGTTAAGGAAAAAGGAAAGCCGCTGGGATCGCTCAGCTGCGGTTAGGTAAGAGTCGGCCTGCGTGATGGGTGCTGCTGGGATCGCTCCGCTGCAAGACGAAAGCCTACAAATGCACAATTTCTACACAGACAATGCAAACACTGTTTTATTTTGTGTACGTTCACTTCCGTTTTTTTTGTTTCTTAACTTTCCTAGCCTTGGCTGTTCCTACCTAACCTGGCAGCTAACTCGCGGTCCCTAAACTCTGTCCTTCGTTACGTATGCACAGCCGATACTCACGCTTGTCGGTTCCAAAGTGAACCGGCAGCAGCTCACGACCCTCTTTTCGCCCTTTTTGCCCTGCGGCGAAAATCCTCTCTCTGAGCTTGGCTCTCTTTTACTCCTAAAAATCTCAACAGAGTTGCAAGTGATTCGATTGCGCTTGCAATCGGGCTCTCTTAATTTAGTAAGCATACTCTTAACCGATAACTGACTTCATTTACATCCTTGTCTTTATACTTAGCCTATGGTAACAATATTATTATTATTTACTTCATTTTTCTTAGGTGTAGGTGGAAAAAATTGTTCTTAAGTAAAATTAAAAAAAATCTTAAATTGCTATATTATTTAAGAAAATACCATAAATTGGAGAAAAGAAAGTAAGAAGATTGTTAAGTAATTAAAGAACTGTATGCTAGATATACAGAGTGTTAAGTAGATAGGATAAAGAGATATATAGATATAGAAAATTTACAGCCTGTCCGGTAAGCTATGCCCCTGCTCATAGCTGGGAATGGTCAGAAAGGGGAATGGAAAGAAACGATTTTATTAGGGGTAGAATACGCCCTAGCAGTAAAGGAGAATCTATATCGCCAATAACCAACTTATGTAGAAAGACAACAACGAGAATTGTCCTACGGTTGGTTAACGACGGAAGATTAAGAAGAAGCAGCCTGCTGGAATAGCATGGCAACCGAAGATTAGGGTCCCAATTTAAACCTCGTAAGGCAAAAAGCAGAAATTGCTTCTGAACAGATTCAATATGATCCTGGCTATTGATATACTGCGGAGAGATGTTATACTGCGGAGAGAAGATGACAAGAGAGATGTACAGAAGTTTCGTTATAAAAGGATCGTTAAACTCTTTAGACCATCGTTTAATGAATCGAAGTACACCTTTTGCCTCATTAACGATGGTATCTATGTGAAGATTGAAGCAGACTTTAGAATCAAAAAGAACGCCTAGATCCTTAACTGTTAGAATACGTTGCAATGGAGTATTGCCGAATGTATAACTGACAAGATAAGGTGTAGTACGATTAAATGTCATAAACATACACTTTGAATAATTCAGATGCAATTGATTTGCCGAGCACCAAAGTTGCATAGCGTTCAAATCGTCTTGAAGACGAGAATGATGTAGGGGATAAGTGTATGATAGAATAAGTTTCACGTCGTCCGCATACTTGAGTACACGGGCATGTGATATAACAGAGGGGAGATCATTTATAAAAAGAGTAAAGAGTAAAGGTCCAAGATACTACCTTGAGGAACACCAGAAGTAACGTGAACCTGTTTAGAGGTAGTCAGCCTCAGAATTACTCTTTGGATCCTGCCTTTGAAATTAGAACTAATCCAAAGCAAAAGAGACGGAAGGAAACCTATTCGGTCAAGTTTAAAAAGTAAAATGTCATGGTGCACAGAGTCAAACGCCTTACTGAAGTCAGTGTAAATGACATTAGTTTGCATTTTCGAAAGGAAATCATCATTTACCAAGGAAGTGGTCGTAGTTGACCGATTCTTTACGAATCCATGTTGAACAGGGGAAACAACTGATTTGCAGAAATGCTGCAAATTCGAAGTGATTATTTTTCAAATAATTTAGGAATAGCGGACAGTTTTGCAATGCCCCTGTAATTAAGTATATCAGACTTTGCACCTTTCTTGTGCAGAGGAATGATATAAGATTCTTTCCAAAGAGATGGAAAGACAGAAGATTCAAGGGATAGATTAAAAAGCTTTAGCAATGGATAAACAAGGGAAGAACTGGACTCCTCGAGTAGACAACTAGGGATATTGTCAGGCCCAGGAGAGAAAGAAGATTTTAAAGAATTTATAGCTAAAAGAAGAGAGGAATGGGAAATAATAGGAGGAGGTATTGAACTAGAGGAAGTAATAGTATAAGGGTAAGAATTATTATTAGAACAGACTGAAGAGTAAGTTGATTGAAAAAAATTAACAAAGAGGTTAGCAGAATCAGAGTCATTGCTAGCTTTATCCATCCCGACAGAAAAGGAAGATGGCAAACTTGAAGATTTACGCTTCAAGTTTATAAAATTGTAAAACTGTCTCGGATTAAGGGCAAATTGCCTTTTGCAACGAGTTAGATAATTCTCATAGCATTGAGAATTCAGAAGAAAGAATTTCGACTTAGCTATATAATATTTAGCCAAGACTGTACACGAACCAGACTTATTAAATTTTATATTTTTTAGATTTAATAATCTGGGAGTAAACCAAGGTGGCTTTGAAGAAGTAGTCGAAGGAATTGACTTGGGAATCCACATATCTAAGAGGGAGTTAAGGGTTAAGTTAATAGCAGTATTCATGTCAACCGAGTCATATAAGAAAGTCTAATCGGTTGCATATATAAGTTGATTCAGCAATGAATAATTTCTTTTGCGAAAGCAACGGCGGGTTTTATTGGCTGATGAGCATGAAATGAGAGGATTACAATAGAACATTGCAACCTCTAAAGTAGGATGATACACATCCTCAGGAAGAGATAAAGGAGGGGACCTAGACACATTAGAAATAAGGTAGTCGTTAACAAATACAAGGTCAAGTGTTCTATGCAAATGTGGACTCTTTGCGGGATTTGGCCAACTTTAAATGTTAAAAACTGTGGGATTATTAAAATTTAAAAGTAATTTCGGTGCGAGGAGCTTTATTTGAAGTTCAGTTTAGGTCTTAATCGATGGTGCGCAGAATATTTGGTGATTGGTTATTTGTTTACAACAATTAAGCCAGAAGCGCTTAATCTGGTGCGCAGAAAATCTTAAGTGCAATTTGTTATTGATTATTTGTTTACAGCATTGATCGAGAAGCGCTTATTCTTGCTTATGTTGCTATGTAGTAATTGCACTTTTGCTTACGTTTATTTGTTTACAGCCTATGCTTAGGCTGGTCCGACTGGGTACAACATTAATTATTTATTTCATCATTTTTTTGAGTATAGATTAAGTTCTCATTCTAAAAGTAAGATCGATCAATCGTCGAGTGTGCAAAAATGATATTTTTATGCTGAAATGTTAAACTGTCCTCGTTTCTGTCTTTTTTCTTGCGGTAGTGTTATTTCGGTTTATTCTTTAAGCAAGTCTGTAATAATATATATAACTGATATACTTGCCTAATATATTGGGTCGGTCACTAAGTAATTTCCTTTTGTTTTAGTGCAATTTAAACACGATTTTTTTATTTTGAAAACATTTTATGAAATTATATATTCTCCATTTTGTTCCAATACCTTTTGCCATCTTTCGGGAAAGAGATTTATTCCACAATCATAAAATGTTTGATCCTTGCAAAAAACTCGTCCAAGTGGTTTTAGACTTCCTGATTTGAGGTAAAAGCAATCCAATCCAAAAAATTTTGCAGAGACCGGAACAAGTAATAGCCCAATGGTACCAAGTCTGGAGTATATGGTATATGGTTCTGTCAAATAAGTACCCGGAAATTTGAAATAAAACACAAACAACTTATCAATCATCTAAATTTATTATATCCCCTTCAAAATAGGCCCCTTCTGAGGCAATACACTTCTTCCAACGAACAATCCAATCATCGAAACACTTTTTAAAGCTATATTCCGGGATGGCCTTCAGTTCTCGTTGCGAATTAGTTTTGATGTCTTTAATGCTTTCAAACGGGTTCCACGCAGTGGTAATTTGAGTTTTGGAAACAGGAAAAAGTCACACGGGGCCATATCTGGAGAGTACGGTGGTTGTTCGATGATATTTGTTGAATTTTTGTTCAAAAACTCGTTCGCAATGATCGCTTTGTGCGCTGGTGCATTATCGTGGTGCAAAATCCAACTGTTGTTCCGCCACAAATCTAGTCTTTTTCGACGAACATTCTCTCTCAAACGCCTCATAACGCCAAGATAATATCCTTATTGACGGTTTGGCCCTCCGGTAAGAATTCCGAATGAACAACACCACGAACAACGTCGACGTTTTCTTCAGTTGAAGAGGTCGAAGGCCGTCCTGAACGTGGCAAATCGTTCACTTCTTCTCGTCCCTCTTTGAACGATTTATACCAATCGTTAACTTGAGTTTTCGACATGGATGAATCACCAAATGTTTTTTTCAACATTTCCAACGTTTTGGCACAAGAAATTTCGATTGGAACACAAAATTTCACACAAACTCTTTGTTCGATATTTTTACCCATAGTAAAAATCGCAACGCACACAACAGGTTGACTTGTTCCTAATGACGCCGTAACCAAACTAAATGACACATAGCAATAAAAATTCACAGAATAGTGGCTGACAGTTGTGCCAACCTGGGAAAAACAATTTTTTTAAATATTCTCAGAGGGACAATTTAAAATGAGAATTTCCGGGTACTTATTTGACAGGAGTATGTTGCCAAGCTGTTCGGGCGGGATGATTAGCTCCTTTCGTGGTCCGTGCTAAGATCTTCATACAAGAGATCTGGTTTCATGATCTGGGTTGGGACCAATCCTTGTCAAGCCAACTCCTATAAAAATGGCAAGAATTCCTCGAGAGTTATGCAATTCTCAATAAGATACGCATCCCCCGATGGGTTCAATCTTCCCCTAAGGCAATGATGCAGTTCCATGGTTTTTGCGATGCGTCTCAGAGCGCAAACGGAACAGAAATACACACCCGGATTGAAACTGCGCATGAAGTTTCAGTCCACCTGCTGACAGCGAACACCTGGGTCGCTCCGGTGAAGACTATCTCCTTCCCTCGTTAAGAGTTGTGTGGCAATGTCCTGATTGCGGAACTGTCCGCAGTTCCCCTACCACAGCAGTCTGTCAAAAGACAGGAGCTTTTCTATTGGACCGAGTCAACAATAGTGTTAGCCTGGCTTAGCAAGCCACCATGCAAATGGACGACTTTCGAGGCTAATAGAGTCGCCAAGATTGCACAATCCATCAACTCCAGCAAATGGTCTCACTTTCGCTCCGAATACAGCCCCGCTGATTTGGGTAGCCGAGGTGTTCCCTCATGCGATCTCGTGGTCATAATCTGTGGTGGCCTGGACCAGAATAACTACAATCGCCACAATCTCAATGGCCAATTCGTATTGAATCAGTCCATGAAACTGATGAACAGCTACGTCCCGTGAAATACAGCTTTGCAAAGTTGCCTCCAAAATCTCACATCGTAGATCGCTTCTCCGAATTCGGGAAAGCCCTTAGAGTCGTGGCCTACATTTACAGTTTTATAGGGCGCTGTCAGAAACCTGATATTCAATTGCTAAAGGACATCAGCAGTACTAAGCTATCCGAAGCTCAAGAACCGCCAGTTGTACATACTCAACGCATTGAGTACCCCAAAGAGTATCAGTGTTTGCTCGACAATCAACTTATTCCGAGGTCAAGCCCCATTATTAATCTTAATCCGTTCACCGATCACAATGGAGTCATGAGAGCATGCGGCCGTGTGAAAGCTTTTGAGTCTTTGCGATATGACAAAAGACATCCGATCCTTCTTCCTTATGAAAGCTCCTTCACACGTCTCCTCCTTCGTTTCACGTATCGCATCTCCATCTCCATGGTGGAAACCAGATAATGATGAGGTTGATCCGGTGCAAGTTCTGGATTCCCAAACTCTGGAATCTAGTTAAGGGCACGATAAATTCCTGTCGAGTATGTGTAGTTTATCGCAAGAAGTTGCATCGATTTCGCAGGACCGTTCGACATAAAAAACTACTCAGGTCGAGCATGCCTAATAACCAAGGGCTATGTATGCGTCTTTGTTTGCTTCAGCACGCGAGAGATACATTTAGAAGCCACTACGGACGCTGGCAACGTCTCAAGGCTCTAATAAGCAGTTCTGCTTCCGTTGGAAAGAAATGGCAACATCCAACGAGAAACCTTCAGAACGGTGACATGGTTATCGTCAAAGAAGATAACCTTTCATCCAACGAATGGCGGCTCGGCTGAGTCCAAACCATGCATCCAGGCAAGGATGGCATGGTCCGCGTGATAGATGTCCGTACTGCCCACGGCGTCATCGAAAGGCCCGTGGCTCATCCACCCTCTAATTAATTCCGATTCCACCATTCCGTAGATACACACCTCCCAACTAAAACCTGTGTTGTCCTCTGTGTAGACAAAACCAAATTTAAAAAAAAAGCTTCTTGTTTCCTCCCTAAGCGACATAGTTCCACGCCCAGACAACACCAGCCAACCGCTCCATGGAGTGGTCGTGCCGATGCCGGGTTTGCCGTAGAGTGCACGCACTGCTGAAGTGCCAACGCTTCCTGAGCCTGAGTCCTGAGAAGCGTCTCCGGGCAGTACTGATAAACAAGTACTGCCCCAACTGCCTGGCCCATGAGCACTCACGATCATCGTGCCGCAGCAATGATGGCTGTTGGTCCTGTGGTAAGGAGAGGAGAGCAAACAAGGTGCACACCTAAGGCCGCGTGCCCCGCGTGGCAAGGCGCAGAAGACGAAAAATGAAACTCGCCCCTCTCGACGCACCACATCCGATTCCACAGCGCCAGCTACAACGCTGTCGTCGCTCCTCCAGCGCAGGAGCATCAGTGTACTGTCTACTGCACTGGTGCTCCTAGGAAACGAAACAAATACTTTTGAGACATCAATCCGTGCAGTCCAACGAGTCGCATCGATGCATCCTTGGCTTTCCGTCCCTCGCATCGGTGCAGAAGGGGCTTGTACCGCTTTCATCAGAGCAAAGGGGCCGAGGGCTGGAAAATGGAAGGTATTTCCCAGACGAAGAATCAACTTCAGATTCGGACCAATCGAGGAGTCCATTAAGAGAAAACTGGAGAATATTATCTTGGCGGATGCCGACTTCCATCGGCCCGGCACCGTCTCCATGGTGCTCAGTGCGGATCTTTATCCGCAAATAACCCGCCCGCGTCTGGTACCCAGCCAAGACGGTCTGCCGGTGGCCCAGAACACTATGTTCGAATGAGTCCTCTCCGGAACCTGCAGCTAGTGACACCCGGCATGACACCTAGCCCCCTCATTTCTAATGACCTCCAATTGCAATAGTATTGCAAGGGGGCGGGATGTTCATGCCGCAAAGTATGCTGCATTTCTACAAACTTCTAAGTAGCTTTTCTACTCAGTCGAAATAAATCAGTGGAGCGTATAAAACGCATAATTTTGGTTTACTTGTTGTGATATATACTAAAATTCATAAAACTCACGCAATTGTGGAGAATAGAAGGAAGAACAGACGAAATAACTTTCCCTCACTGTCGCACTTTACGAAGTTTTTAAGTAAGTACATATATAATTACCAAAAAAAAATAAATTTAATAATCGCAAAAATCTTATCACTTTAAGGGAGCTCCAATATGAGTCTGCGTCTGACTCTGACTGTCACTCGGGCGAGGCTGGGCGTTATAGAACGGACTTACTCGGAGGATGTGGGCGTGGTCCTGCCCGTGGCCTTCGTCTCCTGGTCGACTTTCGATGTCCGCGACGGGGCGAAAAGACGCTGGTAGTCGTCGACGTGCATTCTGGCTCGGATCCCTCTCGCATCGATGACATTGGCCGGGTCACAGATTACGGGCTTGCGAGGCGGGTGGAAAAGCTTGCCGTCCTCCGCGTGGCTCTTTGGCTTGTACTTTTATTGCTATTATTTGATTTCATTTTAATTTTGTAATATTCGTCCTACCAGCCACTGATAATTTTGAGGCTGGGCTGAGCACTAAATGTGCTAATAAATTTTTGGTACACGACACGAAGTTTTTCTTTAAATGTTCTGCCACGAGATTATACATTCGTTTGTATTATATATATACGATAAGGGACGTATTATTTTGGTGAATCTTTCCAGACAGAATTTATACTTAGATCAACAATCCCCTTAGTAAGATCCAAAACAAACAACCCGTTTAAGAAAATAGGCTACCTGCAGACGAAAAACATTTTGAAGAAACAAACAGGGGAAGGAACAATCTCATTATAAACCCAAATTTAACAAGTAAGAGGCTCTGGTCGGGAAAGCCCGAACACGGGACCCTGCACCCTCTTCTTCCAACACCAAATGCATCTCGCCCAACTAGCTCGTTTGTTTTAGCAGTAATAAAAATAAAAAACCTAAAAGATTTGCTCAAACAACGGGATATCGATATCGATTTTTATCGATTGATAGGAAGACCTTTGTTTGCAATTTGAAGTCTTTAGCTCATGTACGTTTTAAGATCGACGCGTTCATACGTACGGATGGATGGTCAGATGCACAGACGGACATGGCTAGATCGACTCGGCTATTGATGCTGATCAAGAATATAAATTAAAAGAGGACTTTGATATTCATTTAAAGTACCCTTATTTTATAATAAAGGAAGACTCTATGAACTATAAGAGAACCAATTCCAAACTGAAACTTAGGGCAAGCTGCATCGAACCATGAAGCCACCGCTGCCGGCTGGAATGCCGGCTAAATGCTGAGTCGGCGTTTCCAGCGGGCGATCAGGCTGCTTGCGCGTGCGAGTTTCGCGTGCGAGTTCCGGCGCAACAACGTTGTCAGCAAACTCAAGATTGCGCGTGTTAACTCTTCCCCTACTAGGCTGAAACACGTCCTCGGGTTTCTTCTTTCTTATTCTGCGCTGGTATAATTTCCAGATGACCACAAGGAGCAGGAATAGGCCGATGAGTGTCAAGCAGCCATATGATGGTGAAGATAATCCCGATCTAAGATCCCCAATATGTCGGAGATTCTTCATGGTTAGGTCATGTAAGAATGGGGGGTCCAGATATTTTCTGAAGAGGGTGACGTTCACCACGGCTGACGTGGATACCGCAGGTTTCTTCTTCAGGATGCCTCGGTGGTTCACGTAACGGGTGCCATTCAGTGAGACGTGATCGTCGTAAGTTGCGAGGAAAGTTCCCGCGACTGTCTCGCTGTTACCGGTGCTGTCCACTACATTCATGGTCGCGCTGTTTATTACCGCAATGCCTTCGCCGATTACTACCACGGGCGCTAGGTGTCCGAGGCGTGTGGCGCATTGTGCGACAGTTCCAGATTCCAGTTGGGCGCATGAAGAATTTCAAAGTCTTCTGCAGAAAGTGGTGCTCACAGTGGCAGCGCAGTCACGTACAGCGAAGGTCTTTATTCCGCAGTCGGCCACCGTATTTCCTTCTTCCAGATCTAATATTATGTTATTATGCTGAACAGGAAGAATATCTATTTTTTTACAATTTAACAAAGGTTTGGGATATTTGATCAGAAAGTACAATAATTCAGAATTTTGAAAAGCTTTTATGTGGGAGACTTCTAAAAGGTCGGTTATACTAGTATTGGTGAGATGTTCATTTAATAATTCTTTTATGTCGATGCTGTTTAGTATAGGGGGCTGATTAAATTTATTTTAGCAAGTGTAACAGTAAGGATTAAGTCCTCAAGGTTTGTAATTATCATTATATTTTTTGCCAAAATTGTTGCATAAAAATGTTCGACCTCTGCGTCTGGTTTCAAAATTTCATTGAGAGCCCTCGAAACGTCATTAAGTCTTGCCTGGAATTTACCGTTGATTTCTATCTGTTTGCTCTCGGATTCTATTAACTGACTTTGCTAGAATTTTATTTGTTCCCAATCATCAAAATCTGGGGTTCCTGCAATTGCCTTAAGGGCACTACCTACCACTACCTTTATCCAAACCGAATACGACTTATATACCCTGTTTCTATTTATTTGGTCTAGCGTTTTTTTCTGTTCTGATGCGATTTTTTCCTTAATCTGCACTGTACTGTTTTTTGAGGCTGCGTGAATTACGTCTATGGGTCTCTCGTTTGTCACCGAATGGATTGACCTGTTGTACTTTATGGTTGCAAGGAGAATGTTCTCAACAGTGTCCTCTACCTGTGTCTCCAACTTATAGGAGCGTGCTATATTCCCAAGAGTGCCATGAAACACCTCGACTTGTCCGTTAGAGGAGCTATGCAAGGGTGGAGCGTTTGAAATCTCAATGCCAAAGTTATTGTTGAGCATTGACTTAATGGTTTCCGAGTTCAAGGATTGCTCGTAGTCGCAGTAAATCGCTTTTGTTTTGGGAAACATGTTCAGAAGTTGCAGAAGTGGAGCTTTTATATCCACGATTGCGCGAGACCGTATAGGCTGTACTACCGCAAACTTGGAAAACTTGTCGATGCAAGTTAGAAAGTATTTATTGGCCGTGGAGTAAACATCTATATGTAACACTTCTCCGGCATTCGATGGTATCGGGGTTTTCCCTTTTTCTTGTTTTTTTTGGTGCCGGTCATGTTTACTCATAACACAAATTCTACAGTTTGCAGCTATTTCCGACATTAAGTGACCTATTTTTGAAAAAAAAATACTTCCTATGTATCTGTTTCGCATTTTCTTGCGCTGCTCTGTGTGCGCGATTAAGTTCAGCTTTCGCAATTTCCCTCTGATCTGCTGGGTTCACAATAGCTGTAACCAAATTCTTGCAGTATCTAAAGGTGGTAGAAGGAAACGCCTCAACTAGTCCGTGTTGGATGAAAGCTAGTATAGGTAGCTCGCAATGAATTGCGTTGGTTACGTCAGTGTTTACTGCATCTTTAATGCTTTGTAATAATGTGCTTTGATTGGAAAAATTAATAATGTGACGAGTTTTCGTCTTAAACAAAATATATGTCTTTTGTTGCTGGATAGTCCATTCTTCCAGAATAATTTGGTTCCGAAAGCAATTTACCGGTTTGTCTGTGGCTTCAATGGTATATGTCAGGGATTCCTCACTGTGGATAGTGGCAGCATCGGAGTCTGCTGAATCCTCTAACGCATTGACATTTTGGCGAGACAGAGCGTCTGCTTCCAAATTCTCTTTTTCGGGTTTGTAAATAATGTTTGCGTTGTGCCCATCAATGAAGGCTTTCCAACGCTTTATTTTGGCATTCGGGTTTTTGTCCGATACCGAAAAAGTTAATAGCTGGTGGTCTGTATGAATGTAAAGATTCTTAGCACCATACAAGTAATTTCTGAGGGTTTTGAGTGCCCATACAATGGCAAGAAGCTCACGCTCATTTGTGGCAAAATTTAACTCGTTGCCTCGCAATGTTCGCGAGATAATTGTTATCGGGCGGCCGTCTTGAGACCGTACTGTTCCCAGTCCGTAGCCAGACGCGACTCTTGTGAGGTCAAAAGGTTTTTTGTAATTTGGGTAGGACAACATTACATCTACGGAGGCCAATATATTTTTTAGTCTATCGAAGGCTTTATTTTGCTGTGGTGACAAGTCGATTATCACCTTTCTTGAGTAGTTGGCACTTACTTTGCCGTTTTCGCCTTTCAAGATATCTGTTAGGGGCCTTGCGATGCTGGCAAAACCCGTTAAAAAGCAGCTATAGTAGCGTGCTAGACCTAAAAATGACCTTAGAGCGAATAGGGTTTTTGGTTGGGGAAAGTCCTTAATAGCTTCCACTTTATCGGGCGAGGATTGAATCCCGCCTATGCACACTGTAAATCCCAAATATTCCACGCTTTTTTTGAAAAACTTGGATTTTTCTTGAGACACTCGCATGCCTGCGTCCCGAAGTTTTCTCAAGACCCATTCAGTGTCTCTGACATGGTCTTCTTTGGACTTGGAGAAGATTATTATGTCATCAACGTTAACATAACATATCCCACCAAGTTGTTCGCGGAGCACATCATCAATGGCTCGTTGAAAAATACTTGGGGCATTTTTTAGCCCGAAGGGGAGTCTACAAAACTCATACTTCCCGTTGTTGGCAGAGAATGCTGTCTTTTTCCTGTCTCTTTCAGCCAATTCAATTTGATAAAACCCTGACTTGAGGTCTAGCGTAGTGAAATACTGAGCCACGCCCAAGTTTGACAATATAGTCGAAATGGATCGGATAGGGTATTTGTCGTCGGTTGTCTTCTGATTTAGTTTCCTAAAATCAATAACCAGACGCTTCTGTTTGTGCCCCGCTTCGTCGATGGTTTTTTTGTCGACAACCCATATCGGGATATTATAAGGGGACTTTGACGGTCGTATTATGCCATTCGCTAGAAGTTGTTTAACCTCTGCATTGACAAAGTCAGACACGCCCTGTGGATACTGATAAAGTTTTGAGTAAACCGGTTCGTCATCCGTTGGTATAGTAGCAACCTTATTTGTGTTGTACGGTTGGGATTCGTTAACGTCCGCAAATGCTTTTACCATTTTGTTGATCATACTATCAAAGGTGGATCTGACAACAGGAGGGACATCCGTGTCATTAATCCGAATATAGTTCACCTTTTGACATTTAGTGAACTCGATTTTTTCAATCCCATGGTCGTGTTTGTCAAATCTATTTGGGCATTAACCTGTTTTAACAGATCAAGGCCAATTATGCCGTCAAAGTCATTAAGTGACTCCAGCATGAAAAAGTAGGACTTTACGCTGACAAGGTGGATGAGGCATTTCTGCTCAATCTTAGTGTGGCCGTGAATTGATTTGACTTGAAAAGGGTTGTTAACTGACACCCAATGTGCCAGTTCGGGAAGGGGTTTTATATAATTTTTTGAGGCCACTGTGTCTATGAAAAGTCTGATAACCCGCCCTGCAACCATTCGTCTTATAAACGAAAGCAGGGAGCTTCCGCTAAAAAATTACAACTTTCGGACAAATCGTCTTCAACTTGTGTCATTTCCTGCTGTGACCGTGATGATGATTTAGGTTTTGTTGGGTCCTCATAGATTGGTCCCCGTTACCTTGGTTGTTTCTGTAGCCTTGTGCAGTTTGCTTAGTGCGCGAGGATGGATCTACCTCCATCGGCTCGGGCCCCCACCCTTGGGACTTTTGGTTGTTATAGCGCTGTTTCGTGCTATTTGGTTTTTGCTGGTCGTTTTTATCTCCTTGGTTCTTCTGGAAGTAGGGATTCTTGCTTTGAGAATTGTCCTCCTTTCCCTGTTGGGCGTTCTGACGCTAGTTTTGAGACTTTTGCGATTTCTGTTTTTGGGGTTTATCCTCAAGGTGTTTTGCAAAATTTGCTGCAGAGATGCCTCTTTCATTGCTTGATTCGGCCTCTTGGGCTAAAGCTAAGGCTGAGGGGAGGTCTACGGGTTGTGCCGGGAAGACTGCCCACTTCAGTGACTTTTTCAATCCTGAGACAAAAACATGAAGCGCGTCGCTTCTAAACTTTTCATTTAACACAACCGCTGCAGCGGAATCGTGCGTCATTAATGTTTTATTTGTTAACAAGGTGAGCTTTTTCTCGACCTCGTCGAAATATTGTAGCAGTGACAGGTTGCCCTGCTGAAGCGTGTTTTGTTGCTGCTGGATTACATGTACCGGTGTTTTGTCGGCGTATGTAAAATCTAGCCTAGCAATAATGGCTTTAAAATACAACACTGTGTTGAAAGAGGCCAGCTCAGCATCTGCTGATCCCCTTACTTTATTTCTGATTATAGCTACTGCCTGATAGTGTCTTGAGCTGCCGTTGTATGGCTCGAAAACTTTGTAGGCTGCGGAAGCGGCTTGCCTACATGAAACATAGTTTTCTATTTTCCCGTCAAACTCGGGGACGGACTTTTTAATATCTAGGGGCTCGTCGCAACGGGCCCCTGGCTCGATTACTATTTCGTGGAAAATTTCTTTCTGCGGTGCAGAAGCTCTAGTTTTATTAAGCTGGTCTGTCAGAGAGGCTATCTTTTGTTCAAATAAGAGGGCTTGTTGGTCAAGGGCTGCCTGAACCTTTGCCTCCAAATGGGCAACTTGTTCTGCATTCATTTTTTTTGCTTTTCCTAAAGACTGCTGCTGTAAGTACGAAGTTATCAGTTCGTCGCCGGTACTGTCGTCAGCTTTGGTTTCGTATTGGAATGGGCGCAACATAAAAAGCAGACCGTTTCGGAATAAATTTTATTCTGACTTATTAAAGGGTTTTTCTTTACAATTTACTGCAACAGGCAGAATCTTGCTTAAGTTTATTTTGTAAATAATAACATCTCATACTAAACAGCTCTTAGAATATTATCAAATTTATTCGAATTGTAAACAAATGAACATCTCACTTACATTTTGAAATATGCGCTTAAATCAAGTAGTGTGGTGGCCGCTGCGATATGTTATTTTCCAGTTGAACACTGCCGGCCGCTCGTATTTGTTGATTTGTTGTTGTTGTAACTCGCTCAGCTCTCTTGGCTGGGGTTTTATTTTTTTATTTTAAGTTTTGTGGTGCGTGAGTGTTTTTTATTTTCCACTGCTTTTGTTGTAGCATGTTGTTGTTGTTTCTGTTTTATTTGTTGATGTTTAAGTCACAAAATTGCTTTCATTGACATCGTGAGTTATGTTCACTATTGTTTTTGTTATAATATTCAGTTTATTGTTTGATATCGCGACTTTTCGCGTTTGCTCAGAGTTATTCTCTGTGTTTTGTTTTAATTGTTGTTAAAAAGTCACAAAATTGTTCTCGTTGAGATAGTGAGATCTATTCACTGTTGTTTTTTTTGATCACTTTATTGCACCGCGGCTCTTAGCGTTTAGCTCAAAGAGTTATTTCGGTTGGCGATTGAACGATCGCTTATAAAACAATTGGGTTATTTCCGTTTGGGCGCCAATTAAAAGAAGACTGTTTGATATCCATTTAAAGTACCTTTATTTTATAATAAAGGATGACTCTATGATATTCAGTCAAAGTATCTTTATTTTATAATTCGTTTTTAATTCAAGCTCGTTAGAACTATAAGAGAACAAATTCCAAACTGAAACTTAGGGCAAGCTGCATCGAATCATGAAGCCACCCTGACGGCTGGAATGCCGGCTGAATGTCGGCGTTTCCAGCGGGCGATCAGGCTGCTTGCGCGTGCGAGTTTCGGATTTCGGCTGCAACTTTGTCGCGACGGCATCCGGCGCAACAACGTTGTCAGCAAACTCAAGCTTGCGCGTGTTAACTTATATAAATTAACCAATTCGATGGTAATATTTATAAAAAAATATAATTTTTATTTTTATCAGCACTATGTGCATACATTAAGTTCCAGTTATAAACTGAATTTTATATCTTAATTAATCCCTAATGAAACCTCAGTCCAACGAAGAAGCGTCGCTGTCGGCGTCGGCGTCTCCAGCTTGGTGTTGTTGCATCTGTGGAAATGCCCCCATTCTGCATTTCGCAGGGGTTCGCATTTCTTGGAAACCATCGAACTTTATTGGTTCCGCTGATTCCACAATTATTGGCATGTGCGGTAAATATGCCAATTTAGTGATCCCACGGTTGGCTGTCCCATGAGCGCGTTGACCTGCTATGCACCTTAAGTTGCATACGCGACACCTTGCTTCAACTTTTCCCAGCACGTTGAATGGCCACGTGCGGGAACCAAATGTTGGTAAGCTGAATATCAAAAGTGTTTTTATTTTTGATATCTTAGGTATTAACTCCTCCCTCTCTGATCTCGAACGTCCCGGTCGATTGTCAGACGCCAGGTAAATCGTGGATGCTTCTGTGTTTTGTTACGTCAGCTTTGTCTGGGCGCTGTTCGTTGCTGGTGGGAGTGGCTGTAACTTCAATAACAGTGGCTTGCCTGCACAGCTTGAGTTTTAGTACATAAACCACGAAGACCACGTGTTTGTTTTGAAATTGTCTCGTAGTATGCCTATCTTCTCAGTGTTCTTGGTATGGAGATCTCTCATTAGCTGCAGTGACAACCGTTATTGGCCTTTCCAGTTGGATCATGGCTGGTAGTGGTTTAAAGTTGGAGGTTTCATATGAAGAAAAAAATTCGTTTCCTATCCCTAATGTATAGTTGTTAAACTTAATTACAAAGGACCCTTTAATGGGTTTTAGTTCGTTATAGATAGAAATGTAACCTTTAAAATCATTAAGCAGAATAATGCCAGTATCTATTGATTCTACTGTTTTTATATGGTCATTATTGGTAATGGTACAATTATTGTGCCTGCTTGTTAGTAACTTAGCAATACAATTATCGTTTGAGATATCTATAATGTTTGACTTTAAACACATACTGATTTTATTAATATTGATTGTTGATAGCAAAAATGCATTTTTACATTATATTATGTTTTCATATCTTTTTTTAATTACATTTCCTGTCTTCTTTAAAGGTTTTAAAAGTAAATGTTTACAAATTTCTTTGTCAGATTTAGGGATGTCGATTACATAAATGAGCTTTTCGCCATTAAATACAAATGTAAAAGTGTTTACAATATTGGCTTTTGACAAATGGGGCTTATGTTACTTAAATCTTCTTTAATTAAATCTATTTTACATTTTAACTGCGTAGCAAGAATATTTTGGAAGTTTTCTGAATTTTTTAAATTTTTAATTATGACATTATTGTCGTTGGTTATCTTATTTATCCTATCTATAATGTCTTTGTTTATTAGAACTTGTTCATTATTGTTTTTTTTATTATATTGTTTAAGTTATTTGAGATTGTCTCGAAATCTTCATGGTCTGGATTTTCTGCAATCCATTTCCATACAGATCCGATTTCGTTTATGGCTCGTTTACGTATAACGTGGGAAGGTAGTTTATTAATTTGAAATTAATTAGATTGATTTCATTCTTAATAAAAGTTCTTTTTCTATTTGATCTGTGGCGACCTTATAGTCGTTAATGTTAATATGGTGTAGAATTTTAAAATTTCCTGACTTTACTTTACTATCTCCGAGTTCGATGATGGCTACCTCGGACTTGGAGTAATCCAAAATTTCGTACGTGCCATAGCAACATGAGATGAACCTGGTAGGCAGGGGAGAATGAAGAAATTTTTAATTTCTTATATGATTTTTATGGACAATTTTTCGGGATTGCGTAGTAACAGTAGAGTGCTTGTTTTCTTTTACTATTTCTTCTTTAAAACGTTTAGACATTTTAGTCCCTACTCTGATATTTTGTTTAACAAAGATTTTATCTCCTGGTGCATACTGAATAACTTTTTTTTTATTTTTGTTGTGAAAATCTAAATCCTGCGGTTGTTTTTTTATGAGTTTTTCATAATTTTTGTTTCTGGTTTTTTCGTAGTCTGCTGTACCAAAGTTAGTAGGTCTTCCAAAAAATAAATCAACGGGTTTTTTCCTGTGGTGGAATGAATAGTATGATTGTATTCACACACTGCCAAATCTAGTAGTTCGTCAAAATTCTCTATGCCTTTTTCTTGTTTTATGCATCTCATTATCTCTATTAGAGTTGAGTGGAACCTCTCGACCTGGCCATTTACTGTACTCTTGTGCGGTGGTGTGTTGAAAACTTCAATTCCTAATTCATTTTTTAGCATGAGCTCTATTGACTGTGAATTAAGGGACTTTTCGTTATCGATGATAACCGATTTCCGAAGTCCAAAATAAAACAAAATTTCTCGTAATGGTTTTCTGATGGCCTCAATGCTCTTGTTTTCTAATGGTTTAACTACTGGTAATTTTGTAAATTTATCTATAGAAGTTAGTACCAGTTCTCTGTTTCTCGAAAAAATGTCTATGTGAAGTATTTGTCCTGGATACCTGGGTAAGGGTGTTTCTCCAAGTTTTATATTATTTGGGTGTCGTTCATATTTATTTTCCTAGCAAATTTTACAAAGATTAAGAATTTTTTTAATTTTTTGCCTCATAGATGGAAAATATGCTGTTTCTAAAATTTGAAGTCTATTTTCTTTTTCGTTCCTGTGTGCTCTATTGTGAGTTTTAATTATGATTTCTCGCTGCTCCTGCTCGTTCGTTATGTCTTCTACTACAATTTCTGTAAAACTTTATAATTCGAAACATGTAATGGGTAAACGCTTTGGATTTCAAGCATAATTGGCTCCGTTGTTTTTATGCAATTTATAACTGACGGGCTTAGATATCGCTTAAGTAATTGTTTTAAATGTTCAATCGAGAATTCTTTTTCTTTAATTATGTTGCGGTGATACGTGGGAAATACTATTTTGAATTGGTATGACGAACTTTCGTTAATTTCAAGGAATATTTGATTTTCAAAGGCATTAATAGGAATTTCTACTGAATGTATTAAATTTTCTGATGATCTTTCGCTCCTGTGCATAGTAGGGGTTAACGAATTTAAACTGGGCTGAGGGGGTCTAGATAAAAGATCTGCAACTACTTTGGTGTTGCCTGGTTTATAAAAAGGTTCGTAATTATATTCTTCTAACTGAGCCTTCCATCTTTTCATTTTAGAGTAAGTGTTTATGTTGCTAAGCGCAAAACTTAGCGGCTGGGGATCTGTGAAAATTTTGAGTAGCTCTCGAAGTGCCCAAATAATTGCTAGCATTTCTTTTTCATTTGTAGCGTAATTTTCTTCGGATAAACTAAGTGTTCGTGAAAGGAAGGTTATTGGCCTGCCTCCTTGTGGAAGGACAGCGCCTAAAGCATAGTTTGATGCGTCAGTGGTTAGTTCAAATGGTTCAGTGAATTTGGGAAAATGTTATATTACGTCTTCGGAAATGAGACAATTTTTTACTTTATTGGAGGCTTCTATTTGTTTTGTATCTAAGTTGATATGAGTTCTTTTTGAAATTGTTTTCGAGATTCTACCCGCTTCTCCTCTAAGTAGCGTAGTTAATGGTTTTGTTATTTCTGCGTAACCTTTGATGAATCTGCGATAATATCCAGACATGTCTAAAAATGAACGAAGGTCATGGATTGTTTTTGGTTTAGGAAAGTTGACTATTGCTTTTACTTTTTTTGGGTTGGTTTTTAAACCGTCTTTGCTGATTACAAATCCTACAAATTCTAAATTATCTCTCATAAATTCGCATTTGTCCAATTGGACTATGAGATTGGCTCGTTCGAGCGTCTCGAAAACTAATCATAAGTTGTTAAAATGTTCTTCTTTTGTTTTTCCGAATATTACGATGTCATCTATGTAAACATAGCATCGTTTACCTATGTGTTCTCTTAATATGTCATCAAGAGTTCTTTGAAAAATGGCTGGGGCGTTGCGTAGCCCAAAGGGGAGTCTGACGAATTCGAATTTTCCATAATTGATAGAAAAAGCTGCCTTTTCGATGTATGAATCGTTTAACGCGATTTGATGAAATCCGCTTAAGAGGTCTATTGTGGTGAAGAAGTTGTTCTCACCGAGATATGATAAGATACTATTTATTTCTGGCATTGGATACCTGTCAGGGATGGTAATTTCGTTAAACTTTCTGTAGTCGATTACCACGCGTTTTCTTTTTTTGGAACAATGAAGACTGGAGAACTATATGGGGAGCGCGACGGTCGAATAATGCCGTCGGCTAACAATTCTTTTATCTGACTAGTTTATCGCAAGAAGTTGCAAACCTAACTTCCGCCCGCTCACGCATACAGGCGTCGATTTCGCAGGACCGTTCGACATAAAAAACTACTCAGGTCGAGCATGCCTAATAACCAAGGGCTATGTAGGCGTCTTTGTTTGCTTCAGCACGCGAGAGATACATTTAGAAGCCACTACGGACGCTAGCAACGTCTCAAGGCTTTAATCAGCAGTTCTGCTTCCGTTGGAAAGAAATGGCAACAGCCAACGAGAAACCTTCACAACGGTGACATGGTTATCGTCAAAGAAGACAACCTTTCATCTAACGAATGGCGGCTCGGCTGAGTCCAAACCATGCATCCAGGCAAGGATGACATGGTCCGCGTGGTAGATGTCCTTACTGCCCGCGGTGTCATCGAAAGGCCCGTGGCTCATCCACCTTATAATTAATTCCGATGCCACCATTCCGTAGATACATACCTCCCAACTAACACTTGTGTTGTCCTCCGGGTTTGCCGTAGAGTGCACGCACTGCGGAAGTGCCAACGCTTCCTGAGATTGAGCCCTGAGAAGCGTCTCCGGGCAGTACTGATAAACAAGTACTGCCCCAACTGCCTGGCCCATGAGCACTCACGATCATCGTGCCGCAGCAATGATGGCTGTCGGTCCTGTGGTAAGGAGAGGAGAGCAAGCAAGGTGCACACCTAAGGCCGCGTGCCCCGCGTGGCAAGGCGCAGAAGGCGAAAAATGAAACTCGCCCCTCTCGACGCACCACATCCGATTCCACAGCGCCAGCTACAACGCTGTCGTCGCTCCTCCAGAGCAGGAGCATCAGTGTACTGTCTACTGCACTGGTGCTCCTAGGAAACGAAACAAATACTTTTGAGACATCAATCCGTGCAGTCCAACGAGTCGCATCGATGCATCCTTGGCTTTCCGTCCCTCGCATCGGTGCAGAAGGGGCTTGTACCGCTTTCATCAGAGCAAAGGGGCCGAGGGCTGGAAAATGGAAGGTATTTCCCAGACGGAGAATCAACTTCAGATTCGGACCAATCGAGGAGTCCATTAAGAGAAAACTGGAGAATATTATCTTGGCGGATGCCGACTTCCATCGGCCCGGCACCGTCTCCATGGTGCTCGGTGCGGATCTTTATCCGCAAATAACCCGCCCGCGTCTGGTACCCAGCCAAGACGGTCTGCCGGTGGCCCAGAACACTATGTTCGAATGAGTCCTCTCCGGAACCTGCAGCTAGTGACACCCGGCATGACACCTAGCCCCCTCATTTCTAATGACCTCCAATTGCAATAGTATTGCAAGGGGGCGGGATGTTCATGCCGCAAAGTATGCTGCATTTCTACAAACTTCTAAGTAGCTTTTCTACTCAGTCGAAATAAATCAGTGGAGCGTATAAAACGCATAATTTTGGTTTACTTGTTGTGATATATACTAAAATTCATAAAACTCACGCAATTGTGGAGAATAGAAGGAAGAACAGACGAAATAACTTTCCCTCACTGTCGCACTTTACGAAGTTTTTAAGTAAGTACATATATAATTACCAAAAAAAACAAAATTTAATAATCACAAAAATCTTATCACTTTTAGGGAGCTCTAATATGAGTCTGCGTCTGACTCTGACTTCACTCGGGGCGAGGCTGGGCGTTATAGAACGGACTTACTCGGAGGATGTGGGCGTGGTCTTGCCCGTGGCCGCTTCGTCTCCTGGTCAACTCTCGGTGTCCGCGACGGGGCGAAAAGACGCTGGTAGTCGTCGACGTGCACTCTGGCTCGGATCCCTTTCGCGTCGATGACATTGGCCGGGTCACAGATTACGGGCTTGCGAGGCGGGTGGAAAAGCTTGCCGTCCTCCGCGTGGCTCCTTGGCTCGTACTTTTATTGCTATTATTTGATTTCATTTAATTTTGTAATATTCGTCCTACCAGCCACTGATAATTTTGAGGCTGGGCACGACACGAAGTTTTTCTTTAAATGTTCTGCCACGAGATTAAACATTCGTTTGTATCTCTATATATATAACTGTTTGTCCTGACTGACTGACTGATTGGTGATCAACGCACAGCCCAAACCGTAAGAGCTAGGAAGCTGAAATTTTCACTGTAGCTACCTTATGTGATGTAGGTGCACGTTAAGACGGGGTTTCGGGAAATTCCACCCGCAAGTGTGGAAAAATCGCGAAAAACGTTTGTATGTAACTTTTTTGATCGGATGATCAGCCTCAAACTTATTTTCAAAGATCTTTGTTCAAATTAATTTGAGGGGTGTTTTACACTTTTAGGAAAATCCGTTCCTCCTTGGTGGAAATGGAGGTCAAAGATTTGGTGGGTGACGTTTCGCGCTTAAATTCATTTCCAGAGATCTATAAGAAAAATCATTTGATACGTGTTTCACACTTTTCGCAGAATTCAAACTTCTTCGGGGGGAATGTGATTTAAAGATTTTTTGGGCAAAGTTTTAAGTTGTGTCCGATTTGCTTCAAACTTATTTTCAAAGCTCTACATAAGAACTGAATAAATACATATTTCAGCGATTTGGAAAATTCCACCCGAAACAGTGGTAAATTGGCGGAAAAAGGTTGTATGAAAGTTTTTTGTTTACCATCCGATCGGCCCCTCCTTGGTGGAAATGGAGGTCAAAGATTTGGTGGGTGACGTTTCGCGCTCAAATTCGTTTCCTAAGATCTATAAGAAAAATCATTTGATACGTGTTTCACACTTTTCGCAGAATTCAAACTTCTTCGGGGGGAATGCGAATTAAAGATTTTTTGGGCGAAGTTTTAAGTTGTGTCCGATTTGCTTCAAACTTATTTTCAAAGCTGTACATAAGTACTTAATAAATACGTGTTTCAGCGATTTGGGAAATTCCACTCGCAACAGTGGTAAATTAGCGGAAAACGTTTGTATGAAAGTTGTTTGTTTACCGTCCGATCAGTTTCAAAATCATTTCAAATTTGTTTGAGAACATTGATTTTATAACATACGTGCCACGGGCAAGGCCGGGTTATACCCGCTAGCTATATATATACGATAAGGGACGTATTATTTTGGTGAATCATTCCAGACAGAATTTATACTTAGATCAACAATCCCCTTAGTAAGATCCAAAACAAACAACCCGTTTAAGAAAATAGGCTACCTGCAGACGACAACATTTTGAAGAAACAAACAGGGGAAGGATAAATCTCGGGAAAGCCCGAACACGGGATCCTACACCCTCTTCTTCCAACACCAAATGCAGCTCGCCCAACTAGCTCGTTTGCTTTAGCAGTAATAAAAATAAATTTTAATTTAATTCAGGAATCAAACTTGCTTCAGCCTCTACTCAAGAGCCATACCGAAAATTCAATCTAATGAAAAAAAAAAATGATTCAAAATAGCAGCACACGACCACAGGGCAGAATACAAAACAATCGCAATTGCAATGCTATTTATAGAATTCAAGACACGCAGGAGTAAGTACTTGCATACGTTCGCTGTCGCAAACACGTTTTCTTTAACAAATTCTGTGTTTCCTAACCGATCTTAACGATCTTCAGCAGTAGATCTTATTGTACTAAGGAATATTAGTAAATTATGAAAAAGATAATTGCAATAAAATTGTGGCTCCAACTGGTGGGTAGTTTCAATTGATTTATTAATTTGATTTACAGCAAAAGGGTTGTGGCGGCGGAGACGATAGCTATAAAATAATTAAACTTGACCTGTTTATGCTATAGCTATAGCTATAGCTATAGCTCTAAAAAAACCTAAAACCTCAAATAACGGGATATTGATATCGATTTTTATCGATTGCTCGGAAACGGGGAAAGTTATCGATTATCAGAAATAAACTCGTAATGCTCGGGCCCTAGGAAGACCTTTGATTGAAATTTGAAGTCTTTAGCTCATGTGCGTTCTAAGATCGACGCGTTCATACGTACGGATGGATGGTCAGACAGACAGACGGACATAGCTGGATCGACTCGGCTGATCAAGAATATATATTTTAACCAATTCGATGGTAATATTTATAAAAAATATAATTTTTATTATTTATCAGCACTATGTGCTCACATTGAGTTCCAGTTATAAACTGAATTTTATATCTTAATTAATCCCTAATGAAACCTCAGTCCAACGAAGAAGCGTCGCTGTCGGCGTCGGCGTCTCCAGCTTGGTGTTGTTGCATCTGTGGAAATGCCCCCATTCTGCATTTCGCAGGGGTTCGCATTTCTTGGAAACCATCGAACTTGATTGGTTCTGCTGATTCCACAATTATTGGCATGTGCGGTAAATATGCCAATTTAGCGATCCCACGGTTGGCTGTCCCATGAGCGCGTTGACCTGCTATGCACCTTAAGTTGCATACGCGACACCTTGCTTCAACTTTTCCCAGCACGTTGAATGGCCACGTGCGGGAACCAAATGTTGGTAAGCTGGATATCAAAAGTGTTTTTATTTTTTATATCTTAGGTATTAACTTATATACACTTTGGGTTCGAAAATGCTTCCTTCTGCCTTTAACATACATTTGCACAAAATAATTATAGCCTTTTGAACCATTTTCAATGGGTATGAGGGTATGAAAAAACAATTAGAATGGTTATTTTATATTTATACCGTGAACCCATTATAAAAAATAAAACTGGATCAATGGACGTACCTGTGATTTACGAATATCCTTATTTGTCCGTAAACATTACTAAAACAGATATATTGAACTCCTTTCTACCAACACCAAATTCAGAAATAAGAGCTTTTTTCGGTAAGCCGGAGATTTATTACTCTTGCAGACCGAACCCTTTCATAATCGTCCCATTAATTGTGAAAGGCACTTTGAGTCCAAGTAGGGAGCAAGGCTATGTAGCCTTGGCGGGCGAGGTCATCTGGTTCCGTGCTCATTCGGGGAGATGGGGAGTTTGTTGCTAGCGTAGATCTACAGACGCATACACATTTAAAATAAGACCTCTTGCTGCTACTGGAAGCTATACTCCACGAAAACATCTAAACTACCGAGGACAGGTAATAGTGGACGACATGTGAACAACCTTAATTACTGATTATTAAAGGCGAGTTCTCAGATGATGTTCGACACTCGCGCTCTATACCCTACCCAACCATGATCGTCGTGTGCATAATAAGCGAAAACAATTTAAAGGCTAAACTTCATTTCACGGATTTTCTTTTATTACAATAAGTAGATACTAGCAATCTTGAAGATTGTTAAAACTTATACTTATATTGTTACAAAGTGTTTTCTTCTTTCCTTTTATAGAAAACTACTTTACTTTAAATAATATCTAATTTTGGTTTATTTCTCTTCATTAAAAAAATAATTTAATTGACGCAGTGCAAATCAGTGGTCTAAATTGAAGTATACATGTTTTAAAGTCCACGACTGTACTTCTAATCAACGTTAAGGTGTGCGCATGCCTCGACAGCACCACAGCTGATCGTGTGGATGCTCGCCAACGAAATGTTGTTGGTTGTTGTTGTTTTTTATGTTTGTAGAAAAGGTTAATTTATTCTTCTTTTTTTGTTTCTGACTTACGTTAAAAGTTGGCAAGTGTGGTTAACTGGGATAATCGGGGGTAAAACGGTTAAAATTGTTGAGCGAGCTCCAAATTGCAGTGAGCTATCGCGTTTAGATATGCTGGCACAAGTGGCTATGTATATATGCACAGTACATGCACTTACATACGTACAAAGATAAGGTCCGAGTTAGATATATGTATATGTATGTACGCCTGTGCAGATGCATGCGCTCATATGCATATATTAACACCCAAACTTGAAACAGCTCACTGCGAAATGTAGCACTTGTAGTACTTATGTACATATGTACATATTTACCTCCTCGTAGAAAGGCCTTCCCACGGTGTAAATATGTCGGGTTATTTGTAGCTAATATTTGTTTTGGTGACGCTCCGCTCAAACGTTCTGTTTTATTTGATTGGATTTTATTTATTTTGTATGATTTTTATGGCTATTTAACAGAAAGGTGTTGGTGTTGTGTTTTTTTTTGTTTAATTTTATTTCTTTTAATTTCACACGCTGGGGGGCGGTAAGATTGTGACGGCTGATAGGTTAAACTTTATTCTAAATTCAATATGCAAAATAACAAAAGCTTATCCTGACAATTACGCTGTCGCGATGTTCGGCGGTTTAGCGAATTGTGTCTAGGCAAAAGAATGCTAACATTCTTGTAGACATGTTGCCAAAGCGCACACGCATATTTATATGTTGCTAGCATTATCCAGCAACAACGAAGAAGTACAGGGAAAGTAGTTAATGCAGAGTATGGTTAAAGTATCTTAATATCCAAAAAGTTTTTTATATAAGAACCTCAAATTCGACTGATCTTTAAATGTCGAGTTCAGTCAAAATATCTTGATAAACAAAATTGTTTTTCGTACAACATCTAAATTTTCGACCGATCATTCCTATGGAAGCTATATTATAAAGTGTCTCGATGTTGATGGGATTTTTTTTATATATGAGGAGCCCAGTAAAACTAATAAATGTCGAGATTGGTCAAAATGTCTTGAAAAACAAAAAAGTTATTCATACAAGAACATACTTTTTGACCGATCGTTCCTATGGCAGTTATATGATATAGTGGTCCCATCCAGACGTATTTGACATATATACTGCATGCAGCATAAAGGGAAACGTATGCAAAGTTTCATGACATAGGCTTTAATACTGAGAAACTATTTGGCATAGAAACAGATAGACGGACAGATGAACATGGCTCTATCGACTCAAGAATATATGTATATATTTTATAAGAGATGGCTCCTTCTTTGCCTTACACATTTCGCGACAAAATTATGATACCCTCTGCAAAGGTATACAAAAAACAAGAAAGAGGCTCTAGTCGGGAGCTCCCGACTAGGGGATACCCTGAACCCGCTTATTCCAACACCAAATACAGCTTGCGCTACGAGCCTGTTTGCTTTAGTAGTAATAACGTTAAATTAAAAAAAAAAGTTTCCTTGGCAGGAATCGACCTCGTAACTGACCGCATTACTAGCTGCCGACTCTACTCAACAGCCACACCAGCCAAAAAAAAAAAACATTTTCCTAAGCAGGGTTCGAACTTATAACTGACCGCGCTACTTTCCGCCGCCTCTACTCAATAGCCACACCAATAATTATGTCTTAGTGAGAAAAAAACAATTTAAAACAGCAGCACACAAAACAATACAATCGCAATTGCAATGTTGTTGATAGAATTCAAAGCAGACGCGCATGAATGTGTGTGTGTGTACATGTATACAGAAATTCTTGGAATTTGCGCTAGCTGCTGTTAACAACACGTGCGAAACCAAAACATATAACTTAAGTGTTTCTTAACCGATTTTAATGAAATTTTCGAAAGTACATCTTATTGTC
The DNA here is from genome assembly GCA_035045885.1 of Drosophila borealis. Lineage (NCBI taxonomy): Eukaryota > Metazoa > Arthropoda > Insecta > Diptera > Drosophilidae > Drosophila > Drosophila borealis. The sequence continues at coordinate 41,102 of JAWNOR010000340.1, read as the reverse complement.
CCATAGAATATTTGAGTATTTTCAAAAAGTCTATTGCATTTAAATTGTGGATTATATTGTGGGCAGCATAAATTAGTTTATTTATTTAATTTATAGCTTTGTGGTGGCAGCATGTCAAGTTTGGTGAGTCTAGCTCTTATTATTTACCAAAACTGCTCAAGAAACAGGATTTCGGTATCGATTTGTATCGATTACTTGGAAACGGGGCAAGTTATCGAATATTGGAAAGTAACTTGATCGACGCGGTCACTAGGAGGACTTACAGCTAAAATTTCAAGTCTCTAGCTCTTATAGGTTCTGAGATACTTGCGTTCATACATACGGACAGGACAGATGGACAGACGGAAGGACATGGCTAAACCCACTCGGCTATTGATGCTGATCAAGAATATATATACTTTATGGGGTCGGATTTGCTTCCTTCTGCCTGTTACATACATTTGCACAAATAATTTATAGCCTTTTTACAAATTTTTAATGGGTTCAGGGTATAAAAATAGTTCCCCTGATAGGATTTGAACTCGTAACAGACCACACCACTTGTCGCCGCCTCTATGCAATAGCCAAACCAACAACTAATTGATACTGGAAAAAAAAATAAAAAAATAACAGCACATACGAACAGCACAGAAAGCAATACAATTGCAATTGCAATGCCGTTGATTCAATAAATAAAATCGAGTGTACACAGAAATTGGGCTGCCAATATATACACACGTTTCTTTAATAACTTCTGTGTTTCTTAAACGATCTTGCCGTAATTTTCGACAGTTCAACATTTCGGGAAAAAGTTCCGCGATGCTTAATGCTTAATGTTTTCCGCTAATTTACCATTGTTGGGGGTAAAATTTCCCAAATTGCTAAAACACGTATACATTAAGTTCTTATTGAACAAAACTTATTGAACAAAACTTAAAACTGCCCAAAAAAATCTTTGAATCGCATTTTTTGTTTGGAGTTTGGATTCTGCGAAAAGTGTTAAACATCAAATGATTTTTCATATAGTGTTGTGAGTTGATTGAAAACAAATTTGTATTTATAGATGTCTTCTGACGTTGATGGGTGTTCATCGACTGACTGTCTTTGGATTATAAATTTATGCTTAAGTCTAACAATAGGGTTTTTGTATATATGTCTCCATCGCTATGGTCAGGCCACTCATAAGTTTTTTTTATTTTCTTTTTAACATTATTAATTTTATTTGAAATCTGGCCTCATTTTGAGCAATAGTTAAATTTTTTGACTGAACGGTAACTGTTGTGTATTTCGTGTATAATTGTCTGTGGAAGGGGGGAGTTAAACTACTCTTTGAGGGAGATTGAGGGGGTGTATTCTCTTCAGTTGTCTAGTTGTTCCGGTGTTGTCCAACAGGTTGGTGACGGGATTGTTTGGGTGGTTGTGTAATCTGGTGATATAACGACTACTCAGCTTGGCAATTACCTCGTTCACCCACGGAACACCTAGCTGGCTGTGTATTGTGTCATTGTCATGTAGAATATGTGCATTGGACAGAATTTGCAGTGCTTTATTTTGGAACCGCTGCAACATGCTGAGGTTGCTTCTGCAAGCGGTCCCAGAACGCTGCCTTGTGGCACTCCGGCGCTGATGATCTTTATAGACGAGGTGGCGTCACCGCACTTGATGTAAAACTGTCTGCAGGAGATGTAGCATTTAAGAAATTCAAAGTAGGATGCTGGTATGTTTGCCTTAAGTTTATGCAGTAGACAGGGGTGCCATACCCTATCAAAGGCTTGCTTTACGTCTAGCATGACCGCACAGCAGTACTGCTTTTCTTCGAACGCCTGCATTATTCGCCCCACTACCCTGTGGCATTGTTCCGGTGTTCCGTGTAGGCGCCTGAAGCCAAACTGATGATCTGGGATCAAGCCTGCCTCATCCAATACTGGCAGCACTCTACGCAAAAAGACTGTTTCGAGCATTTTGGAGAGAGTCGCCAGTAAACTAATGGGACGATAGGAGGAGAGGATGGCCTCAGGCTTACCAGGCTTTGGTATTAAAATTACCTCAGCTCGTTTCCAAGGAGAAGGGAAATGTCCGATCTCAAAGCATCGGTTAAATACGTTGGTCAGCAACTGAATACAATTTTTGGGAAGCATTTTTATCGCCCTTGCGTCAATGCCATCGTGTCCTGGCTCCTTTTTTGGGTTGAGCAGAGCAGCCTCGTTCCGTGTGTCGTCCACATTTGGTAGTTCCAAAAAAATCATAGTGTCCGCTTTTTCCTCCAGTGAGGAGCGATCAAACGGCATGAAGGAGTTATGAAGGTGCTCTGCATCGGCTCTTTCTTGGTCATTTCGGCACCAGTCTCCGTTTGCTTTTCGGACCGTAGCTGCCCTTCTAATAGGCCGTTTAATATGGCGTGTGACCTGCCATAGTCTATTTGATGGGCCTCCTGGTTTGAGATCCTCGAGGAACCTGTCAAAGGCGCTCTTTGTTAAGTTTTGTAATAGCTCCTTTAGGCGTTTTGTGGCTCTGTTGAGGAGGTTTTTATCACAGGGGCTACGGGTAGAAAACCAATTACGGCGAAGACACCTCTTTTCCGCAACGAGAGCGGCTACCTCGGGTGTCCAAAGATAAAGGTCTCTAGCTGGTGTTCCTGGGATGAAGCTGTTTCTCGGGGTAGCTATCACAGCAGAATTACGGAATTCCTGGGTTAGGCTTTCTACTACGCTGTCAATGTCGTCGGCGGATGAAAGTGTAACGTGAGGGTTGACCCTGGTTTGCAGCCGTGTTTTGTATCTATCTATGTCAATGTTGTTTTTTATCAGCCTTTTGCGCGCCGCTGTTTTCTCGACCGGGGTGTTGATTTGTATCGTAACAGCGCTCTCGTTGATGCTGCATTGGACTTTAGTGGGGGCAATACCATTTCAGATAGCAATGTCTATGTGTCAGGGATCTTGCGCCGATCCGTGGGCCAGTATGTGGGTACGCCAGGCGAGTGGCAGTTGAGTCCTTTTTTCTGAGTGATACGGAAAAGAGCTTGTCCATTGGGATTGTTGGTTCGCGAGCCGCACCAGGAATGTTTGGCATTGAAATCGCCTCCAATTATAAATCTGGGGCCAAGGCTTTCCAACAGATTATTTAGTTCATTTTCCCTAACGTTATACCTGGGTGGGAGATACACAGCCGCGATTTTGAGGTCGCCGAGCGGGCTGGGCAACCTGACCTGGGCACACTGCACCCAGTCCTGTTGGTATGCTGGCAGTTCAATATATTTAATTCCTATTTTGATGAGTACCGCAGCTCCGCCTCTGGCTCTGTCGTTGGGGTGGTTGGTGTGAATAAGATCGATGCCATTGATGGAGAAGTACGATCTCTGGGAGAAATGGGTTTCTTATATTAGGAGTATAACTGTGTTGGTGGTCTTCACGAAGTGTTCGACCTCCGGCCTGCTATTACACAGGCCGTTCGCATTCCAGATGGTGAGTGTCAGCTTTACTTGCATATTTTACCAACGACAGTGGCCAGCATATGCGTCATCTGGCTAAATATTTTCTCCATCATCAACTCCAATCGAGTGACCATGGCTTCAATAGCTCCTGCTGTAGTGACCTCAGGTTGGGGGCCTTGGCTTTGGGAATTGTTATTTCCACCTCTAAGTATGTCCGAGAAGCTGAAGTGTGGGCTGATTTTAGCAGCTGGTGCTCCTAAGTTACGCCCGATGATGGTGTTTAGATGACGCGAAGCATTTGGAAACGCCTGCGCTTTGGCCATCTTATAAACTGTGCAGCCTTTATAAGATGCAACATGGTCGCCTCCACAGTGTACGCAGTACGCTGGATCCTCTTTTCCTTTAATACAATCTGCTGAGCTTGCTTATCGCCGCACTTGACACATCTGTGTTCGAGACGGCAATATCTTTGGGTATGCTCAAACCCTTGACAGCGGTAACATTGGATCAAATCCTTTAATTTTAGTGGATGCTCGATTGTTACCACCGATCTGCATAGACGTTTTATTTAGTAAGCCTCATTGTTGTTGCTGGAGGGCTCCAGGTTAACGAAGAAGATAGATGTTGTGATATCTGGACCAGAAGGGCCTTTATGTTGGTTACGTCAGGAATGAAAAGCGGGGGGGGGGTCTGGTTGTTCTTGGCTTAGGTTCAGGTTCGGGCTTGTTGATGTTATCAGCATCGTCTTCATCGCTGATATCACTGGGTAGAACGTCGAATGAGTTGTTGGTCAGCTTGCGACGAGCTGCATCGCTGGCCATCTCGGGGGTGCTTATGGGCAATTTGTTTGCGTGGTAGCTTCCTTATCATTACACTAGGCTCGCTGATAGTACTGGAGTCATCAGATACAGATGTTTTAGCCGTGACGCTGGCCTTTGTTGGCTTTTTGGATCCTTCAATATTATTTCCGTTGCTGTTACCAGGCGAGGGTTGCCAGTCCATCTTGATGGAAGGGGAAAACTGGGGCGTGAGCGTTGCCCAGACGAAAAATGTTGAATTTAAAAGTAAAAAAAACAATTTTTTTTTTTCGATATAGCCATGTCCGTCTGTCTGGCTGTCCGTCTGTCTGTTTCTATGCGAACTAGTCTGTCAGTTTTAAAGCTATCTTCATGAAACCTTGCAGAAGTCCCTCTTTCTGTTGCACGCAGTACATATGTCAAAACCAGCTGGATCGGACCACTATATCATATAGCTGCCATAGGAAATATCGGTCGAAAAGTCGGTTCTTGTGTGAAAAACATCTTTGTTCATCAAGATATCTTGAGCAAACTCGGCAATTATTTGTTTTACTATGCTCCTCATATATATGCAAAATCTTATTAAGATCGGGCCACTATATCATGTAGCTGCCATAGGAACGATCGGTCGAAAATTAAGTTGTTGTATGGATTTTTTTTTTTTGTTTTTCAAAAAATCTTGAGCAAACTCGGCATTTATTAGTTTTACCAAAGAAAATTTAATCACTGAGATGAATAACGCCATACAACAAAATGCTACTATGCAGCTTGCTTTTTTGAAATTTGAGAACGAAACCGAAATCGGTATTATTGCGTTCTCACAGCCGAAAGAGCCAAAAACTAAAAATAGAATGTATTCTGCGCTTCGACTCTATGAGAGCCGTGCAAGCAATTATGTTTGTTGCGCCTTGTGAAAAAAATATTTTAATCTTAAATTTTAGTGCAAAATTTATAGTTAGTATCTAGGGTAATGTATCATTTAAATAAAGCATGCATTTCATGGATAAAGCAGAAGTACTTTGCGTCGATCGATGTACTTCGAAAACGAAGCAACGCAAAGCACCATCGACCAGCTTTGCTGAAGGCAGGCTGGTGACTTATGTACTTCGTTGCTCGGGTCAGCATCAGCAAGCCGAGACTTCGGCATTCGTTCGTCTGGCTTTTGGAGAACGAATAGCCAGTCGGCAGGCATGTCGTGCGAAAACTCAAACGCCAGATGAAACGCCAGGCATGACATTTTTCGTCGCATGCAAATGTATGGGCGTTACTCATCTTAGTGTTTATATTGTCTTTGGTATTACTATACTCCTCATATATATGCAAAATCCTATCAACATCGGACCACCATATCATATAGCTGCCATAGAAACGATCGATAAATTAAGTAGTTGTATGACAATTTTTTTTGTTTTTCAAGATATCTTGATCAAACTCGGCTTTTGTTATTTTTACTACGCTCCTCATATATGCAAAATCCTATCAACATCCGACCACTATATTATATTGCTGCCATAGGAACAATCGGTCGAATATTAAGATGTTGTATGGCATTTTTTTTGTTTTTCAAGATATCTTGACCAAAATCGGCATTAATTATTCTCTCTATGCTTCTTAGATACGGGCAAACCACCATGAGTATTATGAAAAGGTTGGGTCTGCAAGGGTATTAAATCTTTGGCGTGCAGAAGATAGCCTTTCTTTCTCGTTTTTATTCTTCTTATTCTTTACAACTGATGGGTTCTATTTCTATGACCTCAAATGGTCCTATGTATTCTGGATCTGACTTATGACCTGTTTCATTTCTTAATAATACGTTATCTCCTATTTTTAATTCTAAATCGTTTACTTTGCTGTCATATATAAGTTTTTTTCTGCTTGTTTTGTTCAAGCATTATTCTAGCTCTTTTATAAGCTACTTCTAATCTATGTTTTGACTCCTTAGAGTAATCATCTGCATTATATAATGGCTCAATGTGTTCATTTACACTATTAAATGCCTTATTAATGTTTGGATTTTTACTAAAAATTAGTTCGTATGCACAGTAGTTATGCGCTGTGGATGGGGTTGTATTAAAACAATATACGCAGTATTGTAGCCAAATATCCCAATCAGTTTTATCAACTGATATGTATATAGAAACGAATAAATTCGTTGAATGTTCTATGGCTTTGCTCCACTGTCCCTAAAGTCTGGTGCTGGTGTGCTGTTGAAGTTATGTTTTTGATACCAAGGTATTTGCATAAATCTTCTCTGACTGAATTTTTATATTCTGTTCCCATGTCCGTAATGAACGTCTTCATTGCTTTAGCTACAGTTTTAGCACTTTTGTTTGGCACAGGTATGGCTACAAGGTATTTTGTTAAGTCACATATCAGTGTAACTGCGTATTCCTTACCTTGCTCTGATTTTGGTAGTGGACCGATCGTGTCTAATATTACTCTATCAAAGGCCATTATTGGTGTCTCCGTCAGTGTTAGAGGAGTTCGAGTGTGCGTTGACACTTTTCACAATTGGCATTTCGGGCATTTTTCACATAATTTGTGATATCACGCGTCATATTTTTCCAATAACAATAGCGTTTTATTTTGGCAATGGTTTTAGTTGTTCCCGTATGCCCTCCTTGAATTGGATTATCATGGTATGTAGACAGTATTTCTTTGATTTCTTTATTATTTTTTAATGTGGTCAACGGCTGGAGTAGCGCTACTCTTAGATTTCTCAATGTTTATTGCCCATTCTCAATGTTTTATTGCCCATTCTCAATGTTTTATTGCCCATTTCTATTAAAACGTATTCAAAGATTTCTTCGCACGGTGCCATTTTAAGTGGTTTGATATTATATATACGGGCTTTTTTTCAAGCCTTTGTCAAATTTGTTCTAGATCAAAGACTCCATAGAGTATAGAGATCAACAACATTAATTCTTGCAATAATTTTTTTCCCATGTTTTAAAAAACATTTGGCCAAGTTTATATGCAAGGTCACTACTTTTTTAACATCTTCATTTCGAATGACGTTATATATTTTGGGCATCGAAGTGTCCGGTTGCTTTTGCAATTTGTATTATGTTCCTGCGCAGGATTTATTCTGTCTACTTTTACTTCTTGTAGTGACTTTTAGTATATTAGCTGAGATAATTTTCAATTCTTTAATTGTGATACGGGATAATGTATCAGCAACGAAGTTGTCTTTGCCCTTGAGATATTCTACAGTAAAGCATACTTTTCTAAGTTTAGTTTCATTCTCGTTAATTTTGAACTTGGATTTACCATTGAAAACAGATATGTCAATGGTCTATGGTCTGTTTTAATTTTGAAGTGTTGACCATATACATATATATGATCGAAAATGCGTTATTGCCCAGTGGATTGCTGCCAACTCTTATTCGGTTGTACGTTTATTGCTTTCTCCTTTTGTAAATGAACGAGAAGCATATGCTACGGGCAATTTTTTATCTCAAGAAGTTTGAGTTAAAACTGCTCCGCAAACTAGCTTTCTGGCATCTGTTAATATGCAAAATTCTTTGCTAAAATCTGGGTATTTTAGTTAAGTAGGCTTCATAACAGCTTTTTTTAAATAATCGAAAGCTTTTTGGCATTCATTGGACCACTCAAACTTTACAGTCTTTTTACATAATCTTGTTAAATGACGTGAATAATCTGCAAAGTTTTTTATAAAACGTCTGTAATAATTGCAAAATGCAACGAATCTTATAGCGCTATCAGCGTCCGTAGGGACTGGACATTTTTCAATGACATCATATATTTTGTCATCTGGTAAAATACCTTGATCAGTACACCTATGTCCTAAAAAAGTCACTTCGTGCATGAAAAATGAACATTTTTCTGGATGTAATTTAAGGTCAAGTCAAAAACGTTTGTTAATTTTTTGATCCTGTGGTTTTCGGAAAAACCGATGACGATTAAGTCATCCATGGAAAAGAAAGCTTGTGAAGGATCTAATCCATAAAAAGCGATGGTCATCATTCTTTGAAAACGATAGGCGCTATTTTTAGACCATATGGTAATCGTGTAAAACGATAGGAGCCATTGCTCGTTAAAAAATACGTTGTGTTTCTAGAATTTTCTTCTAAGTTTATTTGGTGAAAACCGGACATTAAATCTAAGCATGAGAAATATTTTGCTCTGCCCAGTTGGTCAAGAATATCATCTATTCTTGGAAGTGGAAATTTATTGGAGAGTAATTTTTTATTTATTTGACAATAGCACTAACCATACAATGCATAGACGTCAACGACTGAGCCCCATGGGTGCCCGCGCCCATTTTAGTGTGCCCAGACAAAGTAAGACTGCTGAGAGTGGCAGCCAAACGCCGGCCTCGAAAGCCGAACGTTCAGTATGAAGCCGCATCTCGCTCAGTGCACAACGTCGCTGCGGCTGATGCTATTTCGTAATATATGTATGTTAGTTTCAGCCCAAATACATACATATATGTGTATGCGTGTGCAGAGTGTGCCTCGCTCTCACTTATTGTTTTACGCACTTGTTTTCATCAATGGGTGCGTAAATTTGGGCGACGGGCACGGTCTTTGTTTTTTCGGCATGCCTGCGGGGGGCTTGCGGCCGCGTAAGGCACAAATGTGTGAACAGGCGACGAAAACAGGTGAACCGCACTTGCCGCGCGTTTGCACTTAGATATGGAAAAAATGCAAGTGATATTTTAATGTATTTTTCGACATTGTAAGCATTTTGGGTTAAAGGGTATTATGGCAGGCAATAAACGATCAGAATGCATGCGTCTGCATCCATAAAAAAACAAAAACCGTGCCCGTCGCCCAAATTTACGCACCCATTGATGAAAATATCTCTGTCTCACGACAAACCCTTGATCGGCTCATTCGCACACATTTTTGTGTGTGTCAGAAAATAGGAGTTTTGCACACGAACAGGCCAATCCCTTTAATAATGTCACCTAACTGCTTACTCGAAAGAGTGTGCGTGTGCACAAGTAGCAAGTCGAAAAAATTGAACATTTTCAATTTTTGGTCTTTTCTTAAATTATTCGACAAGCCGACGAAGAATTACCCTTGCAGAAATACGACTTAGTTTTTTTTTTTTAATTTTAAGCAAAATTGGTCCCCAGTAAAAAAAAAATATTTAAATATAATATATAAATATATCATTTAGGTCATTTAAGTTTTTAATAAATATAAATATATCAAAATCTTCTCATTATGGCTGACTGGACGAACAAATACATAATAGAGCATTTGAATGTGTGTGCCTTTTGCCACCACAGGCACAAAGGGCACACAATTGAAGAAAAAATCTCTGGCTTGCGACAAACGCCGCGATCTACTTGTGCGCACATCCACACAACACAAACATATGTACATATGTATGTTTGTAGATCTCGGGGTTTTTGAGAATCTATGCAGGGAGAAGGAGATGCACACAAGTGCGCAAAACAATAAGTGAGAGCGAGGCACACTCTGCACACGCATACACATATATGTATGTATTTGGGCTGAAACTAACATACATATATTACGAAATAGCATCAGCCGCAGCGACGTTGTGCGCTGAGCGAAATGCGGCTTCATACTGAACGTTCGGCTTTCGAGGCCGGCGTTCGGCTGCCACTCTCAGCAGTCTTATTTTGTCTGGGCACACTAAAATGGGCGCGGGCACCCATGGGGCTCAGTCGTTGACGATTTATCGGTATCCGATTAAAAGGACGTTTGACATGTCTATGCATTGTATGGTTAGTGACAATAGTCTATAACTAATCGCCATCTCTTGGTATCGGAACCGGGTAATCCCTTTTTTGGGACAAGAAGAATAGCGTTGTTATATTCCGATACAGACGGTTCCACAATTTTATCCGAGATGAGTTTTTCGACATGATTATTAGCTTCTTCTTTATGAGTATAATGAATTCTGTAATTTGTAATGTACACTGGCTCAGTATCTTTTATTCTTAGTTCCTGTTTATAAAAATTATTGGTAGTTATAAATTCGGTTTCGAGTCTGAATATGGCTTTGTACTTGGTGCAGAGATCTTTTAATTGTGTTTTAAATAATGGGGAAAAGTTATTTTTTAGTTTTTCCAACACCGTTTTTTGGCGATCTTTGCTAATTTCATAGACTGTTTCATAGTCACTAATCCTTTTTATTTTAATGTCATTAAGGTTTATTATTTTTACTGAATTTGGGGTATTTAGTATTCGGACAAAAGTTTGTTGATTATTGGAAATTGTATTTTCGATGAAGATTCCTTTATCAATTTCTTGATTTGGGATGAAAATATTGTTTTCTGGTGAAGAAATTTTAATCAGACGGACTACTTCAGAATGAGCTGGAAGTATTGTGGCATTATTATCACAAGTGTGAATTATTGGTAAATTTATTAGGTAATTTAAATTATTAGGCCGAAGTATTAGAGAATCGCATGCTTGTGTGAAATCTAATTGGCAATTATACTATTTAAAGAAGTCTATACCAATAAAGCCATCACTATGTGAAAGTCGTGTGGAATGACATATTTTCCTTTGAAAAAAACTAAACCTTCACCGATTCCAGTTATTTGAGTTGATATATTTGAATTAATGTTTTCAAATGTATCAACATGGTCTTTTAATAGGGATATGTCTGCACCAGTATCTAGCAATAGAGTAAATGCTTTACCTGTATTTTCATTATTTATTTTAATAAAGATACTGAGGTTTAGCTTGACTGTGTGTACGTTGGTGTTTTTTGGTGAATATCTTAAGGGGTCTGCTGGTTTTCCAAGTTAGTTTGAGTAACTCGAACATTATTATTGCCATGATAGTTGCCATTGTTATTGCTTTAGTTGTTACCTCCGTTGGAATTATTCCTTCCTCGATTATGACCACGGGCATTACCTCTGTAATGTCCTATTTTGTTGTTGTTATTATTCAGGTAATTTTGGTTATAATTACCGTGACTATTTGGTTTACCTCTTTGGGTATTTTGGTAATTATTACCTCTGCCTCTGTCATTTCAGTGCTGCAATGGATATATTTACCCATGACATCATTGAAAGTGACGAAGTTTCCTGCTTCTAAGATAATACGAAGTTTATCATGTTCGCAATTTTTGGTCATAGCAGAAACTGATTCTTTGGTTGAGAATTTTTCTGCGTTGTCATATATCTGCCTTGAGTTGCTTTCGAAAGTTGTCAATTTCAACAGTATATTGTGAAGCTACTTTTCCTTTTTGTTTGATATTAAACAGTTTCGCCATTAGTACGTCAGAGGATTCACCTTTGACGTTACCCTTCAATTTCTGTATTAGAGCATTATATCATCTTGCACTTTGTACAAAATGGGACCAGTTATCTTTGATTTGATAACTTCGACGGCTAGGTCTTCTTGTCACATTCAGGGATTGATGATAAAACTTGTTTCACATATTCCCTGTCCAAGGCTACCTGTTGTGCCATTTTTGTGTCATGGGGTGATTCATCCAGTGTTGACTTTCATTAAACTCAGCATGAAGTTTTAAATCATCGTGAATGTTTATCTCAATGTTTCTTCTGATGCCAATATTTTTCAATTTTGTATTAAGGGATTGTAAAAGTTTTTGACACTGCTTGCTGTGTTCTGTTGTCAGTTTATCGTTATATTTGTTGACAATATCAATAATATTGTTGTATTGGGTTATTAACGTATTAATATAGTATATTTACGTATCTACTTTGATTGTTGTATCTTTGTTAATACATTTGTATGACTTTTCGAGTTTGTCTTTAAAGGTATTTATTTTATTAGCTAATATACTCCATTCCATATTATGAGTGAAATGGATTAACAATTGTTGCTAACCCTAGTATTGGATTGTCTTCACTAATAACCTTATTTTCATTTTTTTTTTTAATGTATCTAGATCATTCGCACGACTTTGGTAACGTTTCCTCAATGTTCGCTTGTATATAAGATACGCTTTTAACAACAAATTCAAATATGTAACAGCTACTGGTAAATACAAAAGTACTATCTGTATTTCTAAGTGAGGCGTGGTGTCCATGACTTCTACAACGTTTAACACATTTGAAGTGCTATCCTTAACTTTTGAAGTCTTACCACCCATTGTTCTAGTTGGAGTTTGAGTATTTGTGAGTGAAAAAAATTTAAGGTGTATATAAACATTTCATGAAAAGTATAATATTCCTACTAAACGGTTAACAATCAGTTATAAGAAAATCTTTCATGTGCCTTCTTTTATACCCTTGCAGAGGGTATTATAATTTTGTCGTGAAATGTGTAAGGCATAGAAGAAGACATCTCCGACCCCATAAAGTATATATATTCATGATCAGTATCAACAGCCCAGTCGATATAGCCATTTCCGGCTGTCCGTCTGTCTGTTTCTATGCGAACTAGTCTCTCAGTTTTAAAGCTATCTTTATGAAACTTTGCAGAAGTCCCTCTTTCTGCTGCACGCAGTACATATGTCAAAACCAGCTGGATCGGACCACTATATCATATCGCTGGAATAGGAACGATCTGTCGAAAATTAGGTTCTTGGTTGAAAAACATTTTTGTTTATAAAGATATCTTGATCAAACTCGGCATTTATTTGTTTTTTTATGTTCCTCATATATATGCAATATCATATTAAGAGCGGACCACTATATCATATAGCTGCCATAGGAACGATCAGTCGAAAATTAAGTTGTTTTATGGAAATCTTTTTTGTTTTTCAAGACATCTCAACCATACTCGGTATTAACTTTTTTCCCTGTCGTTGGCGCAAGGATCGGTATGCCTCTCGCACTTGTTGCTATTTCCGCTACAGTCTTCGTACAGGCTTTTGATTGATAGTTGCTGCTCCTCTGGCAGGTGTATAGGCAGTGTACACTGTATAGCGGACCTTCACAGTCTGCTGGGCACTCGTTCTTTAACTTTGGGATTTGCTACTTATTGGGAGGAGGATTTTGTATTATTTTTATACTGATATTTCTTATTTTTGAGCTAGATGCTGCAGAGTGTGTAAGATTTTGTTTTTGAACTGACTCGAAATGGTCGAGCTCGGCCGCTAATTTGTTTGAGGTGTTCCAATTTTGCTGACTCTCGGTTGCGTATAGCAGCTTGTGGAGTTCAAATTTTCTTTCTTTTATTCTCTTCTGAACTCCGCTGCGCCTTGTCTTCTTTTATTGTTGCACACTCATAACCTCTACTCACTCAGTATAAAAAGGTTCCTCAATTATTCCCAGTTGTTGTTCTTGTTGTTGTCGTTGTTGCTGTTATCTTTTATTTTGCATATATATATATATATATATATATATATATATATATATATATATATATATATTCTTACGCAGAGAGTTTCAAATTCCGCCAACTACGCCAGGAACCAGAGGAGTCACTAGCAGCGTTTGTTCTACGCTTGAAACAGGCAGCATCATTTTGCAAGTACGACTCGTTTTTAGACAAAATGCTAACAGAACAAATGCTTTTCGGCATGCAAAATCGCAGCACTTTCGATGAGGTAATCGCAAAAAAGCCAACAACCTTTGCAGACGCATACGAGGCTGCATGACAATGACAACCAAGCTGCAGATACAGAGCCTACATGCAAGCTGGGCTTCTCGCCAATCAGGAGAAAGCCGTCAAGCGGAGTGAAGCAGGGCAGCAAATGCTACGGATGTGGACGCCAAAACTTGCGCAAAGATTGCAAATTCAAAAACGAGAAATGCTACGTGTGTGGTAAAGTAGGCCATATAAGTAAGATATGTAAAGTCAATACGAAACAGATCTCCAAGCCAACAGATTCAGACGCCCCGGAAGAAAGACAATTTATACAACAATCTAATACCATCGCCATCAAGTCAGTATTTATAAAAATCATAACAATGAAGATTGATGGAATAAAAAGCTATACAGGGCACAGGATCAACTGCTGTGGACGGCAGTTGTTAACGTGACTTATGGAAACACTACACGTAAAATAAATCTGTATGTAGTAGAAGGAAACCTGGACACACTGTGTGGGCGAGAATGGATTTCCCAATTTGCAAAAGAAATTGATTTTACTGGGATCTTTACAAACAATTCTGTCAACACCAACGACATAGATCTGGAATTCTCGAAAAAGGAAGCGCGATAAAAACAATAGGAGTACAAGCGGCGGGACTGACTACGAGTAAGAGGGCACAACTGGAGCAAATACTAACAAAATTTGATTCGATATTTGACTTTGCAGCAGGAGCCTTCAAAGGACCAGCTATTAAGGTGCACCTAAAGCCGGACGCGAAACCATTTTTTGCTCGCGCAAGAGATATACTATTCGCGCTGCGTGATGCTTATGCCAAAGAGATCTACGCAAAAATTGCTGCAGGTTTCTACAAATGAGTTGATTACTCAGAATGGGCATCCACAACACATGTGGTAACGAAGAAAACAGGAGGTATACGAATCACTGGCATAAGCATCCTATTCCGAGTACAGAGGATGTATTCAGCCAAATAAAAGGATGCACAGTGTTCGCATTGATGACGAATTTGCATACGTACTGACATTAAATATGGCAACACATGGTCTCATTCGACCGACTCGTGCAGTGTACGGAGCAGCGAATATACCGGCAATCTGGCAGAGAACAATGGAGGCCACATTGTAAAATATTCCTAACGTACGTAACTTCTTTGACGACATTCTAATATTTGCAAAAGATGTTGATGAGTTCCAAAAACCTTAGATGCAACATTAGAAAAATGACAGAGCCTGGGATTTAAATTGAAAATCAAAATGTGTATTCGCCGCATCTTCGGTTGAGTTTCTGGGACACAACATTGACGCAGAAGGCATACATAAATCAACTTAGCATATTGAGGCCATCTTAAAAGCGCCGAAACCATCTACAATCGAACACGTGCAGCTGTTTCTTGGGAAAGCAGCCTACTACTCAAATTTCATACCAAATTTGTCAACTTTGGAAAAACCGCTGCGCGATATACTCAAAAGACGACAATTCTACTGGTCAGAAGAGACGGTATTAGCTTACAACAAATTCAAACAAATTCTAGTTTCACAGCAGGTGCTATAACGGACGCCAGCAAAATAGGTAAAGCCTTCGTTTGGAAAATGGTGGCGAACGTCCAATTGCATACGCAAGCCGGACTCATTGTACGGCACAGAACAGCGATATACACAAATCGACAAGAAAGCTCTAGCAGTTGTATGGACGGTACAAAGATTCTTCAAATATTTATACGCCAAAAGTTTGACATTGGTTACCGATAACAAACCACTCGCACAAATTTTAAACCCTACCAAATCACTACCGATACTATGCATTTCTAGAATGGCAACTATGCAGATTTTTTTAGCAACTTAAATTTCACAGTAATTACCAAAACATCAAAGGAAAATGTAAATGCTGACTACTTTTCTCGATTACGACTCAACACGAGAAATGGTATTCATTCTAACACAGCCAATCGGGACGAATTCGATCATTTTATAATACGACAAATAAATCAGCTTCCAGTTACAGCTGCGCTAGTTGCTCGAGAAACCAGAAAAAACCAGCATTTGGGCAAAATTTTTTCAAATACTGGAGAGCGGCCAATGTCTTACAAGAAATGGATACAAATCACCAGAGTGCAAGTATGAGATATCATCGGGCTGCATTACTTTCAAACATCGTGTGGTTAAACTAAACTTCAAAACCTGATCCTGGACGAACTACACAGGGCCCACTTGGGTATAGTAAAAATGAAGGGTATTGCACGCTCTTTCGTCTACTGGCCAATCGATAAGGACATCGAGAATGTGGTAAGAACATGTTATGTGGAAAACACGCGAGCCAACTTCCAAAATGCTC
Organism: Drosophila borealis; assembly: GCA_035045885.1. Classification (NCBI taxonomy): domain Eukaryota; kingdom Metazoa; phylum Arthropoda; class Insecta; order Diptera; family Drosophilidae; genus Drosophila; species Drosophila borealis. The sequence goes on along the minus strand of JAWNOR010000340.1, from coordinate 25,085 downwards.
CGATCACTATTGGGAATACCCTAAGTCGCCATGGGAGCGCATTCACGTCGACTACGCGGGCCCATTTGAAGGCGCGATGCTTTTGATTATTACGGATGCATACTCAAAGTGATCACAAAATCAATTACGGCAACAAAAACAAGCGAATTACTAGATGATTTATTTACTATGTATGGCGTCCCCCTCATGGTAGTCTCCGATAACGAGACAAATTTCACTTCGGCTGAATTAAAGCAATACCTTACATCTGTTGGCGTCAAATATCACAAGTTATCAGCACCCTATCCCCCCGCAACAAAGCAACAAGCACAAGCAGAAAGAAATGTCCAACAGTAAAAAGTGCACTAAAGGCAATGGGAACGACATCCAGCACACTTAAAAGAAACGTAAACGAATTCTTACAGCAATTCAGAAACGCAGAAACGAAGGAATCCAGAAATTACACCTTACTACACAGCAGTGAACATCAGCAAAACGAGAAATTCACCACTTGCTTATAACATAGCAGATCAGAGACCAAGGGAGTACAGTATTGGATCAGATTTAACGACCGACAATAGACAGGGCAGTCAGGCTGACGAAAATGATAGCTTCAGAACAACGAAAGCTTCGCGCACAACTGAAAATAATAATTCACTAAATCAAGATGTACTGATGTCAGCACCAAGGGAACGCCTATTTTACGGGGATCGTCAACACCTATAGAAACACCAATGCGAACAGAGCAAAGTGTACGTCAGTCGACTTGAGTACATAAGCCAAGAATGATATTCTCACCAGTCCCTTAGAAGGGGAAGAAATATTATGTCTGACTTTAATTTAAGCTACTATCGATATATGTATATATATTCTTAGCATTGTAAGTTATCGCGCGATTTTATTGCGATCACTAGCTTCTCTTTTTGATGAAATAGCTTAACACACGACTTGTGAAATTACCTAAGTTAAATAAAGATGAACTAAGAACACAAAACTTTATCGATTTAAAGTTTTTATTTAAAGACGTCTTCTGACGTTGCTGGGTTTCCATCGACTGACTGTCTTTGGATTATAAATTTATGCTTAAGTCTAACAATAGGGTTACTTTGAGTTGTTGTTATGTTATAGCAACAAAGTGTCACTATATGTATTATTGTTTGCAACACCCTTACATTGGTTGGATATGTTGAATATTGATGTTGCTCATACTACAATAGATCTTTGGACCACCCAAAATCTTTTTCCACCAAGGAGGGATGGATTTTTCAAGAAGAGTGAAACAGAAAAAATTTTTCGCAAAGATCTTTGACAATGAATCTGAGGCCGATCGGATGGTTAAAAAAATTTCATCAGAACGTTTTTCCGATTTTACCACACATGAAATTTCTTAAAACCCCGTCTTAATGTGCATCTTCATCACAAAAGGTAACTTCAGTGAAAATTCCAGACTCCTAGCTCTTACAGTAAAGCCTGTGCGTTGACCACCAATCAGTCAGGACAAACAGTTTTATATATAGACACACGCAAATATGACAACAATGAATATATATGTATAATATTAGTAGGATTAGGCAACACAAATTATATCAAAAGGCTATAGGCCATTTTAGTTGCCTATTTTATTTTGTTGTCAAATGGCTTAGTCAGCTTTTAAACTTTTAGTTTAAAGGTGGTGTGCTTAATATTTTGCACCACAACTGTAAGGTAAGCACACTGTAAGCACAGCTGATATGCATTACATCGGCGACTAGGTCAAACGCTCGCAAACAGCACATTGGCACAACAAGGAAATAAAACAACAACAATGGTTAAAAATTGTTGTACGCATGCTCAGGTAGCTGTTGGAAAAAGCTTATTTTTGTTCATGAACATGCCGAACATCTGCAATGCTCCCTGTGCCCGTAATTCGGTTTTGTATAGGTGCCAATCTGTGTAAGCCAGAAAAAGATAATTAGGAAAAGGTACAAGAGCAATGAACGGCTGGTCCGCAAGAGTAAAGAAATATTTACCCTTCTCGGGGTAAACTCAAATTAAAATTTGAAATGTTGTTCCGTCCGACAGCTGTGGGCTTGGCTTTCTCAAGCCACGGCCAACTACTGACGATCAATGGCAGAAAAAGGTCGAGGCTGGCTTGCGAAAGTGGCATCTAACCTGGCATTATTGAAAACTCGCAGAAACGCATTTTCTCGTAGATCGAACACAAGTGTGAAATTTCCGAATGTAATGGAGTTATTTTATATTTCATATTTTGGGTTGGTAGATTATGAATGATTTTATCGGGTATCGTTGCCCGGTCAACAGCCAGAATTTGCTGACCATTGTACCATGGGCATCCGGTACCGCGTCGCACTCAGCAACAACTTTGTTGCGCGTGTTAACTCCTCCCACGGATCAATAAGGACAGTCCTCGGTGTTCCTTGGAAGAGCTTGAGGGTCCAGTGTGTTCTCAGGTGTGGACCGACGTGTCCATTTCAGACGACGCAAAGTTAACCAGATGGCTACGCAACATGCAAGAAAGATGACCACCGTGGCACAGCTGCTCATGATGGGTTTTGATAGTAGTTCCTCTTTCAAGTAGCTAATGTGCTGTAGGTTCCTGATGCTCAGCTCATGCTCATGTTGATCTTTGACATTGCCAAGACGACTGGGCACTTCTGCAAGACGCCTTGGTTGTTGATGAACCGACTTCCGTTTGAGAGATATAATCTGTGAAAGTCAAAAAGTCAGATTAGTTGGTTGTCCCCGTTGGAAGATACGACGTCCATGGTTGCGTCTTTTATAATGACAACACCCTCGTCAAGCACCGTAATGGGATCCAGGTGTCCCGTGCGTGTGTTTCATGCAGCGGCGGTTCCAGATAGAAGTTGTTCTGCGCAAGACTCCGCCCTAAGCTTCTTGCACAAGGTAGTGCTGGCTGCGTCTCTGCAGCTTCCCACGGTGAAGGTGTGCGTAACGCAGTCAGCGACCATGTTACTATCTTCAAAATCTAAAATTATTTTATTACTTTGTTTGGGATAAACAATGATTTTCTTACGAACTAGTTGAGGGATTTGGAACTTAATTAAGAAGTCCAAAATGTCAATATTTTGAAAAGCCTTAATACTAGACACTTCTAAAATGATAGCTACACTAACGTTTGTGAGATGTTCATTCATTACTTCTCGATTGTCGACGTTGTTCAGGATAGTTGGGCTGATTTAGCCAAAGTTAGAGTTCAAAGCAAATTTTCTAAATCCGAAATTATTATCCTGTTTTCTGCCAGTATAGTGTCGTATATGTGTTCGGTGTCTGTTTCGTCCGTCTTGTGGCTAGAGTTTAGTGCGTTCGTGATTGATTGTCTGTTTTCTGCTTCTATTAACTGTCCTTTTTTGAATATAACCTGTTGTCAATCGTCGAAGTCCGGTGTCCCTGCAACCACCCCGTATGGTTTTTTGAAATAGGGGTATATTGATAGAATATTCTCCAAACCAAAAGACACTTTTTAACCTTGAAAAGGTTTGTAATTGGTTCTGGCTTTGTTTAATTTCTACTTTTCGTGAGTAGCTTTTACAAATTTTGCCACTTTCGCCTTTTAGCACGTCCGTGAGGGGCTTGGCGATTTTGGCGTAATCTTTAATAATGTAGCGATAGACCTAGAAATGATCTAAAGTCAAAAAGCGTACGTGGGGCTGGAACCTTTTCAGGTGAGGTCTTTATCCCATCCCTGGATACGATGAATCCCAAATATTGTATTTGTTTTTTAAAAACTTGGATTTCTTCTGGGAGACTCGCATACCTGCATTATGAAGACTTTTAAGGACCCAATCGATGTCCTAAATATGGCCTTCTTTTGTTTCAGAGAAGATAATTACGTCGTCTACATAAACATTGTACGACTGACTTATCCTCTCTCTGAGGACATTTTCGATGAACCTTCTAGGAAATACTCTGTGCGTTTTTCAGCCCAGACGGAAAATGCCGTTTTCTCTCTGTCTTACTCGGCGAGCTTGATCTGATGAAAGCCCGACTTCAAGTCCAGTGTTGTGAAATTCTGGGCCTTGCCCATATTCGACAAGATGGTCGAAATTGTGGGAATGGGGTATTTGTCATCGATCGTGTTTTGATTCAGTTTCCTGAAATTAATAAAAAGTCTCTTTCTTCGGAGACCATTTTCGTCAGTTCCCGGCTGTCGGAACATCGGTGTCGTCAATTTGAATAAAATTTACGTTTGGGGAACTTGCGAAAAGGATGGGTTCTGAGCGGTAGGTCGTTTTAATTTGATTATTAGTAAAGTCAATGGTGGCATTGACTTTTTTCAGGAGATCGAGGCCTATAGTGCCGTCAAAATCTTTAAGGGTATCTATTATAAAAAAATAGGATTTTACTTGGAATAGGTAAGTGAGACATTTCTGTTCAATCTTAGTGCTGCCAAGTATGGAACGATAGCAGTTAGCGACCACTAAAAAATTGCATTCGGCATCAGAGAGGTCGTCGTCGACTTTTGTGGCAACGGCTTGGGCCGTTGACTCATATTCCTGGTCACTTGCAGGTTCCTGGGAAGTATAATTTGTTTTCTGGCTACGCTTAGAGTTGCCTGGTTTACCCTGCTGGTAGCTGGTTGGTTGCTTATACTGAGATGACGAGTCGATTTCCATAGGCTCGGGTGCGGGCTATCTTTGAGGGTTTGGACTTGAGGCTGGAAACGCTGTTTGCTACTGGCCGGATCTGCACCTGTTGGATTTTGGCCACCCCCCTGCCTTTTGGTATAATGCGGATTCTTTCGCTGGCCCCCTTGGGACTGATTATCGTTATAGTTCTGTTGAGGGTTATTGCGCCAGTGCTGGTTTTCTGACCAGATGGTTTTTGGGCATTCTGCTCCATGTGCCTAGCGAAGTTTGCTGCGAACATACCGCGTCGATGCTAGCCTCTGCTACTTGAGCTAATAATAACGCCGAGAGCAGATCGCGAGGTCGCGCCGGAAAGACATCGTTTCTTAGGGAGACAAGCTTCTTGAGTTATGACGTGAATTGAAGTTTTATCTGCTATACGAAATCTAAACGAGCTATTCTTGCGTAGAAATTCAGCACTGTGTTGTACGGCGCGAGGATGGCATCTGCATCGCTTTAATTGTATTCCATATAATACGTACAGCTAGTTAATGTCTGCTGCCTATAAGATCGAGTTTGTTTCCGATATTTGATAACTTGCCCCGTTTCCAAGTAATCGATAAAAATCGATTTTTGTATATAATAAGAGCTTGAGTCACCAAACTTGACATGTAGCTTCTAGAATAGTATATATATATACATATATCAAGTATCTTTCATTTTATAGCTACCACCTCCCTGCAACTGCCTCAAAGCTATAATTCAACAAAAAACACCAATTTATGCTGCCCACCAATATAAGCCACAATTTAAATGCAATTGACCTTTTGATAATACACAAATATTTTATAGTACAATAAGATGTAGAAAATTTCATCAAGGTCGGTTAAGAAACACAGAATTTATTAAATAAATCATGTTATTGGTGTCCTCGAGTTTGGGGCAGCAAGTGCAAATTCTAAGAATTTCTGTTATTATGTACACACACACATTCATGCGCGTCTGCTTTGAATTTTATCAACAGCATTGCAATTGCGATTGTATTGTTTTCTGTGCTGCTATTTTAATTCGTTTTTTGCCTTATAGACTCAATTATTGGTGTGACTATTGAGTAGGGGCGGCGGCAAGTAGTGCGGTATGCTAAGAGTTCGAACCGAACAGACCCAGCCTTTTCATAATGCTCATAGTGCTTTGCCCTTATCTGAGAAGCACAGGGAAGATAGTTAATGCCGAGTATGGTGAAGATATCTTGAAAAAAAAAAACAAAAAAATGTTCATACAACAACTTAATTTTCGAGTACTCAAAGTGGTTGGACGTTAAGATCACAAAATCAATTACGGCAACAAAAACAAGCGAATTACTAGATGATTTATTTACTATGTATGGCGTCCCCCTCATGGTAGTCTCCGATAACGAGACAAATTTCACTTCGGCTGAATTTAAGCAATACCTTACATCTGTTGGCGTCAAATATCACAAGTTATCAGCACCCTATCCCCCCGCAACAAAGCAACAAGCACAAGCAGAAAGAAATGTCCAACAGTAAAAAGTGCACTAAAGGCAATGGGAACGACATTCAGCACACTTAAAAGAAACGTAAACGAATTCTTACAGCAATTCAGAAACGCAGAAACGAAGGAATCCAGAAATTACACCTTACTACACAGCAGTGAACATCAGCAAAACGAGAAATTCACCACTTGCTTATAACATAGCAGATCAGAGACCAAGGGAGTACAGTATTGGATCAGATTTAACGACCGACAATAGACAGGGCAGTCAGGCTGACGAAAATGATAGCTTCAGAACAACGAAAGCTTCGCGCACAACTGAAAATAATAATTCACTAAATCAAGATGTACTGATGTCAGCACCAAGGGAACGCCAATTTTACGGGGATCGTCAACACCTATAGAAACACCAATGCGAACAGAGCAAAGTGTACGTCAGTCGACTTGAGTACATAAGCCAAGAATGATATTCTCACCAGTCCCTTAGAAGGGGAAGAAATATTATGTCTGACTTTAATTTAAGCTACTATCGATATATGTATATATATTCTTAGCATTGTAAGTTATCACGCGATTTTATTGCGATCACTAGCTTCTCTTTTTGATGAAATAGCTTAACACACGACTTGTGAAATTACCTAAGTTAAATAAAGATGAACTAAGAACACAAAACTTTATCGATTTAAAGTTTTTATTTAAAGACGTCTTCTGACGTTGCTGGGTTTCCATCGACTGACTGTCTTTGGATTATAAATTTATGCTTAAGTCTAACAATAGGGTTACTTTGAGTTGTTGTTATGTTATAGCAACAAAGTGTCACTATATGTATTATTGTTTGCAATACCCTTACATTGGTTGGGTATGTTGAATATTGATGTTGCTCATAATACAATAGATCTTTGGACCACCCATCAAAACTTTTACCCCATTTCCACCAAGGAGGGATGGATTTTTCAAGAAGAGTGATACAGAAAAAATTTTTCGCAAAGATCTTTGACAATGAATCTGAGGCCGATCGGATGGTTAAAAAAAATTTCATCAGAACGTTTTTCCGATTTTACCACACATGAAATTTCTTAAAACCCCGTCTTAATGTGCATCTTCATCACAAAAGGTAACTTCAGTGAAAATTCCAGACTCCTAGCTCTTACGGTAAAGCCTGTGCGTTGACCACCAATCAGTCAGGACAAACAGTTTTATATATAGACACACGCAAATATGACAACAATGAATATATATGTATAATATTAGTAGGATTAGGCAACACAAATTATATCAAAAGGCTATAGGCCATTTTAGTTGCCTATTTTATTTTGTTGTCAAATGGCTTAGTCAGCTTTTAAACTTTTAGTTTAAAGGTGGTGTGCTTAATATTTTGCACCACAACTGTAAGGTAAGCACACTGTAAGCACAGCTGATATGCATTACATCGGCGACTAGGTCAAACGCTCGCAAACAGCACATTGGCACAACAAGGAAATAAAACAACAACAATGGTTAAAAATTGTTGTACGCATGCTCAGGTAGCTGTTGGAAAAAGCTTATTTTTGTTCATGAACATGCCGAACATCTGCAATGCTCCCTGTACCCGTAATTCGGTTTTGTATAGGTGCCAATCTGTGTACGCCAGAAAAAGATAATTAGGAAAAGGTACAAGAGCAATGAACTGCTGGTCCGGAAGAGTAAAGAAATATTTACCCTTCTCGGGGTAAACTCAAATTAAAATTTGAAATGTTGTTCCGTCCGACAGCTGTGGGCTTGGCCTTCTCAAGCCACGGCCAACTACTGACGATCAATGGCAGAAAAAGGTCGAGGCTGGCTTGCGAAAGTGGCATCTAACCTGGCATTATTGAAAACTCGCAGAAACGCATTTTCTCGTAGATCGAACACAAGTGTGAAATTTCCGAATGCAATCGAGTTATTTTATATTTCATATTGTGGGTTGGTAGATTATGAATGATTTTATCGGGTATCGTTGCCCGGTCAACAGCCAGAATTCGCTGACCATTGTACCATGGGCATCCGGTACCGCGTCGCAATCAGCAACAACTTTGTTGCGCGTGTTAACTCCTCCCACGGATCAATAAGGACAGTCCTCGGTGTTCCTTGGAAGAGCTTGAGGGTCCAGTGTGTTCTCAGGTGTGGACCGACGTGTCCATTTCAGACGACGCAAAGTTAACCAGATGGCTACGCAACATGCAAGAAAGATGACCACCGTGGCACAGCTGCTCATGATGGGTTTTGATAGTAGTTCCTCTTTCAAGTAGCTAATGTGCTGTAGGTTCCTGATGCTCAGCTCATGCTCATGTTGATCTTTGACATTGCCAAGACGACTGGGCACTTCTGCAAGACGCCTTGGTTGTTGATGAACCGACTTCCGTTTAGAGAGATATAATCTGTGAAAGTCAAAAAGTCAGATTAGTTGGTTGTCCCCGTTGGAAGATACGACGTCCATGGTTGCGTCTTTTATAATGACAACACCCTCGTCAAGCACCGTAATTGGATCCAGGTGTCCCGTGCGTGTGTTTCATGCAGCGGCGGTTCCAGATACAAGATGTTGTGCGCAAGACTCCGCCCTAAGCTTCTTGCACAAGGTAGTGCTGGCTGCGTCTCTGCAGCTTCCCACGGTGAAGGTGTGCGTAACGCAGTCAGCGACCATGTTACTATCTTCAAAATCTAAAATTATTTTATTACTTTGTTTGGGATAAACAATGATTTTCTTACGAACTAGTTGAGGGATTTGGAACTTAATTAAGAAGTCCAAAATGTCAATATTTTGAAAAGCCTTAATACTAGATACTTCTAAAATGATAGCTACACTAACGTTTGTGAGATGTTCATTCATTACTTCTCGATTGTCGACGTTGTTCAGGATAGTTGGGCTGATTTAGCCAAAGTTAGAGTTCAAAGCAAATTTTCTAAATCCGAAATTATTATCCTGTTTTCTGCCAGTATAGTGTCGTATATGTGTTCGGTGTCTGTTTCGTCCGTCTTGTGGCTAGAGTTTAGTGCGTCCGTGATTGAATTTAGTCGTTCCTGAATTTTTGTACTTATTTCTGCCTGTCTGTTTTCTGCTTCTATTAACTGTCCTTTCTTGAATATAACCTGTTGTCAATCGTCGAAGTCCGGTGTCCCTGCAACCACCCCGTATGGTTTTTTGAAATAGGGGTATGTTGATAGAACATTCTCCAAACCAAAAGACACTTTTTAACCTTGAAAAGGTTTGTAATTGGTTCTGGCCTTGTTTAATTTCTACTTTTCGTGAGTGGCTTTTACAAATTTTGCCATTTTCGCCTTTTAGCGCGTCCGTGAGGGGCTTGGCGATTTTGGCGTAATCTTTAATAAAGTAGCGATAGTGACTCGCAAGACCTAGAAATGATCTAAAGTCAAAAAGCGTTCGTGGGGCTGGAACCTTTTCAGGTGAGGTCTTTATCCCATCCCTGGATACGATGAATCCTAAATATTGTACTTGTTTTTTAAAAACTTGGATTTCTCCTGGGAGACTCGCATACCTGCATTATGAAGACTTTTAAGGACCCAATCGATGTCCTAAATATGGCCTTCTTTTGTTTCAGAGAAGATAATTACGTCGTCTACATAAACATTGTACGACTGACTTATCCTCTCTCTGAGGACATTTTCGATGAACCTTCTAGGAAATACTCTGTGCGTTTTTCAGCCCAGACGGAAAATGCCGTTTTCTCTCTGTCTTACTCGGCGAGCTTGATCTGATGAAAGCCCGACTTCAAGTCCAGTGTTGTGAAATTCTGGGCCTTGCCCATATTCGACAAGATGGTCGAAATTGTGGGAATGGGGTATTTGTCATCGATCGTGTTTTGATTCAGTTTCCTGAAATTAATAAAAAGTCTCTTTCTTCGGAGACCATTTTCGTCAGTTCCCGGCTGTCGGAACATCGGTGTCGTCAATTTGAATAAAATTTACGTTTGGGGAACTTGCGAAAAGGATGGGTTCTGAGCGGTAGGTCGTTTTAATTTGATTATTAGTAAAGTCAATGGTGGCATTGACTTTTTTTCAGGAGATCGAGGCCTATAGTGCCGTCAAAATCTTTAAGGGTATCTATTATAAAAAAATAGGATTTTACTTGGAATAGGTAAGTGAGACATTTCTGTTCAATCTTAGTGCTGCCAAGTATGGAACGATAGCAGTTAGCGACCACTAAAAAATTGCATTCGGCATCAGAGAGGTCGTCGTCGACTTTTGTGGCAACGGCTTGGGCCGTTGACTCATATTCCTGGTCACTTGCAGGTTCCTGGGAAGTATAATTTGTTTTCTGGCTACGCTTAGAGTTGCCTGGTTTACCCTGCTGGTAGCTGGTTGGTTGCTTATACTGAGATGACGAGTCGATTTCCATAGGCTCGGGTGCGGGCTATCTTTGAGGGTTTGGACTTTGAGGCTGGAAACGCTGTTTGCTACTGGCCGGATCTGCACCTGTTGGATTTTGGCCACCCCCCTGCCTTTTGGTATAATGCGGATTCTTTCGCTGGCCCCCTTGGGACTGATTATCGTTATAGTTCTGTTGAGGGTTATTGCGCCAGTGCTGGTTTTCTGACCAGATGGTTTTTGGGCATTCTGCTCCATGTGCCTAGCGAAGTTTGCTGCGAACATACCGCGTCGATGCTAGCCTCTGCTACTTGAGCTTATAATAACGCCGAGAGCAGATCGCGAGGTCGCGCCGGAAAGACATCGTTTCTTAGGAGACAAGCTTCTTGAGTTATGACGTGAATTGAAGTTTTATCTGCTATACGAAATCTAAACGAGCTATTCTTGCGTAGAAATTCAGCACTGTGTTGTACGGCGCGAGGATGGCATCTGCATCGCTTTAATTGTATTCCTTATAATACGTACAGCTAGTTAATGTCTGCTGCCTATAAGATCGAGTTTGTTTCCGATATTTGATAACTTGCCCCGTTTCCAAGTAATCGATAAAAAGCGATTTTTGTATATAATAAGAGCTTGAGTCACCAAACTTGACATGTAGCTTCTAGAATAGTATATATATATACATATATCAAGTATCTTTCATTTTATAGCTACCACCTCCCTGCAACTGCCTCAAAGCTATAAATCAACAAAAAACACCAATTTATGCTGCCCACCAATATAAGCCACAATTTAAATGCAATTGACCTTTTGATAATACACAAATATTTTATAGTACAATAAGATGTAGAAAATTTCATCAAGGTCGGTTAAGAAACACAGAATTAATTAAATAAATCATGTTATTGGTGTCCTCGAGTTTGGGGCAGCAAATTCTAAGAATTTCTGTTATTATGTACACACACACATTCATGCGCGTCTGCTTTGAATTTTATCAACAGCATTGCAATTGCGATTGTATTGTTTTCTGTGCTGCTATTTTAATTCGTTTTTTGCCTTATAGACTCAATTATTGGTGTGACTATTGAGTAGGGGCGGCGGCAACTAGTGCGGTATGCTAAGAGTTCGAACCGAACAGACCCAGCCTTTTCATAATGCTCATAGTGCTTTGCCCTTATCTGAGAAGCACAGGGAAGATAGTTAATGCCGAGTATGGTGAAGATATCTTGAAAAAAAAAACAAAAAAATGTTCATACAACAACTTAATTTTCGAGTACTCAAAGTGGTTGGACGTTAAGATCACAAAATCAATTACGGCAACAAAAACAAGCGAATTACTAGATGATTTATTTACTATGTATGGCGTCCCCCTCATGGTAGTCTCCGATAACGAGACAAATTTCACTTCGGCTGAATTCAAGCAATACCTTACATCTGTTGGCGTCAAATATCACAAGTTATCAGCACCCTATCCCCCCGCAACAAAGCAACAAGCACAAGCAGAAAGAAATGTCCAACAGTAAAAAGTGCACTAAAGGCAATGGGAACGACATTCAGCACACTTAAAAGAAACGTAAACGAATTCTTACTGCAATTCAGAAACTCAGAAACGAAGGAATCCAGAAATTACACCTTACTACACAGCAGTGAACATCAGCAAAACGAGAAATTCACTACTTGCTTATAACATAGCAGATCAGAGACCAAGGGAGTACAGTATTGGATCAGATTTAACGACCGACAATAGACAGGGCAGTCAGGCTGACGAAAATGATAGCTTCAGAACAACGAAAGCTTCGCGCACAGCTGAAAATAATAATTCACTAAATCAAGATGTACTGATGTCAGCACCAAGGGAACGCCTATTTTACGGGGATCGTCAACACCTATAGAAACACCAATGCGAACAGAGCAAAGTGTACGTCAGTCGACTCGAGTACATAAGCCAAGAATGATATTCTCACCAGTCCCTTAGAAGGGGAAGAAATATTATGTCTGACTTTAATTTAAGCTACTATCGATATATGTATATATATTCTTAGCATTGTAAGTTATCGCGCGATTTTATTGCGATCACTAGCTTCTCTTTTTGATGAAATAGCTTAACACACGACTTGTGAAATTACCTAAGTTAAATAAAGATGAACTAAGAACACAAAACTTTATCGATTTAAAGTTTTTATTTAAAGACGTCTTCTGACGTTGCTGGGTTTCCATCGACTGACTGTCTTTGGATTATAAATTTATGCTTAAGTCTAACAATAGGGTTACTTTGAGTTGTTGTTATGTTATAGCAACTAAGTGTCACTATATGTATTATTGTTTGCAATACCCTTACATTGGTTGGGTATGTTGAATATTGATGTTGCTCATACTACAATAGATCTTTGGACCACCCATCAAAACTTTTACCCCATTTCCACCAAGGAGGGATGGATTTTTCAAGAAGAGTGAAACAGAAAAAATTTTTCGCAAAGATCTTTGACAATGAATCTGAGGCCGATCGGATGGTTAAAAAAAATTTCATCAGAACGTTTTTCCGATTTTACCACACATGAAATTTCTTAAAACCCCGTCTTAATGTGCATCTTCATCACAAAAGGTAACTTCAGTGAAAATTCCAGACTCCTAGCTCTTACGGTAAAGCCTGTGCGTTGACCACCAATCAGTCAGGACAAACAGTTTTATATATAGACACACGCAAATATGACAACAATGAATATATATGTATAATATTAGTAGGATTAGGCAACACAAATTATATCAAAAGGCTATAGGCCATTTTAGTTGCCTATTTTATTTTGTTGTCAAATGGCTTAGTCAGCTTTTAAACTTTTAGTTTAAAGGTGGTGTGCTTAATATTTTGCACCACAACTGTAAAGAAAGCACACTGTAAGCACAGCTGATATGCATTACATCGGCGACTAGGTCAAACGCTCGCAAACAGCACATTGGCACAACAAGGAAATAAAATAACAACAATGGTTAAAAATTGTTGTACGCATGCTCAGGTAGCTGTTGGAAAAAGCTTATTTTTGTTCAGGAACATGCCGAACATCTGCAATGCTCCCTGTGCCCGTAATTCGGTTTTGTATAGGTGCCAATCTGTGTAAGCCAGAAAAAGATAATTAGGAAAAGGTACAAGAGCAATGAACGGCTGGTCCGCAAGAGTAAAGAAATATTTACCCTTCTCGGGGTAAACTCAAATTAAAATTTGAAATGTTGTTCCGTCCGACAGCTGTGGGCTTGGCCTTCTCAAGCCACGGCCAACTACTGACGATCAATGGCAGAAAAAGGTCGAGGCTGGCTTGCGAAAGTGGCATCTAACCTGGCATTATTGAAAACTCGCAGAAACGCATTTTCTCGTAGATCGAACACAAGTGTGAAATTTCCGAATGCAATCGAGTTATTTTATATTTCATATTGTGGGTTGGTAGATTATGAATGATTTTATCGGGTATCGTTGCCCGGTCAACAGCCAGAATTTGCTGACCATTGTACCATGGGCATCCGGTACCGCGTCGCACTCAGCAACAACTTTGTTGCGCGTGTTAACTCCTCCCACGGTCCTCGGTGTTCCTTGGAAGAGCTTGAGGGTCCAGTGTGTTCTCAGGTGTGGACCGACGTGTCCATTTCAGACGACGCAAAGTTAACCAGATGGCTACGCAACATGCAAGAAAGATGACCACCGTGGCACAGCTGCTCATGATGGGTTTTGATAGTAGTTCCTCTTTCAAGTAGCTAATGTGCTGTAGGTTCCTGATGCTCAGCTCATGCTCATGTTGATCTTTGACATTGCCAAGACGACTGGGCACTTCTGCAAGACGCCTTGGTTGTTGATGAACCGACTTCCCGTTTAGAGAGATATAATCTGTGAAAGTCAAAAAGTCAGATTAGTTGGTTGTCCCCGTTGGAAGATACGACGTCCATGGTTGCGTCTTTTATAATGACAACACCCTCGTCAAGCACCGTAATTGGATCCAGGTGTCCCGTGCGTGTGTTTCATGCAGCGGCGGTTCCAGATACAAGATGTTGTGCGCAAGACTCCGCCCTAAGCTTCTTGCACAAGGTAGTGCTGGCTGCGTCTCTGCAGCTTCCCACGGTGAAGGTGTGCGTAACGCAGTCAGCGACCATGTTACTATCTTCAAAATCTAAAATTATTTTATTACTTTGTTTGGGATAAACAATGATTTTCTTACGAACTAGTTGATGGATTTGGAACTTAATTAAGAAGTCCAAAATGTCAATATTTTGAAAAGCCTTAATACTAGATACTTCTAAAATGATAGCTACACTAACGTTTGTGAGATGTTCATTCATTACTTCTCGATTGTCGACGTTGTTCAGGATAGTTGGGCTGATTTAGCCAAAGTTAGAGTTCAAAGCAAATTTTCTAAATCCGAAATTATTATCCTGTTTTCTGCCAGTATAGTGTCGTATATGTGTTCGGTGTCTGTTTCGTCCGTCTTGTGGCTAGAGTTTAGTGCGTCCGTGATTGAATTTAGTCGTTCCTGAATTTTTGTACTTATTTCTGCCTGTCTGTTTTCTGCTTCTATTAACTGTCCTTTCTTGAATATAACCTGTTGTCAATCGTCGAAGTCCGGTGTCCCTGCAACCACCCCGTATGGTTTTTTGAAATAGGGGTATGTTGATAGAACATTCTCCAAACCAAAAGACACTTTTTAACCTTGAAAAGGTTTGTAATTGGTTCTGGCTTTGTTTAATTTCTACTTTTCGTGAATGGCTTTTACAAATTTTGCCACTTTCGCCTTTTAGCGCGTCCGTGAGGGGCTTGGATTTCTCCTGGGAGACTCGCATACCTGCATTATGAAGACTTTTAAGGACCCAATCGATGTCCTAAATATGGCCTTCTTTTGTTTCAGAGAAGATAATTACGTCGTCTACATAAACATTGTACGACTGACTTATCCTCTCTCTGAGGACATTTTCGATGAACCTTCTAGGAAATACTCTGTGCGTTTTTCAGCCCAGACGGAAAATGCCGTTTTCTCTCTGTCTTACTCGGCGAGCTTGATCTGATGAAAGCCCGACTTCAAGTCCAGTGTTGTGAAATTCTGGGCCTTGCCCATATTCGACAAGATGGTCGAAATTGTGGGAATGGGGTATTTGTCATCGATCGTGTTTTGATTCAGTTTCCTGAAATTAATAAAAAGTCTCTTTCTTCGGAGACCATTTTCGTCAGTTCCCGGCTGTCGGAACATCGGTGTCGTCAATTTGAATAAAATTTACGTTTGGGGAACTTGCGAAAAGGATGGGTTCTGAGCGGTAGGTCGTTTTAATTTGATTATTAGTAAAGTCAATGGTGGCATTGACTTTTTTCAGGAGATCGAGGCCTATAGTGCCGTCAAAATCTTTAAGGGTATCTATTATAAAAAAATAGGATTTTACTTGGAATAGGTAAGTGAGACATTTCTGCTCAATCTTAGTGCTGCCAAGTATGGAACGATAGCAGTTAGCGACCACTAAAAAATTGCATTCGGCATCAGAGAGGTCGTCGTCGACTTTTGTGGCAACGGCTTGGGCCGTTGACTCATATTCCTGGTCACTTGCAGGTTCCTGGGAAGTATAATTTGTTTTCTGGCTACGCTTAGAGTTGCCTGGTTTACCCTGCTGGTAGCTGGTTGGTTGCTTATACTGAGATGACGAGTCGATTTCCATAGGATCGGGTGCGGGCTATCTTTGAGGGTTTGGACTTTGAGGCTGGAAACGCTGTTTGCTACTGGCCGGATCTGCACCTGTTGGATTTTGGCCACCCCTGCCTTTTGGTATAATGCGGATTCTTTCGCTGGCCCCCTTGGGACTGATTATCGTTATAGTTCTGTTGAGGGTTATTGCGCCAGTGCTGGTTTTCTGACCAGATGGTTTTTGGGCATTCTGCTCCATGTGCCTAGCGAAGTTTGCTGCGAACATACCGCGTCGATGCTAGCCTCTGCTACTTGAGCTTATAATAACGCCGAGAGCAGATCGCGAGGTCGCGCCGGAAAGACATCGTTTCTTAGGGAGACAAGCTTCTTGAGTTATGACGTGAATTGAAGTTTTATCTGCTATACGAAATCTAAACGAGCTATTCTTGCGTAGAAATTCAGCACTGTGTTGTACGGCGCGAGGATGGCATCTGCATCGCTTTAATTGTATTCCATATAATACGTACAGCTAGTTAATGTCTGCTGCCTATAAGATCGAGTTTGTTTCCGATATTTGATAACTTGCCCCGTTTCCAAGTAATCGATAAAAAGCGATTTTTGTATATAATAAGAGCTTGAGTCACCAAACTTGACATGTAGCTTCTAGAATAGTATATATATATACATATATCAAGTATCTTTCATTTTATAGCTACCACCTCCCTGCAACTGCCTCAAAGCTATAAATCAACAAAGAACACCAATTTATGCTGCCCACCAATATAAGCCACAATTTAAATGCAATTGACCTTTTGATAATACACAAATATTTTATAGTACAATAAGATGTAGAAAATTTCATCAAGGTCGGTTAAGAAACACAGAAGTTATTAAATAAATCATGTTATTGGTGGCCTCGAGCTTGGGGCAGCAAGTGCAAATTCTAAGAATTTCTGTTATCATGTACACACACACATTCATGCGCGTCTGCTTTGAATTCTATCAACAGCATTGCAATTGCGATTGTATTGTTTTCTGTGCTGCTATTTTAATTCGTTTTTTGCCTTATAGACTCAATTATTGGTGTGACTATTGAGTAGGGGCGGCGGCAAGTAGTGCGGTATGCTAAGAGTTCGAACCGAACAGACCCAGCCTTTTCATAATGCTCATAGTGCTTTGCCCTTATCTGAGAAGCACAGGGAAGATAGTTAATGCCGAGTATGGTGAAGATATCTTAAAAAAAAAAACAAAAAAATGTTCATACAACAACTTAATTTTCGATCGATCGATCCTATGGCAGCAATATTATATAATAGTAAATAAAAGTTTGCGTAAATGTTGGGAGCATAGTCAAACTAATAATTGCTGAGTTTGGTCAAGATATCTTGAAAAAAAAACAAAATTTTTATACAACAACTTAATTTTCGATCGATCGATCCTAAGGCAATTATATGATATAGTGGTCCGATGTTGTTAGGATTTTGCATATATATGAGGAGCATAGTTAAACTAATAAATGCCGAGTTTGGTCAAGATATCTTGAAAAACAAAAAAAATTTGGATGTTCTCCTTGCCTTAAAAGTCCCTACGAAATCTAAACGAGCTATTATAGCGAAGAAATTCAGCAATGTGTTGTATGACGCGAGCATGACATCTGCATCGCTTTAATTGTATTTCTTATGATACCTACAGCTAGGTAATGTCTGCTGCCTATAAGAGCTAGAGACTTGAATTTTAAGCTGTAGGTCCTGCTAGTGCCCGCGCAGATTGAGTTTGCTTCCGATATTCGATAACTTGCCCCGTTTCCAAGTAATCGATAAAAGTCGATTTTTGTAAGTAATAAGAGCTAGAGTCAAAAAACTTGACATGTAGCTTCTAGAATAGTATTTATATATATCGAGTATCTTTCATTTTATAGGTACCACCACCTGCTCGCTACTACCTCATAGCTATAAATCAATGAAAAACACCAATTTATGCTGTCCACCTTATAGTACGAATGTACGATGTAGAAAATTTCATCAAAATCGGTTAAGAAACACAGTTATTAAATAAAGCATGTGGGGCAGCAAGCGCAAATTCCAAGAATTTCTGTAAACATGTACACACACATTAACGCGCGTCTGCTTTGAGTTCTATCAACAGCATTGCAATTGCGATTGTATTGTTTTCTGTGCTGCTATTTTAATTTGTTTTTTGCTTGTTAAGACTCAATTATTGGTGTGGCTGTTGAGTAGGGGCGGCGGCAAGTAGTGCAGTATGTTACGAGTTTGTACCCTATCGAGGAAACTCTTTTTTTTTTGCTAGTGTGGCTGTTGAGAGGATTCAGTTGCGAGTTCGAACCCTGCCAAGTGTACTGTTTTTTTTTTTTAATTTATCTTTTCTACTACTTTTCAAAATGTCTCATACATTCTATTTGGCAGGGGACAGGGCCTAGAAGGACGATCATCAACTTCGGTTAAGAAACACGAAATAAAATGTGTTTTAGCCTGCAAACACATGTTTGCAGTTGGGAGCTCCCGACTAGAACCTCTTACTTGTTCTTAATTTATGTTTGTTAGTTTTAAATCCTTACAGCCCAAAAACATATGCATGAGTTTGCAACGCTCCCACTCATTGCTTTGCGCGCTTGTGTGCATCTTTTCTCCCTGCATAGCTTCTCAAAAACTCCGAGATCTAAAAACTTACATATGTTTGTGGATGTGCGCACACTTGTGCTACTTGCAGAAGTCATATTTCTGCAAGGGTATGTTCAATTTTGCGACTTGCTACTTGTGCATGCCTGCGTTGGGCTTGCGGCCGCAAAAGGTACAAATGTGTGCACAGTCAATGAAAACAAGTGAACCGCACTTGTCGCTCGTTTGCATTTGATATGGATGCAGACGCATGCTAGACATTCTGACAGTTATGACCTGTCATAAAACCCTTGTAACAGATCACGTATGTTAGCGAGTTGATGGTCGTGTAGTTGTTAGCGATGCACGCGCTCTATGACGTCGGCTGGGGTGGGTTCTATATGGTATCACCTTACAACCTACTCGCATGTACGCATAATTACATAAAAATTTGCGTGGTGTTGAGAAGTTCGATCGTATTTGAATGAAATAGGAAAGATTGAGAAAATCACAGTACAGGGCCAAAAAAAGGTTAGTGGCTGATGTTGTTGTTGATATGCTGTGCTGATGTTAATGAGACAGCTGTTGCCCACCCTACCATGATCACCGGGGCCGCTTGACCAGACAATTGGTCGGTGGTCCCTTAAACAACAAAAATAACACTACTTTAATACTTCTGCGACGCATGGCTCCACATGGATAACAAATTAGCCCATGTTAAAATTCCACTCTAACTTATTTATTATAACACAAGATTTCATTGTTCCTACTAGACTCCACATCAAGTTCAAGAGAACTAAGAATATCACTTAAACGTAAAATCATATAAAAAAGGTTGGTTATAAGGTTGATTAAAACTTAAAGTTAAATATGAATAAGTTTAAAATGCATGCTAAAAATACTTATAATAGTGTCTCCAAATTGGAATTCCTAATTATCTTGTTGTCAAAGCTTGTGAAAAATAATCAAAAAGTGCAAACGTAGCCAATGGAAAGGTGATGTTAATTTTAAAAGACCATTCCTTTTAAAGTTCTTTTAATCATTTTCAAACTTAAGTTTTTAAATCGCATTCTTTTTTTTTCTTTTCTCTTTTTATTCCATTTCTGTGCTACATTTTTTTTTTGTCTCCTTTTTTTTTTTTGTTTGAATTTAGTCTCACTTTGTCTTCATCTTCTTGACCAACATGGCGATCATCAGAAGAATGGACCGATTGAAAAATTGCATGTGGTCTTTTTTGGCGATAGTAAAATTGTTAAATTTAAGACACTTTTAAAAGTTTTTTGCGTGATGCGCCTAAGCGATTTCAATAACGCCAATGGCGATCATGATACCGTGATTTCTGGCTGTTACACTTGTATTTTTGAGACAAAAAAAATTGAGTTGAATTAAATAAAATTTGTCCTATACACCGTGCTACTAAAATGACTCAGCCAATAAAATTATCACACTTAAGACTAAATGCCGAAACATATGCAGCTTCACCGCCGAAGTTTGCTGCTAAGGTGTGGAGTAGTACTGACTTAGCGATAAAGCAGCGACAATAGTGTCTCCCTGAAGCTCCACTTTACGGCGAATTCAACTTAATGCTGGAAGCGCATTAATTAATCTCCGGCGGGAACGACTGATCGGGGGTTCGCAAGCATCTAGGCGAATTCAATTATTTTAAATATTTTTTTTTTCGGCAGCAATTTAGTCTGCACTTCGTTTGACTGGTTCTTAACTTAGCCTTGTACTAAATTAAGGCGGGTAGCAGGCGTTAGTGTAGTACTTATTTTTCATCTCGTATTACGTTCTGAACTCATACTATATTTGAAGCTCGTACTAAGGGCCAATCCTGTAATTAGATAGGAATGCCAATCTTTCTCAGACTTAAATAAAAAACCTTGGCACACTTACCGCTCTCAACAAAACAAAATTTATTTTCCATAATCTGGTACTTATATGGGCGACAAACAATATAGACGGCGCGATTTACAGTTTTTCGCACTTGCTCTCGCGAGCACAACTGTCTTAACTGACGAACAGAATATAAAAATGGTGCTAGTAGCAGAGCTCGGCTAAACGAAAACTATTAACATGGGATAGTGGAACATTCGCCATTTCCAATTTCTTAACATAATATGAAAACTACTCTCTCCATTTCCACTTTTTCCTAACTTGCACCTCTGATGTGCATATACAATATTCGTTTTTGTTTTCTTCAACCGCAGTAGCGAACAAAATGGAGATTTTCATATATTCATATATATTTTATGTATTTACATAAAAAAAAAAATATAAAAAAATGTTCTTTCACTTCAAGCGTCACTATGGGGTATAATCAACAATGTGGGATACACGCTTGAACCTGATTTGTATTTGATAATTATCTATAGTTCGGCCTTGCAGATCTTCGATCACATAATAGCAATTTTCAAGCTTTCGTTTTATTCGGCATTTTATAAAAGTGGACGCTAATTTAGCACTGACGCCTTTTTCGAAATTGCTTTGTTGAAAGTTTCGACGATATATTTCTTGTCTGACAGTGTATGAAACCTCAAGGCTACGCACATTATAAATTTGTTCGCTACGCGTGTGCTGTGCATTCATTAAGTCTTCAGCCTTTTTTCGTAGGTAGTATCAAAAGCGTCTTCCCTACTAAATTGAACGGAGCTTAAGAGCTTATAGCTATCTCCATCAGTCACCAAGAGCTGACCAAAGGCAAGGCGGTAGGTACTCGTACCAATTGTTGAATGGACACAGGAACGCAAGGCACAGCAAGTGCTGCTTAGCTGTTCATACCAATTTTTCTGATCTGGGTGAACATTAGATTTAATTGCGCATATGATCGACCTATTTACTCTCTCAGGCACCGAGAAAATCGACTTGGGTTTTTTGGAAAATTCGATCCGCTTAACTAGTGTTCCCCATTGGTGGGCGAAGTGTGCGATTGGGATGTTTGGTGGTCTTACACACTTCGCAGTTGTTAATAAAATTACGTCGGACACCAAATTGGGCCAATAGTAAAAACGCCTGAGCTTTTCCAAAGTTTAATTGATGCCACAGTGAGCAGGGAGAGAATCTACATGGGCGACTTTTAATGCTTCTGCCACTAGACGTTTTGGCAACCAAAGTTTTTAGCACAACTCGATTGCAACTTTCTGGTCTGCCGCGTGATCGGCTCGACGATAAACGTATTCGTCGACGACTTTTAAATCCGGGATTTCGGAATTGCTCTCCATAATTTTGGATTTTAGCGAGACATAGTCGGCAGACTTAAACTCCTGGGATTGCAGATCTATCAAACTAGCTATCCAGAGTGCTGAAAGATCATGTGTGTACGAGATAGCGCATCTGGAACAACATTCTGGCTACCCTTTTTTTGTGAAATTTTAAAATTGAAAACTTGAAGTTTCAATGCCCATCAAGCTTACCACGAGCTTAGGCTGTGACATAAGCCAGTTCAGAGAAGCATGGTCGGTGACGATAGTAAACTATTGACCTTCGATATATGCCCTAAATTTCTTTACGGCTAAACCGGCGGCCAGGCACTCTTTTTCTCTGACCGTGTAATTTCGCTGACACCGGTTCAATTTCCATGACAAAGGCTATCGGGACTTCATTGCCATCGTTATTGGTTTGCATCAATACGGCACCTAACCCGGTGTTGCTTGCATCGCAATGGATAGAAAAGGGTATACTAACATTCGGACTATGCAGGACAGGAGCTGTACTTATGTGCGATTTTAGGGATTCAAATGCGCTCTGCACAGCATCGCTTCAAGTAAAATTACGCTTCTGCTTCAAGGTGTCGGTAATGGGTGAAGCTATAGCCGCATAATTGCGGATGAATTTGTGATACCACCCAGTGAGGCCAAGAAATTGAAGAACTTGCTTTATCGAGCGAGGTACTGGGAAGTCTGTGATAGCCGCTATATTTTCTGGATCTGTTCTGATCGTACCATGACCAATCACGTGACCCAAATATTTCACTTCTTTAAGGCAAAAATTGCTCTTTTCAACATTAATGGTTAAATTTGCTTGCTCCAACCGACTTGCAACTAATTTCAATACCTTCAAATGACAATCAACGTATCTGATACGATTAAGAGAACATCGAGATATATAAATACTTCATACTTCATTTTTCCATAAGTCTGGACATGGTATGGGGAAAATTCGTTAAGCCGAATAGCATAACTGTGTACTGGTATAGAGGTCTACCAGGAACAGTGAACGCGGTTTTGTCTCGGGAATTTATATCGAGAGGAATCTGCCAGAATGCGTCTTTTAAATCTAGACTAGTTATATACTCGGCCTTTGGTTATCTTCTATCTAGAATACCATCTATTAGGAAAATTGGATAGGCATCTTTAACAGTTATTTTGTTTACTTTTCTACTATCTATGCACAGACGAACTTTTCCAGGCTTTCGGACTCAACACCGCTGGCGAGGACCAACTACTATTTGATTCTTCAATCATTCCAAGCTCTAGCATGCGATCTAACTCTTCGTACATCAGTTTTTCTATAGCCGGAGACACAGCATAATGTCGCTGTTTGATGGGCTTCGCCCCAGCTACATCTATTATATGGGTAATTAAGGCAGTACGCCCCAACCCTTTTTTTGGAAAATCACGTTAATATATTGATTGTATGCTCGAGCAAGCGTTTTTGTTGGGTAGATAGGGGCCTCAATACTGAATTGTCTAAAGCTGCAATACCATGTCGCCCGTTTAAAAGATAAGAATGCAAGAGATGGAAAGTGGTCCAAAAGTCTATACCAAGATAAAGATATCCAGATAATGCCGGGGCTACAAAAAAGGTAATTTTCTGAGTCTCATCCTATATTTGACATCCACTGTCAGTCGGCCAATAATGTTTTGCGATTTTCCATCCGCGGTTTTCACCGAAGCTGTTAATTTTTTTATCGGTGTCGTCTCGCAAAATTCTTTGGCTAATTGACCGCCTATACAGCTTACTGAAGCCGCGGTATCCAATAACCCAACTACGGACTTACCTAGAAGGTGGATCTGAGCATACGGACGAAAATCATTAAGTCGACCAATAAAAGAGGCCATCAACAGTTTTCCTTCATTATTATAACGTTTATTAAACGCACTTCTACGCAATCGAAAACGCGCCAGCGATGATGAGGGTTTTTTAGACTTGTAAATTAAGCTCGAATCCGGGAAGGTTGACAACGCAGGTAATATTGTATTTATTAATGCTTCATTTTCTATTAGTCGGTGTTCGTACCCTTCATAGCAAGGCATGTTTGCGTGCACTTTTCGGCGGTGCACGCACTGCGGAGTTTTTTGTAGGGTATGTATTGCAACAGCGACAGGTTGGCTTATATGTGTCTGCCTTGCTACATCCATAGCAGAATACACGTCTTTCTGCTACGCAATCTTGGTATCTGTGCCCCTTGCCCCCACAGTTACGATAGCAGATACCACGAATTCATCGTTTTCCAACTCCTCGGACCCCTCATACTCGGAAACATTTTCTGACTGTTGATACAAGGCGTTAACAATGCGTTGTTTAGGGCACTTGAGGCTTAGCAACTGACTGCATAAAGATTTCCCGAGTACGTACGAGTTGTCGCAGTGAATGAGTGGCACACTTTTATGGTATCGCGAAAACCATTCAGTATTGCCTTCGAACGAATTGCTGGCATACCGAGCTACTAAGTCAAAATTTCCATTCAAGGTTTGAAAAGTCAGTGCTTGTACTCTATATATAAAATCAACTACTGAAACTGATCCCTTACTACTGAATTGCAATTTCCAGTTTGCCATTATTTGGCCTATACGATCGGGACGAAATATGTTGATGTCTGGCTCGAGGTTTGTTCAGACCCACCCTTGAGCAATGGCTGCATGCTTCTGGGAGCTGGACAAAAGTTGTTGTAAGTTTCGCTGCTCAAGTGTTCGTGTTCTCCAGTTGGAGCTACGGAACCCGCTTGTAACCCTGAAGTAATTGCTTGGGCTAGTCTCTCGGTAAGCCGTGCCATTGCTGATGACATTGCTAGAGTCTTCTTTACCATCTCAGCGGATATTGTGCCCGCCATCACTGTTTGAAATACTTTAATCGTTTCTCTGTTCTCTCTCCGTCTCTCGCACATTAAGGGCGGACGCGTTTAAAGGTTCGGGATTCATTGGAGGGTCAGCCATGTTGGATATATCTATTTGTTTCTGCGATCTAGTTTGAAGTGATGGAGTGATCGGAGTAGCTCGCTAGATATAGATTCATATAGATTGGCAACTTTCAATTTGTAACACCTTTTTACACACTGGACAATTCTTTCTTTGTGTACCTGTAGTTTTAAGACAGTCGTTGTGAAAGGAGTGGCCACAACAGGTCATTAATATCTGACCTAAAATGACTTGCGAAAACAAACAGCAAGAGACGTCAGTGTCTTCACG